>JAQPPZ010017067.1:1812500-4482500 GCA_028583015.1 Wollemia nobilis
ACAGTGTGTGATGGGGGTGATCGAGCAATTTAGTGGATATGGCATGGTTTGCAACGATAGTTGACACTATAGGGGATTGGATGAAACGCGCAGGGTACTAGAAGTGAATTATCCATTGCTAGCATGGGCATCATCGACCAAACGTGGACAACACCTCCTAATATGGCTATTGAACAAGATACAAGGAAGAGCATCAGACGTCTGAGAGCCATAGGGATGGTATAGCAACATGAATAGTGAATGACATTCTAGCTGTGGTAGTGGCAATTTCGTAGGTGGAAACATCACGGTGATGAGGAATAATCGAGGAAGATTCACCAACGGTTGCAGCAAAAAATAATTTGTGGGTCATATCGAAAGTATAGTTATACCACCAAAGTACCAAGTGTTTAATCCATGCAATCACACAGAGGGTATTCATCGAGCGAAATGGTTCCCGATAAAATACATCATCTACGATGAGGCCAAGTTAGACACTTTCTCCTAAATGACATCATGCACAAAGACAAGGCTCAAATGGGTGGATCGATGATCGTGGATTCAAATCATCATTGACGATGTAGAAACAGCTATAGATGCACCCATAATACTTAGATCATAGAAAGGTCTATTTGTTCCCAAGATTTGATTTGGATACGAGTCAACAAACCACCTGTACAGGGCATTCTTATTCCCATCATGGGTCCTAATCCTAAATGTGACTTTAACATCGATTCCCCTCCACATCGATCCACGTTGACACGTATCTTGAGACCTACCAGGGCCAGTAAGGTCCACATCTCCTTCACATTAGAGGCCATGTCAGTCGAAGAAGGAAGTAGTCATTTTGGACAACAACATGGATGTATTGTAATCATGATCGCATATAGAATTTGGAGGACGACATCCATGGCGAGAGCCAGGCTCAACATTGTTTATCATTCTACCCCAACATTTTGCCACATACCTATGATGCAATGCCATGAAATTATTTTACATTGAATTCCTCATGGTGAGCGTTTATGAAGCTAACCAGCATTGGTCCTTGAAGCAACATTAAGATGTGGGGCATTTTGTATACCTTGGGGCACAAAGGCTAAAATTAGATGTATTTATTTAATTCCACATTATTGCGGCGATTATGAGGGTTTCGGTCAGTGTTTCACTCATGAGGACAATGAAGGTATTAATATATTTTAAAAATTTATGATGTGTGCATTACGAAAAGTATTTTGAAATGTAAGAAGATGGAGTTTTTTGAGAATAAGGACAATGGTGGAACCATTGAAAACATCAATACCAGAGGGAAGGCATTTCAAAAGCAAGCAGTAAGAAATAAAATGAATTTTCATAAGCGAAGAGATAAAAAAAAGAAATGAAAATTTTGGTTTGCAACTTTAAAGACAACAAGGAAACATTGTAAAAGGGGCTGGAAGTTTATCCAATGCCAAGCACTGGATATTTTCGGAAAGATCCTTGGACAGGAGTTCACCTCATGACGCCAATTTTGGACACTCTATTTTGCACTTATGTTGGATGTTGAAATTTTTTTTGTTGTAATATATTGGAAATACATCAAGTTTTATGTAAATTTGTGGTTGGCTTGTTTGTCATTTTTTGATATATTACACCATTTCCTTAGAAGCTCGCACTGTGTTAGATGTTTGATTGTGTGAATTAGGATCACACTAATGTTGGTTTTGTGTAGAATACTAATCCTTGCAGGGTATATGAAGAACTTTTGAGTTGCAGTATTTGTTTTATTTCCAAATTTTTATTTTATTTTTTAACCCTTCTCTTTTACATATTTTTTTAAACTTCGACGATTAAAATAGAAATCAAAAAAATTAAAAGTCAAAAAACAAATACACGGGTGTGAAGAATGAGCTTCAATATTTCATCTGAAACAATTTTAATCCCATTCTGAAGCCATTTTGAAATTATAAAAAGTATTTAAAATTGTTGTTTTATGGGAATTCTTATAATTGTAGAATTAAACATTATTTCATATTTTGAAGGTAAATCAAATTTGTTTGAGCTTTGCACTTTTGTTCATAATCAATAAATGAACTTCCCTTTATGAAAATTATAATTTCATTATAGAGAAGTCATTTATATGGCATTCTATAGGCCATCATTTTTTGAGCAGTAAATTGGCTTCTCTTTATGAAAATTTTGATTTCATTAAAGAGAGGTAATGTATACATTATATATTTTTTTTGTAAGTTAAATTTTTTTATTAAGGGGGCATTTGAAAGGAACCCCAATGCCTTGATACAACAAAGAAATACAGGACAAGAAAGAGCAAAAGTACAACCTAGAGAGGAAAGAGAAGAGGATGTGAAGAAGGAACAAAATGCATCCTTAACGAAATAGGAAAAAGCAAGAAACTATACAGAAAAACCAGAAGGAAAGAAACCCCACAGGACCAAAAGCAGGTGCAAGGAAGTGAATCACTGCATAGGAGGTGCATCAGTATGCATGGGAGAAGCATCAGTATTTTCCATATCTCCTTCCGTAGCTTCTTCCTTGGCTCCTTCATTAGCTTCATCCTTGGGAACATCCTTGAAGGTTTCCTTAGCAATTTCAACAACATCATCCTCCTTAGCATCAAAAATTCCAACCACGACAGAGTTAGCAGGCCCAACCTCATCATACGTATCATAGAAAAACAACAAATTCAAGGCATTCCTCTGGTCCTTCAGCTAAGAAATGGCCTTCCCAAGAGCAACATAAGCAGACTCCAAGTGACCAATAGTAGCAGAGGAGGATTGAATGACCAGTTTGTGCAAATATTTCTCAACAACATCCGTAGAGTCAGTCTCACTATCTTTTTTATCTTTCAAAGAATTTGGGGTTTCTTTACTCTTGAGTCTTTGAGAACATATCGTAGGAGTAACTTCCACCTTAACTTTTTTCCTAGCATTAAAGGATGTCTGAGGTTTTTCAATCTTACTCTTCCTTTTGGCTCCTCTCATTTTAGAACTAGGAGTGGGAAAGGACTCATCCTCAGAGTTTTCCTGGACAGTGATATTTCCTTTTGGAAACTTTTGAAGCAGATAAGCATACAAAATTTTAAATAGTCCTTGATGGGAAGGCCAACCTTCCTCTTCCTTGGCACGGGTGGAAGTAATAGAATAATCCATGGACCAGTATAAAAACTCAAGGATATTAAGAAACTTAGCATCTCTAAAATGGTTTACAAAAGAGAGATGAAAACTGCACAACTTTGACTCAGGGTCATCAACAGTTAGATATTGCATGATGGGTTTCAACAGTTCCTTCCAAGGAGTAGATAAGTCTTTACAAAACAAACCTTTTTTGTGAAGCTTCCATAGTGGTGAAGAAGGTTCAAAATGGGTAAGCTCCGCTTCCTAGTTGTGCTTGTTCCTACACACCGTATGACCGTCTGCAACCTACCCAACCAACTCAGCAAGGAGTTCCACAATAATCTGGAAGTCTACCCTATGTATAATGGTGATTTCATTATCCCAGGTTGAGGCAAAAGTTGTATTGGCATCCCAGTCAGTACCAGAGAATATTTAAAAAAAAGGAATTAGACCACTTTGTATTTGAGTATGGCTTCGGCGATAAGATCAATAGAAAAAGTATCAGGTTCAACAAAGGTCATTTTGGCATCTTTCATGAAAAAGGAACCAGGGAAAATTAACAAGATACAGAGGGGCAAATGCAGAGCAAGCAATGAAAGGTACAAATTTTCTCCAAAATATATAAAACATCTTGGTGACATAAAACAACAAGGAAGAACAATATCATGGCAAACCAAAAAGGCAAAATCTCTGGGAAAAGGTAACGACCAGACTAGAGAAGCTGATTGGCTATAAGATCGATCGAGGAGGATTATCCGATGACTAAAATCATGATAAAATAAAGAAAGAGGAGCCGTTAACAGAGGATATTGACAAAAATAGACACTTGGGAATCGAGTAAAGGAAAAGGCATGGAATGCTTTAGAAACCCAAGACATAGAATAGCCCAAAAAAACATTCCTCAAAATAATGCGATAGGAATAATGGGCAAGGAAGGTTCTCGAAATAGTTAAAAAGATAGTCACAAGGAGAAAATTCCTATAATGATGACAAGTGATGGAAGGGGAGGCCTTAGGAGCCCAATGAGTAACAGTTAGCAAAAAAAATCTGATGGGAAGAGCCAAAAGCGATGGGAAAAAGATATGATTTATGGAAATAATAAACTAAACCAAAACCAAGGTAAACCTTCGCCAACAAGGAAGCCTTGGAAGAATAAACGTTATGGAAAAGACTTTAGGCAATAGGATGATGAAACCTGTAGCCGCCCTGTTGGATAAGTAAGGCCCAAGTGGAACTTTCACCCACGTAGGCACGGGCTGAACAAAAGTAGCGTCACGTGTACATATTTGATGTTTCATCTTCATGAGAGAGATTTATATCCATTCTGGACGATTTCTTTGATGCCACTGGGTAGAGAGTCAGTCCACATCAGTAATCCCAGAGTAGAGACCCCTAAGTTAGCTAGCTTGTCAACAACTACATTGGCTTCCTTGTAAGCATGTTGAATGATAACTTCCTATTGACCTTGGAGAATTTCTTTTGCTTCCTCAATTAGATTCCTGATTTTCTAGCCAGGGGATTTGGAATTTTTTAAATAATTGATAATGTTTAAGGAATATCCTTCAATAATGACCTTTCATGGAATTGATTTGATGAATTGTAGGCCTCTCCAAAGAGCCCTTGCTTCAGCAGAATGATTGGAAAGTTCCCCTAAAGGCTCAGCAAAGGAAAAAATAGAATTTCCTTGATGATCTCTAAGGATGCCCCTAGCACCAGCACGACCTGGATTTCCTTTAGCAACACCATAAAAATTGAGTTTGACCCATCCAAGATGAGGGGGATTCCATTTGATGTTAGATCTAATGCTAGGAGGAATAGCATGACAAACATTATTCAAGGAAAAATTGAAAGATTGAAGCAAGGAAGATTCAAAAGAGGAACTAGGAAAAGGGTCAAAGGGGGAAATTAGGGCATTCTATTTAGAAAAAAGAATGATCCTATTGGAGATAGACTCAAAGTCCTTAGTATCCTTGTCAAAGACACGCCTATTACGCTCAAGCCAAATCTGCCATAAAAAGTGGTGGAGACAAAAATTCCAGAAACCTTTAAGGATAAGATTTTTAAAAGGGTTTGGCCATTGGAGGAAAAGGTCAACAATGGAGGGAGGGAATGCCCAGAGGATGTGGACCTTGAGGAAAATATTACAAATAATAGACCTAGAAAAAGGACATAGTAGAAAAAAAGGTGGGAGGAAGATTCCCAATCAATGAGGTAGAGAAGACACCTATTCGGAAGGGGAATACCACGTTTGATAAGATTCTCAATAGAGAGGATACGATCTTGGATGGTTAACCATGAAAAAAAGGCAACTTTAGGAGTCAAATATTTAGTCCAAACAAGGTTGAAGGGAATGAGAGTTTCAGAAGGAGCCAAAGACAACAAATAAGTAGATTTGATAGAGAAATCACCTGAATCAGTTGGCTCCCAAATAGGACGATCACAGGTATCCTCAAAAGGAATATGAAAGGAAGATAATAATCCTTCGAGGATAGAAACTTCAGCAACCATATTGGGAATATGAATCATTTTCCAAGTTTTGGTCCCATTGGAAGTAGTCAGGAAGTTCGCAACCAAAGGTCAAAAAAGGTTAATTGTGGTATCTTTAATAAATCTGAATTGAGGAACATGAATAAGTGGGCGATCACCAATCCACTTATCTTCCCAAAAATGCACAGATTTTCCATTGTAGATTTGCCATCTTAAACCTTTTTTTATGATTGATCTTGTAGAACAAATGGATCTCCAGAATGTGGAGCCAGAGAAGGGGATGTCTCCATGCAAAAAGTCAGAATTTTGAAGGTATTTCCTTCTTGTGAATTTAACCCATTCAACATTGTCTCCTGAAATTAAATGCCAGGCTTGTTTGGCAAGAAGAGAAGCATTTAGAAAATGAATTCTCTTGAGTCCTAATCCTCCTTGAGCCTTAGGTTTGCAAACATTCTCCCAGGTGACCAGATGGAACCTATTTTTATTTTCAGCTCCTGTCCATAGGAAATATTTTTGGATTTGTTCTATTTTTTGGTATACTTTAATAGGAGCTTTGAATAAGGAGAGAAAATAAACAGGAATGCTTTGTAAATAGGCCATGGTTAAAATAGATTTGACATCCTGAGAAAGAAGATTACCTTTCCAAGAGGAAAGATTTCTTTGTAATATTTCAATGACATTATCCCATAGGTGCTCATTAGCATTACCCACAAAAAGTGGTAGCCCCAGATAGGTGGTGGGCAATGTGGAGATAGCACAACCTAAAATGTTGGTGATCTTGAGTTGCCTTCTCAAAGGAGTATTGAGAAAAAATAATTTACTCTTTTGGAAATTTACCTTTTGACCAGCAACTTCTTCATAGAGGAGAAGGATGCACTTGATAACCTTAGCCTCATAGACTGAAGCAAAAGTAGAAAGAAGAGTGTCATCAACAAATTGTTGGTGAGTCACAGGAGTGGATTGAGAGGTAACCTTGATGCTTGTAATGAGACTAGACTGCCTAGCAACATGAATAGATCTACCAAGGGCCTCAGCTGCAATTATGAAGAGAAGAGGGGAGAGGGGGTCTCCTTGCCTCAATCCTCTGTTGCTCATGAAATATCCTGTTGGTGAACCATTTATTAAAATAGAGAACCAAGCTAAAGAAATGCATCCCCTGATTAAATTGATCCACTCTTGGTGAAATCTAAATTTGGATAAGACTGCCAAAAGGAAATTCTAGTTCAACCTGTCATAAGCCTTATTCATGTCTAATTTTAATAAGAAGGTAGCCTTTTTGATGAAGGAAGTTGAATGGATGGCTTCATGAATAGAGATAATTCCATCCAGGATGGATCTGCCTCTGACTGAACTTCCTTGACATTGATTAATAATGAGAGGCATGACATCTCTCATCCTATTAGCTAAGGCTTTTGTCAGAATTTTGTATACAACATTGCAGAGGCTTATTGGTCTGAAATCATTGAAGGATTTGGCATTGGGGTTTTTAGGAATAAGAGCAATGAAAGTAGAGTTAAAACCATGAGGAATGATTTTGGAAGTCTAAATTTCCTTTATGGTAGCACACACATCTGGGCCTATGAAATCCTAAAAGGCTTGAAAGAATCTAGGGGAGAAACTGTCAGGCCTCGGGGCTTTATATGTTTCATATTGAAAAGAGCATGTTTGATTTCCTCATAAGAGAGGCCAACAATTAGATTGTGATTTATGTCCTTAGATATTATATGTGGAATAAATTGGAGAAATAAATCCTTAGCATCTTCATAGTTATCATTAGGCACAACTTTAGGTAATTGCATGAAATGGGCAACACCTTCAACTCTAATTTCCTTGATGTCAGAAGTAACACTACCATCCTGGCAAATAATTTCCTTTATCTTGTTGTTACTTCTATTTCTCAAAGTGGAAAAATGAAAAAACTTGGTATTGGAATCACCTTGCTTAAGCCAAATAGCCCAAGATTTCTGTCTCCAAAAAATTTCTTCACACTGGATGATATTGTGATATTGGGATAAGAGATCTCTTTCCTCTTTTCTTTGATTAGTTGTGCAGAATTGTCCTTCCTGAATGTTTTTTTCAATGGAGGCAAGATGATTTTTGATCTCATGCTTGTTTTGGAAAAGATTCCCAAAGATGTCCCTATTCCAAATCTTAAGGTTTTCTTTGATTAGTTTAAGTTTTTGGCTTAGTCTAAAGGATGGAGAACCTTGAAATTTTGTTTGCCACCATTGAATGATTCTATCTCTGAAATCAAGATGTTGCATCCACATCGCTTCAAATTTGAAAGGGATTCTGAATATTTTAGGATTATTAGTATCCATAAGGATGGGACTATGATCATATCTGATTTTGAGAAGTGAATGAAGATTAGCATCCCCCCAAATAGCCGAGGCCTCCTGAGAGAATAGAACTCTATCAAGTTTGACTTGGATAAGATGAGAACCACTTCTCTTATTAGACCAAGTGAATTGGTTTCTTTTGAGATTTACATCCATCAAATTATTCTAATTAATGAAGTTATGGGAATCATCCATGCTTTTAGTGAAGGATCCAACCCCTCCTCTTTTGTCAGAAGGGACCAAAGGAGTATTAAAATCTCCAGCAAGAATCCAAGGAAGATCAGGAAAGGTATTCCTAATAGAAGATAGAATTTACCAAAGCCTATATCTTCATGTGATAGAATTAGGAACATAAATATTGATAAGGACCCAAGGGGAATTGGTATTTTTATCAAAAAATAAAATACTAGCAATTTCATCATTTGAATGGATTAATCTACCCTCCAAAAGAGTAGGGTTCCATAGACAAATGAGACCTCCAGAAGCCCCCTTTGCATTACAAATAATGGTTTCACATTTGTTCCATAATTTATCACAAACAGTCTTGACTAAAGAGTCACCAATTTTGGTTTCTTGAAGCAAAAAAATAGTGGGATTCATTTATTTCCTTAATGACTTAGCTAACATGTATTTAGCCATTCCATTAAGGACTCTCACATTCTAGGAGAGGATTTTTATTTTGACATCTTTGAAACTCTTTTGCCTCCCTTTCCTTGATATTGGGGAGGTTTGGTACATTTTGAATCTTATTTAGACAAATTAATGCCTGTGGAAAATAGGGTTTTTGTATGCCATTAGCAATGTCATCTTGAAGCCTTTGCTTCCATTGTTCAGAATTGGAAGGTTTGCCTCTCTTTTTCTCACCTCCATAATCAATCAGAGATTTTTTGTGGCTTCTAGTATTTTTTGGACTAAAATTGTTAGGATTAATTTTTTGAACCATAGGGCTAGATGGTTCAAAAAAGGAGGAAGGAATAGTCACTTCATCAATGAGATTCTGATCACATATCAATATTACTTTTCGAAAATAGATCATTTGATTTGATTGGAGAAGAGTGGCTAGTAGTCCCATTATTAGGAGAAAATTTCAACATTCCATTAAGAGGGAAAATGGCAGGAGACAAATTTTGTTGCAAAACTTGGATAGGGGTGGAAGAAGGATTTGAGATAGGGTCGGTGCTATGAACAACTATATCGGTCACATCCTCTTCAGAAGGTAAGTTTGATAGAACTTGAAATTTATTTGGGAGAGCAAAAAAACTCACCTCATTTTTCCCCAGATCTTGGATAGAAGATGAAACCTTTTTGCCTTTGCCATCATAAACCTGGGAATAACCTCCTTGGGACTTCTGGTTCTTGATAGGATGGAAGGTAACTCCTTTAGCAGGAGGAAATATTTTCTTTTCCACCTTAGAAAATGGAAGAGAATCCTTTCCCTTACTAGTGGCAATATTTTCTTGAATTTTTTCAACAGAAGAATTTTCCTGAGCCTTAAGGGAAGGGCATTGAGCTCTGAGGTGTCCCTGGGTACGGCACTCGATGCAAAAGGGGGACTTATTCTCATACTCAATGGCCTACTTCTTATAAAAAGACTCATATTCTAATTCCACGAAAGTGGGGAGAGCAGAGTCTAAATTTGCATTAACACAAAAGCGGACAACAGTCATCCTTACTTGGCAAGAGTAACCCTATCAATGGCCACTAAATCACCAATCGTAGTGGCAATAGCCCTGAGAATAGGTTCATGCCAAAGATGCCAGGGAAGATTTGGGAGCCTAACCTAAATAGGTGCATAGTTGATGCTTTGTGTGTCAGGATCAAAATCAGGAGTCCATTTCATGAGAAAAACACTTTTTGAACCCAGAAACCAAGGACCCCCGGTAAGGATCTGATTAGCATCCTCCTGAGAATTAAGATGGATTCCAAAGAAAGCATTGGAGAGCCCAATAATTTCCAAATAACCTTTGGCTCTCCACTTAGAAAAATCCCACCATCTAATTGTGTCTAAATTTGGTCTTCCTCCCACAACTTTTCCAACAAGGGAAAAAGATTCCTGAGACAGATATTTGGACACTAAGCTCAAAGGAATATTTACTTTATTTCCTAAAGTTTCCAAGGGGGTAGGGAAGGATCAGGACCCGAAGAGATTCTTCCAATAATTTTTAGAAAAATAAGGTTTCGGGATAGTGGGTTCCTCGACCAAAGGGGGCCCAAGCGGAGTATCATTTGCAGGTAAAGCATCGCCCCAAAAATCACCAATATTATCAGCATGAGTCGGGTATAAACCTACCTCAAGAGCCACCATAGAAAGCATGGCCTGGGCGATCATGGAAGTATCCTTGACATCCTTACCACCAACTACGGAAGCAACCTTTCCACCATCCACGGGAGCAGCCTTACCAACATCAATGGGAATAGTCTTATCATCGCCCACGAGAATAGCCTTACCACCAAACATGGGAGATTCCTCACCACTATCCTCACGCCTTTCAAAATTTTGAAAAAATTCCTTCCCGCCCTCAGGAATTTGAAAATAAGAAGTCTCGCCTGAATAGTTGCAGCAACTAGCCATATTTTCCAACCCATAATTTATACATTATATCAATAGTTATTGTTTTAAAGCATTAAATTATTTCTTCTTTATGAAAATTATAATTTCATTAAAGAGGGGTAATTTATAATGATATTTTAAGGCCTTTACATTTCATAGCTATTCATGCATATTTATTTCCTTTTTATTCATCAAGCAATAATAAAAGGAATTCAATTTTCATTGCACATTCACATTTAGAGATAGATTTTAATCTTTATTTTCATGTTCAAAGCAAGGTTTAAGGAAGATAAAACTTATCTAAAATCTGCTTAACAATAAAAGATAAAATCTACCTAAAACATTCCAAGATAAAATGAACTAAGGCTTTCATCGTGGTCATATGAGGGCCAATCACAAATCACATTTTTCATTCTTTTAAGTTTCATGAACAATCAATAGCATAGCAATAAAATAAACCAACATAGGCCCCTTGTTAACAGTTACTTGCAAATCACTAAGGTATTCCTAGCACTCATTTAACACATCTTTACAAGATTACAAATACACATGTGCAATGCTTACATAGTGAAACCTTGGAGAAGTTGTTTTTGTTTTAAATTATTTGCAAGAGAGGTTTTTGTGATCAAAATCCTAATTGGGAGTGTGGTTTTGCAATTAGGAAAAATTACCACTCAACACTCCCTTTCCTCTAAGCTTGGATTATTATCATCACCTTTTTAGAATTTTGAAAGTTTATCTTTTAGTTCTTCTTTCTTCTAAATTTTTTTTCCAAAGGTGTTCTTGTTCCATTATGTTAATGTAGATGTCATAGATTTAATTTGGTTTGGAAAAGCATACAACCCACCATTACCTAAATAATTCCACGTTTGAGCTATCGTATCAACAAATTGAGGATGGTCTTCCCATATTTGCTCATATTTAAAACATGATATTTTTTGAATTCACTTACCCCCATTTTAACTCTTACTGACTAGTGATCTTAACCAATCCTTGTTAAGGTATTTATTTTAGCACAAGTTCCTTCATCTAGCCAATGATCTGAGAGAATGCATTTATCTATTTTTTTTGCTATTAGGTTCTAGCCTCTCCTGTTTTTGGTCCAAGTATAACTGTCTTCTTCAAACTCAACTTCCCATAGATTATTATTTTGAATAAAAGCTGAGAAATCTTTCATACTTTGGATCAATTTCCTATTTCCCCTAAATTATTCATCTAGATTGGTTATGGCATTAAAATATCCAATGATCATGACTCAAGTTTCTTTGTCTTTACTTATCATAAAGGCTTCAATCCCACTTCAAACTTCTAATCTACCTGATTGAGTTGTAGATCCATAGATATTGATAAGGATGAAACAAATATTTGTAAAGTAGTAAGTGACTAAAGAGGCTATCCAATGCCTAGTTTTATGAATAGTTACACAAGAGGTTCTAGAAGGATTGCAACAAGTTAGAATTCCCCCTACTGCTCCTTTAAAATCCATAGTATCTCATTCACATCTTTCCCATATTGCTTTCATAGTTTTTGAAACTTCTTTTGTCATTTTTGTTTCCTAGATACAAAGAATATTAGGTTTATTACTTAAACATAGGTCCCTAATACACCTTTGCTTTAAGGGGGCATTAGCACCCCTTATAGCCCATGAGATAATAATCATGTCTCATTAGGGGCTTTTGGCCCCACCCGCGTATTACCAATATCATTTTGTTGTTTGGTAATGAGAAGTTCAACCAATATAGTTTGTGTTACTTTCTCTATGTTTGCTCTTGCTTCCATGGATCTTGTTTGATAATTTGAGGGTTTTCATCTTTTTGCCTTGCCTATATCAGGAGTAGGTCTTACTATCCTCTTCCTCAATATTCTTTCACAATTTTATTTTTCATCATATTTATCCTCTCTTGGCTCTATTATATAAGCTTTTGACTTGTCCTGCTCATTTTTTGATATTTCCTTATTAATGGTAGAGGTATTAAATTTTAAAACTACATTTTCTTTACCAATTGTTTTCTCCTAAATGGTGCATGGTACTTCAAAAGAGTCTTCAAAATATGATGAGACACATTCCTTAGGTTCATAGAGAATGTTATTCCTTAAATTAGGATCATACTGAATAGACGATTCCTTGTTAATATGTTAAAATTATTGTACTACATCCTCTAAGTTTTGATCTACTTTTTCTTCATAAGATAAAGCCTCAAAAGAGCTGGTATTTCTTACAATATCCTTCCTTATTGGTCTCCACTATTTATTTTATTTTATTTTTCTAGATCTATTTTTTGGAAGTTGAAAACCATCTTCATCCATAACCATTTGTAAGTTTCTCTTGCGATTTTCTACAAATGATTTTATTGGGCTCTTCTTAGGGCATGATCTCTCAATATGCCCCACCTCATGACATATTCTACATATAAAAGATATGTTTTCATAATATATAGTTTGGGTCCACATCTTATCCCCATACTTAAGAATGATTGATTCTGGTAAAGCTTTACTTATATCAATCATGACCAATATTCGAGCATAAATAGCTAATAATCCATCTTTTGTCATATATGAAATCTCAAGGAATTCTCCTAGTGTGTTGCCTATTTCCTTGAAGGTATCTATTTCCTAATATTCAACGAGTAACCCAAACATCCTAACCCAGACTAGCACTAGGGGTATATTTACATTTTCAAGTGAAAAGCCTTCATACTAGCAGGTAAGGAAGAAACCTGCTCTTACCATAAACTAAGGACCCCCTTTTAGGATTCTTTCTGTTTCTTCCCTAGAACAAAACATGGCTAGGAAGAAACCTTTGGGAAGAAATGATAGAATCACTCCTAGAGACTTCCAACTATCAATCCATTTTCTCAAGGTTGAAGCCCTTGGCTAATACCCATTACATTTACCAAAATTTACCCTATCTTGGAGCAACGAGGATCTCTTTAAGGTGCACTCATTAACCTCTACCACTAGAGATGATTCTAAGAATTTAACTATAAATTATTCCATGGAAAGAAAACTAAAACTCAAAATCTATTGAAATTTATATGAATGTCCTATAGAAAATATAATATTTGATAAAAACTTTATAAAATTTTCATGCACAATTTCTAAGATAAAGAAAGGGAAAAAAACTTAGCTGAAAAATTCTTTGTCCAGATAGAATGTCTTGCCTCAATGAAGTCCAAGCCCTTCATTTATTTTCTCATCGTTTGAACCCTAGCTAACAAATATTTGCAATTTTATTTTTTGTGACTTGAAAAATCGTCACTGCCCTTATTTCGAATGGTTGACTTCACAAGATCATATCTCCCTTAATATTGCTCGAATTTTTGCATATGACCACTCATTTTAAAGCTATTCAAATTTTGTACAAGTTAGTCCAAGAATTATTTGAATCCGATAATTCTCCACGAAGATATGGCTCCCAAAATATGCGATGTTTTTCAAGGAAAACCTTTATCATTCACACTTCACGAGATAATACCTATTGCTGAAAAATATTTTATTGAGTGAATAAAACATCCCATTTATTTTCATAACAATTACTTCTAATGACATGATATATAGTTTTTAAACTATTCTATTACATCATCACCAAAAAGCCATATTACATAAAGTTAGCTATTTTAAGCTTTAATATCATATTTTTTAATCACTTAAAACTTATACCGTTTAATATTATCCATTTATGCTTATGAATAAACATTTATTCTATTATAAACTTAAACAAATATATGCCAAACAATTTATATTGGATGAATGACACATCCCATATATTTTCACAACCATTGTTTATTTTTTTGGCTCGAGAAAAAAAGGTTGTACTTGGGTCCCTCACCTTGACAAATCATAACTCTCTCCTATAAATCTTGAGAGTTTACAAACAAATTCAATTCTCATTACAATTGAGTAGTTATAACTAGATACCTACATCTTTTTTATAGAAAATTTGTATTCTTGATTTTTATTTTTGGATCTACTTCAATTTTCTTTGTCAATACAAATATTCCAAAATTTAGCATCCTTGTTTTAGACATTTTCTCGTAGAAACCTTCATAATACCAAAACTCCACCTCTGCTGCCTATGCACTGTATTTAATAGAATAATATTTCCAAAACTTTACGCTATCATAATCTGCTTTACCAGATTTAAACTACTAGTTTCCTTCTTGAAGCATAAGTGCAACCACAAGAATTGTAATAAATAGTTTATATGAAAATACATTAATGTTATAAAATTCAACAAATACTACCAATGAAAAACATTAAAGTAACTTAATCATTATTTGATATAGGCGCTCAACATTTTCTTGTTAGCTTCAACTACTTCCTCTAACCATGGAAAAGAGAATTTAACTTCATGATCCTTTATTAAATCCCTCTATTAGCTAGCCTATATGCACTTTTGTTCCCTTCCCTTAACATACTTATAAATTTGATTTCCTCAAACTTTGTAGCAAGTTCTTGTATTTTCAAATGTGACAAAACCGGATTTTATTTAGATGCTTCATCAAAATTCAATTTAACCAACTCCACTTCAATAGTTTTCACTTTATATTCTTTGCCTTCCTTTTGTTTTTCCTGTACTCAACATCATAATCCCATTCCCATTTGATGACTTGACTTCATCTATCAAGGCTCTTTGTTTCAAGATTAAAGATTGGATAAGTTAATAGGGTTAATTTTAACTTTTCTATGGCTAAACAATTTTTTTCTTTCTTTTCGTGACCTCTAAATTACTTTCCTTTCCTTTAGATATTTTTATATTCTTTTTCAACCATCTATTACAAAGTATTATATCTTTCGAAATATCTCATGTTGTTTCTAACGCCTTAATTTTAAAAGTGCTCTACTATCACTTTAACCATTCTTCAATTCTACCATTCATCACCATACATTTACCAAACATATTAAAAATCTATTACTATAATTTTTAAACTATTAAACAATATCCTAAAATGAACTATAATTTTGTTTTTAATAAAATACATTGTAAGGGACCATAAAAACTCTTTTCCACAACCATTACATCTAATTAAATAATATAAAATAAATTTTTATGAGAATCTATGCTTAAAAAGTCATTTGTGACAACCAATATCAAAGCTATTATTAGACTTTAATGAAAGAAATGAAGACTTTTTAACGTCTCCAAAATCCAACATGTTAAAGGACATAATCTTAGAAACATAAAGGATGTAGCGTATTCAAGTATTTTTTTAACAATATCTATATAACATCTAGATGGTGGATGTAGCCTAATCTTTGTTAGGCTCAACTCAAAATTTTGGTTTATTGGTCAAATGCCAAAGGCAATCTCAAAATCACTTGTTGGCATGAGGTCAGCCCTAGCTCTCAACTTGAAGGAACCTTGCAAGTTGACCTTGAACAAACTCCATTAATTAAGAGCACCATAAAAATGCATTCCCTAGGCGTGCAACAGTTAACTACCCACTCAACAATGAATAAATGGACACCTTAACTGGCTCCAACTCACCTCGGTTAGAAGGCACCTTAACTGGCTCCAACTCACTCCATCTCCTTTATCCTCCTTTTGGTGCTCATATATTGTTATAAAAAATATTTAAAGAAAACTTTGAATTACGAAGGATGAAAATGAAATAACATGTATCTTCGACAGCTTAATACCCTCTACTAACCACTCCAATTATGTAACTTCCCCTCTCACCAATTATTAACACTCCCTCCATACCTCATAATCTTTATATAATATATTATATAATGCCACATTACGGTCCCCTATAAATAAAATAACAAATAAAATATAAGGAGTGTATATATACATACGCAAACGCGGACATATAAATAACAGAAGGGGAGGGGGAATACCATTGGTGACCGTGGGTCGTGGTGTTCTGTGTTTCTGCCTCAGGGGCAACCCTGCCTCCACGCCTGCCAAGTTCGACGCTTTTTCTCTTTGTCTCTGCATTTTCGCTAAAAAATAGTGTTCCGCTAAAGGTTTTGGTGCAGCAAATCACGGAGCTAATATAGCTAGTTCTCTGTCCTATCAAGAAGAGGAGGAAAATGGGTGGTGGCAATGGCCAGAAGGCAAAGATGGCTCGCGAAAAAGCCATGGAGAAAAACAAGGCCCCGAAGGGTACGTTTTCAATCTTCGTTTCTTTCTGTATTTTTTGTCTCTTTTTTTAAGTTATGTGAAATAGGGTTTGTGAAATTTCAGGGTTTTGTTTATGCTTCTGTTATTGCAAGGCGATTATTGTGGGATAGGGTTTGTTTTAGGGTTGGTAGGTTGCAGATCAGAATACTTGGTTAGAGGAAATATGTTTTAGGGTATTTTAATTCCTTTACTCGGCTAAATGAGCGATTTATCTGAGAATTATTGGAGATATCTTGTAAATTTTCCTTAGGACACTGTTATTTTCAAATAATTTATTTTTGAAGATTATATTTCGGAGTATTAGCCAGAGGATTAAACTTGGACCACTGGTGGTGTTTGTCGGTGGTACGGAAATTGTATTTTCTATTGTTTTCCATGGATCTATAGACCTTAATTTATTATAATATTTTTGGTTTTTTATTGTGTGGGTTTAATGTCCCATAAGGGGTAAGAATGGTACTGGTTTCAAATGATAGTTCCTCTGAAGCCTATGTCCTTTAGAAGTATTTCCTGTTAGGAATGATGAACTTTCTTTCCTGCATTTAGTTGGTTTGTTTGTAAGGGTGATTATTCGTACGGGTAAGATGTTACCAGTTTATCTTTGGCAAGATCAAGTATTGGACATTATGGTAGTGTTAGTAGTTCGGGGTTGTTATCAAGTTTCTGAAGTGAAAATCTGGGGCGTCTGAGCGTTAAACTTGGATGTTTTGATAAGAGGGCGTGTTAGTATCATATCCCTCCGTATCACTAGCTTAAAACAATATAAAAAAACTTCACAGTAAACAGGATAAAAAACTTAAGTAGAGGAAAGTTCCTTTTTTAACCCCTATGAGGCATAGGCCACAGATCCGGAGGTTTATCCAACCATATGCGGAACATGGTGTATAACCCTGTCCTTTTGGATTCTAACCTTCTACTTTTTTTTCCCCTAAAAACCTTGACCGGCAGGCCACTCAAGTTGTAAAAGCATGCGAATTGTTTACAGGAACTCTCATGTTTCACTGTTTGTGTAGAGTTACGGATTGCATGATAAACTGTCATGTGACATTCTCATTTATTTTCTAGGGGGAGTGAGTCTGGGGCTTATCTCTGTACATTTATTGGTTTATTTATTTTATTGTAATTGTGATTATTCCATCGTTTGGTATATCAGAGGTGCAATTGACTTATCTCTGGACTTATTTTGTGATTATAATTACACTATTGTGGTTATATTATATGTGTTAATGTGCGTCCTTGGTGATAGTTATCCATCCACATGTTCCGGTGGCATGAGAATCCTTTTATGTGTTTTGCCTCGTATGTCCTTTTTGTATCTTGTGATTTGGATGCATGTAATAAAGTGTACTCTGCATATTAGTTTATACTTTCAGTGAAACTGCCTCTGTTTTTTTGGTGCCTTAATTCTCTATTGATTACTAGTAATTGCAAATATGAGCTAAGGCACAGTGAATTAATTATTATAGCACTGTACTCTTTATTCTCTGTTGATTGCTATGGTCAATTTCCTCGTATGACCTTTTTGTATCTTGTGATTTGGATGCATGTAGTAAAGAGTACTCTGCATATTAGTTTATACTTTCAGTGAAACTGCCTCTGTTTTTTTGGTGCCTTAATTCTCTATTGATTACTAGTAATTGCAAATATGAACTTAAGGCACAGTGAATTAATTATTATAGCACTGTACTCTTTATTCTCTGTTGATTGCTATGGTCAATTGTATTTGAGTAACATAATATTCTTGGTTTATAGTGTGGGGCTTTGATACTGTCGGCACAATTATTTTGTTTTTGCAGGGAGCCAGCTTGAGTCAAACAAGAAGGCAATGACTATTCAGGTGACTTTTTTTGTGCTATGTTGAATGGTTGTTTTGGATATTTGTTTGTATGCAACGTCTCAGATCTCAAAACAGTTAATTTTTCTTGAGTGATAAATTTATGCGTATCTGTTCTTTAGTAAATACTAAAGGGTTGTCAAAGAAAACCATATATTTCAGTAGGTAGAAATTTCAGTAAGTTGAAAATGTGATATTGAATAAGTGATTTTAATGGATTTTTTATGCTGTTTGATGAGGTTTGCTATTTCTCAATTTAATTAGTTTTTTTGGACACAACATCTTTTCTTTTAAAATATGGTAGCAAGTTTAGAAAATTCCCTAAGAAGTAAGATAAATAAGGAATATGTTTGTTAAAATTTTGTGTGTTGTTCATAAATTAACTGCTAAGCTCTTATTTCAGGCCATTACCTTAGAGGTTTTTGTAATGATGAACACAGAAATTGGAGATGCACTATAATTGTGTTGTGTGTTGTTCATAAATTAACTGCTAAGCTCTTATTTCAGGCATTACCTTAGAGGTTTTTGTAATGGTCAACACAGAAGTTGGAGATGCACTATAAATGCCTGTGTTTGGTTATCTGTGGATAGTGGAAACAATTTCAAAATATTACTAAATATTATACATTATTACTGCAAATTCTTGAATGAAAAAATAAAGAATCGTTAAAAATGGTTTCCCAGTTAATTAAGCTATTTTTGAAGATTAATTTTAGGGACCAAGTTGAAGATACTAATCGATTTGCAGAAAGCAAGTGAGGATATTCTTGGCTGTGTAATATGACCTCCAAAGCTTTTGTTCTTTTGTCCGGACATTCACATGTGCCTACAATTCTGTCAATTAAAGACCAGATATCACATTCGTCACTGCATCTGATTGCTATTGCGCGGAAAGAGAGTTCATTTGAAAATGGATGCTAGATTAAAGTTTCAATTTGCTAACATCTAATGGAAGAATGCAAAGTATTAAAGCTGGCAGAGCATGTAAGGAACGAAATATGCTTGATAAGAAGCTGATGAAATAACTGGGAAATAACATTAAAGTTTTTATCTTGGTTAAACCCAGAAGTTCAAATTTCCTATAAGGTTTTTGGAAGAACAACTCCCATACAATTGGAGAAAAATATGAGATACCTTCTTCTTCAAACCCATTTCCTTATATAGACTTCTATTTACCCTAACCTTAATGTTTATGAGATACCTTCTAGGGTCCGAACTTATAATAAAAATAAGGACCCTAACCTTAATGGTCAAGGGTCTGACCCTAACCTTGATGTTTATGAGATACCTTCCATTTACCTTAACCCTAATGTTCAAGGTTCCGAACTTATAATAAAAATAAGGACCCCAACCCTAATGTTCAAGGGTCTGACCTAATGTTTCAGAGGGTCAGACCATGTAAAGTAAAATGATTGGAACTTATAATAAAAATAAGGACCCCAACCCTAATGTTCAAGGGTCTGACCTAATGTTCAAGGGTCAGAGGGTCAGACCATGTAAAGTAAAATGATTGGAACTTATAATAAAAATAAGGACCCTAACCCTAATGTTCAAGGGTCAGAGGGTCAGACCACGTAAAGTAAAATGATTAGAACTTATAATAAAAATAAGGAGCCTAACCCTAATGAAAGTAAAATGATTAGAACTTATAATAAAAATAAGGACCCTAACCCTAATGTTCAAGGGTCAGACCACGTAAAGTAATCGGAACTTATAATAAAAATAAGGGTCACATCATAATGCTCCCATACACAGGATTGGAGCTACAACTTATTATAATGGTTACATCATAATGGGGGGACCCACATTAGGTACCTAAGGTGCAAACATACACCAACACTAGATAACAAAAGTTGTGTTATGATAGGCTTTTAACAATGTGACAATGCTAGGCATGACCACAGATGGAATGGGGGATTGGGAAGGCAAGCTATGGCCATGTTGATGCCATACATGTATATGGGGTGCATGGAAATGGAAGAATATCAGGGTCTTGGGAGAGGAAAATATCCTCCTACTAGAGTCAAGAAACCTAAGGAAACCAATTCATTATCCACTTTAACTTGTAGTTCAAGTTCATCCAATGGCAGACTCCTGAAAAAGCAGTCTGTTAAATTTTTTTATTTAGTTATCTCTTCGTGTTTGTTTTCTGATTTTTGTTAGGTGTTATTTTAATAATTTCACACTTGGTATTATCTTTTCTTTTAGGTATTATGTTATGTTTTTCACACCCTTGGTATTGTCTTTTGCAGTGCAAGGTCTGCATGCAGACGTTTATCTGCACAACATCAGAAGTGAAATGCCGAGAACATGCTGAAGCAAAGCATCCCAAGGTTGATGTTTATCATTGCTTCCCTCATCTGAAGAAGTAAAGCTTGTTATTTTATTATGGCTGTTTCTACAGTCTGGTACCATGGTTTGGAATTTTTGATAATTTCGACTTGTGGATAGCTAATTAGCTTAGCTTGATATGTGGAACTTGGAATATCTTGTCGGTGTGATGTGGAATTTGGAATATCTTGTCGGTGTGGCGTAAAACTTATAGCTTGAGTTGAACAATGTGAAATCCGAAAAACATTTGTGATATTAGCCTAACAGTCAAATACTCTCCTATTAACTTCAACCTTTTTATAAAGTCTTCAAGTTGCTATAATATGTGTCTCTATGTCTCTTCCTAAAATCTTTTAAATGCCACCAAAAAAAATTGTCTTTTCTTTCCATGTTTATTCCTTCCTTCTATGACTTATGTAAGTCGTGCCATCCATGTCTATACTTTTATTCGTAAGCTGTGTGAACCATAAGGCATTTAATATTTCTGAATGGCATGACTTGAATCCACTCAATAAGGAATAACTAGCAAAAAGTTGGTAGGGAAAGAGTTTGATACTTTAAACAGTTGGAGTCCATATAATAAGGAATAACTAGCAAAAAGTTGGCATTGAAAGAGTTTGATACTTTAAACAGTCCATATAACAGTTCTTTTATCTTTTTCTCTAATTATTTGGAATCAACATAGTTGGAGTCCATATAACAGTCATTTTATCTTTTTCTTTAATTATTTGGAATCAACATAGTTGGAGTCCATATAACAGTTATTTTATCTTTTTCTCTAATTATTTGGATTCAACATCTTGGTTTTTACTGTTTTTGCCTTCCTTTATGTTGTTGGCATTTAAAGGTGAGACGAACAGGATAGCTCACATTTGGTTGAGAAACATAGGGATTGGCAATCTGAGTAGCTGAAATTTATGTTGTTGAACGTCCATGGCTTAGGTTTATGGTAGTGCAATGCTTCATGAACATCATATTGTATCTTACCTATGTTCTTTCTTCACCGAATCGAAAGATGCACAACCACAATGAGACGAAATTATTAGGTCTTGAAGGATGATGATTTATAACTTTCCAATCGGGAAGTTAGCTGAACTGATTTGTTGTGATAATAATGAATTATTTTGGAGTGGTGAGTGGAGGTCCCCCGTGATGAAGTCTAGGAGTCCCTTCTCAGTCATTTTTTGTAGTCTTAGATAAAAAAATTAATAACAAATAAAAAAAAATTAATAACAAATACAAATAACTAATAAAATTATATTGCAGAGGTTAGTAATCAAATTCAATTTCCTTTTATAAACAGCTGGACAATGATATTAGAAAGTTATTAAACACCTTGAAGATGTGTTACATACAACGGTGTCTTAAATTGCAATTTAATCATTATAAGAGAGGTGGCATGTGATAGGGTTTTCCTCGACATCATATTATTAATTTAGTTTGTCAATTTTATTCCTTTATAAGTTAGCATGATGTCAGAGTGGATATATGAGTACTCAGCACATATTTTTAGATAGTTGACATTATTAAATATGAAAATACCAATTCCAAAGGCTAAATAATCAAAGTAGTTTGAATGAATTTTGAACGACTTTTAAGATGTTAGACATAATTAAATACTGAAAAGGCAACTATATAAGTTATATATGAACTACGCAAACTTTTTGGATTGTTTAAAAGGAAACTTATAATTTTATATGAATTATTTGGATTGGTTAAAAGGAAACTTATAATTTTATATGAATTATTTGGATTGGTTAAAAGGGAACTTATAATTTTATATGATTTATATAAGTTTTTTTTTTTTTTAATTGCTTGTATGGGTTGAGAAGATATAGATGAACTTATTTTATTTGGTTATTGGTCATATAAACTTGTTTTAAGGGGATTATATATATATATATATAAACTTGGGTTAAATGAAATTGTTTGGTTTTATTATATATATATATAAATTATTTTGGGTTAAATGAAATTGTTTGGTTTTGTTATATATACTTTAAGAGTCATTTCGGTGGATAACGAGCCTTAGTATAATTGATTGATTGTCTGATCTGAGATTTTAATATGATATAAAATAAAAGCACAACAAGTACGTTATAGGGAGTTTGTGCTACATTCAATTTATTTATGGGTATAGATCATGGTCCTTGATCATGGGCGCCTATTTAACATTTTATTGGTTACTGTGAATGTATTTAGGTAGTGAATTTTCATTTTTTTTATTTTAATTGGTTTTTTTGGTTCACTTAATTGTATTATTGCTTCATAAATCCTTGAGTCGGAGGATGGCTTGATTTGTAGGTGGTTAAGGATATCTATCTCTTAGGATTTTGATTTTTTAGGCGTAAGGTTTCTCTCCCCCCTCTTACCTTAAGAGGAATTCAGTGTTTTTTTAACCCCTTATAAGTTGAATATGGTGGGAACCATTATAATTTTTATAATATTAACTAGAACTATTATAATTTTTATAATATTAACTAGAACCATTATAATTATGTTCAGTTTTGTGATTGGGTAAATTGTTTGGCACCTTCTAAAATAATATTATGGGATGTTTAAAATAATGCTATTGGTAATTCAATCTTACTTTTGAATCTCTCTTAATTGAAATAATTTTTTCATACATTTTTTATGGCCATCTTGATCCTTATGACAAGTGTATAAAGCATTGTTGAAATTTCAAATGATTTTGAGTAATTAAAGATAATTTTGCTTTTATCATGAAATGCATCAACTTTGTTAGTTTTTTTTTTTGGGTTTTTAGTTAAAACCACCTTCAAAATTAAGTTTGATCGATCCAACTTTTGGATATATATATATATATATAGAGCTTTGTATTATCTCCATTGTTGTATATCACTTATAAATGTATCTTCAAAATAGGAATTTTTTTTCCATACTCAATATTGTCCGGGAGTATTTTAACATTTAATCTCATCATATCAACTTTGACCAATTTTGATCATCAACAATAATTATTTTAGGAATATCATATAAAAACTCGAGCAAACATTATCACATGCTTTGTTCATATCCAAATACATAAATATGCTTGGTTTCTTCATGGATTCAAGAGAATGTATGACCTCTTGCTCAATGATTCTACCACAAAGGATTTGCTTGCACAAAGAAAAAAACCTTGTTCCATTGAGATAATAGAATTTAGAACTTTTTTCAATCTCTCTGTCATAAAATTTGAAATTATTTTATATATCATGATACAAAAGCTTGCGGGACAAGAATTATAAAATTTTGTTTTACCTTTCTTGGGAACTAATTCAAAAAAATACTTTGATTTCACTTATTATAGCATTGTTTTCCTTAGCCTCTTCAATCATAGCTAACATCTCCTTTTTGAACATATTCCAAAATTGTTGAAAGAAAAATTGTAGGATATCTTTTAGGATCAATGCCTTATGAGGGTGAAAAGAGAAAAAAGAGAAAAATGCTTCTTATAGTTCCATCAAAATCTTTTTCATCAAGATTTCATTTTGTATTTGTATGATGATTGATGAAATATTTTGTAAAATCTCATCTGAGGCCTTTTTCTACCCAAATTTTAATAAAATATCTTTGGAATAATTTTGATTGCTCGCTTTCTAGTTTTTTCTTCCTTGTGATCTATTCTCACTCATAATAAAATATCTAGTTAATCTAATCACTATCCTTTTTCTTTCTCTTTGTTTTTGCTTTGAGAGGCTTCTCTCCTTTTCTATTCTCATCAATGATTTTATTCTCAACAATTTTCATTTTTTTTTTCATATTGTTCAAATTTATTTTATCATATGTAGATTTATGTTATATTTTCCAATAGTTTCTAGAAACAAATGGAATCAACCAATAACTACTAAAAACTACAAAAAAAAAAAAACAATACACACAATACAAGAGGGTGCTTATAGACACCAAATTATATCACTAAAAAAATAGAATATACTCCAACTTGGTATGAGGGGGTGTTTATACCAAGATACCAATCTTTAGGTTAAATAAGGAAATATTATAAAGAATAACCTTTTGAGGTTTACAAGGACCCCAAGGGCTTATACATATGATTCAATACAAATTTTGCCATGGCCTCAAGTGAAGCTTAACCACCATATATTTCAGCATCCCCCTTAAGCCGAACGAGTGACACAAAGAGATTCCCTTATTAGTCCTCCATCCTTTAAGGGACTCCTTCCTACATCAAGTAGCTACATGTGTACAAGAGGACCCTCAGACATGACCTTGGTGAGGATATTTGATGCCTACACTATTTATGACACAAAAATTAGATCAAGCATCCCATAGGCATAAAAGCCATAACACAGTGCATCAAAATATCAATGTGCTTGGTTTGTTGATGAAACACTAGATTATGGACAAGCTGAATGATGTTATAATTGCCACCATAGAGTGATTGGATAGGACCGAGGACCTACTACAAAATCATAAGCATTTATTGAAGGTACTTTCCTACCTCTTTGGTAGCACGATATTTAGCTTTTGTGGAAGACACAAAAATAGTGGACTCTTGTCTAGAGAACTAAGAAATGGGGCAAGAACTAAGATAAAAGACAAGTTATGGTGGAACGTCACTCATCCAAATCACCAACCCAATCTGCATATGAAAGTCTTGTCAAAATTGAAGGTGAACCAACTAATAATGAATACCCATCTAATATGTACCTTTGATGTGTAGAAAAATCCTCTTGGTTGTAGTCTAGTGATTCTCTTGAGGTGCTTGCATGTTACAATATCAAGTTGCATGTGAGAAATAAAGTAGGCCTTCCACAAGAGACCAATATAGAGTAGCATATAGTAAATGAGTCATGCAATTTGGTTGAAGCTTTAAGCCTGTAGCAAAAGAAGTTTGAGCAGACTCACAATCCTCCATCCTGAAGCATTAAGCATACTTGAATTAAGAGATAGTGATCCTTGAAGAGATTTGATTAATCTGAATACCCAAAAAATAGTTCAAAAGGCCCAAATATGTCATCTCAAAGGTAGCATGAAGCTATGACTTCATGGTACTAAATCAAGGCAAGAGAGTTGCTTGTAATGAGATCATATGCATATAGCACAATCACCAAAAATTTCCTAGCATAATGTTTGATGTAAGCATAATGTATAATCTCAAATATCCTAAACCTGCAATTGAGAAAGAAAGAATGGATCTTCTCATACCAAGCACATGGTGCCTGCATAATTCTATACAAGGACATAGTCAATTGACATACCACAGGGGTAGGACCCTCAAACTCAAATATAGGTGGTTGCTACATCTAAATTCCCTCCTCAAGCTCAGCATAAAGAAAGGCACTCTTCATATCTATTAGCAATAAGACATGCCTTGTGCTTCTTCATATGACCATCTGAAGTGTACTTGGTACTACACACCCATTTTCACCAAACAATATTCTTCCCTTTTAGAAAAGGAATAAGCTCTCATGTTTGATTCTTCATCAACAAGCATAACATCTTCCCACTTCAGTCGTCCCTTAGCCTAAGAATATGTGAGAGGATTATTAGAATCATCAACCTTTGAGAGGAAGGCCTGAGAAGGGTCCTAATGTTGCTTTATAGAAATAATTGACCAAGCATCCTACAAAAGAGTCTAAACTCACCAGGGTATTGGACAAACAACATTAAAAGTGAAACTTGGAGCATCTAAATCTTATTCACCATCCACCTCATCATCCAATACTGTGGCACAAGGAACTAATATGTCAAGGTCAACATTCTTGGCATCCAAGATTGAAGGTACCGAAGGTGGTACTACTTGAGGAGAGGTCATATCTATAAGCATAGGCCTTGAAGTATGCTAAAAAGATTGTACACCTATGCAATGAAATAAAGAACAAACTAGATAGCAAATTATGTAACCATAATGACAAAACAAGATATGAAATAATGGTGCCCTTTTATTAATATCAATTCTGTCCTTCAAGAGAGGTTACAATGAGATCCCATTGAGGGATTTGCTACCAATTTGATACAAAGATTTACAATAAGAAAAAGTAATCTAGGTGTATCTCGTACGATCTTTCTTGCATCTCACAAACTAATTATTGACAATTTTTTCATGGCTGTTGTGATGTAGGATGATGTGGTAAGAATATTTATGCCATTTGCTCCGTCGTAAAGACCTGTAATCTGCACACAAGAAAAGCTAAAGAGCATCAAAAGCATATGAAGAGCCTTTCAAGATAAGACCCATATCCATGATAAAGAAAGCGATAAAGAAGTTGAAATGCGACAAATAAATGCATGAAAATGAAATCTAACTATGCTAAGAAGTAATTGACATGCTGCTAAATCTAATGAAAGCAAGAAAACATGGAAAATAGATCTCTATCGGGAGGTCGTCTCTGTGCGAGATGGTCTTGCCTGCTAGCCATCTCGGGGTGAGATGGTCGCACCTATAGGCTGTATTTGATCGAGAGGGTCCTAAATTGTGGGTGAATTCCTTGTGGCCAATGCGAGGCAATGTCGGGTTTGATCCGTGGAATTGATGCGCTCGTGAAGAACGACTTAGTGGCAGGATTTGACATCGAAGCAAGGGCGTTGAATGGTGCAAGAAGTACGAATTCGATCTTCAACCTTCGAGATGGTCCATTGTCATGCTTGAAAACTCCATGGTTGATTTCGACAAAACTTCATTATTTTGAGGATGACGCTCTTTGAGTCTTTAGTTCGACAACACTTTGTTATGTGAAATTTCTAGATTTATTAATGAAGGCTAGACGCCTTTAAATAGACTTCCAAATGGGAGTCCAAAGCTTCCTTGAGAAGCCAAGAAGCATTTGGGATCAAGAAACGTAATTGCTTCTTGATAACCATTGCGTCGTTGCTCTTAGCTATCACTCATAACTATTCGAATCGTGGCTCAATATTTTAGGTCTTGTTGCTTACGGTGTGACCGTCCCAAGAAAGGATGACCATAACTGCGGGTCATCTCGGGGTAAGACGGTCTCAAGGTGAGACAGTCTCTGCTGTAAAGGGAAATTCCTCCCTATTTGAGTGGTGAAAACCACTATTAAGCCCTAGGGCTGCCCAAGGTGGGTCATATGGCCTGAAAAGGTGTCCATATAGGTAGTCTCCTCAACATGATGTGTTTTAGATGTCTACAGATGCCCCTTTTTGGGATGTGTTGTGTGAAATCACAATGCGGAGCAAAAATAGATGACCTAAAGTCGGATTGAGGGATGATGATGTTCATTGATCGGGTCAATGTTAGATATTCCAATCATGGAAAGAGCATGCATCCTTGAATCATTGCCTCCAACACTTTGGTGGACTTAAAGTTAGGTAAAAATTGACAGACAGAAGACATTTTGGGTAGTTTGTTTTCTACATAGATCAGGATTCAGACCTACCAAGTTTTTGGTTGACATTTTTGCTTTTACCCTAGCAAATAGGAAAGTGTATGATATTTGTTGGCAATTCTTCTTGAATGAATGTAGTTTGCATGATTGAGTGTTTGATTATTAACTTTGATTATGAATTTTGTGATAAAATGACTACCCCCTCAAGTGACGAGTCGATGAGGAGATGGAAAATGATGAAAGCGATAAGTTGCTTGACCAAGATGACTTATTTTGGGTTTTTTAGGACTTTAACAAAAAGAAAGGGGGAAAATCCCATTACAACTGTGATTTGACCATTGTTGGTAATTGTACATCTATATTCCTTGGAGCAGTCTGACCGCATGAATTTATTTGAGATGATAACACTTCGATTCATTTGGAAGCCTTTTGAAATGTTTTTGACCAAAGGAATTTTGGAGCTATTTTGCTTTTCTTGTTTTTTTTTGGTTTTTTTGTGAGTGGCCTTATGGTAATGTACTCATCTTACCGGATTGCATGGATATCCAATTACTGCAATTGCCAAGTGACTAGAGTAAATCACTAGATACGAGGTGCACTTGAGATTTTTGATTTGATGGTTGTAAGCATTTTTTGGAGTTGTATATTGCTTTTGTGGTTTTATGTCTGTTGGTTTTTTTGGGGGGCCGTCTCATGGAGATATTGTTGCATTTTACAATTTTTGGTGTCATCCCATGGTAATATATGCGACCGTCTGGCACAAATACGGTCACAAAATTTTAAAAATATAAAAGCATTTTTTTTTAAATTTTGACGTTATTTTCATTGCTAGCAGTTGGAGAAAAGGAGAGGTGAGGAGGAGGAGAGCAAATTCTAGAGCGAAGCGCTATTTAATTTCCTACCCATTTCTATCATGGACCAACCCGAGGCTTCGATTAATGGATCCAGAGCGAGGAAGGTAGACACTTTGTTCCCTCTCTTGTTATTTTACAATTTAAAACAAACCTCATTAATTAATGTGGAAAATGAACCTCATGTAGTATGTAGGATGTAGCATAAGTTACTTAGGTTTGCTTGTTTTGGATGTGTTTTTTTGGCTTGTGAGCATTTTTTTGTTTTTTGTCGTATTTTTGGGATTGTCTTAGGTAGAAACAGTCCCTGTTTGAGGGATTGGGGGATGTCTCGAGGTGGTATGGCCGCTTTTAAATTGCAAAGTTCAGATTTTTAACTGTTGTGGCGGTCATATTAGGGTGAGATGGTCACATCTATAGATCGTCTCGTCCTGAGATAGTCACATCTATAGATCGTCTCGTCCTGAGATAGTCACATCTATAGATCGTCTCGTCCTGAGACAGTTGCAATTTTTTTGAGTTTTGAATTGATTGTTGGATTTTACAATTTTGTATTTAGGTCTTGAGGGCTAGACATTGGTATCCTACTGTCTATAATATGGTACATGGTGCGCTTAGTGTAGCTAATTGGGACTGGCTTGGGACCATTGGCCTTAAGCAGGTAGTCCAAATCTTCCTTGAGAAGCCAAGAAGCCGTTGGAATCAAGAAACGTAACTGCTTCTTGATAACCGTTGCATTGTTGCTCTTAGCTGTCACTTGTAATTGTTCGAATCATGGCTCATGATTTTGGGTTCTATTGTTTATAGTGAAATCATCTCGAGGAAGGATGGCCGTAACTGTGGGCCATCTTGGGGTAAGACGGTCTCAATTGGGGGCTGTCTCAGGGTGAGACAGTCTCTGCTGTAAAGAAAAATTCCTCCCTATTTGTGGTTAAAACCACTATTAAGCCCTAGGGCTACCCAAGGTGGGTCATATGGCCTGAAAAGGTGTCCATATAGGTAGTCTCCTCAACATGATGTGTTTTATATGTCTAAAAATGACTCTTTTTGGGATGTGTTGCATGAAAGCACAACGCGGAGCAAAAATAAATAACCTAAAGTCAAATTGATGGATGATGATGTTCATTGATCGGGTCAATGTTAGATGTCCCAATCATGGAAAGAGCATGCATCCTTGAATCATTGCCTCCAATACTTTGGTGGAATTAAATTTATGTAAAACTTGGCAAACAGAAGACACTCTGGGTAGTTTATTTTCTACATAGATCGGGATTCAGACCTACCAAGTTTTTCGTTGACATTTTTTCTTTTACCCTAAAAAATAGGGAAGTGTATGATAGTTGTTGGCAATTCTTCTCGAATGAATACAATTTGCATGATTGAGTGTTTGATTATTAATTTTGATTATAAATTTTGTGATAAAATGACTACCCCCTCAAGCGACGAGTCGATGAGGAGAAAAATGATGAAAGCGACGAGTCGCTTGACCAAGATGACTTATTTTGGGTTTTGTAGGACTTTAACAAAAATAAAGGGGGAAAATCCCACTACAACTATGATTTGACCATTATTGGTAATTGTACATTTGTATCCCTTGGAGCAGTTTGACCGCATGGCTTTCTTTGAGATGATAACACTTCGATTCATTTGGAAGCCTTTTGAAATGTTTTTGACCAAAGGAATTGGGGTACCTTTGGAGCTTTTTGCTTTTCTTGTTTTTTTTTTGTTTTTTTTGTGAGTGGCCTTATGGTAATGTACTCATCTTACCGGATTGCATGGATAGCCAATTGCTGCAACCGCCAAGTGACTAGAGTAGATCACTAGATACGAGGTTCACTCGAGATTTTTTATTTGATGGTTGTAAGTATTTTTTTGGAGTTGTATATTGTTTTTGTGGTTTTATTTCTATTGGTTTTTTTGGGGGTCGTCCTACAGAGAGACTTGCATTTTACAATTTTTAGGGTTGTCCCATGCTAGTAAATGCGATCGTCTGGCATAAATATGGTCACAAAATTTAAAAATATAAAAGCAAATTTTCCAAATTTTTGACGTCATTTTCACTATTGGAAGTTGGAAAAAAGGAGAGGTGAGGAGGAGAAAAAATTCCAGAGTGAAGTGCTATCGAATTTCCTACCCATTTCTATCATGGATCAACCAGAGGCTTTGATTAGTAGAGAGCCAGAGCGAGGAAGGTAGACACTTTGTTCCCTCTTTTGTTATTTTACAATTTAAAATGAACCTCATTAATTAATGTGGAAAATGAACTGCACTAAAAAATTAAGGAAATGAACCTCATGTAGGATGTAGGATGTAGCATAGGTTACTTAGGTTTGCTTGTTTTGGATGTGTTTTTTTTTGGTTTGTGAGCATTTTTTTTGTTTTTTGTTGCATTTTTGGGACCGTCTCAGGTAGAAACGATCCTTGTTTGAGGGTTTGGGGGTTGTCTCGTGGGATGGCCGCTTTTAAAAAGCAATGGTCATATTTTTAACTATTATGATGGTCATCTCGGGGTGAGATGGTCGCATCTGCAGACCATCTCATCCTAAGATAGTCGCATCTACAGACTGTCTCATCCTGAGATAGTCATTTTTTTTTAATTGATTTTTTGATTTTTGATTTTATTGTTGGATTTTACAATTTTGTATTTAGGTCTTGAGGGTTAGACATAGGTATCCTACTGTCTATAAGATGGTGCGTGGTGCGCTTAGTGTAGCTGATCAGGACTGGCTTGGGGCCATTGGCCTTAAGCAGGTAGCAAGGTTAGACACAATGATGATAAACCAGGCTTACTTGACTGCCTTAGCAGATCGTTGGGATAGTCAGACCAACACCTTCCACCTTCCTACTAGCGAGATGATAGTCACATTGGAGGATGTGTACAATATTTTGAGGATTTCAATTGAGGGGCTTCCCATTGTTTTTCCCATATTAGTGAGCAAGAGAGAGTTCTTCGGAGAGTCTTTCATGATAATTGGGAGGTAGCCCAACACGACTTGTCTAGTGGTGGCGTATTGGTCAAGTTGTGGTATGAGGTAAAGGTGTTTACTAGTAGACATGGAGTGCTTATGTCACTCATGTCAAACATTCTCTTGCATGATTATTCAAGAGCGAGGTTCCTATAGAATATTCTCGAGCTTGTATAGGATTTGGTGGATTGTACTATAGATGCTCCTTTAATCATGGGTTGGGGTACAACACTGCTAGCTCATCTCTATAATGAGTTGTATGAGATCCACCATAAGGCCATATGGACTTCCTTGGGCATCATAATCTCATATGGTAGATCTAGAGATTGGTTATGCAGATCGATGGAGCCGAGATCGGGAATGAGATTGAAGTTGTCCCAACTCAGGAAGGATAAAGTGTTATACATAGTCATTTGACTAACTCGGGCCAAAGCAAGTGATATGGCATATGTATTGGGATGACCTTCCATGGAGAGAGGCTGCAGAGCATATGAGGTGAATTAAGTGTTGGCGTTAGGTGATTGGATGTCACGACACAAAGCGGGAGTACTTCCAATACACTCATATCACTCAGTAGTTTGAAGTATGTTAGGGTGTGCCTAGCGAACCCGTCATCTACTGTCACTGAGGGGATGAGACCTAACTAGAGTGGCCTAGATTTGAGCTTGTGGGGGATGATATAGATTAGCCATTAGTGGATCCGAGGATGGAGGATGCGAGGACCACAATAGAGTATAATGCGTGGTGGGTGACCAGGCTATGGTAGGGAGGTGGACCAATAGGTGGACCTATTGTGGAGGAGGTAGGTGATGCAGGGACAGATGCTAGGGAGTGATGAGTACGTTGTCGCATTGAGAGGGAGTGGGGTGAGGCCTCAAAGGTATGTAGAGGGTAGGCTAAGGGCGGTGAGGAGGAGCCTAAGGATCAAGAGATAACTTAGACAGTACATCCAGGGGCTTCAAGGGAAGCTAGCAGAATGAGACACCATAGTGGCCATACTCGAGAGTCAACTGAGTAGTGGGATGTAGTAGTGGAGAGGATTATCTGAGGAGAGGGAACTTATCAAGACCCATGTGGATAGTTCCCAGGTAGAGATTTATGAGATGATGGTAGAGTGTGATGTTCTATGAACATAAATGGTTATTAGGACATCAGAGTAGGATGCTCTAAAAGCATAACTGATGGTTAAGATAGCAGATTAGGATGCTCTATAGGCACAACTGGCAATCAGGACAACAAAGTAGGATGCTCTACATGCTTAGGGTGGTGGCCTTGAATGCAGATCAAGGGTAGACAAGAGTAGGTAGTCAAGTCACAGGTGGTGAGGCTAGGTTACAAGTACGGGTGGCAAGCTATAGAGAATAGTGGCCCGCTACATCTCTCAATGATGGTATGATTGAGAGTATATCTCGAGTTTAGAGGATATGGTGGAGCGACTAGGAGGTAGGCTACCTTCGTGAGCCTCATCAGGGGTATCTCATCAAAGCGAATGAAACCAGATAGATAAGCCTTCAATGAGGTAGCCTGTTATGCTATTTAGGGACACTCCTTGGAGGTCATAGGCTAGTGGATCTTCTCAGCCTCATTAATGTGGGGATGAGGGTGGAGGTGAGAGCAGTGGTGCAGGGCCAACCTGACTTGTCTATGTGTGCTATTATTTTTGAGAGTGTGAGGTCTAAGGATCTGTTCTATTTTAGCCTATGAGCAATTTTGTATCATGATGTACTAGAAATTTACCATATATATGATATATCTCTTATTTATGGCCCATCATGTGTTTATGTCATGTTTTGTATTTTATGTTATGGATGTAATGATGGATGCAATTATGGATGATGGATGCATACCTAGACATTGTAGTATAGATGCATAGATGTATGCCTAGATATGTGTATGTATATATGCAACATCTAATGTTAGATGTATGATTTAGATTTGTTTATTTGATTATGAATGTTAATTCATGTTATTGATATGACAAATCTAATGTGTATGAGATGCATTAAATTTTACAAGGATGTTCTAATGTAAATTATGGATGTATGTTTTAAGTGCTTAAAAACATAACGAATGAATCTAATTTGTTTACCAAAATAATGGTATACACCACAAAATACATGAGTCATGAATCATAATGTTAACCCTGTCACAAAAGTCATACATTTGGATGTGAATGTGTAAGATAGATTATCTGGAATGTGGGAGTTTTCCCTATGATATTTTATAAACTAAAAAGTGTGCATAAAATAGTCAGTGGTCGTCTAAATATCATTGCTGATATTCATATGGTATCTATCCTATCTTACGAGGATCCTTTAATAAAAAAAATCTCATAAGGAAAACTGTAGATGATAATGAGATAATTAAGTGCTATGAGGGAATTTTAAGGTTTTCTATGGGACTCGAACACCCTAGTTGATTGATAAAAAATTGTATATTGGATATACATGACTTTGTAAGGTAAAAATATTCTAGGAATACCAAGATATTCAATATATCTGTGTGTGCAAAGTGAATGTATTAGATGATGCATAAGACTACCTCATTTCTAGGTGGGTTTCATTCAACCCATTGTTGTAATGGTCACCCAATGGTCATATTTATCTTGATTTTGGACCTAATTGGACTAGACTACTAGGTAATACAAGCCATCAAAAGCTAGCTCATCCATAAGTTGATATTGGTCTATACAAAAGGTCTCTAATGTGACTGACATATCACCACGCGTAAGGCTACTCCATTTCCAGGCAGGTTTCATTCAACCCATTGTTGTAATGGAGATTTCCCCATGGATTTTGAATAAACAAGGATTCTAGGGATTCAAGCTCATTACCCCCTCGTTTTATTTTGATTGCTTAGGATACTTGCTTATTTTTTTTTATTTTTTTTCTTAGTGGGGAGAACCACTCTTTTTGGAGCAAGAAATTTTATTAATGGTGAAAACCACTATTTTTTTTGGGAACTTGCTCATTTTGTGGAAGAGCAAGGGGATTGCTTGGGTAGGGGGGAGCTTGTCCTTTTGTCAATTCTTAGTATCCTAAACCATGCACATAATAGGATGAACAAGGAAAACCTTTCACTCAAGGTGGAAAGGACTACATTGTAGTGTCATCCTTCCTTGTTCAAACTTGGATGTTAATATGTGAAATTATGTTGGGATTTTGACATATGCAAGGTACTATCAAAGCAAGACCTTACCTTATAAAAGCCAAGATAGCTTTCTACAAAATCTAAAAAGAAAACTAGGAGTGGATGAATTATCGATAATCCTAGTGAACACCCTATAGTAACTTATTGGTTGTGTTGAAAAACACAATTACTCACAAAGGAGAATGTGGATGGTGGTGTCATATGATATGCGGGGGTTTTCCCTATGATATTTTGTAAACTAAAAGGTGTGCATAAAATAGTCAGTGGGCATATAAATATCATTGCTAATATTTATCCGATATCTACCCTATCTTACAAGGACCCTTTAATAAGCAAAAGATCATAAGGAAAACTACAAATGATGATGATGGAAAAGGTTGATTTAGGACTCATGATTGGCATACAAACATGGTGTCATTCATAAGAATGCAAACACAATTTGTCCTAGTATAAGTACAATGGGTGAATATGTCAAATGCAACTAATCAATGAATGCAACAAAATACATAATATTTTTGTATTTTGATGTTTTGTATTGTTATTTTTTTGTGTTTTTATGTTTTCTAATTTTTTTGTTGTTTTTATTTATTTTATTTATTTTGTTGTTTTTGTGATTTTGATTTTTTCTTATTTTTTGGTGTGGGGAAGGTGTGATACCTTAAGCACCCCCAAAATGTGTAGTGATCAACGAATGTGGGGAAGGTGTGATACCTTCAAAATCCTCACATTGCTTCATTGATTGTGATATGGATTATGGGGAAGGTGTGATACCTTGAGCACCCCTAGTATGCACCATGCTTGATGTGACATGATTGGCTTGGTTGGGAGGAGTGATAAAAATTGACCCCCCTTATTGTGGCAATGAATTTTGTGCAATAACCATGTCTTGATAGGATGAGGTGAGCGAAACGTCTATGTAGATATCATTTCATTCTATCATGTCTTACATAAGATCCTTGAACGAGTAGCACGTTTGGATATCATACCCATTATATTGATAATAAGTACAGTAGAGGTTTTCATTGTGAGACTAGGTTTAGGTCTATTTGGCTTTATTTCTGGTAATAGGATTGCGTGTGCCACATAGAGCTTTTAAAATAGGGTTTAAGAAGTCATTGGAAACTTGGTATAACGATGGTTTAGCTTGTTGGGCTTACCAGGTTGTGACTGATCTTGAGGTTATAGAGGAGGTGGTGTGGTCTAAATTGTGGCTTGTTGAGGTAGATTAAGCGGACCGTCTATGAGAAAGGCCTTCCTATCGATAAGATATTGGAACACATGTTTTAATATAAGGTAATTATCTATGTCATGGCTTGATATACAATGATAAAAGTGAAGAACACAAGCTTTTACTGAGAGGGGGGTGAACAATATAAGACCACTTTTTACTTTTTTTCCCAAATAGTAATATCCAATATAATCAATGGCAATATCAATAGCAATAACCAAAGCAATGAACAAATCATCACACACAATAGAGACACCAATTTAACATGGTTCACCCAATGTGGGCTACTCCATAGAGAAAATATTTCACTGATATTTTCTCAATCAACCTCTTGGGAATCCTTTCCCTATTACAATATTTATGGATCTCTATCCAAAGGAGACACCAATTTCCTAATCAAGTTAGTGTTTCTCTATCCACAAGAGGCACTAATCTCCTAACTCTGCTCTAGCTGGTGATCCTCTAGAAGACCTCTGCCTCCACTACCCTTAGCAAATGGAACTCTAACCATAGAAGACACCTATCCTCCCTACTATGGATAGAGACCTTTGTACTCAACTCTGTCACCTCCAAATATCTATCTCAAATATGTACTAAATACAATCCTTCGATCTAGCACAAATCTGTCCTCAATATCTATCTCTGGTCTGGCACAAACCTATCCTCAAATATGCACCAAAATCTATCCTTGAATCTGTACTAAAAATAGTCCTTCGGTCTAGCACAAATATATCCTCAATATCTATCCTCAAGCCTTAAATCAAAGCTTGACTCAATCTCAAATCAACTTTGTTGGATCTGCCCCAAACCTTAACTCAAGGTTTGAACAAATCAATCTATCAACTCTGCTCTCAAGTCTTCTCAATGAATTATCTCAAATATGCCTTATAAGCTTCCACAAAAGCTCACACCAATTTATCCTCAAGTCCTCTCTAGAACTTGTTTAATATGCTCAATAATTCCTCACAAGAACTTATCCAAATTTGCTCTCAATCTGTATTGTAAGCTTCTACAAAGCTTACCCAAATCTGTCCACAAGTCTTCTCAAAGACTTACCTCAAATATGCTCAACAAGTCCACACTAGAACTTTTCTAATATTATAGAAACATAAAGAGAATTTTTAGAGACTCAATATGCTCTATACTTATCTCAATGCCCAATCACTTTCAATCACTCTTTCAAAAACATACAAAGAATTGTTAGAGACTCAATATGCTTCACATTCACCTCAATACTCAATCACTTTATCAAATCAATTTAGAATATAGAATAGTTTGTTTTATGGAACTTGAACAATCACTTCACACATCCACTTGACTAGGCTCAACCAACTCTACTCAACAAATCACTCAATGAAACAATCCTTTCTTACAAACCCTAGTCCAAGCATATGATACTTCACTCAAAATATTTCTAATAATACTTATCAACCAATATCACATAACAATGATACTCATGTTCTTTTCAAACCCTAGTTCAAGTTATTCACTCAACAACTCACTTCAACAACAATTCTTATAAGATAATCTTCACATAACAATGATACTCATGTTCTTTTCAAACCCTAGTTCAAGTTCTTCACACAACCAATGACTTCAACAACAATGCTTATAAAACAAGGTTTTAACAATAACTCTTTATTCCAGAAAACCTTGAAGCATTAACTCAACACACTCAATAAGGATATCCTAATTAAGTCATTTTCACTCCAAACTTATTTTTAGAAAACCAACCAATCAACTCAACTATGGAAGAATGTGCTCATACCTTTTTCTTGATGATGAAGGAAAATCTAAAATCTACCACAACCACAAACACTTCTTTGCAAATCTTAAAGAAGTTAGAAGATACTAAACTCTCTCAAAGATACAATGCAAATATCAAAACATTCATACACCTTATTACTCCATCTTGAAGAAAGCATTCATCAACATATACAAAAAATTAATTGACCAATTACGCCTTATGATCTCCCAATAATATTGACCACTTAGAAATAATATCAACAATATCACCTTCAAATAAGAAGTCCTCTCAAATTGATCAACCTTCAATTCACCCTTTTGATAAATCAAGAAATTTAAAATAAATGTATTTAAAATAAATTTTAACCCCTTATATCTCCTTTTAATAAAAAATTACTAATTAAATTAAGCCTCTTTTCATAACCCCTTATAGCTTCCTAACCTTATGCTTATACCTTAGGCTTAATAAAATTAAAACAAAAATTATTTACCTCAGCCTTAGGTGAGACTCAAACCCTCGATGCCTCCTCCTCATGCATCCTAGCCGTGACCTCAGCTACCGTGAGCGCTAGGCACTCGGTTGAAACCAAAGGAGCACCACGTGCTCTATACTCCCTTCGTTGGTGCCAAGTCAAAAAATATGTGAGCTTCAACACTACGAAAACACTCCCACTATGAATCGAACACGGGTCTCTCTCTCTTCCCAAACACCTTAAATCTCAGCCACTTGCCACTAGGCCACGTTGCCTAGTTGGATGGGGGTTCACCGCCCTCGTTGGCTTTACCCTATTCACTGGTGCCCAAACCAATTGTCGTCTTCTTCCTTCCTACAGTCTTCGACTCATGAATTTCTTGCTTGATTAATCTCCGATTCGAATTATACCATGATAAATGCCATCAAGGCATATATTTATACACATGCCTCCCTTCTCATTGATGTCAGAACAATTCAATTTTTGCAACCCTAAACTTAGGGTATTTAATATTAATAATAAAATTATTATTAATTTATATATAACTTGCTAACCATAGGTTAATTAAATTAAAATATAAATTAATATAATGAAATTATAAATTAAATATAATTCATATAACCAATTGGTTTTAAATAAAAATCATTTATTTTGCCATCACGGGTTTTAATAAAAACAATTAAATTGCCATCATGGGTTTTAATACATGCCATGCATAATATTACAAGGAATATTATGATGTCTTTTCCATTGCTCCTTTTGAACTTTCGATGTGAGTGGTGGTTCACTTCTTGGCATCAATAATAAATTCATATCTTGACATCAATGACAATTATTATGGACTCAAAATGCCCAACAATCTCCCCCTTTGTCATTGATGGCAACCCAATAACTTTTCAACAACTTGTTACCAATTTCTTGATCTTTCCATTTTACTCCTTGTGGAAAATTGCTTCCCCTGGCTCAATGCTCTTTCCAAATATCTCCTCTTTACTCAAATAGCAAATCTCTCCCCCTTACTCAAATATCTTCCCCTTTGACATCAATGGAAAAGGGTCACCTTTGGGGCTTAGGGCTAAGAATGATTCTCTTAGCTTAGCCCCTCCTCCACTTTCTCTTGAGGTGGTTAATTTTGGGGTGGGAGTATTTCTACTCCCAGAAAGCACTGGTCTTTACCTATATCCTCTTTTTTTCTTATCTGATCCTTTTGATTCCTCTGTCTGTTCCTTTCCATGTACATGTTCCTATCCATGTCTATTTTCTTGTTCCTATTTTTGTTCTTGTTCTTGTTCATGTTTCTACTCCTGTTCCTATTCATACTTGATTTTGGAATGTCTGCTCTACACCACTTTGCTATGTGACCATCATTATTGCACTTATAACATTTAATGTTGTTATTCCTTGGAGGTACAAATATCTTAGGATTTCTCCTAGTGAAGCCATATCCTTTTCTGTCATGAACCCTGCAATTCATTGCCTTGTGACCAAAGAGTAGCAATACCCATGGAAAAATTGTCTGTTCCCATATTCCTATCTTTCATGTGTCCTGCATTGTGAAGCCATGTGCCCAAACCTATGACATGAAAAACATCTTCCATTGAAGCTTCCTTGTCTTGACCTCATTGGTCTCTTAGTCTCTTTTGACCTATTCTAATTGTTGTTCCATATATTTCTTCTTTGTGCATTGTTCATGTCCTTGTTAAACTTTATGTTGTCCAACTCATCCTCAGATGTCTCACTTTCTCTTACATTGTCTTCTTCTGTAGTTTCTTCTTCTAAAGTTTTTTCTCCTCCAAAAATTGAGGTTGACTTCCCTCCCCATTTCTTTTGTTCTTATTTAAATCCAAGACCCATCTTGCTTGATGTAGGCTTTTGTATCTTGATGAACTTATCTAAGTTCTTTTAGTTGTTTTTGAACCCTTGTAGCTTAAATTTGGAGTTTTTGACTTCCATCTCTAATGAGGCTACCTCTTGTTCTAGTTTCTTACATTCTAAAAATCTTAGCTTCTAACTTATCCTTGAACTTCTTTGTCTTAGCCTTTGAATTTTCTAGATCCTCTATAAGCATTCTTCTCTCTTCGTCATATTATTGAAACTGAGATTCTAATTTAGAGTTTTACTTTCTTACTTTCTTTACTATTTCAAGAGCATAAATAAGTTCTCCCTTAAGATCATATCCTTATTTATTTGATTCTTCCTCTATTTGTTTGTCTTTGTCTACATCTTCATTTTATTTTGACTTATACTATATAGGATCACCTTCTCCTTCTTCTAGTGCCATTAGAATATTCTCTTTTGGTCCTTCAAGTGTATCTTCATATTCATCATCACTGAAACTATAACCATTCTTTGTATAACTATATTCAAGATGTCCAAAGTTACCACATCTAAAACACTTGAGAATTATTGGTGACCTTTTCTTGACTTATTTTTCTTCAATCATAAATAGGACTTCATCTCTATCATTGTATGAAAAATTGTTATCACTATCACTTGAGTACTTACTTTCCTTGTATACATAGTAGCTCTTATTTTATCTTTGAAAGAACTTCTTTCATTGTCTACTTTGTCCATCCTTGCTTTTATTTTGGTGCCTGTATCTTTATGATTCCCTATACCTATGATCCTATTTTTTTTCATCATTGTTATTCTTTGCTTCTTCAACCTTAATTTTGAAGTTAGTAAGCTCTTGTAAAAATTTTGCTTTTACTTTCTCATCTTCTTGAGATTGAACCCTTAATCCCGAGTTCTCCCTTTTTAATTCTTCAAGATCAACAATAAGTCTTTTACATTCTTGCTCTTTTACCTTTGACTGTTCAACCATATCCTTTTTAGCTCTCCTTGCCTTTTCAACCATATCCTTTTTAGCTCTCCTTACCTTTTCAACCTTATATCTCAAGTCAGAGAGATCTTGTAGAAGCTTTGTCTTACATTTCTCATATTCTTGTATTTGAGCCTTAAATTCTAAATTCTCTCTTTTCAATTCAACAAGTTTCTTAAGAGTGGCTTCCTCTTTTTCTTTTTATGAATCTTTCTCTTATTTCTTTCTTTGATATTCTATAGGAACATCTCCTTTTATTCTATTATTGAAAGTAGAGTTTCTTCTTCACACCTATTTTGACTATCCCTGTTATCATTTAGATCCATTTCATCTTCACTAGTACTGAACCCGTGATAATATCTTACATCATGATCGAGTTGACCACAAACAAAGCATTCTTCACCTTCTTGTGGATAAAAAACTGCATGATGACCTATATTCCTACATCTGGTACAAAACTTTATCAATATAATCTTTTCTCCACTGCTTGATTTATTTTTTGAATCTATTTCTATTTTTCCTCCCAACGCAACAATATCAAACTCATCTTCCTTTTCTTTCATGACCATGTGTGTTATTTTCTTTTTGTATCTCATGGTTTTGCTTTTCCCTTTATTTGCCATTTGTATTCTTGTAAGATCTTCCTTCAAGCTGTTAAACCCTTTTCGAAGGAACCAACTCTAATACCAATTGAAGAACACAAGCTTATACTGAGAGGGGGGATGAATAATATAAGACCAATTTTTACTTTTCTTTTCCAAATAGTAATATCCAATATAATCAATGGAAATATCAATAGAAATAACCAAAGTAATGCACAAATTATCACACACAATAGAGACACCAATTTAATGTTGTTCACCCAATATAGGCTACTCCACATAAAATATTTCACTAATATTTTCTCAATCAATATCTTAGAAATCCTTTACCTATTATAATGTTTATGGATCTCTATCCAAAGGAGACACCAATATCCTAATAAAGTTAGTGGATCTTTATCCACAGGAGACATTAATCTCCTAACTTTGCTCTGGCTAGTGATCCTCTAGAAGACCTCTGCCTCCACTGCACTTAGCAAATGTAACTCTATCCATAGAAGACACCTATCCTCCCTAATCTGGTTGGAGACCTCTATCCTCAACTCTATCATCTCCAAATATTTGTCTCAAATCTATACTAAACATAGTCCTTCGATCTAGCATAAATTTGTCCTAAATATCTATCTCTGGTCTAGCACAAACCTATCCTCAAATCTACACCAAACTCTGTCATCGAATCTGTACTAAAAATAGTCCCTTGATCTAGCATAAATTTATCCTCAATCTCTATCCTCAAGCCTTAACTCAAAGCTCAACTCAATCTCAAATCAACTCTGTTGGATCTGCCCCAAACCTTAACTTAAGGTTTGAACAAATCAATCAATCAACTATGATCTCAAGTCTTCTCAAAGACTTATCTCAAATCTACCTTGTAAGCTTCCACAAAATATCACACCAATATATCCTCAAGTCCTCTCTAGAACTTGTTCAATATGCTTAATAAGTCCTCACAAGAACTTATCCAAATATGCTCTCAATATGTATTGTAAGCTTCCACAAAGCTTACCCAAATCTGTCCACAAGTCTTCTCAAAAACTTACCTCAAATATTCTCAACAAGTCCACACTAGAACTTATCCAATATCATAGAAACATAAAGAGAATTATTAGAGACTCATTATGCTCTATACTCATCACAATGCTCAATCACTTTCAATCACTCTTTTAGAAACATACAGAGAATTGTTAGACACTCAATATGGTTCACATTCATCTCAATGCTCAATAAATTTCCCAAATCAATTCAAAATATATAATATTTTGTTTTATAGAACTTGAACAATCACTTCACACATCCACTTGACTAGGCTTAACCAACTCTACTCAACAAATCACTCAATGAAACAATCCTTGCTTACAAACCCTAGTCCAAGCATATGATACTTCACTCAAAATATTTCCAACAATGCTTATCAACCAATCTCACATAACAATGATACTCATGTTCTTTTCAAACCCTAGTTCAAGTTCTTCACTCAACAAATCACTTCAACAACAATGCTTATAAGACAATCTTCACATAAAAATGATACTCATGGTTTTTTCAAACCCTAGTTCAAGTTCTTCACACAACCAATGACTTCAACAACAATGCTTATAAAATTTTTTTTTAACAACTCTTTATTCTAGAAAATATTGAAGCATTAACTCAACACACTCAATAAGGAGATCCTAATTAAGTCATTTTCACTCCAAACATATTTTCTAGAAAATCAACCAATCAACTCAACTATGGAAGAATGTGCTCATACCTTTTTCTTGATGATGAAGGAACCTCTTAAATCTGCCATAACCACAAACACTTCTTTGCCAAGCTTAAAGAAGTTAGAAGATACTAAACTCTCTCAAAGATATAATGCAAATATCAAAACATTTATACACCTTATTACTCCATATTGAAGAAAGCATTCATCAACATATACAAAAAATCAATTGACCAATTACACCTTATGATATCCCAATAATATTGACCACTTAGAAATAATGTCAACAATATCATCTTCAAATAAGAAGTCCTCTCAAATTAATCAACCTTCAATTCACCCTTTTGATAAATCAAGAATGTCAAAATAACTTTATTTAAAATATAGTTTAACCCCTTATATCTCCTTTTAATAAAAAAATAATAATTAAATTAAGCCCCTTCATAACCCCTTATAGCTCCCTAACCTTATGCTTATACCTTAGGTTTAATAGAATTAAAACAAAAATTATTTACCTTAGTCTTAGGTGAGACTCGAACCCTCGATACCTCCTCCTCGTGTGTCGTAGTCGCGTCCTCAACTGCCGCAAGTGCTAGGCGTTTGATTGAAACCAAAGGATCACCACGTGCTCTATACTCCCTTTGCTGATGCCAAGTCAAAAAATGTGAGAGCTTCAACACTACCAAAACACTCCCACCCTGAAACGAACATGAGTCTCTCTCTCTGACCAAACACCTTAACTCTCAACCACTTGCCACTAGGCAACACTACCTAGTTGGATGGGAGTTCATCACCCTTATTGGCTTTACCCTATTCACTGGCACCCAAACCAATTGTCGTCTTCTTCCTTCCTATGGTATTCAACTCACGAATTGCTTGCTTGATTAATCTTCGATTCGAATTATACCATGGTAAATGCCATTAAGGTATATATTTATACACATGCCTCCCTTATCATTGACGTCGATGCAATTTTATTTTTACAACCCTAACCTTAGGGTATTTAATATTTAATTAATAATAACATTATTATTATTATTAATTTATATATAACTTAATAACCATAGGTTAATTAAATTTTTATATAAATTAATATAATGAAATTATATATTAAATATAATTCATCTAACCAATTGGTTTTAAATAAAAACCATTTATTTTGCCATCATGAGTTCTAATACATGCCATGCATAATATTACAAGGAATATTATAATGTCTTTTCCATTGCTCCTTTTGACCTTTCGATGTCAGTGGTGGTTCACTTCTTGGCATCAATAACAAATTCATATCTTGACATCAATGAAAATTCTTATGGACTTAAAATATCCAACAAAAAGTAATAGTGACCTTCCCTATACAGCTTTGGTTTAGGTATGTTAGGGTCAAGAAGGTGTATGTCAGGTAAAATAATCACTTTTACCTCCTACCTCTTGTAAAATATTATTGATATGGGCTCAGATAGAGGAGTCCAAATATGAGGTTGGCATCTTGAATGAGGTGGATGAGTTTGAGGTGAATTCGGAGGTTTTTGAGGTTGTTGATAAGTAGGTGGACAATGGCTCAACTGTAGCTTAATGTTTATGAGTTGGTCCATGATTTGTTGTAGATAATTGTGTTGATGATTCATTTGATACTCAATATTAGCTAGCATAGCTAGGATGTGTTGGAGGCCAGGTTGAGGTGGCTGGTAGCAATCGATCGATGATTGAGGGGGTTGCAACGTTGGATAAATTCTAGAGAGAACCTTAGGATTTCGGTCTTCTATGACCACATTTATAATACAAACCTTCCATATGGACGAGGTAGGTATACCTCATTAAACTGCATAGGGTGTTCTTAACAAGAATTATGTTCCCCATGTTTTGGTAATGAATCATGAATGGTACCGATGGGTAGAGACTTGATAGAAGGGAAACCTAGATATTTGACTGATTCGATGATAGGCATGAATGTAATATTTTACACTATATATTCACAGAGTCTGGAATTGGTCAAATGAACCGTGACCTACGGTGGGGTGGATGAAGAAGGTATGGCTTGATCTAACTCATCCATTGCAACACATAATTCTCCCTCATATGTAGGAGTGGGAATATCCTCTACTCAAGTGGTGGAGCTAGATGGTAGAATCTCTTTAATTGTCTCTTTTAAATTTTCCTCACTCGAAGGATCCAAGGATGAAGAAATGATGTAGGGAGATACTGATGGCAATGGAATGGATGGAGATGATTTCACTTTTGATTGTGGTGTTGGATCTGGAATGTGAATGAGATCATTAGATATGATGTATAGATATGTGGATGAGAGGGTAGACTCTTACGAGTGTTGTATCATATTTTTTGGGCACTAAATTGCGTTTAAGCTTTACTCAACACTGTAGTTATCTATCTTCCTATTTTCTATTCAGGCATGCACCCGATAGCTGCAACTCAACACTCAACATTGGTATAGACCAGAACAAAGTTCTCGATCTAACCTCCAGAGTAGGTTGGTTCCTTGTCAACTTAAACAAGATGTTGATGCTATTATGCTCACTTAGGGTTTTGATATTAGGGTTAGGGAGAGATATTAGGGTTAGAAAAGTGAACAATAGTTGGACGGATAGGTTAACAACATTGATATCACAACAAACAACTCCAAAAATCATATCAGAACACATTACTTAGATCAACATTATCACAAATATTGAACACCCTCACACATTTATAAGAACAATAGAGAAATATTGTAGAAAACAATTCCAATACCCCAATAATGATAATCCAAATAACAAAATTAATCACTATCCAAATTTTATAGAAATACGCTCCTAACAATATAGAACCAATCCAAAGCAGATTTCAATTACTCTATTAGTCAGTAAGCCTATCAAACTAACTATTCAAGTATTCACAGAAATGCAGCTTTAATATTAGAACCTCTGATATCAGATGGTGAAGACACAAGCTTTGAGGTGAAAATCAATGTAATGCTCCTTTCATTAACTTCTAGAAAATTTATAGTGGTACAGGCAAACACGCTAGAGCCGACCCTTGAAAATGAGGGTTCGACCTCTATTTATAGTTTGTAAAATTAAAAATAATATGGAACATTACAAAGATTAGTTTTTCACAACTCAGTAGAGAGTTCTTAGTTGGCATCATCTTACTGGTTCAATCCCTAGGAAATCCGCTGCAAGTAAACCACCATGGCAACTGGAAACCTCTACAACTTGCTGGTTGTTGGCTCGAACTGGAGTTCTATTTGTTGGAGACCTCATCTGCATCATGGATCTTTCTTGGAAACCTCCTATCATCATCGATCTACAACCATCTCTAGTTCTGATCTTCTTGAAACCCTCGATGCTTTGGCTTCCTTCTCCAACTAACTATTCTTCAGTCCCAACAAGAAAGCTTTTATTTTATTTCATTATGCTCAACAATTCTCAACCATCGATCTCTTCCATCGTATGGCTACGATCTATTTGAAATAAGCTTTGATAAATGATAGGAAAATATCACTATGCCATTCCACTTTAAAAATATTTGATGACATCATCCTCCATGCTTCAGAAACCTCAAAATGCCAATCCACATAAAAATGCATTGTAAATAGGGTGGGATAGAATCTACCACTTATTCCTTGTTCATTTCCTTTAGCATTGATGTTGAAGTGAATCTGCATAAACAATATGATGACGTCACATTTCCCTTGAAAATCCTACAGATTCCATTCTGGACCCAGACAAGAGCATTAGTCATGAATTTCAATTCCCTCCAAACACTATTTTCATTCCCTTAGCCTTAGATAAATATTACTTGTTGCCATTCTACTGAAGAATTAGATAAAATTACCTTTTTCATGAATCCGCACATCTTTACATCATCTTCTACCTTATGTCACCATTCTGAGCCAAAATACTCTATAAGTCTCCCAAAAATAGTCTTCCAACACTTAGCCACTTTGAAAGATTTTATAAATGCAAAGCGATCACCAATCCGCACAAATTTTATGCTTACATCACCTTTCTCCAAAAACTTTTATGGATTCAAATCCTTTGTTGCTAATCGGAGCCAAAAACAAGGGATGCGATGCGGATTTTCACCAAGTGCAAAATTTGACTAAGTGTGGGCGGACTTCTCACCTTTGTCGTGGATCCGCTCCAAAATACACTGGAATGCGTGTGGAATGGAGCTTTCATGCCTTAGTAAAATTTTCAAAATTCTTCTAAGCATATGTGGCCATTTTGGGCATACATTCTGGTGCCTCCTGGGTGGATTTGCTTGCAAAGCCATCGAACTTAGAGTCTTATCCATTGGGCCTTGGGAGTCAAAAAAATACTCATCTCTAAAAATATGCTTTAAAGAATAACTTCCATATAAACACTACCCTCTAAAAATCTAACAATCTGCTTAGAGGGTAAAGGTTCATATGGAAATCATGCCAAAAACATCATGGCTCATCCACTTATGAGAGACTATACCAAAAATACAGGCTTGTTGCCTTTGTCTTCAAAAACTAGGTGTAACTCTACTCCTCTTATAAGGCCTTGCTGCAAAATGCCTTTACACACAGTCTACTACTCTTTATGCCTCTGTAGGCTTCATGCCTTTATTGCTCATTTCTGACAATTGTCAGAGCAAAAAACAAAAATGCAAAACTCATGCATATGTACAAAAACAAAAACAAACTAAGTGTGGGCCCCTTCCGGGCCTGTAACCGCTCCATATTGCTCTTCTTCTTCATGGGCTTCTTCCTCATTCTCTTCTTCTTCTTCTTCTTCTTCTGGAGAAGGTGGTTTCTGATTCCTTCCTCCAGAAGAATCACCAAACAACTGAATCATCAATTTTAGAGATTGTAAAGCCTATTTCTAGGCTGCTTCAGAGGGGTTTGATGTCTCTTTGAGCTGCTTATAAACATATTGCAATTCTCCAATGTCCTCATAATTAGCAGCATTCCCTCTATTAACTAGATCTTCCATGAGATCTCTCAATCTGGTAAAATTAACAATTAATTGGACAACTTGCTCTTGGGGTAGTGGCTCTTCAAGAGAATCAATTCCAGATTCATTCTTCAAATCTTCATCAATGCTTTTCTGGATCTCTTCCATGGATAGCAAGTTGTGATCCTCCATCCATAGGCCTTTGAAGCCAACTTGAATCATTTCTTTATTTATATCAACAACATCCCTAATCATACCCTCAATCTTGTCAAACAACAACCAGGCTCTCTGAAGTGCCCTATGCTTTTTAACCATTATCTTGGTAGCAACTCTGGTGAGATTCCATTCTTTATTAGGGATTGGTTTAGTAGAATCACTGAGTCTACTATCAACCAACCTATACATTTGTTCTATAGGAATCACCATAGGCTACAACTCTCCAGTGATCTGATCTAGGTCTCTCTACACATTGGGAAGTAAGCGGCTAGCCTCATCAAGATAATCAATCATGAATTGAAGCCCTAAACATTTCTCTTGGACTTCGGAGAGCATCTCTTTTCTAATCCTTTTTAGTTTAGTTTTAGAAAATCCAGAGGCCTTAGCCTTCTCTATTTGAAGCTACTACTTTAAACTCTGAATTTCTTTCACTTGTTCTTCATTCAACTTCTTTTGCTCTCCTAGTTGATCCTTGAGTTTGTTGGCCTCTTGAAATTTTTCTTGCCAACCCTTGACCTCTTTTTTAGAGCCTTTTCAACTTCCTTTTGATTGCTTAGAGTCTTCTAAAGCTTTTCAACTTTTTTCTCCAGTTTATTCACCTTCTCTCTAACCATATCATTCTTCACATAGAAGGTGTCTAAATGGGCTCTAGCCATAATCAATTCATCCTCTTCAGGAAGTTTATCAATATCTTCTGTGACCTCCTCCACTTGATAATATTGGATAGTCATTTCATTTTTAGGCTTATTTACAAGTGGAGTCATAGATCTAGATACTATTTGCCTAGCCACTGGGTCAACATACATACTTCTCCTTGTGACAGCCATCCTACTAGAAGGCTTAGAAAGCTTTTCAGCCCAGAAATCATTTGCTCTCTGTGTGGTTGCCTGCTCTTTTGGCAAAGTAACAAGACTTGAAAAACTAGCAGCCAGGGGAGATGAAGATACCAAAAATGATAGGGTAGACTGAACTACTGACAATGGGGGTGTGGGAGTGCTCACAGTAGTCTCTGTAATGATAGTGGACTCTGTGACTACTATTGTTGTTGCTATTGGTAAATTCATAGAAACTGACACAAGACTATCAATTGGATGAATGGTGGTACTTGGAACGTTGTGTCCCATTGATGGTGGTGGTGGTAATGATGAAGATGGAATGATGGGCGATGATGAAGTGGGAACCTCAGATGCTGGTAGTGGGATTTGGGGTGACTGTGAGGGAACAAAAGTGACTAGTTCTTCAGTGACAACCAAGGAAACATGGGGTGGACTGTGAGAGGGAGAAGGTACCTTTGTCACATTTTCTTGACCAGAAAGGGAGGGAGACTTCTTTGGGGATTCAAGAGGATGTAGAGGAGAAGAGGGATTAGAAATCATACCTTCACCTACAGATGTAGGGTGCTCCTACTCCACTTCTATTTCTTGTTGTTGCTCTTGGTGAGTCAATTCTTCTACAGCAAAAATAGCTACCTCTTTTGCAATCTCCTCCATATCCAATTTTTGTTTATTTGAAACTTCTCTTTCCTCTATTTCTAGAACTCTTTTAGTCCTTCTATGAACCAATTGAAAGGAAGCCATCTCACTCTCATATTCCTCTTCTGATTCATTTCCTTGCACTACTCCAAAAAGTAGAACTTGCTCAAAAATAAGATGTAATTGTACTGATGTTGCAAGGGTAAAATAAAGGGGGTGAACTTGAAACTCTCATCCTTATTCTTCTAGTCAATATCTATGTCTAGAGGCTGACCTCCCAGAGCTAAGCATTTAGGCCTAGATACTATTTCAATAACTAGAGTACTGACAACCTTTTCACTAGAATATTGCATTTTGCTCATAAGCTGAGCTCCCTTAGGAAACTTGTCCATTTGTTCAGTGGTAGGATGAAATTTTTTGAAACTTTAGCTACTATCAAAGGAGTCTCCTACTCCTCTACTAGAGCTTCTTGATCTATGGGTGGAGAGAGAGATTCAGAACTAGTTTGGGGCTTTTGAACTATCAACACTATGTTCTTGACATCCTTTTACCTCCAGGTTTCGATATTTTCATTATATCTTTTTGAAAACTCCTTATCAATCTTCATTCCAAACTTGGACTTAGGTTTTCCAATCTCAATCCTCATCCTCCACCAATATGATATCTTCACTACATTCCACTGCTCTTCTTCCTCAACTTCTTCAGCAACATCCTCCTCGGGCTGAGGGTCCTTTTTCTTTGTAGTTTTTCCTTCAATGTCACTGATGGTGGCTTCTGTAATCCGATGACTCTTCTTATTATCAAGGTCGAAATCAATAATCTATTCATAGAAATCCAACCATGGAGGTAGTTGACCCATTTTTGCAACATTCCACTCTAGAAGAGTGGTCTCATCATTATTTCTTCCTTGCTCGAAATGAGCCCTAGGCCTCTTTTCAAACTTATAAGCCTTTTCTCCATTTAGGGTTATATTTCTTGTAGTGAAGATACCATCAGGGTCATAACTCCATATTTGGGGAATATAAAATAGACCTAACCTATCAAGGTATTGGTCAATTTGCTGGCTTTGCTCCTTCTTAGTGATGGTAATATCCTCCATAGTGCGGTGTGTAAGCAAAGATTTTCTCTTTCTCCTAGAACCATAATTCAAATCAATATATTCTGCCTACCTCAAATATTCTAAGGCAAAAAGCCTCTTTGTAACAAAATGGGGCAGGAGAAAAGGTTTTCCCATGAAACCATACAATCTAATAACTGTGCCCTCGATCAAAAAATACCAATCTCCTTCCTTCACACCCTCTATTCTGAGAATTTTCTTAGCTAGGGGTGGCAATCTAGGGCACCTTCCATACATTATTCTTAGGGTAGGTCCAAGAAATTCTAAGTTGAATCTATAATAAGACTCACTGCTTCTCAAGTGACTTGTCCAGTAATAAACCGGCAAGGGTTCCCCATCATTGGTTTTGTCCTTGATCGGAATCCAAGGCATTCTGTCCTTAGTGGTAGCATAGAACATCCACACCAGACTTGAGAAATGCCTAAAACTAGGAGCATCAGAGCCCCTTTTCATACTTACTAACTGTTCATGTATCCTCTATGCAAGAAAAGTTGGCCAGTCAAAATAAATTACCCTAGTCCCCTTTTCTCCCGCATCTTTCTCATACATTCTTTCATTAGAAATACAATAAGCCATGACAATTTTCTAGTCATATACCATTCTATCAGAGTCTAAACCCTCCATGCAGGCCAACATAGAAAATAGTACAGGGTTTGTAAATTTATCGATAGAGATTGGGACTTCAGGTAATTTTCTTCTTGCTTTGCATCAAGCTATTTATAAACCCATATCTTAAATAACTCTCATCATTGTTTGATATCACTAATGGAGTATAACCCTTGCTAGATCTACTATATTAAATGGTATAGGCTTTGAAGGAGGACCTACTCCTATGGCAAATATTTCATGGCAAAATATGTGGTACATTGAAAAGGGTTTCCCCTTCAGAGGTTTTTATCTCTATTTTGCCAATGGATCATAAAATTTAATTATAGCAAATATTAACTTTGGACAGGGATGAACATAATCATAGATATAAGAGAGATAAGAAATAATATAGCTATCTACCTTCAATCGATGCACTTGCTTTCTTCTTGTAAATATCATTGAACACTCCTTATGAGAGTCCTCCTTACTCTCTATCATCATTTCGTATCTCATGACTCGTCTGATCTGATGTACATGAGCCCACCACCATTTTCTCTAGGTTTCAAACTCTTGAACATCCTCTGAAGCCATTTTGATTAGTAGTAAGACTTTGTTCTCTATAATTTGTAGCAAAAAACTTTGGAGTATCATTTCACCCTTCACTACTTTGTGAACACAATTGACTAGCAAATGGACTTCGTGTGTGCCCTTTTGGTTCTTTTATTTCCTAGAGTGTGCGTATCTTCCACCATTAATGTGGCTACTGTATGATCTCCCACTAGCACACTTTCCAACCTCCACTCATTCCTTTTGGTGGCTCAATGGTGGTATTCTAAATTTTCATTGGCTATACATTCAAATTAGGTTGCCTCCTCACTATGCCTCTTCGGCTATTATTTGGTTTGAGTGAGAGTTCATTAGCATTGATTGTGGGGTCTTCCTTGTATCTCCATGTGGCATGGTCATGAAATCTGCTCAGCTTCCCCTTAGCTTTTTTGAAACTTGGTGGGTCGAAGACACTATTTTGATTTCACTAACACTTAACATATTTTACGTACAAATTATCACCTCGGTTCTGCTTCATCATACTTTAGCTTTGAAAGGGTCTCAAAATTGGATACACCTTTGCTTCTTTTGATATCTGGCTCTCTTCATCATGCAGGATAAGAAAATTTGCACCAATCCACGGAGATCCTTGTGTATTTTGGTGCAAATTTAAGCACTCATCATTCTGGACATATTTACATGCATTCGAGTGTGGAATGGAACATTGTAGGATACTTTATCAACACTTAGTCATTTTTACAAAAAAAATTATTTTTAAAGAATTTTCAAATAAGGTTGATTATAAAGTGTAGAAAGAAATTAAAATACAAAGTGCAAAAAGAGGGGGAAATAATAATACAATGTATATACATATGTTATAGTGAGCTCATATTTTACACATAGTAGAGCTTGAGATGAAAACCATTCACTAGAATCGGTTGTATGTTTCCCTCCAGATCTTCCAACTGAAACACATTGGACTCCTTGGCTTCTACTATTTTGAAAGGACCATCCCAAAAAGAATCAAACTTTTCATGCTTGCCTGGCTTTGCTCTATCAACATTCCACCTGAGAACTGAGTCTCCAACTTGGAATTTTTTGAATCTGGCCTTCTTATCGAACCATGCTTTGATATCTGAGGAATGCTTTTGAAAATTGTCATAGGCCTAAGCTCTATTCTCTTCCAATTGTAGCAAGTGGGTCAACCTGGTTTTTACCGGATCTTCCTCTGACTCTTCCTCTGTATTGACAAGCTTAAGTGTTGGGATCTCCAAATGGATGGGTAACACTACCTCCTTGCCATATACTAGTGCATAAGGAGAAGTCTTAATGGAATTTTTTATAGTAATCCTGTCTACCCACAGAGCTTGGTCCAGCAACAGATGCCAACTTCTTTTATTTCCTTCAAGTGATTTCCTCAAAATCCTTAACAAGTTTTTGTTGGTAGATTCTGCAAGTCCATTACCCTATGGATAATAATTTGAAGTATTCTTAAGAGTGATGCCATACTTTCTAGAAAACTCAATATACTTGGCTCCTATGAAATCTGGGCCATTATCACTTACCAAGGCTTCTGGAACCCCAAACCTTGAAATCAAATTTTCCATAAAATTGATCACAACATCTTGATCTGATTTCTTGGTAGGAATAGCCTCTACCCATATGGTGAGATAATCTATGGTAGTTAGGATAAACTTGTGTTCTACTGAGGAATTGGGGTTGATGACCCCAATGAAGTCCAACCCCCATTGTTGAAAAGGTTCTTCAACTTGTATAGGCTTGAGGGGGAATGAAGCATTCCTTGTCCTTCCAACATATCTCTGACATTTGTCATAGGCCCTGGTGATCCTGAAAGCATCAATAAATACAGTAGGCCAATAATAGCCTACTCTTATGATTTTCAAAGTTGTAACTCTACTTGAGCTATGTCCACCAGTTGGTCCTCCATGGAACTCCTCCATGACCTTCTTTTGTTGATCATATTTTAAGCACTTTAGAAGAACTCCATCCAAATTTCTTTTATACAGGCCTTCTGGTAGCAATATATATTTTAAAGCATGAAGCCTATATCTCCTCCTTTGGGAAGCATTTAGGTTGGGGGGCACACTCCAGTTTGGAAATACTTGATCATCTGGTCAACCCAATTAGAGTCTACAGTTTGTGCTTCTTCCACCTGATCTTCATCTGCTGTTTGGCAAGCTATCATTTCTGCTAATGTTGCAGCCTCTGTTAGACCTTGGCATAGGGCTCTACCCCTCACCAACTTGGTGGGATGTATTTCTACATCATATTCTTGGATTTTGGTAATCCAACCAGCCCTTTTATCTCCTAGTTCACCCTGAAGGATAAAACTTCTTACATCTGGATGAACCACATATACCAGGGTCTTACTATGTACCAAGTACTACCTAAATTTTTTTAGTGACTTCATCACAACAAATACTTGTCTTTCAATGAAGTTATATTTGACCTAGTAATCATGGAGTGTCTGGCTCCAAAATAATACAGGATGCTCTTCCCCTTGATCATCCTTTTGAGTAAGTACTGAGGCGTAACTTTCTTCAGCTCCATATGCATAAAGGATAAAATATTTACTAAAATCTAGATTTATCAGCACTAGGGCTATTGCAATGGACTGTTTGATAATCTCAAAAGCTTATTTTCTAACTTCAGTCCATTTGAACTCAACATTCTTCTTGAGTAACTCAGATATAGGCCTGACTTTCTATGCAAAGTCAGAAATGAATTTCCTGATAAAATTGATCTGGCCCAGAAAATACTGCAAGGTCTTCTTGTTTGTAGGTAAAGGAAGAGCAAGAATGGATCTGATTCTATCTGGATCTATGGCCATACCTTCTTTTGAGACCACATGACCTAGCAGTTTTCCCTCATGAACTGCAAAGAATGACTTCTTAGGATTGAGTGAAATACCAAATTCTTTGCATTTCTAGAAAACTTGTTCTAGGTGTGATAGGTGGTCTTCCTTATCATGGGAAAACACAGTCATATCATCCAAATAAATCAGAATGACTTTGTTGATTAGTGCACCAAAGGCATAATCCATGGCTCTCTAAAATGTGGCTCCCGCATTGGATAGCCCAAAAGGCATTCTCTGGTAGGCAAATGTGCCCCATTTGGTAGTGAATGTTGTCTTATACTGATCTTCATATTTCACCCAAATATGATTGTATCCAGAGTAACCATCGAGCAATGAGAACCTCTCTACCCCTACCACTATCTGTAAGATCTGATCAATCTATGGGAGGGGATAGTGATCTTTGAGGGATGCTTGGTTAAGATTTCTGAAGTCTACACACAAGCGTATATCGCCATTCTTTTTTCTTACGGGTACCAAGTTAGCTACCCAGGTAGAATGTTTTATTGGGTATATGATCTTAGCCTTTAGTAACTTTAATAGCTCCTCTCTCATGATGGCCTCGATCCTTGGGTTCACAGGCCTTTGCTTCTACCTAAAAGGCTTTGCATCAGGCTCTAGCTCAATAGTATGTTGGATAACCTTCTTGTCATATACCTTGAGGTCTTCATATGACCAAGCCACAATATCTTGGTATTTTAAGCATAAGGCTTTGACATCTTCAGCTTCCTCTAGTGAACATTTAATTCCAACATTGAGCTTCTTTTCAATACTGACTTCCACTTCTTTATAGATTTTTTCACTGACTTTCATGGTTCTGATCTTTTTTCTGTCCTCATTGTCAAATAAGCTTTCTAGAGTGACCAATCCTCTAGGAATGTGATTGTTCCTTAGTTGAATAACATCTTGTTGATCAATTTCTTCTAGATTTTCTTCTTGGATAGTAGAGAGACATGCTTCTCTTACCAGAAAGTCAATTATTTGCTCATCACTTTCAAAGACCTGCCAGAAAATTTGCTTGTCTAGTACTGTAGGTCTAAAAATCATTTTGATTCCCTTGGCTTTCTTGATTCTATAGTCTACAGAAGGGTTGAAGTTAGCTCCCTTTGTTTCTAAGGAATCTTCCAGAGTGTTCTTCTCTCTGGGAATAAAATTTAAATTCAGGGCATCAAAGGATTCCATCAGATCCCATACCCTATTTCTGTAAGCTTTTAGGTAATGGTGCTTACTATTGCACCTATTTCTTACCTGATGGACTATTAGCTCAGAATCGCCATATATGTTCAAGATCTTAATGCCCATGCTTTCTTCCTGAATCAATCCAAGACACAAGGCCTCATATTCTACAGCATTATTAGTACATGACCATGTTAGTCTGTAGGCAAAATTCTTTGTCCCTTCTGATTGGGACTATAAAACTACCCCTGCTCCTGCACCATTTTTGCATTTAGCACCATCAAAGTGCATGGTCCATGTTTCCTTTTCCCTCAAGGACTGATTGGATATAGCAGGGATTTTCTTCTCTAATTCAGTTGAGATACTATATGTTCCCATACCAGTTCCAAACTGACTGTAATATTCTCTGAAAGGTAACTCATCTTCAATATCCAACTCCTCAATGTTTTCCACCAGCTCAAGTTCTTCCAGGGGATTAATATTGCACATGTCTTCCTCGATATTTTCGATATGATAAGCTACTAGTTTTTTAGGTGTTATCTTTATTCTCTTTCCTTTGAAAGGAATTACCATACTAGAATAATCCATGTACATACATCCACCTAGTTTTGCAGTAAACTCCCTTGAGAGACATAATCCAAAGTAAGGTTCTAGGTCAACCACAACTATTTCTTGTACTATAGTCACCTCAGGGGCTCTGTGTAGCCTCATTAAAACATCCTTAATGACTCCAACTGTCTTGATAGGTGTCCCATCCAATTGTAATACTCCAGGACAAGATCGGGTATACTCCATACCCATATCTTCACAGACTGCTTTAGGCATAACTGTAGTTGATGCTCCTGAATCTATCATACAATTTTGAACTATCCATCCCTCCATCCTTAAAGATATGTAGAATGGGGGAGGTTTGTTTTTTAGTTCAGTAGGTGACATTACCTTTTTTCTGGGGGCATACTCAAGATTGTGGTAGTCTGCTTATTGTGTGGATACTTGTCAAGAGAAGCTTTAAGCAGATCTATCTGACCAGGGATAAATAGAGTGTCATACAAACTGGATTTTGATGGGATATTTTTCATTTCTTCAACAATATTGTATTCAGACTTAGCTAGTATAGGTTTTTTAGGTCTTCTTTCTGGCTCACCATACTTTATTTTGTATTGTTGAGTGGCCTCTATTATTTGTATTTTAGTAATAGAGGGGAATCTAAGCCTTTCTTGAGCCTCATATTTAGATCTCATCTTGTCTCCTTCGGTTTCCTTTTCCAATCTCTTAGGAAGACTGTCTGTCTTCTCTTTACCCTTAGCTTGGGGAATGGGGAATGTGTCATTATTTTGAGGAAGCTGATCCCTTTTCTGTCATGATGGAACTTGGAATTGTCCCATATTCTGAGGATCTACTTGGAGGGTCTTTTTCCCAGACCTTGTCATAACAACAATTGGGCCATCCTCCTCAGAGTCTTTTCCTACCATAATCTGATCTTGCTGCCAGAGCATATTTATTCTTCCCTTTGAATCTCTCTCAGCTTGCTCCATGGCCATTTGTACATGATGTTGATGCATAACACAAGATTGTGAATCATGAGGGTCGTTGCAGACCAAACACCATACATTTGCAAGAGTAGTATCTAAAGAGCATTCTGGTTCCTCATATACTGCATTGACTCTGACCCCAGTACTATTACTAGGACCAGGTATCTGATATTTATTTACATATGGGAATCTTCTTTGTTGTGATCTTTCCATTTCTCTTTTCTCCATAGAACTCATCTTGTTACTAAGGGCTTTCAAAGTATTTTGAATGTCAAGGAGTAGGGAGCTTTCTTGGGGAACTTGAGTGGGAAGTGGAGGAAAAGGGATTGGAGTGGATTTTGACCGAGGAATGGGAGCCATCTGTGGGAATGGAGATGATAATGAGGGTGGGTCTATGTATGATGCAGTAACTTCCTGGCCTTGGAAACTGCTTGTTTCTTGATCATAAGGCAAAATAGTCTTAGGGGGTAATCTCCCTACATTGATCAGAACATTCTCTGCATGAACTGCAACATTATATATTCGGGGAAAATATTCAATCCTGGATTGCTGGGTTTGTAAACCCAATTATGATCCTAGAGCTCTGATATAATACATATAGGCTAAACTTGCGACTGGTCTTGCCATAGGGGGAATTCTTTTCCATGTCCTACTGAACCTTAGATTGAAATCTGAGACCGATTCTTGGGGTCCCTTCTGCATGGAAGTAAACTGATTGAGCAGGGAGAAGGGGTCAGCAGATTCATTGAATTCCTCTATGAATGGCTCAGCTAATGAAATCCATGAGGTAATGGAACTATCCTCAAGAGTCCTAAACCAATGCAAAATCTTACCTCTGAAATACAGGGCTAGAATCCTTACAATAACATCCTCATTTCTTATGTTATGGATAGCTGCCAGATTGAGGATATCTTGACAATGCTCATATGCCATATTCCTTGATCCATCATATGGAATAGCTCCTATTGTGTGCAATTATAAATAAAAAAAACCAAAAAATCTAATGTTTTATAAGGGAAGACCTTTGATTAGTTGTGAAGCTTGGAAGCCACCAAGTAGTGCCAGTTTAGGACCCTCACAAAATGCTTGTGTGGCATGTAGTGAAATGTAGGTTTTAATTAAACCCTAAGGGGACCATAAATATTTTTCAAATTAATAATTCCATACCTAAGGTGGGAAGGCACTCGAGTGCCTAAATAAATTCTTTCATCCTATGTATTAGCTGACTACCTACGATGGTAGTCATGGGGGCCTCCAAAAAGGCACCATCTAAGCCTTGCCCTAGCCATATGACATGCACCATGAGTAAGATATTGGCTTGTAGATTGTTTGGTGAATGTTTGAATGATATAATTAAATTATGTTGACCACCCTGTAAATCAAATTTCCCTTTTGATTAATAATATGATAGGTAAGTAATGATATTATGGTAAGTTGCAAAAAGAAATATTTTACCATTTAATTATTGTTTGTTCCTTATTTTATTAAGTTAGGAAGAAATAACTTATGGATGAAAGATAACTCTTTTTAGGTAAAATAAAAGAGAATTTAACCTTTGTATTGAAACTATGGATTATAGGAAAATAATCCTTGGAATAAGGATAATTCGTGTGAGTTAAAGATGAATTATTAGTAATGAATAATCTATTACAAATTAGATAATCATTATATTAAAAGATAAACCATTTTAGTGGAATATGGAATTGATCTTTTTAATGAGGTTAATGTAGTAAAGAAGACTTGCCTATAGTTGATTGCTTCATTTTGAAACAAGTTGTTTTGAAAATTGATTTATTGAATGGCTTAAAGATTATGCTTAATCCTTATTAAAGAAAAAGAGTAGAGGGATTATTTTATGAGATTATTTTTTTTGAAAAATAATTTGAAAAAACTTGTATTAAAACAAAGATCATTTACAAGTTGGGATGAGACTTTTCCCAGCCTTAGTCAGAGAGAACACATGTTTACAACAGTAAAAGAAGATTTGCATTGGAGCCAAATCTCTTAAACCATATTTCTACAATGACTGTTCACCTGTTTACAACTATAAAAGAAGATCTACATTGAAACATAAATCTCCTAAACAGTATTTCTGGAATGGTTATCCAAATTAGCTAAGCACTGGATTTGCTCACCAACCTGCCTAATCATCTCATCCTCAATAGCCATGTCACTGTGCCACCGAACCCCTACCTCCTTCTCAAGCACCCATCTTAGCCAAGGAAGTCCGCCACTTTATTTAGATCTCTACTCACATAAACTGGAATCACATCATCTAATTCCCTCCATAATTCCTTAATTTGAGTGACAAGAATCCTCAACCTCCATGTTTTCAAAGCAAAGTTCCTCATGCAATCTAGAGCTCCAACCATTATTTGAGAATCCGATTCTAGGATTATCCTCCTATGACCTTGTTTTACCGCCCAAATAGAAGCAGATTTGATAGCTAAGGCTTCTGCTTCATTGTTTGTGGCTCTTCCCAAGCCTTGCAGCTCTCAATAGAGCATCGTTCCAACATGATTCCGCCAAACCACTCCAATTCCAAGCTCTACCCGGATTGCCTTTTGCAAGCTCCATCAGCATTAATTTTAATCCAACCTTCCTCGGGGTGGTTTCCAACTAGCTCTGTCCCTATCCCTCTTGCACTTCAACTTCCTTCTCCATTGCCCCAATAACAACCCGAGTTTCCTCTTTAGCATAGACTGCCACAGTTTTCGTGACTTTGCTCCAAATGACCCGCCAAACTCCATCTAAAGAAGAAAAAGTTTCTCTAAAAATTCTAGCATTTCTCTCCAACCACACTTGCCACCAAATAAAGTTTAATCCAAGCTCCCAACCAATACAAAGAGCTTTAGATTTAAATCTACCCCTCTTCCATCTTTCCCAAATATTAATCCGATTCAAATCACCATTAACTTGAATTTTATAATATAAAAACCATCTCTCCCAAATCTGCACGTGAATGGGCACTCAAACATCAAGTGATCAGCTGTTTCCTCACTCTTGTAGCATAAAACACATTGAGATGGACCAATGATTCCCCACATCCGAGATTATCAAAAGTAAGAATTCCATTATGCATGAACTCCAGAAAAAGTTTACTTTCGACCAACCCTTGGACCGCCAAATCTTTCTCCAATCCTCAACCCGATATGTATGAGGAGGAGGCTCGGGAAGGATCTTATCATATCCATTCTTCACGTGTAGACACCAAGGCTCCCATAGCCCCAAGCTAATTCATCCTCCTCGTCTCTACCCGTGAGAAATATTTCTGCCAAGATTTTAGTCATGATGGGTGTCAAATCCGAGGGATTGAAATTGGCCACTCATCCAACTTCTTAAACTGCTTAAACTTATAATCCCCCAACCGACTAGTGTTGAAATAACTTTCAATTTGGACCCATCCCTTGGTTTCTATGGCTATTTTTATTGGTTGCAATTCAAGAAATTCAACAATGATAGGTGGGTATTGATCCCATGAATACGTCCAAAATCGTGCCTTCTCCCCTCTCCCCACTTTCCAAAATAATCTATCTTTTACTACCCGAGATCCTAACTTGAGAGCCTGCCACACTAAGGATCCATTACCATCCAAAGGGAAATGACCCACCTCATTTGGGTTTACATGTCCCAAATATTTACTAGTTAAGATTCTACCGAATAAAGAAGTTGGTTGGGAAATCCACCTCCAGTAAAGCTTTCCACCAAAGCTTTATTATTTAACTTTGATCTTCTCATCCCAAACCTCCTTTTACCTTGGGCTGCTTACTTTATCCCAACCTACTAAGGCCCATTTCCTCTCTCCTTTTACTCCTTCCCATAAAAATTTTCTAGCCATCTTGTCCAACTCTTTCCATATGGTATGTGGGGCAGCAAGGATAGAAAATTTATAAATTGGCATGGCCTAAATGATTGACTATAAAAAGTTAATCTACCCCCATAGCTTAACCATTTGTGAGACCAATGATTAATTTTGTCCTTGATACAATCCAAAATATTCCTCCAGATATCTATTTTTAGTTTTTTAAAATGCAAAGGGACCCCCAAGTATACCACCTGGAGATAAGTCCTTGTGAATCCCAAGATCTCTAAAATTTTGTCCTGAAGCCTTTGATCAAGATTGAAAAAGACCACTTTGGATTTTTTATCATTGATGACTTGGTTTGTAGCCCTAAGGTAGACATTAAGTGTATCTCTAATCATTCTTGCTTCCCAAGCCGGCCACTCCCACCAATCCCGTGTCATCCACAAACCGTAGGTGAGTCAAAACTTCCTCACCCACCTTGATACCTGTTAGCAAACCTTGTTGTCTTCTCCTCAAGATGAGTCTACCCAATCCTTCAGCCAATATGAGAAAAATATAGGGAGAGCAAGGATCTCCTTGACGAAGGCCTCGAGTAGCTCCAAACGGTTGCGAGGGAAGACCCTTGATTAACACCGAGTATGTCGGAGTAGAAACACAACTCATGACCCATTCTATCCAATCCTCGAGAGAAACCAAAGGCTGCCATCATCTTTGACAAGAAGCTCCACTCCACCCTATCATAAGCCTTTGACATATCTAATTTTATGAACATTCCTCTATTACCAGATGTTTGCATTGAATGGATTGCCTCCCGAGCTAGAACCACACCATCCAAGATCTGCCTACCCTCTACAAAACCCCCTTGCTCCGAGGAGATAATGTTATGTAGAAGAGGTTTTAGCCGCTCAACCATTACCTTTGTGATTATTTTATATATGACATTGCATAAGGCAATAGGTCTATAATCTGAAATATGTACCCCTCCTCCCCTTTTGGAATTAAGGTAATGAAAGTATGATTTAATGCTTTAAGCATTCTTTTACTACCTTTGGACTCCTCTATAACAACCATTATATCCTCCTCCAAGTTATCCCAAAAGGCCTAAAAACTCAATTGGAAAGCCATCTGGACCTGGTGTTTTTTCGGTGCTCATTCCAAAGACTACATTCTTCAGTTCCTCTCTATCAATGGGTTTAAGTAGGGTCTGATTTTCTTCTTCAGAGATAACAGAGGGTATGACAACAATAACTTCTTTTTGAGCCTCTTCATCTTGCACCATACTTTCCTTAAATAGTTTAGAAAAATAATCCATTGAATGGAAATGCATACCTGGAATTGTATCAAAGGAGTGTCCGTTCTCATCTTGAAGAGCTTCCATGTTGTTCATCTGTCTCCTAGCACAAGCAATCCGATGGAAAAATTTGGTATTTTTATCACCTTCTAATAACCAAGTGGTTCTTGCTCTCTGTTTCCAGTAGGTCTCCTCTTGGTTGTCAATGTCCTCAACCGCTTTACGCAATGCATCATCCTCTTCTTTGAGCTGCTCTGTAATTGTTCCTTCCCTAAAGTGTTTTTGAACCTCATCCCATCTAGCCACCAATGGAGCTCTTTGGACCTGGAAGTCTGTCTTGTTAGCTCGCCTCCATTGTTTCAATTGATCTTTGACATAATGAAGTTGTTTGTGGAATCTAAACATTGTTGTCCCATATGTTGGGCGACCTTCTTCCCACCACTGTGGAATTTTCTTTCGAAGTTCCTCTTTTTGTAACCAAAAGTTTTCAAATTTAAATGGTTTGTGATGTCGCACTGTCTTGATCCCTCCTTCCAACAAAATGGGAAAGTGATCTGAAACTGACCCTCCAAAATCTGAAATTTTATATTCCATTTTACAAATGCCTCCTCCTCAAACCAAAAAATGGTCTAACTTCACCTTCCCTGCTATGTGGCTCCCTCCTCTTATTAGTCCAAGTATAGTTGGTTCCAGGGCATTTAATATCCACCAAGTGTAATGCCTGGACTTGGGCAATCATAAGTCGATCCCCTGGGTCCAAAATTGGGGTTCCCCCTTCCCGATATCTAGAGGATAATTTAGCATTAAAATCCCCAACAATAATCCAGTCTAAATCTTCCCTTGAGACTCTCATGTTATGCACAACTTTCCATTGATGCATCTGACCATCTAGGTTTTGAGCCCCATAAAAATTTGTGATTAAAACATGTTCAACTGTGACATTATTTCTAAAATGTGATGTGAGAACACCCCTCCAAGCTATATGTTCTATTGTAGTCCATTCAAGAGAGTTCCAAAGAGTAACTATCCCCCCGAGGCACCTTGGGCAGCCACTTCCATATGACCAGCACCCTCCAAATTTTGTTAACTATTTTACACATAAGATCCAACGACATTTTTGTCTCCCGGATAAGCAAAAATTTTGTTTTACATTTTTCTAAGAGTCTTCGAACATCAGATTGATGGGTTCTACCATTTAAACCCCTAACATTCCATGATTGTATAATCATTGGTTACCTTGAGAGCAGAAAATCTATTGGCCTCATCGATCCTCCATGATCGCTTTGTCTCCTTGAACTCGCTATCAATTCCTTATTTGATTTTCTACCCACTCCTTGAGAGTTGCTATTTTTTTATCTCTTTTCCACCCGAGTTATCCCTAAAGTTGGCCTTTCTCTGTTCTTTTCTCGCTATGCCCATGCCGACATCCTTAATTATTGGCCGCTCTTGGTTATGCACTATCAATGCCCCCGCACTCTCCGATCGCGGTAACTCACCGTACTCAATTACCTCGCTCTATGATGGGGGGAGATGAAAGAGGAGCTTGAACATGGATGTTATTATTTTCATTATTCCCATCCACTCCTTCCATGAATTGTTCTTCTTGGTCCATTAGTGTCTTAAATATCTCATACCTATTGGAGGGCTTGAGTTGGGTTTGCTCTTTACCATATTTTTTCTTTTGCCTTCTCCTTCTTTTGGGCTGTTCAAAACCATCTCCCCGTGCTTCTTTACCCTGAGAAATATTGGTTGGTTCTTTGTTGATTGTTGACTTACCCTCCTTAGGAAGATTTGACATTCCTAGAGGAGCCTCCATTTTTATGTTCATATTATTTGGGCAAGATCGGGCCAAATGCCCATATTTGTGGCAAACTCGCATCTGAAGGGCAATGCTTCATAATCCAGCTTGTTGAATCCAAGATAGTCCCGCAAGTTCAAGTTCCACCTCTCCGTAGAGGCCGGCTAAGATCCATTTCCACACATAATCTTGCATAAACAACTGTGTTTCCTTCTATTGTGTCTTTGGAAACACCCAAATGTCTTCCAAGGGAATTACCGATAATTTCCAATACCGGCTCACTCCAAAACTCCATTGGAAGTGCATACAAACGGATCCAAACCGGGACAACAAAGGGTTCAATTCGAGGATCAAATCCCACTCTCCAGGGTTGAACAAATAATCCTGCCGGACCATGATTCCTCTTTTCTGATTCGAAAGCCCTATTTCTATCGGCAAGTGAAGAAAAACTAACAATAAAATATCCATTGCTAATAAACCATAAAGAATACTCACCAAGAGGCTCCCAGTTTTGTCGGACCCAGGAATGCAAAAAATTCAGGGTAGGGCGAATACCCATGAATTTACAGATCAAATCATGATTGGCTCTATATAAAACTATTTCTTCAACCATCCTTTGCTCAATGACAATCTTTGGCCTTGATTCTGACTGTGGCAAGCATCCATTAACTCGTTGAGATGTTGATCTATTTCCAACAGTCGTAAAGAGCATTTTTAATGCAGTTTTTTGTGCTTCTTCAGTCTTTGATGGAGATTTATCCTTTAACAAATCTGCAAAAGAACTATGTCTCTCTAGAAGAGGATCCGGAGGTGTCCCCATTGGACCCTCCCGGGGCAGCAATCTTGTCTTCAAATCCACAGTAACCAGAAATCTCTTCGGCTACCCAATTGATGCCCTAGTTTTTCCCTAGAAATCCAGCACTTGTTAAGTGAGTGATTTAATGATATTATTGAAATAAAATGAAAAAGGGACTTTTTATAGTCATAGATGATTAAAGGATGTTTCTTTCTTTAGTAAGATTATGTTATGGATTTTGGGATGGTTTAATGAAGTTTTGTAGACTTTGCAAAAAGGACTAATTCATTGTTAGAAAATGAATAGCTTAGTTTGATGTATTGAATAGCATCTTGAACCATTTGGGATTTTAATGTATATATTGGTATTATTTAAATGAAAAGAGAAATCATTTGTAGGGATTGGGCTTGGAGCCCAATAAGTAGTTTGGAACTTATGGGGGTTCCATTGTTATTAAATATGTATACTTAAGAAGGGGATTCTTAGGTATTTTGTAAATGGAAGAATGATTAAGGACTTTCATTCAAAGGAAATTAGGGTTCCCTTGTTTTTTATGATCTATGAGACATAAGAGTTATGGGAATTCTTATGCATTGGTTTTGAAGTATTGAAAAAGGAATAAGAAATTCCTTTATGTAATTAGTATTAGCATCAAGCAATGAAAATGGATATTTTTTTAGGCTGGGTTTTTCCCGAAAGGGTTTCCTAGGATAAAATATGGGTTAAATGTGTATATTTTATGGATCTTATTATGGAACTATTGCATGCATCTAATAGCTTACTTGAATTGTTGAGATTTATTTAAAGAGAAAATTATTTTAAATGCTTAATCAAATTATGCTGTCAAGTTAAAGTAAATGTGCTTTTATAATATTAAGATGAATGTTATACACTTCTTTTATACTTGCAATAGAATAAGGACTATGCACATGTGACTTTTAAATATAGAATGATGAGAAATAAGGAAAGACTATTCCTTAGTTTACCTTGGGGTAAGGGATTCATTCTTGGAAGGTTTTATCCATAGGTAAACCAACCTAGAGAGACCCTAGAGGTAGCTACCAAGACTAAGAGAATTCATTTTAACATTTCCTTCATGTTACAATGGGTACATTGGTAATAGAACACCAAAGTGAGACCTAAAGGCGGGCAAGCCTAGGTTCCATTGTAAACTAAATTCCTATGATGGATACCCCAAAGGATGGTGTGGTATCCATGTGAGGGATATCATGCAAGTGATAATCATAGGGACCCGATTGACTGTGGGAAATCCCTATGAGGGATGTTGCTTGGCATGATAGTCATCAAAAATATTAAATGAATGTTGGGCATCTTGGTGAGATATTTCACATAGGTGATAGTCACCTCAATTAAACAATCAAGAGGATGGTTTAATTGAACACAATAGTATTACTCATGGTGTAATGGGTAGTAATATAAGAAGCTTGCATATAGAAACCAATTAATATAGAATAAGACTGGTAAGAGAATTAGCGTCTCTTCTCAAAAGAACAAGATAGGGTAAATCCCCATGCCATGGTCAAAATGTCCTTCAAAGGAAAGAAAGGAAATGGGGTGACCACTCAAGGTGTCCTTTAAGTTGTATGGGAAATGTACAAGGTAAAACCTAGAATTGTTACAAGAGTTTGGCCACTCTTATCCACCCAAGGGATGTTGCAACATCTGGAACTCAAAATGTGGTTAGAAGCTTCTATGGAATTTATCTAGTTTATCTTTGGTAATTTGAACCTTAGAAAAAAAATTGGGTTAGAATTTAGGGTTGTTACATCTATCTTGATGGTGAAGAAGGTATTTGAAAACTTCATCAATTAGAGGAGGAGAGGTGTGAAGTAGTCACAAACCATCTCAAACACAACAAAATCTATCTCATATGTCTCTCATATATTGTTGAAAATAAATTCAAGAAACTCAATCTTTTTATTTTTATCCATAACCTGTTGTTCCTCTCATATCCCCTTTAGAATTCCTCTAGCAGTCCATATGTCATCTTGTAATTTCTTGAATTTATTGATATACACATCAATGGTATCAAAGAAATCCATAGTTAAGGTAGCAAGCTTCATCTCCAATTTGTTGATTTTTGTGGAATCAATGTGATCACACAACCCCTAAAATTTGTTAAGCAATTCCTTAGAATCCATAGTGATGCTAACATGAGTGTTTTAGATCTTGTCAACATAAAGAACTATCACATAAAGAGCCTCATCCTTCTTATCCATGTATAAGTATTTTATTTTTTCATAATTAGTATCTTGAGGCTCCTCATTCACATACTTAAGGAATCCCTTGTTTTGGAGTAGTGCTTCAATATTGGTTTTCCAAGTGGCATAGTTTGGGCCTTTCAATAAGGGCGCATGCTAATCCATAAATTTCTTTCCAAAACATAAAATTATACACGTGGTTGTGACAAGAAACAACACTACCAATATTGAGAACTCAAAAAATCATTCAATTTAAAAAAAGGGCTCAAAATATTTCATATGCAAAAGCTACGGTCCTTGAAATTTTGACCCAAAAATCACATAAAATGCTTAAAAAAAATTCAAAAAATAAAGTTTTTTTGTATCGCATTGAACTAAAGGCCACCATGTGTCTTTGTATGAGTGGGTGATGGGGTTCTAGTTGGATGTTGTCTAGACAACATCCCGATGAATGAGGTGATGCCATTTGTTATTATCTCAAATAAGGGTTTCCAATTGGGTGTTGTCTATGTAGGCCACTGGGTAGTGTATTAGTTAATTGGAATGCATCACTTGTTGCTCTTTAATTTATTTTAAAATGCATGCTTTACCAAGTTTGCTACTAATTATATGACTGCATAGTCATTGGGTTGGATGAGATGGTAGAATGTGATTGGTCAAACATTTTTTTATATCTTCTATATGGTGTTTTGCATGCTACACTTTGTCATCCTACACCATGTCATATACCATTTCATCACCTACCATGTTATCACTTACTATGTCATCATATACCATGTCATTATGTACCACATCATCATCTACCATGCTATAATGCACCACATCATTAGCCATAAAATCATCACTAATTGTTGCTTTATCAGGTATCATGTCATCATGAGCATGCCAAAAATGGATGATGTCATTAATTACCACATTACCATGCAGTACCATATAATATTTGTATGCTGCCATGTTTTATGGATGCTGATATCATCAAATTTATCCAAACATATGGATTGGTGGGGTTTAAACTCATGACCTCTTAGGCTCAATGACTTAAGAGTGGCCCCACTAGTTGCCATGGCTTGGGCACCCTTAAGGGTTTAAGCACCAAAGGAAATAAATAAAGGGGATTACACATTTTTACCTACCATTTTTATCTTCTTAGATGTACCTCTATTATGATGCAATAACCTATCTTGTGCAACTTTTCCTACCATGCAAGGAATTTTTAACTTAGAATTTGAAAAATAGAGGGAAATGAACAATTTTTTTATACAGAAAAGAAAATACCTACAGGAAAAATGGAGAAATATGTTTAATTAGGACTTCCTTGAAATTTCACAAATAATCCAAAAACATTGACAATTTATTTGTATTTATCACAATTTACCTACACAACCTTTTTATCGAACATAACTAGTTAGGACATACTCTCATGCTAATGCAACAAAAAGTTGTTGGACCATTCTAGCAACTTTGTCAAGTGGCTCAAATGTCTTTGCCATTATGAAAGTTTACGCATAACTTTGTTGGAATCTAGGGTTTGTAAAAAAATATTTGAACACTTATTTGCTTCTTTTATTATGACCATGCAAATTGTCCTCTTATTTGTACAATTGTTAAACAAAATTCCAAAAGAGAAATAGAAATTGATTTTTTTGAAAATCCATAAAATAAAAATGAGGTTCTCAAAAAACTTGAGAAATCCAATCCTAAAACTAGGACATCTATCTAGTCAAAAGTATAAATTTAAATGAATGGATTGAGTTCCGAGAGAGGAACAATAGAACTTGTGAATGCATTTTTCTTTTGGAGCAAATATATTGAATCTAGTGAGATTCTCATGATCCAATTTCACCCAGGTTTTTATTAGAATATCCTTTTGTAAACTAGTGACAACTTAGAGAAATTATTCTAGTTTCTCTAAACACTATTACCCTTAGAACACACCATAAAGATAATTTTACAAAGACAAGTAATTAAGTAATAGATATTCAAACCCACTCTGATAACATGCTAGATTCAGTATTTTTTGAAATGAATGTAATAAATACATTATCCATAATTGCAAAAAGTAACATTTAAAAAATAATATACAAAATATAAGAGGGTGCTTGTAGATGGCAACTTATATCACTAAAGAAAAATAGAATACACTCCAACTAATAATGAAATAGTTGGTATAAGGGGGTATTTATATCTAGTTACAAGTTACCTTTAGGTTAAATAATTACAAAAAATTTCTTTACAAGGTTTACAATGGCCCAAAGGGATTATACCTACAATACAATACAAAGCCGATCAGAGCCTCAAGTGAAGCTTAACTACCACATATTTGAAAAATTTATACTACCATGGCGAACCTGAAGTGTAAGACAACCTAGAAAGTACCTTATTTTTATGTTTCATTGGAAAACCTAAAGTGCAAGGGGTAACCTCTATAATAATTACTTTCTCATGCTCCCCTACAAAACTTAAAGTGCAATGTATGTTTTCTATACAATTTTCTCTATTGTGCTTGCTTGACAACATAAAGGGTAAGGAATAATATCTAGAGCACTTTAATTTTTTTTACAAGGAGATGATTTTCTACTATTTAAGGAGACTAGAAATGATTTACCTAAGATTAAATTTAATAATTTTTGCCCTCTTCATTTTGAATATTTGACCTTTGGTCATAGTCTACTACAATATCGTCCCTTTGCTTCATATTCAAGTTTTTATCCTAGTCAATTTTTTTTTTATCATTTTTCCATATTTTTCACTTTGTAATCCCTTGACATGTATCTGGTTTATAATAATGTGAAATTGAAATGCAATATTTTCATAATCCGCTTATTGATCCTATTCTATTAAATAAAGTTTAATCTTTTAGATTTTAGAAAAGGTTTTGAAATATCTACAAAACACAAATTCTTATATATACAACATGCTTCTCCTTAGTAGAAACCCCATAACATATTATCAATATTCTTCAAAACCTTATTAATTAGCTAATACAATAGTCCAGAAATCCTCACCCATACTAGAATCCTTACAAAGTTTTTATATTCATAAAAAAATCCTACTCCATGGCCTTATGTCCAAGCTATCTCTCCCTCTAAACTATGGATCTCCATCCATTATTTTATCAATGATTTTTAAATGGAAGAAGATGATTAAAAAAATCCATTTAGAAGGAAAGTCATTGAATAATTTGAACTCAATTTTCACTTTTATTTAATCTAAATTTCAAACCTCTAAAAAACTTGGATTGTGTCCATTAAAATGAATTTGCATGTTAATCCTATGCTTCTAAGAACCATTATATCATACTCAATCATATCATCCTTGATAATCACTTTTGGTGTACCAGGTGTTGCTTGGATATAACCTACTATAGAATAGTTCTTTTTTTTGTCCCTAACCGGTCAAATAGTACTTCCCCTATGTTATGAAACAACTTTGATAATTATAGCAATAATAGTAGCAATCCAATAATGTGCAAATAATATTATCCAAATGATAATAATATAGATCCAATTGCTAGAAAATCAAATTCTAGATTCAAATCAATGCAAATCCTTAGTCACTTAGAGAAGGTAAAGTCTCATAGCCACTTGGAGAGGATGAAGTCTCATATGTGCAACAAACATGACTAATATTCAAATATAAAATATGATATCAAATACCACCTAACTCTTCCTATTTATAGATTAAATCAATCATTAAATCTAACCCTATTATTCAATAAATTACTATCTAAACCTAGGACTTGAGATTATAAAAATAAATATAGCCAACATGCTATATTGGAGCTATTACATAGATCCTTCTCAGAAGCTTTGTTCTAAAAAATTACAAATAATGGAAAATATTCTTAGGCTCCCACATAGAAACTTCTTCTATGTAACAACCCAAAATCGTCACTTAAATTATAACAACCCAAGAGTGTTAACACTTTTCTTTTTGTGTGTGCAAAAATTATAGAAATACAATATTCCATCTTACATAAATCATAACTACTTTATCAATAATAATTTAGATAACTTACCTTTAGGGCCACAACCCAGGCACATGCAGGCTACAACTCAACATGTACATTTGAGCTACAACTCATAATGTAGAACTTTGTTTGAGCTCCAACTCAAACATGGACTACAATATTTCGGATTCAACCCCTTTGAGCTACAACTCAAAGCATACTAAATTTATTACCATTTAGCATTCCATCACTATAGTATTTGTAGAAACAATCATCAAATCATATTTCTATTCACATAATCATAATGAAAGACTATGCATACTCATTAAAGCAAGACATATAAACCACTACATCATAAACATTTGAGGGTACATAACCATAATTCATTTAAACAACATCTCATCGAAAAGTAAATAACATCTATATGAAATATCAATTGCAAACCATAAAATTTAAGATACACAACATATATCCTGGGAACCCTCATGGGGAATAAACCCAGCCTCCAAAAATACTTCCTCGCATTTCATAATATCAATTGTTTTAAATACAATAGCATAAAGGACTCCCATAGATCCTTTTTCAAATTATCAATACAAATTAAGGAATCACATAGTTCCTTCTTCCAAATCCTTGTAAATAAATACACATAAGAATTTCCTAATTCTTATGTCCTCTAGGTTTATGAATACATAAGAATATTCTAATTCATATAATTCCTAGGATTATGAAATGCTCATTAGAATCATATTATTAGAGTCTATGAGGGAAACTCCATGGTTCCCTCAAGAATTTATGTTCAAGAAGGGATCTCCTAATCCTTTCAAATTCGGAAAGGATCTTCTAATCCTATAAGAATGGACTTCCTCTTCCATTATTTCTTTTATATTACAAATTACTTATAGCAAAATACCTAAGAATATCATTTAGTCTATCCTTTTAGATCATAGGAAATTTGTTATCTCCAACCTTCATTTTTCTCAAAACAAGGTATTCTAGAGAATATAACACTTCCTTTATTCGGTTACCAAAAGGGCTTACTATCATGCATTCATTACATCAAGAAGGGGAGATTAACCTCTTAATATCTCTCTTCATTCTAGAAATTAATATTAATCCATATATCATTTAATTTCAAAGAAGAGAATTATCCATTAAACCTCTATTTTTAGATTAAAAGGAAAATTAATTCATTTAAACGTGAATAATAAATTATCCTCTAAAATTGATCCTTGAATAGATATCATCATCTATAATTTATCCAAGAATAAATCATTTAACCATTTAACTTCTCTTTTATCTAAGGATATGCATTTTGTCAAATCTATCCTTTAATATCCAAACTAAAGGTACTCTTAGAGAAGCCATACTTTTTCTTATAAATTTCCTAGAGGCATATTAGATCTTGCCTTTCAAAAGTATGCAATTATTTAATCAAAAGAAAGTAATTTGCTTAATCTCTAAGTAAGCTCAATATATAAGATTGGTCTTTTAAATCCTTATTAACTCAAGGACTAATCCATTTAATCCACCACTTTCCCAATATTTTAAATTCTAAATTTGTTTTACAATTCCCCCTAACAGATAAGGATTTATTTTCAACATAAAACAATTTAGGCATCTCATTCCTAATGATTATTTTTAAGTAATTAATCCAATAGTTACATTGTTAATCAAGTAATCCATCAATTTTTCAAATATAATGACAAACGGTTACAAAACCTATCTAATTTCCCTATTTTATTTATTCAAATATTAGAAACCGAATCTGATAATCACAAGCGTATCTAAAGGTCAATTCTAATCAAAACTCCTCCAGTGCCTAACTATCGACACCCTAGCATCCTCAATTTGGCAGAACACCACTACGTGGTCATTGAATTAGGGAATTTTTTCCCTAATTTTTGGTTTATCACATGCTGTTAATATAATCCACCCACAAATAATTGAAGGTCAACCCATAAAAATGCATTCTACTATGAGGAAATCGGGTCATGTGCCATGTCATATGCAGGTAATGTCATCCATGGTAAAAGGAGGAGAAAGGGGTAGACTTTGTAGACTATGGGGGATTATCCGAGAACCTTGATGCTTGGCCATAAGCTACGTCATGCCAAGCGCATAATAGATAGCTTTTATCCCTCCACACTATAAATGTGGTATAAAAGCTAACATTCTGTGTGAATAAAAAACTATTCTGCCTAAACCCAATGCTCAAAGGTCAGTCACATATTAGATGATAATTTGGATAGTGAATTAGTAAAACATGTGTCGTGTGCTAATGCCTACAAATATCGTGGAAATGAATTCAAACCATATTACAATTATCGTGTCAATTTGGAGCCATATTGTATTAAAAATTGATACCCACATGGAGTAATGTGAGTATTATACTTCTCTACCAAAAAAAACATTTATGGGAAACTGTATGAGTGGAGATGACTCTTGTGGGAGCAAAGTCTCATCACAATAAAAATACAGTGTTGAAATTCACACAGTAGGAATGGATGATTAGAAATTACTTTTAGTGTTGGTGGTTTTCTTCCATGCCCACATTGATGTAGCAAATCCGAGCTTGGGCTTGGAAGATGATATTGTTAAGGCACGTCGATTACTGCAAGTGGGTTGGTCCTTTAGTTACAAGTGTACAGAGTTTATTGTAGGTGTCAATCATGGTACTCAGTGGCCATAAAAACAACTATTAACCCCACCCAAAAAAGGATGAACTTAAGTATCTCAAACTTTTATTGAAGCATTGTGAGGCGCAAAGGATGGTCACCAATTGATTCTACGAATTTATTTCTAAAACAAGGGAAGGTCAAAATGACCTAAATATTTAATTTGAACACGTAGAAAAAGGGGTCGGATCAATACTTTCCTTTAAGGCAACAGAATCAACCCCATCACCCCAATATCAATTTTAAACAACGATTTAGGATTGATCACAAGATCATTTTGGAAATACTTTTCTACAAACAAGCAGACAGAATAATAGGATTCTCGTTATTATGTTTGAGAGGGTGTGCCAGGGTTAATCAACAACTTTTGGACTCTAAGGACCAAGATAAGTAATACCTAATGGTTCGTTTTACAATCGAACACAATTTTATAAGCAAGACAATTGCCCTTCAAATAGAGGAATTAAATTCATATACCGATTTTGAGAAGTCAAAGGTATAAAATATAATTTATTAACAAACAAAAAGGACTAAATCACTAGTCAACAAATGCACACTAACATTGAGTAAAGTTAGTTTTCAGTAGACTAGTATTTAAAAATAAACAACAAGAGGTTAGAAAGATCCAACCTAATTATTATTCTTCAAGTTGGCTTTTCTAAGCTTCCTTCTGACAAGCCACATAACATCTTCTTTCCTTATCATATTAAGCCTCACAAGATTTCTACCCCTTCTCCATTCTAAACCATCCTAGCCTTCTAAAACGAAAAGTATTCCTTTTTATAACCATTTTCTTCCCTCATATGAGCCATCAAGTGGCTCTTATAAAAATATGCCACCTTTAAATAAACAAATATTTTTTCCTTGATGTGCCAAAAAAGGCGGTCCTTATTTAATAATATAAATATGCCTACTAATTTGGCCCTTTTCTAGTTGATTTTAAAAATTAAAGGTCTTCCTCCTCCATCCATTTGGAGGGAATCCAAATCCATTAGTCAATTACTAATTTGGTCATTTTTAAAAAGGTTACTATTTTGTGGTCTACCAAAAAGGACACCATTTGCATTATCGGTGATGTGATCCGGGTTCAATCCCTATGGTGGATGTGTATAAGAAGTATTTCTATTTAATTTTTTTTTTACTATTAAAATAGTATGATGCACCTTATTAAATTAGTCAATTACTAATTTGGTCATTTTTAAAAAGGTTACTATTTTGTGGTCTACCAAAAAGGACACCATTTGCATTATCGGTGATGTGATCCGGGTTCAATCCCTATGGTGGATGTGTATAAGAAGTATTTCTATTTAATTTTTTTTTTACTATTAAAATAGTATGATGCCCCTTATTAAATTAATTTTAGAATTAGGAGACCTAAATGGAGATGAGGTACATGACCTTATCATGTTTTGTGTCCCCTCTTTTCAAAATATTACAAATTCAGCACTATTATTGATTAGAGAGGAGAATCTCTCCCAATAAAATAGTTATAAATATATTATAGTATTCTAATGATTTTTTTGGTCCAACAAAAATTGGACAAACCTAAAGAAGACAAGAGCATCTACTTGAATTTAATGAGGTTGATAAAACCTAATCAATTTATTGAATTATTCTATTTTAATCCTCCCAAAATAATTAATATTTTACAAAAATATTTATTTCCTTCTCAGAACTTCACAAAATCCCTTAATTGGAATTTTGTAAAATCTATAGGGCCAACGATCCTCTAATCTATAGGGCTGACTCTCAACTTATGATTAATCTCTTGAAGAATCCTTCTAAGAATCATAAGGTGGATTGGAGAATAAAAAGAATTATTGAGAAGATTCAGTTAATCCAGATGGGATTTTTGAAAGTTGATTACAATCATGTGGTCAGAGATCAAAACAAAAGTGCTGATGCTTTAGCTAATTGGGCTTTGGACAAAGGTGATATTACTTGTTATAGCCACCCTCCTATATGGTGGGCTTCTCAAATTAGGGAAGCTCTTCTTTCTATCATTTCTTTGGATGGCTCCAGTTCTGAAGGTACCTAGTTTCTTCTTGTTTTTTTTTTTGCTTCTCTTTGGTTCATTCAGTTTTTTTTAGTTCCCTAGCTCATTCTATTCTTTATTTTGTTTCCTCTGTTGATTCTTGCCTTAATAGTCTTCTGGTCTAGATAGGTCTTTGTTTTGTTCATTTTTTATTTCTTTTTTCCTTTTTGTTTTTTTTGTTTAGTTTTTTAAGGTGGGTGGGTTTTTTTTATTTTGTTTTGTTTTTGTGTTCTTTGTGTTGTTTTTTGTTGTTCGTGTTTTTGTTGTTTTTTTTTTTTATGTTTTTTGTTATTGTTCTTGTTTTTTTTCGTTCTTGTTCTTGGGTTTCTTTTTGTTTGTGTTATTTTGTGTTTTTATGGGTGAGTGTTTTCTATATTTTTTGTTTTTGTTTATTGTCTGTTATTGGTTTTTTTTTTATTTATTTTTTGTTTTTTTTTTAATTTTTTAGGTTTTGGTTGTGTTTATTTTTCTTGTTTTTTTTTGGGTTACGTCTTTGTAGTGTTCTGTTGTTTTTATCTTGTTTGTGTTTTGTTATGTGTTTCTTGTGTTTTTCTATGTGGTTTGTGTTGTGGTTTCTTTTATCTTATTGTGCATGTTTGGTTGTGCTTTTGTTTTTGACACACTCAAGGAGCATGTTTTTTATTTTATTTTATTATTTTTGTTGTTATTTGCTTATTTTTAATTGGGTTTGTGTGTTTGTTTGCTCCTTGAGTGTGTCAAATGTGGTAGGCCAGGTCCGAGTCCTGGGCGTTTTTTATGGAAAGGATACCCCTGCCTCCTTGGGTCTTACCCGAAAGTGGCATCCCTTTTGGGATGTTTTCCACAAATAAAATAAAAATAAATTAATACCCTTTCAAAATAAGATTCAATGGGAACGGGTCATGACATTCTAGAATATCCTACCACTTGATGATGAACTCCTAATTTTTTTGAGATTGAAGATAACACACTATGGACTACAACACTGCTTTAGGTTGGAGAGTGACTTGACCTTCTTCATTGAGTAATAGAAGCTTCACCTAGAATTGCATATTTTGTCAAATAATCTATAAACAAGATACATGAAAGATAGGATGGATGCAGGAAGATTAAATAAGCTCTAACTGATATTCCAATTCACCAGTGCAACAACCACCTTATAGGGCCTATAAAATTAAAGATCTATATTTTGACTAGAATTTATCTTCAAGGATAATTTCTTGTAGGATTTCAGGTGCAAAAGGACCATATCTCCTATGGTAAATTGTTGTTCAAAACAACATGAATCTTGTTGTTGCTTCATATGAATATGGGCCTGAGTCAAATTATCTTTTAGAAGCTAAAGTGTAAGCTACATTGCTATAGAAAATCATCAACCTGGGAAACCTTGGATGATCCTAGAATATAGTATACCATTGTTGAAGGTTTTTGACCATACAATGCTTCAAATGAGGACATCTTGAGGGATGAATGGTAAGAAATATTGTGCCATTATTTAGCTACTTAGAGCTAATTAATCCAATGATACTGCTTGTATTGAGCAAAATAATGGAGGTAAGTACCCTAATTATTTATTAACAATCTTTGTCTGACCATCCGAATAAGGGTGATAAGAAGAGCATGTACTCAACTTGGTACCACTAAGATAAAACAATTTTTTCCAAAAGTTACTTATGAAGATAATGTCATGGTCACTCATAATGTTTTTTGGGTATACCATGTAATTTAATAACATAATAAAGAAATACCTTGGCCATCTTGCTTGGTAAATAGAAATTTTGTAATGCACAAAATGAGCATACTTAAAAAGAAAATATACTACCAAAAATATTATCATTTTGCCCTCAAATTTGGGAAGGCCCTCAATGAAATCCATGAATATGTGCTCCCATTGATGGTAAATAATAGACAAGGGTTGCAATAATCTAAAATATTTAACTATTTTCCCTTTTTTATGCTAACATACCCCACACTAGGTCACAAATTAATTGATATATGCTTTTAATCCTTTTCAAGAAAAATATTGCTTCACTTGCTGGTATGTTTTCAAGGATCCTGAATGTCTAGCCAAACAAGATGCATGCAATTCTTAGAGAAAATTTGACTTAATAGCTAAATATTGATGAAGATAAATATAATATATTTTGCAATGCACTCCATAAATATATGAGAATCAATAATGCAATGATGATTCCACCTCGCTTTCCTGAATGATCCATGTAGTCTCTGGGCTAGGAAGACTATCTTTCCAAAGTTCAAAAAGCCATTGTGGAAGAGGAATAGAGATGGTATTGGTAACAACATACTTATATTCATAAGACAAGACATCAACCACCACATTCTACTTTCCTTTCTTGTATTCAATGAAAAATTATATAACCCAAGAGCTTGGTCATCCATCTATTTTGTGTAGGGCATGAGGGACAATGCTGTAAGAAATGGTTAAGGGTGTTATGGTTGGTATTGATGATGACATGATGCACCAACAAATAAAATTTCCATTTCTCTAATGGATGTGGAAAAACTAATATTTCCTTCGCATAAGTGTGCCATTATAGATTCTTGTTTGAAAGTTTCTTACTTTCAAAGGCTAATGGGTCTCCATCTTGCATCAAAATAGCTCCAATACCTGTGTTGGAAGCATCACACTCAATGAAAAATATTTACTAAAGTTAGGAGTGGTACACATAACATATTTAGGGTTTGTAAGGCTTGGGAAGTGACTTCATACTAAACAAAGGCATCCTTTTTAGCGAGAGCAGTGAGAGGAGCGACAATATTATAATTTTTATGGATATTTTTTTTGTAGTAGCCAGTGAGTCCTAAAAATCCATGAAGTTGTTTAAGAAAATTAGGCAATGGCCAATATTGCATAGCTTTGATATTGTTAGGATCTACCTTGACTCATTGAGTTAATGTATATCCTAAGTATTCTACCTCTTAGACCCTAAAATAACATTTGGATCTTTTGTAAAAAAAGTTTTTTTCTTTATAATAGGTAAAAAACTTTATCAACATGAACTAGATGATCCTCCTATGATTTGCTATAAATAAAAATATCGTCAAATAAAACTAAGACAAACATGAGAAGAGAAGGATGAAATATAGAGTTCACGAGACTTTGGAAAGTGAAAGGATCATCAGTGAGACCAAAAGGTATGACTAGGAACTTATAATGACCTTCATGTATAGGAAAAATAAAATTAGGGATATCCTCTTTCATAACCTTAATTTGACAAAACCTAGAATGCAAGTCTAGTTTTATAAAGTATCTAGCACTGCTCAATTCATCCAAAACATCATCTATAACAAGGATAGGAAAATTATCTTTGATATTGATGTTGTTGAGGGGAAAAAATCAAGACATATATGCTATGAATTTTCCTTGTGTGGACTGATGCTTGGATGGATGATCCCTTGCTCCAATATTTCTTGAACTAGCTTCCTAATTTTTAAATTTTAAGGCTAGGGATAATGGTAAGGATACACAATAGGAGGTTGAATTAACCATATTGGATAGATGAGTTTGGATTGCTTAGAGGCAAATAACTTTTCTATTCTTTGTCCATTTGACATATAGTTTTTATAAATTAATAGTAACATCACCAAGCTAAGATAACCATTGTGCTCCTAATGAAATGCATAGATTAATGACAAAGAGATTGTTTGACCAAGTATAATCCCCAATTTGGATGTTAAATTTAGTTGTTCAACCCACACACTGATCAAAACCTCTATTTGTAATTAAGACTTGAATTTTTTCTTGATTTGAAGTATTGATATATAATTCCAAGGACTTCAATATCATACTATCTATAAAGTTATGTGCACTACCTAAAATAATAAACACACTGATGTGTTATTATTTAATTAATCCTTATACATTGATAGTATCCTACGCTTGGAGCCTTATAAGAGAATGAACAGAGAGATCCATGGTATCATCCTCATGTTTTACCTCATTTACTTCTGCCAATTGCTCTTGCTATAGTGAATCTTCATCTTCATATGCTATTGTGTCTTCATATTCCACTTGAAAGTTATGATATTATTAATAGGCCTAATATTAGGAATGGTGAGAATGACATTTGAAATAGAATAATCATTGTAAAAATTCATTATTACAGTAAGAACTACAAGAGTTGAAGTCAAATCTATGTTGGGGACTAGAATCTTTGAGCTTCTATTCTACCACCAAAGCTATGTGTTGAGCATAATTGAGAGTATAGGGATCAAGTATGATGAATTCTTGCCAAATTTTATCCTTAAAACCATGGTAAGGTTTAGACCACCATTGCTAGATTCGATTGGTGGGTATAGGTGAGAATATTGTTGAACTCACAAAAATACTCCATTATTTTTATTTTCTTTATTTGCATATGATGAACCACATATGATGTGGAAGATCCTTTGTCAAATATTTGGAGAAATTATTCTTTGAAGTTAGGCCACAAAAGAGAACCCCCATTTTGGTGAAGCTACCACAACAACCATTGATGAGCTTGGGTTCCCAACTTAGAAGTTGCTAATGCAACATGAAATACTTCAAGAAAATAGTATAGGTGGATAAGGCTATCCATATTGGCCAACCATCCTCATGGATTATCACCTTTAAAGGTGGGAATGCCAATGTGAGGAATAAAAATTAAAGAGTCTAGTTAAGGAAATTAGAAGCAACTCCTACCGTGGAATCCATATTATAAGCAAAGCCTAGGTTGTAAGCACCCATAACTAGAGGAGAACCTTGGGTGGCATAAGGAATTGAGTGAATTCCATAGGAATTTAGAGGACTATGACCAAGTGGTGATTGTGGAAGAACAATAGTATTTAGTACCTAATGAATAATTGAAGGTTTTATCCCTATAGTTTGTTGTGAACCTTGGATAAGAGGAAGTGTAGTAGCAAATATTTATACTCTTTGGATGTTGTCAAAGGACTTGGCAATGGAAGTAATTGTATGGTATTGATTATCTAAGAACTTGAAAATGAAAGTAATTGTTTATTCTTGATTCAAAATATATGCATGCAAATTAGGGTTAGTAGTACTAGGAAGAGGATTACCAATTACAAGGATAGCAAGAAGAGTGATCAAGAGAGGGTTATTATGAAAAGGATATAAATATCCCAAGGTGTTGGGAGGATGCAAAACCATAATATTTAAGGAAGAAAGAAGACATTATTTGAGGAAGTGTTGTGATGCTTACCAATATTTTTAGGTTGGTATTTCTTTTTTATCATATACACACATCCTCTGAATGAAAAATATTTTGGAATCAATAATTGAATTGCACCTAACCAATAGTGGCAACATGTTCATTCATACATAGTGAGCAATTAAAAAATCCAAAAAATACTTGGAGTGCTACTTAAAAAGTGTTGTAAAATTATCTCTTACTTTGATTAGTTTGAAGAGATGATCATGAAGAGATAAGTCTCCTATGAGGGTCTAAGGACACTCAAATTTTAAAAAATTGTGTTGGAGATACCCCTTATTTTGATAATCTTGAAGAGATAATCATAATGTTATAGGTCTCTCACAAGAGTCTGACGATAGGTGATACTCTGTTTTTAAAATCAAGTTTAGGAAGAGGAAGTAAGAATTACAAACTTATAATATTCTAGAAGATAATTGCACTAGAATATGGACCAAAAAATTACCAAGAAACAAATAGTAGTAATGTTTACTAGAGATTCTAGAATGGTTTGGGTACCCTTCTACTTTAAACTTGTACTACATAGGGAACCAATATTGAAGCTTTGTTACCACTTGTTATGAAATAAATTTGCAAACTATAGCAATAACAATAGCAATATAATAATGCATACATAAAATTACCCAAATGATAATATCAAATCAGAATCAATTGCCAAAAAATCAAATATGCAATAATAAAATTTTAGATTCAAATCAATGCAAATATTTAGCCACTTAGAGAGGGCAAATTCTCATAGCCACTTAGGGAGGACAAAGTCTCATATGCATAACAAAAATGACTAATATTAAAATATGAAAGATTATATCAACTATCCCTAACTCTTCCTATTTATATATTAAATCAATCATTAACCCTAGCCCTAATGTTCAAGGGATGACTATCTAAACCTAGGGCCTGGACTAATAAAAATAAAGATAGCTAACGTGGCTATATTGGAGACATTACACCCTAACTAGGGAATCCTTACTTCCATCTAGGGCTTCTTTAAATGATATTATTTCTTACAACTCATTAATTCCTCATAGGATTTTTTTTTAATTTCTTCAAATATCTAGAGCAAAACATTTGAAGGCAAGGCCCTTGCTTCCTACTCACGTTTGCTTCCTATTCACACTTGATATTTTCTCTTTTTAATTACCTACTTCATATAGAGTTTGGGTAAACTATTGTAAGTATTGAACTATTTTTTGAAGTGGATTTTTTATGAGCACCTTATCTTTTAGTACTCTCTTCCAATCAACAAGTAAAGCACTTATAACACTCATTTAAAATTCCTAGTTATCCAAAACTTTAGATATTTTTCTATTTATTTTTTAAATACCATACAAATAATTAAAGGAAATTGATCCTTTTAAAAAGGTCCTAGTATTTTCTTAAAAGTTAATGTTATTCTTTATTAATTTCATGAGTCATCCCTATAAGATAATTCAAATAATTAAAGGAAATTAATCCTTTCACCAAAAAAATAATTGAAAGAAAATTTTAATCCTTTCACTAGAAATTATAATATTTCAATATTGATGTTAGATACTATTATGAACATTGCATTGAAATAAAAACACATCCACATAGTATTGCAATGATAATAGAAATAATATTAAAATTAACAAAATTGTAATATGTTGTCCCCTTCGTGGTGCTTTCAGTGGCATAAAATATTTAAAATGATCGTGGCATGGTGGTTATAGGGGTAGACTACACAAATATCTGTGTGGTGGCTTCGGGGTGGACAACGTAGAATACTATGGTGGCCATAAAAATCTGGACAGCCTACCCAGATTCGTGGCGGCTACCAATTCCACCATGTAAAATAAAAAAAAACAACATTTCAAGATGAAAGAAAAAACACATTATATTGTAGAAAGGAAGAACACATTACAAAATCACAAGACTCTTTGAGGGGGAAACCTCCTTAGAAGTAGAGATTTAATACAACAAAAATATGAGATGCTTTCATCTATGCACCTTTGCCTTTTTAAAGAATCTTCATAGCCCTAACTATAATGCTTAAGGGTTGGATTCACATACAAGTGACCACCCGATGTAGAATCTTCTACCAAACAAGCAATTACATTATTTATAATGGTTACATTAAATGGCCCCACTTGTCTAGGTGCCTCAAATGCCACATACACATTACAAAATACTACATAATATTATTAATATGGGGTTCCCATATAAAGAAGGGGGTAATTACATAATAAGGTTAGGATAGGGTCCTAATATACCCTTCTTATTCAAAAGGCTTTGTCCTCAAAGTTGAGGATGAGGAAATTGTTGGAGAGGCTCCCATGTGGCATCTTATAGCTTTAAATGCTGCCAATGGACCAAAAATGTAATGATGGTGAGGTTATGTAGTGTGTAGGTTATTTGGTCCAAAGTGTTGTTAGGATCCAATGTGATAAATCCTTCATCATATAACTCTAAGAAGTGTTGGTTGGACTTGAATGCAATTGTCAAGTACCTTCTTAAGACAAGAGACATGGAATCCTGAATGAATCTTGGAAGAAGATGGTAACACAAGCTTATAGGTTACCTATACAATATACTGTTGCATGGAATATTGTTAGGGTTGGAGTTGAGGAAACACCATATTGCTTATATTGAAGCTACACTTAAAAAGATGTTGGTTAGTATGATATCACATCTAGTTTTGATCTAGCACCAAGTTCTCCTTCAAGTGCTACAAAATTTGGGCACATTCTTGAAGTAGCAACATTTCAGTTAATTTCCCACTTTGAAGTTGATAACCATATTTTTATCCAGGATTTATGGAAATGACAAGTTGTTTTTCAATCCTAGAACAAAAAGGACATTGTGAATATGAAACTTTCCATCTAGAAGGGAAACAGATACACTGCCTTCTCCCTAGAAATGATAGGCTTTATTATCAACAATTGTTATTGGTTTGCCTTCTCTTGCCACAAATATCTCAAACCATTACTTATCGCCAATCATGTGTTTGTTGGTGCCTGAATCAATATACCAAACAGAATCCTTCTGTGTAGAAGTTGTATGGGTCATGATCATTTTATGTGCTATTTTTTAATCAGAATCAAAATTTTCAATAGCAACATGTCCTCGTTGTTGTCTATTTCTCTTGTGTGGTTCTTTTTCCCTTTTTGTCTTGTTTGTTCTTAAACCAACATCGATTGGTGTCATGGTTGTCCATTTTGCAATTCGTGCAATACTTCCCTTGAGATTGAGGTTGCTTGCCCTTATCTCTTGTAGATGATCCTCCATTTTGAAAGTTACATTTCTTCTTTCCACCCTGTTTGTTTGTGTAAAGTGCATTGTTTGACACTTCATCACTTTGGAGTTGATTTGCTTCCTCGGTTTGAAGCAAATTTACTAACTTCACAAAGGTTACTATTTTTTGAGATACATTAAGGGATGTTATTAACATCTTGTAGGATTTTGGAAGAGCCCTCAATATTACTGAAGTTAGAATAGTATCTTCTACTTTGGATTCTAAAGCATTCAGCTTTGACTTTAGTTCTGACACTCTATAAAGGAATTGCTCTAATGATTCTCCTGACTTCATATGAAGTTTATGAAGTTGTGTGTGAAGGTTTAGAATAGTTGATTGATTCTTGCCTTAAAAAATGGTACAAAGTGCATTCCATGCATCTTTACCATTTTTAACTTCACTTATATGAGGTTGGATCTCATCAGTAGTAGCTAGGAGAATAAACATGAGAAGACAATTGTTATTTTTGTCCCATGCTTTTTGATCTACTCCTGTTGATGTGGGTCTTGTATTAGTGCCATACACTAAATCCCACATTTCCTCTATAGTAAGTATTGCTTTCATCTTGGTTTTCCATTCTGAAAAATTAGAACCTTTAAACAATTGTCTATCATTTAGGTATTTATTGATAGTTGCCATGAGGAAGGTTCTAGAATGGTTCCAAGATGGTCTCTCTTTCTCTCTACTTGATATTTAATGGCACCTGCCTAAAAAATATTTGTGAAGGATTATCAGTTTGAGGATATTTAAGCCAAACAAGAAGAAATTAGAGATAATTCACTCTTATTGGTATTTAATGGCACCTGCCTAAAAATCCTCCCGAAGAAGGATAATTAGTTTGAGGGAATTAAGCCAAACAAAAAAGAGTGAATTAGGGATTTTTGATTTAGAAGAGAATTTCAAGAAAAAAATGGCTTTATACCCGTGCAATGAGTTTACAAAAATTATTGTGAAATTTTACGATTTTGAGTGCTCTTGATTTTGATGACTTATAATTGTAGAAAACAAGAAAGTAAATGCAATAATCAATCAAAGAGTGCCTACAAATTTTTTATCACATAGGTGTCAGATGCAACAAAAAATACACCTAATTTAAGAATGCCAATTTTAAATAAAGGTGTCAAGTAATATCGAAAATGCAACCTAATTATAAGTTTTTGCAATAAATATGGATTTGTGTTTTGCAAAAAAATAAATTTAAAGTTCAAATTCTCCTCCCTTTGTGTTACAATTTTTGCAAAAAGACAATTTATCAAAGATCAATATCCCCCCCTTATTTTTTAAAAATAACAAAGTAGCTCATATTTCAAGACAAGTCGACACATGACAAGCTTTTGAAAGGCTTTCTAGAACTAGTCGACAAACGACTTGGTTTTAGTGGATCCTTAAGGCTTCAATACTCAAAATTGGAGGTGCATCAGAATTTAAAGGTTCTCTAATCCTCATGGGACCATAGCTTCAATCAAAACCCTTCTAAGGGTCTGTATAAGTATTAAAATGAGGTAAACTCTTTCTGTGTCTTTTAAGAATCCACCAAAAATTGGATCTTGTGGTTTGACGATGGAGTTCGTTTCTCTTTCAAATGACTCTTAGACGACGAAGAGCTTTTTGTATCCAAGGCCTCTTCTTCATGAGACAAAACTTATACTCTCAAAAAAATGATTAGAAAAATTTGGAGCAAAGTGTTAGAAATCTCAATTTGTTTGCAAAAGAAATTATGCTTTAATTTTTGTCTCTTATCCCCTCCTTGATTTGGAGAAAACAAAAAAACAACAATTTTTATTATTTACAAAACAAAGTAGGCCTAATTTTTTTTAATTTTAATGCAAATTTTTAATTTATTTCAGCATAATTGAATTAAAAATCAAATAATTTTTGATAAATTTCACTTTAATTTTTGTTAAAAATAATAATTTTAGTCAAAAAAAATATATTAAATTATTAAAAAATTACTAAAAAGAATTAAAAATACAAAAAAATAAAAAACTTATTACCTTTTTTGTAGTTTTTTAAAAAAATTATATTTTGTGACTCCGTTGGGGGTTGAACCCTGTATCCCGCGGGTGCTAGCCTTAAGACTGGTGTTCCTACCAGTCAGGCTAGCCCGCCCGACGAGAATCAAAGGGAATAAAGTTCCCTTTGTTCCTTCGCACTTTGTGCGCAAGAAAAAAAGAACTTTGGGACTTTAGTCCCACATTGCCCCTGCGGGCAATGTTTTGTAGCTTAACAGGGTGAGGTCACCCTTAAGCTATTGATTTCCTGTGGGTAATAGGTGTCTAGTCTAGTTGTTTTGCTGTGGCCATGTGTTGCAACAAGTCTATTTGTCTACGTTCGGATGGCGTGTAGCATGTCTGCCATGTGTCACCCACATGTTGGATCTAATCAGTCCGTCTATGTTTGGATGGCACGTGGCCTATCCGCCACATGTTGCCCATGTGTCAGGTCCAGTCAATCCATTTTTGTCCTAGTGGTTCATGGTTTGTCTGCCACGTGTTGCCCATGTGTTAGGTCTCCACTATAGTGGCTTGTCCACCACATGTCAGGTCCTACTTCGTCTAGGTATTGCCACATGTCTAGGTGTCATTAGATCTTAGGTCGAGGGTGCCACCTTGGTTTCAGTTCCATCTCAAATTTTGTGTCAAGAAATAGCCTCTCGAGGATAGTTTTGATCCCCTTAGCTACCTTTAGATTTGAGGTCGAATTTGAGTGCCGCTTCTGATCCCCTTAGCCATCAGCAGATCCAAGGTTGGGTTTTAGTGCCACCTCAGTTTTTATGTTAGGGATTGTCCCAGGGACTCTCCTATCGAGGATAGTTTTGGTCCTCTTAGTCGCTAGCAGCCTGACAGGCTATCAGTCCGCCTATGGGTTGGTAGTCTACGAGCTGGTTGGTCTGGTGATTCAATGGAAACAAAAACCTTAGGGATTATAAATAAATTCAAATGAAATAACACAAACAATGAAAAATTCAAACCTAAGGTATTTTATGCTAGTTTTGCCTTGAAACGAGTTTCTATCTAGGGGATCTAACACCTCGAGAATTGAGCCCCTTGGTCCAGCTAGAATGAGAAGACCTCCCACATTGCCTAGTGATGCGCCTTTTTCAGTAATGCTTCGTAGCTCTGATGTCAATGTTAACAAATGCAAAATAATTAAGCGTGAACTATTAGCTTGATATTGATATTGAATAGTATTTAAATAAAATAGGAATAGGCTATGAATAACCTAATAGGTAGTAGTCCCCCCTTAAAGGTAGCTACTAGCTAGGATTAAGTGCTAACAACTAACAATATATTAATCACTAACAATATGATTAATATATCACGTCTAAACAATAGCATGTGATAACCATAAGATATTCAACATGAATATCTTCATGGTTAATGTAGAAAGATAAATTAATCAATCTAACCTACTAGGTAATAATGTAATAACCTAATGGTAAAAAGGTAAATACTACTTTTTACCCTAAAAAGCTCTCTATTGCTTGGGAAGTAACTTGTTGCAAACCCATTGACTAACACTGAGAACCAAGGGTTATAAATGCAGCCTTGAATAAGTTTGACCCACTCTCAATGGAAATCGAACTTGATAAGGACATCAAGCAAGAAATATTTATTGACCCTATCAAAAGATTTATTCATATCAATTTTAAGGACTATGGTAACTTTTTTGTTGCTGGAGACAGAATTGAGGACTTCATGCAAAGTTATGATACCATCCGTTATATATCTTCCTTTTACCGAACTACCTTAGCAGGGATCTATGATTTGGGGAAGAAATTATTTCACTCTGGATGCCATAGATTTGATTAGGATTTTATAAATCACATTACACAAACTGATGGGTCTAAAATCTGCCATAGATTTGCACACAAACCCTAGAAATAATACCTCTGGGGATGGATTTTACATGTTGGAATTCAGTGATTGCCTTGCACACATCTTGCCCATTAATGTTCCAAAAGGTTTGAAAAATTGGTGGGAGAAACCATCAGGTCTAGGGGCTTTATCAAGGTGCATAGTGAATAAAGCTTGCTTGATCTCATCTGAATAAAGAGGCTTAATGAGCAAGGAATTCATTTTTGGAGTGACCAAAGCAGGAATGTGATTAATTGATTGTTGGCCTGGTCAAAATTTTGGATCTAGGTATCCAAGGGATATTCAAAAAAAGAAGAGGCTTCATATTGAATTTCAAAAATATCCCTGGTAATGGAGCCATCACCTTTGGTCAATTCCCTAATTTTGTTTGAACTTTTGTGCCTGAGGGTGGAAGCATGAAATTTTTTTGTATTGGAATCGCCCTCCTTGAGCCAAAGGGCTCTGGAATTTTATCTCCAGAACATCTCTTTTTTGCCCAAAATGTTATGATACTTTGCTAAAACTTGTTTCTCCTCAACTCTGATTTGGTCACTTAGCTGGCCACTCTATATTTTTTGTTCAATACTTTTTAGTTTATCCATAATTTGCTTTTTGCTTTCAAAAATATTGTCAAAAATGTCCTTGTTCGATATTTTGAGGTTTTCATTGACAACCTTGAGTTTATGGGAAAATTGAGTAATGAAAGACCTAGAAAACTCATGTTGCCACCAATCAGATATTTGGTTACGAAGATCAGGGTGCTATGTCCACATGGCTTCGAATATGAAAGAAATATTTAAATTAGGGCCTTTATCAACTTTAAACAGAAGGGGACAATGATCAGAGCCAACGTTTGGGAGACAAATGAGATTCACATCACCCATAATAGGAATAGCCTCTTGAGAAAGAAAAAATCTATCAAGCTTAACCTAGATATGCTGATCCACAACTCTCATGTTGCTCCATGTGTATTTTTCTCCTTTAATTTGAATGTCCATTAATTCACTGTCAGTTACAAAATTATGAAAATATTCAATGCTTACGGATGGAGTGATTTTTTCCCCTTCCTCATCTGATGTGAAAATAGGGGAGTTAACATCTCTAGTAGGGATCTATGAAAGATTTTTAAAAGCATTCCTGATGTGTCTCAAGGTGTCCCATAAGGTATTTCTATTGGTTGGATTGTTGGGGGCGTAAACATTGGATAAAACCCATGAATAATGTTTGTCTTTACAGTGGAATAGAATGTTCAAAACTCTATCTGACGAAAAGATTATTCTACCTTCAACTTGACTAGAATCCCATAGAAAAATTAATCCCCCTAAAGTGCCTTGAGCAGGGCTAAAATTGAAATCACTATTCTTCCAAATAGATTTAGCAATTTTTTGGATTTTGTTTTGGTCAAAATTTGTTTCTTGCATAATCATGACAGTGGGCCTATTTTTTGGATTGAAGCTAAAAAGGATAATGATGTTTCATCAACAAATTGATGGTGTGAGATCGAGTTAATGGCAGTTCCAGGTTTCATTCCCACCATTGTGGGATTCACATTCAAAGCTTTTCCCAAAGACTCAACCAATAAAATAAATAGATACGGAGACATAGGATCCCCCTGAAAAATGTCTCCGCAACTGCTAAAGTAACCAATCGGTGATCCATTAACTAAGATTGAGAATTTTTTTGATGATATACAAGCTCTGACCAATCTAATCCATAAAGGCTTAAAACCAAATTTTCCCATAACTCTAAACAGAAAGCTCTACAAGACCCGATCGTATGCTTTATTCATATCAAGTTTGAGGAAAATTCCTAGCCTTCTACTTTTGTCTACAGAATGAATCAACTCATGCACTGCAACAACACCATCTACAATTTGTATGCCTACTAAAAATCCACTTTGATGATGTCCAATAATTGTCAAAAGGTATACTAAGCATGTTCACCATAGTTTTAGTGAGAATTTTAAAAAGTGTATTGCATAGGCTAATGGGCCTGAAATTAGAGTAATATTTAGCACCCATCGACTTCGAGATAAGAACTGTAAATGTTGAGTTTACATCAGAAAAAATTAAATTAGAATTTTAAATTTCCCTCATAGCTAAACATATGTCACCACTAATGATGTGCTAGAACCTTTGAAAGAAAATAGGAGGAAAGTCATCCAACCTCAAAGCTTTCAAACCACCCATAGAGAAGACAATGGCCCTAATTTCCCGATCCTGAAAGGGAGCATAGAGGTCTTTGTTCATATCATATAAAACTAGGGTGGGGATGTGGTGTAGCAACCTCTCTTCACCTTGAATATCCCTATCATCTCTAGAGAAAATGAGGGTTTTGAAAAACTCAACCACTTATTTCTTGATTTCTATAATATCCTTCGAGATAACACCATATAATTTCATAATTTCTCTAACTCTATTATTGCTTTGCTATATTAAGGTGGACATGTAAAATAAATTTGTGTTCCTATCACCTTCACAGAGATAGGGATCTTGATTTTTGACACCACAAAATTGATTCATCTGCATGCATGTTATGGAAATCTAGTAACAATTTTCTTTCCCTACATTTGTCCCTTTCAATCACCTCCTTGACTCCAAATTTAATTCAACTTCCTTTAATTGTTCAACCGACTCCTTTTTTCTCTGGAACACATTCCAAAAAATATACTTGTTCCAAACCTTAATATTAGTTTTAACAAATCTAAGCTTTGAAGCCACTTGAGAAATAATAGGGCCCAAAAAACCCCGAGACCACCATTCCAGAATTTTGAATTCTAAGCCCTGATGTTGCAACCACATTGCCTCCAACCTAAAGGGTCTGGAAAAAAACTAAAGTTTGGGATTTTCAAACACCAAAGGATTATGATCGTACCCCACTTTTGAGAGAGAGCAAAGGGATGCATATCTGAACACTAGAAGACCTTCCTTGGAGATTAACACCCTATCTAACCTATTTTGAATATTCTAATTGCCCAGAAACCTGTTACTCCAAGTGTATTTAGACCCCTTCAAATCCACATCCATTAGCTCCTAATTATTAATAAATGTAGCAAAATCCTCCATACTTTTAGAACCAAAATTACTACCACATTTTTTATCTAAAGGATATAAGGGGGTATTGAAGTCCCTAGTGGAATCCAAGCTTCCCCTTGAAGCTCAAAGATTCCAACAATAGATTCCTATTAAGGATTGTATTAGAGGCATAAATATTAGACATAATCTATCTTTGCCTAGAGTCCTTACTAAAAAATAGAATATTAATCACTCCATCAAAAATAAATAAAATGGATCCATCTAGTTTCTCAAGGTCCCATAGACAAAGAAGACCCTAGAAGCTCCATTGGTAAAATTTACTGTAAAACTCGCCTCCTTCCAAAATAATTTTTAATTGCCTCTACATTAGAACTATCCATATTAGTTTCTTGAATAGATATAACATTAGGTCTTACCTCTCTCCCAAGTGTCGCTAAAATTTGTTTCTTGGAGGGCCCATTCAGGCCTCTAATATTCCATGATAACAACTTCATCTTCGATATTTGGAGCCATTATTCCCACTCAGAGAACTAGGGGAGCTACAAAATTTGTCAATTTTTAGTTGTTTACCTTTGCTATCCTTATATTTCTCAAACTTCAATTGGGATTGGAGTCCATCATCAATTTTTGACTCTACCTCACGAATCCTCAACACTTTATTAGAGGGTTTTCCTACCTTATGATTACCTCTGACATCCATCTAACATTTTTGGGTACTTTTGGTTTTGGATCTAGAATTGGTTGTGCCCAAATATCCCGTCCCTAGGCATGATGATTGTTTCAACTCGAGTAGGGTTGGTGAATCCTGACCAAGAGCCTCACTAGGCTTCTAGGGGGAGCATAATTTTATGATTGACTCCTCAGTGAGTAAGCTTTGATAGGAGTTATGAAGGAACTTCTAAGGGATTAAAGTCTCCATAACCAAGTATTTGGGAGAAATTAGTCCAAATTTCTCCCACTAGATGGGTTCATATTATGGATAACCACTTTGTGAGACTCATTAACATCCAGCACAGGGACTTGGTCTATTATTCTATCCTCTGGTTTAGTAGCCCCTAAAATCATTTAGTCTCTTCTAGGGGCTACTTCCTTATTATTCAAATATGGGCATTGGGGTTTAAGATGATGTGTTTTACATTCTGAATAAAATGTGGATTTGTTTTCATACTCAATAACTTGGTACCTACTGCATGAATTCGAGACTAATTCCATTGAAGTCAATAACTCAGATTCAAGATTGGCCATAACACATATGGGCATATATCATTATTGATTTAACTTTAGTAGTTGGATCGAAAGTGACCTGATCTCCAATACCTCAAGCAATGCCTCACAATACTTCCTTATACCATAAATGATAAGGGAGATCTAGTATTGTCACCCATATTGCTACGTAGTTGATACTTTGGGTTTTTGGGTCGAATTCAATGCCCCACCTTCTTAGGAAAAGGTTTCTCTTATCGTAGAACCACGCCCCCACAAGAATATGGCTTGTGTCAAAAGGATTTTTTAGTATGATCTAAAAAACTCTAGGGAGGGTTATGAGCTATATACTTCCTTGAGGGAGCCATTTAGAAATAGCCCACTTTCAAATTGACTCAATGTTAGTATGGGAGACGATGAATTTTCTAATGAGAGAAAATAATTCCAAGGAGACAAATGAGTTCATGAGAGACTAGAATTTTCATCAGTCCTTGGTTCGGGATAAGAGAAGATGAGGCAAATGAGGGGATAGACAAAACAACTAGAGAAGAAAAATCTATTTTTTTGTGAATCTTCTTTACAAAATAGGGTTTTAGTTGTCTAAGAAGTAGGTCAGGGTCTGGGTCTGGGGGGCCTAGCTCTATCGCCCATGATTCCTATAGGTCTCACCACATCATCATCAGAAGCATGCTTGTATCAATCTACATAACATTCATTGGAAAGTAGGTTCCCACCCCATTCAATTAAAATTTCGATGAGTGCCAGAAAGATAGTAAATCACATCCATCGCATGTTGTTATTGCTCAACACTACCCTAGCACTTCTTTATTGTTGCTCATATTTTTTGCCCTAACACTTCTCCATTCTTGCTCACCTTCATTGCCCTAGCACTACTATACTCACCCTCGCTGCCCTAACACTGCTAAACAATACACTCACCTTCGCTACCCTAGCACTTTTGCACTTGCCTTCGTTGCCCTAACACTACTGCACTCACCTTTGTTGCCCTAGCACTACTGCACAAAGACCCATGTTTGTTGTTGTAATGCTATTTTTCTTGTATATTTAAAAAATTAAACAAATAAATATAAATAAATGAAAGAACATACAAATGAAATAAACTGAAATGTTAAATAGATGAATAGAAGAAATATTTAATTTAATATTGTATCATCATATGATATAAAATTTTAAGAAAAAAATGTAGAAGTACAATATGGAATGAAAAACTTCATTGTTGAGTTCAATCTCATAGATGATCATTATAAAAAACATATGTAAATTAAACATCAAATGTCAAAGAAAATGGTTATAATTCAGCTAAATACTAGTATACATCAATTTATATATAATACTGACACATGAAAGAGACCTAAAGATAAGCAAAGAAAAAGAAAAATGTATCTATTACAATTTAAAGAAAATTAAAATTAAAAGAAAACAAGATTTTTCTTGAAATACAAAGTTTATAATGGTATTTTATTAAAAAAAATGATCAGTGTAAAAATGGGATTTTGAAAGGGCCCGAACCCTTTTACAATACAAAGTCAACCCATCAACTGGACAACTGCCAAGGGCAAGTAACCAAAAATCCCCTAGATGCAAGATAGACAATATGCATCATGGACCCCAATTAGCTATAGTCTTCCCTCGTGAACTTTTCTAAGTCCTCATGGACCACCCCTAGGGTGATCTGTATCGCTCCAAATTTTCTGCATCCTTACCCTCAGGCTATAGGATCCGCGCCCGAAAGGGGGATGCGAGAAGGATGGGACAATACCTCGGACTGAGAGGCCCTTTGAAGGTCCCGCCTCTCGGGGGAGGAGTATAAGGGTGAATTTTCGACGGATGGTGGGTTCACCAGGAAACTTTTGAGTGGCAGTTTCCACGCCTAGGTTGATAGTGGGTTTGATGTGTTCATTTTTATACTCAATCATTCAACTCCTAGGTTTGGCCAAGATGAATCTAAACTATTCTATCTACCAATAATGATTTAAATGGATACAAAAAATAGGAATGAGTGCTAATAACAGAGAATATGCTAATTAGAATGTGTCATACCTGATTCCGGATGTTTGATGAAGATTCTGAGTCTTGTAGCAATTCAGATCGCCTCAATTCGTACGTAATCATCTGAGATTTCACAGGATCATCTCATCAATCGACAATCATCAACCGACGAATTCGTCAAAACCCGCAATCACAAAAATAGACGCAAAATACCAAATATGCAAGTGCAGAAGCAAAGGACAATGGTAGAAATAACAACAAACATGCCTAAATAATGGATTCCAATAACAAATAAGGAAATGCAGTAGATTTAATGATTGATTTTAACTTTACCATGCGATTATGCTAAATGAGGTGAACTCCAAGATGCAAAAACATAATAATTCAAGACAATGCAGAAATACAATATGAAAAATGCAGAGAAAGCTAAGGGAATGCAAACTCTGGACTCGGATTGCCCCCAATCTGGACTACAGTCAGGATCGCCTCCAATCGTACGATCTCCCTCGAAAGATCTTCCTAATCGTCCGAGATCGTTTGCAACGATCCGAGCTATCTTCGACTGAAAAATAGTAGAGTTCCTGCAAGAAAATGCAAAATATAGAACACAGACAGTAGTACGAGGTAATAAGGATTTAAATCTATCAGCTAAGGGGTTCAGGGAAATCAGAATCAAGGGGAGTCGTGGGGGTAAACTAGAAAATCCTAGTTTATATAGGCTTAGGAAGAGGTTTAAGAGGTTGGGGATCATCCCAATCTGGGAGATCTCCAACAGGGAAATCTCCAACTGCGTAGACGCGCTTCTGCCCAAGTTGGAGAGGCTGTTGAAACAGAAGCTAATTATGAAAATTTGGTTTTGGGACAAAATCGTCTGGACGTTCTGTCCATGACGATTTCGTCAGATCTGGGATGATCTCGTCTAATCTGCGACGATATCGTCCAACGGTCAAAACAAATCCTAAAAATGGCACGAAAAATGAGGAAACGGGTAACAAGCGATTTTGGAGCGGTTTTGGGGTTAAAATTCAAATTTTTATCTTTTATCTTTTACTAAGGTTTTAACCGTGCCAATTTTAGGGTGCTACATTTTGCCCCCTCTTTAGCGAATTTTCTGAAGAAAATGCGTTAAAGACGAGTTTTTCCCATTTTACGAGAAAGCAAAAATGTACTCAATTTTTTAGACGACGATTCTTGGTCGAATCGTACAACTGCTGACTATGGTGCCCCCTCCGTGTTTTTACCCAAATCGAACGTTTGAGGTAAAAACGCGGAAAGGCAAAAAATTTAAATGTTGATTTTTTTTAAATAAAATTAAGAAAATAGGGTAAAACCCTAATTCATTTTTACTGTTCATCTTTATTGTTCCAGAGCTCTGCAGAGAGAAAAAATGGTGGAGACAGCGCACAGAGCGACAGAGGTCCGACGCGGGCTACGGGTAAGGATCTAAGCCTAGTAGATTAGTTTTGATTTTGCTTTGTGCAATTTGTGGATTTAAATTTGGATTATTTGGGGCATCACGACCGTTTTTAGGCCGTCGACGACGTCCGGACGAAATCGTCCCTATTTCATCGAAATCGTCTCTAGATCGTCGATTTCATTAGAGGGCGAAATCGATGAACTAGGGGCGATCTCGTTCAACAAGGGGTGATCCCCAAGTTTGCAAAATCGGAGATGAATTAGTCCTAACAAAGGATGATTTTGCCAAATTTAGGATGATATCATCCGATGGTGGATGATAACATCTTTAACTTGATTTTAAAATGTGTTTAATTTGATTTTAATGATTGGTTATTAATAAATTTTGTTGTTATTGTTTGTTTTGTAGAGGGGATTACTAAAGAGCCGAGAATGGAAATACGATGGACTAAGAGATGACATAGCCATGCTTGACCAGGCAGAGCATGATCGACTAGGACAGGTCGGGCTACAGCATGTGGCAGAGATGCCACAAGTACCGACTGACATGGGGCTACTGACAGCCCTAGCAGAGAGATGGTATCCGAGGTCATCCTATTTTTGGCTACCGACAGGGGAGATGGCTCCCACACTAGAGGACGTATGGAGGATCATGAGGATCCCCATACAGGGACGGCTCATGATGCCTACGGCCAATCAAGGCCAGGCGATGATGAGGCTGACTGGAGACCCGAGCTTCACCCTGGAGAAGGGCGAGGTGAACATCGAGTCTCTACGGTAGATGCCTGGGGCATCTAGGCTGACTCAAGTTTTGGCAAGGGTGGTAGGTGGCTTACTATTGTGCCACCAGAGCGGGTGCAGACTACCATGGCTCCTCTCAGATATAGTCTGCGACATGAGAGACCACGGGTATAGATTTGCATGGGGCAGCTTTGTACTCTGCCGCTTGTATAGGATCCTTCACGGGGTCGTATACAAGGGAGGTCGATGTCTGGTTTTGACATCGTTGCTGTAGGTTTGGTGCTGGGAGCACATTGCGGTGCGGAGGCCGATAGGGCTCCCATTGATAGGGGTTGACCGAGAGAGGCCCCGGGTTTTCTATTGGTGGCTACAGAGAGGGTCACAATGATGGATAGATCTGTCGATGTCTCGGAGGTTGCTGGATGACCTCATCCTAGACCAGATCACCTGGAGGCCATGGCGAGAGCACCCCGGGTGGGCAGAGGATGGGCAGGAGCTGGCTCGCATCAGGTGAGTCTGCTGGCTGAGGATGGAGCGGGGAGAGGTAGAGCTCCACCGCTACGACCGGGTACTATGATAGTTCGGTCTACAGTAGGGGATCCCTTCTCTCAAGGATTACGAGTACTCCTAGACTATTCGAGATAGTACTACACTGAGCGGGGCTCCAGACATGCAACGATTCTAGAGTCAAGATGCGGACGATGCCCCCATCCAGCCAGTGGATGGTGACGATGTCGGGGTTGCAAACGGTTATGATGCCTGGTACATAGGCATCCGCCCTCCTCGGATGATGAGGGCATAGGGTCCAATGCATGCAATGGTGCGCCAGATGGGGAGGCGATACTAGGCTGCCATTGAGGCAACGCAGGGTCATGGAGGAGAGAGCAACGATGGTCCCCATAGGAGAGATGCCAGCAGATGGGTCAGGCTCCATAGAGGCCACAGGAGACAGGGCGGAGGGAGGAGAGACTCCCTTCATAGCAGGGGGAGAGACCACCATCGCCTGGTAAGGGCAAGGGTGTGGATGTAGGGGAGAGCAACGAGACGATGGCTCTCGAGCTGAGGTTGCCCACCTTCGAGCTTCAGTGCGTACACTGCAAGATGAGGCTACATGGCTCAGAGCTCAGGGCGGAGGAGCGAGCACTCGAGATCTGGCGTGGTCTATTGCTCAGACCACATTCTACCAGGGGTTGTACTATCAGGCGGTCCCAGAGGGACAGAGGATATCATTGCCAGCCCCCATTGTAGAGCCGATCATGATGGGATCATCGAGGACATCCTCACGATCGACGACGAGGACCCGAGATACGGCCCGGACCTCTATGGGACCACCTCCTCCACGTCAGGGTGGGGGAGGAGATGAGGCTGAGAGCTCGAGGGCTTCTCGAGGCTAGCTACTGCAGAGTGCAGATTATATTATTATTACTTTTGAGGGGATTGAGTATGCCAGAGTTTTGATTGTGGCATACCAATCCAGATGATGTACATAGTTGATTGATGATATATATAGATTGTATTTTTGATGATATGACTTGTGTATCTGTTGTATGATGCTTGAATTGTTGATTCATGTAATTATGTCATTTGGCAATAAATTATAATGTTATGTCATGCCATAAAATTGTAAATGAAATAATCTGATGTGCATAAATTGGTTGTTTTTGGTGTGATTTGATGAAAAATAAAAGGGACTTCTAACAATAATTTCAAAGGACATTGTCGCTGTTATAGACCGTTTCATGGAGTCGCCGCTCGCTAGGTCGTCAAGCTAATCCTAGTATAGAAATATTGCTAAAAGTAAAAGAGTGCTTAAGAGACTGTCTTAAGACTTGGTGTTGTGATGATGAAAATGATGATGGTGATGATTTGTTTTCAGATTTTTCACAAAATTATGCATGAAATATGTTTAAAAGTGATTTTTGCTAGGCATAAATTCCTAAGTGTGATAAATTTTTGAATAATTCCTTAGAAATTATACCATGGTTGCAAGATGGAATGTTTTGACATAATGACATGAAATAGAATAAGTGTTCGTTCGTTTTGAAGCACAATTGTGTAACATAATGATGTAAGCCATATGTGTTTTTTAAAATGGATGGGAAAATAAAATTAGAACAATGGTTTGCGCTAGGCATAGAATTTATAGGTATAGACTTATACCATCATCGCGAAATCCAAAGATAAAATAAATATTTTAGTTTTATTGCATGATTGATTTTTGATTTTTGATTTTTGATAAACAAAAAATAATAATATGATGAACATGTTGTTTGCAATCGTTTTGCAATTTTGTGACACAATGTATATAATTGTTTTTATACAAAACAAAATTCTGAAATAAGAGGATAAAATTGTTCCGAAAAGAATTACAAAAATATTTTAAATTATCTCAAAAACAAATGTAGGTTTATAAGGGATCCTCATGTGCAAATGTGAGTTCATTACCGATCTTGATTTATCATAATGATACAAAATCTCTCAAATACAAATGTGTGTGCAATTGTATTGTTCATTCACCAATTTTGAGCAAGATAATTTGATACAAGCAATTTGCCTTAACCAAATGAATGTTCGTTAACCATGATTTATATGCATATAACCGTACCGGACTCATCGTGCAAGTTAGGTTATCAAGAGCTAGCTAATCCATAAGCCGACATAGGTCTATACAAAAGAAGGTCGCTAATGTGACAGACATATCACCACGCTAGGAATTACCCAAGGCCAAGCGGGTTGGGCACAAACCACCTGTTATGGGGCTTACCTCACAGTTTTCGAATAATTGAGAATTCCAGGGATTCAAGCTCATTCACCCTTCTTTTCTTTTCAAGGGGTAGGGAAAGGATTTTATTGCATTTTGCTTTTGCTTTTCTCTTTTGCTCTTTTTTCTTTTTTGTATTTTTGCTTGATATTTGAGATAATGCTGAAATATTGTTGTGATGATACAAAATAACATTTTTTTTTTTTTTTTTTTTTTTTTTTTCTTTTTCTTCCTATGCTAGGGATACTTGCTCGGATTAGCCGTAGAGCAAGGGATTTTTATTCTGGGTAGGGGTGAGCTTGTCCTTTTGTCAATTCTCAAAGATTCTAGACCATGTGCATGATAGGATAGCAGGGGAAACTTTTCGCTCAAGAAACCACGTCTACTATGTAGCATCATATTGAATTTGCAATGAAATCATTTTAATGTGAAAAGATATACTTGGTTCAAGTAAATAACAAGATCAGTTCTCTATGCTCAAAACTTTATTTAATGCCAATGTGGACTTTGATATAAGAGAGATTAATAATCATACCAAATAAAATCAAGATATTTATTCATGTGAGTGTGAAAGTGTGGGATTCCAAATAAATGCTCATTTATCCAAAATAATTGAAAATATAACTGCAAACTCCAAGAATTGACAAGTATAAAAAAGATGTTTTTGAAGATTTTGACAATTTTGATGTTTTTGTATTTGATTTTAATTGATGATTTGCAAGAAGAAATACTATTACTGTTCTTTGAAAAATATTTTGATAGAAATGGCTAAAAATGAAACAATATGCAAAATACAATATATACAAATGATGAAATGACCCAATGTTTTATGCATAGTAGCGTTTGAGATGCATAATGTTCATAGGTTCTTTAAGTTCTTTACCATCTAAGGTAGATAATTTGTATGCTCCCGATCCAAATTTAGCAGTGATGATATACGGTCCAAGCCAGTTGGGCTCGAATTTACCTTTAAGGTCTTTAGTAGCATTAGTATTTTTTTGATTTTCTTTTAAGACAAGGTCGCCGATCTCAAAGGATCGAGGATGAACTTTCTTGAGATATGCTCTCTTAAGCTTGTTTTGGTAGGCACGAAGATGCTCCAAAGCATTGATGCACTTTTCATCTAAAAGTTCTAGCTGACTAAATCTGCCAGCACGATATTCATCCCCTACTTCAATATCTTGAAGTAGTAGAGCCAAAGAAGGAACTTCTAATTCAAATGGAAAAACAGCTTCAATGCCATAAACCAAAACGAAAGGTGAAGTTCCAGTGGGGGTGCGAACACTAGTTCGATAGGCCCACAAAGCAGGATATAATTGGATATGCCAATCTCGACCAGATTTATTGACCAATATTTTGAGAATTTTGATTAATGTTTTATTAGATGCTTCTACTTGGCCATTACCCTAAGGATAATAGGGAGTGGACCAACGATGTTGAATTTTATATCTTTGACATAATTTTTTGACATCTTTATTTTTGAAACAAGTTCCATTATCTCGAGATGAGATTGGCAGGAATTCCAAACCTACAAATAATTTGATTAAAAATAAATTTGGAAACTTGCGTTCCAGTACAAGAAGCTAAAGGCATAGCTTCAACCCATTTTGTGAAATACTCCGTAGCGGTTATGATAAATTTATGTCCATCAGATGACACAGGGTTGATTTTCCCAATGATATCTAAGCCCCATTTTGAAAAGGGCCAAGGAGATGAAATAGCCTATAGTTCTTGTGCAGGCGCATGGACAAGGTCAGCATGTTTCTGGCACTTGTCGCAATGGCGCACATAATCATGTGCATCATTCTCCATGGTAGGCCAAAAATATCCTATCCGAAGGAGCTTCTTAGCAATGGCGTTACCACTAAAGTGTCCTCCACAAGATCCATCATGGGCTTCACTCAAAGCTGATCTAGATTCTTCTAGATTCAAACATCTTAATAATATGCCTTCAAAAGATCTCCTATACAAGGTATTACCAATAATTACGAAGCGACTTGCTCGTCTACGTAATAATCGACGTTGGTTGCTAGTATAACCATCAGGGAAGGTTCCATTTTGCAGAAAATTAAATATATCAGTGTACCATGGTTCGGGAGTAGTGTCATTGATTAGAAACACATCCAAAGGTTCTAAGCATGATTTGCTTGAAGCGGGTTCCTGGAGTCGACGAATAATGATGGTAGCATATTCATCATCTAACTCCAAGGGCAAAAGAGATGCAGCTGCAGCCATAGCGTCAGCCGCACGATTGCTAGTTCGAGGAATAGCTTCCAAGGTAACTTGATCAAATAAGGATAATAATTGCAAAACATATGTTTTATATGGGCGTAATTTATCATCTCTGGTCTGATAAACATCATTGATTTGATTTATGACAAGTTGGGAATCACCAAAAACTAACAAATTTTTAATTTTCAATGCCAAAGCTGCTCGTAATCCAAGGATTAGAGCCTCATATTCAGTAGTATTATTAGTGCAAGCAAACGTTAATTTAAAGGACAGAGGTATAAGATGTTTTTGCGGAGATATTAAAATAATACCCGCACCAGCCCCACTCATACATCGGGCTCCGTCAAAGTATAGGGACCATTGTTTAGGATGGTCTGCCTCTAATTTAAGGCATTCATCGAGAAGCTCAATGATGAGGGGATGGGTAGACTCTAAGGGTGCAGCAGCTAATTGATCTGCTATGATTTGACCTTTAATAGACTTTTGTCCTATAAACGTGAGTTCAAACTCGCTTAGCGCAAGAACCCACTTGGTTGTGCGACCAGATAAATACGGTCGACTCATAAGATATCGCAAAGGGTCGAATTTGGCAATAACATACGTTTTTTGACTGAGCATATAATGTCGTAGTTTCTGTGTAGAAAATACGACTGCAAGACATAACTTCTCTAATATGGTATAGCGAGTTTCATAACTGATTAAGGTTCTGCTGATGTAATAATTAGCACGTTCTTTCTTCTCATCGTCAAGCTGAGCTAACATAGCTCCTAAGGCAAAATCGAAAGCAAAAATGTACAAAATAAATGGACGATCAGATCTAGGTGGGGAAAGCACCGGTGGTTGGAGGAGATATTGCTTAAGGAGTTCAAATGCTTCTTGGCATTCTTCGTCCCAATGGAAAGAGACATCTTTCTTAAGAAGTTTAAGAAAGGGTCCGGTTTTATCTGCCAACTTATCAATAAAGCGGCGAATAGCTTGAAGCTTACCTTGTAAACTTTGTAATTCTGATATATTGGTGGGTGCGGGCATATCAGTGATAGCCATGATCTTGAGAGGGTCAATTTCAATGCCACGTAAAGAAATGATAACCCCCAATAATTTATCAGACTTAACTCCGAATATACATTTGGCTGGATTCAATCGGATAAGATACTCCCTTAACCGATCAAATACTTTTCTCAAGTCATTTAAATGATCATCTTCTTTGATGGAACGAGCTATAATATCATCTACATAATCATGTAGAATATCATGCATCATATCGTGAAAGATATAAGTCATGGCTCGTTGATAGGTTGCACCTACGTTCTTTAAACCAAATGGCATCACTTTCCAACAAAAGGTTCCCCAAGGGGTAATAAAGGTTGTTTTAGCCTGATCTTCAGGAGCTATCCTGATCTGATTATAACTAGAAAATCCATCCATTAGGGATATCATTCCACTTCCAGCAGTAAAATCAATGATTTGATCCATGTTAGGAAGAGGAAAATCATCCTTAGGGCAGGCAACATTAATGTCTCTGAAGTCTATACAAACCCTAACTTTAGTGGCTTCTTTCTTAGTTACTGGAACTACATTTGAGATCCATTCAACATAATCAATGGCTTGTATAAAAATGACCTTCAACAGTTTTTCTAGTTCTGCTTTGACTAGTAAGGCCACTTTAGGATGTTTTTTCTAAGTTTCTGATTAACAGGTTTAGCATCTGGATGGACTACTAGATGATGCATGACTACGTAAGGGTCCAGACCTGGCATGTCTTCATATGTCCAAGCAAAGACATCTTCATAGTCTTTAAGAAATGAAATGTATTTATCTTGTTTTTCTTGACTTAATTCTGATCCAATATTGATTATGTGAGGGTTATGTTCGGTTCCAATGTTAATTTTTATACCGTTTTCAACTTCCATATGTAAATCTCTCTCAAAATTAGGTGGGGTGGGTGAAACACCCAATTCTTGTAATTCTTCCAAGGTTAGCTTGGATAATTCGTCTTGAGGAGTCGAGGCCTCAAGTTGGGCTATACTAGGTATAGAGCCATCAAAATAAAATTCGTTATGTAACAAGTCATCAACGGAGACATCATGGAAGATATCCCCTTCCAACTCATCATCGGATTCGGCAATCATCTCAGGGTAGGCGAGAGATAGCATATGACAGGTAAAGGGATTATTTTTTAAAAGCAAAGAATTTTGTTTATCGAGATAATCTTGATAACATGTAAGATGGTCATCCTCCTCAAATGGGAAGGGTTGACCTTTACTAGGAAATAGGCCCACACCGCATCGGGCAGGCCATGGTTCTACCTCAATAGGTTCCTTCATACCATTTTGGGAAGGTCCCAAACCTTTCCCTTTATAGCCCAATTTAAGCATTATGGGTTTAGCTTTAATATATTCATTAGCAAAATAGCATCGAGCATATCCATCACAATGTGTCTTGATGTTTCTGGGTATTCTTCCCCAATCATATCCTTTATAAATAAAAGCACAACTCCCGACTTGGTAGATACTTCCCATAGGTTGTGGGAGGCCCAAGGTACGAGGAGAAGGTGGGAGTTTATTTAAAAGGAGGGAAGTTTGCATAGCAGTGTTGGTTTCTTCTGATATAAGAATTTTAGATAAATCGGGTAAGAGCTCATCAGTGAGAGCATAAGAGGTAGAAGGAACATTTCCTAGATCTTCTGATGTGGAAAGAATGCCTGTAGTGGATGTAGATGTTATAGGGATATCGATGGATGAGTCTATCGATGTGGAAGTTATAGGGGTAAAACAGGAAGCATTGGTTGTAATTTTGGGATCTTTTCGAGGTCCTAATGTGGTTTGTTCAAAAGATGGTTGAGCTATATGTATAGGTGTAGTTGAAAGAGTAGATGAGGTTATGGGTGTGTGTTTCACACGTTTGGGTGGATGATGAGAATTAGGATGTGTGGATGATAGAGCAGGGCAAAATTGAACTCCAACCGGTTCTGCCAAAGCACACATATCAAAGGGTCTAGGATCACCATGAATGGTAACCAACTGGTTTTTAAATTTGAATTTAACACACTGATGTAAAGTGGATGGAACCGCTCGCATCGCGTTGATCCAAGGGCGACCCAAAAGTATATTGTACGATGTAGGGCAATGTACAATAAACACGGTTGTATCTAGGGTTCTAGGACCAACTTGCAAGGGTATAGTAATGACTCCACACGTTTCTTGTGTCTCGTCATTGAAGGCTTTTATAATCATATCAGTTCTTTTCATTTCGTCACTCCTAAAGCCAAATCTTTGGTAGAAGTCAAAAGTGCATATGTTTAAAGATGAACCATTATCAATCAAGACGCGTTTAACGGCTACATCCCCAATTAGGGCAGTAATATATAAAGGGTTATCCTTATGTAAACTATGTTGTGGTATATCTCTATCTCGAAAGTCAATACAATCAACTTCTCGAGTTATGATAGTATTGGTCATGGCTTCAAGCTGAATATTTTGTGGTACCATCATTTGGCTTAATGTGAGCATTAATTCATCCCTATGGATAGGAGAAGATCTTAAAAGGTCCAAAAGGGAAATTCTAGCTGTAGTATTGGATAATTGTTCATTAATATTATACGGAGGCTTAGGTTGAACATTAGGCATATGATTCCCTTTATTGGGATTTTTCAAAACAAATGGAGCTGATCCATCATTCCGAGTTTGATCCCGTTGAGAGTTTTGAGCCTGTTGTCCAGTAACGACTCCGATGGTACCTACAATATTATTTTGAGGATGATGAATTGGTCTCGGTCTAGCATTTATGGCTTGTTCATTAGAAAGGAACTGATGAGAAGAGGGTCGAGTAGTAACTCTTCTAGGAAATGGTTCTTTCGAAACCATAGAATTTGTGATAGGTTGAATAGGATCTGATTCATTTTCAGAACTATTCGATTGATTGGAGGTGATTTCCATGTCACTTTCAAGTATCATATTCTACATCACTAAAATCAAGTGTTTGTGTATTATATAGGGGTCTAGACGTAACTATGGATAAAGTTGTGTCAAATATTTGAAGATCAGGAACAGGTAATTGTCCACTAATAGTCCCTACATATCGGGTAGGAGGGGGAACATTATGATGTTCAATTTGATTAGCCACCTCTTTGCCATGCTTTGGTAAAGGATGTTGAAATATGTCCAATGATTGATTGGCATTCTGATTCTGACTTTGAAGGGTGTTCTTTTGAACATTACTAGTAGGATTTTGTTTAGGTTGAAAGGCTTGCACCTCCATCTCATTGTTATCAATTAAATCTTGTATTTTATGTTTTAATATTTTACAAGAGTTGGTAGCATGTCCAGGTCCTCTATGGAAATCACAATGCAAATCAGCTCTGTATCCGGGTATGGTTGGATCAGGTTCCCGGATAGTTGGTAATTGGATCAATCCTCGTGCTAGTAATTGCGGGAGAATGGTTGATAAAGGTTGATTTAACCTAGTAAATTCTCGAGGTGGTTTATCAAGAGGTTTCAATATGAACTTCTCTGTTGTTTTCGTAGTATTAACATTGGCAATGTTTCTGCTATCAGTGACTCCATCACCCACAACTTGTTTATTTTTATATTGATTTCTGGATGTTTTCTCATCATCTTTCTTTTTGAGCTGACCTCTTCTAATGAGAGCGTCTTCCACTCTTCGGGCTAAGTCTATAGCTTGATCGAAGGTGGTCAAGGTAGCAATTGATAATTCATAGGATAGTTGTTCTTGTAAATTATTGATAAAAATATCCAACATTTCTCGATAAGGTAACACAAAGTGTAATTTTCCTATCAACTGCCTCCATCGAGCTAAGAAGTCAGCAAAACACTCATCTTTGTCTTGTTTTAGGTTGTACAAATCTTTAATGGTTACATGCCTTTCAATATAGGCACTAAATTGGTGCACAAAAGACTCGGCGGTCTCTTCAAAATTTCTCAAAGAATGAGTGGGCAATTGATAATACCACTCCAATGCCATCCCTCCTAAGCTTTTCGGGAACATTTTTAGTAATAGCAAGTCATCATGTGATATATCATGACATGCTATCCTAAACATACGAAGATGCTCTATGGGATCTTCGGTTCCTTTGTATATAGGTAGGACAAGCATGGGAAAGTGTTTAGGATATGGTTGTGCTACAACTATAGGATCTAGAGGTTGACTACACATCTCTCGATAATTGTACGAGGGACGGTAGGGATCTATTTGGTCCATACGGGAGGTTAACTGTTTCACCATGGCTTCCAGATTACCAGTTTGTCCACCATATTGGTTTGGTGGTACATGAGCATGGGATTTGTGAGCGTAGGAAGGCGGGACATAAGGATTAGATGCTATATTGTTGTTATGCAAATGGTTGGTAGGAAGAGTATTATGTAGAAGATTTGTTGTAGCATTATGTTGTATCCCAGATTGTTGGAAATTAACATTTGGTTTTGTTTTAGGCTTTTGTTGATTTGAGGTATATTGATCAATAGCTTGGCGAAATAGAGCAGTGAATGAAGGTTTCTTTTGTGTGGGAATAACCCTTGGCTTAGTAATAGGCACTCTAGGTAGTTGGGTAACCCGTTGTTGTCGCATGTTTTGGATTATAGTAGCCATGTCCAAATTGGACGGTCCAGCTTGATCACTCTCTTGATCAACGAAGGACAAAGGATTAGTGCGTGTGTGATATATGTCTTCTAGGGTTGCTTGAGTGTCACTAATTTGATCTTTGTCCATATGAACTGCTCTATTAAGGGTGCCCATATTATCATGGAGGAACTTCCAGAAATGTTCCATGTTCTCAAAAGTAACAGCTCCTTCTCGGAGATATTTTAGGAGATGAGGATTCTTCCTCCCTAACATTTTCTCTTTGTTCATTTGCATCAACATAGTCTTCTTCTTGTTGGTCTAGAGTTTCTTCTTCCTGAATTGGGTCTTCAGGAAGGACATCTGGGTTATTTTCTGTTTTCCTTAACCAATCTTCTTCTACTTCAATTTGTTTTCCATTCCCGAGTTTAGTCATTATGTCTAAATCTTAGATTTTAGCAAATATATATTGATATATTTGCAACAGATTTGGGAGGTATATATTTTAATTATATACCTACTATGATGCTTAAAAATAAAATGTTTTGATTTTTTTGTTATGATTTTGTTTTTTTTTTTTTTTTTATTTTATGCTTATAAAGACAACAAATAGCACACTAAATACAAGAAATAACAATAATAAAATAATAGCTTAGTTTTCTAAAAAGAGTTTATGAATATCATTGATAGGATCAAGTTCATCAGGAGTCATAAAATGCTCTTCTTCAAATTGGAAATGGTTTTTCAGGAACTTGATAAAGTGTGCTATAGTGATATTATCTGTTTCAGATTCTGTCTTGTAAAAATAAATCTCATGACAATACTCTCGATATAACACAGCTCTGGGGACTCTATTCCATATTTGTCTATCCGTAAGAACGACCTCTTGGTCCTCTATACGAGACAAAAATTTATGTACTACAACTGCATTATCGAGGTATTCCTCAAAGGTATACAACTCAGAAGACACAAGGGCTCTTTTATCTGCTAACCACCTATGGCAAGCTCTCTGAAGCTCATGATACAAAGTCACTTGATCGGGATCCAGGATTCTATCTAGGACAAACCTCTTGATTTGCCTAAGTTCGGTTGCTCTAGATGAAATAAGATTCAATCTCCTATTAAGCTCGTCCCATAAAGGTGGGACTCTATATGTTGGAGCTACTCTAAGCAAAGAATTAATCTCTATAGCTGCTAATTGGTTTTCAACATTAATGGTGACGGCTCGTCTTTTGTTATAATCTACCATCTAAATATGACATGCAATCTTTGATTCTAAATGCATTTATGTTTAGGTTTTTTTTTTTGGATTGTTTTCAAAAGGTTTTTAGTTTTCACGTCGGGTTCACCAAAATGTATCGCTCCAAATTTTTTGCATCCTTACCCTCAAGCTATAGGATCCGCGCCCGTAAAGGGGGATGCGAGAAGGATGGGACAATACCTCGGACTGAGAGGCCCTTTGAAGGTCCCGCCTCTCGGGGGAGGAGTATAAGGGTGAATTTTTGACGGATGGTGGGTTCACCAGGAAACTTTTGAGTGGCAGTTTCCATGCCTAGGTTGATAGTGGGTTTGATGTGTTCATTTTTATACTCAATCATTCAACTCCTAGGTTTGGCCAAGATGAATCTAAACTATTCTATCTACCAATAATGATTTAAATGGATACAAAAAATAGGAATGAGTGCTAATAACAGAGAATATGCTAATTAGAATGTGTCATACCTGATTTCGGATGTTTGATGAAGATTCTGAGTCTTGTAGCAGTCCAGATCGCCTCAATTCATACGTAATCATCTCGAGATCTTCACAGATCGTCTCTGAAATCCGATGAATCTGAAATCTGATGAATTCGTCGAAACCTGCAATCACAAAAATAGATGCAAAATACCAAATATGCAAGTGCAGAAGCAAAGGACAATGGTAGAAATAACAGCAAACATGCCTAAATAATGGATTCCAATAACAAATAAGGAAATGCAGTAGATTTAATGATTGATTTTAACCTTACCATGCGATTATGCTAAATGAGGTGAACTCCAAGATGCAAAAAACATAATAATTCAAGACAATGCAGAAATACAATATGAAAAATGCAGAGAAAGCTAAGGGAATGCAAACTCTGGACTCGGATTGCCCCCAATCTGGACTACAGTCAGGATCGCCTCCAATCGTACGAGATCATCTGTAATCATCCGAGATCATTTGCAATGATCCGAGCTATCTTCGACTGAAAAATAGTAGAGTTCCTGCAAGAAAATGCAAAATATAGAACACAGACAGTAGTACGAGGGAATAAGGAGTTAAATCTGTCAGCTAAGGGGTTCAGGGAAATCAGAATCAAGGGGAGTCATGGGGGTAAACTAGAAAATCCTAGTTTATATAGGCTTAGGAAGAGGTTTAAGAGGTTGGGGATCATCCCAATCTGGGAGATCTCCAACAGGGAAATCTCCAACTGCGTAGACACGCTTCTGCCCAAGTTGGAGAGGCTGTTGAAACAGAAGCTAATTATGAAAATTTGGTTTTGGGACAAAATCGTCTGGACGTTCTGTCCATGACGATTTCGTCAGATCTGGGACGATCTCGTCTAATCTGCGATGATATCGTCCAACGGTCAAAACAAATCCTAAAAATGGCATGAAAAATGAGGAAACGGGTAATAGGCGGTTTTGGAGCGATTTTGGGGTTAAAATTCAAATTTTTATCTTTTATCTTTTACTAAGGTTTTTAACCGTGCCAATTTTAGGGTGCTACAGGATCCATCTCCTATCCTCTTATTTAATGGCACCAAAGTTTTCCAGCTAGTCTACTGGTTTGTTACCTTCTCTAAAGACATGAACAAAATCAACTTCTTGAAAATGCTTCACAATATCTCTAATATCTTGCACAATGTAATCAATTTACCAATTAGCTTTTCCCTCCTTTTTCAAAAGATTGATAATATTCAAGGAGTCTCCTTCAAAGATAAAATTTTTTAGCACCTAGATCCTTAGCTAGATCTACACCTAGATGTAAAACATTAACTTCAAATTTATGGCTAAAGTAATTCCCAAAAAATTGCAGGCTGTCCCCACCAATCTACCTTGATTTTTCCTCAAAATTGCTCTTGCTCCAACCTTACCTAGGTTACCTTTGGATGTCCCATAAAAATTTAACTTCAACCATTCATCTCAAGGTCGTTGCCATTTTACAATAGTTCTAACCTGATCATTTGCCTTTCCACCGCTAATGGATTCCAAATTCCATGCCTTAGCTATCATGGTCTCTTTAGTATTCTTTGGCTTGATAGGGTACTTGATAGAATTAACATCCTCTAAAAATGGGTGATACTGCCAAAACCTCTCACTGCTGATCTTTTTTCCCCTCTAAAAAATCTCTTGTTCGTCTCTAACCAAACTCCCCACACAAAATAAAATGGAATTAGGTTCCAAATTACATTAAGACTAGGATAGAAAAAAGGGGTTCCCCCACTGTTGTAACCAAAAAACCATACTAGAAGCATCACCCAAGAGATGCCCATCCTGTTGATGAGGAGCTGAGAAATATTTAGAGTATAGGGACATTCCAAGAAGATGTGTTCCATTGATTCTTCTGCATTTTAACATAAACTGCATCTATTAGGTAACTAGAAACCTCTCTTCTTAAGATTATCTAGCGTTAGAATCTTATCCTCTCTTTTTAAAAAATTAAATATAAATTCTAATTTAACCTTAATATTATCACACAATTTTATTTATTTTTAAATAAATAAAATAATAAAATGACAAATATTTATTGTGCCATAAATTGTAGACATTTTAAAATTTAAAAGTTATTTTATCTTATTTTATTATCTATTTATTTGAAAACCACATAAAAAGATTTAAAATATTTAAAATTTATAACACTATAACATTCAATCCTAATATTTTTTCTTATTTAAAATATTAACTTAAAATTAGGTGATCAAAGGGGAGTGCGAGCACAAGTCGGGAGTCAGTGCAGCTGCAACCAAAAGCAAGTGCGAGTGTAAGCCAAGAGTGAGTGTAGCCGAGAGAGAGAGTGTAGCTAGAATTGAGTGTGAGCATGAGCAGGGAGTGAGTGCACATGTAACTAAAAGCAAGTGCAAGCGAGATTCAAGAGTGAGTGCAACTAGAAGCGTGTGCGAGTGTGATCCGAGAGTGAGTGAAGTTGCAGCTAAAAGCGAGTGCGAGCATGAGTTGGGAGTGAGTGAATTCATAGTTGAAAGTTAGCGTGAGTGTGAGATGGGAGAGAGTGCAGCTAGAAGTGAGTGTGAGCATGAAAATCGAGAGTGAGTGTAGTTGAAAGCGAGTGCGAGCATGAGTCAGGAGTGAGTACAACCAAAAGTGTGTGCAAGCACGAATGGGGAGTGAGGAGGAAGTGTGAGCATGGAAGCAAAAAGTAGAAAGCAAAGTGTGATCAAGGAAAACGTGTCACTTCTTGTTCTAGATATTAGAAGAATTTAAAGGATTCATTTGAAGAAAATCTACTTAACATGGAAACAAAGTCATTTGTGAAAGTCTTTACTGAAATCATGAATGACCAAATTGGAAGTATAGATGCGCTAGCTAGCAATAAGAGGAAGAGCAAATCTATGGAAAATCAGGTCAAAGTAGCAAATTCTACACCATAAGTGATTATCAAGGATGAGATGATTGAGCATAATATAATGGTTCTTAAAACCAGAGGGTCAATATGTAAGTTTCATAGATATTGGCCAGGTTTTTTTGAGATTCAACATTTGATCAAGTGCAAGTGGGGATTGAATTCAAAAAAATCCATGAGCTTTCTTTGACAAATATTTTTCCTCATTATTTTCTCTAGTTTGAAAATAAGGATAAAAAAATGGATGGAGACCCATGGTTTAGGGGTAAATATGCATTATATTTAAGACTGTAAAGTGAGAATTGTTTTGTGAACATAGAAATTCTTAACAGGCTTCTTTTGTGGATTAGGCTTTTTGAACTTCCTTATCAACTCATCAATAAGGAGGTTTTGAAGAATATTGGTAATACTCTAGGTGAATTCATCCAGGAGGGACCAACTACTAACTAGAGAAGGCATTTTTTATACACTCGAATATGGGTCGACATGGATATTTCTAAACCTTTACCACAATTGCTTAGGATTAAATATGAATCAAGAGAATGGTATCAATAAGTAGATTATGAAAACATTACTTTTTGATGTCGCAAATATCAGGAAATTAGGCACATGCCAAGAGACTGCAAAGTGAAAAGGAAGAGATGAAATTTTTTGGGTATGAGAGTAGCTTTAATTTGAAACAAGGAGATCATATCACAGGAGATTCTCGATCAATCAAGTATTTTCCACTCCTAAGAAAGTGGCTAGAAAAATCTCTCTACATCATCATTGGCAAAGGTCATTACAATTCACTCGAATCAGCCATTAGAAGAAAAAAAGGATGCGGGGATGAGGAAGTACAATGCGCAAGTTCAAATATAGAAAGAGCTAAAGGTATGAAGGAAGAGGGGAAGGCAAATTTGAAAATAAAGAAATATGGAGAGATAGATTTTAAAGCAAATGAGGTGAAGGAGGTGAAGCTTAATCCAGGTAAATCACCTTTATTATCCTCAAGTAACATAAAATCTTCTCCTTACAATAACAATGAAAGTAGTAATAAGTGTATTCCTTACACTTTAGGATTTCACAAGTAGTATAGTAAATAAAATCTTATGGAGGATATCCAAGGAAATTTAGGGTTTTCAAGCCAACATAAGAAAATGATGACTATGGAGGATCATTTATGCAATTTAGAGTTTTCAAGACAACATAAAAATAAAATGCTAATGAATCTATTCCTTGAACTTTCGACTCTTTAGGGAAACATAAATCTTTAGAAGATAAGTCTCATTTTGAACAATATAAAAAAATAGAAGAGATATATGAAGATGAGAGTTTTGGTGTGAATGGAAGGAGAGGAAGGCCATCAAAGAAAGAACAAAGAGAAAAATAAACTCAAAAGGATATTGATCTAGGAAGTCAAGTAAAAATATCATAGGTGTTAACAAGAAGTGGGGCGAAGCCCACTAATAAAAATAAAAAGTGTTGATGATGAAAATTATATCATTGGAATATTAGGGGTATGAATAAAACACCTAAAAAGAGTAATTAAGAAATTAATAGGTTGTTATAGCCCTAAGTTTGTTTTAATACAAGAAACAAAATTAAGCAATGAGGAATGTAAGGATTATTTTAAGAAGATTTGGAAGACAGGTGATTATTGAGCAGTTTCTTCTACAAGAGCTTTAGACGATATTGCAAGAATATGGGACAAATGCAAATGGAATGGATAACTATTAGAAGCAAAAAGAAATTGGGTTGTTGGATTATTCTGCAGGAAAGAGGAAAACATCAAAGTTGTGGTTATAAATGTATATGCTCAAACTATAGTTACTCATGAAAAATTTTGGAAGGACCTTAGCATATTTTTACCAAATATAATGATGATTCATTATGATCTATGGATTCTTGGGGGTGATTTTAATATTGTTCTATCTCCTTTGGAAAAGAAGGGTGGCATTCTAGGATGGTCTAAATAAATGCAAGATTTTGCTTTATTTATCAATTCAAATGACCTTTGGGATGTTAGTCTCTCAAGATTTCAATATACATGGTATAATAGACACATTGAGAAAAATCATATAGCAGAAAGATTTGATAGAATCTTGTTATCCAATAAATGGATGCAAACAAAGTATAAAATCTCTTCAAATATTTTATTGCGAGTAGGATCAGATCACAAAACCATTCTTTTGACTTATGAGTTACCTAATAATGGTCATCTAAAGCCATTTTGCTACCAGTCTATGTGGATCCAAGACCCTAATTTTTTCCAGATGGTTATATTATGGTGAGATGAATCAAAATTTGAAGGATCATGAATGTACATGTTTGTTCAAAAGTTGAAATATTTAAAAGAGCAAATGAAGATATGGAATGTCAAATATTTAGGTAACATTTTTAAAGAAAAGATAGAAATTGAATTCAAGCTCATATATTTACGAGAGACAATAGACATTAAGGTAATGGATCAATATTATTATGTGAAAGAAAAACAATTACTTTTTTATTATCATGATGCATTGAAAAAGAAGTAATATTGGTTCCAAAAATCTAGAGAGAAATGGCTCAAGGAAGGAGATAAAAATACAAAAAAAAATCGTGCTACAGCAAAAAAAAAAATTTATATTCATCACATCAAAAAAATTATAACTCAAGATGGAAGAAATATTGAGGACAAAGAAGATATAAGGAAAGAAACAATTAATTATTTCAAAAATATTTTGTTAAATTCTAGCCAAGATAAGCAGGCACACGAAAAACTTCTGCAAAATATTCCATCAATTATCACTCAAGGACAAAATGAAAGCTTGATGAAGAAGATATCTATGAAGGAGCTCCATGAAGCAATTTTATCTTTCCATCCTAATATGGCACCTAGCCTCGATGGATTTACTGCAATTTTCTCTCAAAAAATTTAGGATTTATTGAGGAGTGATATGTTAGTTGTGGTTGAAGAGGCCTAAAAAGGAAGGCTATAATAAGCGAGATCAATGCTAATTTCATTACCTTGGTTCCCAAGAAATGCGACACCAAATATTTTTATAATTTTCATCCAATAAGCCTTTGTAATATGATTTATAAGATCATTTCAAAAATTATGAAAAACATGTTGAAGGGCATTCTAGGGTGTCTTATCTCAAAGGAACAAGACAACTTTGTTCATGGTAAACAAATTCTTGATGGTATAATTATTGCACAAGAGGTCATACATTTTCTTCAAAACATGAAAAAACCAGGAATGCTTTTGAAATTAGATATGAACAAAGCATATGATAGGATTTCCTGGAATTTTCTACATACTATTCTCATAAAGTTTGGCTTTAATTATAATTGGTGTGAATGGATTAAATGTAATAGCACTGCAAAAAAAAATTATTTTGATTAATGGTTCTTCTATTGGGTACTTCAAGTCATCTTATGGACTTTGTCAAGGTGATCCACTTTCTCCTTATCTATTCATTATTCTTGCAAAAGCATTAGGGAGAGCCTTTTCAAAGGCAAAAATGGAAAGAAAAATCAAGGGTATTCAAGTTGTAAAAAATTATTCCTTTGAATCTCATCTTCAATTTGTTGATGATACTTTTCTTTTGGGTCATCCCTCGGTCGGTGAGGCCATGGAGCTTAAATCAATATTATCATGCTATGAGAAGGCTATTGGAAAGTTGGTAAATACTACAAAATCCATGATTTTTTCAATTAAGATTGCCTTAGATTTACAACAAATTATTGTGAATATTTTAGGGTTTAAATTGAAAATTTTCCATCAACCTACTTGGGTATTACTTTATCTAATAAAGGAAATAAAAAGGATCTTTGGATCTTTTTTTTGGATAGAATGAAAGTTTGATTGATAGGTTGGAAAAGTAACTTCTTAACCATGGTAGGAAGACTACAACTCATAAATACTACATTACAATCCATTCCTATTTATATGATGTCACTTTCAAGACTACCAATAGGCATTGCATCAAAATTTGATAAAATTCAAAGAGACATTTTATGGAAAGGTTGTGAGGAAAAATTTAGGTTTCCTATTTGTAAGTGGGATAGGGTTTGTAAAGAAAATAATATTGGAGGAGCATGTTTGTGGAATTGTAGACTTATGATTTTGGCATTAGGAGCAAAACTTTGGCGGAGATTATTTAGAGATCAAGGAAATAATAGGATAAAAGTATTACCTCAAAAATATATAGGTTCTCTTCATACAATGAAATTATTTAGGAAAAAAAATCTACCCAAAGGATTGTCAACGTGGAACTTCATATAAGAGAGTTTGCAATTGCTAAAGAAACATATTAGATAGTCAGTCAATGAGGGGAGTTATGCAAATTTTTGGTTTGATGCTTGGTTGAAGTCTTATCCTCTTATCTCTTACTCAAAATGGAAACCATTAGCTTAAGCATAGCTACCATGTAAAGGTCCAAAGGTCAAAGATTATATTATTACGAGCAAAAACTCCAAATCATAGATTTATTTTATTAATCTGGCTGAAGGAGAGGAATTCAAAAAAATTGCAAATGAACTTCAAAATATGCTTTAAGAGTTTTATTTGTCGATCTTTACATGAAAGGATGAGTTGGTTGAAATTTATCAAAGGATGGTGGATACTCGATCAAGTTTGGATATGAATATTTAGAACAATCAAATTTTCCTTCCCCAAATATTTTCCTTGGAAGAATGATTGGTAATTAGAGGCTCTCCATAAGGCCTCAACATTTTTTTTGTTAGCAGTTCAAAGTAAGATTCTTACAAGAGGGAGTCTACAAAGAAGAGGATATCATGGACCCTTCAGATGTGCCTTGTGTGAAAAGGGTTTAGAAACATCAGACCATTTACTTCTTCATTGTCCATTTGCTCACATCATTTGGGGTTATTTTAAAAAAAATATGAAATTATATTGGGTAGCTCCATCAACATTGAAAGAGTTGATAAAATATTGGATAAATTATTTCAAAGCTAAAGCATTATGTATTCTTTGGAGGATTGGCCTTGCCATTATTTGTTGGAATTTATGGCTTGAAAGGAATAACATAGTTTTTAGAAATAGATCTCAAAATCATGCCTAAATTTGGAATCGTATTATTGCCTCTTTTACAAAATGTCTACAAATATGGTGCTCATCATGGGAAGTTTCAATTGCATAATAAGAGGTGCTAATAACTTAGCTAGAGGATTTGAACATACATGGAAGAGTCATTTGTGAAGGTGGTGCTAATAAGTCATGTATGATGCTTGTGAAGGTGGTGCTAATAAGTCATGTATGATGCTTGTGAAGGTGGTGCTAATAATTCATGGATGATACTTCTAAAGGATATCCAAGAAAAGCTGGTGAATGTGGTCTTTTTAGAAATTAAAAACGCAAAATTCTCCACACTTATTCCGAATCATATGAAACTTCAACTAACAACTATGCAGAGGCTAGGACACTTCTTACATGGATTAAAATTGCAATAGAAAAAGGATGGAAATATATTTCAATTGAGGGGGACTCACAAATTATCATCAATGCTATTAACAAAAATTAATGTAGAGGCTAGATAAAAAAATAATATTATTGTTGATGTTTATCATCTATTACTAGAGGCAATCTCCTGGCAGTGTGAGCATATTTATAGATAAGGAAATTGAATAGCATATAAATTAACGAATTATGGTGTTGATCTTCATCCCAATAAAATTCAAGTTTTAGAAGGCAGTTGGCCAAGTTAGATTATGTCTTAATCAAAATGATGTCAAGGAGCTGATTGTGGAAACATAACACTCCCAAGAAGTTGAAGAATATATTTAAGAGAAAAAAATGGGAAAAACTATGATAAAAATATATGTTGCAGCAAATGTGGAATAGGTTTAGTGGGGACAACCCATGTGGCTTGAACCTTGCGCTTGCCGGTTACTAAAAATAATGTGGTTGTAACCAACTCTCCTCTATATATATATAAAAGAAAAAAAATGGAAAAATTGTGATAAAAAGGTATGTTGCAGTAAATGGAATATTTTAGTATTTTAATGGAAATGGCCCCAATAAAAACCACATATAACTTATTAAAAAATTATGTTTAATTTAATAAATAGTAGTTGGTAAAAAAATTATGCATAAAGTTTATATATATATAAACAAAATATATATATATATATATATATATTCTTTTTATATAAAATATATAAGTTCATATCCTAGAGCTGCCCCTTATAATCTGCATGCGACCTCATCCCAATCATTTTTTTTTTTTTTTCTACTATCAACTAGGGTTCAAATCCTAAAGTTGCCCCAAGGTTCATATCCTAGAGCTGCCCCTTATAATCTTATAATCTGCATGCCACCTCATCCCAATCATTTTTTTTTTTTTCTACTATCAACTAGGGTTCAAATCCTAAAGTTGTCCCTATAATCTCTATGCCACATCGTTGTTAACGACTTAGCATAAGGAAGACCATTGGTGGCTCAAAAATTGGTACCTTCATCATGCACTCAACTTTATCAGGTGAGACTGTTATCTTTTCCCCTATTCCACATAGTTATAAGGAAGACCATTGGTGGCTCAAAAATTGGTACCTTCATCATGCATTCAACTGAATCAGGTCAGACTATTATCTTTTTCCTATTCCACATTGTTGTTAACGACTCAACATAAGGAAGACCATTGGTGGCTCAAAAATTGACTCAGCATAAGGAAGACCATTGGTGACTCAAAAATTGGTACCGTCATCATGCACTGCACTCAACTGAATCAGGTCAGACTGTCATCTTTCCCCCATCAAGGCTTAACTCTAATGCTTGAGCACACTTAAAAAAATCCTTTGGCCCATCAAAGCTTACTTCCAACATGTAAACCTAGGTCTCTTCTGGATAAATATCCAAAATTTAGTAATCGACACTAACACTAAAGTTTTTGTTATTTAAGGAATTTGAAATATAAAGAATGAGTATCTTTCTCTTTCAAGAAATATTTGTTCATAATAAATTTTCGTTTTTTGGAACTTGAATTTTTGTTCATACAAACGCAGGAATGTACGAACAGAGATTCTACTTATCCCAATTTTACAGATACACGTCAATCTGCTAAGGACGACAGGATGCTTAAATGCCTCGATAATCTCAACATCTAGACACCCATTGCTTTTTTGATCTGAAAATTTCACGGATATCATAAAACCAGGGCGCCATGGCTCTTGAGGAGAATAAAAATGGCGAGGTCTCGGATTTTGATGGCATTGTCATAGCAGGAGGGGGCATAGGAGGCCTCGCCACAGCTATTGGCCTTCAAAACAGTGATTTGAAAGGTTTAAATTCTTTTATATTAGAGAAGGTAGAGAAATATAAGTTTAATTAAGGACAAATTATTTTTCAAGGTCAAAAGAAACAAAAACAAAACTAAAATAACCATCCAAAAACAAAGACTAACACAGCACCAGGGTATAGGGGAGAATTTTTACTCAACTTTTTTTAGAGATATGAACAATCTTGTTCTATTTTCGCATAAGATTGGAAGGGTAGCAAATACATCAAGATGTAGACAACAAAACTTTAAACTCAGAGAGTTCAGATGAAAAGCAAAACATCAAGCATATTTTTTGAGAATGATAACCACCAGGAAACAAAAAGGCCAGCCCCCAAAAAAGACCCTCCAAAGAGAGGATCACTAGAACACAATTGAAATCTCATCCAAGCAAAACGACAATAAAAAGGCCTACTAGATAGGTAGGCCCAATGCTTCCAAAGTAACAATTGTCATTAACCGCGAAGAGAAATTGTCTTCCCAAATTCTGAATTGTTCACTATCCACCCCCAAATTGACCATAACATCGGTAGCTTGGTTACATTTCCTATAAATATGCTCAATTTTAACTTCTAACATACCTTCTAGAATCTTTGATGTGTCCTTAATAATATTCAGGATGAAATAATTGTCGGTACCTGCAGATCCTGAATGATATTCAAGGAGCCACCTTGAACGAGAAGTCTTCCGAAGTCCCTCTCAAAAACCTGGTGAATACCCGAGAAAAAAGCCTTAGCTTCAGCTAGGTGGTTGGTTTGAATTTATTCAACGTAAGCCCAAATGACCTCACCATTATCATTTCTGGCAACACCCCCTCCACCAGCCCTCCTAAGATTACCTTCGACAGCCGACAGCCCCACCAATAACCACCAATAGCCAATCTTTTGAATAGTGGACACACAAACAAAAATTTTCTAGATTTAAATTCCAACTAACGACAGCCACAACTTTCTATTATTTTCAAAAAAAAAATATATATATATATAAAATTTAATACTATTAAAATCTAGATCTGGTATAACAATAAGAATGAAACCTGTGTTGAAGAAAGTATGTGAATGAACCGGAAAATTTTGAATGGTTATTATGATATAGCTTACTATACTCTTAGCATTACTGTCATTAATTTTTTTAATTGCAAAGATTTTTGGCTTGTTTTCTTTCAGAGTGGGATTGAAGACCTTAGTTTTGGAACAAGCGGATTCATTGAGGGTGACAGGAGCTGCTCTTAGTCTCTGGACTAATGCCTGGAAGGCCCTTGACGCCCTGGGAATTGCCCACCTCCTTCGTCCAACACATAATCGCTTACAAGGGTAACAAGACCCTCTTGTGAAATTCACTGGATTAGTTTTTGTCTGTAATTGAATTAGTGTTGATTCATGTCTGTGGTGGATGCTTCAGTTCACGGATGGTATCTGTTGAAGATGGATTGGACAGAGAAATTTCATAGTGGTGAGGATTGCCTGAAATGTACTCCTCATCAGATTAGTATATATTATTTGTTTTTTTTTTTTAAATGAAAAGAAGGGAGAGTGGATGGTTTTGGTGTTAATTTGGCAGGAATCATGAGGTCCGATGTGTGAAAAAGGGATGTGCTTCTGGAAACTTTGGCAGCTGCCTTCCCTGCAGGAGCCATCAGATTTAACTCCAAAGTTATTGGCATACTCACGTATGGGAAATCTGGTTTCCCCACCGTTCAGTTGGCAGATGGGACATGTATCAGAGCCAAGGTGAAGTCAATTAGGCGCACTATATGGATGACAGGGGTCCAAATGGTTTTTAGGTTTGCTTAGAACTCTGCCTTTTATGATGGGATAGTGTTGGGCTCATATTTGAGACACTTGAGTTTTTACCATTTGCAGGGGTGGGTGATTATTAGCCACCCATCTGAAGAATTTATTTATAGCCAAAGCCTTGAATTTGGGAACCTGACGTCTGAGCCTTAGCAGATTGAATTGAGAAACCTTGTTGCTTCACGTAAAGGTGATTTTTAGGTGAAAACCATGTCAACATGCCTCTTGGGTGAATGAGGCCCTATAGCTTTCTAATTTTGATGGAGTTATGAAACATTACTATAATGATTACACTAATTTAATTAATTATTATGTATATATGAAACTAAATCTCCTCGAACTACTACCATAATACCATTTAATAAGAAAAGCTTTTTCCCTTTACCTTGCATACAGTAGTCCAATTGTGTAACTATTTGAGTTTGGACCCTTTGACGAAACCCATAATAAATCAGTTCTTAAGAATCCATTTAAACCCAAAGATACAATGAGATTGATTGTGTGATTTTTTGAGAGGTAGAGCTGCCCAAGTTCAAAACGGGGAGGGTGAGGGTGTAAGACTGGTGCGTTACCCTCAGCCCTGTCAGTTCTATTTGAACTTCATAAGATTTGCAAGTTTGATGTTTTTCTGTTCTTTTTAAAATTTTCAATTATATTTTCAAGATATTTTGATTGCTTATGTTTTCTCACAAGGGAATCATTAAATCCATGTCCAGCTTTTTGGTTTAACCCTGAGCTTTCACGGCAGAGGATTATGCACTGGTATTTTAAATGGCATGCTGTTTGTGCCAGGACTTTCCTTGATCCACAGATTTTTCATCTCACTTGTTAAACATTCTGCCTCTTTGTTTCCAGCTTCGGTGAGTTTGTTGTGATTTTGCCAATGCTTGTCTTCTTTTTGCGACTTTGGAATTTGGCTAGTACTTCGTGTTTAAGGTTTTTACTAGTGTTGGGTGAATTTCATTCCACTAAAATACCTCTTCTGGGTTGATTTTTGTCAAGTCTAGTGTTTGCTGGTACTCTTGTCACTTCTCTACACATTTAACTTTGTCTGATCATCTAATCATCCGGGGATATTGTTTTTTCTTTCTCTTTCCAATGTATCTTATAAGTCTCTTCATTTTTTTTCCCGTCTTTCTTGCCTAATGCAGCTCTTTGGTGACCTATGCATTTTTAGAATTATATTGCTAGCAACTTCCCATTGTTTATCCTTACCCCTCTCTGTGTAGGATGAGTATCATCCAGTTGCTTTTGGATAACCTAGCCTCTATTGATATGATCACTTATGTTCTTCAACATTCAAAGCAGAAACTACAAAGTATAAGTCTTCTTCTAATATGTTGAATTTTTCTTCAGGATTTCCTATGAGATGCTAATTTCTGATTAGCTTCTGGTTATGTGTGGTGTAATACTTACAGGTTTTGATAGGCTGTGATGGAATTAACTCAGTCATTTCTCGTTGGTTGGGGATTCAACCTGCTAGACTTATGGGAAGATCTACAAGTCGGGGATTGTCCACCTTTCCTCAGGGGCATGGTTTTGAACCTAAATTATATATTAATTTAGAAAATGGTGTAAGAGTTGGTTACATTCCAATCAATGACAAAGATGTTTTCTGGTTCTTAAATCGAAAATCACTTCCTGGAGGTATGTTTTTGAGTTCTAATGATCTTGCTAATATTCACTACGGAATTAAATGATCATTGTATAACAAGATCTCGCTTAACAGACTCAGAGACTGCACAAGATCCCAAGCTTATCATACAGGAAGCATTAATTTTACTTCGAGATTTTCCGGAGCAGTATCATGACATTGTGCAAAGAACACTAGCTGATTCACCCACGCTCACTCCTATCAGATTCCAGTGGCCGTGGACAGTGTTATTTGCCAGAATTTGTAGAGGAACAGTCACTGTTGCTGGAGATGCAATGCATGCAATGACTCCGTATATTGGGCAAGGTGGATGTTCAACGCTTGAAGATGCAGTTATTTTGAGCAGATGCCTGGCAGAAGAGATGAATGAGAGAATGATTAATACCAAGGAAGAAGAAAAAGGGAGAATAGAAAAAGCATTGAAAAATTATCTGAAGCAGAGGAGATGGAGGGTCATCATGTTGATGACTAAATCTTACATAACAGGCTTGTTGCAACCAGGATCTGGGAGACTGATAAGATTTTTTAGAGAGAAAATAATGCCCAAGGTGTTTAGGAATGTTTTAGGCCACGCTGAATATGATTGCGGGAGTCTTCACACATCAAGTTAATTATTTTAAAACCATTATCTACATAGTTAATGTCCATAGACTATGAATCACCAAGATTATATTCCTTGCAGCACAATTTACAAATTTTCACAAAGCCAGTGTTTATTGCTGAGCATATGGCTATCTCATTGAGATTAGAGCATTGAAGTGGACTGCATGACGATTATCCTTCTGTTGTTCTAAACGTTATGATAAGTCCTAAAATTTATAATATTCAATTCCTGTTGCCTTTCTGTATCTAAGTCTATAGGAGGTCAAGTTTGAAGAGTATAAAAGAGGTTGAGGGAAGGAATTTAGAATTAATGATGAAATTCTGATGACTTAGCAAAATTAATTTTGTACAAAGTTCAACATGTTTTGGACCAGGGAATTGTTCAATATATTCCATGGGCCCTAAATACTCATACACCGGAGGTGGGGCAGTAAGCCAATAGGTAATTGAAATTATAAAGCTTATCTTTGTAAAGAATAGAAATAAATTATCCATGAGCAAGAGTTAGCATTTGGATCAGAGAAGAATGTTACACCATTTGGGCTATCAAGGTCTTCTCCATGTACATATTCACCTAGTAACAATGGAAATTTCTTAAAATCACCTGGTCTTTCCTGTATGCTTCACAATGCTGCTTTCTCTTTTTAGCCATATTTGTGTAAAATAAGTTTCCTGACCTAGATTCAATTCAATTAGGGAATAGACATGATCTAGTATCAACAATAGGCTTATGTTTTCATTGTCTTTACCGAGTCTTTTGTGATTTTTCTTTTAAATTTATATCGCTCTTTAAGTGGTCAGTAATGCTTACACCATGTCTTTACTGCAGTTTCACTAAATTGCATAATTCTTTGCTAGAATTAACTGCACTATGATGGGAACGGCTACAGCATTGGCAAGATGTAGTGAAGGAATGAATCAAGTTTGCAGTCCTTTGTTAGGGACTTAGTAATTTTAAACATTATCTTCTGACACGTGTAGCATATGAAATACAAAAGCAAACTCTCAGTACCTCAAGGAGGTAAGTAATTTGAAAGTTGAAATAATACAAGTTCCCTGATTATCTAGGGCGGTCTCAAACACCAATTAAACGTCATGACTAGGCTGTGACCTAAAATTCACCTTTAACTTTTACCTTTCATTTGAAATGACCTTACTTGATTTACATTATGGTCCATGGAAGTAGTTGTAGATCTTTTTGGTTGCTCAACATATCTAGAAAGTATTAAGTTTGGATCTCAAGCTAGTTTAATTAAATATTGTGTTCATTATTAGTAGAAGCAGTGCAAGAAATATGTGGCACAGACATGTGTCAGTGGGCTGCTTAAGTGCATATAGTACAATATCCTAAGGATAACAAGCATGATATTAATTGTCTGGCCTTTTTCTTTCTAGAGATTTCACCATTTGAGTGAGCAAGTTTCGATGAACACAAGCAAACTTGTTTTGATTTTTAATTTTGATGTGCTAGAACTTGTAAAAAAGAGAACTCCTGTTTTGATTTTTAATTTTGATGTGCTAGAACTTGTAAAAAAGAGAACTCCAGACCTAGAGTACGCGATGCAGTTTCTTAAGGATATGAACATAGGAGAGGCTACATCATTTTATATCACAGCATGTGCGGACATGTCTCAAGTGAGAGACTCTTGGCTGGACACACAAGAGGGCTTGAATGAGAGATTATATTGGCAAACTAGGTGGAATTACGGGATTGCAGCTATAATGAGTAGTTTTCGCATGGTCCTAATCTTGCCGAAGGAGTTAGGAAATTACTAATAATAATAGTAATTAATTTTATTATTAGTCAATATGATAAAGAAGGTCGTTGAAAAAAAACATTTGGGAGCAGCCCAATAAAATGAATTGATTGCCAAAGTCAAAGAAAAGGGGGAGGAATATATATTTTTTCTCTTTTAAAGGAGTCAGAGTGATTGTACTAATATGATAAAGAAGGTCGTTGAAAAAAAACATTTGGGAGCAGCCCAATAAAATGAATTGATTGCCAAAGTCAAAGAAAAGGGGGAGGAATATATATTTTTTCTCTTTTAAAGGAGTCAGAGTGATTGCATACCCTCTTAATCTAAGGATGGGGAAAGGGAGGAATTTATTTTTTTCTCTTTTAAAGTAGTCAAAGTGATTGCATACCCTCTTAAAGGATGGGAAAGGATTCTTTTGATCGGAAGTCAAAGTGATTGCATACCCTCTTAAAGGATGGGAAAGGATTCTTTTGATCGGAGTAATGTTGAAATATGTGTGATAGTTAAGATTACTGAGGTTTTGTAAAATTTTGAAAAAAAAAAAAATTATGAAAAGATAAAAATTGTATTAAGAAGATAAATTCAAAGTTATAATAATTGATTTATTATGTTTGGCCAATTTTAAGATCCTAATAATACTAACTTTAACATTTATTTAGACCATAAATTTTTTTAGTGCAATTCAAAGAGCAGAAACTCCAATTCTAATTACAGTCTCTATTAATACTTTTTCAGAAAACCTAGATTTGCTTCTCTTTTGCTATAACTCTGGGGACAATCCCAAATTGGGACTAAGAATACTAAAAGCAACAATATGATGTCAGACCAAAGGCTAATATCATAAACATCTACCCTAGTCCCACACACTTCATTGCCTAAAATATTGTTGGCTAGTAATAAAACTTGTTTGTTCATCTCCATCCAATATACAATGTCCTTGTTCTATCTACAATATCCTTGTTCTAATCATATTTCAACCAGTATCCAACAAGATTCTCACTTTTATTTTTAGCCAAAAAATAAACCGTTGCATTCTTCCCTCTGCTTATATAAACCAAAATGGCATCCTGAAATTATTTCCAAACGGATTTAATCTGACTCAATATGTTCTTAATCTGCCATAGACTCGGTTTGAAATTCATAATCTCATCTAGCAACCCTACCAAAATTTGAGAGTCGGGCTCCACTATGATCTTTCAAACTCCATTCTCCCAAGCATTGAAAGAGCCTTGTTTGATTGCAAAAGCCTCTACTTCATTATTTGTTGTTACTCCTAGGCCTTGCAATTCCCAATGAAGAACCTTCCCCTTGTAGTCTCTTCTAAGGAAACCAATGCTTGTTGCCCCTAGGTTACTTTTGGTTGCTCCATCTATGTTAATTTTTTCCTAGCCTAAGGGTGGGGGCTACCAAGCCCCATGAGCCTCATGGAAACATTCTCTCCCTACTATTCTTTTTGCTCCTCCACATGAGCTTTTACTGTTTCTATAACCTTGTTTAATATTTTTTGTCAAACTAGCTCTGCCAAAGAATATTCCGCTCTGAAAAATTTGGCATGTCTTTCCAGCCATATGTGCCACTAGATAAAGCTTGGACCCAAAGACCAACCCAACTAAATTGATTTATTTTTTAACCTTCTTCATTTCTAGACCTCTCATATATTAGTATGAGTTAATTGCTAGTGGAGATGGGCCTTGAAGAGATCAACCCATTGACTCCACAACTTAAGGGCAAAGTCACACTAGAAGAGTAAATGATCTATTGTCTCCCCTTGAGTATTTGCATATGATACATTTAGAGGATCCATGAAAATCCCTTTTTTGTAAGTTATCATAGGTGAGGAAGCTATGATGCATAACCTGCCAGGAAAAGAAATTGATTTTTGGCCAGCCCTTTGCCAACCATACTCTATCCCATGGAATATCTAGTCACACTGGAGGGGGAGGGAGCAATTCATTATAACCATCCTAGATTGTATAGATGCCTAAATTCCCATGACCCCAAGCTATCTTATCCTCTTCCTCCTTTCCTATAAGGTGGTGTTGCTTTAGTATCCTCTCTAAAAGTGGCAACACATTCTAAGAGATCAAGATGGGCCACTCTTCCCACTATTTTAGTTGTAAAAGAGAGGTCCCAATTTGCCTTGTATGTAGATAGCATGTTGTCTTTATCCAAAATCTAGCCTTTAGGCTCTGCTAAAGGGGCTACAACTTTAGAAATTTTGGAATTAAGAGGGAGTATTGGTCCCAAGAATTAGTTCAAATATTTGCTTTATCACCTCTACACACTTTCCAAAATAGTCCTGGTTTTACTTCTTTCTCTCCTAATTTTAGCACTTTTCAAACCACAAAACCTTGTCCATGCAAAGAGATGCAACTTGCTTCCTCATGGGGAATATTACCCAAATACTTACTAGTAATAACTTTGCTAAACAATGCTTCTTGATTAGAGATCCATCTCCAATAAAGCTTATCTACTAGAGCTTGGTTATTCAGTGTTGCTTTTTGAATTCCTAATCCTTTTCTTGCTTTAGGCTAGAAAATTTTATCCCAACTTACTAGAGTCCATCACTTACCCATCCTTGGGCCAACCAAAGGAATTTTTGCATGAGCGAGTCCGTTTACCTCAGGATTCCAATCAGAACTGCAAGGATAGAGAACTTGTAAACTGACATTTCTTGAATCACTTATTGAAGAAGAGTCACTCTTCCTCCAAAAGAAATCCCAGATGCATCCAATGATTTCAAGGTTATGCATAGCGACGAATCTTCGCCATTGGGGTAAAAATTGGCATTTTAAAAAATTCAAATTTGCAAATTTGGGGGACCCGGACGTCGGCCATTTAGCCAAAAAATTTTGGGACAATTTTTTTAGGTGTCGGTTCACCGTGCGTTGATAATAGTATCACGAATATTTTTAAAAATTCGCCAACAATCCCGCCTAAATAGAGGACCCTTTTCACCATAAAATTTTAAAATTTCTAAATTATCCCGTCCAATTAGCCAAGTATACCACTATATATAACTAACACCCCATCAATAATTTTTCATTTCTAGACCCTGTTCTATACTAGACGGATATCTCGACCCAGTTCTACACTAGATCGGACACATTTCTGCACCAAACAAGATCGAAACCATTTTTGCACCTGCATCTGGATGACTACTGGACCCTATTCTGCACAAGGTCGATATTCGCACCCTATTTTGCATCCGAATGGATTATCAAACCCTTTTTAGGACAAGGTCGATATTTGGACCCTATTTTGCATCCAAAAGGACTACCAAACCCTATTTTACATCCGGATGGACTACCAAACACTGTTTTGCACAAGGCTGATATCTGGAACCTATTTTGCATTCGAATGGACTACCAGACTCTTTTCTGCACAAGGTCAATATCCAGACCCTATTTTGCATCCGAACGGACTACTAGACCTTTTCTTGCACAAGGTCGATATCTGAACCTTATTTTGCATCCGAATGGACTACCAAACCCTTTTCTGCACAAGGTTGATATCCGAACCCTGTTTTGCATCCGAACGGACTATTGGACCCTTTTTTGCACAAGGTCGATATCTGGACCCTATTTTGCATCCGAACGGACTACCAAACCCTTTTCTACACAAGGTCGATATTCGGACCCTGTTTTGCATCCGAACAGACTACTGACCCCTATTTTACAAAGAGAAAAATACATCTAATTTTGGAAATGCCCTCCCTTGGATCCCCCAATGATGTAGTAGGGGGCGTTGCTCCCCCTACACCCCCTTCATAGAGTGGTTCCAAGCGCGGATGAAAATAAGACCTCCAAATTAGAGAGAATTAGGCTCCACAACTAATACCATGTGTAGTACCCAGTTTGAGATCACACATTTTTCTAAAGCTGGTTCAAGGTCAAACCATTTTTTGCATTGGCCCATGGTTGGATCTCATTTTCCACCTAATTTGACCATAAATTTCAAATTCACCAATATTTTATATATTTTTTTATAATAAGGTAATTCGCCATGTCCTCCTACATGAATTTGGTCGAGATTCGCCAGGATTTCGCAACAGATTTGCCATTTTTTTACAAGTACACTTTGGGTATGACCCCTTATAACCCTGAATGAATTACTTTCCCACAAATTTTATCCACTAGTATTTTCTATTCCACCACCTCTAGCTTCTTATAATGGAGTGGAATTCCTAAGTAGTCAAATGGGAGGGAACCTAGAGAGAAACCTAAGATGTTTAGAATTTGATCTTGGATACCCCTTTCGATATTAAAGAACACTACCTTAGACTTGATTGCATTCACTTCCTATATTATGGCTTCTAGATAGGTATTTAAGGCAACTTTGAGCGCTCTTGCCTCTCTAACATTGGTCACCCTAAGCAACTGTCACAACCCAAAATCTCACACATAAAATTTTGTTAAAAGAGCATTAAATTTGTATCTCAACCCAACGATTTGATAGATTCAGGCATATTTTTGTTTTTTCACTTCAAGACTAGTTACCACTGCAGCTTGTGTCTTAAGTGTTCGGGACATACCAACTTCCCGTATTAATTTACCATTTGGAATCCTTACTCCTTACTTGAGTTTATTCAAATTCTAGCGTGGGGTTGTCCTTTCAGGGCCCATATCACCTGAAAAGGGTGAGCGCTATAATCCCCTGCCCAAAGCTCAAGGATTCTCAATTCTTTCTTTCTTTGGTCCTCTAACCTATTACCTTTGGAACTCGCACTATTATGCCAGTGCTAGTCATTGACCCTCCGCTAAGGTTTGACTAGAGTCTGTCATCGCATGGCTTACAGACTAGGTGTTCAAAATCCAATCCCGATTGACGGTAATGCTGCCCATACCATCTATCGTTGGATTTTCCAACAACATGATTAGCTCTCTAACCATATTTTTCTGTTGGATACTCCCCAACCGGTTGAATTAGTGAACACCTTCACTTCTATCAAACTACCTTCCTGGAGCGACGTCCCATACCCTGGAGCGACGTCCCATACCGACGCTCTTTATTCTCAACAACTAGGACCACTGCCCTTGTTAGCTGGAGATCGAACAACATAGTCACACATAAGCCACCTCGTGACTTATGTGGTTGGGTGATATTTTATCTCTTTATTTACCAAGGTCAATTTCGGGGTGCATTCATTGCATTTAGTTTATTATTATTATATTTTTTTTTACTTAAGAGAATAAAATTGGTATAATTTGAGCTCATGTTTTAGGTGCTTCTACGAAAAGATATTTCGTATAAGATAGTAATTTTCTTATATTTTCATAAAATAAAAATAATTCTTAATACACCATATAGACATGAATATAAAGCAAAACTAAAAATACAACATTTCTCCATAGAAAATCATTAACTCTTTTAATGAAGAAAGTTCACTTTATTTAATTTAGCCACAAACTCCTGACTTATAAGTTCTAGCATAATAGTAGTAAATAATTTTTCCATAATACATATTAAAAGAAAAACATTCGTTACTTCTATTAAGATAACCTCTTCACCATTAAATAAAATATTTCTTTTACTTATAAACAAAAGGCTATAATTTAAAAATATTTTTGATTATTCCCTGTGATTCCCTAAAAGTCGTAGTGCAAGCTCAAACCCTACGCTCTTTAACCAATGGGTGCACTTGGCTGAAAATATACACATGATTACGCTAAGTGCCAATGCCTTGAAAAACATAACCAGTTATCAAACTCAATATTGCAATAATACAACCCTAATGTTATTAAAATACATGTCTGGATTTTGTTTTTAAAACACAACATTCAAACATCTTTTTCCAAAGCTTAATAAACATTTATATTTCTAATTTCTTTAACCTCAACACAGAAATTCAGCACCTATAATTCTCAGTTGAAAGAGAATTCATTAAATTTACAATAAAATATATGTCTAATAAGAAATAAATTATTTTAATAGAAATGACTCTTATTACACATCTATATATAAGAAATCATTTTTAGAATTTCAAATTTCAGAAATCACATATATTAGCAGTCTTTTCTGAAGTTCGCGCATTCAATAAGCCAGATAGTTTATTTTAAGGAAAAAAATCCTTCAATTGATGTTGTTTCCGAGAATGCATTTCATTGTCGTTGACTTGGTAGCTGCCGCTCTTCAAATTCCACCACTCAGACTTGCCAAAAGGAAAGAGTCTAAGGATGGGATCAACTTGGCCTCTAAATTGTTCTAAATGACACACAACCATGCACAACAAGCATACTTTGATAACAAATAATGCTTTAAATAGTTTTCACAATGCATATCATAAAGACAGGAAACATAGTTACTTTAGCTGCAAATGATGACTGTTCTAAAAAGGACCTCCTCACGGGTATATATTAATCACGATATCTCACACTTTCATATGCTTTGTAATCTTCCATACTGGGCAAAGTGATTTTAGAACGTATGTTGAATAACCAAATATCACACAACACTCAAACATGAGATATGGTGTGAACATATGCGTTTTCTTAAATAAAAGACACTCAACAGGGTTTAATAATTTAAAATAAAGCTTTTACCTAAAGTTTCTGAACCACGTTGTTATTTTTATTCACAGAAGATGATTCAAGAATTTAATATTTTCAATAGGCGTTTGTTCAAGGAATGATTTATTTATCTATTTACCAGAATATTTCCTTAAGTCAGTTTTTTTTTTAATAAAATATCAATTACCCAAAATTTAAAAGCAAATTTCATTTTCCCCATACCCAGGTTGTGTTTTAATGAACTATTCATTTAAAGCCATTACCCAAAAAGCAAATATGTTTTCCTTACGCAAACACTGTAACAAAAATTAATTTTTAATATATAGAACCCATCCACAACATGTTCTTCCCACAGATTTTATAATGACATCTAGTTTTTTTTTTTTTTTAATTAACAATACCCATTTGCAAGTGAACACGAAAACTGACTTGTTCCCTTAATTCGTTGCAACAGTTCAGCGGATGGTTGCCCTACTACTCCCAATCAGGTTTTGTCGCAGAGGAAATAGCGAAGGGTGGTTGTTTGCAAGTGAACACGAAAACTGACTTGTTCCCTTAATTCGTTGCAACAGTTCAGCGGATGGTTGCCCTACTACTCCCAATCAGGTTTTGTCGCAGAGGAAATAGCGAAGGGTGGTTGTTTCATGCCAAACGGAAATTAAACATTCCACTGTCTCTTCTCTCAAACATTCACCACGACGATGATCCAAAATCTTCCCTTCTCGAGCTATTAAATAGAAAATTCTACGAGCTTACGGGTTGACACCTCTTTTTTTTTTATTGCTAGATTTTGCCTTAAAGGTGTGTCCAAGTGTACAAATTATTTTGAACCGAGAGTTAGCAGAAATATATATTTTATATGGTTTTTTTTCATCCGAAAGAATATTGGAAGCATTTGTTAATTAATTATTATTTTTTTATAAGTTGGTCCTATACCTCTTCTATGTCTTTGGACGTATATGCATATATATTAGCTTTAATTATTTATAGTTTACCCTTTGATTTTTCTTTGACTTTCCTTACTTTTTTTTGGTAATTTTTTTTTGGTAAATAAAAGTCTTCATTAATTACCGGGTTTTGCAGGTTAACCCAAAACCTATTACAATATCCAACCTTCTGCTAAGATTGTAGATCCTAGTCATCCTTGAAACTTTCTTACCAAAACTTGTGTTGAATCCCCTACAACACCTTACTAACAAGGCACACCCATACCTAAACATAACTATAACCATTACTTACATTGACAGGAAATTGAAGTTTGGAACTTTGCACTTGTGAAACATGTTGCTTGCCCATTTCCTATTCTTTGTCGAAATCTTCCAAGGCTTACACCCTGTTACCTTCATTTCCAATTTGGTATGATTTAGAGGGAAACCCCATAGTTATTACCAACTCCATGGGGAAAGAACACCCATTCATCTTTCTCCTTAATGGGTAGGTTTCTTTTCATGACTAATAATGTTTTCCACTTCATGTGGCACACCTTGTGTCCATGTCACCAAACTACCAACATCAACACCTATGTTGGCTAATTTTTCAGTTGACCTGTTGACCTCACGGTACATATGACGAGCCCTCTTGTTCTGTCTTACTGTAAAAAGGATCCTCACTTCATGGATGACTCCCTCGATTCTCCATGGAGGTTTTTTGCCATTGGTTAACAGGTTGATGATGTTCATAGAATCACCTTCAATCATCAAGTTACCTTGAGTTTCTTGGGCTACTTGCAACCCTCTCCAAAGGGCTCTAGCTTCTACTTCGTTATTAGTTCTGATTCCCAATGGTTCAGTGAATGCCTTGACCAGATTTCCTTGATGATCCTTGATTATTCCTCCAACTCCTGCTCTTCCCGGGTTCTCCTTGGCTGCACCATCAAAATTTAGTTTAAACCAACCCTGGGGGTGGCTCCCAAGAAATCTCATTTCTGGGATTGGGCAAAGGAATGGAAGGTTTGTCCTCAATACCTAAGGCCCGAGCTAATTATTTTTCTTGGGGAGGAATTGAGTGGTTCTCATCCACTAAGGTGCTAAGGTTTTCTTTCGCAAAGACAATAATCCTATTGAGGATGGTTTTTGGGTTGTGAATGGTATCCTTAAAGGCTCTATGGTTCCTTTCTAGCCAAATCTGCTAGAGAAAATGATGCCAACAAATTTTCCATAGGTACTTAAGTTTTAGGCTAATAAAGGGTTGAGGCCATTGATGGAAAACTTCGGATATAAGAGCAGGCTTAACCCACGAGATCCTAAAGGATTGGAAAAGTTCATCTAGGATGGACTCCGCTACCGAACACTCCAGAAACAAGTGTTGGGTTGTCTCCCACCCTACCCTGCACATGTAGCAACGGTTAGCAATAACCATACCTTTGGATAACATATTATCCATAGTGAGGATTTTTCCTTGAATCACCAGCCATGAAAAAAAGGATATTTTAGGAATTAAGCCTTTGATCCAAACCAAACTCGGTTGAAATTGTTGACCTTCCACATTGAGAAGCAAATTATAGGCCGATTTAACTATGAATTCACCACTTTCAGTCTCAGCCCAAACAATGTGATCTTCATCCTCTCTAGAGGGAATAATTTTATGAGTTAAAATGTTATAAATCTCTTCAGACTCTGCTTCAAAACCTTATACTCTGATGTGTTTCCACCTGTTGATATTTATATCCTACCACATATAATTTGCAACCTTCTTCCCAATATGCTGCTCCATATGCTCTTGAATCCTAGCCAAACGAGGATTCTGGGATAACTCCTCAGCTCTCACCCATCGATCCTTCCAAAAGTATATTGTTTGCCCATTTCCTAGAATCCATCTAAGACCTTTCTTGACAAGATCCCTGCTCGTGAGGATTGCCTTCCAAAAAGCAGACCCCCTTCTTGCTAAGTTGTCATTAAGGAAGTTCACACCTTGGAGATATTTCCTCCTAACTATGGCAGTCCATTCATTATCGACCTTAGTCAATAACCGCCACGCTTGTTTGGCTAGCAGAGCTGTATTGAGATGAGCAACTCTCCTCAATCCTAACCCCCCATCAGCTGTATTGACTTTCCTTACTTGCTAGACATGCAAAAGTCCAAAATGTATGATGAAAAATTTAATATTATTTATCTATTTACTTGATATATATATATAACCCTTTATTGAAATACATTTATGATTATGATCATTATATTTTTTATATATTTTTTAATAATCGTTATTATTATATTTTTATTTTATTATTTTATTTATATTATTATTATTCTCTTTAATTAATATTAAAATCATTGATAAGGGTATGTGGTAACTCAAGACACTGGTAAATAACTCATTTTCACACAAACATATATACACTAAATGACAGGCAGAATGCAATGCAAGTGCAGTTTCTATTGTGGGCTTTCATGTACCCACGAACCAAGGTGCTCACGAGACGACATCATATCCAACATACTTGACGTTTCCAACATTGCCAAGTCAGAGGGTGGTATTCTCTTCTATTTTTTGCTCAAACCTTGTTCCTACAACACAAAAACTAGATGCAAAATCACATTCTTCCAAGAAAAATAGATACAAATAGCGGGGATGTGACATACTCCCCCTCTTAGGATTAACACAGTCCCTGTGTTAGCTTGTAAAAATAATAAAGATATATATATATATATATATATATATATATATGCACACTTCAAAAACAAATAGACATTTACAAAACAGTCACTTTTAATATGCATAACAAATTATCATCATGGCATTACATAGAAGATAAATTATATAGTAAGCCTGTTTAATATGCATAAACAATCCCATCATAACAAAAAGAAGTTTACATCTTTTACAATAGTAAATTGTCTTTTGGTATCAATTTTCAAACAGGTAAGGAAACTAGTTTCTCATGCTAGTAACATCTTCCTAGGTGACATTCCTCTTAGAATATTGGTCCCACTATACCCTACATTGCTCCACAGTTCTTTTTATTTATTGCTTGGTTCTATAGCCCAAAATTTTCACTGGTTGGACCTGAATGAGTTGTGGGTCCAACATCTGTAGGTGAGTAACATCCAAAATATGGGATGGATCAGCTACATATTTACGTAGGAGAGATACATGGAAAACACTATGGATTTTTGACAAATTCAATGGCAAAGCAAGTTTGTAGGTGACAAGATTGATTTTGTCGATTATGTCAAAAGGACTAACAAATATAGGACTTAATTTGGTGTATTTTATAGAACTTTTGGTCGGCTTAACACTAAGGAAGACTTTATCACCAACGACAAACTCATGAGGTGTTATTTTAAGGTCAACATAACTTTTTTTATGTTCAGCGGCTTCCTAATATCGCTGGCGTATTTCCTTCAGTTAGATTTCCATACGTTTTACAGCTTCAGGACCGATCACCTCTCGATCGTCCAAATTATCCCACGTTAACAATGTCTTGCACCTTATCAAAAGAGGCCATGCCTAATGTGGTATGATAGTTATTATTATAGGTAAATTCCACCAAGAAGAGATAATCTTCTCACTTGCTCTAGTGGTCCATACAGTAAATGTGTAGCATATCCTCGAGTACTTGATTGACCTGCTTGGTATGTCCAACCATCTATAGATGATAAGTAGTGCTAATGTTAAGTCTAGTTCCCCAAGCTCCGTATAAAGATTACCAAAACTCAGATGTAAAATGTGAGTCTATATCTGAAATAATTACTTCAAGAAATCCATGTAACCTTACTATGTCTCAAGTAAATTTATGTGCTATAGCAGAAGGATCATCTCGCACATTACCTGGTATAAAATGTGCTACTTTAGTTAACTTATCCACTATTACAAATATCACATCATGCTGAAAAAGATTTTTGGAAGACCCACAATAAAATCCATGGTTATTACTTACCAGTTTTGTTTTGGTACTTCGAACAGATGCAATTTTCCACTAGGATGTTGATGTTTCGCTTTGACCTTTTGACATTCAAGGCATCTTGCAACAAATTGCACCACATATTTTTTCATTCCAGGCCAAAAATAATATTTTTTCAAGTTTTCCCTCATTTTTATTACCCCTAGGTGAGCAGAGTAGGGAGCATAATGAGATTCTTGCAGAATAGTTCTTTTAAGTCTTTCATTATTGGGTACTACTATTTTGTTTCAAAAATAAATTAAATCTTGCTTAATAATATAGTCTCTATTTCAACTAGGTTCTTGCTCAACCTTGTTATGACATGATTTGCAAAACTCATCATACTTCTGCAACTCTGTGATCTATTCTTTCAGTTCATACTAACACCTTTGTGAAAGCGGCTATGTGCCTTCTCCTACTAAGAGCATCTTCCAGCTTATTTTCCTTTCCTTTAATGTATTCGATACCAAAATCATATTCAGCAAGAAACTCCATCCTTCTTCGTTGTCTAAAATTTAGTAAAGGTTGAGTAAATATATATTCTAAACTCTAGTGATCGATTTTAAGCTCAAAGGGTTTCCCAAACAAATAATACCTCCAAATTTTAAGAGAATGGACAATTGTTGCCAACTTTAAATCATGGGTGGCATAATTAATATCATGTTTCTTAAGTTTTCTAGATTCATATGCTACTACGGCCTCATCCTACATCAACACACCACCTAATCCCACTAATGAGGTATCGGTACAAACTATGAATTTTTTATTTAAATAAGGTATTTTCAATATACGTGCAATTGTCAATTTCTCTTTAAGAATTCTGAAGGCTTCTTCACACTGAGTCATCCATTTAAATACTTGCCCTTTCCTTTACAAATTAGTTATGGGATATGCAACTTTTGAGAATCCTCTCTCAAATCGTCGATAGTAGCCAGCCATTCCCATAAAACTTCTTACTTATGACACATTGGTTGGAGCTGGCCAATCTATTATAGCCTCAATATTTTTGGGATCTACGGATATTCCTTTAGCTGAGACAATGTGTCACAAGTACTGCACTTGTGGTGTATAAAATTTGCATTTGGATAAATTTCTATATAACTGATTTTTCTTGAGGATCCCTAACACTATTCTCATGTGCTCATCGTGTTCTTCTCTGTTTCGAGAATAAATCAAGATATCATCTAAAAATATAAGCACAAGTCGGTTTAATTATTCTCAAAACACACTGTTCATCAGGTTCATAAATGTGGCTGGTGCATTAGTTAAACTAAATGGTAATACCGTGAACTCATAATGCCAATACAAAGTTTTGAAAGTAGTTTTGTAGGTATCCTCTTCTCGGATTATTAATTGGTGATAAACCGACTTAAGATCGATTTTAGAAAATATTGTGGTTCCCTTTAGATGATCAAATAGGTCATCAATTCTAGGCAATTGATACTTATTCTTAACAATCATCTTGTTAAGCATCCTATAATCAATGCATAATCTTAAAGAACCATCCTTCTTCTTAACAAATAAAACTGGCGCTCCCCATGGTGATACATTGGGTTTAATATGACCCTTCTCCAATAAATCTTGTAGTTGAGTTTTAAGTTCTTGTAACTCTAGTGATGTCATACGATACGGGGTCCTCACAACTGGAGTTGCTCCAAGCACAAGTTCAATCAAAAAATCAAATTCTCTTTTTGGTGGTAATCTTGGAAAATCTTCAAGAAATACATCCCTATACTCACCAAGTACTGGATATTGTTGGTATAATGCTGCACTTGAATCAGTTTCCTCTTTTTTGTTCATATTTACTACATACAACTTACATCCTTTCCTCCATGCTCTCTTGGCTTGCATACTAGTTATTAAATGAGGCTCAAAAGATATTCTATTGCAATGAATGCAGATTCTTTTATTAGTATCGTTTGTAAAATCCATTCATATCTCTTCAAAATTTAGTAATGATTTATGAGCCTTAAGCCAATCTACTCCTAGAATTATATCAAATGCATGTAAGGGAGCTACATATAAATGCAATTAAATTTTTCCTTGAGGTATTTCTATATGTGGTTCAAATAGAAATTGATTGACTACATAAGTTTGTCCTCAACCATACTCAACTTGCCACCCTTTTGCTAAAATCCCAAGTTTTACAGGTACATCCCTCAAAATATTATTTGAAACAAAATTGTCGGTAGCACCACTATCAATTAATATATTCACATTTCTCTTGCCTAATTTTCCCTTAATTAAAAATGGAGTAGTTTGCCCTGAAAGGTTAAGATTACCTGTGGCAGCAAAAATTATGTGCGGTGCTTCCTCTATGGGATTTCTACGGTCTGCTCTATTTGGGTATTGTCTGGCAAAAGGGTCTAGTGCCCCACACGTAAAACAGGCGTTTGGTCCATAATTCTTTTGATTATTATTTTCCTTGTTCTAGTTGCCATTTTTACTTTGTTCTCTATTGTTGTTTTTCTTTTCTTGGAAATTCCTTCGATCTGACTACCCTTTGTACCCTTGGTGTTTGCCCTTGTTCCTGTTGTCACTTCTGTTACGACCCCTATCTTTGAATTTACTATTTTGTTCCATACCTAGATTCTGTTCAAGATACCTTCTCTTCCTTGCATTATCTCTTTCTTGTTGGTAGAAAGCTTTTACCTCTTTTTGCCTCGATTCCTCATATCGAGCGACATCATAGGCAACTTATAGTGTTTAGGGTAACTTCCCTCTTATAGGTTGACTATACTTTAGATGCAGTCCCATGACAAATTTGTGTACCTTAAACTTCTCTTGCCCATCAAAATCTGGGGCATACTTAAGTAATTGCACAAAATTTTGGTAATACTCAACTACCGTCATGTTGCCTGTAAATTCTTTGTGTTTTTCAATATAGAATTGCTCCATGAGGAAATGGATTTTGAACTCCCTTACAAATTCTTCCCAAGGTATATCTGCTGCTTATTTCGGAGTAGCTTTCCTATATGTGGTCCACCAGGTCTTGGCAGGACCTTCTAAATGAGCTACTACCCATGTAGTTTTTGCCTCAGAACAAAGGGGTTAGATGGAAAAATATTCTCTGGCTTCACTAAGCCAATTAACGATGATTTATCCATCATCACATCCATAAAATTTAGAAATATCCAATTTATTTCTCTTTTTGCAGTTCTTCACCTACTTTCCTCTTTGAGGATCCTTCTGGGAATTGGCTTATATTATTATTTGTCTTTTTCTAAGTCAGGTTTTCAATAACCTTTTACTGTTGGGTAATCAGCTCCTATTGTTGAGCCATCTATATCCGCTACTGATACATATGCTCACTCAGCTGAGCCCTCTGGATCTCCATATACTAACACTTTTGGTTCAGTTGATCTTGCATGAGCTGAATCATACGAGCCATGTTCTCACAATTTTGAGTAGCTCTTGTGGCTACAAGCTCTTTTTCCTTTCTAACCACCCGACGTGGTGTTTCAGCAGCTTGCACCCTTTTTGAATCCTTCATGAGTTGTCTTTGTTCTTTCCTTGAAACCTTTGCAATCTCCTCTTACAGATTTATATTGGCCCTCCATGAGGTACCTGCCATAACTGGCATCAAAGATTTTGTTAGAACAACTATGTTAGTCAAGGTTTCGCAAACCTAGGCTCTGATACCAACTGTCACAACCTCAAATCTCACACATAAAATTTTGTTAAAAGAGCATTAACTTTGTATCTCAACCCAACGATTTGATAGCTTCAGACATATTTTTGTTTTTTCACTTCAAGACTAGTTACCATTGTAGCTGGTGTCTTAGGTTTTCAGGATCGGTCAGCTTCCTGCATTAATTCATCATTTGGAATCCTTACTTCTTACTCGAGTTTATTCGGATTCTGGCATGGGGTTGTCCTTTCAAGGCCTATATCACCTAAAAAGGGTGAGCGCTATAATCCCTTGCCCAAAGATCAAGGATTTTTAATCATTTTTTTATTTGGTCCTCTGAACTATTAGCTTTGGAACCCATGCTATTATGCCAGTGCTAGTCATTGACCCTCCGCTAAGGTTTTACTAGAGTCTGCCATCGCATGGCTTACGGACTAGGTGTTAAAAATCCAATCTCGATTGACTGTAATGCTGCCCATACCATCTACCCTTGGATTTTCCAACAATATGATTAGCTCTCTAACCATATTTTTCTGTTGGCTACTCCCCAATTGGTTGAATTAGTGAACACCTTCACTTCTATCAGACTGCCTTCCTGGAACGATGTCCCATACCGACACTCTTTATTCTCAACAGCTAGGACCACTGCCCCTGTTAGCTGGAGATCAGACAACATAGTCACACATAAGCCACCTCGTGACTTTTGTGGTTGGGTGATATTTTATCTGTTTATTTACCAAGTTCAATTTTGGGGTGCATTCATTGCATTTAGTTTATTATTATTATATTTTTTTACTTAAGAGAATAGAATTGGTATAATTTGAGCTCATGTTCTAGGTGCTTCTATGAAAAGATATTTCGTATAAGATAGTAATTTTCTTATATTTTCATCAAATAAAAATAACTATTAATACACCATATAGACATGAATATAAAACAAAACTAAAAATACAGTATTTCTCGAGAGCAAATCATTAACTCTTTTAATGAAGAAAGTTCACTTTATTTAATTTAGCCACAAACTCCCGACTTATAAGTTCCAGCACAATAGTAGTAAATATTTTTTCCATAATACATATTAAGAGAAAAATATTCTTTACTTCCATTAAGATAACCTCTTCACCATTAAATAAAACATTTCTTTTACTTATAAAGAAAAGGCTATAATTTAAAAATTCCCTATGATTCCCTAAAAGTCTAGTGCAACCTAAAAACCTACGCTCTTTAACCAATGGGTGCACTTGGCTGAAAACATACATATGATTACGCTAAGTGCTAATGCCTTGAAAAACAAAACCAGTTATCAAACTCAGTATTGCAATAATACAACCCTAATGTTATTAAAATACATGTTTGGATTTTTTTAAAACACAAAATTCAAACATCTTTGTCCAAAGCTTAATAATCATTTATATTTCTAATTTATTTAACCTCAACACATAAATCAACGCCTATAATTCTCAGTTGAAAGAGAATTCATTAAATTCACAATAATATATATGTCTAATAAGAAAGAAATCAGTTTAATAGAAATGACTCTTATTACACATATATATTTAAGAAATCATTTTTAGAATTTCAAATTCCATAAATCACATATATCAGCAGTATTTTTTGAAGTCTGTGCATTCAATAAGCCAGATAGTTTATTTTAAGGAAAAAAATCCTTCAATTGACATTGTTTTCGAGAATGCATTTCATTGCTGTTGACTTGGTAATTGGCGCTCTTCAAATTCCACCACTCAGACTTGATAAAAGGAAAGAGTCCAGGGATGGGATCAGCTTGGGCTTTAATTTGTTCTAAATGACACACAACCATGCACAACAAACATACTTTGATAACAAACAATGCTTTAAATAGTTTTCACAATGCATATCATAAGTTTTGGAAACATAATTACTTTAGCTGCAAATGATGACTGTTCTAAAAAGGACCTCCTCACGAGTATATATTAATCACGATATCCCACACTTTCATATGCTTTGTAATCTTCCATACTGGGCAAAGTGGTTTCAAAACGTATGTTGAATAACCAAATATCACACAACACTCAAACATGGGATATGGTGTGAAAATACACGTTTTCTTAAATAAAAGACACTCAACAGGGTTTAATAATTTAAAATAAATCTTTTACCTAAAATTTATGAACCACGTTGTTATTTTTATTCACAGAAGATGATTCAAGAATTTAATCTTTTCAATAGGCGTTTGTTCAAGGAATGATTCATTTATATATTTCCCAAGATATTTCCTTAAGTTAGTTTTTTTTTTAATAAAATATTAATTGCCCAGAATTTTCCCCATACCCAGGTTGTGTTTTATTGAAATATTCATTTAAATCCATTACCCAAAAAGCAAATACATTTTCCTTACCCACACACTATAACATAAATTAATTTTTACTATATAGAACCCATCCACAACATATTCTTCCCACAAATTTTATAATGACATACAAGCTTGGTTTTGATAAAAAGTTGGAGAAAGATGAAGAATCAAACTGAGAAGAGTCTCATAAGATCAAGATTTCATTGGAGTTAAGAGAAATTTTAAGCAAAGCATCAAGATGGAAGCCAAGATTTAAATTCCTTCAAACAGCCAAGATTTAAATTCCTTCATTTTGAAGGAGATGTTAATGCTGGTAAGTTGAATCATTGGCTAAAGAAACTTGAGGTCTACTTCAACATCCAAGGAGTAGTCATTGTTGGTTCAAAATTTGCCTATGGTAAATTGTGCGTCTTAAAATTGGCCAAAATTGAATGATCAGTCAAGCTGCAAGGCTTATCCAGGTCAATCTCCAAGGAAGGTTGACTCTTGCAAGGTTCTAACTAGCCAAAACTATGGTGGGAAAAGGGTGCAAAAAGAAATAAATGTAGATAAAGCTAGAACTTAAGGTGCTACATGTTAAACAACATCAAGAAGTACATGAATATTATGAAACAAACCAAACCTCCAAACTTCGTAACAGATCAACCAATTTTTATAAAATGCAGAACAACATATTTCTAGTTTTCAACCCAACAGATTGCAAATTCTAGGACTAGAAAATGAGTATGTACAAAAATCCAGAGATAATAATTAATGCCATACGTATTTATCTAGCTAAAACATAAATAATCATTCACTCATACACTCATTGAAGGTGGGAAAGAGGTGGCAAATTACTATCCCACTTCCACCCTTGAATGAGACTCTGCATGACTTGAGACTTGAGCAATCTTCCCAACCCTTCTGCCATAATGATAAACAAATAAGGAGATAAAGGATATCCTTGCATCAATCCCTTTGAGGCCTCAAACAACTCTGATGGCTCATTATTAACAAGAATAGAGAGTGAGGAAGAAGAAACACAGCTCATCACCCATCTAATCCATTCCTCCTCAAATACAAAAGCAGCAAGAACTTTATGAAGAAAGGACCATCTAACCCGATCATAGGCTTTGGCCATGTCCAACTTAATGAACATAGTTTTCTCCTTAAAAGTTTCCATCGAGTGAATAGCTTCTGTAGCAATAACAACCCCATCCAATATTTTTCGGCCAACAAGAAACCCTCCTTGCTCCTCAGAGATGATTTTGCTCAACCATATCTTCAGCCTCTCAGCAATATTTTTTGTGATGATCTTATACACAACATTGCAGAGACCAATAGGCCTGAACATATCCAAGGAATTTGCTCTCTCTTTTTTGGGTATAAGCACCACAAAGGTAGCATTTAGGGCCTTAGCATCTGTTTGTTCTTTTGGGACTCATGGACCACCTCCAAAAGATAAAATTTGATTAAATCCCAAAAATCCTGATAAAACTCAATCAAGAATCCAGATGGGCCTTGGGATTTTCCTTTTTTCATCTTGAATACAACATTTTACAACTCCTCAATGGAAATTGGACCCATCAAGTGCTCATTCATCTCTATAGAAACAATTGCTGGAATATAGTTTAGAGGAAGCTTTTCATTCTCATCATCTGATAGGGAGTCCTCCTTGAAGAGAGGAAAAATACCTCTTAGTCTCTTCTAAAATATTCTTGAAATAAGAGAGTAAGGAACCCTGAGAATTCACAAGAGAGGTAATCAGGTTACCATTACAGCAGGCCTTAACTGAGTTATAAAAGAAAACTGTGTTCCTATCCCCTTCCTGAAGCCAATCTACTTGAGATTTTTATTTCCAAAAAAATTCTTCCCTCAGTTCCCATTCAGCAAGGTCTTTCGCAACCTCAAATTCCTCAACAAGAAGCTCCTTCGTGAATCCTTGATCTCTAATATTCCTTGAATCTTCTTCCATCCTCCTAAGAGCTACCAACTTAGCCAAGGAAAGGTTCCCAAAATTCAGTCTATTCCATCTCTTCAATTTATGTTTTATAAATTATAGTTGCTTCATAAAGGAATACATAGCGGTGCCATGAGGAGGTTTTCTAGTGGTCCACCAGCCTCACATGAAATCATGAAGCTTAGGATCACGAAGCCACATAAGTTGAAACTTAAAGGAGGAATTATTTTTTAGCCCTAACTCCAAAGCAGAGAGTTTGATATGCCAATGATGAGATCCCCTACCCTCCAAAATCATAGAACTAGCACTTCTATAATTACCCATACAATAACTAGATATCAAAAACCTATCCAGTCTCTCTGAGATGGAAGCTTCCCTACACCTTCTATTGTGCCAAGTAAAGATCCCGTTATCTGGCTTGACAAAAGGAAAGAGTCTAGGGATGGGATCAGCTTGGCATCTAATTTTTTCTAAATGACACATAACCATGCACAAAAAGCATACTTTGATAACAAACAATGCTTTAAATAGTTTTCATAATGCATATCATAAGTACTGGAAACATAATTACTTTAGCTGCAAATGATGACTGTTCTAAAAAGGACCTCCTCATGGGTATATATTAATCACGATATCCCACACTTTCATATACTTTGTAATCTTCCATACTAGACAAAGTGGTTTCATAACCTATGTTGAATAACCAAATATCACACAACACTCGAAGATGGGATATGGTGTGAACATATGTGTTTTATTAAATAAAAAACACTTAACAGGGTTTAATAATTTTAAATAAAGCTTTTACCTAAATTTTTTGAACCACGTTGTTATTTTTATTCACAGAAGATGATTCAAGAATTTAATCTTTTCAATAGGCGTTTGTTCAAGGAATGATTCATTTATCTATTTCCCAGAACATTTCCTTAAGTTAGTTTTTTTTTAATAAAATATTAATTGCCCATAATTTTCCCCATACCTAGGTTGTGTTTGATTGAACTATTCATTTAAGGATATTACCCAAAAAGCAAATATGTTTTCCTTACCCACACACTGTAACATAAATTAATTTTTAATATATAGAACCCATCCACAACATGTTCTTCCCACAAATTTATAATGCCATCTAGTTTTTTTTTTTAAATTAACAATACCCATTTGCAAATGAACACCAAAACTGACCTGTTCCCTTAATTTGTTGTAGCAGTTCAGCGGATGGTTTCCCTGCTACTCCCAATCAGGTTTCGTCACAGAGGAAACAACGAAGGGTGGTTGTTTCACGCCAAACGAAATTTAAACATTCCACTGTCTCTTCTCTAAAACATTCACCTCAACGATGATCCAAAATCTTCCCTTCTCCAGCTATTAAATAGAAAATTCTACGAGCTTACGGGTTGACACTTTTTTTTTTATTGCCAGATTTCGCCTTAAAGATGTGTCCAAGTGTACAAATTCTTTTCAGCCGAGAGTTAGCGGAAATATATATATTTTACATATATATTTTTTCATCCGAAAGAATATTGGAAGCATTTGTTAATTTATTATTATTTATTTATAAGTTGGTCCTATACCTCTTCTATGTCTTTGTTCGTATATGCATATATATTAGCTTTAATTATTTATAGTTTACCCTTTGATTTTTCTTTGACTTGCTTTACTTGCTAGACATGCAAAAGTCCAAAATGTATGTTGACAAATTTAATATTATTTATCTATTTACTCGATATTATATATATATATATATATATATATATATATATAAACCCTTTATTGAAATACATTTATCATTATGATCATTATATTTTATATATATTTTTTAATAATTGTTATTATTATATTTTTATTTTATTTATTATTTATTTATATTATTATTTTTTATTATTATTCTCTTTAATTAATATTAAAATCATTGATAAGGGTATGTGGTAACTCAAGACACTGGTAAATAACTCATTTTCACACAAACATATATATACTAAATGACAGGCAGAATGCAATGCAAGTGCAGTTCCTATTGTGGGCTTCCATGTACCCACGGACTAAGGTGCTCACGACACGACATCATATCATACCTGACGTATCCAACATTGCCAAGTCAGAGGGTGGTATTCTCTTTTGTTTCCTGCTTGAACCTTGTTCTTGCAACACAAAAACTAGATGCAGAATCATATTCTTCCAAATAAAATGGATGCAAATAGTGGGGATGTGACATACTCCCCCTCTTAGGATTAACAAAGTCCTTGTGTTAGCTTGCAAAAATAATAAATATATACATATAAGTTACCACTTTCTATTATAATTCCTAAAAGTAGACATTTACAAAATAGTCACTTTTAATATGCATAACAAATTTTCATCATGGCATTACATAGAAGATAAATTATATAGTAAGCATATTTTATATGTATAAACAGTCCCATCATAACAAAAAGAAGTTTACATATTTTAAAATAGTAAATTGTCTTTTAGTATCAATTTTCAAACAAGTAAGGAAACTGGTTTCTTATGCTAGCAACATCTTCCCAGGTGGCATTCCTCTCGGAATACTGGTCCCACTGTACCCTACATTGCTCCATAGTCCTTTTCCTTAGTTGCTTGGTTCTATAGCCCAAAATTTTCATTGGTTGGACCTCAATGAGCTGCGGGTCCGACATCTGCAAGTAACATCCAAAATGTGGGATGGATCAGCTACATATTTACGTAGGAGGGATACATGGAAAACACTATGGATTTTTGAAAAATTTAGTGGCAAAGCAAGTTTGTAGGCAACATGACTGATTTTGGCGATTATGTCAAAAGGACCGACAAATCTAGGACTTAATTTGGTGTATTTTATGGAACTTTTGGTAGGCTTAACCCTAAGGAAGACTTTATCACCAAAAAAAAACTTATGGGGTGTTCTTTTAAGGTTAACATAACTTTTTTTATGGTCAGCGGCTTCCTATAATCGCTGGCGTATTTCCTTCAGTTGGCTTTCCATACATTTTACAGCTTCAAGACCGATCACCTCTTGATCGTCCAAATTATCCCACGTTAATGGTGTCTTGCACCTTCACCCATATATGGCCTCAAAAGGGGCCATGCCCAACGTGGTATGATAGCTATTGTTATAGGTAAATTCCACCAAGAAGAGATAATATTCTCACCTACTTTGGTGGTCCATACAATAAATGCGTAGCATATCCTCAAGCACTTGATTGACCCTCTCGGTCTGTCCATCCATATATGGATGATAAGCAATGCTAATATTGAGCCTATTTCCCCAAGCTCGATGTAAAGCTTACCAAAACTTAGATGTAAACCGTGAGTCTCTATCTAAAATAATTACTTCAAGAAATCAATGTAGCCTCACAATTTCCCATGCAAATTTTTGTGTTATGGCAGAAGCATCATCATGCACACTACCTGGTATAAAATGTGCCACTTTGGTTAACTTATCCACTATTACAAATATTGCATCATGCTGAAATCAGGTTTTTGGAAGACCCACAATGAAATCCATGGATATTACTTGCCACTTTTGTTTTGGTACTTCAAACAGATGCAATTTTCCACCAGGATGTTGATGTTCCGCTTTGACCTTCTGACATTCAAGGCATCTTGCAAAAAATTGCACTACATCTCTTTTCATTCCAGGCTAGAAATAATATTTTTTCAAGTTTTCCCTCATTTTGATTACACTTGGGTGAGAAGATTAGGGAGCATAATGAACTTCTTGCAGAATAGTTCTTTTAAGTCCTTCATTATTGGGTACTACTATTCTATTCGAAAATAAATTAAATATTGCTTAATACTATAGTATTTGTGTTGTTTGGGTTCTTGCTCAACATTTTTACGACATGATTTGCGAAACTCATCATCCTTCTACAACTCTGTGATTTTTTCTTTCAGTTCATACTAACACCTTGTGAAAGCGGCTATGTGCCTTCTCCTACTAAGAGCATCTGCAAACTTATTTTCCTTTTCTTTAATGTATTCGATACCAAATTCATATTCAGCCAGAAACTCCAACCTTCTTCGTTGTCTAGCATTTAGTAAATGTTGAGTAAATATATAATTCAAACTTTGGTGATCGATTTTAATCTCAAAGGGTTTTCCTAACAAATAATGCCTCCAAATTTTAAGGGCATGAACAACTGCTGCTAGCTCTAAGTCATGAGTGGCATAATTAATCTCATGTTTCTTGAGTTTTATGGATTCATATGCCACTATCGCTTCTTCCTACATCAATATGCCACCTAATCCTTCCATTGAGGCATCGGTACAAACTATGAATATTTTGTTTAGATCAGGTATCTTCAGTATAGGTGCAATTGTCAATTTCTCTTTAAGAGTTTTAAAGGCTTCTTCACACTAAGCCGACCATTTAAATGCTTTCCATTTCCTTTGCAAATTAGTTATGGGATATGCAACTTTTGAGAACCCTTTCACAAATCGTCGATAGTAGCCAGCCATTCCCATAAAACTTCTTACTTCTGACACATTGGTTGGAGCTGGCCAATCTATTATAGCCTCAATATTTTTGGGGTCTACGACTATTCCTTCGATTGAGACAATATGTCCCAAGTACTGCACTTATGGTGTATAAAATTCACATTTGGATAAATTTCCATATAATTGATTTTTCCTGAGGATCCCTAATACTATTCTCATGTGCTCATCATGTATTTCTTTATTTCGTAAATAAATCAAGATTTCATCCAAGAATATAAGCACAAACCGATCTAACTGCTCTCGAAACACACTATTCATTAGGTTCATAAATGCGGTTGGTGCATTAGTTAAACCAAATGGTAATACTATGAACTCATAATGCCCATACCGTGTTCTAAAAGTAGTTTTGTAGGTATCCTCTTCTCGGATTCTTAATTGGTGATAACCCTACCTAAGATCAATTTTAGAAAATATGGTGGCTCCTCTTAGCTGGTCAAATAAGTCATCAATTCTTGGCAATGGATACTTATTTTTAATAGTCATCTTGTTAAGCATCCTATAATCAATGCACAATCTTAGGGAACCATCTTTCTTCTTAACAAATAGAACTGGTGCTCCCCATGGTGACACACTGGGTTTAATATGACCCTTCTCCAATAAATACTATAGTTGAGTTTTAAGTTCTTGTAACTCTAGTGATGTCATACGGTATGGGGTCCTCACAACCGGAGTTGCTCCAGGCACAAGTTCTATAGAAAAATCAAATTCTCTTTTTGGTGGTAATCCTAGCAAATCTTTAGGAAAGACATCCCTATACTCACCTAGTACTAGATATTGTTGGAATAGTGTTGCACTTGAATCAATTTCCTCTTTTTTGTTCATCTTTACTACATACAACTTACATCCTTTCCTCCACGCTCTCTTGGCTTGCATACTGGTTATCAAATGAGGCTCAAGAGATGTTCTATTGCAATGAATGTAGATTCTTTGATTAGTATCATTTGTAAAATCCACCCATCTCTCTTCAAAATTTAGCAATGCTTTATGAGCCTTAAGCCAATCTACTCCTAGAATTATGTCAAATGCATGTAAGGGAGCTACATATAAATACTAGTTGATTTTTCCTTGTAGACATTGATTGACTACATAAGTTTATCCTGAGCCATACTCAACTTGCCACCCTTTTGCTAAAATCCCAAGTTTTACAGGTATATCCCTCAAAATATTATTTGAAACAAAACTATCGGTAGCACCACTATCAATTAATATATTCACATTTCTCTTGCCTATTTTTCCCTTAATTAAAAATGGAGTAGTTTGCCCTAGAAGGTTAGGATTGCTTGTGGCAGCAAAGATTCTATCTGTTGCTTCATCTGTGGAGTTCCTACGATCTGCTATTTTAGGGCATTGTCTAGAAAAATGGTCCAGTGCTCCACATGTAAAATAGGTGTTTGGTCCATCATTCTTTTGTTTATCATTTTCCTTGTTTTGGTTGTCATTTTTACCTTGTTCTCTATTATTGTTTTTCTTCTCTTGATAATTCCTTCAATTTGACTGCCCTTTGTACCCTTGGTTTCTGCCCTTGTTCCTATTGTCACTTTTGTTACGACCCCTATCTCTAAATTTCCTATTATGTTTCATACCTTGATTCTGTTCAGGATACCTTCTCTTCCTTGCATTATCTCTTTCTTGTTGGTAGAAAGCTTTTACCTCTTTTTGGCTCGATTCCTCATATCAAGCGGCATCATAGGCAACTGATAGTGTTTGGGGTAACTTCCCTCCTTCAGGTTGACTATACTTTGGATGCAGTCCCATGACAAATTTGTGTACCTTAAACTTATCTTGCCCATAAAAATCTGGGGCATACTTAAGTAGTTGCACAAACTTCTGGTAATACTCAACTACTGTCATGTTGCCTTGACGTAAATTTGTAAATTCTCCATGTTTTTCAATATAGAATTGCTTTGTGAGGAAATGGATTTTGAATTCCCTTACAAATTCTTCCCAAGGTATATTTGTTGCTTCTTTCTGAGTAGCTTTCTTGTATGTGGTCCACTAGGTCTTGGTAGGACCTTCTAAATGAGCAACTACCCATGTGGTTTTTGCTTCAAAACAAAGGGGTTGGATGGTAAAATAACCTTCGGCTTCACTAAGCCAATTAATGGTGATTTCTCCATCACCACATCCATAAAATTTAGAAATATCTAATTTCTTTAACTAATTTTGTAGTTTTTCACCTACTTTCCTCCTTGAGGATCCTTCTAGAAATTGGCTTATATTATTATTTATCTTTTTCTACGTCAGGTTTTCAATAACCTTTTATTGTTGGGTAATCAACTCCTATTGTTGGGCCATCTGTGCCTGTTGCTGATACATATGCTCACTCAGCTAAGCCCTCTAGATCTCCATCTGCTCACGCTTTTGGTTCAATTGATCTTGCATGAGCTGAATCATACGAGCCATGTTCTCATCATTTTGAGTAGCTTTTGCGGCTACAAGATTTTTTTCCTTTCTAACCACCACATGGTGTTTCAATAGCTTGCACCCTTTCTGACTCCTTCATGAGTCATCTTGGTCCTTTCCTCGAAACCTCTACAATACCCTCTTGCAGATTTATACTGGTCCTCAGCGAGGTACCTACCATAAATGACATCAAATATTTTGTTAGAACAACTATGTTAGCCAGGGTTTCGCAAACCTAGGCTCTGATACCAACTGTCACAACCAAAAATCTCACACATAAAATTTTGTTAAAAGAGCATTAACTTTGTATCTCAACCCAATGATTTGATAGATTCAGACATATTTTTGTTTTTTCACTTCAAGACTAGTTACCACTGTAGCTGGTGTCTTAAGTGTTCAGGACCGACCAAATTCCTGCATTAATTTACCATTTGGAATCCTTAATCCTTACTCAAGTTTATTTGAATTCTGGCATGGGGTTGTCCTTTCAGGGCCAATATCACCTGAAAATGGTGAACGTTGTAATCCCATGCCCAAAGCTCAAGGATTCTCAATCCTTTCTTTATTTTGTCCTCTGACCTATTAGCTTTGGAACCCATGCTATAATGCCAGTGCTAGTCATTGACCCTCCGCTAAGGTTTGGCTAGAGTCCACCATCGAATGGCTTATGAACTAGGTGTTCAAAATCCAATCCCGGTTGACTGTAATGTTGCCCATACCATCTACCGTTGGATTTTCCAACAACATGATTAGCTCTCTAACCATATTTTTCTATTGGCTACTCCCCAACTGGTTGAATTAGTGAACACCTTCACTTCTATCAGACTGCATTCCTGGATCGACGTCCCATACCAGCACTCTTTATTCTCAACTAGGACCACTGTCCCTGTTAGCTAGAGATCGGACAACGCAATCACACAGAAGCCTCCTCGTGATTTATGTGATTGGGTGATATTTTATCTCTTTATTTACCAAGGTCAATTCTAAAATGCATTCATTGCATTTAGTTTATTATTATTATATTTTTTTTACTTAAGAGAATAAAATTGGTACAATTTGAGCTCATGTTTTAGGTGCTTCTAGGAAAAGATCTTTCGTATAAGATAGTAATTTTCTTATATTTTCATCAAATAAAAATAATTCTTAATACATCGTATAGATATGAATATAAAGCAAAACTAAAAATACAGTATTTCTCGAGAGAAAATCATTATCTCTTTTATTGAAGAATGTCCACTTTATTTAATTTAGCCACAAACTCCTGACTTATAAGTTCAAGCATAATAGTAGTAACTAATTTTTTCATAATACATATTAAAAGAAAAATATTCTTTACTTCTATTAAGATAACCTCTTCACTATTAAATAAAACATTTCTTTTACTTATAAACAAAAGGCTATAATTTAAAAATTCCCAATGATTCGCTAAAAGTCATAGTGTAACCTAAAACCCTGCGCTCTTTAACCAATGGGTGCACTTGGCTAAAAACATACATATGATTACGCTAAGTGTTAATGCCTTGAAAAACAAAACTAGTTATCAAAATCAGTATTGCAATAATACAATCCTAATGTTATTAAAATACACGTCTGATTTTTTTTTAAAACACAAGATTCAAACATCTTTGTCCAAAGCTTAATAAACATTTATATTTCTAATTTATTTAACCTTAACACATAAATCGATGCCTATAATTCTTAGTTGAAAGAGAATTCATTAAATTTACAATAATATATATGTCTAATAAGAACGAAATCAGTTTAATAAAAATGACTCTTATTACACATCTATATATAAGAAATCATTTTTAGAATTTCAAATTCTAGAAATCACATATATTAGCAGTCTTTTTTGAATTCTGCGCATTCAATAAGCCAGATAGTTTATTTTAAGGGAAAAAAATCCTTCAATTGATGTTGTTTCTGAGAATGCATTTCATTTCCATTGACTTGGTAGCTGGCGCTCTTCAAATTCCACCACTCAGACTTGCCAAAAGGAAAGAGTCTAGGGATGGGATCAGCTTGGCCTCTAATTTGTTCTAAATGACACACAACCATGCACAACAAGCATACTTTGATAACAAACAATATTTTAAATAGTTTTCACAATGCATATCATAATTACTTGAAACATAATTACTTTAGCTGCAAATGATGACTCTTCTAAAAAGGGCCTCCTCACGGTTATATATTAATCATGATATCCCACACTTTCATATGCTTTGTAATCTTCCATACTGGGCAAAGTGGTTTCAGAACGTATGTTGAATAACCAAATATCACACAACACTCAAACATGGGATATGGTGTGAACATATGTGTTTTCTTAAATAAAAGACACTCAACAGGGTTTAATAATTTAAAATAAAGCTTTTATCTAAAATTTCTGAACCACGTTGTTATTTTTATTCACAGAAGATGATTCAAGAATTTAATCTTTTCAATAGGTGTTTTTTCAAGGAATGATTCATTTATCTATTTCCGAGAATATTTCCTTAAATCATTTTTTTTTTTAATAAAATATTAATTGCCCAGAATTTTCCCCATACCCAGGTTGTATTTTATTGAAATATTCATTTAAAGCCATTACCCAAAAAGCAAATACATTTTCCTTACCCACACAGTGTAACATAAATTAATTTTTAATATATAGAACCCATCCCCAACATGTTCTTCCCACAGATTTTATAATGCCACCTCGTTTTTTTTTTTAAATTAACAATACCCATTTGCAAATGAACATGAAAACTGACATGCTCTCTTAATTCGTTGCAACAGTTCAGCGGATGGTTGCCCTTCTACTCCCAACCAGGTTTCGTCGGAGAGGAAAAAGCGAAGGATGGTTGTTTCACGCCAAACGAAAATTAAACATTCCACTGTCTCTTCTCACAAACATTCACCTCGACGATGATCCAAAATCTTCCCTTATCGAGCTATTAAATAGAAAATTCTATGAGTTTACGGGTTGACACCTCTTTTTTTTTTATTGCCAAATTTCGCCTTAAAGGTGTGTCCAAGTGTACAAATTCTTTTCAGCCGAGAGTTAGTGGAAATCTATATATTTTATATGGTTTTTTTTCATCCGAAAGAAATATTGGAAGCATTTGTTAATTAATTATTTTTTTTTATAAGTTGGACCTGTACCTCTTCTATCTTTGGACGTATATGCATATATATTAGCTTTAATTTTTTATAGTTTACCCTTTGATTTTTCTTTGAATTGCCTTACTTGCTAGACATGCAAATGTCCAAAATGTATGTTGACAAATTTAATATTATTTATCTATTTACTTGATGTTATAAATTGAAATACATTTATCATTATGATCATTATTTTATATATATATATATATATTTTAATAATCGTTATTATTATATTTTTATTTTATTATTTTATTTATATTATTATTATTATTATTTATTGTTATTCTCTTTAATTAATAATAAAATCATTGATAAGGGTATGTGGTAACTCAAGATACTGGTAAATAACTCATTTTCACACAAACATATATACACTAAGTGACAGGGAATGCAATGCAAGTGCAGTTCCTATTGTGAGCTTTCGTGTACCCATGGACCAAGGTGCTCACGACATGACATACCTGGTGTATCCAACATTGCCAAGTCAGAGGGTGGTATTCTCTTCTGTTTCCTGCTCGAACCTTATTCCTGCAACACAAAAACTAGACGCAAAATCACATTCTTCCAAGAAAAATAGATACAAATAGCGGGGATGTGACAACAACCCTATGTCATCCAAAAATTATAAATGGGCTAGATTCATCACTCCCACTTGCACTCTTGAGATAACTCCTTGTTTTTTGTTCCTTCAAATAAATCTACCCAAACCTTAAGCAAGAATAATAAATAGGTATAGGGATATAGGATTTTCTTGTCGAATTTCCCTAGAGACTTGAAAAAGAACTGAGGAAATACCATTGATGAGTACTGAGAAGGAGGTTGAAGAGACACAACTCATGATCCACTCTCTCTAGCCTTGAGAGAAACCAAAATTCTCTAGCATTCTATCCAGAAACTACCAAGGGAATCTAACATAGTCCTTAGACATGTCTAATTTGATAAAATACCTCTTCAACCTTTTTGATGCAATATGTGGACTACTTATTATACCAAGATTACTTCGTCTAGAATTTATCGACCCTCCATAAATCCTCCTTGCTCTGGAGAGATAATATTATCTAGTACCTTCTTAATATTATCTAGTACCTTCTTGAGCCTTTCAGCCATCAATTTGGTAATGATCTTGTAGACTACATTGTAAAGTACAATCAAATGAAAGTCTCCAACATTGGAAGCTTCTCCTACTTTAGGAATCAAAGTAAGGAAAGTGTGGTTCATAGCCCATAACATGATTTTATTTGCACAATATTCTTCCACTATCCTGGTTACATCCTCCCCTATGTCATCCCAAAAAGCTTAGAAAAATTTAATCGGGAACCCATTAGGGCTTGGGGACTTTCCAGTTCTCATGTTAAAAACTATGTGTCTCACCTCCTCAAGATCGACAGTTTTTAAGAGGGCCTAGTTTTGTTCAATTGTTATAATCTATAGGATACAATTAAGTATCTCTTGTTTTGCTACAAGATTAGGATGGGTAAAAACTGAGAAAAGGTTTTCAAAGTAGAAATTTGTAGCTTGTTGCATACCTAGGATATTTTCCATCATATTACCATGAAGGTCTTTTAGATTGGGTAATGTGTTAGATTGTCTTATTTCTAAGGCTAAGTTATGGAAGAACTTGGTATTTTGATCGCCCTTCAACAACCATGAAGTTCTAGCTCTTTGTTTCCAATAGATCTCCTCTTGTTTGTCTATACTCTCTAAATATTTTTTGACCAACTCATCTTCTTGTTTCAAGTCTTCTATGTTTTTTTTAGTCCGAAATAGTGTGGCTAACTCCTCCATCCTTGCAACTAGTGGAACTCTTTGAAGCCAAATGTCTGATTTATTATTTCTTTTCTAGATATTGAGTTGAGCTTTGACATGTTGGAGTTATTTAAAGTCAAAAAAATATTGTTCCATGGGAAGGGTGCCCCTCCTCCCACCAAACTAAGATTTTATCCCTAATCTCTTCCTTTTCTAGCCAAAAATTCTCAAACTAAAATGGTCTAGAGAAATATTTATGGCCCATATCCCATTCCAAGAGAATTGAAAAGTGATTTGATTCTATACGATTGAAAATTTCTAGCCTGAGTGACCATCACAGAAAAACCTCTTCAGACACCAAGAATGCAATCCTACCTATTTATTTTTCCAAGGACATTAATCAAACTGAGTTGATTTAATTTAGAGATCATAAATTTATCCCCTTGATCCAAAGATAGGATTCCCCCTTCCTAATACCTAGCTAAAAGCTTAGCATTGAAATCGCCAACCAATATCCAATTCACCTCTTCCTTTCCTACCCTACTTGCTTGTAAAATTACTCATTGGAGGTGTTGCTCCCCATTTTTTTTAATCGTAGAAATTTGAAATCAACAAAATTTCTCCTAAAATCTTACTCTTGAAGAGAGATGTGAGAACCTCCCTTCATAAAATATGATCAATTGTTGTCCATTTTAGAGGATTACACAAAGTCAGTATACCCCTTGAAGCACCTTGGAATGCTACAACCATATGCTCTGCTTGTCTCCATATTTTCTTGGATATTCTATCTATCATCTGAATTGAAAATTTTATCTCTTGAAGGAGAATAAAATCTGAATGATGACTTTCAATTAAAATGTGAACAATAATTTGATGAGACCTACTGTTTAAGCCTCTAATTTTTCATAATTGTATAATTATTGAGAATTCGAAACCCAATAAGTATTAATCTACTTTACTCTTCCTTGGTTTACTAGTTGGTCACCCTCCATTGCCAATCACTCCCAATTTGATTTTTATCCCACACTCTTGGATAGGGAGTTTTTTAATTGTTTCTTTACTTTTTGAATTCCAAGAGTAGACTTCCTCTGTATTTATATCTATCTTTCATTGAGACATCCCTATCAACCAAGACCATGATAAGGTTAAGGTTCTCTAAAGTTGTTATGTCAATATGGTTTGGAATGGGTTGGATATTGGTCTCCAACATTGCTTGAGTTATCCTCTACTAGACTAATACATTTTTAGAGGGCAAATTTTCCCCTTGTGGTCCTGTTGGAACAAAATTTGCCTTCGGTTACGTTTGCACCCAAGACTTTGCCAATATTGAAAGACCAGGCTCAAACTAAGTTTGCCTGGTTCAATCTCTAGAGAAGGTTGGTTTCTTGCTTTGTTAAGGAAAAGGGATAGAGAGAAGGAAATGCATAAAGGGAGGGAAATATAGCTAATGCTAGGAGAATAAAGCGGTACAGATTAAGCAACAACACAACAATTATCACAACCTTTTGCAGAAAAGCATAATGTAACCCAAGACATAGAAACTAAAAATCCATGGCAAATATCTACTTAAACACAAATTTTTTGTAAGGTTAATTGCAGATCTAACTGAACGTGATACATAAATTCAGAGTAAGAATTAATGCATGATACATTCACTTTAGACTTAATTAGCAATAAACAACACATACATACTTGTAACACCAAAGAGCTCAGAACCAAAATGGATGATATTTATTAAAATTTTTAGTAGTCTAAATACATAGCCTTGTAAACGCCTAAGAGTCGACCATTTGCTTGGGTCACTCATTCTATATATAGAGTTTTACATAACAGAAAACTGAAAGTTGTTACAACAAACTGCCTGTAGGCTCATTCTGGTAAAGGAGTGGTTGAAGATCGAGATCTTTCTTGTTATGGAGATATTCTTTGAGTCATGGAGCTTTTAACTGAAAAGGTTAAGATCTTCTTGTTGCAGAGATCTTCTCAACCTCCTTTTAGACGTCATGGTCCACTTGATCTTTGAAATGTCATGAAATCATGAATTTTGGTCTTCATTTGCTCTTTGCTCTCCAAAATATCGCGATGTTGTGACTTTTAGCCTCCACCTTAGCTCTGCTTGTCAAAATATCACGTTGTCACAACTTTTTGTCTTCACTTGCTCTTTGCTCTCCAAAATGTCGTGTTTTCATGACTTTTAGCCTCCACCTTAGCTCTGTTTGTCAAAATGTCGCGCTGTCGTGACTTTTGGTCTTTTTTTGCTCTTTGCTCTCCAAAATTCCGCACTGTCATGACTCTTAGACTCCGCCTTAGCTCTTCTTGTCAAAATGTCGCACTATCACAACTTTTTATCTTCACTTGCTCTTCACTCTCCAAAATGTCGCACTGTTGCGAAATTTTTTCACACTTAGCAAAATTTGAGGAGAGTACCCTTTATTTCCCTGGGTGTGGTCATTTTGACCAACATTCTTGGTGCCTCTTGGGGTAATTATGTTAACTGAATGTCAAAACTTAGAGCCTTTATCCATTGGGGAACAAAGTCAAAGAAGAGAGAATAAAAATAAAAATGAAGGGAAAGAAAGGGAATGATACCAAGCACAAAAAATAAAACAAGCTTGAAAGTGATCACTTTTCTAGGGACTCTTCATCAAATATTTTTGCTTTTTCTTGGCCTGAAGGTGCTATAATGATTAGATATATTTCCCTTCCTTTATGCATTGCATTCTCTCTATCCCTTTTACTTAACAAAGCAAGGAACCAACTTTCTCTGGAGATTGAACCAGGCAAACTCAGTTTGATCTTGGTCTTTCAATGTTAGCAAAGTCTTGGGCGCAAATGTAATCGAAGGCGGATTTTGTTCCAACAATTTTTGGCACATCGGGAGTGCAAAAAAATGTAGACCTATCATTATTGTCAAATAGATTCTCAAGTGTGACCAGCCCTTTAGGGATATGGTTATTTTTTAACTGGATATCAAAGTCGTTTGATGATTTGGGGAGGAAGGAATACTCTAGGCCAAGACGTGATAAGTCAAGCTTACATAGAACACCTTATATTAATCTGTTAAATGATAATTTCCTCTTTATTATTTTCTCTTTTAAATTTTACTTTAAAATATTTAAATAACCTATTACTCCTAAATGATCATATTTCCTTTAGGTATATGGTTATGGTTATATTGCTTGAGATATCCTCTACTAGACTACTACATTTTTAGAGGGCAAATTTTCCCCTTGTGGTTCCCCCATTATAATTATCTCATTCTCCATGTCCATTAGGGTATTAAGAATTTCATACCTATTTAGGTTTCTCTCTTTTGTTTGGTTTGATCATGCCACCTTCTTCTTTTGCTTTTTCTTTCTCTTAGGTGCTTCAAAATCCTCTTCTAGTGTATTTAGGCTTAAGGTTGTGAGCTAAATTTCTTTCTTATTCTCATACATCTTGTCATCATTACCAATAGCATTCGATGGGATAAGCTCCTCTTGGATAATCTCAGGGCACAACTAGGCAGTATGTCCATGCTTATGATAAATCCTAGATCAAAAGGGGATCGATTCATAGTCTATTTGCTAGATCCAGGTTAAATCCTCAATATCTATTTCTATTTTAGTTGGCAATTGGTGATTAATATCCATATCAATACAGATCCAAGCATAAATGGTTGAAGCTCCTATCATCATATCTCTAGCTACTCCCAGATAGTGTCCCAAGAAATTACCCAATCTCTCAAAAATTGGTTTACACCAATATTCCATTGGTAGAGTATACAATCGAATCGAAACAACAATTGTAGTGACTTCCATATGTGGATCAAATCCTATCTTCCAAGGATTCATAAAAAAATGTGTTGCTCCATAGCTTCTCTTTCCCGATTCAAAAGCTTTGTCCCTATTTGCTCGATAAGAGAAACTCACTATATAATATCCATTACTAACGAGAAATATTGAAATATCCTCTAAAGACTCCCAATTATTTTGAATCCATGAGGTCATAAACCCTAGAGATGGTCTCATGCCAATAAACTTACATATTATATCATGGTTACTCACACACAAAAAGTTTTTAGCCACCAAAATTTGTTCAATAACAAGTTTGGTACAGTGGGTAGCCTAGAGAAGACAACTTCTTGGCTGCAGTAACATAAAAGATGGATTTTAAGGCATCAATGCTCAAATATTCATCCTAATATTCTTGCCTCTCCCTAACTATGTCTGCAAAGGACCACCCATGGATAGGTAGAAATTAATTTTAATCTATGATGTTTATATGACAAGATACCAAAAAATAAAAATTACCTATATTTTTTGAATATTTGGATATGAAGAAAGCCAAGCTCAAGCCTTAAAATACACATCCTTTCCACCTTTTTGAGGCTTCTACATGCAATGACAACACTATGTGCAAACCCTAGCAAAGTTGTGTTCCCAATTTCCCCATTCCATCCAATGTCCCTATATGTCCTTTGATTATTATTTTTTATTATTTTGAACCTAAAATTGGTTACTTAACCATAACTTGTATTTGGGTATAAATATGTCATCATATTAATCATTTAATTATTGATTAAAATGTATTTTTGTATTGCTATAGCGATATTATTTGCTCCACAAACACCTCCTTATATTATACATATTTTTTTTCTATGCATTTCTTTTCAACAATATTGGGTAATATGTTGATTCTATTCATTTTTAGAAATTGTTGTGAAATGTGACATGGCATTAGAGTGGGTGTGAATATTTTTATTTGATTTCTTATCTTTGGCAAATCAACTTCTACAATCTCTTTCAAGGACAATTGTATTTGGAGTAACCTAAATATTTTTTGTAAGTTGATGACAAATTTGATTTTTTTTTTTAATAAAACCCTAGGTAGACTTAGATCATAAGGATCTCATTGGATATAACATATATGCTTTGGAAGAAATATTCATTGTTGGGTTTTTTTGTTCCTCTTGACACTCAATCCATTATTTTTTAATTTTTGACTTGATGGATGCCCTGTTTTTTTTTTAATTGGTTATATGGGATTGAAAAGATCCCACTTGTATTACATCATCATCACACAGTGGTATTACAATAGTATATTATTCATGTATCTCTTGACAAGATTTGTACTTGGTTTCTTTAAAATTTAAGGAACTGAACCGATTGAGCTAATATTATTTGATGATGGATGCCCTAGTTTTAGGATTGAACTTTTTGAGATTTTTTAGAAACCTCTTTTGCTTTTTACAATTTTTTTCAAATACTCCATTTCTTTTTCTCTTTTGGATTTTTGTTTGCAATAGCAACACAAATGAGATCACAAATTTCTTGGTTGTAGTAAAAGAAAAGAAGAGGCTAAATATTTTTAGACAAACCTTGGTGCTAGAAATTCATGGGCAGGCTTCCATGAGTGACAAAGACTTTGAGACACTTGATAGTTGCTAAATTTATCTAATAAATATTTTGTTATATAGGTGTTTGAGGATATCCTAATTGGCTATGTTTGAAAAAAAACTTGTACAGGGAAAACTATGATAGACATAAATGAACTGTCAATATTTTTGGATTCCTTGCATAATTTTAAGAGGGTCCCAGTTTAACACTTTACATCATTTCACCTCCAAGTAATTTCACCTCCATTTTTCAAAATTCAAAATTTAAAAAGGGGGAGTATGCCCAAGAATATTTCCTAGATACGTAGGTGTAGCAATAAAAATGTGCACATCATTAAGATGTAAATTCACATCATGCATTGCATGCACAACATCAAATGAAAGTACTTTTCCATGAGCATTAGTATATTTTTAGCACTTACCTTATACGTTCCAAAGGGGCCTTGACCCTAGTGGCTAGCAAAGCCCACTTTAGGGCATTAGGTCTTAGGGGATCAAGGTTCAAAGTTTCTTTCCCATAACAATGCAAAATTTTGATGATGTTGATAACCTCCTTGATGATGTGGCACCATATAATATTTTTCCATTAGATGATGACATGATACTTAATAATGTCACCATTTTTTCACTTAGAAATGATGACATGGTAATTCATACCAATGTAAATGTGGTAGTCCATACAATACCCAACGTTGATGTGTGGCTTACATGGCAGTCCATAGAGATGATGGTGTGGCTACTGACGTGGTGGTCCATACATATTTTGATGTGGTAGGTGCTATATGACAATCTCTACAATTGTTGATGTGGTAAAGTTTTTTGTGTCAATGGTTGACGTAGAATATGGATTGCCACATGGTGACTGTAAATATGGGTTTGACCAATCACATTTCACCAACTCACAAAATCCAGTGATTGCATAGTCATACAATCATATTTTGTGTGGTTTTTGGACCAAAATTCTATGGGGCATAACTATTGCATAAGTTTTTTGGGTCTATTTTTTAAATCACATGATTTTTTGCATTCTTTGCATTGGTGATGTTATTTCTAGTCAATCATACATAAGATTTTGTATTTTGGTAGAAAATTTATGGATCAAAATATGTCCTTGCTAAATGGTGGTTTTGTTTCTAGTCAATCATACACAAGATTTTGTATTTTGGCAAAAAAGTGTTGGATCAACCTATGCCCTTGCTAAATGGTTCAAACTATGCTACTTGGAAAATTAAGATTGAAGCTTTGATCTAAAGTAAGTGTTGAAAGTGTAATCTAATTTATACTAAGATCGACATTGAATGATATAATAATGCATAGGCCTAAGGAAAATTATTGTACAATATATATATTTTAATGTATTATTTTTTTAGGTAAGCCCTATGGGACATAGTTAACCTTATAGTTAAATCCACCTTATAACTTACAATTAACCTTAACCCTTCTTGTTCTATCATCTTAGGTTAAATTTATTTACGTAGAATTGGGGATTAGGTATTGGTATAAATACCACCATATACTTTATTGTGTATAAGTGTTGTCATTGTTATCTATGGATAATATAGTGATTGTTTATAGTGCATATAGGTTTCCAATAAATAGTTATTTCTTTCATAAATTTTATGCTTTATGTATAAGATTTGAGTTGATGGATTTCTTTTGTTCATTTTTGGACATAGATGTGAATTTCAACATGGTAACATAGCAAGTATGGATCTGCCTCACTTGGTCACATAGAAATGCTATTTTGAGCCTCAAAATTTTCTTTCGAATCAAAGGACCATCCTCCCCTCTAAAGTTGTTTTTGCATAAGAGAAAAATATATCTTTTACACCTTTTCTTATCATTTACTTTTCCAAAATATTTGGAGAAAATCCATATTGTTTTTCTTAAAAATTGTTTTAGAATTTGAAATTCAAAATATCACAAATGATGTTTACTAAAGGGCTTTGATTATCTCAGTTCAAAGGGTCTATTTGTCTTAATTCTATATTTCATGCATAATTTTTTAATTTGTGGCTATTCACACACCCTAGCCTTGGCTTGGTGTCCTCATGTTAGGAAACATATGAAACCTTCATTTATGGAGGAAGGGTGTGCCCCAACACATCCAATAGGGCTACCATTGTGGCTAGAACAATGCACTATAGGGCATTTATGCTTAAATAGTTTAGGTTAAAATCATGATGGGTATCACGTTTGCTAAAGAAAAAGGGCAACAACTTTGCTAATGAAATCAATAACTCCAACATATTTTTTGAAGTTGGATTCCCTATCGCAATGATGAGTGTGGCATGGTGGTTTGAACTTTAGATTAAAGGGAGTAGGACATAGTATCGAGTAGCATGAGTTTTATCTTTTGCACTAAATGGGCAATGAGTTGTCTTTCATGGAGCAATGACTCATTCAATCACCACTATGAGCATTGGTGGAATGCATAATAGGAAAATTTTGGGGATAGTGGATGCATTTTCAAATCACATGGTACCCTTTTTACTACAACAATAGAGTGGGCAAAATTTGAGTTAAAGGGAGCTCTTTTTTACTCCCATTCGTGCAATTTCTTTGTTGGCTAACACATTGCACTTAGGGAAAGGGAGACCAAGGTTGATCCCCTCCAAGTCTCTTTGGATGTTTTGCTAATATAAGTAGATATAAGGTCAACATGGTTTTCTTTCATGCTATGTCAAATTCAATTTTATGTATTTATATGCCCTCCACCAATTAGGAAAGAGCAGTTGTCAATTTGCATAGGTTTAGAGGCCTTGAAGTGGAGGACATCAATGAATTACAGAATACCAAGTGGCAGTGGGTAATTGGTTTCATATTTTCTAAAGTTTGGGGCTTTAAATTTTTATTTTTTTGAGGTCCATTAAGACAACTTTTGGGTCCACATATTTTGCATACAAAAGTATTTTGAGTCTATTTTTTCAAATCACATGATTTTTGAGCTCTATGCATTGGTGGTATTAGTTCAAGTACTTGCTATGGTTTTAAGGGTTAAATTATGTAACATCAATTATTAATCCCTAGTTACTCATATTAATGGATGAAAATATATTATTGGGTCAACCTAAATGATTGGTTTACTACATAGTAAGAACCTATGGTGCATCTTTGAATAAGATAAAGCAAAAATAGTGAGGAAGCTCATTAAGATAAGATAAAAGAAGATCTTGGTCCGTTCTTCTTATTGGTTGAACCAAAATTGCTTTTCCATATCAAAGAAGAAAGTGAACCTATCAAGGTATGGTTAAAATTGCATGAGTTATTTGGAAAGTAAATACAACTAAAGTAAGTGCTTGGAATTAGAGCTTTCTTCTCTCAAATTGGTTGAATTTGATATTGTTGGGGACTATATTGTGAGAATTAAGGTATTAAGAGCCAATATTGCATCTTCTAGGAATGGAAAGAAAGATGATGCAAAATGTGTGAATATTGTCCTTACTAATTATCCAAAAATATTAGACTAAGCCATTTGCACAATTGTAGACTTTTGAGGAGTCTACATAAAGGTGAAATACCATAAAAAAATTGTAATCCCATAAGTACAAAATTCTACAATCACTAAGCTTTGCAAAACCTGGATCACAAAGTCTAACAATAAGAATGGAATGTGGATAGGCAATCATAATTATTGTAACTATTGAAAATGCTTTAGCTTCCCTAACAACCAATATAACCACTGACTAAGAATAATAGTTCCACTCAAAAAATAGATAGGGGAAGAGGATGATAGGAGGAAGTGCATCTCATGGAATATAGTAGAAGAAGATATCACTTAACAAATTTCTAAGTAGTGAATCACTTCTAACACTAATTGTACTTCATTTTTATGGAAATAAGAGGTTGGACAACATTTTCACTCTAGAGTTTTAACCTTGAGAAGGGGTTTTATCTAAGATAAGTCTTATGTCAAGTGTAGTGTATTTCTACTTTTGTACAATTTCTATTTAGCATATAGAATATGTATTTAAAAATAACAAATAACATAGTTGATGGGAGATAACATATTATATTGGTATCAGAGAGGTTACAATCCTCACTATTTTAATATTCCTAAAACATCTTTGTGTATTTGAGTATATGCCACTAAATCATTCTTAGAAGAAAAAAAGAGAGAGAAGAATACCAATCTAAAATTAATACTAGTAAGTGGAATTTGGAACTTAGAGCATTTACAATGGTCGATATAACAAATGATGTAGAAATTAGATTTACCCAGTTGGAAGAAAATGTAGCAAGTCTGGTCACCAACAATTGAGCCTTGCATGTGTCTGTTAATAGATTTTTGTCCATGATGACATAAAATCTTGTTTTTGATAAAGAGTTGGAGAAAGAGGAAGAATCAAACTGAGAAGAGTCTCATAAGATCAAGAGTTCATTGGAGTTAAGAGAAAGTTTAAGCAAAGCATCAAGATGGAAGCCAAGATTGAAATTCCTTCATTTGAAGGAGATGTTAATGCTGGTAAGTTTAATCATTGGCTAAAGAAACTTGAGGTCTACTTCAACATCCAAGGAGTAGTCACTGTTGGTTCAAAATTTGCCTATGGTAAATTGTGCATCTTAGAATTGGCCAAAATTGAATGATCGGTCAAGCTGCAAGGCTTATCTAGGTCAATCTCCAAGGAAGGCTGGCTCTTGCAAGGTTCTAACTGGCCAAAACTATGGTGGGAAAATGGTGCAAAAAGAAATAAATGTTAAAGCTAGAACTTAAGGTGCTACAGGTTAAACAACATTAAGAAGTGCATGAAGATATGAAACAAACCAAACATCCAAACTTCCTAACAGATCAACCAATTTTTATAAAATGCAGAACAACATCTTTCTAGTTTTCAACCCAACAGATTGCAAATTCCAAGACTAGAGAATGAGCATGTACAAAAATCCAGAGATAAGAATTAATGCCATACACATTTATCTAGCTAAAACATAAATAATCATTCACTCATACACACATGTTTTGCAAAATAGTGGACCAGAGGCCAAACAAAATCCTGATTTGTACTACTCTCTTAAAAAATTCTTCATACATGCAACTTGTAAATGCTTAAGAGCCAACACTTTCACAAGATGCCACTCCTCTTATTTATAATCTTTCCTATCGTTCAATATTTTAAAATCACAAAAATATTTCTTATTTGAAAAATAGTTACAATAAAAAATCATATGATTGGGTCTATGAAGACACCATATAGTATGATTGATCTAATATGGGAAAACATGCTCGATTTTTTATCGTAGATCAATTGTCACTTGCATGCGGGAAAGGAGTGGAAACAAGATTAAATCTGGTCTATTTTTCGTTCTTGAAACAAGTCTACCACTGTTGATCTATAATGGATATTGGCAGGTTGTATCTCCCTCAAAGATTATGTTCTCTGCAAGTTGTCGCAATTGAATCACAAAGGTATGTCGTAAGATTGCACTCCATTTTGTGTCCTTGGGCTTCCCAAGCCTCTACGATCACGACATGATAGTACATTGCAATATCACGATGTCTTTTACCTTGCAACCTTATGGCCTTTCATGCCTTTGTGATCATGATGCATAAACATGTCACGATGTCATGACGTTCTTTGACCTCTTGAGATTTTCAGACCTTCGCACCCATGACACAGCAACACATTGTAATGTTGCGCCTTCCTTTCCGTTTTCAAACTGATTGAGCATTGACAACCACGACACAACAACATGCTGCATTATCATGTCATTTTCTCAGCTTAAGCTTCTCTAGGCTTTCACGAATGCGACATGGCGAAGTCACGACATCTTTTGGCTTCAACGCCTTTTAAGATTTCAAGACCCTGATGTGGAGATATGTCGCGATGTCGTGGCAACCTTTGCTTCTGAACCGATTGAACTTCTATGACTGTGATGCCGGACGCAGATACATGTCCCAATGTCACGACAACTTTAGCTTTAATTATAGTCCAAAGAAAAGGATGAGCAATGACTTAACTATAACTCTCTTCTTTTTAGGACCCACCATATTAACATCAAAGTTTTTAGTGGTGGAAATCATTGTGATGTTGAATCAACATACAATTACAACATAAAACTAAATCACAAGTACGTGGAAAGTAACAATTCCAACTAAATTAATAAATATATATTTTTTTTTTGTAAAAATTGTATATAAAAATGATTTAGTGATTAAGATTTTTTTTTTTTTTTAATTTAAAATTTAAACTATAAAAATATAAAAAAATAAACTAAATAATAACAATCAAATTAATAATGTTAAGATGACTTAGTGGTAAAGATTTTGAAATGAGGACTAAATCAATAAACTGAATAATAAAAAGCTATATATAAGGATGGCTTATGGTTAAGATTTTGAGATGCAGATGCAACCGACCGCTGTGGACCACTCGATTTTGAAATCAGGGCCAAAAGAAAATTCAAAAAACACCGCTGTTTTTTACTGAAAGTAGATTCTATCCTTCGTACATTTCTCACCTACCCACCTTTTTGACTTCCGGCCTTGGTGAAAGTTCTTCGATTCTTCGAAAAAGATGAGATGCAACTGACCGCTGTGGGCACTCGATTTGAAATCAGTGCCAAAAGAAAATTTATGGAAGAAGCACCTCAGAAAATTTAATTAATAAAATATATTATATTTTTATAATTAAATTATTAATTTTTTAATCTTTAACACAATACATCTGCATTACGCATGTGATGGACGTATACGTGATGACGTTAGATATCACAGTCAAATATTAAACACAATACACATGCATTACGAATGTTACGAATGTGATGGACATGTATGATTATGTATGTGATAATAATTTTTTTTTATTTGGTTAGTGTGAGAAACTCTTACAACAAATATAAGGGTTGGACAGTCTCTTCTTAACCATGATCCATGTAAAGTTGGAGCTATGCTTATCAATAGGGAATTTAACACGTAGCCACCACACACCCACACCCTCACACACTCGTCCACGTTGCGGTTTGAACCTTGGACCTCCTGAAGAAGAGTCAAAGCTCGAACCGTTGTGTTGTTTCCTCTAAGACATATCGCAGTCAAGTCAAATATTAAATTACATATCCTTTAATATTTCATATATAAACCAAATAATTATAGTCTAAAGATAGCTAGGTATGATGTATAAACGAAAGTGCCTATGGATAAAACTTAGCATGATAGAGATAACTAGTTATGATGTATAAATGATTTGATTTTTAGGTCACTATTGATTTTTATTTTTTTTTATTGGAACCAACAATTATATTCAATAAAAAATAAGAGAGGTTACAATAAAAAGGGAGCTGGAAAAATCATAGCTTGGGGTGCAAGGCCACCCAAACAATCAACATCGTAAAGACGAGGCCCGAGGCCAAAAACAAAACCAGCCCCTAAAAGGGTGAATAAACAAAATAACTAAACAAAGGGAGCCACTCCAAGAGGAGACCGAGCCCTATTGTGGGCACTGACAAAATGACCTGATATTGGATAATGTCACCCCCTCAACCTACTACGTCGAGGCCTCAAAGAAACAGAGGGACCTTAAGGTGGAGGGAGGTTAGGCGAAGCCATGTTGATAGTGCACGGAGCCTCGTACTAGTACCTGACAAGATTTATCAAATGCGCCAACTCATGAGTCAACTTGGAAGCCTGCGAATGGAGCTGAACAGTAACAACAAAAAATACCGTAATATTTTCATGCAAGGAAAACTGACTAGAAATTGAATCTCCAGAATAGACAACAACATTCCTAGCTTTCCAAAGTTGAAACAAAATAATAGCACAAAAGAAATTCCATAGAGCAACAATATAGGCAGGCCAACAACTGTTATCTCCAAAAAAGATCATCTGCCATCTAAAAAATTCAGGATGAAAGGGCTTGAACAATGAGTGAATCCAGGACCAAGTAGACTAAGCACGAGGGCAGAACCAAAATAGATGTTTGAAAGTCTCAAAACGACCACAAGCTGGACACTTAGGATTAGGAAGACCAACCCTACTAAGTCTCTCTCCCATAGGAAGCCCTTGATAAATAAGAGACCAAAGAAAAAAGGTAATCTTGGGTTCAAGGTTAGACTACCAGATATGGTTCAGATGAGCAATCCAAGTATAGGAGGTAGAGTGAGTCTACCATCTCTCATTAAGTTTATCAACACTAGGGGAAACAGGACTAAGAAGCTGATAAAGCAAGGAAGAAGAGTAGTTCTTGAAAGGAGTATCCACATTCCAACGCCAATCCCTCCACCAGGCACTTGGGGGTTGAAGGTCGAGCTTATGAAGCATGACATCAGGTATGAGCTCTTGAATCTTAAGAATAGAAGGAAGATCTAAATTCTAAAGATTAAATTTTTGTTTGAGATCAGGCCAAGGAATCCAGTCTCGAGAGTGCACTAAATCATTAATATAGCAGATGCCCTTGTGAAACAACCTCAAAGCTTTAATCCCTAGCATATCAGCAAGAAGAACTGAAGAGTTAGATAGAATAGGAGACCACCAGATATTCTGAGAATTGAATGAAAGACCATTACGAAAACCATCACCAATCCAATGAAGATGAGGTTTCACCACCTCAAAAGCTCACCAAATACTTTTAACAACAAAGGAACCCTGAATCTTAAGTGGAGCAGAAGTAATGATGAGAGTATGGAGGCCAATATTAGCCCAAGCTTTGCGCCCATAAGGTAGCCCTGAAGAAATACAATGATGAATCAAAACCTTCCAGGCTTCAGGGCCTTCAATAGCTTTAACCACCCACTTAGCACATAGAGAAATGCTTTACTTATAAATGTCAATGATGCCCATCCCACCCTTATCAGTAGGCGTGCAACAAATATCCCAAGCAACTCGATGAAAACCATGCGAATTCTTCCCCTTGGCCCAAAGAAAATCCCTAAGGAGTCTAGCCAACTTATTATAAGAATTCTTAGAAGGGGCCCAACAGGAGGAGTAATAAACATGGGTGGCAACAAGAATCTTTGTGCAAACCTGAAACTTATCGACAAGAGAAAGGGGATGCGAGGCCCAACAAGAAATCTTCTTTTCAATTCTATCAATGACATACTGCCAGAGTTCAGAGGGTGAGCTATCAAAAGCAAAGGGGATTCCTAAGAACTTAAAATGCTCACCCCTTTGAAGCCAATGCCATGAAAAATATCTAAGCCAAGCAGGCACAGAAGAAGAAGCAAGGTGGAAACAAAGAGACTTAGACCATTGGATGTTGGATCCCGAGGCCTTACAAAAAGTGTCCAAACAAACCAAAGTAGTTGAAACTGAAACCTCATCCTCATTGATAGTGAGAAAAGAATCATCCGCAAAGTGCCCATTAATAAGTTGGGTGGACATATCAGGCAAAAGAATACCTTTGATCAACCCCTTAGATGCTTGATTGGCAAGAAGATAACCAAAAGCTTCAACAACAAGGATGTAAAGTGAGGGGGCCAAAGGACAACCCTGGCGAATAGAACGAAACAAACCAAAATCCTCTGACCTATGTCCATTAATAGTAAGACAAGTTGAAGCATCAACAAACAACATACTGATAGCCCTGATAAAAAAGGGCCAAAGCCGAGAGCTTGGAGCATGGCGAGAATGAAAGGCCACTCAATACGATCATAAGCTTTCTCAAAGTCTAGTTTAAGGAAAAGGGGCTTTTGGCCAGAGATACGAGCCCATTCTAAACCTTCCTAGACAACAATAAGATTATCCAAGATGTAACACCCTTTAATGAAACCCGTTTGCTCTCGATTTGATAATCACAAGGAGAATGTTGTGAATACGGAGAGCTAAAGCTTTAGCCAAAATATTGTAAGAGACATTAAGCAGAGTAATAGGTCTCCAACTGGTGATAAGCTCAAGATTACTCGCTTTAGGAATAAATTTAATGTTTCCACGATTGATAATATTACCCAGAGAATTGTTGGCTAACGCTTCATTGTAGACATTGAGCAGATTAGGCCCAATAAACTTCCAAGTGGCTTTATAAAATTCACAGGGAAAGCCATCAAGACCAGGGGACTTGTCATTTGACATAGTCATAAGAGCATTATGAAGCTCATCAAGTGAAAGAGGAGCCTCACAAAGAAGTTTGTCATAAGCAGACAACTTAGCAGGAACAACATCAAGACATTGTTGGAGCACCATCTGACGTTCTAGAGAATCCTGTTGTGCTTGAAAGATAAGCTTATAATGATCCACAAAGGCTGAAGCAATATCAGGAAGAGAAGTCAACCTATCATGAGAGACTTGAATAGCCTTGATCTGGATCTTGGCCTGCCTGGAATGAAGAGACTTGAAAAAGGCTTTGGATGGGCGATCACCAACCCTCAACCAGTGCAGACGAGCCCGAATTTGAGCCCCCCTGGCTTCATGTCATTCATGGACTATAAGCTGGTGGTGAAGACCAACAACCCTGGTTTGCAACTATCGATCATACAGATCATTTTCTAGCAATAGTAAATTTTGTTGATACTCCTTCGTAACAACCAAATGAGCACGCTTTCTGACATGTGCCACCTGTTTGCCAAAATATCGCATGAAAGAGGTAGTACGGACAATTGCTTCATTCCACCAAGAAATCCAACTGATAGAGTGAGGAGGTCGAGGTAATAAATTCTAGATTTGCTCAATCGCAGCAATGGTGCCAGGGTGTTGCAATAAAGAAGTATTTAAATAAAATTGATTGCATGAAAAATTAAATTGGTGACCACTCCACTCAATCTGAAAGGAAATTGGAAAATGATCTGATAACAAGAATTGATCCCAAACCATCACAATCTTGTTATTGATGGAGGAGAATAAAAAAATTGCTGCTCTGACATCATAACTCGATCAAGGTGCTTGCAGACTCTATCATTACCCGCACAAAAATTGGACCATGTGAACCAAGGTGGAGGCATGCAATTACGCTGGCAAAAAAGGGGATCAAAAAGACCCCATCTGCGTTTAAGAAAAAACCAGGCCTCACACTCTCCAACACACCAACGCATCGGGAGGCAACCAAATTTATCTTCAACATGCTCAACCATATTAAAATCACCACAAAAAATCCAATATGCCATCGATAAGTGATCAACCAGGTACCACCAAAGGGCAGAGCGACTAGGCCCATCATTAGGTGCATAAATGTTGGCAATGCCTAGGGTGTTCCCATTAATATTCAACAAAATCCAGACCACATGATGAGAAGGATCCTCGCTAGATCCAAGCAGACAATCCTCAAGTTTGGAGGAGATAGAAATAGAAGCACCACCCCGACCATCTTCATGGTGAGTAGTGAAGTGCATAAAAGAACCTGCAATACAACTGAGAGAAACATCTAACAAAAAACCAAAAATCTTAACTTCTTGTAAACAAATAACATCAACATGACCAATACTTTGTAGAGCAGATCGAACAAAATTTTCTTGAGGACTCTGTAAGTCCTCGAACATTCCACGAAAGGAAATTCATGGAGGAGGAATATCCATGGAGCCATCTCCCATAGGATTGCCCCACTATCAACCAACACCGAAGAATTATTAAATGCAAAAGGTCTGAGAAGGTTGAAGTAAATCACCAACAATCGAGGGACTGCCCACACATCGTCAAACAACATAAAACAAAAAAAGAAAACCAAAAAAACTTAGCCTCCTGGATCCCCCTCGATGATGGTGAGCCATCTCGAGATGGACTACGTGAATGCCTGGAGGGTGGAGGTATTGGTAGTGAATTCCCTTCTTTTGAGGTTGATTTATGCTCGAGAGGTTTCTCAACAGGTGGAGCCTGAGGAGCCAAAATAGGATGAACAAGAACAATAGGAGGCTGATATGGTGGCTTCACAACCTTATCTCCATTAGAAAGCATCGACTTAGGGTTGGTCACCCCCTTCTTATTAGAAACTGTAATCCAATCACCCTCAATAGAGGGTTTGGGAGGTGCAAGCACAGTATGAGGAGCAAGGGCAACCACCGAAGGTTTTTGAGCAACCAACGGATAATCCTTGATACGATGCGTGGTGGATTGGCACCGAAAACAAGTATTAGGTAAATTATAGTAAACAATTTTTTGCATAAAATGCTCTATACCAACCTGAATATCCATAAATTCTTTGAGATCCTGTGTGAGGTCAACCTCAACACAGACTCTCTTATTAGGTCGTGCTGAGAAGAACCACTCTTGTTCCCGATAGACCACCCGACCAATGGGTTTAACAATATCATCAATAAACTCCCATAAGGGTAGCGGAAGACCAAGGAGTTCAAGCCAAACCAACACTTTCAAGGCAACTTGCTCTAAAACTCGGAAAGGAGTCCAAGGAGAGATGACCATCAAAGTATTGCAAAGAAACCAACAACTGGACTTAGCAACCATAGTTTGCACTTGCGAGGGTTCTTTAAAGGAAAGCAAAAAAAAACCCTTAGTAAGATTGCGGATACCCGCAACCACAACGCCATAAGCTTCCTAGTGAAGTTTCAACCAATTTTGAAAATATTCTTGTGATGGGATTCGACCAACAAAATAAGCTATAAGACAATGATTCTCATACCATTTTACAACTCGAGAAACAACATCAAGAGAGAGCACAACATCTGGAGAAGAATCATTACCTCGTCCACCACTTTTAGAACAAACTTTTGAGCTCACTTCGGTGCCATGAGTTCCACTATCTGTAACAACCGTTACATCTACGGATGGTGAAGCCATAAAAAAGGATAGAAACTATCGAATTGATAGCAATATCAATATCTGTTGTAGCCAAAATTGATACAACATGAATGTACCCCTAATTTCAAAATTTTGAAGGTCATTAAGAGGTCCATGTTTTGTGATGGGTTAATAGAAAATTCAAATCTTGAGCTATAAAGCATTAAAATATCTCAAAGGATAACTATGGATTAATTTTTCGAAGATTAACAAAACCTTCAAATGCTTAAGTCATTCATTTTTAACAACGTTATCATCATAATTGGTCATCCTCCATAAAATGGTCTAAATTGCAAAAACACCATAACCACCATGCACCCTTAAGAAACAAAATCCTTTTAATTAAGCTTAAGGGGTCCTCTGCTCGCATATTCCTAAGTCTACAAGTCATCGGTCCGATCAGGAAAAAATGGAAAGAAATCTAAGGCCATAAACCAATTGGTCAATGAATAGAAGGCCACCACCAAAAGAAAAAAAAAGGTTCCAAGAACCGATTAAACAACCTTCAACCGACAGTAAGAAAGGATCAAACGACCAACCGATCGATTGATCGAAATGTTAGTAAAAGAAAACCACTCGACCAAAAAACATATCAATAAGTCGAAGCCTTTTAGTCAAACTTAGTGACAACATTTTATTCAGCCTGAAAGCATCAACCGAGAATGGTCAACTCATTTGGTCAAATATGAAAGCTCAAAAGTCAAAGGTGAGGCTAAGAAGCACTCGATCAAAAGGAGGGAATGATTTTTTGTGGTAAAAAGAGATATCATTGATTGAAAGCTCATTGGCAACCAAAATTGATCAACCGAATTCCAAAAGAAATCAACGATCAACGAGGGTGGCCCAAAGTCACCTGACCAAAAAATCGATCAAATCATTTAGTCAAAGTTGATTGACTCATCAAATAAGAAACCCTTTGGCTAAATAAAATCTCATGTGGCAATATCGAGGTCATTCGATCAATAAGTAACGTAGTCGGCCCCCATACCCAGCAATTAAAAATGCTCGATAGACTAAAGCAGTGACATGGTGGAATCTTAGCCATTGAAATCCTTATGGCCGAGAAGAGATAGATGCTCGGATGTCATCAATCGAACAGATCACAACCATCAAAGGGTATCGATCGAGCGAAGCGGATGATGGAGATCAATCGAGCCTAATAAAGGTAAAATGAGCAGGAATCAAGGTACATCGACATTAAATTTTGCATGCATTTTGGTTTAGCTAAATGTCATTATTATGTTGACCCCCATGATAAAGGCTGGCATAAGTTTTTAAACGTAGCATGTATGAGGGTACTCTAAGCCACTCGGTCGAGGAGTAATGGTAAGCGACCAAAATCACCATTCATGCAAAATCAAGAAGAGCCATCGATCGAAAACTGATAGTCGATGAGGACTAATCGGTCAAAGGGAGATGAATACCCAAATCTAACAACTAAGAAAATTTGAGCCATTAAAGGTCAAACCAAAAGAGGTAAAGGCCAATTTGACACTAATGAACACCTTGATGACCATCAACTAATAAATGTACAAAAAATCCGTCGATCGAGTCTCAACCAATGAATGAAAAAGTTTCAATCAAATCACAAGAAATATCAATCGAAAACTTTTGAAGTAAAAATAAATAAAAAATTCAATCGACCGAGCAATGATCAATGATCGTAGATGCACACACGGTATGGTACCAACAACACATGTCAACTAGTCAATAGCATGCATGCAAAATGATAGCACATAAAACCCAAATATCCAAGAGATCACCAGTCCAAGAAAAGTTAGCATGATGTTGGAAGTGACAATGATCTCACTAACGCAACTAGGGGCCAATCAAGAAGTTGCACACGTGTAGACTCTACTCCAGATCCATACAACAAAATTGTGCAAACTCATTGAAAAGGAAAATAAACCCACGATAGGCTGGCTCACTACAAAGAGTGAGGTGGTGAGATAAGTAAAGTAAACACATTGATTGATACGTCGAATGCGATGAATTCAAAACCTAGCCAAGTTAGAGCTATGGGGCTCCTCATATCGCACAAATGAAGTCGATAAAATGAAATGAATCATCATGGGCTGAACAAATGGAGGATGGTCCATGAACCAAATGATGCAAATGGAGGACCGAGTTGAGGCAAGATCATCAGTTCAAAGTAAACTAGATCATTCTTAGATCAACAGGACCTGGCCCATCTGTCATCAGCTGATGGAATAACTTACCCCAACTCATCCTTTATATAGGAAGACACCCATTCTAAGGCCCAAGAAAAATTTTGAAGATGGATCAAAGTGCGCTAGCAGTGAGTTGCAGAGAAAGAGGTATGTGATTCAAGGGGTCCTGGATCACCGACAGTAGAAGAAGCAAGAGGTGCAAACCATATAGAAGAACACCTCCAAAAAGTTCCCATGCCCCGATGGAATATAGTTAAAGAAGTATCACCCCGATGGAGTATAGTTATGGAAGTACCATGTTGTTGGTGGTTTCCTTAATTTGTGTACTTCCAATTCATCTATTTTCACCTCTCGTTGTTCTTCTTCACCACTTTTGAGGGCCTAACATATCAAATTTTTGTAATGAACCTTTGCTTCCTAGGATGCAAGTTAAGCCCTCATGTAGTTGGAGAAAACCCTGACTCTAAGATGATATATCCAACTCCAGTAATCCTCTCAGTCTAGGAGACCAAGGTGATCAGTTACAAAGCACCAAGCCATGGTAACATGTATACGTGACAACATTCAGTTAAGATAGGAGCTCACTTCAGGATAAACAAATAAAGCCATAAGACAAAGTTAAACAATGAGGACCAGGTGGATGATAATTGGACCAAATTTTGATATATTAAGGATAAATTCTAATTTTGAGATAGCTAATAATAGGTTGTACAACACCCGACCAATGACAAGGTAGGAGATGGCGCCAAGTGGAGAGTCCAGATTAAAGCAGTTTTGATAGTTATAGAGCCACCACAACTATAAGAAGGACGTCCACAGCCAGAAAAATAGGATCAAGCTTTTGACATAGCATATTTTTTCTAAGAGGTATACTTGAGTGCCCATTCTTTGCTATTGTATTCCCTTTGTGTCTTTCTTCTTTTTCCATCCCTTATTCTTCCCATTGTTGTGCAGGTTTTGATAGGAAAGTGCCCAAGAAGTTGAGATTATTTCTAGATTATTGAGCCAGAGGTCTAGAGACTCGACTATTACCAGATTGGAATGGGAGAGTGAAAAGTCCTTGTTACAATATTCGAACGAGGATTTTTATTGTATTAATATTTAAAGAGTTCAATGGCAAATTCAAGCCAACTCTTCATGTAATCAATTCCAAATATTAATACAATTTTGGGCTTCTTTCCTGTTATAACTTTGTTATCAGTTTTGTGTGTGTCTTCATTATGGGTTACATTATTTGAATGTATAGTGGATATTTCTTTCATTGGTCAATTATTATGTTTATTACGATATTCGAATGAATGTAATTGCACCAATTCTTTCTTTTCCTCATTCTTTCTATTTCATTGAATTGTTATTAAATCTTGCTACAATAGCCCAAAGGATTAAGGCATCGGTCATACATAAGGTATAATTGAACTGTTATTATTTTAGCTTGGTCAAATTTATAAAAACTTTAATTCACCACCATAAATCTGGAAGAGCATGAACATAAAATATTAAAAACTTTAAGTTCACCTCAAGGGTATCCTTACCATACCTGGTCTGTTTAGAAAATATTGAAGAACTCTATTCCTAGGTTAAAGAGGTAGGTCGACCAGAGCCTATAATTGCTCATTGGCAGTTGGTTTTTCTTGTAGCATGATAACTTATCCCAAGGATGCAGGAAAAATCTCCAATAGTTTAATGGCATCATTGTCGGGGATAAACTTGTAATCTTGATTATAATTTAAAACCTAACGATAATATTTATTGGCAACAATCAACCTATAGGGAACCAATGTACCCAATTTTCAAATTTGAATCTTTTTGAGTCTATTTCCCACATATGCTCATAGTTTCCAATTTCTTTTTCAAGAACCAACGGTTATATAATTTTCTTGATTTTCTTGATTTTTCAAATCTTGATTCTTGATTCTTGAAAAATATTATACCCTTGAGTGATTGAGAGTAATATAAGTCGAGCAATCTTGACCAGATATTTATTCCTTCTACACACATTATGTTAGTGACTTTGACTGATCAAACCAAAAAATAAATATTAAAAGAAGAAGTAGAATGTGCTAGCACGAATGAGAAGAACCGCTCAGGAGCTCTATCCAAAATTCTCAAATCTAAAGGTATTTTTTAGAACTAATCCTTCTAGTTCATCACCAAAAAGTACTAATACAGATATTATTATAGTAGAGAATATATTTGAAACACCCCTACTATTCCTAGTGGAATAAATACTACACCACCTACTATGATTCCTATAAATCCAATCCAAATTTCCCTAGTAGTTAATATGGCTAACCCACCTCCTTAGAATAATCAGAATGTCCAATTATGGAGGACAAATAGATACAGGCCTTTCCAATTACAACATTACATGACCTTCCTAGTAAAGCGCATAAGTATTTACCAAAATTCTAAGGAAATAATGCAATCACTAGAGAGGACCATATTAAAAGCTTCTTGTATGCTATGGATAGTCTAGAAGTAGAACATGAAGATATAGTTTTAATATTATTTCTCCAAACCCTAGAAAAATATGCTAGAGAATGGTTTAATACCCTTCCAGATAATGACATTGCTAATTTTGCTAAGATGGAAACTATCTTTCTAAAAAAATTTGGTGAAAGGAAAAATGAACAGTCACTACTAACAGACCTGGCAACAATGAAAAAGAAAGAAAATGAGTCAGTAAGTGATTTTAATAGAAGATTTTCTAAAGCTAGGAATAAAATCCCCATTGATCTAAGGCCAAATAATATACAATCAATCTATTTTTATAAAAATGCCTTCCTAAGAGAATTTAACTATGAGTTAAGACAAGAACAAGTTACTACCATAGATGAATGCATGGATAAAGCCATAGAAATTGAAAGGAATATGTTAGATAGTGGAAAAATGAAACCATACTCTCTAGAGGTCAGTCAACCTGATAGGAAACCTAAGAAAGTAGGATTCAATTTACAAAAAAGAACTGAACAGGATCCTATGGAGAAACTAGCCAATCAAATGATAAAAATGTTTAATACAATGAACAATAGATTAGCCAAGATAGAGAGAAATAAAGAAAGCAATGGTGAATCTTCTCACCCTCAAGTTGATAGACAACAAAGTGACAATAGGCCACCATTCAAGAGGAATTTTAATAGAAACTGGGGTAACAACAATTCTGAAGAAGGGAATAGAAATAGGAATAATGGAAATGGTTGGAGGAAGAGAGAAACTGAGAAGGATCAAGACTCAGTTCCAAATCCTATACCCACTATCAACCTAGTAGAAAACTTTCCCTATTACTGCTCAACCTGTGATGCTCCTCATAACCCAGATTGTTGTGGTATATATCTAGGTATGCATAATACCATAGACTTAGATGATGAATCAGAAGAGGACATCAGGATTAATGCATGTTGGACTCTTGAAGATGAATCTAGAGAAAGGTTATTTGAGGAAAATATGGATTTATATGCTTCAAATCACCACCCTAAAATCCTAGTAGTAGAAAACACTAAAATCTTACAAAGAGGACAAGAAACTAGGTATGATAAAATGAAACAAGGGAAATTAATCCCAACAACCCAAGAGGTGGAAGAACTAGAAGCAAATGCCTTAAATTTAAGAAATAGGATTGTACCTAATAAGACTGATAAAATCTCAAACAAGGAGACTAGGGGACAATCTATTGTAAATAATAATACACATAAAGAAAAAATAGAAAAAAATCAAAACAAAACTATTCTATAAAAAACACTAGATGTCAAGAAGATAGAGTTTGATGTTGGTTCTGAACTAAGTAAGAAAAAATTTAACATTACCTTTGATGAATTAATGAATATTCAAAAATATAGAGAACAGGTTTGTAGAGCTTTTGGCTTGATTGAACAAAAAGAAACATAATCTTGTAATACAGTCAAACCCTCCAATCATGAGACTAGAACACCCTCATATATTAGACCATTCTATGTGTCCCTCAGATATAACTCAGATGAAGGAGAAAGGTATGTCATCCATAATTGCATGCTAGATAGTGGTGCATCCCATAACATCATGCCCAAATAGATAGCAGACCAACTAGGACTAATTTGTACAAGAGAGTCTCCACCTATGTCAGTAATGGATAGTAGGCAGATACCTTATGTAGGAATTATTACTAGCCTACTGGTCTTCTTAGATCAATATCCCAAGAAGGGTATAGTAATGGATGTTGCAGTAGTTGATGTGGACCCTTTCTTCTCATTACTTTTGAGTAGGCATTAGGTAGAATAATTGGGTGGTTCTATACAATTAGATTGATCTTATGCCACAATCCCAATTTAGAAAAATAAAATGTAACTTTAAGGAGAGAACCATTTAACAAATACTTAGTAGAACTGGTAAGACCAGATGACACTATGGTTAACTTGGTCAACTCTGTAGAAGAGAAGGAAATAGGAGTATACTCGATCTAGCATAATCCCTTTCTAATAGAAGTCCTTGATGCAAAAGATATGGATCCTAAAACTAGAGAACTAGTAGATGTAGAATCTACTAGAGTTCTAACCCAAGAAATGTGGACCATGTCCTTTGATGGGGTGAAGTCTCAAACAAGAGTAGGTGTTGGTGTAAATTTAATAGACATTAAGGGAAACTATCTAGGAATCCCTTATAGATTAGAATTCCCATGCACTAATAATATTGTTGAATATGAAGCCTTACTATTAGGACTAAGAAAAGCCAAAGAATTAGGCATAAATTTCTTGACTATTACTGGAGATGTAAAATTAATTATACAACAAGTCAAGGGTAAGTATCAAACTAAACATCCTAGGTTAAAATAATATAAATCTACAGTCTTAGCTAAAATTGATAAATTCCTAGCATTTAACATTTCTTACATTCCTAGAGAGCAGAACCATATTGTAGACCTATTAGCAATCAATGCTTCAGGTGTAGACTACCCATAAATTGACATAGAATATATGGAAATATTTCCAACTATCTCTATTTACAAACCTTCTATACCTGATAATGTTGTATACCTACAAGTGTTTCAAGATGATGTGGATATTAGAGATTTCATGACCCTCCAGAATATGTATTCAGATGTTCTATGTGAGGAGGAGGATGAAGAAAAGTTGAAAAATATAATTGGAGAACCAGTAGAAGTAATTCAACTTAAAACAAATAGAATCCCAAAGGGGTTAGTTTCCTTAGAAATCTATTTGATGATTTTGATAAGGCATACAAACCACTCCTCAAAGAAATAGAAGTTGATGATATAAATATTGGAACAAAAGAGGAGCCCAGATTGGTTAAGATTGATAAGGCCTTACCAAAAGAAGAAAAAGAATAATACATTAGCTTTCTGAAGAAAAATAAAGAATCTTTTGCCTGGAGTTATGAAGATCTAAAGATATTCAAAATTGATGTCATGACTCATATCATTCCCCTCAAAGAAGATGCTAAACCATTCAAGAAAAAGAGGAAATTTAACCCCACCTTGCATCCAATCATGCAAAAAGAAGTCCAAAAACTATTGGATGCAAAAATAGTAAGAAAAGTAAGGTTTTCTTCCTGGATAGCAAACTTAGTACCAATAAGGAAGAAAAATGGAGAGATTAGACTTTGTGTTGATTTTCAAAATTTGAATAAAAGTTCACTCAAGGATAATTATCCTCTACCCAACATGGAACAATTGTTGCAAGTTGTAGTAGGCTCATCTAGAATGTCATTACTAGATGGATTCTTAGGATATAATCAGATTCAGGTAAATCCTGAAGACAGATACAAAACTGCCTTCACTACCCCTTGGGGCACCTTTGAATACCTGAGAATGCCATTTGGATTAATGAATGTAGGAGCAACATTCCAAAGGGCCATGGAATTTACCTTTAAAGGACTAATGTTCAAGATAGTTGTTGTCTATTTAGATGACATAACAGTGTTTTCAAAAAACCCTGAAGATCATCTTGAACATCTAGCCATAATTTTTGCTAGATGCAAAGAATATGGAATATCCTTGAACCCAAAAAAGTGTATATTCAGAGCAACACAAGGTAAAATTCTAGGTCATATAGTATCAGAAAAAGGAATAAGCATTGATCCTTCAAGAGTAGAAGCTATTGCCAAGATACCTCCCCCTAAAAACTTGAAAGGAGTCAGATCATTCTTTGGTAAAATTAATTTTGTAAGAAGGTTTGTGCCAAATTTTGCTGAAATAGCTCAACCCATTAACAACATGATTAAAAATAATGTTGACATCAAATGGATAGAGGAGAACCTTGGAGCTTTTCAAAAAATTAAAGATGCCATAACCACTGCCCTAATGTTGAACTGTCCTGACTACTCAAAGAGTTTTAACATATACTCATTTGCTTCTGAACACACCATTGTTGTAGTCCTTTCCCAAAAGGATGATGAAAAGAATGAGAGACCCATAGCCTTCATGAGTACAAGACTTAAGGGAGCTCAACTAAGATTCAAAATGATTGAGAAACAAGCTTATGTTGTGATTCAGGCACTAGAATATTTTAAAGGTATCTTTGGTTCAAACAAGGTTATATGTTGTATTCCATTCACTGCTATAAAAGATGTTTTCACCCAACCCGAACCAATAGGTAGTCCTGCTAGGTGGATGGTCAAATTACTACAGTATGATGTAGAATTTAAAGTTGTGAAAATAATTAGAGGACAAGGTCTAGCTAAATATCTAGCTAACAAAGAAGGGGAAGACATGCATAACATTGCCATAGTCGATGATATGCATGATATCAGAAGAATAAATAATGTTGAATGCAAATGGTATGATGATATCTTAATGTATCTTCAAACCTTGTCCTTCCCTAGAGGCATGTCTACAAATAAAATGAGATCAGTCAAACAACAAGCTCAGAAATATTACACTCAAGAAGGTAAACTCTATTGGAAACATCCAGATGGGGTATTATTGCTCTGTTTATTTGAAAAAGAAACATTAGAAGTAATAGAAGAATTTCATGATGGATTATATGGGGGTCACTTTTCCCCAAAAGCAACTGCAAATAAGATCATGAGAGCAGGTTATTACTGGCCTTCTTTATTCAAATATGTTCACCAATATGTAAGGAGTTGTCATAACTATCAAGTGTTTGTAGGAAAGAAAAAATTAGCAGCAATGCCTCTCAAGCCAGTAATCATAGAAGCACCTTTCACACAATGGGGAATCGACCTTATTGGTGAAATAAATCCAAATTCCTCAGGAAGACACAAATGGATCATCACCGCAATAGACTATTTTACTAAATGGGTGGAAGCAGCTCCTCTAAGAAATTCAACAACTAAGGTAGTCATAAATTTCTTAGAGGAAAATATTTTAACTAGATTTGGAGCCCCAAAGAAATTAGTAACTGATAATGGGAAGTACTTTATCTCCTTTGAAATGATAGAGTTCTATGCAAAATATGGAATAGAACTTTCTCATTCTGCCAACTATTATCCCCAGGGCAATGGTCTAGCTGAATCATCAAATAAAAATTTAATAACCAAAATTAAAATATCATTGGGTAAAAATAAAAAGGGTTGGGACAATGAATTAAAATTTGCCTTATGGGCAGATAGATTATCTGTTAAGAGGAACATAGGTAAAACTCCATATGAAATGGTATTTGGAGAAAAAGCCTTGCTACCCCCTCACATAAAGAATAGCCCTATCCTTATTACTCCAAGATCATGAAAATCCTAATGCTTTACAGAGGAGGTTAGATCAGATTGCACATTTGTAGGAAGAAAGAAGAAATGCACTGAACAAGATGGTAGAACAAACCCAAAAGATAGTGCAACTCTTTAACAAGAAAGCCAAAGGCACTTCATTCTTTGAAGGGGACATAGTCATTTACTAGGATCCCAAAAATGAAAGACATGGAGAAAAAGGTAAGCTTGAACCCAAGTGGTTAGGCCCCTACCAAATAGTTCAGATCATTGGCCCAAATACTTACAGGTTGCAGACCTTAGAAGGTGAGCTCATGAAAATCCCAATAAATGGCCAACACCTGAAACTATATCACCCTTGTTGGGGAACCAAAAAATATATATATATATAATGTGTATTCTGTAAATTCATCAATTCAAGTTTTCTTTTGTGTGTTTTCCTTTATTTTCAATAATCTTAGAGTATTAGAGGATTGTTAAGTCTCCCTATCATGTTTGTATTGTATGTTAGGACCTATCCTTAGTCAATTAAGAGAGGAGGATCTGGATTAAATATAGATGATCTGACAACTCAGAAAGCAAGGAGCTTAGTAATCATCTTATAAGGTTGGAACTACCACAGATGAAAGTTGGAAGTGCTGACACATCAAGCCAAAGCCATACATTATCATGACCTTAAAAGTAATTCTAGAATCAGAGAATATAGTCAACTTTGGTAAGACAGTTAGGCCAAAAATAATTACACTCAATACTATAGCCTTCTAGATCCTCAACCCAGAAAGCACACTCTGAAATGCTTTGCAATTTATCAAAATTCTTCCTAAGAAGAAAAATCTCAATAATGCAAATTGAGCAAGTGCTTGGGGCTACCTGGATAACCTCTACCAGGGCTATAGATGCCTGAATGGTAGTAGAGCAGGTCCAAAAGGATCAAGGTCATCTCCACCAAAGCTATAAATGCTTGACTGGTAGTGGAGCAATGACAAGGCAAATATCTTTAAAGAGTGAAATCACTAATAGGCCTAACTCCTTCCAAGATGATGAAAATTATTTCTGATCAGGAAAATTAAAAAGAATACACAAGCACACACTCTAGGCCTAGGCTTGATGTGATAGTAATTTCTGATTGATTTTGTCTAAATCCACCTTGGAGATATTGCTAGACAACTAGCCTTTAAGAGCAAAAGTTCATTTGGCTTTAGACTAGAACCTCTGATTTTATTTGATTAAGAGTTTTTCTTTTTAGACTATTTAGATAATATTTTGTTTTTGTTTGTGTAGACACCAAAATCTAGCCACTTGTCATCCATCCATAGCTTCCCACCACATTTACCCATTATTTATATATATTTATTTAATATATATTTAAATAATAATATTTTATATATTATATTATATATTTATGTATGAATTAATCCCAGCCATCCATCCTACCTTAATCCATGCCACATACCCAGATTTAATCTCCACCCTCCATCATATTTTAATCTTGACCACACAAATTGTGTCATTGAAACCCTAATGTGCCCTAGGAGAGATTATAAAGAGGAGTCATTTTGATGACTCAACCCCTAAATTTTCTAAGTCCTTAGTGCTAAATATTTTTCCTAAGTCCTCAAGCATCCAAGCTCCTTGCCACTTTCATCTTCCATCGCTTGTCATAGCCTTCGCGTCCTTCGTTGCCCCTCTTGCACGAACCAGATATGCTTCTACAAATTATGCTTCAATCCCCATAATGCCTCTTCAATCCTCAGCACCTCTTGGTCACCTCTTATCATTAAGCACCTCTGGGTACCTCCTACCATCACCAAGCACCTCTAGGCACCTCCTACCATCATCGAGCACTTGCAGGCATTCACAACCCTAGTTCTATAGTCTAGCGATCCCTCGAGTGTCGCTAGGGCATCTACACCAAATCCTACAACAACAACAAAGAAAAGAGAACAAAAATTAATGTGACAAGGTAATTTATTTATTGCAAGTATTTTTATTCTTTAGATCTATTTATAGCTTCATTTCTGCAACTAGGGTTAGTAGTTTTCTTATTGAGGGCCTCACATAGTGGAGCCCTCATAGATATTATTGACCTTCTATTATTGTTTGTTATTTGTAGGTTTAGGGATCAAGTTCATTGGAAGCTATTGAAGCACTTGAGTGGTCCTGTATAGGATATCTAAAGCCCACTCACCACACTATTGAGATCAAGTCAAGCGTGAAGACACCACCCTTATTTGTTAGCTAGGGTTTTAGAGAACCCTAGCATATTGAAATCATTGTATTGGATAATAAAGCATTGTAAACCCCTATTTGGGGTACACTTGGTTGTAATATCAGAGATCCACCATAATAAGAATAAAATTTTATTTCTGTGCAATCATATATGTTTATTCTACTTTATTCATTCATTTATTTAAGTATATTGTTTGGTGTTGTTCGATTTTACATCTACAAATGGTGATCATGGTGGGACCCACAATGGGTTCTTTATGCTAATTATATTGTCATTAATTCATTACTTTTTATCTTCTATCTTGCAGGTTTTTAGAAAAATAGGTCGCACAAATTTCGTAAAACCAGTTTCTAAGGAGTTGTAGAAGTTGCAGAAGGTGTGCAGATGCCCTACGATGCTCATGGGACATTCAAGAAGTACCCAGGTGCATTTCATAGCAAGTGTATTTCACAGAGAAGAGGAACAATACATAGGCTTATCTATAAGTCTACCTTAAAACCCTAACTTCTCTATTTTACGTATTTTCATGTTTTTATAGATTTATGACTAAAAAGAACATCATTAATAATATGGTAAAAACAAACATTTTAATATGCATTTCTAGGCATTAGAATAGTTCTTTGCATCCATATTTAATCACAAATCTCACATTTCCATTTAAAGATTTCACTATTTTTTGGTGTGCTACAACCCTGCATTTTATTTTCATATGAATGATTAATTGCATAAAATAGTTTGCATTCTAGGGTTAGGAATTTCTCCTTTTGCTAGTCTAAGTAGGAACAACATTAGAATAATTGAAAGTACCCCCACATTTGGTGATTCAAGGTGGAAGAGTAGATGAACCCTCCTCTATTTAGAGAGCGGTCTTAAGTGGTGTACTCTACTTCTTTTGGGAAAATTAATATTTCTTGTGTTGGCTTCTAATTTAGACTAGTGAAATCAGTTATTTCTGACATTGTATGTACACCATAATAAACTAAAAATATTAAAAGGAATCACACACTGCACATTTCATTTTTAATAGTAATGTGTTGGATTTCATCACCAACCATTGCTTGAGATCTGGTGATGGTGGGTTTCATCTCCATCCACCAATATCTACCCCTAGACACCATAGGTTACCCTCGAGCAAACTTGCTAGATTTCATCACCAGTAAGAATCTCATTGTCCATCCAAGCCATAGTGTTCACCCATTTTAATTCATATTAGTGCATTGAAACACACAAAACCAAAAAAAAACATTAACATGAGATAATCAAAGAACCAGGTAAGACACATTTTTGTTGCATAAACATAGGATTGGATTACCTATTTGATTTTGTGAGTTTTTCATTCCACATTTCATTTTCTAGCATATTTTATATTTGGTTCATTAGTTTATGGTATTAACAAGAAATCAAGCTAAAATAATGAATCAAATATCCACCAATCAAACCACTTCAACAATGGAGTGTTCATCATCACCTTCCACCACCACTTCCATGATCAATCCCCCTAGTGTGATACAAGTAAGTCATTCAAATTTATCTATAGGTCCCTCACACATTATGTCATCCACATCATTTCATATGGCCATGCCCCAAATAGAATCATCTTCACCAACCATTGACCATCACATCACCCACATAGACATGGCACAAGTGGAAGCTCTTATGAAATCCACTAACTATGTCTTAGAGTCAGTCCCCAACTCACCTAGACATGATCCTTCTTTACAATAAGAACTTATCTCCTCCCAACCTTCAAGCTTTACCCAGGTGTACAATAACCCTCTTTTTGAGGTATCTATTGCACCTTCCCAACATTTTTCCATACCCCAATCATCATGTGCCCAAAGCACATCCATCCCATCCTCATATACCTCAGTCTATGGTAACCCCTTGTATGAAGCACATGTTAATGTTGCTTCACAAGTGCCCACATCCATACCATCTAGTGTCTCCCATCAAGTTGCAATTCCTATTGCAACTTACCCCCCACCTACCTCATCAATCCCATCCACATCCATTCCATCAACCACTGATAGGGAAATACATGAGACATGGGAACATCTCAACAAATTGCTTAAGAAGTGATAGAATGCTCAACAACAAGTTTAGGTGATCAACCCTAAGCCTCAACCTATTTCCACTCAGCCCATATTTATTAGCCAAAGTCCATCTTGGGTACCACAATATTCTATGGTTTCCATTCCAACACCACCGCCAACCCATACCCATTCTATTCCCATTGGCCAACCTATCCAAAGCCCTCATACATCATCTCCATATCTTCATTCACAATCATTCCTTCATCAACCACATCATCATCAACATCAATCTACTCTACCAAGTCATCATCACCTCATCACACCTCAACATCTTTCCACCTCACCATCACAAAATCATCAAGTGATTCAAGGTTTCCACATTCCTAGGGAGGACCCTCGAATCCAAGCTATGCAACAATAGATTGATAGTTTGATGCAACATACTCCTAGCATGATAAACCAGAAGCCTACCCTACATCAACTAATCAATCAACCAATTCATCCTTTGGTACCATCACCGCCATATCCGACAGATTTCACAATACCAAAGTTTGATAAATTTAAAGGGATGGAGAACCCTAAAGAGCACGTGAGCTCATTTGTTCATTCTTGCTTTAGAATTCAAAGCAATGATGCTCTAATGCTTAGAACCTTCCCTCAAACATTAGGGGGAGATGTTGTAGAATGGTATAACCATTTTCCCAATCATAGTATTTATACTTTTGAGCAATTGGTTGACCAATTTCTTGAAATATTCTCCCTCAATATAAGAAAGAAAGTCTCATTATCCGATATCTATGATCTAAAACAATATGATGATGAGTCTGTCTATGAATTTGGTAACCGTTGGAGGGTCGTTATCACCAAATTGCCATTTGCCCTACCAATGGAAGAGTTGACCCGATTGTTCGCTAAGAGTTGCTTAAAACCCATCTCTTGGTTATTGCAATTACAACAACATAGATCATTTGATGAAGCTCTTGCCCAGGCTAGCACAATTGAGGAGATAAAAATCCAAGGAGTGCTTAAGCCTAAGAAGAAATAATGGCAAAACAAGGGCCAATATAAAGGAAATTATTCTAGCCAATCAAAATCCAATCAAGCCAATCCGACCAATTCATCCAATCAAGTAAATCAAGTGGTCATGAGCCAGCCAGTAATGGCTCAACAACAACCCATGCAACAACAACCATGATAAATTGAATATCATATGGTTCCCTCAACTACTCAATCAAGTCAAAACATAGTGCCAATTATGGACAACCGACCACATCGATAATCTATTCGACAACCCCATCAATATACCCCATTGGCTAAATCTTATACCTCCATTTTCTATAGGTTATATGACACAAATCAACTTCCCTTGCCTGAGGTCAGACCTGATGATCCCGCTAAACATGGTAAACACTATAGGGAGCATTTATTTTATCCTTATCATAGATAGAATGGGCATGACATTAATAACTACCATCAATTCAAAGATAGAATACAAGACCTTATTGAGTTAGGAGCTATCAAGCTTGATAGTCCTCTAGCTCAACAAAATCAAAATCTTGGGATCTTTCAAACACCACTTCCTCATCATGAGGAAGCACAACCAACAATAAGAGGGTCAAATACCAAGATTCCTCCTAATCAAGTTAATCATATTCAATAATACCAAGGTTTTATGGGTGCTATTCATGTAGTAACCCGAGGTCAACAACAACGCTCCAATCAACAAAATGCTCAACAATAGTCTAGTCATTCACCCATACCTCCATAGGCAAGTGTGTCTCAACCTACCACATCATCATCTCCCATCCAATTTTTTACCAATCCCTCTCAACCAATCCATATTCTAGCCCATCCATCTCAACCCATTCATCCTTCCAATCATCCATCTAGGCCAATCATCTCATTGAGTAGCTGGTTAACCACAAGCTTAAAAATAGCTTCAACCAAACTATCCATATATGAGCTAATCCAACAATCTCCTCCACATCATGAAGCATTAATGGATATTCTAAAATCCATTGAACTTCAATCTCAAGATGCTAATGCTTTTAACAATTTTATGGGGAATATTCAAACATGTATGGAGCCCTCCATTACTTTCTATGATTTTGAAATCAAACCAATATCATCGAAATCAATGGATCCTCCATTACACATCATGGCTCAAATTGATAGGAAGCCTTTCAAAAGAGTTTTAATTGATACTGACTCCTCCATAAACATCATCACCACATCTACCCTTCAACATCTCAAGCTTCCACTAGATCACATCACCAAATCCTCATTCACCTTGAAAGCATTTAACGATGCTCTATGCTCCATAGTTGGCACTATTATTTTGCCCATCGAAGTGGGGGTCAAAATATTGCATACTATGTTCCACATCTTGGAAGGGTCCATGGCATATAATGTACTCCTTGGATGACCTTGGATGAGGGAAATGAGATGTGTCCCTTCCATATTACATCAATGCTTGAAATACGTACATGAGGGACAAGTACATTGCATACCAATGGATGTTGAACCATTTAAGTATTGCAATTTTATCTCAAACCCCTATGAGTCCATGTTACCTTCCACTCATCTATTCCTCACTTCATCAACCACTTCATCATCCACCCCATCCATATCATCATCTAAAGCCCCTATTCCTGAGGAGCTTCCAATCACCAATTCTCATCAAGCATCCACTTCCATACCCCCATCTTCATCACCATTGACTACATGCACATGTGGTCAAACTCAATCAACATTAGCCACATCATCAACATCATCACATTCCATACCACTCCTTCCAAATCATCATCATCCACTCAACCAAATCCATCTCCATCCACATCAGCCAATGTCTCACAAGTCAAAATGATGGATTGTGAGATACCATCAACCAACCATGAGTCAGTTCCATCCACATCCAATCCATCCACATCATCCCAAGTCGAGGTCCACCTCACTAATCCTGGTATTGGTGAATATGTGGTCCAAGATATCACAGTCACACCACTCAACATTCAAAGTGCTAAGGACTATGATCACCCACGTGACCCACCCTTATCTATAGGAGTGGTATATAACATGGGTTCAATGCCTAATAGCATTAATTTTATGTATGGAGGACTTGATTCATCATCCAATCTAGTTACCCCAGATGAACCCAAATCACCCACACCGACCAATATACAACATATGTCAAGTTTTCCATCCTGATATTTCCACATTGTTAATTGGCAAGGACATGGCCTAGGATGACATGAATAGGGAATGCATGAGATTATCGATGTTTCATATCGAGAAATGCATGACCATTCAGGTTTAGGTTATCATCCACTTTCATCCACCTCTTCTCTTGAACAAGCTTTTCAAAGTTTAAATTTAAATTTAAGAGAAGATATCCATCACATAGATGACTCCGAAGATGAAATCTATGAATAATTTGACCTCATGTCAATTATTTCTAATGAATCTGAAGAGGAATCAGACCCCATCATTCCACACACTAAAAGGATGAGTTTTACCTCAGAACATTCCCCATCCATCAACCCATATTTCACTTGCTTCTTCCACAAGAGTGAGCCGACCCAACTGGTGAACCACCACCTCCATCTCATTAATCCATATCATCAACCATTTTGTTTGTAATATATGTACATAAAAATAAAAAAATAAAAAAAAAACAAAAACAAAAATATTTTGCATGTACATTGCATTTATTTGTGTTGCTTGCTATTGTCCAGGTTTAACAGAGTTCTAGCATCGGTTCTAGCCAACAGGATCCATTCCATTCACCTTTGCCACCCATCCATTTTCCTTTAAGTCAACATGAATCCTATTGACTTATTCCCCCCTCCATAATCCATACGATTTGGCAAAGCCAATTCCTATTGACATGAGTCTTATTGATATGGACCAGATTTCCTCACCACCATCCTTTTCGAGTTTGTCCTATCCGAGGAATTGTTAAGGGCTTCAGCCAACTACATTCCTCCATCACCTCCACCTTCACCTTCACCTTCACCTTTAGATCCTGAGGTTTTCCAGGAGACATAGATGAGGATAAGTCAGAAGAGTTTGATGACATCATAGATGACATTCATCTAATCCCAACTCCCCATCAACTTGAGGAAGGTTCTCACATGTCTATTGAAGATACTATCGATGTGAACCTTAGTTCAGATATAGACAATCCCCAAATTTTCAAACTTGGTAAAAGCTTATCCAAATATGAACAAGAGCAATTAATTGCTCTCCTCAAGAGGAAGAAGGGAATTTTTGCATGGTCCTATAAAGACATGCCTGGTCTTGACTCTAATTTGGTTGTCCACAATCTCACCTTAAACTCTGATGCTAAGCCGATCAAACAAAAACTTAGAAGGATGCATCCTACCATTGCCCTCTTGGTCAAAGAAGAGCTTCAAAAGCTATTAGATGTGGGTTTCATTGTACCCATTGATTATCCTGAGTGGCTCTCAAACATGGTACCCATTCGTAAGCCTAACGAGGTGATACATGTTTGCACTAATTTTTGAGATCTTAACAAAGCGTGTCCTAAGGATGATTTTCCTCTTCCAAACATTGATACTCTTGTTGACACCTACACTAGCCATGAAATGCTTTCTCTCATGGATGATTTTTTAGGATACAACCAAATTCAAATAAATCTTGATGACCAACACAAAACAACATTCACTACACCTTGGGGGACTTTTTGTTACAAGGTGATGCCCTTTGGCCTTAAAAATGTAGGTGCCACTTATCAACGTGCCATGACATACATATTCCATGATTACATGCATAAGATCATCGAAGATTATGTGGATGATCTCTTGGAAAAATCCAAAACTCGACAAGAGCACATTGGTGTATTGGAAAAAGTCTTTGATCGACTTCTAGAGCATAATGTAAGGTTGAACCCCAAGAAATGTGTCTTTGGTGTTACCTCTGGAAAACTACTAGGGTTCATTATCTCCAAAAGAGGCATTGAGGTGGACCCAAACAAATTCAAGGCCATCATGGAGATGCCTCCCCCAACAAATTTAAAGGAATTGCATAGTTTACAAGGAAATATTCAATCAATCCATCATTTCATTGCGCAACTTTCTGACAAATGCAGGCCATTCAATCACCTGCTACAAAAGGGGGTGCCATTTTCATGGATAGATGAATGTCAAAAAGCCTTTGATGACATTAAGCAATACCTAGCTTCTCCACCAGTCTTAGCTCCTCCTCATCAGGGGTCCCCTTCCATATTTATGTTTCAGCAATGGACTTTGCATTAGGGACAATGCTTGCACAAAAGAATGAAAACAATCGAGAGCAAGTTATCTATTACATTAGTCGAACATTGGTAAGCTATGAAACCAGATATGCTTACATGGAAAAATTGTGCTTAGCAGTGGTTTTTACCACTAAGAAACTCAGACATTACATGCTTAGTCACACCACATATGTCATAGCTAGAGAAAATCCTCTACGTTATATGATGTCTCACACTTATAATAACACTCGTACCGCTAAATGGATAATGCTTCTCACTAAATTTGATCTTGAGTTCATAAGCCAAAAATCCATTAAAGGTCAAGTTATAGCCGATCAACTTGTGGAAGCTCCACTACCTAGTGATCATCCTTTGATTATTGAGCTCCTAGATGATTCGATATTCACTATCACCGAACAAGAAGAAGATGTCATTCTAGAGGAAGACATCGATATCACACTATTCTTTGATGGTTCTAAGTGCAAAAAAGGTCAAGGTGTTAGAGTCATGTTTCATACACCCTAGGGGTGCCTATCCCCTTATCATTCAAACTAGACTTCCAATGCACAAACAACAATGTAGAGTATGAAGCCTTAATATTAGGTCTTCAAGCAGCTATAGCTATGGGCATTAAGCGTATTAGGATATTTGGTGATTCTCAACTTATTGTCAAATAGGTAACAAGAGAATACCAATGCAAAGAGCCTACCATTAAGCTTTACCATGAAGTAGCAATGAAATTGCTCTCTAAGTTTGATTGGTATGAAATTGATAGTTTGCCATGTTCGACTAATAGATTTGTAGATGTGATGGCCTCTCTTGGATCATTGATTCCAAAGGATACCTTAGGAGAGGTACAACCCCTTATAATTACAATGATCTCTAAATCTGCAATTGTTCATGTTGAATCTAAGGATGAAAAGGATGTTTGCTTTATCCATTTGGAGTCATGTGAGCCTTGGTCAAGCCAAATAATAGCCTTTCTCAAGTTTGGAACACTCCCATCAGATATGTCATGGACTGCTAAATGCACTTTCAAGAAAAAGGTAGCTCATTTTACTCTCTTGGGGGACGTGTTGTATAGACGTGGTTATGATGGAATCCTCCTTCATTGTCTCGAGTCTACTGAGGCACAAAGAGCCATAGTTGAAGCTCATGATGGTACTTGTGGTGGTCATTTTAGTGGAATGGCCATTGCAAAGTGTATTCTATGCATGGGTTATTATTGGCCCACAATGGAATGAGATTGTTGCACATATGTCAAACATTGTAAGCAATGTCAAGAGCATGCTAATTTAACTCATGTACCATCACAAGCATTACAACCTATTCAAAGCCTTTGGCCCTTTTCACAATGGGGTCTAGATTTAATTGGTAAAATATCACCTTCTTCCTTGGGATAACATACATTCATCATCACAACCACAGAATACTTCACAAAGTGGGTTGAGGTAATTCCTCTAACCAATACGACAGGACCTAAAATTGTGGAGTTTATACTTCATCATATCATTTGTCATTTTGGTATTCCCTCAAAAATCATCTCAAACAATGGTAAGTCTTTCAAGAACAAGGATGTTCGAGCACTTTGCGAGAAATATAATATCCAACATAGTTTCTCGACTCCTTATTACCCACAAGAAAATGGACAAGTTGAGGCTACCAATAAGACCTTAATTGCTATTCTCAAGAAACTTGTTAAAGAAAATCATAGAGATTGGCATACACAAATTCCCTTGGCATTATGGGCTTATCGAACAAGCATCCACATGCCTACTAGGGCAACACCATTTTCATTGGTCTATGGAGCCGAAGCAATCATACCTCTTGAGCTTGAGATCCCCTCATTGTGAATTTCATTACAAGAATTCATAGATGATGACACTGCTAGACAAGCACATCTTGACCAACTCACACTTCTTGATGAAAGGTGAGTCAATGCTTTAGAGCATTTACGAGTATATCAAGACCACCTAAAATATGCTTACAATACCAAAGTTCATCTACATGAATTCCAAGTAGGAGATCTTGTCCTTAAAGAGAATCAACAAAACACCAATGCATTACCGCATCTTCATGATAAATTTATAGCTAATTGGTTAGGTCCATACATTGTTACTCAAAAAGTGGGTAAAGGTACTTATAGGCTTGCTAGTCTAGAGGGAGTTGAAGAGCCCGAACCACTTAATGTTATACACTTGAGAGCATTCTATGCATAATGTGATTTATATATGTATATATACATGGCTATTACACAAAAACAACATTGCATTCATACATTTCATTTCACAATTTCATAAATCACATTTATTCATTTCATATTCATTTTCACACATTTCATATTTCATATTAGGGATCATTTATTCAGTTTAGATATAAATTGGTCAAATAAAGTCATGTTGCCTTAATCAGGGGCACCTTCAAACATCATCCATTTCATTTACACCATTCCATAAAGCCAAATTGTCATTAGCAAAGTCACATGCCCATAATTCCTAGGTGTTTTCGGTCACTCAGCCACTCCTAGTGTTTTAAGAAACCTCCAAATACATGTCGAGTTTTCTTTAGGACCAAGACACAATTTTCACTAAGAAAATCTTGAGTTCTAGGAATTGACTCCAAAACATTCTTGAACCAAACACAATTTCACATCTTAAAAACATCTTGTGTCAAAGAGGGATAACACCATACTTGGTTTGAACCTCGAAGTGAAAAGGGTAGTCCTTGCTTGTCCCATCATGCAACATAGTCCACAAAAATAGTGGTTTTCACCACTATCACAATTTCAAAATAAAAGAAAGAGTAGGGAAAACCCCTTAAAAACTCTAAATATTTTACATCACACACCACAGATCCTCAAGTTGTAAGGATAGTACTACATTTCCAATCAGATAGTTAGGTAGTCATCCCCAAAGCCTAAAGATCAAATCCTTGGACTATGGAGCTAGTCTCCACCGGAGCTATAGATGCTTGACTAGTAGTGGAGTATGCTCATGCATGGTGACACGTCTCTTTTAAAGAGACCTCTGACCACACATAAGGACAAGCTAGCTTCTTGGTCTCATCCATAACAGGTCACACCCAATTTACTCAAGATGAGTTAATGAACTCACTTGCACACACATTGGTTCTTGATTACCTCGAGTCATTACCATGCTCATGATTTGGTAAATGAATTCATTGCACACACATTTGGTCTTAGAGAAATTAGGTAGTATTTAGTGAGTTTGTTTGATACCACTAGTATGTTTGAGTCTCTGCAAAATAGTCAATTTTCCATATCAACATCCATATCTTCTTCCATATCAACATCCATATCTTCTTCCATGTCAACATCCATGTCATTTCATGAGTCTTTTCACCCCACCTACCACCAAGTTTGGTGCCCCTGATTAAACAACAATGCTAAAACATGGCCAAGCAAAATCTAAACTATGAATGATCATTTTTATTTGCATTATCACTTGCATTAATCATCCATATACACATGCATCCACACAAAAGCATTCACACAAAAGCATAACACAAAAGTAAAAGCCATGTATATATATATAATATATCGCATGTACAATGAGTGCCCAAAGGCTATATACAATGGAGCACCAAGGCTCATATACAAAAAGTGCATCTAAGCACTAAGCTAATACCTATGAGAGGACCCCTATGACCCTGAAGGAGCCCTAGACCTAGAACTATGCCTAGACTCACTAGGCCTAGCAAACCAGATATGGATGAGGAGGGTGGTTCTAGAAGCCCAATATCATGCTCCATCAACCGATCCTCCAATACCTAGATATATCCATCCCAAGCTCGAAGGTGATGTACATCATATCTCTACCTATGATACCCCTCTAGCAGCTCTACCTAGAGCCTCATGATCCTATCCTCACCTCCACCTACTATCGATTGTACCTCTAAATCCATCTACAACCGATCTATCTCTACCTCTAAACCACCTCCCTATCCCATATCGAGCTATCTCTATATCCCAAGCTACTATCATAGCATCTCGCTCTACCACCAGCTACTCCAACCTCACTTAATCATCCTCACTCTAACTAGGAGGTCCATCCATAATCTCCTCCCTATCCTCCATATCCCCTCCATCTCCTCCAACTCTAAACTTTAGAGCTTGCTCTACTCTCCTCCTAGTCTATCTCCTTCAACTACTAGCTCGAAGGTGCCTCCAATGCTTAGGAGCCTCATCAACATCCTCAACCTCATCCCCATCACCATCCCCATCCACTACCAGACTCGATACCCATGGTGGCTGAGTCACAAACCATGCATCATACTCCTCCATAGTCCCTACATCATCCAAATCGAGGAGATCCATCTCCTCATCATCCTCAAGTGTGGCCCTCCATGCCTCAACACATGGTAGACCTATCTCATCCTGATGATGCCTATAGAGTATTAGCGCCTCAAGAACCCCCTACCTCAATCCAAACTACCACAACACCCATGAGAACTGGATCAACTCCACCTCCTTTGTATGCCTCACAACCACCCATCTAGCCTACCACACCCATCATAGATGCTCTCCATCACCTATCCACATGGCACCTCACCATGGTCTCCATATCACCTGAGCCACCATCAATCCAACCCATAAATCCCTATACCACTAACTCATCCAAATAGGATGACTCAATTGTACCTCCTCTACCACTAGCCACCTCATCGCATAGGGCTACTCCCTATCCCATCCCTAGTAAGTAAACCCATAGGTCAAGCCACACTAAAGTGCTCCCAACCCTAACATTATAGTAGCAAACTACAACCTAGTCCCTAGTACTTCTACCTCCTCACCTCATATAGCTCCTAGTACAACTACACCAATAAAGTAGGAGCCCATGCATACACCTAAGGTGTAGCGATCATATCACACACCAACCCGATAAGGTTCCATGGGAACCGATAGCCAGTACTATTTGAGGCCACTATGTTGGCCAACACGAACATCACCAAAGTGGGTAGGGCATCCAAATTCTTGTCCACATACATGGACAAGTAAGTAATCCCTCCACCTATCACCTCCACATCCTCCCATCCATCTCCAAACATGTAGCTCAACTCATACTTCTTGTCATGTCCAACCTCGACATGCAAGCCCTCCACTAGTAACTTGAGGATGTGGTATACATCCTCAAGTGTCACAGTCACCTCTCCAATAGGGAGCTAAAATATCCCCCTATCTAGATCCCATCTCTCTACCAAGGCAGAGAGATACCCCTCATCTACCCTCACCACATCTATCTTGGCTACCCCAACTAGCCCAACAGCCTCCAACCAATCCCACTCATCCTCCTGTAATACCTTCCTCACCCCAGGGATGAGAGGTGAGAACCGATGTCGAGCCTCCAAAATATTTAACTACAACACAACACAAAGCATTAATGTCACATACATTACATTATTTAAAAAAAAAAAAGAAATTTTTGCATAAAAGATATTCAAAGCACTTACCTTGGCAAAGTGCACACCTACTCCCACATCTACTCCCTCCATCGCCATAGCTTCTCTATCACCAACCACTCCACTCAACTTCCTCAACTTTCAAAATTTATGGATGCACAAATGAGCTTGATTTCCTCTCTACAAGCCTTTTATAGCTATTTCAGGTGCACTAAAATACCCATGGGTGCTTCCTGATGCACTTAAGTACCTCCCTACATTTGGAAAGCACCAAACTCTAGGATTTGCACATAGCAATAAGCCCATCATGTTTGGTGTCAACATTGAAAAAAAAAATTATCCAAAAAGGTAGCTTACCTCCACCAAATCATTCCAAATTGCATCCATACATCAAAATCATCATAATATCATATTTTGTGAAAACCAAAATTGATTTGGAGTCATAATTTTTCTTGCAACCAAAAGTCATAAAATCACATTACAAGTTACAAAATGCTCCAAAATGGTCCAAATTTTCACAACAAATCATCCTCAATTCCATCATTGCACTCATTAACACATCATATTCCAATCATTACATTCATACATTTTCCAAGTTCACAAATTTCAAGTGAACCTCGTATCTAGTGGTCTATTCTATCTCCTTGGCGATTGCAATGATTTGCATCCATGCAATTCGGTAAGATGAATAAATCACCATAAGGACACTTGGCCATCTTCATCATCCAATATCTCATTATTCAAAAACAAAATCAATTTTGGTACTTCACCTTTCGAGTGAAACTATGCCAAGACCAATTTGCTCTCTAGTTGTCATTGATGGCCTAGTTCATGGGGCTTGAAACATGGACAAAATTATAACTCATCATTCCTTTTCATGATAGTCATCATGGTGACTAGCCTTAGCTAGGGTGATTGGTTCCAATTATAGGAATTATCTGATAATCACTAGTTGGCCCTCCAAAGTTGACTCTTTTTCTTGCATTTTCATCACATTGCATATCAATGATGCCAGAAGGCACATTCTTCAACAGCATGGAATCACCCCAAACTTGGGGTAACCACATTTGACTTTGATTTTCCCACAATGGGATACATCTTACATGATCATGGCATCTACACTTGGCAAAAACCCTTTCTCTGTTAGGGCAAAAATAGAATCAATCACTTGCATATTTCAACAACCCCCTTCCACCGTTGGGGAAAAATGACATCACATTTACATCATTCATATCATCCACAATTACACCATGCATTTCACACAATCATTTGCACACATCTATCAATTGGCTCATGAGATGCATCTATCACTCATTCACCAATTGAGGGGGTAAGCTACATAATCAAAATTCTTTTATCTCCAAGTTCATATTTGCATTCCAACAAGAAAGTTGCTTCTGCATCAAGCCAAACTAGGTGTCTTGTATTTTTGCACCATATTGTGTTTCATGCAACATGGTACAAAAAGGGGCATCTATAGACACCAAAATCTAGCCACTTGTCATCCATCCATAGTTTCCCACCACATTTACCCATTATATATATATATATATATTTATTTAATATATATTTAAATATATATATATATTTATATATATTATATATATATATATTTATATGAATTAATCCTAGCCATCCATCATGATTTAATCCTAGCCATTCATCCACCTTAATCCATACCACATACCCATATTTAATCTCCACCCTCCATCATATTTTAATCTTGACCACACAAATTGTGTCATTGAAACCCTAATGTGCCCTAGGAGAGATTATAAAGAGGAGTCATTTTGATGACTCAACCCCTAATCTAATTTTCCTAACCTTGAGTTCTAAATTTCCTAAGTCCTCAAGCATCCAAGACTCCTCACCACTTTCATCTTCCATCGCTCACCATCACTTTTGCATCCATCATCGCTCACCTCGCATGAACTAGATCTACTTCTATAGATTCTATTTCACTCCCAGAATACCCCTTTAAGTTCCTTGAGCACCTTTATGTGCCTCCTATCATTACCGAGCACCTCTAGGTACCTCTTCCATCATCGAGCACCTCTAGGTACCTCCTACCATCATCGAGCACCCATGAGCATTCACAACCCTAGTTCTATAATCCAACAATCCCTCGAGTGTCGCTAGGGCATCTGTGCACCAAATCCTACAACAACGATGAAGAACAGAGAATAACAAATTAGTGTGACAAGGTAATTTATTTATTGCAAGTATTTTTATTCTTATATCTATTTATAGCTTCATTTTTGCAACTAGGGTTAGTAATTTTCTTATTGAGGGCCTCACATAGTGGAGCCCTCATAGATATTATTGACCTTCTGTTGTTGTTTGTTGTTTGCAGGTTTAGGGATCAAGTTCATTGGTAGCTGTTGAAGCTTGAGTGGTCCTGTATAGGATACTAAAGCCCACTCACCACACTATTGGGATCAGATCGAACGTGAAGACACCACCATTATTTGTTTACTAGGGTTTTGGAGAACCCTAGTGTATTGTAATCATTGTATCAAGCATAATAAGCTTTGTAACCCCATATTTGGGGCACATTTTATTGTAACATTGAAGATCCACCGACGTTATAATAAAATTTTATTTCATTGTGCAATTTTATGTGTCGCATTGCTTATTTAATTTTATAGTTCATTGTTTGGTGTTGTTCGATTTTCATTCATAGTTTATTTTGCTTTACAATGATCCTCTAGCAAATAAAATTCCAAGTCAATTCATTGAAATTTTATTTATAACCTGAGAGTCTGGAGTCCTCAAGTGCCTCATGTTTTTGCCACTTGTCCTAGTTAGACCCTATTTTGTATCTAAAATTGATACAACATAAATGTACCCCTAATTTCAAAAATTTTAAGGTCATTAAGAGATCCATGTTTCGTGATGTGCTAATAGAAAATTCTAATCTTGAGCTATAAAGCATTAAAATATCTCAAAGAATAACTATGGATTAATTTTTCAAAGATTAACAAAACCTTCAAATGTTTAAGTCATTCATTTTTAACAACGTTGTCATCACGATTGGTCATCCTCCATAAAATGGTCTAAATTGTAAAAACACCATAACCACCATGCATCCTTATGAAATAAAATAATTTTAATTAAGCTTAAGGGGTCCTTCGCCCTTATATTCCTAAGTCTACAAGCCATCAAACTGATTGGCCAAAAATGAAAAGAAATCCAAGGCCATCAACTGATTGACTGATGAATAGAAAGTCGTTATCAAAAGAAAAAAATTCTAGGAATCGATCAAACAACCTTCGACCAACAGTAAGAAAGGATCAGCCGACCGAATGATCGACCTACTAAATAAAAAGTAAAAGAGAACCACTCGGTCAAAAAATATATCAGAGGTCCGAAGCCTTTCGATCGAGCATAGCGACAATATTCTATTTAGCTCGAAAGCATTGACCAAGAATGGTCAACTCATTTGGTCAAATTTGAAAGCTCAAAAGTCAAAGGCGATTCTAAGAAGCGCTTGATCGAAAGAAGGGAACAACCGATCCAAAACATGGCAAAAAGAGAGATCATTGACTGAAAGCTCATTAATGACCAAGACTGATCGATCGAATTCCAAAAGAGATCAACGATCAACGAGAGTGGCCTGAAGTTACTCGGTTGAAAAACCAATCAAATCATTTAGTGAAATTCGAATGACTCATCAAAGAAGAAACCCTTCTATCAAACAAAATACCACATGGTGATATCAAGGTCATTTAGTCGACGAGTAATGTAGATTGACCGATCGATACCAAGAAGATTAAAAATGCTCGACTAGCCAAAGTAATGACATGGCAAAAATTGAGCCATTGAAATCCTTCTAACCTAGAAGAGATAGATGCTTGAATATCATCAGCTGAACAAATCACAACCACCAAAGGGTACCGACCAAGCGAAGTGGATGGTTGAGATCAAGCAAGCCTAATAAAGGTAAAATATGCGAGAATCAAGGTACATCAACATTAAATTTTGCATGCATTTTGGTTTAGCTAAATGCCATTATTATGTTGAACCCCACGATAAAGGCTGGTACAAGTTTTAAAAGCAGCATGTACAAGGGTCCTCTAAGCCACTCGATCGAGGAGTAATGGTAAGTGATCAAAATCATGATTCGTGTGAAATCAAGAAGACACGTTGATAAAAAATTAATAGTCAGTGAAGACTAACCGGTCGAAGGGAGATGAATATCCAAATCTGATAGTTGAGCAAATTTGGGCCATTAAAGGTCAAACCAAAATAGGTAAAGGTCAATTTGACACTAATGAACACCTTGATGGTCATCAACTAATAAACATACAAAAAATACGTTGACCAAGTTTCAATCAAATCACAAGAAAGATCAACCGAAACTTTCAATCGATCGAGCAATTATCAATGATCACAGATGCACACACGGTATGGTACCAATAGTACATGTCAACTAGTCAATAATACGTGCAAAATGATAGCACATGAAATCCAAATGTTAAAAATATTGCTAGTATGAGAAAAGTCAGCATGACACTAAAATTGATGATGATATCACTAACACTACTAGGGACCAATCAGGAAGTTGCACACGTACAAAATCTACTACAGATCCATACAAAAAATGGTGTAAACTCGCTAAAAAGAAAATAAACCCACGATAGGCTGGCTTAATACAAAGAGTAAGGTTGATAGATAAGTAAAGTAAACACATTGATTGATATGTTGAATGCAATAAATTCAATACTTGGCCAAGTCAAAGCTATGGGGCTCCTCCTATCACACAGAAAAAGTTGATAAAATGAAATGAATCATCATGGGTTGAACAAATAGAAGACGGTCCATGAGCCAAATAACACAAATAGAGGACTTGGCTGAGGCAAGATTGTCAATTTAAAGTAAATTAGATAATACGTATATCAACAGGACTTGGCCCACCTGTTGTCAGCTTTTGAAATAACTAACCCCAACTCATCCTTTATATAAGAAGATGCCCATTCTAAGGCCTAAGTGAAATTTTGGAGATGGATCAAAGTGCGCTAGTAGTTAGTTGTAGAGAAAGAGGTATGTGATTCAAGAGGTCTTGGATCACCGATAGTAGAAGAATAAAGAGGCGCAAACCAAGTAGAACACTTCTATAAAGTTCTCATGCCCTAATGGAATATAGTTAAAGAAGTATCACCCTGATGGAGTTTAATTATGGAAGTACCGTGTTGTTGGCAGTTTCCTTAATTTGTGTACTTCTAATTCTCTATTTTTCCTAACTCCACCTCTCAACATGATAGTGTTGTTTATTCTTCACTGCTTCTAAGGGCCTAACGTATCAAATTTTTGTAATGAACCTTTGCTTCCTATCTAGGATGCAAGTTAAGCCCCCATGCAGTTGGATAAAACCGTAACTCTAAAATAATATATCCAACTCCAGTGATCCTTTCAGTCCAAGGGACCAATGCTATTAGTTACAAAGCACTAGGCCATAGTAACAAGTATATGTGACAACATTTAGTTAAGATAGGAGCTCACTTCAGGACAAGTGATCAAAACCATAGGATAAAGTTGAATAGTGAGGACTAAGTGGACAATAGCTGGACCAAATTCTGATATATAAAGGATAAATCCTAATTTTGAGATAGCTAATAACAGGTTGTATAACACCTAGCCAATAACAAGGTAAGAGATGGCACCAAGTGGAGAGTTTAGATCAAAGTAATTTTGAAAGTTACAGAGCTACTACAGCTATAAGAAGGATGTCCACAACTAGAAAATGAATCAAGCTTTTGATATAGCATATTTTTGCTAAGAGGTATACTTGAGTGCTCATTCTTTGTTGTTGTATTCCCTTTGTGTCTTTATTATTCTTCCATCCCTTATTATTTCCATTACTATGAATGTTTTGGTAGGAAAGTGCCCAAGAAGCTGAGATTATTTCCAGATTATTGAGCCAGATGTCTAGAGACTCGACTATTACCAGATTGGAATGGGAGAGTGGAAAGTCCTTGTTACGATATTCGAACGAGGATTTTTGTTGTATTAATATTTAAAGAGTTCAATGGAAAATTCATGCCAACTCTTCATGTAATCGATTCCAAATATTAATACAATTTTGGGCTTCTTTCCTGTTATAACTTTGTTATCAGTTTTGTGTGTGTCTTCATTATGGGTTACATTATTTGAACGCATAGTGGACGTTTCTTTCGTTGGTCAATTGTTATGTTTATTACAATATTTGAATGAATTTAATTGCACCAATTATTTATTTCCCTCATTATTTCCATTTCATTAAATTATTATTAAATCTTGCTACAATAGCCCAAAGGATTAAGGCTCTGATCATACATAAGGTATAATTGAAATGTTATTATTTTAGCTTGGTCAACCTTATAAAAAATTTAATTCACCACCATAAATCTGGAAGAGCATGACCATAAAATATTAAAAACTTTAAGTTCACCTCAAGGGTATCCTTACGATACCTGGTCTGTTTAGAAAATATTGAAGAACTCTATTCCTAGGTTAAAGAGGCAGGTCAACCAAAGCCTGTAATTGCTCGTTGGTAATTGGTTTTTCTTGTAGCGTGACAACTTATCCCAAGGATGTAGGAAAAATCTCTAACAATATCCAAAACCAAAGCAATCAAATTTATGAATGGCAGCAGACCCAAACCCTATCAAAGCAACTTTCCTCATCAAACCCTAGCACAGCAGTGTGCACAATTGAAATTTTGAAGAAATGCCAAATAGGCATATGAAGAATGTAATTTCATATTTACTTAATATAAAATCATGACATATTACTTAATATAAAATTATGATTTTTTTCCAAGGAAAAAATATCATATCCATGTATAGCTATTTCTAGGTACAACAACATTAATTTAATAAATTGTATTGCATATATGTATATCTTGCCCTATGTAGATATATTTAAGATATCTATTATGTCTAGATGCATTTGTGTATCCCATTATGATACTTTATAATTTTATATATTTTAGTGTGTTCGATGCCATTAGTGGATGAAAATTTATGGAAAATGTTGGTATAATCAATGTCATAGATTGATACCATCCTTAGCAGAATTATTGCCACTTTAAATACTACTCATCATGGACACCAAATTGATAGTATTTGTCCTTGACAACATTCAAATTTTTATGTAGGTGAATTCAAATTTGATATATTGTTGTCTACATTATTTATAAATTCCATCATATTTTAACAAGTATAATATTTATGATAATTAAGAACTTGATCTTGTGGTTATTCAAGATGTTGTGGACTTCAAAATATTATTGAAGTTGATCTTCTAGTTATTTATTGCTTCTGCACATTTTCTTTATATGTTGAGATGTTAAAATTCACGTGCATATTGAATGATATTGAAGCAAAGTTTATCCCTATTAAATAAGATCAAGTTGCAATAGGGCAATTATGATTCATTAGATTATCTACTTGAACTAATTAAACATCTCCATTCTCTATTTTTTTAGTACTTTATTCAACATCATCTTGAATGACTCATATATTTTTGTTTCATTGGCCACATGAGATTGCTTGGTGTGACATGAAAGGTAATATTATGATATTGTGCTTTTGCTAGCATGATCTCATTTGAGTGGACATGGAGCAAAAAACCTACTTTAATACCCATGATTGAGGTTTGTAAGTGACACCATATTATAATTTCTAGTGAAATAGAGAGAAGATAAACACACAAGATATAAAGTACAAGGAACCAAATATTTTGTAAAGATAACTTGTTTATATATGAATATTATACAATAATTGTATATAAATTATATTTGTAATATTAACAAAGATAGTGGTGGCACTATGGTTCTGTTTATTGTTCCTACATGTATAATTATCTCATCTATAGCTTGGGAATGAGGTTCTCATGTGTCTAATAGAAGAATAAGAATGTAGAAAAACATTGAAAATATAATTCACTTTGCCTTTTAGAATGAATCACCAATTTTTTAATTTTCATATTTTATTGGTACTTGGGATGATTCATATTCTCATTCCTAGAAATTGGTTCTAAAGCTAAAACTTCTGGTATTTAACCATTAGTTTCATTAGTGCTTCTTTATCATTGGCAGTTGGTGCTAGAGCTAACACTTCTGGTTAGAACCATTAGTGCTTGCATTATCATTGGTAGTTAATGGCAACTGACCTAGCACTTGCGTCAGCATTTGAATTAGTTTTGTAGTTGGTTCCAATAGTTATTATATTGGTGTCACTAGTGTTTAGTGGTCATTAGCCTTGGTGATGCCAACACCAATTTGCAGTTGGTGGTGCTAGGGATGGGAGTTGATTTGATGAATAGATACTTGTCTTAATTGATATCCAACATCTTAAGAAGGTGATATGTCCTTTGGATATATATTTTTATTGAATTAGCTTGTTTTTTGTCTCATAAAAAAAAAATGTTTTATGGGTTTAATGAATATTTCTAATATATTTCCCATCTTCTCATTTAAATTGTAAAGAATCAACATAAGTTACTTGGTTAAGGTTATAAAATTCATCGCAATTTGTTGCTTAAAAAATCAATTATAAAACTTAACATTAAGTTTGAAAATAAAAAGATAAATATTTTTATTTTTTAAAAAGTGCATATAAAAACAAATATAAACATGCATAAGAATTTAAAAATTTGTACAAGAATGAGATTAAGTGGAAATACTTATGGGAAAGACTTTTAGTAGGATCATATAAATTGATTCCGTGATTGTTTTCTTTGCCCCAATATTATTTTGACTTTTCCAAGATTATTTTATTTTAGTCAAGTTGATTGTTGCAAAAGGCTAGTTAATACCTATGTTGGTGAGATGGTGCTAAAGTTGATGCCACTAACATTCATTGGTAGATGTATTGATACTTGTGTGCTAGTGGCCCTAGAGCTAGTTCTAACAACTAAATAGATAGATTGGAATTTATGTGGATTAATCTTTAAACCATAAGATCATATATCCTTTGGACCATAAGATCATATAATTTGTGTAATTGATTCTTTTTTAATTTTTTTTATTATATATAGAGAGAGTGTTTAGTCACTCTTTAATTCTTTAAATATTTATTACCCATGTTTTCATTTAAACTATTGTCATAAGTTACTACAAGGATAAAAGGCAAGAGAAAAGTTAGTTCAAAAAGTATGATTTTATTAATTAAAATATTTGAATAAAAATAATTATAAATATAAATGTGTTAAAAAATTATATGTTATACAAGAAAATGGTTAAATCACATAATTTCAACTTTTCATGTGATTATTATGTTTTATTTTCTTGAATTGTTTTGTTTAAGCTTTATAGTCATAAATGCAAGAAAAAATCTAATAGATTTTAGAATAAATTATGTAAGTTATGGAAGGCCAAGTTTTAGGTTTGCTTTTTTTATTTTTAATATATTTATTATTTATTGTTGTTATTTATTAGTATTGTTGAAGGTAGGTGTTATTATAAAGATGAGATATGTAATAACAAAATATAAAACCATCTTGTGAGGGATACCATAGTGGTATATCTTTGGTTTTTCATCTAGGAGACCCAACTTCAAACCTCGGTACAAGGGGACCGAGACCTCCTTCAAATACATGTGCCTTACCCTAAAATTTTTGTCCCATGAGGGATATTGCAGTGGTATGTTTATGAGTTTTCATTCAGGAGACCCAAGTTCAAACCCCGGTACAAGGAAACTGAGGCCCCTTTAAAAAATGTATGCTTTACCCTAAAATTTTAGTCCCATGAGGGATACCATAGTGATATATCTTTGGTTTTCATCCAGGATAACCAAATTCAGACCTCGATAAAAGGGGAATGGGACCCCTTTAAAAAAAACCTATGCTTTACCCTAAAATTTAAAAAGGAGCAGTTAAGGCAAGAATTGAACTTAATTGAAGAGGAAATAAGTAGAAATGGGATGGACCAGGTTCTTTTTAATAGAGAAAACGTTATCCAGGTGGAATTGCATGCAAAAAGGGCAAGGGAGGAGACATATTGTAGATAAAATCCAAGGAACCAAATGGTTAAGGGAAGGAGATAGAAATACGAGATTCTTTCATATCTCTACCATAAGATATAAAAGTGCAGTAATGATATCTAAAATCCAAAAAGAGGATGGAGAACTAATAAGATATGAAGATCAACTTAGAAAAAGGACAATGGGCTTCCTTAGATTGTTGCTAACAAAGGACAAGGAGGATGATCAAGAAGCTATGGAGAAATTAATTCAACATATCCCAAGGATTCTATCTAGAGAAAATATAGAACTTGTCAAAGAGGTGAGTGAGGAGGAGGTCAGGGAAGTGGCCTTCTCATTGGAAAAATATAAAGCTCTAGGGCCTGATGGATTTCAAGTGGGTGCTTCCAAGCCTTCTAGAACATAGTGAGTAAGCATGTAGTAGCAACAATAAGAGAGTCACATCATTTAGGTAAAGTATTAGAAGAATACAATAATTATTTCTTAGTGCTCATTCCAAAGAAGCCTGGGTTGAAGGGATTTAAAGACATTAGGGTAATTAGTCTATGTAACACCATTTATAAGATAATATCAAAAGTGATTGCGTTAAGACTAAAGCATGTTCTCCCAAAGATAATTTCAAAGCAACAAGAAGCCTTTGTGAAGGGTAGGCAAAATTTGGATGAATTAATCACACTCGATGATACCATGCATTTAATTAAAATTATTAAAAGGGAGGGAATGATGTTAAAGCTTGACATGAACAAAGCCTATGATTGGGTCTCATGGTGTTTTCTAGATAGACTCCTAGAGAAGTTTGGCTTCAATAGATGTTGGAGAAGGTGGGTGAGTAACTACTATGGAGGACCTAAATTCTCAGTTATAATGAACAATTATTTAGTTGGATTCTTTGGAAATAGCAGGGGCTTAAGGCAAGGGGACTCTTTATCCTTGTATTTCTTCATAATAATGGCAAAAGAGTTGGGAAGATGCATTGGATCAACAAAATAAGCAATAGAATTAAGTGGGCTGAAACCATCTATATCCATAGAAGGTATTACTCACCAACAATTTGAGGATGACATAATTCTTTGGGGAGACAATTTATAGTTGAGGCAAAATAAATTAGGAGGATACTAAATATCTATGAAAAATCATCCCAACAAATGATAAATATGGATAAGAGTAAGGTGTTTTTTATAAACACTGCAAAAAATCGATAGAGAAGAATAACATCAAAGATTGGGTGTAGTGCTCCAACTCTTCCTTTTGTTTACTTGGGAATGCCAATGTTCATAAGAGCATGCAAGGATTAGATGTGGAATGTGTTGATTGATAGGGTAGATTAAATTAAATGGTTGGAAGGGGAATTTTTTGGGTCAAGAAAGTAAGTTATAGCTTCTTAAAACTACTCTCCAAACAATACTTGTATATTTATTATCAATTTTTAAGATCCCACTTAAAGCAAATAATACAACAAAAAAGTATTCAAAGATTTTTCTTATGGTCAAAGACCAGAGGAGAAGAGCATTATTTTGCTTGTAGCTTGGGAGAGAGTATACATTGATAAATCAAGTGGGGGACTTGAGCTTAGAAGAATAAGGGATATTAATAAGGCTTTGACAACAAAGGTATGATGGAGGCTAGTGAAGGAGGGTCATGCCTTATGGGCAAGAATTCTAAGAGACAAATACCTTGACAACCAAGGGGATAGTAGATTTTTGACCACATTAGAGCCCCGTCAAGGACCTTCATTATGGAGCCATATAGTAAAGGGTAGAGAGATGCTATGGAAAGTCACCCAATGGAAGGAAGGGAATGATAGATATGTCTACTTCTAGGAAGATATGTGGCTAGAGAAGCACCCATTAATGAAGGATGAAGAATTAAAAAGTATTAGAGTATGAATGAAACTAATTTATGGGAATATTTTGAATGATTATTTGGCAACATAAGGAGAGGTAAGATGGAAGGAGTCGAGAATCCATAATTAGTATGAGGAAGAGCTATAAAAGTTAACTAAACTAAGAGCATACTATGTAAGCCCCAATTTAACTAATGATACAGTAGTATAGGGAACTACTCTGGAAGGGTCGTTCCATTGTTAAATCAACTTATTATATTTCACTTGTAGTTCTTAAGGGGGCTTTCAATGGGATCAATTATGACGAAGGAAAGCAATTCCAAAGTTATCACTTTTCATTTGGATGAAAATCTAAAACAAGATTTTAATAGTAGATAACCTACATAAGAGGAGTTTTCAATTCCCTAACAAATGTTACCTTTGTGAAGCTCATGAGGAATCGATGAGTCACATATTACTAGAATGTAATTACTCCCTCAAAATATTGTATGATATAATAAAGAAGATGAGGGTGGTGTGGGTGTTGCCTAATAATATGGTAGGATGGATAGACCAATGAGAGAAGCCATTTAAAATCCCAAGACTAAATTAAATTTAGAGTCTGAATATCTTTCATTATGCATGTGGAGTTTGGTTGGAGAGAAATAGAAGGATTTTTAAAGGGGAGAAAATATCAACAACCAAGAATATAGAGCACATCATAGTGGCCATATTGAAGACTGTTAAAGCATTAAAAATGCATGAGAGTCTAGAATCATTGGAGGAGGCTAAATTAAGTGAATATTGAAACCTAAGTCCAGTTGGGGTGAATGACAATCCTCGAGGAGGCTTGAGGAGCATGACAAAGCGGCATCCACCCAAATAAGGATGGTTGAAACTAAATTTTTATGGGGCTTCTAAAGGTAATCTAGGGAAGGCTAAAGGAGGAGTAGTGCTAATGGATAGCTAGGTAATGGTGATTAAAGCGATGAGTGAGTACTTGGGCATTATGACGAGTCATTAGGCTGAAGCTAGAGTGATCTTAGTAGGAATAAATATGGTGATTTAGTTGGGAACTAAGATTAATAATTGAGGGAGACTCAATAAATATTGTTTATTACCTCAATAAAAGGATGGTGGTGAGCTAGAGAGTAGTAGAAATAGTAATAGATACACTAAGATCCCTAAATTCACAAGATTATTTTTAGGTGGTACATGTGTATAGAGAAGAAAATGGGGTGGTTGATTGACTAGCCAATTAGGGAGCTCTTAGAGAGGAAGATAAAATGTGAATACTTCCAGATGGAATCCATTAAAGTGTACTCCAATTAGTGGAAAAGAAGGGAGAAAATTTAGAAAGTCAAGTTAATGGGTGAAAGTTCCAATTTTTAGAATGTCCATAGTAAATTATTTTTTGGAGATTTGTGGACTTGTATGTTGAAGGTTTTTTTTTTAGACATTTATGAGATTTGTTGGCTTTTAGTTGCAAGAAGTTAAAAAATTTATCGATTTAGGTTTTTGAGGGATTTATCTATTGAGGGTTCCATTTTTTAGATATCTATGGATTTATCTCCTGAGGGATCCATTTTCTAGAGATTTGTGGATTTTTCTACTACAGGTTCCTATTTCTAGAGATCTATGGATTTGTCTATTGAGGGTTCCATCTTTTGGAGATCTATGGAATTGTTTGTTGAGGGTTCCATTTTATAGAGATTTGTAGACATGCTTACTAAGGGTGTCATTTATGAAGATGTGTGGATTTGCGACTTTCTAGAAGCATTGTGAAGTTTCAATTGAGAAATTTGTTGATTTAGATTTTTGTGGGATTTGCCTGCTAAGGGTTCCATTTTTTGGAGGTCTATGGATTTGTCTACATAGGGTTCCATTTTCTAAAGATCTATGAATTTGTATGCTAAAGGTTCCATTTTTTGGAGATCTATGGACTTGTCGACTAAGGGTTCCATTTTTAGAAGACTCTTGAAAGATATGGATTTAAAGAGACTAGTAATGCATGTAAATTTGTAGAGTTTTGAAACAAGGTAGTTCAATGTTTTGAATATCCTGTAGCCTTTAGAGATTATACTTTTTAACTAATAAGACTACACAAACTAGTCTAAGATTGTAAAAGGATTCAAAACCTTTCAAAAACCTAGATTTTATCTTAATCAAAATAAAACAAAACATAGTATAAAACCCAAAAAATAATTAAAATTAAAAAAATTCTTTTGAATGATGTTTTATTTTAATTAAGCATTTTTATTCTCCACTACATACAATAAATTGTAGAAAGCATTTAAGTTCTAGAATGTATATATTAAAAACATTTATATATACACTAAATATTTCTAATTGCCTCAATAAAAGGATGGTGGAGAGCTAGAGAGTAGTAGAAATAGTAATAGATACACTAAGATCCCTGAATTCACTAGAAGAATTTCAGGTGGTACATGTGTATAGAGAAGGAAATGAGGTGGTTGATTGGCTAGCCAATTAGGGAGCTCTTAGAGAGGAAGATAAAATATGAATACTGCGAGTGGAATCCACCCAAGTATACTCCAATTAGTGGCAAAGAAGGGGGAAAATTTAGTAAGTCAAGTCAATGGGTGAAAGTTCCAAGTTTTTGAATGTCCATAGTAAATTATATTTTGGAGATTTGTGGACTTGTATGTTGAAGGCTTTTTTTAGATATCTATGAGATTTGTTAGCTTTTAGTTGCAAGAAGTTGAAAAACCTATCGGTTTAGGTTTTTGAGGGATTTATCTATTGAGGGTTCCATTTTTTAGAGATCTGTGGATTTATTTGCTAAGGGATCCATTTTCTAGAGATTTGTGGATTTTTCTACCAAGGGTTCCTTTTCCTAGAGATCTATGGATTTTTCTGGTGAGGGTTCCATATTTTGGAGATCTATGGACTTGTCTGTCGAGGATTCCATTTTTTAGATATTTACAAACATGTTTACTAAGGGTGTCATTTTTGAAGATGTGTGGATTTGTGACTTTCTAGAAGCATTGTGAGGTTTCAAGTGAGAAATTTGTTGGTTTAGGTTTTTGTGGGATTTTCCTCCTAAGGGTTCCATTTTTTTGGAGGTCTATGGATTTGTCTACTCAGGGTTCCATTTTCTAAAGATCTATGAATTTGTATACTAAAGGTTCCATTTTTTGAAGATCTAAGAACTTGCCTACTAAAGGTTCCATTTTTAGAAGACTCTTAAAAGATAAGGATTTAAAGAGGCCAATAATGCATATAAATTTGTAAAGTTTTGAAACAAGGTAGTTCAATGTTTTGAATATCCTATACCCTTTAGAGAAGACTTTTTAACTAGTAAGACTACACAAACTAGTCTAAAATTATAAAAGGGTTCAAAACCTTTCAAAAACCTAAATTTTACTTTAATCAAAATAATATAAAACATAATATAAAATCCAAAAAATAATTAAAATTACAAAATTTCTTTCTTAGCTTTTTATTTTGATTTTATTCTCCATTACATATAATAAAATGTAAAAAACATTTAAGTTCTGGAATACATATGTTAAAAACATTTATGTTTTTATTTTACATACAAAAAGTATGGATGTGATTTGCATAGCCACTTGTTAATTCCATATATTGAAAACATATATTTTTTATTTTTCTAAAAAATATGGATGTAATTTGCACAACCACTTGTTAATTCCATTTGGATGTGACCTCCTAACCATTCTTAACATAATATTGTTACGCTTGCCAACTGTATGTGGTGGTGAATGTATTTTATATGATTCTCAAACACATTACACTTCATAGATTAACCATAGAGAATTTTACATATGATATCAAAATTTAAATTCAATAGATTCAAAACGTCTGATATTGTCTTGTAACATCTTTAATAAAATAAAATAAATTTAATAAATAAATAAATCATTCATTTAATTGATAAAATTGGATTAAGATTTATAAAAACAAATTGTAAAGATTGAATCCAACCTTAAGTCCATTCTATATTAATTTATTGTCGTTCCATTGTAACTTATAATGCCAATCCACCCAGAGGCTACAGAGTACCCACCACGAGAAATTTCAAGAACTGGCCTTTTAACGAATATACATACCCAGCCGGAGAAATTTCAACAACTGGACTTTTAACGAATATACATACCCAGCCGGACAGGCAATTAATTAATGCATTTGTTGATATCGTAAAAACCAGAGCCATATTATTAAAATAAAATAAAAATCTGCGCATTACAATGAAGGTGTGACAGGCCTATCATCAAAGTTACTGCAAGGTTGCCAGTTTAGCTAGCAAATCCTTGCGCAGTATCTTCCCCGACGGAGATTTGGGTATCGCTTCCACAAAGTATACACCGTGGAGCTTCTTGTAGAACACCACCTGCAAACATATCATATATAGCAGGTTCTCATGGAAAACTGAAACCTCAAAACCTGCATTCATTAGTTTATATATAGCTTTACCTCTTTAGCAACAAATTGTTTGATGTCGTCGACCGTTATTTGACCGCTTTCGGATCTCACCACTAAGGCAACTGGCACCTCTCCTGCACCTTCGTCCTTCTGACTGTGGAAGGAACCTCAAATGTTAACTAAATATTATAATGTCCAGGCAAAGAAAAGGCAGGTTGATTAGATTATATTTGAAAATAAAACACTTACGGGACAACGGCGGCGTCTGCTATGTGGGGATTATTCAATAGAATGGCCTCTATTTCTGCTGGAGGCACCTGTAAACCAACATTATATTGGTTTATTACACAATTTGACAATTATAACCTGTATCAATTTCCACACCAGTATTTTCAGTTTCGTTCTTGTGCGCAAAGAATGTGAAAGGAGGTGAGCTGGGAGAGGATTCGAACCTGGAATCCTTTGTATTTGATGAGTTCCTTCACGCGGTCCACTATGAAAAGCTCTTCGTCCTCGTCGATGTAGCCGACGTCGCCCGAGTGCAGCCAACCGTCTTTGTCTATGGTCCTCTCCGTCGCCTCCGGATCGTTTATATAGCCTGCTGCCGCTTATCATTAATCTTTATTGTTTAACTGTTTTCTAAATCCTTCTTACAGCATTGTTTTCTGCTGTATAATGCTTACCTTTCATAATTTGAGGGCCGCGAATGCAGATTTCTCCTTGTTGATTGTAAGGCAGAGACAGCCCGGTCTCGAGATCGATTATCTTCACCTCGGCATTCCTGACGACGGTTCCGCAGGAGCCAGACTTTACAGAGAATGGCTCCTTTGCAAACGCCAGGCTCATCGTAATCACTGGCCCCGCCTCCGTCATGCCGTACCCCTGTCTTGACAAACGGATCTTTTCACAGTAAATAATAGAATTCCATAAATTTTGCTCTGTATTCTCTTTGTAATTGTGCTTTCTGTTCATGTTTGATCTCGCACTCTACCTACAAATCGAAATACGCTTAAAGAGAAGATGTATAAATAATTTTACGTAGATGTTTCAGAAAGTTGCGTAAATTGTGTTTCTAGCTTCTTGCCTTCTATTCATAATCATGATGCAAAGTTTGCTCCCGGATTTTGATCTATACAAAATTTATTGTATGAACTGTGAAGATTACACAAGGGAATGGCGATTAAACATTTGATGTCTTGAAAATAAAAGCTATACTATTCGTTGATATTGCGGGCATGATTCTAAAATGAATGATTCTGAGAAAGCATATTCGTAAATGTTAGAAATATTAATCTTGATTTCACGCCTCCGGCGAAGCCGGACTGCGCTCCGAACTTGGGTGAAGCCGGACTGCGCTCGTGTAGTCGGGGATCCCGGCAAAATTTTTGACTTGACGTCGCACGTGCCTTCTGACAGATCCGATCGCCGCAGAAGTTAATGTCATTTCGGCGATTGGTCAGAAACCCTAGTTCAGGGTCTGTCAGAACCTGTTAGAGGATAACCTCTATCTTCCTTTCTCCACGGCTATATAATGCGGTTCGGGTCTTCAGACAAAGAGAGGAGAGTCGAGGGAGGAGAGTGGGGGAAATTTGGAGAAACAGGCAAGAGGAAAAATAGACACTTGCAGAGTAGTAGACGAGCTTGTTTTAGTGAGCAGTGTAGCTCATCCGTTTAATGTCTGAGCAGCAGACTCGACATTTATTTTCCCTCTTAGTTTATCCTGCAGCTTTAGTCTGCAGATGTTAGTTTTTCCTCAGTTGAGGACTTTTGTAACCCTCGTCTTATAAGAATAAAATTCATTGTTGTTTAAGGCATCTGTAGGGTTTGCGGTTATCTTTGTCGGCACAAAATCTGTTGTTGTCTGTACAATCGCCTCAGAGCATTTTCTTTCGTGTTCTATAAGTTTGAGCTCAGATCTGAAACATTGCATTTAGATTCGGTGTTTCTCTCCTCCCATACAGTTCTTGCCAAGCCAAGGAAACCATCGCGACAGCCGTGCAAGCCTTCGGACATCTAAAGTTCTCAAGGCAAAAAATTTGCCTAAGTTTGGAGCTGTCCACCCGACTGCGCAGCGAAGTCGGACTTCGCTGCCTTTGACCAGCGCAATCGGGCGTTGACCGAGTGCTCCCCGACTTAGCACTTTCTTCCGTGCACAGCCCGATTACGCACAATTTTCGTGCGCAGCCCAATTGCGCATATTACTCTATGCACAAGTTTTACTTGCGCAGTCCGATTGCGCAATAGTCGAGAGCGCAGCCCGAGTTCGACTGTGCAGCCCGACTTCGGGCCCGCCCTTCGCTTTGCGCTCTCGCTCCCGACGATAAAAATTTTAAAATTAAAACTTCAAATTGGTATCAGAGCTACTGATCCCTTGACGCGAAGACCGAAGCAGAATGGCTTCCAGTAGCAACAACTTGCAGTTGCAGATCCCGCACTTCAACGGGAAGAATTATGATTACTGGAGCATCCAGATGAAGATTCTATTTGGATCTCAGGAGCTGTGAGAGTTAGTCGAGCACGACTACCCAAAACTGGCAGATGCGAGAAGACAGGCCGCCCTCTCTCAAGCAGACAAGGACCTGTTGAAAGAGAACACGAAGAAGGACCGGAAGGCCCTCTTCTACATCATGCAAGCGGTCGAGGAGTCCATCTTCTCGCGGATCACATCAGCCACCAAGGCGAAGCAAGCCTGGGAGATTCTGGCCAACTCGTACCAGGGCACCAATAAGGTAAAGTTGGTGAAGCTGCAGATGCTCAGGAGGGAGTTTGAAAATCTGCAGATGAGTGAGTCCGAGTCCATGAGTGATTTCTTCACCTAGAAGACGGACATTATCAACCAGATGCGGTTGAATGGAGAAAATATGTAGAGCCAGAGAATCATGGAGAAAATTCTCAGAAGTCTGCCTGCCAAGTTTGACTTGGTTGTGATAGCAATCGAAAAGTTGAGGGATCTGACAACCCTCTCGATAGACGAACTCATGGGTTCGTTGCAAACATATGAACAGAGGCTGAGTCGTTCGTCTCAGACCTCTCTGGAGCAAGCATTCAAGGCTTAGGTCTCATTCCGAGACAACGACAGACAAGATTCCCCCCATGGCGCCTCTAGTTCTCACGGAGCAAGAGGTAGAGGCAGGCGTGGGAAAGGCAACAAGCAAGGAGGACGATCAAACCTTAGCGAAGGAGAGACCAACTATAATTTCCATCAATAAGGTGGAAGAGGCAGCTAAAAAAATCAGCAAGCTGGATCTGGTCAGAAGAAGGACATGTCAAAGGTCCAGTGCTATTTCTGTAAGAAGTTCGACCATTACATCTCACAGTGTAGAAAACGGATGGCCAAGGAGAACCAGCAACAAGCCCATTACACTGACGAAACCATATATGCGGCAAGAGGAAACATGTTGACTTGCAACATTCAGGAGGAGTGCCAAAAGAATGTCTGGTATTTAGACAGCGGGTGCAACAACCACATGATCAGGAACAAGGAGATGTTCTCCCAACTAGATGAAACAATCCAGTCAGAGGTGAAGATGGGGAACGACAACAAGGTTCCCGTCGCACTAGGCACGACAAACAAAAGCAGATCTGTGATGTCTACTATGTGCCTGGCCTGAAGCATAACCTGTTGAGCATTGGACAACTCGTGGAGAAGGGACATATGATCCAGTTCAAAGATGGAGCTTGCACCATCAGAGACAAGTTGCATGGGCAGATTGCTACCATGTCCATGACGAAGAATAAAATGTTTCCGCTATAGATTCAGAACGAATCATTGATGTCTCTGAGTGCAGTTGTGAAAGATGCTACCTAGTTGTGGTATCTCAGATTTGGTCACCTGAACTTCAGTGACCTGAATCAACTGCACAAGAAGCAGATGGTGAAGGGTTTACCCCTGACAGAGCAACAAAATCAAGTTTGTGAGGGCTTCTTATTTAGCAAACAACATAGGGATTCGTTCCCTTCCGATCAGTCTTGGAGAGCATCATAGCCACTGGAGCTGGTGCACTCAGACATTTGCGATCCGATGTAGACCAATACGTTTGCTGACAACAAATACTTCTTAACGTTCATAGATGACTTCAGTCGAAAGACTTGGATCTATGCCATCAAGTCGAAGTCAGAAGCATTTGCCAGATTCAAAGAGTTCAAGGCTCTGGTGGAGAAACAAAGCGGATATCAGATCAAGACTCTCAAAACAGATGGCGGAGGTGAATACATCTCCAACGAATTCCATAACTACTGCAAGCAGCACGGAATTCAAAGGCGGTTCATCGCCGGATACACGCCACGACGAACGATGTAGGCGAGAGGAAGAACCGGACCATCATGGAGATGGCACGAAGCATGATGAAGGCGAAGGGATTGTCGTACGAATTTTGGGCAGAGGCTGTAACATGTGCAGTCTACCTGCTGAACAGATGTCCCACCAAAAGCGTGCAGGACAAAATCCCTCATGAGACCTGGAGCGGTGTGAAGCCAAGTGTGGCTCACTTGCGTATGTTCGGGTGCATTGCATATGCACATGTTCTAGAAGAGAAGAGGCAGAAGTTGGATGATAGAGCTAAGAAGTGCATTTTCATAGGGTACAGTGAGCAGGCGAAGGCATATAGGATGTACAACCCTGTGACGAAGAAGCTCATCATCAGCCGTGATGTGAAGTTTCTTGAAGATGAAGCCCGGAACTGGAAGTCGAAGACTGGCCGGTCAGAGCCAGTAGTGGTAGAGTCTGTTGACTTGGAAGAAGGGAGTGTGCAGCCACCTGCAACCTCCAACAGCAGCAGCGGTGCCAGTAGTAGCACAACCACTCCATCTCGGTCGCCTCTACATGCAAGTAGAATCTAGAACCTGGTGACGCTAGCGAAGACAAGGAGCTTGCAAGAAATCTACAAGGCAACCCAAACCCATATAGATGAAGAGTACTCTAACTTTACATTCTTTACTGAAGTTGATCCAGTAGAGTTCGAAGATGCAAGTCAGAATAGAAGTGGGTGCAGGCTATGGACGAGGAGATTGAAGCCATTGAAAAGAATGATACATGGCAACTGACAGATCTTCCAATAGGGAAGAAGACCATTGGGGTCAAGTGGGTGTATAAGACAAAGTTCAATGCCCAAGGAGACATTGACAAGCATAAAGCCAGATTGGTGGCGAAGGGTTACAAGCAGAAGCCAGGCATCGATTACCATGAGGTTTATGCGCTTGTAGCCCGACTTGACACAATCAGGATGATCCTGGCATTGGCAGCCCAACGGGGTTGGAAGATGTACCAGATGGATGTCAAGTTAGACTTCCTCAACGGAGTGTTGGAGGAGGAGGTCTACATAGACCAGCCACCAGGTTACAAAATTGAAGGCCAGGAGGGCAAAGTCCTGAAGCTGAAGAAGGCCCTGTACGGTTTGAAGTAGGCGCCCCGGGCTTGTTACAGCCGGATTGATAGTTATTTTCAGGAAAATGGGTTTGTAAAATGCCCATATGAGCACACCCTGTACATGAAGACAAATGATGTAGGTGAGCTCATAATCGTCTGCCTGTATGTAGACGATTTAATTTACACTGGCAACAACACAACACCGTTTGCCCAGTTCAGAACAACCATGAAGGAGTTCGAGATGACGAACTTGGGGCTGATGAAGTATTTTCTCGACATTGAAGTTGACCAATCGGCAGATGGCATCTTCATTTCTCAGGGCAGGTATGCGAAGGATGTCCTGAAATGGTTCAAGATGGAGGATAGCAAACCTACCATCACACCTGTAGCCACAGGTTTGAAGCTGAGCAAGCTGGATTTAGGGAGGAATGTAGATCCAACCCTGTTCAAGAGGCTAGTTGGCAGTCTGATGTATTTGACTGCAACTCGGCCAGATCCGATGTTTGGAGTCGATCTGATCAGTCGTTTCATGGAGACTCCGAAGGACACGCAGCGGCAAGCGAGCAAGAGGATCTTACGCTATGTCAATGGGACGCAGAACAATGGCCTATTTTACGCTAGACAGGACCAGTTGGAACTGGTGGGCTTCACGAGCGATGGATTGGGTCGGCAGCACCGACGATCGAAAGAGCACCTCTGGGTATGCTTTCCATCTCGGATCAGGGGCAGTCTCATGGGCATCCAAGAAGTAACCTGTCGTTGCGTTGTCCACAGTTGAAGCAGAATATGTCGTCGCCACGTCAACCGTATGCCAAACAATTTGGCTGCGAAGAGTTCTGAGTGAACTGAACTATCCTCCGAAAGGCGCGACAAAAAATTTTTGTGATAACAATTCGGCCATCACACTGTCAAAGGATCCCGTGTTCTATGGTCGGACGAAGCACATCGATATTCGTTATCACTTCATTAGAGAGTTGGTGAAGTCCGGAGAAATTCAACTGCAATTTTGTAGATCCAAGGAGCAGTTGGCAGATATTTTCATGAAGCCTTTGAAGGAGGAAGACTTCAGCAGATTGCGAGAGCAACTTGGAGTCAAAGCGCTTGTGAAATCAAACTTAAAGGAGGGTGTTAGAAATATTAATCCTGATTTCACGCCTCTGCCAAACTGCGCTCTGGGCGAAGCCGAACTGCTCTCCGAACTTGGGCGAAGCCGGACTGCGCTTGCGCAGTCAGGGATCTCGGAAATTTTTTTGACTTGACGTCGCATGTGCTTTCTGACAGATGTGATGTCTGACAGATCCGATCGTCATAGAAGTTAATGCCATTTCGACGATTTGTCAAAAACCCTAGTTCAGGGTCTGTCAGAACATGTCAGAGGATAACCTCTATTTTCCTCTCCCCGTAGCTATATAAGGCGGTTTGGGTCTTCAAACAAAGAAAGGAGAGTCGAGGGAGGAGAGTGGGGGAAATTTGGAGAAACAGACAAGAGGAAAAATAGACACTCGCAGAGTAGCAGACGAGCTTGTTTCAGTGAGCAGTGTAGCTCATTTGTTTAATGTCCGAGCAGCAGACTCGACATTTATTTTCCCTCTCAGTTTATCCTGCAGCTTTAGTCTATAGATGTTAGTTTTTCCTCTTGTCTGTTTCTCCAAATTTCCCCCACTCTCCTCCCTCGACTCTCCTCTCTTTGTCTGAAGACCCGAACTGCCTTATATAGCCACGGGGAGAGGAAGATAGAGGTTATCCTCTAACAGGTTCTGACAGACCCTGAACTAGGGTTTTTGACCAATCGCCAAACTGACATTAACTTCTACGGTGATCGGATCTGTCAGACGTCACATCTGTCAAAAGGCACGTGCGACGTCAAGTCAAAAATTTTGTCGGGATCCCCGACTGCGTGAGCGCAGTCAGGCTTCGCCCAAGTTCGAAGCGCAATCCGGCTTTGCCCAGAGCGCAGTTTGGCGGAGGCGTGAAATCAGGATTAATATTTCTAACACCCTCCTTTAAGCCTGATTTCACAAGCACTTTGACTCCAAGCTGCTCTCGCAATCTGCAGACACTCACAGAGTAGCAGACGAGCTTGTTTCAGTGAGCAGTGTAGCTCATCTGTTTAATGTCCGAGTAGCAGACTCGACATTTATTTTCCCTCTCAGTTTATCCTGCAGCTTTAGTCTGCAGATGTTAGTTTTTCCTTAGTTGAGGACTTTTGTAACCCTCGTCTTATAAGAATAAAATTCGATGTTGTTTAAGACATCTGTAGGGTTTGTGGTTATCTTTGTCGGCACAAAATCAGTTGTTGTCTGTACAATCGCCTCAGAGCGTTTTCTTTCGTGTTCTATAAGTTTGAGCTCAGATCTCGAACATTGCATTTAGATTCGATGTTTCTCTCCCCCATACAGTTCTTGCCAAGCCAAGGAAACCATCGCGGCAGCCGTGCAAGCCTCAGGACAGCAAAAGTTCACAAGGAAAAAACTTTGCCTAAGTCTGGAGCTATCCACCCGACTGCGCAACGAAGTCGGACTTCGCTGCCTTTGACCAGCACAGTCGGACGTTGACCTAGTGCTCCCCGACTTAGCACTTTCTTCCGTGCGCAGCCTGATTGCGCACATTTTTCGTGCGCAACCCGACTGCGCACATTACTTTGTGCACAACCCGACTGCGCAAGTTTTACTTGCACAGCCTGATTGCGCAATAGTCGGGAGCGCAGCCCGAACTCGACTGCGCAGCCCGAGTTCGGGCCCTCCCTTCGCTTTGCGCTCCCACTCCCAACGATAAAAATTTTAAAATTAAAACTTCAGTAAATGTGTTTATCTTGATTCTTGCATTCTCTCTCTTTGTATCTGTCAAAATTTGTGAGAGTCAAGAGTATCCGTGGGAATCACATATGAGGAGAACAAAAAGTTGATTGATAGATAGTAAAGAAACCATTCGCCTAATGCAAAATAACAAAGAACAGTCTGTGCATTTTGATGTCACACATTAAAATGAACGATACTCGTTGATATTCCAACATTTTACAAAATGAAGATTTCTCAGAAAGCATATCCGGAATCGTGTTTTATCTTGCCTTTCTTCTTAAATCAAAATCTGTAGAATTCATTATTTACAATAGTAAAGCAAATCCGACTGGCCGCGGCAAAGATCGATCGATACACAGTAAAGAAACGATTAGGCTACACATTGGTTGCAAAATAAAAGAAAGACAGGCCATCTACTGTGGATCTTTGCGGTCGAAACTCGTGTCATACGTTAAAACAAAAGAATGAAAAATAATAAACAAACATTAAAGGTTGAAGTCTCTGACCTGAGCCAACGTTGCATTAGGAACCCTGGCCTGAAAAGCATCCTCCAAACCCCTTCCGAGGGGCGCAGAGCCGGACATGACTATTCTCACAGACGAAAAATCATAATTCTCCAGTATCGGATTCTTCGCAATCGCCAAGACGACTGGGGGCACGAGGGGCAGCACGGTGACCTTGAACCGCTGAATCGACTCCAGCACCGCCACGATTTCGAATTTCTGAACGATCAGAACAGCAGCGCCGGCCCGGAGCGAACAGAGCATCACGGAACTCAGGCCATAAATATGAAACAAAGGCAGCATGCAGAGCACCACGTCATCATGGCTCAGGTATAGGTTGGCATTCTCGCCGTCCACCTGCTGCGCCACGTTGGCGACCATCCCGCTGTGCGTGAGCATGACCCCCTTGGGGAGGCCCGTCGTCCCTGAGGAGAAAGGCAGGGTCACCAGGTCGCCGGGTCAAATATCCGCGGGGCGCAACTCGTTCTCCTCTGCCTCTAAGGCCCTCAGGGGCAGGCAACCCTGGGGAGCCGGGTCATCCACGGTGAAAATAATCACCTCCTGCTCGATATTTCTCACTTTGTCGACATAGGCGGCGAGGGTGACGACGACCCGGGCGCCCGAGGCCTTGGCCTGCCGGGAGATCTCACCGGGAGTGTACAAAGGATTGGCGGTGGTGGCGCCGGCGCCGGCGCGGGAAATCCCGAGGAAAACGAAGACGAACTCGGGGCAATTCGGCAGCACCAGCATTACCACGTCACCCCGCCCGATGCCGAGCTCGGCCAGGCCGGACGCGATTCGGCGGGATTTCGAGTCCACCTCCCCATACGAATAAACATTTCCGGTGGAGGCCTCTATGACGCAGGGCCTCTCTCTGAACTCGGCCAACCTCTCGAAACAGTAGGAATGCAAGGGCAGGTAATTGGATATCTTTATGTTGGGAAGCTTTGATCGGAACAGGTGCTCAGCTGCCATTGCGCTCTGGATGTTGTATTTCAACTACTCCAAACCCTCGAATTGCTGCGATATCGCCTTGCTAACCGGCACGGCTACAGACGTCTTCCATGCTTGACGGCAGTATTTCTGGGCCGTGCGCCGATAAACAGGGAATTTATTGGGTGGTTCGTGTCAATCTTTTCTTTTTCCTTTCTTTAAGAAGCTCAGCCAAGCACACATACCCCATTGGTTTTTAAACCTTTGTGCATACATAAAAATGTACCATCAACGTCAAAGATTTTACTTCTGTTGGAAAATAAATTAATTTTCTAAGCGATGCTTTTCTCAGCTTTGGTGATTACCCAATACATTCGGGGTCACCGACTGACATGAGGAGAGATTAGAAGATATTGGTAAATGTTTTCTAGAACTTATAACCACCCACCAAAAATCATATGTATATAGCTGCAGTTGGATGTCATTATCGTAACGAACATTATTAGTGATTATTCAAGTTCATTGACATAAGAACAGATTAGATGACATTGGTGGATTTCTTCTAGAACTTACCACCACCGACCAAAGATCATGTATATATATTTGCAGGTAGATGGTATTGTCGTAATGAATGTTGTTGTAATGTGATGAACATTTATGGTTCTTCCTCATATTTATGTTTGTATTTACAATTTCAGAACTTATTAGATATATAAGCATGGGTATATTTGCTATTTGATATTGATTAGAGTCCTTTGCGAATGAGGCCTACCTTGTATTCATATTTGTCTAGTATTTGTGTACTTTAAGACCCATGGATGCGTATGTTGGACGAGACGATTGAGAGCATCGAAGCATATAAAAAGAAGCGCTAGAAAAAGGTGGAGGTAAGAGTTCCATCTCGCTGGAAACCCACCCTCATTGCAACCCATGTTGCTTGCACTTGAGCAGAAGGTGGAGGTATATGTGCAGTTGATACAGTTGCAAGAAGAGCTAGAGCCATGGAATTGTGGGATGAGAAGGACATCACCTAACTGCAAGAAGAACTAGAGCCATGGTTTTCGTGTGGCAGCTAGCTCACATGACAAACTAGCTTGCGTTAGGGTACAGGTGGATAGGAGGTCTCAGGATCGATTCACGGTGACACCATTTTGGCTAAGGTTTTTGACCAGAAGAATTTCACGATGACACCTTAAATCAAATATCGTGCACTTTGTTTTCATTCGGGCGACTAGCTTGAACGGTAAGCCTAGCTTGCGCTAGGACGTAGGCGGACAGGAGGTCTCATGATCGATTCATGGCGGCTACATTGGTAAGGGCAAAAATATTTTGATTAAATTATTTTTGTTAGGAGTTATAAGGTATGCATTATATTTGATGTTGTTAGGGAGTTATAAGGTGTGATGGAATTAATTGTTTTTGCATAGTGTTTGGAGTCATAAGGTATGTTGTGTTGATATTGTTTGTGGGTATTATAAAGTTGAAATCATTAAGTGAAAATAGGAGATATAAGGTAGTATTTTTGAAAGCTTTGTTGTGCACATTTGGAAAGATGATTTCTTATCTATGCATGAAATAGAAAACTACTAACCAAATTTTGAAGGATCAAAAGAAAACTATTTTGCCAAGACAGGTTTCTAAAGTACATCATCATCAAGGCAATTTTTAGAGGTATGTGATTTAATTCCTTCTTGAGGTGGTTGAGTTGTCATATGTTTGGAGAAATAAGGATTGATTGAGTGTGCATTGCTTTGAATGAAATTGAAATATATGTGCAAGGGTGTGAGATCAAGGATGTGCATTTGTTATGTTTGAAATTGATTGATGAAACTTATAGATCAGTTTTGTGAAAGCAAATTGTGCATCATCATGAATGACTTTGGGAGTATATAAAAAGGGACAAACTTGTGCTTTGTTCATGTCTTGATTTTGTGAGTAGATGTGAAGGACTTGTGCATTATGATTTGTTTTGAAGTGAAGTTGCAAATCAACAAATACCAGGTCAGTTATCAAGTGCTAGACTAAAGCTACATTTAGAATACAATCAATGTGAGACATGTGAAAGTGTTATACTTAATAAATGTGAAGAATATATCGAGCATTTGTTAGTGCATATCATTCTCTATATGTTCAAGAGGTTAAATGAATTATGGGTAGAATATGTCCAAACTACTTTAGTCAAAGAAATAACTTTTGGGAAAGATATATGAAATTATTTGTATGCAAGAATTGGGAATGTTTGAGGCAGATTTGAGTTGGTTTGAGCAGTAATAGTAAGTTATTTTGAGCAAGCCTTGTAAGAAGGCTTGGGGTAGATTTAAGCAGGATTGTGAGCTAGAGTTGAGCAGGTCTGAGCAAGATACTTGGGCATGTGATATGAGCAGATCTAAGCATGTGTTATGAGAAGATTTGAGCATGTGTTATGAGTATATTTGAGCAAGTCTTGTGTAGAGACTTAGAGCAGATCTGAGCAGAATTAGAAGCATATTTGAGCAAAATTGAGAACAAGTTTTGGAGCATATTTGAGCAAGCCTTATGTGTAGACTTGAAGCATATTTGAGCATAATTGAGAGTAGGTTTTGGAGCAGATTTGAGCAAGCCTTGTGTGTAGGCTTAAAGCAGATTTGAGCAGAGTTGAGAGTAGTTTTTGGAGTAGGTTTGAGTAAGCCTTGTGTGTAGGCTTGAAGCAAATTTGAGCAGAGTTGAGAGCAATTTTTGGAGCAGGTTTGAGCAAGCCTTGTGTGTAGGTTTGAAGCAGATTTGAGCAAATTTGAGACCAATTTTTGGGTAGGTTTGAGCAAGCCTTGTGTAGGCTTGGAGCAGGTCTGAGAAAGCCTTGTGTAAAGGTTTGGAGCAGATTAGAACAGAGGGGATATAGGTATCCTATGGATATAGATCCACAAACTAGAGCAAATGGGATTGAAGTCTCCTATGGATAGAGATCCACAAATCAGAGTAGAGGGGATTGGTGTCTCCTGTGGATAGAGGCCCATGAACTTGAGCATAGGGGATTGGTGTCTCCTTTGGGTTGGTGCCCATAAACATTGTAATAGGGAATTTGTTCCCAAGAGTTTGGTTGAGGAAATTTATAAGAAAGATTTTCTCTGCAGACATAGCCCACATTGGGTGAACCACGTTAAATTTGTCTCTCATGTGTGTGATGATTTGTGTATTGTTTAGTTTACTGCATTGATATTATTGTTGTTATCATTTGGAAAGAAAAGTAAAAGTTTTGATCTTATATTTTTCATCCCCCTCTCATTATAAGCTTGTGTTCTTCAAAACTAGCATTGATAATGCTTTATGGACTAGGTTTTTTAAATGTTGGGATGTTAAAATTGGCATACACCTTAAATGATATTGAAGCAAAGGTTATCCCTATTAAAGAAGACCAAGTTGCAATAGGGTAATTAAGATTCATTGGATTATCTATTTGAACTGATTAAACATCTCCATCCTCTATTTTTTTCAGTCCTTTGTTCAACATCTTGAATGACTCATATATTTTGATTTCATTGGCACATGAGATTGCTTGGTGTGACAAGGTAATGTTATGATACTATACTTTTGCTAGCCTAATATTATTTGAGTGGACATGGAGCACAAAACCTACTTTAATACCCCCGATTGTGGTTTGCAAGTGACACCATATTATAATTTCGATTAAAAAAAGAGAGAAGATAAACACAAGATATAAAGTACAATGAACCAAATATTTTGTAAGGATGTCTTGTTTATATAAAAATATTATATAATAATTGTATATAAATTATATATGTAAGATAGCAAAGATAGCGGTGGCACTATGGTTCTATTTATTGTTCCTACATATATAAGTATATTATCTAGAGCTTGGGCATGAGGTTCTCATATGTCTAATAGGAGCACGAGAATGTAGAAAAACACTGAAAATATATTTTGGTTTTCCTTTTAGAGTGAGTCACTAATATTTAATCTTTTATTAGTACTTGGGATGATTCCTATTGACATTCCTAGCCATTGGTGCTAGAGCTAACACTTTTGGTATTTGTGTTAGAACCACTAGTGGTTGCATTATCATTGGTAGTTAATGGCAACTAACCTAGCATTTGTGTCAACATTTAAATTAGTTTTGGATTTGGTTCCACTAGTTATTATTTTGGTGTCACTAGTGTTTAGTGGTCATTAGCCTTGGTGATGCCAACACCAATTTGCAGTTGGTGGTGCTAGAGATGGGAGTTAATTTAATGAATAGATGCTTGTATTAATTGATCCTCAACATTATAAGAAGGTGATATGTCATTTGGATATATATATTGAATAACTTATTTTTAGTCTCATCAACAAACAAAAAAAATATTTTGTAGGTTTAATCAATATTTCCAATATATTGCCCATGTTCTCATTTAAATTGTAAAGTATCAACATAAGTTACTTGGTTAAGGTTATAAAAGTCATAAACATTTGCTACTTAAAAAATCAATTATAAAACTTGATATTACTTTTGAAATAAAAAAGATAAATATTTTTATTATTTTAGAAGTGCATGAAAAAAAATATAAATATGCATAAGAATCTGAAAATTTATACAAGAATGAGATTGAGTAGAAATACTTATGTGAAAGACTTTCACGAGGATCATAATTCTATGATTATTTTCTTTGCCCCAATATTTTTTTTAACTTTTTCAAGATTATTTTATTTTAGTCAAGTTGGTTGTTGCAAAAGGCTAGTTAATGCCTATATTGGTGAGATGGTGCTAAAATTGATGCCACTAACATTCACTCGTAAATGTATTGATACTTGTATGCTAGTGGCACTAGAGCTATTTCTAACAACTAAATAGATAGATTGGAATTCACATGGACTAATAGTTAAACCATAAGAAGATCATCTATCCTTTCAAGCTAATTTGTGTAATTGATTTTTTTTAGTTTTTATTATATATATATATATATATATATATATATATATATATATATATATATATATATATGGTTTAGGCACTCTTTAATTCTTTAAATATTTATCACCCATGTTTTCATTTAAACTATTGTCATAAGTGACAAGGATTAAAGGCAAGGGAAAAGTTAGTTTAAAAATATGATTTTATTAATTAAAACATTTGAAAAATATAAATGTGTAAAAAAAATTATATGTTATACAAGAAAAAGGTTAAATGAAAAGTGATTCTATGAAGAAATTATCCCATAATTCTTTCAACTTTTCACGTGATTATTATGTTTTGTTTTATTTAATTGTTTTGTTTAAGTTTTATAGTTATAAATGCAAGAAAAAATTTAATAGATTTGAGAATGAATTATGTAAGTTATGGAATGTCAAGTTTTAGGTTTTCTTTTCTATTTTTAATCTATTTATTATTTATTATTGTTGTTATTTAGTAGTATTGTTGAAGGTAGGTGTTATTATAAATATGAGAGATGTAATAACAAATGTCCTTGTATCTCTTTATAATAATGTAAAAATGATTGGAAAGGTGCATTGGATCAACAAAACAAGCAACAACATCAAGTGGGTAGAAACCATTTGTATCCATAGAAGATATTACACACCAACAATTTGTGGATGACACAATTTTGTTGGGGAGACCATCTGTAGTTGAGGTGAAGGAAATTAGGAGGTTACTAAATTTCTATAAAAAAACATCCCAACAAATGATAAATATGGAAGAGTAAGGTGTTTTATATAAACGTTGTAGAGAATCTATAGAGAAGAATAACAACAAATATTGGGTGTATTATTTCAAATCTCCATTTTTTTTACTTGGGAATGACAATGTTCGTAGGGGTATGCAAGGATCAGATGTGGAATGTGTTGATTGACAAGGTACAGAGTAAATTAAGTGGTTGGAAGGAAAATTTGTTGAGCCAAAAAATTAATTTATAGCTGCTTAAGAGTACTCTCCAAAAAATCCCTATATATTTATTATTAGTGTTTAAGATCCCACTTAAAGTAGCTAATATAGTAGAAAGTACTAAGAAGATTTTTCTATGGTCAAGACTAGAGGAGAAGAGCATAATCTTGTAGCTTGGGAGAGAGTATGCAATGATAAATTAAGTGGAGGACTTGGGCTTAGAAGAACAAGGGATATGAATAAGGCTTTAAAAATAAAGGTATGATGGAGGCTAGTGAGTGAAGGTCGAAGTCTAAGAGGCAAATACCTTGACAACCAAAGGGATAGTAGATTTTTGACCATATTTGAGCCCTATCAAGGATCTTCATTATGGATCCATATGGTAAAGGGTAGAGAGATACTATGCAAAGACACCCAATGGAAGGTAGGGAATTGATGCAGGAGCATTCGGCAGCAACAGGGCAATCTGGCATCAACCAGAATTTTTCTAAGTGTATTGTTTTTAACAAGGCAGAAGCTTGTCGCAATATCGCGATGTCGCGAAAAAGAAACCAAGGCAAAGGCAGAAGTTTGTCGCGATATCGCGACTGTGGAGCAGCAGCCAAAGGGAAGGAGTTGGGATGTCACGATTTTGTGACATGTCATGAAATCGCGACATGTCGCGAAATCGTGACATCGGAGCAGCAGCCAGAGGGGAGGAGTTGGGATGTCGTGATTTCGCGACATGTCACGAAATCACGACTGTCGCAAAATCACGACATAAGAGCAATGGCCAAGGGAAAATAGTTGGGAGGTCGCGATTTCGCGACATGTCGCGAAATTGCGACAGAGAAGAGCAGCCGAGAGGGAGCAGTTGGAGATGTCGTGATTTCGTGACATGTCACAAAATCGCGACCACCAGTAGGAGAAAGGAAGATGCCGAAGAAATCATCACGATTTTGTGACATGTCGTGAAATCGCGACCAGAGCAAAGAAGCAGAGGCGAGGAAGGAAAACGTCGTGATATCACGACATGTCGCGATATCGCGACCCGAAGGTGAGAAGGGCAGGGATGAAGAGAATACGTCGCGATATCGTGACATGTCGCGATATCACGACCAAAAGAAGGAAGAAGCGCAAGAAAGTTAAACTGTCGCGATATCGCGACAAATAGCTGGTTCGTGGCTCGAAAAGGCACGCGCTCCAAGATGATGTTTTCGAGGCGGTCAAGGGTCTCATTAATGCATGTTTTCGTATCCGATAAGTTAGCTGAACACAACGGCCTCTCGAATGCTGCGTCCAGAGGTCAGAAATGTCAGGTGGGTCTTTTAAATGCATGCTTTCATGGCGGATCGGGGCAGTTGCCCATTTATGGAAAGAAATTGAAGACTCGACAGAGGAAGCCGACTTTGCAGGTTTTTGATGATGTGTTCTTTCGAAGGGTCATTAATGGCTCAGAGGGTCGGGGCCTCTATAAAAACCCAAGCATTGTAATAGAATAGGGTGGTGGATTGGAGATCGCACGCAGAAGTGTGAGTAGAAAAACCAAGCCGAGCGTTGGTTATTGTAAAGCCTGCGGGCTATTTCTATATGTATTTCCAGATTAATAGAAGAAGAATTTGGGAATTGTGGGAGGGCGTTTTTTAGTCTGCCATCAGTGGTATCAGAGCCAGAAGATTCTGAGTGCGCAGCAGATTCGCCGAACGTGAGGCAGTTGCGCTAGGATCTGTGGTAGGGTTCTGTGAGAGAAGAGTGAGTTAGGGTTCCTGAGTGTGTAACAGATCATCGGACATGAGGCAGTTACACCAGGATCTGAGGGAGATATGATGACAATGAAAGAGTTCAAGGCATTGCAGAGGCAAGTGCAAGCCCTACAAGAGGAGCTGCTCAGAAGAGATTTGCAGAGGCAGGTGAAAGCCCTGCAAAGGGAGCTACGTAGACAGCGTGAGGAAAAACAAAAAAGGAGAGATAATGGAGTGCTTCAGAAGTTGAAGCCATTGAAGTCTACAGACAAGGAGGTGTGCAGCAGTGGTAGAATCTGCCTGGAAGAAGGCAAAATTTTATCTGGCCAGGAGTCGGAGTTCAAGCAGGCTGTAGACGAGGAAGTGTGCAGCAGTGGTAGAATCTGTTTAGAGGAAGACAAAAGTTGTTTTGGCCAAGAGATGGGGTTGGAGCAGGCTGCAGAGGCAGGTGAGTGTCTGGAGGTATTGTAGAAAACGATGACCGGACAGCACAGAAGTGAAGGTCACTTCTCCAACAACCCCAGGTGTCTGATGCAAGAGCATATGGCAGCAACAGGGCAATCTGGCATCAACCAAAATTTTTCTAAGTGTATTGTTTTTAACAAGGCAGAAGCTTGTCGCGATATTGCAACATCGCGAAATCGCAACATCAAAATGAAACCAAGGCAAAGGCAGAAGTTTGTTGCGATATCGCAACGTCGCGAAATCGCGACTGTGGAGTAGCAGCCAAAGGGAAGGAGTTGGGATGTCGCGATTTTGCGACATGTCACGAAATCGTGACATCGAAGCAGCATCCAGAGGGGAGGACTTGGGATGTCACGATTTCACGACATGTCACGAAATCGCGACATAAGAGCAGCGACCAAGGGAAAACAGTTGGGAGGTCGCAATTTCGCAACATGTCGTGAAATCACGATTGTCACGAAATCACGACGAAGAAGAGCAGCCGAGAGGGAGCAGTTGGAGATGTCGCGACATGTCACAAAATCGCGACCACCAGCAGGAGAAAGGAAGATGCCGAAGAAATCGTCGTGATTTCGTGACATGTCGTGAAATCGCGATCGGAGCAGAGAAGAGGAGGCAAGGAAGGAAAACGTCGCGATATCACGACAAACAACTGGTTTGTGGCTCGAAAAGGCGCACACTCCAAGATGATGTTTTCAAGGTGGTCAAGGGTCTCATTAATGCATGTTTTCATATCCGATAAGTTAGCTGAACACAACGGCCTCTCGAATGCTGTGTCCAGAGGTCAAAAATTTCAGGTGGGTCTTTTAAATGCGTGCTTTCATGGCGGATCGGGGCAGTTGCCCATTTATGGAAAGAAATTGAAGACTCGGTAGAGGAAGCCGACTTTGCAGGTTTTTGATGATGTGTTCTTTCGAAGGGTCATTAATGGCTCAGAGGGTCGGGGCCTCTATAAAAACCCAAGCATTGTAATAGAATAGGGGGGTAGTTTGCAGATCGCACGCAGAAGTGTGAGTAGGAAAACCAAGCCGAGCGCTGGTTATTGTAAAGCCTGCGGGCTGTTTCTGTATGTATTTCCAGATTAATAGAAGAAAAATTTGGGAATTGTTGGAGTGCATTTTCTGGTCTGCCATCAGGAATGATAGATATATCCACTTCTAGGAAGATACATGGCTATAGAAGTACCCATTAGTGAAGGATGAGGAGTTAGCAAGTATTAGATTAGGGTCAAAATAAATCTATGAGAATATGCTGAGTAATTATTTGGTAATAGGAGAGGTAATATGGAAGGAATTGAGAATACATAATCAGTATGAGGAAGAGTTACAAAAGCTAATAGCTAAACTAAGAGCATATTATGTAAACCCCAATTTGGTTGAGGATACAATAGTATGGGGAGCTACTTAGGAAGGATCATTCATTGTTAAATCAACCTATGATATTTCACTTGTAGTTCTTGAGGGGGGCTTTCAATGGGATCAATTATGGGGAAGGAAAGCAATTCCAAAGTTAACAATTTTTCTTTGGATGGTAGTCCAAAACAAGATTTTAATAGTAGTTAACCTGCATAAGAGGGGTTTTCAATTCCATAACAATTGTTACCTTTGTGAAATTCATGAGGAATTGATGAGTCATATATTACTAGAATGTAACAACTCCCTCAAAATATTGTATGGTATTATCAAGAAGATGGTGGTGGTTCGGGTGTTGACTAATAATATGGTAGGATGGATAGACCAGTGGGAGAAGCCATTTAAAAGCATAAGATTAAATCAAATTTAGAATTTAAATCCCTTTCATTATGTGTGGGAATTTTGGTTAGAGAGATATAGAATGATTTATAAAGGGGAGGAGATCTATAGCCAGGAATAGAGAACATATTATAGTGGCCATAGTTGAGAATGTTAAAGCATTGAAATTGCATGAGTGTCTAGAGCCATTGAAGGATGTTAAATTAAGTGAACATTGAAACCTAAGTCCAATTGGGGTGAACATCAATCTTCAAGGAGGTTTGAGGAGCATGACTAAGTGGTAACCACCCAAATAAGGATGGTTGAAACTAAATTTTAATGGGGCTTCTAAAGGTAATCTAGGGAAGGCTAGAGGAGGTGTAGTGCTAAGGGATAGCTAGGTAATGGTGATCAGAGGGATGAGTGAGTACTTGGGCATTATGATGAGTCCTTAGGCTGAAGCTAGAGCGGTCTTAGCAGGAATAAATATGGTGCTTTAGTTGGGGGATACGAGTTTAATAATTGAGATAGACTCGCTAAATACTTTTAATTGCCTCAATAAAAGGATGATGGTGAGTTATAGAGTAACAAAAATCGTAACAGATACAATAAGATCCCTAACTTCACAAGAATAACTTCAAGTGGTATGTGTATAGAGAAAGAAATGGGGTGTCGATTGACTAACCAATTAGGGAGCTCTTAAAGAGGAAGATAAAATATGAATACTATTAGATGGAATCCATCAAAGGGTACTCTTATTAGTGGCAAAGAAGGGAGGAGATCTAGAAAGTCAAGTCAATGGGTGAAAGTTCCACTTTTTAAAATTTCCATAGTAAATTGTTTTTTGGAGATTTGTGGACTTGTATGTTGAGGTTTCTTTTAGATATCTGTGAGATTTGTCAAATTTTAGCTGTAAGAAGTTGAGAAATCTATCGGTTTAGGTTTTTGAGGGATTTATCTATTAAGAGTTTCATTTTTTAAAGATCTTTGGATTTATCTATTGAGGGATCCATTTTCTAGAGATTTGTGGATTTGTCTAATAAAGGTTCCTTTTTCTAGAGATCTATGGATTTGTTTGTTGAGGATTTCATCTGTTGGAGATCTATGGACTTGTCTACTGAGGGTTCCATTTTATAGAGATTTGTAGACCTATCTACTAAGGGTGCCATTTATGAAGATGTGTGGATTTGTGACTTTCTAGAAGCATTGTGCGGTTTCGAGTGAAAAATCTATCGATTTAGTTTTTGTGAGATTTGCTTGCTAAGGTTTCCATTTTTTGGAGGTCTATGGATTTGTCTACTTAGGGTTCTATTTTCTAAAGATATATAAATTTGAATACTAAGGGTTCCATTTTCTAGAGATCTATGTATTTATCTATTGAAGGTTCCATTTTTTGAAGACTCTTGAAAAATATGAATGTAAAGAGACTGGTTATAAATGTAAATATAGAGTTTCGATCTGTAACCTTTCGAGATGAGACTTTTTGATTGGTAAAACAACAAAAATCAATTTGAGATTATGAAAGGATTCAAAACCTTTCAAAAACCTAAATTTTACCTTAATCAAAATAAAATAAAACAAAATATGAAACCCAAAACAAATTAATTAAAATAATAATAAAAAATCTTGAAATAATATATTTTTTTACTTTTTATTCTGGTTAAGCATTTTTTATTCTCCACTACCAACAATAAGAAAACATTTAAATTCTAAAATACATATATTGAAAACATTTATTCTTTTATTTTTCATACCTAAAAATATGGATGTAATTTGCACAACCACTTGTTAATTCCATTTGGGCGCAACTCGTTCTCCTCTGCCTCTAAAGCCCTCAGGGGCAGGCAACCCTGGGGAGCCGGGTCATCGACGGTGAAAATAATCACCTCCTGACCGAGATTTCTCACTTTGTCGACATAGGCGGCGAGGGTGACGACGACCCGGGCGCCCGAGGCCTTGGCCTGCCAGGAGATCTCGCCGGGGGTGTACAAAGGATTGGCGGTGGTGGCGCCGGCGCGGGAAATCCCGAGGAAAACGAAGACGAACTCGGGGCAATTCGGCAGCACCAGCATTACCACGTCTCCCCGCCCGATGCCGAGCTCGGCCAGGCCGGACGCGATACGGCGGGATATCGAGTGCACCTCCCCATACGAATAAACATTTCCGGTGGAGGCCTCTATGACGCAGGGCCTCTCTCTGAACTCGGCCAACCTTTCGAAACAGTAGGCATGCAAGGGCAGGTAATTGGATATCTTTATGTTGGGAAGCTTTGATCGGAACAGGTGCTCAGCTGCCATTGCGCTCTGGATGTTGTATTTTAACTACTCCAAACCCTCAAATTGCTGCGATATCGCCTTGCTAACCCTGCCGGGTTAAGCGTGGGAGTAGGAAGTAAGTGAACGCCAGGAGAGGACGGCAGGATTACCTTGGTTAGAACAAGCTAAATTGACTCTTTATTTGGGAGCAATCCTTTTAACAGAGGACCTCCTCACGAGCCGGCACGGCTACAAACGTCTTACATGCTTGACGGCAGTATTTCTGGGCCGAGCTCCGATAAACCAGGAATTTAAGGGGTGTTTTGTGTAACTCTTTTCTTTTAACTTTTTTAAGAAGCTCAGCCAAGCACAATTGGTGTTTAAACTTTGGGTCTTTTTGTTCATACATAAAAGATTTTACTTCTGTTGGAAAATAAAATAATTTTCTAAGCGATGCTTTTCTCAGCTTTGGTGATTATCCAGTACATTCGGGGTCACCGACATAAGGAGAGAATAGAAGATATTGGTAAATATTTTCTAGAACTTATAACCACCCACCAAAAATCATATGTATATAGCTGCAGTTGGATGTCAGTATCGCAACGAACATTATTAGTGATTATTCAAGTTCATTGACATAAGAAGAGATTAGATGACATTGGTGGATGTCTTCTAGAAGTTACCACCACCCACCGAAGATCATGTAGTAGTTGGATGACATTATTGTAATAAACATTGTTGTAGTGTGATGAACATTTATGGTTTTTTTTATTTATGGTTTTTTTTTTATAGTTTATTTTTGTGTGCAATTTCAGAAATTATTAGATATATGGGCATGGTTATATTTGTGTGCGCAATTTCAGAACTTATTAGATATATGGGCATGGGTATATTTGCTATTCCATATTAATTAGATTCTTTTGTGAATGAGGCTTACATTGTGTTTATATTTGTCTAGTATTTGTGTCCTTTAAGACTCATGGGTGTTTATGTTGGACGAGACGATTGAGAGCATCGAACCACATAGAGCAAGAGGTGCTAGAAAAAATTGTGCTTACACTCGCTGCTAGGGAAGAGTTGCATCTCATTGTAAATTAGAGGAGAAAACCCACCCTCATTGCCACCCATGTTGCTTGCACTTGAGAAAAATGTGGAGGTATGTGTGCAGTTGATACAATTGTAAGAAAAGCTAAAGCTATGGAATTGTGGGATGAGAAGGGCATCACCTATAATAGACTCATGGCCAATGGTGTCGTTTAATTCACAAGGAACCATATAGGTCCTCGGGCATGTAAGAGAATGATGTTTGTTTTTGTAGAGAAAAAATACTTTGTTATGTCTCCAATTGCAAGAACAAGAGTAGTAAGGAAACACTCTGTTGTGTTGTTTGAGTAACCATGTGTTTAAGCAATCCCCTGTGTGCTCTTTGCATCCTATTTGCATAGTACCTATAACAACCCATAAAACAAGAAACAAGCAACACACAGAAAATAAAGAGAGTTTTTTTTACTAAGGAGAGGGTTTCATAAACCCTTAACCAACCTTAGGTTAACTTAATGTTTAACAAAATCCCCTAATTTTCTCAAAGAGCTACATCTCATAAGATTTCCTCACGCAAGTCCATCTGCATAGACATATCCTTATGTCATGCAAATAATTCTATCAATATCATCCAAATCGATGAGCTAAACTTATCACCTTCAGTCAATTGAAGGTATACATGCATCCCCATACTCTACACAAGTCATTTTGTGTAGGTATGTTGCATGTATTATGAGTTAAGCTATCAATATCGCTTTTCAACAAGCTATCTTAACTCAGATGTAGTATTTCCACAAACCTAGTTACCATTCCCCCTAAGGGGTCTTAATCCCTTAGGTCCACTATGTTCACCCTAAGAGGGTCTTATTGTTATATTTTTTTTAGCAAGGAAAACAAAGATAGATCTAGATACTAAATCTAACAAAACATAACCCATGAAACATGCAAAGATACTAGAAGGAAATAACATTTAAGAAAATAAACATTAACTAGAAGAATTCAATACAAGACATAAGTAAATCAAATAGTAATTTAAAGGTACATATTTCAACAAATAAGCAATTATTACATGTAAACATGTATGGCAAATCCTCCATACTAATAAAGAATATATTACATCAATTTCATTAGGGAAATCTCCCCACAAATCTAATCTATTTGAGCATTAAGACAAACCGATGCAAGTGATCCAGCTATCGTCCTTGGTCATCCACCTATTTCCATCGATCATTTGAGGATAGTAAGAGATCAAGACACTCATTTTTCAGGATAGGCATGCCTCTAAATGCATTTATTTTATTTACTTTGCTAAATTGCAACTATACAATTTAATAAAGTCTTTAACCATCTAATAACAGAGTTGATATCATAAAATAATCATTACTTTTACTATGTCCTCTCTAATACCCTTAGAGAGTTACTCAACATGCACCATTTAGATCACGGTTATTACTTAATTCAAACCTAGTCTTGCCTTAAAACATTAAAGTCCCATACCTTTAACCTCTAGAACAAACCTGTCATTTATTCACTAAATTAATTCTTTACTGCTTTAATTTTAAAATAAACATTTTCTCATTCATTCCATAAACTAGAGTCTCATACCTTTAGTTTACAAACAAAATATTACCATAGAGTCTCATACCTTTAGTTTACAAACAAACTTTTAATGAATCAAAGTCACCTACCCTAATCCATCACTAAACCATTTCTTTATTATTAACTAAAGCTCACAACTCTAATTAATAAAACCATTGTAATCATTTCCTTTCACTAATCTAAAGTTCACAACTTAATTAATGTATTTTTTAAAATTACTTCCTTTCATTAATCTAAAGTTCACAACTTTAATCAATGAAACTCTTAAAATCATTTCCTTTATTTTCTATAAACTAAAGCTTACAATTTCAATTTATAAAAATAATACATTTGTTTATTTCACAAATCAAAGCTTCCCTCAATTTAACTCATGAAATCATTTACTCATTTATTTACTAAATTAGGGCCCCATACCTTCAATTTAAAAATAAACTATCTTTTCTTTTATTTCACAAATCAAATTCATTTCTTAATTTAATGAAATAGCGCAAGTTATCTATTTTCATAAATTAAAATTTATTTTTAATTTATGGAAATAAACTATGCTTTGGTACTCCTTTTTAAATTAAGTCTCCATACATAATTTATTTAGCAATTCTAATTGAAATCTATTACTAATAGAATAAGCTATTCCATTATTTAAATAACAAAGCACAACCAAGGTAAAAATCATGAAATAGTGGCTTCCCAAGCCATGACACCTACCTTAACTCGTGGGACAATGAATTTTCGAGCCACGATACCTATCTAAAAAGGGTTGCAATTGCCCAATGATTGTTGAGCTTCCTTCCAACTCTAAGGGCATCGATGCACGAAGCCAACACAAGCAAAAAGCTTTGATAAGGGATGGTAGAGCGAAAACCTATATACCTAGGATGAAGCACCACTCCTATCAAGGTTTCCAGGGTACTTGACCAACGTAGGTGACCAAGGTATTTCTACAATATAGCAAGGATAATACCACCTCGATGCACCCAACATTCAATGCCATACAACAAGAAGGAAAGGGATTCCCAAACATAGAAGATTAAATAACTTAGTCCCAAACTGGATCGACAGACTCAGTGTTGCCCAATTTAAGACTTATCCATTATCTAGTGCACAGGTGACGAGGTTGGGCAATACCCGAAATGTGTTCTCCCCACCCAATGCCTCTAAAACTAAGGTAAAAACCATACTAAGAGAACATATAGTGCTCCTAACCACGTCTATGCTCTTAGTAGCTAGGGGATACATGCCAACAACTCTAAGGCCCTAGTTTCCATAAGTGGAGGCAATTCCCAGAATTAAGCCAATGATAGTCTAGGTTAAGGGTATTACTACCCACCAAGCAAACTATCCTAACATGAGGATACAACCACAAGTAATAAGTTCAAAGAACAACCAAGGAGTACAACCTTCCTTCCTTATCTAGCTTTAAACAAACCCACATGATAGAACAAATACCAACCTTAAATCCTATTGGCTCTAATGTCCTAGGCATGAAGCAGTCTCCTCTTTTCCCTTGCTGGTTTTTGCCTCCTCTTCCAGTCATGGTCGTCCTCTTTATCTTAATCATAAAAGTGAATACCGCTCTTTTATTTTCTCTCCTTATCATTTTTCTTCCTCAAGATTCTCTGCTACCTTCCAAGTCCCATCCTCCTCCACGTATCTCTCCACTCCCTAATTCTTCATCGTTCGTCATAACTTACCTAACTACTCAATGCGATGGCTAGCATCAGATATCATGCGCTCGAATCCTTGACAATCTTGGTAATAAATGGAACTCTCCCTTTCATCATTGGCAGATGTTCCCATCCCCTTGAATGTGTAACTTGTTGCTCTTGAATCGATAATAGAGCCATTGAGTTTTCAAGAGGTTTATCCATGCTCAAATTGACCACCGTAATTCGAAGAAAGGAACAATATATATATATATATATATATTTAATATATTACTTAGAAATGAAGTCCATTTATCATTTAAAGTAATTTAGCATATTATTTTCAAACGAAGCTCAATTATCATTTTAAAAATAATTCTAACTTGTTATTTATAAATGAAGCTCAATTATCATTTAAAAATAAAACCTTTTTATTTATTTAAAATGAAATTCCATTATCATTTCAAAATAAAACATCTCTATTTATTTAAAATGAAACTCTATTATCATTTTAAAATAAAACATCTATTATTTATAAAGTAGAGAGTAAGAGGTTTTAATTGAAACAAGAAGCTTTCAAAGGTATCCTATTCATGCATGCTTTTATTTCCCAAACCACTAATGTAGATAGTGATGAAGTAAAAGACAATCAAACATATGCAATAGACAAAGAGGGAATCTTTCCATCAACTTAGTCACCTATCTCAGCTCAAGAATTTATGATAGCTACTAGGCTATCAACTTGAGGCTTAAGGTGGCTAGCTATTGACGATTATCCCTAACCGATAATGCATGCCTATATGAAGGTATCCATCCATGTTACCCCCGAGTTGCCTTATCATCACTTCCCCAACCTCAAGTACCCTCACCTTTGGTGGATGACTCAACTTCTTCCACCTACGAGCGTACCTGATCCTACACATTGGCAACTTGTTAGCAGTATCATATTCTTCCATATCAACTAACATCACATAATTGCTTAATTGCACAAAATCAAGTATTAAAGCATCATCAAATTAATACATTATTTTCCATGCCACAAAGTCCACTAGAGAGGGTCATGACATCCTACCCTGCTAGGACTAAACACCATCTCGGGTGTTTCCAGTTTTACAAACAATAACAAACAAAAGCAAATTATTACATTTATAAATTTTCAAACAAGAAGGAAAATATTTTTGCATATCCTCCCCAAGTGGCATTCCTTTCAGAGAAATGGTCCCACTAGACCTTACATTGCTCAAGAGTCCGATTCTGCATAGTCTTAGAATGAAACTCGAGAATATTTACTGGCATCACTTCAATTGCCTCTAGATTTACCATCTGTAAATTAGAAACATCCCACACATGTTCAAGGTCAGCAATATATTTCCTAAGCAAAGATATGTGGAAAGTGTCATGGATTTTTGATAGATTAGGAGGTAAAGCAAGTCGGTATGCAATCGAACTAATCTTTCCAGTGATCTCAAAGGGTCCTACAAATCGTGGATCCAACTTCATGGATTTAATCACACTTTTCATTGGTTTAACCCTTAGGAACACTTTATCTCCCATCGAGTACTCTCTTAGAGTTCTCTTCAAATCAACATAACTCTTCTACCTATCAATAACTTCTTTGAGTCTTTGCCTGATTACCTTCAATTGATCTTCCATTTCTCTGACCATTTTTGGCCCAATCACAACTCTATCTTCTAGGTTATCCCAAGATAATGGTATTCTACACTTTCATCCATACAAGGCATCGAAAGGTGTCATTCCTAGAGATGAGTGATGCCCATTATTGTAGGTGAACTCTACCAGATGTAGATAGTCTTCCCAACGAGACTTATGATCCATGCAGTACATGTAGAGCATGTCCTCTAGTACTTGGTTTACCTATTCCATTTGATCATCCATATTAGGGTGGTATGCCAAACTCATATTCAATTTCATACCTATTGCATGATGAAGGGCTTTCCAAAATTTAAAAGTGAACTTGGAATCCCTATCTAAGATGATTACCTTAGGAAACCCATGCAATCAGAACACTTCTTTGGCAAATCTATTAGCCACCACTTGAGCATCATCCTTGGTGCTTCCAGGTATAAAATGTGCAACCTTAGTCAATTTATCGACTACTACAAGGATTGCATCATGTTGGTACCTAGTCTTAGGTAAACCTACTATAAAATCCATAGATATGACCTACCATTTTTGCGTAGGTACATCATGTGGATACAAACCTATCCTGTATGCTTGCTCTACCTTAACCTTTTGAAATTCAAGGCATCAAGCGATAAAATTGGTGATATCCTTCTTCATTCCTACCCAGAAGAAGGTTCTTTTCATGTTTTCCCTCATTTTGGCCCCTCCAAGGTGAGCAAAATAAGGAGATCTATGGGCTTCTTGCATTAATAGCTTCCTTAAATCACCCACTTTTGGTATGATGATCCTACCTTTGTAGCACAAAAGGTTATCTATCATTCCAAACTCCTTATTACCCTCAGGGTCTCTATCCATTCTAGCTCGAATTTCTAGGTAATACTCATCCCGAGATTGCTCTTGTCTCACTTGGTCCATCAACTTCATGTGACTTCTGGTTATGGTTGCTATGTGTCTCCTTCTACTCAAGGCATCAACAACCTTATTCTCTTTCCCCTTTATGTACTCAATTTCAAAGTCATACTCAATGAGAAACTCGATCCATCTTCTCTATCTCACATTGAGTATTGGTTGGGTAAATATGTACCTTAGACTTTGGTGGTCAGATTTCAATTCAAAAGGTCTCCCCACCAAATAGTGGTACCAGACCTTTAGAGCGTGCACCATAACAGCTAGCTCTAAATCATGAGTAGCATAATTAACTTCATGCTTTTTAAGCTTTCTTGAAGTATAAGCTACTACTGACTCTTCTTGCATGAGTACTCCTCCTAACCCTTCCAGCGATGCATCAATGCATACTAAAAAATCTCCTTGAGGGTCCAGAATTTTCAATATTGGTGTGGTAGTGAGTTTCTACTTCAGTAATGTGAAGGCAACTTCACACTTTTCCATCCATTTGAATTCCTTCCCTTTCTTCTGAAGGTTAGTTATTACTACAACAATCTTGGAGAAATATTTTATATAACGTCTATAGTAGCCCATTAACCCCATGAAGCTTCGTATCTCAATAATATTAGTAGGGGGTGGCTAGTTTAATATGGCTTCAATCTTCTCTGGATCCACAACAATTCCTTCTACTAATATAATATGTCCTAGATATCACACCTCTAAAACATAGAAATCACTTTTGGCTAGATTTCCATAGAGTTGGTTTTCCCTTAACAACTCTAACACGATCTTGAGATGTTTATCATGTTCTTCCTTGTTTTGAGAGTATATTAGGATATCATCTAGAAATACAAGGACAAACTAGTCCAAGTGCCTTCTAAACACACTGTTCATTAAATTCATGAAGGTGGTTGGGGTGTTAGTTAGTCCAAAGGGTAGGACTATAAACTCATAGTGCCCATACCTAGTCTTGAATGTCGTCTTGTGAGTATCCTCCTCACGTATTCTTAACTGGTGATACCCTGATCTCAAATCGATCTTAGTAAACACCATGGCATCTCTCAATTGATCGAATAAATCTTTGATTCTAGGTAGGGGATATCAGTTCTTGATTGTAGCTTTATTCAACATCTTGTAGTCAATACACAATCTTAAAGAGCCATCTTTATTTTTCACAAATAAAATCGGTGCACCCCAAGGTGACACACTTGGTTTTATCAACCCATTTTCTAATAACCCCTACAATTGTACCTTTAATTCTTGCATCTCAATAGGAGTCATCCTATACAGAGATCTATGAATTGGTTTTGCTCCTAGCATAAGATCAATAGTGAAATCAAATTCTTGCACAGGAGGGAGTCTAGGTAAATCCTCAAGAAATACATCCTTGAAATCTTACAAAATTGGGTGTGTTTCCAACACCTCTTTCTTTTGGTCTTCTCCAACTTCATTTAGCTTAATCACATAGACTATCCCTCCTTTCCTGAGGGCTTTCTTTAATTGCATAGATGACAACATCTGGGGTTTGAATACCCCCTACTCGCTATGAATTCTTAGTCTTTCCTTACCTCCTTCAGAATACTCGATCCATCTATCTTGGAAATTGATTAAAACTTTATGGGCCTGTAACCAATCCATCCCTAGGATCACATCGAAGGCATGAAGTGGAGCTACATATAAGCAACCTTCTATGGTTCCACTAGCTAAAGTAATTTCTATCATAGGAAAACATTGGTTTACTGAGTAGGTTTATCCAGAACCATACTCAACCTTCCATCCATGAGCCAAATATCCTAGCCTTTCTGACATATCCTTTGCTAACTTACAAGAAATGAAACTATCAGTGGCCCCACTATCAATTAAAATATTCACTTGCTTATTAAAAATATTACCTTTTATAATCAATGGGGTAGTTTACCCCTCAAGCTTCTGACTCCCAATTGTAGCGTAGATCTGGTGTGCATGTTCCTTTCCTTTAGCACTAGATGTGCTAGGCCCTAGGTGATGCAGACACTATGTGGAAAAATGTGGCCCTCTGCAATGGTAACACCCATCCTTGGGTCCTTACCACTTTTCTGACTTCTGCTCCTCTCCTTTGATTGCTAGAACTAAAGTTTACAATTTCTATGGTTGAGGCTTAGCGTTATTGGGGTTGTTGCCTTTCTTATAAAAGTTCTTCTTGAACTTCTTCTGATTTCCATTAGATTTCTTCTCAAGATTTTAGGGGTTTTTAGCCTTCTAACCTTGTTCACCCTCCCATTTTACAAACCCATCACTATTCCTCTTCTTTAGTGCCTGTCGATTTTGCTCGGATAAGGTGTCATATTTGTAATGAAAGTGCGACTCTACTTTCTTCACTAGGTCATACACATTTTGTAATGACTTAGGCTCATGCATGTCTACATCATGCTTTATCCTAGATTCCAACCCATGAGTAAACTTATGAACCCACATTTTCTCATTATAGGTAGGTACATACTTCAACAATCTTACCAAATTTTTGTAGTATATCTCCACTATGTTGGTTCCTTGCCTTAAACTAGAAAACTCCTCGAATTTTAGGGCATAGAAATGCTCTGTAAGGAACCTCTTTTTGAATATGACTATAAATTCCTTCCATGGGATGTCTACTAGTTCAATCTTAGTTTCCTCATAATAAGTTTCCCACCAATCTAGGGTGGCCCCTTCAAGGTAAATTATAGCCCAAATGGTTTGGGTTCCTAGAGAATACCCCTTTACCATGAAGTAAACTTCCAATTCCCTTAACCAAGCCTCAGTTGCATCTCCTTCTCCTTCTCCATAAAACTTGGAGATACAAATATTCTTTAGGTCTCTTATCATTTCCTTTTCTAGAAGGGCTCTAGCTTGTAACTATTCTGTAGTCAGTCCCTCAACTTGGTTAACCTCTGAACCTCTAGCTTGTAAATTTTGATTCGCAATGGTTTCTAACACCTGTCTCATCTGATCTTGCATGGAAACAACTATAGTAGTGAGATCTTCCATTCCCCTATTGGAAGTTCTTGGATCCTCATTCTGGACCCCTTCTTCGACATTACTTTGTCGAGTCTATCTAAGTGGAGGTGTAGGCCTCTCCTTTCTAGCCTTGGGTGGCATCTTGACCTGGTTTCAACCAAGAAAAGGATTAGGTTATAACTTCACCTTAAACTGTACCACTAATTCAAGCCACAATACAAAGTTATTCTTTCCAAAAGCATCAACAATCTAACTAGGATAACATTCCAAGATTATGATGTATCATTAATACCAAAGCCCATACTTAAGGTATCATAACATTCATCCACTCTTGGGATTAGTTCCCATTAGATTCTAGCAAGTAGAGATTCTAGGTCATCCTAGATTTAGCTTAAACCTTTAAGCAAGCCTTCATTGGAGATATCCAAATCTCTTTAGCACATAAGAAGCTCTATACCCTCGTACCTAGAGCTCTGATACCAAATGTAACAACCCTAAAAATAAGAAACAAGAAACACACAAAAAGAAAGAGATTTTTTTTGACTAAGGAGAGGGATTCATAAACCCCTAACCAACCTTAGGTTAACTTAATGTTTAACAAAATCCCCTAAGTTCCTCAAAGAGCTACATCTCATAAGATTTCCTCACGCAAGTCCATCTGCGTAGGCATATCGTATGTCATGCAAATAAGTCTATCAATCTCATCAATATTGATGAGCTAGACTTATCACCTTCAATCAATCGAAGGTATACACGCATCTCCATACTCTACACAAGCCAGTCTATGTAGGTATGCTACGTGTATTGCGAGTTAAGCTATCAATATCATCTTTCGACAAGCTATCTTAACTCAGATGTAGTCTTTCCACAACCTAGTTACCATTCTCCCTAAGGGGTCTTAATCCCTTAGGTCCACTATGTTCACCCTAAGGGGGTCTCAATCCCTTAGGTTATCCTCTAAGTTCACCCTAGAACTTATTGTTATTATTTTTTTTAGCAAGGAAAACAAAGATAGATCTAGATACTAAATCTAACAAAACATAACTCATGAAACATGCAAAGATACTAGAAGGAAACAATATTTAAGAAAATAAACATTAACTAGAAGAATTCAATACAAGACATAAGTAAATCAAATAGTAATTTAAAGGTACATATTTCAACAAATAAGCAATTATTACATATAAACAAGTATGGTAAATCCTCCATACTATTAAAGAATAATATATTACATCAATTTCATCAGGGAAATCTCCCCATAAATCTAGTCTATTTGAGCATAAGTAAGTAAATTGTAAGACAAACCGATGCAAGTGATCTAGCTATCGTCCTTGGTCATCCACCTCTTTCCATCGATCATTTGAGGATAGTAGGGGATCAGGGCACTCATGGTTTAGGATAGGCATGCCTCTAAATGCATTTACTTTCTTTACTTTGCCAAATTGCAACTATACAATTTAATCAAGTCTTTAACCATCTAATAGCATAGTTGATATCATAAAAGAATCATTACTTTTACTATCTCCTCTCTAATACCCTTAGAGAGTTACTCAACATGCACCATTTAGATCATGGTTATTACTTAAATCAAACCTAGTCTTGTCTTAAAGCATTAAAGTCCCATACCTTTAACCTCTAGAACAATCCTTTCATTTATTCACTAAATTAAAGCTTTACTCCTTTAATTTAAAAATAAACCTTTTCCTGTTCATTCCATAAAGTAGAGTCTCATACCTTTAGTTTACAAACAAACTATTACCATTTATTTAATGAATCAAAGTCACCTACCCTAATCCATCAATAAACCATTTTCTTTATTATCAACTAAAGCTCACAAATCTAATTAATAAAACCATTATAATCATTCTCTTTCACTAATCTAAAGTTCACAACTTAATTAATGAAATAATTAAAATTACTTCCTTTCATTAATCTAAAGTTCACAACTTTAATCAATGAAACTATTAAAATTATTTCCTTTATTTTCTATAAACTAAAGCTTACACTATTAATTTATAAAAATAATACATTTCTTTATTTCACAAATCAAAGCTTCCCTTACTTTAAATTATGAAATTATTTACCCATTTATTTACTAAATTAAAGCCCCATAACTTCAATTTAAAAATAAACTATCTTTTATTTTATTTCACAAATTAGATTTATTTCTTAATTTAATGAAATAGTGCAAGTTATCTATTTCCCTAAATTAAATCTATATTTAACTTATGGAAATAAACTATGCTTTAGTACTCATTTTTAAATTAAGTCTCCATACATAATTTATTCAGTAGTTCTAATTGAAATTTATTATTGACGAAATAAGCTATTCCATTATTTAAATAACAAAGCACAACCAAGGTAGAACTCAAGAAACAATGGCTTCTCAAGCCATGACATCTACCTTAACTCGCAGGACAACGAATTCTTGAGCCATAATACCTACATAAAAAGGTTTGCAATCGCCCAATGATTTTTGAGCTTCCTTCCCACTCTAAGGGCATCGACACACTAAGAAAACACAAGTGGAAAGATTCAACGAGGGATGGTAGGGCAATAACCTATATACCTAGGATGAAGCACCACTCCTATCAAGGTTTCTAGGGCACTTGACCAACATACGTGACCAAGATATTTCTACCATCTAGCAAGGATATTACCACCTCGATTCACCCAATGGTCAATGTCATACAATAATAAGGAAAGGGATTCTCAAACATAGTAGGTTATTTAACTTAGATTCAAACTAGATCGATAGACTTAATTCTACCCAATGGAATACTTATCCATATTTTAGTGCATAGGTGATGAGGTTGGGCAACACCTGAAAGGTGTTCTCCCCACCCAATGCCTCTATAGCTAAGGTAAAGACCATACTAAGAGAACCTTTAGTGCACCCGACCACATCTATGCTCTTAGCTGCTAGGGGATACGGGCCAAAAACACTAAGGCCCTAGTTTCCACCAATAGAGGTAATTCCCAGAATTAAGATAACGATAGTCCAAGTTAAGGATATTACTGCCCACCAAGAAAACTATCCTAACATGAAGATACAACCAGAAGTAACAGGTTCAATTAAAAACCAAGGAGTACAACCTTACTTCCTTATCTAGCTTTAAACAAACCCACGTGATAAAAATTACCAACCCTAAATCCTGCTGGCTCTGGTGTCCTAGGCATGAAGTGCTCTCCTCTTTTATCTTGTTGGTTTTTGCCTCCTCTTCTAGTCGTCACCATCCTCTTTCTCTTTGTCGTAAAAGTGAATTTCCCTATTTTCTTTTCTCCCCTTATTATTTTTCTTCCTCAACCTTATCTATCGCCTTCCAAGTCCCATCCTCCTCCACATATATCTCTATTCTCCAATGCTTCACCGTCCATCATAACTTTCCCAACTACTCAATGTAGTGGCTAACATCAGATATCATGCACTCGAATCCTTGAAAATATTGTCATAAATGAAACTCTCCCTTTCATTGTTGGTAGACGTTCCCATCCCTTTGAATGTGCAACTTGCTGCTCTTGAATCGATAATAGAGTCATTGAGTTTTCAAGAGGTTGATCCATACTCAAATTAACCATCGTCATTTGAAGAAAGGAATAATATATTATTTATTATTATATCTATACATATTTTTAATATATTACTCAGAAATGAAGTCCATTTATTATTTAAAGTAATTTAGCATATTATTTTAAAACGAAGCTCAATTATCATTTAAAAATAAAACCTTTTTATTTATTTAAAATGAACTTCCATTAACATTTCAAAATAAAAAACCTCTAGCTATTTAAAATGAAACTCTATTTTCATTTTGAAATAAAACATCTATTATTTATAAAGTAGAGAGTAAGAGGTTTTAATTGAAATAAGAAGCTATCAAAGGTATTCTATTCATGCATGCTTTTATTTCCCAAACCACTAATAGATAGTGATGAAGTAAAAGACAATCAAACATATGCAACAGATAAAGAGGGAATATTTCCATCAACTTAGTCACCTGTCTTAGCATTTTTTCAAGTGTTGCATGCTATGTTTAGGTTTGCTTTAAGTCTCCAAAGAAAAGGTATTTATAGATTAAAAGAAGAAAAACAAAAGAGAAGGTGAAGGGGAGCATTAAAAAAATAATTTTTGATAAAAAATAAAGAAAGCATAAAATAAAGTTGATAAAATGAGTGTCTCAAGTAAAAAATTATCCTTCAAAGTAGTTTGGGTGTTAATGGTTTATAATGTGTCAAAAGAGTTGAGTGTTATGTTTAAAAAAAAGTTGGTTTATGATCAATAATCAATTAATTTTTGGGTGAATGATCGGTGGTCCTCAACACCCTATTGTTTTGAGGAAGAAAAATTTCAAAGGCTAAAAGAAGAAGCATTTACATCATGGGAAATGCGAGGAGAATACGAGACAAGAAGCAAGTCAAAGATCAAAAGTGTGTGACACCAAATAAGGTTCTTTATTTCCAAGCAACAAGTGAAGATGAAGAATTATCAACACTTATGTGCAACTTACAAATGATTGTTTTAAGAATGGTATTACATTCCCTATTGATTTTGTGAAGATGATATACAAGGTATTAACCACTCTTGACATGCTTAAGGAGGAGTGTAAAAGGGTAAAATGCCACAAATGAAAGGTTGAAGGTCAACCCTATGGTGGAGAATGTTTGTTGTGACACAAGCGATCTTATCCAAAGGAGAGATTTTGCTTATGATACTAAGATCTTGAACATTGTTGGTGGCAATGGTGTTTGTGATGATTAATATGATGGCAAAGTACTGGATGTTCATTGCTATGTTGGACATGAAAACCATAGTGATGATGAAAATATTGGGTGCTTTGAAAAGCACACCAAAGGTATTGGATCCAAAGTAATGAAAATGGGTTATGATGGCAAAGGGTTGGGAAGGAATAGGGAAGGCATAAAAATCCAATAGAGTCAAACATAAGGCCTTGGTTATGTTCGTCAAGCAAGAAGATATTGAAACTTCTAGAATAATTCATTGTAATTTTGAAGTTGATTAAGACATGTGATAGCTGAGTGTTGGGATCCGCATCCATGTGAGTTTTGTGGTGGAAACAATCATTGTAAGAAATATTGTTGACACAAATATAAAATGACCAACACAACACATGTTCATTATGGATGGATGGATGTGATAGAATGAAGCAAAGTAAAAAAAATGTTGAGTAGGATAAGATGTAAAACTAGCATTGCATTGTAAGTGATTGTTGGTGGCTATTACATCTCGTGTGTCTTAGGTTAGGTGGTTGAGAGAGACCATAGTGATGGCTATAATTTATTTGTATAAAAGCTTTATTACAAATGGGTACCTAATCAACCATAAGAACTAAAGAGGTAGGTGGAACCTATATTATTTTGTGGTGTTTTAGAGAGATTAGACAAAATTAATTTGTTGAAAAATAAATTAATTTTGTTCAGGATGCTTTTGAAGTGTTGGTGATTATCTAGAACATTCGGGTTCACTAACAGAAGGAGAGATTAGAAGATGTCTATGGATGTATTCTAGAACTTATGATCACCCACCAAGGATCATGTATATATAGTTGCAATTGGACGACATTGTCGTAACAAACATTGTTGTAATGCAATGAACATTTCTGGTTCTTCCATAATGCATGTGTGCAATTTCTTTTATTTTTCTTCACTTTTCCTATGCCTAACTTTTTTAACCATTATATTAACTAGAATATAATAATTTTACAAGAAAAAAAGTGTATATGCACACCTCTAAATAGCCATTAATTATCTAAAAAATATGGAGGTCAAACCTCAGACCATTGACTGTTTTATCACATCTATCAATATTGTGAAGGCTTGGTTTTAGTAGATTGCTCTTAGTCACCACTTCCCACTTGCAACATATGTTTCCACTTGGTGCAAAGGTCGAGTCACCTATGTGACTAGACCTGCTACATTCAATCTCATGTGCTATGTGTCTAGCAAAAAATACCGAGTGCAAGAAAACACTACAAGAAGCATTCTCTCAATGTTCAATCAATCCTTACAAATAGGTCAACTCCATTGCCACATTGTTAACCTGCAGTAAAGTTTGTAGCAATATAAAAGAAACAATATTAACCCTATCAAGAACACTATAGAATGGAACAACAACTGTTAGAGAGAACAAGGAATCATTTCTAACTTTTTACAAAGAAAACAAAATGTTGATAATGAAAAAAAACAAAATGTTGATAATGAAAAAGTGTCAAACTTCTAAAACACTAGAGGGAGAAGAGAAGGGTCTTCAACAAAAATCCATTGACATATGAATTATTGTGGAAAAAAAAACTAAAAAAAATCCCTACTAGATATCCTGAGCTTTATGGCACCTCCAAAAGAGATGAAGATCTTCAAATTCATAATATTAACATAATGGATTAAAAACCCATAATTTATCAAACAAAAACCTTAGAAAATTAAACTCTAAGACAAGAACAATTTATTTAGGTTTAAGGTATGCCATCTAAACTGTATGAAAACAACAAATCCAAATATACTAGATAAATAAAGGCCCACTGAACATTAAATTTATCAACCGTAGAACATTGAATTTGTCAACAATAAAAGTATGATTATAACCACTAGTAACTTAATCCCATGTGTAATATATAATACAAGTTTTTCGACAATCATTATAATCGTCTAAATTAAAACTGTTGATGTATTTAAATTATAATTTAAAATATCATTAACTTCGTTAGCATACTACTCAGGAATACAGTAGTTGTTCCTCTTCGTACCTTAATTTTTAATTATTTTTCTGAGGTGGAGAGTGTGGCTGCCCTTTAATTTTAGCATGCTTGCACAGCAAGTGCAGCAGTGAAATGAGGTTTATGGTACTGAACGTTTACCTGTCAAAAGCAATAGTTTAAAGAATTTAGGGTGGTGTGCCGTATTTTAAATATGTAGCAGCACCACCGCCATTCTGGTGTGGATATTGACAACCTAGTTATTTTATGCATGCAGAGAATTTGTGGGTTGGAGGTTATATGATTTGGACTACTCTTTGTTTTATTTCGAAGCAAAATCATGTGTCAACAACAATTGAGTGAAGATACTTAAAAATGGATATATCTGTATCCGAGAATTTACAATTTTAATTTACATAAAAATTGACAGGATTGCAATCTTATTTTTAAACATCCTTACAAGAAGCAATTTGACAAGATGAAACTTAACTGAGAATTTATAGTTTTTTTTAAAATGTATTTAATAGTTGAAGCATAAGGGACTATTTTCTCTTGATCGAACTTGGTCTACCAATGCGAGTCTAAAACCTTTACCAAAAGAGAAGGGAAATTTATAGTTTTAATTTAATATACATACATGAATGGTGATAACTTTTTTAATTCTTAAGTTAGGGTTATGGGATATGAGATGAGATGTGACATAAGAAGTGTGATCTTGTATTGATTATCAATGATAAGGTGGTCTAATTTAAATAATTCAAAAATTTAAATAATGTTGATGGTTGAATTGTTTTGGATGGACAATGCAACGATTTGGGTTTTGGTTATTATTCGGGAGGTCCAAGGTTCAAATTGGGACGTGGGCGTGTGTTTGGTCCCTATTGATAAGCTCAGGGACATGGGCGTGTGTTTGGTCCCTATTGATAAGCTCAGATCTCATCCTTATTATAGGTCATGGTTGGGATGGGGATGCCTAGCCATGAGTGAGCATGGGTAGTAGGGGTTTCTCACACTAACATTAATTTAAAAAAATATTGATGGTTGATTTTTTTGTTTGTTTGTGCAAAACATCCTAGAAGGGATGCCACTTTTGGGTGATCTCAATATATTTTTTCCTTTGGTGCAAAACAATATTTTTAGCTAATGCTATTGAAGATTGATTATCAAAAAATAAAGTGATGGATTTATTGTTATTAAAACCAATCTCACTAAGTAGTCTTTGAATCCAAATAGCTTCTTGACATGCTAAGGTAGCACTTCTATACTCAACCTCAATTGAGGAGAGTGCTATGGTTGGTTGTTTCTTACTACACCAAGAGATCACACCTAATCCCAAGGAGAAACAATATCCACATTGTCCATAGCATAGTCACTATCACAATATCCAAATAATTTTACATGAGAATTACTTAAATATTCTAAGGCTAAGTTTGTTGTTCCACTTAGATATTTAAGTATTCTATGAACAACATTAAGATGAACATCATAGGGCTTATGCATAAATCTAGCCATAACATTAACAACATAAGCTATATCAGGCCTAGATATAGTTAGATATAGTAAGCTACCAATCAATTGCCTATATTGAGTTTCATCAACAAGTTTAGAATATTTAGTAATCTCAAATTTGCTAGAAACCATAGGAGTAGAAACACATTTACAATTTGTAGTATCAAAATTTTGCAAGATTTCTAGAATATACTTAGATTGTGAAATCAAAATTTTATGTGATTGTTGGTAAATTTGTAAACCTAAATAGTAATGCAATAAACCCATATCAGTCATTTCAATTTTACTTAACAATTATTTCTTATATATTTCAATCATACATTCATTGTTTCTTGTTTCTTATTTTTGAAGTTCTTACCTTTATTCCACTTTCTAGGCTTACCATATTTTGAACATTCAAAGCTATAGAGGTAGAGTTAGGATCTTTACCTTGGTTTACCTTTATACCTTCTTGTATCTTGATAGTTTCTTCATGTTGCACAAGTAGGTTGGAGAGCTCTGCTAGTGAAGGAAGGTTGTCCTCTTGGTCAAACCTTGTGTTGAGGACATTTACAAAGTCTTTGAAATTTTTGGTTAGGTTTCTAAGTACAATGAAACACAAGAGCTTTTCATTTACCCATTCACAACCACATGAGAGTAGTTGTGTTCTAATATCCCTCATCCTAGCTAAATATATTACAATAGATTCTTCATATGAAATTTTTGTATTAAACAATCTAGAAAGAAATGAAAACTTTCTACCCATATTAGATCCTATGAACATGGTTTTCAACTCATCCCATGCTTCATATACAAAAGAGAAGTTAGAAATATGCACCAAAATATCATCACTAATTGCTCTAAACAACATAGAAAGTGCTTGTTGGTTCTTTACATTCCATTGCTCAAGAGCTCTTGCGTTTTGTGGTTATTGCTCCTCTTTGCTCACTATCTTCCATAGTTGCCTTGCTTGGTACTCCACCCGCATCCTAGGCTCCCAAATACCATAGTTTATCCCTTCAAGGATATGCTTAGGGAAAAATATATCAAAATTATTAGAGGTCGTGAATGAAATCAAAGGAGAGTTAGTGCCATATACATAAAAAAATCAAACAACAAAGCTACTTAATTTGCCACAAAAATTTACCATTTTAATATTAAAATGCCCCCAAAATTAAATTATTATAAATTTAACTAATAAAAGACATATTAAAATTTGAAATTTTTTAGTTTGTTGTCATTTTAATATTTTGGTTTTTGTATGCAAAAAATAGAAAAAGACGGAATCGAGAAAGGACTCTACAAGAAAAAGTTATGGTCATATTTCTAAGAAGCATGTAAACTGTAAAAAAAAGAGTTTAAATACAGATTGATTTATTAAAAAACAAAAAAGAACTTAGCTAAATTGACTAAGTATTTTGGACAGAGAGAGGGAGGTCAAAGGTTCAAAATCCTCTCCTTCATTTTGTTCAAAATTAAAAAAAAAATTATTATAAAAAAAGAGGGGGGTGTGGTCATGGACCCCACTCATTAAAAATGTTTTGAAAAAAAAGAGGTGTCAGGCCTGATATATATATTTTAAAAATATATAAAATTTAAATATTCTATATATATATCTATATATAAAAGGAGAAAAGGGCACACGGGAAGCTTGTAGCCCCCCACTATCCCTTGATGAGATGTCTGGTATATATATATATATAAGGAGAAAGGACACAAGGGAGGCTTGTAGCCCCCACTATCCCTTGATGAGATGTGTGGTATCCACTAGGCTGCTAATGCACAATCCCATTGGGACTTATAAAAGGAGAAAAAGGCACAAGGGAGGCTTGTAGCCCCCCACTATCCCTTGATGAGATGTGTGGTGTATATATATATATATATAAAGAGAAAGGACACAAGGGAGGCTTGTAGCCCCCCACTATCCCTTGATGAGATGTGTGGTATCCACTAGGATGCTAATGCATAATCCCATTGGGACTAGTGTGGCGGCCACAGGGGCTTCTCATGCACCCAAGGGAAGGCTCGATGTCTGTCTATCGATGCCATTCCTTAAGGGAAGGCATGGTTGTTGAGGGGGTCGTTGGCGTTGTCCCTTGATCGATGACTGAGGGCTGTCATTGCATAGTCTCTTAGGGACTAGCGAGGTGGCATGGCTACCAATGCCATTAAACATAAAAGAATTTTATTATTTTATATATACAAAAAATAAATATAATTTGAAATTTCATTTAAAAAATCAAATTAAATTTAAAAAAAAGCTTTTGAATCGATTTTCAAATATAATAATTGATATTTGAAAATTTGATTTCAACTATAACAAAATTTTTAATATATAAAATATTTAATTTTATATATTAAAAATTTCTAAATAAATATTTAAATAAAATCACATCATTTTGTCATCAATAATATATATATATATATATATATAATATATATATATATATATATATATATATATATATATATATATATATATATATATATATATATATATATATATATATATATATATATATATATATATATATATATATATATATATATATATATATATAAACAAATATGAGTATTAAAAATAGAAACCCTTCTCTCTTTTTTTAATTTCTTTGATAAGCTAAAAATTAAAAATTGTAGCAGATTTAATCACAACTTTAATAAAAAAAGTTAGTAAATTATATATATATTTTTCTTTTTAAGCAAAAAACCCCTTGCGGGGCTGCCTTGGTCTAAGAGACCACGAACAGGGGGTTCTACACCATCAAAGTCACTCGGGGGTCGCACCCGACCTTGCCCGTACCAACATTATCAATTGGATTTTGGGTACCCAATTTAGCTTTTTGGTAGGGTGGAGATTCGAACCTGGGACCTCCCTTGGAGGATTGCCCTCTCCTCTCCAACTCACCTACAACACCTGGGTAAGTTAGTAAATTATATAAATAACAACATACATGCATGTAATAAAATAAATATAGAAAATTAAAATGAAATAACTTTAAAAATAGCCAAACCGGTTGTTTATGTGTTGTTCGGATCTAAAAAAGCCAGAGGAAGAAGCTACATGCATTAGGGTTTCGAGTTCTTGGTGCCATATTGCCTCTCCACTCTGTAGTGTGTGTGGAATGCCTCTTAGGGCATTTTTTTGCTGCTTTCATCGATTTTACTCTGTCGTTTGGCAGATTGAACATTTTTTTTATGGACAGAGCTCAATCAATAGTTCTAACTTCTGTTGAAGCTATAGAAGGGAGCAATGATGGTAAAGGTGAAAAATCAACTATGGAAGTCCATTTCCAAAGTTTATTACAAGGTAATATTTCTACTTCGGATGTTGTTATCCCATTGAGTGAGTTTAATCCTACTTGTTCTTGGCTAGACAACCATACACTAGTAGGGTATTTTCTAGGTCACATCCCTGGCAAGACCCTCCTTCGAAACTGGATCCAATAAGCTTGGCATGGCATCAAGGTTGATGGTATCTAAAATCTCACCTAAGGATTTTTTTTGTTGACCTTGCTCAATTCAAAGCGGTTATTAAATGTGGGCCTTGGTCTGTTCGTAGATCCTTCTTGATTTTTTAGCCCTGGGCCAAGGATTTTTCGACCACTAATGATGTTTCCTTGCTGGTTCTAGTTTGTGTTGAATTCCATGGTATTTCTCTACCACTTTGGCCTTACTATCAAAACCTTATGGTCCCATTGGTGAATTTATCTGTTGTGAAATGGATAAATTTTATGCCTCACACCCTCAAAAATATTTTTGTGTCAAAGTTGATCTTTCTACAGACTTCAGGGAGACTGTTGATGTCCAATTTTGTGACTATAGATTCAAGCAACATGTTGTCTACATAAACCTACATAATAAATGTTACCATTGCCAATCAGTTGCCCATAAGATAAAATATTATCCTTTAATGGAAGACAAGATTAAAGCTAAGAAGATGGTTGTGGCTTCTGTTACTACTAGATCTATCCTTGCTTCCAAAGGGGGCAAGATTAATGGAAGGTATTCCAAAAGAAGGGTAAGAATGGGTAAAATGTAAACCCTATGGTTACTCCCAATAGCTCGCATCAACCCCTTGTGTCTTTTGCGTCAGTTGGGCATGGTGTGGTGATGGAGCAACATACCATGCAACCGGTAGCACCTAGTGCCAGGGCTTCATAGATGGTTGCTAATGTACCACCGACTAGTGCTTCCTTTGTCAAAATTGTTACTTCTTCTGATCCTACTGAGTCTTCAAATTCTCTAATTCTGCATATCAATGGGTAGTCTTCCTCAAGCTTCATGGAACCTGAACGGGCTTCTGTCAATGGCCAAAGATCCCGTAGCCCACCTCAAGAAGACTCCTTGGTTCACAAGGACATGCCAAACAAATTTTTGGAAAGCATGTTAGGAGAATTTTATTAGTAATATTTATGATTCTCTTTCAAACCTCGAAGATGCTAAAGATGTAGTTAGACATATGAGTCTTGATCGATATCCATGATTTTTTTATCATGGAATGTTAGAGGTCTGACAGACCCATTGTGCAGATACTTGGTCCGAGATGATATTGCTTTATGCCCCAGGTTTTATGGTAATCCTGACTTTCTCTATCTTTAAGAGATTAAGATTTTTGACTTTATTCTACAATGTACTTGCCCTTTTCTTTTCCCATATTTTTTTTATGCTACCAATCATTCCCTTGACAGAGGGGGAGCTATCATTCTTTTGGCAGTTAGGTAGAAAGATAGTTTTATCTCATGGGGTATGGACCTCTCCAATCACATAGTTTAGATTTTACTTGAGGTTAGTGGGTTGTCTTTTGACATTATTAATGTCTATGACTCTAATGATGCTCATGAGAGTTGTAGCCTTTGGCGATGGTGTGATTTCTCTTTACCACTTGTTTTTTGGGTTATGTGCAGAGATTTTAATATGACTAAAAATTTCATAGATAATATAGAACAACTTGCCATGCGGTGGGCTATTGGGGAAAGAGAGACCTGGTACTTCATGAAAAAAAAGGGTTTTTCAGACCCCAATTCTTGTTTTTCTCCCCAGGATTTTCTTGAAAAATTGTGGTATACATGGTCCAATTTCTAGTCTGTCCATGAAAGAATTCTAAGAAGGCTGGACAGAGCCATGCTTTCAGATCATGTGCAATTTTTATTTCATAGGAGAAATGCTTCAACTTCGTTTGTGGAAACCATTCCTGGTACCACTACTTTTGACCATTCACCCATCATGTTTAATGTGTTGATGAAATCCCTACCTCAAAGACACTACAAGTCACAATTTTTTTCAATACTTCCTTTCTTCAACACCCTTCCATGGTCTGTCATATTCGTAGAGTCTGGAATCTAGTTCCTAGACCTACTAGAGAGTTGGGTTAGATAGAATGGTGGAATGATGCCATTTTTTATACAACTATCTTGCTCTGTACTTTGGGGAAAAAGGTGGAATGGTTTAGAAGATATTCCAATGTTGTCCTTCAGGATGAGCTTGCCAAAGCTTCTCTCAGGATTGAGGCATGTCCGTTTAATCTTGAACTTTGATCTCATGTTTCCCAGCTAAGGCATGAAATTAAAAATGCTAAACTTTATGAGGCTTGGGGAGTTCAAATTAAAACCCGACTTCATTGGATTAAAATTGGTGATAGGGTCACCAAAGAATTTTTTCAAAGGCTTCGCCCTCCTAGGAAAGCTACTCAATTCAAGGCCATTCAAGAAAATGGAATAAAACTTACCTCTCTTCCTGAGATGATCGATGCTTATGTCAAGCACTATACTAATATTTTTATCACTCAAGCCTATTCTCCTAAGCAGTAGCAAGCAATGACATCTTGTATGGCAGTTGTATCAATTAACGTTTTGAAGCCTCAAAGAGCAGGGTGTGATAAACTACTCTCCCTTACAGATCTAGTGGATGCATTATCTCAAATGGCAAATGACAAAGCACCAGGTATGGATGGCTTTCCTTGTGAGTTCTACAAGGGTATTTTGGACTTAGTTGGTCCTGATCTACATAAATTTTATCTAGAGGCTCTTCAAGTAGGCTCTTTGGGAGAAATTATTAACAAGGGCAATATCAAATTCATACCCAAGCAAGGGGACCTAGAGTTGATCACTAATTGGAGGCCTATTACTTTGTTGAATGTTAGTTACAAGATCATTGCCAAAGCTTTGGCTCTTCGCCTTAGGCCTCTTATTCCTTTGATAGTTAGATCAGAGTAAACTGGCTTTATTCAAGGAAGGTACATCCTCAATAATATTTTGGCTATCTAGGAGGGCATGGAATGGGCCTGGATGTCAAACCAAAACATGCTTTTTATTAATATTTATTTTGAGAAATATTATGACCGCATTGAATCAAGATTCATTCTTGATATGTTCAAAGATTTAGGATTCATGCCAGTTTTCATTCATACTATTGCTATGCTATTCAGATATGCTTTGACTATTCTCAATCTCAACAATTTATAATTTGAAGCAGCGGGCCTTTTTAGGTCTGTTTGGCAAGGGTGTCCTATTTCTCACTCTTTATATGTGTTTTTTGTTAAAGCCTTTGGCTATATTTTAGCTGCTCAAGCTTTAGCAGGTCTTATTAAAGGATTTGATCTTCCGAATGATCAAGGATAACTTATTAATGGTCAATTTGCTCATGACTCATTTCTTACTATAAGTAAAGAGGAACAATTTGTTTCTAATGATCTATTTTATCTAAACACCTTTTGCATAGCCTCTAGCTCTAGCATACAATGGAGGAAGACCTCCTACTTCAGATAGTCTCCCTTGCCTATGTCACCTTCGCTTCAAGGGTATAAATGGAATTGGATTCCTCTTGGATAAGTTTTAAAGTTTCTTGGCATTTCTTTTGCCTTTCAAGGCTCCCTTGCTCAACTTTGGAATTATATGCTTCAAAGAGTTGAAAAGAAACTTGATTTCTAGCTTACTAAGAAGTTGTTATTAGCATATAAATTTTAGATTTGCTCTAAAGTTTTAGCCGCCACTCATGTATATTATTCCTCTTGTTGGGTTTCTTCACAAGCTTTCCATAAGAATCTTGAGAAACTCCTTTGAGATTTTATTTGGAATAATTCTTTTGAAACAAGGGGATTTCATAGAGTTGCTTGGCATATTTGTTGTCTTCCTTGATAATGTGGTGGAATGGGTCTATTGGACTATAGACGACAAGGTAATACTCTGTGTGCGAAGTGGGTGGTCAAGGCTCTAAGGGGAGACAAAGCTTGGAAAGTTATGGTTTGACATTTAATTTACTCTGGTCTTCCCTTAAATCATAAAGCATGAAGAGGGTTGGATTTTTCCTCTCTCATTGTTGCTTCAATTTTTGTTAAGATTTTTGGCTTCTTTGTTATTAAAAGTATATGGAAAGCCTGGCAATAACTCACTCCTTGGATCTGTTGGAGAGGAGATGGCTTTTATAAAGGCTTATCCATAAATTCTATGAATATTTGGTGGTCCCCTATGTTTCTTCATCAAGGTTATCTCTTATCTTGGGTGCAATGGATTCATGCTCAATGATTTTTCAAAAAGGGTATTGTTACAATAGTTGATTTCTTTTATCGATAGACTAGGGATTGGATCCTATGGAATGAGTTCAAATGCACCTTCAGGTTGAATGGTGCAGATACAAATATTTATGATACTGCTATTTATCTCACTCTTTTTTCTATGTTGCACAATATTGGTGGTCATACTGGAGATGTCATGTTGACACTCCTTTGCTTGTTTATAACACTTGTTTGGGGTATAAATATTTATCTCCTCATCTTCCTTTGGTGCCTAAGCTCAATCAATGTTGGGGCTTATTTTCTACAAGGACTAGATGGAATTCTAGATTTTAGAATGTTTGGGCTACCTATGTTGAGCCCAAACAATCTTTTTTTACATGGAGCTTTTTGTGTCAAGGCCTTCCCTTGGGGGAATGTTTGAAGCACCTTGGAATTCCTGATCCTAAATATATTTTTTGTGGGTACCCTAATCTTGTACTCACCTCTTTTAGAATTGTACAATATCTAGGTAACTTGAGAATGGGGTTCTTTCCTTTTTTTCCCATTTATAGCTACAAGAGTTTATTGACCCCTAGCTCTTATTGGGGACTCTTTTACTTTGTATCTCCTACTTTTTGAAGTGTGGCAGGCATTTAGGATTAGCCTACCCTTTCATATTTGGAAGTACTATAGCAAAATTGTTTTTAAATAGTATACACCTTTTGTCACATTTACTCATGCTAACAAAATATAAATTTTTAATGACATGTGGCTATAGATATGTACTCAGACCAAAAAAGTTGTTATAGAGTTGAATCGCCTGCAAGTTATTCTAGCACACTAGGACAATACTTCGTGTATAGTCAACTTTATCTCCCTAGAATGCTCTTCTAAGAAGCGGTTTCGTTCCTGCCCTCATCGTCGACCTTTGTCATATGCAAGAAGTGCTCCCACAGATAAGCATTGGTCCCAACACTCGCTATTCAGGAAGCGGCCTAATATTGACATTGCTTGTTTGTCCCACCAGGTTGGGGGGTTGGATGATGTTCAACCAGTTTTACCTAGGCCAATTGTTGGTTGGAGCAATGTGGGTATTGAAGGCCTTAACCGTGATGCAAAGGCCCATAATCACTAGAAGTTTATGCAAGACAACATGCTAGGGTACTTTACTCCATATGATATGCTTTATTTGATGTAATGATCATGATTGGTAAACTTGTGTTCTGTTGGTGGATTTTTTTCCTAAACCTTGTCAATGAGGGTTAGTTTGATTCCCCATGGGGTGTGTTAACCCACCCACTTTTTTTTTATTGTAAAGGCTTTTATCTTAATTTAATGTAAATTTATTTTTTCATCAAAAAAAAATCCATACCACAATATTGAAAATGAGATTATGTGGAAAACCCTCTGAAGAAAAAATCACGATCAAAATAGTAGCACCAATATTTTTGTTTGTCTCAAGTCAAAAATGTACAACTCAAGTGTTATAGATTGCAACCACCATGCATCAAGAATTTCACAATTAACCTTCAACTTTGACAAACTCAAATATATAATTTGTGTTTTTCATCCATTGTAAAATAGTTATGGCGAAAAACCTCCACTATGTGGAGTGCATGAGACAAGTTTCTCATGTACTTCCACTACCATGACACCATAATGCATGAGTCCACATGTCCTCATGCAAGCCAATGTGTGTGCCACCACACTCAACCATGTGCCACCACTCCTATGCCACATGCCACCACACATATGCCATATACCATGATGTACCGCTCACATGCCAACACACTCAAGTCTCATGCCAAGTCACCTTTGATTTCTTGTTGACTCAAGTTAGAATATATTAGGTATTTATTTAATTTAGTATAAATATAGGATTAAATAAACTAAGGTGTATGATAAAATAAATATAGGTATATATTTATTTAATCATATACCTTAGTATATAATATTTAACCTAGGTAATATTATTTAATATAATTTAAGTACCTATTTAATTTATTTATCCTAAAGCCTAGATACCTAATATTTTATTCACCTTTATACTTAGGTGAATTTACAATAATAATCCTAAAATTGGATTATATGTTCCAAAATTGAGCCCTCTTGTCATTTGGATAGGGTTTACCAAGAAGTATACCACAACAATCCATCAGAGTCACATCATAGATGATTCTATCCATAAAAAATGATCCAAGTGCAAAGGACACTGTGTAAGTTTCTATGATGTAGGAGGTGGAACCATTATCCTTCCATCCAAGTGAGTATGGACAAGGATGTGGTTCCACTAACAACTATAACCTATCAAAAATATATATTGCAATTAAATTCTTTTGTGAATCATTGTTAACCATAAAATCTATAGAAATTTTATGAGTTAGGTGGGTACTCATGATGAATAAATTGTCATGGGTACCCTTAAGCAAGTGATGAGACATTAGGGTTACATTGTTTAGTTTTCCCTTAAGCTCATCATATTCTCTATCCTCTCCTATAATCTCAATGGGACCATATTGTGGTTCCTCACTTTGAGATTCTACAATAATATTCTTATTTCTAAAATAGTAGTATTCCACATCAGAGAAGAAGGAGATGAAGGAGAGGAAGAGGAAGAATAATGAGGAGAAGAAAAGAAGGAATACGACCTCTTCACCTTATATGGTTGTTACTAATTCAGAGGTCTAGAAGCTCCCATGGAACTGTTGGACTAAAACTAGTCTAGTCTATGGATAGACAGTGTGTCCTAGATTCCAACCAATGGTTTAGATTGGATGAAATGAGGTTTCTCTCAAATTCAACCTTTGAAGAAGACTGGCTCCTTGGAATGCTTATAAATTTCAGGTTAAAGGTGAGGGAAAAGGGTTAAGAGAAGCTAAGGGTTTAGAGAAATGGAAAAAAAATAGGGATGAGGTATAGTGTAACAATATTAGACACCACTTTATAATAAGCTAACACAATCAACTCACATGATACTTAATAGACCAACTCTTGTGAAATGTAGTTACAAATTTATTTAACTTCAATTACTTTCTCTAATATTTTCAAAGACTTATATGAATAGTAATCCAATAGCAATCCAAATAACAAAATTTACTTAAATAGAATAGATTAAGCATATAAGTGTAACATAAATGACTTAAAGCAAAGATATATTTATAAAAACCTACAATTACACAACAATGGAGGCCAAACAACAATCACTTCATTAACTAACAATAACATTATATAGCAAATATCCAGGCAAAGAATACAAAGTCGACCTTTCAATTGGGGGCCTAATTGCTTATTTATAAGCTTCCTTTTGAAACTTGTAGAGAAATATTTATAGTTTGTTATAAGACTATTAAGAAAATAGTGTGCTAGAGAAATCAAGATGTTGAGGTGGTTGCTTTAGATTTCATCTTGCATTTGAATTTATATTTTTGTGAAGCCTGCTCCATCCATCTACATCTGTCTATTGCAAGTGGATGAATCATTGTAACTAATTTACAAGTGCTATCATTTTCATGCCTAGAATAGTTGGAAGACACCATGGTAGTTGTAGATCTGAAAATGATATTTTGTGGATGCTTGCTTTGAATTTGGGCTTGTTATTTTGGTCATAGAGTTTTTTGGAGAAAAATCATGATTGTAATTACTGTGATGACATCACTTCAATATGGGCTCTGGCTTTGTTCATATCAATTTTGTATATTGGTTTTATTTACATAATCTTGGGTATTAGCTTAGAGATGCCAACATCATTGCGAAAGGATCCTCAACTTTGTGCACTTCAGATTTCTATATCATGGCTTTGTGCAAGGGTCTATTATTTCTTCTTGTGTTATTTTGGGATTGGTGTGGATGTGCTTACGCCATCACCAAAAGAGGCCCAACTTTGTTCCTCCTAATTTTATTTATTATGACCTTATGCAACTGGTCTTGAGTGCTTGATTTACATGATTTTGGGCTCTTTTTCTCTTGCATTGGCATCACTTGCTTAGATGACTTGACTTTATTCATCCTAGTTTTATTCATATTTCTTTTTGCACAACCTTGGGCTTTGGTTCAGGAGCACTAACATCATTATTGAGGTAATCTTGACTTTGAGCATCCCAATTTTATTCACCTTGCATATTTTTTGGCTATCACGATATCATGCTAATGTCATCAACGAAGGGGGATCATCTTTGTGCATCACAGTTTTGTTTAACCTTTCAAATTTTCAAAGCACTTACCCAATTTTTGAAGAAAAAAGGCTTAGCTCCTTGCTTTGTGAATGAGATCATGAAATTGACCTACATTCTTAGTGCCTCCTGGAATTTTTGCTCATGGGAATTAAGAACTCAGAAGGCCTAGTTACATTGGGTATGAAGTTAAAGTGATTTGTGAGATGAAGTGTGAATGGAATTGTTATGATGGAAAATTATTTTGGTAAATGAGAGGTGTGATGAGTGGGTGATTTATGTCAAAAAGGAGAAAATATGGATGACTTATAATATATAATGAAATGGTTGGTGAAATGAATATTGAAGTGGAATGAAAGTGAATTATACCTTTTTGGTCTTCTAGGTGGCTTATTTCCCTTTTGATACTTTGTGTTTTATCTTTATCTTCACAGTGCAAAGGTGCCATATTTTGGCTATTGATCACTTTGATGTTGCTCCTTGCATTCCAGATGTCCCTTGAATGTATTGTCCTCTAATAACTTCCTCTAGAGGAATTTCTACCTAAGGGGTTCCTTCTCTTTATTCATCCACTTGATTCTAATCATTGGCTAAGACATATTTTGCTCTTTGAAGGGCTTGGCAGACCAATGTCCAGATATGCGATGGAGGAGCCTTAAATCCTATGATTTTTTGTGTGTATTTTTATCAGTTGGTAGGCTTTTTCGTAGGAAGGATATTGATATATTTTGGTCATTATTTAAACCTTAGCATGTATCATAGCTATTCTATTTAGAAATTCAAGCACTTGGGCTTCTTTGATAGGATATTGCCATTGTTTTATTTTTATTTCATCATTGGCTATCGATTCTATCTAGGACTAAATATCTTTAGTTTGAAACCTAAATTCTTCATCCCAGAAGCCTAGAAATCCTAATTCTTTGGCTTCTATTACTAGATCAATTATCCATTTTTCTCTAATATGTAGCCTATCTATCATATCCTATCCTCATTGGACCCATTTGTGCACATTGATTATGATTTCAGAGGTATTCATCATTGCATTCCATTGTTTTCTTGGTATGATTCTCATGATAAGTTTAAATCTTCTTCCAGGTAGACTCATCAGACTTTTAGCTTATCTTATTTTGCCTTTCAATTCAGATTGATACTGCATGAAGTCTTGTGTTGCTTCCTTTGTGGCTCATGCATTAAAGTCCAGATAGCCTATGACTAGATAAGCCTCTAGGGCATATTGGAGGATTTTGGTCAAGCTATTCTTCCTTAGTTGTTTTAGGGTTTCTTTGAAAAAGTAGGAGGCTCTAGCTCATTCCTTTTCTATTTCCAGTTGTTGTCATAGGTCTTGAAGTTGTGCTGTTAGAACTTTGTTCATATTTTATGTTTCTTAGACTTACGGATGACTTGGAAGCTACATATCATTCTTTTTCATTTTTAGTTTTCATTTTGCAAGGCCTTTTTTAGATTTTACTCTTCTCTAGCTATTATCTCTAAGTCTTTAACTTTCTCCTCTAGTTGTCTGCATCTATCTCTTAGCTTATCATCTTGTAAATAGATAGTACTAACATGGGCCTATGCATTGAGTAGAGAGTCTTACAATGGTAGCTAAGATATATGTTACTTATGTCTCCACTTGATAGTCATCAGATGCCATCTTAGCTTCTAATTTATCCACCTTTACCATGGCCATGACTCTTAGTTGTTGATAGGTGGTTGGATTGACTACAATCATTAACCTAGGAGGAGCATGATCTTCTACTTGCTTGGGTGTTTTATTTCTCCATAACTCTTGAGTTTTTTGGCTCATCTCCTTAATCCTATTAATGGTAGTCATGGATGAGTGGTCAGGTGGTGGTATTGTTGAAAATATTGACTACAAAATGGGAAAGGGATATGGAAGAATTTTGTGAATAGTTGATGTGGTAGTGTTAGTAGGGGTTGGTGTTATTTTGAGTGATTAGCCCCTATAGATAATTCTATGGTGATGGATAAAGGGAGGGAACATTGATAGGGATCAGAGGAATAAAAGAAGTAGTAGTTGAGTTCAGATAAATTATACATACCTTTGTTGTTTGAGGATGCTATACCATCAACTTGGTTAATACTCCAGTTGCGAGGGGTGGCCCTTGGATCATTCACTTCTTACAAGATATTTCCTACAACTCTCTAAGAGGATTGAATTTTCTTTTACACATTGCTTCCTTATTTGGAGGAGTTGTTTGATTGGATGAAGCCATCCATGGTAGTTGTTGCAAGTATGACTATATACTCACATTGAATCCCTCGTTGCTATTACCAGGTTGGCTTGGCAATTGTGTGTTCTCAATTGACACTTTTGATTCTTGAAGGTTTTGATGCTTTGTCAGCCCTGAGACAAACTTGGGTGTTGCCCTAAATGGGGACTTTGAAGTATATCCCAAACTTCTTCTTTTCACTTTTGGAGTAGGGAATATAGGAAAGGGTGCTCCCATAGTTAAATTTTTGAGGCGCTTTTGCACCTGTATAAGCTCTTATGGACTAGTGGTTGTTTTCCTTAGACCTCCTCTAGTATATCCAATTTTACCTATAATCTAGGATCCTTTTGGGTATTTTTCCTGATGCAACTTTATTGAGATGAAAGTTACAGTCTGTTGGTTTGGTTGAGAAGTCTCTTTTATGGCCACTTGCTTTTCTGGGCCTATCATAATGTTGTTACTAGGCGATCATTCTTCTGACATTCAAATATTTCCTATAATTTGATCATCTTTGGAGGTCACCTATTCCCCTTCAACTTCTTCTCCTGGCATCAAAGGTTCTTCTTCCTACACTTATTGACCTTGGTTGCTAACAACAATGGATTTGGTTGGCTCTTCCCAAGGCTTCCACATTGCTATATTTTCATCATATTTTTAAGAGAATATTTTGTCCATTGATAGTGGATACCTAGAATTTTGTATTTTTCATTCATACTTGAACATCCACCATTCCATGATTTTGGCTTCATCCTAGCTGATTTTATTTGCCATTGTGATTATCTTATCTTGGGTTAGCCTATGATCTATATATCTTTCTAGGTGGTAATCAACTTCCTATTCATTAAAATATCTCTAGGGAGGCAATTCTTGCATTTTATTAATCTTCCAATTGAGCTCATTGTGCTCAGAATTATTCTGTAGCTGCTCAATGTCATGTCTGCTAACTTTCTTGAAAGCTGGTGGTTTACCCCTATTCTAGATTATTATTCTCTCTTTGAATTTATCATTAGGGTCATACTTCCATTGGTGAGGTATAACTCATAATCCCAAATTTTTAAGTTTGTTGTAGAGCAATTCCTCTTATCCTCTTGCTTTGTTACTATGATTGGTTTGCAGGTAAAGGGGTATTCATAGGTAGCTCTTTTATTGATGCCATTTCCAAACACTATATTTATAGCATCGGTCTATCAACAATACTCCATAGCAAAAACTCTATCTATTACATAATATGACAACAAAAAGGGTTTCCCCACGAAACCATATAACCTTATGATTGTCCTTTCTTGTTAAAAGTTCTAATATCGTTCTTCCATTTGAAAAATTTGTAATAAAGCTTTTGTTCTTTGAGACAATCGAAGATATTTTCCTATAAATAAACTTTAATGCAGATCTCAAAAATTCTTTGTTGAAAGTGGTCTAGTCTATCTGCCAACTTTTGCCTGTAATCATTTACTCTCTTTATGCCTATCCACGACATATCATCAACAATATTAAACAAGAAAAACCAAATGCGCCATACAATGAAACAAAGACATATTGACATTAATGTGAGAGTAGTTTCCACCTTGAGTTCATTCTTTTCCCACATAAGAAACAAACACAACTTCTTCTGGTTGGTATGACTTTCAAAGTTTCGGCGTCTTCCATTCGACATAGATGTAAATCAAACTTCCTGCTCGAGAGTTTGTCTGGATTTTCTCTAAAATAGTTATTTTTTATGTTGGCCGTGGAGCCCTCCAGTATTCGACGACTTTGACATAAAAATAAAAGTTTGTAAATGAGGAAAAATTTCCTTGCCACCCTCCTGTCCTTTGTCCTTTTCGGTTTGGATCTTGTCCTCTAACCTGAATATTCTTATCCCTCCAGCCTGTGAAGTTTCAGGCAGCGGAAGATCCAAATCGGTCACCATTTAAAAGCAAAACAAAATATTCACTAGGAGAGAATTTTGACTATGACGACACCGACAGCAAGAGGGTCTAATCTCTATGTATCTTCTGTATTGTTGTTGAGTGGGTATGGAGTTTGAAGTTTTCTAGATTATTGAATAAAGGATTTTAATTGTTTAAAAAATAAAATTAAAATAACGTATTAACACAGATTAGACTGCTATTAACAAATTTATATTTCATTATTTAACTTATTTTATGTCAAAACTTATATGACCCTGTAGTTTGAGAGGACCCTCCTTCATACATTAGTTAACAAGTTAAACGAAGACTCCAATTTCCCCAATTTAGTTGGACAAACTGGTTCGATTTGGAAGGGGATTAGGGTTTGTTAGGTCGGAATAAGGCAAACGTCAATCTCTGATAAGAGTGAAGTACACGACCTCGAAGACTATGAGATGGACGCTAATTTTCATCGGAACCGCCTCCTACGTGGTTAACATCTAATTATTGTTTTAACGTGTAGACTATACAAATTTTAGATTAAAGGAGATTCACTTACTATTTGATTAAAGGTGATTCAAAATCCCTTGTTGAAATATTAAGATTATGATTATGAAATCTAGGTAAATTTTTTTAGGTTAGAGGGATAGGGAGATAAAGCATATCTTCAAAGAAGGAAACTGTCACGCTGATTTTATGGTAAACCTGCATATAAGTCTAAATGGTTTGGAGAGAGAATTTTTTCAGAAACCTTTTTATGGTAAACCTGCATATAAGTCTAAATGGTTTGGAGAGAGAATTTTTTCAGAAACCTTTTTTAATTAGATTTAGTGATGCATGCTTCTTAATGCTCCATAGACTTTTGTAGAAAGGTTTTGTGTACAACCACCTGGGAGTGTGGCAGTATGGTTGACTAGGGGATTACCAACACTGTTCTAATTTTGTTTCTTGTATTAAATTGTAGCTGGTTTACTTGATGATGGGCGACTAGTTGTAGTTTTTTATAGTCATTTTTGTCCCTGTATTGCTGAATTTTTACAAAACTTTTTATATTATAAAATATTCGAGATCCTTTCAAAATCCTTTTTATATCTAATAAAAAAAATAAGTTTATTAGGTTTCTAACCAGCATGTTTTAGAGTTATTCAAAGGGTTAACTTAATATTTGTTAAGAGTAGAGTAAAGCAAGTTTAAACCATTGCATTATCATTATCTCCATAATAAAATTTTCAAGGATTAATATAATTTATAAAATTATTTAAGTGTGAATTGTTTTTATAAGTTATGAGTAAAAAGATTTCATATAAAAACACTAAAAATCAATACACAAGCATAATATAAAATTAAAAAATTAATAAAATTTATAAGCTAAGTCAAGTTTAAAATTTAATGGTTATATGACAGTTACCGGACTGTTTATTTGTGACATTGATTAAATGAAATTGTAAAAAGTCCTATGGACTCTGTGTCTCTTGTTACATTCTCGACAATACCAAAGGAGAAGATCTCACGTCTTTGTATGCTATCTGCATTAAAAACACAATCGTCTCTTTGTATCCTGGCTAACAAGAACTTCTTAAGACATCCAATTCTCGTTTTCATCTCCGCTAAAGAAAGAATCAAACCCACTTGCAGAAAATATTTAAAAACCTCATAGACATACAGACAATTAGTCACAATAATGTTGAGCCATCGGTGTAATTAAATTTCAGTCCTCTTGCTTTGGGTGGCACATTAAATTTCAGTCCTTCCGTAGTATCTTCCCCGACTGAGATTTGGGTGTCGCCTCAACCAAGTAGACAGCGCGCAGCTTCTTATAGAACACCACCTACATACACAGAATGTATATATAATTATATTAGAATATAATTCTGAGACCTAACGGCCGGCTATATATACACACATATAATTATATTAGAAAGTAACGATTTTAAAACTTGATATGAGTAAAGCTTATGGTAAGGTTAAATGAGATTTTTTTTTTTGCAGTTTTAGAAGAGTTTAGATTCAGGAAGAAATGGGTTAGATGGATTAAAGCTTGTGTCTCTACAGTTTTTTATTCAGTGTTGGTCAATGGGTTAGTAACAAAATCTTTTAAAGCCAAGAGAGACCTTAGACAAGGAGATCCTCTATCTCCTTATTTGTTCATTATTATGGGAGAGGTTTTGAGTAGGAATTTAAAAAAGGTTTACAAAAATGGGCTTATGGACTTAAGGTTAGTAATAACATCGACAACATCATCATTAATAGTTTGTAGATGATATAATCCTTTTTGGAAAGGCAAGGAGAAATGAGGCTAGAGCTTTGAATAAAATTTTAAAAGAATATGAAAGAGCATCAAGGCAAAAAGTTAATATGACAAAATCCAAAATTTACTTCCTTAACACTCCAACTAATATCAAAGCAAGAATTTGCAGGTTACTTCAAATGGAGAAGGCAAATTTGCTAGCAACTTATCTAGGGATGTCTTTATTTGAAAAGAGAATGAGGATATAATTATGGAATCTAGTTATTAGTAAAGTTCAGAATAAACTTCTTCTAGCTTGGAAATCTAGATGGTTATCATTAGCAGAAAGAGTGCAGTTAATTAATTTAGTCTTACATGACATTCCTACATATTATATGTCATTGTATTCTATGTCAAAATCGGTTGAATTTTTTTCAATGTATATTATGCGATCCTTTTATGGTCAAATTTACATGATAAAAGGAAATTTCCTTTAGTGAAATGAAGCAAGGTATGTGATGATAATACTAGCAGAGGTCTTGGTTTAAGAGTTCTTATAGATGTAAACTTAGCTCTTAGGGAAAAAATAATATGGAGATCGTACAAAGAGAGTCAAATACAATGGAGAAGAATTCTTCTAAGTAAGTATGTTGAGCCCAATGACCCAAGTTTAATATTTACTACATTCTCTCTACCAAATGGTTTTGCTCTTTGGAATGGTTTAAAAAAATCTATTGATCTAATGATTAAAGGTTTAATATAGGTGGTGAGAACTGGAGAAAAAAATTCTATTTGGAAGGATACTTGGTGTGATAGAAAACCACTCAATTTAGATCTAATTTTAAAACCTTGGATGAGATTACTTGAAGATAAATTTGGTGATAGGGTTTCAAACATTTTGTACAAGGATCAGGAAAGAAGATACAAATGTAAAGAAGATTTTTTTACAAGTATACAAGACATTGATGCTAGGAGGTAATTGAGCAGAAAGATAACAACTGTGATTATTTTGAGGGGAGCCAAGAATAAATTTATTTGGGAGTCGAATAGCTCAAAAGAATACACAACAAGAAGTGGATATAATGTACAACACCAACAAAGTAATAATATCACTAGAATATGAATAGATATTTGGGATAGCCCAAGCATTCTTATAGTCAAAATGCTTGTTTGACTAGTATGTCATAGAAGAATTTTATCCTAGGATAACCTTATGAAAATGAGTTTTCATAGCCCCTCTCAATGTGTTCTTTGTAGAAATGAGGAGGAGAGTATACACCATCTCTTCAAACATTGCTCAATAGTTTGGAAACTATGGCAATGGATTCTTAACATGTTTGGTAAATGCATGGTGATGAATAAAAATTTTAAATATTGGTTAAAGCAATGGAAGAGAACTTATAAAAGTGAGGCTTTATAGATGATATGAGATATATCAAAATATACAATACTTTGGATTGTATGGCCACAAAGGAATAGAAAAATATTTAAAGGAAAGTAAAGTAGTTTAGAGGTAATGAAAAGGAAGATATGTTTAGTCATAGAGGAGTTTAAACCAACCCTATAAACTCATCTAGTCCCTAATCTAGAAATAGAGAGCCTTGATAGATGGAGTCAAGTCATTAAATGGAATTATGATGTTGGGTACAAGAGAAGCAAAAGAAGAGAAATAATATAAAGTGGAAACCACCAGATGTGGAGTGGGTTAAATTAAATTTTGATGGAGCATCTAAAAGAAATCCAAGACTAGTAGGAGGAGGAGGAATAATTAGAAATAATATAGGAGAGATTTTGTCTTATTACACTTTCAATAGTGGATTTAAGACAAATAATGAAGTTGAAGCTTGGGTGGCTTTAGAAGGGTTAAAAATATGTAAACAAATAAAATAGAACAAAGTATGGATGGAAGGTGATTCTCATAGTAATAAATGCAATTTTAAGGAAAGCAAAGGCTCTATGGAACATACAAGAGATAATTATGGAAATTCAAGGTCTTGCTAAAGAATTTGAAGAAATCATGTTTACACATACTTTAAGGGAACATAAAAAATGTGCAGATAGGCTAGCCAATAGAGGGGTATTGATTAAGGATTGTGAAGTTAATGGTTAGAGGAAGTAGTAAGTTTAGTTGAAGATAACAAGAAAATGTTGATTGCCTAAATCAAATAATGATTAAAATTTACTTTAATGTTTTCCATTTGTAATATTTACTTTATTTTATAACAATATTGTGTTTTCATATAAACTATTTAATATAATTTATGTGGTTGCACTTGTGTTTCAAGAAGGAAATGAGTAATCCAAATTTCATAAAGCAAACTATGATAGTGTGATGTTTTTGAAATATTACTCTACTAAGATGCAATGCATAAAAAGTATAGGTGAATTTTTGGTATTATGAATGTTTCTATAGAAATTGTCAAGAAGGATGTTGAATTTTAGAATATTTGCATTCATACAGAAAATTGAAAAGATCCAAAAATGAAAATCAAGAATTCAGACATTTTATGTAAAATGATGTAGGTTTTTAGCTATAGTTTCTCAATTGAGATGAAAATTGTATCTATTTGTAAAATATCAAGCTCTAAATAAGAGAGTTGTCATTTTTCAAGGGTGGGGGATCCGAGTACAACCCCTTATTATTCAACCAAAAAAAAAGATCTCCTTCTTTTGGTATATCCATTTTGAAATTTTATTTTTTAGTGAACTTCTCCTTCCTTTGAAATATCCATTCCTTATTGTTTATTAATTGAACCATCATTTCCTTTTCCATCTATAATAACTTATTAAATTCTAATTTGATAATATAATCATCTAGTTAAGATAATCTCTCTCTATCTCTCACACATTTTGGAGTATTTTCTAATCTTTTTATGCATGCAAAATCTCCTTAAAGGTATTCTTTTTTCAACCCCATATGATTGAGAAGACATATTGTGCCTTGGTTTGACCTTATTCTTTCTTTTAGGATTTTGGAAACCAATGCATTTTTCTTCCTTCTTGGTTCCTCTTCATGTGAAACCTTTTAAGTTTTAGGCAATTCCTATTTAGGTGAATTATTTATGATAGAATATGCATTGAAAATAGATTAAGATTAATGCAAATCCTTGCAAAATTCCCCATCATCTTAGCATACATGACTATATATAGGTTTAAATAATATTACCATTCATTTCAAAAGTATACACCAACCATTATTCTTATGGCAATTCATAGAGATGAATCCATATTGGTGCCTTCTATGGTAACTCTTCAGTTGGTTTAATACCCGTGTCAATATTTTATATATGGCCTAAACTGTGTTAAAACCAATGTACCTTTTTAAAATTATCTTTATCCTCCTAATTCAAAAATATGACGATGAAGTAACCTCTTAGGTAGATAATTATTTTGTATACCCTCTAGATGCATCATTGTTTAGAGGTCTAATCATAAATATCTCTTATGGATAGTTGAAAATTAAAAATTGATAAATCAAAACTTATTTTTTTAATATTTCAATATTCTCTAACAAATTTTGCTTCTCTAATATCCTAATTAGGCTACCATCAGTTTTTTTTATGCATGTCAATTTACTTAGTGAGAAAATCAGGTAGGGCTATCAAGTTAGAACCCTTTGTGGAAGGTATAAAGCCCGCTTTGCCAATGGATCCTATTTCTCATCACCAATTTTTATATGATGTTATGCTCTTCCTCCTTGCTTCGAAGACCCCAAAGTAAGGATGTTAAAAGGAATATTGGAGGCATTTGAAGTTGTAGCTAGGAAAAGATAAATGATATAAAAAGTAAAATCTTCTTTCTGAATGCTCCCTTAGCAATGTAGAGGATAATTGCTCACATCTTGGGTTGTGATGTGGTCACCTCCCATCTATTTAACTTAGAATACATTTATTTAAAGGTAAGATACAAGATTAGCTTTGGGAACATTTGTTGGAAAGATTGCAAAGGAAGCTGGTCGAGTGGAAAGGATCCCTCCTCATCCAAGTAAAAACAGCTACCCTGGTAAAGTCTACTCTTCAAAGCATTCCAGCCTTCTTATCTATATTTAGACTTCTTAACAAGATTTTATCGAATATTAAATATATTCAAAAGTTGTTTCTTTGGTCCAGTTCTTATGAGAAGAAAAAATTTACTTGGTTGGAAGTAAGTCTGTAGACCTAAAAATAATTATGGTTTATATCTCTATAATATCAGGTAGATGAATAAGGCCCTCGTTGCAAAACAACGATGGAAGTTGGTAAATCAAACTAAAACTACCTGGGTCAACATTGTGTTGACCAAATACTTGAGATAGGAGAATTTTTTACTTGCTGATCGTCTACCAACTTTTGGTTCAACCTTTTCGTTGAGTTTGCAAAAGTTGAGAGTGTTAGTCTCCAAAGGTTGCAGGCTTAGTTATCAAATTCGTCAAATTTTTAAGATAAAATTTGAAATTCGACGAATTTAAAACCCTGAGGAATAAATTTGTCGAACTAACCTTAAATTCGACATCCAAAAAATTAGCAAAAATAGGTTTGATATTTACGAATTCTTCTTTTTCATGCATGGGTTAGACAATGTATTTCGTGTATCGCTCATTAAAACAACTCAATCAGGTCACATTTGTCGCTGTAGAATTTATTAACTGCAAATGATCCAGAATGCGCAGGACCTCGAATCCCCATACATATACATATTTTTTCAACTTAGTCTCATAAAAAAATCCCACAACCTTAACTATTATATATAAATAATATTTAATATTAATTAAAAAATTAATGTATTGGTAGTTTGGATACCCAATGGTTATTACCTTTTAAAAATAAAATAAGGTTTAGGTGACAAATTTGATTCACAAATCTAGTGACACCAAACTTCAAGCCTATGTTTGAAAATATTATTATTGTGCAAACCCACATAGTAAATGCCACAATTAGTAAAGAAACATATGAATCGTAGATTTATACCGATTCTTGTCTGAGTAAATTAGTAAATGAATATAACTCATTGGATTGATAGAGGAACAACCCAAACTAATTGGGTGTTGTAACTAAGAGAATGACATTAATTAGACATTGGTTATGGCTGTGACGGGAATTACATGTGTGCGCCTATAAATTGATACCGCTGCATCGACGGCCTCTTGGCACATTACTTTGCATCCGATTACCAAAAAAAAAACAAGTAGCATATATATACATTTATAATATATCAAATTTTATGTCGAATTTTATTTCAAATTTTTGAACATGTGAATTTATTTTGAATTTTAAGAGTGTCGAACTCGAATACGAACTTGAACTTGATAATTAAGGTTGCAGGTAGAGGTTGGGTAATGGACTCAAGATTGATTTTTGGAAATATATTTGGCTGATGGACCAAGCCCTTGCACATATTCTAAATCTGGTGTATTTGGAGCCTAGGACTAGATTGGTCTTTGGGTCTAATATGGCTAGCTTCATTGAGGTCGTTAAGAGTTGAAGGTTTGGAAATTATTAGACCGGTCTATTCTCAACAATGCTGAACTTGAAGCTTAGATTCTAATTGCTAATAAGTTGAAGTTTCAGGTCATAAAATAGAGAAATTAAGAGGATGAGATCTTCTGGACAAGAGAAGATAATGTATCTTTTTCAGTCAAGTCTGCCTATAATTTGTTGGCTTTCAAGACTCCTCCATGGGTCCCACCATTCAAAGCATAGCTTAAGGGTCTATGCCAAAGGTGAATATATTTTTTTGGTTGGCAACTCAGAATAATATTTTGACCATTAAAAATCTTTAAAAGATAGGTTGGTCGATGTTGAACGGATGCTGCCTTTGTGGTGCTAATGAGAAACAAACAAGCCATCTATTATTTCAATTCTCATTCTCTATGGAAGTTCTTACTCTATTTTTAATTTTTTGGGACTGATTTGGGTGGTTCCAAGTTTACTTGTTGATGTTTATACTCAATGGTCATCTCCTTTTTACTCTCTAAAGATGAAATGTTTTTGAAACTTTTGTTTGTTGCATCTTTTCTAGTGGGTGTGGAAGGAGAGGAATAGTAGAATTTTTAAAAACTTCAAAAGAGATCCTACCTTTGTTTATGTCAGAGCCTTGGCCTCCACCCTAGAGAATGTGCCCTCTTTAGCTTTAGAGGAGGGTAGATTTGAGGAGGTTGATCTCAAAATGAAAAATAAAGTAATAGGGTCGTTGGTCTTCCTAGTACTAATCCTTGGGCCCTTGTGAGGTGGGAACCTCCTCTAGGTTGGGTTAAACTAAACTTTGATGGAGCTTCAAAGGGTAATCCTAATAATGTTGGCATTGGTAGGGTGCTTAGGGATGATAAAGGTGGGATTCTATTGGCATATGCCAAATTATTAAATATCTAGACTTTCCATGTTGCGGAGGTCAGAGCCCTTTACCAAGGTCTCCTGTTTGTGGAGAATATGAGGTGCCAAAAAGTTTGTATTGAAGGAGACTCGCTTAATATTATAAACTTGGTCAAAGGTGATTTAGTCCCCGATTGGAATATTGAGGCTATGATTATGGAATATAGGTGAATTCTTTAGGCTAGAGAGGATAGGGAGATAAAGCATATCTTTAGAGAAGGAAACTGCCACGCTGACTTTATGATAAACTTGGGTAAAAGTATCAATGGTTTATCTGTTTGGAGAGATAATTTTTTGGAAGGTCTTCTTCAATTGGATTTAGTGATGCATGCTTCTTAATGCTCTGTAAGCTTTTACTGTTTATGAAGAAAGGTTTTGTGCACAATTATGTGGGAGTGTTGGTTGGTTGGGGGGCTGCCCACCATTCTAATTTTATTTCTTGTATATAATTGTAGCTGGTTCACTTGGTGATGGGTGACCAGTTGTAGTGCTTTATAGTCATTCTTGTCCTTGTATTGTTGGTCTTAGACCAAGTTTTGGAGGGCTTCTCCTATTATAAAAGGTTTAGAGACCCCTTCAAAACCCCTTCTATATCTAATGAAAATAAAAATTATGACCACTTTAAATAATTGTTTGTCATGTCATACATTTTAAGATAGATATTAACATGAGAATATGTGAGATCTTCTCCTTATGTCATTTGATATTATCTACAATAGAGTTTATTACAATTTTATTTTTTCAATTTAACCTATAAATAATCTACTAGCTATTATTTAATTATTAATATTATTTCACTATCATATATATATATACTAACTATAAATTTTATTATTATTTTTAACTTTAAATTTATATTATGTTTGTGTATTAATTCAAACCTTGTATCTTTTATTTAAGTTAATTCTTATCCTAAGAATCTTTCAAATTTTAATTTATTTTAAATATTATTTTATTTTTAAATTAAATATTATTTTATAAATAATTTAATTTTTTAAAATTATTTGTTATATGGGATTGACACAATTTTTCTCATAATTCCATGATGATATTGACAATTATAATTAAATATAAAAATTAAAAATAATAAGTTCATTAATTATTTTTACGAACAAACTTTAAATTATATCTTCTAAATATATATATATGATATATTAAATAATAAAAATATAAAAATATTATAAATAAAAATTAAAAGTAATAAATTTATTAGGTTTTTGACATGAGGTTTTAGAGTTATTCAAAGGGTTAATGAGAGCATAGTTTTTCACACTATAAGCTATATAAAATAACATGATGATCTAAGTTTTTATTTATAGTAATTGGAATATAATTTACCTATTTTAGTTGTATCTAAAAAGAAATGAAATAAATTATATATAAAAGTTATGTAAAATTATGTGTGATTTTATTGGAGTCATTGTAATTAAAAAAATCAAAACATTATATTGTTTTCATTACATTTCTTAAAGAATTAATAATAAGAACAACTCTTACATGATGCATAACTCCAAAAACAAACATAATAGTCATCCATCAAAAAGGAAATCAAACATAATAGTCATCCATCAAAAAGGAAATCAACATAATTATTTTTCTTCTCTAACAAAGGTACTATCTAGTCGTATGAAACATTGCATTCTCATTCTCTCATAATAAATTTGGCCATAACAAGTGGACTGCAGCCTTGTCGAAAAAATCTCTACGTGTCTCTGTTACATTCTATATCAAACAACAACATAAGAAGACCACACATATTTTTATATGCTAATATCCATATAAAACGAACCACGCTATCCCTGCATTAAAAACATAATTGTCTCTTTTTATCCCGGCTAACAAGAACTCTTAAGACATCCAATTCTCATTTTCATCTCTACCAAAGAGAGAACCAAACCCCACTTGCAACAATATTTAAAAACCTCATAGTGACAATAATGTTGAGCCTGCGGTGTGATTAAATTTTAGTTGAGCCAGTGTTGTAATTAAATTTTAGTCCTCTTGCTTGTGGTGCTTTGGGTGGCACATCTCCTGTAGCTTTGTCCTCTTGACTGTCACATGTAAACACAAACACCGAATTAATTTATTCAGAAGAGAAAATACACTATACATAGTTGAAGCAAGAGAAGCCCAACATGGATGTTGAGTAGATGAGAATACTTACGGGACAACTGCGGTGTCTACAATATAAGGATGTTTCAGAAGAATGCCTTCTACTTTTGTAGGGGCTACCTACGCACCACCATAAATATAACACAAGAAATTCAGTTTTTCCTCTTTGTGCATCATAGAAAGGGAAATAGTATGAACTTCGAATTCTTTATATTTGATGAGTTATTTTACGCGGTCCACTATGAAAAGCTCCTCATCCTCGTTGATATAGCCTATGTCGCCCAATTGAAGACAACCATCCTGATCTATGATCTTCACCGTCACCTCTGGATTGTTTATATAGCCTACTGACAGCTTAACATTAATATTTATTGTTTAACCTCTTTCTAAATCCTTCTTACTGTTGGAAATTAAACTCAATTTCACATGCCCAAATTCTAGGCATTAATATTTATTGTTTAACCTCTTTCTAAATCCTTCTTACTGTTGGAAATTAAACTCAATTTCACATGCCCAAATTCTATCGCCTACTTCTGACATCAGATTGTTGCAATCTCCCACGTGAGAAATTAATATCTACAGGTGCATATAGATAGAGCAAAAACCCTAATTTGACGATTGGTCAGAAACCCTAGTTTTGCATTAATGGCATGTTAGAGGATAAGCCTTATCCTCTCCTCCACCCGACTATAAAAGGCGGTAGTGCCATTCAGAAAGGAGAGAAGATCAAGGGGTAGTAGAGCAGAGTAGAGGAGATGGAGTAGCAGCCTCTCTAAATCTCCTTCGGTGTTTATCCTGCAACTGGTTTATAGATGTCTATAAAGTTTGATACTGCATTGTAAAACTGCTTTGGCAGTAAAATCAATTTGAGTGAATAAAATCTATTTTTTATGCAAGTCTTGTCTCATTTAATTTTTTCTCAATTTGCTCTTGCACCAGACTTGGGTACATTTTTCTCGTACGACTTTCCCAAGCACACCTTCCTCGTTGCACCTCACCAAGGTGCACCTGCATCTGTGTGCCTAACCTAGACGCATCTCCCTTTATGCACCCAATCGAGGTGTACCTCCTCAACTATGCCCAAATAAGGCACGGTCCTTGAACTATGCTCAAAATCAGGAGCATCCCTGAGTTGCACCAAACCCAGGCATAACACTTTCCTTGCGCCCAACTCAAGCGCAGGCCCGAGTTATGCCTGACCCATGTTGTCACAACCCTATTCTGTCACCTTAAATACACTAAAAATTTTTGTTTAAAACACCATTCCTTTGCATAAAAACCCACCTTATTGTTAGCTCAGGCGTATCTAAAACATACTTCAAGAATGTTTCACCCCTACAACTGGTGTCTTAAGTGCTCAAGACTGGCCACATCCTACAAGTTGCTATGTAGGATTCTGACTCCTCCCACGAGTCAATATGAAATCTGGTTAAGGGTTGTCCTTTTAGGGCCCATATCACCTAAAATGGAAATGCTATCTCCCTTGTCCAAGGCTATAAGTTTCACAAAATTTAGAGTTCTCGACTCAATTGGTTGGAGCCAGCGTCAATATGCTAGTGCTAGCCCTTGACCATCTACTAAGGTTTGGCTAGAGTCTACCATCACATGGTTTAAGGACTAGATATTCAAGACCTATCTCAGTTTGATGGTAAAGTTGCCAATAACCATCTACCGCTGGATCTTCCAACAACATGAGTAGCTCTCTAAACAAGATCACATGGTTTAAGGACTAGATATTCAAGACCTATCTCAGTTTGATGGTAAAGTTGCCAATAACCATCTACCGCTGGATCTTCCAACAACATGAGTAGCTCTCTAAACATGCTTCTTGTTGGCACCTCCCCAACCTGAGCGGAATGTTGAACACCCTCACTTTCTAACTGACTGCCCACCTAGAGTGACGTCCCATACTATCACTTTTTACACTCAACATCCTGGACCCTGTCCCTGAGTAGCTGGAGTACAATGACACAGTCACGCATAAGTCACCGCGTAACTTAGTGTGGTTGGGAAGATTAAATCCTCACTCAACTTAATTCAAATAAGAGCAAAGTAATTACATTTAGTTTTATTTAGGTTCTCAAAGTGGTTTTGAAGTAATAGGCTTCCTTTTTAAAATATACAAGTTAATTATTGATAGAAAGCAATAATACTACTTAATTTTAGGTTCTCAAAGTGGTTTTGAAGTAATAGGCTTCCTTTTTAAAATATACAAGTTAATTATTGATAGAAAGCAATAATACTACTTAATTTTCATTTTGAAATAATAATAAAGATAATCCTATGGCATAATATTTTCCAGGAAGTATTCCTAGCTTTAAAAATATTAACAGAACATTTAAACCTACATAACTATAACACAAGATTCTTTATAACATTCCATTTATCCCAAACATACTTATTGCCCATGGTCACAAGCATAAATAACATTCTATTTATTAAACAAAGCTCAAAAGAGACATAATAACGTAAAGAAAAATTGTTTCTTTTCCTAATTGAAGCAAGACCCAAGGTAACCATCCACCACATACTTGAAAATCTCATGCCTTCGACATACTATACACTTTCCAGAAAACACTAACACCTTTTCATTTTAAAAGAATTTTTAAATTTATTCATCGAATAATTTAAAATCTATCATTCTAAAATCATAAACAAGTAAACTAATTACGTTTTAATGTCTAAATATTTTTCGAAGAGTAAACTAAATAATATTTTGATCTTTGTACTATAAAGACAACCTAATCAGGCTTCCAAAACAATACGAACTCCATTAAAGACGTAAGCTTCCCTTCCACTATGTACACTTATAACTGGAAACGTTATGCTAACTTAGGATGAGTACAACTCGGTAATTATATCCGAAGAACACATCCTTATGAAAAGGTTTCAAGCTCGTAGGTGTTATTAAAACCTATAAACTATGTTTTAAGTTTCCAGGGTTTGCTTCCCATATTTATATGTTATGCTCTGCAGCTTATAGTGCGTTTACTCTAAGTTTAATCCATGAGAGCTCAATGATACACATAATTAAAATTACAAATAGAAGGACATAATATGATTTAAAATTTTTATACACATAATGACGAACATTTCATTCAATTAAAAATTTGTTTTACCCAAAATTTAGAACGACCTCATGCATAGAAAATGAAAACTATATAGCAAAGACGTTATTGGCCTCAACCAGCCATACAACGAATCTCCATATAATATTTTGGCATTGTAAACCTACCTTACCTTCTACAAAGGCTTACTCTGTTCAAACTTAACACTAGTCAGGCATGTGAAACACAATTAGTTTACTCTTTAAACATAATCCTGCATCTAAGCTTGGCAGCCTAATATTTTTTAATAAGGATAACATTTCACTATTTACATATATGAACACACGACCTCCATAGACAGGACGTTGTCTTAGTTTCTGTATTGCTTGGAAAAAACACAGCCGCCACTTTCACAGGAACGCAACATTTTTATCAACACAGCAAGGCATCCAAACACACAGCTTGACATGTTTGGATTTCACCACCCGAAAACAAAGTATGAAAAATGTTTTTTTTTTTAGGGAATCAGCTTGGCCATGCAACACCTAAATGCAAACATATTTTATGCAAGCAAAGCAGATTTTTCCATACAAATTTGATGTTCTAGAATAACTTAGAGCTTTAAAAATAAAAATAGAACATAAAGAAACAACCATGCATATTTCACCCATTCATCCAGTTTACTCTGCCTTTATTAATTTTCTTTGATGTGGGATTATGTAAGATTGTTCTATATTTCTTTATACCCAATCCCCATAAACCTCGTTGTTTATTTTCATAGTTAAAATTGTATTCTTATAACACACATTCAAAGATTTTAAAAATAAATGAAAAACATATACATGACGAGCAAAATGACAGTAGAGTCTCTGACCTTGTTTCTCCAATCGAATTCGGGTCCCGGTAATACTCAGACCTTCAAGATTTCTAGCTGTACCAACTAGAACAAAAGACGTTTTACAAGGAAGATGATGGTGAACTATAGTTTCCTTTCCTAAGGTTCCATCTATTAATGCTTTTGCTTTTGCCGTGGATAGATGACACCTCACAATTCTTTTTGCCATGTTTCACCTCTTAGTTATGGCCATGTGGAGTGCTTCCTCAACACCCGTATGGAGGCGTAGCTAGGTAATTTAAATTTTGTTTTACTTACCATATACTATAGGGTATTATTATTATATATATTTATATATATATTATCTCTAATATTGTCTTATATGCACCTTAGGTTCCTCAAATGACTTAGTGGTAGGAAATGAATTGTATAAGCTTCCAAATTTAGATATTGCCATGGTAATTTTAAATTCCCCATTATGCTTAGTATGTACTATTATATATTTTTAATTTTAATAACCATATTCCTTTTATCTATATTTTATTTTTATAGTAATTATCTTTTATATTTATTATTATTATTATTATTTTTTAAAAATACTTTTATATTATTTATTAAATTCTTTGTCAATTTCTGTATATATTTTAACTCGATTATATATTTTAATTGGATAAACAAGCAAAACAATTATCAAGCAAACAATGCAATGGCAATCTATGCAATATGCGAAACTACGAATGCAGTGAATGCATTGACAAGCAGGATGATATTTATATGTAGTTCCTATGGAGGGCTTCCATGTACCCTCGGGCCAAGGTGCACGAGGCACGACATCATATCCCACTCACTTGATGCTTTCCAACTATGTTCCCGCCAGGGGTGGGTGTTCCATTTAGCCACAGCTCATGAACCTGTACTTGTATCGCAAACAACTTGACGCAGAATCATATTCTTCAAAGAAAAATAATGATAAATATTGGGCTTGTTACACATGTGCAACACTTCTGTTGCGTCCAACTCAGGCGCAGACCTTAGTTGCGCCTAACTTAGGTGCAACATTTACCTTGCGCCCGATTTGTGCATCGAAAAAAGTGCCCTGCTTTCAAAATGGTATCAAAGCCTGAGCCTGCCCATGGAAGATAGAAGCAATGGATTTCGAAAGCAACCCGTTGTAGTTGCAGATCCCACGGTTCAACGACAAGAACTACGATTACTGGAGCATTCATATGAGGATCTTGTTCGGGTCATAGGAGCTATGGGACTTGGTCTAGAATGGCTATGCAGAGCCAGTAGACGCAACAGCATTGAGCGCACTCTCCCAAGTAGATTTAGATTTGTTGAAGGAGAACCGAAAGAAGGACCAGAAGGCATTATTTTACATAATGCAGGTGGTCGAGGAGACAATATTCCCGTGAATAGCAACAACAACCAAATCGAAGGAGGCATGGGAAATCTTAGCCAGCTCCTTCCAGGGCATCAATAAGGTGAAGTTGGTGCGGTTGCAGATGTTGAGGAGGGAGTTCGAGAACTTGCAGATGAGTGAGTCAGAGTCCATAAGCGACTTCCTCACCCGAAAATGGATGTCATCAACTAGATGCGGTTGAATGGGGAGAACGTGGTGAATCAGAGGATTATGGAGAAGATACTGAGGAGCCTACCAACAAGGTTCGACTCAGTGGTGATAGCAATTGAAGAATCGAGGGATTTGACAACCCTCTCTATGGATGAGCTCATGGGTTCTCTACAAACACATGAGCAGAGGTTGAGCCACTCAACTCAATCCTCATTGGAGCAAGCATTCAAGGTGCAGGTCTCATTTCGAGATAGTAGCAGAGAAGAATCCCACCAAGGAGCCTCTAGTTCTCAAGGAGGAAGAGGCAGAGGCAAGCATGGGAAAGGCCACAAGCAAGGAGGAAGGTCAAACTCCAATGACGGAGAGACCAGTTGCAACTTCCATCAACAAGGAGGAAGAGGTAGTGGCAAAAATCAGCAAGGAGGATCTAATCAGAGGAAGGATAAATCGAAGATCCAATGTTATTACTACAAGAAGTTTGGTCACTATATCTCTGAGTGCAGAAAGAAGATGGCCAAGGATAACCAACAACAAGCGCACTACACAGATGAAGCTAGAAATGCAGAGTGTAGAGATGCCTATGGAAATATGTTGTTGACTTGCAGTATTGAGGAGGAGAGCTAGAAGAATGTCTGGTATCTCGATAGTGGGTGCAACAACCACATGACTGGGAATAGAGAGATGTTCTCACAGTTGGATGAAACAGTCCAATCTGAAGTGAATATGGGGAACAACAACAAGGTTCCTATAATGGGTAAAGGAAAAATCCTTATCCGCACCAGGCAAGGTGAAAGGAAGCAGATCACCAATGTCTATTATGTGCCTGGTTTGAAGCATAATTTGTTGAGCGTTGGACAACTTGTGCAGAAGGGGCACACTATTCAATTCAAGGATGGAGTTTGTACCATCAAAGATAAAGAGCATGGGAAAATTGCAATAGTGTCCATGACAAAGAACAAGATGTTTCCACTACAGATTTAGAATGAATCATTGATGTCATTAAGTGCAGTTGTGAAGGATGCTACCTGGTTGTGGCATCTCAGATTCGATCACCTAAGTTTCAGTGGCCTGAACTTGCTGCACAAGAAGCATATGGTGAAGGGTTTACCCCTTATTGAGCAACCAAATCAAGTTTGTGAAGGTTGCTTAGTTGGCAAGCAACACAGGGATGCATTCCCTGCAGGACAGTCTTGGAGAGCTTCACAACCATTGGAGCTGGTGCACTCAGATATTTGTGGTCCAATGCAGACCAACACATTTTTCGGCAATAAATACTTCCTGACTTTCATTGATGATTTCAGTCGGAGGACATGGGTATATCCCATCAAACAAAAGTTAGATGCATTCGAAAAATTCAGGGAGTTCAAGGCTCTGGTTGAGAAATAGAGCGGCTACCAAGTGAAGACTCTCAGGATAGATGGAGGAGGTGAGTATATCTCCAATGAATTCCAAAAATTTTGCAAGAAAAATAGAATTCGTAGGCAGCTCACTACCAGATACACACCACAACAGAATGGTGTTGTAGAGAGGAAGAACAGAACAATCATGGAGATGGCACGAAGCATGCTGAAGGCAAAGAATTTGCCACATGAGTTTTGGGTAGAAGTTGTATGTTGTGCAGTTTATCTGCTAAATCGATGTCCCACGAAGAGTGTGAAGGACAAAATTCCTTAGGAGGCATGGAGCAACCAGAAGCCGAATGTGGCTCATTTGAGAGTTTTTGGGTGCATAGCATATGCACATGTTCTAGATGAGAAGAGGAAGAAGTTGGATGATAAGGCAGAGAAATGCATCTTCACTGGGTATAGTGAAGAGTCGAAGGCATATAGGTTGTATAATCCTGTGACGAAGAAGTTGATTATCAACCGAGATGTGAAGTTCCTGGAGGATGAAGCCTGGAACTGGAAATCAAAGACTGGTCAGCCAGAACCAACAATCATTGAGTCTGAGGACTTGGAAGAAGACAAAGTGCATCAGCCTGCAGCTTCAAGCAGCAACACCGCCTCATCATCACAAACACCTCAACTTGCAAGTAGGATCTCCAACTTGAGGACACCCATGAAGATGAGGAGCTTGCAAGACATCTATGAGGTAACCCGAAATCAAGTAGATGAAGAATATTCTGACTTTGCTTTATTTTTTGAGTGTGATCCAATTTCATTTGAAGAAGCAATTCAGAATCATAAATGGGTGAAGGCAATGGATGAGGAAATAGAGGCCATAGAGAAGAACAAGACATGGTAGTTGATGGATCTCCCAATAGGGAAGAAGACCATTGGGGTCAAATGGGTATATAAAACTAAGTTTAATTCCCAAGGTGAAGTTGATAGACATAAGGCCAGATTGGTGGTAAAAGGCTACAAGCAGAAGTCAAGGATTGACTATCATGAGGTGTATGCACCTGTAGCCAGACTTGACATAGTCAGGATGATCCTGGCATTGGCAGCCCAAAAGGGTTGGAATGTGTACCAGATGGATGTCAAGTCTGCCTTCCTCAACGGAGTGTTGGAAGAAGAGGTCTACATAGACCAGCCACCAGGCTATGAGTTGGAAGGACAAGAAGGTAAGGTCCTAAAGTTGAAGAAGGCCCTGTATGGGTTGAAGCAAGCACCCAGGGCATGGTACAACCGGATTGATGCCTATTTTTAGGAGAATGGGTTCATCAAATACCCATATGAGCACACCTTGTACCTGAAGCAAAACCTAGAAGGGGAGATGATAATCGTTTGCTTGTATGTGGATGATCTGATATACACTGGCAACAACAATGTGCTATTTGACCAGTTTGAAACAACCATGAAGGAGTTCGAGATGACGGACTTAGGGCTGATGAAATACTTTCTAGGTATTGAAGTTGACCAATATGCAGATGGCATCTTCATTTCTTAGGGTAAGTATGCAAAAGATGTCCTGAAGAGGTTTAAGATGGAGGACAACAAACCTGCCATCACACCTATTGCCATAGGTCTGAAGCTGAGCAAGATGGATTGCAACAGAAATGTTGATCCAACCTTGTTTAAGAGGTTAGTTGGCAGTCTCATGTATTTGACTACAACTCGACCAGATTTGATGTTTGGAGTGAGCTTGATTAGCAGGTTTATGGAGACTCCAAAGGACACACACTGGCAAGCAGACAAAAGGATTTTGCGCTATGTCAATGGGACGTGGAACCATGGAATTTTTTATGCCAGAAAGGACCAACTGGAACTGGTTGGCTACACAAATAGCGATTGGGCTAGCAACACTGATGATCGAAAGAGCACTTTCGGCTATGCTTTCCATCTTGGATCGGGAGCAGTTTCATGGTCATCCAAGAAGCAACCGATAGTTGTGTTGTCCACTGCAGAGGCAGAGTATGTTGTCGCCACATTAGGCGCATGCCAGATGCAGTATGGTTGGTGAGTTGAATCATCCACCGGAAGGGGCGACAACCATTTTCTATGACAACAATTCCGCCATAGCACTATCGAAGGATCTAGTGTTTCATGGTAGGACGAAGCATATCGATATCCACTACCACTTCATCAGAGAGCTGGTGAAAGCTGACAAAATTGTGTTACTATTTTGTAGGTCAAAAGAGCAGGTAGCCAATATTTTCACAAAACCTTTGAAGGAGGAGGACTTCAACAGGCTGAGGGAAATGTTGGGCGTCAAAGTCTTTGTGAAATCTCATTTAAAGGAGGATGTTGGAAATTAAACTTGATTTCACATGCCCAAATCCGATCGTCAACCTCTGACATCATATCGCATCAGATCGCCGCAATCTCCCACGTGAGAAATTAATACCAGCAGGTGCAGATAGGCAGAGCAGAAACCCTAATTCGATGATTGGTCATAAATCCTAGATTTGCATTAATGTCATGTCAGAGAATAAACATTATCCTCTATTCTGCCCGACTATAAAAGGCGGTGGTGCCATTCAGAAAGAAGGGAAGAGCGAGGGGTAGCAGAGCAGAGCAGAGGAGACGGAGTAGCAACCTCCCGAAATCTCCTTCGGTGTTTATCTTGCAACTGGTTTGCAAATGTCTGTAAAGTCCGATCTTGCACTGTAAAACTGCTTTGGCAGTTAGATCAATTTGAGTGAATAAAATCTATTTTTTATGTAAGTCTTATCTCATTTAATTTTATGCAAGTCTTGCGCCAAACTTGAACGCATTTTTCCCGTGCAACTTGCCCAAGCGCACCTTCCACGTTGTACCTCACCAAGGCGCACCTGCATCCGTGCACCTAACCTAGACGCATATCCCTTTGTGCGCTCAATCGAGGTGCAGCTCCTCAACTGCGCCCACTAAGGCGCAGTCCTTAGACTGCGCTCAATCTCAGGCACATCCCTGAGTTGCGCCTTTGCGCCCAACTCAGGCGCAACACTCCCGTTGCGCCCAACTCAGGCGCAGGCCTTAGTTGCGCCTAACCTAGGCGCAACATTTTCCTTGCGCCCGCTTTGTGCATTGGAAAAAGCGCCCTGTTTTCACTGACAGCATTGTTTGCTACGGTATAATGTTTACCTTTCATAATTTGAGGGCCGCGAATACAAATTTCTCCTTGTTGATTATAAGGCAGAGACAGTCCGGTCTCGCGATCGATTATCTTCATCTCGGCATTCCTGACGACGGTTCCGCAGGAGCCAGACTTTACAGCGAATGGCTCCTTTGCGAATGCCAGGCTCATCGAAATCGCTGGCCCCGCCTCCGTCATCCCATAACCCTGTCTTGACAAACCGATTTTTTCATATAAGGAGAACAAAAGGTTGATTGAGAGACAGTAAAGAAACCATTAGCCTACATATAAAAGAGAAATAGATGTAAAAAACAAAGAACAGGCCATGCATTTTGAATCTTTGGAGTCTTCAACTCATGTCACACATTAAAACAAAAGATCGTGAATGTTTCTTAGAATACATGTTCGTAAAGGTGTTTATCTTGCATGCAGATTTTATTATACAAAATATCAAAGCAAATCCGACTAGTCACGGCAGCGATACATATAGAAAACGAAAAGATCAATCCATACACAGTAAACCCCTCGAATTGTTGCGATATCGTCGTGTTAACCCCGCCGGGTTATAGAGCGAGACCGTCCGAAGCAAGCAGAGGAGTAAGAACTAGGAAGCAGGAAGCAAAATGAACTTTAACTGTACCATCAAAGTGAAAAAATTCGCTTTCTCTCTGACATTGACAGACTAATGCACCCCAATTTCCTGGGGAGGTAATACAGACGAGTCAAGATTCGCGTGTTCAGTAACTTCAATTCTACCATAGCCGTCAGTTTGTTTTATAGTTGTAACTACAAACCGTAAAAAGTTACATAATTTTTTCATATAAATATTTTCTTTGAATCAATAACATTTAGTTATAAAGTTAATCTTATATTTAGTTAAGGATAATTTTATATTTACAAGTGTTTTTTATTTTATTTTTTTTAGTATTTTTAATATTAATTATATAATATATTTTTTATACTTTATTTTTTAAAAAAAAATTGTATTTGATTTAAAATATATAAAAATTATTTTTATTTTTATTTTGTAAATATACTCACACAAATTGTTTGGTTTGAATTTAAGTTTTTTTGGATGAAATTTTAAAAGTGCTATATTCTTAACTATAAGATGATTAAATTATAAATAAAAATAATTACCATAGTAATAATTAAGAAAAAAAAATATGAAAACACTTGTACTATTTTAATAATTTAGACTTCAAAAACACATTTAACAAGTTGAAAGAGTTGGAACCAAGTGCCTGAAACCCTAGATATTGCACGTATTCTCCTCATGACAATCATGGCTTCCTTCAAAGAAGCCCTATGCAAGCAAAAATATAGTCCCACCTAAAACCATCAAAACCCTAATAACATAAACTAGGGCATGAAAAAAGCCCTTGGAGATCAAGAATGATATGAAAATGGTCAAAATATGGGAAGATGTTCCTACAATAGAGATAATAGATGAAGCCGTTGAAGAAGAAATTTTTGATTTCTTGACGTTGGCTCTTACATACCAATTTACTTGTTCACAGCCTTCAAGAAAACCATTAAAGGTTGGATTGATAGAGAATTGGGAACTAGGGTAAGAGGGGAAATAGAAATCAAACTATGGAAGGGATTTTTTGTCTCCATCTTCACCTTTGGGGAGGACAAAAATCTAATTTTCAAATTTGGTCCATGGTTTATGGGTTCTTGTGGTCTGTAAATGAATATGTGGAATCCTCACTTTCACCCTTTAAAAGAGACTCCTTCCAAAGTTTCAATATGGGTCCATCTTCCTTTCCTCTCATTACATATTTGGAAGGAAGAAACATTGAATGCCATTCGAAATAAGATCAAAATCTACAAATGCAAGCATAGCCAAAAGATTAAAATTAGACGGTAGCTCAAATATTTGTTGAAGTAAACTTGGTGGAGGGACTACCAGAAGTTATCACACTATCACTCAAGGGGCTTCAACATACTCAAAAGTTAAACTATGACCAAATACCTTTGAATTGTTCTAGATGTCATGAATATGGGTAATTCTAGAGAGATTACTCTGTAAAACTTGTGGCTAAAATTCAACAACAAGAAGACTTTAAAAAATTCTAAAGGAAAAGAGGAAAGAATATCTACATCCCTAAAATTCAAAATTCTAAAAAAATGCAAGTTCAAAATACGTTTAGTCTATTGGAGGAAGATTTGGAGGAAATAATAGTAGTTGCCCTTGAACATCAAGAAGAAGCATGCAAAAAATACCCTCTAATAAACATGACAATCCTAGAAGAAGAGCAATTTTAAGAGGAATCAATGCACTCTAGCTTGGATGAAGGAGAAGAAAGAATCTCATATATCCCATGTATAGAACAAAAATCTCATACCCAAGAAAATGAGGATAACACCTCTTCTCCAATGACCAAAACCAAATCCATAGTAGGATGTATTCCACACACATAGCCCAAAGAGAGAATGTTAGTTTTTTATGATGTATAATAAAGAAAATGCAACCACGAGATGTAAGATAAGCAAGCTATGATATCTATATGACAATGACATTGTAATATGCAGGAAAACAATGAAAGAAACTTTTGCAATAACTTAAAAATATGCTATTAATGAAAGATCACAAAAATAGTATAATGCAGTATAATGGAGGACATGAACACTCCATAAACTATTTTGAAAGAGCTACATTATACCACACTACCACTCTATACTATGCACTCTCTATATTCTCTACTAATATGATTTCACTCTCTATAAGACCTATATATAGGAAAATAAGTTCTTTGTCCCTTACTATACCTATAACTCTTCAACTACCTTTCATATGACTCATGTACAAGTGGACTCCTTGTACATTTACATCATTGAACATTGACACTTGTGCATATATTACATTACTAGAAGTAACTACTTAACTTTGGTGTAAAGTAAACTCCTACTCTAGTTATGTACCAAAGGTGGTACATTGACATGTACCAAATAATGTAATATACTCTAACACCCCCCTGTATTACATTATTTGGGTTTAGTCTTCAATATGGATCTTCATCTTTTAAATATTCATCATCTTGGTCTGGCTTTTCTTCATCTACTACTTCTATCTTCATGTTGTTTCTTCTTGTATTTTTCATTCCACTGCCTTTTGTTGTTTCAAAGTATTTGGAAGAGTCTTTGACCTTGTAGTCTTCTAGATATCCTTAATGACGTATTGATCTTATAATCTTACAATTCATCAGTGGATTATAATTGCTTCCTTTTTTATTTGTTGGTTTTTTGTATGGCATGTCTCCTTGATCTTCAAAGATGTCAAGCTTGAACTCATTGTTAGTGGATGCTTATGAAATAAGAATTTTTAAGAAACAACCTGATCTAAATATTAGTCTCTCATAAAATATTTTATAGTATTTTTCCTTGTAGTAACACAAGTAAGATGAATGAGATTTTTCTCCACAATATTTACATGGATGGAAACTCCAGCAATTTACCTTCTCATGATCAAATTTGCTGCAATAGGTACATAGTAAAGATATCCCAACTTCTTTGTTATCTATTTTAGGAATATTATATTTATCTATTTCCTTGATGAAATAGTTAAACCATGTGTGTACAATTAAATCTATTTTGTCTTTACTTTTTTCATAGATCTATATGAGATCTTTTTGATCAATTTTATTTTCTACCTTTTTAATATGATCTTCAATATCTTCATTAGTATAGTTATCATCAATTACCTTTATTATCTCATTAGAATTTTTTCCCGAAGAATTTACTTGCACCAAACTATTAGTTTATGAGTTTTCAAAAGTATTTTTAAATCCTATTGATTCCCATTCCATTTATATCTTCCTTATCTATTAAATTCTCTGAATTATCAATCATGCTTTTAATCCATATTAGTACTTTTCTTGCTCCTTTTATAATTACATTGTTTAATGTGTTCTTTGGAGTAGATATCCTTATAGCTCCCTAGTATTATATATTGAGAATAGTTCTGATAAAATATTTTAAATAGTCTACCTTATGACTACCTAGTTTAGAGTATGTGAACTAATTTGATAAAACCATTCTAATACTTAGGTTTCGTAGAATCCTTATGTCTTCCAAGTGATTAGAGTATGGTAGATTCTTGATAAAGTACTTAGCAACTAATTGTTCACCTTTTGAATTGATTTTTTAATGTTTTGGAAATGATAATAATCAACTCCTATTTCACCTTATTTCTCCTATTGAACTTTGCACTTTTAATTTGATGGAGCTCTCTATGGTTGGATTCCTTTTGTCCCTTTAATGTGACTATGAGACACGTATAAGCAATAAATTCCAACTCTTTTAAGCAAGCAATAATTTTACTTCTTTATCCTTTAATTTGTAATAGTTCAATTTTCTAAATTCCAATTGACTAAATTTTGAAGTAAAATATCTTATATCTCCCTAATTTTGGAATTTTAGAAATCGATGATATTTGCAATATAATTTTTTTTTGATAAAAGGCCATTTTAATTATAAAAATAAAAGTCCTTTATAGCCAAAAAAAAGTGTGGGTGGAGAAAAAATCACACCTCGAATGCCACTAACTTATCCTAATAGTGGATAAAGAAAAACAAACTGCACCACACGGGCACCACGACCATCAACAACAAACTAGAAATATTCTACATCCAGAAAGGTTTTTAAAGAAGGGGGCCTGTGGCAGATAGGGCCTTATCCATTTGAAGTGGGTGGTTCCCCCCACCCATCAAAGCGCTCCTCACCCCAACCTGAAGCATGAGTAATTGGAGAAGAAGGACGGGACCAACCAAAAATATGCTCATGGCTACCTGAAGCCCCCCAACCATCATTAGGCATAGGCACAAATTATGGAGTGATCACAGGCATAGAATGTTGGGAGGTGTACATATCCGGCTACTGCAACGGGCCTCCATAGTCATGGGATCTACTCTAAGGAGGCTGACACCATGCACGATCAGGGCATCGATGTGAACGAGATCTGGTTGGGTGAGGAGGCGAATGATCAAGGGCCTCCCTATTGACAACACAAGGGGCATCACCCTAGTATTTTAGCAAATCCTGCAAATGGTCCAACTCCATAGCCACCTTTTTAGCCTGGTCATAGATCTGAAACCACACATCATGAAAAACTTTGAGCTTGTCAACAAACAAAAAATCTTGAGATGGATCAACCTGCTTGAAAATAATCTTGTTTCTAGATTTCCAAATGTGAAATAGAAGGCTGACTCTGAATATTTGCCACACTTCCCTCAGCGGGAGAGAAAACTGAATGGGATCACCCAGAAGGACATGATGCTAGGAAAGTTGCAGGGACATAAACGGGGTAAAGAAAGAACCCACCCAACTCCAAGCAAGACTGGCCCATCTACATGCCCAGAAAATATGCATACAAGACTCTGGTTCTTGACAAAATGGGCATCGGGGCTCAGGCACCCCCATATAAGAAAGTCTATGGCCAAGGGGTAAACCCTGATACAATAAGCTCCAAGTAAAAAAATCTTTCTTTGGCTCCAGATAAGATGCCCAGGTTGAATGAAATATGGTTTTCCACCTAGAGGGTGATGAGAGAAGGTCCCATTTGACATTGAGTTTGGGCACCGTGGGTGCAGTTGGCATAAGCCAGTCATAACCCTACTTGGCTCTATAGCTGAGCAAGGAAGTGCTCTTATACTAGGCCCAATATTTCCACCAGGGTTTTTGGGATCTGACACCTAATTTCTGCCATAAGGAGAAAGGTGTATGGTCCAGAACAACATCATACGTAGCCTTGTCAATGTTGGACAAGTGGAACATCCTTTTAAAATCATTCCAAGGAATCCAGTCTCTATTTTCCCTAGAGTAAAAATCTGCAATGGCGGCAATGCCCCGCTTAAAAAATTTATGGGCATGGACCCAGGGAACTTGGCCCAACGACTTACCCTGAAGCTTGAATACAGGGGACCACCAGACATTGAGAATATTAATGGAAAGGCCTTTATGTGAATGGACCCCCTTCCAAACAATCCAAGGGTTTAATTGTTGCCAAGCCTTCCATATGCTTTTGATGACAAAGGAGCCAAGGATTTTAATGAAAACTAGGGCCAGCACTAGAGAGGGCAAATCCATTCCTGCCCAGGCTCGATGGTTGAGGGGAAGCCCAACCGAGATGCAATGTCTGATAAGAACTTTCCATGCTTCAGGTCCTTTGAGAGCCTGCACAATCCATTTAGCACAGAGGGCTAACCCTTGATGCTTATAGTCCAACAAACCCATACCCCCTGCTTATCGTGGGAGACAACAAATATCCCAAGCCACTTTGTGAAAGCCCTTTTGCTCAGACCCACTAGACCATAGAAAATCTCGTAGTAATTTTTCAAGCCGTTTGTAACAAGCCTGGGAAGGGACCCAACAAGACGAGTAATAAACATGCGTGGAAGCCAACACTTTCGAGCAAATTTGAAATTTACCAGCAAGAGATAACTTCTTAGCATTCCAATATTCTAGCTTGCTTTCTACTTTGTTGATGACATAAGACCATAATTGGGATGGAGAGCCTTGAAAGGCAAAAGGAATGCCCAAGAATTTGAAGACTTCTCCAGGCTGAATCCAACTCCACTGCACATGTTGAAGCCAGTGGGGAAGAGGTTGTAGGGATTACCTGTAACATGAGGTTTTCCTCCATTGGATATTAGACCCGGAGGCTTTGCAAAAAATATCAAGACAAGACAAAGCTTCAGAAAGGGATTGTTCATCCTCATTCAGAGTAAGAAAGGAATCATCAACAAAATGGTCGTTAATGAGTTGACCAACATTCCCAGGAAGGGAAATACCCCAAAGCATCCCAAGAGAAGCACGATGAGCCAAAATATAACCAAATGCTTTTGCTGCTAAAATGAATAGCGAGGGGGCCAAAGGACAACCCTGCCTTACTGACCTATGCAAGCCAATAGCGTCAGTTTGAAACTTGTTGAGAGAAAGCACAACTGATGCATCCTAAAAAAGCATTTTAATAGAGGAAATAAACTGAGGACCAAAGCCAAGAGCTTCCAACATGGAAAGAATGAAAACCCACTCAATTTGATCATAAGCCTTTTCAAATTCAAGCTTGAGGAAGAGGGCCTGTTGACTGGACCTATGAGCCCATTCCATCCCTTCCCAAATAGCGAGAATGTTGTCCAAAATATACCGATTTTGGATAAATCCAGTTTGCTCAAGCCTCACAATAGAGGGAAGCAAGGGCCTAATCCATAAAGCAAGCACTTTGGCAATGATCTTGTAGCTGACATTAAGCAAAGTTATTGGCCTCCAATTTGTAATGATTTTTGGATCCTCAAAATTTGGGATAAACTTGATATTGCCCTTATTGATAATAGCACCTAAGGAGCCAGACTGCAGGGCTTCTAAATATACTTTATGCAAGTCAGGACCAAAAAACTCCTAGCAAGTTTTGTAAAATTCGTAGGGGAAGCCATCAAGCCCTGGGGCCTTTGCATTTGCCATTTGAAATAGGGCATCTGCAAGATCCTACTCTGATAGGGGCCATTCACATTCATTCTACTGCACTAGGGAGAGGTAAGTTGGGATAACCTCTTTGCAATATTGAAGGGCTAATTCTCATTTAGGGGTGTATGACTGAGCAACAAAAACATGAGAATAATATCATGTAAATTTAGTTGCTATCTCAGAAAAAGAGGTGGTGTGAACCCCATTAACCAATAAATCTTTGAATTGAGTGGAGTGACATGGAGGTCGGAGCCTCTAGAAAAACTCTTTAGAAATGCGGTCACCCACTTTGAGCCAATGCAGTCTGGCTTTAATCTGAGCCCCTCTGGCCTCGTACACTTCAACCACTTTGAGCTCATGCCGGAGCTGAGCGACATGGGCTTGAATGGCGGAGTCAAAAGGAGAGGCCTCAAGATGGAAGGAGGCCTGTGCAAGCTCATTACGTAGAGCAGTATTAGAGCGATGATGCAACTGTGCCACCTTCTTCCCCAGGCTTCTGAGCAAAGCAGTGGTACAAAAAATGGCATCATTCCACCACTCAATCCATCCTGAATCTCCATTGGGTCTGGGTACAATGTTCTAGATCCTTTGGATGTGATAAACAATGGTTTCATGTTGCAAGAAAGAAGTGTTAAGAAAAAAATGAGCATGAGTAGGCCATTGATGGGTGGAGGAAACATGAACAAAGAACATTATGGGGGAATGATCGGACGAGACCATACCAGGAATGGTTTCAACAAAAGGGACTTAAGGGAGCCGATGAGAAAAAGAAAACTCACGTTGGTCTGACAACATAGCCCTGTCCAACTTTTTAAAACTCTTGCGGAGCTTGACTAAAAATTAGACCACATGAACCACAAATACTCGAGAAACTGACCCGTAGAGAAACAACCATTGGGATCGAAGACCCCCAGTTTATTTTTCATAAAATACCAAGCATGTCGCTCTCCCGAGGCCCACCTATTGGGGAGCTGGCCCATTTTATCATAAGGCTTCTCGACCATATTGAAATCACCACACATCAACCAGACCACGGTAGGTAAGGACAAAGCACACCATCTCCATAGTGCACATCTATCTTGGACCTCATTAGAGGTATAAATATTAATAATCCCGAAGGAAAGACCACCAACTTTGAGCAGAATCCAAACCACGTGGTGAGAGGGGTCAGAACCCCATGTGACAAAATTGCTCGCCCACCTATTATTAAGCAAAATGACAACACCTCCACTGCCGTGATTGTGGTTGGTAGCATACATCTGACTGCCAGGCCATAACATAGAACAAGTAGATTGCAAATTGAAACCTGCCACTTTGACTTCTTGTAAACACATAAAATCTGGATGACCATAGAGACTGGAACAGGTAGTGAGCTCATCCCAAACCATGTAACGATGAACAAGATCTGTCAACCCACGCACATTCCAAGAGAGAAACAACATTAAAAAGAGTCAAGTTGCATACCCCACTGGCCTCAGTCGCATTATCCAACAATAGGTGATAGGGGTTATTCTTGAAGGCATCCATGGTGGTGGAGGAGAGAGAAGTTTGTCATTGCTTGTCCAAATGAGCAAGCCGCTCACCTCACAGGGGGCTACGGGACCGCCATCCTAAATTTTGAGAGAAACTTCCTTCAGCCCCTACCTCATCTGGAGAACCCAAGGGTATAGTGGACCAAATCCCTTCATCGTGGTCTACAGACTCGATGACCAGAGGAGGAGAGTGGATAGGGGTTGACTCCATAATCGATGGTTGCATGGGAGGCTTAGGCGCTAGGGCCTGAGCATATGTGGCCACTATGTGCCCCACCTGAGTGGGCTTGCTACCTTTCCCTTTCTTGCATGAAACCTCAGTCCATTCACCATATTTTTATGGAGGGTGTGGGGTAGTGGGAGATAATACAACACCAGCTGTCGGGGTAGCCGCCTTGGCCTTGAATTTTTCAGCCATCAAGGGGCAATCCTTAATGTGGTGGGAGGCTAACTTGCAATGGTAACATGTATTAGGGAGGTTGATATACACCACCCGCTCATGAATACGGGTAGAACCAACCTGAATGTCGATATACTCCTTTAGGGTTTTAGCTAGGTCAACCTTGATACACATTCTCCTGCTAGGGTGGACCGACATGAACCGAGAGGGTTCATCACAAACAAATTCACCAAGGGTGGACACCAAGTTTTTCAAAAAGGGTCAGCATGTAGTGGGGAGGTCCGGGAGTTCTACCCAAACAGGCATGACCAAGGAAATAGAATTAGAAACCATGAAATCCTAGCTCCATGGTTGAAAAATGAGTAGTGAACTATTAATGTAACTAGGACCCTTATTGAGGACCTTCTGGGCTTGGTCAGGACTACCAAATTGGAAATGAAAAAAACCCTTAGAGAGATTTTGGACATGGTCGACTTGAATCCCATACGGATGCCAATACTTCTCAATCTAGTTCCTAAGGACATGCTTAGGGGGAATCCGACCCAAAAAATACCCTATAAGAGTATTGTTTTCAAACCAAGAACATGCCTGATTGAATTCATGTAGAGGAATCACAAAATTAGGTTCAAAAATACCTCATGGTACACCTTGGGAACAAATTTCTTGGGCCGTTTGTTCACCTTCGGAGCCATTCCTCTCACCGCCAGCTTTAGATGAAGTCGAGGGAGGAGAAGCCAACATAATAACACCCATGGAGCAAGCGCAGCATGGAGGCCAACACAAGCTCCTAGAGAATGAACAGAAACTACCAGAAACCCTAGGACAACATGCAGACCGACATACACACAACCCCAATACTACAACTCTTAGACCATAATAGTTCAAAAACAACTTTAAATGATCAGTTAAGGTACATACTCAAAACCAATCTTAATGCTGTGCTGATATTTTCAATATAATAATAATTTGGTTTTCCAAGTAGAAACCCTTATATCTCCTATGATGTTAATTGCAAATATTAAGATACTTATATTTCAACTAATATGCTTTTAATACTATTTAAGGATATAAACTCCTTTTGGTTTACTTTCAAGTTTACTAATGTTGATTTTGCTTATGTTTTCAAAGTAAATGATATTAAATTCTGAAGAGATATACCCAGACTTATTCCAGAATAATAATGCAAAATTAAATAATTTAGAAGAAAATAACAACTCACAAAATACATGCACATAGAACACAAGAGATTTATCCTGGTTCACCCGATATGGGCTACTCCAGCAAACAAGAGCCACACCTCCTTTTCTATTATTATTTTACTCTCTGCCCATAATGGGACATTACAATCAATATAAAGGAAACTCTTACAACCCTAAACCACAACGTAGTATTAGAATACCGTGGGAAAAATACCATGGGGTAAAACCACCCATACCCACCAATCATGGGAATACCACCAACACCTTTGAAAATAGCTTCGAGAATATATCCAAAAAAAGGGGGCCTGAAAATAGTGGGACTTCCAAAACAGGGGCCTACCGTACAATACTTCCTTTGCAAAGGATAATACACATCCAACATTCTCCCACTCGTTGAATACTTTGCATAAAGGCTATAATCAATGTTAGTTCCAACACTTGGTCTAGTCAGACCCATTTCAACTGTATAAAACATGAAATTTTTTGTGCTAACTACCTTGTTAAAGCATCTACAACATTTACCTTGGTATCCAATTTTTCCAGCAACACTCTCTTTTGTTCAATCATATCTCTACTGAAGTGGTACTTTGTATCAATGTGCTTTGTTCTTGAATGGTAAGCACGGTTCTTTGCTAGAAATATAGCACTTTGGCTATCACAATTTATCTTCACAACTCCTTGGAAGAACTCAATATCAACACATAGTCTTTGTATCCATACTGCTTTCTTACTTCCATCAGTGGCTTCCATGTACTCAGCTTCAGTGGTTTAAAGAGCAAAAATAGTTTACCTTTTTCTCATCCAAATAATAGCCCCTCCAAACAAGTTATATACATATGCACTAGTAGATCTTCTATTGTCAAGATCTCCAGCCCAATCTGCATCAACAAAACCTTCTATATCCAAGGATTTGTTTTCGTTACTTGTATCTTCATAACATATTGAATAATCAGATGTACCACATAAATATCTAAAAACCCTTTTTACAGTAGTCCAATGCTCTTTACCATGTTTAGACATATATCTGCTCAATACTCCCACTGCATGGGCAATGTCTAGTCTAGTACACACCATGGCATACATTAAACTCCCTACAATATTTGCATATGGAACATGGGACATTTATTCTACCTCTTCTTCTATTTTTGGAAATTGTTCAATAGATACTTTTTCACCCAAAGGAATAGGTACCTTCACTGGTTTGCAATCCTGCATACTGAATCTCTTCAATACTGTCTCAACATACTTTTTCTGATTCAACCACAACTTTTTGTTTGAACAATATCTATTTATTTGCATACCCAAAATGAAACTTGCAAAACCAAGATCTTTCATGTCAAACTGTGATGCTAACCGAGACTTTACTTCCCTGATAATTTCCTTACTGTTTCCAATTAGTAACATATCATCAACATACAAAATTATATTGACACGTTCATTACCAATTTTCTTTGAATATACACAATGATGAGAATTGCTACAAACAAAATCAAGTCCTTAAACATAAGTATCAAATTTATGATACCACATTCAAGGTGACTATTTTAGTCTGTATAGATATTTCTTTAACTTACATACAAAATCATCCTCTCCTTCAAAAATGAATTGTTCAGGCTGTCTCATATAGATTTCTTCCTCAAAATCTCCATGAAGGAATGCAATTTTTACATCCATTTAATCTATTTCAAGATCAAATATAACAACCACAAATAAAATAAATCTTATTGAGGTTAGCTTTGCAACAGGAGAAAATACTTCACCATTATCAATTCCCTCTACCTGGGAATAACCTTTAGCAACTAGGCGAGCTTTAAATTTCTCCACTTTACCTTCAATATTTTGCTTCTTATTGAAGATCCATTTGCAACCTATTACTTTTCTTCCACCAGGTAATTTTACTAGATCCCATGTCTTGTTATTTTTCAAGGCCATTATTTTCTCATTCATGGTTTATTCCCAAAGGTTTACCTCTTCAGAATTAACAGCTTCTCTAACTATTCTAGGATCTTCATCAGTAACAGATAAAACAAAGAAGGAAGGAAAAGTAGATGGACTATACCTTTTAGGTTGTATTCTTTCTCGTGTTGATATCTTTACCACAGGTGTATGCACCTCTAGTTCATCATATTCTGATGAGCAAGATTCTTCTTCCATGAGATCAAATTGCACATTTTCAAGTTCTTCTGTTACTTCCTTCATGTGATCACTTTTCATTTATCTAAACACCACATCTCTACTGTAAACTATACTTTTAGTTTCTAGATTCTAAAGTTTATATCCTTTAACACCATATTTATAACCAATAAAGATACATTTAACAACATTATTATCAATCTTACTTCTTTTCTCCTTTGGAATATGCATGTATGCATCACATCCAAAAACTCTAATATGTGAAAGAGAGGGTTTCTTATGAAACCATGCTTCAAAAGGAGTTTGATCTGGCAATGCTGATGTAGGAGATCGATTTTGCAAGTAACATGCCACATTCATTGCCTCTACCTAGAATTCCTATGCCAGACCAGCACCACTAAGCATACTTCTAGCCTTTTCCATTAGTGATCTGTTCAATATCTCAACAACTCCATTTTGTTGAGGTGTATATGGAGTAGTCTTCTATCTTGAAATACCACATTGCTTACAAAAATCCTCAAATTTATTTGAACAATACTCTCCTCCATTATCAGACCTCAATACCTTAATATTTTTCCCAGTTTGATTTTCAACAAGTGCTTTAAATTCTCTAAACTTATCAAACACTTCAACTTTACTTTTAAGAAAATAAATCCATGCATATCTTGAAAATTCATCAATGAAAGAAGCATAGTACCATGATTTTCCAAGGGATGGAATAGGAACAGGACCAAAGATATCACTGTGAATCAGATATAATACCCTTTTTGATCTTGCAGCACCATATGGGAAACTCACACGATTCTGCTTGCCATAAATACAATGTTCATAGAAATAAAAAATTATTGAGAAATTAGGGATACCTTGAACCATACCTTTCATGTACAGGGTATGCAATCCCTTTTCTCTAGTATGTCTCATTATTTGATGCTAGAGCATTGAAATTTTATCTAATTCAGCCTTAGGAATAGTTGAGCTATTGCACTCATTTTCATAGTGCTTCCCAATAGCTTATACAATGTTCCAATATAAACTCCTCTTGATAAAACCATAGATCCATGAACTATTTTGCATGAATACTTTCTAAAATTGATGTTCACTACTACATAAGCCATTTTGCTTATAGAAATTAAATTTCTAGCAAGGCCAGGAATATGCATCACACCTAGGAGGGTTTTAACCCTACCATATTGCAATAGTATTTTCACTCTTCCACGACCAATGATTATAAGTGGTGAATCATCTCCAAAAAGTACCTCCCCTCCATCATATCTTTCATATTAACTGAACCACCCCTATGAGGGGTCATATGAAAATAGGCACCAATATCGATCAACCAATCATTACTATCTAAATGTGTGGAGAAAGATGCCAAATATACATCCCCTCCTTCATTAATGGATTTATTTATCTCTATGGAAGTGGATTTATCAGATCTCTTTCTAGAATCAACATTATTTGATCTACAATCCTTCTTCATGTGTCCAATATTACCACATTTTCAATATTTTCTCTCAAACCTTCCTCGAGACTTGGATCTACCTCTAGACTTAGATCTATCACCAAATATCATTTTATCTTTTTCTTTGTCGCACCCTCTCACTGTTAGGGCATCCTTTGATGTGCCCTCCATGGATTTTCTCCTCATATCCTCAGATAATAGAGATGCCACAACATCTTCAAACTTTAATGTGGATGAAGTTGTACTACCAATTTCTACAACCAGGTTATCCCACGAATCTGGTAAAGAGCATAACAAAGTAATACATTTATATTCCTCACTCAAATTAATTTCAAAATATGTAAGTTGACTTACCAACATATTGAATGCATTAAGATGATCTACTACTGAATCCCCTTAATTCATCCTAATATTTTTATTTTTTTTGGAGGAATAATTTGTTCACCAGGGACTTAGATTAATACAAAACCCCTAACTTCTCCCAGATATCCTTTCCAGTAGATTCTATAGAAACATTGATTAAGATTGAATCTATAGGGAACAGTCGAATTAGACTCCTTGCTTTTCGATTCAACTTTTTTCAATATTCATCAGATGTACTGATAGATTTCTATTTAGAGATAACATACCACTGATATATGTCCACGAGTAGATCCTCCATCTTTAACTTCCATAGCTCAAAAAATTTTCCATCAAATTTCTCAATCTTTATCCTTGATTGATTTAACATCAATTTACTTCAAGCTCCTTTTACACAAAACTCCCACTCTGAAATAGGTTTTCTATAACTCCTAGAAACCCTAGATCTTCTTCAAATGAACTGAAACCCTAGAAATAAAGGCATCCCTCGATGGATAACAACTTGGCTCTGATACCATATGAAGAGATATACCCAGACTTATTCCAGAATAATAATACAAAATTAAATAATTTAGAAGAAAATAACAAATCACAAAATACATGCACATAGAACACAAGAGATTTATTCTAGTTCACCCGATATGGGGTACTCCAGCAAACAAGAGCCACACATATTTTACTATTATTGTTTTACTCTCTACCCATAATGGGACATTACAATCAATATAAAGGAATCTCTTACAACTTTAAACCACAACGTGGTATTAGAATACCATGGGCACAATACCATGGGCTAAAAACACCCATACCCACCAATCACGAGAATCCTACCAACGCCTCAAAAAATAACTTTGAGAATATCTCCAAACAAATGGGGCCCAAAAATAGCGGGACCACTAAAAAAGGGGCCTACTGTAGAGTAATTAATCTAAAAAGTATGAGACACATCCAAAATTCTCCCACTTGTTGAATACTTTGCATAAAGGATTTAATAAATGTTAGTTCCAACACTTGGTCTAGCCAAACCCATTTTAACTATACAAAACATGAAATTTTTTGTGCTACCTGCCTTGGTTAAAGCATCTGCAACATTTACGTTGGTATCCACTTTTTCTAGCAACACTCTCTTCTATTCAATCGTGTCCCTACTATAGTTGTACTTTGTATCAATGTTCTTTGTTCTTGAATGGTAAGCAGAGTTCTTTTATAGAAATATAACACTTCAGGTATCATAATTTATCTTCACAGCTCCTTGGAAGAACCCAATATTAGTACATAGTATTTATAGCCATACTGCTTCCTTACTTGCATTATTGGCTGCCATGTACTCAGCTTCAATGGTTGAAAGAGCAACAACAGTTTACCTTTTGCTCATCCAACTAATAGCCCCTCCAAACAAGTTGAATACATATGCACTAGTAGATATTCTATTGTCAAGATCTCCAGACCAATCTACATCAACAAGAATTTCTATATCCAAGGATTTGTTTTCATTACCTATATCTTCATAACAGATTGAATAATTAGATGTACCACACAAATATTTGAAAACCCTTTTTACAACAGTCCAATTATCTTTACGAGGCTTAGACATAAATCTTATCAATACTCCCACTGCATGGGCAATGTCTGGTCTAGTACACACCATGGAATACATTAAACTCCCTACAACATTTGCATATGGAACATGGGACATTTATTCTATCTCTTATTCTATTTTTGGACATTTTTCAACAGATAATTTTTCACCCAAAGGAATTGGTACCTTCTCTATTTTGCAATCCTGCATACTGAATCTCTTCAATACTGTCTTAACATACTTTTTCTGATTCAGCCACAACTTTCTATTTGAACGATCTCTATTTATTTGCATACCCAAAATGAAACTTGCAGGGCCAAAACTTGCGAGACCGTCGAAACAGGGTATTTTCATACAATATTTCCTCTGCAAAGGATGAGACACATCCAACAATTTCAACCTTATATACTACTCCTTATCACTCCTTAATGAAGGAAAATATTGATCTAAATGAAACTATACCTTTGTAAGGTTGAAATCATGAGGTAAATGGTGCTTTACTTTAACTTCAATCTTCATGGTAGGCATTGTATCTCCTTGAATGCGGTGTATGACAACAGGCTTACTAGTTAATGGATGTCCTCTATGATAGTCTTACTCCCTTATTTAATGCACCTTGACTTCTCTATGCACTTTACATTCTCTTATGTAGACCTTTAATACTCCTTGTATCTTGTGTAACATATGACAAGTGGTGCAAATATTGGAAGGTAATGTATGTTAAATGGTGCCTATATTTCTTAGGATCATAGTTGTAACCACAAAAAAGGCTCCACACCCGGTCTAACTATTGCAATTGATGAGAAATACACAAATAGGCATGCATAAATTGACAACAAGAAATAAAGCAAATACAAGGAATCCTTTATTAATTTCAATGGAGTCAAATTACAGATTCGTCCCTCTTAGGGATACCCATTTGATACATCAATTACAATAGTGCTTTAATCCCTCTCAAGGGTAGATGTGAATCAAAATGCCCTTCTAGGGTGACACGAACTGCTCTAGGGTGTCGATGACCCTCTTCTCCATGATTAGAGGTATTTGCTGCGTTGAATGGCATGACCCTGTTAATCCTGCATTCAAGAAACAACAAGAAGCATGTTAAAAGCAAAGGTAGCCTCTCTTGATGAGGCCTTTAGAGGGTATTAGCATAAAATATATCATGACTATCAATAATCAAGAAGATGCAAGAAAGATGCTAAAACTATGTAAAACATGAAAATATTATCATAAAACATGTAAGCTAAAGAACATCTAACTATCCAGTAACCTAATTACAAGATTGAAAGCATGGAGGCATGAAAAAGATCCATTAGAGTGTTAAATGCCACAATGAAAGCAACATGCATAAAAACTATAAATCTATCTATCAAGGTCTCTAAATTGCTAATTAAACTAGTAATAAAGCTAATCTAACCTAACTAAATAATCTGCAAAAGGAAAAACAAGGGAATCTCCCCTAATTTTCTCACCGCGGGTCTGATGCATGGGTGGCACTGTTGACCATGGTTGAGAGCCACGGTGGAGCTCTGAGTAGGTTTGCCCTCCAAATCAGGGCTTCCTCTCTAATCCACCTTGCCAAATTGATGGTCAAGGGTCACCTCTATGTCCTCTGACAGGTTTGGTGGTTGAATTGTTTAGATTGTGCACCAATTGCATGGATTTGCATTTCTTGGCTCTCCTAGGCTCCTAGGGCTTCCATTGCAATTTGATCTCCAATTGGGTAGCAAAAGTGTCCCTCTCAATGCATCTAGGTGAGTATGCAATTTGACAGGGCTTCGTTGCTCAATTGATAAAATATATTCCAGACTTATCCCCAATTTAGAGGGGGATCTTATAGCATTGGCCTAGGGCTAGGGGTGGCTTCCTCATGAAGCCAAGATCAAGATTGGGTAGTTGAGCCAGCTGGATGGAAGGATCCAGAACCTTCCTCGCTCAAACCACTCCAATATGCAACCAATTGGCCATTGCAACCAAATTTGGGTCGGATGAAGGCCAACTGACTCTGAGTGCTAATCGTGACTGACATGCATGGTGAGCACTGCTAACCATGGGTGTTAGCAATGGCTAGCACTGACTAGGCAAAAGTGCCCAATTGAGTGGTAAAAACCACTACTATACCTTGGATCTATCCAAAGGTCCTCCATATGGTCTTCTAGCATGTCCCATATGAGTAGTCGCCTCGACATGATGCATTTTAGGTGTCTATAGATGCCCCTTTTGAGATGCGTTATGATTTTGAACAATGCTGAGCAAAAATAGACCTCCTAAAATGATGTCGTAGGTTGGATGATGATCATTGATCTGATCAACATTAGATGCCTCGAGTCCAACAAAAGGATGCGCATCCTCGAATCATTGCTTCCAACTAGGTAGAAGGCTTAAATTTGAAAAAGTTTGCACTCATCATCAGACATTCGGATAGCATCAATGCCAAGTAGGCTTTTGCGCCTATCAATTCGAAAGGATGAGAGTTACAAACTAACTATCATATTTGCTATTTTCCCCAAGCAAAGGGGTAAGCTTATGATAGTCTTTAGCAATGATTCGCAAGGATGAATGTAATTTTGACAAGATCAAGGGATCTACTATTGACTTTGATTATGATTTGATATTATGACTACCCCCTCAAGCGACGAGTCGATGAGGGTAATGACAATTAAATGAAGCGACGAGGTCGCTTGACCACTATGAATGATCTTGCACAAATTAAGATTTAGCATTTGAATACTTGGCAAGGCCTAATCAACTATGATTACACCATTTAGAATAATTGCATATTCCTATCCCGTGGAGCGGTCCAGCCATGAAGGCCTTCTTAGGGAATCAAAATGATAGCAATGTCCATTAGGCTTGTAGTGAATCATAATGTCGATGATATGCTGAAAAGTGTCATAGGAGAATCATGATGAATATCTCATTCCCGTGGAGCAGTCTGGCTGTGTAGGCCTTCTTAGGGATTGAAATGAGACATAGCCATTCAGAAATGATGAATTTACCCCAAATGTCCTTATGGTAATTTACTCATCTTTCCGGATTGCATGGATCGCAAGTCGCTGCAACCGCCAAGTGTATAGGGTAAATAACTGAATACGAGGTGCATTTGGCTTTTGATTTATTTGATTTTTTTGTTAATTTTGAATTTTTTGAATTATCTGGTCTGATTAATATCCTTGATTTGACCTTTTGAGGCTTTCCACGATGGGAATTTGGAGCATTAAATGCAGTTTGCTAACCGTGCTTGTCAGAAGTGGGCCAATTCCTTAACCATGGATGGCAACCACGGGCGAAAAACCCTAATCCGAGGACCGCAGATGTCAACCGTGGGCTGCATCAAATTTGAAAATTATAAAAGGATTTTCACTTTGTAAATTTTCATTATTTACCTGCATCTTCTAGTAAAACTGAGAGCTCTGGGAGGTAAAAACTACTTTCTGACATGGAACGCTACCAAAACCCTGACACACTTCCCATTTTCCACACCGATGGTGGATCAGCCAGAAGCCTCGACCAGTGGAGGAGTCGGTGCTTCTAAGGTAACTCGCAAATCGAGACCTCGCATGTCATTACCGGATGTAAAATTAACCTCATTAATTAATCGGTAAATGAACTACACTAAACCGTTGGTAATGAACTTCACTGTAGTTAGGGTTTAGTGTAGGTTAGTTAGATGGGGGGTTAGATTTAATTTTTAGGGGGTTTTTTTGGGAAGGGCGGACCCATTTAGGGTTTCTCTCCCTAGCCGTGGGTGGCAGACGCGGGCCCCAATTGGAAAATTGGGGACCATGGCTGTCAGCCATGATGGGATTCAAATCCCAATGGTCAAATTTTTGACCGTTGGGCTGGCCGTAGTTTCGACCCGCGGTGCCCAAATTTTCCAAATTTTTGCAAAAATTTTCAATTTTTTTAATTTTTATTGAATTTTTCTAGGCACTTAATGCCATTTATTGCATTTTTGGAATGCTTTTCTGATGTTTTTGAAATTGGTGATCATGTTTTTACATGTTTTTGTGTTTTTATGCATTTTTTGATTTGTTTTGACATTTTAGGATTATTTTTCATTGTTTTTCTTGTTTATTATTTTTGTTGTCTCTCAGAATTTGACTAATAGAGCGAGGGAGACCGATCTCCTTCATGACCTCCATGGTGATCTCACTGATAGGGAGTGAGAGTGGTTCACTACTATGGGGTTCGACTACATCTTGGACCTCCCCTCCATCCATATTGATCAGGCATATCTGACTGCCTTGGCCCATCGCTGGGATGCATGGACCAACACATTTCACCTATCGACGGGTGAGATGACTGTTACTTTGGAGGATGTGTACCACATATTCCATCTTTTGATTGATGGTGGGGCCATCATGTCTTCTCCTACCATGGCTAGGAGGGTTGTATTTGATTCCATCTTTGGTGGATGGAGTACAGAGGCTTAGGACCGTAATGCCCACAGAGGCATCCATGTCGGAGAGTGGTTTGAGGCCCGATTCTTCTCACAATGGGAGGTTGTGTTTATGCTCCTAATTATCCAGATAGTCCTCCCATATTCTTCAGGCATGAGGTTCCCTTGGAACCTCCTGGATCGGACCAGAGAGGTGGTGATGAGCTCGACCCGAGATCCTCTCATTCTATCATGGGGGAGCACCCTGCTAGCATAGCTCTACCATGAGTTGTATCAGATCACATGCTAGAGTAGAGTCGGCATCAGCTGCAGCATCCTCCTCTAGGTTTGGGGTTGGTAGCACATCCTGATCGAGCACCCTGTTGATTTCCCTTGTCAATCACTAACATCGATGATGAGAGTCAGTGCTACGCCACCTACTATCCCTAGGAGCGAGAGGGCTTTAGGAGTAGGTCTCATGTAGGAGACCTAGAGCATTACATTGGCATATTTGCATAGCTCTATCCTCAGCATATACGGTGGTGACCGTATATGGACTACCCAGCCTGGACAGAGGTGGATAGGTACCTACATCGAGCATGCAGAGATAGATGGATCATCGATCGAAAGGTCGACATTCATGAGTACCACTTCTACTCTCATGTCCTGAGGTAGTTTGGGATCCGGTAGGATGTCCTAGAGATGCCACTCATCTACAGACACCTGGTCCTCGAGAGGGACCTGACATGGCCCCAGGTTACTCCATTGGGGGATGATGATGATGAATTTTAGGAGTCAGGCCAGATGGATGCAGGCACTACTCCTGACTATGATGGCTAGTGGGTAGACTTCTAGTGGCATGGAGAGGGTCCTCTAGGCCGACCAGTTAGAGGATTCATAGTAGAGGGTGTAGAGGGCACAGAGGTGGACCCTCATGGGTGCAGGACCCACTAGAGGATAGAGGGTGCATGGGGCATAGGGGCCACTATAGAGGAGGGCCCACAGGTGGAGGTAGAGGAGGAGGCATTAGAGGAGGGTGAGGCACCTTTGGACAGTGAGATTGGGTAGTTGAGAGCCTATATTGCCGACCTCTAGAGCTAGGTTGGGAGACTGTAGACACAACTACTACATAGGGATACATCTATCACCACTCTAGAGGTGAAGCTAGCATAGGGGGAGAGGTAGTGGTAGGGATATGAGGAGGAGAGGATAACTCTCCATGCATAGGCTACCACTATAGGCACTCAGATCACATAGCTCACTAGCTAGTGGGATGTGGCACAGGCATAGTTGAGTGCCATGACTACTAAGAGGGACCTACTGAGGGAAGTGATGGGTGGTCCCTCATCCACACAAGTTATCATGGCACCTCCCACAACACCATATTCTTCACTACCAGTAGGTCGTGACCCCATGGCAGAGATCAAGAGGCTTCATTCCCTCATGGAGGAGGGTAATGAGTGAGATACAACATGCGCAACTCGCATCTCCTAGCTGGAGGGCTACATCATGCTGATAGGTGGGGAGGTACCAGAGGATACCCACACTATAGGGACTCAGAGGACCAGGTCTAGGACCAGGGAGATAGGGTAGTATTCTTCCAGCTCGAGCCACAGGATGCATAGGACTGAGAGGACTCACAGGTCCTCGAGTACTCATGGTGCTAGCTCATAGAGGACTCACAGGGATGGTGGAGGTGATGGAGGTGCCTCACAGCCTGGGGGTGTAGGCCCTATCTAGTACAGATCTTCAGAGATTATTTTTGTACCAATTTTGAGTGTAAGGTCGAGGACCTACACAGTTGTAGCCTATAGGCATTTTGATATACCTTGATACTATGTACTATTTTTACACATATATTTATATGATATGATAGTTCATCTCATTATATGTGTATTTTATTTTTGGTATTTTATGTTTATATTATGCACATGGATGCAATGCAGATATTTGATTTATTGCTATATGATGTGATGTATGGATGACATGCACTAGCTATATGATGTGGATGCAGTGATATACATGTGTAGATGGACTACTTTATGATGCTATGTATACAAATGCAATGTTTGATATTTTAAATGCAATTTTGATCTGCTTTACTTGTATGCATTTAATTTATGCTGCTTATGACATAATTCATGCCATGTATGTATTGCATGTATTTTTGATGATATTTGATCTATTGTAAATGGACATGTATGTTTTAATCACTTAAAACACAATGTATGCAATATGATATGAGGTTTTAAAAATCTAATGGATGACACCATAGAATGTATAACAATCATGGATTGTAATTGCTTTATCTCTTTGTGAAAGATAATACACCCATATGTGAGATGTAATGATGTATGTTTTCTGTTCATAAGCTTTTGTAAATTAAAAGAATATGTATAATATAATCAGTGGCCATCTAAATATCATTTATGACATCCATCCGATATCTAATTATATAGTACAAATAATTCTAATAAACAAAATCTCATAAAAGAAATTGATGTTTGATGATTGCATTTGAAAATTTGATTGTTGCTATTTGGGAATTTTTGAGGTTTACCATGAGACTCAAACACCCTAGTTGACTGATCAAAAGTTGTATACTAACCACACTAGACTTCTGAAACATAAGGTTTTCACTAGGATAGGCCCTAACTATTCATTATCCCTATGTGTGCAAGTGAGTATATTTGATAAGGCACAAGCATACCCCGATGTCAGGCGGGATTCTTTCAGCCCATTGCTAAGATCGGGGGTCCACAAATGTCTTACCCAATCCTAGGTTTAGATTTTAGTTGGACTAGACCACTAGGCGATACAGGACACCTGAAGCTAGCTCTTCCACATTCAAACATTGGTCTGTACATAAGAGAAATGCTAATGCATCAGACATATCATCATGCGTAAGGTACAATAGTGTTGGCAATTCCAGGGATTCAAGCTCACCCCCTTCTTTTCTTCAAATTTTTAGGATACTTGCTCATATAAAGTGATAAAAATCACTATTTATTTTTGTACTATAGTGATAAAAATCACTATTTATTTTGTACTTTCCTTTTTTTTCTCTTGAGCAAGGGATTTGATACTGATTTTACTTTCTTTGTACAATTTGATCTTCATTTGATCTGAATTTTTGGGATTTACATTTGATAATTTTCTTCAGAAACTTCCTTTGGGGATTTTACTTTGGGAAACTATTTCTGGGATATCGATCTTATGATATCAATATGGGATATCAATCTGGGATGTCGATCTATGATATCGATCTAGGGTATCAATATGGAGGATTGATCTAGGATATCACTCTAGGATATTTCTCATTTTAACGTAAGCAAGGGATTCTAGGTAGGGAATAAACTTGTCCTTTTTCCAATTTCCAACATTTCCCATACCGTCCACACAGGGGGATAAGCAAGAATAACTCTTTTCACCTCAAGATACCTGGTCCTGCTTCATGGCTTTCATCTTCCCCTAGTCCTTATTAGGATTGTTTAATTTGTTGATTAGTGATAGGATTCTGATATGCTAAGGGCTATACTAACTAGACCTCAACTACAAAAGCAAAGCAAGCTTTCTATCAACTCTTGAGAAGACCTCTAGGTATGGTTGAATGACCAGAAAACCCTAGTATATTCTTCATAGCAACAATATGGGTTGTGTTGAAAAACACAATTACTCACAAGGGTGATAAATAGATGAAAAATATAGTGCATAGATGCATGATTGAGATACAAACATGGTGTCATTTGTAAGATTGTAAACACAATTTGTTCCAATGCAAGTGCGATGGATGAATATGCCTAATGCAATGCAATGAAATGCAATGCAATGATGCAAATGAAATGCAAATTTTTTTTATTTTTGATATTTTTCCAATTTTTTATGGATTTTAACATTTTGGTTTGACCAAAGAGCTAACATATGCCTTTGGAGCCTTTTGGGATTGACCAAGCGATTTTGAGAAAACCCTTGGAGCCTTTTGGGATTGACCAAGTGGTTTTGAGAAACCCTTGGAGCCTTTTGGGATTGACCAAGCAGTTTTGAGAAACCCTTGGAGCCTTTTTGGATTGACCAAGTGGTTTTAGAAAAACCTTGGAGCCTTTTGGGATTGACCAAGTGGTTTTGAGAAACCCTTGGAGCCTTTTATTGACATGACCAAGTAGTTTAGGAAACCCTTGGAGCCTTTTGGGGAGGGTATGCTACCCTATGTACCCCTAGTGTATGTGCCACTCGATGATAGTGAGGGAGGTGTGATACCTCTAGACCCCTCACTTTGCCTTATCGAATTTGGTGTGGATGGTGGGGAAGGTATGCTACCTTGGAGACCCCCAACATGCATGCTATTCATTGAAATGTAATCAGCTTGTTTAGGAAGAGTGATAGAAATCAACTCTCCCAAATGAGGAACGAACCTCAATGGAGTGCCTATGTCTTGGTGGGGTTGAACGAGCGAACCATCCTCATGGATCGCATTTCATTCTACTAGGTCTTGGATGACCCTCTTAAATGATTGAAAATCCTGAATATCATGTCCATGCACTCGATGATACACACAAAAGGGGCTCTCATCAGGTGACCCAGTCTTGGATGCCCTTTGCTTGACTTCGGGTAATACGAATGCCTTTGCCTCGTGTAACTTTTGGAACAAAGTTGGAATAGTCATCTGAAATGAAACTATTCGTTGCACTAGCTTATTGGGCCTACGAGGCGACTGATGACCTTGGGGTCACACATGAGGAGGTGTGACCTCCACTTCAGCATGTTGGAGCACTATAAGAGAACCATCTACATGATAAACCCCCTATCTATAATATTTTGCACCACACTCTTGAATTCATGACAATATCGAATGCCATGACCCTCTATTCGGTGATAGAGACAATAGTGATGCTCCCTGTAACCCATAGGTTTAGCTCTATTTGGGTCTAAAGGGATGATATCAGGCAAGGTGATGACCTTAGCCTCTTGTAGCTTTTGAAAGATGTCAGACATAGACTCTTTTAAAGGAGTCCAAATGCGCTGCGACTATTTTGGGTGCTCGACCCACATTGGTTTGCTTTGAGGACCCAATGGTTGGGTTGGCCACATGGGCTCTCACTTTTGCTGAGGTTTTTCCTGTACTTGCATAGGAAGTGGTTCGACCTCAAACAAAGGATGCTTTTGTGATCCCAATTTTCCAAGTTGATGCATGATAAAATGCAATGCCTTATCTTGCTCATCCATTCGATGTTCCATTTGTTCTAGATGACTTAGAATGGCTCGCAAGACTGACAAAGAGTTCATATGTATTTCCAATGACTGATTCGAAATACCTTTGTCTATTGAAGGAAATAGAAAAGTGGATGCTAGAGATCCATTAGGTAATTGCAAATCACCTATTTCCTTCATTTGGGTTGATGCGGATGCTTCTTGATGATACACTTCATTAGTGCTATCCACATGCTCATGCGCATGACTCAGTTCATGCTATTGTTCGACTTGAAAGAATTGAACTGTGTCAGATTTAGTACCCCCAACCTGATATGGGGTACACACTTGCTCTTGTCCTTGAGAAGGTGGCACAAGAAATGAGTCAGGAGTGACTAATTTTAAAGGTTCGGACCCCTTTGATGTGGAAGCAATGTCTGATTGCCCCATCTCTTGCTTTATTTGCTCTAGAGTCACTCGATCCTCTGACCTAATGTCAACCATTCCCACAAACTCATGAGAAGATGACTCCACAATTGCATGAGTCGTAGGTGACTCATCAACCTGTTGGGGTTGTAGCATCTCAATTGCAACAACTGACTCTTCCTCATGCTCAAATGATGCATCAAGGATAGGATCAATAGGTAGAGACTTGACAAGGAGCTGACCTAAATCCTCAATGGTCTCCATGATGGGTGACATCATGGTGTCTGCCTCCATATGCTCTATATATTCACCATCGTCCTCATGAGGTCTACCTTGTGACATGATGGATGATGAGGGTATGATACACTCGGGTGCATCCATGACCATGCTAGGTACTTCCCCCTCGATAGGAGTATGAGGGTCATCTAATGACACATCCAAGGTAGCTATGAGCATCTCTGTGATTTGGTTCATCAGTCCTTCCCTGCTAGGAAAGACCAAAGATGAAGGAGTCATAGGTGACTCCACAGGTGATAGCGGTGGTGATGATAACTCCACAATAGTCTGCAAGGCTGCATCCAAACTTTGGATAGACTCATCATGTTTAGTGTTTGGATGCGTAGGCACCCCACTAGGTTCCTGTGGATGATCCCCTAGTTTGTAATACTTGAAAGGATCTGGGTCCGCCTCAACCACATGGACTTCATTTGCATGGGTGTACTTAATGCACTGATGCACTATGGATGGTATGCACTCCATGGCTCTTATCCATGACCTTCCAAGTAGCAGGTTATACTATCTTGAACCCTCTAAAATGTAGCACAATGTAGAAATAATATTTTGTCCCACCTCGATGGGGAGGACTATTGTGCCTACTGTAGGGGATTCCACATCATTAAAATCTTGTAGCATGAAATTCGATGCCTTGATGTGGGAAGGTGGAATTTTGAGATGTTTGAATGCAGAGGTGGTGATAATATTGATGGATGATCTTGTATCAACCAACACTCGCTTATACACAATCTGATTTATCCTCGCTATGATGTGCAGTGGAGGATCATATTCCTTGACAAGGATAGGTTTGAATTCCTATTTATGAAAAGTAATCACAGGTTCCTTATATGGCGGAATAGACTGTATATGCATCAAGGATTGTGACAAATTTTGAGCATTGACATTGCTCACCTGTCTGACTTGACTACTCTCAACCTCATGCTTGAGCATGGGATCCTTAAGCATATCTTTTTGTTGCTTACCAATAGCCGATGGTATGTCTGTCTATCTAAGAGAATGGCTATCTACTTGCTTAAGAGGTAACTCTTGATGATGCGTAGGGTGCATCGCATTGACTTGTTGCCTAAGCACTCTAGGTATGAGCTTCTTTTTAGGAGTTACCTCACATGATTGTTCTTCATGCAATTTCTATTGGTAAATCCTCCCTTCATATTGTTGGAGCCTATCCAACCTTTGTTGATGTGATCTCTTCTCCTCTGAGTACTCACGCTCTAGGCATTCCCACTCAATGCGTGCTTCCTCCAATTGACTTTGGAGTAGTCACCCCCTACAGACTGTATGAGACTCAAGTTTCCTATATGACCGACTCATGGAGTAAGATCCACAACTCTCTATCTCTCTAGGGGGAGACCTAATGACGTGGGTTCTCTCTGTGTGTGAAGAAACCCTATGGCCTGTATGGGTGGACCCCCTACGTGACGAAGGGGGCTCGTGATGACTATCAGAATGTCACGTTGGGAGGATTAGATCCTCAGGTGAATGATGTGTATGATGCCTAGCAAGGAGGCATGCGAGATCTAAAATATCCTTAGGGGAATATCAAAGGCATTGAGGGCCTCTCCATGTATGTTCTAAGTCATTAGCTCATGATTGAGCTTGACTATGCCTAGTTGTCATGATGTGCCAACTACACAAGTCTTGAGAGGAAACCTCTCTTACTAAAAATTTTAGCCTCAAGGAAGGCCTTATCTTGATGAATTAAGCAATAAAGAAGCATACAATGTAAACAATGTGATTATCTTCTTTACATTTTAAAAGTGAGCCCTAGATTTTTTTGTGTTTTCAATTTGTTGTATCAGTAAAGTAACTCTTATCATGTTTTGCAAAGCGTTGATGATTTTCTCAATTGTTTAATGGCTTTCACCTATATGCTCGTAGCTCGACAACCTAGCTATGAACTCCAGGTCATGTAATCCCCCCAAAGTGTGGCAATGAAAGTCCACACCCGGGCAGGGAGCATAGGTCCTCCTAGATCCTCACCCATTTTCACCCAGTCAACATCATACCCTCCGAAGAGAAGTATATGCAAATTTTCTAGGCTACGAAAGGTTCTTGGATCCGGTATTGGTCTAGAACATAGGGTATATGGGATTTGGGCCAACGGATGGAAATCACCTCCACCATCATTGAAACCCTACTAGTGGTTGGATATGACTCCCAACTCACTAGCGTTTACTTTGGAACGTGGTGTGTGTGTGTTATTTTTAATTTGCATAAAAGGAAAGATGCATAATACAACACTCACATGATCATTTCCTACATGATATGCATAAAAATAATGTTTGGTATTTCAGAAACATGCATGATTAATCTACATGATATTTAGACAATGCATATTAATGATGAAGTGGCCTCTAATCGGGCCTCAAGAAAGCAATCCAACATACAAGGACACTTTAGCACATTGTATTCTAGGGCAGACTCCAATCAGAGATCCGATGTTCCTAGCAGTGCCTAATGAAACCCTAGAATAAAAAACCTAATGGACCTAATTCATTTCACCCTTTTTCAGTGTTTGTCCTACTTAGGTTACCATTTCATGCTTGTTGGAAAAATATAGACAGAGAAGACAAGAAAGGAAAATGATAGTGAAACCTACCTCAGGTCCACATTTGATCAAGCTTTATCCCACTATTCTTTGATTGGTCTGTTGTTGACCGTGGCTCTGATGCACGGCTATGACTATTACCCATGTTTGTCAACCACAGGCTAAATTTTTGATCCATGGATGTTAGTCACAGGGAGCACCTACCATAAAAAACACAAACACAGTCAATTAATCATGGCTAGATATGCGGAGTTCCATCGTGATCGCCTACTATAACCACCAAAAATGGCTCCACACCCAGTCTGACTATTGCAATTGATGAGAAATACACAAATAGGCATGCATAAATTGACAACAAGAAATAAAGCAAATACAAGGAATCCTTTATTAATTTCAATGGAGTCAAATTATAGATTTGTCCCTCTTAGGGATACCCATTTGATACATCAATTACAATAGTGCTTTAATCCCTCTCAAGGGTAGGTGCAATCAAAATGCCCTTCTAGGGTGACATGAACTGCTCTAGGGTGTCGATGACCCTCTTCTCCATGATTAGAGGTATTTGCTGTATTGAATGGCATGACCTTGTTAATCCTGCATTCAAGAAACAACAAGAAGCATGTTAAAAGCAAAGGTAGCCTCTCTTGATGAGGCCTTTAGAGGGTATTAGCATAAAAGATATCATGACTATCAATAATCAAGAAGATGCAAGAAATATGCTAAAACTATGTAAAACATGAAAATATTATCATAAAACATGTAAGCTCAAGAACATCTAACTATCTAGTAACCTAATTACAAGATTGAAAGCATGGAGGCATGAAAAAGATCCATTAGAGTGTTAAATGCCACAATGAAAGCAACATGCATAAAAACTATAAATCTATCTGTCAGGGTCTCTAAATTGCTAATTAAACCAGTAATAAAGCTAATCTAACCTAACTAAATAATCTGCAAAAGGAAAAACAAGGGAATCTCCCCTAATTTTCTCACTATACGAGTCCGATGCAGGGTGGCACTGTTGGACCATGGTTGAGATCCGGGCTCCCCTCCAAATAAGGGCTCCCTCTCTATCCACCTCTCAATTTTATGCTCAGGGGCTCCCTTGTGTTTCTTTTATTTGTGTGGGGGAAAAAGAGAATTTTTCTCTCCTCCCGCCCCCGGCCACCAACAAGAAAGAAAAACCAGCTTCACTACTCAATTGATAAAATATCTTCCAAACTTATCCCCAATTTAGAGGGGGATCTTATAGCATTGGCCTAGGGCTAGGGGTGGCTTCCTCATGAAGCCAAGATCAAGATTGGGCAGTTGAACCAACTGGATGGAAGTATCTAGAACCTTCCTCGCTCAAACCGCTCCAATATGCAACCAATTGGCCATTGCAACCAACTTTGGGTCGGATGAAGGCCAACTGACTCTGAGTGATGATCGCGACTGACATGCACGGTGAGCACTACTAACCATGGGTGTTAGTAGCGGCTAGCACTAACTAGGCAAAAGTGCCCAATTGAGTGGTAAAAACCATTGCTATACCTTGGATCTGTCCAAAGGTCCTCCATATGGTCTTCTAGCATGTCCCATATGAGTAGTCACCTTGGCATGATGCATTTTAGGTGTCTAATTACACAAATATGGGGCATTATAGACTATAACAACATTCAGACAAGATGTGCAGGTATTATGTGAAGCACTTAAGTAATGATATGATTCTCTTTGGAGCATTACTCTAATTTTTGGTGCTCTTCTCTCTTAGACAAGCTTTACTTTGAATGAGTGTATTTATTCTTAAGCACTAGCATTATGAAGTATTTTCCTTCCTTTGTGCCAAGTGGTATAATATTCATTACGTCATTGTGGTAAGTGTATAACCTTTCTTTGCATACAAGCTACCTCCAATGTACCAATTCACTTGATTCTTTCTTAATGCTTATCTTTGCCAATTATTTCTAAGTTGCTTGGCTCCTTTGTGATAATGAAATGTGATATGAATTTTCTTCAACATAGATGGATGGTTCTTCTCCAACATAGAAGGATGACTCTTCTCCAATTTAGATGGCTTCTATGTTAAAGAAAGACATGCAATGACTCTCCTTGTTGCTTGGGTAACAGTGATAATATTCTTTATGCCTTGTCTTTGCCAACTAGAATGAGTTACCTCCAAATTACACTATTGTTTACCTTGTTTTACTCCTTTTACTATAGGTTTTCCATCATGACAAGTATCATCTACTATGGCACTACTTCTTATTTTTATAGCAACGAATAATGGTGTCTTGTTACACCTTGATGAGGTGAGTGTTGAGATCTTTGACTGAATCTACTCTTAAGCACATTGGCTTGTGTTTTTACAATGGTTAATGATGGCCACTTGTAGATGTGATAATGAGCTATGTAGTATGTCCTTGAGACACTTAAACCTTTGTATCCCTTTTATGTTACGTAGAAGACAAGTATGGTGCTTATAAATAACTCTGTAATAACCTATAATAGATTTTTTAATTGCACCTTAATCCGAGACTCTCCTAGTCTTCGTTTGTAGCTTATTTTTCTGATTTGAGATGGTAACTTCCTTCTCCACTCCTTGGAGGTATATCACCCTTTTAGGTGGCTTCTCTATGCCACAATAAGCTACAGGTTTTTTGCACTAAATAGTGTCTTTAGACACTTTGATATTATGTTGATTATTGCACTTTGGTCTTCCAAATTAACTTAGCAACCAATGCACTTAATAACCTTTATAAGTAACTAGTATAATACACTAGTAATTTCTCCTTGTAAAGAACTCTTAAAATTAACTCACTAAAGTCTAAGCTTTAGAATGTAGTCTTCTTTGCTTCTAGTAGATAATAGGAATTTGATAGTTTTTCTCTGGAAATATATCTAACTCCTATTTTGATGTGCAGGTATTAACCTTAAAAAAATTGATCTTTTGCACTCCCTTGAAGACTTTAATATGAACCCTTCTCCTTGCAACTTTTAAACTCTAATATGGTGCTTAATGAAACTAAATAATGAACCGAATATAAGTGTTCAAATAATGAACCCTTTGCACCTAATTTGCTTACCTTTAAGATCTCTAAAGATGATGTAACTCTTGGTGATTAGATTCACCAAATTTCTACCCTTTACTAGATGAAATGACAACTCTTATTTGCTATCCAGAAAAACTTCTCAACTCACCAATTCATAGCTTTGTAACTCCTCTATCTTGCTACCTAAAACTATAGTTTGGTGGCTTCAACTCTCCTTTAGGATGTATCTTGGAAATATAAAACTTAGAAATTATTGATGCTGCCCAAATTGTTGCTTTCTTGTTGTCGTTGAATCTCAAAAATTTGGTAGGTAACTTCTCCAAATTGTAGCTAGGATTTTCCTTTAAGAACCCTTTATTTTTCTTCTATGAAATTAGTAATCATCCTTCTCCAAGTAAGACTTAAAATTATTCAAAGGTAATATTCAAACCTATTAGGTTTGATAGTAGCATCTAGCTCCTTCCTCCTTCAATCTCCTTGTTAAGATCTAAATTTAATCTAGGTCTTTTTCTCAAGAATTTGAAAGTCTTGAGGTCTTCACCAATATCCTCCAAAATTTGGTAATTTTCTTGCCAAATCCTTCTCCCTTGGGTTTTTTTGTCAGATGGCAACAATTGTCCCAATTTATCCACTATCAAGAACTTCTCCTTGGTGGTAAATTTCTCCAATGAGTTCTCCTAGTAACTCCTTCAATGGCCTTCTTCGAATCTCCTGTAATGAGACTCTCCAAGCCTTTTCATTATTTCTCCTTGATACCTCTTCTTAAGACCTCTTCTCTAGGGTATTTTACTTACAACTTCTCAAGTATTCTTGCTAAGAATTTATTGATGTATTATCTTGATTTTGTTAAATATATTGCTTTAGGAATGAGACCTTTGCTATTCCTTCTCTATCTCTTCCAAAATTGGAAGTTTTTCAATGGGACCTTCTATGGGTCTCTTAAATAGGACTACAAAACTAGTATTACAATATATAAAACAAAAACGAACAACACCAAAGCAATAAATAAAACCAATACACAATATATTGCACAATGAAGAGAGATAATATTTTATTGATATAAATGGAGCCTTAATCTCCAATATTACAACATGATTTGGTATTGATACAAATATTATAAATCTAGGGTTTCAAAACCCTAGTTCAATGAATAGTTGGTGTCTTCCGGCTCATCCTCGATATAAACAAGAGTGTGGGTGGGCTTGTGTATCCCTACAGACCACCCTAGCTACAAAAACTTCTAGAAGGATGAATACTACACCTACAATAGAAAACAATATTGAACACAAGCTTATACTGAGAGGGGGGTGAACAGTATAAGATAAAACTTTTACTTTTCTTTCCAAAGCAGTATTATCCAATATTATCAATTGTAATAATGAAACAATGCATATATCATCACACACATAAGAGATACAGATTTAATGTGGTTCACCCAATGTGGGCTACATCCACAGAGAAAATATTTCTTATAAATTTACTCGATAAATCTCTTGGGAACCAATTCCCTATTGCAATGTTTATGGGTACCAACCCAAAGGAGACACCAATATCCTATGCTCACGTTCATGGAACTCTATCCATAGGAGAAACCAATCCCATATACTCTGATTCATGGACCTCTACCCATAGGAGACACTGATCCCCTTTACTCTAGTTCATGGACCTCTATCCACAAGAGACACCATTTTCCTTTGTTTTGGTTTGTGGAACTCTATCCACAGGAGATACCAATCCCCTTCGATCTAATATACTCCAATACTTTACATAAGTCTTGCTCAAATTTTCTCTAAAATTTGCTCCCAACTCTACTCAAATCTAATCCAAGCCTACACACAAGGCTTGCTCAAATATGCTCACCAAAACCTGCTCAAATCTACTCCAAGCCTACACACAAGGATTTCTCAAGTTTTCTCACCAAAAACTTCTCAAATATGCTTATAAATCTACTCAAATATGATCACCAAAACCTACTCAAATTTAATCCAAGCCTACACACAAGGCTTGCTCAAATCTACTCACCAAAGCCTACTCAGATCTTCTCCAAGCCTACACACAAGGCTTGCTCAAATATGCTCACCAAACCTTGCTCAAATATGCTCACATATGATCACTCACTTGCTCAAATTTGATCCAAGCCTACACATAAGGCTTTCTCAAATATTCTCACCAAACCTGCTCAAATATTCCCAAATATTGCATACAAACAATGCTTATATATTTCCCACATATTGCACACAAACAATTCTCATAACTTTTCCAAAATTACTTTCTTCAACTAAAGTAATTTAGACATATTCTACCCAAAATTCTTCATGAACATAAAGAGAATGATATGCATTTCAAGTACCCAATATGTTCTTTCACATTCATTACGTCTGTCACTTTCTCATGTCTTACATTCATTATATTAAAGGATATCTTTTAATCTTAGCACTAGAAAACTGATCTTGTAATGCCTTTTTCTTCAATGAATCCTTTCATACTATCTTTGCACTAGATGATACTTTGATTTGATTTAAAAACAACCCTTCTATTTGTGTGAGACTATACTTATTTTTCTTATTTCCACATTCACTTTAAAATCAATCACAATGCACAAATTTATCCTTATCATCTACTCCCAAAATCAATCATATCCCATGCACAAATTTGCTTCACAAAACTAATATGTAATTGGGGCAAAACCCTACGGGTTCTCCCTTTGTAAATAAATTGATAACTTCAATAACACTCAAACACTGAATAACATATGCGAAAGCAGGACATATATCATACGAAATGAATATAAATCAATTAAATCACTTACCACTCTGGAAGGGCAGATCCCCGCCACAAAAGGGCAATAATGCAAATCGTAGATGAAGTAAAATCAATATGATAGATGATATCAAATAAAATATACGCATGGATATATACAGGTAGTATTTAAATTTTATAATATAGTCGAAGAATATATTAATTGAGGTATGTAACATGACTCCCCTCCTCGGAAAGCTTTGTCCTCAAAGATGGAAATGTCTAGAAAATACTTTCAAGTTCCCATGTAGTGTCTTCTTCAGGTAATACCTGCCATTTGATGAGAAATTCTTGGATATCACGACATATCAGTATGCGTGTTCTGCTTTGTAAAATTGTTTTAGGCTAGAGATATATACACCCTTCTTCAATGAGTACTGATAATTCTGACTGAGTGTGCACTTTCGGGACGATCACCTTCTTGAGACAGAAGACATGAAATACTAGATGTATACGTGATGAGAAATATAATTCTAATTGATACACCAACTCTTCAATGCGACACACAATTTTGTAAGGACCATAAAATCGAGGAGCCAAATTTTGACTAGACTTGATCTTCAATGATAACTGTTTGTAAGGCTACAAACGTAGGAACACCATATCACCAATATCAAATTCTCTTTCTGAATGGTGTGTGTCTTGTTGCTGCTTCATACGATTTTGTGCTTGGACCAAATTGTCTTTGAGAATGGTGAGCATTGACTATCTTTTCTGAAACTAATCTTCTACTTGGGCTACTTTGGAGGATCCTAGTACATAATTTTCTACTATTGGAGGCTTATTTCCATACAATGCTTCAAAAGGAGACAAATTTATGGAGTAATGGTAAGAAGTTTTGTACCACCATTGTGCCAATGATAGCCACTGACTCCATTGATATTGTTTATCCTAAACAAAACATCTTAGGTAGTACCCAAACATTTGTGAACTACTTTCATTTGGCCATTTGTTTGTGGATTGTATGCAGAAGGCATATTTAATTTGGTACCACTAAGTTGAAATAATTCCCTCCATAAATTTCTAGTAAATATGGGATCTCGATCACTTACAATATTTTTTGGCATTCCATGTAATTTGAAAATTGAGTCCATAATTACCTTAGCCACCTTGCTTGTTGAGAATGGATGTTGTAGAGCTTGTAAGTGAGCATATTTGGGGAGGTTATCAAATACCATGAAAATTACTATTTTGCCTTCTGATTTAGGAAGACCTTCAATAAAATCCATGGAAATATGTTCCCAATGACGATATGAAATGGGTAATGGTTGAAGCAACACTGGTGATTTGACTATTTTGCCTTATTGTTTTGGCATACTTCACATTTAGCTATCCATTGTTTGACCTCTGCTTTTAATCCTTTCCAAAAAAAATATTGTTTAACCCGCATATAATTTAAAAAAAAACCCTAATTACCTGTGGATGGAGAGGCATGTGACTCATAGAATCCTTGATTTGATTATAGAATTGTATGGAATGTAAATGCGATTCTTCTTCCTTAATATCTTATCTTCATAGGAAAAAAGGGGATGCTTGGGTGAACCTACTAATAATTCCTGAATTATTCGAGCAGTTTCACTATTGGACAACCATTCTTCCTGTAAATGAGATACCCATTGAGAACAAGGACCTGAAATAGCATTAATGACCACTTTATCTTCATATTTTCTAGATAATGTGTCTACTAACATATTTTCTTTCCCTTTTTGTACTCAATAATGAAATCATATCCCAAAAATTTAGTTAGCCACTTGTTTTATTATGGGTAAGAAAACCTTTGTTCTAGAAAGTGCTTAAGACTACTATGGTCTATTTTTATAAAGAAATGACTATTGATTAAGTAGTATTTCCATTTCTCCATTGCATGTCGAATAGCCAACATTTATTTTTCATATGTAGATTGGCCCAAATTCTTTCCTGAAAGTTTTTTACTTTCAAATGCTAATGGATGATCGTCCTGCATTAATACTTCCCCAATACCTGTTCCCGAAGCATCGCATTCAATGACAAACGGTTTGTGAAAATCTAAAGTTTTCAAAACTAGAGTAGTACACATTGCTTCCTTTAGAGCCTTGAAGGCTTTAGTGGCTGCTTTTGACCAATGAAAAACATCCTTCTTTGTTAAGGCTATGAGAGGGGCTACAATTTTACCATAGTTATGCACAAATTTGCAATAGTAGCCAATGATACCCAAAAAACCATGAAGTTTCTTGATGGTTTTAGGTAAAGGCCAATCTTGAATTGCCTTAATATTATTGGGATCCACTTTAAAACCTTCTTGGGATACTATATGACCAAGGTACTCAACTTATTGAACACCAAAAGAGCATTTAGATCATTTGAAAAACAAATTTTCCATGTGTAGGATATGGAGAACTCGTCCCACGTATGACAAATGATCCTTCCATGATTTACTATAGATGAGTATGTCATCGAAGAAGACTAGGACAAATTTTTGGAGGAATGGATGAACACAAGGTTCATGAGGCTTTGGAATATATATGGGGTATTGGTGAGACCAAAGGGTATGACCAAGAACTCATAATGACCTTCATGAGTGCGAAAATATGTTTTGGGAATGTCCTCCTCCCTAACTCTAATTTGGTAATACATTTTGCACCATGTAGTTCATCTAGTAGATCATCAATGATAGGAATAGGGAATTTATATTTGATGGTAATTTTGTTGAGGGGATGAAAATCCTGACACATCCACCAAGAATTGTCTTTTCAATAGGCCAAAACTACTAGTGAAGAATAGGGGCTAGTGTTGTGATGGATGACACCATGTTCTAATAGTTCTTGGACAATATTTTTTATTTCTATTTTTTGAGGTTGGGGATATCGATAAGGATGACCATTGGGTGGAATACTTCTTGGAATCAGGTGTATGGCATGGTCATGGGATATTTTGGGTGGTAATCCTTTTGGTTCTTGAAAAACCTCCTCATAGTTAGCCACAATGTTTTGTAGATATTCTGCTTGTATTTCTGGCAAATCTTGTGCAAAATTTTCCATGCAATTAATTTGGACTATGAATCCATAGCCACATTTTCTTAAAATATTTTCCATGCTATGTGAACTTACTATTTTTGATGGGGGTATGGGCATTCCTTGAAGGCAAATGGTCTTCCCATTCTTCTGAAATTCCATAAAGTGATGCTTATAATTAAAACCAACCATGGTTTCCATTTGTTCCATCCATGCAATGCCCAAAATAACTTTTGAATTCCCTAATTCCATGACAAAAAGAGGACCATGCCAAGTATAACTTCCCATTTGTAATTAAATTGAAGATGTTTAACCTAGGCATTTAGAAGTTTCCCTGCTTGTAGTTCTAACATGAAATTTGTCTTGACTGGAAGAGTATATGTGTAAATTTAATGCCCTAGAAAGCTTTGAGTCAATAAAGTTATGAGTACTTCATGAATCAATTAATACTGTCACCTTCCTTTGCTGAATGAATCCTGCTACCTGAAGAACACAAGCTTATACTGAGAGGGGGGTGAATAGTATAAGATCACTTTTTACTTTCTTTCCAAATCAATATCAATTAATGTCCTTAATTGCAATAACCAAATATAGTAGTGTGCATTAATAACTTAGATAGCAGTAGTAAGAAAAAGCACAAGTCATCACACATAATTGAGACACAATATTTAACGTGGTTCCCCCAATGTGGGGTACTCCACAAGATAATATCCTTATAAGATTTCATGCAGAAATAAGGATCCTTATCCAATACAATGATTTATTTGATCTTCTCAAAGCTAGGCAATAACAAGTTCACATAGAACTTGTCCAAATATGAATAACAAGCTCACACAAAACTTGTCAAAAACTGAATAACAAGCTCACACAAAACTTATCCAAAACTAAATAACAAGCTCACACAGAACTTGTCCAAAAATTCTCTAGCAATCTCACCAAGAACTTGTCCAAATATTCTCTAGCAAGATCACCAAGAACTTGCCCAAAAAACTACTCTAGCAATCTCACCAAGAACTTGCTCAAATATGGTCTAGCAAGCTCACCAAGAACTTGCCCAAATATTCTCTAGCAAGCTCACCAAGAACTTGCTCAAATTTTCTCCAACAAACCGTCCCAAAACTGTCCACAAAGTTGTCCATAAATTTATCCCAAAAATATCCACAAAGTTACCCCAAAACTGTCCAGAGAGCTGTCCTAAAACTATCCACAAAGCTGTCCCAAATCTATCCACAAAGCTATCCACAAAGTTGTCCCAAAATTATCCACAAAGGCCTTCTCAAAGGCTCAATCAATCATGCACAAGTAGCACTCAAATCTCATCCACAAATCTATCAAGGCAAATCTTCAAAGATGAACTCAACAATGAATGGCAATGTACTCTTCAATGGATAAAAACAATGATCCACAATGATCTCAACTCAACTCAACTCATAGAAGCATAATAGAATTGTTAGAGACTCAATATGTTCTAAGCTCAATATCAACTCAACTCATAGAAGCATAAAGAGAATTATTAGAGACTCAATATGTTCTAGTCTCACTCTCAACTCAAATCAGAATTATGGAATTATTTTATTTCATGGAACTTGACCAATCACCTTACACAATCACTTGACTAGGCTCAATCAAATCAACTCAACCAATCACCAAAAGGGACTACTGTTTCTCATAAAAAGCCTAGTCTAAGCATGTATCAACCAACTCAAATATTTCCAAAAATGCTCAACCATAAATATCACATAACAATGATACTCACGTTCTTTTTTAATTCTTTCACAACCAATGGGCTTCAACAACTATGTTTATAAAACAAGGTTTAAACACAACTCTCAAATCAGAAAACCTTGAAGCATTCAACCAAACACTTTCAAAAAAGAAACAACAATCAATCCTTTTCACTCCAATGATATTTTAGAATTAACCCACCATAAACAATCAATAGGAGAATGTGCCCATACCTTTTTGATGCCAAGAAGTTATCCACAAAATCTGCCACACTAAACACAAATTTCCTTTCCAATCTCAATAAGGGTTAGTGGACTTCAAATAATAATCACAAGATAAACATAACTCAATTTACACCATTTTACTCCAACTTAATAAACACATCCACCAAAGTCCTTTTTAATAAAAACCCTTATCAAAAATAATAATCAACGAGGCTCCCAAAAATATTTTTTTAACTCCTTATTTCTCCTAAATCTTAAATTTTCAATTTCATGAATATCAAATTAAATTAACTCATCCACCTCTAAAATAATAATCACAACCCTTATAAAAATAAATTTTAATTAAAAACTTTAATTATTCCTTAACCACCTTATAACTCCTATCCTAGGGCATCAATGAAATTAATTAGAGCAAAACGTAATTACCTCCTCAAGGGGATTCAAACCCCCAACTTGCCCACACCATGAACGCCTTAGCCACGACTAAGGTTGCCACATGATCTAACTGCTCATTCGAAAGGAAAAGGCACAATGTGCCTTAAGTCCTTCATCCCTTCCATGCAAACCAAAAGCGCTTTCCTTCCATTGCTTTCGAATGCAGTCAAGGAGATTCAAACCTTGATGTAAAGCGCTTCCACACACCTTAACAAAAAGCTAATTTCCAATGCACCACTCTATCCACAATGTCTTGGGCTTTCGACCAACCTTGGATTTATTCGTTATCTCCCTTTTCAAAATGATTTCCTCACGAGCTCTCTTCGGATGCTTGACCAACGATTAACACGAGCAAGGATTAATTTCAAATGAACCTTAGGATCCCACTTTTTATAGTCTTCTCCTCATTTTCGATGATGTCGGTGTATTTATTATTTTCCCTCTTTCTTTAGACATCGGCGCTAACTTTAATTTTAATTTTAAAATTAAAATTAAAATTTTAAATAATTAAAATTAAAATTAAAATTTTAAATAATTAAAATTTAAACTAAATATTTAAAATTAAATATCTCCATCACCGGGGCACCTTTTTTGATGAAAAGAAAGGCCAACCTAGATTTTAAGAAAAACCCATTTCAAATATGCTATCCATGGTTTTAAATAAAACATTTTATTTTGCCTACCTTGGTTTTCACAAAAACCCTAAATTTATCCATGCTTTCCAAAATATCATTTTCCCATCAAAACTCAATGTTATCCATATGATATCAATGATTCATGTGACATCAATGACAACATAAAATAACTCAAATTGCCAACAATCTCCCCCTTTGTCATTGATGGAAACACCTCTAAAGAAAAAACCACAATCACTACAAAAACCATCTCCAAGAATCAAAGCTGCTCCCCCTAATTCAATAATCTCTTATGGAGGCTACTCCCCCTAACTAAATGCTCTCTTTGGAGGCTGATCCCCCTAACTCAATGCTCTCCCCCTTACTCAAATCTCTCCCCATTTGACATAAATGGAAAAAGGGACACCTATGGGGCTAAAATATATGACTCTTAAACTTAGCACCCTCACCACCTTCTCTCTTGAGGTGATTAATTTTGGGGTGGGAGTACTTTTACTCCCATATCACATTGTTTATTTCCTCTATCAACTTCTTTCCATGTTTTTTAGATATCCTTATCTTGATGAATTACTTGATCTTCTTGTCTAGAACCTGTTTGACCTTCTTGCCTTGAACCTGTTTGACCTTCTTGAATCCTACACCATTTTGCAATATGCCCAAAGTTATTGCAATTAAAACACTTGATATTGTAGCCTTTGGATGGTGCCCATGTCCTGAATTCATTCTTAAAATAATTTCTATATCCATTCCTTTCATGAACCTTGTATTGTGAAGCTCTATTTTCATGACCATTATGACCATGACTTCTAAATTGTGAAGCTCTAAAACCAAAACCATGTTGCTCATTTAATTTGCACTGAAAAGCTCTATTACCAATCCTATTGCATGAGAAGCAATGTCCCTGAAAACCATACCTTCTTCCTTTGAAGTTTATTCTAGCAAAATCAAACTTCTTTGATCCATGGATCCTGCAGTGTATAGCCCTATGTCCAAATTCATTACAAGAAAAACAATGTCCTTGAAAAGCCCTTTGTTCATGCCTTGGTTCCTCATACCTTTCTTGAACATTATCCTTATGATCATTTTCAACTTGTGCATTGCATCCTTGAACCTTATTTGTAGCATCTAAATCCTCTTCATTAGTTTCTTCGTTGCTTTCCTCTTCAAGAATTTCTTTTTCTTTTGAACTTGATTCACCTATCTCAAAACAAGAATCAAACTGAATATTTGGAGCCATAGGAACTTTGGAAATTTCCTCACAAATCTTAGGTGCTTCCGTGCTTTCATATTTTAGAACTTCCTTTCCTTTTAAGTGTGATTCCCCAAACCTAAAATATGAGACCTTTGGTGCTCTGGAATTGATGTAGGAACAATAGTATGAAGCTATATTATTCATCATAATGCAAGTATATATAGAATTACAATGGATGTTATGTAGGTTAAGTGGTTGCAACAATTTGCCAAACATGGCCAACCACTTAACTACTAGTTAACCAAATGCTAACTAGGGATGTCCATTTACTGCTAGAGGAAAAAGGAGATCTCTAAGAGTTAACAATGATCTAACAACATGCTAACAACATGCTAACAACCTATTTCTAACATGGGCATACTATGCCTCACGTGAATACAAAGTGCAATGAAATAGGAATAGTAAATAATAATAATAATTAACTTAGGCTTAAGTGGATAAGCCTAAGTTATCCTCAACACTCCTCCCAACCATATAAGCATTGGACCCCAATGCTCTCAACAAATATGGAAATTCATGGGCCATATCATGGTGAGGAATCCAACGAGCCATGTGTGGAAAGTGATCGCAACGAGCGACAAGGTAAGTAGTGGAAGAACCCTATCTAGTGTGATGAGTCTTCATCTCGAAAACTCTATATAAAATGAGCGAAAGCTGACGATCAGGTGCCACTGCTACTGTAGGACTAAAAATAGGATCAGGTACCAAAAGAGGGTCCTAAAATGGTGTCTTTGGAAAGCGATGCTCATCCAAAGGAACCCAAAATCTGCCTCCAACCTGTGGTGAGTGAGGATTGTGATGCTTTCACACCACTCCCTATGGAGTCTCCTACAATTCCTATGGTACCTTGCCTAGAAGGCTCTGCCGATGCTGAGTAAGGGAAGTAACCTTAGCTTACTCCTCAACTCAAATCAGAATTATGGAATTAGTTTGTTTCATGGAACTTGACCAATCACCTTACATAATCACTTAACTAGGCTCAATAAACTCAACTCAACCAATCACCACAAGGGACTACTCTTTCTCACAAAAACCCTAGTCCAAGAATGTATCAACCAACTCAAATGTTTCCAACAATGCTCAACCATAAATCTTACATAACAATGATACTCATGTTCTTTTCTAATTATTTCACAACCAATGGGCTTCAACAACTATGCTTATAAAACAAGGTTTAAACACAACTCTCAAATCAAAAAACCTTGAAGCATTCAACCAACCAGTTTCGAAAAGGAAACCACAATCAGACCTTTCCACTCTAATGATATTTCAAAAATCAACCACCATAAACAATCAATAGGAGAATGTGCCCATACCTTTTTGATGCCAAGAAGCTGTCCACAAAATATTCCACACTAAACACAACTTTCCTTTACAATCTCAATAAGGGTTAGTGGACTTCAAATAATAATCACAAGATAAGCATAACTCAATTTACACCTTTTTACTCCAACTTAATAAATACATCCACAAAAGTCCTTTTTAATAAAAACCCTTATCAAAAATAATAATCAACAAGGCTCTCAAAAATATTTTTTTAACAACTCCTTATTTCTCCTAAATCTTAATTTTTCAATTTCATGAATATCAAATTAAATCAACAACTCATCCACCTTTGAAATAATAATCACAGCCCTTATAAAAATAAAGTTTAATTAAAAAATTTAATTATTCCTTAACCACCTTATAACTCCTATCTTAGGGCATCAACGAAATTAATTAGAGCAAAACATAATTACCTCCTCAAGGGGATTCGAACCCCCAACTTGCCCACACCGTGAATGCCTTAGCCATGGCTAAGGTTGCCATACAAGCTAGCCGCTTGTTCGAAAGGAAAAGACAGGATGTGCCTTAAGTCCTTCATCCCTTCCGTGCAAACCAAAAGTGCTTTGAGCGCTTTCCTTCCAATACCTTTGAATGCAGTCAAGGAGATTCAAACCTTGATGTAAAGTGCTGCCACACACATTAAAAAAAATCCAATTGCCAATGCGCCACTCTGCCCACAATGCCTTGGGCTTTCGATCAACCTTGGATTTATTCATTGTATCCCTTTTCAAAATGATTTTCGCAGGAGCTCTCTTTGTATGCCTAACCAATGATTAACACCGAGCAAGGGTTAATTTATAATGAACCTTAGGATCCCCCTTTATATAGTCTTCTCCTCATTTTCGATGACGTCGGTGCATTAATGATTTTCTCTCTTTATTTAGACATCGGCGCTAACTTTAATTTTAATTTTAAAATTAAAATTTAAACTAAATATTTAAAATTAAATATTTCCATCATCGGGGCACATTTTTTGATGAAACGAAAGGCCAACCTGGGTTTTAAGAAAAAACCATTTCAAATATGTCATCCATGGTTTTAAATAAAACCTTTTATTTTGCCTACCTTGGTTTTCACAAAAACCCTAAATTTATCCATGCTTTCCAAAATATCATTTGCCCATCAAAACTCAATGTGATCCATATGACATCAATGATTCATGTGACATCAATGACAAAATTAAATAACTCAAATTTCCAACACTACCTTTATTGTATGGTGAGAGGATAACCCCATAAGAGCATGTACTAAAATTGTCATGGTATCTTCCTCATCTACAACCTCCTCGTGTTCACTTTGGTCATCGACTGTGGGCTCCTCAAGTGAGTTGTGTTCCTCTATTTCTTCATCTTCCTTGTTAGTATATTCAATTTGAAAATTTTGTCGTGGTATACATGCCTAATATTTTGGATGATGAGTGCAATATTTATAGTATAAGTATCTTGATGGTTGATTGTTTCTGCGAATAGAGTTGTTGTGAAATTGAGGTCGACCATATGAATCACATCGTGTGGATGTTCCCAGTTGCACCTTCTTCTCTGCCAACTTGGTAATCCTTATACACTCATATATCCTAGATGGATTTTGTAAGTCCACTTTGAATTTAATATTCTCTTTCAACCCATTTCTAAAAGTAGCTACCACCACATCTGGTTGTAAGTGTCTTGCATAGTGAAGCATACTAGTAAATTTTGAGATATAGTCCACTATCGATCCCGTCTACTTAAGTGACAAAAACCACACTGTGTAGGAAGCTGTGGGACATTCATCAAATCTATGAAGAAATGTATCGATGAAATCATTCCAGTAGATGTTTCCCAACCACTGATAAGCTTCAGTGCCCAATTTGGTTACAGCAAAAGAATTTTTTTTTTGAGTCTTGGAATTGGTATAAGTCTAAAATGCCTTCCATTTTAGCTATCCACCCACATGGATAATGACCTTCAAAGGTGGGTATGTCAATGCATAGAAAATTAACTCCAGTAGGACCTCTTAGTTGGTGGTGAATATTATGTCTATCTTGGTACTCATTATTCCTCTATCTCTGGATGTGATTTTGGGAAGGTCTACCAAAACCACTTTGTTGCTCAAATACTTCTTCATTTTCCATATCCTAATTATTTCTTTGACCTCTTTGGTGTGTATAGTCTTCATACTGATGCTCAGTACTCCAGTGGTTTGGGCTAGGAGGATTTGGTTGGATTTATCTTTCGAATAGTTCGGACATCCTGAAATTCATGCTCTTAATACTATCTACTAAGGATAATAAGACCTCGTTAGTGACCTTGGGGCTTCCTATTTCCTCTTGTGTGAGGTTCTCATGGGAGGAATTTGGGGAGGGATTGGATGCAATTTTTTAAACAATGGATGATCCGAGTTAAAGCTAGTAATTCCTAAATGAGAAAAAGAGTTTTGTGTACCTTTGCTTCTAGGAGGACTTCTTGGTGATTTCAATATCCCTTTGGTTGAGTTATCCTAACTTGGAAATCACCCATTTGGTCCTTTTGTCCACATTCTACTCCTGCACTCTTCAGATTTCCTTGGTTAGAAGCTCTTGTGCTTCAATTTTTTGCAAAATTTTGGTTGGCTTTGGTAAAAAAAAAATGGTTGTTCTCTGCTTTATTGTCACTCCAACTATGACGTAGATTTAATTGGCTCTCCCCTTTTTTGAATTTAATAGCAATGTGAAAGTTTGACACCTGATTTGAAAACAATGTGACAATTTGAAACCCGATTGTGATAGTTTGACACCCAATTCAAATTTTGTGATACCACTAGACACGAATTAGAATGATGCTGAACCCTGACTTGAACACTAGATCGATACAAACTATCGAACAAGATGTGGAAATGCCAAAGACCGCCCCAGACTAAACACTGGACTCTAGACCAAAGACATGACACTCGAGACAACACAAAGGTCCAAGATGCTGGACAACTGTTGAATGAAATGATGCGAAACACTAGACCAATGACAACATGAAGGACCTAAGGGGAAAGACGCAAGAACGAGAGTAGATTAGATAAGACATGGGATAATTTGACCAATAGACATGATGCAGTACAATTGAATGAATGATAGATAACCACGATGCACAAGACAACTGGTAGAATAAATATAGCTTATGCACGGAGGAGGAAGGGTAGCCATGTGACTAAAGTCACACTCTAGAACTATCATCTTTCATGTTATAAACCACCTCGCATCCGTGTGCACGCTCAATGTGGGATATAAATCTCAGTAAAAAACTAAAAAAAAATTATAAACCTCGTACCTTAGGTTATAACATGAAATATTTAATTTCGAGTGCGTTGATTGGCTAGTAGAGATTCCTTTTGTGTTCGGATGGAAATACAATTTTTTTTCAAGATGCTTGGGCTTGGAATCCAAACGATTGGTGGCATGGTATTTTGGATGTCGTAGAATTTGAAAAAAATTGTGAACTTCTAGGTGTTGGTAAGTTGATAGTAAAATTTCTTTCATACCTTTAGAATCCTACGAGAATTCTGTGATGTCTCTGATGCACTCCGAAGTGTCATCAACATGGCACCCTACAGTGGATTAGAATTCGATTATTTTCTCCAAATTCCTAACAAAAACTATTCACTACGGTATAGCTCCTTTGAAGGAATGCACACCCAATTTTGTTCGTACATACTGCTGGCTGTAGTTAAAGACTCTTTTATCCTTTTTTGGAACCCGTTCTACATTTACCACTTTCCCCAAGAGCTGAATTTGATACCACTTGGGGCAGAACCCTACGGGTTCTCCCTTCGTAAATAAATTGATAACTTCAAGAACACTCAAACATCGAATAATAGATATGAAAGTAGGACAAATATATCATAAGAAATGAATATAAATCAATTAAATCACTTGCCACTGTGGGAGGGCAGATCACTGCCACCAAAGGGCAATAATACAAATTGTGAATGAAGTAAAATCAAGATGATAGATGATATCAAATAAAATCTATGCATGGTTATATATACAAGTAGTATTTAAATTTAATAATATAGTCCACGACTATATTAATTGAGGTATGCAACAATAACCCTTGCACTTTCATTTCCAATATCACTCAAAACCAATGCACAAATTTGCTTCACAAAACTGATCTATAACTCTTGCACTTTTATTTCCAATATCACTCAAAACCAATGCACAAATTTGCTTCACAAAACTGATCTATAACTCTTACAAATTTATTCCCAATATTAATCAATACTAATGCACATCAAATCAATTCTTATACTTCCAACCATATGACATCAAAAATATTTTCTTTAAACAAAACCACCTTGAGAAGGAGTTAAATCACCATACCTCTAAAAACTGCCTTGATGATGATGTGCCTTCAAAACCTGTCTCAAACATAATTTTTCTTTCTTATGCCACTTCAAAAGTTAGTTAGCAAATATCCTTTTCAAATCATCCACATTAAAAACCTTTCTCAAAAATATGTGCACAATAAGGCTTGAAAATAATATTTTATAACTCCTTTTTGGTCTTCACAAAATAAAGCTTTTCATAACAAACCCTCAAATTTCCCTTCTTCTATCATGCAAGAATACAATTAAATATAAACCAAAATACACCTTATATCTCCTTTTCTAATATTCAAAATTTACAATTTCCAAATAAATCCTAATACACCTTATGTCTCCTAAAATTAACATGCAGAATTTACAATTACCAAATAAACCTTAGTACACCTTATATCTCCTAAAATTAACAAAAATATTTGCCCTTATTCAAATCAACGAACGATTTCCTTTCAAATTATATTTAAATAAAAATATTTGTCCATACCTTCAACCAACATGCCAAGTGAATGAATTCCTTTCTCTGCCTTACAAAAATAGTGCCTACAGATTTTGACCCTGTGACCTACTGTCCTCTAGCACCTTAGAACTAGCCAAGCGACCAACTAGGCTAGCCACCCAGTTGAAACCTAAGATGCAACAATTTAACTTTATTCCCACTTCACTTGCATTTTTCTTTGACCTTTTTCTTCTCTGTTTCAATGCACAAAAATGATATTTGAATTGCGTACACACTTAGACATTAGCCAAATGAATTAATTTAACACATATATATATATATATATATATATATATATATATATATATATATATATATATATATATATATATATATATATATATATATATATATGGATTTTTCTTTTATGAGGGTACATTGGTGCTCATATACTTTTTCTTATACGTTTATGACATTGGCACCATTTTCTTTTGAACCCTTATTCATCGATGCTCATTTTCTTTTGAAACCTTATATTATAATATTTAAAATAAATATTATAATATTATTTTTAAACCTTTGTCCCTTTGAAAAATTAAAACTCCTTTTTGTCTTTAAACCTTTGCCTTCTCTTGTGGTCTTTAAATATTTTTCCAAGAAAATATAATATTATATTTTAAACCTTGTCCTTCTTCATAATATTTAAATTTGATATTTAAATATTATAATTATTCTCTTAGAAAAATATCTTGGAGATATACCTTGCCTTGAATTATGTCCATATACCTTGCTTTGAATTTTATCCATTGCTTGCTATCAAACTCATGGGAAATATTTTTGCCTTGACTACCATGCACCTTTGACATCAAAATATTTCTACCTCATGTACCATTTGACATCAATGACAACTCAATATACTCAATATTTCCAACAAATATAAAGGGGTTAGAAGCACCTGCGGGGCTCCACTATGTGAGGTCCTCTAGAAGATAAAATCTATAAACCCTAGATGTTGTAATATAGAACTACAAATAGAAATGAAAGAATGTAAATAAATGATACAACGAATATTTTTACCTTGTTGATGCTAATCTCTATTCCTGTTTCTATTGTTGATGGTCACGCAAATGCCCGAAAGCATTTGAGGGCTTACAGATTGTAAATATTACTATGAGAAATGCCTAGAGGTATTCGATGATGACTGTGAATGCCCAAAAGCATTCTAGAAATGCTCAGCAATATTCTATGGACTCTAGGGGTATTCAAGAATTAAGGGAAGTGAGGCAGAACTAGATCTGGTTTGTGAGGGTTTGGTGGCAATAAAAATAGGATGGGAAATGACAACAGTGATGGAAGAGGATGATAGATAAATGGCTAGGGAAAATATTCAAATTTGGTACCAAGGATAATTTTTGTGGACCTTGATTCATAAAAATGAATCACTTTTATAATCTTCCCTTAAACATGTTAGGGTTTCAACAACACAAAATGGGCGATCAAGATTAAAACATGAGGAAGGGTGGAGATTAAGCTTGGGCAAGTGACATGGATTGATATGGATGGATGGATAAGATTAAAATGTGGTGGATGACTAGGATTTATTCATATAAATACATATATATTTTTTAAATATATAAATATAAATATAAAATATTAATATTTATGTATATATTAAATAAATAAATACATACATATATATATATATATATATATATATATATATATATATATATATATATATATATATATATATATAATGGATGGTCATGATTGGAGGACACAAATAGATGACAAGTGGCTAGATTTTGGTGTCTATAGATGCCCCTTTTTGTATCGCATTGCATGAAACACAATGCGGTGCAAAATACAAGACACCTGGTTTGGCATGATGAAGCAACTTTCTTTCCTTGGAGCGCAAAGATGATTTTGAAGACAAAAGAATTTGTATGTGTAGCTTATACCATCAATTGGTGAATGAGTTAAAAATGAGTCTCATGAGCTAATTGAAAGGATTGCAAGTAATGCAATTAAATGGTGCAAGTGCAAGTGTATGATGTAAATGCAAATGATATGAATGATGTAAATACAGATGATATGAATGATGTAAATTGATGTCATTTTTGCCCCAACAGATTAAAGGGGTTTTTGCCAAGTGTATATGCCATGATAATGTAAGATTTATCCCATTGTAGGAAATAAAAATCAAGTTTGGTTACCCCAAGTTTGGGGTGATTCCATGTTGTTGAAGAAAGTGCCTTTTGGCATCATTGAAATGCAAAGATGCAAATGCAAAAAAAAAAAAAAATAGTCTATCCTCGGGGCCACTCATGATTGTAGCTAATTCCCACATGAAATTCCTAAACGGTTGCTCAATAAATTTATTTGTCTTGCATCCTAGGAGACTGGTGCAATTGTAATGGAAATTATGAAAGTTATCCATGTTGGGAACCCCATGGAAAAGGGCATCAATGACAGTTGTTGAGAAAATTGGTCTAAGCATAGTCTCACTCAAAATATGAGGGACCAAAAGTGATTTTATTTTTGAATAAGGAGATATTGCATTATGAAAATGTCCAAGCGTCCTTATGGTGATTTATTCATCTTACCGAATTGCATGGACAACCAATCACTATAATCACCAAGGAGATAGAATAGACCACTAGATACAAGGTTCACTTGAAATTGTATGTGAACTTGGCAAATTTTTGATGCAAATGTAATTTTTGGTGGATTTGATGATGTTGAAATGAATATGTGATCATGAAAAATATATTTATGAATTAATTGCATGAGTTTGTGAAAAATTTTATTGGTTTTGGAGCATTTTTAGAGCAATTTTGGATAATTTTATGAATTTTTGAGTTGCTAACAAAATTTAACCACCCAAATCAATCCATGTTATCACAAATATGAATGAAAGGATGAAGTGGATGATTATACTAATGAATTTGGTCATTTTGTGAAAATTTGGATTGTTTTAGTGCGCTTTGAAGCTTGTTAGGTGATTTTGCAACTTTTGGTCGCAAACAGAAATCCCACACCAAAATTAATTTTTTTTATTTCAAAAAATATGATATGATGATGAAATGAATGTATGGATAGAGTTATTTTGTGGAGGTAAGCTACATTTTTGGATCATTTTGGTCTTTTTGCAAATTATGAAGCCAAACATCAACTAGCGTTCATATCATGCATAAATTTCGGTAAGTGTTTGTAAATCTACAGATGTTAGTCAATATTTTAATGCACTTGTGAATGTCCATAGGCATTTCAACACACCAAAAACAACTATAAATAGCCTACAGAGGTAAAATTAAATTCATTCTTGCATTCACAAGTTTCAGAAACTGCGTCTAAAGGAAAGTGAGTGAGTGGAGGAGTGAAGGAGTGCAGGAGAGCGGAGGCTATGGCGATGGAGGGTGTGGATGCAGTAGTAGGATTAGAGGTGCATGTTGTTGAGGTAAGTACCCTTGAAATTTTTATTGGAAATGAGGTGTAGTTTTTTTTTTTAATTATGCAATTGAATATGACATTAATGTGTTTGCATTGTGCATGTGTTGTGCTACAGTTGAGGATCTTGGAGGCTCAACATAGGTTCTCACCCCTCATTTCTAGGGTTAGAAAGGTGCTATAGAAGGAGCATTGGTATTGGTTGGAGGATATGGGGCTAGATGGAGTAGCTCATATTTATGTGGCAAGGGTAGATGAGGGGTATCTATCTATCTTGATAGAGAGATAGGATCTAGATAGGGGGACCTTTTAGCTCTCTACTGGTGAGGTGACTATGACACTCGAGGATGTATACCACATCCTTTGAGTACTATTTTAGGGGTTATGTGTCGATGTTGGACATGATAAGGGGCATGCGATGAGCCAAATCGTTGGATATGTGGCACAAAATTGGATCAACAAATCACAAACAATCTTCGTAAAATAGAGAAATCGCAATAGGATCTAGAGCTTTCATATTACTGTTTAAAAAAATGGAGATACAAGCCAAAACCCCTGCTTACAATTTTGAAATTCCCCTATAATACCCTATTTTCCCTTTTCTTGCCTAGGACAATTCATTTAAAATTTGAATTTTAGAGGTAAAACTTCCTGGGGTCATAACTCCTCGCTCATTGCTTGGATTGACTATTAGTGCATATTTTTAGAAATATCTTGAAAAGATATACAATTGTGTAGTGCCTTAAATGGAACTACAACCAATTTTTACCCCTCTAAGAGGCCTATAAGGTCTTCAAATATCACCTTTAAGTTTTAGTGGTAGGATTTTCACCATATCACAATAAAAATTAATACAATTTTTGGATGATGCAAGATCACTCTTACACCACTAGATGCTCCTGCATCAAGATCTATGGTGGGATGTGAGTATGAAGGGTGGAGGTATTAGGTACCTGGTGATGTATGCTGATAAGAATTTGGAGGCGTTTCCCACCTTGATCATGTTCCTATTGGCCAACATAGTGACACCAAATAGTACTAGCTATCGATTCCCATGGAACATGATTAGGTTGGTATATGATATGATCAATGAGCCTTGGGTGTATGCATGGGTACTTGATATACTAGATTAGATGTACTAGGATTTGTATGAGGTGAGAAGGTAGGGTTGAAAGGGGTTGGGTTGTAGTGTACTACTATAGTGTTGGGGTTGGGAGAACTTTAGTGTGGCTCGACCTGTGGGCTTGCCTATTGAGGCATGGGATGGGGAGTAGCCCTATGCTATGATATGGTGAGTGGTTGAGGAGGTGTATTCAATTCATCCTAGCCACACTAGATAGGAGTATACAGATATGTGGGAAGGGCTAATACCTAATCAAGTGCATTGAAGACCATGGTGAGGTACCACTTGGACTAATAATAGGGAGTAACTATAGAGAGTCTAAAAGGTGAGATGGGTGGTTGGGATGCACAAGAGTGATGTGGATTTGATCTAGTTATCATGGGTGTTATGATATTTTGGACTGTGATATGAGGTTTCTGAGGCACCAGTGCTGTAAAGGCACCATCAGGATGATATAGGTCTACCTTTTGCTAAGGCATAGAGGGTGACCTATGAGGATTATGAGGAGATAGATCTCCTTGATGTGGATGATGTAAGGACTACCATGAAGTATGGTTCATGGTTCACTATACAACCACCATGGGTAATGAGTTAGGTAATGGATGAAGGAAATGAGGATGATGATGAGGCAAATACCAAGGTGGAGGAGGCAGATGAGGCTCCCATATGTCAGAGGCATCAACAATATAACAATTGAGGGATGCAGGTGAGATATGCAATAGAGAAACCTCTAGATATTTTAGGTGATAGTTATGGTGATGATGATATGGAGGATGTTCTAGAGAGACCTCCAGGTCATAGTGAGGATGAGTGGATTAAGCTTGAGCAGATGGTGGTAGAGCGATATGCAGAGATAACAACTCAAGATGTAGATATAGCTCGACTGCGGGTGGAGATAGAGGTACAAGAAATTACATGTTGAGATGAGGATAGAATTACAAGGCTCCATGTAGAGCTAGCATAGAGGGACCATCACTAGAGGTATGATGTATTATGCCTTATATCATGAGATGGATTATCCAAGAGTTGGAAGATTTATTGATGCAACATAACATTGGGCTACCAGATCGATCCTCTTCCTCCATATCTGGGACTATTAAGCATAATAAGTCTAGGCATAGCAGCTCTAGGTCTAGGGCTCCTTCAGGATCACATGGATCCTCTTATAGGCGATAGATAGTGCTTAGATGCACTTTTTGTATATGAGCCTTGGTGCTCCATTGTATATGGCCTTCGGGCATTCATTGTATATACAATATATATATATATATATATATGAATTTTACTTTTGTGTTATGATTTTATGTGAATGCATGTGTATATGTGTGATGGATGATAATGCAATGATAATATGTATGAATGTAAATGAATTAATCCTCTAATGATCATTCATAGTTTAATTTTTTTTCTTGACCATGTCATAGAATTATTGTTTAATCAAGGGTACCAAAATGGTGGTTTATGAAATGAAAGACTCATGTAATTATATGGATGTTGATATGGAAAACTAACATGGATGTTGACATGGAACACTGACATGGATGTTGACATGAAATACTGATTATTTTGTAGAGACTCAGACATTCTAGTGATATCTGACAAACTCACTAAATTTTTTCTAATTTCTCTAAGAACAAATGTGTGTGCAATGAATTCATTTACTGATTCATGAGTATGGTAACGAGTCGAGGAAATCAAGAACCAATAGATGTGCAAGTGAGTTCAATAAACCATCTTGAGTAAATTGAGATAAAACCTATCATGGAGAAGACCAAGAAGCTAGTTTATCCATATGTGCGGTCATAGGTATCTTCAAGAGAGATGTGTCACCACACATGAGCATAATCCACTAGTAGTCAAGCATCTATAGCCCTAGTGGAGATTAGCTCCATAGTTCAAAAATATGATCTCTAAGATTTGGGGATTCAGACTACCTAACCATCTGACTGGAAATATAGTTCTATCCTTACAACTTGAGGATTTGTGGTTTGTGATGTGTAAAATATTTAGAGCTTTTGGGAATCGAATTCTCAACCAAAGTGTGATGACAATTTTACCCTATCCTTACTACTCATTCTTTTGTTTGGAAGTGATTGTGATAGTGATGAAAACCACTATTTTTTTTGGACTATGTGCATTATGGGACAAGCAAGGATTACTCTTTTTTCTTTGAGGTTCAACCCAATAAAGGTGTTATCCCTCTTTGATACAAGATGTTTTTTAATGAAGAACATAAGCTTATACCGAGAGGGGGGTGAATAGTATAAGATAAAACTTTTTACTTCTCAATCCAAATGATAACAACAATAATATCAAAGTAGTAAACAATGCACACATCATCACACACATGAGAGACATGATTTAACGTGGTTCACCCAATGTGGGCTACTCCATGGAGAAAATATTCCTTATAAATTTTTCTCAATGAATCTTTGGGAATCAAATCCCTATTACAATGTTTATGGACCTCTATCCAAAGGAGACACCAATCCCCTTATACTCTGGTTTGTGGATCTCTCTCCATAGGAGACCTCTATCCCCACTACTCTGGTTTGTGGATATCTTTCCACAGGAGAACTCTATCCCCTCTGCTCTGGTTTGTGGATCTCTCTCCACAGGAGAACTCTATCCCCTCTACTCTGCTCACAAATATGATCTAATATGCTCACAACACTGATCCAATATGATCACAAGTCTACCTCTAATCTACTCACAAGTCTACCTCTAATATGCTCATAAGTCTACCTCAAACCTACTCAAAAATCTATCTCTAACCTGCTCACAAGTCTACCTCAAACCTACTCAAAAATTTATCTCTAACCTACTCACAAGTCTACCTCAAATATGCTCAAAAGTCTACCTCTAACCTGCTCATAATTCCTGCTCAATTCTGCTCAAATACATACTCATAACTACTTATAACACATGCTCAAAAAGGTTTCACAAATATGCAAAAACTTATCTTCAAACCTAGCACAAGTAGTTCACAATATCTAGCACAAATATCTCAAACTTCTTTCAACAATAGAAGCACACTTGTTCTCAAACTCTATCCCAAATATATCCAAAAATATTCAACAATGAATCACAAATCCTAACTCAAATATTTCCAACAATGCTTATCAAACAATCCTTTTCTCTCCAAAGCATTCACTTCAACAAAACACTTTAAACAAGGAATGATGTGCCCATACCTCTTAGTTTGCCCTTATGGAGATATGTCTTCAAAAACCTGTCTCACAAACACCTGATTTTTCTAGTGCCACTTCAAGGGTTAGATAGCAAAATACTTTCTCAAACCATCCACATGAATTTCCCTCTCAAAAGGATATGCTCAATTTAATTCCAAAACAATGCTCTATAACTCCCTTGGTTTTTCAAAATAAAGCATCAAATCATGAACCAAGTCCTTTAAATTTAATGCCACTATTACAAGCAATAAAAACACATTTTACACCTTTTATCTCCCTACTTTCATGAAATAATTTCCAAACCACTTAATGACCCATAACATTGATTTACAAATTTAAATCAACCATTTACACCTTATCACTCCTACTTTTGCATATAAAAATAAATTTTTAATGACAACAATATCTTCAAAACATTTGGCAAAAATAAATTATCCTTATACCTCCTATTTGCCAAAAACCTTTATACCATAGCACACCCCTCAAACACCAAGCAAAGCAAATATCAAACAACCTTAGCGCATACCTTTTTCAAAAATTATTAATGTTGGCGTGGACGAGAATCGACCCTCTAACCTCAACCTCCTAACGCAGGTGCTTAACCGCTTGCGCTAGCCAAGCGGTTGAGACCTATCGTGTAGGCCTCCACCTTTGTTCCTTGGCGCGTTCATTGAAAAAATAAAAACTCTTCAAAAAATTGGTGCTAGGGAGAATCGAACCACAGACCTCCACCTTCCAAACATCTTAACACAAGCCTAGCCACCGTTGGGCCACCCTGGTGGATGACATCAAGGGATGCATGAACCTTTCGTTAATTCGTCCTCCTTCTACGCTCCGAAATCAGTGCTATCCTCTTGTCCTTATTCGCTGTCACACTTGCACGATTTCTCAAATGTTCGCATTAATAATAGCACACACTTCTTTGCAAAGACCTTAGGATATATATATGCTTTCCATGCATGTTTTAGACGTCGGCCCACCTTTCAAATTAATTTAAAAATAATTCTATTTATTTTTGGCGCCATGCAATTTTAAACTTAGGTTTTATAATATTTTTAAAAAAATATTATATTAAACCTTTTGCCTTGGGTCTTTTTCACCAATGAGAAGTAAACCTTTTGCCTTGGGTCTTTTTCACCAATGAGAAGTAAACCTTTTGCCTTGTCAATTAAAATATCTCTTTCCTTTTTATTTACCAAATGAAGCCCTTGTTATTTCCAAATCTCCCTTAATAATATTTAAATATTATAATTTAAATATTATAATCCTTTTCTTCAAAATTCTCTTTGCTTGCTTTTACAACCATGGAAAATTTCTTTTTCCTACCATTGGATTCCAAATCTACTCCCCTTGAGAAATTGCTCTCCCTGACTGAATGCTCTCCCCTTACTCAAATATCTCCCCCTTTGACATCAATGGCAAAGGGACTCCTTTGGGGCTAAATATAAGACTCTTAGCTCAGCCCCCTCCCCACCTCCTCTCCTTGAGGTGATTAATTTTGGGGTGGGAGTAAAACTACTCCCAATTTCCTTCTAAGATACTCAAAAGTTTCCTTTGGAAGTGGCTTAGTGAAAATATCTGCAATCTATTCCTTTGTAGTAACATATTCCAATTTGACTTGCTTATCTATCACCTATTCTCTCAAAAAATGATATTTGATCGAAATGTGCTTGGTCCTTGAGTGCATCACTGGATTCTTTGAAATTTTTATGGCACTTGTATTATCACATAGTATGGAGATGGGATGATCATGCTCAATCTTGAAGTCCTTTAAAGTTTACTTCATCCATAACACCTGTGTACAACAAGCAACCACTGCAATGTACTCTACTTCTACTATGGATAAGGATACTGATGCATGTTTCTTGCTTAGCCAAGAGACTAAACAATCTCCAAGAAAGAATGCTCCTCCACTTGTGCTTTTTCTGTCATCAATACTGCCTACCCAATCTGCATTTGTATATGCTATGAGAGTGAAATTGTCACTTATGGGATACCAGAGTCCAAAATCCATAGTCCCTTTTAAATACCTGAGAATCCTCTTTACTTCCAGTACATGTGTTTCCTTTGGTGTTGCTTGAAATCTTACCACCAGTCCCACTACCTGCATTATATCTGGTCTTGTAGCTGTGACATATAGTAAGCTACCAATCATAGATCTATACAATGTCTGATTTGCCTCAGGAGATTCATCATATTTACTCAACTTGCATCCTATAACCATGGGGGTACTTACTGGTTTGCAGTCTTCTAACTTGAATTTCTTTAGCATCTCTTTTATATACTTGGTTTGTGAGAGAAATACACCCTTCTCTGATTGTGAAATCTGTAGTCCAAGAAAGAAGGACAATTCATCAAGCATTGACATTTCAAATTCATTTTGCATACTCTTTGCAAATTTTTGACACATCTTATCATTATTACCTCCAAAAATGATATCATCCACATAAACAACCATGATTAATAAGTCATTTCCTTCATTTTTGATGTATAAATTACTATCAACAATTCCTTTTTTGAACCCCTATTCCTGAAGATACTTATCCAACCTTGAATACCAAGCTCTAGGAGCTTGCTTTAGTCCATAAAGAGCCTTATTTAATCTGCATACATAATATGGTTTATCAGTTAGGCTAAACCCCTCAGGTTGCTCAATGTAGACCTCTTCTTCCAAGACACCATTGAGAAAAGCTGATTTTACATCCATTTGATATACTTTGAAGTTTTTGAAACTTGAGAAAGCTAAAAATATCCTTATGGCCTCAAGTCATGCAACATAGGAGCAAATGTTTCATCAAAATCAATCCCTTCAACCTGTGCATAACCTTTGCATACCAATATTGCTTTATTTCTGACTACCTGACCATCTTCATTTAACTTGTTTCTAAAAACCCATTTAGTGCCAATTACATTCTTATATTTTGGTCATGGGACAAGTTCCCAAGTCTCACTTTTTTCTATTTGATCCAATTCCTCATCCATTGCCTTGACCCAAAACTTATCTTCTCTTGCCTCATTGAAATCCTTGGGCTCAATTTTAGACAACAAAGAAATATTTGCATGTTCACTTGTTCCTATTATCTTCCTCCTTGTTTGTCTTTCATCTGGATTTCCAATAATCAGATCTCTTGGATGATTTTTTTGCACATACCTAGATGGAGTCTTAGGTGGTGTTCTTTGTGTTTCCTCTTCTTCTGATTCTTCACCTAATTCTTCTTGGCAACTTTCTTCTTCTTGATACACAATTTCTTGAGCTGGTTCTTTTGACCCTATCTGTTCATCAACTATCACATTTATACTTTCCATAATTGTATGTGTCCTCTTATTATAGCACCTATAGGCTTTGCTCTTAGTGGAATAGCCAAGGAAAATACCCTCATCACATCTTGAATCAAACTTACCCAAATTTTTCTCTTCCCATCTTATGTAGCATTTGCTTCCAAAATTTTTGAAATATTTTATAGTAGTTGGTCTCCCTTTCTAGAGCTCATATGGGGTTTTGTGATGATTTACTCTTACTTGAGCTCTATTGATGATATATACTATTGTATGAACTACCTCTCTCCAAAAACCATCTGAAATATTAGACTCATTTAACATAGCTCTGGCCATATTCTCAACAGTCCTATTTTTCCTTTCAACTACTCCATTTTGTTGTGGAGTTCTTGCTGCTGAATATTCTCTTTTGATCCCATGTTGTTCACAAAATTCTATGAATTCACCTGAAGTAAATTCTCCTCCTCTATCTGATCTTAAACACTTAATCCTTCTACCTATTTCATTTTCTACTAATTCTTTGAATGCCTTGAACTTCTCAAAGGCTTATGAATTTTCTTTTAAGAAAGCTACCCAAGTCATTCTGGAGAAATCATCTATAAATAACATGAAGTAACTTTCACCTTGTAGACTCTTTGTCCTTGTAGGACCACATAGGTCAGTGTGAACTAGTTTCAATGGTTCAGATGACGTAAATTCTTTTGACTTGAAACTTGTTCTTGTTTGCTTTCCATGCTGACATTGTGCACAAATTGTGTTTTGTGGCCTTTTTATCTTGGGTAAATCTTTGATTGCCTACTTGTTGCTTATTTTCACTATGTTGTCAAAGTTTAGATGACCCATTCTTCTATGCCATAACCAACTCTCATCTTCTTGTGATAAGAAACACTTTTCTCCCTTAATCTCACTTAGCATGTAGAGATTGTTTGTAGTTCTACTGGCATCTGCAATGAGCTTTCCTGTTTTAGATTTTTTGATCTCACATCTATTTGGATGAAAAGTGACCGTGTGCCCCTGATCACAAAGTTGGCTTACACTTAGTAAATTGTGCCTCAATCCCTTGACATACAATACATTCTCTATCTTTGTTTTTCCATTATCTAAACTCAAAGTTCCTTTCCCACAGATTTTTGTTGAACCATTGTCACCAAATTTTATTGATCCTCCATTGATTTCTTTAAGTACAAGAAATTTACTCTTGTCCCCTATCATATGACTTGAACAACCACTATCAAGAAACCACTATTTTCTCTTATCTTGTACATGAAGAGTTGTTTGTACCAACATTGACTTCACTTTTTCTTGCTCTTTTCTCTCTCTCCTAATTGTTGAGGTTGTATTCTTTTGAACCTTCTGATCCTCCTTTTTGCTTAATTTAGGAAATACTATTTTACACCATTTGGCCTTGTGTCCAAAGTTATTGCATTTGTAACATATGATATTGTCATTCATGAGAGGTGCAAAAGAATTGAAATTTCTATCAACATTATCTCTCACATAAACAGTGCAATGTACAACTCTATGACCATATTTGTTACATGAAAAACAATAGCCATGGAAGAAATTTTGTAACCTGTTAGAGTGCCTTGAATAATATGGTCGCATGCTTCTTCCTTTGTTGTTCATGTAATTGAATTTTGTCCATGGATCTTCTTTGCCTTCTTCCTTCTTGATGCTTTTGCCTTTCAATGCATTAGCATAAGTCATGGGCTCTTCTTCTTTTGATATCTTTGTTCCTTGGGAGCTTGACTCCTCTTTTTGTTTTCCTAACTTTATATCTTGTTGTAACTTATCCTTAGTCTTTTCAACTTCCTTTCTTAGAGAGACAATTTTAGATTCCAATCTTTCACATTCTAACTCTTTTGCCTTTAACTATTCTACCATATCCTGTTCAATTTTCCTTCCCTCTTCAAATTTTACCTTGAGCTCTGTGAGGTTTTGTAGAAGTTCCATATTTGCTTCCTCATCCTCTTGGATTTGATCCTTCAAACTTGAATTCTTCCTTCTAACCTTTTCCAAGTTTCTAAGAGCAGCAATAAATTCCTCTTTTATGTTGATCATGGCCTCTTCTCCATTTTTTGAGGTCATGTATGTTCTTGTGGGATCTTCCTTCAAGTTGTTAGGCTTTTCACGAAGGAACCCGCTTTGATACCAATTGAAGAACATAAGCTTATACTGAGAGGGGGGTGAATAGTATAAGATAAAACTTTTTACTTCTCAATCCAAATGATAACAACAATAATATCAAAGTAGTAAACAATGCACACATCATCACACACATGAGAGACATGATTTAATGTGGTTCACCCAATGTGGGCTACTCCATGGAGAAAATATTCCTTATAAATTTTTCTCAATGAATCTTTGGGAATCAAATCCCTATTACAATGTTTATGGACCTCTATCCAAAGGAGACACCAATCCCCTTATACTCTGGTTTGTGGATCTCTCTCCATAGGAGACCTCTATCCCCACTACTAGTTTGTGGATCTCTTTCCATAGGAGAACTCTATCCCCTCTGCTCTAGTTTGTGGATCTCTCTCCATAGGAGAACTCTATCCCATCTGCTCTGCTCATAAATATGATCTAATCTTCTCACAAGTCTACCTCTAATCTGCTCACAAGTCTACCTCTAACCTGCTCACAAGTCTACCTCTAACCTGCTCAAAAGTTTACCTCAAACCTGCTCAAAAATTTATCTCTAACCTACTCACAAGTCTACCTCAAATCTGCTCAAAAGTCTACCTCTAACCTGCTCATAATTCCTGCTCAATTCTACTCAAATACATACTCATAACTACTTATAACACATGCTCAAAAAGGTTTCACAAAGATGCAAAAACTTATCTTCAAACCTAGCACAAGTAGTTCACAATCTCTAGCACAAATGTCTCAAACTTCTTTCAACAATAGAAGCACATTTGTTCTCAAACTCTATCCCAAATGTATCCAAAAATATTCAACAATGAATCACAAATCCTAACTCAAATATTTCCAACAATGCTTATCAAACAATCCTTTTCTCTCCACCTTATGTTCCAAAGCATTCACTTCAAAAAAACACTTTAAACAAGGAATGATGTGCCCATACCTCTTAATTTGCCCTTATGGAGATATATCTTCAAAAACCTGTCTCACAAACAACTGATTTTTCTAGTGCCACTTCAAGGGTTAGATAGCAAAATACTTTCTCAAACCATCCACATGAATTTCCCTCTCAAAAGGATATGCTCAATTTAATTCCAAACCAATGCTCTATAACTCCCTTGGTTTTTCAAAATAAAGCATCAAATCATGAACCAAGTCCTTTAAATTTAATGCCACTATTACAAGCAATAAAAACACATTTTACACCTTTTATCTCCCTACTTTCATGAAATAATTTCCAAACCACTTAATGACCCATAACATTGATTTACAAATTTAAATCAACCATTTACACCTTATCACTCCTACTTTTGCATATATAAAAATAAATTTTTAATGACAACAATATATTCAAAATATTTGGCAAAAATAAATTATCCTTATACCTCCTATTTGCCAAAAACCTTTATACCATAGCACACCCCTCAAACACCAAGCAAAGCAAATATTAAACAACCTTAGTGCATACCTTTTTAAAAAATTATTAATGTTGTAGCGGATGGGAATCGATCCTTCGACCTCAACCTCCTAATGCAGGAACTTAACTACTTGTGCTAGCCAAGCGGTTGAGACCTATCGTGTAGGCCTCCACCTTTGTTCCTTGGTGCGTTCACAAAAAATAAAAACCTCTTCAAAAACTGGTGCTAGGGAGAATCGAACCATAGACCTCCACCTTCCAAACATCTTAACACAAGCCTAGCCACCGTTGGGCCACCCTGGTGGATGACGTCAAGGGATGGATGAACTTTACTTTAATTTGTCCTCCTTCTATGCTCCAAAATCAGCACTATCCTCTTGTCCTTATTCGCTGTCACACTTGCATGATTTCTCAAATGTTCGCATTAATAATAGCACACACTTCTTTGCAAAGACCTTAGGATATATATATGCTTTCCATGCACATTTTAGATGTTGGCCCACCTTTGAAATTAATTTAAAAATAATTCGATTTATTTTTGGTGCCATGCAATTTTAAACTTAGGTTTTATAATATTTAAAAAAATATTATATTAAACCTTTTGCCTTGGGTATTTTTCACCAATGAGAAGTAAACCTTTTGCCTTGTCAATTAAAATCTCTCTTTCCTTTTTATTTACCAAATGAAGCCCTTGTTATTTCCAAATCTCCCTTAATAATATTTAAATATTATAATTTAAATATTATAATCCTTTTCTTCAAAATTCTCTTTGCTTGCTTTTACAACCATGGAAAATTCCTTTGCATTTATTGTTTCAACCTTGAAGACAAAACTCAACCTTTTCACCTTTGACATCAATGACAATCAACTTTGACATCAATGACAACACTATACTCAAAATTTCCAATATTTAAAATGTGTGATTGTGTTTGGTTCAAGAGTGTTAGAGTCAATTCCCAGAACTCAAGATTTTTTTAGTGAAAATGTGTCTTGGTCTTAAAGAAGACTCGACATGTATTGGAGGTTGCTAGAAGCACTAGGAGTGGCTGAGTGACAGAAAATACCTAGAGATCATGGAAATGTGACTTGCAAATGACAATTGGACTTTATGGAATGGTGCAGTGACATGGATGTTGATATTGAAGGTGCCCCTAATTAAGGCAACACGAATTTATGAGATCAATTATTATATAGATTGAATAAATAACCCCTAATATGGTGAAATGAAATGTGTACAACTTAATGTATGAAATGCAATGTGAAAAATACAATATGTAAAATGTAATGTGTTAAATGCAATGTTGTTTTTGTGTATTAGCCATGTATATATACATATATATAAATCACATTAAGCATAGAATGCTCTCAAGTGGATGATGTTAAGTGGTTTGGGCTCTTAAACTTCCTCTAGAATGGCAAGCCTATAAGTTTCTTTACCCACTTTTTGAGTGATAATGTATTGACCTAGCCAATTAGCCAAAAAATTATCACAAAGATGCGATAATGAATTGGTGTTTTGTTGATTCTCTTTAAGGACAAGGTCTCCTACTTGGAATTCATGTAGATGAAATTTGGCCTTGTAAGAACACTTTAGGTGGTTATAATAAACTCGTAAATTCTCTAAAGCATTGACCCACCTTTCATCAAGAAGTGTGAGCTGGTCAAAATATGTTTATCGAGTGGTATCGTCATCTATGAATTCTTGCAATAAAATTCACAATGAGGGGATACCAAGCTCAAGAGGTATAATTACTTTGGCTCCATAGACTAGTGAAAATGGCATTACCCCAGTAGACGTGCGTATGCTTGTTCAATAATTCCATAATGCCAAGGGAATTTGAATATGTCAATCTCGATGATTTTCTTTGACTAGTTTCTTAAGGATAACAATTAAAATATTGTTGGTAGCCTCAGATTGTCCATATTCTTATGGGTAGTAAGGACTCGAGAAACTATGTTGGATATTATATTTCTCGCAAAGTTCTTGAACATCCCTGTTTTTGAAAGACTTGCCATTGTTAGAGATGATTTTCAAGGGAATACCAAAACAAAAAATGATATGATGAAGTATAAACTCCACAATTCAAGGTCCTATCGTACTAGTTAGAGGAATTGCCTCAACCCACTTTGTGAAGTATTCAGTGGTTGTGATGATTAATGTCTGTTATCCCAAGGAAGGATGTGATATTTTACCAATCAAATTAAGATCCCATTTTGAAAAGGACCAAAGGATTTTAATAGGCTATAATGCTTATGATGGTACATGAGTTAAATTAGCATGTTGTTGATATTGCTGACAATACTTGACATAAGTACAATAATCATGTTCTATGGTGGTCCAATAGTAATCCATGCATAAAATACACTATGCAATGACCATTCCACTAAAATGACCACCAAAAGTACCATCATGAGCTTCAACTATAGCTCTTTATGCCTCTATAGGCTCAAGGCAATGAAGGAGGACTCCATCATAACCACATCTATACAATAGGTCCCACAAAAGAGTAAAATGAGCTACTTGAAAGTGCATTTACTAGTCTATGACATGTCTCATGGGAGTGTTCCAAACTTGATAAAGGCTATTATTTGTTCAAACCAAGTCTCACATGGCTTCGAATGGATATAAAAAATATCCTTCTCATCCTTAGAGTTAGCACGAACAATTGTAGATTCAGAGATCATTGCATCAATGATTGGTTGTACCTCTCCTATGGAATTCTTTGGAATCAATGATCCTAGAGAGGCCATCGCATCTACAAATCTATTAGTCAAACATGGAAAACAATCGATTTTGTACTAATAAAATTTAGCGAGCAATTTGATTGCTACTTCATGGTAAAGCTTTATGGTAGGTTATTTGCATTGGTATTCTTCATAGATTTGATGAAAAACAAGTTGAGAATCACCAAATATCCTGATACACTTTATATCCATAGCTATGGATGCTTGAAGACATAATATTAAGGCTTCATACTCTGTGTTGTTGTTTGTGCATTGGAAGTCTAGTTTGAAAGAGAGGGGAATAGGTACCCCCTATGGTGTATGAAAAACAACTCCATAACCTTGACCTTTTTCGCACTTAGAACCATAAAAGAATAGTGTGATATAAAAATCTTCCTCTAGAATGACATCTTCTTATTGTTCAGTGTTAGTGAATACCAAATCATCTGGGAGCTCAATAATCAAGGGTTGATCATTTGGAAGTGGAGCTTCCACAAGCTGATCAACTATGACTCGATATTTAATGGATTTGTTGTGGAGTTTTCTTGCTTACCCTTCATAAATTTATCACATCACTGGGAACCCAAAAATCATAACCAGTATTGTGGATTCTGGTAGATCCACCTCTTTAACCTAGGAATAGATTACTCAAAAATATCTAGACAGACTAGGTTGGGTAAGGAAACCCCAAACAATGGGTTCATCTATGGTGCAATCACCCACATATACTAGAAAAAATGGCTCTATGATTGTTTTGATTATATTTGTGAACAAAACTAACATAAGTGAATCTTATTATGTATAGATTGGTGCCTTATCCATTGGGTAGTTGTAGTAGTTTTATATTAAATGAAATAGAAAGAAAAGAGGTAGAAGAACTAGTTCATTTTAAGTCATTCGAATAACAAAATGAAATAAAATGATTAAATAGTGAAGAGAAAGCATCATCCACATGATTTTATTACAATAAAACATAAATGATCATTACACATACCATACACACAGAAGATACCAAAGGAAGAGTTGGAGTTTGTATTAATATTCATAAGATTTACATAAAGCAGGCCCGACAGATTGCTTGGGTTCTGTATGTCAACAATTTACAATAAACCCATGGTTTGAATGTGATGCGTTGTTGTTAAGCACATCATTAGATCTCAAAGATCTTATCAATCTGGGTTGGTGTCCAAGGCTATCTACGATAGAAGGCTAAGGCAGAGTATAATTTAGGCATTCAAATTTCAAGCATTTATGGGGTGAGAAGATTTGGTTTAGCCTTTTGGTGTCACACTAAACCTAATCTATAGAATGGAAACTTGCAGGAACTAAAAACTAATTCTAATTTGCAGGAATTGAAATCTAACTACAATTGCAAGAATTAGAATTGCTAAATTGAAAGTCTAATCTACTTTTGCAGAATTAAAATAATAGAATTTAAATTGCTGAATTTAAATGTTGCTGAAATGAAATCCTAAGTTACATTTGCAGAATTGAAACCTAGTTACTCTTGCATAATTGAAATGATTCTTGTAAATGAAACTTATGCTAAAAACACTTGTCAATGTCCTACCACAAAAGGTCATCAAGCTTCTGCTATAGGAATTGACAGCAAAATGAAATATGCTAAAAATGGAAAGTTGCTAAAAGAAAGCAAAGGAAAAATGCTTAATATAATTTTTCAGCTAACACACACACAAATGATGTACACAAACATAATAGAAAAAATAAATAACATTATACAAACTTAAAACAAGAAAAGTAAACTTGACAAGTAATCTGTTAATTATGCTGCAACAAAATTACGGATTAAAACCTGCCATAAAAATCCTCCTTCTAGATCTGAAAGTGGGCCCATACTTCCTAATATAGAAGGAGGTGAAAAGCACTCCTTAACTAATTAAAAATCAGAATAGAAAATGATAAAATAACTGCACTTTTATTGATGACAAAACATGCTGAAAATTGTTACAGAAAATTACTATACAGTCCTAATTGCTGCTATTGAAAACTATCCTCTATTCTAATTCCTAATTGGCTCAACCAAGGAGGGAGCTATGTTATTTATATAAATATTTACGACATATCCGATGCTCAAATCAGCCTATGTGCTACTTTACAGTTATTTTCCAATAATTTTGGATCTAAAATAAATGTAAATCTGGACAGTTTGTGTTGCAGTAGTAGTCATTGGCCCTTAGAAAGCATCTTCAGTGATGGGATTACATGGGAGGAGTCTAGAAATATCTCACACATATTTCTCCACTTTAGAATATGCCATCTCTATCTTACAAACAACTTCATATTATGCTATAGTTTTTTTTGGGTTTATCCTAGAAGATGATCAATTGATCTTTTTCCATGAATGGTGGCCTTGGATGGCAAGGATGACAAAGTCAGATGGGAGATATTTTCCTTTAACCTTTTCAACCTTATTTCCATTTTTCCATTGTCATAAATCAGTCAACAAGTCAAAAAACACTTTCTATTCTCATTTCGAAGATCAGTGGCTCATTTCGAAGAGACTGTATTTCTCATTTCGAAGATGTCCGCTCATTCCGAAGAGACTGTATTTATCATTCCAAAGATGTCTGCTCATTCCGAAGATCTTTAAAATGAACAACTGTGTGATATTCAAGTGATTTCATCTGCATTTCTCAGGTGGGTTAGCTCTCAGGATCAGATTGCAATAGCCTTCATCTCTCTCCATGTGTGAATTCCATGCCTTGCCATTCATTGGTAGCTTGCTAGAATTTACATGGTAAATTAATGCATTTTCCAACTCTTATGCGTAGTTGTAAAATATTGGAATTTCTTGCAAATTTAAAAAAATTATAACATGGAAAAATTATTCAAATATCAACATGAAGGAGTACATCAAGTTGCTACTAAATTTATACACTTCATTCACCAAGTAACCATGCTAAAATAGTGCAACAATGCTAGACAATTGTCCCTGCTCTATTATACCCTGTTGCTACCTATTTAGACCATGTGGAAATTATTCTAAATAGGTCATATGTCTTCTATAGTCCTTTTGAACTCATTCCATCCATATCCTCATGCTTTTCTTGACAACTTCAAGGTGTTCCTATAAAGTGACAGCTTGCTGATTTTTATATGGCTGTTTTTTTCAGATTTTTAGATTTATGATAGTCCTAAAATTTTGGCTTCAATGTGGATTTGAAACAAGTTGAAGGGCAGAAAAACATTCAAAAACCATTGAGAAGTTAATGGATATCAGCATACCACATTTGGTTAATTGAAATGCATGTTTTTACTTGCTACTTAATCAAGCAAAATCAGTCATAAAATGCTGAAAATAATAAAAAATAGAGATATAGTATTCCTAACATAAAATCATGCAAACACTTAACAAATAGTATATTTTAGTCAACTATTTGGCAATTAGCTTATCATATGCTAGTCAAAAATTTTGCAATAATGAGGTATTTTTGGGCCTCATCAGAATGTTCATAATAAGGGCTAATTTCCCTCCATCCTAATTGCAGTGACATAAGGGTCTCCAACTCTCGTGCATCCACAGGAAAATGATCTCAGTGAACAACACTCTCTGGTAGTCCCTAGAAATGGCAAAAATAAAGGGTGATAAGAAACACAAATAGAGAACACAAGGATAATACGACTAAAAAACTAGACAAGACTTATACTTGGGCTTTTCTCTCTTAGAGATTTGATGAAAAATCTCGCTGTAGTAGTCTTCTTCTTATATTATAGGCTCACCTGAATGCGATAATCACATTCTTCATCTGGATCAATCCTGTTGTACTAAAAAATGAGATGTAATAAAAAATGAGCATGTAGCCCATGCTCTCTTCTTACGTGGGTGGTGGTTGTGTATCTCCTATTGTACTACCTTGTACTGGTGGCTGTGTATCTCTTGGTATGTGTGTTTTATATGAACCGGTCCCCAGTCCCCCTCCAAGGTTTTGAATTGCTTGATTGATAAAATCCCATGCCTCATCAAATGTTAACAAGAATAAAAATAAATTTAAGTCTTGAGTGGCTTTGTTGACCCAGTATCTTGCCCACTACATAGTGTTATCTGTGAAGACACATAGGCGGTCCACCATCTCCACCAAGGATGTAAACCACTTTGATAATTTACCATCGAATCTAGGTCAAAGTCCTGGATATTTTGAAATATAAAGTTCTTGATATTGGGGGCCTACATGAACTCACTCAACTTAAAACCACAGTCCTCCAGTTCATCGTTAACTTCCTACTTGACGTCTATCACCTCCTGATTCCATTTGAGCCAATATAGACTATTCTACAAAAATATGAAAATCTTGGTGAACTCGTCAGTAAAGAAACAATGAGAATCATCTGATAAGGTGGCTGACATCCCAATAATGATCACATAGTTCTCATTGAATTCTTGATAGATAAGGATTATGGTATTCACCCGTTGATCTCCTTGCTGTAGGATATATCTCAAGAAGCCAATAGTGTGCCCGGTGCTGTAGATATCAATAAATAGGGACTCTAGTTCTCCCAACCTCTCCCCTATTTTATCTTTCATATCCTATTTAAGTTCTTCCACCGACCCAAGTTGGATATTGGCTTGTGCAATATATAAAATGGGTATTCTCAACCTATCGACCTCACTTTGGAGTTTTTTCACTTTATTTTGTAGCTGCCCCACTTTTGTAGCCTTAGCCTTCCATTCCTCTAGTTCTTTTTCTACTACTTCTACCACCTATGCTTGGGAGGCCAGCTAAAATTTTTTCATGTCTGTGGGTGTAGCTACCACTCTTATGACACCCTTACTTACGTCGATGGTGGCCTATTTCATGCTAAGAAATAGTAGGATATTGAAGGTGGTAGTAGATATGTCAACTGCTTCCTACCCAATTGTCTTTCAGGGTCTGATTACCCCATTACTAGGGGATATATGTTCCTCCATATCCTGTATTTGATCTTCTTCCTTAGCAGTGAATTGAAAGGTGTCCCTCACCCTCGTTAACATAATATTCTCGGTGTCCTCTGTAGAAGGTTCTATCCTAGACCTTTTGCTGGTAGGATACCGTGAGTGACTTATTTCCTACACTTCATACCGTGAGTGTCTTCGGGGACATGACACTTTTCTTGATTAATAACTAGGGTGGCAAAAAATAAGGAAGGTTGGCCCACTACCAGGTCGGTATTTTCTAAAGGACACATCAGCATCAAAGCTAATGATGTTGTACTCTGGGATGAGGAGGAGACCAGTTCCTTTCCCTTTGAGGTGGCGATAGGAGAACTAGAAGAAGAGGGGAGTTTTTCTTGCTCTTGTTGCGCCTCTTCGACAATTTTCATCATGACCTCAAAGAGGTCAATGTCCTACTAGATAAATTGGAAGGTGGGGTCCTCAAATTCTTTTGGGGGAGTAGTTGGGACTAGTGGGACCACCTTATCCACCAATAGTATCGGATACAATCTAAAATTGAGAGCCATAGTCCTCGACTATATCAAGATTGTTGTAAGGTCTATTTTCTATTATCTAGACCAGTTCTAGTGTCTGATTGTTTTTAAAGGCCTTCTACATTTCATCCTTGAATTGATATTCACTATGAGTAACCTGTAGAAGGGTAAGCTTACCAGCAACACTTTTCTTGTGGTGGTCATCCGGGTCGTAGGCCCTCCAAGTAACCTCCAGGAAGCAGTACGTGTCCATGTTCCAAATAGCCCGTAGCATGGTAAAATGGCCTAGATAGGTGTAGGGACCCATTGAACAAGGGATGGGTAGCCATGGCACCTGTCCTTTCTTCCTTAGATATCTAATTTTAACTTCTTTGGCCATTTTTTGAGTAATCTCCAATATAGCAATTGATGTTGGGCAATGCATCGGGAGTGTTTTTGGAGGTAGTTTTGACCCGTAGATCCTTATGTAGGAGAATTATTCAACATAGAAGTAATATCCTACTTTTTCTAGATGCAAAAAGTTTCTTACTCTAGCCCCAATTTTGTTCGGTTCTTCTCCGCACAATCAGAGGTGGACTACTAGGAGGACCTTCTCAAAGAAGGTTTTGTAGCTGGAGCATCCCTCCTAGATGCATAACAATTGATCTTGCAGGGTGGACGTAGTTACCCCTCCCATCCGGGCCACCAAATATTTATCAAATTGTGCCACAACCAAATGAATAAAGAAAGAATAATATGAGAAAGGAGGCATTTCCTCCTTATCGACCAATATGGCCTCCTATAATTTTTGTAGCTCTTTATCGATGTTGTCACTAATTATATCCTCCCACTGGTAGAGAGGAGTCTTATCAGTTCTATTGCATTGGATGATTAGAAACATTACCTCCTTGGTAACCCACTCCAGGTCCTTGACCCCCAGTGCCAAATTAATCATGTCAGCATAATCTTGTGCCCGGGGTCAAAGCAAGAATTTTTTGATTAGAAAGTTGGAGGGCCTTTTTCTTCCCTTCTTTAATAGATCTTGAGGGAATGTGGTATTAAGCATAAAATTATCCTGGAGGTCTAGCATTTTAAAATCCATCACCCTAGATGCAGTGGCTAGCCTAAAAAACATCCTAATTCTATCGGTTGACACGTAAGCCACTTCCTGGTTCTTATAGTCTCAAATTGTTCATCTCTTGGATTCATAGGCTACTGCAAGCCAAGCCAATAAATCAAAGGAGTGGTAAACCCTTGGGTAAGTCAATTGGCCCAGATTTGTGGTCTATTTTTTGTATACTAGGGGGAACTGTACTATCTCTGTGTGCTCTCATATATAAGCTCCTAAGCAATGTGGGATGTCACTGGCTATCCTCCTCAGTGGGGTCGAACGCGTAGATAGTCACCCCTTAAACTTATTTCTACTTCTCAATAGTGATTTCTCGATAAATTTATCAGGGCCTTAGGGTCCTGAGGTCTCCCTATCCTTTTCATTACCAGCCATGCCCTAGTAATTTTTCCTATTCTACCTTTGACAATTGAGACCTCTGGTGCAGCTACACTCATGGAAACCATGGTGAATAAAATTTCTTCTCCCCATTTCTCTGCACTCGAGCTCATAAAGAATGAAAATTTTCATGTAGCAACAACACAGAACAGGTCCACCACCTATTTAATAAAATGCATGTATTAAATCCATTAGGTGGTCCTTGTGTGCTTTCCCAACCTGATTGGCTAGGTGCACCACATCACTCATGTTTTAGCAAAATGAAGCAACTGCAGAGGAAAATTGTGATTGGGGGGGCAAAAAGTGGGACACATTGTGGTTTTGGGTTGGCCGAGGTAGGGTATGCTTGAGTAGATCATGTGCATATGCTTGAGTAGAGCACGTGCATGGACTACGTTCAATGAAATCAAGATCAAATTTAGTGATAAGCATTATCCATTTTGAGGTGCGAGTGTTATTGTAAGTATGAGATATAATATAACGCAGAGGATTTTTGTGAGCTATGACATCTGTGATGTGACTAAGCATGTAATGTTTGAGTTTCTTAGTGGCAAAAACCACTGCTATGCATAATTTTTCCATGTAAGCATATCTGATTTTATAGCTTACCAATGTTTGACTAATGTAATAGATATCTTTCTCTCGACTATTTTCATTCTTTTGTGTAAGCATTGTCCCTAATGCAAAGTTCATTGCTGAAACATAAATATGGAAGGGGACCCCCAAATGAGGAGTTAAGACTGGTGGAGAATCTTGGTATTGCTTTATGTCATCAAAAGATTTTTTGCACTCATATGTCCATGAAAATGTCACCCCCTTTTGTAGCAGGTGATTGAATGACCTGCATTTGTCAAAAAGTTGCACAATGAAATGCTAGTTTGATTGAATCTTTCCTTGGAAACTATGCAATTCCTTAAAGTTTTTTGGGGGAGGCATCTCCATGATAGCCTTGAATTTGTTTGGGTCCACCTCAAATGCCTCTTTTGGAGATAATGAATCCTAATAGCTTGCTTCAGGTAATACCAAAGACACACTTTTTGGGTTTCAACCTTACATTATGCTCTAGAAGTCGATCAAAGACATTTTCTAAGACACCAGTGTGCTCTTGTCAAGTTTTGGACTTTTCCAAGAGATCATCCACATAATATTCGATGATATTATACATGTAATCATGGAATATGTAAGTCATGGCACGTTGATAAGTGGCACCTACATTTTTGAGGCCAAAGGGCATCATTTTGTAACAAAAAGTCCCTTAAGGTATAGTGAATTTTGTTTTGTGTTGGTCATCAAGATTGATTTGAATCTAGTTGTATCCTAAAAAAACCATCCATTAGATAAAGAATTTCATGGCCAATTCAAGTGTCAACTAGAGTATCAATGTTTGGTAGAGGAAAGTCATCATTCACACACACTTTATTAAGGTCTCGAAATTTAGTGCAAATGCGTATCACCTCATAGGCTTATGAACAGTTACCATGTTTAAAATCCACTCAGGATAGTCAATGGGGATAATGAAACCCACATCTAAAATATTTTGAAGCTCTTATTTGACAATGAGGGCAATGGTAGGATGCATCTTTCTCAATTTTTGTTTGATCAACTTAGCATCAGAGTGCAAGGTGAGATTATGGACAACCAAGTTAGGGTCAAGGCCAGACATGTCTTTGTAAGACCATGCAAAAATGTCCTTATTCTTCTTGAGGATAGAAATTAATTGCTCTTTTTCATTTATGGATAAAATTTTACCAAGTTTGATAATTTTGGGATTGTATGCGTTTGAACTAAGGCTCACGTCAATGGTATCTTCAATAGACATATGGGAACCTTCCTCAAGCTTATGGGGAATTGGGATTATATGAATGTCATCTATGACGTTATCAAAATATTTTGACTCAACCTCTTCTATGTATTCCTAGAATACATCAGGATCTAAAGATGAAGGTGAAGGTGAAGGTGAAGGTGAAGGTGATGGAGGAATGCAATTGGCTAAAGTTCTTAATAATTCCTTGAAAATGATGAATTTAAAAAAGGATGGTGGTGAGGAAATACGGTCCATATAAATAAGGATCATGTCCATTGAAATTGGCTTTGCCAAATTGTATGGATTATAGAACATGATTCATGTTGACTTAAATGGAAAAAATAGTGGTTTGCAAGGTGGAAGATGGATAGACCTTGTCTGCTAGAACCAATACTAGAACTCTAGGAACTTGAACAACAATGAGCAACACAAATAAATGCAATAGGTAAAAATCCATGTGCATGCAATACAATGATTTTTTTGTGAATTTTTTATTTTTAGTTTTGTTACGGGTGAGGTGGATTAATGAAATGGAGGTGGTTCACAATTTGGTTCAGTTCGCTCTTGTGGAAGAAGAAAATGAAATATAAGTTGAAGGATGGGAAACATTATGAGGTAAAACTCATCATATTTAGTGAATAGAATTATGGGTGCAAATTCCTCAATAAATTCATCATAAGCTATCGATATGACATCGTATTATTCATATATTTCTTCTTCAAAGTCATCGGGGTGATGGGTTTCTTCTTATAAATTCAAATTAAGACTTTGAAAATCTTGTTCAAAAGAAGAGGTGAAAGAATAAGGGTGATAGCCTAAATTTGAATGGTCATGCACTTATTGATATGGAGTATCAATGAGCTCATGTATTTCCTATTCACATCATCCTAGGCCATAGCCTTTCCAATTGACTCGATGAAAATATCGGTATGGAAAATCCAACATGTGTTGTATGTTGGCAGGTGTTGGTTGCTTGGGTTCATCTAGGGAAGATGGATTGGATGATGAATCAATCCCTCCATACATAAAATTTATGCTATTGGGCATTGAACCCATGTTGTACACCACTCCTATGGATAAGGGTGAGTCACATGGGTGACCATAATCCCTAGTAGTTTGGATGTTAAGTGGTGTGACAGTGATGTCTTGGACCACGTATTCACCAATACAAATATTAGTGAGATAGACTACAACTTGGGATGACGTGGAGGTGGTTGTGGAAGTGGATATGGAAGGCTCAGGTTTAGCTTGTGGATTCAATAATGGGAGAGGTATGGACTATAATGGTATCTCACAATATGTTAATTCAACTTGTGAGACATTAGTTGATGTGGATGGAGATGGATTTGGATGAGGTATTTGATGAATGGGCAATGATGTGGAAGGAATATTTATGATGATGATGTCGTTGATGTGTATTGAGATTGACCACATGTACATATAGTCAATGATGATGAATATGGGGGAATAGAAGTGGAAGCTTGATGTGTGGTAGTGATGGGGAGTTCCTCAAGAATAGGAACTTTAGATAAATAAGTAGATGGTGTGGTGTATGATGTGGTTTATGATGTTAGGAAGAGATGAGTGGATGAAAGGATGGAATCAATGGGATTTGAAATGAAATTGCAATATTTAAACATTTCGACGTCCAATGGTATGCAATGAATTTGTCCCTCATGTACATATTTTAAGCATTGATGTAGTATAAAGGGGATATATCTCATTTCCATAATACAATGATGTTCAAGGAGTACATTGTACGCCATGGAACCTTCCAAGATATGGAAAATTACGTGCAAAAAAGAGCATTATTAAATAATTTCAAGGTAAAGGTGGACCTAGTGATGTAGGATGGTGGAAGGTTAAGATGTTGGAGAGTGGATGTGGTGATTATACTTATGGAAGAGTTGGTATCAATCAAAACTTATTTGAATGGCTTCCTATAATTTTTATCCATGTTATGCAATAGAGGATCCACTAATCCTGATGATATTTGTTTGATTTTAAAATTATAGAATATAATGGTAGGCTCCACACATGTTCGTATACTTCCCACAAAATTGCTAAAGGAATTGGCATCCTGAGGTTGGAGTTCAATGGATTTTAAAATTTCCATTAATGCCTTACGATGTGGAAGAGATTGTTGAATTAGCTCATAAATGGATATTTTTGATGAAGCCATTTTAAGGCTATTTGTTATCTAGCTACTCAAAGAGATGATTGGCCTTTGTGGATGATTGGGTAGATGAGTGGATGGAGATGGATGACTTGGAATGTAAATTGGTTGGGAATATTTTACGGAGAACTGAATGGGAGATGATGAATTTGCAGGTTGAGGAGACACACTTGTTGGTGGTGCTATGGTAAATCGAATAGTCTATGATTATGCATTTTATTGATTGGTATTGCATTGTTGACCTCAAGTGACTACATGAATAGCACCCACAAAACCTTGATATTGTTGAACATGGTTAACTTGATTAGGAGGAGTCTTGGTGTTTGACCCTCCTGTTGTTGGTTGTGCTTCCTCATGACGAGAAAGTGGTGTTTGATAGATACCATGGTTTTGATTTTGTTTAGCTAAGGTATTATCAACATTGATGACCACTAAGTCAATTATATCTTGCACCATATCTTTAAATATGTAGTAGTCATTAATATCATGCTCATTTTATCGATGATAAGGACAAAATAAATATTCCCTATAGCTTTTGCTACATTTGGTGGGATATTATGGTTTGACCTCAGTACATGCAAGTTGGTTTGTGTCATACAACCTACATAAGATGGAGGTATATGAATCATATAAGGAGGTGTATTGGCAATTTTATCGAATAGATTGTCGACATTGGTGATTTTCCATAGTTGGCATTGTGTTTTAAACTTGTGATAGTGGGGGAATCACTTGATATGCAATTTTTTGCAGTTGTTGTTGCATTGGTTATTGTTGTTGAGCCACTACCAGATGGCTCATGACCACTTGATTCACTTGATTTACTTGATTAGCCTGATTTGGATTGGATTGGCTAGAATAAGTTCCTTTGGATTGGCCTTTGTTTTGCCATTCTTTCTTTTTAGGATTTAGCACACCTTCTTGGATTTTTATTTCCTCAATTATGTTAGCTTGGGCAAGATATTCTTCAAATGATTTATATTTTTGTAATTGCAATAACTAGAATATGGGTTTTAAGCAAATCTTGGTAAACAATCTAGTTAGGTCTTCCATTGGTAGGGAGGATGGTAGTGTTGTGGTAAAAACCCTCCAATAGTTGTCAAAATCATAGACTAAATCATCGTTAAATTGCTTGAAATTATTTTAAAATTTGAGGGAAAATATTTTGAGAAACTGGTCTACCAATTTTTCAAAAGTATAAATAATATGATGAGGCAGATGGTTATACCACTCTATGTCATCTCCCCCCAATGTCTGAGGAAAGGTTCTAAGCATTAATGCATCTTGATTTTAGATTCTAAAACATGAGTGAATGAATGTGCTCACATGCTTTCTAGGGTCCTCAGTTCCATTAAACTTATCAAATTTTGGCACTGTAAAATTTATTGGATATGGCGATGATGGTACTAAAAAGTGAATTGGTTTATTGATAAGTTTTCTTAAAATTGGCTTTTGGTTTATCATACCAAAAGTGTGATATATCAAGCTATCAATATGCTATTGCAAAGCATGAATTCTAAGGTCTTCCCCAGGTATGTGGAAGCCCTGAATCACTTGATGATTATGTGGAGATGAAGTGGTGAAATACTGAGGTGTGATGAGATATTTATGGTTTGATGGACTGGATTGAATTTGGTAATTTTGGGCTTTATGGAGAAATGATTATGGATGATGAAATGAATATGAGGTTTGAGGACTATGAATGTGCTAGCTCATGGAAATAGAATGGGTGTGGGTTTATGGAGGTGTGGGGATGGAAACCACAAAAGGTTGTGATACCCATGATGGATTTGCAATAAAGAAGGTAGGATGAGTGGAAGTGGGTTGGGGCTTGAAATTTGTCACCTGTATTTGTTGTTGGGGATAAGAATGAGCATTTTGTTGATCCTTGAGAAATTTATTAAGGTGTTTCCATGCTTCTTGTATGGAAATATCTGAGGTAGATGGTGTGGATGTGTTGGTAATGGATGGAGTAGGTGGAGGATAAGTTGCAATAGAGATTGCAACTGAATAACGGACATTGGATGTAGTGGAAACTAGAATTTGTAAAGCAGTATTGGCATTTGCTTCATAAAATGGATTGCCATAGGTAGTGGTATATGAATATGGAATGGAAGTGGTATATGAATATGGAATGGAATTTCTTTGGACACATGACTATTGTGGAAGGGACCAATGATGGGAATGTGTAGATAATACATCAAAAAGGGGGTTAGTATACACCTAGGTGAAATTGGAAGGCTACGAGTGGGTAAGTTCCTATTGAGAAGAAGGATCATGCTTAGGTGGATTATTGATTTTCTCTAGAGTATATTTAGTGGATCTTCGAAAAGCTTCCACTTTAGCCATATCTATGTGGGTGATGTTATGATCAATGGGAGATGATGGCTTAGTTTCTAGAATGGGGATGTTGGTGGCTCTATGTAACACATTAGTGTTTGAGGTATACATAGCGTGTGATGGTCCCACAGACAAACCAAAACAACTTGTTTGTATCACACTCATAGGGTTAACTATAGAAGTGGCAGGGGAAGATGTGGAACACTCCATGGATGAAGTGGTTTGGATGATGGAGGTTTGAATAAAAATATTTTCTTGGCTTAGAGTTAAAACCATAATCTAATGAGTCGATTAGGAATAGTGAGTGTTGAATGTGCAAAAAAAAAATGCAAATGGAAATCACACAGGATCAAACAAGCAATTCAATTATGTGTTTTGCAAAAATTTATTTTTATGTGGGGTTTATGTGTTGTAAATATGCTAACCTAAACAATTATGCAAGGTGGAATCTAAGGTTGGATGGTAAATGAGATTCTTCTTGGTGATGAAATCCAAATTTTTTTCTCATGGGTGACTATGGTTGCTAAGGGGTGAGATGACGGATGGAGATGAATCCCACCTTCGCCAATCTTGAACAATGGTTGGTGATGAAATCCAAATCACTGTTGTTTAGAGTGTAACATGCAAAGTATGTGATTCATTTTAATATTTAAGTTTTCTATAGTGTTCACTCAATTTTGGAAACACCCTATTTCAATTGTCTAATCTAGAAGCCAAGAACATAAACACTAAGATCCTCAAAAGAACTTAGGGGTACACCACTTAAGACCCACCCTAAATCATCAAGTGATTCCAATAGTGGAGGGTTCACCCAGTTATTCTACCCTAAATCATCAAGTGATTCCAACAACAAGAGTATACTTAGATATTATGATATTGTTCCAAATTAGAAAAGTAAAAATGGAAGATTTCAACCCTATTATGCCACTATATATACTTTTATTATTTAAAATGCAAACAACATACAAAATAATGAATGAATACACCATAAAGCCACATAAATTTAAATTGAATGTGATCTATAGTGAATGTATGAATGCAATTATAATCTATATGAAATCTATATGAAGAATGTAAACATCTGAAATAAAAATAAAAATGCAACTTCTTATAAAAAAAAATGAATGATTTTCTTTTGTTAGTTTCACTATTAAAAGCAAAAAATAAAAATGAGTTAGGGTTTGAACCAGGCTTACCAGGAATTCTACGTATTTCTTTCTCACTCTATTAAAATGCTGCCAAATTCTATGGAATGTTGTAGAGCATTTCCTGAATGCTACAGGGTGTCCCTCGAATGCTATAGGGCATCCGCATGATTGCTGATCGAATTTTGGAACTTCCAAAAACCCTCATTTTTTTTTATTTTCACACGATCAAAATTTTAAAACCTGCAAGATAGAAAAATAAATAGAAATTAGTGACAAGATAAATTAAAATGAAGAACCCTTTTGGGGTCCCACCGTGATCACCATTTTGTAAACCAAAAATGAACAACACCAAAGCAATAGATAAAACCAATACACAATATGTTGCACAATGAAGAGAGACAATATTTTATTGATATAAATGGAGCCTTAATATCCAATATTACAACATGATTTGGTATTGATATAAATGTTACAAATCTAGGGTTTCATAATCCTAGTTCAACTAATAGCTGGTGTCTTCTGGCTCGTCCTCAATCCAAATAAGAGTGTGTGCGGTCTTGTGTATCCCTACGAGACCACCCTAGGTGCCACATATTCTAGAAAGATGATTCCTACTCCTACAAATAGGAAACAACATAAAGGGGTTAGAAGCACCTATGAGGACTCCACTATGTGAGGTCCTTTGTAAGATAAAACCTATAAAACCTAGATGATGTAATATAGAACTGCAAATATAAATGCAATAATGTAAATAAATTATACAAAAAATATTTTTACCTTGTCGATGCTAATATTTGCTCATGTTTCTATTGTCAATGGTCGTGTGAACGCATGAAAGCATATGAGGGCTTACGAATGGAAAAAATTGCTACGAGAAATTCCTATAGGTTCTTGATGATGGTTGTGAATGCCTAGAAGTATTCCAAAAATACTCAACATCATTCTATTAACTCTGGAGGGCGTTCGAGGGTTGAGGGAAGTGAGGCAGAACCAGATCTAGTTCATGAGGATTTGGCAGCAATGAAAATGGGATGGGTGATGACGGTGGTGAGGGAAGAGGATGATAAAAAAATGGCTAGGGTAGACCTTCAAATTTAGTATTAGGGACAATTTTTGTGAACCTTGATTCATAAAAATGAATCACTTTTATAATATGCCCTTTAACATGTTAGGGTTTCAATGACACAAAATGGGCAATCGAGATTAAAACATGAGGAAGGGTGGAGATTAATCTTGGGCAAGTGACATGGATTGAGATGGATGGATGGTTGAGATTAAAACATGGCAGATGGCTGAGATTTATTCATATAAATACATATATATTTATTATATATATATATATATATAAATTTTAAATATTAATATTTATGTATATATTAAATAAATGCATACATACATACATACATACATACATACATACATACATACATAGATATAAATAATGGATGACTATAATTGGAGGACACAGATGAATGACAGGTGACTAGACACCAATATATCAATGGGACTGCAAAATATGGACTTACATATAAAAAGGATGATAAGAACTTTTGTCTAAAATGATAATATTTTTATTATTTTGGATCTATAGATGATAGAAAATCAACATCGAGATACATTTTTTTTTATCTTAGGTCAGGATCAATATCATGGTAAAGTAAGAAAAAACATGCAATAGCACTTTCATCTACAAAAGCATAGTATAGTGCAACAAAGGATACAATTTATGAAACATTATGGTTAGTACATACTGTTAGACATGGGAATCAAAAGAACTCCAACAATCATAAATTGTGATAATCAAGGAGTATTAAATTTGATCAAAAATCTAGTCATATATAAACATACAAAATATATTGAAGCTCAATGTTATTTTATTAGAGATCATTTTTAGAGTCATTATATTTAGTTGAAACATATTCCTACAAAAGAGCAAATTTTAGACATTTTCACAAAGGCACTGGGTTGAAACAAGTTTTAAACATTTAGAAATCATCTATGTAGATAAAGAGAAACTCACATTAGATAATGTATTACAGAGGGATGTTAGAGTATATTACATTATTTGATATATATCATAAGGAAAAATCAAGAGTCTCTTAGATAGGTGGCAAGATAAGAAATTCAAAGGTCATTTTGTAAAGCTATATTATGGACACAAAGCTCCATAACTTTAATGTACAAGTTCTTTTACATAATAGAATTCTATAGATTGTGTTCTCTCTCTTGTTAAGTTTATAAGTTTCATTCTTATCATTATCTTGATATTACTGTATTGTGGCTATATTATATTTGATCATGTGATATTTATCCTATGAGTTTTATTTTAGTATTAAGGCTTAAAAAACCATCAGTCCTAGTTTCATCTCTTTGCTCAAACTCAAAATCTCTACCACTCTTTTGGATTTGAGGTGGGATCTTTGCCTCCCTTGGGGGTGCTATCAATGGCTACATCAGGATTGGGACCCTTCAACCAACGTAAATCCTAAATATTTTTCCCTTTGAATAGCTTAGGGGAATCATGCGTATTTGCTTTGAAAGGGTTACCCATGCTCTGTTTGATGCTCAAGGGGATTCTCTATCCCTCTTTTTTCAAAACTTGCTAAAATAGGATCATGTGTATACCTTGGTAAATTGGTAAGGAGGAGGTCCCATTCTTCACCTGATTCATGGAATTTTCCATGGATTTGAAGAGTAATCCTAAGATATTGATGTATTTTCCCATCTAGTGTGAAATACTGGATTATGGGTATGACTACCTTGTCCCAAGGCTTAGGGATAGACTCCCTAAGAATTTTATTTTTCTCCTTGTTGAGGTTTTTGCTCTTATATTTGAAAAGAAGCAACTCGCTAGCCAACAAATGCTTTTCTTTGTTTACACTTTCTCCAAAGGTAGAGAAGCCCAAAACTTTCACAATCATGGTAGGATTGATGGTGAAGCTCAAACCTATGACCTTGACCTATCCATAATTCCATTTGAGGACCATTTCCTTAGATAGCTCCTTATCATGGCTACCAAATTACCTTAGGAAAGGCATAAAGTCAATATCTTCCAAAATATCTTCCACCAGTCTTTCAAGGGCCAAGACTGCTGGTTTAATTTTGGAATCGATCTCGGCCATCTTCAAGAAAGCACCACAAGAAACACTAACGAAAGGGAGAATGGAAGTAATAAGTCACAAGATAAGAGTGGATAAAGGATGGTCCAAGTAGTCCTAAAAAATATAGTACTGCCCATGAACGTAATAAAAAAACTTTCCAAAATGGAATCCATCAGTCCTTGGGCAAAAAACCTTCCCCATCGAACAAGAATCCCTACCATACCAAGAGATCCTCCTTGAGTTAAACACCATCAAGCAACATGAGAAATGGGAGGAAATTTTTTTATATCTATAATCAATGGGACGAGCAGGGTGACGAGCTCGATCTCAATTCCATATGAGAAAGTGGAAAAAAGGATACATGTGGCACATACTCCTTAAATAGAAACAATACCAAACTTTGATCTACTTAATTTTGGAAGACCCACAAAATCAGAGGTAATCATTGAAAGAGATAGGGCCCATATTAAAATTCTAAAGCAAAACTGAATGGGGGTCTATATGACAAGCGTTGGGCCACAAGATGATGTGGTCTACAAGCTTGGACTGCAAGGGATACATGACATAATTAAAACTATTAGAAGTATGACATGTGGATAGATCAAAATACTTCTTATTTCCTTTATAATACAAGGGAATACCTAGATAGGTTGGTGGAAAATTTTCAATTTAAAACCCTAAAATATACATAATTTTTTTTTATAAATATAGGGTAGTGTTAATGAAAAAATCCTAGTTTTTTTTAGTGTTAATATTTATTTTCATAACAAAACCATATATAGATCCCTTAAAAAGATTAAAAATAAAAATAAAAATAAAAAATATATAAGCTAAGTATTGCCAAGGTTTAAAGCAACATTGAAATAGGTGAATTGAGTTTTTTAGTATTTATTTGAGCAATAAACTAAATTATGATCATTACTTATAACAAAACCCATGATTAAACTCTTCAAAAAGATAAATTAAGATAAAGGAGTGGCAAATGGGTTTATATTAGAAAAACAATAAGAAATTTAAATTATAGAGGGGATTCCATGGTGTGTGGCTGGAGGAGGAGGTAGAGGTTCTTGGGAGATGGAAGGAGGGATGACAAAGGTGTCTTAGGAGTGAAGGTTTTGCATGAAAGTATCTTTGTATAAGACTATTTTTGCACAAATATATGCTCATGCAAAGTCTAGGCCTGCCAAAAAAAATAAATTTACCAAGACTAACACATGCTTACATATTGTCCTAGGTGATAAGGGTACATCCTAGGTGGTAGTATTAGTAGGGCCATTAGAGGCCTATAAGAATTTTTTAGAGGAAAATGGACAACTTAAAAGGGTTAGAAAAGTGATCAAATGAATGATATTTTGGTGAAAATTATAGATCTAGGTAATTTTTGAACATACACACACATATTTGGAGGGGGGTTCATATGATTTATTATTTTTTCAATTTTTAGTAAACAAGGATATGTTTTGAAAATCAATGTCCTAATTTGAAATGGTTATGTAAATGTATTTTCATTATGTAAGTTTACTTGTGTATTTTCATTCTAAAAAATATATTTTTACTAATAAACATTCACATTATCTCATTATGTAAGTTAAAGGGATTTCTTGGGGGAGTCTTCATCCATCATGAGCATTAGAGGCCATGGTTAGATCCTAATTGTTTTACTACCTCTATTTAGAGGGAAATGTTCCTCCATCTATTTTTGTTTAACTATGAATCTATCTTGCTTTTCCACTATAAAAATATTTCTTTTTCTTCCATTCAACCATGTAAATTTACCTTTCATTAGTCTAATGTACAATTCTTGAAGTTGATTTATAAAGTTCTAAGGTAACATATGTCTAAATATGTTATATGATATTCTTATTTCTTATCAAAAACATTGAAGTCTCCTCCTACTATCCACTTCTAGTCATCAAAATCTATGAGATCCTCTCCTATAGTACTCTAAAATACTTTTATTACTTGACAACCATCTATATTGGTAATCATAGAGTATACCTTTGATCTAATACATGTAACTTGACATGAAATACCTTTTTTTCATTTTTCACATAATTTACGTTGTGTTTATTCAACAAAAAAATAGTCCTCCTACTAATGCTTTTGAAAAAAGGTCTATTAAATTTGTTCCATTTGAAAGTAATATAAAGAAACCTACCATTATTTTTGTTGTCAATTTAGTTTGCTAGATTAGCAAGATGTCTATTTCTAAATTATTGATCACATTTTTTAGCATCCTTCTTTTGGAGGAACTTCTCATACCTCAAATATTCCACAAGATAATCTTCACCATGTTTCATGATGTCTATACTACTTTGTTAGTAGGTGATTTAATTGTATTTGGGATCCTATTGTGATGTTAAATAGTGCATCCCTCTTTAGCCAATCATGTTTTATAATCCTACCTCTCTTTCATGAGCCTTTATATCTAGTCATTTTACTACTTAATTGGGTTGAAGTATTTTTATATTACCCTTAAATTAGATATTCTCCTTCCTTTGGTTAATCCATTTTTTGGATTTTATTTTTTTATTTAACTTCTCCTTCCTTTGAAATATCCATTCCTTCTTGTTTAGTGATTGAACAATCATTTACTTTACCATCTACAATAATTTATTAATATCTAATTCTATAACATAATCATATTACCCTTAAATTAGATATTCTCCTTCCTTTGGTTAATCCATTTTTTGGATTTTATTTTTTTATTTAACTTCTCCTTCCTTTGAAATATCCATTCCTTCTTGTTTAGTGATTGAACAATCATTTACTTTACCATCTACAATAATTTATTAATATCTAATTCTATAACATAATCATCTAGTTGAGGTAAACTCTCTCTCTCTCTCTCACACATTTTGGTCAAGTTATATTTTTGAGTATTTTATCATCTTTCTATGTAGGCAAACTTTCCTTGAAAGTATTACATTTTCAATCCTCTATGATTGAGAAGACATATCGTGCCTTGGTTTGGCCTTATTATTTCTTTTGGGATATTGGAAACCAATGTATTTTTCTTCTTTCTTCGTCCTCCTTCATGTGGAACATTTTAAGTTTTAGGTGATTCCTAATTAGATGAATTATTTATGATAGAATATGAATTGAAAATAGGAATTTTATAGAATACATGTTTTTCCCAAGTTTGATCCTCCATATCTAGAGTATTCATTTTTATAATAACTTATCTAGATTAAGATTACTACATCCTTGCAAAATTCTCCATCATCATAGCATACATGACTTTATATATAAGGTCTAATTAATATTACCATTCATTTCAAAAATATACATTGACTAATATTCATATGGTAATTCATAGAGATGAATCCATATTGGTGCCTTCTATGGTAACTTTTTGTTGGTTTAAAATCCATGTGCCAATATTTCAGATATAATCTAAAGCTTTGTTAAAACCAATGTATCTTTTTAAAAAATATCTTTATCCTCCTAATTCAAAAATACAACTATGAAGTAACCTCTTAGGTAGACAATTAATTTGTTTACCCCCTAGATGCATCATTTTTTAGAGGTCTAATCATAAATATCTCTTATGGATAGTCAAAAACTAAAAATTGATAAATCAAATATTTTTTTTCTAATTGTAGACACCTAAAATACATCATGTTTAGGAGACTACTCATATGGTCAACTTTGTAGACCATATGAATGATATTGGACCTTTCCAAGAGGTAGTAGTGGTTCTAACCACTCATCTAGGGTAGTTTGGTCCTATGCAGGATTAGCCACTAATGCTCAGAGAAGCTACCAGCCCAGTCATTAATGCTCAGAGTGGCTATGAGCCTAGCTACTCCTGCTGACAATAGCTAGCTCTAAAACTATCTCAGTCTCTTGGGCCAAGCCAAATCAGTTGTAATGGCTAAATACAACTGATCTTAGGTAGTTTTGGGTGAGGAATATTCTAGAATATTCCTTTCAACTACCACAGGCTAGCAATTCTTGATCTTGGCTTCTCCTTGAATCCAATATTAGAATTAGGGAGGCCTATTTACAGGACCTCCCATAAATGCAAAAGATATACAACATTGTGTAGCAAAAATCTACCAGATTGGACAACAAATTGATAACCCTTGAGGAGAGTCAAAGTGATTCCCAATTATGGAGTGACAAGCATGCAAACAACAATGGAGCCTTTTAAGGACTGAGAAGCACATATCACAAATTCGCATAAATATAATTCGAATCTTAACTATTCAACCAAAAATCCATCTTTGGACAAGTAGGTGACCCTTGACCATCAATTCAAACAAAGAATTGTGTGTCAAAACCCTTGATTCAAGAGGAAGAATTCATAGTTCATGGTCCCTATCATTGACAGTAGCTCACAGGCATCTACTGCTGATGGTAGCAACGACTAGCAGATTAGCTGCCCTGAGCGACAATGGCTAGGATTTGATGCATCATTTCTTCAGTTATTAGCCTATATTTCTACTTATTCTTACTTTATTAGCTTAGCTTAGAGTATATTTATCATTTTCAATACATTTGTATGGTTCATTAGCAATTTTAGAGGTAGCTTTACCTTAACTTTGGTCATATTTGCTTACTTTCGTAAATCTTCTTAGATTAGCTTCATTTCATGCTTTTATTGCAAATTACATGTTAGATTAACTAGATCTTTGTGTTTTACTTCATGCTTTGCATCAATTTAGCTATTTCTTGATTATCTTTGCATATATTTATGCTTATTTCAAGTTTAGCCTTATTTCTTGCATGTCCTTAACAAAAGCCTCATCATGAGAGGCCTCATATATGTTTAATGTACTTTGTTGTTTCTTGTATGTAGATTATAGGTTTTTCCAAGCCTTAAAGCATTCTCAACATCAAGTTCCTCTTGACAAATGGAGGAGGCATCCTTGTGAGTCTTCGATCAATTCGTGTTGATTGTAGAAGGCCTACGAATTGCACCACCCCTATTTTAGGATTTCATATCTTTGTATTCATTGTATCAAAATTTGGTATCCCTAAGAGGGACATACATGTAACTGATTTTCATGATGAATTAATAAAAGGAGCCTTTACATTTTTTAATTCATTTTCATTGTATGTTTTCTTGCTTTATCTTTGATATTATGGTGCAAATACAATAGGTGCATGTGTTCTAGCATCGTATAGATTGTAATCATGATGAAAACACCTAAAATTCACACTGTTTGCTGATCTATTACATGTTTTTTCACATAGGTGCAACCACTCTGATCGACAACAGCTAGTAGAGACCAATCACTCTTGAAGATAGTCACCAGATTCCAATCCAGCTTGAGTGATAGTAGACAACAAAAAAACTTGCAAATAGTAGATAGCCAGATCATCAGCAGACTTGGATTTTAGGTTGGTTGAAATTCTTTGTATTTTTGCTTCTCTATCTGTGTTTTTATTTTTTGAATGTAGTAGATGAATGATAATTAGAGAACATAGAGAAATTTTAAAGCAAAATTTATAAAATCTCTTAGGTTTTATATTAGCCATTTCTAGGAACATCGGTCTCTGATTGTAATTCGCCCTAGTATCCAAATATTTATATTGTATGTTAGGGTTTGCATGCTTGAGGTCTAATTAGAGGCTATTTTTCATAACTAGTCTTGCATTCTCTGAATATCATCTATATTTTAGATATTAAAAAATCATTTTAGTGCTCTATGATGCATTTTGTTTTCATGCAAAATTAAAAAAAAAACCACCACACACCACGTCACACTTAAATGTTAGTGAGTTGGATTTCATCACCAACCACTAATAAAGACCAATGATGGTGGGCTTTATTTCCATCCATAGGCTCAAATCCTACAAACCCTATTTTTGACCAAGGTTAGCTCTAAGAACCAACGTAGCTTGGAAAATTTGCATGTACTTATATTTGAAGGGTATAACACTGACCAAGTGAGATTGGGTGAGGACTAGCATGACCTATGCTCCCTGACTGGGTATGGGCTTCATCTCCATACTTTGGTGGATTTACGTGATCAAAATTTCATTACTGGTTGTCAAGCTACGAGCATACAGTTGAAAACCCCTTTAACAAAAGAATATCATCCAACAAAAGAAAACATGTGACATGAGGTCTTTTTGAAAATCAACAAATCAAAAACACACAAAACAAGTTCTTAGGAAACATATCTAATCCTTAAAAGATATAATCATATTGTCTACTTTGTGTGTTTCTTTATTTTTTGGGTAATCAACATAAGATCCTTGATCTAGGACCAAACCCTAATTTTTTAATAATTTTTTATTTGAAAAATTATGAGACTGGGCAGTATGGGAGGAGCAAATAATGGACCCTAGAATTAACATGGGGCCCATGAGGGAAAACAACCAATGGAAACCACACATGGGGAAAATTCCACACTCACCACCATTGAGTGATGCTCCCATGGGAGAGGATGGAGCATATTTTTGGGCCATGATTCACTCGTTTGAGGGGTTGGGTCATGGTTCGCGTGCTTCCACTTGGGCATTTCATCCAAAATCATGCTTCTTGATTTGTAAAGCTCTATGTGGATGTTGTTCTTTATAGACCACCATGAGGGCCATCATTGGATAAGTGTGGGATAATGGCTTAAGACTCTCGCAACGTTGCTCAAGTTATTTTTTAATAATTTTTTTATTTGAGAAATTATGAGACTGTGTAGTATGGGAGGAGCGAATAATGGACCCTAGAATTAACATGGGGCCCATGAGGGAAAACAACCAATGAAAACCACACATATGGAAAATTCCACATTCACCACCATTGAGCGATGCTCCCATGGGAGAGGATGGAGCATATTGTTGGGCCATGATTTGCTCGTTTGAGAGGTTGGGTCATGGTTCACGTGCTTCCACTGGGAATTTCACCAAAAATCTTGCTTCCCAATTTACAAAGCTCATGTGGATGTTGTGCTTAATATAACACAATGAGGGCCATCATGGGATAAATGTAGGATAATGGCTCAAGACTCTCACAGCGTTGCTCAAGTTATTTTTTAATAATTATTTATTTGAGAAATTATGAGACTGGGTAGTATGGAGGAGCGAATAATGGACCCTAGAATTAGCATGGGGCCCATGAGGGAAAATAGCCAATGAAAATCACACATGGGGAAAATTCCACACTCACCACCATTGAGCGATGCTCCCATGGGAGAGGATAGAGAATATTGTTTGGCCATGATTTGCTCGTTTGAGGGGCTAGATCATGGTTCACATGCTTCCACTTAGGCATTTCACCCAAAAGCTTGCTTCTCGATTTGTAAAGCTCTATATGGGTGTTGTGATTTATATACGACCATGAGGGCCATCGAGGGATAAATTTAGGATAATGGATCAAGACACTCACATTGTTGCTCAAGTTATTTTATAATAATTTTTTATTTGAGAAATTATGAGACTAGGTAGTACGGGAGGAGCAAATAATGGACCCTAGAATTAACATGGGTCCCATGAGGGAAAACAACCAATGGAAACCACACATGGGGAAAATTCCACACTCACCACCATTGAGTGATGCTCCCATGGGAGAGGATGGAGCATATTTTTGGGCCATGATTCACTCGTTTGAGGGGCTGGGTCATGGTTCGCATGCTTCCACTTGGGGATTTCATCCAAAATCATGCTTCTCGAATTGTAAAGCTCTATGTGGATGTTGTGCTTTATATACCACCATGAGGGCCATCATGGGATAAATGTGGGATAATGGCTCAAGACTCTCGCAACGTTGCTCAAGTTATTTTTTAATAATTTTTTTATTTGAGAAATTATGAGACTAGGTAGTATGGGAGGAGCGAATAATGGACCCTAGAATTAACATGGGGCCCATGAGGGAAAACAACCAATGAAAACCACACATAGGGAAAATTCCACATTCACCACCATTGAGCGATGCTCCCATGGGAGAGGATGGAGCATATTGTTGGGCCATGATTTGCTCGTTTGAGAGGTTGGGTCATGGTTCACATGCTTCCACTGGGAATTTCACCAAAAATCTTGCTTCCCAATTTACAAAGCTCATGTGGATGTTGTGCTTAATATAACACAATGAGGGCCATCATGGGATAAATGTAGGATAATGGCTCAATACTCTCACAACATTGCTCAAGTTATTTTTTAATAATTATTTATTTGAGAAATTATGAGACTGGGTAGTATGGAGGAGCGAATAATGGACCCTAGAATTAGCATGGGGCCCATGAGGGAAAATAGACAATGAAAATCACACATGGGGAAAATTCCACACTCACCACCATTGAGCGATGCTCCCATGGGAGAGGATAGAGAATATTGTTGGGCCATGATTCGCTCGTTTGAGGGGCTAGATCATGGTTCACATGCTTCCACTTAGGCATTTCACCCAAAAGCTTACTTCTCGATTTGTAAAGCTCTATATGGGTGTTGTGATTTATATACGACCATGAGGGCCATCGAGGGATAAATTTAGGATAATGGATCAAGACACTCACATTGTTGCTCAAGTTATTTTATAATAATTTTTTATTTGAGAAATTATGAGACTAGGTAGTACGGGAGGAGCAAATAATGGACCCTAAAATTAACATGGGTCCCATGAGGGAAAACAACCAATGGAAACCACACATGGGGAAAATTCCACACTCACCACCATTGAGTGATGCTCCCATGGGAGAGGATGGAGCATATTGTTGGGCCATGATTCACTCATTTGAGGGGCTGGGTCATGGTTCACGTGCTTCCACTTGGGGATTTCATCCAAAATCCTACTTCCCAATTTGTAAATATCTATGTGGATATTGTGCTTTATAGATCACCATGAGGGCCATCATTGGATAAATGTGGGATAATGGCTCAAGACTCTTGCAACGTTGCTCATGTTATTTTTTAATAATTTTTTTATTTGAGAAATTATGAGACTGGGTAGTATGGGAGGAGCGAATAATGGACCCAAGAATTAACATGGGGCCCATGAGGGAAAACAACCAATGAAAAACACACATAGGGAAAATTCCACATTGACCACCATTGAGCGATGCTACCATGGGAGAGGATGGAGCATATTATTATGCCATGATTTTCTCATTTAAGGGGTTGGGTCATTGTTCACATGCTTCCACTGGGCATTTCACCCAAAATATTGCTTCCCCATTTACAAAGCTCATGTGGATGTTTTGGTTAATATAACACAATGAAGACCATCGTGGGATAATGTAGGACAATGGCTCAAGTCTCTCACAACGTTGCTCAAGTTATTTTTTAATAATTTTTTATTTGAGAAATTATGAGACTGGGCAATAGGAGGAGTGAATAATGGACCCTAGAATTAACATGGGGCCCATGAGGGAAAATAGCCAATGAAAACCACACATGGGGAAAATTCCACACTCACCACCATTGAGCGATGCTCCCACGGGAGAGGATAGAGAATATTGATGAGCCATGATTCGCTCGTTTGAGGGGCTAGATCATGGTTCACGTGCTTCCACATAGGAATTTCACCCAAAAGCTTACTTCCTGATTTGTAAATATCTATATGGGTGTTGTGCTTTATATACCACCATGAGGGCCATCGAGGGATAAATGTAGGATAATGGATCAAGACACTCGCATCGTTGCTCAAGTTATTTTATAATAATTTTTTATTTGAGAAACTATGAGACTGGGCAGTGTGGGAGGAGCGAATAATGAACCCTAAAATTAACATGGGGCCCATGAGGTAAAACAACCAGTGGAAACCATACATGGGAAAAATTCTACACTCACCACCATTGAGTGATGCTCCCACGGGAGAGGATGGAGCATATTGTTGGGCCATGATTTGCTTGTTTGAGGGGTTGGGTCATGAATCACGTGATTCCACTTGGGAATTTCATCCAAAATATTGCTTCTCGATTTACAAAGATCTATGTGGGTGTTGTGCTTTATATACCACCATGAGGGCCATCATGGGATAAAAGTGGGGCAATGGCTGAAGACTCTCACACTGTTGCTCAAGTTATTTGTTAATAATTTTTTATTTAATAAATTATGAGACTAGGTGGGACGAGTGAATAATGGACCCTAAAATTTAACATGGGGCCCATAAGGGAAAACAACAAATTGAAACCACACATGGGGAAAATTCCACACTCACCACGATTGAGTGATGCACCCACAGGAGAGGATGGAGCATATTTTTGGGCCATGATTTGCTCATTTGAGGGGATGGATCATGGTTCGTGTGCTTCCACTTGGGTATTTCATCCAAAATCTTGCTTCCCAGTTTGCAAAGCTCTATGTGGGTGTTGTGCTTTATATACCACAATGAGGGCCATCGTGGGATAAATATGGGATAATGGCTCAAGGAATCTCACAGCATTGCTCAAGTTATTTTTTAATAATTTTTTATCTGAGAAATTATGAGACTGGGAAGTACGGGAGGAGCGCATAGTGTACGCTAGAATTAACATGGATCCCATGAGGGAAAACAACCAATGGAAACCACACATGGGAAAAATTCCACACTCACCACTATTGAGCGATGCTCCCATGGGAGAGGATGGAGCATATTGTTGGGCCATGATTCGCTCGTTTGAGGGGTTGGGTCATGGTTCACGTGCTTCCATTTAGGCATTTCACCCAAAAGCCTACTTCCTAATTTGCAAAGATCTATGTGGGTGTTGTGCTTTATATACCACCATGAGGATCATCATGGGATAAATGTGGAATAATGGCTCAAGACTCTCGTAGTGTTGCTCAAGTTAGTTTTTAATATTTTTTTATTTGAGAGATTATGAGACTGGGTAATATGGGAGGAGTGAATAATGGACCTTAGAATTAACGTGGGGCCCATGAGGGAAAATAGCCAGTGGAAACCACACATGGAGAAATTCCACACTCACCACCATTGAGCGATGCTCCCACAGGAGAGGATGTAGCATATTGCTGGGCCATGATTTGCTCATTTGAGGGGTTGGGTTATGGTTCACATGCTTCCAGTTGGGCATTTAAACCAAAAGCTTGCTTCTCGATTTGCAAATATCTATGTGGGTATTGTGCTTTATATACCACCATGAGGGCCATCATTAGATAAATGTGGGATAATGGATCAAGACTCTCACATCATTGCTCAAGGTATTTTTTAAAAATTTTATATTTGAGAAATTATGAGACTTGACAGTACGGGAGGAGTGAATAATGGACCCTAGAATTAACATGTGGCCCATGAGGGAAAATAGCCAATGGAAACCACACATGGAGAAAATTCCACACTCACCACCATTGAGTGATGCTCCCACGGGAGAGGATGGAGCATATTGCTAGGCCATGATTCGCTCATTTGAGGGGCTGGGTCATGGTTCATGTGCTTCCACTTGGGTATTTCAACCAAAATCCTGATTCCCAATTTGTAAAGATCTATGTGGATGTTGTTCTTTACATACCACCATGAGAGCCATCATGGGATAAATGTGGGATAATGACTCAAGAATATCGCAGTGTTGCTCAAGTTATTTTTTAATAAATTTTTATTTGAGAAATTATGAGACTGGGCAATACGGGAGGAGCGAATAATGGACCCTAGAATTAACATGGGGCCCATGATGGAAAACAACCAATGGAAACCACACATGGGAAAAATTCCACATTCACCACCATTGAGAGATGCTCCCACGAGATAGGATGAAGCATATTGTTGGGTCATGATTCGTTCGTTTGAGGGGTTGCGTCATGGTTCACGTGCTTCCACTTGGGCATTTCACCCAAAATCCTGCTTCTTGATTTGCAAAGATATATGTGGGTGTTGTGATTTATATACCTCCATGAGGGCCATCATGGGATAAATGTGGGATAATGGCTCAAGCCTCTCGTAGTGTTGCTCAAATTATTTTTAATAATTTTTTATTTGAGAAATTATGAGGCTGGGTAGTACGGGAGGAGAGAATAATGGACCTTATAATTAAGGGAAAAAAACCAATGAAAACCACACATGGGTAAAATTCTACACTCACCACCATTGAGTGATACTCCCATGGGAGAGGATGGAGCATATTGTTGGGCCATGATTTGCTCGAGCATATTTCTTGGCCAATATTTGGTTGTTTGAGGGGCTGGGTCATGGTTCACGTTCTTCTACTTGGGAATTTCATCCAAAATCCTACTTACCAATTTGCAGAGCTCTATGTGGATATTATGCTTTATATACCACGATGAGGGCCATCGTGGGATAAATGTGGGATAATGGCTCAAGACTCTCACAGTGTTGCTCAAGTTATTTTTTAATTATTTTTTATTTGAGAAATTATGAGACTGGGCAGTATGGGAGGAGTGAATAATGGACCCTAGAATTAACATGGGGCCCATGAGGGAAAACAACTAATGGAAACCACACATATGGAAAATTCCACACTCACCACCATTGAGAGATGGTCGCACGGGAGAGGATGGAGCATATTTTTGGGCTATGATTCGCTCGTTTGAGGGGCTAGATCATGGTTCACATGCTTCCACTTGGGCATTTCATCCAAAATATTGCTTCCTAATTTGCAAAGCTCTATCTAGGTATTGTGCTTTGTATACCATAATGAGTACCATCGTGGGATAAATGTGGGATAATGGCTCAAGACTCTCATAGCATTGCTCAAGGTATTTTTTAATAATTTTTTATTTGAGAAATTATGAGACTTGGCAGTATGGGAGGAGTGAATAGTGGACCCTAGAATTAACATGGGGACCATGAGGGAAAACAACCAATGGAAACCACACATGGGAAAAATTCTACACTCACCACCATTGAGCGATGCTCCCACGGGAGAGGATGGAGCATATTGTTGGGCCATGATTCGCTCATTTGAGGGGCTAGGTCATGGTTCACACATTTCCATTTGGACATTTTACCCAAAATCCTACTTCTTGAATTACAAAGCTCTAGGTGGGTGTTGTGCTTTATATACCACCATGAGGGCAATCGTGGGATAAATGTGGAATAACAACTCAAGACTCTAGCAACGTTGCTCAAGTTATTTTTTAATATTTTTTTATTTGAAACATTATGAGACTGGATAGTATGGGAGGAGCGAATAATGAACCCTAGAATTAACATGGGGCCGATGAGGGAAAACAACCAATGGAAACCACACATAGGGAAATTTACACACTCACCACCATTGAGCGATGCTCCCATGGGAGAGGATGGAGCATATTAATGGGCCATGATTTGCTCATTTCAAGGGTTGGGTCATGGTTCACGTGCTTCCACTTGGGAATTTCACCCAAAATCTTGCTTCCCGATTTGCAAATATCTATGTGGGTTTTGTGCTTTATATACCACCATGAGGTCCATCGTAGGATAAATGTGGGATAATGGCTCAAGACTCTCTCAAAATTGCTCAAGTTATTTTTTAATAATTTTGTATTTGAGAAATTATGAGATTGGAAAGTACAAGAGGTAAAAATAATGGACCCTAGAATTAACATGTGGCCCATGGGGGAAAATAGTCAATGGAAACCACACATGGAGAAAATTCCATACCACCATTGAGCGATGCTCCTACATGAGAGGATGGAGCATATTTCCTGGCCATGATTCGCTTGTTTGAGGGGCTGGGTCATGGTTCGTATGCTTCCACTTGGGCATTTCACCCAAAATCCTGCTTCCCAATTTGTAAAGCTCTATGTGGGTGTTGTGCTTTATATACCACCATGAGGGCCATCATGGGATAAATATGGGATAATGTCTCAAGACTCTTGCAATGTCGCTCAAGTTATTTTTTAATAATTTTTTATTTGAGAAATTATGAGACTGGATAGTACGATAGGAGCGAATAATGGACCCTAGAATTAACATGGGGCCCATGAGGAAAAACAACCAATGGAAACCACACATGGAGAAAATTCCACACTCACCACCATTGAGTGATTCTACCATGGTAGAGGATGGAGCATATTGCTGGACCACAATTTTCTCGTTTAAGGGGCTGGGTCATGGTTTGTGTGCTTCCACTTGGGTATTTAACTTAAAAGCCTGCTTCTTGATTTGCAAATATCTATGTGGGTGATGTGCTTTATATACCACCATGAGGGCCATCATGGGATAAGTGTGGGATAATGGTTCAATATTCTCACAGTGTTGCTCAAGTTATTTTTTAATAATTTTTAATTTGAAAATTTATGAGACTGGGCAGTATAGGAGGAGTGAATAATGGACCCTAGAATTAGCATGGTGCCCATTAGGGAAAACAACCAATGGCAACCACACGCGGGGAAAATTCCACACTCACCACCATTGAGCAATGCTTTCATGGGAGAGGATGGAGCATATTGTTGGGCCATGATTCGCTCATTTGAGGGGTTGGGTCATGGTTCGTGTGCATCCACTTGGGCATTTCATCCAAAATCATGCTTCTCAATTTGCAAATATATTTTTGAGTGTTGTGATTTATATACCACCATGAGGGCCATCTTGGGATAAATATGGGATAATGGCTCAAGACTCTCGTAGCATTTCTCAAGGTATTTTAAAAAAAAATTATTTATGAAAGTACATGTCTGGGCAGTACGAGAGGAGTAAAGAATGGATCCTAGAGCTAATATGTGGCCCACAAGGGAAATAAACCAATAGAAAACACACATGGGGATAAATCCACTCACCATAGTGATTCTCTCATAGGAGAGGATGGAGCATATAGCATGGCTATGATTTGATCATTTGAGGGGCTAGGTCATGGTTGGCCTATATCCACTAGGGCATTTCACCCAAAATCTTGCTTCATGATTTGAAAATAACTATGTGGGTATTGTGCTTTATAAAACACCATGAGGGCCATCATGGGATACATGTGGGATAATGGCTCAAGACTCTCACAACGTTTCTCAAGGTATTTTTAGAAATTTTTATTTATGAAAGTATGAGATACATGTGTGTTTTTCATTGGTTGTTTTCCCTCATGGGACCCATGTTAATTCTAGGATCCATTATTCTCTCCTCCCGTACTACCTAGCCTCATAATTTCTAAAATAAAAAATTATTAAAAATTAACTTGAGTAATGTTGCAATAGTCTTGAGTCATTATCACACATTTATCCCATAATGGCCCTCATGGTGGTATATAAAGCACAACACCTAGATAGAGCTATGCAAATCGGGAAGCATGATTTTGGGTGAAATGCCCAAGTGGAAGCACATGAACCATGACCCAACCCCTCAAACAAGTGAATTATGGCCCAACAATATGCTCCATCCTCTCCCGTGGGAGCATCACTCAATGGTGGTGAGTGTGGAATTTTCCCCATGTGTGGTTTCCATTGGTTGTTTTCCCTCATGGGCCCCATGTTAATTCTAAGGTCTATTATTTGCTCCTCCTATACTTCCTAGTCTCATAATTTCTCAAATAAAAAATTATTAAAAAAACAACTTGAGCAACGCTGCGAGTCTTGAGCTATTATCCTACATTTATCCCACGATGGTCCTAATGGCAGTATATAAAGCACAACATCCATATAGAGCTTTGCAAATCAGGAAGTAGGATTTTGGGTGAAATACCCAAGTGGAAGCACGCAAACCATGACCCAGCCCCTCAAACGAGCGAATCATGGCCCAAAAATATGCTTCATCCTCTTTCGTGGGAGCATCTCTCAATAGTGGGGAGTGTGGAATTTTCCCCATGTGTTGTTTCCATTGGCTATTTTCCATCATGGGTCCCATGTTAATTCTAGGGTCCATTATTTGCTCATCCCATACTACCCAGTCTCATAATTTCTCAAATAAAAAATTATTAAAAATTAACTTGAGCAACGCTACAAGAGTCTTCAGCCATTATCCCACATTTATCCCATGATGGCCCTTATGGTGGTATATAATACACAACACCCACATAGAGATTTGCAAATTGGGAAGCAGGCTTTTGGGTAAAATGTCCAAATGGAAGTATGTGAACCATGACCCAGCCCCTCAAACAAGCAAATCATGGCCCAACAATATGCTCCATCCTCTCCTATGGGAGCATCGCTCAATTATGGGGAGTGTGGAATTTTCCCCATGTGTGGTTTCCATTGGGTGTTTTCCCTCATGTATCCCATGTTAATTTTAGGGTACATTATTCACTCATCTCATACTACCCAATCTCATAATTTCTCAAATAAAAAAATTAATAAAAAATAACTTGAGCAACGCTACGAGAGTCTTGAGCCATTATTCCAAATTTATCTCATGATGGCCCTCATGGTGGTATATAAATCACAACACCCACATAGATCTTTACAAATTAGGAAGCATGCTTTTGGGTGAAATTCCCAAGTGGAAGCACATGAACCATGACCCAACCCCTCAAATGAGTGAATCATGGCCCAACAATATGCTCCATCCTCTCTCGTGGGAGCATCGCTCAATGATGGTGAGTGTGGAATTTTCCCTATGTGTGGTTTCCATTGGATGTTTTACCTCATGGACCCCATGTTAATTCTAGGGCCCATTATTTTCTCCTCCTGTACTACCCAGTATCATAATTTTTTAAAGAAAAAATTATTAAAAAATAACTTGAGAAACGTTGCGAGAGTCTTGAAATAATTTTCACAATAAAATTCAATTTCATGTATTTTGTTCCCTTCCTAACTCATGTTAATATTTTTTTATGTTTTCTAAAACATATTTGTTGACGATATTATTCTCTTCACTTGCCATGTAATGTGATCTGGTGAATCCAAAATCCTGTAGCACTAGGAGTATGCTCTTCACTTGCACATCTGTGATCTGGTAAATTAGAAACTAGTTTACATATCTAATCCTTAAAAGATATAATCATATTGTCTACTTTGTGTGTTTCTTTATTGTTTGGGTAATCAACATAAAATCCTTGATTTGGGACCAAAACCTAATTTTTAATAAATTTTTATTTGAGAAATTATGAGACTGGGTAGTATGGGAGGAGCGAATAATGGATCCTAGAATTAACATGGGGCCAATGAGGGAAAATAACCAATGGAAACCACATATGGGGAAAATTTCACACTCACCACCATTAAGTGATGCTCCCATAGGAGAGGGTGAAGCATATTGTTGGGCCATGATTAGCTTGTTTGAGGGGCTAGGTCATGGTTCATGTGCTTCCACTTGGGCATTTCACCCAAAAGCCTACTTCCTAATTTGTAAAGCTCTATGTGGGTGTTGTGTTTTATATACCACCATGAGGGCCATCGTGGGATAAATGTGGGATAATGGCTCAAGAATCTCGCAACATTGCTCAAGTTATTTTTTAATATTTTTTATTTGAGAAATTAGGAGACTGGGCAGTACGGGAGGAGCGAATAATGGACCCTAGAATTAAAATGGGACCCATGAGGAAAAATAGCCAATGGAAACCACATATGAGGAAAATTCCACACTCACCACCATTGAGCGATGCTCCCACGGGAGAGGATGGAGCATATTTTTGGGCCATGATTTGCTCGTTTGAGGGGTTGGGTCATGGTTCGCATGCTTCCACTTGGGAATTTCACCCAAAATCCTACTTCCTAATTTGCAAAGCTCTATGTGGGTGTTGTGCTTTATATACCACCATGAGGGCCATCATGGGATAAATGTGGAATAATGGCTCAAGACTCTGGCAACGTTGCTCAAGTTATTTTTTAATATTTTTTTTATTTGATAAATTACGAGATTGGGTAGTATGAGATAAGCGAATAATGTACCCTAAAATTAACATGGGATACATGAGGGAAAACACCCAATGGAAACCACACATGGGGAAAAGTCCACACTCCCCATAATTGAGAGATGCTCCCAAGGGAGAGGATGGAGCATATTGTTGGGCCATGATTTGCTTGTTTGAGGGGCTGGGTCATGGTTCACATACTTCCATTTGGACATTTTACCCAAAATCCTGCTTCCCAATTTGCAAAGCTCTATGTGGGTGTTGTGTATTATATACCACCATAAGGGCCATCATGGGATAAATGTGGGATAATGGCTGAAGACTCTCGTAGCATTGCTCAAGTTAATTTTTAATAATTTTTTATTTGAGAAATTATGAGACTAGGCAGTATGGGATGAGCGAATAATGGACCCTAGAATTAACATGGGACCCATGATGGAAAATAGCCAATGGAAACAACACATGGGGAAAATTCCACACTCCCCACTATTGAGAGATGCTCCCACGAAAGAGAATGAAGCATATTTTTGGGCCATGATTCGCTCGTTTGAGGGGCTGGGTCATGGTTTACGTGCTTCCACTTAGTAATTTCACCCAAAATCTTGCTTCCTGATTTGCAAAGCTCTATGTGAATGTTGTGCTTTATATACTGCCATTAGGACCATCATGGGATAAATGTAGGATAATAGCTCAAGACTCGCAGCGTTGCTCAAGTTGTTTTTAAATAATTTTTTATTTGAGAAATTATGAGACTAGGAAGTACAGGAGGAGTGAATAATAGACCTTAGAATTAACATGGGGCCCATGAGGGAAAACAACCAATGAAAACCACACATGGGGAAAATTCCACACTCACCACCATTGAGTGATGCTCCCACGGGAGAGGATGGAGCATATTGTTGGGCCATGATTCACTCGTTTGAGGGGCTGGGTCATGGTTCATGTGCTTCCACTTGGGTATTTCACCCAAAATCATGCTTCCCGATTTGCAAAGCTCTATGTAGGTGTTGTGCTTTATATACCACCATGAGGGCCATTGTGGGATAAATGTGTGATAATGACTCAAGACTATTGCAACATTACTCAAGTTAATTTTTAATAATTTTTTATTTTAGAAATAATGAGGCTAGGCAGTACGGGAGGAGAGAATAATGGATCATAGAATTAACATGGGTCCCATGAGGGAAAACAACCAATGAAAAACACACATGGGAAAAATTCCACACTCACCACCATTGAGCGATGCTCCCACGGGAGAGGATGGAGCATATTGCTGGGCCATGATTTGCTCATTTGAAGGGTTTGGTCATGGTTAGTGTGCTTCCACTTGGGAATTTTACCTAAAATATTGATTCCCAATTTGCAAAGCTCTATGTGGGTGTTTTGCTTTATATACCACCATGAGGGCCATTGTGGGATAAATGTGGGATAATGGCTCAAGTTTCTTGCAGTGTTTCTCAAGTTATTTTTTAATAATTTTTTATTGAAGAAATTATGAGACTAGGTAGTACGATAGGAGCAAATAATGCATCCTAGAATTAACATGGGGTCCATGAGTGAAAACAATGAATGGAAACCACACATGTTTAAAATTCCACACTCATCACCTTTGAGAGATGCTCCCATGGCAAAGGATGGAACATATTTTTGGACCATGCTTCACTTGTTTGAGGGGCTGGATCATGGTTCACGTGCTTCCACTTGGCCATTTCACCCAAAATCCTACTTCCTAATTGTCAAAGCACCATGTAGGTGTTGTGCTTTATATACCACCATGAGGGCCATCATGGGATAAATGTGGGATAATGGCTCAAGACTCTCACAACATTGCTCAAGTTATTTTCTAATAAGTTTTTATTTGAAAAATTATGTGAGTGGGTAGTATGGGACAAATGAATAATGGATCCTAGAATTAACATGGGGCCCATGAGGGAAAACAACCAATGGAAACCACACATGGTGAAAATTGCACACTCACCATAATTGAGCGATGCTCCCACGAGAGAGTATGGATCATATTACTGGGCCATGATTCACTCGTTTGAGGGGTTGGTTCATGGTTCACATGCTTTCATTTGGGTATTTCACCTAAAATCCTGCTTCCTGATTTGAAAATATCTATGTGGGTGTTGTGATTTATATACCACCATGAGGGCCATCGTGGGATAAATATGGGATAATGGCTCAAGACTCTTGCAACAATTCTCAAGTTATATTTAATAAATTTTTTGTTTGAGAAATTATCAGACTGGGGCAGTATGGGAGGAGTGAATAATTGACCCTAAAATTAACACGGGGCCCATGAGGGAAACCAATCAATGGAATCCACACATGGAGAAATTTGACACTCACCACCATTGAGCAATGCTCCCACGGGAGAGGATGGAGCATATTATTGGGCCATGATTCGCTCGTTTGAGGGGCTAGGTCATTGTTCGCGTGATTCCATTTAGGAATTTTACCCAAAATACTACTTCTTGATTTGCAAAGCTCTATGTGGATGTTGTGCTTTATATACCACCATGAGGGCCATCATGGGATAAATGTGGGATAATGGCTCAAGACTCTTGTAGCATTTCTTAGGTTATTTTTTAATAATTTTTTATTTGAGAAATTATGAGACTCGGTAGTACAGGAGGAGCGAATAATGGACCCTAGAATTAACATGGGACCCATTTGGAAAAATACCAAATGGAAACCACACATGGGAAAAATCCACACTCACCACCATTGAGAGATGCTCCCACAGGAGAGGATGGAGCATACTGTTAGGCCATGATTAGCTCGTTTGAGGGGTTGGATCATGATTCGCATGCTTCCAATTGCGAATTTCACCCAAAACCATTCTTACCGATTTGCAAATCTCTATGTGGGTGTTGTGCTTTATATACCACCATGAGGGCCATCGTGGGATAAATCTAGGATAATGGCTCAAGACTCTTGCAGTGTTGCTCAAGTTATTTTTTACTAATTTTTTATTTGATAAAATTTGAAAGTGAGCAATATGGGAGGAGGGAATGATGGACCCTAGAATTAACATGGGGCCCATGAGGGAAAACAACCAATGGAATCCACTAATGGAGAAAATTCCACACTCAACACCAATGAGTGATGCTCCCATGGGAGAGGATGAAGCATATTTTTGGACCATGATTTGCTCATTTGAGGGGTTGGGTCGTGGTTTGCATGCTTCCACTTGGGAATTTCACCTAAAATCCTTATTATCAATTTAAAAATATCTATGTGGGTGTTGTGATTTATATACCACCATGAGGGACATCGTGGGATAAATGTGGGATAATGGCTCAAGACTCTCACAATGTTTCTCAAGTTATTTTTTAATAATTTTTTATTTAAGAAATTATGATATTGGGCAGTACGAGAGGAGAAAATAATGGACCCTAGAATTAACATGGGGCCCATGAGAGAAAACAACCAATGGAAACCACACATGGGGAAAATTCCATACTCACCACCATTGAGCGATGCTCCCACGGGAGAGGATGGAGCATATTTTTGGGCCATGATTTGCTCGTTTGAGGGGTTGGATCTCTATTTGCATGCTTCCACTTGGGTATTTCACCCAAAATCTTGCTTCCCAATTTGCAAAGCTCTATGTGGGTATTGTGCTTTATATACCACCATGAGGTCCATCTTGGGATAAATGTGGGATAATTGCTCAAGACACTCACATCGTTGCTCGAGTTATTTTTTAATAATTTTTTATTTGATAAATTATGAGATTGGGTAATATGGGAGGAGTGAATAATGGACCCTAGAATTAACATGGGGCCCATGAGGGAGAACAACCAATGCAAACCACATATGGGTAAAATTCCACACTCACCACCAATGAGTGATGCTCCCATGGGAGAGGATGAAACATATTTTTGGGCCATGATTTGCTCGTTTGATGGGTTGGGTCGTGGTTCGCATGCTTCCACTTGGGAATTTCACCTAAAATAATTCTTATCAATTTAAAAATCTCTATGTGGGTGTTGTGATTTATATACCACCATGAGGGCCATCGTGGGATAAATGTGGGATAATGGCTCAAGACTCTCACAACATTTCTCAAGTTATTTTTTAATAATTTTTTATTTAAGAAATTATGAGACTGGGTAGTACGAGAGGAGCAAATAATGGACCCTAGAATTAACATGGGGCCCATGAGGGAAAACAACCAATGGAAACCACACATGGGGAAAATTTCACACTCACCACCATTGAGCGATGCTCCCACGGGAGAGGATGGAGCATATTTTTGGGCCATGATTTGCTTGTTTGAGGAGTTGGATCACTATTTGCATGCTTCCACTTGGGTATTTCACCCAAAATATTGCTTCCCAATTTGCAAAGCTCTATGTGGGTATTGTGCTTTATATACCACCATGAGGGCCATCCTGGGATAAATGTGGGATAATTGCTCAAGACTCTCACAGCGTTGCTCGAGTTATTTTTTAATAATTTTTTATTTGATAAATTATGAGATTGGGTAATATGGGAGGAGTGAATAATGGACCCTAGAATTAACATGGGGCCCATGAGGGAAAATAGCCAATGGAAACCACACATGGGGAAAATTCCACACTCACCACCATTGAGCGATGCTCCCATGGGAGAGGATGGAGCATATTGTTGGGCCATGATTTGCTCTTTTGATGGGTTGGATCATGGTTTGCATGCTTCCACTTAGGCATTTCACCCAAAATCTTGCTTCCCAATTTGCAAAGCTTTATGTGGGTGTTGTGCTTTATATACCACAATGAGGACCATCATGGGATAAATGTGGGATAATGGCTCAAGACTCTCGCAGCGTTGCTCAAGTTATTTTTTAATAATTTTTTTTTGAGAAATTATGAGACTGGGCAATATGGGAGGAGCGAATAATGGACCCTAGAATTAACATGGGGCCCATGAGGGAAAACAACCAATGGAAACCACACATGGGGAAATTCCACACTCACCACCATTGAGTGATGCTCCCATGGGATAGTATGGAGCATATTGTTGGACCATGATTCACTTGTTTGAAGGGCTGGGTCATGGTTCACGTGCTTCCATTTGGGCATTTCACCCAAAATCCTGTTTCTCAATTTTTAAAGCTCTAAGTGGGTGTTGTGCTTTATATACTACCATGAGGGCCATCATGGAATAAATGTGGGATAATGGCTTAAGACTCTCGCAACGTTGTTCAAGTTTTTTTAATAATTTTTTATTTGAGAAATTATGAGACTGGGTAGTATGAGAGGATCAAATAATGGACCCTAAAATTAACATGGGGTCCATTAGGGAAAACAACTAATGGAAGCCACAAATGGGGGAAATTCCACACTCACCACCATTGAGTGATGCTCCCATGGGAGAGGATGGAGCATATTGCTGGGCCATGATTTTATCGTTTGAGGGGTTGGATCATGGTTCACGTGCTTCCACTTGGGTATTTCACCCAAAATTCTGCTTCCTAATTTATAGAGCTCTATGTGGGTGTTGTGCTTTGTATACCACCATGAGGGCCATCATGGGATAAATATGGGATAATGGCTCAAGACGCTCGTAGCATTGCTCATGTTATTTTTAATGATTTTTTATTTGAGAAATTATGAGACTGAGGAGAACAAGAGGAGTGAATAATGGATCCTAGAACTAACATGTGGTCCATGAGGAAAAATAGCCAATGGAAACCACACATGGGGAAAATTCCACACTCACCACCATTGAGCGATGCTCCCACGGGAGAGGATGGAGCATATTGCTGGGTCATTATTCGCTCATTTGAGGGGTTGTTTCCTTTGCAATTATCAATTGGGTGAAGCCAATTTCAATCAGTCCAATAATACATGACAAATTTTAAAGAAAAAATAACTTGATATTTCATATTGAAATAACTATGTACCTTTTAATAGTTTCTTATTTTTAAACTCTTATTACAACTTAGAAAAGAGATATGATGAGTCTTTGAACAAGTTTTAAGTACAAAAGGTCTAAAAAATTCCCCATTTTGAAGGCATATACAACCTAAAAAACACAATGAGGTAGTTTAGGTGTAAATATATTATAAAATTTAATTTTCACTAAAGATTAAAATTCCTACAAATGTATCATAGTGAATGAAGGCATCTTGTGGTAACTCCTAGTTATGGATGTTTTGTTTACATTTTAAATATAAAACTAATAAATCTTTCTAGTTTTTTTCAATCATTAACATCAAGTTAATAGGATATCAATTTTGACATGTTATAGATTAAGCCTTATTCCATATTGAAATATTTTTATGTTAAGATTTATAGTTCAAATATTACTATCAAAAATAAAAATAAGAGATATGATACTTTGAACAAGTGTTATATACAAAATATCTCAATAAATTTTCTATTTTATGATGAGTGTCGTTAATGTTCATCATTTAATTCATTTGTCAATCCAGGGCGACATCCAAGGCTGTATACGATAGAGAAATGTAGAACTGTGGCTTAGAAATAAAAGTACTAGGTTACCTAATAGAAATAGCGAATCAAAATGTCTTTGTAGGAAAATACTCTAACTAGCACACCTTGCATCAAAAAAATTTAACTACATTGCAAAAATTGACCATGTTAAAAAATGCTAAACTCAGTTGCTAAGATTGAAATAGCAGGAAAATAAAGTGCTGAAATTGAAAAGATAGAAAGTAAATGCTTGAAAACTAAAGTTTCTAATTGAAATTTTGAAGCATAATTCAAAGCAAAGAAACATATTGTTAACTGAAATGTAATGCTATGATAGAAATAAAAATGCAAGACTAAAAAAAATAAACTAGCTATGAAAAATATAAAACACATATATTCTAAATAGGGGGAAAATAGGGGAGAACAAGAGAGAACAAATCATTTAATTCTACTACAAATAATGATAGAAAATAGTGATAAAAAACATACACTTAAAGTATAAAGTCCTTCCACCAACCCTGAGAGTGGACCCTTGCTCTGAGGTCCATCAGAAGGTGTGAACTCACAAGATCCTTAACTATCTTATGAAGTAAAAATGACATGCAAGAAACTAAAAATAACTTATTTTGAAATTACTACAATTTATTAACTAAGTTAACTGTTACAATGGCTGTTGACTAATTCTTATATTCCTATTTTCTTATTTCTATTAGCTTTTCAAAGGGACCAAACAAGGAGTATTTATAGTTATATACTCAACTTATTCTGCCTATAATAACATGGAAAAAATAACATCCATAAATCATGGATAAAAAAGTGCTATAAATATTCCATCAACATGAAAAAATAACATCCATCAACATGGATAAATAAGTGGCATACATATCCTATCAACATAGAAAAATAACATCCATCAACATGGAAAAATAACATCCATCAACATGGATAAACAAGTGACACACATATAAATAAGCGGCCTACATTTCACAAAATATTAAAATAATAAAAATACTTAAAATAATTGATATCACATAATATTTATGCATTACTCCCCCTTGAGGGCAATTATTTTAAGCCTAGTTTATTTCTAAAGTAAGAAAATTTAGATTCTACTAATGGTTTTGTGAAAATGTTTTCATTAGTTGGGCAATAAATTAGTTTAATTGTTCCATCTAAAACCTTCTCCCTAATAAAGTGTGCTTGGATCTCAATATGTTTTGTCCTTTGGTGAAAAACATGATTTTTAGCTAATGCTATTGAATATTGATTATCAAAAAATAAAGTGATGGATTTATTATTATTAAAATAAATCTCACTAAGCAGTATTTGAATCCAAATAGCTTCTTAACATGCTAAGGTAGCACTTCTATACTCAACCTCAGTCAAGGAGAGTGTTATGGTTGGTTGTTTCTTACTACACCAAGAGATCACACCTGATACCAAGGAGAAAAAATATCCATATTGTCCATAGCATAGTCACTATCACAATATCCAAACAAGTTTACATGAGAATTACTTAAATATTCTAAGGCTAAGTTTGTTGTTCCACTTAGATATTTAAGTATTCTATGAACAACATTAAGATGAACATCATAGAGCTTATGCATAAATCTATCTATAACATTAACATCTTAAGCTATATCAAGCCTTTTTGGTCTCAAAATCTACCTAGCAGAAAGGATTATGCACCCACACATCCTGACCAACCTTGAATGACCATTGTACTGCAAGGCTCTCTGGTCAATATTTGAATAATTCCAGTTCCTTATGAAGTCTTAACTAACTATCTCCTAAACATACGAGAAAAGGGTGCTGAAAATAAATTAAATATAGCCAAAGCTAGAACTTGTAGTGGTGTGGATTAGGCCACATCAAAACACATGTAAGATATCATGCCATAACATAAAGTAAGGTTCCTAAAAAACTAGATTGTTTATCATCAACCATAGAATATTTCACTCATATCTATATGTATCTTATCAGACTATGAATTTTAGAACAAGTAAATGCATCATGAGCGAGAATCCAAAAAGCATAATTAATGTCATTAACATTCAATAAGTCAAAATTAGAAATAATAAATCTCATATACATTCACATTCCACAACTGAATTGAACCAGAGGTTAAATAACAACTTCTTTGCATTAATATATAAAATCACAGCTTACATGTAGATTGTAAAAGCTCAAGAGCCAACATTTTTGAATGCCTTGCATTCTGATATATATAGCCTTTACAATATATTTTGTTATAAACGGGGATGTTTTATCATAGAAGGCAGTCGTGTCAGGGGGATAGGCAAGCTACAAATCCCTCATGTTTTCTTGCACTTTATGATAGAAGGTGAATGTCATGTGGGATAGGGCCTGATCAGTGCATCTGATCCTTCGATTGATCTGACTCCTCTAGTAGTTTTATTAATTTACAATATTCTTCTACATGTGCCTCGTAGTAGAGGATAATTGATCTGTGTGAGGCAAATTTTGATACTGACTACTCCCATGAGGATGCACTCCATCTAATACCTATCAAACAAGTGTTTAGAACCTTCCTACTAGACAACTACCACAAGCTTGTAGTTTCTTCTGTTTCAATTAGGTTTTTATATTATTCACGAAGGGCAGGGCTTCGAGTCATGGTGGGATTTTTGAAATTGCTCGACATCTTATGGTGGTTGAAAGTTCCACCAAATGCTTCTTGGTGGGTTTTCACACAAATATTTAGGCATCGATGACCTTTTGGGACTTGCATGGGATCTTCAACATTGGTGGACATTTAGGACTCCTATGGAGTCCACCAACTATGCATTTGTCTACTCAATGCTTTAATGGTGGGTGTTTGAGATCTGTTCGATATTCTTGGTCACCCATTTTTCCACTTGACCTAATGACAAGATTTCAATATTCTTCCAGCATATGTTTGTATCACATTTCTCCATTGAGTGACACTCTAGTGGACCTTTCAATTTAGTTTGAACTTCATGGTTACCCATTTCTTTTCCAGCTATGACACTTAGCTAAATTTTATCTCCAATATCCTACATGGTAGAATTTTAGGATTCCTATAGCCTCATAGTAATCTATTTCACCGTCCCACCACGTCTAACACTCAACCTTTTCATTGTAGTGTCACACATTCTCTTCTTGACTTGTAGGCAACACAATCATCCATCACTTGTTGTTCTTGGCCTAAAATTTTAACCTTTTAACTATCCATCATCTTGCTCATCAAAAAGGATAGGTGAATGAATGTAATCAAAATTTCATCCATATTTTTGGTGACTCATAGAGGATTTTCACTTTGTGGAAAAAATAACCCACGTGGTCATATTTTGCAAAAATAATTTCTAACGGGAAGGAAAGTGAAGAAAGAACAAACAAGCAAATGGCAAAGAAAACATTCTGGAGAGACTGCAAGACAAAGGAGGGTGGTGAACAATGGGGTGGAAGATATTCACACAACAAGGTGGGACATAATGGTGAAATGGAGAAGAAATACAAAGCAGGATGAGGATAGAGGAAGAAAACTAGAACAAGAACTAGTAAAAAGGAAAAAGAGAAGAGGAGGCAATATTAGGAGGGTTAAAAGTACCATTAAATCAAGGAGTTATGAATGCAATTAACTAAAAAACATCAACCAAAAAGAAAAAAAAACAAAATACAAGAGGGTACATAGTGCCAATCACACCTCATAAAGAACAACAAATTTACTGGATCCATGTGACACCCCCATAGAGTAGCAGATTGAATCTTCTAGTTCATGGGATATCCTTAAGCACTGTATTCCCATAAGCATACTCTACTATAGCCCAAATTTTATTCAAGGATAGATAGATTTCCAAAGACACTTGTATGCCTTGCAACATGCTTTCTTTCTCACATGATTGAGAAAGAACTTCTTTTGCAGGTCCAAACACACCATGAGAACTTTCAATTATACCCTTGCATTCATCCTCTCTTCTAAACAATGGATTATTCACTGTATCTAAGGTGTATATATGGGGGAATTCTATCAAAATATGATGGGATGGGAAATTTTCCCAAAATATTTGGTTTGATGTAAATCGTTAGCTAGTACCTTTATCAGGCAAGTCAAAATTCTTGCTTTTGGGTGTGATTTTATCTCATGATCTCATGTCCTCATTTGGAATGACATGTTCTCCTACTTACATGAGTCTTGCTAGTTCTACCTAATGTGGATGTGAATCTATATGTTCAAAACTCTTGTACTATTTATCTCTTATCCATTGGGTAGTAGAGTTACAACAATAAAAACCAAAAAACTAAAACTAAAATCAAAAAACAAAAACTAAAAACAAAAAGAAAAAAACAATAAAAGAAAGAAGACAATGAGGGAATAGGAAGAAAGTGTTATCATTAAACGAATTGATGACACCTGGAATTTCTTTTGCATTATTTACTCTACGAATCATTGGTGTTTTGGTCAGCTTGCAATAAATCACCAAAAAAAAACCTTGTAATCTTAGTACAAGATGAGGTCAGCTATTGAGCAGTTATGTGCCTACCACAATTGTTTATTTACTTGGTTATTTATACAAAATTGTGGTATGCCTAACACACTTGAGCCTAGATATCTCCTATGGATTATCCCATGAATATGTAGTGTCTAAACTGGATAGTCCCAAACTTGAGTTGCTCTTGATGTTCTACCGAGTGCAGTTCGTAATTATCATCAAATTTTATAAGACCCCATTTAGGTTCTACGCTCTACCTCAAAGTCTTTATATTCGTACCACAAGTAGTTAGTATAGAACCTGTTCTTGCCATGTCATCCTGAACTTTGAATGCTAGTCCTACTAAAATTGAATAGCAACATAGTATCTTCCTAGAATCCAGTTTATTTGACACCCAAACTCCACTTTCCTTCACTTTCACCATGATCTAAGTCATCGAGTGTCCCAAAAATTATTATTCTTGAAATCTACCTAAAGAAAAGGATTGTGCACCCATAGATCCTAATCAAATTTTAATGACCATGGGACCACGAGGATCTCTAGTCAATCTTTGGAGAAGGTTGGTTCCTTATGAATTCCTATCTAACTATATCTTAAACATGCGAGAAAAGGGTTATGGAAATGAATTAAATATAACCAAAGCTAGAACTTGTGGTGGTGCAGATTAGGCTACATAAAAATACATGCAAGAGATCATATCATAATTTAAAGCAAGGTTTCTAATAGACCAAATTATTTCTCATCAACCATAGAATGTTTCACTCATATCTAGATGTATCTTATTAGACTATGAATTCCAGAACAAGTGAATGTGTTATGAGCAAGAAGCTAGAAAGCAAAATTAATATCATTAACATTCAACGAGCTAAAATTAGAAATAAGAAATCTCATATACATTCACATTCGACAACTTATTTGAACTAGAGTTTAAACATCAACTCCTTTGTATTAATGTGTAAAATCCTATATTACATGCATATTGTAAAATCCTAAGCACTGATGCTTTTGAATGCCTTGCATTATGATATATATAGCCTTTACAATGAAATCTATTACAAACGGGGATGTAGCTTGGTCAGATAAGGTGGTTGTATTAGGGGGATAGGTGAGTTGTAAACCCCTCCTATCTTTTTGCACTTTACGATTGAAGGTTATTTTAAGGTGGGACAGGGCTTGATTGATGCATCTAAGCATTCGATTGATTTGAATCCTCTAATTTTTTTATTAATTCATAATCTTATTTTGCACATACCTATTGGTAGAGGATCATTGATCTGTATGAGCTGAATTTTGAGATTGACTACTACCATAAGACTGCACTCCATCTATTATCTATAATATAAGTGTTGAGAACCTTCCTACTGGTCAACTACTGTAAGCCTGTAGTTTCTTCCTTTTTATCTAGGTTTTAATGTTATTCATGAAGGATAGGACTTTAGGTCATGGTAGGCTTTTTGGAATCTCTCGATATCTAATAGTGGCTACAAGTTCTACCAAATGCTTCTTGGCAGTTTTTTGGGGACTCACATTAATATTTAGGTACTAATGGAATTTTAGGACTTGCATGGGATATTCAGCATTAATGGACATTTGGTACTCCTATGGAGTCCATCAAATACCCATTTGTATACTAAATGCTTTCATGGTTGGGGTTTGGGATCCATCTGATATTCTTGATCACCCATTTTCCTACCTGGCATGATGGTGGAATTTCAGGATTTTTCCAGTGTTTGTTTGTGTTCCATTTCTCCATAGAAAGATGGTCTAGTGGGCCTTTGGGTTTTGTCCAAAGTTCATGGTTGCCCATTTCTCCACCAGCTACAACACTTAGCTAAATTTTCTCTCCACTATCCTACATTGCAAAATTTTGGGATTCCTGTAGAGTCTCCTAGCAACCCTTTTTCCCACCCCACCACATCTAATGCTCAACCTCTTATTTACAGTGTTGCACCTTCTCTTCTTGAATTGTAGGCAACACAATCATCCATCATTTGATATTCTTAGCCCAATATATTAACCTTTTAACTATACATCATCTTGCTTATCAAAAAGGACAGGTGGATGAATGTAATCAAAATTTCATCCACATTCTTGATGACTCACAAGGGATTTTCACTTTGTGGAAAAGAGAACCCAGATGGTCATATTTCACAAAAAATACTTTCTAATGGTAAGGAAAGAGAAGAAAGAACAAAAAATAAAATGGAAAAGAAAACAACTAGAAGAGGCTACAAGACAAATGAGGATGGCAGACGATGGGGTAGAAGCTACTCGTAAAACAAGGTAGGATATAATGTTGAATTGGAGAAGAAAGATAAAACAAGAGGAGGAAAGAGGAAGAAAATAAGAATAATAAATGATAAGAGGGAAAATGAGGAGAGGAGGCAGCAATAGAAGGGCTAAAAATACCATTAACTCAAGGAGTTAAGGATGCAATTAACCGAACAACAATAGCGAAAAGTAAAAAATAAGATAAAATAAAACAACAAAAGGGGACACAATGTCAAGCACACCTCATAAAGAAGAACAACAGAACTAATGGATCCATGGGATACCCCCATATAGTAGTAGATTAAATATTATAGTTCATGGAATATCCTTAAGCACTGTATTTCCATAAGCATACTCCGCTATAGCCCAAAGCTGATTTAAGGATAGATAGATTTCCAAAGATATTTTTTTGCCTTGCACCATGCTTTCTTTCTCACATGATTAAGCAGGAACTTATTTTGTAGGTCTAGACATGCTATGAGAAATTTTAGTTGCACCCTTGAACTCATCCTCTCTTCTAAACAATGGCTTATTTACTATACCTAAGGTGTATATAGGTGAATTATACCAATCAATGCTAGGATGGGCACTTTTCCTGAAATATTTGGTTTGATATGAATTGTTGGCTAGTACCTTTATTATGCAATTCTAGGTCTTTGCTTTTGGGCATGTTTTAATCTCATGATCTCATGTCCTCAATTGGAATGATGTGTTCTCCTACTTACATGAGTTTTGCTATTTTTACCTCATGTGGTTGTGGATCTATAGGTTCATAGCTTTTGTACTATTTTTCTCTTATCCATTGGGTAACGAAGTCAACAATAAAATCCAAAAAATTAAAACTAAAAACAAAAAGCAAAAAAACACAAAGAAAGAAGACAACGTGGGAACGGGAAGAAAGTTTTTTCATTAAGGACATTGATGACACCTAGAATTTCTTTTGCATTCCTTACTCCAAAAATCATGGCATTTTGGTCAGCTTGAAACAAATCATCGAAAAAAATCCCTTCATAATATTGGTACAATATGAGGTCATATATTGAGTGACTATGTACCTATCATGATTGCGTATTTAATTATAGGCTATTTACACAAAATTACGATGTGCCTAACATGCTTAAGCCTGAATATCTCTTGAGGATTATCCCATGAATATATAGTGTCTAGACCAAATAGTACCAAACTTGAGCTGCTTTTGATGTTCTTTCAGGTGTGATCTATAATTGTCATCAACTTTTATAAGACTTCATCCAGGTTCTACACTCTACCTCAGAGTCTCTGTATTTGGGCCATAAGTGGTTAGTACAACACCCGTCCTACCATGTCAACCTAAATTTTGAATTGTAGTCCTACTAGAATTGGATACCATCATTATATCTTCCTAGAATATATTTTATTTAACAACCAAACTTTGCTTTCCTCTAATTTCACCATGATCTGAGTCATCATGCAGCTCCCATAATTTCTACCCCTTGAATCCCACTAGATTTTAATACCAATGGTTGGGATCTTACTGATAAACTAGGGCAATGGATAAATAATATGCTTCAGAGTGAGGTGATCACATTGTTGCATATCATCTGAGTTGGATATTCTTATATAGGTGGCCTCCTGGGCAAGTCTCTTCTCTTGCTGATCATAAACTTCAATACAAAATGGTCATAGTACTTGATGAAGCACCGAGATAATCTTCCCAGCCAATGATATTAGCATCTGATCATGCTCTTAATTTGTACATCTTCTCATCTGCTTGAGAATATCCTGAGATAGAAATATTCCAAATAGGGGAGGGACTTCTACCACCTCTATGTCTTGGAAGATCACTAAATCAAGATTTCTACAGATCAGTATTGGGACCTTGCATCGTGTTCCCATACTTTTCAAATTTTCTTCCCTGAAGGTTAACTCTCTTTCCTCTTATGCGATCAAATTTAGGCCTATTTTTTTGCAGATTTGTACTAGTATGATTGAGATAGGGACCTTAGGTTCTATCACATAGTTATACAACATGTGCTTCTCCAAATCTAGGTATAAGTAGAATAAATAAGCATGGTATTTTTAACGGCAAAAAAAGAATCTATTAGCACCTGCATGAGAACCATTGGCTTCTACTGTCTTTTCAAGGAAAATATTGATCAGGTTGACCTTTTTGGATGCCAAAAAATATTCTCTCCATCCTATTGGTGTAGGCACAAATTTATTGCATAAGTTGTGTAATTTTTCCATCCTTTCTGCTCTTTTCCCAACATTGATAGTTCGAAAGTACAAATTCCCATATGCCTTCATCCTTTGTTGGTTTAGCTATGGGATTTGATGGGAAAGGATTTGTGAGGGCATATAGTTTATTGCTTTAATGCTCTGTACTAGTGGGGATAATGGACTATCCTCTACATGCTATCTAGAATGAGAGGTCACCAGGTCCATTTATTCCCAATCTTCATACCCCTATATTTGTTATATTTTGAGGTAGATCACAATAAGAGATGGCAATCACAATACGCTAAAATATGAAGAAAGTAAACTCATGAGATTTCTAAAATATGTTGTAAATAGAAATGTCAGAAATGAATACAATATTTCTATGGAGGAAATGGACACTCCATGCAAGATGCTATAGAACCATAATGTGCTTCATCACTAATGGAGTCACCTACTACTACTACTACTACTAACACTACCTACTGAATTACTTCTCAAACTATTACAATGAGGGCTTCTTATAGTGGAAGATATATTACTTGCCCAAAACTCTAACTAGCTATACAAGGGACACCTTGTACTTTTACAACTTGCACATTGAAACTTGTGCATTTATTACATTGCATGAAGTAACTAGATAACTTAACCCTAAAGTAATCTAATGTCTAAGTATGTACCTAGGAAGGTACATTTACATGATCCAAATTATGTAATACACTCTAAATATAACACCCCCTTATATTACATTATTTGGGTACTGAAGACTTTTGGTCTTCAATATAGATCTTCATCTTCCATTAGATAATGGAACTTGTATTCTCCTTCATTGTTGGTTGTGATCAGATTCATCCAGTAGTTTGTTTCTTTGATTGATGCAGTGTAAGTTGATGTTGTAGGTTCCTCTTTCATTTAAGTGTGCTCAACAAGTTTAGTCTTTGTAATGTAGTATCCTCTTTTGATATGCTTTTTCTTCTTATTTCTTCTTCTCTTTCTGTGGTTCTGCATTGGAGCTGGTGTAATTTTTGCTTCATGAAAAATTAGTTGATCATCACAATAATATTGTTCCTTGCTAAAACCTTATTTCTTGTGTTGAGTAAGTAAAAACACAATCAATAATAGATAAATCATTAGACACTCTTCTTGTGAGAATATAATCAATTTTTGTGAGTTCCACCATGCTATGAAGAAGATTTCATGGAGATAACTAATCAAGGCTATATAGTTACCTTATCTGGTTTCCTTAAGAAATAAGTATAATTTATCTTTATTGCTAGTTGATAGATACTTGTATCCTTCAAGAGTATCTATTAAATTTGGAGAGTAAAATCTACTTCTTGGAATAGTTCTTAATTATTGAAGGTTTTTCTCAGAATTTCTTCCATGAAATTTTAGTAGTATATCTTATAGCTTCCAACCTTTGATTATATATATACACACATATATATAACCCTTGTAATATACATAATTGATTTGATAAAGAACTTTGTTAACCTTTAGATTATGTAGACTTCCTTATATCTCCCTAATGATGAGAGTTCACAAACCTAATAAATTTTAGGTTTTGTAGCAAGCTTACATCTACCATATAGATTCTGAACTTGATAGTTTTTGTTTGATGTTAATATTACCAAGTTTTTTAGAATGCCTTATGACTCCCTATGATATTTGGGATAAAATGTATTATCAATATAGTGCTTTTGTAAATTGTAGTTCAAGTCTAAGTTGATTTTGTAAAATTAATACAAAAAATAACTTTTCAATATCCTTATTACTCCTATTGAACTAAGCACTATTTTTAATTTTTGAAGAGGTTTTGAAGTTGGTATATATTTTCCTTTATTTAAGTGTTTTGTGATAGCACTATAAAAAACCAAGTTTTGAAGATATTTTAATAAATCTCTTCTAATATCCTTCTTTGATTGATGTGATGTTTTCTAATTTCCAATTCCTAAGTTGATGTTGTATTCCTTATAACTCCCAAGTTTGGAAAAATTATAAAAATAATATTTGCAAGTAATTTAAACAATTATAATATCCCTTATTCCTCCTTGATAACTTTTGTGAATAATTAAATCTAAAGTATGCTTGTTTAATAATAATTTATTTTCTTATAACTCCATAAACCTTAAGCATAAATATTTTACCTTAATCGCTTCTCATTGTTGTATGTCAGGCATATTCATTGCTATGTGTTACATAGAGCTTGTGGAAAATTCAAATCCCTCTTTGACAGTGTAAATCTTCCTTCGAATGGTGATCGAACACCTCTACAATCTAACGACTTCAAATATTTTTCACTGGCTTTCCCCAAATGACAACATATTTACTATCTTCCTTACACCATATAAACATTTCACCTTGAAATATTAACTTTTTTTTTGACTAATCCTTGCTTGCTTGAATACATTCTATTGTTGTTCTTGGATACTTGCTGTGAATGATATCTTAAGAAGAATGGGCTTCGTGACAATTTTTACATAGTGTTACGAGCTAGCTCTATTCGATAATAATGAACATTCTTCGGTAGTGAGCATTTATTTGGCAATGAACGTTTCTTTAGAAATGATGAGGTTGGTCGTAATATCCAACGAATATCAACTTCCTCCAACTATGTGTAACTCCCTTTAGGTAAGTGCTCGAACGTTTGTAGATGTAGAACTTTTGTGTCAAGTGGCTTGTGCATGCAAGATTTCTTTCTAATGCTCCAAGTAACCCTAATTCCCCCTTTATATTTGCACCCTACATGAGCTTGCTTTTACTTGGTATGCAAGCATTCTTTTTCTAGCTGGCTTGGAGAGGGTGACGAATGGCTACAACTGGATAGCTTCTCGACACACCTTTGATCTCTTCTCTTGGTGGATGCTTGCTTCAATAGAGGCTTTAGGTATAATTTCCTCTCTCTACACTTCTAATGATTAGTTATTTATTCCTTTACTTCTAGTTAGAACACCCAATGCTTTATCTTTTATGTAGATATTCCTTTGTTGAATACTATCCTCCTTTCTATGTATGCATGAGTGTTAATCTCCTTCTTTTGTCACTGGTTAGAACACCTAATGCTACTTCTTTTACATAGATATTACTTTGTTGAATACTATCCTCCTTTCTATGTATGCATGAGTGCTAATCTCTTCTTCCAATTTTTGTAAATATGAGCAGGTTTTGTTGTCATTGATGTCAAGAGTCAGTTTCAGTGAGCAGGACAAAAGGAAGGATGTCAAGAGCCAGTTTCAGTAAGCAATGTAAGAAAAATATTGCTTATAGACCTAAGGAAAATAATATTTTAATGTCCCTAATTATAATATTCAAGGTGGTGAGATGAGGTCTAAAGAGCAATAGGAAGGCCCAAGAAAAATAATATTATAATATTTTATTATAATATGAAAGGTCTAAGGCTAAGACCTAAAGATTAAATTAAATATAAATTAATTATAATAATTTCATTATAAATTAATTTATAATTTAATTTGATTAACTCTAAGAGTTATTAAATTAATTATAAGTTAATTATAAGTTAGTTTATAATTTAATTTAAATAACCCTAAAGGTTAGGGTTATAAGGGCATAAGGTATTAATTAATTCGAATTAAAATAGAATTGAAAAAGGTCGTCGACGTTTTGAGCACATGATATATTGCATATAAGAAGGAGTAAGTTTCATTTCAAATTATTATCCATGCAATCCAACGAATGCCATAGAAACTTGTGCGCAAAGAGGATAGAAAGAATCACGTGTGTTTTGAAAGGTTTAAGGAAGCAAAATAAAAGACAAATAAGTGGGAAGCCCACTTTACATTACAAGGCACTGGATAGCAATATTGGCAACCGAGGGCTGCGCTAAGACATTGCAGGCACAAGGTTAGGGGTTCAATTATCATGGTCTTCATTTTTGGCAAGCAAAGAAAGTTTTGACTATGCCATTAGGGAAGGAAAAAAATGAATGCATGTTCCTTTCCCTTTGTGTGGAGGCATATAGCCCACTTGGTGGGTGCACAGTGTGCAAAGGTGCTTGGACAGAGGGGTTCGCATGTTCAAAACCCACCTAGGCCTTTTTGGTAGTTGGACAAGATATGCCCTCACATTGCTAAGGTTTGATTGTTGCATCCAAAAATTACAAAGGTGGAAATTAATTTTTAATTTCCTAAAGTTTTGTTAGTTGGAAATTGTATTTTTTAAAGGGATTAAATAGTTATACAAGGGAGATAAAAGGGTATGCAAAGTTTTATTTTTGTGTTTGATTTTTTTAGTGGTTAAAGTTAATAAAAGGAGAAATAAGGTGTGCCAAGGGTGTTAGATATTTTGTTGAAATAAAATTATATTAGAAAGTTTGTTTTGAAAGGAGAGATAAGGCATAGTTGATTGTTTTGACTTGGTGAAATATTTTTGAAAGAAAATATTAAGGAAAATTTTTTGTTATCTAACCCTTGAGATTGGCAAAGAGAGTGATTTTGATTGAGACATGTTTTGAGGTCAAAATTTTATCAAACAAAAGGTATGGGCATATCTTCCTTGTGAGTGGAATATTGTTGGATGTTGTGAATGCTAAGTTGGATTGAAAAGGATTGTTTGATAAGCATTGTTGAGTTTGATTATTAAAGGTTTTTCTGAGTGAAAGTTGATGATAAAAACCTTGTTTGATAAGCATTGTTGGAAACATTGAATGAGCTTTCATATGCATGATTAGGGTTTGTGAAAGTTAATGAGTATCATTGTTATGTGAGGTTTGTTTGATAAGAATTGTTGACTAAGATTTCATTGAGTGATTGGTTGAGTGAAGTAAGATTTTGTGGAAGCTTACAATATAGATTTCAGATAAGTCTTAGTGAAGACTTGTTGAGAATATTGGGCAAGTTCTTGAGAGGACTTGTGGACAGATTAGAGGTAAGTATTTGAGAAGACTTGTGAGCAAAGTTAATTGATTGATTTGTTTAAAACTTTGGTGAAGGTTTGGGGCAGGTCTAGCAAAGTTGATTTTTTATAGATTCAAGATTCATGCTAAGTCTTGAGCACAAATTTGAGGATAGATTTTGGTGTATATTTGAGGATAGGTTTGTGCCAGACTAGATATAGATATTGAGCATGTTCTAGACCAAAGGATTGTGTTTAGTGTAGATCAAAGATAAATATTTAGGAGATTTATGCTAGACTGAAGGACTGTATTTAGTATAGATTTGAGACAAATTTGAGAGTAAGCTTTGGAGGTGATAGATCAGAGGATAGTAGTCTCTAGTGGATAGAGATCCATTAGCTAGGGTAGTGAGGACAAAGATATTATGAGTGAGGATAGAGTCTTTAGTGGAGAGAGATCCATAAGCCATTACAGTGGAGGTAGTAGTATTATAGAGGATCACCATCCAGAGAAGAGGAGAAGGAGTTCTCCTATGGATAGAGATCCACAAACTAGATTAGGGGATTGGTGTATCCTTTGGACAAATGCCCATAAACATTGTAATAGAGAAAGGATTCCCAAGAGAACTTATTTGAGAAAATTTTATAAGGAATATTTTCTCCATGGAGTATCCCACATTTGGTGAACCACATTAAATCATGTCTCTCATGTGTGTGATTATTTGTGTGATATTTACTACTTTAATACTACTGATGTTATCATATGGACTGAAAAGTATTTTTTTTTATCTTATAATGTTCACCCCCCCTCTCAATATAAGCACATGTTCTTCACCAATGGCTCCACTATTGTAGGTGATGCACTGCCTTATATGGCTTATTATGATGGTAAGAATGGTGTTTATAGATACCTTAGCTCCTAGATGTGTGAGCTCTTTGGTAGCTCCTTCTTTAGCTGCAACTCTATTGTTCATACGGGCTCCTTCACCTAGATACAACTCTATTGAAATGAGAATGTGTGAGCTCTCTAATAGATCTTCCTTTTGGTCATAGATGTATTTATTGTGTGATATTTGGATAGCTCCTTCACTTGGCTATAGACTTGCTAGATAAAAAATGTCCTTCTAATCCCTTGTAAATGATAGATCCTTTGTTCTTCCAAGGAAAAAAGGAGGTGCATTTTGTAATATGTAATTTTACACTTAAAATGAATAATCTTTATAATCCTTATTTATTCTTTTGGATGATAGTCAGTCCATGTTATTAAAAGTGAGTATTCCTACACTCTGTGCTTGAATAAAGAATCCTTTTATTCTCCTTGAGTCTTGAGACTACCATGATCTTTATTTGAGGCTTCCTTCAATTATTTCAATGGTGGTTTTTCTACTCCACCTTTCTGCTTATAATGGTGGCTTCTTTTGGCCACTATAGTTCTGCAGAATTTTTTGTGCTTCTTAATCAACATAAATAAATATAGAGCAACTAGTTAAAATTTTAACTAGAATAGTGCTTAATAGATGCACTATAATGGGTAACAATAAATTCACCTTATTGCTCTACTAATTTCTTAAATATGATCTTAATAATCCCACTGCAAATTTTCAAATATAATCTAAAAATTTTACTACAAACACAATTGTAGGATCTAGTCTTCTATTTCAATATGTAAGATAGGTAGTTGATAGATAGATGTAATTTGTAATCTAATCAACTCCAAAAATAATGTGCAAATGAACCTTAAAATGAAATTTTATTTTTGCACTTCTATGAAGACTTATAATGCAATCTTCCCCTTTATAATTTTTGATCTAGCATAAGGTGCTTTAACAAATTTGTTGAGTAATATAAATAATGAATTCACTTGCACCAATAGTTGCTTACCTTTTTGATAGATTTTCCAAGTAGCTCCTCCTTCACCAAAAAGATATCTTGAAATTTCTTTCACAAGCTTTGGATTTGGTGATTTGGTCTTCTCCTTTCTATTGTGGATACAAAGGATTCTTTGGGTAATTCTCTAGTCTCTCAGCTTTGACAAACTCCTTTTGTCTTCGAGTCTTCTTGTCAAATTTTGACTTCAAGCAAGATTTTCTTCTCAAGAATCTGAATGTCTTGAGGTCTTCTATATCTTCTTTAGCACTCCTTGTCAATTTATCTTCTCTTGATTGGGCTTGTTGTCAGATGGTGATAATTGTACCAAGACTTCTTTTGTGAGAAATTTTATCCTTGATGAAGAATTTATCCAATGAGTTCTTCCAGGAACTCTTTGATGATATTGCTTCAGTAATAAGGATTTTCCAAGCCTTTTTTCTTAAGACCTCTCCTAGGTCTTCGATTCTTTAGCTGCTTTGGTCTTCCTTGAGGCCTTCTTCTTCTAGAGTTGAGATATCCTTCCTAGATCTCTTGATTATGCTACTTTTGGATCTAAACAGGTTCCTCTTGGTCCTTCTCATAATTCCAAGAATGGAAGATTCTTCAATGATATATTCTCATGATGTTTTCACCTTCAGGTTCACTTCAAGTGTTGGATGATTCTAAAGCAACTATTAATGTAGGAATTTTCTCAACTTCATAGAAACTCCTCTTTTCCTACAATAAATGATTAGTGCTAAAATATGAATATTCTTCTAAATTAGGTACTTCCTTATGGAGTATTTTTTAGGATTAGGGATTTTGTGGACCTTTCTAGATTAAGGCTTATGTGGCCTTCTTCAGATCAAGGCTTCCATGGCCTTTTCAGATTAAGGCTTCTATGGCCTTTTTATATTAAGAATTCTATGGCCAATTTATATTAAGGATTCTATGGCCTTTTTCTTTTGTGAAGTTGATTTTATCGATAGATATCTTCAATATCTAGTATTCACTATGAATATTTCTCCTAGAGTTTCTTCTGTAGTATTCCTCTTTTATAATAACTAATATTTGCAGTATGAAGACACTCTGACCTTAAGGCAACGAAGTTGAAATATCCTATATTTATGTTGTAGGAGGTGTCTCATATAAGAGTTAGTTCCCTGTAGTAAGAAGAACCTTTAGGTAATAATCACCAAGTTCTAGATATTATGGATGATCTTCACTAGATGATCTATCAATCTAGTGGGTTGAATACTAAGTCCTAGTATTCATGAGTTTTCCTGTAACTCTGTGGAGAGACTCTAGTAAAAAAAAATCTCAGTTCTTTCTAAAACTAATATTTCTTTCAGTCATCTCTTGTGACTCTCCCTAATTCTACCACCTAGACTCTTTTGAGAATTTTTGATGATTATTGGTCCAATGGTGCATTAGGTTAACAAAAAACTTAGATTTGATAATAATGGTGGTATTCCTATTGACCTACTATGACTAGATCTACCGTGGCTATGATACCACTATTAGATTTTGAGGTATATCACAATAATATATGGCAATCACAAGATGTTGAAATATGAAAGAAAGTAAACTCATGAGATTTTTGAAATATGATATGAATAGAAATGTTAGAAATGAATACAATATTGCTATGGAGGAAATGGACACCCAATGCAAGATGCTGCAAAACCATAATGTGCTCCATCACTAATGGAGTCACCTACTACTACTAATACTATCTATTGAATTGCTTCTCAAAATCTTATAATGATGGCTTCTTATAGTGGAAGATAGATTACTTGCCTAACACTCTAACTAGTACAAGGGAGATATTGCACTTTTACAACTTGCACATTGACACTTGTGCATTTATTGCATTGCATGAAGTAACTAGATAATTCCTCCCTAAATTAATCTAATGTCCTAAGTATACACCTATGAAGGTACATTTACATGATCCAAATTATGTAATAAACTCTAACTCTAACAACATTGTACTATAGGTAATCATGTTTTTCATTACATTATATCTTACCTATATCTCATGATGATTACCATTTTCTTCAAACAAAATATTACTATGGAATAAAGGTACATATGATTCTAAACTTTGATCATCGTTGTGTGCCTTAGTATCATCCTATTGTATCTTTACTACTAGATGTGGTGATTGAAGATGGGTAGGATTTTGGGGTGGCCATGTAGCTGGCCAAAATTTCTTTGGATCTTGTCTCTTGTCTTTTTTGAACTATGGTTCCATGCTGGTAGCTCCCTCAACCTGTAATGGTACATTGACTCCCAGTTCTTGCCCTGCTTGGTTCCTCCCTTCATGAGAATTTGTGGGAGGACTAATATTTTCTATTTTATACAAGAAATGTATGATTTCCTCAGGGGATGAAGCTATGAAGGGCAGAAGAGATAATGCAACTTCTAAAGATAGAATTTTTCCTACTTGGATTAATATATTTTCAGCATGAATGGTCATTCTAAAAATTTATGGGAATCACCTCTCTCTAGATTACTAGATAAGAATACTTATATCAGATGGCCAAAATTCATGGGGTATCCTTCTCCACATTCTCATGAAATAAAAATTAAATTCACCCATATTTTTGTAGTGGACCCATTTGATGAATGAGAGTTGAGTGAGCAACAAGAAGAGGTCTCCAAAGTCATAAAATGTATCAATGAGTACTTTTACCAGATCAGCCCATGAGCAAATTCTTCCATCTTCCAAATATTTTTACCATAGCAATACCTTTATCTTTGAGATAAATAATGAGCAGCCTAACCATCACATCCTCCTCTATAATATTATGAATAACAACCAAGGATACCACATCCTAATAATGATCATATGCAATTTTCTTTGTACCATAAAAAATTGGCAAGGTCTTCAGAGCTACATTAGGCATGTCATGTCGATTTGGGATATTGAGAGGACCTGCATAATCCCATAGGGGATAATGTTGCTAAGTCATGAGTCCCATTCTGATACTAATTAAATACTTTTGGATTCTTCCTTCAAGTTGGAGTCCCTAAATGAGCATAATTTCTCCACTAATGAAGTCAAGACTACTCATCAAACCTTGATTTCTTCGATAAAGTAAGATTTAACATGATATCAAAGGTAATAATTCATTGATACATATTGACAATAGAGTTGCTAGGTGATTTTAGAAAGAATATTCGAGTGAACCAAGGCATCAAGTAACTCTGATTTAACCAAATAGAGGTATTGCATCCCATCAGGTGTGCCAAAAACTATTGGTACCATGGTGGGATAATGCTTATTAGAAGAGATTTTATAGCATATATTTAGATTACAGTCCCTAAAAGATTTGCTAAGTGAACAAAATATAAGTATTTCCAAATAGAGGATCACCAGACCAAGATAGTGGGACTATGTCCCACCAAACATGCCAAAAATTATTGGTCTCAAAATTTACCTAATGAAAAGGATTGTGTACCCACATATCTCAACAAACTTTGAATGACCATGAGACTTTGAGGCTCTCTGGTCAATCTTTGTAGAATATCAGTTCCTTATGAAATCCTAGCTATCTTCTAAAATTTTAGGAAAAGGGTGCTAGAAAGGAATTAGATATAGCCAAAGCTAGAACTTGTGGTGGTGCATATTAGGCCACATAAAAACACATGTAAGAGATCATGCCATAATGTAAAGTAAGGTACCTAATAGAACATATTATTTCTCATCAACCACATAATGTTTCACTCATATCTAGATGTATCTTATTGAACTTCAAATTCTAAAACAAGTGAATGCATCATGAGCAATAATCTAGAAAGTAGAATTAACATCATTAACATTCAATAAGATAAAATTATAAATAAGCAATCTCATATACATTAAAATTCCACAACTGAATTGAACCAAATGTTAAACAACTATTCCTTTGCATTAATGTACAAAATCTTAGCTTACATGCAAATTGTAAAAGCCTAAGAGCTAATGCTTTTGAATGCCTTGCATTATGATATATAGCCTTTACAATGAATTTTTTTACAAAGGGGTATGTTGTTTAGTTAGAGAATATGGTTGTGTTAGGGGGATAATAGATTTGTAAACCCATCATATATTTCTACACTTTACAACTGAAGGTGACTATCAAGTGGGATAGGGCTTGATCGGTGTATCTCAACCTTCGATTGATCTAACTCCTCTAACAATTCTATTAATTCACAATATTCTTCTACACATGCCTTCTAATAGAGGATCATTGATCTGTGCAAGCCAAATTTTGAGACTAACTACTCCCATGGCGTTACACTCCATATTCTACCTATCAGATAAGTGTCAAGCACCTTCCTGTTGGTCAACTACCGCAAGCTTGTAGTTTCTTCCTTTTTAGTCAGGTTTTGATATTATTCATGAAGGGCAGGGCTTCAGGTCATGGTAAGATTTTAGGAATTACCCAAAATCTGATGGTGGTTGAAAGTTCTACCAAATTCTTCTTGGTAGGCTTTTAGGGACTCACACTAATATTTATATATTGATTGGCTTTTAGGACTTGCATGGGGTCTTCAATATTGGTAAACATTTGGGACTCCTATGGAGTCCATCAACTACCCATTTGTCCACTCAATGCTTTCATGGTGAGGGTTTGAGATCCATTCGAATATTCTTGATCACCCATTTTCATGCTCGATCTGATGGTATGGTTTCAAGATTCATCCAATGTCTATATGCATCTCATTTCTTCATCTAACAATGATCTGATGGGCCTTTTGGTTATGTTTGAAGTTCATGGCTACCCATTTCCCTGTCACTTGTGATACTTAGCTAAATTTTCTCTCCACTATCCTACATGGCTAAATTTTGGGATTCCTGTAGAGTCTCCTAGCAACCTGTTTCTGCCATGTTTGATGCTCAACCTCTTATTTGTAGTGTCAAACCTTATGTTCTTGAATTTTAGGCAGCACAATCATCCATCACTTGCTATTTTTTGCCCAAAATTTTAACATTTTAACTATCCATCATCTTGCTCATAAAAAAGGACAAGTGGATAATAAAAATTACATCCATAGGCCTAGACATAGCTAGATATAATAATCTATCAATCAATTGCCTATATTGAGTTTCATCAACAAGTTTAGAATCTTTAGTAATCTCAAATTTTCTAGAAACCATAGGAGTAGAAACACATTTACAATTTGCCATATCAAACTTTTGCAAGATTTCTAGAATATACTTAGATTGTGAAATCAAAATTTTATGTGACTGTTGGTAAATTTGCAAACCTAAATAGTAATGCAATAAACCCATATTAGTCATTTCAAATCTACTTAACAATTATTTCTTATATATTTCAATCATACATTCATTGTTTCTTGTAACAAGTAAATCATCTACATACAAAACAATGATAGTAATACTATTATTTTTCCTAGATATATACAAATCCAGATCATAATAACACTTATTAAAACCAATTGAAGAAAAATAACTTGAAACCTTTTCATACCAAGCTCTTGGAGCTTGTTTAAGACCATATAAATATTTCTTTAATCTACAAACATAGTTAGGCTTTTCTATGTTTTCAAAACCTTGTGGTTGCTCCATGTAAATTTCTACATCTAAGTTACCATTGAGAAATTGAATCTTCACATATAATGTAATAATTAACCTAATTGTAGGCATTTTAGCAATAGGATCAAAAGTCTCCTCATAATCTACACCATACTTTTGTGAGAATCCTTTTGCTACTAACCTAGCCTTATGTTTGTCTATTTCACCTAAAGAATTTAGCTTAAGTCTAAATACCCATTTACAACCTATCACATTTCTTTTAGAAGGCCTTGGGACTAATTTCCAAGTGTCATTTTTAATAAGTGAGTTGTACTCTTGTTGCATGGCTTTGATCCAATTTTGATCATTCTTTGCTTGGTTATAAGTTTGAGGTTCATTCAAATTTTGAATTTTAGCCATCAAAGTGACACTTGAAGTTTGGCTTCTAGTTCTATACTTATACATTTCACTAAATGGAGAGTCTTTTATTGTTTCCTCATACCATTTTGGTTTCTTGGTTTGGTTTTCTAAAGGAGAATTTTCATTAATGTTAAAAGAACTAGATTTATACAAAGTAGATTCATCAAAAGTAACATATCTATTTACAAAGATAATTCTACTATTAGGGTTATATAATCTATATCCTTTGGATTGATTATCATAACCTACCATCACACATTTCAAATATCTATCATCTAACTTTCTAATGTCATTAGAATTATTAAAATGTGCATAAGCAATACAACCAATCACTTTCAAATGCTTAATGGATGGTTTCCTTTGAAACCAAGCCTCATATGGAGTTATTCCATTCAATGCTTTAGTGGTTCACCTATTAAGCAAATAAACAAAAGTAAAACAACATTCAACCCATAAAAAGTTAGGTAAAATTTGAAGGAATGTCCTTGCCATATTTGCAATGGACCTATTTTTCCTTTCAACAACCCCATTTTGTTGGGGTGAATAAGGGCAAGTGAATTGTCTTGAAATACCCATTTCAAGACAAAATGAGTTGAACTCATTGCTCACATACTCTCCTCCATTATTAGTCCTTAAGACTTTAATGGAGGAAGAGGCCTCTTTTTCAACAAGATCTTTGAAATACTTAAAATTTTAAAATACTAGAGATTTATTTTTAAGAAAATATATCCAAGTGTATCTTGAAAAATCATCAATAAATGTTAAGGAATATAATATACTATTCAAATATTCAACTTGAAAGGGACCCATAATATCAAAATGGACTAATTCCAATTTATGTGATGATCTAAAGGAAGCTTCACCAAACTTAGTTCTAGGTTGTTTGGATAAAATACATGCTTCACAAAGTCCACCATCAACATTAATATTAGGAATTCCAATTACCATTTCCTTATTATACATATCAATCATGCTTCTAAAGTTAATATGTCCTAATCTATTGTGCCATAGCTTAGAATTATTATCAACATACATGGCAAGGCAATGTTTACCTAAAATTTGATGTGGAGAGAATACATACAAGTTGTTGGAAAACACACATTCTCCAATAGTTTCTCCTACATTGTTCTCGATGATGCACCTATCATCACAAAATTGAATGCTTCTTCATTGAGAAGCCAATTACCTAACAAAAATTAGGTTAGTTGTAAATAAATACTTAGAGTTAGTCATATGATTAGTGCATCCTGAATCAAAAATCCATCAGTTAGAATCTATTTTATCATAACTAGAATTTAATGTAATAACCAGAGCAACATCATTATTTTTATTATGAAATTATTTACCTCATTTCTTGCATTTTGTGTTTTGGAAGAACTCTTCTTCTTGTAACAATAATTCTCCTTGTGACAAAAACTTCCTCAAAATTTACAATTACCATTGAACTTAGGATTGTTACTTTTTGTTTTCTTTTCAAACTTAGGTTTTGAAGAACTAGCATTATTCTTATTTTTGAAGTTCTTACCTTTATTCCACTTTCTAGGCTTACCATATTTTTGAACATTCAAAGCTATAGAGGTAGAGTTAGGATATTTACCTTGGTTTACCTTTATACCTTATTGTAGCTTGATAGTTTCTTCATGTTACACAAGTAGGCTAGAAAGCTCCACTAGTGAAGGAAGGTTGTCCTCTTGGTCAAACCTTGTGTTGAGGACATTTACAAAGTCTTTGAACTTTTTGGTTAGGTTTCTAAGTACAATGAAACACAAGAGCTTTTCATTTACCCATTCACAACCACATGAGAGTAGTTGTGTTCTAATCTCCCTCATCCTAGCTAAATATATTACAATATATTCTTCATATGACATTTTTGTATTAAACAATCTAGAAAGAAGTGAAAACTTTCTACCCATATTAGATCCTATGAACATGGTTTTCAAATCATATCATGCTTCATATACAAAAGAGAAGTTAGAAATATGTACCAAAATGTCATCATTAATTGCTCTAAACAACATAGAAAGTGCTTGTTGGTTCTTTACATTCTATTTCTCAAGAGCTTTTATGTTTTATAGTTGTTGCTCCTCTTTGCTCACTATCTTCCATAGTTGCCTCACTTGGTACTCCGCTTGCATCTTAGGCTCCCAAATACCATAGTTTGTCCCTTCAAGGATATGCTTAGGGGAAAATCTAGAAATATTGTTAAAGTCCATGATTGAAATCAAAGAAGAGTTAGTGCCATATACATAAAAAAATCAAACAACAAGCTACTTAATTTACCACTAAAAATTACCATTTTTAATATTAAAATGGCCCCAAAATTAAATTATTACAAATTTAACTAATAAAAGGCATCTTAAAAATTTAAATTTTTTTAGTTTGTTGTCATTTTAATATTTTGGTTTTTGTATGCAAAAACTAGAAAAATATGGAATCGAGAAAGGGCTCTAAACAAAAAAGTTATGGTCATATTTTTAAGAAGCATGTAAAATGTAAAAAAAAGAGTTTAAATACAAGTTGGTTTATTAAAAAACAAAAAAGAATTTAGATAAATTGGCTAAGTATTTTAGAAAGAGAGGGGGAGGTCAAAGGTTCAAACCACTCTCTTCATTTTGTTCAAAAATAAATAAAAAAATCATCCTTTTTAATTTGATATTTAAAAAGAAATATTATAAAAAAGGAGAGAGGGTGTGGTCGTGGGCCCCACTCATTGAAAATATTTTGAAAAAAAAAGGAGGTGGTAGGCCTGATATATTTTTATTTAAAATATATAAAATTTAAATATTCTATATATATATATATATATATATATAAAAGAAGGAGAAAGGGCACAGGGAAGGCTTGTAGCCCTCCACTGCCCCTTGATGGAATGTGTGGTAGCCACTAGGCTACCAATGCATAGTCCCATTGGGACTAGTGTGGCAGCTAGAGGGGCTTCTCATGCACCCAAGGGAAGGCTTGACAACATGGCTATAAATGCCATTCCTCAAGAGAAGGTGTGGTTGTTGAGGGGGTTATTGATGTTGTCCCTTGATTAATGGTTGAGGGTTGTCATTGCACAATCCCTCTTAGGGATTCCTTAAGAGAATGTGTGGTTGTTGAGGGGGTTATTGATGTTGTCCCTTGATTAATGGTTGAGGGTTGTCATTGCACAATCCCTCCTAGGGACTAATGTGATGGCCTGGCTACCTATGCCATTAAACATAATTTTTTATTAATTATATATATACAAAAATAAATATAATTTGAAATTTCAATTAAAAAAAAGGTCAAATTAAATTTAAAAATAGCTTTTGAATTGATATTTGTTTTATTATTATTATTATTTGGTTAGTGTGAGAAACCCCTACAACCAATGCATAGGGTTGGGCAGTCTCCTCCCAAACATGACCTCTCGTAAATTTGAGAGCTATGCTTATCGATAGGGATTTAACACACAACCACCACACACCCACCCTATCACACACTCACTTATGCCATGGTTTGAACCTTGGACCTCCCAAAGAAGAGCCAAAGCTCGACCTATTGCGTTGTATTCATATTTGAAAATTTGATTTCAACTATAATAATTTTTTTAATATATAAAATATTAAATTTTAGATATTAAATTTTTTAAATAAATATTTAAATAAAATCACATCAATTTTTCATCAAAAATATATAGATATATAGATATAGATATTCAAGTAAATATGAATATTAAAAATAGAAACCCTCCTCTTTTTTTATTATTTCTTTGAGATATAAGAAAAAACCTTTTAAATATAAAAAATAAAATAAGCTACAAAGTAAAATTTGCAACAGATTTAATCACAAATTTAATAAAAAAAAGTTAGTAAATTATATAAATAACAATATACATGCATGTAATATAAAAAAAATTAAAATGAAATAACATTAAAAATAGCCAAACCACAATATTGACATCAAGATTATGTGGAAAAACCTATGAAGGAAAAAACCACAACCAAAATAGTAGCTCCAATATTTTATTGTCTCAAGTCAACAATGTACAACTCAAGTGCTATAGCTTGCAACCACCATGCATAAAGAATTTCATGATTAACCTCCAACATTGGAATAACCTCAAATATATAATTTGGATTTTCCATCCATTGGAAAATAGCCATGGAGAAAATCCTCCACTATGTGGAGTGCATGAGACAAGTGTTTCATTCACTTCCACTACCATGCCACCACAATGCATGAGTCCACATGTCCTCATGCAAGCCAATGTGTGTGCCACCACACTCAACCATGTGCCACCACTCCTATGCCACATGCCACCACACATATACCACATGCCATGATGTGCCCCTCACATGCCAACACACTCAAGTCTCATGCCAAGTCACCTTTGACTTCTTGTTGACTCAAGTTAGAATATATTAGGTATTTATTTAATTTAGGATAAATATAGGATTAAATAAACTAAGGTGTATGATAAAATAAATATAGGTATATATTTATTTAATCATATACCTTAGTATATAATATTTAACCTAGGTAATATTATTTAATATAATTTAAGTACCTATTTAATTTATTTATCCTAAATCCTAGATACCTAATATTTTATTCACCTTTATACTTAGGTGAATTTACAATAATAATCCCAAAATTGGATCATTTGTTCTAACATTGAGCCATCTTGTCATTTGGATAGGGCTTACCAAGAAGTATACCACAACAATCCATCAAAGTCACATTGTAGGTGATTTTATCTATAAAATATGAGCCAAGTGCAAAGGATAATGTGTAATTTTATATGATGTAGGAGGTGGAACCATTATCCTTCCATCCAAGTGAGTATGGACAAGTATGTGGTTGCACCGACAACTATAACCTATCAACAATAGATCTTTCAATTAAATTCTTTTATGAATCATTGTTAACCATACAAAATATAGAAAATTATGAGTTAGGTGGGCCCTCATGATGAATAAATTATCATGGATACCCTTAAGGAAGTGATGAGACATTAGGGTTACATTTTTTAGTTTTCCCTTAATCTCATCATATTCTCTATCATATCCTATAATCTCAATGGGACCATCTTGTGGTTCCTCACTTTGAGATTTTACAATAAGATTTTTCTTTCTAATATAGTGAGATTCCACATGACTTCTTATTTTACAATAATTACAAAGTTTCTTGTTATTGAAATAAGGAGATGAAGGAGAGGAAGAGAAATAAGAATTAGGAGGAGAAAAGAAGGCATAAGGCTTCTTTGCCTTATATGGTTGCTACTAATTTGGAGTTCTAGAAACTACCATGGAACTGTTGGACTAAAATTTGTCTAGTCTATGGATAGGCAATGTGCCCTAGATTATAGCCAACGGTTTATATTGGATAAAATGAGGTTTCTCTCAATTTCAACCTCTAAATAAGGTTGGCTCCTTAGAATACTTATAAATTTTAGCTTAAAGATGAGGTAAAAGGGTTAAGAGAAGATAAGGGTTTAGATAAATGAAAAATATGGATGAGATATAGTGTAACAACATTAGACACCACTATATAATAAGCTAACACAATCAACTCACATGATACTTAATAGACCAGCTCTTATCAAATGCAGTTATAGATTTATTTAATTTCAATTACTTGCTCTATTTTTTACAAAGACTTATATGAATAGTAATCCAATAGCAATCCAAATAGTAGAATTTACTTAAATAGAACATGCTAAACATCTAAGTGTAACATAAATGACTTAAAACAAAGATACATTCATAAAAACCTGCAATTACACAACAATGAAGGTCAAACAACTATCACTTCATTAACTAGCAAGTATATTACATAACAACTATCCAGGCAAAGACTACAAAGTCAACCCTTCAATTGGGGGTCTAACGACTTATTTATAAGCTTACTTTTGAAACTTGTAGTGAAAGATTTATAGTTTGTTATAAGACTATTAAGAAAATAGTCTGGTAGAGAAATCAAGATGTTGAGGTGGTTGCTTTAGATTTCATCTTGCATTTGAATTTGAATTTTTGTGAATCCTGCTCCATCGATCTGCAACTACCTGTTGCAAGTGGATGAATCATTGCAAGTGATTTACTAGGGCTATTATTTTCATGTCTTGGTGTCATTAATGTTAGCTTTTGAGGATATATGCAGTGGAAGAGATCTAACACAAGTCCTAATAAGATGCAATAAATATGAAAGCAAGTGAGTCTGCAATATGACTGAAATATACTATAAATAGAAATGATGAAAATACAATGCAATATGGAGGAAATGGTCACTCCATTAATATGAGCTAAAGAGCTACATTGTGCTCCATACAGGAGCACTACTACTATCTACTACAATGCACTTGATATTGACTTGATATTGACTTGATATATGATCTACCACTATGAGGCCCTTTATATAGGAAGATAGATTCCTTGGCCAACACTCTACCTAGTTGTACAAGGGGACACCTTGCACATTACAACTTGCACATTGCCACTTGTGCATTTATTACATTGCTTGAAGTAACTAGCTAACTTCCCCCTAAAGTAATCTCCTACTCTAACTATGTACCTAAGGTGGTACATTTACATGACCCAAATGATGTAATATACTCTAACTCTAACACCCCCTGTATTACATTATTTGGGTATTGAATATTTCAATCTTCAATATGGATCTTCTTCTTTGTCTTGGATGCTCTTTGACTTGATCTGGTTCTTTCAATTCTCATTGCATTGTATGCTTCCTTGAGCTGGTTCTTCTTCTTCTTCTTGGAGTCAAAACTGGAACTTGTATTCTCCTTCATTGCTTACTGTAATCTGATCAAGCAAGTAGTTAGTGTCTTCATATGATGCAAGGAGAGTTGTAGCTGAGGGTTCTTTAGTCTTTATGATTTCTTTGCTATTCATGTCTTCTTTGCTAAGATCTCTTTTAGCATATCTTTTCTTCCTTTTCCTCCTTCTTCTCCGTGATTCTGCATTGATACTAGTGGAATTTTTGCTTCATGAGGAGTTAGTCTATCATCACAATAATATTGATTTGTATTGCTAGCTTGCTTCATGTGATGAGTGAGTACAAACACAATTAATGATAGGTAAATCATCAAACATTCCTCGGATGTGAATATAACTATCTTTTGTGAATTCCACCATGCCTTGAAGAGGTTTTCATGAAGATAACCAATTAATGCTTCAAATTTACCCTCTTTGGCTTCCTTAAGAAATAAGGAGAATCTCTCCTTTTCACTAACTGATAGATTCTCATATCCTTCAAGGGTATCTATCAAGTTCTGAGAATATAATTCCATTTCATGAAATAATTCTTTGTTAATAAAGGCATTTCTTATTATTTCATCCATATTCCTTCTTGATAGATTTGAGATAGTGTTACTCGCTATTCCTTAGGATTGTAAGAATGGGTTTGATAGAACCTTTGTAGTAGTCTACCTTATAACTCCTTACTTTAGAGTGTATGAGCTTGATTTGATAAAACCTTTTAGAGCTTAGGTTTTTGTAGGCTTCCTTATGTCTCCCTAGTTAAGAGATGTGATTTAATAAAATCCCTATAAGATTTGTAGACACCTTATGATTCTCAAATGGATTGAGTACTTGATAAATTTTGAATGAATGCTATTATTATCAAGTTTTGTAGAATGCCTTATGTCTCCCTAGTAATTTTGGATATGTTGAATGATAGATAAAGTGCTTTTGAGAATAGTAGTTCAATTTTGGGTTGATTTTGTAATGTTTTGTGAATAGCAAAAATCAACTTCTTTTACACCTTATTTCTCCTATTGAACTTAAGCACTTTCTAATTTTGATGAGGTTCTATTTGTTGGATTTCTTTTGTCCCTTTAATGTAGTTTTGAGACAAGTATATCAATTAGTTTCCAACTCTTGATTTTCCTTAATAAACCTCCTTTTATAGCCTTTAATAATTTGATATTTAATGTTTCTAAATTCCAATTACCTACTTTGGTGTAGTATTCCTTATAACTCCCTAATATGGAATATTAGAAAACAATGATATTTGCAATATTAGATGTTTAATCTATCCAGGTAGAAATCCTTATTTCTCCTATGTTTTAGATTGCAAATATTAGGCTATTTAATATATATTTTCCTTTTTAATATTGCTTTCAAATATGGTTGATTTCCCTTAATGTTTCAACCTTATATTATACCTTATATCTCCCTATTAATGAAAGCAAATTGGAATAAGGTAAAGTCTTACCTTTGTAATGCCCCAAACCTCTACGTATTCGACATTGATTTTTAGATGTAGATGACAACACTCTTTAGTGCTCTTTTGATCATTATCTCCAACGTATGGGCGTAGGCTTTAGTGCTTCTCTTGAATTTAGATGGCGATTGGTTTCTTGATACCTTTGATGACAATACTTGGATAATGGATGCCTCACATCTGACCGCTTTGACTAGGAGATTTAAATGCTCTCTTTCTATTGCTGCTATGAATGCTGATGTTGCTATGTAAATCTACCATAAACTCAGCTTTTAATGCTGCTATGAATTCAGCCTTGAATGTTATTGTTCCTTGGTCTTTGGCACCTCAAATAAGAGTTGAATCTTGAAGTGAGTGACAAGTGTCATGATGGTTATATTTGAGCGCTTGAGGGATGAGAAGATGCTTATTGCCACTTGTAAATTTTTGCTAGGTAAAGGATGAGCATTACAGTCTTGGATGAGTGCTCACACCAACCTTCTTCCCTATAACGTTTTCTTGGTCAAGCTTGCAATGGATGGGCGCTCATGTGGGAAACGTTAGGGTTTCCTTCTAGGTGACAAGTGTCACCTTATCTTTGTGCATGAGCTTTCTATGTAATGCCTCTTCAACGTATCTTTGCAATACCCTTATTAACAATACAACATGACCAGATCCACCTTTGTTGTATGCATTCGATGGCATTTGGAGTGAGTTGTTTCTAGCTGGAATGGTGAGCAACACCTTGGGAACTTGGAGCAACGATTTGAGCAATGATTTTGAAGGCTTCAAGCAATGCTATGGTGGAGTTTGAAATACTCCAATGATGCTCCTTGGATGTACGTCTAGTGTAATATTTTGTGTCTTCTTTTTCAACATGTTATGAAAATCCCTTTTTGGATAATATTCCCCTTGAATATAATGCTTCTCCTTTCTTTGTATTGTTTGCTTGTAGGTTCGGCTATCCAAATCATAGAAGATATGAGCCTTTTGGAAGACCCTTTTACCTTGCTTGGAGAATGCTTTTACATGGCTACCTTGGACTATTTTTCTCCTTGTGAAGAGTGTGCCCTTTTGGCACTGAAAACCTATCCTTCTTCCTACGTAGGGAAGATTAGAGTAGTGCAATATAATGTAAATACTTTTGAGAATATAATACCTTTTTGCACCTCTTTTACAATATCTGGTTTTATGGTAGCTTTTGAAGTAGGCAATGGCTGATTTGACGTTGTCTCTTTTGCTAGACAACTCTCTCCTTTGCTTGGTTACTTTGGTAATAAACCCAAGCTAATAACCACTAAGATAGAAGCTTTTTTTGTAGAGGTAATTTTTGCACTATTTTTCCTGTAAATAGATTTTAGTGCACTTTGAATATGAGATTCACCAAGTCTCGATTTGAAGCTTCTATTACTGATTTTGATGGTGGCTTTCTTCTCCACTCCTTGGAGGAATATGATCTGATTTTTGTGGCTTCTTTGGGCCACGAAATGTTGTAGGTTCTATGCACCAAATAGTGTCTCTAGACACTTTGATAATCTACTAGTTTTTGTGTCCTTGATCTTTAAAAATCAACAAACACAAACTAACCCTTTTGAGAGTAACTAGTTAGAGATCAACTAGTATAGTGCCAATGGATTAATAATGCACTTTTAATGGTAACAATAATCTCACCTTATTGCTCCTGTAAATGAACTCTCAAAATAATTTCAGATGCACTTAATAATCTCTGCAACTTTTAAGAGTAATCTATAATTTACCCTTAATGAATATTCTACAATTTTTTTCACTACAATCAATATTGTAGGATATAGTCTTCTTGCTTTCTAGATAGCAAATAGGTAGATGATAATTTTATTTCTTTCAAAAATATCCAACTCCTATTTAATGTGCAAATAATACTTAAAATGAATTTTCCCTTTTTGCACTTGAAGACTATAATGCAATCTATCCTTCTACAACTTTTAATCTAAATATGGTGCCTTAACAAAGTTTGATAATAATCCAATTTGAGGTTTAATCAATGAACCTAATTGCACCCAAGTTGCTTACCTATTTGATGGCTTCTAAAGTAGATGTAGATCTTGGTGTTTTTGATTCACCAAGTTGTTGCCTTGTAATGGTTGAATTCACAGTCTGTACTTCACCAAACTATAGCCTTGAACTTTCTATCTTGAGCCTTGGATTTGGTGGCTTGATCCTTCCAATGATATTTGATTTTCTATTGTAGATTCAGAGAACTCCTTTCTCTAAACTATGCCTTCTTGCTATGAGAGGTAATATCCAAATCTCTTGGATTTGGTAGGCTTCTTCTATCTAAATCTTCCTTCAAACTTCTTGTCGAATTCTAACTTCAAACAGGATCTTCTTCTTCTCAAGATTTTAAATTTCTTGAGGTCTTCATTAGATTCTTCTTCTAGGATTTGAAACTCCTTGCCAAATTCTTCTTCTCTTGGGCTTGTTGTCAGATGGCGAAAATTGTCCCAAGTCCTTCACTATCAGGTGCTTTCTCCTTGGTAGTGGATTTCTCCAATGAGTTCTCCTAGGAACATTTTTGATGATGCTTCTATGAGCTCTACAACAAGGCTCTCCAAGCCTTCTCATCTTTTTCCTTGAGACCTCTCCAAGGTCTTCTATCTTGTAACTTCTATAGTCTTCCAACTAAGACCTTTTCTTCAACCTTCTACTTCTAGAAGTGTTGGTGATGAGATCTTCTTCTTGGATCTCTGATTCTACTACTTCTAGATTTGTACAGGACTCTCCTAGTCCTTCTCTTTATTCCAAGAATGGAAGTTCTTCAATGAGATCTTATCTTGATATCTTCAGCTCCTTCTTGAAGGAAATATTTAATCAGTAAAGGAGATCACCAATATCCTATTTCTTGGACTCTTCTTTGGAGTCTTCTTTAGGAACTCCTTTATGGAGTTTTATTCTGAATCAAAAATTTATCTTCTAAATCAAGAAATCTTTTTTGAAGTATTCTTCAGAAACTCTTCTTTGGAGTATTCTTTTAAATCAAGAATTTATCTTCTAAATAAAGAATTATTTTCTGAAGTCTTCTTTAGAATTAAGGCTTCTACAACCTTCTTCTTGATCAAGGCTTCTATGGCCTTTTCTACTTATGCACTCTGTAGGTATTGATCTTGAATGGAGATCACCAATCTCCTATATCCTCCTTTGACTCAACTTCTAGAGTCTCTTCTTCCTTGAGTCTGCTATAAGGCTATTGTGGCATTTTCTTCACTTATGCACTTTGCAGGATTGCAGCTCTTGTAATGGGACCTTTCTCGAGGTCTTTGAAATCTTCAATCTTCTTCCTTGTTTTTGCAAGTGTTGGAATGATTCTAAGAAGATATTCTTCCTAACTCTCTTGTAGGAAGCTTCCCAACCTTTTTCTGAATCTCCTTTTCCTGCAACAAGTTGTTAGAAACTGGAATTGAAGAATTTGTAATTCTAGAGATAATAATCTTCACTAGTTGATTTGTCAATCTAGTGGCTTGAATGTTGAGTCCTAGTCTTCACGAGTTTTTCTGCAACTCTGTGGAAAGACTCTAGCCAAATATAATCTCAAAATTTCTACAACTGAGATTTATTTCAGTCCTCACTTGTGACTCTCCCTATTCCTCTTGACCTACTAGACTTCTCTTATGATAACTTTTGTAAGTGGTGGTGCACACTAGCAAATCTGGTTTACAAAAGTGCAAAGAGGAACTATGATGGATGTAGGTCCTCCTATCTCGATTTACCATGGCTCTGATACCACTGTTAGCTTTTGAGGATATATACAGTGGAAGAGATCTAACACAGGTCCTAATAAGATGCAATAAATATGAAAGCAAGTGAGTCTACAATATGACTAAAATATACTATAAATAGAAATGACATAAATACAATGCAATATGGAGGAAATGGTCACTCCATTAATATGAGCTAAAGAGCTACATTGTGCTCCATACAAGAGCACTACTACTATCTACTACAATGCACTTGATAATGACTTGATATGGACTTGATTGCAATAAATGATCTTGAGTGATTGATCTACATGATTTTGGGATATTTTTCTCTTGCATTGGCATCACTTGCTTAGATGGCCTAACTTTATTCATTCTAGTTTTATTCATATTTATTTTTGCACAGTCTTGGGATTTAGTTCAGTAGCACTGACATCATTGTTGAGGTAATCATGACTTTAAGAATCCCAATTTTATTCACCTTTTTGGGCTATCACAATACCATACTAATGTCATAAATGAAGGGGCTCAACTTTGTGCATCATGGTTTTGTTTAACCTTTCAAAATTTCAAAGCACTTAGCCAATTTATGAATAAAAATGGCTTAGCTCATGGCTTTGTGAATGAGGTTGTGAAATTGACCTACATTCTTGGTGCCTCTTGAAGAATTTTTGCTCATGAAAACTAAGAAATCAGAAGACCTAGTTCCATTAGGTACGAATTCAAAGTGATTTGTGAGATTAAGTGTGAATGGAATTGTTATGATGGAAAATAATTTTGGTAAATGAGAGGTGTGATGAGTGGGTGAATTATGTAAAAAAGGATAAAATATGCATGCCTTACTATATATAATGAAATGGTTGGTGAAATGAATACTAAAGTGGAATGAAAGTGAATCATAAATTTTTGGCCTTCCAGGTGGCTTATTCCCCTTTTCATACTTTGTGTTTTGTTTTTATATTCACGGTGCAAAGGTATCATGTTTTGTCCATTGATCACTTTGATGTTGCTCCTTGCATGCCAGATATCCCTTGACTGTCTTGTCCTCCAATAGCTTCCTCTAGAGGAATTTTTGCCTTAGGGGTTTATTCTCTTTCTTCATCCACTTGATTCTAATCATTGGCTAAGATACCTTATGCTCTCTAAATGGCTTGGCAGACCAATGTCTAGATATGCGATGGAGGATCCTTAAATCCCATGACATTTTTGTGTATTTTTAAAAGTTGGTAGGTTTTTTTGTAGGAAGGATATTGATATATTTTAGTCATTATTTGAACCTTAGCATGTATCATAGCTATTCTATTTGTAAATTCAAGCACTTGGGATTATTTGATAGGATCTTACCATTGTTCTATTTTCATTTCATCATTGGCTATCGACTCTATCTAGGCCTAAATATATTTTGTTTGAAGCCTATATTCTTCATCCTAGAAGCCTAGAAATCATAATTCTTTGGCTTATCTTACTAGATCAATTATTCATTTTGATCTAATATGTAGCCTATCTATCATATCCCATCCCCATTGGACCTATTTGTGCTTCTTGATTATGATCTGGGAGATATTCATCACTGCATTCCATTTCTTGCTTGGTATGACTCTCGCGATAAGTTTGAATCTTCTTCTAGCTAGACTCATTAGGCTTTTAGCTTGTCTTATCGTGCCTCCCAATTCAGATTGATCCTGCATGAAGTCTTTTGTTGATTCCTTTGTCACTCATGTAATAAAGTCCATATAGCCTACAATTGGATAAGCATCTAGGGCATATTGGAATATTTTTTTCTAGCTATTATTCCTCATTTGTTTTAGGATTTATTTGGAAAAGAAGAAGACTCTAGCTCATTATTTTTCTATTTTTAATTATTTTCATAGATCTTGAAGTTGTTCTATTAGCACTTTTTTCATCTATTGAGGTTCTTACACTTGCTGATGATTTGGAAGTCGCATATCATTCTTTTCCATTTTTAGTTTTCATTTTGCAAGGTCTTTTTTATATTTTTCTCTTCTCTAGCCATTATCTCTAAGTCTTTAACTTTCTCCTCTAGTTGTCTACATCTATCTCTTTGCTTATCACCTTGCAAATAGATAGTGCTAACATGGACATATGCATTGAGTAGAGAGTATTTAAATGGTAGATGAGAGATATATATTATTTGTATCTCAACTTGATAGTCATCATATGTCATATCAACTTCTAGTTTATCTATAATGTCCCTTTTTAAGAAACAACAAACCCTTACTACAAAAATGCAGAAATTAAGTACAGCAAGGAAATAACTCAAAAATTGCTCATAAAATAACACAAGTATGAGGAGAAATCATCCAGTATCATATATTAAATATTTCCAAACCCATACAATAGCTCCCCAAGGCTGAAAAAATGCAAAAACTCCTCAAAAATGACCCCAAATACAAGCATAGGGTTTGGGGCTGCCAACAGATCTAAAACACATGACACAAATGCTCTCAAAAATGCCATGAACTCCTCACGGATGCCTCTTTTTTTGTATTTTTGATATTTTAGGGAAATAACACCTGCAATGATATTGCCAAGACCCCAACCATGCACCTCCAATGCACTATGGAAATGAGCAAGACCTAAAATATCAACTTATGGAACCTTTAGGGTTTTAATATTCAATTCTGATATCAACATAACATGCCCAAAATGGGACGTCTCACTCCCTTATATAGGGTGAGGTTCTAATTTGGAGTTGACATCTACCAACCCTAAAATCACTTAAAGTGCCTTACTACAACATAAAAACATAAAAAATAAATAAAAACAACTTAAGTTATGTCTCCTAGTCACATGAACCCCTTTTTCACTTTTATAATTAAGTGTAGGAGACATTTACAAAAATATTTATTTTTGGGACATTACAAGTCCACCCTCCTCAAATTGCTTGTCCTCAAGCAAAGTCAAAGCTGGAGCATCTAAAATTTCTGCACCTTCCCAAGTAGCATCCTCCATAGGCAAGTCCTTCCACTTCACAAGATATTCTTTGACAATCCTACTCCTAAGCTTTCTCTCCCTTGTCTCAAGGATCAATTCAGGTTCAAGAATGAGCTTTCCTTCATCATCAAGGGGTGGCAAATCTGAATATGGTGAAATGTGTTGGCCCAAGGCCTTATTCAAACAAGAAACATGGAAGACATTATGTATTTTACTTCCACTTGGAAGTTCCAAAGCATATGCAACTTGTCCAACCTTACTCAACACCTTGTAAGGTCCATAAAATTTGGGTTTGAGTTTTTTTGCTCCACTTATTTTCAATGTAGACTGTTTGTAGGGCTGCAACCTAACATAAACCAAGTCTCCCACCTCAAATGAGCACTCACTACGCTGCTGATCTGCATACTTCTTCTGCTGATTTTGTGTCGTAATAATATTGTCCTTCAAAGCATTAAGAATATCTTAATTTTTTGCTGCAAAGTCTCTAGATTTTTGGACCCTTGAATCACAAAAAATCAAATCTGAAAAGTGTGGGGCATCATAACCATAAAGTGCCTTGAATGGAAAAATTTTTATGGACATATGATAAGTAGAATTGTAACAATATTCACCAAGGTGCAGCCATTTAACCCACGCCTTTTGTTGACTTGAAACATAATTTCTCAAATATCCTTCAAGCCATTTGTTAACAATTTTAGTTTGCCCATCAGTTTGGGGATGGTAGCTAGTACTAGGAGTCAATTTAATAACACATAGCTTAAACAATTCTTGCCAAAACATGCTCAAAAATCTGTTGTCCCTATCACTCACAATGGATTTAGGCAAACCATGCAATCTGAAAACTTCTTTAAAAACAAATCAAAAACTTGTATGGCTGTACAAGTTGTTGAAATGACATAGAAATGAGCAAATTTTGTCAATCTATCAACAACAACAAATATGCAATCCTTCATGTATACCTTGTGCAAACTAGTAATGAAGTCCATGGAGATAATTTCCCATTTCTTATTGGGAATAAGAAGTGGCTGAAGTAAACCAACTGCAAATTCATGTTCCCCCTTATTTTCTTGGAAAATAACACATTCCTAAACATGCAAGAAGACATCCCTTTTCAAACCCGTCCAATAGAATCTTTCTCTAACCTGTTTGTAAGTCTTGTAGAAACCTGGATGGCCTACAAGTGGAGCATCATGCATGGCTGTAATTAAAGCTTGTTTTAGCTTTGATTCAGGTACTAAAAACACTCTTCCCTTGCAAAAAATCAATCCTTCTTTATGGCTGAACCTATCATCTTCAACTTTCCCATTTATTAGTTTAGAACAAAAATCATTCTTTGCATATTCAGCCATAATTTTCACCTTCCAATCAGCAAAAATAATGGAAAGAGAATGAAAAGTAGGGTGCCTAGAAAGTGCATCAGTAGCTGAATTCTTCTTAGCCTTTACAAACTCAATTTCAAAATCATATGATTGCAACTTTGTTACCCATTTCTACTGTCTTTCATTCAGTTCAACTTGCCCCAAGAAGTATTTCAAACTTTTATGATCAGTTTTGACCACAAACTTGCCACACACTACGTATTGCTTGAATTTGGTCAAGGCATGCATGATAGCTAGCATCTCTTTATCATAGATGCTGAATTTTTTCTCCACATTTGAGAGATTTCTACTCTCATAAGCAATGGGGCATCCTTGTTGTATAAGTACAGCTCTAAATCCAACACCTAAAGCATCACAAGCAATAGTAAAAGCAACAAAAAAATTAGGAATAGCAAGTAAAGGAGTGGAAGTCATTACATATTTTAGCTTTAGAAAAGCTAAAAGAGCCTCATTGGACCATGAAAAGGCCCCTTTCTTAGTTAATTCAGTAAGGGGGGAAGCCAAAGAAGAAAACCCCTTAATGAACCTCCTGTAGTAACTGCATAAACCCACAAAACCCCTCAATTTCGTTAGGTTGGATGGTATAGGTCATCTTTGTACAGCTGAAACTTTAGTTTGATCAACCTTCACCCCATCTTTGCAAATAATGTGCCCCAAGTATAAAATTTTAGTCATAGCAAATTCACATTTAGATTCTTTTGCATAAAACTCTTGCTATCCTAAAACGCTCAAAACTAAATCTAAATGTTGTAAATGATTATCCCAATTTTTGCTATACACCAAAATATCATCAAAAAATACCAAGAAAAAGCACCTCAAATGCTGATTGAAAATTTGATTCATGGCTGATTGAAAAGTGGCTAGTGCATTAGTCAAACCAAATGGCATAACCATAAACTCATAATGCCCACAATGGCATCTAAAGGTTGTTTTGTACATATCCTCATCCCTCATACGAATTTGGTGATATCCGGACCTAATATCAATCTTTGAAAAATACATGGCCCCATGCAACTCATCTATTAGTTCATCCACCCTAGGAATATGATATCTATTCTTTATGGTCTTCTTGTTTAATGCCCTATAGTCAATGCACATTCTCATGGTTCCATCCTTCTTTTTTACGAACACAATAGGTGAATTAAAAGGACTACAACTATGTCTAATGTGCCCACTCTCAAGTAAATTAGCAATTTTCTTTTCAATCTCATCTTTGAAAATCTTAGGATGCCTATAATGTTTAATTATGATAGGTTTACTATTTGCTTCCAATTCAATAACATGCTGAAAACCTCTACTAGGTGGTAAACCTTTAGGTAGGTCAGAAAATAACTTAAGATGTTTTTGTAGTAAACCTTGAATTTGAGGATGATAGGTGGCTAATTTTTTCCCTTCTGAACTAAAAATTACAGCTGCCCACTCAACGTCCTTATGCCTTATCATCTTCTCCATTATTTTGTATGAAACCTCCAAAATTTTGCAAGAATCTTTTGACCCATTTTCCTTGATTCCTTGCAACACCACATCTTTCCCTTCAAGCACAAATTTTAGTTCTAATTTCTAATAATTAGTAACATAATCACCAAGTGAATACAACCATTGCACACCCAAAACCATATGTGGAATACCTCCTAAGGGAAAAACAAAGAATTGCTCATCTACTTCCATGTTGCCAAAATTAATTTTTATGTTTCTTACCACTTTGTTGCATGTGATAAGATCACCATTGCCAATAGCAACACTAAAACTAGGAATGATAGCTGTAAGAAGATTCTTTCTAGTGGCAAACTTCTCATCAACAAAATTTTAAGTAGCACCACCATCTATTAAAACAATAACATTTTCATCAAAAGATCTACCTAGTACCTTAATAGTGTGAAACTGATTCAGCCCACTTAAAGTGGCTAGGGAACCTTCAGGAACTTCCTCATACTCCCTTTGTGCTTCCTCTTCCAAGGGTGTCTCATCTGCCTCATAAAAATTAGGATTATCAGAATGTAATTCAATGATTTTCATACCTCCTTCTTTGCATTTATGACCTCTTTGCCAAGGAGACTTGCAAATGAAACACTTGTTTTGTTTCCTTAGTTCATATTTCTCTTCTTGTGTCAAGTGTGGGCCATTTGGAGGCTTATTAGGTGGCTAAAAACTATATCTAAAACCTTCTCCATGCGTGGGATTCCTGCAATAAAAATTTCTCTCATTTCCACCTTGTTGCATGAGGTTTCCTTGCTGCCCATACTGCTATCCAAAAACTAGTTTTTTGGCTGCAAAAGGTGGTCTAGCAGGTGGATTATGTGTAAAATATTTTTGTCTAGGAGGTAAAACATATTCTAAGCTTAAAGCTCTCTTAATGGCATCTTCAAGAGTGGCTGGTTCAAAAGCTTTAACTAATCCCTTCACGGGTTCCAACAAACCATCCATAAAAAGAAAAATTACCCTCTTGGGTGAAATATTTTGTACCTGAACTGAAATTTGTTCAAAATCCTCCACATAGGCATGAATGGATGAATTTTACTTCAAAGTGGCAAGCTCCTTGAAATACTCTTCCACATTCCTCCTTTCAAACCTGTTCAAAACCCTGGTACAAAATTCATCAAATGTATCAATATCACCATGCCCTTGGGTTACTAACTCATAATGCCACCATGAGTAAGCACTACCCTCAAGGTGGAGTGTAGCAATCTAAACTACATCAGCTTCAGAAATAGGCTCCAAGGTAAAAAGGGCTTCATTTTCTCTTTTTTAGCCTCAACAACAGATTTACCCACAATCTTCAAATATTTATCAAAATAAACTACTGCCCTACAACCCTCAGATTTATTACTATAAGCAACAAACCATTCATCTAATTCATCAGTTACCTCATTTTCCTCCCGTGGAGGTGGTGGAACAAGGAACATAGGCTTGGATGGCCTAGGCAAGGGAGTGTGTGAGTTAGATAATGACTCATGCCCATTTTTGTTGCCTCCCCTTTATCCTTCCCTCCTTATGCCATTTGGGTTGCCCAAAGCTGCCCTCAATTCTTGCTGATTTGTCTCTTGTAAGGACACCATTCTTTGTAGCATGTCAAGTAGGGCATAAAATTTTTTCTCAGTATTATCAACTGGCCTTTGGGGCTCCTCAACCTCTTCCCTATTTGACATTTCCAAAGCGATTCTGTTTCTCCTAGTAAAATACTGATGAACAGGAGGACGATGCATAAAACCCTATCAAACCCTAAAAAGATGGAAATCTGAAATTCTGACCACCAAATTTTTTTTTGAAACCGCATAACTACAAATTGGTCAAAAGGGTATCCAAATCTTGAATTTTTATTTTCTGAAAAAAAATCCCTAAAAATCCGCGAATCCCCTAAAAATTCGCGATTTTCACTAGGGCATAACTTTTCACCACATAAACACACTTATCACCACGAATAACTGAAAAAACACTAAAAATACTAAAACTAACCACAAGATGGGAAGATTCCAGCTCTAATACCCCTTGTAATGTCCATTTTTAAGAAACAGTAAACCCTTACTATGAAAATGCAAAAATTAAGTACAACAAGGAAATAACTCAGAAATTGCTCATAAAATAACACAAATATGAGGAGAAATCAGCCAGTATCATATATTAAATATTTCCAAACCAATACAACAGCTCCCCAAGGCTGAAAAGATGCAAAAAATCCTCAAAAATGACCCCAAATACAAGCGTAGGGTTTGGGGCTGCCAACAGATCTGAAACACATGACACAAATGCTCCCAAAAATGCCACGAAATCCTCACGAATGCCTCTTTTTTTGTATTTTTGATATTTTATGGCAATAACACCTGTAATGATATTGCCAAGACCCCAACCATGCACCTCCAATGCACTATGGGAATGAGCAAGACCTACAATCTCAACTCATGGAACCTCTAGGGTTTCAATATTCAATTTTGATATCAACATAACATGCCCAAAATGGGACGTCTCACTCCATTATATAGGGTGAGGTTCTAATTTGGAGTTGATATCTCCCAACCCTAAAATCACTTAAAGTGCCTTATTACAACATAAAAACATAAAAAATAAATAAACACAACTTAAGTTATGTCTCCTAGTCACATGAACCCCTTTTTCACTTTTATAATTAAGTGTAGGAGACATTTACAAAAATATTTATTTTTGGGACATTACATTATCCACCTTTGGTGTGGTCATGAATCTTAGTTGTTGATAGGTGGTTGGATCAACTACAATCGTTAGACTAGGGGGAGAATGGTCTTCCAATTTATTGGGTGTTTTATTTCTCCACCACTCTTAAGTATTTTGGCTCATATCCTTAATCCTATTAATGATAGCTATGGATGAGTGGTCAGGTGGTGATAGTGTTGAAAATATAGACTACAAGATGAGAAAGAGATGGAAGGATTTTGTGAATAGTTTATGTGATAGTTTTAGAAGGGATTTTTATTGGTGGAGTGTATGTGGTTGGGAGAATTTTATATGTGGTGTTATTTTGAGTGATTAGCCCCTACAGATAATTCTATGACAATGGAGAAAGAGAGGGAACATTGATAGGGATCAAAGGAATAGAAGTAGTATTTGAGTTCAAAGAAATCATACATATCTTTGTTTCTTGAGAATTCTCTACCATAAACTTGGTTACTACTCTAGTTGCTAGGGGTGGTCCTTGGATCATTCACTTCTTACAAGCTCTTTCCTACATCTCTCTAAGAGAATTAAATTTTCTTTTACTCGTTGCTTCCTTATTTGGAGGAGTTGTTTGATTATATGGAGCCATCCCTGGTAGCTATTGCAAGTATGACTATATACTCACATCAAATCCTCATTGCTATCAATGTGTTGGCTTGGCACTTGTGTGTTCTTAGTTGACACTTTAATTCTTGAAGGTTTTGATGCTCTATCATCACTGAGATAAAATTGGGTGTTGTTCTAAATGGGGACTTTCAAGTATATCCCAAAATTCTTTTTACTTTTGGAGTAGGGGAGATAGGAAAAGGTGCTCCCAGAGCTAACTTTTGGGGGCACTTTTACACCTGTATAAGCTCTTACGAACTAGTGGTTGTTTTCCATAGACCTCATCCAGTATATTCCATTTTTCCTATGATCTGGGATCCTTTTGGGTATATTTCCTTATGCAAATATATTGAGATGAAGGTTACAATCTATTGGTTTGGTCGAGAAGTCTCTTTTATGGCCGCTTGCTTTTTTGGGCCTATCATAGTGTTGTTATTAGGCAATCATTCTTCTAAAATTCAAACATTTCCTACAGTGTGATCATCTTTGAAGGTCACCTATTCCCCTTCAGCTTCTTCTTCTAGCATCAAAGGTTATTCTTCCTGCATTTCTTCACCTTGGTTGTTAACAATAGTGGCTTTGGTTGGTTCTTCCCAAGGCTTCCACATTGTTATATTTTCATCATATTAAAAAAAAATATATCCATTGATAGTGGATAACTAGAATTTTGCATATTTTGTTCACACCTAAACATCCACCATTCCATGATTTTGGCTTCATACCAACCGGTTTTATTTTCCATTATGATTATCTTATCTTAGGTTAGCCTCTGATCTATATATCTTTTTGGACCGTAGTAAACGTCCTGCTCATAAAAATCTCTCTAGGGAGGTAATTCTTGCATTTTATTATTCTTCTAGTTGAGCTCATTGTGCTCAAAATTATTTCGTAGCTGCTTTATGTCATGTCTGCTAACTTTCTTGAAAGCTGGTGGTTTACCCCTATTCAAGATTATTATTCTCTCTTTGAATTTATCCTCAGGGTCATACTTCCATTTGTGAGGTATAGCTCATAATCCCAACTTTTCAAGTTTGTTGTAGAGCAATTTCCCTTGTCCTATTACTTTGTCACTATGATTGGTTCGTAGGTGAAGGGGTATTCATAGGTAGCTCTTTTATTGATGTCATTTCCAAACACTACGTTTATAACATCAATATATCAACAATACTCTATAGAAAAAACTCTATCTATTACATAATATTGCAACAAAAATATTTCCCTATGAAACCATATAACCTAATCATTATACCTTCCATCAAAAGTACCAATCCCCCTCTTCCATTTGGAGACTGTGTAATATGGATTTTGTTCTTTGAAACAATTGTAGTATTTTCGCATAAATGAACTTCAATGCAAATCCTAAAAATTCTCTGTTGAAATGATATTAGGATAATGATGCCTAGTCTACCACTGCTAACTTTTACCTCTAATCATAATCATTTACTTTGTTTATTCCTATCTACAACATATCATCAACAATATTAAACAAGAAAAACCATACTAGGTATGAAAAGTACTGAAATGTGAAACAAATACAAATTGACATTTATGTGAGAGTGGTTTCTACCTTGAGTCCATTCTTTTCCCACAAAAGAAAAAACACAACTTCTTGTGGTTGGTATGATTTTCAAAGTTTCAACATATTCCATTTCACATAGATGTAAATCAAACTTCCTGCTCGAGAGTTTATTCGGTGTCCAGACGTCCAAATTTTCTCTAGAATTGTTATTTTTGATGTTGTCTGTGGAGCCCTCCAGTATTTGATGACCTTGACATAAAAATAAAAGTTTGTAAAAGAGGAATTTGTCCTTTGTTCTTTTCAGTTTGAATCTTGTCCTCTAACCAAAATATTCTTATCCCTCCAGCCTATGAAGTTTCAGGCAGCAGAAGATCCAAATCGATCACCATTTAAAAGCAAAGCAAAATATTTGCGAGGAGAGAATTTTGACTATAACGACACCGACAACAAGAGAGCCAACCTACGCATGTGGAAGTATGGATCACAGTGTCTAATATTTGTATCTTCTTCTGTATTGTTGTTGAGTAGGCATGGAGTGTAGTTTGGAGGTTTTTAGTTTATTGAATAAAAATAAAGTTAATAAAATTTTAATTATTTAAGAAAAAAAATTAAAATAACTTATAACACAATACATTATAAATTAATACTGCATATGTTCCATGGGAGGATTTTGTGATGGAGTTTAAAGAAATATATTTATCCCCTCAATTTTATCTTGAGAGAACTACATAATTTGCTAGATTAACTCAGGGTCATATGACAATCATTGATAATTACCAATGGTTTGTTCAGTTGCTAAAATACATGCTAGAGTATGAACAAAGAACTGAGGTCAAAGTTTAGAAATTTCTGTTGGGGCTTCACCCAAAAATTGGATACCTGCTACTTATGCTTAAGCCAACATATTTGACTGCTACTTGGGATTTGGCCCGTCAATATGAAGAAAATTATAAGGCCAAAAAGGCCTGCTATCAAAACAAGGAAGAACCACAAAAAAAGAAAAATGGTGGCTCAACAAGGTGGGAAAATGATTTGAATAAGAGAAATTGGGGTAAATATAGAACCCAATTTGACAAGAAAAACAACAGATATCAAGGAAACTGAGGTCATCATGACAGCCGAGGTTTTTAGGATAAGCAAAATTACAGGAAAAGAGAACATCAAAGAAATTTTGCACAAGAAGCAGCCACACAAGAACATAACGCTGGTGATAGAAGGAAAAAAGCTCCGTGGGGTGGATGTTATTATTATCAAGGAGCTCACTATACCGACAAATACCCAAAAAGGATGAATCAAGGAAAAGAGCCTGAGAAACCAGAACATAGGATTTATGTTGCGACAGATGCCCAACCATCACCGCATTAAGAACCATTCCATCCCATCAAACTCTGAACTGGTCAAACTAAAGGAAAATTGAACCAACAAGAAATATGTTGTTCCAAAACCAAATTTCGATTTTGTTTGAACGATGATATGATAATATTTTTGGTTTGCAATATATATATATATATATATATATATATATTGTATGAATGCATGCTATTTCTTCTATGATTATGCTTAAGTGTTGATCAAATAATTTGTTGGTGTATTTTGCTTTACATTTGGATATGCTATATTCTCATAGTGCACTACAAACACAAGGATTGTGTTTAATCTTAGAGGGATAGTATGTAACAACCTTGCAATTCGATTTCTAATTTCATATGTTTGAATGAGATACTGCTAAGAATTTCTATGGATACAGGTACATGTAGCCACTTGGACATAGACTGAACTTAAAGAAAAATAATGACTTGACGTTTTGATGGCCAGTGGAAGGTAAGTTAGGGTAAATGATGAGCAGTGGAGTATATGCTTAATATAAGGAATCAGAGAATTCCTACTGGCAATGCATCCGCCAACGACACATTTAGTTGCATTTCTAGGTATTTTGTATATATTATGCTTTATAAAACTTTTGCTTGAAAGGTGAAGTAAAATAATTAAGAAAATTAATTAATAAAATATAAATATAATAAATAAAATAGAATAGTTATAAAATAATAATAATATATAAAACAAAATAAGATATATAATAAAAATAATAATAATTAATTAGTAGTAAATAATAAAATTAAAATACATAATGAAATTTAATCAAAACTTTATATAGTCTTTAAAAGCATGAAATGTGGAAGAATTTCATATAAACTTAAAAATGCTTCGGAGATAGCTTGACGAGTGGGGAGAGGGTAAACTTACACAAATCATTGTAAGACTAATGCATTATAGGGAGATAGTATTTATTTATTTATTTTATTTTTTTATTGTTTGCATTATAAGACTAATGCATTGCACTGCATTATTTAGGGGCGTTTTGACCCTTGTCATCCACCAGTTTCCAAATTCGAAGAATTGAAAGGACTTTGAAGGGATGAAGATGTACTGTGTCTTTATTTTTTAATGCGTCTGGAAAGGACAATAGAATTCTGAGTATTATAAAATAAAACAGTTGATTGTTTTGGTTATAAATCTCAAAGCCGTCATAGTTGTGTATAATTTCTATCGGATAAAGATATCTGTATAATATATGTTTGTTATCTCCTTTCAAATTTAAGTTGAAAACATTTATAGATTCTATTTCTGCTATATGTTGTACTATTCAAAAGAAAAAGCTGGGTTTAACATTTCGCAACCAGATATTCTTTAAGTATTTTAATTTAGAAAACAAGCTTCAAATATATGTATATGCGTTAATTGGAGGTCTGTTGGCGTCTCCGTATGTGTTATGTTATCCTGGTTTTTGCAAGGTTTACCCAATACGTCGCGTGGAGTATAAGGTGCAATTATTGAACATCTTAAATTGCCGCAGGCAAATGTTTGAATGACAGACAATTTTTATTCATACCTCAATATGATAGATAGATTATCGGATATAGGTTTATACATTCAAATTTTCTAAGAACATAGGTATATTAATCCGAGTTTGAACTGTTTTTTTTAGAGATATATATTTAGCAAGTCGTTTGATAGTGTTGAAAGTAGAGGAACCTTAATAAATAATAAAAATTGTTATAATTGGATTCTATGACGAACGAATAGAACAGAGACTAAGAGAAACAATAACGATACCTGTCGCACAATTTTCCTTTTCAAGAATCCTGGAGCCTCATAAAAAGAATAAGAATTAAAAACAAAATAGATTAGTAGATGACTTTGGGCTTATGGAGGATGGAAGTTGGTATACGTGATACGTAGGCATAGCAATCAATTAGCTAATAAGGGTTTTAAAATTCGAAGACATGTCATAATTTGAGAAAGTGCTGAGAACCGAGATTTGAACATGGTTTATGAAGAGCTTAAAAATTCGTAGGAAACATTTAGCATTAAAAAAAAACTTAAAATATAAAAGTAGAAACGTTACATTTAGTTATAAAAAGACATAATTGCCTTGATGGTAATAGAATGTTAATTTGTGTGTTATGACTTTTCCTTAGTAAATATTAAAAATTATTATGTTTTGAAAACTTATGATCTTTTAAGTATGCCGTAGATGGTCATTTAATTTTATTAAGAATCGTTGACTTCTTTATTTTATAATTAAAAGGCTAAGCTTTAGAATTTGAAATCATTGATAGAGTTTGTTTTACTATTTTTTTTTTTTGAGTGTTCCTTATAAACAAATTGGAATGGTGTTAATTATAAAATATATAATTTAAAGAATTGTTTTATTATTAAAGGTGTGAGGGTAAACTATATAAATTATTAATTTTATTTCTAAACCTTAGAATCATTCTTTTGTTTCTTTAAAATAAACTATTTTATGTTAAAAACTTATATGACCCAGTAGTTTGACTCCGTGTCTCCTGTTACATTCTCGACAATACCTCACGTCTTATAGAACACTACCTGCACACAAATGTATATGTAATTATATTGGCATGCAATTCCGAGAACAAACGGCCGGCTATATATATATATATGGGTTTACCTGTTTGGCAACAAATTGTCTGATCTCGTTGACCAATATTTGATGGCCGTCGGAGATCACGATGAAGGCTTCGGCCTCTTGACTGTCACATGTAAACACAAACGCCGAATTAATTTATTCAGAGGAGAATACACACTGTACACAAGTTAGAGCAAGAGAAACCCAACCATGTTGAGTAGATGAGAATAGTTACGGGAGAACTGCGACGTCGGCAATATAAGGATGTTTCAGAAGAATGGCTTCTACTTCTGCAGGGGCCACCTACGCACCAACATTAATATAACACAAGAAATTCAGTTTTTCCTCTTCGTGCATCATAGAAAGGGAAATGGTAGCGTTTACCGAACCTAGAATATTTTATATTTGATGAGTTCTTTTACGCGGTCCACTGTGAAAAGCTCCTGGTCCTCGTCGTCGCCCGAGTGAAGCCAACCGTCCTGATCTATAATCTTGTCCACAGTGATGGCGAATTGATTAAGACATCGATTAAGGTTATTATCAGACAAAATTATTTCAAAGGAGGATTTGTGAAAGCAAAACAAATTTTGGGTAGAAAGTAATGATTTTAAAATTTGATATGAGTAAAGTCTATGATTAAATGGGATTTTTTTTTTTTTTTTTTTGTAGTTTTAGAAGAGTTTAGATTTGGGAAGAAATATGGATTAAAGCTAGTCTTTTTAGAGTTTTTTACTGTGTGTTGGTCAATGGATTAGTAACAAATTTTTTTAAAGCTAAGAGAGGTCTTAGACAAGGATATTCTTTACCTCCTTATTTCTTCATTATTATGGGAGAGGTTTTGAATAGGAACTTAAAAAAGCTTATAAATATGGGCTTATAAGTGGACTTACAGTTAGTAATAACGTCGACTTCAACATCAATAGTTTGTAGATAATACAACCTTTTTTGGAAAAAGGATAAATGAGGTTAGATCTTTGAATAACTTTTTAAAAGAATATGAAAGAGCATCAAGGCAGAAAGTTAATAGGACAAAATCCAAAATTTACTTCCTTAACACTCCAACTAATATCAAAGCAAGAATTTGTAGGCTACTTCAAATGGAGAGGTAAATTTACCAGCAACTTATCTAGGAATGCCTTTATTTGAGGGGAGAATGATGAAAGAATTATGGAATCTAGTTATTAGTAAAGTTCAAAATAAACTTCCAACTTGGAAAGGTAGATGGTTATCATTAGAAGAAAGAGTGTAGTTAATTAAGTTAGTCTCACATGACATTCTTACATATTATATATCATTGTATGTCAAATCGGTTGAAATTTTTTTAATGTATATTATGCGATCCTTTTTATGGTCATATTTATATGATAGAACGGAATTTCCTTTAGTGAAATGGAGCAAGGTGTGCGATGATAATACTAGAAGAGGTCTTGGTTTAAGAGTTTTTACAAATGCAAACTTAGCTCTTAGGGGAAAAATAATATGGATATTAGGGGATAAATAATATGGAGATCATACAAAGAGAGTCAAAGATAATGGAGAATAATTCTTCTAAGTAAGCATATTGAACCCAATGACCCAAGTTTAATATTTACTACATTCTCTCCACCAAATGGTTTTGCTCTTTGGAATGGTTTAAAAAAATCTATTGATCTAATGATTAAAGGTTTAAGATGGGTGGTGAGAACTGGAGAAAAAAATTTTATTTGGAGGATACTTGGTGTGATAAAAAACCACTCAATTTAGATCTAATTTTAAAACCTTATATGAGATTGCTTCAAGATAAATATGGTGATAGGTGAGATTGCTTCAAGATAAATATGGTGATAGGGTTTCAAACATTTTGTACATGGATCAGGAAATAAGAAAGCAGATATAAATGAAAAAAAGATTTTTTACAAGGAGGCAATTGAGTAGAAAGATAAATTGATTTGGGAGTCGAATAGCTCAAGATAATACACAAAAATAAGTGGATATAATGTACAACACCAATAAAATAGTAATATCAATAGAATATGAATAGATATTTGGGATAGCCCAAACATTCTTGTTTGGCTAGTAGGTCATAGAAGATTTTTATCCTAGGATAACTTTATGAAAAAGAATTTTCATGGCCCCTCTCAATGTTTTTTTGTAGAAATGAGGAGGATATTATAGACCATATTTTAGGACATTGCTAAATAGTTTAGAAACTATGGCAATGGATTCTTAACATGTTTGGTAAATGCATGGTGATGAATAATAGATTTGAAGATTGGTTAAAGCAATGGCAGATAACTTATAAAAGTGAGGCTTTATAGATAATATGGGATATATCAAAAGATACAATACTTTGGATTGTATGGCCATAAATTAATAGAAAAATATTTAAATGAAAGGAAAGTAGTTTAGAGATAATGAAAAGAAAGATATATTTAGCCATAGAGGAGTCTAAACCAACCCTATCAACTCACCTACTTCTTGATCTAGAAGTAGAAAGCCTTGATAGATGGAGTCAAGTCATTAAATGGAATTATGATCTTGGGTACAAGAGAAGCAAAAATAAGACAAAAGACAAAGAATATAAAGTGGAAACAACCAGATGTGGAGTGGGTTAAATTAAATTTTGATACCAGGAGAAGGAGGAGGAATAATTAGAAATAATAGAGGAGATATTTTGTCTTATTACACTTTCAATAGTAGATTTAAGAAAAATAATGAAGTTGAAGCTTGGGTGGCTTTAGAAGGGTTAAAAATATGTAAACAAATAAAATGAAATAAAGTATGGATGGAAGGTGATTTTCATGGTAATAAATCCAATTTTGAGGAAAGCAAAGGCTCTATGGAAAATACAAAAGATAATTATGGAAATTCAAGATCTTGCTAAAGAATTTGAAGAAATTAGGTTTACACATACTTTAATGGAATGTAACAAATGTGTAGATAGGCTAGTCAATAGAGGAATTTTGATTGAGGATCATGAAGTTAAATTCTCCTTTTCATGGTTAGAGGAAGTACTAATTTTTGATTGAGGATCATGAAGTTAAATTCTCCTTTTCATGGTTAGAGGAAGTGCTAATTTTAGCTTAAGCTGACAAGAAAATGTTTGCCTAAATCAAATAATGATTAACATTTAATTTAATGTTTTCCATTGGTAATATTTACTTTATTTTATAACAATAATGTGTTTTATTATAAACTATTTAATATAATTTATGTGGTTGCACTTGTGTTCCAGGAAGGAACCTAGCAATCCAAATTTCATAAATCAAACTATGATAGTGTGATGTTTTTGAAATATTACTCTACTAAGATGCAATGCATAGATTGTAGACGTGAAGTTTTGGTATTATGAAGGTTGCTATAGAAATTGTCAATAAGGATGCTAAATTTTGGAATATTTGTATCCATACAGAAAAGAATAGATCCAAAAAATAAAAAATCAAGAATTTAGACATTTTATATAAAATAATGTAGGTTTCTAGCTATGGCATCTCAATTGAAATGATAATTGTATCTATTTGTAAACACTCATTCTCTAAATAAGAGAGTTGTAATTTTTCAAGGGTGGGAGACCCGAGTACAACCCTTTATTATTCAACCAAAAAAAAGATCTCCTTCCTTTCGTATATCCATTTTGAAATTTAATTTTTTTAAGTGAATTTTTCCTTTATTTCTTTGAAATATCCATTCCTTCTTGTTTAGTAATTGCACCATCATTTCCTTTTCCATCTACAATAAATTATTAAAGTCTAATTTAATAATATAATCAGATAATCTCTCTCTCACTCATTTTTGGTCAAGTTATATTTTTGAACATTTTATAATCTTTCTACATGTGTAAAATCTCCTTAAAGTTATTCCTTTATTCCTTTTCCAATCCCCTACAATTGAGAAGACATATCGTGCCTTGGTTTGGGATTTTGGAAACCAATACCAAACCAATGCATTTTTCTTCCTTCTTGGTTCTCCTTCATGTGGAACCTTTTAAGTTTTAGGTAATTCTTAATTAGATGAATTATTTATGATAGAATATGCATTGAAAATAGATTAATATTAATGAAAATCCTTGCATAATTTCCTAGCTATATATAAGTTTAAATAATATTACCATTCATTTCAAAATATACACCAACCAATATTCATATGTTAATTCATAGATATGAATCCATATTGGTTCCTTCTATGGTAACTCTTTTCTTGATTTAAGACCTATGTGTCATTATTTATTTCATATATGGCCTAAATTGTGTTAAAGCCAATGTACCTTTTAAAAATGATCTTTATTCTCCTAATTCAAAAATATGAATATGAAGTAACCTCTTAGGTAGATAATTATTTTGTATACCCTCTAGATCAATCATTTTTTAGAGGTCTAATCATAAATATCTCTTATGAATAGTCAAAAACTAAAAAATTGATAAATCAAAACTTCTTTTTGTAATCTTTCAATATTCTCTAAAAAAATTTGCTTCTCTAATATCCTAATTATACTACCATCAATTTTGCTTCTCTAATATTTGCTTCTCTAATATCCTAATTAGACTACCATCAATTTTGCTTCTCTAATATCCTAATTAGACTACCATCAATTTTTTGTATGCTACCATCAATTTTTTTTGTATGCATGTCAATTTACTTAGTGAGGAATTCAAAGAAAATATTGATTGTCAAGGTTTATTTGTTTCAAAATTTTCATTTTATTATTTTTTCTTGTCCAATTTTTATTAAAAATATATGGTAATGGACTAGAGGGTTTTCTCTTACCTTTTGCATTTCAATCAAATTTGCAAAAGAAATAAAAACCAATTTTAGACTAGAAGAATATTCAAATCTAGAAAACTTTACAAATCATTGTACACAAAACCTTTATGCCGTACTAAATTCATTCACCTTCCATTCCTAGTATAATTATTTCCTAGAATCCATTATAGATCAAAATAAAAATTTAAAATTAGCAATCAACAAATATACTTCCTTAGTGAAATTCTATTGAAATTCCTTTAAATGATTTTTAATAGTCAATCTAGGCTTAATTTTATTTTATGTTATTAAATATTGAGTTTAAAAATATTTGGTAGGTGAAATTTTATATTACATTTCGTACATTTCAATTACTTTTTTTAAAATATTAACATTGTAATCAACAATATAAAAAATAAATGACAGAGAAAACATGTGCACTAAGTTATTTCCATTCAAAAATAGCTTTATTGCACTAAGTTATTTCCATTCAGAAATAGCTTTATTCATTAAAATAATTTTTTATTTATTTGCATTTTATTTCACCCAGATCTAAATTTAGATTGAATAAAATATTCTATCTAGGGTTTATGTAAAAAAAATAATTATAAATAATTATAACAAGTCTTCACATGTTGATCCATGTATGTCAATTTTACCAACAACTATATTATACATTGTGTTTGTCATTTTATAAAAATGACAATCAATAAAAACATGTGTTAGGTTGAATAAAATTGTGAGTTGAAGCTGAAATAATTAAAAAAAAAAAACTGGTGGTGACAAGGGTCTAAGGCTCCAACCTTTCTAAAATTGCGTAATGGAATAAAAGGGTTTTTGGGAATCTTTTTGCAAAAGAAGAAAGTTCTAAAAAGTCAACTAAAAGCTATTGATCTAAGATAGAACTTGGAAATCAATCTCAAGAGATCAGATATAGAGAAAAATATGTGTTGGCCAAATTTCATAACACTATTTCCAAGGAGGAAATTTTGTGGAAATAGAAATCCAAGGTGCTTTGGCTAAAGGAGGGAGATAAAAATTTCAAGCTTTTTCACATCACATCCTTGAAGCATAGAAGTGCCAATAGGATTAAAGAAATTCAAAAATTTGATGGATCCAGTGCTACTCACATTAAGGATATAAGAGTCGAGGCTATGGATTTTTTTTTAAATCTCATCGAGATGGAAGAGGTTTGTAATTATGAAACCTAAAATAAGTTGCTTGGTAGTATTATCAGCCTTGTCATGGTTGATATGAACCAGGCCCTTATATCTTCCTTCATCGATGAGGAAGTCATAGCAGCTATCTTTGCAATGGAAGAATTAAAGCTCTGGGTCTTGATGGTTCCCCCTCTTTTTTTGATGCCCTTCAAGAGGTCCAAACCACCAATAATATCTCGTTTAGAGTGAATTCTACTTTTTTAACTTTGATCCCCAAGACTGTTGGTACAAAGGACTTTGGTGCCTTTAGACCCACCAAATTATATAACACTATTTATAAAATTTTGACAAAGGCCCTTTTTAATAGATTAAAACATGTTCTTCCAACCTTAGATTGATCGAGCTCAAATTGAATTCGTGTTAGGGAGATAGATCTTGAACATTATCATAGTTATCCATGAAATATTTCATTCAACTAATAAAAGTGGTAGAGTTGGTCTCCTCAAATTAGACATAAAAAAGGCTTATGATAGGGTTTCATGAGAGTTTTTGTTAAAGATTTTGGGAAAATTTGGTTTATCCAAAGTTGGATAAAACTTGACCTCTTCCGCCAAGTTTTTTGTCTTCATAAAAATGTCCCTAGCAAGTTATTTTTTAAGTCTAATAGGCATTCGGCAAGGGGACCCCTTGTCCCCTTGCCCTCTTACCTTTATATCTTAGTGGTAAATTCTACTCTTCAAATCATTCCAACCTTCTTATCTATATTTAGAATTCCTAATAAGATTATATCAAAAGATTGAACATATTCAAAAGTCATTTATTTGATTTGGTTCTCATGAGAAGAAAAACTTTCACTTGGTTGGGAGCAAGTTTGTAGACCTAAAAAGGATGGTGGCTCAGATCTGCATAATATCAGGCAGATGAATAAGCCTATGGTTGCAAAATAGGGATGGAAGTTGGTAAATCAAACTAAAACTAGTTGGGTAAAATAGTTGGGTCACCATTGTGTTGGCCAAATACTTGAGATAGGAGAATTTTTTGAGGAGAATGTTTTGATTGTTGATCATCTACCAACTTTTGGTTCAACCATTTAGTTGAGTTTGCAAAATTTGAGAGTGCTAGTCTTCAAAGGTTGTAGGTAGAGGTTGGGTGATGGACTCAAGATTGATTTTTGGAAAGATATTTGGTTTATGGACGAACCCCTTGCACAGATTCTAAATCTGGCATGTTTGGAGCCTAGGACTAGATTTGTATTTGGGTCTAATATGGCTAACTTTATTGAGGTGGTTAATTTGTTGAAGGTTTAGAATTCATTATACCAATCTATTATTAATAATGTTGAACTTGAAGCTTAGATTCTAATTGCTAATACGTTGAAGTTCCAGATCATTAAATAGATAAATGAAGAGCATGAGATCTTATGGGTAGGAGAAGATAATGGATCCTTTTTTAGTCAAGTCTACCTATAATCTATTGGTTGTCAAGACTCCTCCATGGGTCCCACCTTTCAAAGTATGGCTTAAGGGTCTAACACCAAAGATGAATATATTTTTTTGGTTGGCAACTCAGAATAATATTTTGGTCATTATCTTTAAAAAATAGGTTGGTCGATGTCAAATGGATGTTGCCTTTGTGATTCTAATGAGAAACAAACAAGCTATTTATTCTTTTAATGTTCATTCTCTATGGAAGTTCTTACTCTATTTTTTTTAAGACTGATTTGGGTGGTTTCAAGTTTACTTGTTGATATTTACACTCAATGTTCATATCCTTTTTACTTTCTGAGGATATAATATTTTTGGAACTTATGTTTGTTGCATATTTTCTAGTGGGTGTGGAAGGTGAGGAATAGTAGAATTTTTAAAAACTTCAAAAGAGATCCTACATTTGTTTATGCCAGAGCCTTGGCCTCCATGCTAGAGAATATACCCTCTCTAGATTTGGAGGAGGGTAGATTTGAGGAGGCTAAGCTCTTAAGGAAAAATAAAGTAATAGGGTTATTGGTCTTCCTAGTCCTAATCCTTAGGCCCTTGTGAGGTGGGAACCTCCTTCTCTAGGTTGGGTTGAACTAAAATTCGATGGAGCTTCAAAGGGTAATCTTGATAATGTTGGCACTAGTAGGATGCTTAGGGATGAGCGGGGGTGGGGAGTAACAACAGGGCCCTTGTGAGGTGGGAACCTCCTTCTCTAGGTTGGGTTGAACTAAACTTCGATGGAGCTTCAAAGGGTAATCTTGATAATGTTGGCACTGGTAGGATGCTTAGGGATGAGATGATAAAGGTGGGTTTCTATTGGTATATACCAAATTCTTATATATCTAAACTTTCCATGTTATGGAGGCCAGAGCCCTTTACCAAGGTCTATGACTTGTGGAGAAGGAGATACCAAGAATTTTGCATTGAAGGAGATTCACTTAATATTATAAACTTGGTCAAAGGTGATTCAGTCCCTGGTTGAAATATTGAGGCTAGATTCAATATTGAGGCTATGATTATGGAATCTAGGTGAATTCTTCTCCCTAAAAGGGATAGGGAGATAAAGCATATCTTTAGAGAAGGAAACACCCATACTAATTTTATGATAAACCTGGGTATAAGTCTCATTGGTTTATCTATTTGAAGTGATGCATGCTTCTTAATGGTCTAAAATATTTTACAGTTTATGAAAAAAGGTTTTATCCACAATTGTGTGGAAGTGTTGGTTGGATCGGGGCCTCACCATCGTTTTTCTAATTTTATTTCTTGTATCTAGTTGTAGCTTGTTCACTTGGTGATGGGTGACCAGTTGTAGTGCTTTATAGTTGTTCTTGTCCTTGTATTGTTGATCTTAGACGAAGTTTTGCAGGACTTCTCCTATTCTAAAAGGTTCATAGACCCTTTCAAAAACCCCTTCTATATCTAAAAAAATTGTGACCAATTTGAATGATTGTCAGTCAAATTATGAATATGTGATATCTTCTCCTTATGTCATTTGATATTGTCTACAAATTCATTTGTTCAATTTAACCTATAAATAATCTACTAGCTATTATTTAATTATTAAATTAATTTCACTATCATATATATACACTAACTATAACTTTTATTATTTTTTTAAATTCAAATTTATATTATGTTTGAATATCATATATATATACACTAACTATAACTTTTATTATTTTTTTAAATTCAAATTTATATTATGTTTGTGTATTAATTAAAACCTTGTATCTTTTATTTGGATTCCAAAAGCTTATCCTAAAAATCATTTAAATTTTAATTTATTTTAAATATTATTTTATTTTTAAATGAAATATTATTTTACAAATATTTTATTTTTTTTTTAATTATTTCTTATCCTAAAAATCATTTAAATTTTAATTTATTTTAAATATTATTTTATTTTTAAATGAAAAATTATTTTACAAATATTTTAATTTTTTTTTAATTATTTCTTATATGAGATTTACACAATTCTTTTCAATATTACATCATAATTCCATGATAGTTATAATTAAATATAAAAATTAAAATTAATTATTTTTTTGACGAGCAAGCTTTAATTATATCTTTTAAAAACTTTTATATATATTATAATTAAATAAGAAATTTATTAAAAAATTTAAAACTAATAAGTTTATTAGGTTTTATTGACAAGCATGAGGTTTTAGAGTTATTCAAAGGGTTAACCTTAATATTTGTTCAGAGCAGTGTAAAGCAAGTTTAAAACATTGCATTATCATTGTCTAATAAATTTGTCACCTATTAATATAATTTATAAAATTAATTATTTAAGTGTGATTTTTTTTTATAATTTATATAAAAACATTAAAAATTAATATACAACATAATATAAATTTTAAAGTTCAAATATAAATAAAATTTATAGGCTACTTCAGGTTTAAAATTTAATGTTACAGTTATTGGACTGTTTATACGTGAAATTGATTAAATAAAATTGTAAAAAGTTTATGGACCCTGTCTCCTGTTACATTCTCGACAATATCAAACAGCAACATAAGGAGAAGACCACACATATTTTTATGCTAATATCGCACGCTATCCTTGCATTAAAAACATAATCGACTCCATTTATCCCAGCTAACAAGAACTTCTTAAGACATCCAATTCTCGTTTTCATCTCCGCCAAAGAGAGAACCAAACCCACTTGCAAAAATATTTAAAAACCTCATACACATATACACAATTAGTCACAATAATGTTGAGACATGGTGAGATGTAACGTTCAGTTTGAAAGTTCTAAATGTTTTCAGACTTATTATGTGGAGAGATATAAAATATATTGTGACAGGTGATGCGACAGTCTACCATGGCCGTCAGTTTTTTTTTATAGTTGTAACTACAAACCGTAAAAAATTACTTAATTTTTTCATATAAATATTTTCTTTCAATAATATTTAATTATAAAATTAATCTTATATTTAATTAAGAATAATTTTATATTTATAAGTGTTTTTTATTTTATTATTTAGTATTTTGATATAGTTAATTATATAATATATTTTTTATACTTTTAAATTATTATTTTTAATTTTGTATATGATTTAAAATATATAATTTTATTTTTTATTTTTGTTTGTTTTGCAAATATGCTCACATACGTTTTGTTTGATTTGAACTTAGGTCACCTAAATAAAAATTTAACCTATACGACGATTAAATTATAAATAAAAATAATTACCATAGTAATAATTAAGAAAAAAAAAATTGAAAACATTTCTTATATTTTAATAAATAAGACTTCAAAAACACATTTAACAAGTTGAGAGAGTTGGAGCCAAGTGCCTGAAACCCTAGATGTTGCTCGCATTCTCTTCATGAAAATCATGGCTTCCTTTGAAGAAGCCCTATGCAAGAAAAAAAATATAGTCCCACCTAAAATCATCGAAACCCTAAAAAAACACACATTGAAAAAAAATAAATAATTTTTTTTTTAAAACACTTGCACCATTTTAATAATTAAAACTTTAAAAACAAATTTAACAAAAATTTAACAAGTTGAGAGAGTTGAAGCCAAGTGCCTAAAACCCTAGATGTTGCTCACATTCTCCTCATGACAATCATGGCTTCCTTCAAAGAAGCCCTATGCAAGAAACAAATATAATCCCACCTAGAACCATCGAAAACCTAAAAACAGAAAAAAGCTCTTGGAGATCAAGAATGATATGAATATGGTCAAAATATGGAAAGAAGTTCCTACGATGGAGATAATAGATGAAGCTATTGAAGAAGAAATTTATGATGGCTCTTACATACCAATTTACTTGTTCATGGCCTTCAAGAAAACTATTAAAGGTTGGATTGATAGAGAATTGAAAACTAAAGTAAGAGGGGGAATAGAAATCAAACTATGGAAGGTTTTTTTGTCTCCATCTTCACCTTTGGGGAGGACAAAAATCTAATTTTCAAATTTCGTCCATGGTTTATGGGTTCTTCTAGTCTGTAAATGAATATGTGGAACCCTCACTTTCACCCTTTGAAAGATATTCCTTCCAAAGTCCCATGACCCTTTGAAAGAGACTTCTTCCAAAGGGTCCATCTTCCTTTCCTCTCATTGCATTTTTGGAAGGAAGAAACATTGAATGCCATTGGAAATAAGATCAAAATCTACAAATGAAAGCATAGCCAAAAGATTAAAATTAGATGGTAGCTCTAATATTTGTTGAAATAAACTTGGTGGAGGGGCTACCAGAAGCTATAACACTATCATTCAAGGGGCTACAACATACTCAAAAGTTAGACTATGACCAGATACTTTTAAAGTGTTCTAGATGTCATTAATATGGGTATTTCTAGAGAGATTACTCTGTAAAACTTGCGACTCAAATTCAACAACAATAAGACTTTACAAAAGTCTAAAGGAAAAGAGGAAAGAATGTCTATATCCCTAAAATCCAAAATTCTAAAAAAATGTAAGTTCAAAATAAGTTTATTCTGTTGGAAGAATATTTTGAGGAAATAATAGTAGTTGCCCTTGAACATCAATAAGAAGCCTGCAAATAAGACCCTCTGATAAACATGGTAATCCTAGAAGAAAATCAAGATTAAGAGGAATCAATGCACTCTAGCTTGGATGAAGGGGAAGAAAGAGTCTCAAATATCCCATGTCTAGAACAAAAAGCTCATCCCCAAGAAATGAGGATAACACCTCTTCTTCAATGACCAAAACCAAATCCATAGTAGGATGTATTCCACACACAGATCTCAAAGAGAGAATATTAGCTTTTGATGATGTATAATAAAAGAAATGCAACCACAAGATGTAATATAAGCAAGCTATGATATGTATATGACAATGACATTGTAATATGCAAGAAAATAATGAAATAAACATTCGTAATAACTCAAAAATATGTTATTAATGAAATATCACAAAAATAGTAAAATATAGTATAATGGAAGACATGAACACTTCATAAACTATTTTGAAAGAGCTACATTGTATTACACTACCACTTTATACTATGCACTTGCTATATTCTCCACTATTATAATTTCACTCTCTATAAGGCCTAGGAAAATAAGTTCCTTGGCCCTTACTCTACATGTGACTCTTCAACTACCTTTCCTATGACTCATGTACAAGTGGACTCCTTGTACATTTACATCATTGAACATTGACACTTGTGCATTTATTACTTTACTGGAAGTAACTACTTAAATTTACTCTAAAGTAAACTCCTACTCTAGTCATGTACCAAAGGTGATACATTGACATGTACCAAAATAATGTAATATACTCTAACACCCCCTGTAGTACATTATTTAGGTTTAGTCTTCAATATGGATCTTCATCTTTTGAATATTCTTGATCTTGATCTGGTTCTTCTTCTTCTACTGCTTCTATCTTCATGTTGTTTCTTATTGTCTTTTTCATTACCTTTTGTTGTTTCAAATTATTTGGAAGAGTCTTTGACCTTGTAGTCTTCTAGATATCCTTAATGAACTAGTGATATTATAATCTTACAAGTCATTAGTGGATTAGAATTACTTTCTCTTTCGTTTATCGGTTTCTTGTATAGCATGTTTCCTTGATCTTCAAAAATGTCAAGATTGAACTTATTTTTAGTGGATGCTTCTAAAATAAGAATTTTTAAGAAACAATCTAATCTGAATATTAGTCTCTCCTCAAATATTTTATAGTACTTATCCTTGTAGTAATAGAAGTAAGATGAATGAGATTTTCCTCCACAATATTTACATGGATGGAAACTCCAACAATTTACCTTCTCATAACCAAATTTGATGCAATACATGCATAGTAAATATATATCAAATTCTTTGTTATCTATTTTAGGAATATCATGTTTATCTATTTCCTTGATGAAATAGTTAAACCATGTGTGTATAGTTGAAGCTATTTTGTCTTTACTTTTTTCATAGATCTGTATGAGGCCTTTTAATCAATTTTATTTTCTACCTTTTGAATATGATCTTCAATATCTTCATTAGTATAGTTATCATCAATTCCCCTTATTATCTCATTAGAAGATATTTATGAAGAATCTACTTTCACCAAACTATTAGTTTATGAGTTTTCAGACGTCTTTTTAAATCCTATTGATTCTTTTCATCCATTTACATCTTTATTATCTATTAAATTCTAAGCCATATTGGTACTTTCCTTGCTCCTTTTCTAATTACATTGTTTAATGTGTTATTTGGAGTAGACATCCTTATAGCTCCCTAGTGTTATATATTGAGAATAGTTATGATAAAATCTTTTTAGTCTACCTTATGAATCCCTAGTTTAGAGTATGTGAACTAATTTGATAAAACCTTTCCAATACTTAGGTTTTGTAGAATCCTTTTGTCTCCCAATTGATTAGAGTATGCTATATTCTTGATAAAGTGCTTAGCAACTAATATTTCATATTTTGAGTTGATTTTGTAATGTTTTGGGAATAATAATAATCAAATCCTATTTCACCTTATTTCTCCTATTGAACTATGCACTTTGAATTTGATGGAGTTCTCTATGGTTGGATTTCTTTTGTCTTTTTAATATGACTATGAGATAAGTATAAGAAATAAATTCCAACTCTTTTAAACAAGCAATAATTTTGCTTCTTTATCCTCAAATTTGTAATAGTTCAATTTTCTAAATTCCAATTGACTAAAGTTTGAATTAGCACTTCTTATATCTCCCTAATTTTAGAATTTAAGAAATTGATGATATTTACAATATAATAATAATTTGGTTTTCCAAGTAGAAACCCTTATATATCCTATGATGTTAATTTAAAATATTAAGATACTTATATTTCAACTAATATGCTTTGAAATACTATTTCAGGATATAAACTCCTTTTTGGTTTGATTTCAAGTTTACTAAGGTTTATTTTTATTTTGTTTTCAATGCAAATGATAGTAATTTCAACCATATATACTACTCATTATCACTCCTTAATGAAAGCAAATTTTTAATCTAAGTGAAACTATACCTTTGTAAGACTGAATGCATGCGGTAATACTTTGACTTCAATGTCCATGGTAGGCCTTGTATCTCCTTGACTATGGTGTATGCCAATGAGCTTGTTGGTTAATGGATGTCCTCTATGATAGTCTTACTCCAGTCTTTGATGCACCTTGACTTCTTTAAGCACTTTATGTTCTCCTATGTAGACATTTAATGCTCCTTGTCTCCTATGTAATGTATACCAAGTGGTGCAAATCTTGGAAGGCAATATATGTTAAATGGTGCCTATCTTGCTTAGGATCATAGGTTACACGAATATGGAGTGTTATAGGCTATGTTAGCATTGATACAAGTGGTGTAGATATTGTGTGAAGCACTTAAGTAATGATATGATTCTCTTTGGAGCGTTACTCTAATTCTTGGTGCTCTTCTCTCTTATATAGGATTTACTTTGAATGAGTGCCTTTCTTCTTGAGTTTTGGCATTATGAAGCGTTTTCCTTACTTTGTACCAAGTAGCACAATATTCCTTACTTTATTGTGGTAAATGTATAACCTTTCTTTGCATGCAAGCTGCCTCAAACGTACCAATTCACTTGCTTTTTTCTTAAAGCTTATCTTTATCAACTATTTCCAAGTTGCTTGGCTACATTGTGATAATGAAATGTGAGATGGCTTTTATAAAATTTAGATGGATAGTTCTTCTTTGGTGTATATGGATGGCTCTTCTCCAATGTGGAAGGATGGCTCTTCTCCAACGTAGATGGCTTCTATGTGATAGCAAGACATGCAATGACTCTCCTTATTGCTTGGGTAATGATGATAATCTTCTTTATACCTTGTCTTTTCCAACTAGAATGAGTTACCTCCAACTTGCACTATTTTTTACCTTTTTGTCCTTCTTTTACTATAGGTTTTTCATCACGACATGTATCCTCAGCTATGGCACTACTCCCTATTAATGTAGCACCGAATAATGGTATCTGGTTACACCTTGATGAGGTGGGTGTTGAGCCCTTTGAACAACTCTACTCTTAAGCACTTTAGCTTGTGCTTTTACCCTTGCTAACGACGACCACTTGTAGATGTGATAATGAGCTATGTAGTGTATCCTTGAGACACTTAAATTTTTGTCTCCCTTTGATGTAATGTAGAATACAAGTGTGATGCTTGTAAATAACTCTGTAATAACCTGTAATAGGTTTCTTAATTGTACCTTAATGTGATACTCTCCTAGTCTTTGTTTGTAGATTCATTTTTTGAGATGGCACTTCCTTTTCCACTCCTTAGGTATATCACCCTTTTAGGTGGCTTCTCTATACCACAATATATATCACCCTTTTAGGTGGCTTCTCTATGCCACAATAAAGTTGTGAGATCTTCGAGCTAGAAGAGATTTGTGGAAGAAATTTGTATTTCAATCTCCTTCTTTGAGCCATTGAATTCTAGATTTTTTCTTCCATAAGAGTTCTTATATTTTTTCCCATTCCTCTAACTGAGTTGTGAGTTTAATTTCATCTGCATTTCTATCCTTTGTGAGGCCATCTAAATGGATTTTCTTATTCAAATTATCAAGTTAGCAATAACTTCATATTTTTTTTTATGAACATCCCCAAACTGAAGAAAAATACTTAATTTGAACATCTCCATGCAATTTTACCTAAAAGTGATCAATTCATCACTTTATAATTTATAAGATCAACCCCTCCATAAATGATAGATCTACATACCTTTAGGGAGAAACTTATTTTTATCACCTATTCCTTTCCATATAGATAACCCTTTTTAATTTGATTTAGTTGACTTAGAATACTTTTGATGCTCTTAGAATAGATAACCAATATGTTGGAGTAGATTTTAGAAATATTCTTTGTGATAAGATCTTACTTGCCATATATAGCCATTTCTGTTTCCATGTAGCTATATCAATTAATATTTGTTAGATATCACTTTTCTTGAATATTTTAATGAAGAGGATTCCAAGGTATTAATTCTAATAAGGATGCTTTTTCAAATACTACCATTCTTGCTTCTCCTACCTACTCCTTTAGGCCCATTTTAGAAATTTATTTTATCTTCTTGTTATTGAAGATTTATTGAATTTAACCTAATTTGTACCTCAATAAAGTGCTATTTATTACTCTAGTATATTATAGGGATGAAGGTATCTCCAAATGTGTATCATCTATAAATTGATAATTAGTAAAAATTGAGTCCTACAAAGTTGATTTGATACCCTTTAATTTTCTCTCTTTCTAACATGTGTCAAATGCCTCCCTAGATCTTCTACCATGATGATGTAGAGATATGGAGAGATTGGATAACCTTGCCTCAATTCTCTTTCTACTCTCTCTTTCTAACATGTGTCAAATTCCTCCCTAGATCTTCTACCATGATAATGTAGAGATATGGAGAGATTGGATAACCTTGCCTCAATTCTCTTTCTACTTTGAATAAAAGATTAATAGATATCCAATCAATAGTATGGGGAATAAAGATGTAGTGGAAAAATATCTAACCCATGTTCTCCACTCATTTAAGAAATCAAATTTTATTAATATATTATCCAAAAAATCTCAATCAACCCTATCATATGCTTTAAATATATCCAATTTGATTATCATGCCTTTTTGACTTATTACACAAGATATTGTCTATAATATATCTAACCTATAATCTATCTAGTCTAGACAAAGCCCTCCTTTTTTCTAATGTGCTAAAAGGAAGTAAATTTTGTAGGCATTTTACAATAATATTTGAAATGAGTTTGTAAATAACATTGCATAATGCAATGTTGTTTAATGGTTTATCCTCAAAAATTGGGAATCAAATGTAAAAGGTGGAGTTTATTGATTTAATAACATTTCATGTTGTCCTTAACTTCTCCATAATCTCTACAATTCATTTCTTAAGATCTCCTAGAATATCGATTTATTTTTTAAAAGGAATCCATTTTGACATAGACCACTATCCCCATTCATGGAAAATAAAGATTATTTGATTTCAACCTAATCAATTCTTTGCTTTAGGACCTTATTTTATGTTTCAAAATAATTTTTAGGATAGATTGAAACTTCTATTCTTAATTTTCCTCGTACATTACCCCCATCTTAAAAAGAATGTTTTTTGTCACTTGATAAGCTCCCCTCTTCTATACTTTAACTTTTTAAGAATTCTAGGAATTTAATCTCATTCCAAGATCTCATATTTTTATAGCCTACTGAAAGAAATTATTGTTACAATCCCCTCCTTTAACCATTATGATCTTGATCTTTACCTCTTAAAATATCTTCTTATACATTTCCTATAGATTAATTCTCATATTGCTTTATCACTCAATTTGTTTACACATTACTTTATCCTAAATTTAGGATTAGGTTTCCTATGTCTTCTTCTCAAAGTTTTTCTTCTCTTGAAATATATTTTAATTTTTTTATTCCAAATTTTATTTTGAATTTTAGATATTTTAATTTTTCCAAAAAATATAAATAGTGAGGAGTCTTGTTGAGGTGATGCTAATCCCCACCACTCTCTAGCCTTCTCATTAGATTTATTATCCTCATACCACAATTTTTCTACCTTAAAAGGGATTTCTTGGGGAGTCTTCATCCATCATGAGCATTAGAGGCCATGGTTAGATCCTAATTGTTTTACTACCTCTATTTAGAGGGAAAATTTCCTCCATCTAGTTTGGTTTAACTATGAATCTATCTAGATTTTCCACTATAAAAATATTTATTTTTCTTTCATTCAACCATGTAAAGTTACCTTTTGATTAGTATATTGTACCATTCTTGAAGTTCATTTATAAATTTCTAAGGGAACATATGTCTAAATATGTTACATAATATTCTTATTTTTTATAAAAAACATTAAAGTCTGTTACATGATATTCTTATTTTTTATAAAAAACATTAAATTCTCCTCCTACTATCCACTTCTAGTCATAATAATCTATGATATCATCTCCTATACTATTATAAAATAAACCATCTATATTGGTAATCATAGTTCAAATTGGCCATGAAACCCGTCTCTGTTTTGAAAGGACCAAAAGCACCATGAAGAGCAGCGAAAGTCCATAGACCACCCGCCGCTATTTTAAGATTAAGAGACACCTTTTATTTTTGAGAGAGAGGGCTTTAAAATCTCCTAAAAATTAAGTGCTTCAGGACCCCATAATAGCAGCAAAGAATGTGCCTCGGCATGAAATACTTTTTTCTCATTTTTCACATAATTTACATTGTGTTTATTCAACAAACAATTAGTCCTCCTACTAATAGTTTTGCAAAAAGGTCTATTAACTTTATTCCATTTGAAAGTAATATAAAGAAACCTGCCATTATTTTTGTTGTCAATTTGGTTTGCTAGATTAGCAAGATGTCTATTTCTAAATTATTGATTACATTTTTTAGCATCCTTCTTTTGGAGGAACTTCTCGTGCCTCGAATATTCCTACTGATTTTTTAGTAGGTGATTAATTGTATTTAGGATCATATTGTGATGTTAAATAGTCCATCCCTCTTTAGCCAATCATGTTTTATAATCCTACCTCTCTTTCCTGAGCCTTTATCTCTAGTAATTTTACTACTTAATTGGTTTGTAGTATTTTCACATTCCCTAAAATTAGATCTTCTCCTTCATTTGGTTAATCCATTTTTTAGATTTTTTTTTTTTAGTTAACTTCTCCTTTCTTTGAAATATCCATTGTTTGGTGATTGCAAAGTCATTTCCTTTCCCATCTACAATAATTTATTAATGTCTAATTTGATAATATAATCATCTAGTTGAGATAATCTCTCTCTCTCATTGTTGTCAAGTTATATTTTTGAGTATTTTCTCATCTTTCTATGTAGATAAACCTTCCTTGAAGGTACTACATTTCCAATCCTTTATTATTGAGAAGACATATTGTGCCTTGGTTTGGCCTTATTCTTTCTTCTGGGATATTGGAAACCAAAATTTGGAAACCAAAGCCTTTTTTTTTCTTTTTTCATCCCTCTTCATGTGGAACCTTTTAAGTTCTAGGTGATTCCTAATTAGGTGAATTATTTATGATAGAATATGCATTGAAAATAGGTATTTTATAGCCTACATGTTGTTCCCAAGTTTGACCCTCCATATCTAGAGTAATTATTTTTTATAATAACTTATCTAGATTAAGGTTACTACAGATCCTTGCAAAATTCTCCATCATCATAGCATACATGACTTTATATATAAGGTCTAATTAATATTGCATTGAAAATAGGTATTTTATAGCCTACATGTTGTTCCCAAGTTTGACCCTCCATATCTAGAGTAATTATTTTTTATAATAACTTATCTAGATTAAGGTTACTATAGATCCTTGCAAAATTATCCATCATCATAGCATAATTCTCCATCATCATAGCATACATGACTTTATATATAAGGTCTAATTAATATTACCATTCAATTCAAAAATATACATTGACAAATATTGGTAATTCATATAGATGAATCCATATTGGTGCCTTCTATGGTAACTCTTTTGTTGGTATAAAACCCATGTGCCAATATTTCATATATAATCTAAATATTTGTTAAAACCAATGTATCTTTTTAAAAAATATATCTTTATCCTCCTAATTCAAAAATATGACTATGAAGTAACCTCTTAGGTAGACAATTATTTTGTATACCCCCTAGATGCGTAATTTTTTAGAGGTTTATCTCTTATGGATAGTCAAAAACTAAAAATTTATAAATCAATTTTTATTTTTTCTAATATTTGAATATTCTCTAACAAATTTTGCTTCTCTAATCTCCTAATCAAGATACCATAAATTTTCTCTACGCATCTCAATTTACTTAATGAGGAATTCAAAGAAAATATAGATTATCAATTTTTATTTGTTTCAACAATTTCTTTTATTATTTTTTATTGTCTAATTTTTATTAACAAATATATGGTAATGGACTAGATGGTTCCCTCTCACATTTTGGATTTAAATCAAATTTGTAAAAGAAACAAACTAATTTTAGACTAGAGGAATTGCTATTGAAATATAGAAAAACTTACAAAGCTTAATACAAAATTATTTTATGCTCTACTAAAGCCATTAATCTTTTATTCCTAGTATAATTATTTCCTATAATACATTATAAATCAAAATTAAAATTAAAATTAACAATCAACGAATATTTTTTCTTAATGAGATTATATTGAAGTTAGCCTTTGTAGTGCAAGTGGAGAAGGTAAACCTAGCCATGTTGAATGGGAGATACACTGTTAGAACCTCTGCGATGTGAAGGGGGACATAAAAAATCTCTTGTGGCTTCCCTCTAAATAGTGGTATTGTGGCTTCCCTCTAAATAGTGGTATATCTTAATGGGATGACATTGTTGGCCACCTAAGAGTGACTTTCAATGTTTCTTCTCTACTTTAAGAGTTTATTTCCTCCAAGGGCTAGGTGGATTGGTAATTGCCTGTCTAGCTAGGTACTTACCAAGATGAGACCTAGGTTCAAATCTTGGGGGCATGCATGTTTATTTGTAAAAGTAGTAGTCTGATATGAATCCTCTGAGTGTATACCAGATCGATGATAAAAATATGAATTTTGAGCGATAGTCCCCCTCACGCTAGGTCAAAAATAACGAGGTGGTATAGGCTTTATGGTTTGAACCCTATATTTTTGTTACTAAAAATAGTATGTAACCAACTCCCCTAGGTATCCAAAAAAAATTATATTAAAATTCCTCTATATAATTTTTAATATTCAATATAAACTTAATCCTATTTTATATTATTCTCTATATTTTTTTAATATTAAGTTTTAAAATATTTGGTAACTGAAATTTTATGTTAGATTTTGTACATTTCAATTGCTTCTTTAACATATTAACATTGTAATCAACATTATAAAAAACATGTACATTAAGTTATTTCTATTAAAAAATAATTTTATTTTATTAAAACCTTTTTTATTTTTATTTTTATTTTTATTTCTATTTTTATTTTTTCACCCAATCTAACTTTAGGTTGAATAAAAATTCTCAGGTTGACATGTAGTGTTACGTTAAAAACAAATTATAACAAGTCTTCACATGCCGATCCATTTTGATGTTGTATGTCAATTATATCAACAACTATATTATATATTTTTTATTTTACATTTTTATAAATTATAAAACATTTATCAAATGACAATCAATAAAAAGCCCGTTTATAACTGTGTTAGGTTGAAAAACATTGTAACCATTTTGAGTGATTGTCACTCATGTCATACATTTTAAGAAAGATATTAACATGAGAATATGTGAGATCTTCGTATTTGATATTGATATTACCATGAGAATATATGAGATCTTCTTATGTCGTTGATTGATATTGTCTCTCTCCCAAGGCGAGAGCGTTTTTAGTTTTTATTTTTGAGTAATATTTCTTACACATTTATTATAGGGTTTGAATTCGGGTTCGATACGCCTTTGTTGATAGACCACACTCACGGGATTAAAGCCAGAGCGTTTTTAAAATAGAAAGGTTCCATTTTTATAATTTTATTTATTCAATTTGACATATAAACAATCTACTAGCTATCATTTAATTATTAAAATTAATTTTATTCTCATTTATATATTAATTAATTATAAATTTTAAACCGTAGCTTTAGGGTGGGTGATGGTTTTGTGTTAAATTCCTTATTTTATTAATAAGTATAGCTCTCAACTTTACAAGGAGTCATGGTTGGGAGGAGACTGCTCAACCTTACGTCGGAATTCATGGTTGAGAGAGACTGCTCAACCCTATACGTAGTTTATAAGAGTTTCTCACAATAACCCATAAAAAATAATAATTATAAATTTTATTAATTTATTAATTTTGAATTATATATTATGTTTGTATATTATGGAGATCTAAAATTTTATCTTAAAAATTACTCAAATTATACTTTGACTTATTTTAATACAAATTTTTTAATTTTTTTATTTTAAATTTATATTATGTTTGTACATACAGCTTTAAATTTTATCTTTTAAAAATGATATCTAATACAATTATGCAATAAAATTAAAAAATAAAATAAATATTAAAGTTAAAAGTAATAAGTTTATTAGGTTTTATTTTTACAAGCATGAGGTTTTAGAGTTATTCTAAGGGGTTAACGTTAATATTTAGTTTAAAATATTGCATTATCATTGTCACCGATAATAAATTTCTCAAGTATTAATATAATTTATAAAATTAATTATTTAAGTGTGAATTTTTTTATAAGAGTAAAAAGATTTCATATGTTATAATAAAAAATATATATATTTCATATAAAAACACTATATATATAAAAACACTATGAATCAATACACAAGCATAATATGAAATTTAAAGTTGAAAAATTAATAGAATTTATGTTATATCTGGTTTAAAATTTAAGATTAAATGACAGTTATTGAAATTGATTAAATGAAATTGTGGCCGTCTCCCGTTACATTCTCGACAACATCAAACAGCGACATATTTTTATATGCTAATGTTCATCTAAAACGAACCACGCCATCCCTGCATCAAAAACATAATCGTCTCGTTTTATCCCGGCTAACAAGAACTTCTTAAGACATCCAATTCTTGTTTTCATCTCCGCCAAAGAGAGAACCAAACCCACTTGCAACAATGTTTAAAAACCTCATAGACATACAGACAATTAGTCACAATAATGTTGTGAAGCGGTATAATTAAATTGCAGTCCACTTGCTTTGGGTGGCACGCCGCTGCAAGTTTATCTCGTAAAATTTTTCGCAGTATCTTCCCCGACTGAGATTTGGGTATCGCCTCAACTAAGTAGACAGCGCGTTCAATTCCTCTCAGATGGCTTTAGTTTTTGTACAGCGAACAGATGATCTGTGTAGTTTTTAGTTTAAGTTAAATAAACATATTTTATTACATTTATTTCTTTGACGAACATCACCTAATTTTTCGAAATTTTAAAACCTTTACAAAATAAAACCTTTACCTCTCCTACATTTTCGAAAACCAATAACTTTTCCAAAAACTTGAAGATTTTACTTGGTGTGCCGTAGATACTATTGGTCAAGGTTTTCGCTCGACACAAAGAATGAGTCGTCGTTATTTAATGGACATAGAGTCGGTGAGATGTAACGTCCATTTTGAAAGCTCTGAACGTTTTCAGACTTATTATATGGAGAGATATAAAATGTATTGTGACAGGTGATGCGACAGTACCATAGCCGTCAGTTTGTTTTCTAGTTGGAACTACAAACCGTACAAAATTTCTTAATTTTTTCATATAAATATTTTCTTTAAATCAAATATTATTTAATTATAAAATTAATCTTATATTTAATTATAAATTATTTTATATTATAAGTGTCTTTATTTTATTATTTAGTATTTTTAATATGGTTAATTATATAATATATTTTTCATACTTTTAAATTATTGCTTTTTACTTTTGTATTTGATTTAAAATATATAAAAATTAATTTTATTTTTATTTTGTAAATATACTCACACACATTTTGTTTGGTTTAAACTTAGGTTTTTTTGGGATGAAATTTTAAAAGTGATATATTCTTAACTATAAGATGATTAAATTATAAATAAAAATAATAACCATAGATAAAAAATTAAGACTTTGAAAACATTTGGACCATTTTGATAATTAAGACTTCAAAAACATATTTAAGAAGTTGAGAGACTTGGAGCCAAGTGCCTGAAACCCTAGATGTTGCTGGTATTCTCCTTTCGATAATCATGGCTTCCTAATATATAGAGTTCCACTTAGAACCATCGAAACCCTAATAATAGAAACTAGGGCATGAAAAAAGCCCTTGGAGATCAAAAATGATATGAAAATGATCAAAATATAGGAAAAAGCTCCTACGATAGAGATAATAGATGAAGTTATTGAAGACAAAATTTATGACTTCTCGACGTTGGTTCTTAGATACCAATTTACTTGCTCATGGCCTTCAAGAAAACCATTAAAGGTTGGATTGATAGAGAATTGAGAACTAACGTAAAAGGGGGAATAGAAATCAAAATATGGAAGGATTTTTTTTTTATCTCCATCTTCACCTTTGGGGAGGACAAAAATCTAATTTTCAAATTTGGTCCATGGTTTATGGGTTCTTGTGGTCTATAAATGAATATGTGGAATCCTCACTTTCACCCTTTGAAAGAGACTCCTTTCAAAATCCCATGACCCTTTGAAAGAGACTCCTTCCAAAGTTTCAATATGGGTCCATCTTCCTTTCCTCTCATTGCATTTTTGGAAGGAAGAAACATTGAATACCATTGGAAATAAGATCAAAATCTACAAATGAAAGCATAGCAAAAATATTAAAATTAGATGGTAGCTCAAATATTTGTTGAAGTAAACTTGGTGGAGGGGCTACCAGAAGCTATCACACTATCACTCAAGGGGTTTGAACATACTCAAAATTTAAACTATGACTAGATACCTTTGAAGTGTTCTAGATGTCATGAATATGTGCAATTCTAGAGAGATTACTTTGTAAAACTTGCGACTCAAATTCAATAACAAGATGACTTTATAAAAGTCTAAAGGAAAAGAGGAAAGAATGTCTACATCCCTAAAATTCAAAATTCTAAAAAAATGCAAGTTCAAAATTAGTTTAGTCTATTGGAAGACAATTTGGAGGAAATAATAGTAGTTGCCCTTGAACATCAAGAAGAAGCCTGCAAACAAAACCCTCTGATAAACGTGATAATCCTAGAAGAAGAGCAAGGTTAAGAGGAATCAATGCACTCTATCTTGTATGAAGGAGAATAAAGAGTCTCAAATATCCCATGTATAGAACAAAATGCTCTTACCCAAGAAAATGAGGATAACACCTCTTATCCAATGACCGAAACCAAATCCATAGTAGGATGTATTCAACACACAGAGCTCAAAGAGAGAATGTTAGATTTTGATGATGTATACTAAAGGAAATGCAACCACAAGATGTAAGATGAGAAAGCTATGATATCTATATGACAATGACATTGTAATATGCAAGAAAATAATGAAAGAAACTTTCACAATAACTCAAAAATATGCTATTATTGAAAGCTCATAAAATTAGTATAATGTAGTAAAATGGAAGACATGAACACTCCATTAACTGTTTTGAAAGAGCTACATTGTACCACACTACCACTCTATACTATGCACTCTCTATATTCTCTAATATTATGATTTCACTCTCTATAAGGCCTATATATAGAAAAATAAACTCCTTGACCCTTAATTTACCTATGAATCTTCAACTACCTTTCCTATGACTCATGTACAAGTGGACTCATTATACATTTAGATCATTGAACATTGACACTTGTACATTTATTACATTACTGGAAGTAACTACTTAACTTTACTTTAAAGTAAACTCCTACTCTAGTCATCTACCAAAGGTGGTACATTGACATGTACCAAATAATATAATATACTCTAACACCCTCCTACATTACGTTATTTGGATTTAGTCTTCAATATGGATATTCATCTTTTGAATATTCTTCATCTTGGTTTGGTTCTTCTTCTTATATTGCTTCATGTTATTTCTTCTTGTCTTTTTCATTCCACTGCTTTTTATTTTTTCAAAGTATTTGGAAGAGTCTTTGACCTTTTAGTCTTCTAGATATCCTTAATGAACTAGTGATCTTATAATCCTACAAGTCATTAGTGGATTACAATTACTTCCTTTTTTGTTTGTCGATTTCTTGTATGTCTTGTTTCCTTGATCTTAAAAATGCCAAGCTTGAACTCATTATTAGTGGATACTTCTGAAATAAAAATTTTGAAGAAAAAATCTAATTTGAATACTAGTATCTCCTCAAATATTTTATAGTATTTTTCCTTGTAGTAACATAAGTAAGATGAATGAGATTTTCCTCCACAATATTTACCTGGATGAAAACTCCAGCAGTCTACCTTCTCATGACCAAATTTGTTGCAATAGGTACATAGTAAAGATATCCCAACTTATTTGTTATCTATTTTAGGAATATCATATTTATATATTTTCTTGATGGAATAGTTAAACCATGTGTGTACAATTGAATCTATTCTATCTTTAATTTTTCATAGATCTAAATGAGATATTTTTAATCAATTTTCGTTTCTACCTTTTGAATATGATCTTGAATATCTTCATTAGTATAGTTATCATCAATTTTCTTTACTATCTCATTAGAAGATATTATTTAAGAATCTACTTTCATTAAACTATTAGTTTATGAGTTTTCATAAGTCTCTTAAATCCTATTTATTCTTCTCATCCATTTACATCTTCCTTATCTATTAAATTCTCTAAATCATCAATCATGCTTTTAATCCATATTGGTACTTGTTGAGTGTATATTTTGGCCAATTGCAAAATACCACCACATGCAGATTATTGAATAGAAAACTCTCTCTTGAAAAGAAACCAAATGACAAACATTCAACTTCTCCAAGGTTTTAATAAAATATCTAAAATATTACAATAGTTCCAGAAATAATTCAATAATGCATGTGACCATAAACAAGGGGCCTTTACTGGTTCTAAACAATGCTTAGTGATTTGAAAGATCTAACTAAAAATAAAAGCAGTTCTTTTTAGGGTTTTTTTAAATTGGTGCTACCCTGAATCCCTGTTATAGAGTGTTTTATATTCATTTAAAATGTTTCAAATGACAAAATTTGGAATTTTCCACCTCATTTTAATGCTCGTGCCTTTAAGATGAAGTAAATTTTAGATAGTTGGGTTCATATTATCTTCCTTATGTTGATGCGACTAACCTAGTAGTGGTTAGTAGAAGTCAGCATGTTATCAATGTTAGAAAAGTTAGCAAAGTTAGCTTTCATTTATTATCTTAATTTAATGTGAAATAGTAGGTTAGTATCCCTCCTAAACCATGTGTTTCATATGAAATCTTTAGATTAATGAAACTTGGAGTTGCAGAAATTCTAGAAAATGACCAGAATGGAAATAACTTGAAAGCTTAACAATTCTATAAATGGACCAGAAAAAATGAAACTAATAGGAAATTAGCAAAAATTCTGGAAAAGGACCAGAATGGAAATGAAAGAAACTAAAATTCCAGATGGACCAGAATAGAATGCTTGAATTCTTGAAATAAAATAAACTTTGAGAACAACAAATGAAATAAACATGTAAATTTGGTTAGCTGAAAAAGTCAAATTCTGAATTAGTTCAACAAAATCCTCCCTGCAAAATCCTAAGTTATGAGGTAATCATAAAACAACATGAATCAATGGACCTGCAACATAAGCACAATACCATTAAATCAAGTGCAAGACTCAAAGGAAACATAAAGAAACTGCATAATATTGACCTTCGCCTATTGCAACTCATTTCATGGCATAATACAATGGTTAGAAGTCACTAAAATGCAAAAATGATAAGACACTAAAAATGTTAGTTTTATGATAAAAACCCTCCTTTTGATTTTGCTCACAGAAGTTTGCTACCCTCTCAAAATCTAAAAAATGCTCTTTCTTTATTGCTTTCTCAGAATGTTACATCATTTCTAGCCCCCCTTGAAAAATGTAGGATAGCAAGGTATAAATAATGCTTAGAAGTCCTTTCGCTTCATCTTCTCTCACAACCAAAATAATGAATGGATATAAGAAAATAATCCATCATCATTTTTTGTGATTTAATAAACATAACACTTCTAAACGTTATTTATTTTTAAAAAACTAACAACAAAAACATAACCTTGCATGACTCCTCATATCTCCCCTTTCTCTTATAAGCATTCTACCCAAGAATACCCCTTTACATTCATCAAATAAATGATAAAATCATTAACTATACCTTATAACCCCTACGGTTTTAGACCTCCTTTAAAACATTGAACATGATCAAACCACATTCACATTAACTAAAATAATACAGGCCAATATTATTCAGTGAAACTTTTGTTATCACTTTGTGATGTCGAGACCCGATGGTATTTATCATAAGACATACCAATGTGCCCAAGGACTAGGATGGCATTCCTCCATCTTGGGCACTTTGGTTTCCACGTAACCAAATGAAATCATCACACTACATACGTAGCCATGACACTGTATAACTTACGCAGCCATAGCGCTGCCAACGATGCAGCCATGGTGCTGCCAAGACTACGTAGACATAGCGTTGCCATCGACGTCATGGAATTGCCAAACCTATGCAGCCATAGTGTTTCCAAGACTATGCAGCCATAGCGCTGCCATCATCTTCATGTCATTGCCAAACCTACGCAGCCATCGATGCTGCACTCGACGTTGTGGTGCTGCCAAACCTACGCAGCCATCGATGTCATGGTGCTGCCAAACCTACGCAGCCATGGCATTGTTCAACTCCCTACTCTCAAACTCATGCTACCACAATGTAATGAAATAGATGCAACACTAAAACCTTCCATGCTCTTCAAGGCCGGCCTTCAACTCCATCAATTGGCATCACAAGTTGCCCTAATAACGTTTCTTCCTTCCTTGTTCGATGGCATGCCTTTGCCTCTCGGTGGTTTCACTGACAACTCTAGCACCTTTCATTCTATTCTTTTGAAACCCTAACGCCATCTTGGACCGCCTCTTATTTGTCGACGTTGCTCTGTGAAGCTTCGCTGCCATAGTGTTGAACGTTCTTGGACTAGCCACTCATGTCTTCGAATATTTTCAAATAGCCACCATTGTCTTATCTGCAATCAAATGAAACGATGTTAAACTTTACCTTATCATAAATATTATTATCACGTATTTTATAAAGTACATTATAATAATATTATTATAATAATAACATTTTAGAAGAATATAATCACAAAAATATTATTATAATAATAACATTATAATATAATCATAATAATATTATTATAATGATAACATTTTAGAACCTTATAACATAATCTTTAAAATATTACTATTATGTACATAATATAGTTAACACAATTATATTAGGTAGATAATAGCATATTGGCTTGTATCTCAATTTCTTTGTACCTTTTGTATCCTCTTTTTGTTTTAGGTCAGGCCTTGCTTTGTTAAACACATTCTATCACCTTAGATAGTATGAAGAACATTAAACTCCTATTCATCAAAATGGATTTTAATTAATCTAAGCATTAATGCCTAGATTAATTAATCATTAAATATCAAATAACCAAAGCAATTAAAATCATTAAAACAAAATGGTCAAACATCCCTATTCTTACAAACCAAAAAAAACAAAAAACCTTTCATATCAAAATATGACAAGTGGGTCCCCAAGAATTTTGGGGTGGTTGTGGAAACTCCACAACAAATGGTGACTCTTCTGGGAAATGCTCCTGAGCATTTCGGTGAGAACCCAAAAATAAAATCTGAAAACACACTCCAAACCAGAAAGCAACAAGCATCAACAAATGCATGAATAATCTCAATAGACTTATAAGAACAGTAAATATTAGAATCTGTAGACACCAAAATAGCACCAATCCGATTATGTGACTACAAACACTGATCGATTTGACACACATAGCCCCAAGGGCAGCCCCTAGAGGTCAAACAGTGGTCCTAACCACTCTCACAATAGTTTTGAAAGGTCAGAGATCAATTTGGATCATTCAGGCACTTTGCTTGGCATCTGTCCCACCTTGGGATGAATTCAAACTGGGATTCGCCCCACCTAGGGACGAATTCTGAATTCGCTCCGGGGTGGGGCAAATTTCAGGTTTGACGGGCAAAAAGTCAAATCTTGACAAATGGCAGCTCAAGTCCGCCACCCAATGCTTCCTTCATCGCATGGGAGTATGGGTGAGCATTTTCAAGCATTAGAGGCATCTATAAGGTCAGTCATGGAGTCCCTATTCAGGGAGGAATCTCCTTCCCCCTGGGGAGGCATGATTGCCAAGTGGCGCCTCTGCATGCCCATTTCAAGAGACCTCCAGGTCTATAAATGGGTGAGTTTCCTCACCCCAAAGATAGAGAGAGAAGTAGCATTTTAGAGCAACGAAGTGCTATCATTTTATTTACACATCTCACACCTTTTGGATTTGCGCCTTTCACATCCTTGATCTCCTTTAGAAGGGAGGTCATTGGGTGACTATTGGGAGGACAAATATTGGTCCCAAAACCCGATATTTGGCCACAATACCCCACCAAATTTTTTGACAATACCACACAAGAGGTTTTGGACCCATCCCAAGTGGATTGGTGTCAAAATCAAGCCTCAAACGACGGGCGGCCTGCCCCATGGGCGCCCCCTCCCACATTGCCACAATCCTAATCGCACCCTTTCGGAGTGATGGGAATTCCATGGTAGATTTGCTTTCTTTAATTTTTGCATTCAATTCTATGATGTTTAAATAGGTTGTCATTTGAATTTCATCTCCTTTTGAGCAATTTTGATCATATTTCTAGCTTTGTTCGCTTTTACTAATTTGTAGGTAGCATCATCAAATTCCCATTTATGGAGGCCAAATTGGGAAAATCTGACCATCTGGGTCTTCCCAAAATTCCCCCAATTAGCTAATCCCAAGTTTGTAGGTCTTTTGGAGCTCTAGAGGTAGGACATTGGGATAGTATCTTTTCAGCATTTTGTTGTAGGTGAATTCGTCCCGCCCCGGAGCGAATTCAAATTGGTGAGGAATTTTCCAACTATTATTTTTGTAGAACCTTCCTGGTGATATCCTGATGCCCCTATCAAATTTTCATAGCATTTGGATCTATTTTAGTCATAGTTTAATTCATTTTTCTTATTTACTTATCGTAGGCTTGGGGATTACATGCTTTGTTTCATCCGCAGGTGCTACTGACCGTTTCTTGTTCCTTTGAACGTAGGTTTCGGACATCGGAGGAGCAGCGAGGAGTCAAGACTCATCATTCCAAGTGGCGGTGACATTTTGGTCCACCCATTTTACATGTGGGCACGCGGAAGAAGGAAATGCGCCCATGGATGTAACAAGAGCTCATGCTTAAACACTCCTAGCCCTTGGAAGGGGAGGATGCATATTGTAACCGAGTTTGAAACACATTAATAAAAAGGGCTGTCTTCTTTATTCTCATTTGTTTCATTTTGATTCGATCATGCTTTTCCCTCTTTTCATGCATTTTCAAGTTTTTAGGATTTAGCGCTAAGTTCGGTTTCTTCGTTTGCATTTCGCATATTCGCTTTCATTTTTTCTTTCGTATCCTCGTGATTTCAGTGGCGATCACGGTGGGACCCTGTCCCCTACTTTTTGAGATCAAGAATCTGATCAAAATTTGTGTTTTCTTACTTACAGGTGTCATTTTCCAGACTTTGACTGTTGTTTGTTCTAGCCTGTGGCGAATACAGTACTGGAATTCGTCTGACCCTGGGACGAATTCGAATGCGTCTCAGCCTGGGAAAAATTTTGTTCTAGTATTCATCTCACCAGGAGATGAATTTTTGTCTATGCAGTTGCTGGGCCGAGAGTCAAAGACATCCGATTTGGGCAGAGAAAAGGTAGGAGTTCTAAAACTGCTCTTGTCATTTTCCTGTTTTATGTTTCTATTTTTGTCCATTTCTTCTTGCTTAGGGAAATATGTTGTTGCTTGTTTCAATTTCCTTAAGAAAAATAAAAGAACCCCACACACCACATGGTAAAAATTAAACCAAGGAGCTGGTCGTAAAACCCCAGCCCTTGATCAAGACCAATGGTGGATTTCATCACCACCTTGGCTTGATTTTGCATCCATATACCCCGATCGCCACTATTGCTATACGTAAATCCTGACGAAAGCTGACCAAGTGTCACTGGGGTGATTCCCAGCATGCGAGGATAAGTCTTCTATGGTAGGTGTCATAAATAGGGTAATCCCCCTTCCGTACCACCTATGCACCAGGTACCATTTGCTCTCACGTACCTATAGTTTCCCTCTTGTAAGGGCGGGTATATAGAGAGGTTGGTATATCAGTCTGGCAATGGTATATCGAAGGGGCGACCATTTATGGGAGTTATAAGAGCCTTCATACTGCATTTAAACATTCCTCAAAAAGCTTTCAAAAACAAACATTGAAACACACGAAACCATATTTAGGGCACACTTTTAATCTTTAAAAGAGATAATCATCGCTTGCATGTGTGTGATCTTTTCTGTTTTGTGTAGCATAAAAATAAAAAAAATCATTAACAAAAGATAAAAATCAGAAAAATCATAAACAGAAGATAAAAATCTATGCATTTTGTAGAGAGGTATCACAATGGTGTTCACCCGCAGCCAAGCCCAATCATGGGCGGACGCTACGGGGAATGTCCACGGAGGCACAATTCACCTCCGGTACAGCCCCAAGGATTTGGTCATACCACCTTGGCGGCCTGACACACAAGGCAGTCCCCTCCGTGCCTTGACGAAATGGGACTATAAGGGCACCCCTTCTAGGGGCACTCCTCTCTAGCACAACACCCAGCACACACCCGTTTAGGAGGGGTACACCCATAGGAGAACTCCCTTAGACACTCGCTATAAGTGGCCACTACGCATGATGAAGCGCTAGAATGGCAGGGGGTCCATAATGGGGGGCCACATGACTATGCCATCCCTCCTACACCTCACATCATTATTAGCTACAACCGATCAAATCTAGAGCGCAAGGCTCTTCAGGCGAGGCAAGCCAACTCCACCCGTCCCTTTTTCACTTATGAAATAGAGCATGAGGAAGACCCCTACCTTCCTCAAGAGCAATATATAGCATGGTAGCAATACGCATCCACACCTGCTAGCTACCAGGATCACCTACTGAGGCCAAAGCCTCAGGGGAATGCCGCTACCCCCAACAGAGGGAGGCGGCCTATAGAGATCTTGGATCACCACGATCGAGATAGATATCTAGGAGAGGCATCTAGGCCTTCTAGACATAAAATAGCAGGACCAACTATCTTAGAATCTGCCAAACATATCACACGTCGGGCGCAACTCATGCTACTTGAGCTAGAATGACAGCAGTTAGAGCAACTGTATCTTCTAAATAAAGAGTGCATTCAGCGCCATAAGGATGAGTTGTTCCAACACACTATGCAGGTGGGGACTCCAACCCTTCACATGCATAAGACAAAACATTATGAGAGGCACAACCCCTGGGTGCGAGACAGGTCTCCGCGACCTTATCAAGCACCGCCCCCGATGCCTCCTAGATAGGAGCGGGAGGCTACTCCCTCGATTCCTCAAGCACCCACCCAAGTCCATGGGCCACCCTCAGAAATCCCTCAAGAAGCCTCTGAGGAATCTGAGCAAGAAAAAGAGCGGGCTGAAATGCACTACCAAGGCAGGGGGGTGCTATCCGGCTACCCCTCCATAGGCCCCACGTTCCTCAACAGGAACCAACCAAAGAGGAGGAGCTCAAATCCCCCGATACATGCAAAGCGCTAGAGCACTTAGAGTTGGTAGAGACCAAGATTTTAGAGCTCCAAAAGCCCAACTTACATGAGGCTCCTTTTGAAGAGGATCAACCTCTAACCATAGAGCTACATGATGATGGAGTCTTCCATGTCTCAAAATCACCAAATTCTGATGAGCTGGACTCACTGGCCGAAGGTGAGGATAAAACAGAGATGGCCCACATCAATCACATGCGACAGTATCAACACCCCCTAAACATTGAAGAATTGTTTGGACAACTAGGCATAAGGCTAGGGCATGAGTGGTGCGTTAACCCAGCGCAGTGGGCTCAAGTGCTGCATCCGCTACTTTGGGCATACGGAGAGCTAATTCCGCCCAGCGACCCCATAGAGTTATTAGTTCCAAGGGCAGACCCCATCCTTTTATCCATGCATAGGGCCGATCCATTTGTGCCCATACCTCCAGATCCAGATTCGGAGCACAAATATCATCAAGCTGGGGGTACCTCTATCCCCTGAAGAGCCATAGTTCAACCCAAAAGTCCAAGATTCCGCAATCTGGTCAACCCAAAAGTCCAAGGATTACCGCAATCGCTTGGTCAACCCAAAAACTCCAAGGATACCGCAACGCTTGGTCAACCCAAAACTCCAAGGATACCGCAACGCTCAACCCAAAAGCTCCAAGGATTATCGTAATTGCTTGGTCAACCCAAAAAGCTCCAAGGATTACCGCAATCGCTCGGTCAACCCAAAAAGCTCCAAGGATTCCCATAATCGCTTGGTCATCCCCAAAACACCCCAAAGGTGTCCATAAACCCTTTGGTCAACCCAGAAGCGCCCCAACGGTGCCCATAAATGATGCAGGAGCATCCAACGAAATTTGGGAAATTTTATTTTTTCTTAAATTTTAGTGCATTTTGTCGGGGCCATAACTTCTCAACCGTAGCTCCGATTGACGTGAAATTTGACAGGGAGCTAGTTGGGAGAATTTTAAACAAATATGACTCCCTAGAGTCCTATTTGCAAAAAAACAGTTTTCAAGGCCAAATTCCATCATCTAGTGCCCCGAAATTAGGTTTTAAAATTACTCACCTAATTTTTTATGCTTTTTGAGCTGTTCGGAGGTCAATATCTCCTAATGTCTTTAGAGTTAGGACTTGAAACTTTATTTTTGGCTTGTCTATTATAAGAGGGATGCGCACCCCAATTTTGGGCCCCATCTAACTCATTTTCATTTTTGGGTTTTTTTTGGCTATATAGCCACAAAATGAGGGTTTATTGATGGAGAGCCAAGCTTGCTCAAACCAGTTCTCATTCAAAACTTGGAAAATATTACCTCACAAAGATAGCACTTCGTTGCACAAAAGCTCCAAGGATTCCTACAATCACTTGGTCAATCCAAAATGCTCCAAGGATTCCTACAATCGCTTGGTCAATCCCAAAAATGCTCCAAAGGGGCACATACTCCCTTTGGTCAAACCAAAATGCTCCAAGGATTCCTACAATCGCTTGGTCAATCCCAAAAATCCCAAGGCATACAACAGGATATCCAATCCTTGGTCACCCCAAAATGCCCCAAAGGTGCCTACAAACCCTTTGGTTAAACCAAAAAGCTCCAAGGATTCCTACAATCGCTTGGTCAAGTCCCAAAATGCTCCAAGGATTCCCAATCCCTTGGGTCAAACAAAAAGCTCCAAGGATTCCTACAATCGCTTGGTCAATCCCAAAATGCTCCAAGGATTCAACTCACCCAAGATTATCGCAATCCCAATGTACCCCAAAATGCCAAAGTGCCTACAAATCCCTTGGTCAATCCCAAAATGCTCCAAGGATTCCTACAATCGCTTGGTCAATCCCAAAATGCTCCAAGGATTCCACAATCCCTTGGTCACCCCAAAAGCCCCAAGGATTCCCGCAATCGCTTGGTCAAAAATAAGAAAATTCAAAAATAAATAAAATCATCAAAAACAAACAAAATCTGCATTTCAATTTCACTACATACTTCACAAAAATCAAAAATACAAAAATAGCTACATTAAGCATCGCATCCATACATTGCATATTTGTGGTCACATAAGGCAAAGGCACCATAGACTGTAATTACTCCGCTACGTCCATCTTGTTCCACATTTCTCCATTTTAAAAACAATACAAAAAAACATAAAATTCATTCACCATTTTGTCATATCATAAGACAGTTGTCATCTAATGTATCTAGAATTTTCGTCATTCAGCTATCTTTAGCTTTCTAGCCACATATTGTACCAAGTCAGACAGATTTTATGAAGGTAGAGTTCTACTTGGATCACACCTTGTTACGTAGCATCCCAACACAAATTAAAACACATAAAAATTCCCAAGTTGTGTGAATGAAAGATGAAACTTGCACAGCAATCCAGGTCACCATAAGCGAAACGGTTATCTTGCTCATCCCCCTATGCGAATGACCCCAAGAATGCTGAGAGTTGGCAAAAGGACAAGCATCTTCCCTACCCAATTCCCCAAGAATCCCAAGTTCTCAAAAAAGTTGCAAACATCAAAATTTTGCAAAAAGTCAAAACTCCAAAAATTTGACATCACCACCAGAGTGCATACATCAAAAGGCACATACAATAGTGATTCTTATCACTCGAAATCCAAATCCCTTGCTCAAAAGAAAAATATATAAAAATAAACAGTGATTTTTATCACTACAAATGAGCAAGTATCCCAATACAATTGAAGAAAAGAAGGGAGTCGAACTTGAATCCCTGGAACTCTCAGCATTCCGATAGGTCATGAGGCAAACCTCAATACCGATTTGGTGGATAGCCTATCGATCATTGGCGGTAAACCTCCCGCATGATGATATATCTATCACATTAACTCGTGTACAAATCAATGTTTGCATGTGGATGAGCTAGCTTATGGTATCCTAGATAGCACCACAGATTAATCTGACTAAATACAACAAAGGAGTTAGTGGAGCTAATTAGGTGATCCTCAGTATAGGTTTGGTTGACATCCTATTTGGCACTGGCGGTATCCTGACAAATACCACATAAATGAACTCAATTGCACACACAGGGATGTGAAATAGCTTGGTCAAAGACAAGTCCGATTCATACCTTGTTCAAAAGTCTTGTAAGATAAAGTATAGTCATGGCTAGTGAGTTAAAACCATCTGAGTCTCAAAAAACCTTAGCTACATTTCTAAACCAACTGTGCTATCTTTCATCCTCGCATTGCCATCAACAATCGCCCAAAAGAAAAATCACAAAGGTCTAAACAGTCTATGGTGCTCTCGCCAAACAACACAAATTCAATTCATCCATTCCATTTTGCATATCACATATAAATTCAAAAACATTTGCATTCATCATAACATATGCATCCATCAAAATAAATTAACATGCATACATCCATACTCATCACTCATCATGCATAAAATCAAATCATCACTCGCATAAACAAAATAAATTCATCTGTATATATCATCAAAAATGCCCACAGGCTACAATGAACAAAAATTTCAAAAACAAAAAATTCACTTAGAGTAAGATAATAGTATACGAATTCAGGGCAAAAATTTCAAAAAAAACAACAAAAATTGAACAAAAATGCACCAAAATAGCTAATAAACTTGCCCGATGAGAGTGCTTTGGCACTTGACATTTCGGGCATGCAAAATAGATGTCGGGGTCACAAATCCTCGCTATCCTATTCCCTAAGAAGGCTACCATAGCCGGACCGCTCCACGGGAAGATGGATTTTCGAGAATTTCATCCCCAAACGGTGTCAACAAAAGGGTCAAAAACCCACCCAAAAATAGTAATAACATTGTCGAACGAAGGCGCCTTCGCGCCTGACATTCTTGGCATCCAAAAAAGACGTTGGGGTTACAAATTTTCACTATCCTACTCCCTAAGAAGGCTACCATAGCCGGACCGCTCCACGGGAGGACGAATTTTTGCCAATTTTAGCTCCAAAAAAGCGTCACCAAAAAGGGTTACCACCCACCAAAAATAGGTCTAAATGTCGGAAAACTGCACACACTTAATGCTAAAACATCTAAGGGCACCCTTGCACAAGTCATCTTGGGTCAAGCGACTCGTCGCTTTTCTCATGAAGGTCATTCCCTCATCGATTCGTCGCTTGAGGGGGTAGTCACACTTAGTCACCAATCAGCAAGCACACACCCAATTAAGGAAAATGACATGCATTCAAAGAATCATTGACAAAGACAATCACGCTCCTGCTTGGGGCAATAAACAAGCAATAATCACAATCTGATCAAATCACTTGGCATTTTGTGAATCATGAACTCAAGGTTCTCACAAACAAAAGGTTGCGCCCTTTGCCTATTCATGACCGATCAATGTCCAAGATCAAGTAACACCTCACCGAAAAAGGTTAACACTTGAATTGAGTTCCTTCGCTCGTCAGAAGCAAGGATTCAAGAATGCATGCCCTTTCCATACTTGGGGCATCAAAAGTTGGTTAGGTTACTGAGAAACCCTAATCATTAATGCTTTGGTTATCTATTTTTTCTCGACGCTGCGCCATGCACAGCGCATCCCAAAAAGGGGCATCTGTAGACACCAAAACAGCACCAATCCGATTATGTGACTGCAAACACTGATCGCATTGACACACACAGCCCCAAGGGCAGCCCCCAGAGGTCAAACAGTGGTCCTAACCACTCTCATAGCAGTTTTGAAAGGTCAGAGATCAATTTGGCACATTCAGGCACTTTGCTCAGTATCCGTCCCACCCTGGGACGAATTCAAACTGGGATTCGCCCCACCCAGGGACGAATTCTAAATTCGCTCCGGGGTGGGGCGAATTTCAGGTTTGATGGGCAAAAAGTCAAATCTTGACAAATGGCAGCTCAGGTCCGCCACCCAATGCTTCCTTCATCGCATGGGAGTATGGGTGAGTGTTTTCAAGCGTTAGAGGCATCTGTAAGGTCAGTCATGAAGTCCCTATTCAGGGAGGAATCTCCTTCCCCCTGGGGAGGCATGATTGCCAAGTGGCACCTCTGCATGCCCATTTCAAGAGACCTCCAGGTCTATAAATTGGTGAGTTTCCTCACCCCAAAATATGGAGAGAAGTAGCATTTTAGAGCAACGAAGTGCTGTCATTTTATTTACACATCTCACACCTTTTGGATTTGCGCCTTTCACATCCTTGATCTCCTTTAGAAGGGAGGTCATTGGGTGACTATTGGGAGGACAAATCTTGATCCCAAAACCTGACATTTGGCCACAATACCCCACCAAATTTTTTGACAATACCACACAAGAGGTTTTGGACCCATCCCAAGTGGATTGGTGTCGAAATCAAGCCTCAAACGACGGGCGGCCTGCCCCATGGGCGCCCCCTCCCACATTGCCACAATCCTAATCGCACCCTTTCGAAGCGATGGGAATTCCATGGTAGATTTGCTTTCTTTCATTTTTGCATTCAATTCTATGATGTTTAAATAGGTTGTCATTTGAATTTCGTCTCCTTTTGAGCAATTTTGATCATATTTCTAGCTTTGTTCGCTTTTACTAACCTACAGGTAGCATCATCAAATTCCTGTTGATGGAGGCCAAATTGGGAAAATCTGACCATCTGGGTCTTCCCAAAATTCCCCCAATTAGCTAATCCCAAGTTTGCAGGTCTTTTGGAGCTCCAGAGGTAGGACATTGGGATAATATCTTTTCAGCATTTTGTTGTAGGTGAATTCGTCCCGCCCCAGAGCGAATTCAAATTGGTGAGGAATTTTCTGACTGTTCTTTTTGCAAAACCTTCCTGGTGATATCCTGATGCCCCTATCAAATTTTCATAGCATTTGGATCTATTTTAGTCATAGTTTAATTCATTTTTCTTATTTACTTATCGTAGGCTTGGGGATTGCATGCTTTGTTTCATCCGCAGGTGCTACTGACCATTTCTTGTTCCTTTGAACGTAGGGTTCGGACATCGGAGGAGCAGTGAGGAGTCAAGACTCATCATTCCAAGCGGTGGCGATGTTTTGGTCTGCCCATTTTACATGTGGGCACGCGGAAGAAGGAAAGGCGCCCATGGATGTAACAAGAGCTCATGCTTAAACGCTCCTAGCCCTTGGAAGGGGAGGATGCATATTGTAACCGAGTTTGAAACACATTAATAAAAAGGGTTGTCTTATTTATTCTCATTTGTTTCATTTCGATTTGATCATGCTTTTCCCTCTTTTCATGCATTTTCAAGTTTTTAGGATTTAGTGCTAAGTCCGGTTTCCTCGTTTGCATTTCGCATATTCGCTTTCATTTTTGCTTTCGTATCCTCATGCTTTCAGAATCATGCAATATTAGCTCTGGGTGTGTGTAGCACTCCACACCTTATTTTTTTTGTAACTTTTCTGCATTGCATCATCAATTTTACCTGACTAGAATTATGGCAATGGATATGGAGAGCTTTGAGGGTAAAAATTTTTATAGCATGAGCAGCACATTCTATGGTGGCTTGAGCAAACACCTCAAAAATGTCTAACCATCTTAGGATCAACTGTGTGTGCGATGAATTCATTGACTAGATCTAGGGCTTGGTTATGAGCCATCATCATCAAGGACCAGTGTGTGCAAGTGTACCTTAGAGCTTTGGGGAATCGGATTCTCAACCAAGGTGTGATGAGAATATAGCCCTATCCTTTACTGCTCTCATATTTGACCAAAATAATTAAACCGGTTATGGATGAGGTCATCAGACTAATCTATCCTCATGGCGGCCATAAATCTCAACCTTATGGGAGTCATGTCACCAGGCATGAGTGTACTCCACTTCCAGTCAAGCGTCTATAGCCCCGATGGAGGTTAACTCCATAGTCCATGATTTTTCTCTTGACTTCTTGAATCTTGGGATGACTACCCATCCTTCTGAGGGACACGTAGTACGATCCTTACAACCCAATAGTCAATGGTGTGATGGAAACGGAGTGGTGAACATTTTGCTTTGGATTTCTTGAATCTTGGGATGACTACCCATCCTTCGAGGGACACGTAGTACGATCCTTACAACCCAATGATCCATGGTGTGATGGAGGCAAAATCAAAGCTTTGGGGAATCAGATTCTCAACCTAAGCATGATGAGAATTTGACCCTATCCTTACTACTCTGATTTTGGGCTTTCAAGTATTGCGAAAGTGGTAAAAACCACTATTTTATGGACTATGTGCAGGGCGGGATAGACCAGAATTATCTTTTCGCCTCACATCCCCATCCAAGTATGGTTTCATATTATTTTACCCAAGATGTTGGACATGGACAGAAATGTGATAGACCTACGACAACTTCGGCAACAACTTCCAAACCTAAGATCTTCTTAGTGTATATTGTGCATTGATCCTAAGAGAATTTGACATGTTTTTCAGTGATTGCCTTTGAACTTTGGATGCAAGTGAGATGCAATGTTTTTGCAATGTGATATGTACCCTGAAATACGGATGAATGCATTTTGAAATGTAGATGGAGTATGCAAAACATTCCACCCTGATTTGCAAAACTGACAACTTCATGCATCCCTAGTTTCAAACGATATTCTTTAATGTGTTTGTGATACTCATGGAGCCTTCTGCAATACAATTCCAATGTTTCATATTCTCTTCATCTTATTTAACATTCATGAGGACACAAACTGACATCTCACTTTTCTCCTTTTTTTTTTTCAAAACAAACCACAAAGGTCAACACACAAACTTAAAAGCAAAACAAAATGCAAATCCAAAACCAAAACATGGAAACCAAAACTATATACAAATGTACAATATGGTACAAGATGGTGCAATGCTTGGACCATCACTTCCCTGGATCCCAAACATGATTAGAACACTTCAAAAGACATATAACGTGATGCACATGCCAAACGTTGTGAGAATCCAACAGAAACAAGCATAGACCAAACAAAGCAACAAACTTCAAATGGCCCCTCTCACCATACCAATTTGATTTAGTTCCATTAATAACCATATGGTGGAGTTTCAAGTCCTCAAATTGATTAGACAATAATTGATCTTCAATTCTTTTATGTCTATTCTTTAATATGTCCATTTCGCACTTCAATTCATGATGTAGAAATAAGCTTTCATTTTTAGATATGAGATTTTGCAAATATGAACCTATTTCTACAAACTTCAAAGCCAAATCATTTTTCAAACTTGTAGGCCAATCAAATTCATGTAACCATTTGCAAGCATCTAGGACGTTTATTAAATGAGGATCATCATAAATTTTTATCCTAGATTCTGTTACTAATTGATCATGAACTTGATTTAACACTTCATGCATACCAACTTCATTTTTATTCAATAAAGCCATATCATTAGTAGTGTGATGAGAAATTAAGTCAAATTCTTTATCAACCACAAATGACACTTCATCATTGCTAGTCTTTGAATCCATCAAGCAACTAAGTAAACCATCACCTGAAGTTCGAATGGTAGAACACAAAGGGTGAGATTTTACCTTTTCTTCATGACTTTCATCATCATCTAAAACCTGTTTATTAAAGACACCAAAATTAGGCACCCAATTAAAAACATGTCCCTCCCTTTCAAACCATAGGTCTTGTCTATCTTGGGATGGGTCAACTAACACATCTCCATGATCGATTATTCGGGTTGTTTCAGATAACGTGAAATTTTCAATTGGATCATCAGTGATATCAAACCCAAACCATTCAGGTTCTAAAACTTTCTCACTTTGAGATGGCATAGACATTGTAGAACAAGTAAGTGGATCAAGATTTTCAATTTCTTTTCCCTCAAAGGGATCTAAAGCAAATGATTCTCCTTCTTGATTCATGGTTGTAGAATCCTTATCATGTTCCAAAATTTTATGAGATTCAAAATTTTCTTCCAAAACTTTCCCAAATTGTACAGGATTTGTAATATCCTCATGTGAGGAAGCAATTGTATTATCCTGCATATCAATTGACACAAAAAGTTCATTAGAAGATTTAGATTGATAATATTCTTCCCATTTCTTCCAAGAATCATAGTAATCCTCTTCCAAGATCAAGTTGTGACGCTCAACTACTTCATCATCTTCTGATTCATCCACATGTTTCTCATCCAATTCATATTCACCTTCCTTAGATGGTTCAATTATTTCCAAAAGTGGGTTATTTCTTGAATTCAAATTTGTAAAGCTATCATAATCCAAATTTGTAACCCATGATTCGATTCTATCACAATTTGGAAGGTGTGGATCTTTTTGGTCATCAATTTCAACAACATCATCCAAAGTATCTTCCAAGAACAAGTGGTGAAATTTGATTATGTCTTCAAATTCATTCATTGATTTTCTTTCAAATTTACTTTCAACCACTTTTGATGGCTTAGGAGCTTTCATAATGGGATCAATTTTTACATCTGGCTCCATATGGTCGCTCCAATCCTTTGCAAGTACATATGACCAAATCATATCCTCATAAGTTTGTTCATCCAAATCCTCCTTTGTGTGTAATGATTCTAGATCTTTCTTTCCCAAAACAAGATGATGATCATTTGATTCCAACTTCTTGTTACCCATCCATAAAATTTCTTCTCCAAAATCTTCATGCTCTTCAAGACATTCTGAATAGGTATTTACTTCAATGTAATTCACATTAAAATCTCTTTCATCACCTGAAGGAGCATAGCATGAAGTATCATTAAGGTTAGCATTATGAATTTTCTTCCTAGGATGATTTGGATGCATACATTGGTGTGCTCATTTTTGTGGTGGAACCACATCTCTACTTAACTTCTTAACCACATTCTTTTGTTCTTTTACTTTCGATACAAGCTTCTTTGGTTGAGTGGTAGAAGTAGTAATATTAGTTGCTTTGACATCAACAGGCAAAGTCTGAACATTTGTTGCAATGGTTCCATGAGTGACCACCTGATTCTCTAACTATGGAGTAGTTGGATGGATAGATGCACTCATATAAGCACATGTGGGAGCATAAATAGGTATGGTAGGGTAAAATTGATTGTAGGGCAAAACATTTGGTATCAAATTTTGTTGTGCCCATGCTTGATTTACCATCGAGGTTTGATTGCAAGCCCCTAGTTGTCCTACTATAGTTGGTTGCTCCATCCCATAACCTTGTGGCCTCAATTGTTGATCTATAATCATAGCTTTCATGTAGGCCGATGCAAGATTAGTGACCAAAGGATTCATCCTAATGAACATGGCAAACAATGGATCCAATGCCATAAAGTATATTTGAAGAGCACCACTCTCCTCAATAGTATAAGGGGCAATTAATCTCACATAGAGCTTTCAAAATCTCATGTTGAAAATTCTCACTGGCTCATTAGGCTCCCTCTTGCAAGAAGCAAATTGTTGATACATCGTGAGAGGATCAATGGGCAACCTAAATTGATTGATAAAAGCATCTTTCAATTGAGTCCAAGATGTAATAGAGCTAGTGGGTAAATTGATGTACCAATCATATGCCACCTCATCTAGGGTTCCAGGAAACATTCTACATGCCACATCCTCATGTTCGACATTCCATCTAACTAGGATATCCACATAGGCTTGAATGTGATCCTCGGCTAATGTTGTGCCATTGTGCTTGAACTTGGGCAAAAGTTTCTCTACGTTCTTGGGTAAGTCATGAGCATCTCCACTAATGTTTAAAGGATTACCATGTACCCCATACCACTTTCCAGTAGTTGTAGCCATTAGTGAAACTCAAAGGATAACTTCAAAAACCAATTTGTTAGTCATCAATAAAAAATAAGGAAACAAAATATGGCAAAGCAGTACTCTAAAAATGTAAACTAGTTTCTGATTCACCAGATCGCAGATGCACAAGTGAAGAGCATACTCCTAGTGTTGCAGGATTTCTGATTCACCAGATCGCATTACGCGGCAAGTGAAGAGCATAATACCGGCAACAAATACATTTTAGAAAAAAGGATTCCTTACAAAGAAGCATGAAATGACTAACAAATCTTACATATGAATCATCATGTTAGCATCAACCAAGAGATATGTATCTATTAACCATGAAATCAAATAACATTCTCAAATTTGTAAATAGATTAGAAATAGTGCATCATCAAACATAGAGAATGTTAGAATCAATGAAAGTCATCATATGGAAACAAAACCTCGTTAGTCAAGACCAATGTTTTGCAAATAAATCTTTCAAGTGACATGAATGATTTAGCATCTAAATGGCAATAAAATAAATCGATTCAAATCCTCCTAGCTCTACCAAATGTGAGTGTTAGAGGAAACCAAATATGCTAATCAAATGAACTTGAAATATTTAGCAATTCAAAACTTTCAAAATTAAATCAAATCACATCATTCCTGCATGAACAATTCAAAAGCATTAGAACAATGCATAGCAATTCATGTCCTCCTTTTAACACTACAATGTTGTATGTTAAAAGAGGGCTAAAGATGAAAATCATAGGGCATGAAATATTCCAAAATTTAAATCCCTATAGCATTTAAAATCACACTGAAATAAACCAATTCAGGCCCTCCTTCTAGCGCCAAAGATGTTGAGTGTATATTTTTCCCAATTGCAAAATACCACCACATGCAGAGTATTGAATAGAAAACTCTCTCTTGAAAAGAAACCAAATGACAAACATTCAACTTCTCCAAGGTTCTAGTAAAATATCTAAAAGATTACAATAGTGCCAGAAATAATTCAATAATGCATGTGACCATAAACAAGGGGCCTTTACTGGTTCTAAACAATGCTTAGTGATTTGAAAGATCTAACTAAAAATAAAAGCAGTTCTTTTTAGGGTTTTTTTAAATTGGTGCTACCCTGAATCCCTGTTAGTAGAGTATTTTATCTTCATTTAAAAGGTTTCAAATGACAAAATGTGGAATTTTCCACCTCATTTTAATGCCCGTGCCTTTAAGATGAAGTAAATTTTAGATAGTTGGGTTCATTTTATCTTCCTTATGTTGATGCCACTACCCTAATAGTGGTTAGTAGAAGTTAGCATGTTAGCAATGTTAGCAAAGTTAGCAAAGTTAGCTTTCATTTCTTATCTTAGTTTAATGTGAAATAGTAGGTTAGTATCCCTCCTAAACCATGTGTTTTATCTGAAAGCTTTAGATTAATGAAACTTGGAGGTGCAGAAATTTTGGAAAATGACCAGAATGGAAATAACTTGAAAGCTTAACAATTTTGGAAATGGACCAGAAAAAATGAAACTAACAAGAAATTAGCAGAAATTCTGGAAAAGGACCAGAATGGAAATGAAAGAAACTAAAATTCTGGATGGACCAGAATGGAATGCTTGAATGCTTGAAATAAAATAAACTTTGAGAATAGTAAATGAAATAAACATGTAAATTTGGTTAGCTGAAAAAGTCAAATTCTGAATTAGTTTAGCAAGCTCCTCCCCTCCAAAATCCCAAGTTATGAGGTAATCATAAAACAACCTGAATCAATGGACCTGCAACATAAGCACAATACCATTAAATCAAGTGCGAGACTCAAAGGAAACATAAAGAAACTGCATAATCTTGACCTTCGCCTATTGCAACCCATTTCATGGCATAAGACAATGGCTAGAAGTCACTAAAATGCAGAAATGATAAGACACTAAAAATGTTAGTTTTATGATAAAAACCCTCCTTTTGATTTTGCTCACAGAAGTTTGCTACCCTCTCAAAATCTGAAAAATGCTCTTTCTTTATTGCTTTCTCGGAATGTTACATCATTTCCAGCCCCCCTTGAAAAAGGTAGGATAGCAAGGTATAAATAATGCTTAGAAGTCCTTTCGCTTCATCTTCTCTCACAACCAAAATAATGAATGGATATAAGAAAATAATCCATCATCATTTTCTGTGATTTAATAAACATAACACTTCTAAACGTTATTTATTTAAAAAAAACTAACAACAAAAACATAACCCTGCATGACTCCTTATATCTCCCCTTTCTCTTATAAGCATTCTACCCAAGAATACCCCTTTACATCCATCAAACGAATGATAAAAGCATTAACTATACCTTATAACCCCTACGATTTTAGACCTCCTTTAAAACATTGAACGTGATCAAACCACATTCACATTAACTAAAATAATACAGGCCAATCTTATTCAGTGAAACTTTCATTGTCACTTTTTGAGGCCGAGACCCGATGGTATTTCTCCTAAGCCATACCAATGTGCCCAAGGACTGGGATGGCATTCCCCCATCCTGGGCACTTTGGTTTCCACGTAACCAAACGAAACCATCACACTGCCTACGCAGCCATGGCACTATCCAACTTACGTAGCCATAGCACTGCCAACGACGCAGCCATGGCACTGCCAAGGCTACGCAGCCATAGCACTGCCATCATCATCGTGGCACTGCCAAACCTACGCAACCATGGCACTACCAAGACTACATAGCCATAGCACTACCATCATCATCATGGCACTACCAAACCTACGTAGCCATCGGCGTTGCCAAGACTATGCAACCATAGCGCTGCCATCATCATCGTGTTGCCAAACCTACGTAGCCATGGCATTGTTCAACTCCCTACTCTCACACTCATGCTGCCATAGCGTAATGAAATAGATGCAACACTAAAACCTTCCATGCTCTTCGAGGCCGGCCTTTAACTCCATCAATTGGCATCACAAGTTGCCCTAATAATGCTTCTTCCTTCCTTGTTCGATGGCATGCCTCTGCCTCTCGGTCATTTCACTGACAACTCCGATGCCTTTCATGCTGTTCTTCTAAAACCCTAATGCCATCTTGGACCGCCTCTTCTTTGTCGATGTTGCTCCGTGAAGCTTCGCTGCCATAGCGTTGAACGTTCTTGGACTAGCCACTCATGTCTTCGAATGTTTTTGAATAGCCACCATCGCCTTATCTGCAATCAAATGAAACGACGTTAAACTTTACCTTATCATAAATATTATTATCACGTCTTTTATAAAGTACATTATAATAATATTATTATATACAATATAATAATATTATTATAATAATAACATTTTAGAAGAATATAATCACAAAAATATTATTATAATAATAACATTATAATATAATCATAATAATATTATTATAATGATAACATTTTAGAACCTTATAACATAATCTTAAAAATATTACTATTATGTACATAATATAGTTAATGCAATTATATTAGGTAGATAATAGCATATTGGCTTCTATCTCAATTTCTTTGTACCTTTTGTATCCTCTTTTTGTTTTAGGTCAGGCCTTGCTTTGTTAAACACATTCCATCACCTTAGATAGTATGAAGAACATTAAACTCTTATTCATCAAAATGGATTTTAATTAATCTAAGCATTAATGCCTAGATTAATTAATCATTAAATATCAAATAACCAAAGCAATTAAAATCATTAAAACAAAACGGTCAAACATCCCTATTCTTACAAACCAAAGAAAACCAAAAACCTTTCATATCAAAATATGACAAGTGGGTCCCCAAGAATTTTGGGGTGGTTGTGGAAACTCCACAACAATACTTTCCTTTCTACCTTTCTAATTACATTGTTTAATGTGTTCTTTGGAGTATACATCTTTATAGCTCTCTAGTGTTATATATTGATAATAGTTATAATAAAATCTTTTAAGTAGTCTACCTTATGACTCCCTAGTTTAGAGTATGTGAACTAATTTTATAAAAACTTTCCAAGACTTAGGTTTTATAGAATTATTATGTCTCCCAAGTGATTAGAGTATGCTAGATTCTTGATAAAGTGCTTAGCAACTAATAGTTCACCTTTTGAGTTGATTTTGTAATATTTTGGAAATGATAATAATCAACTCCTATTTCATCTTATTTCTCCTATTGAACTATGTACTTTTAATTTGATGGATTTCTCTATGGTTGGATTCCTTTTGTCCCGTTAATGTGACTATGAGACAAGTATAAACAATAAATTCCAACTCTTTTAAGCAAGAAATAATTTTTCTTCTTTATCCTTAAATTTCCAATAGTTCAATTTTCTAAATTCCAATTGACTAAAGTTTGAAGTAGCACTCCTTATATCTCCCTAATTTTAGAATTTTAGAAATTGACGATATTTGCAATATAATAATAATTTGGTTTTCCAAGTAGAAAACCTTATATCTCATATGATGTCAATAGCAAATATTAATATATTTATATTTCAACTATAATGATTTGAAATACTATTTAAGGATATAAAATCCTTTTGATTTACTTTCAAGTTTACTAAGGTTGATTTTGCTTATGTCTTCAATGCAAATTATAATAATTTCAACCTTATATACTACTCCTTATCACTCCTTAATGAAATAAAATATTAATCTAAGTGAAACTATACCTTTGTAAGGTTGAATGCATGAGGTAAATGGTGCTTTACTTTGACTTCAATCTCCATCGTAGGCATTGTATCTCCTTGACTACGGTGTATAACAATGAGCTTATTTTTTAATGGATGTCATCTATGACAATCTTACTCCCTTATTTAATGCACTTTGACTTCTCTACACACTTTACGTTCTCCCAGGTAGGCCTTTAATATTCCTTGTATCCTATGTAACATATGCCAAGTGGTGCAAATCTTGGAAGACAATGTATTTTAAATGGTGCCTATCTTGCTTGGGCTCATAAGTTACATGAATCTGGAGTGTTATAGACTATTAAAATATTGAGAAAAGTGGTGTAGGTCTTGTGTGAAGTGCTTAAGTAATGATATGATTCTCTTTGGAGCATTACTCTAATTCTTGGTGCTCTTCTCTCTTATACATACTTTACTTTGAATGAGTGCCTTTCTTCTTGAGCATTGACATTATGAAGCGTTTTCCTCCCTTTGTGCCAAGTAACACAATATTCCTTACATAATTATGGTAAGTGTATAACATTTATTTGCATGAAAGCTACCTCCAACGTACTAATTCACTTGCTTCTTTCTTAACACTTATCTTTACCAACTATTTTCAAGTTGCTTGGCTCCTTTGTGACAATGAAATGTGAGATGGATTTTCTTCAACGTATATGGATGGTTCTTATTTGGCGTAGATGGATGGCTCTTCTCCAATGTAGAAGGATGGCTCTTCTCCAACGTAGATGGCTTTCGTGTGATAGCAAGACATGTAATGACTCTTCTTTTTACTTGGGTAACGATGATAATCTTCTTTATACCTTGTCTTTGCAACCTAGAATGAGTTACCTCTAACTTGCACTATTGTTTACTGTGTTGTCCTTCTTTTACTTTAGGTTTTCCATCGCAATAGGTATCCTTTGCTATGGCACTACTCCATAAGAAATAAATAACTAGCATTCTGATGCGATCGTATCCTGCAAAACCGAAGATGCGAGAATTTTTTAATGTAAACCCAATTCACCTGAAGTTGCATTTGCACAGTCTAAAGTGAATTAGGTGCAAGCTTCTAAGGAAAATAAAATAAATCTATGTTTCTAGACATTTGACAATGCAACCATTACAATGCATTAAACATTGCCTATAAGCCTAAAAAAAATGGACTGGAAAAATAGACATTAAATAAAAATGTTCAAAAACAAATCTCCTTTGATCTTGTTAATAAAGTGCAAATTTATGTAACATTTTACATCAAAAATAGGAAGATAATGTCCCTGCTACAACAGATTTTCACCATTCACTTCCCAAAATGTCCAGCCCCGTGCTTTATTTTGATGTTGTATTTGAAGTTTTCCATAAAGCCTTTTCGTTTCATTTTTCGTTTCTCAAAGACCCTTCATTTATTTTTCATTTGGTTTCTTTTTGTTTTCCTTGTTAATACCTTCCAAATCATTCATTTGTAACCATTCCTTATTAACCTTTGTAATGCATTTCTTCACGAAGCACCACCTGTTCATTCTCACTTTCTAATTTCAAACTATTTATCTTGTTTCCACTCTGGATAGGCTTACATTATGGATACACTTCCTTGCTTGCATGTTTACTTTAGTACCATTCCATGTCCGCTAGGCATAGTCCTTGTAAGGGCATATTCAACCATACCATTTCCCACATACCTAGTCTATTGGTTATTAGTAACAACGAGTCCTACATGGGGACTACCATGATGGATAATCCATATGTAAAAAAGATTCCTCAATGCCCAATTAACACTTGTAACGTCTGACTACCATGGTTTCCCAATGTCGTAGCTTCAAACACAAGAACCACAGAAAAGTTATTTTGATTTAAAAGCATGGTGTTCAATCGACGATGACCAGTCATTTGATTTACTGGTGTCCAGTCTTGGCTGCTATAGATTGTCCAGTTCCAGCTTCGGCTTCCGTAGCTGCTGTTCCAGTTCTTGCCTCTATAGTTGCTGTTCCAGCCTTGGTCCTTACAGCTTCTTTTCCAGTTTCTGTCTGTCTGATGTCACTCATAAACCTCCTGTAGTGAAATGGCCACCATGATAATCTACAAATTTCTTTAACCTTACCAAAAATTTGTCTTAGATTCACCACTGTTGTCGCTCATCAAAATGCCATCTCATGGATGCCTTGAACATAGTCACCTTGCTCCTTGACATCATTTTGCAGTATTAACCCATCCGAAATTAGCTACACAGTCATTAGTTTACCATGTTGGCAACTTGAAGTATTATTGTTTTCCCTACTGCTTTCTTGCTTTATGATGGGAAATCAATAACCAACAAAATTAGTTGACATGAGACCCGTAGACTCCATTTTTTTCATGTATTAGGGAGATCCAAAATATGTGGTACATCCACAACAATCACTACTATTATATCACCTGCTAACTCCTATGTTGTTACGTTCTATCCACCACTCTTATCGTACGATCCAAACCAGCATCGATCCTTCCATTTGAGTCATGATTTGATGGTAAATTATTTCACCCTCATACGCTCTGCCACATAGGCACTATGTAAATTTGTTCACCCACTACATTGTGGAAAGCCTATATGTTGAGGGATGCCCATACCTGCTCCATTTGCCAAGATTTTCTATGATTTTCCCTTCATGCATTGTTTCCATCAGTAAATTGACTCTATCATCTTCATCATTGTGTTTCCTCATGTCTTTATATCAGCTTGTACCCCACCTTTGTTCTGCACGTATTATGAGCTATCCTGCATTGTCAAGAAACCCAACATTTATCTGTTACCAAATCATTGATTACTGCAACCTCCGCTGCTTTCACTACCAAAATTGCTATAGTGCATAGTCCCATCACACTATTTGGAGGTTTTCATCACATCTAGGTTTGGTTAATACTTTTGTAGATCACTAAATGTTTAGAGGCCTTTTGATGCTTGAAACTATCCACACTGAAATCTACACCGGAGTCTCACACGCCACCGTTTGCTACGCCACCACTTCTTGAAGTACAAATACCACTGTTTACTATTGTAATACCCCCTTTCACATTATGCATGCTCTCAAATCTGGTGATCGGTAAAATCGACCATTAACCCTTCCAACTAGTTGGTTCTTTGATTTGAACTGCATAGCCTAGCTGTCTACATTTTGCAAATTATGCATACTTCACTGTGATTTAATCTTCATTCTTACAGGTATTTTTCCCATCATCCTCGTCAGCCCAAAACCTAATTCCATGTCATATTGTTCCATCTAGTATGCCTTCTATCTGGCTTTATCATCTGTTCGGGTCCTCGTAATCCACATCGTCCATGTTAGATTGTTCTAAGACAATGTGTCGGTTGATCATGTTAGCGCATCCATACTATCACCAATCCATAAAATTTTGTCTGCCATGTTGTGTGAACATGCCATGTACATCATGTATATAGTCCACGTGGATCTATGTTTACCTTGTATATCCTTCCTCTCCATTATGCCCATCCATGTTGGCATTTGTGCGTGTCTCAAAGATTGTACTCTTGGTCCACACTCACGTTACCATGTCAGGGCATTAGTCTACGTCACCGCCTCGGGATCCAGGATATGGCTTCGTACATTGAGCTACATACTATTTACAAGCTCCTGCGCCTGTAACACAATGAAACTTCTCATTAAAGATAACTTCAATAAATATTAAACAAAGCATAAAACTAGCATAAACCCATGGAGAATTAATATTATCCACTTAAACCTTAAACCTCCATACGATAAAAAGGAAAAACACGGGTAACTTTATGGAAACTTATTCATATGTGAATAAATAGATAACCATTTAATTATATATATATAATATTTTTTCTTTTTATATATTTATTTTTTATTTTATTTTTTTATTTTTAATTTTTTTTGTTTTGTTTTAACATATTTTGAAGAGAGAGGGATAGAGCCTTCCCTTGGGAATCAGATAAGAGCATGGGGAACTCTTTCAAAGAAAATAAGCATGATTCCCCTAAGCTATTCAAAGGGGAAAATATTGAGGATTTAACTTGGTTGGAGGGTCGGGTCCCAAGCCTGATGCAGCCATCGAGAACACTCTCAAGGGAGGCAAAGAGACCACCCCAAAAATTCGAAAGAGTGGTAGAGCTTTCGAGTTTGAGCAAAGAGATGAAAATAGGGCTGATGGTTTTTTAAGCCTTAATACTAACATAAAACTCATAAGATAAATATCACATGATCAAATACAATATAGCCACAATATAGTGAGATCAAGATAATGATAAGAATGAAATTTATAGGCTTGAAATTTATAGGCTTAACAAGAGAAAGAACATAATCTGTAGAATTCTATTATGTAAGAGAACTTGTACATTAAATTTATGGAGCTTTGTATCCATAATATAGCTTTACAAAATAACCTTTGAATTTCTTATCTTACCACCTATCTAAGAGACTCTTGATCTTTCCTTATGACATATATCAAATAATGTAATATAATCTAACACCCCTCTACAATAAATTATTTGGTGTGAGTTTCTCTTTATCTACGTATAAGATTCCTAAATGTTTGAAACTTTTTTTTTTTTTGTAATTAAAATATTGTATTGCTTAGATGGGTTTTAAGGATCCCAAAACCTTGATACAAAAATAGCTCTGCTTGGTGTGAGAAGACAAAAGTGAGAACAAGAGACAAAGCCCTGAGCTAAAACCAAAAACAATCGAAACAAAGGACGCAACCTCAAACCTAAGGAAAGGAAACAAAGAACACAGTCTAAGAGAGTCTCACAAAGCAAAAAGAAAAAGGCTCCACACAGGGTAGCTACGGGACTAGGGGATGAACATCTAAGCAAAAAAGAACACGCTCCTCATAGGGTAGCCAAAGAGCAAAAAAAGGAAAAGTGAGGAAGTTATTCCTCAGGGGAGTTGCTTTCCTCATCCTTGATATCACCTTGGCCAATTTCCTTGGTTTCTTCTTTGACCACGACAACTTCCTCAGCTTCGGACCCACCATCCACTTCTTGGCTACTTTGCCCTCCAAAGAAAAGCTTATGAAGGTCCTCCCTCATGTTGATCATTGAGTTGACCATGGAATTCATCATGCTAGTCATGGAGGAAATGATGAATTCCTTTAGTCTCCTTGTCTCATCGTTAGCTTGAACATCCTCAGATTTGATGTCAATGATATTACGTTTTGCTTCTAGATTTTGGAGGTGAGCTGATTTCCTCAGGGGCCCCTTTGTGCTTTCGAATTTGATATATTTCCTCACCTTTAGTTCAGAAACAACCTCAATTACCTTCCTTTTTATCTCACCAAGGGGAAGTTAGGTTGAGGAAATTGTTGGTTTGGCTGGGCTAGGGACCATTGGGTTAGGTTGAGGACTGTTAGCCAAAACGTAGGTATAAATCACCTTGTAAAGGCCTTGATGGAGAGGAAGGTCAAGGCCTTTCTTGTTCCTGTAGGAGTTGATTGAATAATTGATGGATTTGAGGAAAAATGAGATATGCTGAGGGGATTGATGTCACGAAAATGATTCACAAAGGCTAGATGATAAGTGTTGTGGTTTTTTTCAGGGTCATTGATAGTGATGAATTCCATCACTGGTTTCATCACGTCATTCCAAGGGATACTCAAATCACTCTTATAAATGCCTTGTTTGGCACCTTTGAAAATATTCTCATTGTCCTTGAACTCCTTGAGTTCAACATCCCAATTGTGCTTGTGTCTATGGATGGAGTGCCCCTTCAGATTCTGCCCAGTAATCATGGATAGAAGGTGGAGGTCCACGTAGAAACTTCTTCCTCGAAAAGTAACAGCTTCGTTCTGCCAAGTCTCCATAAAAGCTAAGGTAATTTCAAGCTCCTCGCCAGAGAACATATGGAGGAAAGGGAAAAAGTGGCGGTCATTGAGAATTCTTTCAGCCATGGGGTCACATGCGAAAGTACTAGGCTCATTGAAGTTCATGGTGGTAGGGAAATGGGGTATGGGGGAGGAATTGGGAAGGCAAATTGGGGTGAGAGAATCAAAAGGATTACTACACCAGTGAGGATGGGAAAAAACTAAGAAAATTATGGCCATGCAAGGAGGAATAGTGGTGAATAAAAATATGGAGGCTTGGAGAAAATGCCACGAAACCTGGGTGTTGCCATTAATGGACCAAACAGATCAATTTGAAAAAGGCCTTGTTTTGACCCAAGGCCTTTGTGAAATTTTCTACAATCTGCTCTTTTGTAGAATAATGTTTTAACTAAATATAATAACTTTTAAAATGATCTCTAATAAAATAACATTGAGATTCAATATATTTGGTCTATTTATGTATGACTAGTTTTTTGATCAAATTTAATACTCCTTGATTATCACAATTTATGATTTTTCGAGTTCTTTTGATTCCCATGCCTAACAGTATGTACTGTAACCATAGTGCTTCATTGATTGTATCCATTATTGCACAATACTATGTTTTTGTAGATGAAAGTGCTATTGCATGTTGTTTCTTACTTTACCATGATATTGGTCCTTGAACTATGATAAAAATAAATGTATCTTGATGTTGATTTTCTATCATCTATAGATCCTGCATAATCAGAATATTATCCTTGTAAATAAAATTTCTTATCATCCTTTTTATATGTAAGTCCATATTTTGTAGTCTTATTGATATATTATAGTACTATTTTTATAGTCATGTTGAAGAGACCCATAAAAGGTCCCATTGAAGAACTTCCAATTTTGGAAGAGATAGAGAAGGACTATCAAAGGCCTCATTCCTAAAGAAATAGGTTTAAGAAATCAATATAAGATCTCATTAAATTCTTGGTAAGAAGACTTGAGAAACTGCAAGTAAAATACCCTAGAGAGGAGGTATTAAGAAGAAGTCTCAAGGAGAAACAAGGAGAAGGCTTGGAGAGCTTCATTGAAGGAGATTCAAAGGTCATTGAAGAAGTTACTAGGAGAACTCATTGGAGAAATTTACCACCAAGGAGAAGTTCCTAATAGTGAAAAACTTGGGATAATTGTTGCCATCTGAAAACAATCCCAAGGGAGAAGGATTTGTCAAGAAACTTACCAAATTTTAGAGGATATTGGTGAAGACCTCAAGACTTTTAGATTCTTGAGAAAAAGGCCTAGATTAAAGTTAGTTCTCGAAAAGGAGATTAAATGAGGAAGAATTTAGATGCTACTATCAAAACTGAGAGATTTGAATATTACCTTTTAAGGATTTGAAGTCTTACTTGGAGAAGGAGGATTGCTAATTTCATAGCAAAAAAATGAAGGGTTCTTTAAGGAAAATATCAGCTGTGATTTGGAGGAGTTCCCTACCAAATGTTTTAGATTCAAGGATAGTAAGAAAGCAGTAATTTAGGTAGCATAAATAGCTGCTAAGTTTTAGATTTCCAAGATACATTCTAAAGGAGAGGTGGAGTCATCAAACTATAGTTTCAAGCAGCATGATAGAGGAGTTACAAAGCTATGAATTGGTGAGTTGATAATTTATTTTGGACAACAAATAAGAGTTGTGATTTTATCCAGTAAAGGGCAACAATTTTGTGAATCTAATCACCAAGGGTTACATCATATTTAGAGATATTAAAGGTAAGCAACTTAGGTGTAAAGGGTTAATTCTTTGAACACTTATATTTTGTTTGTGATTTAGTTTCATTAAGCACCATATTAGAGTTTAAAAGTTGCAAGGGGAAGGATTCATATTAAAGTCTTCAATGGAGTGTAGAAGATAGTTTCTTTTAAGGTTAATACCTGCACATAAAAATAGGAGTAAGATATATTTAAAGAAAAATAAAACTATCAACTTTATATTATCTACTAGAAGCAAAGAAGACTACATTCTAAAGCTTAGAATTTAGTGAGTTACTTTTAAGAGTTCTTTACAACGAGCAATAAGGATAAATTACTAGTGCATTATACTAGTTACTCGTAAAGTTTATTAAGTGCGTTGGTTGTTAAGTTGAGGTGGAAGACCAAAGTACAAAAAACTTGCAGCTTATTGTGGTATAGAGAAGCCACCTAAAAGGATGATATACCTCCAAGGAGTGGAGAAGGAATCAGCCATCTCAAATAAAAAATAAGAAGCTACAAACGAAGACTAGGAGAGTATCATATTAAGGTGCAATTAAGAAACCTATTACAAGTTATTACAGAATTATTTACAAGCATCATACTTGTCTTCTATGTTATATCAAAGGGAGACAAAGGTTTAAGTATCTCAAGGATACACTACATAGCTCATTATCACATCTACAAGTGGTTGCCATTAGCAAGGGTAAAAGCACAAGCCAAAGTGCTTAAGAGTAGAGTTGTTCAAAGGGCTCAACACCTGCCTCATCAAGGTGTAACAAGAAACCATTATTCAGTGCTTCAGCATCAGCGTTCTGGTCCATTTTTAGACTTTTATTTTATTTTTTCTAACCTTCCCTTTTTGCAATTTTTTTATAACTTGGGCAATTAAAATAAAAATCGAAAAAAAAACAAAATTCCAAAAATAGATGCATGGGTGTGAAGTGTAAGCTTTAATGCTTCATTTACAACATTTCAATTTCATTTTGAATTCATTTCAAAATTATAAAAAATATTCAAAGTTGTTGTTCTATAAGGAATTTTGTAATTTCAAAAATTGACATAATTTCACACTTTGAAGACAAATCAGATTTCAAGATTTGCATGTTCGTTTTGCAAGAATTAAATTAAATTTCATTTATGAAAATCACAATTTCATTAAAGTGGAGTGATTTATATGGTATTTCAAAGGCGATGGTTTTTAGAGCAATAAATTAACTTCTCTTTATGGAAATCATAATTTAATCAAAGAGGGGTAATTTATATGATATGTTAGAAGCTATTTCATTTACCAAGTTATGAAGGTAGAGCTGCCAAATAATTATACAAGCAACTAACTTTCAATATTCATAATCATAGATTATATATAACATTTTGTAGGCTAAAGATAGCCACGATAGGGATGAAATTAATATCCCCTTAATAAAGCTAACAACTAAATAAAATAGTGCTAACCACTAACAATAAGATATTCACAAACAATGTGAATGACTAACAATAAAATATTGTTAGACTTACAATAGTGGTAAATAAATAAATAACATAAATCTACCTTAGCATAGGAATATGGGTAATATCTCAAATAATGGAATATTTACCCTAACACCCCCCTTATTACATTATTTGGGATAATGTATATAACTCGCTCCATACAGTGAAGGAGAAAATAAAAGATGTTGATATGTTGGATCTTGCTCTGGCTTGGGATTTGGCTCATGGTTCTAAGTGTACCTCTGGATGAGTACCTTTGGATCTATCTCTAGATATATCTGTGAATCTACCTTTGGATCATTACCTCTAGATCTACCTATAGGTCTACCTCTGGATCTTTGTCACTGGGTCTACCTTTACGTCTGTCTCTGGGTTATTGCCTCTAGGACTACCATTTGGTCTGTAACTAGATCTACCACTGGGTCTACCATGGATTTTACCTTTCTTGTAGAAGCCATACAAAATTTATTTCATCTTGGTCCATTGTGTGAGATCTATCCATCCACAATGGATATGAACCTTGTTGGCCGTTTTAACTTTATACCAATAATTTGAAGAGGTGTGATTTGTACATCCACATGAGTTACAAGGATGTAGTTTCCAACACCTAGCTACTACATGTCATGTTCTTCACAATGACTACAATAATGCTTTGTAGGAGTTGGAGATTTAGATTTTTCAAACATGATTTTACTAGTACTTGCTTGTCCATCATAGCCAAGGACTTCTTTATTTGGCTTGATATTTGGTATTATATGAGTTTTAATGCCTTTCCCATGTTTACCTATTCTTTCACCATTGAATCCTATTTTGTTCATGAGTTTGAATCCAATGTCTTTGGTGTGTTTTCAAAACACCCAAGTTCTTCATATTCATCAATGCTTTTAACAATACGACATTTGTAACTATTGATGATATTATGGAGCTCATTTTGAGGATTTTTAGCTTTTAAGCCATTGGTATCGCAAGCAAAATCTTCTCTTGTATCGATATCACATGTGCTACAACTAATATCTATCATTGAAGGTAAGAGATCACTTGTATTACAACAAGCATTGGCCACAATGGACTTAAGACCACTTGTGTCACAACAAGCATTCACCACAATGGGTTGAAGGTCACTTGTGTCACAACAAACATTCACCATAATGGACTGAAGGTCACTTGTATCACAACAAGCATCGACCATTAGGAGCATGACCTCTGATTCCTCATTGATTTACCTTTTCTTTTTACATTGGGTAATGTCAAGTGAAACAAATGACATGTATATTGCCCTTACAATGCTAATAGGGATTAGAGCACCATTGTTATGAAGATCTTCACAAGACTCATAATATTTGAGAATGGATTTTACACCACTATGTAGTGTGAGAAATTTCTCATCCTCATAAAAATCCATTCTTTCCATATCTGGTAGAAAGTAAGGACCTTTAACTGATTTGGCTTTTTCATCAGTTTGTTTAGGGGTATTTTTCTTATTTGATCTACCCATTTTCTTAAGATAGTGGTCTTTGTCGAACATGCACCTTTTAAAATATATTTTTGTAATAAGTTTGACTAAGGTGTCGGTCACTACCAAAAATGCACCCTTATTAGTCTTCCCCCCTTTTTTCAAAATATTTCTTTGAAGGAATTTTGCAAGAAGTTTGACAAAGGTGTCAGTCTCTGCTAAAAATAAACCCTTACTAGTCTTTCCCTTTGTTGAAAAATATTCTGTGAGGTAGGAAAGAATTATTTATCCGCCCCTAAGTGCAAAAAAAATACAACTTATTAAACCTTTAAAGGTTTTTACAAAGATTGCCTCCTAGGCAAATTTCAAAAATTTCACCAAAAAATCCCCCCTATTACAAGTACTTCAAGCAAAAAGTTTTTTTATTATGAAGCCTAAAAAGAGGTTTACAATGATGTTGAGGTTTACAAATATGTTCCCCTTAGGTAATTTCTGAAATTTTCACCCTTTAGTGCAAAATACTTTTGTACAAAAATTTGCTTCCTAGTAAATTTCAAAAAAAGTTCACCAAAAGATCCCCCCTTATTGCAAGTGCTTAAAGCAAAAAAAAAATTGTTTATGAAGCCTAAAATAAAAGGTACAATTTGATGAGTTCTTACTTTCTAATTATTTTTCAACAATTTTTTGTTTTTCACTTTTAGGGAAAAATATTTTGAACAAACCTTTGCCTCTTAGGCGATTTATCAAAAAGTTCACCAAAGAATCCCCCCTTATTACAAGTACTTCAAGTACAATTTGATGATTTTTTTTTCTGATTGCCTTTACAATTTTTATCTCCTTTTTTTTGCAAAATATATTTTGAAGGAAGAAAAGAATTATGCCCCCCTTAGTGCAAATAATTGCTACTATGAAGGTTCCTTATTTCACCAAATTGGTCTCTCTTTCGATATACCCAAATGAGTATTGAAAGAGAATTCACTCAAAAAGATATTTAATGGCACCTACCTAAAAACCCTTCTGAAGAAGGATGATTAGTTTGAGGAATTTAAGCCAAACAAGAAGAGTGAATTTTGGGTATTTTATGAAGTGAATATCAAAATAAAAACTGGCTCTACCTGTGCAATATATTGCACAAATGGGTGTAAATTTTGGGGTCTTAAGTGCTTTTTAATTTTTAACATAAGATGTAATTGCAAAATTAAGAAATTAAATGCAATAAACCATTAAAAGTGCCACAAATTTTTAACACATAGGTGTCATATTTGACCAAAAATGCACCTATTTTTACAATTCCAATTTAAAAAGGTGTCGAATGCTAAAAAAAATGCACCGTATTACAATAAATTTGCAAAATAATTTTATGGTGTGTTTGCAAAAATTTTGATATTTCATAATTTCCCCCTTGTATTACAATTTTGCAAAAGAAGAATCCAATTCTCTGTTTGTACCCCCTTTTTTTTTGTAAAATAAACAAGTTTTTGGAAATTTTTAGATCACCCCTTCAGGTTGCAAAAAATAAAACGTGCAATTTCTTGTGTTATATCCCTCTTTGTGAGAAAACAAATGCACAAATTTATGTTGTGTGTGCAAAAATAGGTGTCTCATTTTGTTTGTCAAACAAAGTTTTAACAAAAATTGTTAAGAAAACAATTTTGCAGTTTTTAACCAACTTTTTAACAACAAATTTTTATTGACAAAAAGTTGTTAGCAATTTTTTTAATTAGTATTTTTTTAAGCAAAAATTGCAAAAAAATTACAACAAATTTTGCAAAAAGTAAAATTTTTTACCATTTTTGTAAAAATTTGTCAAGTCAAAAAGTGTTCTAGCAAAATTTGAGCAATTTTGTTTGTAGCAAAATGTTTGCCTGTGGTCGATGGGAATTGAACCCACGACCTGTAGTCTACACTGCCTTAGTGCTCGACCAGCAACCAGTCGAGCTATTTGCCTTGGTGGGTCTTAAAGTGTAAAAAAATTAATTGAGGTGATGCGTTATTTAGTGTTGAGGAGGAAACACCGACAACTGATCGTACCTATGAACCTGCATCTAGAATTTCACGAACACTTCTCTACAATAGTGAAAAATGTAGGGGGAAAATTTTCACAACCTTGTTTATTCTGCGTATGGTTTCCCACCAATGATCCTATCAAGCATACCTCTGTAAGAAACCTTCGTCTTGTCACAGCTCCATATCATTGAGAGTAAACTACCTTATGTCTACAATTGTGAAAAAGAGACAATGCATGTAGCTCGTTTGTAAATCCCATCAATTTGACATAGAAAAATTAGTTTGCCAAAACCATGGTGGTTTCATGGTGATAGGTCATGGTAAAAATAATAGTGCTCCTGCTACCCATGAATTCAACATGTTTTAAACTTGCAACCTACCGAAAATGTATCATAAAACCACTATGAACATCGTTGTGATCGTTGGAGGTGGCAAATTGTGCCACCAAAATATTGCTTTCAACATGTCAAACTTTACCTATAATTCATCTTCGTGGGACGAGCACTAAAATCATCTACCTCATCATGGAGAAAACCCTTAAATTGGATATGTTTGCTGGGAAAAAATAGACATGATAATTATCCCACATATGGGTATCGAGAGAGTAGTTAGTGGTTTAAAAACACAAACACATAATAACCTTAGTGACTACCATTTGGTAGTCAACCCTCCTCTAGACCTTTTGTGTGCCACCATACTTTTATAGTCCCCATGCAGGTCTAGTCCCCATTAAGGTCCATATAGGTTTAGGATCCACGTATCAACAGTCTCATCCAGATCCATGCGTCTCCATCAATGTTAGGTAGGGAGTTAGTCGACACCATTCGTAGTGGTCCACATGAAGGTGCATATGATTGCATAGGTGTCTAGTACCATAGGTCTAGCCCATTGTATGGGTATATTACTACCCACCATGTCCTCCACCAACTATCTACGAGGTGTCCGTATTAGGACATCCGCATCAACAGGGTTGTCTGTTTCATCGACTGTTGTAGTCAGTGGTCCAATCCAGTTGGATCCAGTACAAAAATCAATGGTCTAGTGTCAAGGCTATGAAAATAATTTTTGCTTACTCTTGGACAATGATCCGATCTATAGGTTGTACACCTATCAGATGATCTATCAAAAATTTTCCATCGATCGAATCTGCAGGTCGTAGACCTATTAGATATTCTCCATAGATTGGATATGTAGGTGCAAATTGTCATGTTCTATGCCATTGATCTCACTTCTATTAGAGTGTCAAGCTTCCATTAGGGGATAAAGTACATAATAGAATTCCATGCCCTACAAAAAATTCTATGCCAAGCCACTTCCTCGATAAGTGTGCTTCTTAGGATCTACCTCGAGATTCGTTTTGAGCAGCAGGGTGTTGGAGGGGGTCCTATCTCGATATTTATGCCCTTTCAATATAATCATCCACCTTGGAAGATGTGATATATGTAGTCAAGTTTAGGTATCTTGAAGGATTTGTGCCCTACCTTGATAAACACTCCCATAGTTACGTAATTTTGCTCTGATACCAATGAAGGTAGAGCTGCAAAATAATTATACAAGCAACTAATTTTCAATATTCGTAATCATATATTATATATAACATTTCATAGGCAAAATATAGCCACAATAGGGATGAAATTAATATCCTCTTAATAAATCTAACAACTAAATAAAATAACACTAACCACTAACAATAAGATATTCATGAATAATACAAATATCTCCTAAATAATATCCTACATCTAACAATAAAATATTGTTAGACTTACAATAGTGGTAAATAATGAAATAACATAAATCTACCTTAACATAGGAATATGGGTAATATCCCAAGTAATGGAATATTTACCCTAACAAGTTATTCATGTAGGTTATTTTACTTTCATTTTCAAAGCAACATAAAATGAATCATTTCATTATTTACGATTCACATTTAGAGATAGATTTTAATCTTCTATTTCATGCTTAAAGTAGGATTTAATGCAAGATAAAACTTATTTAAAACCTGATTAATGAAAATAAGATAAAATATACGTAAAATACTTCAATATTAAATGAACTAAGGCTTTACATCGTGGCCATATGAGGGTCAATCATATTTTTTATTTCCTTTTAAGTTTCATGAACAATCACTAGTATAGCAATAAAATAATACTAACACAAGCCCTTTGTTAATAGTTACTTGCAAATGACTAAGGTATTCCTAGCACTCATTTGACACATCTTCACAAGATTACAAGCACACATTAAGTAAAAGGAACCTTTGAGAAATTTCTATTTCTTTGCAAGAGAGGGCTTTCTAATCAAAATTCTAACTATGATGGTGATTTTGCAATTGGATAAACTTTCCACTCAACGGAATTGGCGTTAGAAGGAGGGCATGAATTGATGTTTATTGATTTAATACTTTTGAATTGTTCATGCAGTGAATAATGTGATTTGGTGTAACCTTGAGAGCTTTGAATTGCTAAATGTTTCATGTCCTATTGACTATTATCTTTGGCCTCCTTTAGCACTCAATAGAATTGGTGCTAGAAGGAGGGCATGAATTGGTGTTTATTGATTTAATGCTTTTGAATTGTTCATGCAGTGAATAATGTGATTTGGTGTAACCTTGAGAGCTTTGAATTGCTAAATGTTTCATGTCCTATTGACTATTATCTTTGGCCTCATTTAGAACTAAACAAAATTAGAGCTAGAAGTAGGGCATAAATTGGTGTTTATTGATTTAATGTTTTTAAATTGTTCATGAAGTGAATAATGTGATTTGGTGTAACATTGAGAGCTTTGAATTTCTAAATATTTCATGTTCTATTCACTATTATCAAAATTATGATGGAGGTTTTGGATCATATAATATTTAGCCATTTAATACCTCCCTTACCCACCCAATGATTTATCCACATCTACCAAGTTCAAGTGGGAATCAATTTAAAAATATTTCACTGTCCTCAAATGTGAATCAATTCCAGAATCAACAATCATTCCCAAGCTTAAATCAATTTCAAAATTCTCAACCTACTGTTCAAAATAGACTATCATTTTTAAGTGTGAATCAATTTTAGAGTACCCATATTAATCATATTTTGAATCATGTTCCTAAGATAAATTTCAATGATTTTTACCATAACATGATTTTAGGCAATGAAGGAGTCCTAGATATAACAAGTATTGAAACATGTAATAGGACATGAACTTCCATAGAATTAAATAAAATGAAGTGGTTGAGCAAGAAATTCAACATATTATAAATAATGATCTTTTAGAAATAAAAGTCTTAGAGTAGTTATTCACAAAAGAGGATTGGGATAATCATAGAAAGAAGAATACAAGAATTGATCCCACAGAAGAAACTCTTGTCTCACTAAAGGCAACTAATAGTGAAGTGAAGGAGGAATTAATAGATGAACCTAAATATTTTACCGAAGACATGATAGAGTTTCATCCCATATATTTAAATGAAAATTCTTATAATGGTTGGGGAAGATATGAAGAATCACTAGTTTTTCACACCCCTATTGATGGAATTTCCATTGATATGTAGAATACGAAAAACTTGGGTGTGAATTCACATGATTGTCTTGAAGATTCTGAGGAAGAAATACTATGGATGGTCAATAAGAAGTTGGAACCAAATGATAAAAATATAGTCTTATTCTAAGAAAATCAAGTAATTTATCATGGATATGTGTGAGTTGACACATCCCTTGATCGACAGGATTTATGGTTTGAAAAATATGGGCATGTGTTTAATTGGGTGCCTAATATTAGTATTTTTGATAAACTGGTCATGGATGAAGATGAAGGGCTACAATATGATGATGATGAAGCCCATGAAGAAGAAGAAAATATTGTAATGGTTCACCAAGTTTCGGTAAATGAAAATGTACAAAAGGTAGAATCTAACCTTTTGTGTCCAAACATCCAAGCTTCAGGTGAAAATTTGTATAATCATTCATTGGATTCAAATGTTATCTATGATGAAATTCAAGTTATGCATAAGGGATTGGACTCAAAATGTACTTGTAAAAAATGATGAATCCTAAATGAAATCAAGGTGAATCCTAAGAAAATCAAATCAATCATTTTCACACCAAAATTTGGGGTATTTGAAGTCCTAAAATATTAAGGTCATCTTTGTGGCAAATTGTGACCTATTAAATAACCTTATAACTTCATAAAAATACCACCATTAGATCAGGATCAAAAAGATATTTTCAACGAGTACACATATGCCTATGTTTGCATATATATTGTGGTCAATTAACCCTAAGAAAAAATTGGTCCCAATTTCCAACTTTGAAAATCCTAATATTCACCCAATTTATGAATATTCGCCACTATGCATAACCCTGATGAAATGCCATTGGAGGTTAATAAATAACTAGAATTGATTTATATTCACACCTCTAATAAGAATGCTTTGGTTAATAAAATAGAAGTTGATATGTTTGAATTGTTTAATCAAGTTCATCAACAATTAACAATCGAATCTAGGATAAAAGCCTATAATGATTCTCATTTAGTAAATATACTATATTCTTGCAAATTGTTACATAAGCATGATTGGCCTAAAGACATGGAAAATGAATTGGCTTTGAAATTTTTAGAAATAGGTTCCTACTTGCAAGACCTCATTTTTGAAAAGGAAAACCTAATTCTAAATCAGGAATTGAATTGTGAAATCCACACTTTAATGAATGAACAAGGAATAATTTAGAAACAATCATTTTTTTATCACTTTGATGAATTAAAGCTTCACCATAGGATTCCTAATAAAACTAAATCAAGATGTTGGGATGAGAAAATTAAATTGAAGGATTTTGTGATTGTAGTTATAATATTTGTGGGGTGTTGCCCATAAAATTTTGTATGCCTATCATGTCAAGATTCTTTTCATTTGTTATAGAAATCAAGTTTGAGATCCAGGAAAATGATAATTTAAATTTTATCACCATTTTGTACATTATGGTATATTATTGTATATAATTTTGGTTGTCTTGCTTTGTTCTTCATAGTTTTATTGTTTTTAGGTTTATTTCCAATTGTCATGAAGGGTGAATTGCCTATCACATGGATAAAGGAAAAGAGAATGAATTTGTTTAGTAACATCTACTAGATTGTGGAACTAAGTTAGAAAATTTTGGAATACTAAATCATTCTACTAAAGCTACACATGAACACGCCATATTTAAGGGTATGCTTTGAGATCTTGATGGATGAAGTCATTTTGGTTTGCAAATTAATGCAAAAATATAGTATGCTCCATCCCTAACTTTAGATACTCTTTAACCCATGTGGTACATAAACTTTTGCAAGGCCTTATAAAAAAAAAGCAAGCAAAGGAAAACACGCTAAAATTAGTCACCTAGTTTAGATAAACTCTACTGAGGCTATAGATGCCTGACTGGAAGTAGGGCTCTGTCTAGAAAAAAGCTTAATAAAAAATAAGGTATTTCAAATATCAATTAAACCATGAGTAATGTAGATAAACTCTACCAGGGCTATGGATTCCTGACTAGAAATAGGGCTTTGCCTATAAAAAAATTTAGGAGCAATATTTCTATAGCCTAAATTCTAATAAGGTGATGGAGTCTGGATGATTTTCAAGCATGCAAAATAAAATCACACTTTTCACACACATTGAGCAAATGCAAAAGATTCATGTGTTACTGTCTGAAGCCATCTCCACCCGTCCTCTTTGGAAGTTGCTAGATGACGTATATATTTATGATCTTTGGTTGTTTGTTTTAGAACTGGGTTCTTCACTAAAAATGCTCAAAAGCATTTCCCAGTAGAGTTGTCATTTGTTGTGGCCATTGCAAAACTAGCCCCAAACTTGGGGACCCACCTTAAAATTTTGGTTTTGGGGAATTTTGGTTTACTTTGAGTAGTCACCTTTGTAGGTTCCTATCCATGGGATTGCAGGTCATGTTGTTTAGGGGTCTAGTATCTCTTTTCTTTTTTCTTTTTTCTTTTTTTGTGTTTGTGTGTTTCATGTAGGTAGTCTTATTTGTTTGTTTTGTTTAGTCAATTTTAATGTTTAAATTAGATTAATTTAAACTTTTAAAATTGATTAAATCAATAAAATATTTTTAATAAAATATAAAAATATATTTATTTATATATGTATATATATACAAAAAAATATTTTAAAAATAAAAATTATATATATATAAAGAAAAAAGATTATATATATATATAATGAAATGGTTATCTATTTATTCAAATATGGAATAAGTTTCCATAAATTTACTGTATCGTTCCAAATATCCCGCACCCTTACCTTCAGGCTAAAGGATCCGCACCCGGAAGGGGGATGCGAAAAGGATGGGACAATACCTCGGACTGAGAGGCCTTGCGAAGGTCCCGCCTCTCGGGGGAGGTGTATAAAGGTGAATTTTCAACGAATGGTGGGTTCACCAGGAAACTTTTGAATGGTAGTTTCCACGCCTAGGTTGGGAATGTGTTTGATGTGTTCAGTTTTATCTTTAATCATTCAAATCCTAGGTTTGGCCAAATGAATCTAAACTATTCTATATGAAATGCAGATTTAAATGAATACAGAAAACAGATTTGAACAGAAAATACAGGAAATATACTAGATTAAAAAGCCATATCTGATCCGGATGTCTGATGGAGGTTTTGATTTTTGAAGTAGTCAGGATCACCTCTGATATGACAGGATCGTCTGCGATCAGACAAGATCGTCTGAGATCTGACGAATTTGTTAGACAAATTCGTCAGAGACCTACAATCAGAGAAATAGATACAAAATACCAAAAATGCAACTATTCCAACAAAGGGCAATGATGTAGAATGACAACAATAATATTAAACTGATAATTATAAATAAAAATATGAGTGCATTACAATGATTTAATGACAAATTATGATTTTATTATGCATTAAAACTATATGGGTGAACTCCAGGATGCAAAATAGTAATAAGTCTAACTAATGCAAAGCAAAATAGTAGATAGTGGAGAAAGAATGCAAACTCAAGGCACTGATTGCCCCCAATGTTGACTATAGTCAAAATCGTCTCGAATTGGTGCGTGATCGTCCAAGATTGTATAGGATCGTCTGTGACGATCTAAGCTTGCTCCGGCTGAAGAATGACAAAGTTCCTGTAAGAAAATTTGAAAAGGGACAAAGGCAAATAGTAGTCTAAGACATTCTAATGCATGTAAAACTCGAAGTGCAAAAAAATTCAGCCAGGGGAATGTCAAGGGGAGGGCCTAAGATTAAATAGGCACATGAAGGAGGTTGGGAGGTTGGAGATCATCCCAATTTGGGAGATCTCCAACGGGGGAAGTCTCTAACCGTGCAGACACGCTTTTGCCCAGGTTAGAGACGTTGTTGAAACAGAAGCTAATTATGAAAAATTAGTTTTGGGATGAAATTGTCTGGACATTCTAGTCCAGACGAAATCGTCCGATCTGAGGTGATATCGTCTGATCGGCGATGATATCATCCAACGGTCACAACAAATCCTAAAAATGGCATGGAAAATGAGGAAAGTGGTTTAACAGGCGGTTAACGGGCGGTTCGGGGTTAAAATTTGAATTTGAATTATTACTAAGGTAATTTTAATTATTTTCTAAGGTTTACTGCGCCAATTTTAGGGTGCTACATTTTGCCCCCTCTTTAGCGAATTTTTTGAAGAAAATGCGTTAAAGATGAGTTCTTCTCAATCTAGGAGAAAGCAAAAATTATTCCCATTTTTAGGCGACAATTCTAGGTCGAATCGTACGACAGCTTACTATGGTGCCCCCTCCGTGTTTTTACCCAAATCGAACGTTTGAGGTAAAAACGTGGAAAAGCAAAATTTTAAAAATGTTTTTAATTATTTTTGAATAAAATTAAGAAAAATAGGGTAAAACCCTAATTCATTATTACTGTTCATTTTCCTGGTTTCTAGAGCTCTGCAGACAAGATGGTCGAGACAGCGCACAGATCGATAGAGGTCCGACGCGGGCTATGGGTAAGGGTCCAAACTTAATTTAGAATGCTTTAATTTTGAATTTCATGCTTTTTAGATTAATTTTGAATGATTGTTGAGCATCGTAGCCATTTTTGGGCCATCGACGTCGTCGGGACGAAATCGTCTCGATTTCACCAAAATCATCTCGATATCATCGATTTTGTCCAAGGGCGAAATCGGCGATATGGGGACGATTTCGTACAATAAGGGACGATTCCCTCTTGCAAAATCAAAGATGAATTTGCTCAAATTTTGGACGATATCGTCCAATAGTGGACGATATCATCATTTGTATGAAAGTGAACTTATTTTACTTGCATTTTTAATCATTGTTTTATTAATGATTTTTATTGTTTTGTTGTTTATGTTGCAGAGAGGATTATTAAAGAGTCGAGAATGGAAATAAGATGGGCTGAAGGATGACTTGGCCGCTCTATCTCAGGCAGAGCGAGATCAGTTGGCTCAAGTCAGCTTACAGCACGTGGTAGATATGCCACAGGTTTCTACAGATATGGGGCTATTGATAGCCCTAGCAGAGAGGTGGTATCCGGGTTCTTCTTGTTTCCGGTTACCGACAGGGGAGATGACTCCCACATTGGAGGATGTATGGAGGATTTTGAGGATCCCCATACAAGGACGGCTAATAACTCCCACGGCCAATCAGGGCCATGCGATGATGCGACTGTGCGGAGATCCGAGCTTCGCCTTGGAGAAGGGCAGAGTGAACATCGAGTCGCTATGCCAGATGCCTGGGGCATCTAGGCTGACACGAGTTTTGGTTGGGGTGGTAAGTGGTCTGCTGCTATGCCATCAGAGTGGATGTAGACTACCATGGCTACTAACAGATGTGGTCTACGACATGAGAGACCACGGGTATAGGTTTGCTTGTGGGAGCTTTGTACTATATTGATTGTATAGGATCCTATATGGGGTCATATACAATGGCGACCGATGTCTAGTCATGACATCACTACTGTAGGTTTGGTCTTTGGGAGCACATTACGATGCAGAGGCCGGTAGGGCTCCCACTAATAGGGATTGATAGGGAGAGGCCCCGAGTTTTCTACTTGTGGCTCCGAAGAGGGTCACAGTGGCGGATAGATCTGCCAATGTCTCGGAGACTACTTGATGACCTTGTCTCCGACCAGATCACCTGGAGGCCTTGGAGAGATCATCCAGGGTGGGCCGAGGACAAACAGGAGCTGGCTCACATTAGGCAAACCTATTGGTTGAGGATGGAGAGGGGAGAGGTGGATATCCACTGCTATGACTGAGTTTTGAGGCAGTTTGGTCTACAGCAGGGGATCCCATCTCTCAGGGACTGAGTTTCCTTGGACCGTTCAAGATAACACTATAGTCAGCGGGGCTCCAGATATGCAACGCTTCTGGAGTCAAGACACAAACGATGTCCCCATACAACCAGTGGATTGTGACGACGCTGGGGTTGCTGATGGCTACGATGCCTGGTATGTAGGCATCCGCCCTCCTCGAATGACAAGGGCCCAGGGTTCAATTCATGCAGTTGTGCGTCGGATGGGGAGGCAGTGCCAGGTGGCCATTAAGGCACATAGGGTCATGGTGGGAGAGAGCAGAGGAGGCCACAGGCTCAACAGAGGCCACGATAGCAAGAGAGGAGGGAGGAGAGACCCCCTTCTCCACGGAGAGAGAGGCCACCATCGCTTGATAAGGGCAAGGGTGTCGAGGTAGGAGAGAGTAGCGAGATGGCTACTCTTCGGGCGAAGACTATTTGTCTCTAGGCTCAGGTGCAGTCCTTGCAGGATGAGGCTGCATGACATCGAGAGGAGGCCACACAGCTTAGAGATGAGGTCGCATGCCTTAGAGCACGGAGCGAAGGGGTGAGCACTCGGGACCTAGGATGGGCTATTGCCCAGATCACATTCTATCAGATGTTATACTACCATATGGTGCTAGAGGGGCAGAGGTTACCGCTGTTGGCTCCCATTATGGAGCCTGTCATGATGAGGTCATCGAGGACATCATCACGATCAAAGTCTAGGACTCATAGCACCACACGGACTACGATGGGGACACCTCGTCCACCTCAGGGCGGGGGAGGAGATGAGGCTGAGAGCTCGAGGGGTTCTCGAGGCTAGCTGCTACAGACTGCACTATACAGATTGATCCATAGTGTTTATTATTTTTGATAGAGGATTGAGTATGCCGAGGTACAGATTGTGGCATACCGATCCAATTTTGAGATGATGTATATATTTTTGATATATATATAGATGAGATATTTTTGATCATATGACTTGTCTTATGTGTTTGTATGATGCTTTAATGTTTTGGTGTGATTGATTTGATGATTCATGTAATTATGTCATTTGGAAATATTATGGTTTGAATGTCATGCTTTTAAAATTTAAATGAAATAATTTGATGTAAACAAATTGGTTGTTTGTGGGAGATTTTGATAAAAATAAAAGGGACTTCTAACAATAATTTCAAAGGACATTATCGCTATTATAGAACATTTCATGGAGTCGACGCTCGCTAGGTCGTCAAGATAATCCCAGTATAGAAATATTGTTAAAAGTAAAAGAGTGCTTAAGAGACTATCTTAAGACTTTGTGTTGTAATGATGGAGATGATGATGGTTTGATGATTTGTTTTCAGATTTTCATAAAAATAGTATGCATGAAATATTTTAAAATGATTTTTTCTAGGCATAAATTCCTAAGTGTGATAAAATGTTGAACAATTCCTTAGAATTTATACCATGGTTGCAATATTGAATTTGAACATAATGACATGAAATAGAACAAGTGTTCGTTTGTTTGCAAAGCATAATTGGGCAACATAATGATTTAAGTCATATGTTTTTTATGATTTGAAATAAATGGGAAATAAAATTAGTTCGATGGTTTGCGCTAGGCATAGAATTATAGATATAAACTTATACCATCATCGCAAAATCCAAAGAAGAAAATAATAGTTTTATTGCATGGTTGATTTTTAATTTTTTGAAAATAAACAAAAAATATGAAGATGAGGACTTATGCTAGGCATAAAATTCCAATTTTGGTTTTGGAACTATACCATCGTCACGAAAGTCAAAAGTTATATATAAATGTAACTTTATTGCATGTTTTTTTAAAAATGATTTTGATTTTTTTTTGGTAATGCATGTAGTTGTCTTTATACTAAACAACTGTTCTCAGAGAAGAAAATGAAATTATTCTAGACAATTTGCAAAAATATTTCAAAGTATCTTAAAGACAAAAGTTAGATTTATAAGGAATCCCATGTGCGTATGTGAGTTCATTTCCGATCTTGATTTATCATAATGATACACAAAATCTCTCAAATACAAATGTGTGTGCAATTGCATTATTCATTTACCAGTTTTGAGCAAGATAATTTGATACAAGTGATTTGAATTAACCAAATAAGTGTTCATTAACCATGATTTAGATGCATATAATCGTACCAAACTACTATGTAAGTCGGGTTATCAAGAGCTAGCTAATCCATAAGCAGACATAGGTCTATACAAAAGAAGGTCGCTAATGTGACAGACATATCACCACGCTAGGAGTTACCCAAGGCCAAGCGGGTTGGGCACAAACCACCTATTATGGGGCTTACCTCACAGTTTTCGAATAATTGAGAATTCCAAGGATTCAAGCTCATCAACCCTTCTTTTCTTTTCAATGGGTAGGGAAAGGGATTTTATTGCTTTTGCTTTTGCTTGTTTTGCTTTCTTTGCTTTTTTCTTTCTTTTCTCTTTTTTTTTTTGTATTTTTCTTTTTCGTATATTTTTCTTTGATATTTGAGATAATGCTGAAATAGTGCTAAGAGAGTACAAAATGATTCTGAAATAATGCTTCTTTTTCTCATGATTTTACTTGATTTTTCTTTTTCTTTTGCTTCCTATTCTAGGGATACTTGCTCGGATTAGTCTGTAGAGCAAGGGATTTATATTCCGGGTAGGGGTGAGCTTGTCCTTTTGTCAATTCTCAAAGATTCTAGACCATGTGCATGATAGGATAGCAGGGGAAACTTTTCGCTCAAGAAACCACTTCTACTATGTAGCATAGCATGGACATTACAAATATAATCATTTTATTGTGAAAGGATATACTTGGTTTAAGTAAATAACAAGATCAATTCTCTGTGCTCAAACTTTATTTAATTGAATTTTGTGGACTTTGATATAAGAGAGATTAGTAATCATACCAAATAAATCAAGATATTTATTCATGTGAATGTGAAAGTGCGGGATTCCAAATAAATGCTAATTTATCCAAAATAATTTGAAAATATAACTGCAATACTTCACAAATTGAGAGGTACAAAGATAAAAGATGTTTTTGAAGATTTTGATGATTTTGGATGTTTTTGGTGTTTTTATATTTTTAAGTTTATAAATTGAAAGAAATATAAGATAGTGGTTTTTTTGAAATATTTTAAACAAATATATACAATGATGAAATGACCAATTTTTTATGCATAGTAACGTTTAAGATGCAAAATGTTCATGGGTTCTTTTAAATCTTTACCATCTAAGGTAGATAATTTGTATGCTCCCGATTCAAATTTAGCAGTGATAATATATGGTCCAAGCCAGTTGGGTTCAAATTTACCTTTAAGGTCTTTAGTTGCATTAGTATTTTTTTGATTTTCTTTTAAAACAAGGTCGCCAACCTCAAAGGATCGATGACGAACTTTCTTAGCATATGATCTTTTAAGCTTGTTTTGGTAGGCACAAAGATGCTCCAAAGCATTGATGCGCTTTTCATCTAGGAGTTCCAGCTGACTGAGTCTGCCAGCTCGATATTCATCTCCTACTTCGGTATCTTGAAGTAGTAGAGCCAAAGAAGGAACTTCTAATTCAAATGGAAAAATAGCTTCAACACCATAAACCAAGACAAAAGGTGAAGTACCTGTGGGAGTACGAACGCTAGTGCGATATGCCCACAAAGCTGGATATAATTGAATGTGCCAGTCGTGGCCAGATTTATTGACCAATTTTTTGAGAATTTTGATTAAGGTTTTGTTAGAAGCTTCTGCTTGGCCATTACCCTGAGGATAATAGGGAGTGGACCAGCGATGTTGAATCTTATATTTTGGCATAATTTCTTAACATATTTATTTTTTAAACAAGTTCCATTATCAGAAATGAGATTGGCAAGAATTCCAAACCTACAAATAATTTGATTAAAAATAAATTTGGAAACTTGTGTTCCAGTGCAAGAAGCTAAAGGCATAGCTTCAACCCACTTCGTAAAATAATCAGTGGTGGTTATGATGAATTTGTGTCCATCAGATGACACAGGATTAATTTTGCCAATAATGTCTAAGCCCCATTTTGAAAAGGGCCAAGGAGATGAAATAGCCTGCAGTTCTTGTGTAGGGGCATGGACAAGGTCAGCATGTTTTTGGCACTTGTCGCAATGGCGCACATAATCATGTGCATCATTCTCCATGGTAGGCCAAAAGTATCCTATCCTAAGGATCGTTTTAGCAATGACACTTCCACTGAAGTGTCCTCCACAAGATCCATCGTGGGCTTCACTCAAAGTTAATCTGGATTCTTCTAAATTCAAACATCTCAATAGGATACCTTCAAAAGATCTCCTATATAAATTATTTCCAATTATTACAAATCGACTTGCTTGTCTATGTAATAACCGACACTGGTTTCTATTAGAACTGGTAGGGAAAGTCCCATTGTGAAGAAAATCAAATATACCCATATACCAAGGTTTAGGAGTAGTTTCATTGATTAGAAACACATCCAAAGGTTCTAAGCATGACTTATTTGAAGCGGGTTCCTGGAGTCGACAAATAATTATGGTGGCATATTCGTCATCTAACTCCAAGGGCAGAAGAGATGTAGCTGCGGCCATAGCATCAGCCGCACGGTTGCTAGTTCGAGGAATAGCTTCCAAGGTAACTTGATCAAATAGAGATATTAATTGTAAAACATATGCTTTATATGGGCACAATTTATCATCTCTGGTCTAATAAACTTCATTAATTTGGTTTATAACAAGTTGAGAATCACCAAAAACTAGCATATGTTTAATTTTTAGCGCCAAGGCAGCTCATAATCCAAGGATTAGAGCTTCATATTCAGCAGTATTATTGGTGCAAGAAAATGTTAATTTAAAGGACAAAGGTATAATGTGTTTTTGTGGAGATATTAAAATAATACCTGCACCAGCCCCACTCATGCATCGGGCTCCATCAAAGTATAAGGACCATTGTTCAACATGGTCTGCCTCTAATTGAAAGCATTCATCAAGAAACTCAATGATGAGGGGATGGGTAGACTCTAAGGGTGTAGTAGCTAATTGATCTGCTATGATTTGACCCTTAACAGACTTGTGTCCTATAAACGTGAGTTCAAAATGTATCGTTCCAAATTTTCCACACCCTTACCTTCAGGCTAAAGGATCCGCACTCAAAAGGGGGATGCAAAAATGATGGGACAATACCTCGGACTGAGAGGCCTTGCGAAGGTCCCACCTCTTGGGGGAGGTGTATAAAGGTGAATTTTTGATAGATGGTGGGTTCACCAGGAAAATTTTGAATGGCAGTTTCCATGCCTAGGTTGGGAATGTGTTTGATGTGTTCAGTTTTATCTTTAATAATTCAAATCCTAGGTTTGGCAAAATGAATCTAAAATGTTCTATATGAAATGCAGATTTAAATGAATACAGAAAATAGATTTGAACAGAAAATACAGGAAATATACTAGATTAAAAAGCCATATCTGATCCATATGTCTGATGGAGGTTCTGATTTTTGAAGCAGTTAGGATCACCTCTTATATGACAGGATCATCTGCGATCAGACAAGATCATCTGAGATCTGACGAATTCGTCAGACGAATTCGTCAGAGACCTATAATCATAGAAATAGATATAAAATACCAGAAATGCAACTATTCCAACAGAGGGCAATGATGTAGAATGACAACAATAATATTAAACTGATAATTATAAACAAAAATATGAGTGCATTACAATGATTTAATGACAAATTATGATTTTATTATGCATTAAAACTATATGGGTGAACTCCAGGATGCAAAATAGTAATAAGTCTAACTAATGCAAAGCAAAACAAGTAGATAGTGGAGAAAGAATGCAAACTCAGGGCACTAATTTCCCCCAATGTTGACTGCAGTCGAAATCATCTCAAATTGGTGTGTGATCGTTCGAGATTGTACAGGATCGTCTGTGATGATCTGAGCTTGCTCCGACTAAATAATGACAAAGTTCCTGCAAGAAATTTTGAAAAGGGACAAAGGCAAACAGTGGTCTAAGACATTCTAATGCATGTAAAACTCAAAGTGCAAAAAACTTCAGCCAGGGGAATGTCAAGGGGAGGGCCTAAGATTAAATAGGCACATGAAGGAGGTTGGGAGGTTGGAGATCATCCCAATTTGGGAGATCTCCAACAGGGAAGTCTCTAACCGTGTAGACACGCTTTTGCCCAGGTTAGAGACGTCGTTGAAACAGAATCTAATTATGAAAAATCAATTTTGGGATGAAATCGTCCGGACGTTCTGCTCCAGATGAATTCGTTCGATCTGAGGCGATATCGTCTGATCGACGATGATATCGTCCAACGGTCACAACAAATCCTAAAAATGGTGCAGAAAATGAGGAAAGCGGTTTAACAGGCGGTTAACGGGTGGTTCGGGGTTAAAATTTGAATTTGAATTATTACTAAGGTAATTTTAATTATTTGCTAAGGTTTACTGTGCCAATTTTAGGGTGCTACAGTTACCCATGTCTTTATTTTCTATCATATGGAGGTTTAAGGTTTAAGTGGATAATATTAATTCTCCATCAATTTATTCTAGTTTGATGCTTTGTTAATCTTTATTGAAGTTGCCTTTAATGAGAAGTTTTATTGTGTTGTAGGCGCAGGAGCTTGTAAATAGTAAGTGGCCCGATCTTCGAAGCCATATCCTGGATCCTGAGGCAACGATGTAGACTAAGGCCCTCACATGGTAAAGTGAGTGTGGACCAAAAGTATGATATTTGAGACATGCACAAACACCAACGTGGATGGGCATGATAGGGCAAAAGGATATACAAGGTAAACATAGACCCATGTGGGCTATCTATAAGATGTACATGACATGTTCACATGATGTGGAAGAAAAACTTTGGTGGATTGGTGATAATATGTATGCACTAATGTGAGCAACCAACATATTGGCTTGGAATAGTCTAACATGGATGATGTGGATTACAAGGACCTAGACAGATGGTAAATCCAAATAGAAGGCATATTGGATAGAAATATATGATATGACATTAGGTCATGGGATGATGAGGATGATGGGAACAACACATACCAAATAAAAGTCAAGTCTAAAAATGAATATTAATTCATAATGAAGTATGCATAACTTGCAAAACATAGACGTCCAGGCTACACAGTTCGAACCGAAGAACTAGCCAATTGGAAGGGTGCATGGTTGATTTCACTGATATTCATATTTGAGAGCATGCATAATGTGAAAGGGGGTGTCACAGTAGTGGATAGTGGTATTTGTACTACAAGAAGTGGTGATATAGCAAGCGATGGCATGTGAGACTCCAGTGTAAATTTTAGTGTGGACAATTTCAAGCATCGAAAGGCCTCTAAACATTAAATTACCTAAAAAAGCATTAACCAAACCTAGATGTGATGAAAACCTCTAAATAGTGTGATGAGACTACGCACTATAGCAATTTTGGTAGTGAAGGTAGCAGAGGTTGCGGTAATCAACGATTTAGCAGCAGATTAACATTGGGTATCTTGATAGTGCGAGAAAGAAAAAAATAGCTCGTAATGCATGCAAAACAAATGTGGGGTCCATGTTGATATGAAGACATGAGGAAATATAGTGATGAAGATGACAGAGTTGGTTTACTAATGGAAATAATGCATGAAGAGAAAATCATAGAAAATCCTAGCAAATGGGGCATGTATGACAATAAACATACAGGTTATCCATAGTGCAGTGGATGAACAGATTTACACAATGTCTATGTGGCAGAGTGTACGATGGTGAAATAATTTACCATCAAAGCATAACTCAAATAGAAGTATTGATGTTTATTTGGATCGTACAATTGGGAATGATGGATAGAATGTAAAAATAGATGCATTAGCAAGTGATATCACGAAGGATAAGCTAGATAGCAACGATTATCATGGATGTACCATGTATTTCGTATCTCCCTAATACATGAAAAATGGAGTCTACAGGTCTCACATCGACTAGTTTTATTGGTTATTGATTTCCTGTCATAAAACAAGAAAGCAAAAAGGAAAACAATAAAACTTCAAGCAACCAATATGGAAAACCAATGACTATGTAGCTAATGTCGAATGAGTTCATGCTACAAAATGATGTCAAGTAGTAGGGTTACTATGTTCGAGGTATCCATGAGATGGCATTTTGATGAGTGGTACTAGTTGTGAATTTGAGACAAATTGTTGGTGAGGTTAAAGAAATTTGTAGATTATCATGGTGGCCATTTCACTACAAGATATTTATGAGTGATATCAGACCATGTAGCAAATCTAGGAAAGACAAATGTGAAGCCTCTCCTCCATGGTTGGTCATTCATTTATATTAACCTTATACTCACGGTCATCAGTAATTCAAAGGACTGGTCATCATAGATTGAACTCCATGCTTTTAAACCAAAATAACTTTTTTGTGGTTCTTGTGTTTGAATCCATGGCACTGGGAAGCCATGATAGTCAAATGTTACAAGTGTTAATTGGGTATTGAGGAATATTTATTTACATATGGATGATCCATCACAATAGTCCCCACGTGGGACTCGTTGTTACTAATAACTGATAGACTAGTTATGTCCAAAATGGTATGGTTGAATATGCCCTAACAAGGACTATGCCTAGCAAATATGGGATGGTACTAAAGCAAACATGAAAGCAAGGAAAGGTATCCATAACGTAGGCTTATCTGGAGTGGAAACAAGACAAATGGTTTGAAATTAGAAAGTGAGAATGAACAGGTGGTGCTTAATGGAGAAATGGGTTACAAATACTAATAAGGAATGCTTACAAATGAATTATTTGGAAGGTATTAACAAGGAAAACAAAAAGAAACCAAATAAAAAATAAAAGAAGGGTCTTTGAGAAACAGAAAATGAAATGAAAAGGCTTTATGGGAAACTTTAAATCCATCATCAAAAGAAAACACAAGGGTTGGACATTTTCAGAAGTGAATGCTAGAAATCTGCTATAACAGGGACATTATCTTCCTATTTTTTATGTAAAATACTGCAAAATTTTGCACTTTATTAATAAGATTAGAGGAGACTTTTTTATGAACGTTTTGATTTAATATATATTTTTCCCATCTATTTTTTTAGGCTTATAGGTAATGTTTAATGCATTGTAATGGTTTCATTGTCAAATATCTTGAAACATATATTTATTTTATGTTCCTTAGAAGCTTGCACCTAATTCACTTCAGACTATACAAATGCAACTTCGGGTGAATTGGGTTTACGTTCAAAAATTCTCACATCTTCGGTTTTGCAGGATAAGATCACATCACACTGCTATTTGTTTTTTTCTTAATGTTTTTAGCGTTCTTGTCCATTTCCAAACTTTTATTTTATTTTTCTAACCTTCCATTTTTGGAGTTTTTTTTAACTTTGGCAATTAAAATAAAAATAAAAATAAAAAAAAATTCCAAAAATGGATGCACAGGTGTGAAGAGTAAGCTTTAACACTTAATTTAGAACATTTCAATTTCATTTTGAAGTCATTTTGAAATTATAAAAATTATTCAAAGTTTTTGTTTTATAAGGAATTTTGTAATTTCAAAATTTGACATAATTTCACGTTTTGAAGTTAAATCAGATTTCAAGCTTTGCAAGTTTGTTTTGCAATCAATAAATTAATTTCCTTTAATGAAAATCACATTTTCATTAAAGGGGAGTGATTTATATGGCATTTCAAATGCCATGGTTTTTAGAGCAATAAATTAACTTTTGTTTATGGAAATCATAATTTCATCAAAGGGGCAATTTCTATGATATGTCATAGGCTATTTCATTTACCAAGTTATTCATGTAGGTTAAAAACTTTCATGTTCAAAGCAACATAAAATGAATCCTTTCATCATTTAAGATTCACATTTAGAGATATATTTTTATCTTCTATTTCATACTTAAAGTAGGGTTTAATACAATATAAAACTTATTTAAAATCTGCTTAACCAAAAGAAGATAAAATATACCTAAAATACTTCAATATAAAATGAACTAAGGCTTTACATCATGGTCTTATGAGGGTCAATCACATTTTTCTTTCCTTTTAAGTTTCATGAACAATCACTAGTATAGCAACAAAATAATACCAACATATGCCCCTTATTAACAGTTACTTGCAAATCTTTAAGGTATTCCTAGCAGTCATTGGACACATCTTCACAAGATTACAAACACACATTAAGTAAAAGGAACCTTGGAGAAATTTCTATTTCTTTGCAAGAGAGGATTTTCTAATCAAAATCCTAACTGTGATGGTGATTTTACAATTGGGCAAAATTTCCACTCTTTCTTCCTTCTATATGCTTTCTCATTAGAAAATACAAACCAAACTAATAGTCAAATCACACGTGAGTACTCAACAAGACTCCAAGGGATATATTACATACTTAAAATGATAGAGGTATGACATGTGGATAGATTAAAATATTTTTTATTTCCTTTATAAGACAAAGGAATACCTAGATAGGTTGGTGGAACTTTTCAATTTAAAACCCTAAAATATCCACAATAATTTTTTATAAATATATGGTAGTGTTATTGAAAAATCCTATTTTTTTTAGTGTTAATATTTATTTTCATAACAAAACCATATATAGACCCCTTAAAAAGATTAAAAATAAAAAAATATATAAGCTAAGTATTACTAAGGTTTAAAGCAACATTGAAATAGGTGAATTGAGATTTTTAGTTTTTGATTGAGCAATAAACTAAATTAAGATCATTACTTATAGTAAAACCCATAATTAAACTCTTCAAAAAGATAAATTATGATAAAGAGATATATTAAAACAATTAATTAAAAAAAAAACTATTTAGGATGGGGGCTTACTTAAAATAGGGGAGGGGCTATATTAAGAAAAGTAAAATTTTAAATAAAGGGAGTGGCAAATGGGTTTATATTAGAAAAATAATAAAAAAAATTAAATTATAGGGGGGATTCCATGGTGTGTGGGTGGATGAGGAGGTAGAGGTGGTCGGGATATGGGAGGAGGGGTGACAAAGGTGACTTAGGAGTGAGGGTTTTGCATGAAAGTATCATTATATAAGACTAATTTTGAACAAAGATATGCTCATGCAAAGTCTAGGCCTGCCAAAAAAAATGATTTTACCAAGACTAACACATGCTTACATATTGGCCTAGGTGATAAGGGCCCATCCTAGGTGGTAGTCTTAGCAAGGCTATTAGAGGCCTATAATATTTTTTTACAGGAAAAGGGACAACTTCAGAGGGCTAGAAAAGGGATCAAATGAATGATATTTTGGTGAAAATTATAGATCTAGGTAATTTTTGAACATACACACACACATATTTGAGGGGGGTTCATATGATTTATTATTTTTTCAATTTTTAGTAAACATGGATATGTTTTGAAAATAAATAACAGGTTAACTACTTGATTGTGGTGATATGGAGGGAAGAAAGTAGAGAGGGGAGGGCTCTGGTCCCTCCCCTGCTCCCCCTCCCATGGCTCTTGGTTCCTGCCCAGTCCCTGGCTCAACCCAGGTCATCCCTCCCGGGGAGTGGTTGTTTGCAGATGATCTCCTGGGGGAGATCCTTCTCCACTATCTGCGCCCCTCCCGGTCGGCTAGGGTTTCCTTGGTTGTTTTTTTGGACTGGTGCTTCCCAGGGATCCCTGTTTGGTTGGGGATCCCTTCCCTTTTTCCCTCAGGCTTCCCCCTGGGGTTTTTTGCAGGTTATTCGCGTGGATCTGGTCCCCTGCGTTTCTCGATGCGGTGGAGGTGACGGTTTAGGGTTTGGACAGCTTCCCCCTTTTTCTTGTGAATCCTCGACAAGCTCTGTGCTTGGACGGGATTCTTGGTCCCTGCTGCTGGGATCCTCTCTTATTTTCTCGGGGCGGGTTCCTTGTGGTGCAACTCTCTAGTCACTTCCTGATGGGCTGGATCCTCTCTGTGCTGGCTGTCGGCTTCCTGTAGGATGGCTCTCGCTGAACGGAATGTTTTCTTGGTGGGCGGGATGGTTTCTCCACAAGGTGGGATCCGCAAAATCCGTCGGTTTTTTCACGAGGCAGGATCCTTATTTCTGCTGGTTTCCCGGATGGCGGGATTTCCCTATTGCTTCCCACTAGGCGGGACTGTTTGTGGTGGTTTTGACTGCTTCCCACGAGGCGATATTTTATTGTAACGGTTTTTCTTTGCTTCCTGCTGGGTGGGATCTTCTCGATGGTGGTTTTTGGCTACTCCCCGCTGGGTGGGATCTCCAAAACTACTTTCTTTCTTTTTTGTTTGTTTCCCACTGAGAGGGATTGTTTCATGCTTACCGTTACCGCTGGGCAGGATTTCTGTTTTGGTGTTCGGTTTCAAGGGATTGATGCCCTAGGCCCATTGCTTATGTAATCAGGTTTTGGGATCCTTGTTAAAACCCGCTGTAAATACAAACACTACTTACCAAAAAAAAATAACAGGTTAACTACTCCAGTGGAGATCATGGAAAGATTCTTGGATATGGAGGCATCATCCTTAGTTGGCAAGTTTTTGGGAGGAAGGCCGGACATTGAGACTATTCTCTCATGGGCCGCGACAAAGTGGAAATCTTCAAGAAGCTTAGAAATCGTAGCCATGTCAAGAGGTTTTTTTATGATAAGACTCAACAACAAAGATGATGCACAGTGCATATTGAAAGGTGGACCTTGGTTTCTAGGAAGGCGTAGCCTCTTTCTGAGGAAGTGGGGGGAGGATTTCAACCCTGATAAGAAGAACATTAATATAGCACCCATTTGGGTCCGCTTACCAAACCTCCCAGCCTAGTTTGTTAATGAGTACTGGCTTAGTGGCATAGCAAATACAATAGGAGAGCTCGTGGCAATAGACCATTCAACCTGGAAAAGGACTAGACTGACGCATGCCAGGATCTGTGTAAATGTAAACTTGGATTCTGATCTACCTTCTCAGGTGGAACTAGCATATGGAGAGTTTCTAAGGATTCAACTTGTGGAGTATGAGAACAAGGTGGCATTTTTTAGCGTGTGCAAAACCCAGGGCCACCTTCAAGCCCAATGTCTGACAATAACTGCAAACAAGGAATCCATGATCAAAATTTTTCTGGGGAAAGCTAATGGGAGAGGGATCCCAAAGTTTCAATGACCGCATCTTAAATTTGAAGGATACAGACAAGTTAATAATAACTAGGCTAACCAAGCCAACACAGAACTGGTAAAAATCCAAGAGAAACGAAAGCAACATAATGAGGGAGGCAAAAATCATAAGGTATGTAATAAAGATCCCAGCTTGAACATGTTTGATATCCTAGCAAATCTAGAAGTTGAAAAATAAAATAGTAAGGATGATACCATCAGTTTCAAGTTTCCTGAAACCCTAGACTCCCCATCCAAATCGGGACCATCCACATTTATGACAAAAATCCCCAAAAGCTATGCTCAAAATGAAGAAAAATTGCTAGGTCATTTCAGTTTAAACATGGAAAAAATAGAGTCAAGATTCGAAGTTGTGGAAACAAGAGGCAAGAATTTAGCTCCTAATCCGGTAGTGGAGCAAATTATCCCTTATCAGACGAGCCCAACGGTAAAAGGTTCCTTGAAGGAAAGCCCCCTGTTTAGGAACCATATAAGAGAGGTGAACCAAAACAAGGCTGACGATGAAGAGGGAATTGAAAACCCTTAAAATGAGGAAGAAGATTCAATCCCTAGACTATCACAGTATATGCCCCCTCATTTCAGTCCAAAACAGACTAGAAGCACCACCAAGCCTCTGATAGATTATGGAAGTGAAAGAAATAAAGGGAGAATATCTACAACAGAGCACTATAGAATGAGAATCAATGAAGAAATTGCAAATGAAAAGCAAAGAACATTGTTACAGCAAGCTATTTCTGTCCAGGATAATAGTAAAATTGACAAACCCCCTTTGGCTCAGGGAAGGGGGCGGGGAAAAAATATCAAACAGTCTAAATGAAGGTTCTCTCATGGAATGTGAGATGCCTAAACGGCCCACCAAAACAAAGGATGGTGAAGTCTATAAGGAAGGATTGGAATCCTACTATTATTTTTCTTCAAGAAACCAAAACAGATGCGGCACAATCAACACTTATAGCTAGAAGAATTTGGAAGCAAGGGGAAGTGGCATTTCAACAGGCGATAGGAGCATCTGTGGGCCTCATGACCTTATGGGATCCTATTAAAATAGAAGGAAGTATTATTCAGGTAAATGAAAGAGTCTTAAGCATATTATTTCATGATTTTGATACTAATAATAATTGGATTATGTCAAATGTTTATACCCCCACCTCTGTCCAAGGGCGGTCTGAACTGTGGGAGTTTTTGAGGCATTTGAGCCAAACTTTTAAAGACATTGCTTGGGTGATTTGGGGAGATTTAAATACCCCCATTTACCCATCTAATAAAAAGGGAGGATCTGGGTTACCCTCAAGGAGCATGGAGGACTTCAATGAATTCATTAACACAAATGAATTGATGGATGTAAGACTAAAAGGAGCCAAATTTACATGGAGTAACAAAGGATAGGAATTTAGCTGATTCAAGAAATTTTGGATAGATTTTTTTTATCCAAGGAAGCTACAACAATGTTTGGTGATTCAGCATCACAAGCTCTTCCTAAATGCACTTCAGACCATAATCTTATTCTATGGGAGGCATTTCAGGCTAACTCCTTTAAAAATCCATTCAGATTTCTGTCAATATGGGTTAAACATCCGAAATTAAAGAAATGAATAGAGGAATGGTGGCAGCAGCCTATCCAGAGAAGTTCTTCCTTAAAACTATCTCAAAAACTTAAGATGGTTAAAAACAACCTTAGAATATGGAATAAGGAAGTCTTTGGAAATATTTTTGAGAATAAGAGAGCAGTGGGGGAGAAAATGAGAATAATAGAAAGCAAAATCCAAAATGGAACCTATGATGAGGCGACAAGGACTGAAGATAAGGAAACCTTTTGTGAGTTTTATAATATTTTAGCTTGTGAGGAGATGTATTGGAGGCAGAAATCAAGGGCATTATGGCTAAATGAAGGGGACTCTAATTCAAATTTTTTCCATGTTACCACATTGAGCAATAGAAGCAATAATAATATTATAAATTTAACTAAGGTGGATGGATCCTCAACTCAAAACATTCAGGAGATCAGGGACGAGGTTGTTAATTTTTCAGTTCATTGTTGGGTGAAGAATGGGCCTGTAATGCCCAAGCAAAGGACTCTCTCCTTCAATTCATTCCACAAATCATTGATGAAATGATTAATGAGTCTCTTACAGCATCTTTTTCAGATGAAGAGATCAAGGAGGCTTTGTTTAACATGGATCCTAACAAAGCTCCTAGGCCGAATGGGTTTTCACCGTGGTTTTTCCAAGTTTATTGGGATATTGTTGGAGCAGAAGTTATTACTGCAATCAAGGAGTTCCAAAGTTCAAATCATATTCCAAGGGGTTTCAATTCAACTTTCATTGCTTTGATCCCTAAAGTCCCCAACCCCAAGACTATGGTTGACTTTAGGCCGGTTAGCTTGTGTAATATATCCTATAAAATTTTATCCAAAGTTTTAGCCAACCGTTTGAAGAAAGTTCTATTGGTTATCATTGAATAAAGTCAAGGAAGTTCTGTACAAGGAAGATCAATCTTAGATGGATTTATTACTATTCATGCAGCTCTTCATACAACCGCTCAGACCAAAAAATCAATCATGGCTTTAAATTTAGACATGAACAAAGCTTATGACAGGATAAATTGGGAATTCCTAGAGGTAGTTTTATTAAAATTTGGCTTCAACATGAAATGGGTCAAGTTAATAAGAGAGTGTATTTCTAAGCCTTGTTTTTCAGTTTTGGTTAATGGGTCTACTATAGGTTTTTCAAAGCAAATGTGGTCTAAGACAAGGAGATCCCATAAGTCCTATGTTGTTCATCATCATAGTTGAGACCTTGGGAAGAACCATTAAGGCAATAGCAATAGCTGGACTCATATTAGGTATCAAGGCCACGTCGCTAACTACCCCGATGACACATCACCAATTTATTGATGATACATTGCTAGTGACTTTGGCTTCTGTGGTTGAGGCAAGAAGGATTAAAAATATTCTCATAATGTATGAAGAAGCGGCTAGACAAAATGTGAATTTTGATAAGAGCAAACTTTATTTCATCAATACCCCCATTCCCAGGTAAAACAGCATAGCAAGGATCATGGAATGTCAGATTGCATCCCTTCCCACCTCCTATTTAGGTCTTCCCCTGTTTATGGGGAAACCTGAAGGATCAATGTGGAACATAGTTCGGAGAGGATCCAAAAAAATCTAGCAAGTTGGAAAGGACATCTGTTATCTCAAGCAAGCAAAGTAGTTTTAACTATGGCTTCACTTCAAAGTATACCTGTTTACTTCCTATCAGTGTTCGAGCTCCCGACAAGGTGTATCACAAAATTGAGCAACTTCAAAAAAAAATTTCTTTGGTCAGGGACTGAGGATAAGAAAAGGATCCATTTAGAAGGTTGGAACAAGGTTTTCAAACCTAAAGCTGATGGGGGGTTAGGATTGAGGAGAGTTGCTCATCTCAATACAGCTTCATTAGCCAAACAAGCGTGGCGGTTATTGACTAAGGTCGATAATGAATGGAATGCCATAGTTAGGAGGAAATACCTCCAAGATGTGAACTTCCTTAATGACAACTTAGCAAGCAAGGGGTCTACCTTTTGGAAGGCAATCCTCATGAGCAGGGATCTTGTCAAGAAAGGTCTTATATGGATTCTAGGAAATGGGCAAACAATAGGCTTTTGGAAGGATCGATGGGTGAGAGCTGAGGAGTTATCCCAGAATCCTCGTTTGGCTAGGATTCAAGAGCATATGGAGCAGCATATTGGGAATAAGGTTGCAAATTATATGTGGCGAGGATATAAATATCAACGGGTGGAAACACATCGAGTACATGGTTTTGAAGCGAGTCCGAAGAGATTTATAACATTTTAACTCAAGCAAATTATTCCCTCTGGAGAGGATGAAGATCACATTGTGTGGGCTGAGACTGAAAGTGGTGACTTCACAGTTAATTCTGCCTATAATTTGCTTCTCAATGTGGAAGCTCAACAATTTCAACATTGTTTAGTTTGGATCAAAGGCTTAATTCCTAAAATATCCTTTTTTCATGGTTGGTGATTCAAGGAAAAATCCTCACTATGGATAATATGTTATCCAAAGGTATGGTTATTGCTAACCGTTGCTATATGTGTAGGGCAGGATGGGAGACAACCCAACACTTGTTTCTGGAGTGTCCGATAGCGGAGTCCATCCTTGATGAACTTTTCCAAGCCTTTAGGATCTCGTGGGTTAAGCCTGCTCTTATATCCAAAGTGTTCCATCAATGGCCTCAACCCTTTGTTAGCCTAAAACTTAAGTACCTATGGAAAATATGTTGGCATCATTTTCTTTGGTAGATTTGGTTAGAAAGGAACCATAGGGCCTTTAAGGATACCATTCACAACTAAAAAACCATCCTCAACAGGATTATTGTCTTTACGAAAGAAAACCTTAGCACCTTAGTGGATGATAACCACTCAATTCCTCCCCAAGAAAAATAATTAGCTCGGGCCTTAGGTATTGAGGACAAACCTTCTATTCCTTTTCCCAATCCCAGAAATGGGATTTCTTGGGAGCCACCCCCCCAGGGTTGTTTTAAACTAAATTTTTATGGTGCAGCCAAGGAGAACCCGGGAAGAGCTGGAGCTGGAGGAATAATCAGGGATCATCAAGGAAATCTGGTCAAGGCCTTTACTGAACCATTGGGAATCAAAACTAATAATGAAGCAGAAGCTAGAGCCCTTTAGATAGGGTTGCAAGTAGCCCAAGCAACTCAAGGTAACTTGATGATTGAAGGTGATTCGATGAACATCATCAACTTGTTAACCAATGGCAAAAAACCTCCATGGAGAATCAAGGGAGTCATCCATGAAGTGAGGATCCTTTTTGTGGTAAGACATAACATGAGGGCTCGTCACATGTATCGTGAGGCCAACAAGTCAGTTGACAAATTAGCCAACATAGTGACATGGACACAAGGTGTGCCACGTGAAGTGGAAAACATTATAAGTCATGAAAAGAAACCAACCCATTAAGGATAAAGATGAATGGGTGTTCTTTCCCCATGGAGCTGGTAATAACTATGGGGTTTCCTCTAAATCATACCAAATTGGAAATGAAGGTAATAGGGTGTAAGCCTTGGAGGATTCTGACAGAGAATAGGAAATGGGCAAGCAATAGATTTCACAAGTGCAAAGTTCCAAACTTCAATTTCCTATCAATGTAAGTAATGTTTACAGTTATTTTTAGGTATGGGTGTGCCTTGTTAGTAAGGCATTGTAGGGGATTCAACATAAGTTCTGGTATGAAAGTTCCAAGGATGACTAGGATCTACAATCTTAGCAGAAGGTTGGATATGGTAATAGGTTTTGGGTTAACCTACAAAACCCGGTAATTAATGAAGACTTTTATTTACCAAAAAAAATATCCTAATTTGAAATGGTTATGAAAATGAATTAAAAAGTTTCTAAAAAATATCTCATTATGTAAGTTTACTTGTGTATTTTCATTCTAAAAAATGTATTTTTACTGATATTTAGACCACAAAAATGTATGCTCACTAGAGACTATATTAAAAATTGATTACTTTAAATAAAAATTTAATATATAAATAAAAGTAATAATATTTTAATTATGTTAAAGATATTTTTGTATAGAACACATCCAAAAATAATTGGTCTAAAAATCATCACATGCAAAACTTTGTCCCTCGTAATAGGTATGTTCTTATAAAAGTTCAAAAAAATAAGGACCTCAACAAAAACTCAATTTACTAGGTTTATCACTTTATTTATTATATTTCATTACTTTACACGTTGTTTCAATTATTAATAGAGCTATGACTTATTCCTTTTTGAGGTTGAGCTTATTGTATTTTTTAAAAATACGATGTTTTTAGAAGGACCAAGTTTGAGTCACAATACCATGCATTCACCTAAAGATGTACATGTAACAACCAATCAAATTTGTCCTAGATGACTCTTGTCCTCTAGTTTGTTGACTTATGAAGTTCTTGTATGGTATCAAGCAGGTGTGCAATGCTTGGTAATGAAGAATCCACTGCTTCTTTCATAGTTTTGGCTTTTGGTAGTGTGAGGAAGAGCATGATGTTTGCATGAAGCATCATGATGAATTCTTATTCTATTATATGTTGATGATATTTTTATCATGGAAATATCAACATCCTTGATTTAGAAGATGAATCTCTAACTTTATGATATTTCGAGATGATATATTTGGATCTTCAATTTTTTTGGGTATTCAAATTGAGCAATTACACTCTTAAATTACTATCTTGTAGCCTAATTATACCTTGGATCTTCAATAATGATTTAGGATGGAGGAGTGTAAGCCCATATGTATTCCATTTACTTCAAGCTTTAATATTAGACCATACTATTCTAATCCTATGACTGATGTCAATTTTTTTTATCTCTTATTGGAGGTCTTCTATACCTCACACATGCTGATTAGACCTCATTTTTGTATTTATCTAGGTATATACAAGAACCTTATGGGAGTCATTTGGCAATGACTAATCAAATTTTGTGGTATATTAGAGGTACCTACCATATGGGTATTATTATTCTATTAGGAACCCTCTAGATTTAGTAATATACTATGATGGAGGAAGAACTTACATGCCTAAGCTGGTGAAATTGGTTTTGGAGAAGGGATGTTTTTCCCAGAATTGCCCAAACTATTGAACTTGTTTCGTCCATATCTCACTCATCCGGACTCGGATTGAGCTAAAATTTTGAGGGTAGATGCCTGAAAAACCCTAGAATGTCTCCACCAATTTTCATATCATTTGGAGCAACACAGATCCTAGCGCATCCCTATGTGTGAACGAGATTTTTGGCAAGCAACTGTGCAAGGGTTTCATCTGGGTTGAGTGCAAGCAGCTCCAGAGGTTGGTTTTTAGGGCCTTCGGGCCCTAGAGGCCAATATTTTTGTGGTTTATGCTCAATATTTTAGTAGGAAATGTTGCGGGGATCCAATATGGGTTAGAAATTTATCTTTCAATAGATCATACTATGAACTTGAGTGACAATGGCTTCCAATTTGCTACACAAAAGAAAAGTGAAAACCATACCTTTCCACGATGTCTAGGGCAAGGATTAAAGAGATCACGAAACAAGTTTCAAAAACTTGATCAAAAAATGGCTCATATCTCAAGTGAATCTGGTGCTAAGGTGCACCCACAAAATAATTCTACTATGAAAACCCCTATCAAGGGTAAGAATTTCGAAGACTCAGCCCCAAAAATGAATTTTAGGGATGCCCTCCGTGGTGGACAACCTCAGCCCAATGCTAATATCAATATTAGGGCTTCCCATAAACCTCTAAGAATACCTAATATTGATCCCAAGAAAATAGAGTCAGGATGTCTTAAAGCAGCTGATGGAACTCCTATTGTTAAGCTTGATATGGGTAACATTCAAACTGGCATTGAAGATTTGGAAAAAAGAGGACTAATTTGTCGGTTCGTGGGTTTTCAATCTGCTTTCAAAGTTTGGGCTACAAAAAGCTGGAAAACTAAAGGTGAGTTACAAATATCTATTTATCCAAATGGTTATTTTCTTGTTTTATTTGCTAATAATGAAGATAGAGAGAAAAATTTCAAGGGGGTCCTTGGTTTTTTGGAAGGGCAAGGCTTTTCATGAAGCCCTGGCATACTAAATTTAAAGTTGAAGAAGAGATGCCTTCTATAGCTCCCATGTGGGTTAGACTCTTTGGCCTCCCTATTGAATTTTGGAATCCTACTATTTTTTCTTCAATTGGAAACTCTTTAGGAACTTTTATGATGATTGTTGATTGTACTCAAAATTTTGAACATATTATTTATGCTTGAATTTGTGTTTTAATGGATTTTGACAAACCCTACCTAAAAATATCACATTAAAATTTTGGGAAGACACTTGGGAGCAAGTAGTGGACTATGAGAACATTCCTTTTCATTGTAGAATTTGCCATGAATATGGTCATTTTGCCAGTGCTTGCCCAAATAAAATTCTTGATCAAAAGAAAGAAGATATAAACTCAGCAAGTTTCCAAATGCCTAAGAAGAAGAACACTAAAAAAAAACTAGTTATGAAGGATCAATCAAAGTCATCTGCTAATATGTTTGAAATCCTTTCCACAAATGATGTCCCAAGTGAGGAAGAGGAAATAATGGAAACAAAAATCTTAGAAACACAATTTAAATATGAAGGGAAGAACTTAGAGACAAACCAACAAATCAAAGGTTTTCAACAAAAAAAAAGGGAGAAAATTTACACAAGAAAAACAATCTTTCAAATGTCAAAACTTCAAATAATATAGGTCCCAATATAGACTCCGTTGAACCCTCTAGTAAAATTTTGGTTGTGTACGAGCATTCTTCAAGGTTAGAAGCCATCTCAGATTCAATTGGAATAAGTCAAGAAACAGGGGAAAAAAAATTGAAGATGGATTCTAATCAAAAAGTAGGTCGCAAGACCAATCAATATCATATGGTAAAAGAAGGTGAAAATCTTGTAGAGGAAGGTAAGATTAATGCCCTTCCCAAATTTTTTAGCCCTGGTATTAATGAAGATCATCACTTGGAATATTAGAGGACTCAAAGGGAGTCTTTCAAAACAAAATGAAATTAGAAGAATGATTCGGATAAATCATCCACATCTTGTTTTCCTTCAAGAAACAAAGATGTCAATGGAGGATATGGACTCAATTGCCGATAAAATTTGGCCGATTGGAAAAGTGGTTTCCCTCGGTTCCTAGGGGACTTCTGGTGGCATTGCTTGTCTTTGGGACCCAAAAGAGGTAGTTATTCACCATATGGTTGGTATTTGGGGTCTGTTAGCTATAGCTATTCAAAGTAGACATTCCAACAAAATTATGCTCTGTATTATTTTTTATGCTTCGACTGCTTTGGAGGAAAAAAGAAGACAGTGGAAGGATATTACTCATATTATCTCTCATTTTCTTGAAGCTTGGATCTTGATCGGAGGAGATTTCAATACCATCCTCTCTGGATGAGAAAATGAGGGGAAATAGAAATTTGGATAAAAGCACTGACCTCATGAGCGAATATATTGCAAACCTCCATCTTGTGGATATCCAACCAGATAATGGCCTTATGACTTGGTCTAACAGAATGAAAGGCTTAGCTTGTATAATGGAGAGATTGGATAGGTTTTTTCTCTCTAAAAATTTCTTAATCCATGGTCACATTCCTAAAGTGAAGACTCTTAATAATGTTGGTTCGGATCATTGGCCAATCATGGTGGAAATGTGGAAAACCAATGTGAGTTTCTCTCCTTTTCGTTTTCAATTAATGTGGCTTAGAGACATTTCCTTTGGACCTCGTGTGCAACAATGGTGGAAGGAAGGTAAACCTAGGCATGGGACTAAGATGTTTTGTTTTGCCAAAAGACTGCAATACATTAAATCCAAAATCAAGACTTGGAACTGGAAAGAGTTTGGGGATGTTCATAAAAAAAACATGAAGTTATTGCTCATCTTGAAAATTTGAATAAGAAAATCCATTTAGATGGCCTCACGAGAGAAGAGAAGTGCAGATGAAATTAAACTCACAACTCAGTTAGAGGAATGGGAAAAAGAGAAGAAATCTTATGGAAGCAAAAATCTAGAATTCAATGGCTCAAAGAAGGAGATCGAAACACAAATTTCTTTCACAAATATCTTCTAGCTCGAAGATCTCACAACTTTATTTCTTCCTTGAAATCAGATTTTGGAGATGTTTATACTTGGGATGGCATGAAATCTATTGTTGTTGATTACTTTTCCAATATTTTTGTTGCTACTCCTCTTGACTTAGCTTCTCAAAAAAATGTTCTTCAAGCAATCCCTTCTCTTATCATTTCTGAGGAGAACTCTATTTTGTATGCTCTCGTTACTATCAATGAGCTTCAACAAGTAGTTTTTAAAATACAAAAAGGGAAAACCCCAGGTCCTGATGGTTTTCCCATTGAGTTCTACCAAGAGTTCTGGGATATCCTTCATGTTGATTTATTAGAGGTGGTGGAAGAAGCCAGGAAAGCCAAAGAAATTTTGAAGGTTATCAATAAAAATTATATTACTCTTGTTCCAAAAGCTCAAGAGGTTGATCATATCTCAACTTTTAGACCTATTGCTTTATGTAATGTTCTTCTCAAAATCATTACTAAGATCATGGCAGAAAGGTTGAAGCCTCTTTTGCATAAGATTATTTCCTCGGAGCAAGGGGGTTATGTGGAAGGGCGTCAAATAGTATATGAGATAGTTCTTGCTCAGGAAGCCATCCATTCCATGGATATGCAAAAATCTCCTTCCATGTTCATTCGGTTAGACTTATCCAAAGCTTATGACAGAGTGGATTGGCACTTCCTTATCAAATTTTTGAGGCAATTTGGTTTCTCTAAGGATTGGATGGATTGGATTATGGGATGTATCTCTTCAATTTCCTACTTAGTTCTTATCAATGGTAGGCCTTCTAAGTCATTCCCAACTTCCAGAGGTATTAGGCAAGGTGACCCGCTATCCCCTTATTTATTCATCATTCTTGCTAAATGCTTGGGTAGGACTATAACCAAAAAGAGGGAAAACAAAACCCTTGAGGGAGTTACCATTGCTCATGGAGCTAGACCTATCTCTCATATTCAATTTGTGGATGACTCTACTCTTTTAGGTAAATCTACAGTTAAGGAAGCTTCTAATATTAAGCAAATCATTAGTTGTTTTTCTAAGGCTACTAGGCAATTGATCAATGAAGACAAATCTAAAGTTATTTTATTTCATTGCTCTGCTAGACAGGAATCCATGGTCTTGGATAAATTAAGATATAAGAATACCTCCCTTCCAATCACTTATTTAGGTATTCCCATAAATATTCAAAGGAAAAAAAATAAATATTGGAATTGGTTGTTGGACAAAGTCAAGAAGAAAATTGGAAAGTGGACCAACAGGTGGCTTTCTTATGGGGGTAGAATCACCTTGGTAAAATCAGTCCTTCAAGCTATTCCTATTTATGTATCTTCCTTGTTGAATATCCCAAAGGTTGTTCTTTGAGAACTGGATCAAATCAGTCATCATTTCCTTTGGAGTGGTACTAAGGAGAAAAGAAAATGGGCCTTGGTGAAATGGGATACTTTATGTCTTCCTAAGAATGAAGGGGGTTAGGATTCCGATATTCTATTAATAACAACAAATCGAGGATGTTGCATAACCCCAATGCTCTTTGGGCCAATAATCTCCATGCTAAATATGCTGAGAACAAAAGTCCTGAAGACCTTGTTCGCTATCAACTTCCTACCAAAGGTTCTCCCATTTTAGCAGTTCTTAAGACTGGTGAGGATTTGATAAAGAAAATTTTATTTTGGATCATTCATAATGGTCAACAGGTAAATTTTTGGACAGATTCTTGGGATGGTCACAAGCCTTTGATAACTCAGTTTCCCGATTGGAGGCCTTGGATGGAGGAGCTTCACCGAGCTAATTGGATAAAGGTGGCTAATTACTTTCGATACCATACTGATTCAAAGGTTGGTAGATATTGGATCCCTATTGAGGATTGACCTATTCAAATCCTAGAAAGGCAAAGACAAGATATCCAAGGCATCCTTCATATGAGATCTCTCTCTTGGTCCCATGAAAAAGATTGTTTTGGATGGAACAACACTACTAAGGGTGAGTATTCAGTTGCTCAAGGTTATTTGACCTTATGCCATAATAATCCCAACCATTCTTTTGACATATTTTCTCAATTGTGGGCTCAAAAGCTCTGGCCTAAGGTGAGGTTCTTTAATTGGCTTTTATTGCATCGTAGGGTGCTTACTGGTGAGCAACTTATGAAGCGTGGTTTTCATGGCCCTTTTAGATGTGAAATGTGTGAAGAGAATGTAGAAACTCTCAACCATATTTTTATTGAGTGTACTTTAGCCTCTAAGCTATGGAGGAGAATGGCCACTTTACTTGGCTTATAGTGGTCCAATTTTTTTACTTTTGAACAACTTTGGAGGGATTGGCCTAATCAAGAGGGTGTTGATCATTTTATTAGGCAATTAGTTTGGATGGGTTCTACCATTCTTCTTTGGAATATTTGGAATGAAAGGAACAGCCAAATTTTTAATCAAGATAGGAAGGATATTCACTATATTTGGAAAAATACCATAGCCAACTTAGTTGAATCAGTCCATCAACTCCTTAATCACCCCCAAAACTCCCACCAAATATGGGATCAAGTGATGCAAATATTGAAGATTAAATCTTCTAAGGGCAACCATATTAAAGGGAATGTGAGTATTAGTAATATGGATAGGACAAGAAATTGGCAACCTCCTCCTAAGGATTTTGGAAAAGTCAATACTGATGGAGCCTCTAGAGGGAACCCTGGAAAAGCCAGTGTGGGAGGAATTGGTAGACTTTCAGATGGCTCCATGGTTTTTACTTTTGTTGAGAATTTGGGTATTCTTTCCAATAACCTTGCTGAGAGGTATGGTATCCTTAGAGGCCTTCAGGAGGCTACTAAGGTTGGATGGGAAAAGGTGTTAGTTGAGTCTGGCTCTCAACTTATGATTAATATCTTGAAGACTCCTTCTAAGAATCATAAGGTTGATTGGAGAATAAAAATAATTATTGAGAAGATTCAATTAATCCAGATGGGATTTTTGAAAGTTGATTACAATCATGTGGTCGGAGATCAAAACAAGAGTGTTGATGCTTTAGCTAATTGGGCTTTGGACAAAGGTGATCTTACTTGTTATGGCCACCCTCCTATATGGTGGGCTTCTCAAATTAGGGAAGCTCTTCTTTCTATCATTTCTTTGGATGGCTCCAGTTCTAAAGGTACCTAGTTTCTTCTTGATTATTTTTTCTTCTCTTTGGTTCATTCAGGTTATTTTAGTTCCCTAGCTCAATCTATTCTTTCTTTTGTTTCCTCTATTGATTCTTGCCTTAATAGTCTTCTGGTCTAGATAGGTCATTGTTATGTTCAATTTGTTTTCTTTCTTTCTTTTCTTTTTTCTTTTTTGTTTAGTTTTTTTTAGGTGTGTGTGTTCTTTTGTTTTGTTTTGTCTTTATGTTCTTTGTGTTGTTTTTTGTTGTTCTTGTGTTTTTGTTGTTTTGTATTTTTGTTTTTTGTTTTTTTTTATTGTTCTTGTGTTTCTGTTTGTTTGTGTTAATTCATGTTTTTATGTGTGAGTGTTTTCTATGTTTTTTGTATTTTATTAGTTGTTTTTTATTTTTATTTTTATTTTATTTTTTTAATTTTTTAGGTTTTGGTTGTGTTTATTTTTCATAGATATATATATATATATATATATTGGGTTATGTCTTTGTAGTGTTCTATTGTTTTTGTCTTGTTTGTGTTTTGTTATGTGGTTCTTGTGTTTTTCTATGTGGTTCGTGTTGTGTTTTATTTTATCTTATTGTGTGTGTGTTTGGTTGTGCTTTTGTTTTTGACACACTCAAGGAGCATGTTTTTTATTTTATTTTATTATTTTTGTTGTTATTTATTTCTTTATTTTTTTAAATTGGTTTTGTGTGTTTGTTTGCTCCTTGAGTATGTCAAAGGTGGTAGGCCAGGTCCGAGTCCTGGGCGTTTTTGGTGGAATGGATACCCCTGCATCCTTGGGTCTTACCTAAAAGTGGCATCCCTTTGGGATGTTTTCCACAAATAAAAAATAATAATAATTTACTCTGATGTTGATTAGGTAGTGATCTATCATGGGCTTCGTATTTTGTATATTTTTAGACAAGTTTATTGGTGTTGTCGTCAATAGTCCAACATATCAATCTTCCACCAAAATTAAATAATTATGCTTCTAATTTTTAGAATTCATAGTATTTCTTAGAAACAATATGAAATAAACATTCACCATGATCATAAATGAAAAATATGCAGGACCAATTTGAAGAAATTATTAATAAATAAAATAGAGAGAGAATAAATGATGCAAGAGAATAAGGCTTTGATGCCCATACGCATCTCATAATATATTACATGCATCACATATTGATACAATGGATCAATCATTGGGGGTATTTATAGTGATACTAAAATCCCAAATAGATGTTGACCTCAAGCTAACATAACTTGACTTAGAGGTTAAATTACAATGTAATAAAAATATTACACCCTTTAGTCAAGGTTATCAATAAATATGGATTAACCAGTATCACTAAGAGTGAATACATGAAGGGTGTTGGTAGGCTTATATGGATATATCCATAGGGTTAGATAAGTGATATCCATAGGATTATATGAAGATCACTTGTAGGATTATATACACACTTGCCTATAGTGCTCCCAAGCTCTCCTTCACACTTTTGGCCTTAGCCTAGTAAAATTAGATTACACATACTTCAATGTCATCCATAATATGAGCTAAGGATTCAAGGAGATTAAAAATTAGAGGTAATATCCCCCTCATAATGGATGCTCTATTGGGTCTCTAATTTTCCATATCCATCCTCTTGTTAACCATGAGAAAGCTTGTGTCTAGTTCTCAAAAATTCTATCTAAATATTGTTCAATATTGCTATGAAATTTGTGCTAGAGTGTCCTTCCCTCTTACAATACTCAAGCATTTGACTTCTTTGAAACCTTAGACTTTCCCTTAGGTAATTGAGTCGTAGGTTCCACTAATTTAAATTCCTTTAGATGAGCCTATATATGAGGAAGAGATCCACAATTGTTCATTACAACTTCATAATGGATAACAAGTTTGAAAATTCCTTCAAGTGAGATATGTTGTGGCTCCTTAATAGTCATAACGTTCATAGAAGAACCAATCCAATTGTATAAAAAGGATAATATCGGTGTATAATAGTTTCCCTTAAGTGGAGTGACTAATAAGGGTCTCTCCTCATATCCTTCATTCAACCTAAGGAGGGATGTTCAAACAAGTGCTATTAATATTCACTTAAGGCAATGACTAATATTTTATTGTAATCATTTGTATATTACCCTATGGGACCATAACAACTTTTTAGATTACGTTGATGTATTTTTACAATATAATTATCATGTAGATTCTTTAACCTTGATCTTTGGTAATTTGTAATTTGGGTATTTATACCCCATGTTGTCCAACCAATTTATCATAGATTGGAGATGATTATTTATTTATTAGTGAAATTTATTAGTTATGAAGGGAACCTTTCGTATCTATATTATGCGTGTATAATATGTATTCTTACTTTGTTGAGAAATGTGTTGATTCTATCTTCTTGATAGTTTGATGTCTTTTCCATTAATAAGGCATCTTTTTGGACAAGGATTTGATTCTAAAAGATGTTAAAAATTATTTAAACCCTTCCACTTCCATAATATTGCTTAATCCAAAAGATTTAGGTCATTTTTTATTATCAATCTCAAATATTTAAATATTTCCTTGATTTTATATCACTAAAGTCATTGTATTTTTAGGGATAGTCTCCTATTCCCAAAATATCTACTTATTTATAGCCAAATTTACCACATGATAATATTTAGGAAAAGGTTCTAAAGGATATTCAATGAATTATACAATGTACTTGCCAAGAGTACCCAAGATTTTAAAAGCTTATGAAATCCTCAACATTACCTAAGACAAATTAAATTATCCTAAAAATAACTCTAAATTTCTACCATAAAAGAACATTACACAAAAATATGCTTGAGTATCTCAGTTGGTTATTTACATAACTCACATTAGGATGACCCCTAATAGTTATATATATATATATATATATATATATATATATATATATATATATATATATATATATATATATATATATATATATATATATATATATATATATATATATATATATATATATATATATATATATATATATATATAAAAATTTATATATATATGATTAATTGTTAGGAATTTACAATGTGTTATTTGGTTCCATTTAAACATTGTGTTTTATACCAAGTCTTACTAGATCAACATTTTCTCTAGAATGTGTCTTCTTACATTTATCTTTATATTTACTTGTCCTTCATATACTCATTTGACCTTATAATTTCCCCTTGGGCCTAGCTCCCCATTGGATTGTGTCTTAATATATTATATCCAAGACTAGAAATCCTTTTAATCCAATGATCAATTTAGCTTCAAAATTATCAATCTTATTCAACCAAAGAGGTCCCACTACCTTCTCTTTCTATTATCTATCACACCATCAGACTAGTAGTTGTATAGGCTTGCTCCCATTCCAATATACTTTGCTTTGGATAATTCTTTAAATTATGAGCACTCCATCAATGGTTTATGTTGCCATCATACTTGCTTCTAGAAATTTACCTTATTTATATTACTTATCTTCCAAAAAATGACCTTCTCACTATATCTCATGCCAACAAAAAAACTAACCAAAAAGAGACCCATGTGGGAGCATAGGGAATAATATGTATCAATTGTGAAGAAAAATACTTAATTTGAAGGAGGAATTTCTATATTTTACCTAAGGTAGTCATAACTCTCCGCACAATTTTACCTAAAAGTGATCAGTTCATCACTTTATAATTTCTAATATCAACCCCTCCATTAATGATAAATCTACATACATTTCACATGCCTTAGGGAGAAACTTATTTTTATTACCTATTCCTTTCCATATAGATAAACCTTTTTAATTTGATTTAGTTGACTTAGAATACTTTTAATGCTCTTAGAATAGATAACCAATATGTTGGATTATATTGTAGGAATATTCTTTGTGATAAGATCTTACTTGCCATATATAGCCATTCCCCTTTCCACGTATCTAGATTTTGATTTACTATATCAATTAATATTTGTTAGATATCACTTTTCTTGGATCCTTTAATGAAGAAGATTCCAAGGTATTAATTATGATTAGGATGCTTTTTCAAATACTACTATTTTTGCTTCTCCTACTTACTCCTTTAGACCCATGTTTAGAAATTTATTTTATCTTCTTGTTATTGAAGCTTTATTGAATTTAACTTAATTTGTACCTCAATAAACTGATATTTATTACTCTAGTATATTATAGGGATGGAGGTCTCTCCAAATGTGTATCATCTATAAATTGATAGCTAGTAAAAATTGAGTCCTATAAAGTTGATTTGATACCATTCAACTTTCTCTCTTTCGAACATGTGTCAAATTCCTCCATAGATCTTCTACCATGATGATGTAGAGATATGGAGATATTGGATCACCTTGCCTCAATTCTCTTTCTAACTTTAATAACAGATTAATAGGTATCCAATAAATAGTATGGAGAATGAATATGCAGTGGAAAAATATCTAACCCATGTTCTCCAATCATTTAAGAAATCAATTTATTAATATACTATCAAAAAAATCCCAATCAACCCTATCATATGCTTTAAATATATCCAATTTTATTATCATTCCTTTTTTGCTTATTATACAAGATATTGTCTATAATATATCTAACCTATAATGATGATATTGCCTATAATCTATCTACTCTATACAAAGCCCTCCTTTTTTCTAATATGTTAAAATGAAGTAAATTTTGTAGGCATTTTCCAATAACATTTGAAATGAGTTTGTAAATAACATTGCATAATGCAATGTTGTTTAATGGTTTATCCTCAAACTTTGGGAATCAAATGTAAAAGGTGGATTTTATTGATTTAATAACATTTCATGTTGTACTTAACTTCTCCATAATATCTAAAATTCATTTCTTAATATCTTCTAGAATATTGATTTATTTTTTTAAAAGGAATCCATTTTGACATAGACCACTATCTCCATTCATGGAAAATAAAGATTATTTGATTTCAACCTCCTCAATTCTTTGCATTAGGACCTTATTTTATGTTTCAAAATAATTTTTAGGATAGCTTGAAACTTCTCTTCTTAATTGTCCTCATACATTTCCCCATATTAAAAGAGTGTTTTAAAATTTATTGATAAAAAATGACTTGATAAGCTCCCCCTCTTCTATACTATAATTTTTTAAAAATTCTAGGAATCTAATATCATTCCAAGATCTCATATTTTTGTAGTCTAATAAAATAAATTATTGTTACAATCCCCTCCTTTAACCATTATGATCTTGATATTTACCTCTTAAAATATCTTCTTATACATTTCCTATATATTAATTCACATATTGCTTTATCACTCAATTTTTTTACACATTACTTTATTCTAAATTTGGGATTAGGTTTCCTCTGTATTCTTCTCAAAGTTTTTCTTCTCTTGAAATATATTTTAGAATTTATTTTTATTCCAACTTTTAGTTTGAATTTAAGAAATTTAATTTTTCCAAAAAATCTAAATAGCGAGGAGTCATGTTGAGGTGATGCTAATCCTCACTACTCTCTAGCCTTCTCATTAGATTTATTATCGTCATACCAAAATTTTCCTACCTTAAAATGGATTTCTTGGGGGAGTCTTCATCCATCATGAGCATTAGAGGGCATGGTTAGATCCTGATTGTTTTACTACCTCTATTTGGAGGGAAAAGTTCCTCCATGTAGTTTCGGTTAACTATGAATCTATCTAGCTTTTCCACTATACAAATATTTATTTTTCTTCCATTCAACCACGTAAAGTTGCCTTTCATTAGTCTAATGTACCATTATTGAAGTTCATTTATAAAGTTCTAAGGGAACATATGTCTAAATATGTTACATGATATTATTATTTCTTATCAAAAACATTGAAGTCTCCTCCTACTATCCACTTCTAGTATCATAATCTATGATATCCTCTCCTATACTATTTTAAAATACTTTTATTACTTGACAACCATTTATATTGGTAATCATAGAGTATACCTTTGATCTCTAGTACATTTAACTTGACATGTACTTTTTTCTCATTTTTCACATAATTTACATTGTGTTTATTCAACAAACAATTAGTTCTCCTACTAATGCTTTTGCAAAAAGGCCTTTTAACTTTGTTCCATTTGAAAGTAATATAAATAAACTTACCATTATTATTTTTGTCAATTTGGTTTGCTATATTAGCAAGATGTCTATTTCTAACTTCTCGTACCTCGAATATTCCATAAGATAATCTTCAACATGTTTCATGATGTCTCTACTACTTTGTTAGTAGGTGATTTAATTGTATTTAGGATCCTATTGTGATGTTAAATAGTGCATCCATCTATAATACCACCTCTCTTTCCTGAGCCTTTATCTCTAGTTATTTTACTACTTAATTGGATTGTAGTATTTTCATATTGTCCTAAAATTAGATTTTCTCATTCCTTTGGATAATACATTTTTTGGATCTCTTCTCTCTCTCTCTCTCTCTCTCTCTCTCTCTCTCTCTCTCTCTCTCTCTATTACCATTTATTTCAAATCCTATGGTTTGAACCCTGCACTTGGTAATTACTAAAAAATAGTGTGGATATAACCAAATATCTTATGTATATAATCTTCACGATGTTTCATGATGTCTCTACTACTTTGTTAGTAGGTGATTTAATTGCATTTAGGATCCTATTATGACGTTAAATAGTGCATCCCTCTATAGGCAATCATGTTTTATAATACTACCTCTCTTTCCTGAGCCTTTATCTCTAGTTATTTTACTACTTAATTGGATTGTAGTATTTTCATATTGTCCTAAAATTAGATCTTCTCTCTCTCTCTCTCTCTCTCTCTCTCTCTCTCTCTCTCTCTCTCTCTCTCTCTCTCTCTCTCATCATAGCATACATGACTTTATATATAAGGTCTAATTAATATTACCATTTATTTCAAATCCTATGGTTTGAACCCTACACTTGGCAATTACTAAAAAATAGTGTGGATATAACCAAATATCTTATGTATCTAAAATATATATATTAAAATTCCTCTCAATGATTTTTAATATTCAATATAGGATTAATCCTATTTAATGTTATTCTCTATATTTTTTTAATATTAAGTTTAAAAATATTTGATAAGATTGGCGACAGAAGGAGAAAAAAATAGCTAATAGCTTGGTAGGTTGAGGGGTGATAAAGTCCTATCTGCTGCATTAATGCCACCCTAAGGTGGTGTTAGTTCACCATTTTTAATGGTTTTCACTCATACAGTCAGCTCAATTTATTCTAAGTTTCTTGGAGAGTTTAATGGTACTGAGGAAGTGTCCGTACAAGTTCATTTTGAAAGTGTATCACAAGGTAAATACCCCATCCCTTAAGTTGTTATTCCTTTGAATGAATATCATACACCTTGTGAATGGTTTGAAATTCAAACCTTGGTTGGTTATTTTCTGGATTGTATCCCATATGATACCCTTATTCATTCCTAGGTCCAACAAGTTTGGGACCCATATGGATTCAAAGTGGAGAATGTACAAAACCTTACCAAAGGGTATTTCCTTTTTCACTTTTTAGACCAAGCTCAAGCATAGAAGGTTCTATCTAGGGTATCATGGACTATCCGTAATTCTCTATTGATTATGTAACCCTACTCTAGGCATTTCCAAGTCAGTGACCAAGTTGCACAGGAAGTCCCAGTGTGGGTTTAATTCCTTGGTCTTCATGTTCCCCTTTGGTATTTTTTGCAGACTTTAGCTACCCCCTCAGGTAAGTTTATTTTTCTTGAGCCAGAAAAGTTCTTCTCCACTCCACCCACTAGAAGGATTTGTATCAAAGTTGACCTTACCAAGGATTTGTAGGATTTTATTGATATCAATATCAGGGACCAATCCTTTAGGCAAAGAGTTGCCTATATCAATTTACCCAATACCTATTATCGGTGTCAATATGTAGCTCACAAAATTTGGGAGTGTCCTCCAATGGAGTGGAAATATAAGGTAAATCCCTCGCCCACTCTTGTGGCTCCAGTTAATGGCTCGTGGAAAAATACTAAATAATGGACTACTATTTCTAGCAAGAAAACCTATGGAGCTAAGTAGCAAGAAGCTTCAGTTTTTGCTACACAACCTACCCCTACTCCTTCTAGGGTCATGCAAGTGTCTACTAAAGATATTCAGACTCTTGTTGATACAGTCCCTCTGATTGTTGGAATGCAACCCCCAATTCCACTAGTCTCAATATCTTTGGTCGGGCCCTTCTTTTACCTCAATGGTGGTAGCTCTAGATAATTCTTTGGTGGAGGAGGATCAGGTATTTAAGGTCCATCACTCTCGTAGCCTTTTTTGGAATGACAAACATTGGTAGCTAATCGGTGATGCTTTCCCCACGATCTCTAACTCTTATGGCTCGCTTGAAGGTTTGGGTTATGCAGAGGATGTCATGGAGATAATGCATCCTGACAAATCCCAATTATTTTCTTCTCATGGAATGTTTGAGGACTGATGAACCTGGTCAAAAAATATTTGGTCCGAAATGAGATGTCAAATGTTTCTCGAGTGCATGGAAGCCTCGATTTTTTATGTCTACAAGAAGTTAAGATTTTTTATTTCAATCTGCGGTGTGCATGTGACCTTTTATGGCCATGAAGTGCCTCTTTTTCCATGAAATGTTTCATGGGAAAATGGAATTCATCACTATCCTTGCATTTCAATTACAGAATAATGTTGTGACCTAGATTGTTGATCCATACAATCAAGTTATCTATATTTTTCTCAAGATATGTAGAAAACAATTTGGAGTGGTTAATGTGTATGCCTCGAACATTGCTTTTGATCGATGTGAGCTATGGAGATGGCTTTCCATGAATCTACTATTTGCCACTTGGGTGCTCTATGAAGATTTTAATATGGTGGAGAAATATTCTGATAAGGTTATTCATGCTCTGATGTGATGGTGTTTAGGTGAAAGGGAAGCTTACTTTTTTATGAAAAATAAGCTTCATATTTATGACCCTAATTCTTGCTTCTCACCTTCTAACTTTCCTCAAGCTCTTTGGTACACCTAGTCCAATTTCTAGGTTACTTCTACCAAGGTTTTGGAAAGATTAGACAGAGCCATGATTTTTGAGTGTGATAACTTTCAGTTCTCCCATATTTTGTCTTCTTCGTCGTATGTGCTGACTTTCCATGGTACTACACTGTCTGATCATTCACCTATTTTATTCTTGATGGCAAAGTTAAACTTTCAACCTAGAGTGCATTATTCACAATTTTACCTGAATGTTTCTTTTTTGCATAGCTTTAGCATGAAATCTCATATATATCGCATTTGGAATTTGATTCCTAGACCTGATGGTCTTTCTAGAAGGATCGAGTGGTGGAATACTGCCATTCAATGAACCACTAAGGTTCTGCGAACTCTAGGTGTTGAAGTTGCAAAGTGGCAGAAATAGGCTAAGTTTACCTTGTAGAGTGAGTTATCCAAAGCTTGTCTTAGGCTTGAAGCCTCTCCTTTCAGCTCTCTTACTCAGTCCCAAGTTTTTTCCATTTGACATGAGCTAAAAAAATCTTATTTGTATGAGGCCAAGGGTGCTCAATTGTGTGCTCAAATGCATTGGCTCAAAGTGGGGGATAAAGTGACCAAATATTTTTTTCAATGCCTCAAATCTCCTACCCAATATTCTCAGTTTCAATCCATTCAATTTGATGGGCAGAGATTCATAGACCTTCTAGACATTATCAAATCCTTTATTTCACATTATCAAGGTGTTTTTGCTTCTCAACCCCTTGATGATGCAGAAGGTAAGCTCTTGTTGATTTTACCCCTATTATCCTCAACAAGTTTTCTCCTGAGCAAATGATATTCAGTGACACTCCTCTTTCTTTGTAAGATCTAAAAAATGCCTTGTCACTCATGGAAAATGATAACGCACCTAGTCTTGATGGCTTCCCATGTGAATTCTACAAAGAATTCTCGAATATGATTGGTTTTGATCTCCACAAAGTGTATCTTGAAGCCTTGCAATGTGGTTCATTGGGTTCCATTATTAACAAAGGCAATGTTAAATTTATTCCTAAGTCTGGAGATCCTAATCTCATCACTAATTGGAGGTCGATCACCCTGCTTAATGTGAGCTATAATATTATTGCCAAAGCCCTTGCACTTAAGCTTAAATCTCTCTTACCTTTGATTATCGGACCTAAATAAACTATCTTTGTTTAGGGAAGATACATTCTTGATAATGTTCTTGTTGTTTGGGAAGGTATGGAGTGGGCAATAAATTTTGAACAAGATGCTTTATTCATTAAGATTGACTTTGAGAAAGCCTATGATACTATGGAGTGGTACTTCATCACTACCATGCTTCAGGCTTTGGGCTTTTAGCTAGTGTTTGTGAGAACGGTTCTTATATTATTTCAAGATGCTTTAGTTGTTATTGCTTTGAATAATAGTCAATCTTAATCAATTTCTCTTGGTCATTCTGTAATATAGGGGTGCCCTCTTGCTCCATCTCTTTTCATTCTTACTGTAGAGGCTTTTGGTTATTTTTTGGCCCATAAGGTGGATCAAGGATTAATCAATGGTATTGCTCTCCCCAATTTTGACCATTAGTTGGTCAATGGTCATTTTGTTGATGATTATTTTTAACACTTTGAGAAGATGAGAAATCCCTTTCCTCGGCTATTAGTTGCTTAGAGATGTTCTGTTTAGCCTTTGGTTCTTCTATTCAATGGAAAGAATTCTCCTATTTTTAGCAATCTCAATCCCATATTCCATGCTAGATGCATAATTTCCAAAGGACTTGGATTCAGTCGGGTGAGGTGTTTAAATTTCTTGGAATTCCTTTTGTGTTTCATGTTCTTGTGCTCAATTGTGGCAGTATGTTATTGAGAAAGTGGACAAGAAGCTTTCTTACTAGACTAGTAATAAAATTTCTATGGCAGGAAAATTTTAGATTTGTTCTAAGTTTTTAGCCACTACCCATGTCTATTATTCATCTTGCTAGGTTCCATCCAAATCTTGTTATAAAAAGTTGGATAAGCTTCTGAAATATTTCTTATGGGCCAAATAATCTGTCAAACGAGGTTTTCATTGGGTAGCCTGGGAAATTTACTGTCTACCCAAATACTATGGAGGCATGGGTTTGTTTTATCATCATCGATAAGGTTTTTCCCTTTATGCTAAATGGATCACTCAATATTTAATTGGGGATGAATCTTATAAAGTGTCGGTCAGGCATTGCATTTCTTTTGGTTTGCTTTAGAGGAAGAAAATTTGGAAAGGGGTGGCATTGCAATCTATTCTTACTGCCTCTGTCCCTATTGAAGTTAAAGGTTATTTTGCCATTCCGATTATTTGGAAATCTTGGGAGGCCTTCAAACCCTGGCTCGGTTGAAAAGGGAATATTCATAAAACAGGTGCCTCTTTGCCTTCCATGAATATTTGGTGGTCTCTGGTTATCACTTGGTAGGGCTCTCCCCTGGCTCTAGTGTAGTGGGTCAGAGCGCAGAGGTTCTATAAGCATGGTATTGCTTCCATTTTTTATTTTTTCTCTCGAAATACCAAGAGTTGGGTACCTTGGGAAAGTTTTTCTCAAATTCACAATTTAAATTCTGGTGATAGAGATACTTATGAAATGGTTATTGATAGTATTCCATTCGCTATTTGGTGCAAACTGCATAGACATTTTTTAAAGCCCTGGTGGTCAAATTGGTGTTGGCCTGGGGAGCTTCCTGTTTTGTAATATAAAACTCATCTAGGTTACAAATGGCTCAACCCACAAGTTCCAATGGTTGATAAGCTCACTATGATATGGGACTTAGTCTCTCTTCCCTCCCAATGGAAAAAGAGGTTTTGGATTGTTTGGGCTAGTTATATTAAACCTAAATAGAGTTTATTTACTTGGGGCCTCTTGCACCAGGGGTTTCCTTTTGGCAATAGGTTTAAGCATTTGGGCATTCATAACCCCATTTGTCCAATTTACGGATAGGCGAAAGATTTATTGCATATTTTTTGGTTTTGTAATCGGGCTCAGTCGGCTTGGGAGTGGCTTCTTGAATTTTTTAGACCTTTTATGCAAGAGTGTTTTACCTGGTTGCATGTTATTTTGAGTGACCCTATTGCTTTTTCCTTCAACTTGGGTTTTTTTTAAAATATTTTTAGAATTGGTACACTGTTTTATCTTTGGAAGTGCTGGAATAGAGCTATTTTTTCTCAGTAAGATATTGGGTGTGTCTTCTCTGTTGCTGATAAATATATTATATTCTTTGATTGTTGGTTACAGATTCAAGTACAGGTTGAAAAAGTACATGTGGAGCTACAGTACTTACGTACCCTCATTGAGCATTGAGGGAATGTGTCTTGCGCTGAGTCGACATATTTGACATTATTTTGGTGGTTGTTATCTGACTTTTTGTGGACTGTTTCTGACATTCCATGATGGTTAGTGTGTTGGTTTATAGAGTGTGCTAATCCCACCCACCTTTTTTTTTGTATGATTAGAGATTATTTTATTAATATAATGATTTTTTAACCAAAAAAAATTATATTAAATTTTCTACATTTCAATTGCTTCTTTAACATATTAACATTGTAATCAACAATATAAAAAATAAATTATAAATAAAACATATGCATTAAATTACTTCTATTAAAAAATTAATTTTATTTTATTAAAACTATTTTTTTTTTTTTTTCACAAATCTAACTTTGAATATAAACAATCTACTAACTATCATTTAATTATTAAAATTAATTTTATTCTTATTTATATATTAACTAATTATTAATTTTATTAATTTTAAATATATTAATTCAAACCTTAAAGTTCTTAAATTTTATTTTAAAAATTACTTTGATTTATTTTAATACAAGTTTATTAATTTTTTTATTTTAAATTTATATTATTTTTGTTCATAATGAAAACTGATATATAATACAATTATGCAATAAAATTATAAACGAAAAAAATATAAAAGTTAAAAGTAATAAGTTTATTAGGTTTTTTTACAAGCATGAGGTTTTAGAGTTATTTAAAGGGTTAACTATAATAATTGTTCATTGTTATTCAAAGGTTAACCTTAATATTTATTCAGGTTATTCAAAGGTTAATTTTAATATTTGTTCATAGTTATTTAAAGGGTTAACCGAGCAGTGTAAAGCAAGTTTAAAACATTGTATTATCATTGTCTTCTATAATAAATTTCTGCAGTATTAATATAAATTTAATTTATAAAATTAACTATTTAGGTGTGAAATAATAAATTTATAAAAAATAATTATTTAAGTGTGAAATTTTTTTTAAAAGGATTTCATATAAAAACACTAAGAATCAATACACGAGCATGATATAAAATTTAAAGTTGAAAAATTAATAAAATTTATAGTTAATATCTGGTTTAATATTTAAGATTAAATGACAGTGTGAAATTGATTAAATGAAATTGTGACTGTCTCCGTTACATTCTCGACAACATCAAACAGCGACATATTTTTATGCTAATATCCCTGCATTAAAAACATAATCGTCTCTTTTTATCCCGGCTAACAAGAACTTCTTAAGACATCCAATTCTTGTTTTCATCTCCGCCAAAGAGAGGACCAAACCCACTTGCAATAATGTTTAAAAACCTCATAGACATACAGACAATTAGTCACAATAATGTTGAGCCAGCGTTATAATTAAATTTCAGTCCTCTTGCTTTGGGTGGCACGCCGCTGCAAGTTTATCTCGTAAAAGTTTTCGCAGTATCTTCCCCGACTGAGATTTGGGTATCGCCTCAACTAAGTAGACAGCGCGCAGCTTCTTATAGAACACCACCTACACGCAGAATGTATATATAATTATATTAGAATATAATTCTGAGACCCAACGGCCGGCTATATATATACACATCATAATATTTATGGGTTTACCTGTTTGGCAACAAATTGTTTGATCTCGTCGACCAATATTTGATGGCCGTCGGAGCACACCACAAAGGCTACCGGCACCTCTCCCGCAGCTTCGTCCTCTTGACTGTCACATGTTAACACCAACGTGGAATTAACTTATTCAGAAGAGAATACACACAGTCACACTCTACACAAGTTGAAGCAAGACAAGCCCAAAGTAGATGAGAATAGTTACGGGACAACTGCGGCGTCTGCAATATAAGGATGTTTCAGAAGAATGGCTTCTACTTCTGCAGGTGCCACCTAATCACCAACATTAATATAACACGAAAAATTCAGTTTTATCAAAATTTTTCTGGGGAAAGCTAATGGGAGAGGGATCCCAAAGTTTCAATGACCGCATCTTAAATTTGAAGGATACAGACAAGTTAATAATAACTAGGCTAACCAAGCCAACACAGAACTGGTAAAAATCCAAGAGAAACGAAAGCAACATAATGAGGGAGGCAAAAATCATAAGGTATGTAATAAAGATCCCGGCTTGAACATGTTTCATATCCTAGCAAATCTAGAAGTTGAAAAAGAAAATAGTAAGGATGATACCATCAATTTCAAGTTTCCTGAAACCCTAGACTCCCCATCCAAATCGGGACCACCCACAGTTATGACAAAAATCCCCAAAAGCTATGCTCAAAATGAAGAAAAATTGCTAGGTCATTTCAGTTTAAACATGGAAAAAATAGAGTCAAGATTCGAAGTTGTGGAAACAAGAGGCAAGAATTTAGCTCCTAATCCGGTAGTGGAGCAAATTATCCCTTATCAGACGAGCCCAACGGTAAAAGGTTCCTTGAAGGAAAGCCCCCTGTTTAGGAACCATATAGGAGAGGTGAACCAAAACAAGGCTGACGATGAAGAGGGAATTGAAAACCCTTAAAATGAGGAAGAAGATTCAATCCCTAGACTATCACAGTATATGCCCCCTCATTTCAGTCCAAAACAGACTAGAAGCACCACCAAGCCTCGGATAGATTATGGAAGTGAAAGAAATAAAGGGAGAATATCTACAACAGAGCACTATAGAATGAGAATCAATGAAGAAATTGCAAATGAAAAGCAAAGAACATTGTTACGACAAGCTATTTCGTCCGGGATAATAGTAAAATTGACAAACCCCCTTTGGCTCGGGGAAGGGGGCGGGGAAAAAATATCAAACAATCTAAATGAAGGTTCTCTCATGGAATGTGAGATGCCTAAACGGCCCACCAAAACAAAGGATGGTGAAGTCTATAAGGAAGGATTGGAATCCTACTATTATTTTTCTTCAAGAAACCAAAACAGATGCGGCACAATCAGCACTTATAGCTAGAAGAATTTGGAAGCAAGGGGAAGTGGCCTTTCAACAGGCGATAGGAGCATCTGTGGGCCTCATGACCTTATGGGATCCTATTAAAATAGAAGGAAGTATTATTCAGGTAAATGAAAGAGTCTTAAGCATATTATTTCATGATTTTGATACTAATAATAATTGGATTATGTCAAATGTTTATACCCCCACCTCTGTCCAAGGGCGGTCCGAAGCCGTGGGAGTTTTTGAGGCATTTGAGCCAAACTTTTAAAGACATTGCTTGGGTGATTTGGGGAGATTTAAATACCCCCATTTACCCATCTAATAAAAAGGGAGGATCTGGGTTACCCTCAAGGAGCATGGAGGACTTCAATGAATTCATTAACACAAATGAATTGATGGATGTAAGACTAAAAGGAGCCAAATTTACATGGAGTAACAAAGGATAGGAATTCAGTTGATTCAAGAAATTTTGGATAGATTTTTTTATCCAAGGAAGCTACAACAATGTTTGGTGATTCAGCATCACAAGCTCTTCCTAAATGCACTTCGAGACCATAATCTTATTCTATGGGAGGCATTTCAGGCTAACTCCTTTAAAAAGCCATTCAGATTTCGTCAATATGGGTTAAACATCCGGAATTAAAGAAATGAATAGAGGAATGGTGGCAGCAGCCTATCCAGAGAAGTGCTTCCTTAAAACTATCTCAAAAACTTAAGATGGTTAAAAACAACCTTAGAATATGGAATAAGGAAGTCTTTGGAAATATTTTTGAGACTAAGAGAGCAAGTGGGGGAGAAAATGAGAATAATAGAAAGCAAAATCCAAAATGGAACCTATGATGAGGCGACAAGGATCGAAGATAAGGAAACCTTTTGTGAGTTTTATAATATTTTAGCTTGTGAGGAGATGTATTGGAGGCAGAAATCAAGGGCATTATGGCTAAATGAAGGGGACTCTAATTCAAATTTTTTCCATGTTACCACATTGAGCAATAGAAGCAATAATAATATTATAAATTTAACTAAGGTGGATGGATCCTCAACTCAAAACATTCAGGAGATCAGGGACGAGGTTGTTAATTTTTCAGTTCATTTTTGGGTGAAGAATGGGTCTGTAATGCCCAAGCAAAGGACTCTCTCCTTCAATTCATTCCACAACTCATTGATGAAATGATTAATGAGTCTCTTACAGCATCTTTTTCAGATGAAGAGATCAAGGAGGCTTTGTTTAACATGGATCCTAACAAAGCTCCTAGGCCGAATGGGTTTTCACCATGATTTTTCCAAGTTTATTGGGATATTGTTGGAGCGAGAAGTTATTATCGCAATCAAGGAGTTCCAAAGTTCAAATCATATTCCAAGGGGTTTCAATTCAACTTTCATTGCTTTGATCCCTAAAGGCCCCAACCCCAAGACTATGGTTGACTTTAGGCCGGTTAGCCTGTGTAATATATCCTATAAAATTTTATCCAAAGTTTTAGCCAACCGTTTGAAGAAAGTTCTATTGGTTATCATTGAATAAAGTCAAGGAAGTTCTGTACAAGGAAGATCAATCTTAGATGGATTTATTACTATTCATGCAGCTCTTCATACAACCGCTCAGACCAAAAAATCAATCATGGCTTTAAAGTTAGACATGAACAAAGCTTATGACAGGATAAATTGGGAATTCCTAGAGGTAGTTTTATTAAAATTTGGCTTCAACATGAAATGGGTCAAGTTAATAAGAGAGTGTATTTCTAAGCCTTGTTTTTCAGTTTTGGTTAATGGGTCTACTATAGGTTTTTCAAAGCAAATGTGGTCTAAGACAAGGAGATCCCATAAGTCCTATGTTGTTCATCATCATAGTTGAGGCCTTGGGAAGAACCATTAAGGCAGCAGTGGTAGCTGGACTCATATTAGGTATCAAGGCCACGTCGCTAACTACCCCGATGACACATCAACAATTTATTGATGATACATTGCTACTGACTTTGGCTTATGTGGTTGAGGCAAGAAGGATTAAAAATATTCTCATAATGTATGAAGAAGCGGCTAGACAAAATGTGAATTTTGATAAGAGCAAACTTTATTTCATCAATACCCCCATTCCCAGGTAAAACAGCATAGCAAGGATCATGGAATGTCAGATTGCATCCCTTCCCACCTCCTATTTAGGTCTTCCCCTGTTTATGGGGAAACCTGAAGGATCAATGTGGAACATAGTTCTGGAGAGGATCCAAAAAAAGCTAGCAGGTTGGAAAGGACATCTGTTATCTCAAGCAAGCAAAGTAGTTTTAACTATGGCTTCACTTCAAAGTATACCTGTTTACTTCCTATCAGTGTTCAGAGCTCCCGGCAAGGTGTATCACAAAATTGAGCAGCTTCAAAAAAAAAATTTCTCTGGTCAGGGACTGAGGATAAGAAAAGGATCCATTTAGAAGGTTGGAACAAGGTTTTCAAACCTAAAGCTGATGGGGGGTTAGGATTGAGGAGAGTTGCTCATCTCAATACAGCTTCGTTAGCCAAACAAGCGTGGCGGTTATTGACTAAGGTCGATAATGAATGGAATGCCATAGTTAGGAGGAAATACCTCCAAGATGTGAACTTCCTTAATGACAACTTAGCAAGCAAGGGGTCTACATTTTGGAAGGCAATCCTCATGAGCAGGGATCTTGTCAAGAAAGGTCTTATATGGATTCTAGGAAATGGGCAAACAATAGGCTTTTGGAAGGATCGATGGGTGAGAGCTGAGGAGTTATCCCAGAATCCTCGTTTGGCTAGGATTCAAGAGCATATGGAGAAGCATATTGGGAATAAGGTTGCAAATTATATGTGGCAGGATATAAATATCAACAGGTGGAAACACATCAGAGTACATGGTTTTGAAGCAGAGTCTGAAGAGATTTATAACATTTTAACTCAGTAAATTATTCCCTCTGGAGAGGATGAAGATCACATTGTGTGGGCTGAGACTGAAAGTGGTGACTTCACAGTTAATTCTGCCTATAATTTGCTTCTCAATGTGGAAGCTCAACAATTTCAACATTGTTTAGTTTGGATCAAAGGCTTAATTCCTAAAATATCTTTTTTTCATGGCTGGTGATTCAAGGAAAAATCCTCACTATGGATAATATGTTATCCAAAGGTATGGTTATTGCTAACCGTTGCTATATGTGTAGGGCAGGATGGGAGACAACCCAACACTTGTTTCGGAGTGTCCGATAGCGGAGTCCATCCTTGATGAACTTTTCCAAGCCTTTAGGATCTCGTGGGTTAAGCCTGCTCTTATATCCAAAGTGTTCCATCAATGGCCTCAACCCTTTGTTAGCCTAAAACTTAAGTACCTATGGAAAATCTGTTGGCATCATTTTCTTTGGTAGATTTGGTTAGAAAGGAACCATAGGGCCTTTAAGGATACCATTCACAACTAAAAAACCATCCTCAACAGGATTATTGTCTTTACGAAAGAAAACCTTAGCACCTTAGTGGATGATAACCACTCAATTCCTCCCCAAGAAAAATAATTAGCTCGGGCCTTAGGTATTGAGGACAAACCTTCTATTCCTTTTCCCAATCCCGGAAATGGGATTTCTTGGGAGCCACCCCCCCAGGGTTGTTTTAAACTAAATTTTTATGGTGCAGCCAAGGAGAACCGGGAAGAGCTGGAGCTGGAGGAATAATCAGGGATCATCAAGGAAATCTGGTCAAGGCCTTTACTGAACCATTGGGAATCAAAACTAATAATGAAGCAGAAGCTAGAGCCCTTTAGATAGGGTTGCAAGTAGCCCAAGCAACTCAAGGTAACTTGATGATTGAAGGTGATTCGATGAACATCATCAACCTGTTAACCAATGGCAAAAAACCTCCATGGAGAATCAAGGGAGTCATCCATGAAGTGAGGATCCTTTTTGTGGTAAGACATAACATGAGGGCTCGTCACATGTATCGTGAGGCCAACAAGTCAGCTGACAAATTAGCCAACATAGTGACATGGACACAAGGTGTGCCACGTGAAGTGGAAAACATTATAAGTCATGAAAAGAAACCAACCCATTAAGGATAAAGATGAATGGGTGTTCTTTCCCCATGGAGTCGGTAATAACTATGGGGTTTCCTCTAAATCATACCAAATTGGAAATGAAGGTAATAGGGTGTAAGCCTTGGAGGATTCTGACAGAGAATAGGAAATGGGCAAGCAATAGATTTCACAAGTGCAAAGTTCCAAACTTCAATTTCCTATCAATGTAAGTAATGTTTACAGTTATTTTTAGGTATGGGTGTGCCTTGTTAGTAAGGCATTGTAGGGGATTCAACACAAGTTCTGGTATGAAAGTTCCAAGGATGACTAGGATCTACAATATTAGCAGAAGGTTGGATATGGTAATAGGTTTTGGGTTAACCTACAAAACCCGGTAATTAATGAAGACTTTTATTTACCAAAAAAAATATCCTAATTTGAAATGGTTATGAAAATGAATTAAAAATTTTCTAAAAAATATCTCATTATGTAAGTTTACTTGTGTATTTTCATTCTAAAAAATGTATTTTTACTGATATTTAGACCACAAAAATGTATGCTCACTAGAGACTATATTAAAAATTGATTACTTTAAATAAAAATTTAATATATAAATAAAAGTAATAATATTTTAATTATGTTAAAGATATTTTTGTATAGAACACATCCAAAAATAATTGGTCTAAAAATCATCACATGCAAAACTTTGTCCCTCGTAATAGGTATGTTCTTATAAAAGTTCAAAAAAATAAGGACCTCAACAAAAACTCAATTTACTAGGTTTATCACTTTATTTATTATATTTCATTACTTTACACGTTGTTTCAATTATTAATAGAGCTATGACTTATTCCTTTTTGAGGTTGAGCTTATTGTATTTTTTAAAAATACGATGTTTTTAGAAGGACCAAGTTTGAGTCACAATACCATGCATTCACCTAAAGATGTACATGTAACAACCAATCAAATTTGTCCTAGATGACTCTTGTCCTCTAGTTTGTTGACTTATGAAGTTCTTGTATGGTATCAAGCAGGTGTGCAATGCTTGGTAATGAAGAATCCACTGCTTCTTTCATAGTTTTGGCTTTTGGTAGTGTGAGGAAGAGCATGATGTTTGCATGAAGCATCATGATGAATTCTTATTCTATTATATGTTGATGATCTTTTTATCATGGAAATATCAACATCCTTGATTTAGAAGATGAATCTCTAACTTTATGATATTTCGAGATGATATATTTGGATCTTCAAGTTTTTTGGGTATTCAAATTGAGCAATTACACTCTTAAATTACTATCTTGTAGCCTAATTATACCTTGGATCTTCAATAATGATTTAGGATGGAGGAGTGTAAGCCCATATGTATTCCATTTACTTCAAGCTTTAATATTAGACCATACTATTCTAATCCTATGACTGATGTCAATTTTTTTTATCTCTTATTGGAGGTCTTCTATACCTCACACATGCTGATTAGACCTCATTTTTGTATTTATCTAGGTATATACAAGAACCTTATGGGAGTCATTTGGCAATGACTAATCAAATTTTGTGGTATATTAGAGGTACCTACCATATGGGTATTATTATTCTATTAGGAACCCTCTAGATTTAGTAATATACTATGATGGAGGAAGAACTTACATGCCTAAGCTGGTGAAATTGGTTTTGGAGAAGGGATGTTTTTCCCAGAATTGCCCAAACTATTGAACTTGTTTCGTCCATATCTCACTCATCTGGACTCGTATTGAGCTAAAATTTTGAGGGTAGATGTCTGAAAAACCTTAGAATGTCTCCACCAATTTTCATATCATTTGGAGCAATACAAATCCTAGCGCATCCCTATGTGTGAACGAGATTTTTGGCAAGCAATTGTGCAAGGGTTTCATCTGGGTTGAGTGCAAGCAGCTCCAGAGGTTGGTTTTTAGGGCCTTCGGGCCCTAGAGGCCAATATTTTTATGGTTTATGCTCAATATTTTAGTAGGATATGTTGCAGGGATCTAATATGGGTTAGAAATTTATCTTTCAATAGATCATACTATGAACTTGAGTGACAATAGCTTCCAATTTTCTACTCAAAAGAAAAGTGAAAATCATATCTTTCCACGATGTCTAGGGCAACGATTAAAGAGATCACGAAACAAGTTTGAAAAACTTGACCAAAAAATAGCTCATATCTCAAGTGAATCTGGTGCTAAGGTACACCCACAAAATAATTCTACTATGAAAACCCCTGTCAAGGGTAAGAATTTCGAAGACTCAGCCCCAAAAATGAATTTTAGGGATGCCCTCCGTGGTGGACAACCTTAGCCCAATGCTAATATCAATATTAGGGCTTCCCATAAAACTCTAATAATACCTAATATTGATCCCAAGAAAATAGAGTTAGGATGTCTCAAATCAACTGATGGAACTCCTATTGTTAAGCTTGATATGGGTAACATTCAAACTAGCATTGAAGATTTAGAAAAAAGAGGACTAATTTTTCGATTCGTGGGTTTTCCTGCTTTCAAAATTTGGGCTACAAAAAGCTGGAAAACTAAAGGTGAGTTACAAATATCTATTTATCCAAATGGTTATTTTCTTGTTTTATTTGCTAATAAAGAAGATAGAGAGAAAAATTTCAAGGGGGTTCTTGGTTTTTTCGAAGGGCAAGGTTTTTCATGAAGCCCTGACATAGTAAATTTAAAGTTGAAAAAGAGATGCCTTCTATAGCTCCCATGTGGGTTAGACTCTTTGGCCTCCCTATTGAATTTTGGAATCCTACTATTTTTTCTTTAATTGGAAACTCTTTAGGAACTATTATGATGATTGTTGATTGTACTCAAAATTTTGAACATATTATTTATGCTTGAATTTGTGTTTTCCTAAAAATATCACATTAAAATTTTGGGAAGACACTTGGGAGCAAGTAGTGGACTATGAGAACATTCCTTTTCATTGTATAATTTGCCATGAATATGGTCATTTTGCCAGTGCTTGCCCAAATAAAATTCTTGATCAAAAGAAAGAAGATATAAACTTAGCAAGTTTACAAATGCCTAAGAAGAAGAACACTAAAAAAAAACTAGTTATGAAGGATCAATCAAAGTCATCTGCTAATATGTTTGAAATCATTTCCACAAATGATGTCCCAAGTGGGGAAGAGGAAATTATGGAAACAAAAATATTAGAAAAACAAATTAAATATGAAGGGAAGAACTTAGAGACAAACCATCAAATCACAGGTTTTCAACAGAAAAAAAGGGAGAAAATTTACACAAGAAAAAAAATCTTTTAAAGTCAAAACTTCAAATAATATAGGTCCCAATATAGACTCTGTTGAACCCTCTAGTAAAATTTTGGTTGTGTATGAGCATTCTTCAAGGTTAGAAACCATCTCAGATTCAATTGGAATAAGTCAAGAAACAGGGGAAAAAAAATTGAAGATGGATTCTAATCAAAAAGTAGGTTGCAATACCAATCAATATCATATGGTAAAAGAAGGTGAAAATCTTGTAGAGGAAGGTAAGATTAATGTCCTTCCCAAATTTTTTAGCCCTGGTATTAATGAAGATCACCACTTGGAATATTAGAGGACTCAAAGGAAGTCTTTCAAAACAAAATGAAATTAGAAGAATGATTCGGATAAATCATCCACATCTTGTTTTCCTTCAAAAAACAAATATGTCAATGGAGGATATGAACTCAATTGCCAGTAAAATTTGGCCAGTTGGAAAAGTGGTTTCCCTCAGTTCCCAGGGGACTTCTAGTGGCATTGCTTGTCTTTGGGACCCAAAAGAGGTATTTATTCACCATATGGTTGGCAGTTGGGGTCTGTTGGCTATAGCTATTCAAAGTAGATATTCCAACAAAATTATCCTCTATATTATTTTTTATGCTTCGACTGCTTTGGAGGAAAAAAGAAGACAGTGGAAGGATATAACTCATATTATCTCTCATTTTCTTGAAGCTTGGATCTTAATCGGAGGAGATTTCAATACCATCCTCTCTGGATGAGAAAATGAGGGGAAATAGAAATTTGGATAAAAGCACTGACCTCATGAGCAAATATATTACAAACCTCCGTCTTGTAGACATCCAACCAGATAATGGCCTTATGACTTGGTCTAACAGAATGAAAGGCTTATCTTATATAATGGAGGTATTAGATAGGCTTTTTCTCTCTAAAAATTTCTTAATCCATGGTCACATTTCTAAAGTGAATACTCTTAACAATGTTGGTTCGGATCATTGGCCAATCATGATGGAAATGTGGAAAACCAATGTGAGTTTATCTCCTTTTCGTTTTCAATTAATGTGGCTCAGAGACAGTTATTTTGGACCTCGTGTGCAACAATGGTGGAAGGAAGGTAAACCTAGGCATGGGACTAAGATGTTTTGTTTTGCCAAATGACTACAATACATTAAATCTAAAATCAAGACTTGGAACTGGAAAGAGTTTGGGGATGTTCATAAAAAAAACATGAAGTTGTTGCTCATCTTGAACATTTGAATAAGAAAAAAAATTTAGATAGCCTCACAGAGAATAGAAGTGCAGATGAAATTAAACTCACAACTCAGTTAGAGGAATGGGAAAAAAGAGAAGAAATCTTATGGAAGCAAAAATCTAGAATTCAATGGCTCAAAGAAGGAGATCGAAACACAAATTTCTTTCATAAATATATTCTAGCTCGAATATCTCACAACTTTATTTCTTCCTTGAAATCAGATTTTGGAGATGTTTATACTTGGGATGGCATGAAATCTATTGATGTTGATTAATTTTCCAATATTTTGTTGCTACTCCTCTTGACTTAGCTTCTCAAAAAAATGTTCTTCAAGCAATCTCTTCTCTTATCATTTCTGAGGAGAACTCTATTTTGTATGCTCTCGTTACTATCAATGAGCTTCAACAAGTAGTTTTTAAAATATAAAAAGGGAAAACCCCAGGTCCTGATGGTTTTCCCATTGAGTTCTACCAAGAGTATATCCTTCATGTTGATTTATTAGAGGTGGTGGAAGAAGCTAGGAAATACAAAGAAATTTTGAAGGTTATCAATAAAAATTATATTACTCTTGTTCCAAAAGCTCAAGAGGTTGATCATATCTCAACTTTTAGACCTATTGCTTTATGTAATTATCTTCTCAAAATCATTACTAAGATCATGGCAGAAAGGGTGAAGCCTCTTTTGCATAAGCTTATTTCCTCAGATCAAGGGGGTTATGTGGAAGGGCGTTAAATAGTATATGAGATAGTTCTTGCTCAAGAAGCCATCCATTCCATGGATATGCAAAAATCTCCTTCCATGTTCATTCGGTTAGACTTATCCAAAGCTTATGACAGAGGGATTGACATTTCCTTATCAAATTTTTGAGGTAATTTGGTTTCTCTAAGGATTGTATGGATTGGATTATGGGATGTATCTCTTCAGTTTCCTACTTAGTTCTTATAAATGGTAGGCCTTCTAAATCATTCCCAACTTCCAAAGGTATTAGGCAAGGTGACCAACTATCCCCTTATTTATTCATCATTCTTGCTAAATGCTTAGGTAGAACTATAACCAAAAAGAGGGAAAACAAAACCCTTGAGGGAGTTACCATTGCTCATGGAGCTAGACCTATCTCTCATATTCAATTTATGGATGGCTCTACTCTTTTAGGTAAATCTATAGTTAAGGAAGCTTCTAATATTAAGCAAATTATTAGTTGCTTTTCTAAGGCTACTAGGCAATTGATCAATGAAGACAAATATAAAGTTATTTTATTTCATTGCTCTGCCAGACAGGAATCCATGGTCTTGGATAAATTAAGATATAAGAATACCTGCCTTTCATAATTTGAGGGCCGCGAATACAAATTTCTCCTTGTTGATTATAAGGCAGAGACAGTCCGGTCTCGAGATCGATTATCTTCATCTCGGCATTCCTGACGACGGTTCCGCAGGAGCCAGACTTCACAGCGAATGGTTCCTTTGCGAATGCCAGACTCATCGAAATCGCTGGCCCCGCCTCCGTCATGCCATACCCCTGTTTTGACAAACAGATTTTTTCACAATAAGAAATAAAGTGCAGGAAACAGTGCTGAGTATTCTCTTTGTAATTGTGCTTTCTGTTTAAAGATTGATCTCTCATCCTATCTGCAAATCGAAATCGGCGTAAATTGTTTCAGAAAGTTGCGTAAATCGTGTTTCTAGCTTCTTGCTTTCTAGGGTTTGTTCCGGGATTTTGTTCATGGATCAAAATTTATTATACGAGATTGCACGAGGAAATGCTGACGGGACTTTTGATGTCTTTGAAAAAAAAAGTATACTATTGGTTGACATTCCGTCGTAATTGCAAAATGAATGCTTCTAAGAAAGCATGTTCATAAACATATAAGGAGAACAAAAGATTGATTGAGAGACAGTAAAGAAACCATTAGCCAACATATAAAAGAGAAATAGATGTAAAATACAAAGAACAGGCCATGCATTTTGAATCTTTGGAGTCTTCAACTCATGTCACACATTAATGCAAATGATCGTGAATGTTTCTGAGAATACATGTTCGTAAATATGTTTATCTTTAATGCAGATTTTATTATACAAAATATCAAAGAAAATCCGACTAGCCGCGGCAGCGATACATAAAAAAAAACGAAAAGATCAATCCATACACAGTAAAGAAACCATTAGGCTACATATAAGTTGCACAAGAACAAAGAATAGGCGATGAATTGTGGATCTTTGCAGTCGAAATTCATGTCATACAGTTAAAAATAAAACACAAAAAATATTATTAATGATCAAATTTTAGTTCAAGATAGAAGCTTATAAAGGATGAATTCTTTAACCTGAGCCATGGTCGCATTAGGAACCCTGGCCTGAAACGCATCCTCCAAATCCCTCCCCAGGGGCGCAGCGCCGGACATGACAATTCTCACAGACGAAAGGTCATAATTCTCCACCAAAGGATTCTTCGCAATCGCCAACACGACCGGTGGCACCATCGGCGCCACGGTGACCTTGAACCGCTGAATCGACTCCAGCAGAGCAGCGATCTCGAATTTCTCCACGACCAGAGCGGCGGCGCCGGCCCGGAGCGAACTGAGCAGCGCCGAACTGAGGCCATAAATATGAAACAGCGGCAGCATGCAGATCACCACGTCATCGGGTCTCAGGTACAGGTTGGGATTCTCGCCGTCTACGAGCTGCGCCACGTTGGCAACCATCCCGCCGTGCGTAAGCATGGTACCCTTGGGGAGCCCCGTCGTCCCGGAAGAAAAAGGCAGGGCCACCACGTCGCCAGGTCGAATCTCCGCGGGGCGCAACTTGTTTTCCTCTGCCTCTAAAACCCTCAGGGGCCGGCAACCTTCGGGAGCCGGGTCATCCACGGTGAAAATAATCACCTCCTGGCCGAGATTTCTCACTTTGTCGACGTAGGCGGAGCGGGTGACGACGACCCGGGTGCCCGAGGCCTTGGCCTGCCGAGCGATTTCTCCGGGGGTGTAGAAAGGATTGACGGTGGTGGCGACGGCGCCGGCGTAGGAAATTCCGAGGAAAACGAAGACGAATTCGGGGCAATTCGGCAGCACCAGCATTACCACGTCTCCCCGCCTGATGCCGAGCTCCGCCAGGCCGGACCCGATACGTTTGGATATCGAGTCCACCTCCCCATACGAATATACATTGCCGGTGGAGGCTTCTATGACGCAGGGCCTCTCTCTGAACTCGGCTAACCTCTCGAAACAGTATGAATGCAAGGGCAGAGGATTGGAAATCTTTATGTCGGGAAGCTTCGATCGGTACAGATACTCAGCTGCCATTGCTCTCTAGATTCTATATTTCACGAATGCCAACCCCTCGAATTGTTGCGATATCGCCGTGTTAACCCCGCCGGGTTATATAGCGAGACCGTCCGAAGCAATCGGATGAGTAGGAACTAGGAACTAGGAAGCAAAATTAACTTTAACTGTACCATCAAAGTCAAAAGTTTCGCTTTCTCCCCGACATTGACAGACGAGTCCACCCCAATTTCCTCGCTAGGTAATACCTGCTGTTTTCCGAGAAATTCGTTCCTCTTAGTACCTGCGTGTTCAGTAACTTTTTCAGTAACTTCAATTCTTCTCAGATGGCTTACAATGTAGTTTTTAATTTAAGTTAAAAAAACATATTTTATTATATATATTTCTTCGACCAACCTCTCCTAATTTTTCGAAATTTTAAAACCTTTACCTCTCCGACCTTTTCGAAAACACGTAACTTTTTCAAAACTGGAAGATTTTACTTAGTTTACCTTTTCGAAAACATATAACTTTTCCAAAACTGGAAGATTTTAATTAGTGTACAGTAGATAGTAGATCCAACCTGTTGTGGATATTGACAACTTAGTTACGAAATACAGAGAATTTGTGGTTTGGGTTGGTCAAGGTTTTCGCTCCACACTAAAATTGAGTAGAGAACAGGAATTTTTTAAATAAGTAATTGTAGTATAATTAAAACCATATTCGTAAAGCTTATATAGTAACCAAAAAAAACCTTTCTTTTATAATTTGAATTGAGATAGCCGAATTATAAGTCAACAGAGTCACGTGATGAAGAAAAAGGAGACATAGTAGGTGAGATTTTTTCACACTTATTTAATGGAGATAAAAATGTATTGTGAAGTTGATGTGACAGTCTACCATGGCCGTCAGTTTGTTTTATAGTTGTAACTACAAACTGTAAAAAATTACTTAATAGTGACCTAAGATACAATTATTTTTAGTTCTTTATATATTGAATATGGTCGACATCCAAAACAAGTGTTACACTATAAATTATAAGTTTATTTGGGAAGTTTAATATTATTTTATTTGTATATTTTCATATTAAAGTTTAATTTAATAAGGTGGTCATGGAGTTCATCTTCAAGAGTTTACTTATCAGTGGAAGAAACACAATGTATCGTGCACATTTAATCAGGTTCTTCTTGAATAGAATACTCTTCGAAGTCGATCCAGGTCTAGGTTCAGATAACAATGTCGCTTGTTTTCAAACTGCACTCCTATCCCAGCTCAAGGTCCTTACAGTGATGGTCATGGCTACTTGACTATTTCTCTCTTCTCCAACTTCTCGACGACAATTTAGGAGCTTTGATGATTGTTGCTAGCCAAGAGCCATTTGTTTATGGTTGGGAGGATGTTCCTAGCACTTCTAAACAGGGAAAAAACTTAGTGTCAAAGTCTCTTGATGCTACTGTTGGAATCGGTCCCACGGGTGATCATTATGTAATCAATTAGTTATGTTGTCCATTAATTATGTAAGGCAGTGTTGATTATGTGTAAATTGTTTGTTTGAGTTCCCATTATGTTTTGATGAGGATGCTTTTTTGGCTGATGGCATTAACCACGTGGCATGTTTATACACCTCTTTTTTTTTTTTTTTTTTAAATATATTATATTATTTTATTAATATGATATTTTTTTTACATAAAAAAATTACTTAATTTTTAATATAAATATTTTCTCTGAATCAATAATTTAATTATAAAATTAATCAAATAATTTTTTTATTTAGTATTTTTAATATGGTTAATCATATAATATGTTTTTATACTTTTAAATTATTTTTTAAATTTTGTGTTTGAATTAAAATATATAAAAATTAATTTTATTTTTATTTTATAAATATACTCATACACATTTTTTTTGTTTGCTAACTATAAGATGATTAAATTATAAATAAAAATAATAACCATAGTAATAATTAAGACTTTGAAAACACATTTAAGAAGTTGAGAGAGTTGGAGCCAAGTGCTTGAAACCCTACATATAGCTTGCATGCTCCTCATTATAATCATGGCTTCCTTCAAAGAAGCCTTATGAGAGAAAAAAATATAGTCCTACCTAGAACCATCGAAACCCTAATAACATAATCTAGGGCATAAAAAAACCTTTAGAGACCAAGAATGATTTGAAAATGATAAAAATATTGGAAGAAATTCCTACAATAGAGATAATAGATGAAGCTATTGGAGAAGAAATTTATGATTTCTCGGCATTGGCTCTTACATGCCAGTTTAGTTGTTTATGGTCTTCAAGAAAACCATTAAAGGTTGGATGGACAAAGAATTGAGAACTAAGGTAAGAGGGGGAATAGAAAATAAACTATGGAAGGGGTTTTTTTGTCTCCATATTCACCTTTGAGGAGGACAAAAATCTAATTTTTAGATTTGGTCCATGGTTATGGGTTCTTGTGGTATATAAATGAATATTTTGAATCCTCACTTTGACCCTTTGAAAGAGACACCTTTCAAAATTCCAATATGGGTTTGTCTTCCTTTCCTCTCGTTGCATTTTTGGAAGGAAGAAACATTAAATGCCATTGGAAATAAGATATAAATCTACAAATGAAAGCAAAGCCAAAAGATTAAAATTATACGGTAGCTTGAATATTTGTTGAATTAAACTTGGTGGAGGGGCTACCAAAAGCAATCACACTATCACTCAAGAGGCTACAACATACTCAAAAGTTAGACTATGACCATATACCTTTCAAGTGTTCTAGATGTCATGAATATGGGTAATTCTAGAGAGATTAATCTATAAAACTTGTGACTCAACTTAAAAAACAAGAAGACTTCACAAAAGTATAAAGGAAAAGAGGAAAAAATGTTTATATCCTTAAAATTCAAAATTCTAAAAATGGCAAGTTCAAAATAAGTTTAGTATGTTGGAAGAAGATTTATAGGAAATAATAGTAGTTGCCCCTAAATATCAAGAAGAAGCCTCTAAAAAAGACCCTCTGATAAACATGATAATCCTAGAAGAAGAGCAAGGTTAAGATGAATCAATGCACTCTATTTTGGATTAAGGGGATGAAAGAGTCTCCAAACTCCTAGTAAAGAACTTGGTCATCCAAGAAAATCCAGATGTACCTTTGGTCTAGGAAACCAAATTGGATCTAGAAAGAGCTAATACAAAAATGGGATTTTGTTGGCTCTTGTGCAATCATTTAGCCATATTAGCCAAGGGGAGTTTAGGAAAGATTTTAAAAACCTATAAAACTAAATAGAAGTTAATTTTTGTAGAATCTAGAAAGCATTGGCTAACAATTGTGCTTAAATATGCTAATGGTCAAGTTTACACTATCACCAACATTTATGCTCCTGACAATATAACTTAAAAGAATCAGTGTTAGAAGGCATTGCATAATGTGTATTCTAACTCCAAGTAGGAAAATTGGGTAATTAGGAGATATCTCAATCTATTTTTGAAATCCATTGAAAAAGGGGGTCTACAAAAGAGACCCAAATCTAGTAAAATATCTCATGAAGTAATACAACTTAAATAATGTACAACTGAGAAGGTGCAAATATACTTGGACTAGTGAAAGAGTCGAATCCAACTTTATTATATCAAAAGTAGACTAATGGTCATTCTGACCATAGACTTATTCTTTCTGGGTTTAAACAACCAACCAATTGGGGTTCTCTCTCTTTCAAATATAACTCTATTGGTCTATGAAGGGTGACTTTAAATACTTAGTTCAACAAGCATGGGAACACAACAAGAAAAATAGAAGTTATGCCCAAAGGTAGGTAAAAAAGATACATACATTAAAGCAGCAAATTTGAATTTGGGTCATAAATAAAGCTGAAAGTAAAACTGAAAGTAAAACTGAATGAAGTTCAAATTGTAATGGAAATAAAGAAAGAGATGAGAGTTTAATACAAGTATAACAAGATCCCACAACCCAAATATTAAAATGGAAAGAGAAAAAAAATGATGTATAAAATCTAGAATGATATGGCTTAAGGTGCAAAAACACCATAACAATACTAAAAGTTGAATATGAGACAATAGCAAGTGATGTGAAACTAATAAAAAATATATTTCTTATTACTTCAAAGAATTGGTGAGCAAAGATGGAGGAATCAATGCAACCAATCAACAAACATTTTTAAATCTAAATCCTTGCTCTTTGGGGCAGGAGGAAAATGAATACTTGACCAAATGTATCATTAATGAGGAGCTCAAATAATTGGTACTTTCTATGCAATGCAACAAAGCACAAGTGGTTGATGGATTCAATGTTAATTTTTATTAAGACTTTTTATAGTGAAGCTTCATTACAATCCAACCAAAAAAAGGGAGATAACATGTAGAGCTAACCCAAAACCTTGTGCAAATTGAAAAGCCCTTGAACCATCGCTGACCAGTAGGACTCCCATGCTAGAGGTGTAAAAAACCTCATGTTATGTGGTCAAGATAATCATCAAATTTTAACAACTAGAAACTCACAATAGTTTTGCATAGCCTTTTCAGTGATATTTAAACTAGACCCTATCATTGATAGTAGCTAATGAACATTTTTCGTAATAACTAAAAATATTTATCATTTATGGTGGTTAAATCTAAACTACGACTATGGAAAAGCTAGTAAATCTGGCTATTGTCTATATTAATTTAGATTTGTAGTTCTTGGTGTCTCACTCGTCATCTCTCCACCACACACAAGATACATCCATTGGGGATATTTAGTTGAGGAAAAGACAATAGTTGCAAGAATAAAATGAAGACTCACAGAAGTTGATCATCAAAAGCTTCTAAGAGATAGTCACTCCATCATGTTCAATCATGGATACCACATGGTGAAGCTTCAAAAATGAGGTAAGCACCTAATGACAACATAGTTACAGGTATAAGAGAGCACTTCAAGTTGGGGGCTCCATGAACTAACTAAATATCATCATCATTTGCCTTATAAATAAATAGGAAGAAGATTAAAATTTAAAAGGTAAAATCGGTGGAAAGTAATGCAAAACATGTCAAAACTACAAGGAAAATAAAATGTTCCTAGAAAGAAATAACTAGTCTGTATGAGTTCAAATGGACTATGCTAATCAGGCTTTAGAATAGAATAAAATGACCAAGAATTCCAAATTGTAAAAATAAGGGATAAAAACTAGAAGTTCTCAAAAATTTTGACTAAAAATGAGGATAAAACTTTCAATGACCTATTTAGCCAAAGGGTCTCAAAAGTGAAAGGTGATAGAAGAACTTTGAGAGACGCAAGAAAGAATAATTATCCAATGGTCATGATTTTTAAAGCCTTGAAGGGAAATAATGGAGAAAAATGATCCAAAAAAGTGGGATACACAAAGCAAGATTTTTTGAAAAGTAGAACATCAAGAAATAAATGATAGAAGGGAAAAAGAGGGGGTTTTCTTGAAATACTTTAGACAGAATATCTATATTAAGCTCTTAAGTTTTAATAGTTCCAACATAATAGAATGAAGAGAAAGTCTTTACAAAAGAAATAGGAAGCGACTAGCTTGAAGAATAAAAGAGTCAGATCAAGTTGCAAGATATCAATAATAATGCACAAGCTTCTAGAAGGGGTATATGGACCAGATAAATGCACCATTATTATGGGAAGACAAGGACTATCTATCAATACCACTTCATCTCAATATTCCAAGAAAAGTAGGTGGGATATTAAATATAGAGGCATGGCCCAAAATTGATGAGAGTAATGGCAAAATATGTTTCCATTTAATGTTTAGGATCCCAAGAAAGAGTAGTTGGAATGGTCAGTATAATATATAGTTTTGGAGGGAAAATTTCCCTCACTTTCCTTGTAATATATATAAAGTAATTTTCTTAGCATTGGAAAGCATCAACAAGTTATAAGTCATATATATTTCCTTTCAATTTCTTATATATAGCAGTACTCAAATTGTTGAGTGGTTTTGTAGGCATACCCTTGAGCCTCCACCTCTAGCATAATATTGTAATATTTTTATATTCATATATGCTTATTGAAGGCTTGTGACTATTCATATATTCATAAGTGTTTGGTTCTCCCCTTATTGTTTCCTTTATGTATGTATGTTTATCGATGCTTATACATGTTGAGAGGAGGAATTTTTCATTATATCAATGGATTAAACTTAGGACTGTTGCGTAGGGAGATGTTATATTGATCTTGGAATATCACCTTGGTCGACTTAGGTTTTCTTTTCTCTATAGGTTTTCTTTTCTCTATTTTTTATTTTCTATATTTCTCTTACTCTTTTCTCCAAAGTTGTTAGATTAGGATTGTGCTCTCAAGGTCACATCTTAAAAGGAGTCAACCTTGTAAAAACTCCCAGATGTCTCTAATAGAGCCAAACCTTATACTCTAGGGACTAGCCCTATTGTGTCGCTCTATGTGATAGTCCTGATCATTTGGTCCCTCCTGTCCAATGACCTAGACAATCAGATAGGACAACAATTTAATGGTATGCCTAGTGGGATCCCATTAATTGATCATTGATCCTATAAAATAATAAGTTAGGATTTGAATTTTGTTAGGGTCTCTACATATTTTTCTTGTTGAAGCACTTCAAAAATCACCTGGTGACTCTACTCAAGAATGAATATCCAAAAGAAACCATATGAAGAACATAAGATTAAGGTTTCAATGAAGAACTCAGTCTATCTACTCTTAGAGTACAAGTTGTATTCATCTGGTGAATCCACTCTGACCAAAGGATATAGAAGTATATGAATAAGAGAAATACTACCAGGTCCTTTATTGTTAAAAATATACAAGATTTTCATCCTCCACTTGACACCATTCTACAAAGAAGAAGAGATAGAAGCTAGAACATGGCTACTCCACAACTGCCTAGAACATTCCTTGCTTGGAATGATAGAGGTTCTTTTAGTTGACCTGTTCTACATGAAGTATGGGAGGACAATATGTTCTAAAATCCCTCTTATATTTCACTGGGGAGGACTCAAATACTCTGATTAAGCATCTGGACCACATGGTGAGCCTGTGCATGCTTCATAATATATCAAAATAAAACATAGCTCTAATAAGGTTGGCAACCTAATTTAGAGGTAGAGCTCAATAATGGTATTTTGTGATTCCTTCAAAATCTACAGCTAACTAGGACCCAGTTACCACCTTATTCATAGAATTTTTTAGAGAGAAGGTGGATAGGATGTCTCTCATGGAACAACTATCAACTATAAGGAGCGCTCCCATTGATACAATAGACAATTTCCACCTCATATTTCATAAGATGACACAAAATATCTAAATGTATTTATCCTCCCTAGGTATAAAATTTATATATTATCTAAAGGCATTAGGTTCTAAAGTCTCATTAATGATTAAGATACAAGTGGAAATTCCCTACCGAATGCCTATGGTATAGCCATTCAAGCTTAATATGACCTAATTCAGATTGGAATGCTAGTGCCTAGTCCTCCCATACCTTCGTATCTCATTTTACAGTATCCATATCATCCTTCCCTATTCATTCAACTAATATCCTTCCAACCAATATTAGTCTCACCTAGAGTACTTCTTGTCTCACTTGCTCTAGTGCCCCATATCTCAAAAAATCTAGAGATTAAAACATTGCAAAAGCTAATCATGTTGGTCACCAATGATATGTTAACCATGAGGAGGAAACATAATGCCTAGAGGTACCCATATCAAAAAAACAAATACCTCATTTCCCATAGGAGAACTAGGGTAATAGAACTCCATTTAATGGCTACCCTAGACCCCAGTTCCAAGCCAACCAAGAATATGATCAAACCCAAAGACAAAACCAACAAATAGTACTAGTATCAACCCCTCTACAACAATAACTTCCTAGCCATGCTAGGGATATGGATCCCATATTGAACAATTAGTACTACCTAGATCTATATACCTATTCCATACATGTCAACCTTAGAGAGATCACCTAGCTTCTCACAACTGTAACAAGTGAGGTAATAGCTCTTGAGACATCTACTTCATATTTAGGAACTAAAATTTATATGGTGAGTCAATATTCCTTTATCCCATTCCTCAAAGTCAAATGGTGCTCCTTAAGACTAGATATTGGTGACCTGGGATGATGAGATCTTTGCAATATATAATATAACGAGCAATCTAGTATCCAACATGCCATAGATTCGATCATACTATATCACAAGGGCTAAGAAATAGGTAAAGGAACAAAGGAACAAGGATAATCTCATGATCCATGGTAGTCAACATAGGGTCAACCAAACCAGGATGACAACCTCCCACTATGGCAATCCCAAATCCAAGCACACCTATGCCTTCTACTAGCATCAAACAAATTGATTAGATGGCCTCGTATGGTGAGAGTAAGATATCCAAAAATGGTGGAAAGGCTTCAATGGTTATACTTCTACAAAATCCAATGGCTACCAAGCAAAGCATCCCAAATATCCTAAAGCAACCAACACCATTGCCAAAACAAACTAGATCTGCTCAACCAACAAGGGACAAATACATGTTATCACTATCAACATATGCTACATAGGATATCTTTAAAAATAGATGATATAATTATGCATTAAAGAAAAAAACTCTTGGGAACAACACCAGACTATAAACTATCAAATCAATTATGATAACAAAATCATATAGCTTGAAATAAATATGAAAGGAATGACAAGTGGAATATGCATAAAGAGAAAGCAGATTCACATCATGCAAATCCATCACTAAAAAGGAAAAAGATCTTCTTGCATCACCCTGAGGAAAACAAGATAGACTCAAGTAAAATGAAAGGACACAAAATGAAGATAGGCATGAGTGCATAGAGGAAGTATTTAATTTGGGGAGGTGCCTTTACCTCAAGGAAAAGGATATAAAAGAACCATAACAACCTTTTCTCGATTCAAATAATAGAATGAGCTAAGTCGGTCCTTTTTTCATCACTGAAATTACCTCTAAGTGACTCCATGCCCAATAAATAAGACTTTTGTTTTTTTGGTTCATATTTATCTATAAGTAGAGGATCCCTGTGAGTCATCAAAATTGTAGTGGAACTTCATTACAATCCAACCAAAAAAAGGGTGATAACATCTAGAGTTGACTGATAACCTCGTGCAAAATAAAAATATCTCAAACCATTACCGACCACCAAGAAGATCTCCTAAGGTTGAAAACAAGTGTAAAAACCCTCATGTTGTGTGGCCAAGATGATCATAATAATAGTAAAATAATAATAATAATAATAAATGAATAATAGTAAAAATAATAATAATAAACAAGTTTAATTAATAATAGTAATTATAAAACTTCTAATGCTTGCATTTTTGCTTTGCTTTACAAGATAGTTATTGTGGCTACTTTAAATGGTGGATGTAATAACAAAAGAGGGATTTTTATGTTGACCAATAAATCTAACATGATTGATCAAATATTAAATACATTGGATTTATAGTGGATGGTGCAAAATGATAGATATGGTAAAGTTAATGCCCAAAGCCCACCTTTTGTGAGAGGTATATCAAGCATTGAATATAATAACAAATTAGGATTAAGGAACCCCAAGCATCATACAAATGAATATTTAATGAGGCATAGCCATAGTATGGCTAAAATCAATCACAAGAAGAACATATTAAAAGCAATTTATTATTAAATTAACTATATATGAAGGACAAATATTGTATAAATAGTGGCTCACTAGACTATTAGAGAGATCATAATCCATCTAGTAGCATTCTATTTTAGCTTTCTTCTTTCTTAGTTTCAATATGTAGTTGGACGGTATTTTTGAACCAAGTTGCATTGTTTTGAGCCATGTTCTTGTAATCCATTGAAGTGGATAAATCTGAATCAATGTACTCAATACCTATATTTATAATATAATTCTTTTAAAAAAAATTGTGTTCAATTTGTGTATGCTAATGGTGGTTACATAGTCCATTTCATATTCTATTGTTCCTTTGAATATTGCACCATCTCAAATCTCAAGTTGTGTGAATACTAGTTAGGTTAAGATTGATTTAAATCATAATTATCACTTTACTAGATTGGAGCTAAAGTTTAGGATAGTGTGGGCTTGTTTATATTTATTTATTTTTTCTTATCCTTAAACCTTTAACTTTTCTTTATATCTTATTTAGATTAGGAGTAGATTAATTTTGGTTTGAAGCTTTGATGTTGGTTTTCTACAATGCATTTTAAAATTTTATACAACTTCAATGAACGATAATGATTGGGCAATCATAGTTTTATAGAGCTGAAAAGTTATCTTTTGTTGTCTATTTTTAATTCCACTTAGCCCACATATGTTAAAATATAAATGTAGTGGAATTATTTTTAGATAGTTAAGCATTAGATTTTAAAACACTATGCCCTAGAAATTTATTTTTAGAGTCATAATGAGCAAAGGTCCCTTGAAGGAATAACTATAAATGACCTCTAGGTTTATCCACATCAACCAAGACCTGCCATACCCAAACCTTTGGGGAAAATATTTGTTTTTCAAGAGGAAATAAATCTTATTCCAAGTATGTTGGCTTAACCTTGACAATGTGTCATTTTCACGCTCAATAGAATTGGAACTAGAAGGAGGGTGCAAACTCTAAAAATTAAATATTTTTGATGCGATGTTTATATCACACATATTAACTGTCAAATATGGAACCAAAATTTATTATCACGAATTCCAAGTTAGCTGAAGTTGACATTGAATTTCTTAGTCTTTCCCTATAGAGAAGACCTTGAGTTGGCAAAGACAAACCCAATACTCATCAAGTTGCCAATAGTTCTCCCATAACTACTATCTCTTATATTGATACTTTTAACATTTCTCAAGGTCCATTAATGGCAAAACTTGTTCAATGGTTAGTAGGAAGTAGCCCATTGAACATACCAAGGCCTGAACATGATATGCCTAAAAATATTGAAAGATATCTCCCTTGATATAGGCATGATGAAACAAGGTTATTTGAAGAACATATTTAAGCATACAAAAACACCTTAATTCAATTTATAGATTGAACATGAGAATATTGCCTATAGAATTTTGCCACACATATTGGATTAGTTTTCATATGACTGGCATATTAGCTTACCTTTAGGTTGTATTACTTCATAGGCTCAACTAGAGCTCACATTTATTAGCCATTTTAGATTACCTATTGATCATGTTGTGATATATCATCAATTTACCTTTACCTGTAGATAATCTAATGGGTCCTTGAGACTATTCAACACTAGGTTCCATAAATTATACACCTAGTTGGTGATATCGTACACCCTAATAGAGAAATAAACCATTTATATGTACTTTAGAGCTTTGGATCCATTGAATTCCATGTTTGTGAGGAGAGCTCCTCAAATCACATCCTTTCCCATAGCATATAGCGAGGCTCTAATAATTGAATAATAATTAGTACCTCAAGGTTTTGGTTTAGGTCAATTGCCTTAACTTAGATAACTAGGGTCTTATAATCAAACATCTTTGTTAAATAAAGCCCTTACACAACACCTTCCCATGCTAAATTCATTTCTAAGAGTTATGTATCCCAACTAGAACCAACCCTTCAATTTGGCACCCTTGAATCAAATGATTCCTAATATGAATAATCAACAAACCATTCCAATATTCTTGGGTAATCAAGCATTCAAAAACAATGTTATCAACCATACATCAACAAATAATCAACTAGTCTTACCTACATTTCTAAACACATCTATACCTATTGAAAATAATGTAATAGCTCAATAGAGACAAAGTCAATCCAACAAAACATATCTTGGGTTAGATAACTTACAAAGGATGGTTCAAAAATTGAGCAATGATATGCTTCAACTACAAAGGCAAGTTCCTCAAAATCCACCTACAAATAACATTCAAAATAGGAACTTCAACTTCCAAAGGACTAACAACCAATGGGATACTTGTCTAAATAATAAAGGAGTTGAAATATTGCTAGCAACCAGAATTAATATAATGATAGCTCAAGCACTTCCATAAATTTGGCTAACCTTGCTCTGGAAAAGTGGTGCATGGTCCATTCCATTGCTCAATTTGGTGATGTTAATTTTCCAGAGTTTAAAACTACATTGGATTTTGTCCAAAAAGGGATAAAAAATTTGGAGTTAGTACCCACCAATGAGCATTATATGAATCAAACTAATCATAATGTAGGAAAAAAAATTATTTTTAGAAATATATGAGCTCTCAAGAGTGTATGAAGAGGAACTTAAAGAATATCTAGAAGAAGAGGTGCAAGCTCACCAACAATTTTAGAGAGATAACAATTATATTCTTCAAAGTAAAGGGAAAGAACCACTGACTTCTTCCACACCTCCCAACAAAACTTCTATCCCACCTAATGAGCAAGCCAATAAAAACCGAGTTCTACCAAAAGGTCTTATATAGCCTACATAGCCAAAAGTCAATACATAATTATTGCAGATAAATAAAATCTTGAAACAAGACAAATGTGGATACGATATTATTGAAAAACTTAAGAAAACTAAGGTAAATAGTTCTTTATGATAGCTTAGGTGGTTAACCAAGATAATTTTTTGTTTAAAACACTCTTAAACCAAAATGAAAATGAGTTAAAAAGTATTATTGGTGCTCAAGTGGCTATATATAAAGAAAAAATAGAATCTTCACCTTTTCTATTGACTATTGGAATTGATGGTAAAATTTTACATAACTAGCTTGTGGATTTAGGTGCTTTTGGGAATGTGATGTCATATATGATTATCCAAAATTTAGGATTGACCCCTACTCCCTCAAACAAGAAGGTTTTTTAGCTGGATAAGATAAAGGTAAAAGTAGTTGGGGTGTTATATCAAGTCCATAAATAGTTGGTTGTTGAACCTAGGATACAACAATGCAATGATATTTAGGTTTTAGATATCCTAGATGTTTATGGGATGTTCTTAGCCATGATTGGTTGAGAATATTGAATGGATATATGGAAACTTTTTTATAAAGAGAGACAAGGTTGAAGGAGCTCATCATTGAGCACAAGAATATCAATCAGACTATACACTACACCGAAAGTGGGAGTGTACATTGTAGTAGTAAAAACCATAATTGAAGATAATTATCCGATAGTAGATAGCCCACTAAGTAAGTAGAAAATAATTAAAGACCAGTTGTGGACCTTTAAGTTTGATGGATCAAAGTCCAAGTAAGATGATGATACTAGGATTAAATTGAGCTAGTGGGGTGAGAGGTAAAATAGAGGATTTTGGGATGACAAAGTTGGTATTACTATGGGATGAGACCCATAAAAAATTGTATGCCTATCATCATAAACATTTTCCAAATTATCGTAACCGTGTTTGGGATCCTAATAAATTTAACCATGGTAAATTTGACCCCTTTGGCTAGGACCCTTTCAAATATTAGAGATTCTAGTCCTATCTTGTAAATAAGCCTTGCACATAGTTTATTATCTTGAGTTTTTGGTGTGTTGGTCTTGTTTTATTTCATTTATATTTTGTTTTACTTTTTATATTTATTTTTTCTCCTGCACTTTCCTCTTTTTGGGTTTATATTGGTCAAGTGCAACCAATATTTTGTTACTTTGATGAAGAAGTATCTTATGCATAGTTTAGAGATAAAATTTTCTACTTTGAACTCAAGGAAGATAAGATTATATTTATCAACTATTTGGTGTATAGACATTGTTTTGGGGTAAAACAAATTAATATGAATGTAGTGCAAAAGGATGTAGCATCCTCACAATGAAAATACTTTAAAAGAACTCTAGATCAGGAGGAATGAAACCATCATAGTTTGATTCTTAGAAAAAATCTATTTAAATATTCACCCTCTTATTTTCCATAGTGATCCCCAACCCAAAAGCAAACCCTAATGCTTGTAAAATTTTCTATGTTAAAAAAATTGTGATTCAAAAAATAAAACAAAGAAGTCTTAAGTGCTTGGGTGATTCAAACAAAATCTATTGGGGCTATGGATGCCTATTTGGAAGTAGAGTAAGGTCTAGAGTGGAATTAGAGATAAATAAATCAAGGCTATAAATGTATGGCTAATAATAGAGCAATATCTGATAATTGGTGGTATATCTACCTATTTTACAAATTTTATCATTAGTGAACCAATGTCTGTTTGGGGGTGAGCTAGCTTGATTTTCAAATTGTGGTGGAAAAATTTAACCGATTCTAGAACAAAAATAGATTTACATGCCCACACTTTTCTTGAAACAAAATGGAGTGTTGCTTTTAGATAAATTGCTTAACCCCGTCCTTGGATGGATGCCAAATTTTTTGTTTTATTGGTTTTGGAGGTTCATTGTTTTAGAGATGGTTATTTCTATTTCCAAAATGCTCAAGAGCATTTTCCAACAAAGTTGCCATTTGTTTTTACGCTTGCACAACACGCCCTAGTATGCATGGATAGGGGACCCAATTTTTTTTTTTTGTTGATCTTTATCTTATTTGCAATTCTCAAGTCATCCTAAAACTCAAGTTTTTAGCTAAAAGCTTTTAAATATATGTGCCTAATTTTTTGCTTGCTTTGAGTTTGTTGTGATGTTTATTACCATTGATGTATCTAGTAAACTATTTAAAATAGCAAATTACTTATCTTATTAGACCATACTTGGAATAATCCTTCCAATGGGTACCCATATGCCTATGTTTCATAGCTTTAGCACCCTAAAATTTCTTAAAATCAGACATCACAAGCTTGATTTTCCTCGCAACAACATAGATAGCTTCACTCTTGGGCCCTTGTACCTCTCATAATATTTAATAAAATTTTGTGAAATCACTTCCATCACGTGCCCCTTTGAAAAGAGTTTTATGAAAAGTATTAAGTTTACCTATGTTCTGAGGAGAATTGACCTCCCATATAGCTTTTTTTCAGTAAGTTATCCAAGCTACCGCAACTAAGGTCACTCTTAGGTACATGTAAAAAAGTGGATATAAGCTTGAAAATAAAGTGAAGAATTTGCCCTGATTGGAAACTAGTGAAAAAATATTTAGCTAGAAGTCTCGTCAATCAATCAAAAGAAAATTAAAGAGCAAAATGCTACTGGAAACTCTAAATGTTGTGCCCCACTAGAACCCATAAAAATCCCTTCCTTGATGGAACTCAACACGTAAAGTGGAAATCCCTTTCCTAGATTTAAAATTTTGCTAAGGAAAAAGTTAAGCCAAACTTTTAAATGATGATATCATCTCGAAGAGAAAAATATGTTTAGCATAAAAGAAAGCCAAAATCAAACTAAGGCATAAGATGAGTAGAAGGGTTCAAATTTATCTCCCCATTGAAATGTGCAAATTATCCTAGTATTTAAAAAATACAATTCAAAAATCAGAAATTGGCACAACATAATTTCAAACTCAAAATTTCACTAATACATGGAGCTCGATAATTAGAAATTTTACCCTATGAGTGGAAATTAATCTTGACAATGGAAAAAGTTACCCAACCACTTGTAGAAAATGCTAAGAAAAATGTTTGTCCCAATTGAAAGCTCGAGCAATCATAAACAAGAGATCCAACAATGAGAGTAAGCATAAAAAGCGTTTGACAAAGCAAAAGCATACATGAAATTGGAAAAATTACCATGGCTTGGTAAGAATAATAATAAAAAATATATATGTGTAAAAAATTACCAAATGCTAGATGTCAGACCTTTGTAGCAATGACTTTAAAAAATTCCATCCAACATTGGAGAACACCTAAAAAAACAAGTCCAAAAACTTGAGGAAATATAAAAGCAAAGTAGAAGCCTGAACATTTGCAAAGATTATGTGGAAATTGCCCAGATAATTTAAAAAATTGATCTGGTAATTGTAGGCCCAAAATGGCCACATCCTTAGAAAATATTGAAGATTTTATTCTAAGGCATTAAATCTCTATTTCGCTAAAGACAAAGTATTTTGGAGTGGATCTGCAATTAGAGTTCCCTATTCCGCTCAACACTTAGCGTTTTTTCGCCTCAACAAGCCAAAATCTCATTTTGCTCGATTTACAGTGTATTTGAGAGTGGATTCCAGACGAGTCCCGATTCTGCAAAACATTTTGGCAAAGACGATGTCAGCACAAGAAAAAGTATGAAATAACGATCGTGGTTGGTGTTTGCATGCTCCAAGCGGCTAAGTGTTGATGAGTTCTCATTCGATTGAGTTCCAAGAGTAATCTGGTGTAGAATGATGACTTGAAAGGAGAAAGACTATTTTACACTACTTTCAGTGTGGAATGGAGACAATGAAGTTTTTGCACTAACTTCAGTGCGGATTGGTGATTTCGCATTGCGGCTAAGGCAAAGGTGATGTTAGCATACTTTTTGTGTGGATTGTGATTTGTTTAAATATAAAGAAGAGAAAAGAAATGCTAGGTAGCGGATTAGCAGCAAACTTCATTTCACTCGCTCCTGAGTGTATTTTATACCAGAATTTGATTCTGTAAAACTAAAGCCACTAAAGCTGACGTAAGCAATTTAAAAGTGTGGAATGGTGTCTTATTCCTTACCCACCAGTTTACAGAGTATTTTGAAGGTTTAATTGCAACCGTTCATTGGAAAACATCGACGATTGAGAATATTTTGACATTGTTGAAGTATTTAAAGGTAAATTTTCACTAAATCAGGAGATAGTTAGTTGGAAGGTGGGAATACAAAGTATCAAAGGGTTTCAAGAACAAGAACCAGAAGCAATTACAGATCTAGGACAAATCAGATATTCCAAGAATGATCAATGGATCGGATGCAATTTTCAACCGCCTAAACTCCAACTACTACAACAAGTTGCAGATCTAAGTAGCTATGGTGGATTACTCACAGCATATTTCATGGATTTTTCCAACCAGTAAGATAATGCTAGTAAAACTCTCTACTGAGTTGTAAAATTGTAATATTTGTAATATCTCCTTAATATTCTTTCATTTTATAAACTATAAATAGAGGCCAAAACCTCATTTTTAAGGGTCGGCTCTAGTGTGTTTGCTTGCCCTACTGTAAATATTCCTATGGATTAATGGAAGGAGCATTACTCTAATTTTTGACTCAAAATTTGTTATCTTCACTATCTTTGTGCAAGAGGTTCAAAGCTTTGAGTTACACTTATGTTGATACTTTAGCATTTAGTTCATTCCAGCTTATTGGATTACTAGTTGTGAGAGTAATTGAAATCTGCTCATAGTTAGATCTATGTTGTTAGGAAGTTTATTTCTATTAAATCTAACTATTGGTCTATTCTGCTAATTTGGATTATCAATATTAGATGTTGGAATTGCTTTCTGCAACATATCTCTGTTTGTGCTTTCATGTATGAAGATTTCATGGGTTTGGGTGTTGTTAATTTTGAGTGATGATATACTGGAAATAGTTTGTGGGAGATTTTTGTTGTAGTTGCCTATGCTATTAGCCTATTTGACCACTATTTTTCATAATATCTCTAACCCTAAATATTTTCTAACCCTTTTCTCAAAACCCTAATTGAGCTTTAATTGTGTCAACACCATTCTAAGTTGACAAGGAACCAACCTACTCTAGAGGTTGGATTGAAGTTGCCTTTGGTCCATCCAATGTTGAGTGTCAAGCTATGACTATAGGGTGCATGCCTAGATAGAAAATTAGAAGATAGACAGTTGTAGTGTCAAGTAAAACTTGATGTCAATTTGGTGCCCAATAGTTTTTGGCACACTCGGTGGGACTAGTTTACAAGAAATATGAAAACCCATCATATGAGTTATCGTTTTATCTCTACCTAGAAGAATCATTATTTGGTGAATTGCCTTTACCTTGTTAAACAGAGAATAGAAAATTCACCTGGTGACTCCCTAGTCTTGAAATCTAGAACATAATTATCCTTGTAGACCATTGTCCTTTCATGTATACCTGGTCATTCAAAAGTAATAAACCTGCCTTATTTTTCTATTGTGAGCTACCTTATAGAGGGTCTACTATTATAAGAAATTTAAATCAAAATTTTCATTCAGAAGAAGAACCTCTTAAGGAAAATATTACACTTAATCCAATAGTCTCTCCATTAGGACCTACACCTGGAAACATGGTAGGAAATGCAGACCTAAATCAGGGAAATATACCCCCAAATCAACCTTTTTAGAAGTACCCGAGCTGGAACACAACTGGTCCTCTTAGACTAGCCTATATGCATGAAATTATCCAAGCTATATCCAAGGATATTCCCACTTATGATGGATCTAGAAAGACTACTTATGAGCACTGTCAGGATATTTTGAAACTGGAAGTTATCCACAATATAAAAAATGAGGATGTTATTGTGAGAATCCTAGCCCTATATTTTATATGGATTCATATCTTCTACAGTAGGATAACTACATGCTACCCAAGCCTCCTTGAAATCTTCATCATCCTTATAAAACTCCTTCATGGCATCAAAACCAACAACTTCTACTCTCATAATATTCACCAGTAAGTTTTTCCTGCTCAAGGCATCGGCTACTCGATTTTATTTACCACTTCTATGTTTCAATAAAAATAAGTACCCTTCTAGGAATTCTACCCACTTCGTATACCTTTAATTAAACTTTCTTTGATTGTTCATAAACTACAAAGCATGATTATTAGTGAACAAGACAAATTCTTTTTGTAGTAAATAGTGTCTCCATTATTTTAGAGCTTGAATGATAACATAAAACTCTTGGTCATAGACCGAGTATTTTCTATTTGATTCATTTAAATTCTTGTTTATATAAGCAATGGGATTACCTTCTTGGCTTAAAACTCCTATTGTTGTTCCACTTGCATCACAATCCACATGAAAAACCTTGTTGAAATTTGGCAAGGCTAGAACTAGTTTATCCATTACCTTTTCCTTTAGGACTCAAAAACTATTTTCTACTGCACTTGTTCACTTAAATTCATGCCTTCCTCCCTTTAAGGTCTCTGTAATTGGTGTACAAATACCACTGAATTTTTTGATAAACTTCCTATAGAAACTTTCTAGACCATAGAAACTTCTTGCCTCAAAATTACTCCTTGGCAACAACCAATATACAATGGCCCTAACCTTATCGGGATCCATTCACAATCCTTCTGGTAAAATCACAAAACCCAAGTATACCAACTCTTCTTTCATGAAACTACACTTCTTCGAGTTGACTAGCAACTTCTCTTCCTTCAATATTTGTAAGACCAGTCTCAGATGTGTCAAATGCTCTTCCTTGCTCTTACTACATATCAAGATATCATCTAAATAGACAACCACAAACTTGCGAAGAAATGTCTTAAGCACTTCATTCATTAACCACATAAAATTATTATGTGCATTTGTCAATCCAAATGGTATGACTAGCCACTCATACAATCTATATTTTGTCTTGAATGCAGTATTTCATTCATCTCCTTCCCTAATCCGGATATGATAATAACCACTCTTCAAATATATCTTTATGAAGTACTTTGCTCAACTCAAACAGTCCATCAAATCATCCATGTGAGGTACTGGAAATCTATACTTTATGGTTATCTTATTGATAGTCCTCGAATCTATGCACATTTGCCATCCTCTCCCTTTCTTTGGTGCAAGTACAATTGGTACTACACATGGGTTCAAACTCTCCCTGATCAACCCCTTGTTCAATAGCTCTTGAACTTGTCTATTTATTTCTTCATTATTTATTGGTGTTAGTCTATATGCTACCTTATTGGGTAAACTCAATCCTAGAATCAAATTGATGTGGTGGCTAATACTCCTTATTGGTGGCAATCCATCTAGTAGTTCTTTTGACAAAAATTTTGCATACTCTTCCAATAACTTCTTAACTTCACGTGGGACCTCATCCTTTTGGTTTACTTTCCCACCCTCTGTGGGTTTGGAAATCAATGCAAAACATACATTCTTCCTTGTTATTTCCTTTAAAATTTGATTTCCAAAAATCAAATATAACTTTGAACCATTGTCCTCTCTTTCATTTGTATCCTTTAATAGACCCAACACATACTTCTTACCATCCTTCATAATAATGTAGGTGTTTTTCCTACCATTATGTACAATTTTTCTATCAAATTGCCAAGGTCTTCCCAAAAACACATGACAAGCATCCATAGGCATAATATCACACATGACCTCATCTCTGTAAGATCCAATTTGGAATTTCACCTGACATTGTTCATTAACTAAAATTTGGTGTTCCTTTTGCAGCCAAGAGACTTTATAGGATTTGGGTGCTCTATCCAACTCAACCCTATTTTCTCTACCATTTCACTGGATACAAGATTATTTGTACTCCCACTATTTACAATAATATTGCAATATTTACTCCCTAATTTGCATATTATTCTAAAAGGACTTCTCCTTTGATCAAGTTGGCATTCTCTCTTTTCAAGTTTTAGAAGAACTTTCTTCATCATGAGATATTCTCCTTGTTTTAGCTCCTCCATGTGTCTTGGGGAAGTAACACTTTCCTCATCTACCACTGCAACATGGTTCCTAATCTCCTTTCCCTTGCTACTACGGTTTTATACATTTGGATATTCAAATGCTCGATGAACATCCTCTCCATATCTATAACACCTTTCAGAGAATATTTTATCCCTTCCTCTACCAAATCTCCCTCTTCCTCTTAAGAAGTCTCCCCCTCCAAATAAATTTTGGAAATTGCTCCTTGGAAGGGAGGTCTTCTTATATCTTAATTTATCCAAGACCATGGATTCTTTTCTGGGAGAGCAATGAAAGAAAATGACTTTAAATTTATCTTCATTGATCAATTGTCTTATACCATTAGAAAAACAAATCATGATTTGCTTAATTTTAGAAGCTTCCTTAATTGTAGCTTTACCTAATAGAGTAGAGTCATGGAAAAATTGAATATGAGAAATAGGCCTAGCTCCATGAGTAATGGTAACTCCCTCAAGGGTTCTATTTTCTCTATTTTTGGTTATAGTCCTACCCAATTACTCAGCAAGAATGATGAATAAATAAGGGGAGAGGAGGTCACCCTACCTAATACCTCTAGAATTAGGGAACAACTAAGAAGTTCTACCATTGATAAGAATAGAGTAGGACACCAAGAGATACATCCCATAATCTAGTCCATCCAATCTTGAGAGAAGCCAAATTACCTTAAAACTTTGACAAGGAAGTGCTAATCCACTCTGTCATAAGCTTTAGATATGTCTAAGATTTTTATATTTCCATGGAATGGATGGCTTCCTGAGAAAGAGCTATCTCATCCACTATTTGATGCCCTTCCACATAACTCCCTTGTTCAAGGGAAATAATTTTATGCAAAAGAGGCTTCAACCTTTCCACCGTGATCTTTGGAATGATTTTGAGAGCATTACATAAAGCTATAGGTCTAAAAGATGAGATATAATATGTCTATTGAGCTTTTGGGACAAGAGCTATATAATTTTTATTGATAACCTTCAAAATTTGCTTTCCTGGATTCTTCCACCATATTGAATAAATCAACATGAAGGATATCCCAAAAGTCTTGATAGAACTAAATAGAAAAACCATCAAGACCTGGGGTTTTTTCTTTTTGTATTTTTAAAATTACCTGTTGAAGCTCATTGATAGTAACTAGAGCAGTCAAAATAGAGTTCTCATCAGAAGTGATAAGAGTAGGTATGGCTTGAGGAATATTCTGTTGAGAAGTCGATTCAAGAGGTACAATAGTAAAAATATTGGAAAAGTAATTAACAATAGAGTTCATGCCATCCCAAGTGTAGACAACATCTCCAAAATCAGATTTTAAGAAAGAAATAAAGTTGTGAGATCTTCAAGCTAGAAGATATTTGTGGAAGAAATATGTGTTTTGATCTCCTTCTTTGATCCATTGGATCCTAGATTTTTGCTTCCATAAGAGTTCTTTTTTTTTCATTCCTTTAACTGAACAGTGAGTCTAATTTCATCTATAATTCTACTCTCTATGAGGCCATCTAAATAGATTTTCTTATTCAAATTTTTGAGTTGAGCAATAACTTCATGTTTTTTTATCGGACATCTCCAATTCCAAATATTGATTTCAGCTTTAATGTATTGCAACCTTTTGGCAAAATAAAACATCTTAGTCTCATACCTTGGTTTACCTTCCTTCCACCATTGTTGCACTTGGGTTTTTAGGCAATTGTCTCTAAGCTACATTAACTGAAATAAAAAAGGTGAGAAACTCACATTGGTTTTCCAAATTTCCACCATGATTGGCCAGTGATCTAAACTAGTATTGTTAAGATTCTTCACCTTAGAAATGTGACCATGGATTAAGAAATTATCAGAGAACAAGAACCTATCCAATCTCTCCATAATACAAGCTAAGACTTGGCTTCTGTTAGACCAAGTCATAAGGCCATTATCTGGTTGGATGTCCACAAGATGAAGGTTTATAATATATTCACTCATGAGATCAGTGCTTTTGTCCAAATTTCTATTTCCCCCCATTCTCCCATCCAAAGAGAGGATGGTATTGAAGTCTCCTCCAATCAAGATCCAAGCTTTAGGAAAATGAGACATAATATAAGTTATATCCTTCCATTTTATTCCCTTTTCCTCCAAAGTAGTTAGAGCATAAATAGTTATGCAAAGTATAATTTGGTTAGAATTTCTACTTTGAATAGATATAGCCAAAATATCCCAGCTACCAACCATATGGTGAATAACAACCTCTTTTGGGTCCCAAAGGCAAGCAATGCCACCAGAAGTCCCTTGGGAACTGAGAGAAGCAAATTTTCCAGCTGGCCAAATTTTACTAGCAATTGAATCTATTTCCTCTATTGAAATATTTGTTTCTTAAAGGAAAACAAGATGTGGATGGTTTGTTTGAATCATTCTTCTAATTTCATTTTCTTTTGAAAGACTTCCTTTGAGTCCTCTAATATTTCAAGTGATGATCTTCATTAATACCAAATATTTTAAAATTGGTAAGGGTAGTAATCTTACCTTTCTCTATAAGATGTTCACCTTCTTTTATCATATTATGTTGATTGGTCTTGCGACATGCCTTTTGGTTTGAATCCATTTTTAGTTTTTTCTCCTATTTCTTGACTTACCCCAATTGAATCCGAGATAGCTTCTAACCTTGAATATTGTGTGTATAAAGCCAAAGTGTTACTGGAAGATTCAACATAGTCTACCTTAGGACTTATCTAAAGTCTCAACATTTAAAAGATTGTTTTTCTTGTGTATATTTCCTCATTTTTTTTTGTTGAAAATCTTTAATTTGTTGGTTTGTCTTTGAGTCCTTCCCTACATCGTTAAATTGTGTTTCTAAGATTTTTTGTCTCCATTATTTCCTCTTCCTTACTTGGGACATCATTTGTGGAAATAATTTCAAACATATTAGCTGATAACTTCGATTGATTGTTCATAATTGGATTTTTCTAAGTATCCTTCTTAGGCATTGGGAAAACTACTAATTTTGTATCCTCTTTCTTTTAATCTAGAATTAAATCTGGGCAGACACTAGCCAAATGACCATATTCATGGTAAATTTGACTATGAAAAGGAATATTATCATAGTCCACCACTTGCTCCCAAGTGTCCTCCCCAAATCGTAATGAGATATTTTCAAGTAGGGGTTTGTCAAAATCCATTAAAACACAAATCCGAACATAAATAATATGTTTAAATTTTTTAGTACAATTAGCAGCCATCATAAAAGTTCCCAAAGAGTTTCTAATTGAAAAAAAAAAAATGTAGAATTCCAAAATTCAATTGGGAGGTCAAAGAGTCTAACCCACACAGGGTCTGTAGAAGGTATTTCGTCTTCAAATTTAAATTTAGTATGCCAAGGCTTCATGAAAAGCCCTACCCTTCCAAAGAACCAAGGATCCCCTTGAAATATTTTCTCTCTATCTTCATTATTAGAAAATAAAACAAGAAAATAATCATTTGGATAAATAGATATTTGTAACTCACCTTTTATTTTCTAGTTTTTTTGTAGCCCAAACTTTGAAAGTGTATAGGCTCGGACAAAAACCCAATAAATGACAAATTAGGTCTCTTTTTCTAGATCTTCTATGCCAGTCTTAATGACGCTCATATCTAGCTTAACAATTGGAGTTCCATCAACTACCATAAGACATCCTAACTCAGTTTTTCGAGGATCAATATTAGGCATTCTTAGTGGTTTACGAGAAATCCTAATATTAATGTTAGCATTAGATTGAGGTTGTCCACCACGAAGGGCATACCTAAAATTCATTTTTGGGATTGAGTCTTTGAAATCCTTACCCTTGAAAGGGGTTTCCATGGTAGATTTTTTTTGGAGGTGCTCCTTAGTTGCGGATTCACTTGATATTTGAACCATTTTTTGATCAACGACTTGAAACTTGTTTCGAGATCTCTTTAATCCAAGCCTTGAACATCGAGAAAATATATTATTTTCACTTTTGTTTTGTGCAACAAATTGGAATCCATTGCCAATCAAGTTCACAACATGAAGATCTGTTGAAAGACTTATTTCTAACCCATCTTGGGTCCCTTGCAACATATCCCACTAAAATCTTAAGTAGAAACCACAAAAATGTTGGCCACTAGGGCCCAAAAGCCCCAAAAAACAACCTTTGGAGTCGCTTGCACTCAACACAAATGAAACCCTTGTATAGTCGCTCACTTTTGAAAACTTCAGTCATCATATAAAACATTTATCTATATGTATATATCACTATAAATGAGTGGACTTTCTTAGTTCCATCTTAAATTAAATCAATTTTAAGTAAAGTAAAATATAAAAAAAAAAAACAAAATTGAATTTTAATAAATAATTCTATTTTTGAATAGAAAATAACTTAATGTGCAATCTTTCACCAAACTTGTGAGATATAACAATGGAAATTTATTCATGTCTCTAATCAACAAATATATATATATATATATATATATTTTAATTAATTTTATTTGGATTTTTAAAAAAAATTATAAAATTTCTATTATTTGTTTTAGAATTATTAATTAAAATATATTAACTTTTAAAATAATAATTTAAAATGTATGAAATATTATATGTAAAGTATTTCAAAAATATTTTTTAATTTAAAATTATAAAAAAATAATAATATAAAATTCATTTAAGTTTGTATTAAATGTCAACAAATATTTGATGAAATTTTAATACTTTATTAAGTAGATGTATTTGTTAATTATTATTTTTATTTTTATTTTTATTACATCAATTGAAATTTAATTCTAGTATATATTTTAATGATGAAAAAATATCACATGGCATTAGCTTAACCCGTTAATTTCCTTGACTTCAAAGAGGAGGCCAGGCTCAAATCTTGCCAAACAATATAGTCAAGATGTTTTTATTCTAGTAAATATTTTAATGATGGAAAATTAGTATATGGCATTAGCTTAATCCATTAAATTCCTTAACTTTCAAAGAGGAAGCCAGGTTCAAATCTTGCCAAGCAATATAGTCAAGATGTTTTCATATCACTATATGGTCATAATGAAATACAGTCTTTTTCAATCCCATACGACCAATTTAAAAAATATAGAAAATGATATTATATAATAATCATATGCATTTTTCATAAATAAATATATTATGGCTTTGTTATCAAAATGAAAACTTCTTATTTTACCACACACCCGCATAAAAGTTTTAATAAGACAATTTTTTTGTGATAATTTATTACTAAGGAGAAGTTTTGTAAAAGATATATGAAAATAAAATATATTTTAGTCATTCTATTTAAATTTGTTAAGTATTGTCGAGTGTTTAATAGTTTTTTAATCGAAAATTCTAACTAATTTTTCAATCGTATTGATTGATTGCAGGGGTGAGAGACGGAATTCCTATAGGCGACCCGGTGTGTTCTTGTACTGAATTTTCAACCTAGTTTGTGATCTTTTGGTTATAGAAAGGAAACATCTGATCTCAATTTTTTATTCTTTTAAATATTTTCTACAGACCACTATGCGGTGACTTCATGGTACCTTACGGAATAGAGAAAATTGTGATGTTTGTGAAGGAAAGATACAATAATCCAGCTATTATCATTACAGAAAACGGTGAGAACACACAACTTCACTTCGGGTTAATTAGCATCGTCGTGAAAAAGTTACAATTTTATTTGAATCTAAAATATATTTTAGTCATTTTATCTAAGGGTAAGGGGATTGGGCGATTGGTTGATGAAAATGATGTGCATTGTTAGTTGGGATTTGATGATGATGGATGTTAGTATGAAATGGATTATGGAATGATTGCTGCTGATAAATTTGTTGATAATGATATGGGGTATGATGGTATGTTAACCTTAAGAGCTAGCATATGTGTGATGAAGTGGATTAGTGGGTATGGTTGTGGTTGGAGGTCACGACACCCAAGATGCATCTTGGGTGAAGAAGGTATGTGGATGGGATGTGGATGGTTGGTTAGGATCTACCTCCTGTGACTGTTGTTGCAGATTAATATTAATGCTTTGGTTAGCATTATCCATAAGCAATTGCTGCAAATGCAAAAATATTTATTGTATAGCAATCATGAATGAAGATGGTATGACTATATGTGGGGTAGATGATTGGGTTGGTTAGGTGGCAACTATGTGAGTGGATGTAGGCGAAGGGTAGGTGGAAAAATGCATTGCCATTGAATAAGGGATGACATGATGCATGAGATCTACGAATGCGATGGATGAGATGGATGCAGGGATCTATGAAGTAGTATTGACTTGTGATTCGTAGAGGGGGTTAGCACAAATGATTTTTTGATGCGATGGGATGGAGGTGTGTTAATGAGATGATGATGAATGGATGTTAGTCATAGTTGTAGCAATTGATTCGAAAAGTAGATTTGTGATGATTTGATTGGCATGTTGCAGGTGTGATAAGATTGCTTCCTAATGTAATGTAAAAATAGTGTAGGGTGGGATTTTTAGTGGAGAAAATGATGGGAATACCAAACCATCTGCATTCAAATAAGTTCTAATGGCATCTAAGTCCACATACATGATACGACCATCATATGGCATGGGTGGCTCACTCCTAGGAGTTTCGAGAATGGTAGCATGAGTAGCTCTCTGCATCATATCTATGTCTAAAGTTGGGGCACCAACAAATGACTCAGCATACAAATTTAAAAATATAGTATGGGCTACACTAACTTTCCCTATCTCTGAAGTGGCAAGGGCTTGGGAAGACTGAGTAGGAAACTCCATGGATGAAGGTGGTTGACTTTGGACTTGGACTAACTTTCTGGCTTGACCACGGGTCATTACCATAAGCTAAGGATGGGATGAGGTGGCAAATGTGCAAATATGTGTGTGAAGATGTAATAAAGATGTAAATCAAATAGCATGCAAAGCAAACAAACAAATATTTTTCTAAGTTTTTGCAGGTTTCGATTTTTTTCTATTCAATTTTTTTGAAACTTGACAACAAAAAATTGAAGTTTAATTTTTTTTTATTTTTTTGGCTTCTCAAGTCTTGAAGCTTAAAATAAGAAAACTCAACTAAGGTGGTGACTAGGAGCACTAGTGCCAAGCATGAAGTTCTCAAAATAGGCTAGGGTACACCACTTAAGATCCACTCTAAATCAACAAGTGTTTCCAATAGTGGAGGGTTCACCTAGCTCTTCCACCCTGAATCAACAAAGTGTTTCCAACGATGGGAGGTAACTTGAACAAAAATGCCCTATTTCCAACTTAGAAGAATTACCTATTCCAGCTTGGGAAGGGTGAAGTTTTATGAAATGTTTAATTTTTTGTGAAGTATTGTGTGTTTTGATGTGGGTCTATCTTTGGGTACCTAAAGGGGTTGAGCTGGTGGAAGGAGGTGAATTCCAACGTCATCGGTCTCGGTTGGAGGTTGGTGATGAAATCCAACCTTACCAACATTATGATGGAGCATGCAGGTGTGTGAAGTTTCGGTTTACTTATGGTGTTATGTAAATCTAAGATGCAATTTTATTTTCATGCCTAAATGCACGAACAGAAAACATACAAAGGCAAACAAGTTTTCAAATCAGAGGTTGAAAAGCTAATTTCAGAAAGACCCTATAAGGATTCTGAAACACAGAGCGAAATACCTCTAGGCATATGGGTCAGGTCAAACACTATTGGGATTTTAACCCAACACAGGTGCACGATTTAAATAGTCCAACCGCGGATACGTATTTTCAACTATGTCTTAGAAATCCCACCCCAAAGCTACCTAGAATAAACCTACTTAGGTACATGTATATGATCTAGGTCTTAAGATGCAAATTCCTCCTTTTTTGTGTGTATATATCCTAAGACCTAAATGCAATCAACAAACAGAAATAGAGACCCATATTTTTTCTTTTCTTTTTTAACTTAGTGAAATTCTAAAACAAAAGAAATAAGGGAGGGTTTAAGTGTTATGAACGTGTGATACTTTCACTGCTCCCTCCTTACTATTCAAACGTTGATCCATAGTTTTTCAGGTCTGCAAATGCCACTGCACGGTTGATCAAGTCTATAACCATCCATATGTAGTTCCTCAAGTGCAATATCAGTCCAAAACAGGCTTCAAAGCTCCTGAGTTTGATCTTCAATTTCCACACAACCGAACTCCAAAAACTTGCAATGATAGACAAAATATGATTAGTACATAAAACAACAAGGGAAATCAGACACGGAACCCTTTGGGTGTCCCACCATGATCACCATTTTGTATACAAAGAAATTACACCCAATAATGAAACAAGCAACTTGCAATAATAAATGAAAACTTTATATTAAACTTTCAGGTTCCCTTTTACAATGCTTTGCCCCAACTATGTGGGGGAATATGATTACAATAAGTGCTTTGCTTTTTTTTCAAAGTACAATGAAGGAAAAATGGGATGAGAAACCCCTTTTTGCAAGGTCACAATGATGGTGGGTGTTGAGTCTTCTTTGCTACAATCCAGAGGTTGGATGGGCTTGAGTATCCATCTGGACCATCCTAGCTGCAATAGCCTTCAAGAAACCTACAACCTACACACACCTGAAGTGCAAATAGAAGGGTTAGTAGCACCTATTGATATGAATGAAAGTAAATACTATAAAACCCTAAAATCAATGCTTGTAGATACTATAAATAATGTGTAGGAAATAGAGAACAACAAAAATTAAATACCTTGCTAATTACCTAACCTATTCTATCTGTTAATGGTTGAAATATTTTCCTGAGTAGCCATAGGCACGCGAGTGGGGCTAGCCAACTGCAGGAGGGTGGTTGAGAAACTATCGAGAGGCAGTTGCCTTTGTGTAAACAATGGCAGGTGGTTTGACAAGAAATGTAGAAATCCCTAGGGTTTGATCCAGGAGCTCGATGAATTGACCTTCAAGTATGTGGGTAACTTCTTGCGGGTATTTTAATAGCGTAGTGATATATTTTTTCCAGCCTCCTTTGGTTGATGGAATGAGGGTGCCTTTATAGACCCCTTGGAGTTTTGAAGGGAAAGAGAGGTGGCAAGCTAGCATTACTAAATGGATAGCTAGGGTTGCCATATCTCTAGGGCAATTGGGGTGAGTCACCAAGGGTGCCTCATCCAAGTGGAGGGATGTCCCATGTGAAGGGACAAGGGTGAAAGGGGTGTGTGAGAGGTGGCAAGGGGTGGTGGTGATGTGGCTAGGACACATGTCTAGTGAGTAGGCAAGGTATCCTAGGCAAATTTTCCATATTTAGAAAAATATGAAAACTGCTTTTAATGTGTATATTTGTATGCCTAAGTTTAGACTTAGGTGTATATTATGCAAAATTGTGATGTGCAATGTGGGTGAAATGTACAGGAATTAATATACCTAAGTTTAGACTTAGGCATATATTTTATTATGTAGATTTATGTGGTAAAATGCAAATGTCTAAATTTTGGTGTCTACATATATAATTATCACTACTTTATTATTTACAAATAACATCATTAAAATCAAAGGGGTGGGGTTTATACACTAGTCTTTAGTAATCAATCTAAGTTTATTAACACTTGTTGACAAACAATATTCTCTTATATGACCTATGGCCTAAATGTTAAAGAATATATTTTTCCTTTTTATCATCATGTATCATTGTAGATTTACAAAGAAAGCCTGGCATTCTAATCTTATTTTGTGATATTCATTGTTTATAAGTGAAATTGATAGAATAAATATTATGCTCTTGAATAAATCTAAGAAGAAAGCATAAGCAACTATCCTCATTTACAAAGTAAGTTTAATTGAAGTTTTTTTTCTATATTATATATCCTAGTATGATTTTAGTGATCCCTCCCTCAATATGTGTATTTTTATACAAGAGAGATTATGCAATAAAAATATTGCACTTAATAACATTGATTTGCAATCATTCCAACTCTAATTATGGGATGACAAAGTAGAAGCGCATATCTTTCAAACTTTGGTTGGTAGTTTTACCAAAAGTCTTATATGTTTGAGATATTTGGGGCCTAAATTTTGTAGTCCTAGTTGGACTTGAGTTGACATAGTTTTTGCCTTATTTACATATTCTTCAAAAACCTATTGACATTAAAGTAGCTCCACATACAATTATTCTATTAAAGTTTGGCATCTATTATATTCAAATTTTAGTTGTATTTCATGAATTAATTACTTCATAGATTAAAATTTAATATCTACAAGAAATAAATTAAATGTATCAAAATTTCCATAAAGTTTTGTGAACAAAATATTGAAAATATTTACTATATACAAAGTGTTTTTTTAATTATAAAGTATTAGATTTGATATTATTTTATTTTCGCTTAATAACTTCTTCATAAATGCTCTACATATATTAAAAATAGATTTGCATATATAGGTATGAGAGATGAGCACCACACATCCTAAAGAAAATAAACTTAAATATAAATATGAGAACCATTGTTAATATAAATTATACATCATTAGTTAAGTAGGTATTTTTAAATTAAAGATGAACATATCACTACTCCCAAATACATTTGACTTTATTTGGGTTTGAGATTCACCTTGGATACATTTTTATGATGTTCTTCTTCTCCTTACAAATAGTGGTATATCTACACATATTATAGTGATAAAATAAAATCCAAATAATATTGTGTTTTAAACTCTAGTATATTATAAAATATTTAATACATTTTATAACAACAATAAAATTTGTTCGTGTTGCAACACTTGAGTTGGTATGTCTTTGGGCTCTCATCAAGGAGATACAAGTTTTGATTATAAAAAATGGCCTCCATTATGCCCCAAGTTGTTTGTACTTTGCATTCTACTTCAAGGAAAAAACAATAATAAAAAACCTTAAAAATTTTAAAATATATAATTATATTTCAACATGATTGAACATAAATTTAAAATTTTTAAAATATTTATTTTAAAAATGAAAACTTACAACTATTACTTAATATTTATATCTATCAAATATAAATATTTTTACCATTTCAAAAAGTATTTGAAAAAATTATATTAAAACAAGATAATTTACAAGTTGGGACAAGAATCCTCCTAGCCTTAGCCAACAAAAGCACCTGTTTCCTCCTCTTAACTTTCCAACAAGCTTCTATAACTCTAAAATCCAATATACTAAGAACTAACCACTTTTGGTTATAACACTGAAAGGATATTTTTATTAGATATACATCTTCAAAATCATATATTTGCAATAACTATTCAAATTAGCCAAACACTGGATTTGCTCACCAACCAGCTTAATCCTCTCATTCTCAATAGCCATACCACTATGCCACTAAACCCCTACCTCCTTCTCAGTACTCGTCTTAGCTAGGAATTTTTCCACTTTACCTACATAAATCATAATCACATCATCCTGTTCCCTCCACAACTCCTTAATTTGGATGATAATATTCATCAACCTCTATGTCTCTAAAGCAAATTTTCTCATGCAATCTAGAGCTCCTACCAAGATTTGAGAATTTGATTCTATGATATCCTTTTTTAACCTTGTCTTACTACCAGATAGAAGCAAATTTTATAGCTAAGTAATTGTTTGTGGCCTTTCCCCGGTCTTGCAGTTCCTAATAGAGCACTATTCCAACATTATTCCTATAGACCACTCCAGTTCTAGCTCTACCTAGATTGCATTTTTAGCTTCATTAGTATTAGTTTTAATCTAGCCTCGAAGGGTGTTTTCCAACTAGCTTTATCTTGCCCCTCCTGCACTTCGGCTTCATTCTCCATCATCCCTATATCAGCCTAAGTTTCCTCTTTAGCATATCTTACTATACTTTTGTGACTTTTATCCAAATGACTTGTTAGATGCCATTTAAGGATAAAAAGGTTTCTCTAAAAATTCTTTTATTTTTTTCCAACCATACTTGCCACTAGATAAATTTTAATCCAAGCTTCCACCCAATACAAAGAGCTTCAAATTTAAATATGTCCCTCTTCAATGTTTCTCAAATATTAATTTGGTTCAAATCATCATTTTCTCAGATTTTATAAGCTAAAAACCATCACTCCTAGATTTGATGTGTGAAATAACACTCAAACATTAAGTTATCAGATCTTTCCTCACTTTTATAGAATAAAACACATTGGGATGGACCAACGATTCCCCTACATCTTAGATTATCAAAAATAAGAATTTCGTTATACATGAACTACCAGACAAAAAAGTTTACTTTTTGACAACCCTTAGACTGCCAAATATTTCTCCAATCCTCAACCTAATGTGCATGAGGAGGATATTCTAGAAGGATCTTATCATATCCATCCTTCACTTTGTAGACTCCAAGGCTCTCATATCCCCAAGCAAATTCATCATCCTCATCTCTATCTATGAGAAATATTTCTACCAATATTTTAGTCATGATGGGTGTCAATTTTAAAGGGATTTGATTTGGCCACTCATCCAACTTCTTAAACCTATAATCACCCAACTATATGGTGTTGAAATAACTTTTAATCTTGATCCAAACCTTGCTTTTCATGGTTGTTTTTACTAATTGCAGTTCTAGAAATTTAGCAATGATAGGTGGATATTGATCCCATGACTTTGTCCAAAAATCATGCTTTCTCCCCTCCCCCCAATTTTCAAGATAATCCATATTTCAATACCTAAGACCCTAACTTAAGATCCTGCCACACTAGAGACCCATTACCATCCAAATAAAATGACTCACCTCATTCAGGTTCACTTATCCTAAATATTAGTAGTTAAAACTCTATTGAATAAAGAAGTTGGTTTGGAGATCCACATCCAGTAAAGCTTTATAGCTAAAGCTTTATTATTTAGCTTTGATCTCCTCAGTCCCAAACATCAATTTACCTTGGGTTAGCTTACTTTCTCCTAATCTACTAACATTTGTTTCCTCTCTCCTTTTACTCCTCTCCATAAAAATTTTCTCACCATCTTGTCCAACCCATTTCATATGGTATGTGGGGAAACAAAGATAGAAACTTTATAAATTGGCATGGCCTAGATGACTAACTATAAAAACATTAATCTACCCCCAAAGGTTAACCATTTGTGAGACCAATGCTTAATTCTTTCTTTTATACGATTCCAAATATTCCTTCATATAACTATCTTTAGTTTTTTAAACGCAAAGGGAGCCCCAAATAGACCATTAGGAGATAAGTGCTTATGAATCCCAATATCTCTAAAATTTTGTCCTGAAGCCTTCGATCAAGATTGAATAAGACCTCTTTTATTTTCTTATCATTGATGACTCGTTTTATGGCCCTAAGGTAAACATTAAGAGTATATCTAATAATTTGTGTTTCCCTGAGGTTGGCTACTCTCACCAATCCTATGTCATCCATAAACTATAGGTGATTTAAAACCTTCTCGCCTATCTTGATACCTGTTAGAAAACCCTATTGTCTTCTCCTCAAGATGAGTATACCCAATCCTTCAACCAATATGAGAAAAATATAATGGGAACAAGGATCTCCCTAACAAAGGTCTTTATTGGATCTAAATGGTTACGAGGAAATACCATTGATTAACATTGAGTATATCAAAGTAGATATGTAACTCATAACCCATAATCTCCGATCGTAAGCAAAACTAAAGGTTTCCATCATCCTTGAAAAGAAGCTCCACTCCACCCTATCATAAGCCTTTGACATATCCAATTTTATGAATATTCCTCTATTGCCATATTTTTATATTGAGTGGATTGCCTCGTAAGCTAGAACCACACCATCCAAGATTTGCCTACACTTTACAAAAATCCCTTACTCCAAGGAGAATGTTTTCTAGGAGAGGTTTTATCCGCTCATCCATTACCTTCAAGATTATTTTGTATATGACATTGCATAAGTAAATAGGTCTGTAATCTGAAATATGCACTCCCTCTCCCCTTTTGGAGTTAAGTCAATGAATGTATGATAAAATGCTTTAAGCATTCTTTTGCTACCTATGGATTCCTTTATAACAACCATTACATCCTCCTCCAAGTTGTCCCAAAAGATCTAAAAAAAATGATTGGGAAGTCATTAGGACCTGGTATTTTTTCCATACTCATTCCAAATACTACCTTCTTCAACTCCTCTCTATCAAAGGGTTTAAGTAGATCTTGATTTTGTTCTTCAAAGATAATAGAGGGTATGACAACAAGAACTTCCTTTTAAGCCTCTTCATTTTGCATTATACCTTAAAAAATTTAGTAAAATAATCCACTAAATAGAAATGGATACCTAATCAGGGGACTAACTAAAAGGTAATCTATAGGAATTGTGGAAGGAGTTTCGAATAAAATCCTCACTTCATTGCAATCAACACTTGCTAGAACATAGTATGGAGGACAAATGCAGTAAGGTTGATATTTTCAACTTTTGGATAAAATTCATGAAATTTAGGTGACTTTGGATGGCTCTATAATATGCTTCATGGAAATATATTTCCGAAACTTTTGAATCACTCAAAATGGATAGCTAAGGCCAAAGTTATGGCCAAATATTGAACCACGAAATCCTAGAATGTATGGGTCGACATGTTCAAAACTGCTTATAGGGGTATTTTTAAAAGGTCGTAACTTCTACGTTACTGGTCCAAATTAGATTAAACTAGTATCATTAGAAAGTTGGTTTTGAGGAGCGTATTTCTAGGGTGGTTTCTCAAAAATGAAGGTCTAAATAGAAATTTATGACAGTCAAAAAAGGATTCAGAATGACAGAAAACTAGATGTAACTTCCAAAATTCAATGAGTGGGTTTTAAATACCAACACTTATTTAATAAAAGGGGTTGGTTTTAAATACCAACACTCATTTAATAAAAGGAGTTGGTTTTAAATACCAACACTCATTTAATAAAAGGGTTTGGTTTTAAATACCAACACTCATTTAATAAAAGGGGATGGTTTTAAATACCAACACTCATTTAAGAAAAGAGGTTGGTTTTAAATACCAACACTCATTTAATAAAAGGGGTTGGTTCTAAATACCAACACTCATTTAAAAAAGAGGTTGGTTTTAAATACCAACACATTATGAGGATAAACACATGGTGATGTATTTTTTTTTGCACAACATATTATGAGGTTTTTTTTCACAACACATTGTGAGATATTTTTACATAACACATTGTGAGGGATTTTTGCACTATACATTGTGATATATTTTTGCACAACACATTGTGAGGGCTTTTTGAACAACACATTATGAGGGCTTTATTTCCACATCTACAGTGGGAGAACCAAGAGGTAGAGGAGGAAGAGGCAAGAGCAGATATTGGGGAGAACAAGCTAAAGAATACAACCAACTAAATATTAGTAGTAATAGCTTTGAATCCTAATAACAATCTATCCAATTTATTTGGGCCATGGTTTTACCATTTTGGGTTTCCACATAAAAATATTGTGTCCTCTTGCAATTTATAATTGTGTGTGTGATTTCTTTTCTGTAATATCTGAGTATTAATTTCAATTTGATAAGTAGATCAGATATCACATACAATCTAAAGCATACAGTCTAAGCATGGATATATTTAACTAACATAAGTTGAAGTATTAAGCATAATCTATGATCTGTTTAAGGAAAGAGTTAAGTTTTGGATTTTTATAGGTCAAGCTTGGTATCAAAGAATATTTTCTTGAATAACTGTATATGCAAGGCAGAAGATATCAACGAAATGACTTAGCCCCATACAACCTAGATATTGAGAGAAGAAGGATCGAATCTAAGTAAATGGTAGAACAATCAGAACCTAACTCTCCAACAATATCCCACAAGGAATTCTAGAGAAGATTTCTTGAAATGGAAGACACTCTCCAAAGCTTGATACAGATGATACTTTCTAAAGAAGAAAGGCAATCAAGGAAGGGAAGGAAGAAACTAGATTTAAAATCTAAAATTGAGTCTAGTGTTTCGAATGGTGATAAAATGAAGGTTGAATTATCCCACTCCAAACAACCTAAGAATGTCTCATAACAACCTTTAACTATAGATCCATTTAAAAGAGGTTAGGATTGATATTCCAGCTAATGAAGGGGAGTTAGATCCTATAAATAATATGGGTGGTTGAAGAAATTGGAGGTTTACTTCAGTACTAAGTCTTATATAGAGGTACAGTAGATCAACTTTGTTAGATTGAAATTGGGTGGTCATGATCTCACATGATGGGAGGCATACTCATCTAGATTGACAAGAAATCAATAGCCAGTTGTAAAAACATGGGCAAAATTTGTGAAGGCTATAAGAGCTCATTTTTATCTTATTGGCTATCAAAATAATTTGGAGAAGAGATGGTTGTTTTTGAGATAGGGTTCGGGCCAAATATTCCAATAATACACCATAGAATTCAAAAAAAAAGTTGTGTTAATGGGTGTTAATCTTCGAGATCCTCAATTTTTTAAGAAATATAAGTGTGTCTTGTCTTATCAGATCGGGACATTATTGGCATTATTTGATGTCAAGGATATTTATGAGGTATGCATTAAATCCATATACCTAGAAATGAGGGTCAAAAATCCAATAAAATATAATAAGGCATTAACTTCATCTAAACCCTCCAAGCCTACAAAGAAAACCAAGGGTTCCAGTAGTAAAGGCAAGAATAATTTAGGAGATACAACTACCAAATCACAAAAGGGTAAAAAACATTACAAGGAATGTAATATTGACACTCATTCAAGTGAGGACTAATGGAAGCTACACCCTGAAAAGAGGCCCAAATGGTGGAACAAGGGAAAAAATAAATTTGTTAATTCTACCAAAAAGGTTGAGTAGGAGGAAGAAGGGTGTTTTGAGGAAGATGATGAAGGAAAGGTAGTGTGTGCTACCAGAATTAAGCCTTTAAGGTAGGAGTGGACCTCTAAGAAAGAGGAATAAGCTTCAAATTCCAATAAAGAGGAATTATTTTGGGTCTACATACAAGTGCAAAGGACAAAAGTTACAACATTCTTTGACAACGGATCCCAAAGAAATTAGATTTTTGAGGATCTAGTGAAGCAACTGGGATTGAAGACTGTAGATCATCCACAACCATACCCATTGGGATGGGTGCAGAATTATATGGAGCTATAGGTAAGTAAGCATTGTACTTTACAGTTTTCATCAAAAATAAATTCCATGATGTAATTACTTGTGATGTAGTACCTTTTGATATTTGCCAAGTTTTTTTTGGTAGCCCATATTTATTGGAAATATATGCTTTGTTTAAGCAAAGGTACAATGTTTGAGAGTTGAAGAAAGGTGGAATCACATATGATTAATTCCATCAGGTTGGAAAAGAAATTTTAGCTTGTGATAACACAATAGGCCAAGCATTTGGTGAATGTAAGCAAGAGATTCATGTTATTGATGATAAGGGGCACAAATATTAATGTGCAGTTTAGTAAGGAGGTGGAAGCAACCAACTGTAATCCCCAAAAAAATAAGGAACTGGAGGGATTGATGTAAACATTTAGCCAACTGATGCAAGAACCAAAAGGCTTATCACCAAAGAGAGAAGTGGCCTTATTCATCTCTACCTAATATTGGACTGTATAGGTAGTCTATAATTGAGTTAGATGAGGTAAAAATGGAGTGCAGGGAAAATCCAATGATGATTTTTATTTGAAAAATGGCTTGCTATTCAAAGGGAGAAAATTATGTGTGCCCAAGGGAGGCAAATACTTACAACTGATAAGGGAAGCTTACACATCACTAGTTGTTGGTCATTTTGGTGTGCACAAAACAGTAGCTAACCTACAACGATATATCTACTAGCCCAATATTTATTCAAAAAATATGGACAACACATGAAGGATAGGAAGAATTATGGTTGGTATGTCCTAAGGGGAAAATTCTAAGCAAGGCAAAGTGGATATCCAAGAAGCAAGCAAAGAAATAATATCTCCATTTGAATAAAGATGATATTGAGGGACCAAAATCCTCCAATGAAGGAGGTATTGATTAGGAGACTAACTTAAAGTTCATCTACATGATGTCAGAAAGTGTGGAAGGATCTCCAGATAAAATCCTCACTTTAATGCAATCAACACTTGTTGGAACAAAGTATGGAGGATAAATATATTTAGGTCGGTGTTTTCAAATTCTAGGTGAAATTAAAGAAAGCTAGGTGAATGTGGATGGCTCCATGATGTGCATATTAGAAAGATATTTTTGAAAAAATTTGAATAGCTTTAAATAGACAACCGAGGCCAAAATTATGGCCAAATTACTAAACCACGAAGTCCCATAATGTATGGGTCGATGTGTTCAAAACTACTTATAGGGATATTTTTAAAAGACCATAACTTCTTCGTTACTAGGCCAAATTGGATGAAACCAGTACCGTTATAAATCTAGTTTTGAGGAGCATATTTCTAAATTGGTTTATCAAAAAATGAAAGCCAGCATAAAGAGTTATGGTAGTCAGAAAATGGTTCTTTAGAATGATATAAACCTGAATTTATCTTTCAAAATTCAATAAGTGGGTTTTAAATACCAACGCTCATTTAATAAAAGGGGTTGGTTTTAAATATCAACACTCATTTAATAAAATATGTTGGTTTTAAATACCAACACTCATTTAATAAAAGGGGTTGGTTTTAAATACCAACACTCATTTAATAAAAGGGGTTGGTTTTAAATACCAATACTCATTTAATAAAAGGGGTTGGTTTTAAATACCAACACTTATTTAAGAAAATAGGTTGGTTTTAAATACCAACACTCATTTAATAAAAGTGGTTGGTTTTAAATACCAACACATTGTGAGGGCAGAACACATGGTGATGGCTTTTTTTGCAAAACACATTGTGAGGATTTTTTGCACAACACATTATAAGAGATTTTTGCAGAACACATTGTGAGGGATTTTTGCACAACACATTGTGAGAGATTTTTGCACAACACATTGTGAGAGATTTTTAGATAACACATTGTGAGGGCTTGATTGCCACATCTATAGTGGAAGAACTGAGATGTAGAGGATAAAGAGGAAATGGAATATATTTGGGAGAACAAGTTGAATATTAATACAACCAGTTAAATATCAGTAAGGATTTGTAACAGCTTTGAATCCTAATAACAATTTGTCCATAAAAGAATCTTGTATCCTCTTACAATTTATGATTGTGTGTGTGATTTCTTTTTTGTAATATCTAAGTTTTAATTTCAATTTGATATGTAGATCATATCACATACAATTTAAAGCATACAATCTAAGCATGAATATATTTAACTAACATAAGCTAAAGTATTAAGCATAATCAATGATCTATTTGAGGAAAGAGTCAAGTTTTGGATTTATGTATCAATACATGAGATCATATTAAAGGACTACTCATTCTCATCCTAAAGAGATTTCATCTTGTTTGTCTATCTCCTAACACAAGTAGCCCGATGGAAACATTTGGTGTTTCTATCACCTTCCAATAACCAAGTAGTTCTTACTCTCTATTTTTAGTAGATCTCCTCTTGGTTGTTAATGTCCTCAATTTATTTACACAATTCATCATCCTCTTCTTTAAATTGATCTATAATTTCTCCTTCCCTAAATATTTTTTGCACCTCATCCTATCTATCCACCAATGGATCTCTTTCGGTCTTAAAGTATAACTTGTTACCTTACCTCCATTATTTTAGTTGATCCTTGACATAATAAATCTACTTGTGGACTCTAAACATTGTTGTCCTATATGTCAATTGCACCTCTTCCCACCATTTTTGGATTTTCTTTCGAATTTCCTCCTTTTGTAAACAAAAGTTTTCAAATATGAATGGTTTTTCATGTTGCCCTATCTTAATCCCCTCCTTCTGACAGAATGGGGAAGTGATCCAAAACTAGATCGTCCAAAATCTAAAATTTCAAATTCCATTTTGCAAATGCCTCCTCTAAAACAAAAAAAAAATATTCTAACTTCACCTTCCAACTATATGACTCCCTCCTCTTATTAGTCTAAGTATAGTCGATTTTAGGACATTTAATATCCAATGAGCGTAATGCATGGACTTAGGCAACCATAAGTTGATCCCCTAGGTCCAAAATTAGGGTTCCCCTTCCTCATATTTGGATGATAATTTTGTATTAAATACCCAACAATAATCCAATATAAATCCTTTTTCCAAACTCATATTATGCACTGCTTTCTATTTATGAATTGGACAATCTAGGTTTTGAGCCCATATATATTTATGATTAAAACATGCTCAATTGTTACATTATTTATAAAATGCAATGTGAGGACACCCCTCCAAGCTATATGTTTTATTTTCGTCCATTCAAGAGAGTTACAAAATGTATATATCCCCCTTGAGACCCCTTGGGCAGCCACTTCCATATGATCATTACCCCTCCAAAGTCTATTTACTAATTTATACATGAGATCCAATGATATTCTTGTCTCCTAGATAAAAAAAAATATGTTTTACTTTTCTCTAAGAGTCTTTGAACTATACATTGATGGGTTATAATGTTTAAACCCCTAATATTCCATGATTGTATAATCATTGGTTACCTTGAGACCAATAAGAGTCTATTAGCCTCATCGATCCCCTAGTGATCAGTTTATCTCCTTGAGATGCTATCAATTTATTATTTAATTTTCTATCCACTCCTTGAGAGTTGATATTCTTTGATCTCTTTCCCACCTAGATTATTCCTAGATTTGTATTTTCTTTGTTCTTTTCTTCCATTTTCATGATGACATCCTTTATTATTAGTTGCTCTCAATTATGCACTATCAATACCCCCTATAATCTCTAATTTTGGTAATTCATAATACTCTATTACCTACTCTAGGATATGAGCCAAAAGAGGGGCTTAAACATAGTTGTTATTATTTTCATTATTCCCATCCACCCCTTCCATGAGTTTTTCTTGTTGTTCCACTAGTGTTTTGAAGATCTTATACCTATTTGAGGGCTTAGGATGGGTTTGCTTTCTACCATGTTTTTTCTTTGCCTTCTCCTTATTTTAGATTTTTTATTATTCCCTAAGAAACATTGGCTGCTTCTTTATTGACTCTAGAATCACCCTCCGGAGGATGACTTAACATTCCCAGAGAAGCCCCCATTTTGGTGATCATATTGTTTGAGAAGGATCAGGCTAAATGTCCATATTTGTGGTAACTCTACACTAGAAGGGTAGAACCTTATAATCCAAATGTTGAATCCAATATAGTCTTGCAAGTTCAAGTTCCACCTCTACTAACAAAGGCTAGATGAGATCCATTTCCACACATAATCTAGCATAAAAAACTGTGTTTCCTTCCATTTTGTCTCTAGAAACACCTAAATATCTTCCAAGGAAATTATCAATGATTTCCAATACCTCCTCACTTTATAACGCCATTAGGAGTGCATACAACCAAACCCAAACTGGACTAGAAATGGGTTCAATTCAGGGATCAAATCCCAATATATAGGGCTTAACAAATAATTCTATCAAATGATGATTCCTCTTTTTTTATTGAAATCCCCTTTTTTGTCGACAAGTGAGAAAAAGGAACAATAAAATATCCATTACTAATAACCCACACAGAATACTCACCAAGAGCCTTACAGTTTTTCCAAACCCACAAACACACAAAATTAAAGGTAGGATGAATACCCATGAATTTAAAAATTAGGTCATGATTGACTCTATATAAAATTGTTTGTTGTACTATACTCTGCTCAATGATGATTGGCCTTGATTTTGACTGTGACAAGCATCCCTTGACTCTTTGAGATGATAATCATTTTCTAGCAACCATAAAGAGTATTTTTAGTGCAATTTTTGTGTTTCTTCAATCTTTGTTGAAGATTTTTCCTTCAACAAATTTGTAAATGAACTTTGTCTATCTAAGAGGGTATTTAAAGGTGTCTCCATTCTTGTCTTCGATTTTGTAGCAACCAAAAAATACTTTATCTACCTGACCGATGTCCTTAATTAAATTTCAACGTTATAACCCACATTTTACCATATTTTAACCATTTCACCCCTTAAATATAATTATTATAATTATTTTATTTTAACATGCACATAGCACCCCAAACCCCGTAAGGGGGGCGAAGGTCCAAGGTTCAAGTCTTGGGCCTCGTCAAACTGAACGATTGTCCCTTTCCTGGTACTTTCAGTGTCATAAAAGGTTTTAAATGATCGTGACATGGTGGTTATAGGGGCACGAAGATCTATGTGGCAACTTTCGAGGCAGACAATGCAGAATACTATGGCAGCCATAAAAAAAGTCGGATAGCTTGCCCAAATTTGTGGCGGCTACTGATTCCACCATGTAATTAAAAAAAAAAAAGCATGCACATAGCCCAATTAACCAAGTTAAGGTTACTCATGGACGATAAAATATGTTTTAAATTGTGTAGAATATAGGATGCTTCAAAGTAGTCCTCAAATTTGAAGTTTGTCATTAAATTATTTGGATAACTTTACATTTCAAAGTTATCAGTGTAGTTTGTCAAGGAAATATATACATATAAATAATTTTTTATCTTTGACAACGTGGCAGTTCACTTCTTTGAGTGTTTTAAAAAAAATGAATATTTATTTGGTCCTAATTTAAAATACATTAATTTAATATTTTTATTTTTAATTAATTTATTATAATATTTTTTATCCTATTTTTCTACAAATTAATATGTATAATAAATATATTTATAAAATCAATTTTAATTTCACTTAATCAAAAAATTAACTCTATACTTGTGAGACACTAACGATTTTGGCCAGACTTCTGGTTACTTTACCTTGGAAGAGTGTACCCTAAATTATACTACTCGTATACTAGCGGAGGTGGGGATTAGACCCCTCGATGTGGCGGCCCTATTGTACTCCTCGAGGATGATGGGGCTCCCCAAGGGAGTCATGCTCATGCATAGGGAATTAGTAGCCAATGTGGTGCAACAGGTTGACGAGGAAAATCCCAACCTGTTCCTGAGACCCGATGACGTTGTGTTGTTCATGTTGTTGTTGTTTCATGTTTAATGTCTCATTTTTGTGATGGTCGTTTACTTATGTCCCTCTTTGATATAGTCGAGGATGGAAGAGGATATGAAATCCAATAGTTTTGGGTTTCAATTTCCTTCTCTTGAATGAACTCTATTGATATTTATTATGGTTTTAATGGTGGTAAGGGCATTTCATTGCAAAAATGTTAAGGATTATAACTTTGAGTGTTAAGGTTAAGGGTAATGTCATGAAGCCTTCAATTAATATTGAAGAAGACCACTTTGGATTTCTTATCATTGATGTCTTGTTTTATGGCCTTAAGGTAAACATTAGGAGTATATCTGATCATTCTTGCTTCCCTGAGGTTGGCTACTCCCACCAATCCTATGTCATCTACAAATTGTAGGTGATTCAAAACCTTCTCGCCCATCTTGATACCTATTATCAAACCCTGATGTCTTCTCCTCAAGATGAGTCTACCCAATCCTTCAACCAATATGAGAAAAACATTAGGGTAACAATGATCTCCCTATCAAAGGCCTCGAGTGGATCTAAATGATTACGAGGAAAGACCATTGATTAACACTGATTATGTCAGAGTAGATATGCAACTCATAATCCATTATATCCAATCCTAAGCAAAACCAAAGGCTACTATCATCCTTGACAAGAAGCTCCACTCCACCATATCATAAGCCTTTGAAATATCAAATTTTATGAATATTCCTCTATTTCTAAATTTTTGCATTGAGTGGATTGCCTCCTAAGCTAGAACCACACCATCCAATATTTGCCTACCCTTTACAAAAACCACTTACTCCAAGGAGATAAAGTTTTCTAGGAGAGGTTTTAGCCGCTCAACCATTACCTTCATGATTATTTTGTATATGACATTGCATAAGGCAATAGGTTTGTAATATGAAATATGCACTCCCTCTTCCCCTTTTGGAGTTAAGGAATTAAATGTATGATTTAATGTTTTAAGAATTATTTTGCTACCTTTGGACTCCTTTATAACAACCATTTCATCCTCCTCCAAGTTGTCCCATAAGGTCTAAAAAACTCGATTGGGAAGCCATTGAGACCTGGTGTTTTTCCTATACTCATTTCAAATACTACCTTCTTCAACTCCTCTCTATCAATGGGTTTAAATAGAGCCTGATTTTGTTCTTCAGAGATAATAGAGGGTATGACAACAAGAACTTCTTTCTAAGCCTCTTCATCTTGTGTCATACCTTAAACAATTTAGCAAAATAATCCATTGAATGGAAATGCATACTTGAGATCATATTAAAGGAGTGTTCGTTCTCATCCTAACAAGCTTTCATCTTGTTTTTCTATCCCCTAGAACAAGTAGCCTGATGGAAAAATTTGGTGTTTCTATCACCTTCCAATAACCAAGTGGATTTTATGCTTTGTTTTTCGTAGATCTCATCTTGGTTGTTAATGTCCTCAATCGCTTTATGCAATTCATAATCCTCTTCTTTAAATTAATCTATAATTGTTCCTTCCTTGTAGATTTTTTGCACCTCATCCTATCTAGCCATCAATGGAGCTCTTTGGACCTCAAAGTTTGACTTGTTAGCTTACCTCCATTATTTTAGTTGATCCTTGACATAATGAAGCTACTTGCGGACTCTAAATATTGTTGTCCCATATGTCAGATGTCCCTCTTCCCACCATTCTGAGATTTTCTTCCAAAGTTTCTCCCTTTGTAACCAGAAGTTTTCAAATCGAAATGGTTTACAGTGTTGTCCTATCTTAATCCCTTTTTCCAATAGAATGAGGAAGTGATCCAAAACTAAACCCTCCAAAATCTAAAATTTCAAATTCAATTTTACAAATGCCTCCTCTAAAACCAAAAAATATTCTAACTTCACCTTCCAACTATATGACTCCCTCCTCTTATTAGTCCAAGTATAGTTGGTTTCAGGACATTTAATACCCACCGAGTGTAATGCATGGATCTGGGCAACCATAAGCCAATCCTAGGTCCAAAATTAGGGTTTCCTCTTCTTGATATTTGGATGATAATTTAGCATTAAAATTCCCAACACCAATCCAATCTAACTCCTTCCTCCAAAATCATATTATGCACTGCTTTCTATTGATGAATTTGACCATCTAGGTTTTGAGCTCCATACATATTTATGATTAAAACCTACTCAATTATTACATTGTTTCTAAAATGCAATGTGAGGACACCCCTCCAAGCTATATGTTCTATTGTTGTCCATTCAAGAGAGTTCCAAAAGGTAACTATCCCCCTTGAGACCCCTTGGGCAACCACTTCCATATGACCAACACCCCTCCAAATTCTATTTATTGTTTTATACATGAGATCCAATGATATTTTTGTCTCTTAGATAAGACAAAAATATGTTTTACTTTTCTCTAAGAGTCTTTGAACTATAGATTGATGGGTTATGATGTTTAAACCCTTAATATTCCATAATTGTATAATCATTGGTTATCTTGAGACCAGTAAGAGTCTATTGGCCTCATGAATCCCCTAGTGAGCAGTTTGTCTCCTTGAGATGCTATTGATTTCTTATTTGATTTTCTACCCACTCCTTGAGAGTTGATATTCTTTGATCTCTTCCCCACCTAGCTTATTCCTAGAGTTTTCTTTTCTATGTTCTTTTATTTCATACCCATGAAGGCATCCTTTATTATTAGTTGTTCTTGGTTATGCACTATCAATGCCCTTGTAATCTCTAATTGTGGTAACTCACTACACTCTATTACCTGCTCTAGGATTAGGAGCCAAAAGAGTTGTTATTTTTCTTGTTCCACTAGTGTTTTGAAGATTCATGCCTATTTGAGGGCTTAGGATGGGTTTGCTTTTTACCATATTTTTTTGCCTTCTCCTTCTTTTGGGTTGCTCACTCTTCCCTAAGAAACGTTGGCTACTTATTTATTGACTATAGAATTACCCTCTTGAGTATGATTCGACATTCCCAAAGAAGCCCCCATTTTGGTGATCATATTGTTTGGGCAAGATTAGGCCAAATGCCCATATTTGTGGTAAACTCTACATTTGAAGGGTAGCGCCTCATAATCCAATTCTTGAATCCAAGATAGTCTTACTAGTTCAATTTCCACCTCTGCTGACAATGGCTCGCTGAGATCCATTTGCACGCATAATCTAACATAAATGATTGTGTTTCCTTCCATCTTGTCTCTAAAAACACCTAAATATCTTCCAAGGAAATTATCGATGATTTCCAATACATGCTCAATTTAAAACTCCATTAGGAGTGCATACAACCATACCCAAATTGGACCAGCAATGGGTTCAATTCGGGGATCAAATCCCACTCTCCAAGGCTGAACAAATAACATTGATAGACCATTATTCCTCTTTTTTATTCGAAAGCCCTATTTTTGTTGACAAGTGAGGAAAAATGAACAATAAAATATCCATTACTAATAACCCACAAAGAATACTCACCAAGAGCCTCCCAATTTTGCCAAATACACGAACACAAAAAATTCAAGGTAGGGTGAATACCCATTAATTTACAAATTAGGTCATGGTTGGCTCTATATAACATTGTTTGTTCTATTATACTTTGCTCAATGACGATCTTTGACCTTGATTTTGACAGTGGCAAGCATCCATTGACTCTTTGAGATGCTAATATTTTTCCAGCAACCATAAAGAGCATTTTTAGTGTAATTTTTTGTGCTTCTTCAATCTATGTTGAAGATTTTTCCTTCAACAAATTTGCAAACGAACTCTGTCTATCTAAAAGGGAATTTAAAGGTGAGGATTTAAAGGTATCTCCATTAAACCCTCCTAGAACAATAATCTTATCTTCGATTTTATAGCAACCAAAAAAATATTTTATCTAACAAACAAATATCCTCAATTAAATTTCAAAGTTATAACCCAAATTTTATCAAATTTCAACCATTTCACCCCTTAAATATAATTATTATAATTATTTTATTTTAACATGCACATAACCAAATTAACCAAGTTAAGGTTATTCATTATTCATGGAGGATAAAATTTGTTTTAAATTGTATAAAATATAGGATGCTTCGGGGTATTCCTCAAATTTGAAGTGTGAGTGTATTATTTGGATAATTTTAAATTTCAAAGTTATCAATATATACATATAAATATTTTTTTTTAATTGTGACAACTTGCAGTTCACTTGTTATTTCGAGTGTTTTAAAAAACTAATATTTATTTGATCCAACATTTAAATAATTTAAAATATATTAATTTAAAAATATTTTTATTTTTAATTAATTTTTTATAATATTTTTTTTTATTTGGTTATTGTGAGAAACTTCTATGACCGACGCACAGGGTTGAACAGTCTCCTCCCAACCATGAGCCTCGTAAAGCTGAGAGTTATACTTATCAACATAAAATTTAACACAAAGCCACCACACACCCATCCCCTTACACACTCGCCCACGCCACATTTGGAACCTAATTTTTTACAATATTTTTTATTATATTTGTTTACAAATTTATATGTATAATAATAATATATTTATACACTAGAAAAAATTTAACTTTGAATTTGCCTTAGGAATTTTTTTTTTGTTGGTTGTTGCTATGCTTTCAAAAAGTGTTTTTTTTTTTTCCTTTCGGTTATATAGGAGAGTTAGTTACATCCACACTATTTTTAATAATTTACAAGTGTCGTGAGTTAGTTGCTATGCTTCCACCAAACCTATTCCGCTTTGTTATTGTTAACCCGTGTGACTGTGACACATTTTCCATAGGTTTTCGAATAGTTTTTAAATTAAAATTAATTGATTTATTATAATTATTAAAATATTAATTTTTAAAAATATTAATAAATATAATGAAAGATTTTAATTAATAAGTATAAAAAAGTTACTTTATAGAAGGAACAGTATTTTAAGATATTAATGATCATATTTTCAGTTTGATGAATGTAATTAAAATCTATCATTTTATTTGAGAAGTAGTTTGTTAGCCATTTTCGTCCAGCGAATTTTAGTAAAACAACGGGGAGATCCTCACCTGAACAAACAGTTATAAAACGACAAATTCCGAATTTTTTATTATTATAATTATAATAATAGGGAATCAGTTGGTTATTATTTAGTTTGATGTTTGGGATTCCTATTGTTATCATTAATTTGGCGTATATTAAAAAAGAAGTTAGATCAAACTAACTACTACTTTGCAACAAATTATCTCAAAATTTAAACCTGAATTTCTTCTTGATAATTGTTCAACCAAATGCTAGGCACAATTCAAAACTGTTGAACACGATTAGAAAACAGACCGAAAGTATGGAATTAAAAAAACAGGCAAAATTGTTGGCAGTATTTTTAATTGCATTGCCGTGTACAAATTAACCTTACTGCGTTACTTGATATATAAATTGAGTTCTAGCCTCCACGGACTTGGAGATCCTTGCAGGGTTGAGAGTAGTTCAAGATTCAGTAACTACAGCCATATTACTGTGATAATCAAAAAGAGTTCCCGAAAAAATTTGTCCATGGCATCTGCAAAGGAAGTTGATTATGTCTATAGATCGAAGCTTCCCGACATTTCGATATCCACTCACCTGCCCTTGCATTCCTACTGTTTCGAGAGGTTGGCTGAATTGGGAGAGAGGCCTCCACCGGAAATGTTTATAGGTGCCGGTAGCCTTTGTGGTGTGCTCCGACGGCCATCAAATATTGGTCGACGAGATCAAACAATTTGTTGCCAAACAGGTAAAGCCATAAGCATTAATTTTTTTTAATGGAGTAACTCATATTCTGTGGCTTGAGTTTGGATTTTTAAAAATTTAATTCCCTATCTATAATATCAGTATCAGCACTATTTAGGTAGTGGGATTTTTCAAGTTAATTGATCTTCTTATTTTGTTGTATCTTTGGAAAAAATAAAAAAATAACATAGGGTAGTAACCTCTTAGTCGGTTTGGTTTATCTTTGGAAAAACTAAAACGATATTTGGATGACTGCAATTATGTTTTTAATGTTAGAGGGATAACAGATAAATATTAACTTAGAATAACATAGTTGAAGAAATTAGAATCTATGAAGTCGTTTACTTATCCCTCTTTGATATAGTCGTTTCCTTCTCTTGAATTATCTCAATTATAACAGATAAATATTAACTTAGAATAACATAGTTGAAAAAATTAGAATTTATGAGGTCGTTTACTTATCCCTCTTTCATATAGTCGTTTCCCTCTCTTGAATGATCTCAATTATATTGATTACGGGTTTAAGGGTATTTCATTGCGAAAATGTTAAGGATCAGAACCAGTTTTTTATATCTAATAATAAAATTAAAATAAAATTTAATATATATAATTTTTTAATATAAATAATTTGATAATTATATATTATTTAATAGTTTTATTTTAAATAATATTTTTTTATTGGTAAGAAGGTTTTTGAAAGGATTTTGTAACCTTTTACAAGAAAATGAAGGTTAGGAAAAGAGTTTCCAATCAAAAGAAGTCGAAGAAGAAGATTCTCTGTGGGTTATAGGACAACAACAACTAAGAAACCAGAAAAAGAGAAGCCCTCGTAGGAGCAAGAGAGGAAGCCACACAAGTTGGGAAGAGAAGCCCTCAAGGAGCAAGGGAGGAAGCCACACAAGTTGGGAAGAGAAAACCTCACAGGTACACACAAATTTGAAAAAGGTTTTTCCATATAAGAGAAAAACCTCACACCAATTTGAAAAGGGTTTTCCCACACAGGAGAAAACCTCAAAATTAGAAGACCATCTGCAAATGAAATAGGATCATCCGCAAACGAAACAGGACCATCCGCCAAACAAATCAGGACCATCCGCAACCCGAAACAAGACCATCCGCAAACCACAACAGGACCATTCACAATAAAATGGGACCATCCACAAAGGAAAAATGACCACCCATCAACCAGCATAGGACCGCCTGCAAAACACACCCCAAGGTCATCCGCAAATAACATTGGACCATCTGCAAGAACCTCCTTGCAATCTCTTAGAGAAGAAATGTAAAGCACAGTCGAAGACAAACCTTGGTAAGAGAGGATTCCCAGATCTACAAGAAACCCTAACCCTACCACCAGCAAAGAAACCATGAAGCCCTTCTACAATACAATGTAGCACATGGTCCCCTCCAAGACCAAAAAGGATAAGAGAAGGATTCCATCAGAAACCCTAGGACATGAGCCTCAAAATACCAGCCACGAGAAGCACTTAACTATAAATCTAAAGCCTCCCCAAGCATAGAAAAGGTAGTAAATGACCATCCTGGCAAGCAGATCAAGAGAAACACATCTGTTAGAAACCCCAAAATGCCAGTCATGAACCGTGAATAATGGGAAACTCTCTACAGAGAAAAATCAAGGCCTCCCCCAAGCCCTAAAACCCATGAGAGACCATATCGACAAGCAATACAGACGAATCAAAGCCACCAAAAACCCTAAACCACTAGCCACGAATCGTAAACCAATGGAATCACTCAATTAAGAACAATCAGGGCCTCCCCAAGCCTAGAAATACTAGTGAATGACCATACTGACAAGCGAAACGAATGAACTAGAGCTCACTCCGAAGCAAAGCCAAGATCTGGAGATGAACAAAGAGGTTACCTACAGGTATTAAAGTGCATGGCCCCACCCCATGGCTAAAGAAAAAACCTACAAGGAAGAGCTCTACAGACCCCCCAAACCGAGCAAGAACGGAAACCACCAAAACCTGTCTAGAAACCAGGTTTTTTCGGTCACACAACATCACCCAAGAAGACTTCCTAGAGCACCTCAAGAAGAAGCAAAAAAGATCTTGAAGACCCTCCAAGCACCAAGCAGCGGCAAGAAGGGCTAGAAAGCCTAGGAAAAATAGATCTGCTTGGAATTCCACAGTAAAGCAAGAGATCCGCCTGGAAACCCTAAGAAGAGCCAAGGAGGGAGCAAGAAGATGAATAGGTGACCTCTCGCCCAGAGTAAGAGGTCTCTTGCTCCTGCATTGGGGCACCTCCATAGCACACTACGAATCCACTAGAAGAAAAGGAGATCCGCCTGGAAATCGATAGGAAAGGAGAGATCTATCTAAAAATTCGTAGGAAGATCCAAGGAGGGAGTAATAATTGAAAAGGTGACCTCCTGCCCGAAATGGGAGGTCTCTTGCTCTTGCACCTCCTTGGCACGCTATGGATCTACCAGAAAATAAAGAGATCTGCCTGGAAATCCACACGAAAGCATATTTGCCTGGAAAACCACAAGAAGGACCAAGGATGGAGCGAGAAGTTGAAGAGGAGACCTCTTGCCTAGAGTGAGAGGTCCTCTTCTTTTTTAAATAAAATTTAATACTTGATTATAAATATATCACTTAATATTTTTTTTAATGGAATAATTTAATTTATTAATATCATATTTTTAATGTTATTTGCATATTATTTATGCTCTTGTAAGTAGAGCATGATGTAAATCTAGTTGTAAAAGATCAGAACAAATGTCTCCCATCACATAAAAATTGCAATAAATAAAAATAAACTGGTAAAACCCTCCATTTACATAAAAACTACGATAAATAGAAATAATCGGTAAAACCCTCCATTCACATAAAAATTGCAATACATGAAATAAACCAATAAATGTTTTTTTTCTCAATCATAGATTCACATCCTTTTACAATGCAATATCAAGGGAATATATATCCCCAAAGAAACCTAAAACAAAACCCTAAAACTTAAAGCCCTAAAGATTAAAAAAAATTACTATTTTCGGAAAATTGTTTTTTCTATCCAAAATTCTCATTTTTAGTAATTACTATTTTCGGTAAAAAAAATTCGTCAAAAAATTATCATTTTTAGTAATTATTATTTTCGATAAATTATTTTTTTAATCAAAAATTACCATTTTTAGTAATTACTATTTTCAAAAAATTATTTTTTCGTCAAAAATTATCATTTTTAGTAATTACTATTTTTGGTAAATTATTTTTCATCAAAAATTGTCATTTTTAGTAATAAAAAATTATTTTAAAACTTCTAAAAAAACACCCTCTAAAAGATAGGCTCCTGCATCATTCTCCTCTAGTTCAAAAGAACTCTACTCCAGCAAGTTCCTCTGATCAAACTCATAATTGTTCTCCATAGAGTGATGCACATCTGCAAGAATTCCTTAAAGTACCAATCTCCTTCTTTCGAGGTTTTATATCTTAAACCTCCTATAAGCACTACACACAATGCCAATTTCTTCCTTCAAGGTTTAGCAAACCTCCTGCAAGCACTGTGCAAAGTGTCAATTCCTTCTTCGTAGGCTTTACATAACAAACCTCCTGCAAGCACTGCATAGACTGTCAATTTCTTTCCTCTAAGGCTTCATATAAGAAACCTCCTACAAGTACTACACAAAGTGTTAATTTTTTTTCCAAGGTTTTATATCTCAAACCTCCTGCAAGCACTACACATAGTGTCAATTTCTTCCTTCGAGGTTTTACATAGCAAACCTCCTACAAGCACTGTGCAAAGTGTCAATTTCTTCTTTTGAGGCTTTACATAACAAACCTCCTGCAAACACTACACAAAGTGTCATTTTTCTTTTCTCTGAGACGTCATATAAGAAACCTCCTACAAGCACTACACAAAGTGCCAATTTCTTTCTTCCAAGGTTTTATATCTCAAACCTCCTGCAAGCACTACACATAGTGTCAATTTCTTCCTTCAAGGTTTTACATAGCAAACCTCCTGCAAGCACTATGCAAAGTGTCAATTTCTTCTTCTAAGGCTTTACATAACAAACCTCTTGCAAGCACTACACAAAGTGCCAATTTCTTTTCTTTGAGGCTTCATATAAGAAACCTCTTGCAAGCACTACACAAAGTGCCAATTTCTTTCTTCCAGGTTTTATATCTCAAACCTCCTACAAGCACTACACAAAGTACCAATTTCTTTCCTTTGAAAGGTCTCTCCACTCAAAAACTTCTCCATGTTATTCAACCAATCTATCAACTCTTATGGTTTCAACCCTCTTGTATATTCAAGGACATCAACCTTGATCCCATCTCTATTTCCTTCCAAGGCCCTAATCAACCTTTCCTCAAAACAATGCTCCTTTGGCTTCCCTTCTGGGTCTTCTTCTATATGAACCTTGATCTATTATCTTCTTCCATAGTCTCATTATCAAAATCTAGACCTTCTCTCCCCCAACAAGATTCAACTTGCTCTGATACCAAATGATGTAAATCCAGCTGCAAGAGGTCAAAACAAATGCCTCCCATCACATAAAAAAATTGATCAATAAAAATAATCTGGTAAACCCTCCATTTACATAAAAACTATGATAAATAAAAATAACCAGTAAAACCCTTCATTCACATGAAAACTGCAATACATGGAAATAAACCAATAAATGTTTTATTTTCTCATTCATTGACTCACTTCCTTTTACAATGCAATACCAAGGGAATATATATCCCAAAAGAAACCCTAAAACAAAACCCTAAAGCTTAAAGCCCTAAAGATTAAAAAAAAAAATACTATTTTTGGCAAATTGTTTTTTCATAAAAAATTATCATTTTTAGTAATTAATATTTTCGGTAAATTATTTTTTATCAAAAAATTATCATTTTTAGTAATTACTATTTTTGAAAAATTAATTTTTGTCAAAATTATCATTTTTAGTAATTACTATTTTCGCCAAATTATTTTTTTGACAAAAAATATCATTTTTAATAATAACTATTTTTGGTAAATTATATTTTCATCAAAAATATCTTTAGTAATAAAAATTTATTTTAAAACTTCTTAAAAAAACACCCTCTGAAACATAAGCTGCCACATCAGAGCAACATATCAACTTATTGGTAAAAAAGTAACTTTTAACTTTATTTTATAAATTTATAAAAATAAAAAGTAAATAATTAAATATAAAAATTGAAAGTAATGGGTTAATTAGGTTTGGGGTAAATATATGGGTTAATTTTATTTATCTTAAATAAATTTAATAAATAAACTTTAACATTTGTTTAATGTATTGTACAACAAGTTCATATTTCTATGACAATAAGGTCTATCATTAATAATACTCGTAATTATTATTATTGACTTAATGAAATTGTAATATATTTTATTTTTATTATAATATTTTAGTTTTATATGTGATTTAGTTTAAAATTTTAAAGTAAGAAATTATTAAGTAAAAAATTATTTGAAAAAAATAAGTTTTTTTATATTTTTATATATTTTAATGTATTTATAATTTTTCCTCTCATTCTAATGGTTATTTTTTGTTTTAATTATTTTCTTTATTTATGGTGATTAAACTTTTTCTTTTTATTAGCTCAAGAAAAGGTTTTGAAAGGATCTCCAAACCTTTTACAATTTTACAAAGGAAAAACTACTACAACCAAAAGAGATGGAAAAAAGACAACAAATTGCTACCCCAACATAGGGCCCTACCATTAATTAAAACTAAACCAAACAACCACAAGAGAAGAGGACATGAAAGAGATCCAAAAACAACTACCCAACCAGGAGATACCAACTACAGCCCATGACTACAAAAGGAAAAAGAGGAACCAATCAGGGAGGGGGGCAAAATAGACTCTCACCCACCTTAGAAAATTTACATAGATTAGATATTATGATCTCTCATTTATCCTAGTCTAAGATAACCTTCAGCTCTTCAGTTTTCCAAAGTATTTAAAAACATATTTGTGCCAACCAGCGTATGACACAAACCTACTAAAAATCCTAGATTGAGAGCAACTTGGAAAGCTACCATTTTTTCCAAGAAGAGAGACCATCCAAGTCATTATCTGGGTGGCAAAATGATGCCACATAGAACCCACTTAGCCAATTAACAAAGGGACAAACAACTTGTAGAATGGCTTCCACGAAAAACAAAAGAGCAAAAATATTCCTACAGCTTTCACAACCAATTAGAAAGTAGAATCTAGGAGAGTAAGGAAACAACTAGTCATCCAACATAAAGGCAAGCAACATATGTGAAGACACTAAGGACACGGATAGGTCAACCATCATTTATCGATCTAGATTAGTCCCTATGAGATATTATATCTCCAAATGGATAGCCTAGATTGGAGCAACCTCAAGTTGGCAAGGAAGTCAGTCGCCTTGTTACCTTCCCTATATGTATGTCTAACCTAAATACTTTCCATGCCACAGAGAATCCAATTAGCTTCCTTGACCATATTAGCAACATTCTAGCTAGGTACTTGCAATCCAGATATCATATTAACCATGTTTAATGAGTCACCTTCAATAATAATTTTACTGCAACCAATTGAAGGGAGAAGCACTACCTCTTGGAAGAATGATCTGGCTTTCGTAAAGTGGTAGGTTTGGGACCCAATATTTTTAGCAAAGGCCAAAATGATATCTCCATTGTGATTTCAAAACACACCTCCTACACTAGCTTTCTTGAGGTTTCCTTTAGAGGCACCATCAAAGTTAAATTTGATCCATTCAAGGGGGTGGGATCCACTTGGTTAAAGCTCTAGTATTCCCTAGGTTCTGAATAGTTCCTCTTCTATCTTGTTGGAAACCAAGATTGGCTTCAATGAGGGCTTCAGCCTTTGGACCATTAGAATCATCTAGAGATAGGACATATATATTATCAACAATTATTGATAAGAATTTAGCCCAGATGAAAGCAACATTTCTAAAAACTCCCCTAAACACCCTATTGTTTCTCTCATTCTAAATACCCTAGACCAGGTGAGGGAGACTAAATGACCAAAAGGCATGCAACCTTGGGCTAGAAAATGGGGGAGACCATTGATCAAAGGCATCAAAAGACTAGTTCGGTACAACCCAACAAACCCCCAGGGTATTCAGAAGGAGATAGAGGACCTCAAGCAAAAAAGGACAAAGGAAGAAAATGTGGTTAGTATATTCAACATCACATCCGCAAAGGTGGCACCTATTAAGGATGGTCATACCTCTTTTTGAATATTATCTATAGTAAGAATCTTTTTTTGGATAGCAAGCCTTAGAAAAAAGTTGACTTTATGAGTAAGAAATTTATACCAAATATTTTTGAAAGGAGTTGGGTCCACAAGATAAACTTAAAAGAGGAAATAAGCATACTTCACCAAAAAGGATTCATCCTTCTCTCCCTTCTATATAACAAAATATTCAACATCAGAAGATCTAATGACTCGTAATCTTAGAACGGTATTGAGATAGTCCATAACCTTTCTTTCCTCCTAGTTCAAGTTTGGGAAATTGATATTTCACTAGGATTTCATCCCATTACTTACCTGGATGAAGTCTGCAACTGTAGCTCCAAAGTAGGCTCGAGTTATGGGTTTCACAATTACTATCTTAGGAATGTGAGGTAGAAGACCATCACCCACCCAAGTGTCTTCCCAAAAATCAATATATTTTTCCATTTCTCAGCTTCCATCTCTGGCCCTCTGAAATGACATGACAAATCTTAGTTATACCAAGCCAAAATTTTGATCCTATAGAGGAGGAAAAATCAACCAGAAAGTATCTATTTTGAGAAAGATATTTGGATGACAAAATGCGACCCAATCAACATTATTTTTCTTGAATAACTTCCACCCTTGCTTGGTCAATAAGGTGACGTTCATGCTCTTAAATATTTTGATACCAAGGCCATTAAATTCTTTTCTAGTGCATACTTGTTCCCAAGAAACCAGGTGAAACTTTTTCTTCTTCTCATTTCTAGACCAAAGAAAATACTTTTGAATGAGTTTAATTCTTTAAATAACTTTAGCTGGGGCTTTGAAAAGTGAGAGAAAGAATAAATGAATGCTCTGAAGGGTGGATTTAACCAGTTGGGCTTTGTCAGCTTGGATGAGAAGATCCCCCTTCCAACTAGCCAATTTACTCTGCATCCTTTCAATGACCAAGTCCTAGAATTTGTCTTTTAATATTCCCTTAAATAAGGGTATCCCAAGGTAGGTAGAGGGAAATTCAACCACCCCAAATCCTAAAATATGGGATATCACTCTTTTTCTTCTAGGGTTAAGAAAGAATATTAAACTTTTTAAAAAGTTAATATTCTAGCCTGCAGCCCTTTCAAAGGATGTCATAATCTCCTTAATATTCATTTCTTACATAATAGAAGTTGAGGTGGCTATAAGAGTGCCATCAACAAACTATTGGTGGGATAGCAGACAGAGCTAGTTTTATACCTACTATGGTTGATTATACTTTTATAGATATTCCCAATGCTTTAACCATAATGATAAAGAGGAAGGGTGAAAGAGGGTCACCTTGGTGCAGGCCCCTCTAACTTTTAAGTATCCCGTAGTCAAACCATTTATAATAACTAAGAAGAAGATTGACGAGATACAAGTATTGATCAGGCTTATCCATATTTGATGAAATCCAAATTTTTTCAACACTTTTAGTAGGAAACTCCATGAAACCCTATCATATGCTTTGTTCATATCAAGCTTGAAAAAAATCCCAACTCTCCCACTTTTGTCCACAAAATGAATGATCTCATAAATTAAAATAATTCCATCTAGAATCTACCTTTATGTCACAAACCCACTCTGAGATGGGTCAATAATTTTTGAGATAAATAGCTTGATATTGCTAGCCAATTTTTTTGTCAAAAACTTGTAGATGGTATTACAAATATTAAAAGGTTTGAAGTCACTAAAGACCTTAGATATTTAGGATTTTGGAACAAGGACTAGGAAGATGGATTTTACGTCCCTAGGAATGGTACCAGACCTTTGAATCTCTTTCAAGGCATCTCCTATATCTTTCCCCACAATGTACCAAAAAATTTGGAAGAAGATTAGGGGAAATTCATTTGGATTGGGGGCTTTTAAACTGTCCATTTTAAAAATTGCTTTTTTTATTTCCTTGTCCTTAAAGGGGATCAACAAGAATGAGTTCATGTCTTTATAAATTAGGTTTGGAATATTTTGCAGTAATTGATCCTTAGCTCAGGAGTCATTATCCTCCATGTCGCAAAGCAAGAATTTAAAAAAACTAATAGCCTCCAGCTTTATTCCTTGAATATCATTTATTTTAGATCCATCAGTCTTTAAAATTTCTCTAATTTTATTGGAGGCTCTATGTCTTATAGTAGACGTATGGAAATATTTAGTATTTCAATATCCCACTTTGAGCCATAGTTACCTTGACTTTTTTTTCCAAAGAATCTCCTCCTTAGCCAAAGTATTGTGGAGCTTAGCAAGCACCCCTTTCTCTCTATCTCTAATCTCCCTAGACTGGTCACCAGCATTGACTGCTCTCTCAATTTCCATCATCTGAGATCACAGATAATCCTTTCTTTGGGAGATCTAACCAAAGATGACCTTGTTCCATATTTTAGTGTTTGACTTAACCCACCTAAACTTAGAAGCTATTTAAGAAATTAAGAAGCCAGAGAAGTCCTGGGACCACCAGTCCTTAATATTTTTCTTTAGATTAGGGTGCTAGCACCACATCATCTCAAATCTGAAGGGCCTTGGAAACCTCCTAGAAGGTTCATCCAAACGCATCAATAGAGGATTATGGTCCAATCTCACTTTAGAGAGAGAGCATAGAGAAATATCTCCAAAAATAAGAAAGGCTTCCTTAGAAATCAAGATTCTATCTAACCTAATTTGAATGATTTGGTCCCTAATTCTCTTGTTACTCCATGTATATTTACTGTCTTTAAGCTCAAGATCCATTGATTCATTTTGATTCACAAAAAAAAAGCAAAATCTTCCATATCTTGACTCAAAATACCTACAATTCCCCCTTTCTTGTTAAATTGGAAGAGCAGGGAGTTGATATCTCCAGCTATAATTTATCTTTCCCCTTTGAAGGCTTCTCTCATAGTGCTCAACAAGTCCCAAAGTAGGCTCCTATTAGTATATGAGTTTGGAGCATAGATATTAGAAAGGACCCACCAACAATTGGAATCCTTATAGCAAAAAATGATGTTAATAACTATGGCTGAGAATGATAATATTGATCCCACCAGTTTCTTCCCATCCCAAAGACACAAAATCCCCTTGAATCGAGTTAGCCACAAAATGTGCACTCCTCCAAATAGTTATTTTGATTGAATCAATCATCCCCTCCTCCTACTTCATTTATTGAAGTAAAAAAATATCAGGTAAAAATTCTTTTCTCAATGACACCACCACTCACTGCTTTGTAAGGCCAATTAGACTCCTTACATTCCAAATCAGGAGTTTCATTTATGATATTTGGTGGAGGATTTCTTCCTCCCCCATTCCGATGGGGGAGAGTGATCCAAAGGAGGTGATCTTCAATTGATTTTCACTAGTACCTTTTCCTTCTTCCTAGCTGATTTCCATCCCCTATTTTTGACTTTGTCTCCTTCTACCTAAGGTCCCTATTAAATGATTTTCTAAGATTTTGCTCCACCCCCACATCAACCATTTTTTTCTTATGGCTTCGAGTTTTTGGGCCTGATGATCATACTTTATAATTATAATGTATCTTAATATATTATATTGATTTTTGTTTTGTTGTATTTTTATTATTTTATTGTATCTTCATGAATACATCATAGTGTAGTTTTACGATGTTTTTTAATCAATGTAAAATTTAAAATATTCTATCACATAAATCATTTCTCATCCTTAAAAACAAGTATTCCGCATAACTCAACAATGTACATCTTTAGAGAAAGATGTCAAATAAAAGAACATTATTTTATATTTTTCACACTTCCAACTATAGTGAAATAAATCTAGTAATTTATTCAATGTTTTGTAAGGTTTCAAACTCCACATAAAAATCAAGCATTGAATTACATTTTATTTATTCTTTTACAATTTTTTTTTTAATAAGGCAAATGAAAATAATTGTTCATGCTTTCTATGTTTCTTATTATCATGATATAATTTTAATATATAAATAAAAATCAAACATTGTTTAATAATATTTCATTATCCACATAAAATTCAAACATCTCACTTATTTATTTCATTTGAAAAATATGCATTTTAAGAGTGAATTTAAAATTTTCAACTTAAAATTTTGAAATACTATAAATAAAATAGAAAAATACAAATTTAGAAGTTTATCTCTTAACTTTACAAGATCATAACTTTACTTACCTTAAAAACCTTAAAAAAATAAAAGTCCATAAAATGTCAACAAAATTTGAAAAGAAGAAAATGATCGACTAGACTAAGATATGTTTAATGACCAAGTACTCTTCTCAATCATTGATGAGGAGCTTGGAGAAAGTGTGAAACAGTAAAAACACACCCAAAATAACACAAGAAATAGACAAGCCAGAAATGACATGCAATAAATAGAAATGCTTTTTATATTGAACTTTGACTTCTTTTCTTATTACAATAGTGATTTAATAAATCACAAATCAATTCGCTTGCTTGCTCTTTCAGAAATACAATGCACAAAAGAGTGAAATTCTCTTTTGTATGTTCAAATAATAGTGGGTTTTATTGTCTTCATTGCTACAAATAAGTGTTGTGTGGACTTCTTGAATATCCTTTATGGGCCACTCCAGCTACAACAATTATCAATAGTGTTTCCTGCACCTGCACACAAATAAACATACAAGAATATCAGTAACACATGTGAGGGTCCACTGTGTGAGACCCTATTCAGTATAATATGTAAATCTACTAACCCTAATTGAATGCTTGTGAAATATAATTAAAATATAGGAAAAAATAGATCAAATAATAATAACAATTGCCTTGTCAAAATACCTGATCTATGATTTACGAGGTTAGGAGCTCGAAATATGATTGTGTAGATGCTTGGCAGCATCCAAGGGTTGGCTCACAACAGTTGTGGAAGACTCTTGTATGAAAATACCTTACGAATGTGTTGGCCTCTCGATAACTTTTTTGTGATCTCCCAAAAAATGTTCAACCCTTATTCACAAAAAGTAATGACGATGGTAAATGAACAATTGAGATTAGAATTTGATAAGCGGTTGAGATTGTGTGTAGCTAGGATTGCAATTAATGAGTGACAAGGATTGCCACATGGCATGCTAAGATGGAGTTTTTATGGATGAATTGGATTTATTTACACACACACACACACACACACACACACACACACACACACACACACATATATATATATATATATATAATATTTATATTTATATATATATATATATATAATATTTATATTTATATATATATATATATATATATATATATATAATGAATGGCTATGATTTAATGATGATAAATGGAAAATGAATGGCTAGGATTTGATGATGATAAATGGACAATGAATGGCTAGGATTTGGTTTATTTCTCTTTTTGCATCGCTTTGTGTAGAACACAATGCGATGCAAAAACAAAATACACTTGGTTTGATGGAATGGACTCAGCATACAAGAATATTTGAAAATTTTATGGTTTTAGCTTATCCCCTCAATTGGAGAATGGGTGAAGAATGATACCCATGATCCAATTGATTAAATGCAGTGGATGATGAAGTAGATTTGCAAATGGATGCAGATATTTTGGAATCAAATTCAAGTTTGTTACCCCAAGTTTGAGGTTGATCTATATTGTTGAAAATTTACTTTTAGCATGATGTGCAATGTTGTAGATGTTGATAAATTAGTCAATGTTGGTGAACATGTGGCGAATGCGGGGATACCACCACACTTTTGGAACTAAATTTTAGAATGATGCAAGTGGAATTTGTAAGGGAGTTTCACTTTTTTCCCACGGAGAAGGCTAATGATGCAAATGGAATTTGTAATAGAGTTTCACATTTTGCCCGCGAAAAGGGCTAATGATAGCTTTGAATAAATTTTCACGAACATAGTCGCATTAACAAATGGAGGGACAATCTTAATTTTATTTTGAACATGATGACATGGGTTGATGATTTAAGCAAGTTTCCTTATGGTGATATACCCATATAACTGAATTTGCATGGATAACTAATCACTGCAATCGCCAAGTGTCTAGGGTAAATCGCTAGATATAAGGTTCATTTATGAGTTTTGGTTGATTGGATGATGTTAAATGATGATTTAAATGCATTGTGTTGATTTGAGGGGTTTTGTGGAATGATATGGGGTAAGTGCATTTCATTATCACTATTGATTGGATGATTTTGCCTTTGCCCTAGCAAGATAGGGCTATTGATGGTTTGATTGATTCTACTTTTACCCCAGTATAATAGGGCTATTTATGGATTGATTGATTCTAATTTTGCCCCAAAAAAATAGGGTTATTGATTGGATGATGCTACCTTTACCTTGGTAGGATAGGGCTTATGATGTATGGATTTATTAGATACGAGGCAAAGGGTGAAACCTTTGACAAAAGGATACAACCTTTTGATCCTAGCAGGTGATGTGTTGATTGATGTAAATGTAAGGGAAAGGATGCAACCTTTGACAAAATGATACAACCTTTGAAACCTAAAAATTGATGTATTGATTAAGTTTTTGGATTGATAGAGAAGGTGTGATACCTTAAGTACCCCCAATTGATTGATAATTTTATTGGGGAAGGTGTGATACCTTGAACATCACCAATTGGATTAATTATTTTATTGGGGACGGTATGATACCTTGAACATCCCCAAGTGGTTTTGTACTTGGTGTGACTGATGGGGAAGGTGTGATACCTTAAGCACCCCCAAGTTGCTTGATGATTGTTTGATGTATGCAAATAAATGAATGATATCATGTTCTAATGATCATTCATAAAAAAATTTAGACTCTTGCTTGACCAACTTTATCTTTGTTTCTTAATCAGGGACACCAACATCTAATGGTGGGATATGAAGTGGAAGACTCATGTAGTGATGTGATTATGGTATGGATGTTGTTTTGACTTATGGATAATATATCTAGAATTGTTTTTGTAAAGACTCAAACATCCTAGTGATTTTGAACAAACTCATGTTTTTAAGCTCTATCAAATTTCTTAGAGACCAAAATGTGTGTGTAGTGGATGTTCATTTACCAATCATGAGCATGGTAATGACTCAAACCAATCAAGAACCAATGTGTGTGCAAGTGAATTCATTTACCCATATTGAGTAAGGTGAGATGAAACCCATCATAGAGAAGACCAAGAAGCTAGCTTGTCCTTATGTGCAGTCAAAGGTCTCTTCAAGAGAGAGGTGTCGCCATGCATGAGCATACTCCACTACTAGTCAAGCGTCTATAGCCCCAATGGATATTAGCTCCATAGTCCAATTATATGATCTCTAAGCTTTGGGGAATCAGACTACATAACCATCTGGATGGAAGTGTAATCCTATCCTTACTACTTGGGGACCTATTTTGTGATGTGTAAAAGAGTTAAAGCTTTGGGGAATCAAATTCTCAACCAAGGTGTGATGAGAATTTTACCCTATCCTTACTACTCACTATTTTATTTTGAAGTGTTGTAAGTGGTAAAAACCATTGTTTTTGGACTATGTGCATAATGGGACAAGCAAGAATAACTTTTTTTCTTTGAGGTTCAACCCAATCATGGTATCATCCCTCTTTGACACAAGATGTTATTAATAAGTGTTATATGTGTTTGGTTCGAGAATGTTAGAGTCAACTCCCAAAACTCAAGATTTTCTTAGTGAAAATGTGCTTTGGTCCTAGAGGAAACTTGACATGCAATGGAGGTTGCTTGAAACACTAGGAGTGGTTGAGTGACCAAAAACACCTAGGGGTGATGGGATTTTATTGTAAATTGTGACATGACTTATGAAATGGTGAAATGGGATGGATTTTAAATCGAGGGTGCCCTTGATTAAGGCGACAAGACTTATTGGATTAACAATTATCCAAACTAAGCAAATGACCACTAGTATGATAGGTTATATGAATGGATGCAAATGATACGAATGCGTGAATACAATGTGATTGGAATGAATGCATGAATAGATGCATGAAATGCAATGTTTTTTTATATGGGGAAGGTGTGATACCTTAAGCATCCCCAAAGTGTTTTGTGACTGGTGAGTGTGGGGAAGGTATGATACCCTAAGAATCCTCAATTTTTTTGATGGTTGGTGATGTGGATGACTGGGGAGGTGCGATACCTTGAGCATCCCCACTACTATTCGAGTTGCTACCAAGGTCCTGATCAGATGAGGTGAGTGGATTATCAATGGAAAAGACCCTATTATCACTAAGATCTTGGACAATATCCTTAAATGTAAAGCAATTATTAATGTTGTGACCTGTTTGCCTATGATAGAGGCAATAATGATCTTCCTGATACGACTTGGATTTAAGTCTATTCAGATTGAGAGGGTGCACATCAGGTAAAATAATTATTTTTGCCTCCTACAACTTTTGAAATATGGTCAACATGGGCTCATATAGAGGGGTATAGGTACGAAGTTGACATTTTGAATGAGGTGGACGAGGTGGAATGGGAATGGGGATGCCCCCCTATCGATAAGATCTTGGACCACATTTTTAAATGTGAAACAATTGTTGATGTCATGGCCCACTTATCGATGATAGGGATAGTACAAGTGCTTCTTATAACCTCTACCATGTGGCTTTTTGGGGTCTCTTGGTCTTATTTCTGGTAATGAAATCTCTTGTGCTTCATAAAGATTTTGAAATATGGCTGAATAAGACTTTGAAAGCAACGTGTGGTCGCAAGGGAGCTTCGCAAGATGCTTGGTGTGGTTGTTCGATTGTGGTTGATTTTGAGTTTGTGGCATAGGTAGTGTAACCTGAGATGTGGATTGTGAAAATGGATGTTGCAACTGCTGAGGTTGCTAAGATGGATGCTGATGAGATTGATGATGACTCAACTGTAACTCAATATTTGTAAGTTGAGTTAAAATTTGTTTTAGAATTGGAGTGTGTTGGCAACTTGATTGTAGCTCGATGTTAGCTAATCGATCCAAGATTTGTTGTAAGTCCAATGGTGGTGGCTCCTGGTATTGTTGAGGGGGTTTTTGGATGGATGTTGATGAAATTTATTGGAAACTAGTAGGTGGTGGAAGTGGACTGGGTGCAGGTGACAAGAAATAATTAAGTAGATGTGGATCGAAAGTCCTCAACATATGAGCCGGTATGAATGGTTCATGATGATTTTTTCTAGTGGGTATATCCACATGCTCATGTTCCTAATTCTACTTGGAATGTTCAACTGTGGTAGCTGGATTATCCCCATTTTGGTGTAGTGTGTACACATGTTCTTGATTCTGTGGAGATGTCAGGTGAGATGGAGTAGGTGTGACTTGATTTAGTGGCAGCAACACTTGTGGCATGGAGGGAATATTGGAAGGAGCTACAGGTTGTGTAGATCAATTTGGGTATTCCTAGTCCTCTATCACAACATTGATCATTCCCACAAACTCTTGGTGAGGTGGACTATCATGCACCTGATTCACCTGCTTAGGTTGCTCTGCTTGATTGGCAAGTGTTGTGTTAGTTTCATGTGTTGGCAAGGGGTCTTTGAAGACTCCTATTTGTTGCGGATGACTTGGAAGATGAATGGGTTGAGGTGGATGACTTGGAAGGTGAATGGGTTGAGGTGAATGACCGAAATCAATTTGTTGATGCACACTTGTTGGTGGTGTTATAGGAGATTGCACTATTGGGGATAGTTAACGATTCGTGATTTTTTGACCTTGGGTTACTACATGAATAGCACCCACAAAACCTTGGTATTGTTGTACATGGTTAACTTGGTTAGGGGGAGTTATGGTAGTTGATTCTCTCATTATTTGTTGTGTCTCCTCGTGATGAGGAAGTGGAGTCTAGTAAATACCAAGATTTTGGTTTTTTTGTGCCAAGGGGTTATCCAACTTAATGGCCCCCAAGTCTACCAAATTTTGCACAATATCCTTAAATGTAAAGCAATTATTAATGTCATGGCCCTTCTATCGATGAAAGGGATAAAAAAAATTCTCCTTATAGCCCTTGCCACATTTAGTTGGATCTTCTAGTTTAATTTCTGGTAAGGTAATTGCATGTGTATCATACAACCTTCAAAATATGGATGCATATGATTCGGATAATGGTGTGTAGTTGCGAGTTCATTGAATGGGTTTTCGACATTGATTATTATCTAAAGTTGCACTGGATTTTGGAATTATTGTGGGGTGGAACTACTTGGTATGTAATTTGTTGTGGTTGTTGCAAAGATGATTGTTGAATATGGACTTGAGATTGTTGAGTTTGCATTGTTGGTTGACTCAAGACCACCTGATTAACTTGCCTAGATTTTTTTTGGCCATTATAGTTTCCTTTGTTTTGGCCCTTGTTTTGCCATTCTTTTTTCTTAGGTTTAATCTCACCCTCTTGAATCTTGATTTCCTCAATGACCCGGGCTTGGGCGAGAGCTTCATCGAATTTTCTATATTGTTGTAATTGTAATAACAAGGAGATAGGTTTTAGACAACTCCTTGTGAACATTCATGTTAATTATTCCATTGGGAGGGAGAATGAATATTTGGTAATGACTTCCCTCCAATTGTTTTCAAAATCATAAATCGACTCTTCTTCAAATTATCGTAAATTATATAAGTCGGTTAATGTAGTTTTCTTCTTGACATTGAGGGAGAACCTTTCTAAGAATTGGTCTACCAACTATTCAAATGTATAAACATTGTGATGTGGCAAGTGGTTGTACCATTCTAAGGCATCCCCCCCAAGTGTTTGAGGAAATGTGCGAAGCATTAGGGCATCATTCTCTTGAATTCTAAAACATGAGTAGATGAATGCACTTATGTGCTCTCTAGGGTCCTCATCCCTTTTAAATTTATCAAACTTTGGTAATGTGAAATCTACAGGATCAGGTGGTGATGGTACCAAAGGATGATTGGTATGATTGACCAGCTGTCTTAATGTGGGTTTTTGATATGCCATACCATGCATGTGCAAAATTAAGCTATCAAATTATTTTTGTATAGACTAAATTTTAGGATCTTCCATTGGTGTTTGGAAGCCTTGGTTTGTGTGATGAGTGTATGTGGGTGGTGTATGTTGGGTGATAAAATATTGTGATGAAATGAGATTTTGATTGGCTAACGGGTTGATGTTGGTGGGTATGTGGTGGTGTTGAATGTTTTGTTGAAATTGATTGTGGAATTTTTGGTGTTGATGAGGTGGAGGTTGATGATGTGGAGTTTGAGGGATGGTGGTATTTTGGGTAGTTTATATGGCATGGATGTGGTGGAATAGAAGGGTAGGTATAGTGATCATGGGTGGTCATGATACCCAAGATTTATTAGGGGTAAAAAACGTATTTTGGGTGGAAATGGGTGGATGGTTGAAATCTACCACCTACGAATGTTGTTGCAAGAAATATTGAGCATTGGCATTACCAATAAGTAATTGGTTTAAGTATTTTCATTCTTGTTGTATAACAGTTATGAATACAAGTTGAATGGTTGTATTACGGGTAGAAGTTGATGTGTTGTGAGGGTTAACAACATGGGTTAAGGTTGGTAGAGGGTAATTTGTGAAGGGAATCACAACAAAATGAGGAATGTAATTATGGAATGAATCAACAAACCCAGATGATGTGAATGGAATGGTTTATGGTATTTGCAAAGCAGCATTAGCTTGTACTTTGTAAAGTGGGTTGGAATGGATGATGGTGTAGGTAGATGGAATGAAAGTGCATTGGCTAAATGATTATGGAAAATTCTGGTGTGAATGTGTAGATGTGGCCTCAAAAAAGAGTGTTGGTAATGACTTGGTATGAGTGTGAGGGTTCATGTCAAAATGAAGGAACAGATCATGGTGGAATGGTAAGAGGTTCTAGGATCTAATTGGTTGGTCTTAAAAAGGATTTAAATTTATCAGAATCTATGTAAGTGATGCAATGGTAAGTTGGTGTGGATGGTTCAGTTTTGAAGATGGAGGTATGGAATACCCTCTGCATCATATATATTTCTTGAGTGGATGTTATGTGTGAGGGTCCTACAAATGGGTCAGGGTACATTGTCTACAATACATAGGTTGGGTTAGCTATAGAAGTAGTTGGGAAAGGAGTGGAGCACTCTTTAGATGGAAGTGGTTGTATGGTAAGTGGCTGATTCATAGCTTTGGCTTGACTTTTGGTCAATACCATAAGCTAGAGGTAAGTTGGTATGGCAAATAGAAGGGGTGAGCATGTGGAAAAAGTTGTGGTAATGAAAATAAATAGCACACAAATCACTCAAGCAAATAAGTGTTATCTATGTCTTTGAAAATTTTTATTTTCTTCTTTTGGTGTGTGTGTGTGTTTTGTATGTTTTGATGTTGAAACTCCTAGGCCTATAAAAAATATGCAAGGTGAATTATGGAATGCAACTACGAAGGTGTATTCGAACCCACCCTTCTAACGAGGTATGAATCACGAACGGTTTAAAATGGCTTCCTAAGGGATGATTGGCTCAAGGTAAACCTAAGGAATCAAAATTACCCCCTGAGAGAGGTTGTGCTATATGAGTCCTGCTACTTGCACAGTCAAGCTTTTGCTTCACACTTGGGTGTGCTCGAACAAGAATGACATTTGTGTTCCATTTATTATTGATCCCCATGGTAAAAGGGCTTGTTAATCCTTCCTACTTTGGATGAACCCAAAAATAGAGGACCTTCCGTTGATGAAATCCAGAAAGCCAATCGCTTGGGGATACTATGATGTCTAGGGGGCGAGCCGGTGGAATGAGGTGAATTCCAACATCATCGGTCTCAATTGGTGGTTTGTGATGAAATCCAACCTTACCAATGTGTATGAGATGTGCATGTACGTGATTCTTTGATTTTAAAAGCAAAATGCAAAATTATTCTAAGATGCACTTCAGATTTCTTACCTACAGATGCAATAATCAAACACACAAAAGCAATATAACAGCCCAAAACAGATCCCTAAAATGTTGTCTAAAATGCAATTTTATCACCTAAATGCAGTTATCATGATTTTTTTTTAAATGCATATGTATTACTGAATGCAATTAATATGCAATCTAAAATGTATTTTAAAGTGCAGATTTTTTTCTAAATGCAGTTAATATGATTTTTTTGCAGATATATTATTGAATGCAATATGACTTTAACAATCTAAATTGATAAAGCAATGTCCTAAAAATATAGTTTTTATTTTGATTTATGCCTACGGAGTGCAAATAAAACCCTAATATTTTCTTACAAAATGCAAAAAAAACTTAAAATTTTCTTCACAAAATGCAAGTAAAACCCTAAATTTTTCTTATAGAAATGCAAGTAAAATCCTAAAATTTTCTTACATAAATGCAAGTAAAATCCTAGAATGCCTATGAAATACCTAATTTACTACTTTTAAAAACAATGAAAACAAATATTTATTTTCTTTTATTTTATTTTTAAAGCAAAAACAATTAGAATAAGAATGTTGAAATCATCTTACCCGAAAGCCTTTCACTCTCTTCCTATGACTCTTTGGATGTGACTAAGCATCTGATCTGACCCTTAGATGCAGTTCGACATCTACGCAAGCACAAAACAAACCCTGCAGTCTCCAAAAAAACCTAAGTTTGAATCTACAAACTTTGCGTAATATAACTCTGGAACCTACAACCAATAAAAATACATATCAGCAAATCAAAATTTAACAAGGCAGATCAAAATAAAGAACCCTTTGGGGGTCCCACGATGATCGTCATTTTGTGAAACAGTGAAAACACACCCAAAATAACACAAGAAATAGACAAGCCAAAAATGATATGCAATAAACAAAAATGCTTTTTATATTGAACTTTGACTTCTTTTCTTATTACAATAGTGATTTAATAAATCACAAATCAATTTTGCTTGCTTGCTCTTTCAAAAATACAATGCACAAAAGAGTGAAATTCTCTTTTGTATGTTTAGATAACAGTGGGTGTTATTGTCTTCATTGCTACAAACAAGTATTGAGTAGGCTTCTTGAATATCCTTTATAGGCCACTCCAGATACAACAACTATCAATAAAGTGTTTCTTGCACTTGCACACAAATAAGCATACAAGAAGATCAATAACACATGTGAGGGCTCCACTATGTGAGGCCCTCTTCAGTATAACATGTAAATCTACTAACACTAATTGAATGCTTGTGAAATATAAATAGAATACAAGAAAACATAGATCAAATAATAATAACAATTACCTTGTTAAAATGCCTCATCTGTGATCTACGAGGTTAGGATCTCGAAATGTGATTGCATAGGCACTCGATAGCGTTTTGGGGTTGGCTCACAGCAAATGTATAAGACTCTCATGCAAAAATGCCTTACAAATGTGTTGGCCTCTCGATAACATTTTTGTGATATCCCAAAAAAATGTTCGACCCTTATTCACAAAAAGTAAATAATATTTTATAATCCTTCACTTAATATTAGGGTATTGACGATAGCAAATGAACGATTGAAATTAGAACTTGATAAGCGGTTGAAATTGTGCGTGGCCAAGATTGCAATTAATGAGTGGTAAGGATTTTCACATGGCATGCTAGGATGGAGTTTTGATGGATGGCTCGGATTTATTTACACACATATTATAGCTCTCTCTCTCTCTCTCTCTCTCTCTCTCTCTCTCTCTCTCTCTCTATATATATATATATATATATATATATATATATATATATATATATATATATATATATATAGCTCGGATTTATTTACACACATATTATAGCTCTCTCTCTCTCTCTCTCTCTCTCTCTCTCTCTCTCTATATATATATATATATATATATATATATATATATATATATATATATATATATATATATATATAATGAATGACTATGATTTGATGATGATGATAAATGGATAATGAATGACTAGGATTTGGCATCTACAGAAAGCTACATATTTATCCTTGTTATTTTCTTTCAGTTTTCACACACATTTGGTAACTTCCTTTTCTTCTTCTTTTCTCTTCATTTATCTCTTCCACTTCTTCTTCTTGTCTTTTTTCTCTTCTTTTTCATGTCTACCTCTTATATTTTTTCTTCCTATTACTTTACTTTCACTTTGTTATCCAAGAACTCTATATATTTTTATCAATCTATAGAAATACGATATAACCAATGAACTCATAATGCTTCTTTTTTAAGTCCTTTAATCACCTCACCTCTAAATATTGAAGCTACCATTAAATTCAAATGTTTATCACACTTGTTTGAGACTTTTCCAAAAATTCAACAAAAATTCAAACATAAATATACATAATAATACTTTTTAAGACATCTGTGTCGATATGTCTTTAGCTCTCACCAAGGAGACCCTAAGTACAAATCATGGAGTGGTCCTCACTGTGTTCTAGTTGTACTTTGCATTCATACAATAACTCTTATTAAATGATAATTTATAATAATAATATTTTAATCTTATTAAATGATAATTTATAATAATAATATTTTAATTGTTTGAAAAATTCTATAACTTGTGTATAACAAGAAGAATCCTATTAAAGTAAAAACAATTTAAATTAATAAAGTATAATACAAAATCTAAAGTTAAAAAGAATAAATGTTATATAAAATATTCATCAAGGAGACTTAAGTACAAATCATGCAAAAATTGGACCTCGTGTTCGAGTTATACTTCGCATCCATACAATAACTCTTTTTAGATAATACTATTTTAATTAATAAAGAAATTCAATAATCCATATTTTTAAAAGAAGAATCAATTAATATAAAAAAATATAAATTAATATACAAGTATAATATAAAATATAAAGCTAAAAAAATGTTATATGAAACATTTTTTGCAATTGGTTATTTGGGATAGAGACGAATTTACTCTTATATTACATCATGACTATATAGTGATTTTAAAATAGTTTGACAATTATTGCTTACAAAATTCAAACTTAATCTCCTCCTTAAAATATAAGAAATATAACTAATTAAGCACATATCATTTGATTTGATTATATATATATATATATATATATATATATATATATATATATATATATATATATATATATTATTATATTTGAGCGAACTTTCTTAATTCCATCTTAAATTAAATCAAATTTAAGTAAAGTAAAATATAAAAAAATTAAATTAAATTTTAATAAATTATTCTAATTTTGAATGGAAAATAACTTAATTTGCAATCTTTCACCAAACTTGTGGATATAATAATGGAAAGTTATTCATGTCTTTAATTAATAAAAAAAAATATTATATAATATTTTGTATTATATTTTTATTGAATTCATTACAATTTTTATATTATTTATTTTTTAGTTATTAATTAAAATATATTAAAATTTAAAATAATAATTTAAAATGTATGAAATATTATATGTAACATATTTAAAAAAAAAAATTAAATTTAAAGTTATAAATAGAAGGAAAATAATATAAATTCAATTAATTTTGTATTAAATATCAACAAATATTCGATGGAATTTCAATACTTAATTAAGTAGATTTTTTTAAATTAGTTTATTTATTTTTATTTTTTATTATTTTTTGGAGGGAGTTAGGGTTTTGAAATTTTTTACCCTTATGCATTTTGGGTGTAGAGTGGAATGGTAGAGGAGTCAATGGAAGGGGAGTTCATAGGGGCAGGATCATGTTTGGATCTCTTTGAGTCTTTACAAGAGAAATGTGTGTTCGTTGGTCCGATCGTTGTTGGTGGCGAAGCTTTTCTCGTGTTTAGTGGAGACTCTGTGGTGGTGCTAGAGTCCCATGTTCTAGTTTTTTCCAATCCACTATTGTGCAACTAGCTAGACGATGGTGAAACATTTTTGTGCCTCACGGTGACCTGATGTTAGTACCAGAGTCTCCTGGTCCAGCTTTTTCCATAAAGCTATTATTTTTTTGGCTGGGCAGTGGATGGGAGCTTTTTTGATCTAGAGGTAGTGTTTGGCTATTTTTTTGTTGTTGGGTTCCTTCATTGGGGGGTCTTCTATTCTTCTGCATACTAGTAGGATTAGAACCCACAGGGGTGAGGGGTTTTTCTCTCCGGTTGTCTATGGGGTTTGAACCCACAAATCCCAAGGTTCTAGATCCTTTCCAAAACCTTACTTCATGGCCCATGTTTTTGTTTTGAGATGGAATTTTGGTATGAGTTATTCTCTGGAGTTTGGAGGATGGTTGGAATCCAATAGGATTTGTGGGATTTTAGTCTTCACAAATTTTTGAGATGGAGGGTTTTACTGTCGTTGGGGTAATATGTTGCAGATCTCCATTTCCTATAACTAGTTTCTATTGAGTTGGTTGAGTGGGTGATCCAAATTTTAAATCCTTCTTCTGCGCTCAGGTTCGAGTGGTGTTCTCAAGGAAGAATATTTTTTTTTCTATGTAAGTGCAGGGGCCCTAATTTTTTATGCCTTAGAGATGAATCGTTGATACCCTAAGTCCTGGTTTTTAGGGTTTGATGGCATTGTTGGTTGGTTGGTTGGTCCCTCGCTAGGAAGGATGAGGATAATTTTGATTTTGATTTTGTGTTCAAATTGTTGTGCTGCCATTGGACGAGAATGTAAGTTTGATTATTTTTTTCGATAGCTTTTCTGTTGAGTCTGCCTTTGTGCTAGATTGAATATTATAAGTTTTGGTGATTGGTTGACTCCTTTTGGAGCTCTATGTACAAGGTTGTTGGATCCTTTCAAAACCCTCACCTTTTACCTACCAAAAAAAATTAAGTAGATGTATTTGTTTATTATTTTTTAATTTTTATTACATCAATTAAAAGTTAATTTTAATATATATTTTAATGATGAAAAATTATCAAATGACATTAACTTAAATGGTTAAATTCCTTGAATTTCAAGGAGGTCAAGGAGGTCAGGTTCAAGCCAAGCAATATAGTCAATATGTTTTCATATCACCATACGGTCATGATAATATATAGGAATATTTTTCAATCCCATATAATCAATTTAAAAAATACAGAAAATTATGTTCTATGATAATCATATGCATTTTTCATAAATTAAAATATTATTATTTTGTTATCAAAATAAAAACTTCTTATTTTACCACACACGCCCGAGTAAAAGTTTTGCATAATAAGACAATTTATTTGTGATAATTTATTACTAACGAGATAAGTTTTGTAAAAGATATATGAATCTAAAATATATTTTAGTCATTCTATTTAAATTATGTTAAGTTTTTCATGATCAATCCTCATGGTGGCATCATCCATTACATTTTTAATGTGAACTTCATTGTTCACTTTATCTTGGTCATTGATGCCTTTAGATTTAAGTAAAATATTTTTTAACTATATTCAAATTTATATTTTAAATAACAATAACAATTTTCATGGTCTTATATTACCTAAGATTTAAAAATACTAAGAAGTTAGGCAATATGACATATGTCGTTGAGAATTCTTATCCTTTTATTTCAAGTTTTTTAATGAAACCCTTTTAGCTTATTAATAGACCTTTAAAATACATGTTGGCATTAGTAGTTTATTATGTATTCCTATTGTCATATTTTCATACTCTCAATCATCTAGCCCTTAGTTTCTTGGAATGTTTTTGGTACCAGCATTTGAATTTCGAAGTGTTAATCTAAAAGCCACTCAAAAGTCAAAATTTGCACCACTACTAGTATGTATGCTCCTAGTACTAGAAATATTGATGCCCCAATTGTTTCTATTGGTGGGGTTTCCAACTTTCCATCCTTGTAATATTTTTTCCAAACCTAAATTATGTGGTGTCCTCCATAGATATAGATGCATTTTCATAGAAGCAAGTGGTACCAATCCCTTAGAAGCCAAGGTCTCTAGTGCCAACCCTTTTGATATAATCACTAGCTGATATGCTCCTTCCCCTTGTTCTTTCTAAGTTGTTATCTCCTTTTTCACTTTCATATATTTTGAGTTGCTCTCTTTAACTTGCTCACCCTCTAAAATCTATGCCACTAAAAATTTTGTTATAAAAACAATAGTTGCACAAAATTGAGGAAGAGTTGGTACCAAGCTTATTAAGACTTTAGCTTTAGAAGGTGTCACTGCTTATTTATCCTTGACCTTAATTGTAATTGCTTTTTAAAACCTCTACTAAAAATTTGAGCATAGATGTCAATCATCATGAACCTTCAATTACTATGTTGGATTTTTTTCCCACATTGCTTTAAAATATTTGTATGTGCTTCTTGTATTCATATATTATGATAGGGTGTATAAATAACTTTATAGTGCTAGGCAAATGTTGTATCTTGGACTCATTATATTTTTTATAGCATACCTCCCAATTTTCTCTATAATTTTATGACTTAGGGTTCTCCTCACTTCATACATAACTCTAATGTGTATTATTTTGTGAGTGTATCTATAGGTCTTACTCCTCCTCCTAAGCTATTTATCTAAAAAAGCTCAAAAGATCCTACTCTTAATCTAAACCCAATATCATACTTTGATTTTTTCTTTGGCCCTTTAATATCCATAACCTCAATATTGAAATGCATCATTATTTAATGGGGTGTCCTACTTGAACTTCTTTTTTAATGGTGCACCTTAAGAGACTCTAGTGTCTTCTTGACCTTCAATTGTTTAGTCAATGGTGTGGATATTTTACCTAGTTACTTTAGCATCTATAACCTCTTAATTTACCCCTTATATGGAGGTATCATCGATATGGGTAACATCACCGAAAAGGTTTAGTCCACCTCTATTATTAGTGGACCTCCAAGTTGATATCATTTTCCTATTGTCATTTCTTGTGCTAAGGTGCCAGTTTCTTTCATTCAATAGAAACATGTAGCTAGACCAAGATATTCTTATACATTTTCAATCACTCAATCAACTCGTATATCTCTTTATTATCTCTAGTATTATACTTGTAACACTAATAGGGTTTACCATCATGGCAAATATTATCATCACTACATAATATAGATCATAAATGAGTGATTTCTTATGGGACGTCTTTAGGGTGTAAGACTTGTAGATTATAACAATGATTTGTATCACATCTTATCTAGATGTAATTTTATTTGTTACTAGATTATTCAAAATCCTACAACATATTTACCTTAGACTAGATTCTTGAACTTGGTCCCTTAGGTCTCCCATTTTGTAGTCGATGTAATGTTCAAATTACATATAAAGTGTAAACAAACCTAGACACCCACACACAATCATGTTGAATAGATATTCTTGCCTAACTTCTTGGAGTTCGTACTGGTGAAATGCATGGTACATAGGACTAAAATATGTTGTATTTAAATGTCATATTTCATTTTTTCAATTCCTTTAAAAAATTCATAAAAATATTTAACAAGGCTTATGCCACATTATGCTTCTTTCCCTTCACTACTATATCATATGTATCTTATTCATCTATTATGATTATAAAGTTTGTGTAGCACTTGAAGTATACCTTCTAGACCAACACCTCAACTACAAATGTGGTACCTTCTAAGATCACCCCTATGACTAATAGGTTATAAAATTTCATCTTAGTGTTCAATGATGATAGACCTCCCTTGATGTTAGCACCTTCTTTTCATAATTTTCTAGGTCTTTATTCTAATTATAGAATCCAAGTACTAATTTAACCACTCCATCAATTGGGTAATATTTTTCTAACCAAATCCTATCATTATTATAGCAAATTAGCAACAAGATCATCATGAGTTTGAACTGGTATAGATATGGTATCTCTACTTAGTCTATGAATCTCATATACATCTCACATAGAATATTTTTCTTATCTAAGGACCCATCTGGTGCCTTCAACTATTTTGTTTCAAAATAGAATATATCATGTGAGATTTTTGCAACTAATATTTTTTAAAATCTAGTGAAGTCACAAATAGTGTTACCAAAAGAACTGAACACAAAGTAAATACGAACATAGAGATAGAAAATTGCCAAAATTGCTCTTTGTATTGATATTTTGATACGGTGTTACAAATGAATTTTGAATTACCCCAAATGTATTGGAGGTAATGTTACAATGCTCTTTCTCTTTGTATGATACAATGTTTCGATGATGGAACGGGGGTCTTCCAAGTATTCCACAGGGATGTGTGTTCTTTGTTCTTCAGCTACAGCTCCAAGGGGTGAGTGGGATTTGGTATCCAATGCGAGGACCACTCCAATTTCAGCAGCTCTCCAAGATGCATGTTTCCTACACACATGAAAACCAAATAAGAGTTAGTAGCACTTGCAAATCAAGACATAGACCATTTTCTATCAAACCCTAACTAGAGAAAACATGTAATGCAAAAAATAGAGAAAGAAATAAACTCAAATGCCTTGTAGATAATACTTACTGATTTTATTCATCATATTTTTCTTTTTCTAATAAACCGTGGGTTTTTAGGTGGCTACTGGAAAACCGTGCACGAGCAATGGAAAAACCACATAAATGCGGTTTCAACTGTGAAATTATGGACGTGTGATTTTGGCTGAGTGGTAGCTTTCTACGAAACAGGACCTTTGGGCTTCATATCTCTCTTCTCCTTAGGATGCGTGTAGAGCTCTGGTCCTATTATGGCAATCTAACGGTAATAATGTTTAGTCTCCTTGGTTTTATGGGGTGAAGGTGCCTTTATAGGCCCCTTAGGGTTTTAGAGGGAAATGAGAGGTGGCAAGCTAGGATTACCAAGTGGCAATCTGGGGCTACCAATTGGAGGGGGCAGTTAGAGTGAGTCACCTAGGATGTCTCACTTAACTGGGGTGATGTGGATGCAAGTGGAGTGATATGTGGAGGGTTACCCCATGTGAAGGGACAAAGGGGACAAGGGTGTATGATATGTGGTAATTGATGTTGGTGAGGTGGCTAGGACACATGACCAATGGGCAAGCAGGGTATCCTAGGATTATTTTCTAGATTTAATAAATCTAGAAAATAGGATAATGTGCAAGATTTATATACCTAAGCCTAAACTTAGGCATATAACTTTATTATGCAATATTTGGTGTGGGGTGCTAAATGTGACTTTGTGGATGACCATTTATTTCAAGTGTCATTGGTTTTTGCACCGCATCGTGTTTCACACAATGTAGTACAAAAAGGTTTTTGTAACCAAAAGAATTGAACACGAAATAAAGATGAACACAGAGAAATAAAATTACCAAAATTGCTCTTTGTATTGATATTTTGATACAGTGTTACAAATGAATTTTGAATTGCCCCAAATGTATTGGAGGTAATGTTATAATGCTCTTTCTCTCTGTATGATACAATGCTTCAGTTATGAAATGAGGTTCTTCCAAGTCTTCCACAAGGACTTGTTTTCTTTGTTCTTCAGCTACAACTCCAAGGGGTGAGTAGGCTTTGGTATCCAATGTGAGGACCACTCTAGCTTCAGCAGCTCTCCAAGATGCATGTTTTCTACACACATGAAAAACAAATAAAAGTGAGTAGCACATTCAAATCAATACATAGACCATTTCCTATCAAACCCTTGGAGAAAATATGTAATGTAGAAAATAGAGAGAGAAATAAACTCAAGTACCTTGCTACATATAATACTTACTGATCTGATTCGTCATATTTTTTTATTTCTTGACCTATCCAAAAAGCATGCACCTATCTAATACATCAATTGAAATCAACATGAAAGCATGAAAAGAGAAACAAGATTACATATGACAATAAAATGAATGCTTCTTTTATTAATATTTGCAATGAATCTCGATTACAATCATGCCCCTCTTAGGGTCACCCAAATGTTGATACAATTAATACAATGCCAAAGCCCCCAATGGGGTAGGCGCACTACTATTGCTCTCCAAATAGTCACAAACTGCTCTAGGGTGGAGTTGACCCTCTTCTTCGCGTTGAGGAAGGAATTTGATGATTGAAGCTCCTTTGAACCTATTCCCTGTGATCAAGAAACAACACAAGAAAGTTATACAAATAGGCAGCCTCTCGTGATGAGGCCCTTTAAAGCATGAAAACATAAAGATGCCATGAATAACATGAAATCAAGAAAGCATATAAAATGTGTTAAACATATGCAAGATTCATCAAGATTGCTTGAAACATGTAAACAAGAATTATAGCTACCAATCTAATGGATCAATTATGTGAAATGAAGCATTATAACTTGAAATTAAGCTATTTAGGTCCTACTTGCTAAAGTGAAGTAAACCTAATAAAATCCTTAATCCAGTTAGTCAGGGTCTCTAAACTACTAAAACAAGTGCTTAAATGATTAATCTGATCTAGCTAAATAAACTGTAAAAGGAACAGTAAGGAGATCTTACACCTATTGCAAACCATAGCTCTGATGAGCGGTCTGCACTGTAAACCATGGTTGAAAGTCATGGTGAGCAACCAAATAGGTTTGCCCTCCAATTCTAGGGTAGTGGGCTTGATCCTCCTTGTCAAATTGATGATCAAGGGTCACCTCAGTGTCCTCTGACAGGTTTGGTGGTTGAATTGTTGAATAGGGCCTCCGTTTGCCCAAATTAGCATTTCTTGGCTCTCCTAGGCTCCTAGGGCATCCATGGCACAATTCTGATATTTTGATGAATTAGAAAAGTGGCAACTATCTCACATGCATGAACTCAAGTATATAATTTGATAGGGCTTCACTACTCACTTAATCAATTTCAATCTCTATATTCTTCCCATATTTGGAAGGGGTACTTATAGGACTACCCAAGGGCTAGGGGTGGCTTCATGGAGAAGCCAAGAACAAGAAGAGGTGGTTAGGATAGTTGGATTAGAATATTCCATCCTTTAACCACCTTCTTCTAGAACAAATGGTCATTCAAACCGATTTGGCTCGGATGAAGGCCAACTGAACTTCAGTTAAGACCGCAGGTGACAGCTGTGGTTCAGACTATAAACCGTAGGTCTCAGCTATGGTTCAGACTGTAGACCATAGGTCTCAGTCGTGGTTCAAACTGAATAGGCCAAGGAGCCCAAATTGAGTGGTTAGAACCACTGCTCTATCTTGGAGTCTATCCAAGATCTTCCATATGGTCTTGTAGCATGTCCATATGAGTAGTCGCCATCGACATGACGTGTTTTAGGTGTCTACAGATGCCCCTTTTGAGATGCATTGTGAGATCGAACAATGCGTGAGAAAAAATACACCACCTAAAATGATGTCGAAGGTTCTATGATGATCATTAATCAGATCAACATTAGATGCCCTAGGTCCAGAAAAAGGATGTGCATCCTAGAATCATTGCTTCCAACTCTTTGGAGGCTTAAATTTGAAAGAGTTTGCACTTGTCATCAGACATTCGAGTAGCTTTGGTGCTACAATAGGAGTTAGGCCTATATAACTGAAAGGATGAGAGTTACAAACAAAATTATCATATTTTCTATTTACCCCAAGCAAAGGGGTAAGCTTATGATAGTTGTTGACAATGATTCGCAAGGATGAACACAATTTTGACAAGATCAAGGGATCTACGATTTCAGAGATCTTCTACTGATTTTGATTATGATTTGATATTATGACTACCCCCTCAAGCGATGAGTCGATGAGGGTAATGACAATGTATGAAGCGACGAGGTCGCTTGACCATAATGAATGATCTGAACAAACTTAGAATTGAGCATTTAATTACTTGGCTAAGCCTAGTTCAACTTATGATTCCAACTGTTAATAGTAATTGCACATTCCTATCCCATGGAGCAGTCGGGCTACAATAGCCATCTTAGGGAATCGAAATGATACAAATCCAATTAGTTTTATGTTGAATCAATTTTGTCGATGATTTTCTAAAAAGATGTCATAGAAGAAATGACATGAAACGCCTCATTCCCATGGAGCAGTCCAGCCTCAAAGGCCTTCTTCGGGATTGAAAAGAAACATATCAAATCAACGATGACAATTTTACCCCAAATGTCCTTATGGTTATTTACTCATCTTGTCGGATTGCATGGAGTGCAAGTCGCTGCAACCGCCAAGTGTATAGAGTAAATAACTGAATACGAGGTGCATTTGGCTTTTGATTATTTGATTTTTTTTTTTGTTAATTTTGAATTTTTGAATTGATCATGGTGCTTGAACATCACCAAATTTGCAACATTGATTGCTCTTATTGAAATTTGATCCATTAGGAGTCATTAATTTATCATTTTAGACCTTCCCACGATGGGATTTGAGTGCATTTAATGCTAATTGCAAACCATGGGTATGGTCTACGATTGAAACTTTCAAAATTTGGGAACCGTAGGTCAGACCCATGGGTGGCAAACCCTAATTTTGGGACCACGGGTGACATCTACGGTCCACCAAAATTAAGAGAAACTATAAATAGTTCTCTCATTTGAAAATTTCATTATTGTCTTGAAAGTAATTGCATTTGTGAGAGCTCTGAAAGGTAGAAAACATCCCTTGATCCGGAACACTATTGAAATTCGACCTCACATCGCACTCATACCTTGATGGTGGACTCTAGACAACCTTCCACTAGTAGAGGTCGCGGTGTGGGCAAGGTAACTCAAAACCGAGTCCTCGCAATCATTACCAACTAAAATAAACCAAATTAATTAATGGGTTAATGAACTTCACTAAATTGTTGGCAATGAACCACACCCTAGATTAGGCTAGTGTAGGTTTAATTTTTTGGCTTAGTTAGGCTAGGAAGTGACCCAAAATGGGTCTCGTTCCTAGACCGCAACTAGCAACTACGGTTCCCAATTGTCAGATTGGGGACCGCAGGTATCAGTTATGGTTAGCATTCAAATTACAATGGTCAAAATTTGACCGCAAGTGGACCGTAGGGTTGACCTACGGTTCACCACTTTTGAAAAAAATTCAAATTTTTACATTTTTCTAATGTTTTCTAGTAGTTAATGCCATTTATTGCACTTTGGAAGTACAATTTTGATTTTTTAAAAATTTGATTACTTTGTGACATTTTTTTGTCTTTTTATCATTTTTTAGATGTTTTTGACGTTTTTAAGGTCATTTTTTTTTAAGTTGTTTTTGGTTGTTTTTAGTTAGATTTTTCCTTATGCCTTGTTTATTTCTAGAGTTTGACCTCTAGAGCTAGGGAGCCCGACATACTTCACACCCTCTGCAGACAACTTACTGAGGGGGAGTGAGAGTGGTTTGGAGTCATCGACTTTGGCTATGTATTGGATCTACCCACTATCAGGGTAGATCAAGCTTATCTGACTGCATTGGCCCGATGCTGGAATGCGTGGACCAATACATTTCACCTTTCGATAGGTGAAATGACCATTACCTTGGAGGACATCTACTAGGATATTTTGGATCCCTATTGATGGTGAGGCCATCACCTCCTCCTCCAGAGAGAGAAAGGAGGCAGTTTGTGCTGCTATCTTCGATGATCGGAGTGATGAGGCTCAATGCAAGATGGACCATGGAGGGGTGCACATCGGATACTAGTAGAGGGAGCACATCTTCTCTATCAGAGAGGTAGTGTTTATGCACCTAGTGGTGCAGATTGTGCTTCCAGACTCCTCAAGCATGAGGATTCCCTAGAACCTTCTAGCCTACATTAGGAGAGTTGTTCTGAGCTCTATAGAGCAGCCACTACTCCTAGCCTGGGGGAGCACCTTATTATGCTAGCTCTACCAAGAGCTTTACCAGATCACCAGCTAGAGCTAGGTTGGGATCAGTTATAGTCTTCTTCTATAGATCTAGGGTTGGTAGCATATCAAGATCGAGCATCCTATAGATCTACCTCTTATTATTACTATGATTGATGATGCACATCAGTGCTACACTACATGTTGGCCTCATGAGGAGGAGGGATTCTAGAGTAGGTCCCATGCAGGGGATATAGACCACTACATCACTAGATTTGTAGCACTCAAACTAGATGACATTGAGTGGCATCCATATATGGATTACCCTACATGGGAGGAGGCTGGTGAGCGGCTATGCTAGGCTCGATGAGATAGATGGCTACTCGATCACAAGGATGAGATCAAGGAGTATCAGTTCTACTCTCATGTCTTACAATAGTTTGGCCTAGTACAGGACATCCTAGAGCTACCTTTTATCTATAGGCATCTAGTACTAGAGACTCATTTGACATGGATTCTACCGATAGCACTAGGTGATGCAGATGATGATTTCTAGGAGACTAGAGTTGCTAGGGTTGGGACCACCCCAACATATGATACTTGGTGGTCCCTACTATAGTGGTAGGGATCAGGACCTCTAGGTAGGACAGATGACTAGGCAGAGGCAGATCCAGAGGGGTGCAATGTGCACCAATGGACCGAGGGTGGATGGGGTGTAGAGGATGCACCACCAGTGGAGGCTGAGGATGAGGGCCTAGATGAGGGTGAGGTACCTCCAGACAGTGAGGTAGGATAGCTTCTAGCCTAGGTAGCATATTTTCTATAGTCTCAACAATTACAAAGGGATACATCTATCGCCATGTTAGAGGTGAAGTTATCCAATAGAGAGAGGTAACTTTAGGAGGCCCAAGATTAGGCCACAGCTATGATAGAGCATGCTACAATAGTAGAGGGGTGAGTTCAAGAGCTGACCAGAGCACTTGAGCTAGCAGAGGCATGATGAGTGATGACTATAGTAGAGAGGGACTTGGCTCAGTCCCAAGCTCAGAGAGGTGACCCATCATCTTCTCATGCTGTCATGGCACCACCTTCAACACCAACACTCAGACTTCTAGGAGGCCATGACCCTATGGCCGAGATTAGGTGGCTTACTTCCCTCATACAGGAGGGGAATGATTTATGTGATGTGAGGGCAGCTCACATCTCTCAGCTAGAGGGATGGATTAGACTGATAGGTGGGTAGGTTCTAGAGGATCCACATGCTTCAAGGTCCCAGTGGACCAGATCTAGGACTATAGGGTAGTCATCCATGAGCTCGAGTCATAGGACTCATAGGACTGAGAGGACACATAGGTCCTCTAGTACACATGGTGCTAGCTCGCACAGGAGGCATAGGGATGACAGAGGTGATACTAGTGACTCTCCGATTGGGGGTGCAGGTCCTCCATAGCATACACATGGGTTGCTATTTTGATGTACTATTTTTGTGTGTAAGGTCGAGGACCTACACGGATGTAGCCTATGAGCATTTTTGATATACTTTATGTACTTTTGAGACACAAAATATATATATATATATATGATTTGATCATTTATGGCTCATTATGTGTACTCATTTATTTTTGATTTTATGTTTATGTGATGCACATGGATGCAATGCTTATGTTAATTTGATGCTATATGATGTGATGTATGGATGACATGCACTAGATAGCTATTTTAATTTATGATGATGATATGCAGTGATCTAGATGTTTAGATGTGCTATTTATGATGGATGCATATGGATGCAATGCTATCTCTTTAATGCATATTTGATATTGCTTTATTGTATGCATTAATGTATGTAATGCTTTATTTACATGATGGTAATCTAATGTAAATGAACCTGTATGCTTTAATCACTTAAAACATAAGGAATGAATGCAATATGTGTTTAACAATCTAATGGATGACACCATAGAATATGTAAAAATCATGAATGTAATTGGAAATCCTCATAATAAGAATTTGATCAATTAATCACCCATATATGAAATGCAATGATATGCGATGTTATGATGCGAATGATGCAATATGTCATTCTATTTTATTTTTGCACTTTTGAATGATATGCACGATATAGTCAGTGGTCGTCTAAATATCATTTTTGATATCCATCCGGTATCTATCCTATATCTTGATTGTGCTTACTGTTAATGATGTATCACTTATTGGATACTTTGCAATTTGATAATTTGAAATGACTTTTACCTTTGATGGTTTGTGATATTTGACATTTGTTGCTATTAGAGAGATTTTTGAGGTTTTCCATGAGACTCAAACACCCTAATTGACTTATCAAAAGTTGCATACTAACCATACTAGACTTCTGAGATATAAGGCTTTCGCTAGGATAGGCCCTAACTGTTCATTATCCCTGTGTGTGCACATGAATACTTTTAAGATAAGGCACAAGCATACCCCGATGTCAGGCGGGATTCTTTCAGCCCATTGCTAAGATAGGGGATCCACAAGTGTTTATCCAATCTTAGGTTTAGATTTTAGTTGGACTAAGCCACTAGGCGATACAGGACACCTGAAGCTAGCTCTTCCACATTCAAACATTGGTCTTGTTCATAAGCGAGATGCTAATGCATCAGACATATCATCATGCGTAAGGTACAATAGTGTTGGCAATTCCAGGGATTCAAGTTTCGTCCCTCTCTTTTCTTTCATTTTTTGGGATACTTGCTCATATGTAGTGAAGCAAGGGAGTCGATTCCATTTTGACTTTGACTTTCTTTGGATCTTCATTTGATCTTCATTGGAACTTGCTTTCTGATCTTCATTTGATCTTGATGTGAAATTTTATTTCTGATCTTCATTTGATCTTCACTTGAGCTTTGATTTATGATCTTCATTTGATCTTCACTTTCTGGAATTTACATTTGATAATTTTCTTCAAAAACTTTCCTTTGGGGGGAACTATTTCTGTAATATCGATTGAGTGTATCGATCTATGATATCAATATAGGATATCAATCCAGGATTTTGATCTATGATATCGATCTAGGGTATCAATATTGAGGATTGATGTGGGATATCACTCTAGGATATTGCTCATTTTATCATAAGCAAGGGATTCTAAGTAGGAAATATACTTGTCCTTTTGCCAACTGCCAACATTTCCCATACCGTCCACATAGAGGGATAAGCAAGAATAACTCTTTTCGCTTCAGGATACCTGGTCCTGCTTTGTGGCTTTCATCTTCCCCTAGTCCTTATTAGGATTGTTTAATTTATTGATTAGTGATAGGATTATGATATGCTAAGGGCTATACTAACTAGACCTTAGCTACAAAAGCAAAGCAAGCTTTCTATCAACTCTTGATAAGACCTCTAGGTATGGTTGAGTGACCAAAAAACTTGAGTATATCTCTCATAGCAACATTATGGGTTGTGTTGAAAAACACATTTACTCACATGAATGATGGATTATGATAAATGCAGAGGTGCATGATTAAAACACAAACGTGGTGTCATTTGTAAGACTGACAAACACAATGCCTTCTATTACGGAATGCAACGGATGATGAATGCCTATTTGCAATGCAATGAAATGAATGCATGTGTGAATGAAAATGCATAATGCAAATGCAAATGTTTTTGGATTTTATGCTTTACCAATTTTTTTGGATTTTATTGATTTTATAATTTTTATGAGTTTTTGAGCCTCATATCTGACCAAACAGTGAGTACATGCCTTTGGAGCCTTTAAATTGACCAAGCGATTCTTAGGAAACCTTGGAGCTTTTAGGATTGACCAAAGGGATTATGAGCACCTTTGGGGCATTTTGGGATGACCAAGCGATTTTTAAGAATCCTTGGAGCTTTTGGGTTGACCAAGCAATTTTTCAAAAACTCTTGGTACCTTTTGATTGACCAAACTACTCATAGACGAGCTTGGAGCCTTTTAGGATGACCGAGCGATGTTTAGCAAACCCTCGAAGCCTTTGGGATTGATCGAGCAATTTTAAGCAAACTCTTGAAGCCTTTTACTGACATGACCAAGCGGTTTTAGGAACCCTTGGAGCCTTTTGCTACACTCTCAAGCATAGAATGCCTTAATATGGATGATGTTGAGAGGTTCAGGCTCTTCAACACCCCTAGCGATGTTAGGTGATAGGTACCTAGACCAATATTTTTAGATATGATATAAGGTCCTAGCCAATTAGCCATGAATTTGTCTCGCATATCTGGCGGTAAATTAGAGTTCTATTGGTTCTCTTTCAAGACAAGATCCCCAACTTCAAAGTCTCTCTGGTGGACTTTGATATTGTAAGCTCATTTTAGTCACTCCTGATAAACATGGAGATGCTCCAGGGCATTCACGCGATGTTCATCAAGCAACGTCAGTTGATCCAATCGAGCTTGTCACATGGTGTCATCATCGATGAACTCTTTCAATGCGATGTGCAATATTGGAATTTCCAATTCCAAGGGCATAATGGCCTCAACGCCATATACTAGTGAGAACGGTGTTGCCCTAATGGGCATCCGAATACTAGTCCTATAAGCCCATAATGCAAGGGGCAGCTGGATATGCCAATATTTGTGGTTTTCTTGGACCATATTTTTCAAGATGGCCACCACTATCTTATTTGAAGCTTCAGCCTACCCATTTGCTTATGGATAGTATGGAGTCACAAAACTGTGTTTGATTCTATATTTAGATGTCAAAGCTCTCATAGTTTTGTTCTTGAATGACGTTCCATTATCCGATATTATTTTGGATGGAATCCCAAAATGACTTATAATATGCTCTAGTATAAACTCTGCTATACGAGATCCAGTGGTCATTGTTAAGGGTATTGCTTCCACCCACTTTGTGAAATACTCAGTAGCCATGATAATAAATGTATGTCGACCCGATGATGGAGGAGAGATCTTGCCTATAAGATCTAATCCCCACTGAGAAAATGGCCAAGCCGCTTGGATGGGCTGTAAGGCCTATGATGGCAAGTGCGTAAGATTAGCATGATGCTGACATTTGATGCATTTCTTGACATACACATTGCAATCCTTCTCCATAGTGGGCCAATAGTAGCCCATTCAAAGGATGCGCTTGATGATGGCCATGCCACTGAAATGGCCATCGCATGTACCATCATGAGCTTGTGAAATTACCCAAGATGACTCTTGGGGCTCTAGACAATGAAGGAGAACTCCATCATAACCTCAGTGGTACAAGATGTCTCCTATTAAGACATATTTAGTCACTTTTTGTTTAAATGTGCGTTTTGTGGCATGCGACAATCCCTCTGGGATTATACTAAGTTTCAGGAAGTCTTGAATTTGTGACATCCAGTTTTGATAAGCCTCAACTTCGACTGCTAAGATGACTTGCTCCCCCTACGTATTTACTTTTGCAAATGCAGACTAGGAAACAACCCTATGGTGAATGGTAGTACCACTCCCCATCGGACTCTGAGAGGTTAATGACCCCTAGGGTGCCTTCTTCAAAAAGTCTTCAGCTCTATAGAACCATTCAACTTTTGGTTCTACGCTAATCATATTGATTGACATTTTATTATCAAAGGCTTCTCGCTCCATTGCAGGATGCGAGAGCATTTTAACATGAATGGTAGTGAAATCAGTAGATGGATTCTGAGGGATTAAGGATCCCAAATATGCCATGGTGTCTATGAACCTATTTGATGAATGAGGGATTGCCTCGATGTCATACCATTCCAATTTAGCTAAATATGTAATCACAAGATCTTTATAGGCTTTCAGTACTGGACATCGACATTGAAAGAGCCCCTTAACTTGATTTACTATGAGCAAGGAGTCACCAAAGATGTTTAATATTTTAATATTCATGGCGATGACTGTGTGGAGGCCCAACAGTAGGGCTTCATACTCAGCATTGTTGTTGGTGCACGGAAAATCTAATTTAAATGACAAGGGCATTGGAGCTCCTTACGGCATGAAAAACACTATTCCTGCACCACCTCCTTGCTCGCACTTCGAACCATCAAAGAACAGAGTCATATCAACATTGTTCTCTAGTTCCTCGAGTTTGGGAGCTTCAGATATGATGAAGACTGCATCATCCGAAAGCTCTATGGTCAGAGGCCTACTGTTTGACAGTGGTGCCTCAGCTAATTGATCAACTATGACTTATCCCTTAATGGAATTCTAGCTTATGAATTCTAGATCAAATTCTATCAATAGCATGATCCACTTTACAGTACGCATATTATGATACGTCTTACTCATCATGTACTGCAAAGGGTTTTGTTTTGATATAACATATGTTGTATGACTTAGCATATAGTGTCACAATTTCTTTGTAGTGAACACTACTGCTAAACATAGTTTCTCCACATATGCATATCCTAGCTCGTAACTCACCAAGGTTTGGCTAATATAATATATGGCTTGTTCCTTGCCTTGCACATTCTTTTGGGCTAACATGGTCCCTAATGCAAAGTCGGTCATCGATATATAGAAAAAAAGGCACATCTAGCCTTGGTGGAGCTAGTACTAGCGGCATCACCAGGTATTGCTTTATTTTAGTGAAAGCTGCTTGACAGTCCTCATCCCAATTGAATGGGACCCCCTTGTGTAGAAGTCGATTCATGGGTCGACATTTATCCGATAACTGAGTGATGAATCACTTTATCGATGCTACTTTGCCCTGAAGGCTCCTTAACTCTTTAATATTGGAGGGAGGACACATTTCTAAGATAGCCTTGACCTTCGTTGGGTCAACTTCGATGCCTCTCTTTGAGATGATGAATCCTAATAGCTTACCAGAAGTTATGCCAAATACGCACTTCTTAGGATTCAACCTAACATTATATTCTATTAGGTGATCGAAGACCTTCCTTAAGACCTCTGCATGCTCAACACGTAGCAATGACTTGGCCAACAAGTCATCCATGTAATCTTCTAGAATCTTATGCATATAGTCATGAAAAATGTATGTCATGGCCCGTTGATATGTTGCACCAACATTTTTGAGGCCAAATGGCATAACTTTATAGCAAAATGTTCCCCATGGTGTTATAAACATGGTTTTATGTTGGTCTTCGAGTTTAATCCAAATTTGATTGTAACCAAAAAAACCATCCATTAAGGAGAGCATTTCATGACCTACAGTTGCATCTACAAGAGCATCGATATTAGGCAACAAAAATGAATCTTTGGGTGTTGCCTTATTGAGGTCTCTAAAATCCGTACAAATACGGATTCTTCCATCAAGTTTTCCTATGGGTACCATATTGGACACCCATTCCGGATAGTCGATGGAGATTACAAATTCTACATCCAACAACTTTTGTAGCTCATATTTCACCATTAAGGCTACTATTGGATGCATCTTTCTAAGTTTTTGCTTGATCGACTTCTTCGTCAGATCTAGCGAAAGGTTATGAGTAACCAATTTTGGGTCTAGACCTGGCATATCCTTATATGTCCAAGCAAAAATATTTGGTCTCTCTTTCAGTAGAGGGATGAGGGTGGCCCACTCATCTGGAGTGAGACTCTCTCCAAATTTAACCTTCTTTGAATTGGTGGGATCATTACTGATATCCACCTCGAAGGTTTCCTCTACTGACATATGTGATCCCTCCTCAAGCTGATGAGGCATAGGAATCAAATGGATGTCATCCACTGGGTTCATAGGTTCCATGTTGGAAGCATCCTCAGCATGATACACATCATAAGCACAACCTAGCACAAAATGGAATGGTTGCAACATTTCTTCATTAGGGAAGAAATCTTCAGGCTCTATAGGTGAGTCAGCGTGATCCCAGTCGATAGCATCTACATTGAGATGCAATGGTTTAGATGGATCTACTGGATTGTGGAGTGGAGTGGTCAAATCAATGGAGACCATATTGATGGAATGGTATTGGTCTCCAGAACCACATGGACAAACTTCTACATAATCGATGTAGTCCTCATACCCAAGATCTGGCTCTAACGGCATGGGCACAAATGGGTCTTCTCTATGTGAAGTACGGACAACTGGATCCTCCCTATGCACTAATTGCAAAATAGGATCATTTGGCTCAAGGAGCTCCATGTAGGTCGATGGAGGGGATTAACCAACCGATAAATTTGATCCAGGTTTAATCATCTTGCTCTCAGATGAGGACCAACATGTAACTGATGATAGACCTCATCTATATCGATGGGTTGATGATGGTAATGTAAATAAGGAGGACCAAGGTAGGCCCTCTCTAACTCATCTTCTTCATCACTATCAGACAACCAGAATCCATCATTCGCTCCTACTCCTATGGGGCGCTCTAGCAAGTGTGGCCCCATGAATCTTACTTCCTTGATTGTTGTCATCACTATCCAAAAAACTAGATAATTATACCGTAAATGTGACATTACCAAGAAATATAGCTCTACTTCTTCCCCCAAATGATCAATGTTGGGAAGAGTCTCTTTGATAACATGTATCGACTCTATAGGTAGTAGGTGATGCACATGCAAAGGCCCTAGATAGGCCACCTCAGCTTCATCCTCAGATTGATCATTATTTGAGGATTCACTATCAACATCATAACTTGGTCCACTTATCTCGGAGGTGGACTCCTCTCCATCATCACTATATAGATCTCCTGACTCGAGATCACCTAAAACTATGGGGTTATGCCCCTACACACCTCTGTCATTGGTTGCATTATAGATTTGATGACCCAGGTTGTCTCTAGGGTTCCACTCTATATCAGTACGCTCTAAGAGCTCTTCATGATCTTCTTCAAGTGGCTCAGTGGTGATGACAGATACCATTGGGTGAGTCCTCCAGAAGCTAGATGGATCAAGATGATATGGGTTAAAGTCCACATCATCCCCTAGACTAAGGTACAAGTGATCTAAGGATGCTATGAGCAAGTCATCTTGTCCTTGTATCTATAATCCTAGGCCGAACCTATCAGTTGCTAGCTGATAACGTAGCTCGAGCGGAGTCCTACGCCCTTATTCAAATAAGCCAAGTCCATACCCATGCCAGTGATATAACTCAAAAATATGCATGGAGTACTTTAGGTTGGATAAATAATGAACATTTACTATGAAAGGTTCATCACCATCTTCATCCATAGGCATTCACGCTGGAAGCTGATCCAGCCTAGCATAAATGAAGTTAGTCTGATTAGGTGGCTCTCCCAATGGTACCACCGATCCAACCAAAAATTGATGGGCATGCGGTCGGCCCATCTCTTGTGCAGTCTCCAAAATAGGTCCGAAGGTTACATTCTACATAATATACTCACCTAACCCTATGTTGGTGAGATGTACAGTCACCCATGGTGTGGATGACCCTACTGACGATGCAGGTGAGGTAGGTTGAGGTACCTCCTTGGCTATATCTTGGGCTTCCTCTACTTCCATGGGGATGGGAGCCTCCTCGATGATTGGTTTGGGCATATGTCTCTTCTCTTTTTCACCCAATTTCACCTTTAACTTCCTATTGTCTCGAAGCATCATTGATGCAGTCGGTTTCAAGGAAGTAGCAGTAGTGTGCTCAGATCTATGTGACACAGATATCGATGGTTGAGCACATACTCTTTGTTTTTCTTCTAGATGCTTAACCGGTGATGTTGGCCGGATGTCCAAGTGCATTTATGGGAGTATGAAACCCCTTAGTAGATTAGCCATGTTCATAAATTTAAATGGTTCTCCATCTGATGGCACCACGTGAACTTGTCCCTCATGAATGTACTTCATGCATTGATGTAATATCGAGGGAACGCAATGCATCTCCCGAATCCAAGGTCTACCTAGTAGGATGTTATACTGCATGGCACCTTCTATCACATGACACATCACAAGGATGGTCTTTAGGCCTACCTAAATAGGTAGGACAATCATGCCAACCATCGAACATAACGCATCATTAAACGCTCTCAATGTGAATGCAGTTGGTACAATGTGTGATTTAGGTAGCTTCAAGGGACTCAATGCCTTGGTCGTTATGATGTTGATCGATGAACCAGTGTCGATCAAGACCCTTTTGAATGGCACATGGTTGATACATGCAATAATATGCAATGGTGGGTCAGCCGTATCGGTGGGAACCATCCTGATTTTGTGATCATAAAATTGGATCATCGATTCCTAGCACTATTGTACATGTCCCACAAAATTTGTGAATGCTTGAGCATCCTAGGATTGTACTTCGATAGACCTCAAAATATCCATGAGAGTCTCCCTGTGCCTAGGGGACTATTGTATCAGTTCATATATAGACAGCTTCGTAGGAGCTGTCTACAGGTTTTGGACTAGCCTGCTCCGTATGGTCACCACCGGTCTCGTTGGTGGGCCTGGAATATTCTGCATCGGTTGTTGATTCGGTGTGGCTTGTATTCTTATGGGAGCACATGGTTGATTCGGCTGCTCATATCTCCCATGCCTTGTAACAACATTAACCATACCTATGAACCCCTGGGTAGGTGGTTCGACGCGCACCTGGTTGACGTGACCAACGTTGTTGCATGGTGCCTCATGGTTTGGAAGTGGATTTTTGTAAATCCCCATGTTCTAGTTGTTAGGTGCTAGTGGATTACTTGGTACTACAAGCTCACCTTTTTCTATCATGTTTTGCACAATATGCTTGAAGGACCAACATACTTCGATGTCATGACCCTTCGCTCGATGAAAGATGCAAAACAGATCATCCTGGTACCCCTTTGACTTGGGTTGATTTGGATCGACCATCTTGATTTTGGGTAATCTGATTGCCTTGGCCTCACACAATTGGTGGAATATCGATATCAATGATTCCGTCAAAGGTATGAATTGGTGAGGTGGGCGTTGCTCTTTGTTCTTGCCCTTATAATTATTATTGCACTTTTTATACTGCATAGGAGGAGGTTGGGCCTGATAATTCTACTTTTGCTACCCTTTATCCTCTCTCTAGAGGTTCAACACCACTTGGTTGATGTGGGCCTGCTTGCCCTTATGTTTCATGGAGCTCTTCTTGGGCCCCTCTTTCCTATTCTTAAGCTTCAAGTTGCCTTCTTGCAACTTGATGTCTTCAATTACCTTGGCTTGTGCCAAAGCTTCCTCGAATGTTGAATACTGCTGCAACTGCAACAATAGCGAGATGTGCTTGGCACAACTCTTGGTAAACATTCGGGTCAATTCCATAGTAGGAATAGGGAATGGTAGCTTCACCATCAACCTCCTCCATCTCTTTCTATACTATTCAATTGGCTCGTCATCGCGCTGAGATAGCACAGCCAAATCGGAAAGGTTAGCCTATTTCTTGATGCCAAAAGAAAAGCGTTCAAGGAAAGCATCAGCCAGTTGCTCAAAACTGGTAATGTTGTGCCTCTTTTGCTGGTTGAACCACTCCCGAGCTAGGCCTGAGAGGGTCATGACAAATGTGTGCAAAAGTAAGGCATTATTGCTCGCAATTTGGAAATAGGCATCCAAAAATCCTGTGACATGCTCCTGTGCATCTTTGTCACCTTTAAATTTGTCTAGCCTAGGCATAACAAAATGCTCAGGATAGGCAGGAGCAGGTATCGAGGGGTCCAAAGGCTCATTGTGAATATTTCTTAATGTCAGCTTTTGAATAGCCATGCCTTGCCTCTCAATCACTTTTACTTTAGCTGCTAAGGCTTTATAAGCCTCCGAGGATAGAAAGTCCTCCTCCCTAAGCTATCATGGGGGTGGTCTTGGAGGCACATTCTTCCTCTACCAAGGTGGAGGGCGTTGCTCTTCCTCCTCCTCAACTTGGGAGTCTTTAGGATACTCTTGATCATTTCCCACTCCCTCTTCTTCCTCATATTGTTGTTGCCTCTCATGTTCGAATGGTGGTGGTCGTTCTCTTGGTAGGGCACTAATATGAGTATGAGCGTCCCTACGCTCCTGCTACACATCGGCTTGTGAAAAAGCCTTTCTCTGAATGTGCTCTCTATTCTCGACATGAGTATATAGACCAGCCCTGGCTAACCTATCTTCCTGCTCTACGCGCTCCTTTTGGGCAAGGATGCATTCCTCATGCATGCGTTGCTCGTATAGTCTTTGTCTGATGAGCCTCTACGATTGAAGATTCTCTTCTTCAATGTGTTGCCTTTCTAGGTGAGCATCCTCCAATTGATCTTGGAGGAGCTATCATCGCTGCTCAGATACTAGTCTATGTGATCTATCAAGGTCATTGGCCATGATAGGCCTCTGGTATGCATGCTCTATGCGAGCGACCTTATGGGTTCTGTACCCATCTGACTGATTTGTGATGCTTTTGCCCTTGTCTATAAAGATGACATTGGCATCCTGCTGAGCTCTATGCTCTGTGCCACCATGCATGGATGGTGGATGTATCACATGAGGGTGCTTAGAAGCCTCTCCATGTTCTCTAGCAGTCCTAATAGAACTCGCACTACGCTCACTCAGGGCACGAGTGGGTGGAGCCGAAGGCTTATAGCCTAGCTGCTCAAGGATGCTACCTAAGCCATCCAACTATCTGGATCTCCACCGCTCATGTGGTGGTGTGCCATTGGCTCCCACCTTAGCCATATCAATAGTGATATTTTGATGTTCACTACGTGTGAGAGTCTACATAGGCCTATGCTCAACGGTGGCCTTATCTACATGCCCCTGAATGGGTGGATCTCGATCCCATATATACTCCAAAGGTGGAGCCATGGATCCTCCTACAGACCTATGATGTAAGGGTACTAACTTAGACCCCTGGATAACGTACTCTTTGGCCGATCCCATGGATGCACGTGCAACGCAATCTCGATAATGGCTTTCGAGTGGAACACCCTCATGCTGAGAGGCTCCTTGCTCTATTATATGCCTAGAAGAATGCACATAAACTCCTCTATTGGGGGTATGCTCAGTAAGTTCCCCTCTTGTCGAGTTGTCTCCTCTAATGCTTGTCGAATGACATTCGAGAAGTGCATGTGGGCGAGGATTCGACATGTGCTGATGTGAATCTATTGGGGCTTGGTCATGGGCTTCAGGCTTGTGCCTTTGTCGACCACCTCGTGTCTCCACCATGGTGTACCTAGCATCTAGATTTATTATTTATTACACAAACAAGGTATACAATGGTGTTTATCTCATATTAATTTTTAAAAGTGAGCCCTAGACTATTTGATGTTGTTTCAAGTTTGTTGTATCAGTATAGAACTCCTTATCATGTTTTGAAAAGCGTTGAATGATATTCTTAGTTTAAATTGGCTTTCACCTGTATGCTCGTAGCTCGACAACCTGGATGTGACTTCCAGGCCACGTAAATCCCCCGTGTGTGGTAATGAAGGTCCACACCCAGACAAGGAGCACAGGTCCTCCCAGATCCTCACCCAATCTCACCCAATCAATGTTATACCCTCCGAAGAGAAGTACATGCAAATTTTCTAGGGTACGAAAGGTTCTTGGATCCGGTATTGGTCTAGTATCCAAGGGTACGTAGGATTTGGGCCAACGGATGGAAATTACGCCCACCATCGTTGAACCCTACTAGTGGTTGGATGTGACTCCCAACTCACTAGCATTTAAGTGAAACATGGTGTGTGTGGTTCATTTTAATTTGCATAAAATGAAAAATGCATCATATAGCACAAATGATTGTTTCCTACATGTAATGTAAAAGAAATATTTTATATTCAGATATGCATGCTATACTCTACATGATTTTTTGACAATGCAATTACGATGATGCAAATGGCCACTACTTGGGCCTCAACATGCAAACCAAACACACAAGTTCTATCAAGCACATTGGATTCTAGGGTGGATTGCAATCAGAGATCCATTGTTCCTAGCAGCGCCTTTCTAATGACATGAAAAATAAATGCAAACCTAGGACCTAATTCATTTCTTCTTTTCTTAATTTCCTAGTTGCATTGCAAATTTGAGCTCTCTAGAAAAACATAGTGACAAAAAAATGATAGAGAATGAAAAATGGGACCTACCTCAGGTCCACATCCGATCTGTGCTCTATTTTTTGCTATCTTCTCTATTAGTTATGAACCGTAGGTCTGGTCTATGGTCTGCACTATAACCCATGGGTTGTAGCTACGGTTCAATTGTTAGCTGCAGTCTGTACCTACAATTTCAAAAATCATAGAAATAATAGTTAGATCACTTAATTTGTGGAGTTCCACCATGATCACCTTCTGACCTATCCAAAAAGCATGCACCTATCTAATAGATCAATTGAAATCAACATGAAAGCATGAAAAGAGAAACAAGATTACATATGACAATAAAATGAATGCTTCTTTTATTAATATTTGCAATGAATCTCGATTACAATCATGCCCCTCTTAGGGTCACCCAAATGTTGATACAATTAATACAATTCCAAAGCCCCCAATGGGGTAGGCACAATATTAATGCTCTTCCAAATAGTCACAAACTGCTCTAGGGTGGAGTTGACCCTCTTCTTCGCATTGAGGAAGGAATTTGATGATTGAAGCTCCTTTGAACCTGTTCCCTGTGATCAAGAAACAACACAAGAAAGTTATACAAATAGGCAACCTCTCATGATGAGGCCCTTTAAAGCATGAAAACATAAAGATGCCATGAATAACATGAAATCAAGAAAGCATATAAAATGTGTTAAACATATGCAAGATTCATCAATATTGCTTGAAACATGTAAACAAGAATTATAGCTACCAATCTAATGGATCAATTATGTGAAATGAAGCATTATAACTTGAAATTAAGCTATTTAAGTCCTACTTGCTAAAATGAAGTAAACCTAATAAAATCCTTAATCCAGTTAGTCAGGGTCTCTAAACTACTAAAACAAGTGCTCAAATGATTAATCTGATCTAGCTAAATAAACTATAAAAGGAATAGTAAGGAGATCTTACACCTATTGCAAACCGTAGCTCTGATGAGCGGTCTGCACTATAAACCATGGCTGAAAGCCATGGCGAGCAACCAAATAGGTTTGCCCTCCAATTCTAGGGTAGTGGGCTTGATCCTCCTTGTCAAATTGATGATCAAGGGTCGCCTCAGTGTCCTCTGACAGGTTTGGTGGTTGAATTGTTGAATAGGGCCTCCATTTGCCCAAATTAGCATTTCTTGGCTCTCCTAGGCTCCTTAGGGCATCCATGGCACAATTTGACATGATGCTTGATGGATTAGCAAAGATGGCAACTATCTCACATGCATGAACTCAGTATACAATTTGATAGGGCTTCGCTGCTCGCTTGATCAATCTTACTCTCTATATTCTTTGCCCTATTTTGAAGGGGTACTTATAGGACTTGTCCCAAGGGCTAGGGGTGGCTTCATGGAGAAGCCAAGAACAAGAAGGGGTGGTTAGGATAGTTGGATGATCTGGAAGCTTCCATCCTTTAACCACCTTCTTCTAGATCAAATGGTCGTTCAAACCGATTTGGCTCGGATGAAGGCCAACTGAACTTCAGTTAAGACCATAGGTGACAGCTGCGGTTCAGACTGTAAACCGTAGGTGTCAACCGTGGTTCAGACTATAGACCGCAGTCTGAGCTATGGTTCAGACTGAATAGGCCAAGGAGCCCAAATTGAGTGGTTAGAACCACTGCTCTATCTTGGAGTCTATCCAAGATCTTCCATATGGTCTTATGCCCCAAGAGGCGTTTTCATCTTGGTTCATCAGTAATTTTTTAATTACATTGGTTCTAAACTATACTATGGCATTATGTCATGGAACCACCTACCCTTATGGTGCCATACCTTTACCTCCTCTAATTTATTCCTAGAAAATATAAGGATTTAATCAAGACCCATTCACAAAATCCTTGAATGGCTAGTCATCCAATATTTCTTACTTCACTGGTCCATTATCATAAATCTTTATGATGTGATAGGGTCCTAGAAATGTGATCTTGATTTTTTTAGTTTTTGCTTGTATCTACTATTACATAGTAATATAATTGTTCCCTCTTGTAGTATTCTCCTTTTGAATTTGTAGTCATGCCAAGCTTTCTATCATATTTATTTTTAGAAATTTGGTCAAATGTGACTTATTTTATTTCCTCATCTAACTTCAACACTTCTATCAACATATTTTATAAATATTTGGATTCATCCATAACTTACAATGGTAATCCTCAGGATTAGAACTATATAACTCATTGGTATTTTTCTTTCTAACCCATCAGCTAGTTGAAATGGCATAAAATTATATTATAGCATCATGTTATAGAACCACATTCCCCTATGATACCATATATTTCTCTTCTATGCTCTATTATTGGGAAATATGGGGCTTTAGTGAAGTCTCACTTACAAACTCATTGAATGGTTGGTCGTACATTGTTTCTAACTTCATTGACCTAGTATCATAAATATTTATATTATGGTAGGGTCCTAGCCATCTGATATTGAGTTTTTCTAGATGATGCTTATATGTAATATGATATGGAAATGACATTGTTCCTTCTTGTGTACTTTTATTTTGAGTTTGTAGTTATTCTAGGCTTTCTAAAGTCTCTTTTCTTGAATCTAGTGAAGTGTGTCTTCTATTTTTCCTTATCTAATCTCAAGACTTTCATTGGACTCTCCTACAAAGACTCATATTCATCCATTTTGGTTGCAATGGTGGTCATAAATGTTGGAACTATATAAATCACTAATATTATCCCTTCTAATACATAGGTTAGTTGGAATGGTATCAATTTATCAATGCACTTATCAGTAGTGTAGTGAACCCACATGATCATTGATACATGATCATTCCAATCTATACAACCTATATTATATACCTTTGTTAGTATTTTCCATAACATTATGTTAAATGCTTTGATGGTGCTATTTGTCTTGGGTTAATAAGAGGAGATTCTATTGTGCTAAATCATGGAGGTTTTTAATAAATTAGTTGCATTTACAAAGTGCATCCCATGATCATTTAATATTATATTTTATCATCCAAATTGTTATGATATTCTTGTATAAGAAATTATCAAATACTTGTGTAATATAATTTCTTATTAGTTTTGATTATATCCATCTTATTAGATAGTCTATACCAATAATAATAAAATTAGCACCAAAATTATTTATTTGAGTGTTAATAGGGTCAACAAATTACATTATTTATTTTCAATTGCTTATAATAGAAGTATTGGGTGGATGGGATATCATATCTTTGAGTTGGCTTCCATTTCCTTTGGTATATATCACAAGTCTTTATGAAGTGATGGACATGTTTAAACATATAGGCCACTAAAGACCTACTGTTAGCTAATCCTTCATATTCTTATCTTAGTATCTCTTGGATATCATAGGGTAGAGCCACTCTTCAAATGATTTTTTCATTACCTATCTTACAAAGGTGGGTTGCATTTGTGATCACAATATCTAACTGATTGGATAGGTGGTGTAAGTGTGACACTCGCAATAATGTACTCGCCAATATTCAAAATGGCAAGATGCACTACAACTTGGGTAGGTTGGGATGTGGATGGCTCAGTGGATGAGGAGAGCACTTTGGTGGAATTTTGTGATTCAGGTGGAGGTCATGGCTCCTCTTAGATAGGTGATCCTATCTATGATATGATGGGTGGTGAATTTTGAGGTGGATTAAGCTTGATTGGGTTGTTAGTTGATGGAGTTGGTTGGGTTTAAAATGTGAATGATGTTTGTGAAGTGGGTGGTGTGGCTAATGAAGTTGGTGATTGGTTAACAGGATGATTGGGTGTGGTAGAAAAATTAAATGAGGTGGATGAGGGTTGACCAAGGCTGACACTTTTGCATGTAAAAGTAGGATCAATTATCAGTAATTCCTCTAATATGGGAGCTTTTTATGAGGTGATTTTATTTGGTGTGGTGTGAATGATGAGTGGATGGAAGCAGTGGTTCATAAGGATTTGAGATCAAGTTGCAATATTTCAATGGCTTAGTGTTTTCTTGGATGCAATGTACTTTACCCTTGTGTACATATTTGAGATATTGGTGTAATATGGAGGGAATACACTTCTTCTTCCTAATCCAGGGATGTCCAAGAATTATGTTGTATTGCATCGCTCCTTCCAATATGTGGAAGAGTACATGGATAGTATTCACCCCACGGTGATAGGTAGAACTATGTTCCCCATAGTTGAGCATAAATCATAATTAAAGGCCCTTAAGGTGAAGGTGGATGAGGTTATATAAGATGAGGGTATCAATGAGCACCCTCTTGAAAGGTTTCCTATCAATATGAGTGACTATATGCAATGGAGGATCTGGTAGATCTGATGACACACTCTTCTCCTCAAAGTCATAAAATGCTATCAAGGGCTTCATACTTTTTTGTACACAAAGGCATTGAAGGCATTAGGGTCTTCTGATTGCACTTCAATAGACTTGAGAATCTCCATAAATGCATTGCGATGTGGAGATGATTGTTGTATTAGCTCATTAATTGATAGTTTTATTGATGCCATTTTTAAACTCTATGTTAATTGAATTCCTAGGGTGATTATTGGGTGAGATGGGTGATTTAGATTATGGAAGGATGGAGGTGGAATGGATGGTCCTAGCTGTATAGGCACACTAGGTTGTGTTGTTGGAGCTTGGGTTGTGCAATTCGCTTGTCTTTGCTCACGAGTGACCACATTGATAGCCCCTAAAAAACCTTGGTACAATTGAGACATGTAGTTAACTTGGATGGGAGGAACTGTAGAAGTTGACGCTCCCATTGCTTGTTGATTTGCCTCATGATGAGGCAAAGGTGTCGGATATATACCAATGTTCTGATCAGGTTAGTCTAATGGATTTTTTACTTTGATCCTTTTCACTTCTAATAAATCTTGCACAATACGTTTAAACCCATGGTAAGTTTTGATGTCATGCCTTTTTTTCTGATGATAGATGCAATATAAATGCTCTTTGTAGACCTTTGATTTTGGCTTGCTAGGGTCTTTAGGTTTAATCTTCAACAACATAAACAGTTATTTTGCATACAAATTCTAAAATATATATGAATAGGGCTCTTGCAATGGTGTGTAATTGTGTTTGGGCCTAGAATAACATTGTTTTCTTTCCGTAGGTTACGTTTGGTTCTATACCTATTGTGGGGTGGAACCACTTTATAATTCAATTGTTGTGGTTTTTTTTGTTGGTGTTGGGGTTGTTGGATCTAAACTTGGGTTGTTGGATCTAAACTTGGGCTAGTTTATTTGGTTGTGAAGGTTAGTCCAATACTGTCTGATTAACCTATGTGACCTTGGACTGGTCATGGTTATTTCCCTTTTGAATTTTTATTTTTCCACTCTTTTTTCTTAAGCTTGATCTCGCCCTATTGAATCTTTAATTCCTCTATCACTCTGACCTGGATGAATGCCTTTTCAATTTTTTTATACTATTACAACTATAGAAACAAATACATGGGCTTGGCATAACTCTTCATGAACATTCTTGTTAGTTCCCTCATTGGGAGGGAGAATGGTAATTTTATCATAATAACCCTCCAATGGTTACCAAAATCATGGATCGATTCATCATTGTATAGCTTCAAACTAAGCATATCGGTCAATGTGGTTTTCTTCCTAACATTTAGGGTGAATCGATCCAGGAATTAGTCCATGAGTTGCTCAAAAGTGTAAACACTCTGATGTGATAAGTGGTTGTACCAATTCTAGGCTTCTTCCCCAAGTTTTTGAGGAAAGGTGTGAAGCATGAGTGCATCATTATTTCTGATCATGAAACAAGCATTAACAAATCTATTCACATGCTCTCAAGGGTCCTCATCCCCCTTAAATGTATCAAAATTTGGCATAAGAAAATAAACCGAATAAGGCGGTGCAGGTACCGAAGCATGGACTGGGTTATTGAGTAGCTACCTTAATATGGGCTTTTGGTACTATAAACTTGGTGTTTGCATGGCAAGGCTATCAATCTGGTTCTGTAAGAACTGAAACTTAGGATCTTCCATAAGGTTAAAATCCTGATTTGCTTGTTGTTTTTGGTAATATTGTGCATTGTAGGTGAAATACAAATGATGGGGGATGTTAGGTTGAAATGCATGGTGATATGATGGTTGATGAGGGTTTTTATATTGATGAGGTGATGGGGGCATGATTGCATGTTTACCTGATGAGTTAGCATACATATTATGAAGTGGGTTAGTTTTTATGGCAGTGGTTGGGGGTACAATACCCAAGATGGATCTTGGATAAAGGTTTGGGTTTGATGAGATGTTGATGGTGGGTTTTGATTAATCCTCTATGACTATTATTGCCGGTCATGATTAATGCTATGATTAGAATTATCCAAAATAATTTTCTGCAACTACAAGAAGACCTATTGTATCAATGTATGGTAATCACATATTATGTGGGCACAGTCACATATGAGGTGGAAGTTTGGGTTGGTTTCAATGCAACCATGTTAGTATATGGAGGTGGGGGTAGGTAGTAAAAGGTATTGCCACTGAATGAGGAATGATGGGATGCATGGGACCCATAGTGGCAGTAGATGGAATGGATTTGAGGACCTAAAAAGCAACCTGAGTTGGCACTTTGTAAATGGGGTTAGCGCAAATGATTTTGTTATGTGGCAAGGTGATGGGTGACTAGCCAGGATGGTAGCCGTCAACTCAAAAAGTAGATTCATAAAGTCTAGGTTGAACTACTATGAGCGTGTGGATGTAGAATCCTAATGCAATGATGGCATGGTATGAGATGGGATGGTAAGCGGTGGCAAAGATGAAAAAACCATACTAGCATCATTTAGGTACATCCTAACAACATCCACATCTACAAGTGTGACACAATCATCAATTGGTGTATGTGACTCACTCCTAGGAGTCTCAAGAATAGTGGCATGGGTAGCTCTATGCATAACATCTATGTTTGACATAGGGGCACTACTATAGGGTCCTACAATAAAATTATGGGACATAGGAGGAGGTACACTACCTTTCCCTACCACCAAAATGTTAGGGACCTAACAAGCCTAAGATGGATCCATAGGGGAAGACAATTGACTCTGAATTAGTGCTAACTTTCTAGCTGAACATGGGTCATTACCATATGCTAAGGTGTGATGATGTGTAAAATACAAGTTTAGGTGTGTGAATGCATGAAGGAAGTGCAATGTAAAATAGCACTCAAAGTAAACAAAAAAACAAACAAGGTTTTTATTCCTAAGTTTGTGCAAAGTTTAATTTTTTTTTAGTTTTGAAAGTTTTTTATTTTTTATTTTTAGTTTTGAAATTTTTTGGAAAGAAAGAAAAATCAATGTGCAAAATTTTCACCCTAAAATAAATCTAGGATTTCACATGTAAGTCTACACACACATATATAGTTATGAAGTCCAGATCATGAATCCCATCATACTATGAAGATGAAACCCATAATCGATAAGGGGACATAGGTCCTACCAGTTATCACCCATTCTCACTTGGATAGTGATACACCCTCTAAAGAGGAATGTGTGTTATTTTCCAAGCTACGATGGTTCTTGGGGCCAGCATTTGCCATGAACATGTAATAATATGTTGGGAGTTGGTGATGAAGTCCAACCTTGTCCAACATTCAAGTGAGTGTGTGAAATTTTGTTCTTTATTGTTTAATGCAAACTATCATGCAATTTTATTTTTATTTCTAATGTAAAAAGTAGGAAACAGAGAACAGCAAATAGAGTCAAATTAGGGGCTAAAGTTGCTAAATCTAAGCAATATCTGGCCAAGTTTATGTTATTAGGGCTAAACCATAGGTGGGTGATTGGTTCTAGTAAATCGCATTTGCATGGTTTACTAGCCGCACACACGCGTTTGGGATATCCTAACTACAGATGTGCGATTCCTTTTGAATAAAAAAACAAGGGAAAAACATGCCTAAACCTTGAAAATGCCCATATTATTACTAATTGGACTTATGCACATGCTCTATTCACCTAACTTGTAAATGCAAATTCTTTTATTCTTTTTTTGTCTTAAATTTGGATGCAAATAACCTAGCTTAAGACCCTAAATGAAAACAAGGGAAACAAGAATAACTCCTAATATAGCCTATATGTAGTGATATAGCTGAAATAGAGGAAGGAAAAGTAAAGGGTACAAACGTGTGTTCCTTTCACCACTCCTTCTAGTGTGCTTCAACCACAGGTTTGCGTGTCACAGTGTTGAAACCACCTGCATGTGTTTTGTTAGGTGCTCCACTGCAGGTGCATGGTTTTGCATATCAAAAATTGCAAGTGCATATTTTGTCATATGCTAAACCATCAGTGCATGGTTCCTCAGGTCTACAATCGTAGATGCATGATTTTGTAGTAAACATCAGCAGGTTCTAGATTCATTGATCTCAAGATCAAATCTTCGCACATGGTCAAATTATATAAACTTGTAATCATAGAAATAATAGATCATTATTTAGATAAAATCAAGGTAAAAACAAAAATAACCCTTGGGGGGTCCCACCGTGATCACCATTCATGTAACCAAGAGAACTAAACACGAAATAAAGATGAACACAGAGAAAGAAAATTGCCAAAATTGCTCTTTGTATTGATATTTTGATACAATGTTACAAATAAATTTTGAATTGCCCCAAATGTATTGGAGGTAATGTTACAATGCTCTTTCTCTCTGTATGATAAAATGCTTTAGTGATGGAACAGGGGTCTTCCAAGTCTTCCACAGGGGCGTGTGTTCTTCATTATTCAGCTACAGCTCCAAGGGGTGAGTGGGCTTTGGTATCCAATGTGAGGACCACTCTAGTTTTAGCAGCTCTCCAAGAAACCTGTTTCCTACACACATGAAAACTAAATAAGAGTTAGTAGCACCTACAAATCAATACATAGACCATTTTATCTCAAACACTAATTGGTTAAAACATGTAATGCAAAAAATAGAGAAAGAAATAAACTCAAATACCTTGCTGCAGATAATACTTATTGATCTAATTCATCATATTTTTTTGTTTCTAAGAAACCACAGGCATATGGTGGCTACTGAAAACCATACAAATGTGGTTTCAACTATGAAATCGTAGATTTACAATTTTGGTTGAGTGGTATATTACTATGAAATAGGACCTTTGGTCTTTAGATCTCTCTTCTCCTTAGGATGCGTGCAAAGCTCTAGTCCTATTTTTGTAGCTTGATGGTATAAATGTTCACCCTTCTTGGTTTGGTGGGGTGAAGGTGCTTTTATAGGCCCCTTAGGGTTTTGGATGGAAGGTGGCAAGCCAAGATTACCAAGTGGTAATATGAGGTTGCCAAATGGAGGTTACAGTTAGAGTGAGTCACCTAGGGTGTCTCACTTAACTAGTGTGAGGTGGATGCAAGTGGAGTGATATGTGGAGGTTTTCTTCATATGAAGGGACAAAGGGGACAAGGGTGTATGAGATGTGGCAATTGATGTTAGTGAGGTGGCTAGGATACATGTCCAATGGGCATGCAGGATATCCTAGGCCGATTTTCTAGATTTAATAAATCTAAAAAATAGGATAATGTGCAAGACTTATATACCTAAGTCTAAACTTAGGCATATAACTTTATTATGTAGGATTTTATGTAGGGTGGTAAATTTAACTTTGTGGATACCCATTTTTTGGTGTCTACAATTAGTGGTGATGCCTATTTGCTCATTACTTGAGTGTCACTTTAGTATTGCTCCCTTAGTGTCTTCGATAATTCCCCAACATTTTATTTTCCTTTATTCTATAGTTCCAGTTCTAATTCTAATTTTATAGTTATCCTTTAATCCTTATACAATCTTTAATTTAGGTAAAGCTCATTTATTCTACTCATAGTTGAATATTTTTATTGAAAATTTATAAGGAACAAACAGAATGGTGATTTTTACAAATCATTAGATTTAAATAAACATTTCTATGGCTCTTATTAGTAATTACCTAGATATTTTTCCCATATGTAAATTTTCAGAGAACATTATTTATTTTAATTGACTTAATTGTTGCCTCTAACAATTCATCCAATTAACTTAATTTTTGTCTCTAACAATTCATCCATATTGAACCTTTTTGGGCTTACGACCATTTTAATAAATATACTCTAATATTTTTCTTATCTATTTTCTTAAATTAATAAGGATTTTGATCTACGAACCAGTTTCAATCAAGAATATTTTGAATGGCACGTGGTTGATACATGCAATAATATGCAATGGTGGGTCAGCCATATCGGTGGAAACCGTCTTGATTTCGTGATAATAAAATTAGATCGTTGGTTCCTAGCACTGTTGTACACGTCCCATGAAATTTGTGAATGCTTGAGCATCCTAGGATTGTACTTCTATAGACCTCAAAATATCCATGAGAGTCTCCCTGTGCCTAGGGGATTTTTGTATCAGTTTATATATAGACAGCTTCGCAAGAGTTGTCTACAGGTTTTGGACTAGCCTGCTCCATATGGTCACCATCGGTCTCGTTGGTGGACCTAGAATATTCTGCATTGGCTATTGATTCGGTGTGGATTGTATTCTTATGGGAGCATGATGTTGATTTAGCTACTCATATTTCCCATGCCTTGTAATAACATTAACCATACCTATGAACCCCTGGGTAGGTGGTTCGATGCACCTGGTTGACGTGACCAATGTTGTTATACGGTGCCTCATGGTTTGGAAGTGGATTTTTGTAAATCCCCATGTTATGGTTTTTAGGCACTATCAGATTACTTGGTACTACAAGCTCACCTTTTTCTATCATGTTTTGCACAATATGCTTGAAGGACCAACATACTTTGATGTCATGACCCTTCGCTCGATGAAAGATGCAAAATAGATCATCCTGGTACCCTTTTGACTTGGGTTGATTTGGATCGACCATCTTAATTTTGAACAATCTGGTTGCTTTGGCATCGCACAATTGGTGGAATATCTACGTTGGGGATTCCATAAAAGACATGAATCGATGAGGTGGACGTTGCTCTTTGTTCTTGCCCTTATAATTATTATTACACTTTTGTACTATGCAGGAGGAGGTTGGGCCTGATAATTCTGCTTTTGCTGCCCTTTATCCTCTCCCTAGAGGTTCAACACTACTTGGTTGACGTGGGCCCACTTTCCCTTATGCTTTGTGGAGCTCTTCTTGGGCCCCTATTTCCTGTTCTTAAGCTTCAATTTGCCTTCCTACAATGTGATATCTTTACTTACCTTGGCTTGCGCCAAAGCCTCTTCGAATGTTGAATAGTGTTGTAGCTACAACAATAACGATAGGTGCTTGGCACAACTCTTGGTAAAAATTTGGGTCAATTTTGTAGCAGGAATAGGGAATGGGAGCTTCACCATAAACCTCCTCCATATCTTTCCATATTGTTCAATTGGCTCGTCATCGCACTGAGATAGTGCAGCCAAATCGAAAATGTTAGCCTATTTCTTGATGCCAAAAGAAAAGCATTCAAAGAAAGCATCATTTAGTTGCTCGAAACTAGTAATGTTGTGCCTCTTTTGCTGGTTGAACCACTCTTGTACTAGGCCTAAGAGGGTCATGACAAATATGTGCAAAATTAAGGCATAATTACTTGTAATTTGGAAACAGGCATCCAAAAATCTTGTGACATGCTCTTGTGCATCTTCGTCACCTTTAAATTTGTCTAGCTTTGGCATAACAAATTGTTCAGGATAGGTATGAGCAGGTATCGAGGGGTCCAAAGGCTCATTGTGAATCTTTCTTAATGTTAGCTTTTGAACAACCACCTCTTGCCTCTCAATTGCTTTCACTTTAGCTGCTAAGGCTTTATAAGACTTCGAGGATAGAAAGTCCTCCTCCCTAAGTTGTCATGGGGGCGTTCTTGGAGGCACATTCTTCCTCTGCCAAGGTGGAGGGCATTGATCTTCCTCCTACTCAACTTGGGAGTCTTTGGGGTACTCTTGATCGTTTCCCACTCCCTCTTCTTCCTCATATTATTGTCGCATCTCATGCTCAAACGGTGGTGGTCGTTATCTTGGTAGGGCACTAATATGAGTGAGCGTCCCTACACTCCTACACATCGGCTTGTGAAAAAGCCTTTCTCTAAATGCACTCTCTATTCTCGATATGAGTATATATACCAGCCCTGGATAACATATCTTCCTACTCTACGTGCTCCTTTTGGGCAAGGATGTGTTCCTCGTGCATGTGATGATCGTATAGTCTTTGTCTGATGAGCCTCTACAATTGAATATTCTCTTCTTTAATGTGCTACCTTTCTAGGTGAGCATCCTCCAATTGATCTTGGAGGAGCTATCATCACTGCTCAGATACCAGTATGTGTGATCTACCAAGGTCATTGGCAATGATAGGCCTTTGGTATGCATGCTCTATGTGAGCGACCTTATGGGTTCTATACCCATATGACTGATTTGTGATGCTTTTGCCCTTGTCTGTAAAGATAATATTGGTGTCCTGATGAGCTATGTTCTATGTTCCACCATGCATGGATTATGGATGTGTCACATGAGGATGCTTAGAAGCCTCTCCATATTCTCTAGAAGTCTTAATAGAACTCGCACTACACTCACTCAGGGCACAAGTGGGTGAATCTTAAGGCTTATAGCCTAGCTACTAAAGGATGCTACCTAAGCCATCTAACTGTCTAGATCTCCACCACTCGTACAGTGGTATGCAATTGGATCCCACCTTATCCATATCAATAGTGATATTTTAATGTTCACTATGTGTGGGATTCTACATAGGCCTATGCTCAACGGTGGAATTTCTTGCATGCCCTTGAATGGGCAGATCTTGATCCTGTATGTACTCCAAAGGTGGAGCCATGGATCCTCCTATAGACCTATGATGTAAGGGTACTAACTTAGATCCCTAGATAATGTACTCTTTGGATCATCCTATCGATGCACGTGCAACACGGTCTCAATAATGGCTTCTGAGTGGAACACCCTCATGCTGAGAGGCTCCCTGCTCTATTCTATTCCTATAATAATGCACAAAAACTCCTCTATTAGGGGTATTCTCAGTAAGTTCCCCTCTTATTGAGTTGTCTCCTTTAATGCTTGTCGAACGGTATTCGAGAAGCTCATGTGGGTGAGGATTCGACATGTGCTTATGTGAATCTATTGGGGCTTGGTCATGGGCTTCAGGATTGTGCCTTTGTTGACTATCCCATGTCTCCACCATGGTGTACCTAGAGTCTATATTTATTGTTTATTACACAAACAAGGTATACAATGGTGTTTATGTCATTAATTTTTAAAAGTGAGCCCTAAAATTTTTGATATTTTTTCAAGTTTGTTGTATCAGTATAGAAATCTTTATCATATTTTGAAAAGTGTTGAATGATATTCTTAATTTAAATTAGATTTCACCTGTATGCTCACAGATCGACAACCTAGATGTGACTTCCAGTCCATGTAAATCCCCCGTGTGTGGTAATGAAAGTCCACACCCGGATAAGGAGCACAGGTCCTTCCAGATCCTCATCCAATCTCACCCAATCAGTGTTATACCCTCCAAAGAGAAGTACATGTAAATTTTTTGGGGTACGGATGCTTCTTGGATCCAGTATTGGTCTAGTATCCAAGGGTATGTAGGATTTGGGCCAATTGATGGAAATTACGCCCACCATCGTTGAACCCTACTAGTGGTTAGATGTGACTCCCAAGTCACTAGCATTTAAGTGAAACATGGTGTGTGTGGTTCGTTTTAATTTTCATAAAATGACAAATGCATTATATAGCACAAATGATTGTTTCCTCCATGTAATGTAAAAATAAATGTTTTATATTCAGATATGCATGCTATACTCTACATGATTTTTCGACAATGCAAACTAGTATGCAAATGGCCACTACTTGGGCCTCAAACATGCAAACCACACAATTTTTATCAAGCACGTTGGATTCTAGGGTGGACTGCAATCATAGATCCATTGTTCCTAGAAGCGCCTTTCTAATGACATGAAAAATAAATGCAAACCTAGGACCTAATTCATTTCTTCTTTTCTTAATTTCCTAGTAAGATTTGCAAAATTGATCACTCTGGAAAACACAGAGATAGAAAAATAATAGAGGCTAAAAAGTGGGACCTACCTCAGGTCCACATTTGATCTGTGCTCTATTTTCTACTATCTGCTCTACCAGTTGTAAACTGCAGGTCTGGTCTGTGATCTTCACTGTAAACCGCATGTTGGAGCTATAGTTTGTACCTGCAATTCCAAAACCAATAGAAGCAAAAGTTAGATAATTTATTTTGTGAAGTTCCACCGTGATCACCTTCTGACCTATCCAAAAATCATGAACCTATCTAATAGATCAATTGAAATCAACATAAAAGCATGAAAAGAGAAACAAGATTATATATGACAATAAAATGAATGCTTCTTTTATTAATATTTACAATGAATCCCGATTACAATCATGCCCCTATTAGGGTCACCCAAACGTTGATACAATTAATACAATGCCAAAGCCCCCAATGGGGTAGGCATAATACTCTTACTCTCCAAATAGTCACAAACTGCTCTAGGGTGGAGTCGACCATCTTCTTCGTGTTGAGAAAGGAATTTGGTGATTGAAGCTCCTTTGAATTTGTTCCCTATGATCAAGAAACAACACAAGAAAGTTATACAAATAGGCAGCCTCTCATGATGAGGTCCTTTAAAGCATGAAAATATAAATATGCCATGAATAACATGAAATCAAGAAAGCATATAAAATGTGTTAAACATATGCAATATTTATCAAGATTTCTTGAAACATATAAACAAGAATTATAGCTATCAATCTAGTGGATCAATTATGTGAAATGAAGCATTATAACTTGAAATTAAACTATTTAGGTCCTACTTACTAAAGTGAAGTAAACCTAATAAATTCCTTAATATAGTTAGTCAGGGCCTCTAAACTACTAAAACAAGTGTTTAGATGATTAATCTGATCTAGTTAAATAAACTATAAAAGGAACAGTAAGGAGATCTTACACCTGTTGCAAACCACAACTCTGATGAGTGGTCTACACTATAAATTGTGACTGACAGCCATGGCCTACAACAAAATAGTTTTACCCTTCAATTCTAGGGTAGTGGTCTTGATCCTCCTTGTCAAATTGATGATCAAGGGTCACCTCAATGTCCTCTAACAGGTTTGGCGGTTGAATTGTTGAATAGGACCTCCATTTTCCTAAATTAGCATTTCTTGGCTCTCCTCGGCTCCTAGGACCTCCATGGAAAATTGATCTTTTGATGGATAGAAAAGTGGCCTTCTCACATGCATGAACTCGGTATGCAATTCAACAGGGCTTTGCTGCTCGCTTGATCAATTTTACTCTCTATATTCATCTCATATTTGGAATGGGTATTTATAGCTTGTCCCTCAGGCTAGGGGTGGCTTCATGGAGAAGCCAAGATCAAGAAGAGGTAGTTAGGATAGTTGGAATGGAAGCCTTTGGAATCTTTCTTCCTTTAACTACCTTCTTCTAGATCAAATGGTCATTCAAACCAATTTGGATCGGATGAAGGCCAACTAAACTTCAGTTAAGACCACAGGTGACAGCTGCAGTTCAGACTGTAAACCACAGGTGTTAGCCATGGTTTAGACTATGGACCGTAGGTTTGAGCTGTGGTTCAACTTGATTAGGCTAGGGAGCCAAAATTGAGTGGTTAGAACCACTGCTCTATCTTGGAGTTTGTCCAAGATCTTCCATATGGTCTTATGCCCCAAGAGGCGTTTCCATCTTGGTTCATCAATAATTTTTTAATTACATTGGTTCTAAACTATACTATGGCATTATGTCATGGCACCACCTACCCTTATGGTGTCATACCTTTACCTCCTCTAATTTATTCCTAGAAAATATAAGGATTTAATCAAGACCCATTCACCAACTCCTTGAATGGCTAGTCATCCAATATTTCTTACTTCACTGGTCCATTATCATAAATCTTTATGATGTGATAGGGTCCTAGACATGTGATCTTGATTTTTTTAGTTTTTTCTTGTATCTACTATTATATAGTAATATAATTGTTCCCTCTTGTAGTATTCTCCTTTTGAATTTGTAGTCATGCTAAGCTTTCTATCATATTTATTTTTAGAAATTGTGTCAAATGTGACTTATTTTATTTCCTCATCTAACTTCACCACTTCTATCAACATATTTTATAAATATTTGGGTTCATCCATAACTTACAATGGTAATCCTCAGGATTAGAACTATATAATTCATTGGTATTTTTCTTTCTAACCCATCAGCTAGTTGGAATGGCATAAAATTATATTATAGCATCATGTTATGGAACCACCTTCCCCTATGATGCCATATCTTTCTCTCATATGCTCTATTCTTGGGAAATATGGGGCTTTAGTGAAGTCTCACTTACAAACTCATTGAATGGTTGGTCGTACATTGTTTCTAACTTCATTGACCTAGTATCATAAATATTTATATTATGGTAGGGTCCTAGCCATCTGATATTGAGTTTTCTATATGATGCTTATATGTAATATGATATGGAAATGACATTGTTCCTTCTTGTGTACTTTTATTTTGAGGTTGTAGTTGTTCTAGGCTTTCTAAAGTCTCTTTTCTTGAATCTAGTGAAGTGTGTCTTCTTTTTTTCCTTATCTAATCTCAAAAATTTCATTGGACTCTCCTACAAAGACTCATATTCATCCATTTTGGTTGCAATGGTGATCATCAAGGTTGGAACTATATAAATAACTAATATTATCCCTTCTAATCCATAGGTTAGTTGGAATGGTATCAATTTATCAAGGCACTTATCAGTAGTGTAGTGAACCCACATTATCATTGATACATGATCATTCCAACCTATACAACCTATATTATATACCTTTGTTAGTATTTTCTATAACATTATGTTAAATGCTTTGATGGTGCTATTTGTATTGGGTTAATAAGAGGAGATTCTATTGTGCTAAATCATGGAGGTTTTTAATAAATTAGCTGCATTTACAAAGTGCATCCCATGATCATTGAATATTATATTTTATCATCCAAAATTGTTATGATATTCTTGTATAAGAAATTATCAAATACTTGTGTAATATAATTTCTTATTAGTGTTGATTATATCCATATTATTAGATAGTCTATACCAATAATAATAAACCTACCACCAAACTTATTTATTTGAGTGTTAATGGGGTCAATAAATTACATTATTTATTTTCAACTGCTTGTAATAGAAGTATTGGGTGGATGGGATATCATATCTTTGAGTTGGCTTCCATTTCCTTTGGTATATATCACAAGTCTTTATGAAGTGATGGACATGTTTAAACATATAGGCCACTAAAGACCTACTGTTAGCTAATCCTTCATATTCTTATCTTAGTATCTCTTGGATATCATAGGGTAGAGCCACTCTTCAAATTATTTTATCATTACCTATCTTACAAATATGGCCTTCTATTAATGCATAGATAATTTTCTTAATCAGTGATATCTTTCAAATAGCATTATCTAGGTCTTTTGGATATTCAATACTCTAGAAAAAAATTTGTCTTACAATTATTTTTGTACCACTTGCACCCCAAATAGGTTAGCATTAAGAATATTTCTATCAATTAAGCCCCCTTCTTTGTCATTTTTTATCCTAGATAAGTAGTCAAGTCCATCATGTATTTTTTATTAGTTTAACCACAATATTAAAAAATTGAACTCTTGAAATAGTAGCGACCACCTATGAAAAATGATATTCTTAATTGTCAATAATGTCTAGATGTGAGTCTCAACATTTGGAAATGGTTCTTTAGTAACCCACATATTATTTTCATCTAGATAGATTTCTAGAAACTTATAGATAAATTCCTTAAAGGTATGTTGATGCATTCTTCAATTGGAGTTAATTACGTTGTATAGAAAGCAACCCAATTTAATTGCAAATAAGGTCTTGGTTGGCCTGATCTTCACATATAAAAAAACCCAATAATCCATATATAAATTAATTGACTTATCTTCTAGAAACACTTTTTAGCACCATTTATCTAAATAGTATCAAGAAAGGTTCAATATGACAAGCCTAGTTTAGGGTCTCAAATATATACATATTCTTAAACTTTTTTAAATTTTGTTCTTAATTACCACATGGATAATGCATTCCATATTATAGATGGGAGAGATGATGCCAACTGCAAGCATTTTATCTTATTGTGCCATCATTTTTATCTTCACATTAGGATTTAGTTGATAAGGCCTATATTTTATTGTCTTAACATCAATCTTAGTTTTAATATGCATGATGTCAAGTTCGTCATTTATTCCTTTTATCTTTATGATCAATTTCACTATCTTATTGATCTCTTCCTTAATGAAGTATATTGCATTTTTTGTCATCTTGGATTTTCCTTCTAGGGTGATGTTAACTAGTCTTTCATTCAGTAGATTATGGTAATAATTTTTTGGATCAGGTTCTTCGTTCTCAACCATTGCCCTCTCTTCCTCCTTAACTTACACCTTGATTTCTTATGGTTCATTTTATTCTTTATATAAATTTTTTGTTCTTTTTTATATTCGTTAGTCTATGACTATGAATACAGATGCTCCCAGACACACCCAATATTTTTGTTGGAAATATTGAGCATATTGAGTTGTTATTGATTTCAAAGGATTGATGTCAAGAATTGTCATTGATTTCAAAGGTTTGATGTCAAAAGGTTGCATGGTATGCAAGGTAGGATATATCTCAAGCAAGGAAAATTGTTGTAAAGAAAAGGTTTATAATATTTATTTTTAAATATTATAAGAAGGACAAAGAGGTTTAAGAGTTTGCTTGGGACATAAGTATTATAATATTTATTTTAAATATTATAAGGACAAAGAGGTTTAAGAGTTTGCTTGGGACATAGGTATTATAATATTTATTTTAAATATTATGAGAAGGTAAATTTTTAAAAGGATTTAAAAGGAAGATCAAGGTTTAAATATTTATTTGAAGGTCAAAAGTTTAAGAGCCATTATTATAATATTTTTTTAAATATTATAATATAACATAAGGTTATATGTTTTGGCACCAACGTCATTTGAAAAGTAAGGTTAATATCCAATATGAAAACATGAGCTGACTCACCAAGGAATAATGGAGTGCATATAAATAAGGAGGCAATGTTTTTATTTATTACCGAACGCGCTAAGGATATTTTTTGATTTATTTTTTGATGCGAAAAATGTTTTAAAATCTTAGAAATTATGTGCTAAGTCCAATATCCCTCTAGTGTGAATGGAATAAGGATAGCGAGTTTCAAAGAGTGCAAGTGTTAGACATTGACATATTTACTGTGTGCTTGAGACGTTCCATCCGACTAGGGTGGCCCATCGACTGGCTGGCTTGTGCGAGCACTGTTGTAGCAGAGGTTTCAAGGTTGAAACCCCTTGATGTCTTTTCATTTTGTGTTTTGAGACTTGGATTAACATAGAACAAAGATATTTTTTCATCCCCCCTTTTGGTGCTACCTGTTGCGGTAGCACAACCGGTTAGAGGTGCTTGAGGAATCACAATGTCTTGGAGGTCGCAGGTTCGAGTTGCAACAATGCATAAGGTACTTGAAATTTTTTATTTTAATCAATTAAATATAAATGAGTTGTGGTAGTGAAATAAAGAATTTGAATTTTATTTTAATTTGATTTAGAGAAGTGGGAGTTGTATGGTGCATTGGTTATTTGAAAAATATATTTTATATGAAGGCATTATCTTGTTTATAGAAAAGTGGGAGTTGTATGGTGTATTGGTTATTTTAAAATTATATTTTATATGAATGCATTATCTTGTGTATAGAAGAGTGGGAGTTGGATGGTGTATTGGTTTATTTTGAAAATTGTATGAAGGTATTACTTTTGCAATATTAAAAGAGGGAGCTATAAGGTGTATTAAGAGATTTTATTTTAATTGTATTTTTGCTTTATATGTTAAAGGATTTGGTTCATTATTAAGAGCCTTTATCTTGTGAAACCAAGAGGAATTATAGAGCATTAATTTGGGACATTATTGTGTACATACTTTGAAAGGTTTTATGTGGAATATTTGAAAAGGAGTTTTGCTAACTTGTTTTGAAGTGGCCAAAGAAAGGGAATTATTTTGAGATAGGTTTTTGAGGGCACATATTCATCAAGGTAATTTTAGAGGTATGTTATGTTCACTCCTTCTCAAGGTGGCTTGTTTGAAAGAAAATAGTCTCAAGTCATAAGGTGGAGATATAAGGATTAATTTTATGTGCATTGTTGAAAATACATGTTCTAGGGTTTGAGAATAAAGTTATACATTATTATTGAATGGCATTGAAACATATGTGCTAGGGTTTGAGAATAAATTTGTGCATCATTGTTGAATGACATTGAAACATATGTGCTAGGGTTTGAGAATAAAGTTGTGCATTATTATTGAATGACATTGAAACATATGTGCTAGGGTTTGAGAATAAAGTTGTGCATTATTTTTGAATGACATAAAAATATATGTGCTAGCATTTGAGAATAAATTTGTGCATAATTGTCCATGATTGATTTTATGAGTGGATAATAAGGACTTGTACATTGTGATTTAATTTAATGTGAAGTTGTAAATTAGCATATACCAGGTCAGTTACCAAGTGCTAGACTAGCTAGCTTTAGAATGTAATAAATGTGAGATGTGAAAGTGATAGACTTAATGAATGTAAAGAACATATTGAGCATTTGTTAGTGCATATCATTCTCTATATGTTCAAGAGGTTAAACGTATTTTGGGTAGAATATATCTAAACTACTTTAGTAAAAGAAAGCACATTGAAGATTAGACAAAGCACTTGATGACATCATTATGCAAGATTTAGAAATAGATAAACAATATTTGTATACAAGGTTTGGAGCAGACATATGTAATTCTTGTGAACAAGATTATGAGTAGATTTGAGTATGTATTATGAGCATATTTGAGTATGTATTATGAGCAGATTTGAGTATGTATTATGAGTAAAATTGAGTCTATGTTATGAGAAAATTTGAGTATGTATTATGAGCATACTTGAGTATGTGTATAAGCAAATTTGAGTATGTGTTATGAGTATATTTGAGCATGTGTCATGAGAAGATCTGAGTAGGTTCTGGTAAGCATATTTGAGCAAGTCTTGTATGGAGACTTGGAATAGATCTGAGCAGAGTTGAAAACAGGTTTTGCTAAACAGATTTAAGCAAGTCTTGTATGGAGACTTGGAGCAGATCCGAGCAAAATTGAGAGAAGTTTTGATGAGCAGATGTGATAAATATTTGTATGTAGGCTTGGAGTAGATTTGATCATAATTGAGAGTGGTTTTTATGAGCATATGTGAGTAACCCTTGTGTGTAGGCCTGGAGCATATTTGAGTAGAATTAAAAGTAGGTTTGGTGAGCATATTTGAGCAAGTCTTGTGTATAGACTTGAAGCAAATCTAAGTAGAGTGAGAGCAGGTTTTGGAATAGATTCGAGCAAGCCTTAGGTAAAGGCTTGAAGTAAAATAAATCAGAGGGGATCAAGGTCTCCTGTGGGTGGAGGTCCACAAACTAGAGCAAAGGATATTGAGGTTTCCTATGGATAGAGGTCCACGAACTAGAGCATAGAGGATTGAGGTCTCCTATGGATAGAGGTCCAAAAATAAGAGCATAGGGGATTGAGTTCTTCTATGGATAGAGGTCCACGAACTTGAGCATAGGGGATTGGTGTCTCCTTTGGGTTGATGCTCATAAAAATTGTAATAGGGAATTGGTTCCCAAGAGATTGGTTGAGAAAAATTATAAGAAATATTTTTTCCATGGACGTAGCCCACATTAGATGAACCATGTTAAATCTATATCTCTCATGTGTGTGTTGAGTGTATTGTTTCATTTACTGCTTTGATATTATTGTTGTTATCATTTGGAAATAAAAGTAAAAAATTTTATCTTCTACTATTCACTCTCCCCCTCTCAACATATGCTTGTGTTCTTCAACTGGTATCAGAGCGGGTTCCTTTAGGGAAGTCTAATAGCTTGAAGAAAGATCTTACAAGAAAATAGGTGGATCATTAGGAAGGATTTTCAACACATAAAGCTACATTTTTTAATGGGACTAACTATACTTTTTGGAGTGTTAGGATGAATATAGTTTTGATGGCACAAGGAATTGATACATGGAAATCAGTTGAGAATGGGTACACATCACCTACAACTCCTCCCATAGATATAAGTGGTAAGAAACTATATGAAAATAATTCCAATTCAATGAATGCAACTTTAAGTGGATTACAAGAAATAGAGTTTGTGAATATTATGCACTGCAAATCAGCAAAAGAAATGGGGGACAAATATAATACATATGAAGGATATGACAAGGTTAAGATGGAAAAACTTTATAATCACATGAGGAAGTTTGAGGAATTAAATATGAAATATGAGGAATATATTGCTAGGTATCTACTTCATGTTGATGAGGTTGTTAACACCATTCATGGACTTGGAGAAAATATTGAGGATTCTACTATTGTTCAAAAAAATTTAAGGTCACTTCCCATGAGATATGATGCAAATATTTTAGCAATAGAAGAAATGAAGATCTAGAAAATTTGAGGATAGATGAACTACATGGAATTCTCATAGCTTATGATATGAGGATAGAAAAAGAACAAACATCTAAAAAGGAGGCAACATTCAAAACTTCAAATAAGACAAAGGATAAGGAACCCGAATTAAGTGATGAATCAAGCAGTTAAGAAGAGGCTGAATTTGTGAGAATAAATAAAAAGAGTCCAAGGAAACACAAAGATATGAATAGTGTGAAATATTTTAGCTGTGGCAACATTGATCACTATGCAAATTTTTGTCCACAAAATGGATATAGTAGCAGTTAAGATGAAAAATAATACAAGAAAAAGAAAGAAATAAAATTTGGCTATGAAAATAAAATCTGACATGGTCAAGGTAAGCATGAAAAGAAGATATTTCAAAGGCATAAGAAAAGTTTTTATGTTGAAGAAGCAAGCAGTGCTTCAAGTGATAGTGATGAAAGTCTTTCAGATAGTGAAATAGAAGAGATTTTATTTTTGGCAATGGAAGAGGAAGAGGATACTTCCATTAAAGACATTATAGAAGAGAAAGAGAATACTCCTATTGATAACTTAGTAGAATAGAATGAGAATACTCCTGTTGATAACTTAGTAGAAGAGAAAGAAGATGCTCCTATAGTTGAAGACCTAGAAAAAGAGAAATATTCAAAAAAGAAAAAGGAAACCCTGGTTGACATGAAAAAGGAATTTATTGTTGCTCTTGGAGAATTGGAAAGAGTGAAAAGGGAGAATTTAATCTTAGAGGCTCAAGTTCAAGAGGATGAGAAAACAAAGGTAAATATTCTACAAGATCTCACTGATTTAAGAGTTAAGTTTGAAGAGGCAAGAAGAGTTTAATAAGGTATGGTTGAACAGTGAAAAGCAAAAGAACTAGAATGTGAAAGACTAGAACATGAAGTTGACATTCTAAGGAAGGTACTTGAGAAATTCAATAATAAGATATATTAGTTTATAAAAAGCTCAAAGTATTTTGATGATATTATCAAAACATAGAGATATCCATTTATGAATACTAGACTTGGCTTTGAGGAAATTCAAGAAATACAAAAAGGGGAGACAATACCAAAAGAAATAGAAGCATAAAAGAAGGTATATGAAGAAGAATCTAAGACCTTTACTGGTGAGTTAAAAAGTGGAAGCATCAAAGAGAAAGAAAACAATGCACAATCAAGGAACATGGATCATCACAGAAAATACAAGGAAAGAACCATGAGATCACACTCTCCAAGGCAAGATGAATATTTCTTCCAAGGTTATTGCTACTCATGTAATATTTTTTGTCATAGAGCTATACATTGTAGGATTCATGGTCAGAATTATTTTGGCTTCATCAAGAGGAACTTCATTTCATTTGTATTTTTCAAGAATTACAATATCAGATGTTACAATTGCAATAATTATGGGTATAGAGCAAAGTGGTGTAGAACATAATTTTAGGAACTTACAAAGACTAGTAGGAAGAAGGATAGCCAAAAGATTCAAAGAGGTATGACTACAAAGATATGGAAAAATATTGAAAGAGAAGAACTTTGTAATATGGGAGTAGGTTTACTCCCATCCCAAAATTGATCACCTCAAGAAAGGAGGTGGTTAGGGGGCTATGCTAAGTGTCTTATATTTATCCCCAAGGAGATATTTTTTATTGATGTCAAAGGGCGAGAGAATTCAGTAAGGGGGAGCATCTTCTTAGGGGGATCATATTTGAAATCCAATTACTATAAAAGGAATATTTTTTATAAGGATTGCCATCAATGACAAAGGGAGAGATTGTTGGAAATATTGAGCATATTGAGTTGTCATTGATGTCAAAGGTTTGATGTCAAAATTTTGCATGGTATGCAAGGCAGGATATATCTCAAGCAAGGAAAATTGTTTTAAGGAAAAGGTTTGTAATATTTATTTTTAAATATTATAAGAAAGACAAAGAGGTTTAAGAGTTTTCTTGGGATAGAAGTATTATAATATTTATTTTAAATATTATCAGGACAGAGGTTTAAGAATTTACTTGGGACAGAGTTATTATAATATTTATTTTAAATATTATGAGAAGGCAAAGTTTTAAAAGGATTTAAAATGAAGATCAAGGTTTAAATATTTATTTGAAGGTCAAAATTTTAAGAGCCATTATTATAATATTTTTTAAAATATTATAATATAACATAAGGTTATATGTTTTGGCACCAACGTCATTTGAAAAGTAAGGTTAATCTCCAATATGAAAATGTGAGCCAACTCACCAAGCAATAATGGAGTGCATATAAATAAGGAGACAATGTTTTCATTTCTTACCGAATGTAATAAGGATATATTTTGATTTATTTTTTGATGTGACAAATGTTTTAATATATTGCAAATGATGTGCTAATTTGGATATCCCTCTAGTGCGAATGGCAAAAGGACGGCGAGTTTCAAAGAGTGCAAGTGTTAGACATTGACAAATTTTGTATGCACCTGAGATGTTCCATCTAACTAGGGTGGCCCAGTGGCTGGCTAGTTTATGCGAGCATTTTTGTAGTAAATGTTTTGAGGTCGAAACCCCCTAACGTATTTTTGTTGTGTATTTTGAGCCTTGGGTTAACATAAAATATAGAAATATATTTTTGCCCCTCCTTTGGTGTTACCTACTATGATAGCACAATTGGTTAGAGACGCTTGAGGAAGCGTAGCATCTTGGGGGTTACAGGTTCAAGTTGCAACAGTGCATAAGGTACTTTATATTTTTTATATTAATCAATTAAATTTTGAATGAGTTGCGGTAGTGAAATAAATAATTTGAATTTGATTTTAATTTGATTTAGAAAAGTGGGAGTTGTATGGTACATTGGTTATTTGAAAAACATATTTTATATGAAGGCATTATCTTGTTTATAGAAAAGTAGGAGTTGTATGGTGCATTGGTTATTTGAAAAATATATTTTATATGAAGGCATTATCTTGTGTATAGAAAAGTGGGATTTGTATGGTGTATTGGTTTATTTTGAAAATTGTATGAAGGTATTACTTTTGCAATATTAAAAGAGGGAGTTATAAGGTGTATTAAGAGCTTTTTGTTTGATTGTATTTTTTCTTGATATGTTGAAGGATTTGGTTCATTATTAAGAGGCTTTATCTTGTGAAACCAAGAGGAATTATAGAGCATTAATTTGGGACATTATTGTGCACATATTTTGAAAGGTTTTATGTGGAATATTTGAAAAGGAGTTTTGCTAACTTGTTTTGAAGTGGCCAAAGAAAGGGAATTATTTTGAGATAGGTTTTTGAGGGCACATCTTCATCAAGGCAGTTTTAGAGGTATGTTATGTTCACTCCTCAAGGTGGCTTGTTTGAAAGAAAATAGTCTCAAGTCATAAGGTGGAGATATAAGGATTAATTTTATGTGCATTGTTGGAAATACATGTGCTAGGGTTTGAGAACAAATTTGTGCATCATTGTTGAATGACATTGAAACATATGTGCTAGGTTTTGAGAATAAAGTTGTGCATCATTGTTGAATGACATTGAAGCATATATGCTAGGGTTTGAAAACAAAGTTGTGCATTATTTTTGAATGACATTGAAACATATGTGCTAGGGTTTGAGAACAAAGTTGTGTATTATTGTTGAATGACATTGAAACATATGTGCTAGGATTTGAAAATAAATTTGTGCATCATTGTTCATGATTGATTTTGTGAGTAGATGAGAAGGACTTGTGCATTGTGATTTATTTTGAAGTGAAGTTGTAAATCAGCAAATACTAGGTCAGTTATCAAGTGCTATACTAGAGCTACCTTTAGAATGCAATAAATATGAGACATGTGAAAGTGATAGACTTAATGAATGTGAAGAATATATTGAGCAATTGTTAGTGCATATCATTATCTATATGTTCAAGAGGTTAAACATATTCTGGGTAGAATATGTCTAAACTGCTTTAATTAAAGAAAGCACATTGAAGATTAGACGAAGCACTTGATGACATCATTATGCAAGATTTAGAAATAGATAAATAGTATTTGTATACAAGGTTTTGAGCAGATATATGTAATGCTTGTAAACAAAATTATGAGCAAATTTGAGTATGTATTATGAGAAAATTTGAGTATGTATTATGAGCAAATTTGAGTATGTATTATGAGCAGATTTGAGTCTATGTTATGTGAAGATTTGAGTACGTATTATGAGAAGATTTGAGAATGTGTATGAGCAGATTTGAGTTTGTGTTATGAGTAGATTTGAGCATGTGTCATGAGCATATCTGATCAAGTTTTGGTAAGAAGAATTAAGAAAGTATTGTGTGGAGACTTGGAGTAGATCTGAGTAGAGTTGAAAGCAGGTTTTGGTAAGCAGATTTAAGTAAGTCTTGTGTGGAGACTTGGATCAGATCCGAGCAGAATTAAGAGCAGGTTTGATGAGAAGATGTGAGAAATCCTTGTGTGTAGGCTTGGAGTAGATTTAAGTAGAATTAATATTAGGTTTAATGAGCATATGTGAGCAATCTTTGTGTGTAGGCTTGGAGCATATTTGAGCCAAATTGAGAGCAAGTTTGGTGAGCATATTTGAGAAAGTCTTGTATGTATACTTGAAGTAGATCTTAGTAGAGTTGAGAGCAAGTTTTGAAATAAATTTGAGCAAGCCTTGGGTAAAGGCTTGAAGTAGAATAGAGCATAAGGTATTGAGGTCTCCTATGGATAGAGGTACACGAACCAGAGCAAAGGATATTGAGGTCTCTTGTATATAGAGGTCCATGAACTAGAGCATAGGGGATTGAGGTCTCCTATGGATAGAGGTCCACGAATTATAGCAGAGGGGATTTATGTCTCCTGTGGATAGAGATCCACAAATTATAGCAGAGGGGATTTATGTCTCCTGTGGATAGAGGTCCATGAACTTGAGCATAGGGGATTGGTGTCTCCTTTGGGTTGGTGCCCATAAACATTGTAATAGGGAATTAGTTCCCAATATATTGGTTGAGAAAATTTATAAGAAATATTTTCTCTGTGGATGTAGCCCACATTAGATGAACCATGTTAAATCTGTGTCTCTCATGTGTGTGATGATTTGTGCATTTTTTCATTTACTACTTTGATATTATTGTTGTTATCATTTGGAAAGAAAAGTAAAAGTTTTGATATTATATTTTTCACCCCCCTCTCAGTATAAGCTTGTGTTCTTCAATTTTACCACAAACTTCTCCTTTATTTGGTTCCTATATTCTTGCCTCTTAGTATAGAACCTTTCTCAAGCAACATTTTTATTGATGAATAGGATTTGTTTTATGATTTATAGTGTTGTACTTATGGGCTATAAAATTCAATTGTGTATATAAAGTCCCTAGTCATCTCTTCCTAATTTTTGGTCTCTAAAATTAATTATTGCTCAATATACCAAGCATTTACAATGGATCCAAAAATACAATAGAATATATGAATCCAACTCTTTTGATTAGTTGTGTTTATATTAATATATGTGGTGGTGCATAACTTTATGTGATTCCAAGGATTGTCTTTTCATTATACTATTTAACGCTACCATATTTATAGGTAATATGAACTGCTCAATCATTAATAGCTTAATTGTTCCTATGTGGCTACAACAAACTTCAAGGAACTCCTCCATCTAGAACAAGTTCTTACCAATGTCTTATTTAATTTCTTCATCCTTGACACTAGTTCTAAGAGTATTTCTTTGAGCTCTTATTGGAAGTCAATGAGTTTTTCCAATCTATCAAACATCAAAAGTGATGTCGTAGGTGTCTACCTACCTAATCTAAAAATTATTTTAGATTATTTCTAAACCTAGTTTAAATTCATCTCATAATATTCATACACCTAAAAATTTATATCCACCTTAGATGGAAGGATCTTTGATACCAAAGATCTACTTCTCCAACTTAGTTGGCAATAAATAGTTTGTTGAAATTGTAATTTGATTAATGGTCAAGGTCAACATTGTGTAATTTTTTAGATAGACCAAAGGACATTTCATTGTATAATGCATTAATTATTTGTAATATCTTATTATATAATCCCTATAGGCCATGGTTAACCTTGTTGTGGTTAATCCATTTTTATAACTTGTAATTAACATAAGTCCCTTTTATTATGTCATCTTAGGTTAAACTTTATTATGTAGTTGGGATTTTGGTGTTTTACTATAAATACCCTCTTCCCACCACTCGTTTATTATCTAAGTGTTGTGTAAAATTATCTATGGATATATTGATTATTTACGATGTGTATAGGTACCCATAAAAACCCTTCTCTTTTTTCCTTCGTTTCACTTTCTTTATAAGATTTGAGTGAATGATTTACATCTTCTTCTTTTTTAAATAGTGTGAACACCAACATGGTATTAGATAGGGTATGGAGCTACCTCACTTGGTCATGTAGAAGCACCATTTAGAGCCTTTGATTCTTATTTCAAATATTAGGATAATTTTTGGAGGAATTCATAATATTTTCTAGAAACAAACAGAAGCAAAAAATTTACTCAAATCATATACAAAAATAAAAAGAGGGAAAAAAGAGATTTAGGGCACCCATAGGTACCATAAGTAATAACAATTTATAGATAATATTGTACAACACTCTACTAAGAAATGAGGTGTGAGGGGGTATTTATAGAAATACCATAACCCCACATCACTAAGTTTAACCTAAGCCAACATGATAAGTGGGCTATAGATTAATTACAAATAATAATAAATAGGGTTTAATTATAACAAGTTTAACCATGTCCTATTGGCCTTACATAATAAAATATTATAGTATAGCAAATTCATTATACAATGAAATATCCTTAGGCTTATCCAATACAATGCATAATGTTGATTGTTGATTCTTGGCCATGAATTAAATTATAAGTTCAAAAATTATATCTAGGTCTCTTTATTGATGCTCCATCTCTACATTCCTCTGATCAAAAGAGTTTTGAAAAAAAAAATTCTAAAAAATCCCTTCAAAGAGCTGACCTAAATGTTGCCATTGGACTATATATTTTCCATCAATATTTAAACTTTAAAAATCGGTAATTTCCACCTTTATGGTTGGTCTTGGTTCCCAAGGGATCTAGAGTGTGCAACACCCTTCATGGAGAAGGGGTGTGCCCCTACATACCCCATAAGGTGACCATTGTCGCCAGAGGGAAGGGAATAAAGGTGATTCACTATCACAACCTCATGTTTAGTTTGTAGTGTGGTATTTTTTCAATCAACCATGGCAGTGCAATTTTTACTAAGTTGGGAATAAGGGATCATATTCTTCAAGTTATTGCCACTATTTGTATGCTAGTGTGGCATGGTGGTTCATGTTGTGTGTTGGAAAGGGAATAGTATGAGATTTAATCATGCCCATTATCTATGAAACTAGTTAGGAGCTTGGTTTTATATGCAAAACCAAGTCCCTTGAGTGTCATCGTGCACCATGAATAAATGGCCAATAAAATACTTTTAGGAAATCAAGTTTGCAATATTGAATCGTAATTAAGGTCTTTTATTTACTATATATGGGAAAAATAAATTCTTATTAGTGGAAAGGTATTTTTCTCTTCAAACATGATGATAGAGCCTTAGTTAGGGCATTGTTTTTAGTGCCAAAGAGACCATGGTTTGAGTCTCTCAAAAGATCACAAAAGCTATTTTTGGTAGGATAAATCTACCACCCAATATGGTCATCGATATAATGGATGGTGTGGCCTAATTTTACATCATGTCAAATCATTTTTTCCTATTTATACCTACTAAACCGATCAAAAAAGTGTAAGTGACAACAATCAAGTGAAATAGAGGAGCTAAAGTGGTGAAATATAATTGGAGCACAACAATGGATTAGACTTTGCCAAGTGGTAGGTCAATATTACCTCTTGCAATCCTATGGTTTGAGCATCTATTTTTTATATTTTGGGGTCCATTAAGGAAAAAAATCTAGAGGCAATATCTTCTACATACATAAGTATTTTGATCCCATCTTTTTCAAGTTGCATAATGTTTTAGCTCTATGCACTAGTGGCAGTAGTTTATAGGTTTGTTCTGGTGTTAGGGGTTATATTGTGGAAGATGTACCACAAAGACATAGTTACTCATCTTAATAGGTAAAATTACAATGTTTAGTCAACTCAAATGATTGGCCTATTATGAAGTAAGAACTTGTGGTGCATCTTTCAAGAGGATAAAGCAATTATTATCAATGATGAAACTTACCATCAAAGAGAATAAGATATTTTTTATTTGTTTTCCTTGTTAATTAAACTATAGTTATTTTTCCACATTAAATAGGGCAATTCCCTATTAATGTATGGTCAAATTGACATGAGATTTTTGGAAAATTTAATACTACTAAGGTAAGTTTCCAAGAATTAGATCTTTTCTTTCTTAAACTAGTTGAGCTTGATAATGTTGAAGACTATATTGTGAGATTAACGACTTTAAGGATAGATATTGCATATTCTAGAGGTCAAAATAGATGATATAGAATGCATAAAAATTGTCCTTGCTAATATATCCCCTTATTTTTAGATGTTGAACCTAAAGGTTCATATAATTCCTATGTTCTTGAAATCTCAAAAGACTCTTACTCTTGATCAACTATTTTCTGTCTTGGTTCATTTTAAGGTGGCAACATAGAATTATGATGGGACTCCAAAAATATAGGATGTCTTCAAATAAAATAAAGACCAATTTTAAAAATTATAAGAGGGAGGGACATCCAATGAAGAATTTTTTATGAAAGCTATAAAGGATTGAAGTTGAGTTCTTAAAAAATGGTGGATTTCTTCTAGATGATGAAGGAAATTCTAAAGGAATTTCCTTGACTATAGAGGACCATTAGAGAATACATTATGGTGGGAAGATATTATTATCACTAATATCTTCTCTACTTGGCCCCTCAATTCATATTATGAGGCATGTTGAAATTGTAATTTGTTTCATGCCAAGGTCAACATTGTATGATGTTTTGGATAGCCTAAGGATATTTCATTATACAATGTATTAATTATTTTTAATATTTTATTATGTAAACCCTATGGGGTGCAATTAAACTTGTTATGGCTAAACTCTATTTATAACTTATAATTAACCTAACTCCTTCTTGTTATGTTGGATTAGGTTAAAATTTATGATGTAATTCATATTTTGGTATTGCTATAAATACCCTTATCCCACTCATCTATTATCATAGTGTTATCTAATATTATTTGTAGATATAGTGATTATTTATGGTTCTTATGAATTCCCACCAAATACCTTTCTATTTAATCCTTATTTTAATTTTTTGTATACAATTTGAGTGATTGGTTTGCTTTTATTCATTTCTATAAAATAGTGTGAATTCCAACACAATTGGGTATTCATTGCTAAAAAATAGTGTGAATTCCAACACAAATGGGTATTCATTTCTAGAAAATAGTGTAAATTCCAACACAATTGGGTTCACATAGTCTACTTAGGTGTATCTTATATTAAGATTATTACATCACCTAAAGGGTGTTTGATAAAGTGTTAAAGGGTTACATTCATACACATAATTTGGTTAATGCTTGTTATGACCAAAAACCATAACTAACACAATATTATTTGTATAAATATAACATTTATCGATAATACAATTTGTCCAACACCATTTTACTCTAATAGTGTATCAAAGCAAGCTATCTAAGTAAGATATCAAAGCTAGATATCAGATTCAAGGGATGTTAAAGCAATGTATTTTTTATGTTTTTTATTGCTTTCTTTTATTTTATAGGTATTAAGTTGATATGTATTCTCTCTTATTGCTCCTTGATCATCTAAACGAGTTAACTAACCACGTGTTTTGAAGACTCATTAAAGAATCCAATCTTTCTTTCCAATTAGATCCTATTGAACAAAACATAGGTACTATTCAAAAGATATTATACATTATTTTCCAAAGAATATGATATACATAAGTAGATTCCAACCCAGTGCAATAGGTAAAATTATTCAAGGATGTTTAATGGTCAGTCTACTTGTTTGTGAGCATGGAATAATGATTGGAATGATATATAAAGAAGATTACACATTATTGGTCATAGTTGGTGAACTCAATAATGGATAAGAGGACATTTGTTTTCTATCTTGTTGTTATATATTTTGTAGTCTTGAACATGGGATATCACATATTAATAGAGTTGTACACATGTGAAAGGATGTTTTAGTTTTCTTTGCAAAGAACCTAGTTTTATCACCAAATTTATGTGCTAATATTAAAGAAGAATTTGGCCATATTTTCAAATGAAATCCATGACTAAAGTTGATATCATCTATTTGAATATGTTGAATATGTTTTCTAGTGGTAATATAGACAAATGAAACCATGTTATGTGTCACCAATGAGTTATTCTACATGAAGAAATATGTACATGTGATTTATGACGTCTTAATGGAGGAGACTAGTACACGTCATCTAGAAAAATAGTTGAGGTCATCTTGCTGTGATTTGGGCCCTCATAAAATGGTGATAGATTCATTCAATTAAGTGGAAGGGTCATCTAGAAAAATAAGCTTAGACAAGTGTTAATTGGTCCATCTAATTAGATGTCTAATTTTACATGAAGAACCATTTGTGGGTCATCAACATGAGCTTGTGGGATATCTAAAAGAAGCATAAAGGTTTGTTGGTATTTTTGTCACATTAAAATTTTTCCTAAATATGAAAGCAATTTTGCCAACGAAATCCATTTTGAGCATTTTTACCACATTAAAAATTTTGTTGAAATTTTTTCTAAGTGTTTGGTGGGTGTCACTTTGGGTAAAATCAGAGTGAAATTCATTTTTGTCCTTAGGCACAGTAAAAATCCTTTTCGTACAGGTTCACACTGAAATAAATTTCCAAGAAGTTTCACCAGCGACATCGTTGGCTGGTAGTTTCACCCAGTTTCTAGCGAAATTCCCTTTTGCCCATATTCTAGAAAAAATTCCTTTTGCTCACTTTTTTTGGAAAAATTCCCTTTTCGCTTGCTTTTCCAGCAAAAATCCTAATTTTCTAGCCAAATCTCTTTTCATCCATCCCGACAGCGAAGTCTTATTTGCCATCGAAACTTTTATTTTGGCATCGAAATCCTTTTTTTGCGCTCTACCTGGGTGAAAGTACTGAAATCATTGGCTGGCAGCTTCACCCAGTTTTTGGTGAAATTTCCTTTTGCTAACTTTTTTTAGCAAAATTTCCTTTTTGCTTGCTAATCCAGCAAAACTTCTAATTTTCTAGCAAAATGCCTTTTCGCCCATTCTAGCAACAAAATCTTATTTTATAGTGAAACTTTCATTTTAGCAGCAAAATCCTCTTTTCACACTCTGCCTGGGTGAAAGTACCTTTCCACGGTTTGCTTTGGCAAAATTCTATCCCACTCTATGCCTTGGTAAAATCTTGAGCGAAGTCATTTTTGCGCCACACATTGACACATTTTCGGGTGAACTTCACACTACCTTGGCGCAATCATATTTTTACGCAATCCTAGGAAGAAGTACGTTTTGAAGTCGTGCCTGGAAAAAAATCCTTTTTGGGATTCACATTGGCAAAATCAATTTACTCTTTTTTCCCAGGTGAAATCATGGTCAAATGTGCTCTGAGTAAAGATTAGTATGGAGAGAGTTCTAAATCCAAAGAATTTAATCTTTGAGGCAAAAAGAGTTACAGTTCCCAAAATTACTATTGATTAAAATCAATTTTGATAGATAACCAGGAGATCACCCAAATTGAATGTCATCCACTTTTGACTCTAGTGCGATCTTACGATTTTCAAAGCACCACCATGAATATGAATCTTGTTGATGATCCTACCCAAGTCCATATGTGCCATCTCCCAAAATCACTCGTTGCTTCCCAAGGTACCACCAAATTGGTTCATTGCTACTATCGAGGAGAGAATTGTGATCGACTAATTTGTCATTCCCCATTATTTTTTTTTATGAGCATTTAATTTTGGAGGTGAAATCCTCTATAAAAACTTGATGTAAGAAATGATGGACATTCTACTGAAAAACTCTTTGATTATAAGCTTCTGCATCAATTGAAAGATGTCCTACTCTGGTTCCTGGATAAGTTGTGTATGTGATTACTTTTTTTCTATCATTTTTGTTTCATTCATGCTTTTGTTAGATAGATTAAAAATGTGCAGTTGAATTTAATTTATGATGAAGAAATAAATGTTGAAATGCTAACTAAAAGTCATATTTACAATTTGTGATTGGTTCCAGTGTTATGTTTTTTGTTAAATACTGGTTAAAATTTAACTTTTTTATTTAGCTTCTAGTTCATACTCACTTTGTTTCTCTGGATTACAACCATATTTCCCATTTATTTCTATCAATTATTCTCCCTAAGCTTTATACTAATTTTATATTAGTAAGGGAACCAACCCTCTATGGATATTGGCTCGAAGGACATCTCTTTCCTCTGGCCTTTCAATGTTGGTCGAGTCTAGGGTGCATATTTTTACACTTAGGTAGATTCGTGACCAATAATGCTTTCAAAGAAGAGATCAATGCAACTTTTTCTTATTCAATATGAAAAATATCATTTATGAAAAGTATTTTATTCACCATTTGAGACTAGCATGGAGGTGATAGTGGAGGTGAGAATTCTCATCTCATTAATGTAAATGGGTCATGAAGAATAGATAAGAATGGATTGTCTAGATGTGTATTGATATTGTTCAAGAATGAAATTGTCATCTTTTATTTTGCATGCAAGCTACCAAATAGAATAAGAGTAATGCCATGAAATACAAAATAAATGATCAACATGCTATGTTGAGATGTCATCATATAGTGTGACAATCACTAGCTATCTAATGTCTTACATAGAAAAATTATAAGTCATCCACAAGTTAAAACAATCCAACAAGGGAGTAATCATGCTAAGAGGGTCATCTCATATGTCATTGAAGGATCACCACATAGAGAAATAGGGTCATCCAATGATTTGAAGTGAAGATAATGAATAATATTAGAGGGTCATATAAACTAATGAATGGGCCACTTAGCAAGATGTCAAGGCCCAAGCATCTAAGTTCATGAACATGAGGTTCTGAAGCTAACATCCAAAAACCTTGATATGTTTTTTGCATTGTTTTTGTTTGTCTGTAAAAGAGTTAAAGGTGTTTTTGAGATGCATTATTGAATAACACAAGCTTATACTGATATGGGGGGTGAACAGTATAGTGCCCACTTTTTACTTTCTTTTCAAACCAATATCAATTAATGTCCTTAATTGCAATAACCAAATATAGCAGTGTGCATTAATAACTTATATAGCAATAGTAAGTAAGAGCATAAGTCACCACACACAATTAAGACACAATATTTAATGTGGTTCCCCCAATGTGTGGTACTCCACAAGATAATCTCCTTATAATATTTCACATAGAAATAAGGATCCTTATCCAATACAATGATTACTTTGATCTGCTAAAAGCTAGGCAATCCACTGATCTGCTCAGGTAGGCAATATTGATCTACTCAGGTAGGCAATCTACTGATATGCTCAGCAAGGCAATCCAATGATCTGCTTAGATAGGCAATCCTGATCTGCTTAGGTAGGCAATCCTGATCTACTCAGGTAGGCAATCTACTAATTTTCTCCAGCAAGATCACCAAGAACTTGTCCAAATCTTCTTTAGCAAGCTCACCAAGAACTTGCCCAAAATTTTCTCTAGCAAGCTCACTAATAACTTGCCCAAAACTACTTCAGCAAGCTCACCAAGAACTTGCCCAAAATATGCTCTAGCAAGCTCACTAAGAACTTGCCCAAAACTGCTTCAACAAGCTCACCAAGAACTTGCCCAAATCTGCTCTAGCAAGCTCACTAAGAACTTGCCCAAAATTTGCTCAACAAGCTCACTAAGAACTTTCTCAAAATCTACTCAACAAGCTCACCAAGAACTTGCTCAAATCTGCTCAACAAACTCACTAAGAACTTGCTCAAAATCTGCTCAACAAACTCACCAAGAACTTGCCCAAAATCTGCTCAACAAGCTCACCAAAAACTTGCTCAAAATATGCTCAACAAGCTCACCAAGAACTTGCTCAAATCTGCTCAACAAGCTCACTAAGAACTTGCTAAAAAATCTAATCAACAAGCTCACCAAGAACTTGCTCAAAATTTTCTCAACAAGCTCACCAAGAACTTGCTCAAAATGTTGTCCTAAAACTATCCACAAATATATCCCAAAAGCCTTCTCAAATGCTCAACCATTCATGCTCAAGTAGCACTCCAATCTCATCCACAAATATATGAATGCAAGGCTCAATGATGAACTCAACAATGAATGGTAATGCAGTCTACAATGGATGACAGTAATTATCCACAATTATCTCAACTCAAATCAATCTCAACTCAACTCAAGTCTTATAGAAGCATAAAGAGAATTTTTAGAGACTCAATATGTTCTACTTTCAAAGCTCAATCTCAACTCAAATCATAATTATAGAATAGTTTCTTTCATGGAACTTGAACAATCACTTGACTAAGCTCAATCAACTCAACTCAACTAATCACCACAAGGGACAACTCTTTCTCACAAAACCCTATTCCAAGCATGTATCAACCAACTCAAATATTTCCAACAATGCTCAACCACAAATCTCACATAACAATGATACTCATGTTCTTTTCTAACTCAAGTTCTTTGCATAGCCAATGGGCTTCAACAACTATGCTTATAAAACATGGTTTAAACAAAACTTTCAAACCAGAAAATATTGAAGCATTCAACCAACCACTTTCAAAAAGGAAACCACAATCAATCCTTTTCTCTCCAATGATATTTTAGAAATCAACCACCATAACAAAGTCAATGGAGAATATTGCTCATACCTTTTTATGTCTTATTGAATGTCCACTAAATCTGCCACACTAGACAAAATTCTTTTTAAAATTTCAACAAGGGTTAGATATCATGATTAATATCACAACAATAATATCCAAATAACACCTTATCACTCCTACTCAATAAGATACAACATGTCCCCTCATGAAATAATTAATCACCTTTGAAAAAGAACAAAACAACCTTCACTTTTGAAACCCTTTACAAAAAAAAAAAAATATCCCTTTACATACACCTTATTTCTCCCTATAAGAAATTTAATAAAATAGCCCTCGAAATAAGCTTTCTAACAATATATAATATGATATACTTTCAAAAGGAGAAACACCAAAAATCTCTCTTTTTCTAAACATGCATCATAACCCTTATTCCTCCTAGGGAAACTTTAGAAAAATAAAATATATTAAAAAATGATTAACTTGCCTTTGCCCCTGATGGGATTCGATCTCGTGATGTCTCCTTGCTCAGTGCCTTAACCATAGTCAACCTACCATTGGGCCACATGCCCTCACGTGTCCAAAGGTACATGAACAAAAACTTATACTATAAACTTATGCACCCTTTGAAAAACTTAACAACGCTTCGAGCAATAGAGCAAATAACCACAGTGGGACTCAATCGCAGGACCTCATGTGTAAAACACAGAGCACGAACCGCTATGCCAAAGATGCCTATGCATCTTATTAAACTCCACGAACTATTTTTCAATAGACCAAAGTCACACTTCTCTCTCTTTTCACAATTCGTTCCCCAATCGAAGGCATTCAAAAAATAAGCACTGGGATCATAAAGTCTAAGATTTTGTTGGCATATATATATGCCTTTCCTCTTTATTTGTACATCGGTGCTATAAATTAATGTAGCATTTCCTCCTTTCTTTAGTCGGCGCTATAATTAATATATTTAATTTTAAAATTTTAATTTTAAATAATTTAAAATTTAAACTAAATATTTAAAATTAAATATCTCCATCACCGGGGCACCTTTTTCAATGAAACAAAAATCCAACCTGGGTTTTAAGAAAAACCCATTTCAAATATACCATCCATGGTTTTAAATAAAACCTTTTATTTTGCCTACATTGGTTTTCACAAAAACCCTGTATATATCCATGCTCTCCAAAATATCATAAATGCTTATTTATGAAATGCTTTGGCCATAAAAACTCAATGTGATCCATGTGACATCAATGACAACGTAAAATAACTCAAATTGCCAACAATATCCCCCTTTGTCATTTATGGCAACACCTCTAATGCAAATCACCACAATCACTGCAAAATCTATCTCTGAGAATCAAAGCTGCTCCTCTTGACTCAATACTCTCTATGGAGGCTGCTCCCCCTAACTCAATGCTCTCTTTGGATGCTTCTACCCTAAATCAATGCTCTCTCCCTTACTCAAATATCTCCCCATTTGACATCAATGGCAAAAGGGACACCTATGGGGCTAAAAGATATGATTCTTAAGCCTAGCCCTCTCACCACCTTCTCTCTTGAGGTGATTAATTTTGGGGTGGGAGTACTTTTACTCCCATATTACATTGTTTCTTTCCTCTGTCAACTTCATTCCATATTTTTTTGATATTCTTATCTTGATGAATTACTTGATCTTCTTGTCTTGAACCTGTTTGACCTTCTTGCCTTGAAACTACTTGACCTTCTTGTCTTAAACTTGTTTGGAATTGAGTCCTACACCATTTTGCAATATGTCCAAATTTATTAAAATTAAAACACTTAATTTTATTATTCCTTGGAGGTGCAAATGTCTTAGGATATCTTTTGGTGAAGCCATATCCTCTTCTGTCATGAATCCTACAATTCATTGCCTTGTGACCATACTCATTGCATGAGTAGAAATACCAATGGAAAAGTTGTCCTTTCCCATATTTTTGTTTTTTATATGACCTACACTGTGAAGCCATGTTCCCAAACCTATGATATGAAAAACATCTTCCATTGAAGAAACCTTGTCTAGACCCCATTGGTCTCTTAGTCTCTTCTTCATGTTTCCTGTTCCATCTGTTTCTTACTTGTGCATTGTTCTTATTCTTGTTGAACTTTCTATTATCCAAATTATCCTTAGAAGTCTCATGCTCTAATATTTCACACTCTATATCTTTTATCTTTAATTTTTTGGCCATACCTTCTTCAATTTTCCTTGTCTCTTCAACTTTGATTTTGAAGTTGGTGAGTTCCGATAAAAACCTTGCTTTTGCTTTTTCATATTCTTTAGCTTGAACCCTTAATCCTGAGTTATCCCTTTTTAATTCTTCAAGATTAACCATAAGCCTTTCACATTCTATCTCTTTTACCTTTGATTGTTCAACCGTACCTTTTTGAACTCTTCTTGTCTTTTCAACCTTATCTCTCAAGTCAGATATATATTATAGAATCTTTGTCTTACATTTCTCATATTCTTGTATTTGAGCCTTCAATTATAAATTTTCTCTTTTCAATTGAAAAATTTCCTTAAGAGTGGCTTCCTCATTTTATTTATCTGAATCTTCCTCTTCTTAAACATCACTATTGTTTGAATTATCACTAGAACTGCTGCTAGAACTATTACTAGAACTGTTGCTTTCTTTTTCCACAAATAAAATTTTCTTGTTGCAATTGTTGTAGTACGTGCAATCATCATCTAAATTCCCAAAGTCTCTGCATATGAAGAATTTTAGTATTCTTAGACCCTTCTTGTACATGTTTTCTTGCTCAATGGCTATAGCAAGCTCTTCATGTCATTCTTCAATAGATATATCTGCTTCTTTAACTTCAATACCTAGGAATAGGTGTTCTATTTGGAGTGGAAGTTCTTATTCTACTTATTTTATCCCATATAAAAACCCTTCTTCGTATTCACTGTCACTAAGATCATTATCATATTCTATAGCAAATAAACTCTCATGATTTCTTTGGCCATGCCTGTTTCCTTGATGTGTCATTTCATCTTCACTATCATTGAAACCATTGCAATATCCTGATCTATGATCTTTTTGACCATACACAGCACTATTTTCTTTCACCTTTTATTCTAAGGAATAGATGTTCTTCCTCTTCATCATCTGACTTGTCTCTATCACTATGATCTGAGCTATCACTTTCTTCTACAATGTAGTAAATTTTCTTTATCTTACGAAAACTTTTCTTCTTCTCATACTTGTTTTGGTTGAATGTGTCATCTTTGGCATGCTTATACTTTCCATATTTTTTCTTCTATGATCCTGTTTTTCATCATCACTATTTTCTTTATATGGAAACTTGTGTGCATAGTGACCAAAATCACCACACTTGTAGCATTTGACTTTCTTCATATCCCTGTAATTTCTTAAGTCCTTTTTCTTTTTTATGAAGTTAGCTTCCTCATCATTATCTGAATCTCTATTTATCTCTGGAACTTTTACTTTATTTTTCTCTAAAACCTTATTGCAAACTCTTTTATTGGAACCTAATGCTTACTCACTCTCATCTCATAAGCTGTGAGAGTTCCTTGTAGTTCTTCCATTGTTAGCTTATTGATATCCATTGTTTCTTCTATTGCTGAAACCTTTGCATCATACTTCATGGGAAGTGATCTCAAAACCTTTTGAGTAACTTCTGATTATTTCATCTCAAATCCTAGGCCTCTCATGGTGTTAGTAATCTCATCAAATCAAAGTAAAAACTTTACAATATCTTTAGAATCTTCCATTTTCAATTCCTCAAATCTTTTTCTATGAGTTTGTAGTTTTGCCAACTTTACCTTTGAATCTCCTTCATAAGTATTCTGCAACTTGGTCCACATTTCATTAGCTTAATTACATACCATGACCTTTGCAAACTCTATCTCATGTAGCCCACTCAAAATACAATTCATTACCCTTGCATTGATCTCAACCAATCTCCTGATAGTCTTATCTGCCTCAGGATCACCTTCAACTTTATATTATTTTTCAACCATCTGCCATACCTCATATTCTTGTGATATCAAGTAGTTCTTCATTCTCATGCTCTAAAAAGCATAATTTTTATCGTCAAATAGTGGAGTCTTATTTGTAGATAATCCATTCTGTGAAGTCATCTATGTTCTTGTAGAATCTACCCTCAAGATATTAGCCTTTCCGAAGGAACATGCTCTGATACCAATTGAAGAACACAAGCTTATACTAAGAGGGAGGGATGAATAGTATAGCGCCCATTTTTTACTTTCTTTCCAAACCAATATCAATTAATTTCCTTAATTGCAATAACCAAATATAGCAGTGTGCATTAATAACTTAGATAGCAATAGTAAGCAAGAGCACAAGTCACCACACACAATTGAGACACAATATTTAACGTGGTTCCCCCAATGTGGGGTACTCCATAAGATAATCTCCTTATAATATTTCACACAAAAATAAGGATCCTTATCCAATACAATGATTACTTTGATCTGCTCAAAGCTAGGCAATCCACTGATCTAATCAAGTAGGCAATCTTGATCTGCCTAGGTAGGTAATCTAATGATTTGATCAAAAAGGTAATCCACTGATCTGCTCAGTTAGGCAATCCTGATTTGTTCAGGTAGGTAATCCTGATCTGCTTAGGTAGGCAATCTACTGATCTACTTTAGCAAGCTCACCAAGAATTTTTCCAAATCCGCTTTAGCAAGCTCACCAAGAACTTGCCCAAAATATGCTCTAGCAATATCACTAAGAAATTGCCCAAAAATGCTTTAGAAAACTCACCAAGAACTTGCCCAAAATTTGCTCTAGCAAGCTCACTAAGAACTTGCCCAAAACTGCTTCAGCAAGCTCACCAAGAACTTGCCCAAAATCTGCTCTAGCAAGCTCACTAAGAACTTAACCAAAATTTTCTCAATAATATCACTAAGAACTTGCTCAAAATCTTCTCAACAAGATCACCAAGAACTTGATCAAATATGCTCAACAAGCTCACTAAGAACTTGCTCAAAATATTCTCAACAAACTCACTAAGAACTTGCTCAAAATCTGCTCAACAAGCTCACCAAGAACTTGCTCAAAATCTATTCAACAAGCTCACCAAGAACTTTCTCAAATCTGCTCAACAAGCTCACTAAGAACTTGTTCAAAATATGCTCAACAAGCTCACCAAGAACTTGCTCAAAATCTACTCAAAAAGCTCACCAAGAACTTGTTCAAAATGATGTCCCAAAACTATCCACAAATATGTCCCAAAATCCTTCTCAAAGACTCGACCAATCATGCTCGAGTAGCACTCCAATCTCATCCATAAATCTATGAATGCAAGGCTCAATTATAAACTCAACAATGAATGGAAATGCACTCTACAATGGATGACAACAATGATCCACAATGATCTCAACTCAACTCAAGTCTTATAGAAGCATAAAGAGAATTGTTAGAGACTCAATATGTTCTACTCTCAAAGCTCAATCTCAACTCAAATCATAATTATAGAATAGTTTGTTTCATGGAACTTGAACAATCACATCACTCAATCACTTGACTAGGCTCAATCAACTCAACTCAACTAATCACCATAAGGGACAACTCTTTCTCACAAAAACCTATTCCAAGCATGTATCAACCAACTCAAATTTTTCCAGTAATGCTCAACCACAAATCTCACATAACAATGATACTCATGTTCTTTTCTAACTCAAGTTCTTTGCATAACCAATGGGCTTCAACAACTAAGCTTATAAAACATGGTTTAAACACAACTCTCAAACGAGAAAACCTTGAAGCATTCAACCAACCACTTTCGAAAAGGAAACCACAATCAATCCTTTTCCCTCCAATGATATTTCAGAAATCAACCACCATAACAAAGTCAATGGAGAATATTGTTCATACCTTTTGATGCCTTATTGAATGGCCACTAAATTTGCCACACTCAACAAACTTATTTTTCAACTTTCAACAAGGGTTAGATATCATTATTAATATCACAACAATAATATCCAAATAACACCTTATCACTCCTACTCAATAAGATACAACATGTCCCCTCATGAAAGAATTAATCACCTTTGAAAAGAACAAAACAACCTTCACTTTTGAAACCCTTTACAAAAATAAAAATATCTCTTTACATACACCTTATTTCTCCCTCTAAGAAAGTTAATCAAATAGCCCTTGAAATAATCTTTCCAACGATATATAATATGATATAATTTCAAAAGGAGAAACATCAGAAATCTCTCTTTTTCTAAACATGCATCACAACCCTTATTCCTCCTAGGGCAACTTTAGAAAAATAAAATATATTAAAAAATGATTAACTTGCCTCTGTCCCTGACGGGATTCAATCTCATGACGTCTCCTTGCTCAGTGCCTTAACCACAACCAACCTGTCATTGGGCCACACACCCTCACTTGTCCAAAGGGACACGAACAAAAACCTATACTATAAACTTTTGCACCCTTCGCAAAACTTAACAGTGCTTCAATCACTTCAACAAAGCAAATAACCACGGCGAGACTCGATCGCAGGACCTCTTGTGTAACACACAATGCATGAATCGCTAGGCCAAAGATGCCTATGTGTATTATTAAACTCCGCGAACAATTTTTCAATAGACCAAAGTCACACTTCTCTCTCTTTTCGCAATTCGTTCCCCAATCGAAGGCATTCGAAAAATAAGCATTGGGATCATAAAGTCTAAGCTTTTTTTGGCATATATATATATGCCTTTCCTCTTTCTTTAGACTTCGGCGCTATAAATTTATTTAGTATTTCCTCCTTTCTTTATTCGGCACTATAATTAATATAGTTAATTTTAAAATTTTAATTTTAATTTTAAAGAATTTAAAGTTTAAACTAAATATTTAAAATTAAATATCTCAATCACCGGGGCACATTTTTCGATGAAACAAAAAGCCAACCTGGGTTTTAAGAAAAACCCATTTCAAATCTGTCATCCATGGTTTTAAATAAAATATTTTATTTTTTCTGCCTTGGTTTTCACAAAAACCCTATATATATCCATGCTCTCCAAAATATCATAAATGCTTATTTATGAAATGCTTTGGCCACCAAAACTCAATGTGATCCATGTGACATCAATGACAACATAAAATAACTCAAATTTCCAACAATTATTGCTAAACATAATACATTATTTGTGATATATGTTTGTAGGTAAAAAACATTTGAGGCGCCACATGCAATGTTGCCAGACATTTAATGGCTATTGTATACATTTGTATTGGAGATGAGATATTTTTAAACTAGGACCTATGATATTTTTGAGTTTAGAATTTGAGGTTTGTTAATATATAGGGGCTATGAGAGGCATTATGGTGGTTGTGTGTCTATTTGATAGATATTTAAGTATGGTAAAGTAACAAAAACTTTTTGGGACTTAATTTTGAAACCCTAAGTCAACCATTTCAAAGTTCTTATACTTGAATCAAGGAGGACTCTAATTTTCCATGATTGTCAGAATTATTAGTGTCTAGTGTCAACCAAGATATGGAATAGCATCATATTTTATTAGAAAAAAAATTACAATTGGACAAGCCATGGCCTAGGTGCTTTAATTTGATAAGACACTCCTTGTAGACACACATGAAACATGTGTTGTTGAATGTTGGTGGAATAGTGGAACAAAGAAATGTTAAAATTATACTCTACTTCATGGATAAGGATAACATTGTATGATGTATTGGATAGGCCTCAGGGAATTTTACTGTATAATGTGCTAATTTATTGTAACATTTATTATATAAGCCCTATGGGTGACAGTTAACCTTGTGATAGTTAAACCCACTTTTTAACTTGTAATTAACCTTAAGCCCTCTTGTTATATTGGATTAGGTTAAAATTTATTATGTAGTTGGGATTTTGGTATTGGTATAAATACCCCCTTCCACTCCTAATTTTTTTATCAAAGTGTTGTGTAATTTTATTTACAAATAATAGTGAATAGTTGTGGTGCTCATAGGCACCCCTAATATTTGTGTATTTTTTCTTTCATTTGTCTCTTTAGACTTTCTATATAGTATTTGAGTGGATGGAATACTTATATTTATTTGTGGAAGATATTATAATTCCAACATAGCATCAAAGAGGGTATGGAGCTACCTCACTTGGTCATGTAGAATTGTTCTTCAAAACCTTTGATATCTCTTTCAAATTTTTAGACAAAGAAGTAAAAAGATATTATCGTATTTCTTCCTTCATCCAATTATTCAAATGCAATGAAGGTCTTTGTATTCATTAATTTTTTAGAGTCAAATTTAGAATATTCATCTTTGATTGTTGAATGTTATTCACCTAGATTTGTTGCTTTAAGGATAAAAATGACACACAAAATTTTGAATTTGGCACAACTCCCACACATAGGATTTGGCTTGACACCAAAGCAAATCCAAGCATGCAATGGATTATTTTATGGATAGAGGGTGCACTTCGATGCAAAACATAGAGTGACCATTTTAGCCAATGGAGCATTGTTTAAAATACTTAAGGGAGTCACTAGGGTTTGAGTTGTAGTAGACATCATTTTGCTATGAGCAAGCATGGCATTTGGTAGATATACTAGAGGTATATGGAACTATGTTGAGGCTACTTCTTATTCCTCATCCAAATATTTGATGTGATGGTTTTGACCATGGCCTACAAACAATGGGTTGTGCATTTAATTTTGGACCTATGCCTTCTTTACGATTAATAAAATAATATATTCCTTCTATGATTATGGCTTCCTTTAAGTCATCATTTTGCATGATGGTGAACTAGATAGCAAGGATGTTTTGGAAAGGAGATTGTGAATTTTTGAATATTTTGCCTGGTTTTTTGTCTAGTGTACTAGGGTTTATTGATTAGAAGGATTTGGGAGGAATAGAATTGAACCCCTTCCACCTTCCAAATGCATGATGACCACACTAGTTAGTGCATAATGTTTAAAATTTGTGAGGCTAAGGTTCAAGACTCAAGATATCATTTAGAATTTTTGCTATGTGAAGGATTTTACCACTAGCCAAGGTGGCACTTTGATGTGGCACATAGAAGAATATTTATGTATATATTAGACTCCAACCAATTAGATATCTCCATGTATCATAGTTGTAGTGGTTTAAGAGCATCAATATAGTGAAAACTAAGTTGAAGACACCAATAAATCATGAAACTCCAAGTGGCAATAGACCATTGGATCTCATTTTTTTAAGGTTTGGAGCTTTAATTTTTTTGTTAGGGCTACTATGGTAAAAATTTTAGAAGCCCTAAGTTTTGCATATGGAAGTGTTTTGAGCTCATGTTTTGAAAATTATATGATTCTTCAAGCTATATTCATTGGTGACATTAGTTTATGAAACTATTCTTATGTTTGGGATCAAATCGTGTGGAATGATCCTCAAGTTCTATTGCCCTAATTTGAAAGGATGGATTTAATTTTTCCATGTAATCATAATGATTGGACTAAATTTTTGGGAGATATAGATGGATTTGTGATAGTTGTAGCAGAATTTGATTCTTTTAGAGGCTTGTAGGAAAAGGATTCAAGATGTGCTTTAGTCAATCCCTCTTCCTCCTTTGGGTTATTGATTCAACTTATTCATGAAGATCTAATCTTTCATGATCTCTTTTTTCTTCTATTTCTTGTCCAAGTACTCTTGGAATTTTTTTACAACTCTTCTTTTAAGAAGGTTCATGCAAAGCCTCTTTTGTTGACTAAAATCAAGTGTCCCAAGGGCAAGAGGAAGTATTAAAAAGGGTGATGTATTTTGTAATAGGAAAAGTTGTGCCTTTAAGATATACCTTGTGTTATAATGGAATATTGAAGGATATGATCGTTAAAGGAGGTGGAGACTTGACTTATCTTCTTCATTTAAATTCCTAGTGGAAGTATTTTTTGGATGTGTGTAAGAGTATCTTATAGTGGCAATGGTGACCATGGTTTAGTCTAAGGGGAAAAAAGCAAGAAATATTTTTGTAGCAACAAAATTTAGATGATATGAGGGATGTAGATGAGTCTACATCAAAATATGAAGACCTACTAGAGCATCCATTATTGGGGGAGCTATCATTATTCCTAATGTCTTCTCTCCTTGGCCCCTAAATTTAGATTATGGGGTGTTGAAATTGTAATAATATTCACAACCAAGGTCGACATTATATGATGTACTAGATAGGTCTAAGGAAATTTTGTTTTACAATGTATTAATTTCTTGTAATATTTTATTATGTAATCCCTATTACATGTGGTTAACCCCACTTTATTGTAATATTTTATTATGTAATTAGGATTTTGACTTGTCCTAATAATTTTATGGTATTTTCTTCTTAATTGTAGAGGTATTAACATCTAACACTACATTTTATCTACCACTTTTCTTATTTTTAATGGTGCATGGTACTTCAAGAGAGTCTTCAAAATTTCATGAGGTACGTACCTTAGGTTTAGTAGGAATGTTCATCCCTAAATCAAGATCATACTAAGTAGACGGTTCCTTGTTAATATTCTGATCTTGTTGTACCATGTCCTCTAAGCTCATATCTTCTTTTTCTTCATAGGCTACAAGCTTAAAAGAATTGGTATTTCTTCCAATATCCTTACTTACTGGTCTCCATTGTTTATTTACTTTCATCTATCTAGATCTATTTTTTGGAAATTGAAAATCATCCTCATCCATATCCATTTGTAAGCTTCTCTTGTAGTTTTCTACATATGTTTCTACGAATTCTTCTTAGGGCATGATATCTCAATATGCCTTACCTCATTACATCTTATACATCTAAAAGATATGTTTCATTATCCATGGTTTGGATCCACAACTTACCCTCATACTTAAGAATGATTGATTTTGGTAAAGGTTTACTAATAATTATGACCAATATCTAGGCATAAATAGCCAAGACTCTACCTTTTGTAGTTTTTGAAATCTTAAGGAATTATTCCAAAGTGTTTCCTATTGCCTTGAAGATATCCATTTCCTAAAATTTAATGGGAAACCCATATATCTTGACACATACTGGTGCTAGGGATAGATTTGTGTTTTCAAGTGCAAAGCCTTCATACCAATGGGTAAGGAAGAGTCTTGCTCTTCCCATAAACCAAGGACCTCCTTTTAGGATTCTATCTCTTTCCTCCTTGGAATAGAAAATGGCTAGGAAGAAACCTTTGAAAATAAAGGATAGACTCACTCCTAGAGACTTCCATCTTCTATCAATCTATTTTCTCAAAGCTAAAGCCCCTAGCCAAGACCCATTAAATTTACCAATGACTATCTTATATTTGAGCAACAAGGATCATTGCTCTGTGAGGTGCTTACTAACCTCTACTACTAGGTATGATTCTATGTATTTAGCCATAAATCAAACCATTGAAAGGAAACTATAACTTTATATCTACTAAAATTTACTAGTATATCATATAGCAATCATATTTTTCGAAAATAAACCTATAATAATTTGCATGTAGAACTTCTGAGATAATGAAGGGTAAATGCAACTTAGTTGAAATTTTTTATGCCTAGACAGAATGTCCCACCTTATTGATTCCCTAGCTCTCCATCGCCCCTCCCATCATCTAAATATTGGCTGACAAATATCTACAATTTTATTTTTCGTGACTTGAAAAATCATCATTGTCCATATTTCAGATGCTAACTTCACAAGGTTGTATCTCCCTCAACACTGCTTGGATTCCTCCATATGACCACTTATTTTAAAGCTCTTCAAATTCCACAAATTGGTCCAAGAATAAACGAAATAGGATAACACATCACCAAGATATGGTTCCTCAAAGATGAGACATTTTTTTCTAGAAAAAATTGCTCTAACGCTACTCTTGTTTCAAACGGTTGTCTTTACATGCTTGTGCTTGACAATATAATCTAATTAATCTTTATTATTTTACTTAGTTTTTATATTTTCATATAAGCATTTTATATGTGCCAAATAAATTGTCTACATATTAATACTTACAACTAGTTTTAATATATAAACTAAAAATAATTAATGATATACAAATTAAAACAATAGTTTATGAATGGAAATATCGATACTCATCTTGGTGAAATTTAAATTTTAGAAGGCAACTAGTCAAGTGAGATTTTATCTCTCAATAAAATGGTATGTAGGAACTATTGAAGAAACATAGCATTTTGAGGAAGATCAAGAATATATTTGATAGAAAATAAAATAAAAAATATCTTTAGCGAAAAGGCAAGCTGGGATATGGTTTTAATTAACTTAAAAGAAAATGTAACATTTTGGTATTTTGATGGAAGTGGCCCCAATAGAAGACACATATTTTATTAAAAAAATATGATAGTTTATGGAATGGCATAAAATCGAGCAATTAGACATATAAAATTTTATAGTGGAACCAAAGTCCAACTCTTGCTAGACAATACATACCTAAATATCAAAGTATTTTTGTATGAATACCACTATGTTATTCATTGAAATGCCATAAGGTCATGATGTAATATAGGTTATGTTCATTGCAATCCCATATAACCAATATAAAAATAATAGGAGTTGAATCAAATGATCAAATCAACTCGTCTTTTATGGAAAAAGTTGGTATAGATTTCTAAAGTATATGAGCAGTGGGTGCTTGACCTCTAAGTAAATTATATTTTATTCATTATAAACTAAAATAAGTAGTTTTTCATGAAAATGTATAATTTAAATAAAATTATGCAAATAGTAATATTTTAATAATAATGTTATTTAGATTGATATATGTTTATTACATCAAGAACATTACATATAATAATATAATTTATAAAAATAATATTCAGATGGTTTGAGGTAAATAATGGTGAGCAAGGAGTTCCACTCTATAAACCAAGGTTCCATTCCTATGAATGATACCTCATAGAGCCATAAGCGCATGGGATTGAAATGGTCCTATTTATATTACATCATGATCACATTACCCTAACTATCTTAGTATAACAAAAAACATATGTATTATCATGACATCCATAGAAATTGAACGTTCATAGTAGTTAGATTTTAACCCAATGGGCATTGGAAAGGACTAATTTCAAGTATTATCTACTCCATGATTTTCAGAAAATCAGACCATTTTGTCTAATGGGTTTGGAGCAAGGATGAGTTTTACACTATAATATAAGGTTTCAATTCCACAAGTGGTACATCTTATAAATCCATGAAGGCACTTGTAGGTAAGGGTCACACCTTTGGCAATGCAAGGACCATTAATTTTTCAAAATTTTATTACAAATCTAAACCAACCCTCGTGTTCTCTATGAACTTCTCCCTAATATTATTCTTGAGATTTCATAAATTCTATCAAGCTAAGCTTGAGTAGCTAAAGTAGTATCCCATAAATAAAGCTCAAATTCAACTCTTAGTCCTTATATCAAGGACTAATATTTATGTGTCATGAGTGCTTGAACCTCAAGTGATTTTTCTCAACCTAAATGTAAATAAAAATCCATGACAACTCATTCAAATATGTATAAAAAATTACATGTTGATAGCAAAATATTTTCCATCCTTTCACTATTAAAATATGTTATAATAAAAAACTACCTTGCAAATAAAATGAAGATGAGTCCTTAGGTTTTGATAATTTAATAGTAAATATTCTCCTTTATTTTATAAGATTACTAATGATACTATTAACTAAAAACATGGATTTATATTTTAAGCAAGAGGTTGGTTGAAGGCTTTATGGTCATTTGGATCATTCATGAATTAATATTAGTCTTTTATTTATTCATCTTAATGTCTAACATATTTGTCCATGTTTGTGTTTTCCATATTATTTGATTGAAAAGAATGTAAAATCATATATATAATCAATTAAAGATTGACATGAGCCTCTCTCCATCATTATTCGATTGAAAATAATGTACAATCATTTATATAATCAATTCAAAGATTGACATGAGGCTCTCTTCATCATTATAACTTTTTATATCAATGAGATGAAATATTTTGGAATTCTCAATAATATTAATTATTATATTTGATTAAAGGATTTGTTTAAACTTTATGACTCAATATTGCTTTAATAGTTAAAATTGCATCCTATAATTCCTTAAAATGATTAACGTGTTTACAACCTACATATAATGTGATCTTGACCTTTATCACTTACATAGTAAGAATATTATATGTTTTCTATAAGTTTGTATGGGTGGCAATCACAAATGTTACATATTCACAATTCAAATATAGGGTATTTAGTGTGGACCTCTAATGTTGGAATATACAAATGTGAAGGTGCATAGCTACTCAATGTGCTAGGATATAGGGAGGTGGGGATATATGTCAAGAACACCTATGTTTGCAAAACTCACTTAATGCATCAATGATTCATTTGGTATACCATAGGGTAACTTATTTAAGGTGTGGCACATCCAACCAAGCACTCAACACAATATTTATCCTCTTGTGAGCCGTAAATAAATACATGCACCTAGAGAACACTAGTTATGTATAACATTGTGTGTATTCCTTCATGCGTAAGTGAAATAAAAAGATTTGAAAAAAAAAAAGTTAAGAGAAATTTTTCTTTGGCTTTAAGTCTATAGAGAAAACTGCTAGGAATAAATGACAAACGAGAAAGGACTAGTTGAAGGTAACTATTTTTTTAAAATAAAAGTAGGGTTTTGAAATGGTTGCCCTTTCCCTTTTACATCGACTTAATCACATTAATTTATGTGGTGTCACCGAGATTGAACCTTGGTGTGGGCTACATCAACTATTTGTCCCATTGTTGAACCAAGGACCCGTTGGCAGTTGAAGGTAACTATTAACATAAAGGATAGCCAAATGATTGAAGAAAAAAAAGTTACCAAATAAAAGGCTAAAAATGACCGTCCTATGTGTGATATGACTAATATCATTATTATTTTTTGCATTGATACCATTTAGAAGAGGAATTCAATTATCAAGGGTATTATAAGTAATCCCTAACAATGGATCAGTTGTCACATTCACACTAGTTGATCTCCCCTTAGGAGTATGCAATAATAGTAAAATTAAGAGACTTCAAACTATGCTTCTTCATTTAATTTTAAAAATAGACTTTACCCTTAGCCTTCCACAAATGTTCAATCAGTTCTCTTATTTTTTATCATTCTTGTTATGTGCCATCTTTCTGAGGTATTTTATGATCAATTTTTCCTAATTTTCTATAATAAATCCACTAGAATAATAGATTTTATTGCAAGGGAATTGCTTGTATAAGCTATATGAAGAAATGTTACCACTTCTGCTCAGCGATTAAGCTCAACCATCATTAAGCTTAGCTAATTGTAGATGCAAATGAAGATACCCATGGTCATGGGTTTGTTGACCTCATGTATATCTCTCATAGGTATGGATCACAAGTCATTTAAACTCTCTCTTAGATGGAATTTTTGCGTCCAAATTATGATATTATGTTGAGTAGGTTAAATATGATCATATAGTTGGTTGGAGTCAATAATTAGTCACCTTATATCTCAAATGAATACTAGTAATAAATGTTGAGAGTTAACTTGATAGGTATTCACAATTGCTATAATAATTCTCAAAACACATGGAGGAAGTGACTCTCTGGTAGGGTGAAAGGAATAAATTCAAGGTCTCATGCAAGGGCTATGGATTGTGATTTAGCTAGTCATCAAGTCCCATGATATGAAAAATCAAGTTTCTAGAGGAAACAGTAGAATCTCTCCAAAATGAGGAGCACCAAAAAATAGGTAGGAAACCTTCAATCGAGGGGGGGGAAGGGTCGAAGATCTTCTATGTAGTTTCAAGATTATTTGAATCATGATAGCAGGTAAAATTTTATAAAGATGTGAGACCAAAATTCTGCTAAAAATATCCTCAAACTTCTCTGCTATTATCCACTCAATATTGTAAGCCATCTTGTGGCATAAGACCCTGCTCTAACAAAGCATTGAGGAAAGCAAAGATGGAATGACTATAGAATGACTATGAAGTTGATGGAATGAATGCATAATATATATATGAGTTTAAATGTGAAACTTCTATAGATTTTGACTAAAAAAGAGTATGATTCATGTCGAAAAAATCATCAAAACTATAAGTTTATAAAAAAAAATTAGGATATGTTTTTCCTTCCTCAATGTCCTTGAATTAGAAGTTGAAGGATGAATAAATATATCATCATGTATGTCATCTCCTAATGTTTTTATTGTGTCGCCCTCCAATTTTGAGCTATCTTTGTTAGTAAGCATGAGCTCCATAACCTCAACAATGTAATGATAAAATATACCAATGTCACCTAAGTTGATTGAATCATGAGACTCGTCTTATTATTTAATACAAAGTTGAAGATTGTATTGCACAACGACAAGATCATTGAGGCACTCCTTGCTCAACTTGTGCTTCTTGGTGTGTATGCTCCCAAAACCCTAAAAGGCTAGAACAATATACAGATGGCTAGCCATTGATAATTTGGTGTTCAAGTATCGAATCTTTCCACCATAAATTTGCAAACAAAACATTTTATAACTTTGTGAGTAGACTACAATTGCATTTCTAAGAAGAATTGAAAAAAAAAGAATACTATGATTAAAGGATTCAAGTTTTTTGACCTGTTCATTGGGTCATCCTCACATAAATACATAAATATGAAGAAAAAAGCCTCTCTTCTCCATCCTTGTAAACTTGCAACGTATCCATGATTTTTCTCAGAGGGATTCATTAGGTGAGGCTTGCTATAACCTCCTTGTCAGCCTTTAGTGAATCTGAATTTAAAATTAAAAAAAAGGAGGGTTTAAGTAGTACCTCATTACATGTATTCATTAACAAAGTTCTTTACTCCATCCAATTGATTATATGCCAAGTGGGTTCATATATTCGTTGATTACCTTGTAATAGTACTCAATGATCCTTGGCCCTAACCATAGCCTCTTAGAGATAAGCAACTGGCATTTAATTACATCAACAAGATATAAAACCTTCACCATGTTTTTGTCAACTAAAATATTTTGAAATCTATTACCTTGTATGTTTGTAAGTTAGTTTGATGTTAAGGATATCTATGATGTCCCTCCAAAGCACATCATCAAAATGTATTTTGATGATCACCTTCCCTTCCTCCCTCTTAGAAAATAAAGACTCGCCACTATTCACTAATAAATATCATCTTGAGAGACACTTGTGATGTAATGCTATTCATTACAATAAGGTTGTGGCAAGTTATGTCACTTCAAATCATACAAGTTTCTTCCATTAAGTGTGCTCCTTCATCAAGCTAAGCACCTCTATGTAATTATAATCAAATTTCATGATGTTTCTTGCATATTAACCACATTTTCACCCATTCAATTCTTCCAATGTCCTCAAGAATGAGATGGATGCAACAAGCACACAATATATCCAAAAAATGGTAGGGCGCCTCACTTAAAGAAATCTATTTATTGATATATATATGTGTGTGTTTGTGTTTGCATTGTCAACCGTCACTTGGTGATGTCCATTTCTAGCACCACCTCTTGTAACAAATTATGTAAAGGTTATGCATTCTTCACTTTACAAGAGGCATCAAAGGACTTCAAAAACACCAATGAGCAACTAGAAATTTTGTCGATGTTCAATTCCCAGGTGTTGATTCACCTATTAGACAAAATAGTATAGCCCTTTCTATGCCATATTTTCTTCCATTTGTCTACTTGTCCAACATATTTTTAACAACTACCTCTAGCAAGAGCCCATTGAAATCATGAGGAGATGATATTATAAGCCCTCTACCAGCATCAATTAATGTATTTGACAATGCCTCCTACTATGAGCATTTTGCCACATTGAATATTATCTAAAATTAGCTACAACCATCTCGCTTCATGGTGCTTCTCCCAGTTCTAAGTAGTTCTTTCTAATGAAGGTTGTGCATCAGAAGTATTGCGACCAACAAATAAGCCCTACAAATCAAATTGGCTTGTTTCACTTTTTGTAGATAAAGAAAGTCAATTTGATGCAGTAACACACTCAACACCTTCCCAAGAAAACTCAAATCAAACTAATATTTCCTTTTTCAACAATCTGGCAATTAACAACCGTTCATTATATGGTACTCCTTCCCAAAAATTCTAGTCATTCAAACCAACAATCGTACAATCAAATGGGCAACCGTTCAATTCAGTAATCATACAATAGATTTTACAATTGTTCAACTCAACAATTGTACAACTTGACAACCGTACAATATAGGTAGCAACCATACAACCCAGGCAAACTTTCAATCCAGGCAACCATACGATCCAAGTAATTGTACAACAGTTGGGCAACCGTATGATCCAAACAACCATACAATAGTTGGGCAATCGTTCAATCCACGCAACTGTACAATCTTGTGACTCAACCATTCACTTGTACAATCAATTCTTAGTTGGTACAGTTTTTATCATACAATTGTATGATTCCAATCCTAACCCTAATTGTATGTTTCTCTTTCAAGCAATTGTACGGTTTCATTTTTGTATGGCAGGTTTTGCTGCACTCCAGATTAATATTTTATGTTGCTTTCACTCCATTCTCTTACACCATTCAAATGTAATCTTTCCCTTTTGTCGTTCGTTTAATACAGCTCCCAGTGACTCACAATCGTACGGTACGCTTCCCGCACACAATGCCAATCGAAATTGAATCTTGGTATTTCAATGGTGAGATAATAATTATTTTATAACTTATTCCACCCAATCTCCTTCATTCCCAATCTCACTCCAAAGTAAGCATCGACCCCTCCTCATGTTATAAAATCTCTTACACTACGGTTTGAAAGTGAATTCTCAATTCCTTAATCACATTCGGTATATCGAACGGTATTCTTACCCACGAGAATGTATTTCAATGGCTCGGCTACCCTTTATTGGTGGTATTTGTCTTCACTGTGATTTGCCTTCCTCTCATTCGAATGGCCTCTCAGATTCCAACATCAACACCACAGTTTTTCTTTGCCAGACTACAATGTACCAAAAGATTCTCAATATGTAATTCACAACAAGTCTCACAAGAGTTAATTGATAAAATATCGTTTATTTATTTTATTGGAATTACAAAGCCAAGTTGAGACCTCCGTTTCATCTCTTCACCAGCCCCCTCTTAGACAAAAACATGCAATTTATAATTTCTAAAAACAGTTCATAACAAACGAACCGTTGGCTTTTCACTTCCACAACTGTTCAACTTCCAAATGTTATCAGGATGCTCCTGCATCACAATTCCATGGCCAAGGACAAAAGTGTCTATCTAATCCAAGAGGAATGTGTAACTGCCACAATTGTTTCCCTTGTCCTCTTTCTTTCTATCTTATTCTCCTCATAGCCAACAATAATGGATTTTATCTCTCTCAACACTTCATCCTCCACAATGTCACAAAACTTGCACATTTCAGTGAAGGATTCAAACAAGCTGGTGTTTGAGAATAATTGCATAGGATTCAAACAAGCTGGTGTTTGAGAATAATTGCATATTATTATCCCTTTAATTAGAATCGGTTTGCAATGCTTCCAAGCAGGATCTTGCCACCATGCATAGTACCCTAGTCCTCCCTTAAATATAAGTTAAGGATAAAAAAGGAAAAGAAAGACCCTTGCATTTACTTTAAAAAACACAAACGCCCCTCAAAATCAAACCCAAAACAATGAGAAATCCTTGAATTCAATCAAATCCGATACTTGCCATGTCAATCTCGATCAAATGCACATGAAACAGTTTTCAGCGGGCAGAAGAGGCAAAACAAAAGCAAAAAAATCACAGTTTATTTACCCCTCTTCCAATTCTACTTTGGGGCCGACTACTAAACCCTCATCCCACTCATTATTATAATATACTATAATAATATAATCAATCTTGGGTTATGTGTGGCCCATGCCAACCATCCATAATACCCTTGTATAATATAATATCATATCCCCATATACCTATCCCTAGGTACCATAGCATGATGGTATAAAGCCTCTTTAAGTTTTCCACGATTTGTTGTTCATGCTAAGATTAAACAAAAGTAATTGCAGTATATAAGTGACAAAAAAGCCTGTACTTCAAAATATAGATTCTTGTTTTCAAAAAATATTTTTATAAATTCTTAAATATTTGTTTCAGATTTTGCATTTTACTTTTATATGTATCATTTTTTTCCATACTCAAAACATATATTGTTGTTTTCAAATAAAATTTTTATGGAATTTTATTATTTTAATATTTTGTTTCAGATTTTGCATTTTAGTTACTTCTGTTTCATTGTTTTTCCATACTTTTGCACACCTCAGTATTTTTTAATATTGATGCATACTGTGAAACATCTAACCTCTGTCTATTTTCCTGGCCTAGTAATGCCAATATAACACTTTAGCTGCTTGGAGAAACATGGAAAAGGATTTTACACAATTAGATTTCTAAACCCACACTCGCATAAATAACCACTTCCACAGTGAACTCATCCCCTGTTCACTTTTTTTCATGATCTGTAGGCCACAAAGCAATTTTTTTCTTTTTTTTTAACTTATGAAACAATAACAATTTTATAACACATCAAAATATAAGCGATACAATGATCATCTTTATTTTTGAAACCCACAAATCCTGCTTTTTGTAAAATTAACAAGTCAATGAGGAAACCGTAAAACAAAAATTTATAGTCAAGTAAAAGTGGAATCAAAAGGAATGGTGCAAGAAGTCAGGTACCACATATTGTGCAACCATCTCTGGGGCAAAAACGGTACAATGAAGACAAGATAAATAATGGGTTGGAAATTCTACCAATTGATTATGGAATCGATCTTCATGTTTTGATATTTTTCTCAATTTTTCAATGCTGCCGATCCATCCTGTTGATAGTAACTCACTTTCTACTTCTCATTCAACATTATCTACAAAAGCTGAATTTCCACATCCCAAACTTCAAGCACTGCTTGTTCACCTCTGTAATGGGAAATCAGTATAAAGTCTCCAGCAGAAAAGAGATAATTGCATCCATGCCAAGCACATCCTCTGCAAATGATCATTGCATAGACAGTGGATGCATTTGTTGCTGACCAATAATGATAATAACAGAGTTTATTCAGCAAGCTTCATCAAACTCCTTTTTCAGTGCCCTTCAAGTAGAAGGATAATAGTACAGATTGCATTCTTCAGCAAATTGCTTCTGATTTGCAAAGAATGCTTCCGGTATAGCAAAGCAATTGAATATGCCATAGTGTGAAGCCAAATAGAATCCTTCTTGCACCCCAGAGTGCCTTATACATAACTTCATATAACCAATACACATCAAGTCGTCCAAGGCAAAAGGCAAGTAATACAAGGCTCCCTGCCTCTAATTTGGAAGCCATGGAGACGCGCAGTTTGAAGGCAGCACGGTCATATGCAAGTGCAGCAGAATCTGCAGTGTCAAAAGTGGCAAGCCAAGAAAATGTTCTGTAACAAGCCGCCATCGACCAACTGTATGTTGCAGTAGATCAACATTAAAGGTTTTGTGCAAGATTTTGCAGAGGTTTCCCTAAGATTGCGATTATCTCATACTTCTAGTAGAGGGCTCCCTCTAGCCATTTAAACGATCAAGGTTTTTTTTTTTTTTAAGTTTGTAGAGAAGCTCTAATAAAAGAAAAAAAGATTGGAGCGGGAACGAACTGGGGGAGGAACGAATTTAGGGGAAGACAGAAAACCCTAGCATCGATCGATTTTTACCAAGAGAGCTTGTGAGTATCAGTTCAGCTATGGTATTCCTTTGGCTTTAGCTTTGAAAATTTTTCATTGGCTAGGGCTCGAGTCAAGAAATTACAAACAACAAGGACCTCTTCTTTGGGAAGTGATTTATGGCAGTCTATTGGTTGCAATGATGACAGCGGCCTCACTTTTCAAACAAGCAAGCAATGAGGCCTTCTCCATGTTTTCGCAACAGTTTCCCTTTGATCAGGAGAAGTTGGATCATATACGTCAAGTGCTTAAAGAGAGGAAAGCACCCCATCCAAAACCACGTGCTCGCTCTAACAATGGTACCTTTGTGCCCAAGTTAGACGAGTCTCCGGTGATTGAGGTGCCTCCAACCCTCATCCAGCATTCTTTGCTCACGCTTTCCACCCAACCCCTTGCATGCAAATGAGTGGGTATACAGCCTAGTACAATCACAATTCAGAAATGGATTAACACACATTGGGGGGTAAAGTTTCCTCTCATGAATTCATGATGACAGGTAGGGGATACTTTGTCGTTACATTTGCCTCTGCGGAGGACAACAGCGCTATCTTTCATGGAGGTCCTTGCTTTCTAAGATCCAGCCCACTCTACATGACCTTGTGGAGCATGGCATTTGATCCTCAAGAGGAGGAGCCTGAAGAAGTTTTTGTCTAGGTGAGGTTGCCATTTCTACCACTACACCTATGGAACAAACCTTCGATGGAATTAATAGGGAACACTATCGGAACATTCATTGACTAGGCTCCTCCAAAGGCCAATAACGCTATATGCGCATGCATTTGTGTGCAAGTCAATCTAAAAAAGGGTTTGCCCGAGCATATTGGAATAAAGGTGTTTGATTGGATATATAACCAACCCTTGGACTACAAGCATATACAATTCAAGTGTATAACCTACCATGAGCATGGGCACTTCTCCCGAAACTGCCCAATTAAACAAGCACAAGAAACAAAAAAGGAAGAACCAGGCTTCTAGGAAGTCAAAAGGAGACCACATAGATCAAGAAGCAAGAAGCGACAACCTCAACCACAGGATCAAAAAAGCATCCAACACAAAAATAAATTTGCAAGTCTTAGTGAAGGAGAAAAGGAAATCACCTCTCTAGATGTGATGGCTCCTAAAGGTAAAGAGAAGACACCTACAATTTAAGATGACAACTCACCAAAGATCTTAGGAGATACACCAGAGAATACAACAGCTGGAGAAGAAACTGATGGGAACTCAGAGCAAGAGGTAGAAGAAACGCAAGTGGAAGAAATAGTGATTCCCGAGGGCTTGCCGACCACACGATCTGCAGCTAAGGGAAGAAAACCAAACCAACAACTCAAAAATGAGCAAGCGCCAAAAGACTTGCAATTCGAAAAGGTCAAAATTGAGGAGAGCTTCGCAAAAAATAAGAAGCAATCCAAAAAATGAATATTATGTCATGGAACTGTAGGGGACTGGGAAGTCCTCTGAAAATAAAATATCTCAAAGTTCTAATACAAGAGCAAAATCCAACAATAGTCTGTATTCAAGAAACGAAAACAGCAGAGGCAACACTGACTACAGAATGGCAAAAGATATGGGCACAATCAAAATTGATAATTGTTAAATCTATGGGAGCTTCAGGGGGACTAGCTTTGGCTTGGGACCCGCAACAATTAGTCTATAGCTTACAACATAAGCACAATAACTGGATAGGAACAAAATTCCTCTTACTAGATGGAACTAGTGTAGCAGTAATAAATTTTTATGGTCCAAATCATCCTATCTAGAAAAGAGAAGCATGGAAAAACTTAGCACAATGGCTAGACACTAAGAAGTTTGACAACATAATACTAGGAGGAGATCTCAACATGATACTCTACCACTGGGAGAAGGTTGGGGGAAGTTTAGCAAGGGATCCAAATAGAGATCTGCTCAGTCAAATTATGGTGGATGAAAGCTTACAAGACATTCCACCGACCAAAGGGAAGTACACTTGGAGCAACAAAAGAACATGGGCAAACTATATTGCAGAAATATTGGATAGATTTTTTATCAGTGAAAATCTCCTAACACACTTTCCCCTCACTTCTAGTCACATCATTTAAAACTCATCTCAGATCGTAAGCCAATTCTCTTGGACAGCGGCCAAAGCCTACAACCCCGAAAAATTATTTTTAAGTAGAAATCTGAATGGGCGGCAGAAGAAGATTTCGAGGAACTTGTGGAAAACACTTGGAACCAACAGGTCCAATCCATGAACCCCCAAGAAAAGTGGAAAAGCAAAATTCAAAAATTGAAGCACATGATAAAAAAATGGTTGGCAAAAAAAGTGAGAGTCAAACCAGACAAAAAAAAATTGATGCAACAACTAGAGCAGCTAGAAATAGAAATTGGGGACCATCCTCCTCAACCATGGCAAGAAGATGCAAGAAATGACCTGATTCATAAGCTCAATAAATTAAGCGTTGAAGAAGAAACACATTGGAGGCTTAGATCCCGAATGGTTTGGCTAAGCAAGGGGGATAGAAACATCAAATATTTTCATCTGAAAACCACCCAACGTTGCCAAAGAAACACAATCAAAGAGATAGAGCATGAAGGAACCACTTATACAGTCAGGGAGCAAAATAAGAAACTTGTCAATCAGCATTACTCAGCAATGCTCTCTAGAGAAAATGAAAACCCTCATTCCCAGGGAAAACTACTGCAGCATATACAGACATTATTAATTTTGGAACACAAACAAGATCTCAGTCAACCAGTCACTATGGAGCAACTTAAGGAGATTATAGCGACTCTACCAAAGGACAAAGCTCCCGGACCTTATGGATTCACAAACAAATTTTACCAACAATACTTACACATCATCGGAGAAGATTTGCTACACATGATTGAGGATGTTAAGGTGAAAGGTAAGCATCTTGGAGCCATAAACTCCACCTTTCTAGCATTGATTCCTAAAGAAAAAAATGCCACTACTTTCTCTAGATTCAAACTAATTTCTGTATATAACTCTTCCTATAAAATTATTACCAAATTGTTGGCCAATAGAATAAAGAAGAAACTTGACAAACTAATATCAAAAGAGCAAGGGGGGTTTATGCCTAGAAAACAAATATATGATAATATCATAAAGGTGCATGAAGGCCTCGTAGAAAATAAAAAAATAAGCAAATTGTATAAAACTTGATATGGCAAACGCCTTTGATAGAGTTAATATACAGTTTGTAGAACAGGGCCTACAAAAGTTTGGATTCCCACATCAGGTCATCAAGTGGATCGAAGCATGCATCAGAAACCCATGGATAGCCCCCTTAATAAATGGAGAACCAAAAAATTTCTTTCAGGCTACAAGGGGAATTAGACAAGGGTGTCCATTATCACCATACCTTTACATAATTTTAATTGAGACTCTTGGAAGATTAATTAACCATCTTTGAAAAGAAAGAAAAATAACAGTGATAGAGGCTACAGCAGGATCTAAAGTTATAACACACACCCAATTTGCGGATGATACCATTCTTCTTGGCGAAGCCTCCGAGCAAAATGTTAGACAATTCAAGCCATGCCTGGATTGGTTCACACAAGCTACCGGGGCTCATATAAACACTCAAAAGAGTCAGTTTTGAACACAAAATGTTGCAGCAACAAGAGTCAAACTCTTTTGCACTATCCTGGGATTCTGGTCTGGCACAAAAAAATACTTCAGATACCTAAGAGTGCCCATGAGCTTCCCCCTCAAAGCCTTAGACTATTGGACCCCAACATTGGACAAGATGGTTAGGAGGATACAGACTTACAATAATAGTTGGCTCAATCTTGCAGGAAGGGCAGTATTGATCAAATCAGTGTTAGCTTCTCTTCCAGTCTACCAACTATTAGTATATCATGCTCCCAAGTTTATTTTGCAAAAGGCAGATGAAATCATACGCAACTTCCCATGGCAGGGAGGTAGGCAATCAGAAAAAAAAAAATTTCACTTGGTCATATGGGAGATGGTCACCAAAGGTAAAATTTAAGGACTGGGAATCAGAAAAATGGAGATAGTTTTGAAAGCACTGGGAGTAAAATTTCTCTGGAACATGCTTAAGCACAATCGAGCATGGCAGCGCATACTAGTCAGCAAGTATGTAAATAACCAATTGGGTATTCAAATGCTCAAACGCATAGACAAACTTCCTAGAGCCTTGTTGGTTTGAAAACGTATAGTGGCAGCAAAGAGCATCATAGAGGACAGAATTTCTTGGATATCGGGAGATGGTAAGTCAATTAATCTATGGAAGGACCTGATCCTAAGAAATCCACCATTAAGAGAGAGAACTCCAATCGAATTGCAAAATCACTTGAAAAGCCAAAGAATACTCAAATTAGGTGACTTGTTTCACTAGACCTCAGAAACTCTGAACTAGATCTCCCCTCCCATTCCATATCAACTTCAAGGAGATCGGGATTATTTTAAGTCCCACGTGGCGAGCATTAGACCTCTTCATCCTACGATGCTATAAAAACTAATTTGGGGTAGCATCAGCAGTAATGGGGAATACTCAGTGCATCTAGGAGTCCAACATCAGCAGATTGGACCTGCCAACAAAAAACTATCGATAGTGTGGAAAAATTGAGCACCACCTAAACTGCAAGTATTCAGCTGGCTAGTCTCTCAAAACAAAATATTAACAGGTGATAATCTGCAAAAGAGGAGTATAGCAAGGCCTCATGTTTGTTACAGGTGCATGCAGAACAGTGAAACAGTTTCCCATATTTTGTTTGAATGCCCAAAGGCAATTTCAATTTGGTTAGGAATAACCAAAATTCTTGGCACTTCCTACTCTGGAAGGTTAACCATAGACACATGTTTTACCAAGTGGAACAAAGAATATAAAGGTAAACTGGAGGGTAAGCCCCTCCTGAAATACCTGTGGATCTCTATACCATATTTTTTCATCTGGCACATCTGGTTGGATAGAAACCAGAGAATACTTGAAGGCAAAGGTAAGGACAACTGAACACTAATACGAAGGATAAAAGAAGAACTAGTCTTAAAATGTCAAATCTAGTTTTTGTCAACAGCAGTATGAAGAAGACCTGTCATCCACAGAAAGAAGAAAGATCTACCAACTTAATATCCAAGCTTTCCTAAAAAAGGGAAGCCACAGAGCAAACAATTCCGGCGCTCTTCTTTGATGGTGCCTCCAAGTGAGATCCTTCTCAACTACATGATCAGCTTGGGAACAACATCTAACAACGTGGCAGAGGCTATTGGATGTGAAATCGTCTTAAAATTGGTGGCAAAGCAAGGAATCACTCAAGTCACAGTTTACGGGATTCTAAACTGATAATAATAGCTCTTGCCAAAAATAAATATTTTAGATCTTTACAACTGAAGATTATTCAAGATAGGATCAGACAACTAGGCAGGATAATTGGCAGAATATCCTATCAACACGTAAGGCGGGAATTCAACAAAGAGGCTGACACACTAGCAAATTAGATTATAAATATAGCCCCTAGTTATTGTCGCCAAATCATCAAGAAGCATAAGGGCAGGGGTGGTATGCGAGGATGAAGAGGACTCCAATAATGAGGTCCTTTTCTGTCTTCATGTTCTGTTTTCTAGAATGCTTTATTTACTTTGATCTCTCTGATCAGAGAGTTTTGTATCTTTTTGTTAAGTAAATAAATCTTTTCCTTTTAAAAAAAAAAATCATCACAGATATATTTATAATTGCAAAGACTGATAATCACAAGGATCATTTATAATAATCCTAGAGCTAATAAAGGGTGATGATCTCAAGGATCACTAAAGATAACTCCAAAGCTAACAATGGATAATGATCTCAAAGCTAATAAATTAAGTGATAGGACAAGTGCCACTACTTATATAATTATCCTAATTAACAGAAATAATTATCTTCATCATTTATATTTGGCATGACTATACAAAGGAACTAGAAAGAGCAAATATAAGACTAAATCAGCAAAGAGATTGTCTAATATGGTCCAAGAATCTAACAAGTGGGCAGTACACAGTTAGAGAAGGGTATAAGGCAAGCTTTGATAACAACAATGAGGAAAAGCTTTGGTGGTGGAGTAGAATATGGAAGGTAAAAGCTCCTCTAAAAACTAGAATCTTTGCCTAGTTAGCTCTAGCCAAAAAAGCACTAACATGGGATGTTCTTCAAAGGAGGTCTTGGCAAGGACCAAGTTAGTGTGTCATGTGCAGAAAGGAAGAAGAAACAATGGACCATCTTCTAGTTCATTGCCCTTTCACAAGATAAATGTGGAATTCAATTTTGCCTTTGACTCAAGGGAAAGGACAGTGGCCTACTAGGAATATTTCGGATAACATGCATCAGTGGTTCAAATAAAGAGGATTAAAGGAGTATAGATCCCTTTGATAGCAGGATGGAGCTTATGGCTGGCTAGAAATGCTAGGTTGTTTGAAGGTAAGGAAATAGTGATTCAAGTACAAATGTAGATTAAATCCATTTTTGAAAGTCTAAAATTCTCACCAAAACCTAATACTGAGCAAGCATATAGGAACACTAATAGTGGATCCTATGAAGCCATGGGCCTTCTTTGATGGAGCTTGCCAGGGCAGCCCAGGTAGGTGTGGGGCAGGGGGAGCACTTTATTTAAATAAAAATCATAAGATCACTTTCAAGGCAGGTTTAGGTGAAGGAACAAATAATATGGTAGAATGGAAAGCATTGATCCTCTTGATGAGAATAGTAATGGATCAAGGAATTACAACTTTATAGATTTATGGAGATTCAAAATTAGTGATAAGTTGGGTTGCAGATCATGTTGAGATGAAAAACTTGCTCCTCAATCCTTTCTATGAGCAAGTGAAATTATTAGACCCTTCTATAACAAAAATCTCATAAAAGCATATCTATAGGGAACTAAATGTTGAAGCGGATGGTCTTTCAGAAGATGGTTTGAACCTTCCAACAGGCACTTGGCAAAGGAAAGAAGTGGTTAGAGGACTTGGGGTTTCCTCACAGTCCCCCTCTTATTAAGGATCATATCAAAAATATGTTATTAGCAAAAAGAAAAATAAAGGGTTTTAAAAAGGACCTGTGCCTTTATTTGTTAGAAAGACAGGCTTCAGAATAGCGTTTGTATTCAAAATTGAAACATGATTCCTCCTCAGTTTTAGTACTCAGGTAAGAGTCATTCGAGAACTATGACTGATCAGGAAGTTATTCCTGCTTTCCACATATCAGTTCTGTTATTAGGATTTTGCTTATGGATTGTAAGTTGATTGTAACATATTACAACAAGGAGGCCAGTACTCCTCTTAGTTAGTATGTAGATGAAATTCTTGAGGGTACTTCATACCCATAGGATTGTAAATTTTTTCCAAACTCAGATGAAAATTACAGATTTTTTCTAAGGAACAAAAATATTATCCTCATCATTTCTCCCATCACACAAACCATTGGTCTCCAATGTAAACAAGGGAAACAAATGAAATCCAATTATACGACTTTGAATTATGTTTACCCTGAAAGACTTTGTATGACATAAATATTGAAGAAAGTCATTGGGAAAAGAAATTATCATGAATAATAGGTCTCTCTAAATGTGTATAGAAGACTACAAGAAGAAAAATATAGTTGTCCCCTAAAGGAGACAACATTCGAGGTAGAGAAGACCTATAAATGCAAAGAAAACAGATTGATTTGAATGAATGAGCCCTCAAAGCCAAGGTATTCACAAAAAGCAAGATAAATGAATACGCCTTCAAAGACCAGCAATCTGCTTCCTCAATCGACAATAGGAAGAAACCTTTAAAAATAAATGAGATATTGTGTGCATAAAGAAGTTCAAGACTTCTTCGTGTGCTTCCAAATAGCTTGAAAAGCAAGACATGCAGATGTTCAGCCTCTCAAGGCTTATTAAAATAAATATTTTCTGTGGTGAATGATCTCCAGGTGGGTTGTTGGCTGGTCATTTTGGAAGAAACTAATCATATAGGGGTAGACCATACTATTAGTAGTGCTTGTAGGATGATTGTTGATCAGATTCATGTTTTTAGGAGTAGCATTTTAAAAGATTGCCTTAGAATGGACAGATCGTTGAGGTCTGATTGCTTGCTGCTGATTCGCAAGTTGTTGTCATGCCTTTGACTATCTCTTGTATTCCTTGATTCTTTGATAATATGAAGTATTTTTTCAATAAATTTTTTTTTTTTTTTTTTGTGGTGTAGCCTTTAGTGGGAACAAGGAAACACAAGTAAGCAGAAAGAAGATGGCTAGAAGACACACTCAAATTTTGACCAAAAGGGAAGGCTATATAAAAATATTCAAAAATATAGAAATATATAAAAATTAAAATTATAACCTAAAAGGAAAAATACAATAATGTATCATGGTTTGTAATTCAAAATTACTACTTTGCAATTCATAGTAGCAAAATTCGGACTCGACTCGGAATCGGAAAGTTCGACTCGGGATTCAGGCTCGGGACTTGGCAAAAAAACTTGGCAAGACTCGGTAAAAACTTGGAAAAAAAAATGAAAAAAAAAAATACAAATTTTTATTGAAAAAATAAGTTTTTTCATGCATATTACTTATTAGTATATTCTAACACACTTACTCAACATTCAACATAATACAAATAAGAAATTAACAAGAGGAAGGAGCATATTCTAATAGCAAGCTAATAATTTTGTTTTATAATTTTTTTTTTTGATACATAGGGAGTTGGTTACATCCACAATATTTTTAGTAACTGCCAAGTGCAAGGTTCAAACTACAGGGGCTGCTGCCCCCAACAAGCCTATACCACATCATTATTTTACAACCCGGCATGAAGAGGACCACCGGTCGCTCGAGATTCATACCATCGTTGTCGGTATGGCGTGCACTCAAAGGATTCGGAACAGACTATGACCTTTGCAGGCATGACCACTTTGGTTTATAAAATTATAAATAAATAATATAATGATAAAATAAAACTTAATATATAAAGTTCAAAAACATTATTAACATTTTACAAAACATTAAATAATAATAAAAACATTAAATAATGATAAACTTTACTGTATGACGGAATCACCCTAACTTAGTCCACCATGTTTAATAAATAAAATATTCAAATACCATGTTTAAAAATAATCGGTGGGTTGTCTAGATTCGATTTCCTGGATGGTTGGTTGGGATCTATTAACTTTACTTTTATTAAAAGGTTCCAGAGAAAAAAAAATTGAAAAAAAAATTCTTCAAATATTAATAAAGCTAATATTTAATCCTAGCCATTTTGTCGGTTGTAGAATGGGAAGCCGTTTTTGAAAAATGCTTACCAAAATTCAAGGTAGAAGCGACATTCATTATTCTGGGGGAGCTTCGTGCGTAGCAATTGTTTCGTTGGCGGTCGAGAGTTTCAGAGCGAAATAAATTATTGTTTTTAAATTTTTTTCCATTGCGGCGTGGTGGTGTGTATTGGCTGCAATGGCGACGGTGGTAGTGACGGTGATGCAGGAGCATCCAATGGTGTAAGGGCAATCTTGCATCACCAAAAATAAAGAAATTACAGTTTTTCTTTTGGTGGTAAGTTTCTTTAGTGATTTTCAGGTCCATGAGGACACTTGGGAGGTATAAGTCAGTCAGAAGTCTAAAAAGGCGAAAAATAGTCACCGGCTATTTTTAGTAAGTTGGCCTAAATGGACACATATGGGTTTGAAAATTTACCCCAAGGAGCGGGATTGAAAAATAGATCCGTTGGTGAAAGAATCACCCCAATAGCCTGAACGGTTTGAGAGATATTAAAGTTTTCATGTCGGGAAATATCTCCAAGAAGGTTTAAAAATAAAATTTGAAGACCTTAGAAGTCCCGAAGAAGGATGAAAAATCACCTCAATGATCTCTTTGTAAGCTTTCCAACGATATCTTACGGAAGCCAAACGGACCCCCGAGTCAAAAGTTACAGTCCCGGGAAGCTGTGCCACCGAAATTCAAATTTGAATATCTTTTTGGGCAGAAAAAGAAAATTTCAAATTTCAGATGAATATCTTCTTGGGCGGGAAATGGGGAGTTACGCTTTCCAGAATGTTCTATGGGAGTTATTAAAGGGGGAAGAGGGATCACCAAAAGGCAGCACGGGAAGACGGATCATAGCTCCAGCTTGCAGATTTCGAGTCGATTTTGCTTTGTGTTAAAATCGGCCTTGTGGCCGTAGAATTGTAACTCTGATTCTGCAATTCGCAGCTTTGTAATTTTTGCTTTTGAAAATTCCATTTCATTGAAATAATATCAGATGTTGTGTTTCTTTTGAATTTTTCTATGATTTGAGTATTGTGTGTGTGTTGGGTGGAGTAGCCCTTCATCAAGTGGTATCAGAGCGAAAGTTCCTGAGTGTGTAAACAGATTGCCGAACATGAGGCAGTTTGCACCAGGACCTAGGGTTGAGGTTGTGATAAAAGTGATCAGAATGCCTCCACGAAGAAATATTCTGGTTACGGGAGAGGGTTTTAGAGCCCTACAGAGACAAGTTCAAGCACTGCAAGAGGAGTTGTGCAGAAGGTTTGAGCCAAGAAGAGAAGAGGAAAGTGAAGACAATGTTGGAGAAGAAGAATCTCAAGTCGAAGAAGAACAGGAGGCCACAGATCCTGTGCAAGCTAGATTATTTAAGGCCATATCCAAGATTGGAAAAAGGCCGAAGATTGATGTTTCTACATATTCTGGGAATCTTAACCCAGAAGAGATGATCGATTGGATCAATGATATGGAGGAGTACTTTGAGTATGAGGAAGTGGAAGATCCTGAGAGGGTCAAATTTGCGAAGACCAAATTGAAGGGGCACACTAATATTTGGTGGAGGGAAGTACAACTAGATAGAAATAGAAGAGGAAAAGAAAGAATAACAAGATGGGATCGGATGGTGGAAAATTTGAAGAGACAATTCATTCCAGTTGATTACGAGTTAGATCTGCTGAAGAAAATGCAAGGTTTGAGGCAGGCAAGTAAATCTATCAAAGAGTATACAGAGGAGTTCTACAAGGTCATGATTAGAACAGGCCATTCTGAGGCTAACAAGGAGAAGGTAGCCCGTTATATAAATGGATTGAAACCAAGCCTTCAAGATGAGCTAAGTTTGGTCAGAATGACTACCATAGAAGATGCTTATCAGTTTGCCCTGAAGGTAGAAGAGAAGCTGAATAGAAGGTTTGAAAGCAAGCAGAGGGAAAGAGGTCGTGGTGGAAGGACTGGTGGAAGACCATATGGAGGACAAAATGAAGACCAAAAGAAGAATGAAGAAGTTAGCAGCAACCGAAACCAGAAAGGGGATAATGCCTACCGCCCCCGTGAGCAAAATAATGGTGATCAAAGAGGAAGAGGAAGGTTTGGACGAGGATCTGGAAGAGGAGGATTTCGTGGAACCTGTTTCCAATGTGGAGAAGAAGGACATCGAGCATACAAGTGTCCATAACATCAAGTAAGGACAAATAAGAGACCTGAAGGTAATGCACGAGCTGCCTATGTAGATGAAGATGAAGATGTTGAATCTGACCATTCTAAAGAGGTAGAAGGAGGAGAAGTTCTTGTTACAAGAAGAGCCTTGCTAAATGAAGAGAAAGATCCAGTTCAGAGGAAGAGTTTATTTCACACAAGGTGCAAATGTGAAGGTATTGTTTGTAATGTTATCATTGATAATGGTAACACTGATAATCTAGTTTCATAGGGGATGGTTAATAAATTACAGTTGGAGAGGAGACATCCGCATCCATATCGGATTGCATGGCTGCAGAAGGACCATAGAGCTTTGGCCAATGAGCAATTTTTAGTGAAGTTCAAAATTGGGAATTACCATGATGAGGTACTGTGTGACATCCTGCCTATGGATGCTTGTCATGTGCTATTGGGAAGGTCGTGGCAATTTGATCAACGTGCAGTACATGATGGACATGCCAACACTTATTCCCTGACAAAGGATGGAGTTCACCACAAGTTGAAGCCCCTGAAGGAGGTGGACGAAAAGGTATGTAGTAGTGCAAGAATTTGTTTGGTTGATGGTAGGAAGTTTCTGGATGGTATGAAGCACGAGCATATGTGCTATGCAATAATTCCTAGAGTTAATAAAGAAGAATGTAAAGATATACCGATAGAAGTCTCAGATCTATTGGGAGAATTTGAAGATATTGTATCAGATAATGTACCTGAAGGATTGCCACCAGTGAGGAAGATTAGTCACCAGATGGACATGCTACCAGAAGTCAGTTTACCAAATAAGGCAGCCCATAGAATGACTCCTGCAGAAAAGGAGGAGCTGAATAGACAAGTTCAAGAGCTATTGAAGAAAGGATTGATTCGGGAGAGTCTGAGTCCATGTGCAGTACCTGCAGTACTAGCACCTATTGGCCACGGATCCACCACCTAGGAAGGACTGGGTGTGTCAATGCGCCCTAGACCCGCAGACCAACATTGAAAGGACGATAGGAAGGGATGCCCCCCGTGCCGATCTCCGGAGAAGGCCGGCTCCTTTCCTAACCTACTTGGGGGTTTTTAGATAAGAGTGCAGGAAAGAGATTAAAAAAGGGGGTAAAAGGAACTGGAAAGAGATTGAAAAAGATAAGGGAACAGGAAAGAGATGGAAAAATATAAGGGAACAGGAAAGAGATGTAAATATCATGCGTTTCGGGTGGGGGGAGAACAAGCAGCACGATCGCAAATTTGCATCCAAACCAACAACAATTAAAACAAAGCATGTAACAGAAATTGCAATTGCAATTCTATCCTATGTATCCTTCTGTTTTGTATTCTAGATCCAAATAATCACCAATGCTCAAATCCAGAATTCAGAATTCAGACAGACAGAAATATAAATGGACATGAAGCAGAAATACTTAGCAGAAGGCATCATAAAAGATAGAGACAAGAAGCAGATCCAAGGATGCTTTGAATTAATTAGAAGGTGGTCCGTTACAGCAGAGTCCTCTAGCAATATGTCCCCCCTCCACCCTTGTACAATGAAATGAGGCTGTTATTTATAGCGCAACTTTCCCCCCGATTACATTTTGGGCACAGAATCCCGGACATGACAAAAGCTGACAAAAGCGGCTGATGTTGACCTCTACGGGTAAAGAATGTACTTGCAGCAAGGTCCTCCTGAAAACGTGGCAGCTCCGTGAAAATCCGGTAGGTGGGAAGTTGAGCCAGTTTGAATGGGGGCAGATGCGGCACAATCTGTCAGTTCACGCTCATCTGTCCGGTACCTTGGCGGCACACCTTCTGTCACATCTTTGACTCAAATCTCGAGGCTAGACACCTGTCAGCATCTGATGGAGGGGGAATAAATCGTCTTTAAGCTCAGCCTTTGTATGAGCGCAGTCGGGCGGATGAGCGCAGTCGGGAGGATGAGCGCAGTCGGGCGGGGCCCGACACTTAGAATATTTCAGCAGCATTTTCCTGTCTTTCCGCCCTATTGCGCACAAATTGATGAGCGCAGTCGGGCGGATGAGCGCAGTCGGGAGGATGAGCGCAGTCGGGCGGGGCCCGACACTTAGAATATTTTAGCAACATTTTCCTGTCTTTCCGCCCTATTGCGCACAAATTGATGAGCGCAGTCGGGCGGGGCCCGACACTTAGAATATTTTAGCAGCATTTTCCTGTCTTTCCGCCCTATTGCGCACAAATTGATGAGCGCAGTCGGGCGGATGAGCGCAGTCGGGCGGGGCCCGACACTTAGAATATTTTAGCAGCATTTTCCTGTCTTTCCGCCCTATTGCGCACAAATTGATGAGCGCAGTCGGGCGGGGCCCGACACTTAGAATATTTTAGCAGCATTTTCCTGTCTTTCTGCCCTATTGCGCACAAATTGATGAGCGCAGTCGGGCGGATGAGCGCAATCGGGCGGGCCCAACACTTAGTCAATTTTCTGGCCCGAAATTGAGCTTTCTGGTCCTGCTTCCGGGGCCATAACTTTTGATCCGCTGACCCAATCGCCTATTATAATATATCGTCGGAAAGCTAGCGAAAATATCTGCAATGATAAAATATCCAAAGCTCATTTCATCCATTTTATCGCCCCCGTTTATGGCCCGCAAAAACCTAACACCTCTGCATGCTCCTTGCCGCCTTAAAGCTCCATACTTAGGCCAAAGTTTATCAAAAAATAATGTGGCTTAAATGCCAACAGCACCAAAGAAATATGGAATGGAGAATGTGTACAGACTCTCGAGCCATTAACAAGATTACAATCAAATACAGATTTCCATTGCCAAGGATGAATGACCTTATGGATTGTTTGAGTGGAGCCAAGTACTTCACGAAGATTGACCTGAAGAGTGGGTATCATCAGATCCGTATCAGAGAAGGAGATGAGTGGAAGACAGCCTTCAAGACTAAAGAAGGCTTGTACGAGTGGTTAGTCATGCCATTTAGGCTAACCAATGCACCAAGCACATTTATGCGACTCATGAATGAGGTATTGAAAGAATTTTTGGATAAATTTGTTATTGTTTATTTGGATGACATTTTGATTTTCAATAAGACATTGGAGGAGCACCTAATGCATATTCGAAGAGTTTTTGAGAAGCTAAGGGAAGAAAAATTGCTGATTAATCTGAAGAAATGCAGTTTTGTGAAGAAAGAGTTGGTGTATCTGGGATTTGTTATCTCAGCTGAAGGTCTTAAAATGGACCCAGAATAAGTGAAGGCTATCATTGAATGGCCTACACCAAGGAGTATTACAGAGGTAAGATCATTCCATGGCCTAGCAAGTTTTTACAAAAAGTTTATTAAGAATTTTAGTAGTATTTGTACACCCCTAACGAAGACAATGAGAGGGGATAGAAAGGAGTTTAACTGGACTACAGGAGCAGCCAGGAGTTTTGATATGTTGAAGAAGAAAGTCACAGAGCAACCTGTTTTGGCACTTCCAGATTTCAATAAGGTATTTTAGGTAGATTGTGATGCTAGTGGTAGCGCCATAGGAGTTGTTTTGAGTCAAGAAGGTAAGCCCGTTGCCTATTTTAGTGAGAAGCTTAATGATGCTAGGAAAAAGTATTTTGTCTATGATCAAGAGTTTTATGCCATATTTCAAGCTTTGAAGAAATGGAGACACTATTTATTGTTAAAAGAGTTTGTTTTATATACTGATCATCAAGCCTTGCAGTATATTAATAGCCAAAGAAAGTTAAATCGAAGGCACTTAAAATGGGTTGAAGTTTTGAGGAGTTATACTTTTGTGTTGAAGCACAGGAGTGGAAAGTCAAACAGAGTTGCAGATGCCTTAAGTAGAAGGCAAAATTTGTTAATAGAGATGAAGGTGGAGGTTTGGATTTGACAAAATCAAGAGTTTGTACCCTGAAGATCCAGATTTTGCAGAAGCTTGGAGAGCCTGCTTGGAACCTGTTACTTTGGACAGAACAAAATGGTTGGATTTCTTAATCCAAGATGGGATGTTGTTTAGAAGAAACTAGTTGTGCATTCCAAGGAGTTCCATGAGAGAGAACCTGATCAAGGAGAAGCATAGTGGAGGATTGGTTGGACACTTTGGTCGAGATAAGACCATTGCTCTTGTTAGTGAGAACTATTATTGGCCACAGTTACAGCAGGATGTGAAGAAGTTTGTACAGATTTGCAGAGTATGCCAAATGGCCAAAGGTGTAAGACAGAACACCGGGCTATATCAGCCATTACCTGTACCAGAGAAACCATGGGAAGATATTAGCATGGATTTTGTTCTTGGTTTACCAAGGACACAGAGAGGACATGACTCAATATTTGTGGTGGTTGACAAGTTTTCTAAGATGGCACATTTCATTCCTTGCCATAAAACTAGTGGTGCAGTACAGATTGCAGAGTTGTTTTTCAGAGAGGTGGTACGACTACATGGTCTACCAAAAAGTATAGTTTCAGATAGAGATACCAAATTTGTTGGTTATTTCTGGAGGACCTTATGGAAGAAGCTAAAGACAAATTTGAAATTCAGTTCTGCACACCATCCACAAACTGATGGACAAACAGAGGTGGTGAATAGGAGTTTGGGCAACCTGCTCAGATGCTTGGTAGGAGATAAGCCCAAGGGATGGGATTTGATTTTACCACAGGAAGAATTTGCTTACAACAATTCTGTCAACAGGAGTACTGGTAAATCCCCATTCCAGATTGTATATGGGAGCAGCCCAAGGAATGCTTCTGAGTTGAGGCAGATGGACAAAGAAGAAAAGAGTAGTGTTGAAGCTGAGGACTTTGCAGAGCACTTGAAGAACTTGCATGAAGAGGTAAGGAAGCATATTAATAAGATGAATACTCAGTACAAGGCAAAGGCAGACCAGAAGCGGAGGTTCAAGGAATTCCAGGTTGGAGATGAAGTTATGGTTCACCTGAGAAAAGAAATATTTCCTGTTAAGACATATAACAAGTTGAAAATGAAGAAGTTTGGACCGTGCAAGATCATAAAGAAACATGATTCAGGAAATGCATATGAGGTGGAATTGCCGAGTGAAATTAACATATCACCTGTGTTTAACATTTCTAACTTGAAAGAGTATCATGAAGGGGACAATGAGGATGGACCAGTAGAAGAACGATGGAACATTCTAGCATCTACTCCAGAGAAAGAAGAGATAGAAGAAATCTTGGATAGTCGTCTGGGAAGAAGTACAAGAAACAGACAGTATGAAGAATACCTGGTTAAGTGGAAAGGCAGGCCAGTTGAAGATTCCTCATGGCTTTCTAAGGCAGAGGTTGACCGTCTCGGTTTTCCTCCAACACTAGAGAAGTGAAGGTCACTTCTCAATTTACCCTGGGTGTCTGATGCAAGAGCATCCAGTGGTGTAAGGGCAATCTTGCATCACCAAAAATAAAGAAATTACAGTTTTTATTTTGGTTGTAAGTTTCTTTAGTGGTTTTCAGGTCCATGAGGACACTTGGGAGGTATAATTCAATCAGAAGTCCAAGAAGGCGAAAAATAATCACCGGCTATTTTTAGTAAGTGGGCCTAAATGGACACATATGAGTTTGAAAATTTAACCCAAGGAGCGGGATTGAAAAATAGATCCGTTGGTGAAAAAAATCACCCCAATAGCCTGAACGGTTTGAGAGATATTAAAGTTTTCATGTTGGGAAATATCTCCAAGAAGGTTTAAAAATAAAATTTGAAGACCTTAGAAGTCCCGAAGAAGGATGAAAAATCACCTCAATGACCTTTAGGTAATTGAGGCGTTGTAGATCTCTTTGTAAGCTTTCCAACGATATCTTACGGAAGCCAAATGGACCCCCGAGTCAAAAGTTACGGTCCCGGGAAGCTGTGCCATCGAAATTCAAATTTGAATAACTTTTTGGGTGGAAAATGAAAATTTCAAATTTCAGATGAATATCTTCCTGGGCGGGAAAAGGGGAGTTACGCTTTCCAGAATGTTCTATGGGAGTTATTAAAGGGGGAAGAGGGATCACCAAAAGGCAGCATGGGAAGACGGATCGTAGCGCCAGCTTGCAGATTTCGAGTCGATTTTGTTTTGTGTTAAAATCGGCCTTGTGGCCGTAGAATTGTAACTCTGATTCTGCAATTCGCAACTTTGTAATTTTTACTTCTGAAAATTCCATTTCATTGAAATAATATCAGATGTGTTTCTTCCGAATTTTTCTGTGATTTGAGTATTGTGTGTGTTGGGTGGAGTAGCCCTTCATCAGACGGCGACAGGAGAGGGTGCATGGAAGGAGAGAAAAGAATGGAAGAAAATGAAGGTGCAAGAACTATGCTACGAACTTTCCAGAAGAGGTCTCAACACTGGCGGCCTCAAGCCTTCCTTGATCGAACACCTCCAAAAGGATGCCATTCTCCGCCCAAATCGCCACACCCCACAGGACATGCATACGTGCATTCTGAAGCGGTTCCCATTCCCAAACAAGATGCGGATGATGTATCCATCGGCGAAAGATATATTTGTATTAAAATAAATTATAATTAAGGGATAAGCATTATGAAGGTTTGAGAAGCAAAATTGCACATTCTCTCGTTAATATAATAAACAAAGATTTCAGCGTCTTGTTCGTGATTGCGCACTAGCCAACATGGATGCTTAAGTCGTGAAGCATCATTAACACTTAACCGCCCTAGACGTAATTTTCTTTTTTTTTAAACTTCCATTTTTTTTGGGCCAACCGAGTCTCGACGTCGGGACTTGACTCGGGAGTCCGAGACGGACTCAGACTTGGCCCAGGACTCGGCCGGACTCGGTGGAGTCCAGAAAAAAAAGGATTCAGAGTGGGCTTGGCGCGGCTGAGCCCACTCAGACTCGGACTCGACAGAGTACTTGAGAGTCCAAAAGAGTCTGACTACTATGCTTTGCATTACTTAAATTTCAAGTTTCACCATTTCAGATTTATTGTACTACAAAATGATACCAAATTAATAACATTAAAGAAAATAAATAAAAATAAATAGTAAAAACTAAAACAATAAAATGATACCAAACTGAAAAGAAGGAAACTACCTTCAGTTGTTAGTCAAATGAAAGCATTATCAATTAAGTGGTGAATAGAAGAATAATGCCCTTAGGATTCCAGTTTTAGTCTTTTTTTTTGGGGGGAGGGTGGGGAAGTGTTTAAAGATTGCATAATGTGGGATCCATACAGGAGACACAGAGACATCCCTCAAAAGGGGATGGCCAGGGGGTGTCCCTACATCCCCATCCCCTAAGAGGCACGTCCTTGAAGGTATTATACAAACCTAAAGACACAATCCTGTGGAACATACAAAAAATCAATGCAACTTTTATTTTATATTAATCATACAAACATATTTATAATTACAAAGAGCAATAATCACGAGGATCATTTATGAAAAATTCCAAAACTAACAAATGGTAATGATATCAAGGTTCACTAAAGATAATTTCAAAGCTAACTATGGGTAATGATTTCAAATCTAATACATGAAATGACATGACAAGTGCCATTAGTTACATAACTATCCTTATTATCTTCATCATTCCTCCATCACACAAACCATTGGACACCTATGCAAACAAGTGGAATAAATAAAATCCCATAATATTTCTTTACATGATGTTGATGCTGTAATTATTGATGGCATGAAAAACTTGGCATGGCATAAGTAATAAAGAAAGCCTTTGTGAAAATAAATTATCATTAAGAGGTCTGCTCCAGATGTGCACAGAAGATCACAAGCAGAAAAGTATTGTTGTCCCTTAAAAAAGCTGACACTCAAGGTGTACAAGACCCGTGAATGCAAGGAAAATAGACTCACAACCCAAAATGAAAAATTTAGATGTCCATATAAGGTAAGATGGACGAATAAGCCTTCACAGTGAAGAAATCTGCTTTATGAATCAAATGAACTCCTTAACAAAGGGAAGAAACCTTCAAAATTAGAGTATAGGCTTGTGCATAAAGAAATTCAAGATTGTCCCTCGGATTCCAAATAGCTTGTAAATAAACACATGCAGATGTTGAACATACCAAGGCTTCAAAAGAAAAAAAGAAAAGATAGAAAAAAAAAATAAGACAATCCAATTAAAGTCTATCAATATGAAGATATTCTCAATATCTATAGTTCATTTAAACGAAAAGATGGATGCGGCGAAGGGGGCAGCTGCTATTTTAGAAAATCATATGAGGCAACTTCCCCCAGAGACTTAATCAAAGGTTCTGATAGCAACTGAGATGACCCTGCACACAAAAGAAAAAGGGAAAAAAATAGGAGGTGGGGGAAGAGAACTTTTGCCTTGTATGACTAATGGTAGATATATTTATAATTACAGAAAGTATTGATCATGAAGATCATTTATGATAATTTCAAACCTAACAATGGTTGATGACCTCAAAGCTAAAACATGAAGCAACATGACAAGTGCCATTATTTACATAATTATCCTGATTATCATCATAATTATCCTCATCATCTAAGTATTTATGCAGTTAATTGCCAGCCTTGTCGATAGGTGAGACAACTGAATGAAAAAGCAAGAAGAAACAATTGTAGTGAACCCCTGCTGAATGAATGTCCACTCTTTAATTGTAGCTCGGCCAGCCTGGATTTGCCAACCCTCTTATATTTATGCAAAATATTGAACGACATTCAAAAATTGGAAGAGAGATGAGTACAAAAACACAGAAATCAAATAACTTGCAACTACTGTAGTGTAGGATATTTTAATGAAGTTTTCACTGGGAGACACCTTGGATGCTAACAAAAACTAAGCTCAACAAGTCAATGCAATTTAATGACCATACAAACATCACATCTCCATGCAAACTGAACACAACTCAATTACATTCATTCTAATACAAAGTAGCCACATCTTATATGAATGGGTGTCATAACCTACTGGTCCCGTGGAGGAAGACTAACTAAAATTTCTCCAAGTGTGCTGCTGAGAAAAATTGGGGAGTCTTTCACAGAAGAATGGCCCCATCGGTTTGCTGAATATTATTGGCAGAAAATCCTCTCCAGCTCTGATCAGAACTATACTCAAAAATTTCTTCAAATACCTCAAAAATTATGTATAGCACTATGTCCAAACAAATGGCACCTAGGACTGCTGCATTGTTGCAGCAAATATACGAACCTTAAATTCTTTCCATAACCACTGATGCAAACATCAATTTGAGGCTGAACTTTTGTTTCAAATAGCCAATCAATCAAGCAAATATGTAGACAAAAGTATTTTCATGTAATAAATACATTTAGAATACAGCAGAAAGGGAAGATTGGTTGGAACTTCAGCCAATGCTGACTTTAAAAATATTTACAAAACCTCAAGCAGCAACCTCTTGCGACTTTGTAGCAATTTGATTTTGAATATGTTGGGGTACTACATCAAATTTAGCAACTTGCATGGTATAAGATGCACGGCCTTTGGTCATACCACGGAGTCTACTCACATACTGAAACATCTCTGCCAGCGGCACCAAAGAATCAATCACCTGCAACCATATAACTATTAGCTTGATCCTACGTTCCACCATGTAAAAGAAAATAACTTTCAAGCATAAACTTATTTTGATTGATTCATGTGTGCAACTAATGTCAAATCTGGTGCTCTTATTTGAATGATGGGACAAAGAGAAAATATAATAAAATTGTGACTGATATAAAGGCAGACGTTAAGTCCTCATAAGAGAAAATATAACAAAATTGTGACTGATAAAAAGGCGAACCTTTAGTCCTCCTGGTTTGTCATCAAAGCTAATGATCTGACCACGCCTTGAATTAATATCACCAATAACATCCCCCAAATGCTCATCAGGTGTCACAACTTCAACCTTCATTACAGGTTCTAGCAGTCTTGGACCTGCCTTTCTTACGCCTTCCCTGAAAGCACCACGAGCTGCAAGCTGAAACGCTAGTGCACTGGAGTCCACATCATGATATGATCCATCTGTAAGAACAGCCCGCACATCAACAACAGGGTAGCCTGCCAGAACACCATTGCTCATGCACTCTTCTAATCCCTTCATTACACCTGGAATATACTCCCTGGGCACAGCTCCACCTTTAATTTCACTCTTGAATTCATACCCAGTGCCAGCTTCCATAGGTTCAAATCTTACACTTACATCTGCAAACTGACCTTGACCACCTGATTGTTTTTTGTGCACATACTTCACTTCTGCTATCCTTGAGATACTTTCTCGGTAGTTCACTTGAGGAGCACCCACATTAGCCGCAACCTGAGGAAACATATCACATATGATTGTACACTTTGCACTAAAAAAATGAAATAACAATTATTTGCTTAGGTATGGGATTGAGAAGTAAAACCACATACCTTGAATTCTCTCTTCAAACGATCAACAATGATTTCCAGATGCAACTCCCCCATTCCTTCTATGACAGTTTGGTTGGTTTCCTCATCTCTTGAGAAGTGGAAAGAAGGATCTTCCTGAGCAAGTTTTACAAGACCAAGTGACATCTTGTCCACATCAGCTTTTGTTTTGGGTTCAATTGCAACTTTAATAACAGGATCAGGAAATTCCATTCTTTCCAGCACAACAGGATTATCCTGATCACAAAGAGTCTCTCCTGTTATAGTATCCTTCAAGCCAGCAAGTGCCACTATGTCCCCTGCCACAGCTACCTTGATATCATCTCGACTATTTGCATGCATTTGTAGTAATCGCCCAATTCTCTCCTTCTTTCCTTTGTTGGAATTTAGCACATATGTTCCAGCATTTAACTTGCCAGAATAAATTCGTACAAATGTAAGAGAACCCACAAAAGGATCAGTCATAATTTTAAAAGCAAGCCCTGAAAATGGTTCATCATCACTTGCACACCTTTCTAGGGATATCTCTGGATTCTCTGCATCTGTTCCTTGAATTGGTGGCAAATCAAGAGGAGAAGGCAAATAATCCACAACAGCATCCAGTAAAGGTTGCACACCCTTGTTCTTAAATGCTGAACCACAAAGAACTGGAACAAACTTAATAGATACAGTGCCCTTTCTAATCAGTTTTTTTATATTTTTCTCATCAAGCTCCTCTCCCTCGAGATACTTCTCCATGGCTTCATCATCAAGTTCAACTATAGTTTCAATCATTTGATTTCTATATTCCGTGGCAATATCTACAAGATCTGCTGGAATATCCTCATAGCTGAACTTTGCACCCAATTCTTCTCCAGACCACACTACAGCCTTCATTGTGATCAAATCAACAACTCCTTGGAAACGATCCTCTGCCCCGATTGGGATTTGCAGAACAAGAGGTTTTGCCCCTAGGTTTGTCACTATCATGTCTCTAGTCCTGAAGAAATTTGCTCCAAGTCGATCCATTTTGTTAACAAAGCAAAGTCGGGGAACTCCATACCTATCTGCTTGTCTCCATACAGTCTCTGACTGTGGCTCCACACCAGCAACACTGTCAAACAAACAGATAGTACCATCAAGTACTCGAAGAGCTCGCTCCACTTCCAAAGTGAAGTCCACATGACCAGGAGTATCAATAATGTTTATACGATGATTATTCCAGACAGCTGTTGTTGCAGCGGAAGTAATTGTTATGCCTCTTTCTTGCTCCTGCTCCATCCAGTCCATCGTGGCAGTTCCTTCATGGACCTCCCCAATTTTGTAGTTTTTTCCTGTATAATATAGAATCCTCTCTGTAGTGGTCGTTTTCCCTGCATCTATGTGGGCCATAATTCCAATATTCCTATAATCTGACAATGGAACTTCCCGTCCTGTATCTGGACACAATGAAACCCAAACATAGCAAAAGACAGGCTACATAAGGAACATGAAAAAGCAGCTTAAATTCCAACGCAAGCAAAACAGTAAAATTTTACTGTTTGAAGAAAAAATTGGAATTAGAATTTTCAGAGACAAAATATTGAGAAGCTGCTTAAGCTGCAATATAACGAAGTTTATAAGACCAAAAAGTCCTGGACTAAGTATTCAGACATTGGCTACATAAGAAAGACTTGAAAATAGTCTCCAAATTCAATGCAAAAAGATGTTAACAGAAATTGCTGTTGCAGAAAAAATTTAAAGCCATAGGCTAGAGATGAAATCCTTAGAAACTGCTCAAACTGTGATGTAATACAGTTTCTAAGGTCAAACACAATGGTCATGGACTGAGTGTAAGTATTTCATGCATAAGCTACATAATAAACATCAAGGAAACTACACAAAATGCAAAGTGAAAATGTAATTAAAGGCAGAACACCACTGTCCCTCAAGAAATTAAAAATTGTTTGTAATAGACAAAAAACTGAGGAAGTACTGAGCATCTATTGCAAGATATTCGATCTAAGCCCACAACACCACTTGTCATAGCAAGAATTACACTGGCATTAAGAAATTCCAGTTACCTGCCCCCCAGTGGATATCTTGGTCATGAAAAGTGTTTCCCAGAACAGCTCTCAAAAGCAACACTTTGACAGGTTATTTTAGCGCCATTTTTTATGGTTTCTGGAGCATTTTGAGCTGTTTCTGACAACACATCTATATCAGTCATGTATGTGTATGACATTGAGAATCATGAAAAGACATATATATGTCTCAGTCTTTATGTCTGTACATAATGAGGAATCTACGAAAAAGTTGTAAATGTGCACTATATATCAAATTTTCCATATATCTTGTCATGCCCCTGTTTCCTATTTCTTAAGGCCTAGGCTTGAACTGCGATTTCTGAGATCAAAAGACAATCCTTAATTGAAGCATATGTTCTTCAAATGTAAGCTGCATAAGAAAGAAAAACAGACTGCTTATTATAGAACGCAAGAAAACACTATCTCCGGAAAAAAATTGGAAGTCATTCACATGCGGGAGGACTTGAAGAGCTCAACATGGAATAACAAAGCTTCACCTTACCTAGTCTGGTATGCAACTAGTGTTTTTAGGAGTCACAAAAAACAAAGGGGATCATAACACTATGCAACTGGCAAACTAACTAAAACTCCAGCTACTCACTATGAGGAAAAGGTTCTTTGGAAGAGTCTACTGTACCCATTCTCAAGCTGTAGGTGGTCCCATGCAATATTATTCATTCATGACATGAAAAAGTTTTAATCCCTTCCCCCTATTTCACCCCAGGTAAATAAATACAGAGCAGTTACTGTTGTGGTGACTGATCTTAAGTGGTTGACAAAGAAAGCAGATTTGAAAGCTTGCAAAACCCACCAAAGAGTCTTATACATGGCAGCATTTAAGAATTCCAACGCTGGAAAGGCATTAACAATGGCAGTTGATACTCCTAAAAATGTGTAGCAGAGCTGAAAATTCGCAACAACTGTGTAAGAGTTTGATAGCAATGTGACAGAACTGAACTATTCTTCTTTGAAAAAGAAATGTAAATGTTTATCTTAAACATGTTTAGCAGAGATGACTTATGATATCTATGGCACCATCTGACTGGAAAAGGCCCCTCAATTTATTCAGCATGACTTGGCATAGGGAGGACCCCTTCCCCATGGTTCAGGTAACCCAAGTATCAACGTAGGGACTGTTCCAAACCTATGTTACCAGAAACCAAACATAAGCTACGTGACAACACCGACAAAGTGACTAGAAACAGAGCCCAACAAAGGTTTTGTGTAAGAATTGAATTTATATAAAACACCGGTAGATATACAGTTCTTAAAATAAATCAATTATTATTCATCAAACAAGCAAAAATAAATAAATCTACATTGTAGTTGTATTGGTTTTGGAGGCTTCAATGCCATTTTTTAGGTCAACAAAGTTGGTAATGGTTGTTTCCATCGTATTGGCATTGCAGCAGAACAAACAATTGGCAATGGGCGTTTCCTTCGTGTTGGCATTGCAGATGCAAGAAACAAAAAATATGTCTTCTTCATCACATTTCTGGCAACATAGGTGATAAAGGCACTCACAATAGCTACAATGGCACTTCACAACAGAACGATAATGTGTGCAACAACAACTTGCAACAGTTGCATTACTGGTGTTATTGCTTAAGAAAATAAAAAATAAAAAATTAACAAATCCCAAGAAACAACATTTCTTTGAAAAGTAAATTAGTTTTTTTTATCCAAAAAAAAAAAAGTAAATTAGTTTTTGAAGTCCACGAGACCATAGGTCATATCAAATGGGGGGTAGATATCCTGACACCGCAGATCAAAGAAATTTTCAATAAGGTCATACAAAATGGCTTCCCTACCGAGTGGACAACTAGCGTGACCATTCATTTGTTTAAAAGTGGAGATGTAAATAATCCCTCAAACTATCGAACTATCATGATCAACCCTCTCTTTGCAAAGTTGTTTGGGGCTATGATAGAGCGTAGGATCAGCATATGGGCAGAAGAAAAGGGAAAGAGAGAAAAGGGGCAAGCAGGTTTTAGGCCCAAGCACTCAACTATTGATCATTGTATCACGCTCAGACACATAGTGGAAAAAATATGGGACAAAAAAGAGGAGGCTTTTTGTTATTTTGTAGACTTCAAAAAGGCATTTGACACAGTGCCAAGGAAAAAATTATGGAGCAGAATGGAAGAGCTAGAGGTTCCAATTCAATACAGGGCAGCAGTTCACAGACTATATGAGCATGTAAAGGCTAAAATCAGAACACGGGAAGGGTTATCTGAATGTTTTGATAGTGACATAGGTGTCAAACAAGGTTGCCCTCTATCTCCGACCTTATTTGGGCTGTACATTAACAAGTTAGAAGAATGGATAAACAAATTTGGGGGAGAGGGTGTGCACTTAGCCAAATATGTGGTGAAACTCCTCATGTATGCAGATGATGTAATTCCTATGGCCAAAACAGCCAAAGATCTAGAAGATCACTTTCAGCTCTAGAACTCTTTTGTAAGGAAGTTGGGATGCACGTGAAAACGAGCAAAACAAAAATTATGATTTTCTCAGCAAAAAAGAAGAAGCAACAACTCGAATTTCAGTTTGCAGGAGAACCGCTTGAGGTAGTAGTAGAATACAAATACCTGGGCATAGATTTTCATAACAAACTTAATTGGAATACATGTAGGATGAAAAGAACTTAAAGTGGTTGGAGAGCACTATATGCACTTCAAAACAAGTGTAGGAATGCCGAGTTGTGGGACTGGAAGACCACCAAGGTCTTATTTGGCCTACTTGTTACACCGGTTTTGTTGTATGGTTGCGAGGTGTGGGCTAGTGGCACAACAAATGCAAAATGGAGGAAAATAGAAAGGATTCAAAAATATCTAATCACAAATTTTCTCAAAATTAAGGCCACAACCCCTTATGAAATTATTCTAGCTGAAACTGGAATGTTTCCTTTAGAAGCAATTGCTATGACCAAGCTGTTATGTTACTTGAAAAAAACAGAAAACATGAAAAATGATAGATGGCCTAGGGCAGCTAGGGACGAAGAGTTGCATAGGCGGAAGAATACATGGATGAAACAAAATAAGAAATGGATGAAATGTTGGGAAATCAACATAAATGAATGCCCAAATGTCAACAAAGACATAAAAAATTATGTGAATGAAAAGTTCAGAAGTGGAATGTGGAAAAATGCAAGCAGGAAAAGACAATATTATATTGCAAAGTTTAACCCAACGTATGACCACAAGGAAAAAGTGTATATAGGTGCTGAAATCAAGTGGAAGGAAAAAATCCTCATTGCTCAGATAAGGACTAGCTCTCATAGGCTTAGATGTGAAACAGGGAGATGGACAATGCCCAAAGAACAATGGGAAGAAAGGATATGTACTCTATGCAGCACAGGGGCAGTAGAGACAGAGGAACACTTCATCTATAAATGCCCGATTTTTTCAGATATCCGTGGCAAATACAAAGAAACACTTGGGAACGGGTCTATGGCAGAGTTATTTGAAGACAGTAAAATAAAAAAAGTTGGAGAATTGCTAACCCAGATCAGCAGGAGAAGGAACAACCTTCTCAAAGATATTAAAGATCATATGATATGACTTGAGTAATTGTACTTCCAAATTTGAGGTCCCATATACCATATTTGAGTCTCGCGGGCGTAATTAAAATCTTTCATTTCATTTCATTTCATATGGGATGATGTGGTTATCCAAGTGTTTATCCACCCATACCTGAATATGGTGTACAACCCCACCCCTTTAAGATTCGAACCTTGGACCTCTGACCTCCTATTTAAAGTTCCAAAGTCTTAACCGTTGGGCCACTCAAGAAGAAACTGGTTTGCTTACATTAAAACTGCGAAACGAGGTTCTCAGGTAGCGTTTCTTGCAACATAGTTCCAAACTAACCAAAAAATATTCCTAACATAGCCCCACATTCAAATTTTCACAATGTTGTCTCGGTTTGTTTGAACCCAATGGGAACAATTAAAATAGAGTGATTCAGGTTGAAATCCCTCTTACTGCATGTGGCAACGTTGAAGAGTAATTTACCACCTCACTGTGTCTAAGGTGACCACTAACCTCTCCTAAGGAATACCATGACCCAATTAGAAAAAAAAAATCAATAGTATCACTTTCCTGTGAAGAGTTCAAAATTTCCCGAGCTTATTGTCTACTGCAAATCCAAATAGGTTGACACACCAAATGTCAGATCCCCACCTAATGGGCTCCTTCCCCTCCCTACATCTCCTCAAGGAGGCATATTAGCATTTCCCCTCTGAAATTTTACCATGCCATGGTGAAATTCCTCAATTTGTCCAATTCCTCAATTTGTCCACTACGACAAATGAAATAAGATGACTTCAATAACGTTAGCAAAACTAGGCCCAAGAGTGGTGCAATCACTGATGATACTTTTACAAAGCGTAGCGTATTCAATGAATTCATGACCGCCTTCATTTTGAAGGATAGAGCATCTATTAAATTCAAAAGTGATACAGGCAACCAAATTCAAAGAAAACAAAATCCTAAAAATACACATGTACTTAAAATAAAATTATTTATTTTATATATATATATATAAAAGGATATTTTTATATTAAGGATATAACAGGATTGCCATAATAATCATATATAGAGAAACAGAGAGAAAGAAAGGAAAATTTGCGATACTGACCGTCTGCAGACATGCAAACAATGGGAAGTGTGATGGAGACATTGGGGGAGGTTGAAACTGAAGCCTTGTGATGCAGCTGGCTGAATTTCAATCCTTGAAATGTTGATGAACCTAAAGGAAAACCAGCTATACCCTTCACTCCATGGAATGAATTCGGCAGAACTCCATTCCTCCTACTACTTCTTCTGTTACCATGCTTAGTGGGGCCTTTGCTGTTCTGTATAGTGCAAGAGAAGGACTTGGTGAGCCCCAGGGTTTCTGTCATGATTGAATAGAAACCCCAATGCCCACAAGCTTGCTCCTGAAGAAGATTTTAGGAATGGATCAATGCATTGTTGTTGTAGGATGCTATTGCTCCATGGGTGGCAGCAGCATATCTTCTTGGTTTTCATTTTGTTTCAATTTATAAAAGGGATGGAGGATACTGTGGATGTTGCTGGCGAAGTCATGCTGTCCAATGAATTTTTTGTTTTTGGGGGTCATCCACGTAAAACTAGAGGTGGCCCATGAATGGTCACCAAGCTTCGGACGTGGAGTACGATAAACGTCAAGATTCTTTAAGGCCGACATCCCAATCGAAATATTGAACCAAGAATCAACTTGCTACCCAAAACCTTAAAAATTAAATGTCCATCAAATCCCACTCCAGATACTCTATTTAGTCTTAGTTACTTGTAAAGTGGCCATTAGGACGGTGTTTATTTGTTTAACCTGGACAAAGGTAAGAATTTATTTTTTTTTTTAAATAAGGAATTTATTTTAATAAAATAAGTTTGAGAGAATTTTTTTTAATTATTTATAAGTAAAGTTTATATTTGAGTGGTTTACGAGCTCCAATACGCTTTTCAAACTCTTCGTTAATGGGATAGTAGGTTTAAAAGTGGAAGCCCTTGATCCCACTTATGTGGGACTCCTCACCCCTATTTATATCGAGTCGCGGCAAGCCCTTGATTCCACTTATGTGGGACTCCTCATCCTTAATAACATCAAGTCGCAGCATGTGTGTGGGGGGTAGTTGGTCCTCTTGCTTTCTAACCAGTTCATGTGATGTTGTGTTTTCATACAAATTGTTTATTTTCGGTGGCATATTTCTATGTTGGAATTCCGTTCCACTTTAATACCTCCTCCTTTTCTTCTACTCAAGAATGTATTGAATGTAAGTTGTAAGGCAGCACTTTATTAAGATATAACATGTGTAGTGCTTACTTCTTGTAAATAGGAGTGACCAAACTTCTATAAGACCAGCGGGTTCACCTTCATACCTCCACAGTATAAGGACACCTTAAATGGTCACCTTACCTTTCCTACATTCTCCATGAATGGGGAAAGTCTTGACCATAGCGTTTAGGGATTCTCCTCTTCTCAATGCCCCCGAGATTAGAATAATCATTTCCCTTTTACTAACTTAAGTTCATCTAAGTTAGTCCCAACCTAAGCCTATCTAGGTTGATGTTAGGCGTATGCCTTACCTATTAGATATCACATCACTAAAGAGGGGTATTTATCACTTATAGTGCTTTGTTACCCTTATCTCCACAATGGGGTAGCTAAGGTGGTTATCATTTTCTAATGATAAACTCATATAGACCATCTATTGTCTAACACCTAACTTACTTGCATAAGACTCTCCTACCCATCGCGATAGGAGATAAGATATAAATTAGACCTTCCAAAGATTACTTTCTTTGGGCCCCACTTGAGTTTCACACCTCAAGTGTAACTTACGCAATCATCCTAGGTATTGCCTTTTCATAATTATGTTATGTATAAATTTTATCATTCATTCCTTGAACATTTCTCTCTCAAATACATAAATAGGGTGTTTATTTAAATCCATCTACTTACATAATCTAAAGTCCATCTCTTCAATATGAAGTCACTTAAATAAAATAAAATTACTATTTCCATTATTAATCCATAAAACATGATGATTTATACAACATCATAAATCATAGTACAAGGCTACATTGTACATATTTTGAGCATAACTCAAATTTCCATTACTTGCATACTTCATAGAGTAGAGCAATACATCCATTCCATATTAGAAATAGTGTTCATGTTAGAAGTTTCATTTACAATAAGCTTTCCATCATGGAAGCCTTAATACAACACATGTCAAAGGGATCAATGTCTGAATTGTATGTCTTCACTGGTCCATATTGCCTCTCCATTGCTCGATTGATGATGGTAAGGGATCAAGACAACTCATGATATTCATGTAGTTTTCCCTTAAATGCACTTTACTATATAGTCTATCATAAAGCAATGTATGCATTTTATCATTTGAATGCAACCATGCAACAAACATTCACCATAATGTAACCATGCATTATACATTCATTTCAACAAAGGAAGGAAACCCCATAATTTTCCAAGAAAGAATTCCACATTCGTTCTTTTATCACATACCCTTTTTTCACAAAAAAATATATTCCTTTGTTAGAACAATTACAATTACAAATAATTCTAGTCCAAACAACAGAGAACCCCATAAATACCCCCAAAGAATAGATTCCCTACCCATTCTTTATTGTTCATAAATTAGAATATGCTTTTGTAATTAAATATTCAAGATTCCTCATTTCAAGCACTCACTTATAGTCTAGTTCATACAAAAACATGATGGAACCCCATAAATTCCCCCAAGAATGAGTTTACCACACATTCTTTTCTAAACATAACTAGAAGGTACTTTTATAAACCAAATTGCCTTAAATGTTCATTCACACATATATAATATTTAAACAAATGAATCAAACATTTGATCTTTCCCTAAAATTTTGACCTATAAACCATCCAATTTTCCACAAAATTGTTTGTAAATGTGACATTCAAATTCTGCACAAAATATTCCTTTAACTAGCATTTTATTTTTCCACACAAAATTCCTTCAACTAGCATTCACAAAATTATCCTGGCTAACATACAATTTTCCACAAAATTGCCCTAAAGTTTTTCTACAATTTTTCTACCAAATTGAATTATAATTTTTCCATAAAATTGTTTCAAATATTCAATTTCTCCACAAAATTATCCTATAGCTAACCTATCATTTCTCCACAAAATTATCCTATAGTTAGCCTACAATTTCTCCATCAAATTATTCCATAATTAACCTACAATTTCTCCACAAAATTATTCCATAATTAACCTACAATTTCTCCGTAAAATTGTTCCATAATTAACCTACAATTTCTCCACAAAATTGTTCTAAAGTTTCTCTACAAAATTGAATTACAATTTTTCCACAAAATTGTCCTATATAAATATTGTCTTTATTTACATGTTTCAAGGTCTATCCTTTTTAAGACACCCAATTCAACCTATCCTTCATTTGAGTTTGCTCAATCAATTCCTTCATTGCAAAAATAGATTTGTTTCCTCTAGATTTTAGTCTCCAAAAACCTAGGGTTAAATTGTAAAAAGAAAGGTTTTAAGCTGAGCCAACTCCTCAAAAATAAAAGTTTATAAACATTTAAAAAGGGGTGATCAATTAGGTTCAACATAATTCAATGGTCAAGCAGTCAATCCAATTTCCAAACTAGATCACAATTCAAACAGTAAACGAGGCGTCCTAGTCAACAGTCAATGAGGCTTCCACCACCAATGCTCGACCTCCACTAGGCTTGACTAACCTCTAGCCTCCATTACTATCTTGACCACCAACCTGTGGTCAGGCCTAAAGGGACTTGTTTCCTCTTATGAAGGCTTCACAATGCTCTCATATAGAGCATGTGGGACCAAGCCTATACTAATTGAAAAAGGATTTATTTCATTTCACCCCCAACTGGGTGTTCTCAACCAATCATAGACGAAAAAACAAAAGTGAAGCAAACCGTACCACATGGCAAACATAGGTGGGTCAACGATTCCAACAACGATCAATAGGGATCCATAAGAACTTATCCAAATGCCTAGCATGCTTGGCTATTAAGCCATGTGTAACTAAGGCCTTATAAAGTAGGCCAAGCCAAAAATATATCCCATGTGGGACCAATGTTTCAAAAAAAAAAAGAATAAAACTATCATCGCCTATGCAAATTCGTGGTGGCTTCCATCTATGGTGCTAGGTGTCCACATGTAAGATCATGACATAAAATCAAAGGGCAAAGGTTTGAGTTTCAATAATTTTTCTTCTTCCTCTCAACGGTTTGCAAAAGATAAATCAAACACATTGCACGAGATTCATTTGCTAAAGACCAATGTAGCAGAACAAAGAAAGAGGAATTTTAAATATTGCTCAAGTCGTTTCATGGTCGATCCTTGTCTAGACCTCCATCGCAAAGAACACAGGTGCCAAATAGCCATTAATACACTTGGATGGAAACCCTTAGTCATGGCAAAGCCAATTAGATACTCGAGAGTATTTACAATCTTTGTAGGCCGACTATAGGCCATCCTGTGATGTTACAACAATAAAAATGGTTGATTTAGAGGCCACATTATACTTAGTAGACAATTTTTGAAACTATGCTAAATATTAAAATAGTGATGACCTCAAGTCTATATTTACATAGATGGAGGAAAACATTAGTTTGAAGGCTCAACGATAAATTAGAGGGTGAATATGAATATCCAAAAGAGTAAAACTCTAAAAGTCAACTTCATTCCCTCTAACAAGGTGCTCGACAAAACATCAAAGAAGGGGTTTCGTCGAGCACCTTTTTTTTTATTAAGGTAGAAGAAGGGGTTTTGAAAGGGACCCCAAACCGTTTACAATAAACATCAAAGAATAATATTTACACTCCAAATATGGTTCCAAAAATAAGGTTTCAAACCTTAAACAAGAAGATCAAACAACCTAAATACTATCTATGTTTTTGACTTCAGGATCATTTAAGATTACAAAATATGTAACAAACAATGAACAATAAACAAACCCATACAAAGCTTAAAATTTTTGTTGGACCTTGAGCATCAAGATCCTCCTTTTTAGGTCCTCTAAGTGATTTTTTGCTTCTTTTATTTTTCCAAGAATAATTGGAGCAAACATTTTGATGAGTCAAAAAGATATTTCAGGAAGTAGTTTAGTATGCAGGTCTTTCAATATGTAGTTATAGTCCCTTATTCATGACTCTAGTCAATAAGACACTCGTGGAAACATATTACACAACATGATCAATCATGTCATATTTCCTTCTGATGCTCTGGTTGTTGGTACAAATTATAACTGATGTTTTTTAGGTGGACTCAAAAACATGAATATTGAGACTTAGAGAAACCCCACATACTAGTTCCTATTAGAATTAAAGTGCACTATGCCTTCACCTTGTCACTTGTCAGTTTCTCTTGACAAGTGTCATGTGTTTCATATAGGCTTATGCCTATATATTGTAACCCATTTGTATCAATAAAATATCTCATCTTGTTCATTTCAATTTAAGTCCCAACATTTGATATCAGATCCTAGTCGCTCTCCTGCCCTGTGTAAACCCTCGAGGGGGGATTTCCCTCATGGAAGTCCTCCCTCCTCCATTTCTCCCTCATATTTTTCCCCATTTTCCATTTTTCATTTTCCCCCATTTTTTTTCAAAATAGGGAGTATGCTCTTCATCCTTGATGGATGAATCAGAAACCAGATTTTTGAAAAATCATGGCTGCCAAATCTGCAATTTCTTAAAAAATTGGGAGGTCATTTTAGTTTTTTTTTTTAGTTTTTCGTGTTTGTTGCAGATCCATTTCATTTGGAAGTCACCTTATTTCGGGTTTTTCCCATGGCAGAGAGCACGGTTTGTCCATGATTTGGAGCTATAAGGGCAGATCTGTGCTGATTGTTTTCTATTTCAGAGGCTGCAAATCATCCGATCTGTCATAGTTTTTCCTGGCATGAAACCCAAATTTGGGGTTATTTACGACCACGAGGATTTCAAAAAGCTGGAAAAGATGGGCGTCAATGCCAGTGGTGCCATTGTGATTGCTCGGCAAGGAATGATTTTTAGAGGGGATATTGTAAAAAATTCTACGTAGATGGGAGCTGTAGCAGTTATCATGTATCCAAATCAGCAAAATTATGGAGGCAATAAGAGCCAAGGGTATTATCCAAAATCCAAGTGCCTTCCTGATAGTAGAGTACAACGGGGAACCGTCTTCGAAAGCCCTGGAGAATCCTGGGCGCAGTGAGCATGTCGTCCGTCGATTCGGAGTCAAAAAAAATCGCTAGCGCGACACCGCAGAACGCATGGAGGCACCGGATCGAAGCAGGATATTTGACTTTTTACTGGCGGCTCCGTGGAGCATGGAGTTAAACTCATGGCTATGGGAATTTTTTTAATTGCTCTTATCTGACGTTAAAATTGGTGCAGTGCGTGTTTCATCACATTTCTATTGGGAGTTTGGCTAGATCGAGGTGTTGAGCAGGCGTTGAAAAACCTTTGTGTTTGGATGCGTGCTACATCAATGCATCTTGATATTGCTGGCCCATTTGCATCTCCCATATCCTTGGCAAAGATGTTGCATGGAGGACTATTGCAGCTGTCGCATGAGGTTCTGATGCAACATCCTCTCTGCCCTCGCCAGATGTTCAGATGGATTAGAGGCCATTGAAAGCAACAACGTGCCCTATGTAATGTATTTTTAAAACAATTATAAGTAGTCTGCGATACCGTCCAGAATGTGCGTGCTATGCTCGAGGATGTCTGGTTATCGTTGGAGACTCCGTCACAGTGAGGACCTTAGTCGAATGCTCCAAAAGCTACTGAGCACCCACTTCGTCCACCCGATGGTCTGCCCGATGGCCCCTATCGCCAGGTTTATGCTCAGCGGGTTTGCCTCCATCACCGTCAGAAACATCATCGACGATATCACCGATGTCTAGAAGCACGTCAACATAAGCCACGACCCCAACCGGTTCTCCGTCCCTGTGAAACCCCATTGTGCGTTCGAATCTCCTCAAAGTGAGCGACACAGAGATCCAGTCCAGTCCATCGAATAATATGCTGCATTCAATGCAGAGATTTTAGCATAGCTAGAATCGGGCTTGTGAAAGGTAGGAGCGGCCAGATGTTGGTAAATGATAAAGACAATGGAGGAAGCAATAGAAATGGTGCAGGCCAAGGACACGAAGGAGTGAATGGCAGGGGTGGAGAGGCTGCAATAGCTTCAGTAGTGGAAAATGAATAGGTGTGGGTGGATACCCATTTAATTGATGTCGAGTGTTGTTATCCCTAATGTACCATGGTACCGTTGTCACCAATGATCAAGATGAGTAATATTTTGTTTACAGTATGTTCACGACTAGATGAGGTGTAGTCCATATTTGCAGTGTCCTCCGGATGGAACAGCTGGTGGCTAGACAAATAGCAGTGGAAGATCATTTTTTTTACCTCCAGCAATGCTTGTTCTCGTGTAACCTGGTAATTTGATTTTTGTGATAGTTTAACAGTCTCCTGCCAGTCAGATATGTCTGTGACCACATGAGGCATCGATATCGGCGGGTGAGTGACGTAGCGGCGCTGGGAGGTTTCGCTGCTGGGAGGGCCGTCGGTGGGGCACTGATGGCAAAACTGGCAGTCTACAAGGTGTGCTGGCAAATAATTCTAGTTCAGTGCATGTTGTCGAGACGATCAGTGGTTCTCAACAACTACTGATTAATCACCCGGTGATGGGGAATCTTCTATTTTTTTGTTTTTTCCTCGGTGGTGACGTTAAGCGCGTAGGAATAGGAAGCCATGCACGATGAAGGTGATGGACGACGTCACGGTGAAGGAGTTAAAAACACGCGGCCCCCATGTTGTCGTGCCACCTGTCACAGACATTAGAGACTTTCCAAAAAAAGCGTGGTGATCTCGTGGTCAACAATGACATTGGAAAAATTAAATGGGCGACAAGCCCATGAGAAGTGGGTAAAGTATTTGTTTTATGGATAAATTGGTAAAGTATTTGTTTTAAAAATGTATTTGTTTTATGCATTTCACCCACAAGGATAGTGGGTAGGGTAAAGTTTTTTTTAATATGGGGAAATGTTTTTTTTAAGAGCATTATAATTAAAAGTGGAAGGGAGCAAATGGCCGCCTATATAGCCTCAATGGCTATTTTTTTATGTTTTTTTCACATGGAAGAGTGAAAGTGGAAGTGGAAGGCCCACATGGCTCCTTATTGTACTCCTTCATTTGAAACTGATGATGGCCTAGATGGCCCATGTAATTCCCCTACGTGGGAAAATTGAAAACTGTCTGTTTTTTATTCCGCCTCAGTGCGATGATTATTTGCTGCCTTAGATAGGCATGATGGTTTTTCCACATGATGAAGGCCCCTTTGATGGTGGAATATAGGGGTATTTATAGTCGTTGGAAACGTTTTTCCATGACAGACACATTGGTAGTGTCCATTTGTAATTCTAAGGCTGTTTCAATTGAGTTTTTTAACCTCAAATTTTTTCCACCTTGGAGTGCACTCTCGGTTGTACCCGACACTCCCAAGGTACTTGTAAGTGAACCTAGTATCTAGTATTATCCTCTTTCTACTTGGAAGATGCAGCGGCTGGTTACCAATGCATTCCGGTAAGATGAGGTGACTACCATAAGGACACTTATTCTAAGGACTACAGACATAGACACCCTAGACTCTATCCAAAGTTTTTTCAGATCTACTTCTAAAGACTACAGACGAAGACACTTCAGAAGATTCTCTTCTATTCATCTTTCTTCTTCTCCTCCTATTTGGCTTCTATGGCTCATTTTATTGTATTTCATGGCTCATTTTATCTATGTATTAAGGTGCATTTTTAGTAGAGATCGACACCTTCTAGATTGAGTTCACCATGAGGGGGGATTTAATATTCATGGTGGATCTAGTCAGTGACCTATGAGAGGCAACATCCTCTGAGGATGACCTGCAGAGGCAAAAAACCCATAAGTGGCTGACCCCGAGGCACCCATGATGACCCTAAGGCACTTATATGGCTGACCTAGTGGCAACAGACCCATGGAAGTGGCTGACCCTGAGGCAACAGATTGAGATGTATACACAGTGAATCTAGCATTATTCATAGTTGGAGAGCCAAGCGCAAAGAGCACGAGCCTAGACCAAATTAGCAATAAAAGAGGATGATAGGTTGCTTTTAGAGAAGTCAACATTAAGGGGGAATGTTACCTAATGTTGACTTGTTTTTTTCTTTAGTTAGGATAGTGCACTTTAAGGGGGAATGTTAGAATTAAAGTGCACTATGCCTTCACCTTGTCGCTTGTCAGTTTCTCTTGACAAGTGTCATGTGTTTCACATAGGCTTATGCCTATATATTGTAACCCATTTGTATCAATAAAATATCTCATATTGTTCATTTTAATTTAAGTCCCAACAGTTCCAGTCCCATTGAGAAACAAGATGCAACCTGTAGCTCACAAAATAATGATTAGTAAAAAACCAAGAGTAGAGTAGACCAAACCCGAAAGTGGAGTTCGCCAGAGGCAAAATCTTGTTCGCTCAATAACACACGATCCAGCTACAAAATAAAGGATCCACCACTGTTGGAGACTCACTGTCAAGTCCTCTTTTCTTTCCTTCATCCCTAATATTATACTTGTAGTAGTCAAGAATGTTCAAACTCCTCCCTCCAGATGAACAGTAAAGCTTTACGCATAAAATCTTTAAAATCCCCCTAGCAAATTTAATCTTTGATCTCATTTTGTTCATCATCCTTGGCTTCACTATTAATTATTTCTTGAACACTATGAGGGAAGATTAACTCCCAACACTGCAATTCATCCAAAGGTACACCCATGTTTTCCAGATAATCAACTGCCCCATTAGCCTCTCTATAGACATGGACAATATGCACTTCTTCAAGGAGCTCTAGTTTAGTGTTAATCTCATTTATCATATCTGCTATATTCCATCCTGGAGGGTGTTTTCCATTCAAAATATTAATGATGTTTTGTGAATCTCCTTCTATTATTAATTTCCTTATATTTAGCTTGCCAAGAAGTGACACACCCATAAAGGTTGCTCTAGCTTCAACAACATGGCTTGTTTGATCTCCTAGAGGCTCTGCATAGGCCAAGAGTGGTCTACCCCAATGATCTCGAAAGATACCTCCTGCTCCAGCACTCCCAAGATTTCCTTTTGTTGCTCCATCAAAGTTTAATTTTATCCATCCACTTGGAGGTCTTTTCCATTTTGAATTGGTTCGTGGATGAACTGAGGATGAGCAAGAATTCTGATAATTGGAAGCTAACCCCCAAACTCTAGCAATTTCTTTCTCTGGGTCTGGTTCAAAATCATTGTTGAACTTCATGATACCTAAATTTTCCAACACTGCACTTAAAATTCTATTTGCCACTGATGTGTAGTTTCTCTTCTTATCTTTGAAGATCTGATGGTTCCTTTCTTTCCATACCCTCCACAGAACATGTGGAAGACTTAACCTCCATAACATTTGCAACCTTTTACTTTTAAAGGGGAACTCCCATTGAAGACAAAGATCAAAGAGAGACTTGGGGAGGACCCACTCTACCTGGAAGTTCTTCAGAATCTTATTTAGTAGCTCAACTATAAAAGGGCAGGTACAGAAGAGATGATCAATATCTTCCTCACTCATTTCACAGAGAACACACCTATTTGGGAATGTGAAGCCTCTTTTATGCAAATTATCCATGGTCAAGACCTTATTTTGGACTACTAGCCAATAGAAGTGTGCTATCTTGGGAATGAGGTCTTTGATCCAAATCTTAGCTACTAGCAACCATCCAAAGCCCTCCCCTTCAAGGAGATAATAACTTGATTTGATTGAGTATGTTCCTTCCTTTTGGCTCATCCAAATAAGAGAGTCTGAAGATCTAGTATTGTTCAAGAAATAGACATGTAGAAGAATATTTAGCTTCCTTAGCTTTTGTTGATTTCTGTCATCAAGATTATCCACCTATAAATGTTTCCATTTCTTACTATTTTCCTCAGTGATTATATAATCTTTGACTAGGTCCCCATAAACAGCCTCAACAGAAGGTTTTAACCCTGCAAAATCTAGATCCTCACTGAGAGGAATACTTTTAATCCATTTATCATTCCAAAAGTGAACTTGGGATCCATCCCCAATCTGCCAATATTTTCCTTGTTGTAAAAGTGGCTTGGTTGTTTGAAGACTATTCCAAAGGTATGACCCTTTTTGTAGATTATCTACCTCTAAGAAATTTGAGGTAGATCTCAAATATTTTACCTTGAGGATGTGAGCCCAATTAAGATTTACATTAGTTGCCAGTTTCCATCCTAACTTACCCATTAGGGCCAAATTCATTTTCCTCAACTTTCTAAAACCCAGTCCACCCACTTCTTTTCTAGAACACACCTTATCCCAGGACACTAAGGCTATTCTTTTCTTCTCCTCCACTCTAGACCACAGGAAGTTTCTCTGAATTTGCTCTATTCTCTCACAAATTTTGGTCGACATTTTGAATAGAGACATGAAGTAAATGGGTATGTTTTGAAGTGAAGACTTGACCAATTGAGCTTTACCAGCCTAGCTAAGCAAGGAACCCCTCCAACCTGAAAGTTTTTTTGTTAAACGCTCCACCACTAGGTTCCAGAGAGCTACCTTCATCCTTCCTTTAAATAGTGGCATTCCTAGATAGGTGGTTGGAAGGTCTCCAATGCTGCAACCAAAGATACGAGCTAACTTAACCTGTCTAGGGCTAGGAGTGTTCAAAAAATAAATTTTGCTCTTATCATAGTTAAATTTTTGACCCGTAGCCTGCTCATACTGATCCAGGATAAATTTTAGCTCTTTTGCCTATGGAATAGAGGATTTTAAAGAGATAAGTGTATCATCCACAAATTATTGGTGGGACACAAGTTGCAAATTAGTAGTTGGGATGATCCCATCAACCCTACCAACTATTGAAGCCACTGAGATTGTCCTCCCCAAAGCCTCAACAAGGATAATAAATAGATAGGGAGATAAGGGATCTCCCTATCTCAACCCCCTCTTGCTTGGAAAATACCCTACTAGAGATCCATTCACTAGGATGGAAAACATAGCAGAAGAGAAGCACCCCTTGATAAGACTTACCCATTCTTGATGAAAACCAAACCTGCTCAAAACCTTAATTAGGAACTCCCAAGAGACTCTATCATATGCCTTGTTCATGTCCAACTTTAGTAACATTCCTGCATTTCCACTCTTATCAATGGAATGAATTACCTCATGAATGGTAATGATTCCATCTAAAATTTGATGCCCCTTCACAAAACCTCCTTGTTGGGAATCAATTATAAATGGTAATACATTTTTTAATCTATTGGCAAGGACTTTTGAAACAACTTTGTAAAGAATGGAGCAGAGACTTATCGATCGAAAGTCAGAAAAAGACTTGGCTCCAACTACTTTTGGTATTAAAACTAGAAATGTTGAGTTGACATCTCTTGGCATAAACTGAGTTTTTTGGAAATCCATTACTGCTTGAGTGACATCCCCTCCAACAATATGCCAAAAATGATGGAAAAAAATAGTTGGAAAACCATCAGGTCCTGGGGCCTTGTCTCCATGCATCCCAAACACAACTTTTTGAATTTCCTCTTCTTTGAAGGGGCTGAGCAAGTAATTATTTAATTGGTCTGTAACCAGGCAAGGAATATTCTGAAGCATTGAATCTGAAGTAGCCTCATTTACAGGATCTTCCACACCTATGAGGTTGAAGAAGAAATTAACAACCTCCTCTCTTATTTGTATGGGGTCAAAAGTTATTGATCCATCAGGTTTAACCACTTCTTTAATTTTATTATAACTCCTATGTCTTAAGGTAGAGACATGAAAAAAATTTGTATTCCTATCACCTTCCTTTAGCCAGGTAACTCTAGATTTTTACCTCCAAAAGGTTTCCTCACAAGCTAAAACATTGTGGAATTCGCACAAAAGCTCCTTTTCTTTTGCTCTCAAATCACAAGATAGATTTTTAGACTGAAGGGTTGACTCTAAATCATTTAGCTATTTTTTCAACTCTACCTTTTTCTTCTGAAGATCACCAAAAACCTCCCTATTCCACACCTTAATATTTTTCTTTATAAACCTTAGCTTTTTTGCCACTTGGGTTAACTTACTTCCAGAAAAATCCTGTCGCCACCAATCCTCAATCCTATTTTCCAAATCCTCATGTTGGAGCCACATCTTCTCAAAATAAAAAGGGCTCTTGAAGGTTCTTTTTTGGACCTATGACTCCCAAACTAGAGGATTATGATCAGATCCTATCTTCGGATGGGTTGTTAGGGTTGAATCCCCAAAAAGGAGAAGACTCTCTTGTGATAGCAAAAAGTGATCCAAACGAACTTGAATTAATTGGTCTCCTAGTCACCTATTACTCCAAGTATACTTTGCTCTTCGAAGCTCTATATCCATAAGTTCATTCTCATTTACAAAATTTGCAAAATCTATCATGCCTTCAGTAATGGACTGACTCCCTCCCTTTTTATCTGAAGGGTAAAGGGGAGAGTTAAATTCCCCTACCAAAACCCATGGAAGGTCCATAAATGCATTCCTTAATTGGCTTAGATCCTTCCATAACTGTTTCCTTCCTATAATTGAATTTGGAGCATAAACATTAGTAACTATCCATTGTTGATTTTCCTCCTTATCAAAAAAATGGATAGCCATGAAGCTTCGGTTCAAAACTATCAATCTTCCTTCAAATCTATTCTGATTCCACATACTTAAAAGGCCTCCTGAGGCCCCTACAGCTGGGCCTACCACAAAATTGGCCCCTCTCCATAGTCTTTGTTTGATAAGTTCAGCTTGAGGTTCATCAAGTTTTGTTTCTTGTAACAACATGATATCCGGGTTAGATTCTCTTCTCAATGCTTGGACTACTCTATGCTTAGAGGGGGCATTGAGACCCCTCACATTCCAAGAAACTATCTTCATTTTTTGGGTTTGGTCTGCTGCTTTTTCCCTCCAACCCAATCCAATATAGATTGGGTACCATTCGCAATCTCAACAATTGTTTCTCTTTCTCTTATTTTCCTGATTAGTAGGTCTACCAGTTTTTGGGTCAATTCCTACATCTACCCCTCCTTTTTTTTTTTCTAGTGATTCTCATTGGGGTAGCTGAAACCTTTCCTTTTTTTCCTCATTATCAGAGAAAATTACTTCTTTATTTTATTTTAAAATAAAATTCTCCTGATTGGTTCCTGCATTAACATCCCATTGAGTTTCTAGCACTGCCTCCACTTCTTGGGATTCATCATTTATTTCTACCAATTCTTCTATGTTCTCCCTTAGACATTCAAATGAATTTTTTTGATCAATTCTATTCCCAGGATTACTAGATTTTGGAATTGGGGATTTTACCTGGTCCAAATTTTTGGATGAATCTTCTTCCTCTTGTTCATTAATCTCCTTTTGGCTTTGTTGGGGATTTGTTGGATACTCTTCCATGATTTGCCCTTCTTCCAATATGTCCTACTGGATTGGAACTTCCTTCTGTTGTTCTTCCCTCTTATCATCCTCAGTTCATTCATTTTTGTGTTGTTCAGAACTTTCTCCTTCACTCTACTTTTTGTGCCAAACCATTTTATTCTGGGTCACTTGTTTTCTAAACAGACATACACTAGCCCCATGCCCTAGTTTTTTACAGACACTACATTTAGCTGGTACATTCTCATATTCAATTCTTTGGTTCCAGACACCCAACTTCGAAACCAACCGGATTGACTCAGGAAAATCCTTCTCTAAGTCCACATTAACACAAATCCTCGCAAAAATAAGCCTTGATCGAGCCTTAGTGGCAGGGTCTAGGGCTATTAATTGTCCAAATTCCTTTGCTATGCCCTCAAACACCTCTTCATTCCAAAAATGAAATGGAAGGCTCGACAGTCTTACCCAAACCGGAGCCTGGTAGAAACTTTGCATCTTTGGATTGAATTTTGTTCCCCATATTCGCAAAAAGAGCCCTCGTCGCTCGAAAAACCATGGGCCTCCCCATAGGATCCTATCTGAATCCTCTTTACAGATTAACTTAACCATAAAAAAACCCTTCGACAATGCCACAATTTCCATGTGTCCATTTGGTCTCCATTTTGAGAAGGCCCATTTCCTCACTGCATCTAAATCAGGATGAACACCCATAAAATGTCCAACTAGGTTTAGAGCCCCTTGGTCTATTGCCATATCAACCAGGTTATCAAGAATGAAGAGCTCTCCCCCTTCAGGCTGCAAAACAAAATTTGATTTTAGGGTTTTTCTTTTTCCACCGACTACATGTGACCAAGACCGTATTCCTGGATCAATTTGATGCTCTCTTGGGTCCCATGACAAATCCACCTTCTGACTTGAATCCTCTAAATTTGAAATATAATTTTATGAATTCATTGAGTTACACACGGTGTAGTATAAGGTATTTATTCTAAGTGAACAGAAGTGCTAAGTCGAAGCACACTTTAATTATTCTTATCCCTGAAATTCTAATTCGAAGAACACCTTCGATTATTACATTATACGAGACATTTCAATTTGAAGCTTACATTCTAATATTACATAATAACTTTAAGTCAAAGGCTAATTTGGATAGAGGTTTTAGAACTAGAATAGTGGCCAATTCACAGGCCTCTTCATTTTAAATTACAAGAATAATCCATTTATTTGGACATATAAAATCTAAAACCATTTGAATGACCAAATCATAATCCAATTTAGAAATATAAAAACCATAAGATTGGTCTAATTCATTTATATTTTTCTACAAACTTCATACTGCATAAACAAAGCATATGGTGAATGGAAAGATAATTTTTAAAGCATCAAAATAATTGGGAGAAATTAAGGAAAGAGTCCACCTTTTACCTCCTTCAAATTTTTCATGCCTTCAAGCCCTTCTCCTAGCCTCCTCATGTCTTCCTCCTTCTATACCTAGCTCCTAGTGCTTGTCTCCTCATAATGTCCTTCTAAGCCTCCATGACTATCCTTAGTCCCTCTCCTCCCAAGAGCTCTCAATTTATAAGAAAAATCCTCCCCCATGTAGAAGAGATTCTCTAATAAAATAATGGTTTCCACCATGCTAGCTAGGGACAAGGGAGAGATTTAAATATTCCCACATGGGTAAGCACTATGAGAATGGAGGTCCTTTCCCTATTAAAATAATACCATACCCATGCTAGGTGGAGATAAGATAAATATAATAAAATAAAAAAGTAGAGATAAGGTGATCCATCCCTTTGTTTCTTGCCCCCTTCTCAAGAACATTGACAAATTTAAAACTATTAAAGAAGAGAAATGGGAATCATTATATTATTAAATTATCTTAGTGCTCTTTTGGTTCAATCAAAATTAGACACATTTTGTGAAGACAAAAATCACCTAATTGCATTCCAAAACCTACCAAATTAATGAGGTAACATGTAATTAGATTAATCAAACCATGATTAATTGGTTTGTTTTTCTTTTTTTCAAAACATATTTCTAAAATATATCTTTCACAAAAGCAACAATTAACTTCACAAAACATTATAAAACTAAGAATTAGGTCCTAATTCATCATGAAAAAGGGTCCTGTCAAGGCATGTCATGATAAAAATGGTGTTAATTTAATTAGTTATATTTTTTAATTTAATTTTTCTTAAAGAAAAAGTATTTAGATTTTTTATCCTTGTAAATTATAAATTATAATTTTCATCTCATTTAATTTGTTATAATAAATACATATTTTTATATAAAAGGTTTGAATTCTTAAGTTTTAATTTTTTAGATTTTTTTCAATTTTTTTTTGAAAATATTTTAAAGTTTAGCATCTTTCTTCTAATATTTTTTTACAACTTTTACAATACCAAAACTCTAGCCCTAATCTACTATTTAGAGGATTGCATCTTAGTAGAATAATATTTTCAAAACTTTAAGCTATCATAATCCGTTTTACATGGTTTGGTAGTTTCCTTCTTGAGGCATAAGTAAACCACAAAAACTATAATAAATAATAAATAATTTATATAAAAACAAGTTAATGTTATAAAATATAGTAAAAATATTAAAAATGAAAAACATTAAAATAAATCTTATTGATACAATGAACATTTTATAGTCATTTTTAATTAAATTTACTATTTCCTCTGACAATGGATAAAATAATCTAACTTCAAATCCTTTATTAAAACTCTTTATTATCTAGCCTATTTGAGACACTGTAACAAGATCTTCTATTTCCACAATGATATCTTATATGTTTCATAAAGCCTTTGCTTTCCTCGAAATTACATTTATATTCTTTGATTAAATATTATTAAATAATATATGTATACTTATATCCAACAAGGACAATATAGTGGATAGAGCTTTGGATTCTCTTTGGGAAGGTCCAAAGTTTAAACCACGACGTAGCTAGAAAGGGATAGGTTGTAAAGTAGCGGTTGAGTGCTTATTGGTTGGTTGTCCCAATTCCATGCCCTAAAGGGTTGAGGTCCTATTGACTTCGTCTAATATAGCAGACTAGAGTTTATAATGACAGACACCCTAGTGTTATTAATTCCTTTATGTATTAAAAAATATTTTTAAAAATACATGTATAGTTATCAAGTTGTCATGTTTTTTATTTGAAAAATATGAAAATTATATTAAGAATACAAATTCGAAGTTACAATAATTGGCCTACCACAATTCACGAGACCCAAGATCCTAATAAAACTAACTCTAACATTTCCTTGGACTACAAATTTCTTAGTGCGATCCAAAGAGCATAAAATCCTATCCTAATTACAATTTTTATTAGTACTATTCTAAAAAAATTGAAACTAAGATTGCTACAAGCAACAACGAGATGCCAAATCAAAGGCTAATCATCATAAACATTAACCATGGTCCCACACACTTCATTGCCTAAATTACTAATGACTAGAAATAAAACTTGTTTGCTCACCTCCATCCAATCTACAACATCTTTGTTTTAATCAAATTTCAATGATCAAAATTCAACCAATATCTAGCAAGATGCTCACTTTCATTTTTATCCAAAAAGTAAGTTGCTGCATTCTTCCCTCTGCTACATAAATAGAAATGACATCCTCAAACTATTGCCAAATAACTTTATTCACTATGTTCTTGATTCGCCATGCACTATACTTTTGAGAGTCAACTACGCATTAAATTATCATCATGTTACTATAATATGACTACATGATCATTAATCTAATACAAGTAAAATTCCTTTTAATTCCATATAACCCATTTAAAAAATAAAATCAATTAAAAGTATAATAAAATAAAAATAAAATAATTTTTAATGTTTATAAGACCATAAGTGAAATTATATTCATAATGTTATTTACCTATATTATTTATTCAATATTCATTAAATAAAATACAATATACATCTCTATTTCTATTAATTTTATATCTTAAACCTCTTATTCAAAATTTTATAAACTTATTCTTAACCCATTCAAATTATAACAAGGTTTTTTTTTGCAAGATGTCATGTAAAATAATAATTTATATATAAGAAACAATGAAATAAATTTGTATTCGTCTTTGTAGCGCAAGTGGAGAAGGTGAGCGAGCTTGGCCCTATTAAACAAGAGGTCCGTGGTTTGAATATTTACGATGTAAATGAGTACGCAAAGGCTGTGTTAAATTTCCTATTGATAAGCATAGCTCTCGACTTTATGAGGGGTCATGGTTGGAAGGAAACTGCTCGGCCCTATGCATTGGTTGTAGGGATTTATCACACTAACCTAAAATTTTAGTCCTAGGTGGGGATAGTGCAACAGTTCAGGCTTTGGCTCTTATTAAGGAGGTCCAGGTTCAAATCGCGGTGTGGGAGGATGGGAAGTTCAGGCTTTGGCTCTTATTTGGGAGGTCCAAGTTCAAATCACGGTGTGGGAGGATGAGAAGTGCAACGGTTTGAGATTTGGCTTTTCTTTGGGAGGTCCAAGGTTCAAACTGCAGCGTGGGAGAAGGGGGCTCAGCCCTATGAGTTGGTTGTAGGGGTTTCTCACATTAACCTAAAATTTTAGTTCCAGATGGGGATAGCATAACGGTTTGGGATTTGGCTCTTCTTTGGGAGGTCCAAGGTTCAAACCGCGGTGTGGGAGGAGGGGGACAACGCAACGGTTTGGTATTTGATTCTTCTTTAGGAGGTCCAAGGTTCAAACCACGGTATGGACGAGTGTGTGAGAGGGTGGGTGTGTGGTGGTTGTGTGTTAAATTCTCTATTGATAAGCATAACTCTCGACTTTACGAGGATTTATGAGGGATCATGGTTGGGAGGGGACTACTTAGCCCTGTGGGTTGGTCGTAGGGTTTCTCACACTAACAAAAAAAAAATGAAATCAATTTGCATGGAGGTCAATAAACATTATAAAAGTTTAATTTTAAAAAATAATAAATAAATAACATGTTAACTTTAATAGAACATCCTAATCCAACATAACACCACATCAAGAAGAAATATGTGGAGGTCAAATTTTCTAAAACTCTTTTTAATTTTTTTGGTACATAGGAGAGTTGGCAACAACCATTATTTTTAGTAACTAGACAATGTAGGGTTCAAACCACAGGACTACACCAACAAATCCACCGTCTCGATTTTGGATGGGTAACTCGGCATGAGATGGGGATTGCTAGTCGTCATGGGTTTGTATTGTCGTTGTTAATCTGACGTGCATTCAGAGAATTCGGATCAGACTACTACCTTTGCAAGAGGAAGCTTACCCTCAAGGTTGGTCACTCGAGGTTCAAATCATCATTGTTTATCTGACGCGCACTTAGATAATTCAGATCAAACTACTATATTTACAAATAGGAGGCTTATCCTCCAAGGTTTGAACCTAGGCCTCTTCTTGGTAAGTGCTCAACCACACCTGCACTTACCAATCCACATAGCCTTTGGGGTTTTTTAATCGGATATGTTACAAATCCACCTAGCCTTTGGGGTTTTTTAATCGGATATGTTACACAGAGGTTACTAGAAACTATCAAGACTATTAAAGATTAAATTTTTAAATTCATTACAAGAAATATCTTCAAGTATTCATTACAATAAACATCTTCAAGTATACTTATTTTAAATATTTAAATTATTTAAATAAAGTTTATAATATTAAATCTATTTATATTTTAGAAGATTAATGTAATAATGATATTTTTTCAAAGTGATTATATGGGATTGTTACAGGTTATTATATAATGGTATTATAACAAGCTTGACAATTATACATGGTTATAACAAGCTTGAAAATTTTACATGTCTCTGCAAAAATTGAAATTTAGTTTTCTTCTTAAAAGTTGAAGAATTTAAAATATTAAGTTTTTTTTTTAACATAGAGGAGTTGATTACAGCCACAATATTTTTAGTAATTGATAAGCGCAGGGGTCAAACCATAAGGGTTGCTTCCAACTATTTTGTCTCGTTGTTATTGACTCGACGAAATATAGAAACCATCGATCGCTCAAAGTTCGTACCGTCGTCGATTTAACATGAAAATATGTTACATAGAGGTTACCTGAAACTATTACGACTATAAAAAATTAAGTCTTTGACTTCGTTACAAGAAATATCTTCAAGTGTTCATTACAATAAACATCTTAAAGTATACTTATTTTAATGATTACAATAAACATCTTAAAGTATACTTATCTTAAATATTTAAATTATTTAAATAAAGTTTGTAATATTAAATTTATTTATATTTTAGAAAATTAATGTAATAATGATATTTTTTCGAAGTGATTATATGGGATCGTTACAAGTTTCACTTATATCATATTATATAATACTATATAATAGTATTATAACAAGCTTGACAATTACAAATGCCACTGCAAAATTTAAACCTTAGTTTTCTTCTTAAAAGTTGAATCTTACAGATTGAGTTTTTTTTTTTAACATAGAGGAGTTGATTACAATTTTTTTTTTTTTTTTAGTGGTGGAGTTGATTACAATCACACTATTTTTAGTAATTGGAAAGCACAAGGTTCAAACCACAAAGGCTGCTTCCAACAAGCCTATTTGTCTCGTTGTTGTTGACCTAATGTGAGATGGAGATCATCGGTTGCTCGAGGTTTGCATTGTCATCATTGGTTTAGCGCACAACGCACAGTTAGAAGATTCAGATCAGACTACTACCTTTGCAAATTGATATCCCCAAAGTTTTGAACCCAAATCTCTTCTTGGTAAGTGCTTGGCCAAACAAATACTTACCAATCCACCTAGTTCTTGGGGACTTACTAATTAATACTTTAAAAGATTAATGTAATAATGATATCTTTTTAGAATTGATTATATAGGATTGTAACAATCCCACCTATATCACATTATGACCACATAATGGTATTACAACAAACTTAACAATTATGCATGTCTTGTTTGGCAAGACGCCACTTGCATTATTAGCGATGTGACTTAGGTTCAATCCCCATGAGGGATGTGTATAAGAAGTATTACTAAAAAAAATTAGAACCTTGGTTTTCTCCTTAAAAGTTGAGAAATCCCACTTATTAACCTAATTGATAATGTAATAATGATATTAATTATAAATATTCTTTAAAAAATAAAATAATTTTTTTTTTTAAGCATATACACATTCGTCGTGTGGGGTTGAACGTTGGTCTCATAACCGATAATGTATGCAAGTGGCGTCCTTGCTGGTAGACCACACACAAGCGAGGGTTATCTTTTTCCTTTTAGATCAACTTAGTAGTGTTACCGCGACCATTGAACCATAATCCCCTTAGCATAAATAATTATTATAAATTATTATTATACATATTAAATTATAATATTTAGTGAAATAAAGTTATATAACTTATTTGGTGCTATCGAGATTTAAACTTTGTTGCGAGGTGAGTTATTCATATGTCTCAACCATTAAACCATAATTCCATTTATTATTAATTATTATTGTACGTATTGAATTGTCTACATAGATTAGAATACTTAGTAGAATACTTAGTGAAAAGTAATTAATTATTATTATAATTTTTTTGGCTAGTGTGAAAAAATCCTATGACCGAATTTCCATCTTAAACATGATCCCTCGCAAAGCCGAGAAGTAATATACAGCCACACACACCATGGTTTAAACCTTGAACCTCTCGAAAAAATCCACAGCCCACAGACCATTGCATTGGTCTGTGGGACTATTATATATATTAAATTGTATACGTAGATTAGAATACTTAGTGAAAAGTAAAGTCTCATACTTTAAATGAAGGTTTAGATTTTGTGGGTGAATTTTAACATTTTTTTAAAGTATAACTAGTGACACAATTAGGAGCCACACTCCCTAGGGGTATAGGAATAGGGAACCTCCTTTTCGATGATTTGAATCAGAGTTATTGAGATGAAACACAAATAACACGTTGTTGGAGTGTATTGAAAAGACATATTAACACTTTTATATGAAATCTTATTAGCTTAACTAGTTAAAAATTTTAACTTTTAAAATGAAAATATAAGTTTTTTTGGAAAAGGTTAAAAAATTTATTAAAAGGATAATATCAAATTACAATCTTAGGTCTGCCACTTTTGGCAAGCCCTAAAACCTGAATAAAATCATATTAACATCTCCAAAAATAATAAAAAACCAAGTACCATCTAAAGAGCATAGACTTGTAGCGTGATTCCACTTTTGCTTTATGTTGATCCGAAGAAACTTAGCAGGCTTGACAATCCTGCAAACACCACCAATGTTGTCCCAAAATGGGCCAAAGAGTGTTACAAGAGGCAACAAAAAACCCAACCAATAACTATTCATCCTCCATTATCCCATAGGTACTGCCCATAAAACTCAACATTTTAGTCTTAGGGGGTTATGAAAGTTTTTTCTTGTTGCACTGACGTGAAATCTACCCCTATTGGGATTTAAAGGCTTAGTGGAATTTATAATGATACCAGTCTAGACTCATCCTCTCAAGGAATCTACACATGTCCTCATCCTTGCATAAGTATTTGTTGACCAAACAAAGAACCGTTTGGTTCACCTCCAACCATTTAAAAGTGTCTCTATTTTGATCAAAATTCAACATGCAACCAAATGGACTTTCACTACCATGTTTAGCCAAAAAGTTTACTGCAACATTATTTTATCTATCAACATGGACTGGAATGACATCCTCAAACTGTTTCCAAATGGATTTAATTTACCTCACAATTTTTCTTATCCTCTAAGACTTTGGTTTAAAATTTCTAATAGCATCCAGAAGCCCCACCATTATTTTTGAGTCAGACTCAATGATGATCTTTCTAACCCTATTCTCCCAAGCATTAAGAGAACCTTGTCTGATAGCCAACCCTTCTACTTCGGTGTTAGTAGTCATTTTGAGACCCTTCAGCTCCCAATGAAGGAACTTCCCCTTGAAGTCTCTTCTAATAAAACCAATGCCTATAGCCCCTGGGTTATCCTTAGCTACACCATTAGAATTGATCTTTTCCCAACCCAAGGGAGGGGGTTGCCATGATCCCAACTTCTATGTGTTGGGAGCCAACTCATTCTCCTAGATTTTTTGATCCCTAAGGTGAGCTCTAACAGTTTCAGAAATCTTGATAACAATTTTAAGCCAAACCAACTCCATTGGACTGAACTCCTGTCTAAAATTTTTATAATTTTTTCCAACCAAATATGTCACCAGATGAAGCTCAGGTCTAGGACCAATCTAGCTGAATGGATCTGAATGAAGATATTCTTAAATTTTCTTTATTTCTAGATATCCTAGATATTAATAAGAGTGACCTAAAATTTTAGGTGTGCCTTAAAGAGGTATATCCAACTTTTCCACAACTCTCTAGAAAAATCACACTAAAAAAACAAATGATCAAGCGTATCCTCTTGGGAATTACACATGATGCACTTGGAGGGGCCATAAAAGCTTATATTAATAAGGTTTCATAGGCGAGACAACTCCTATGCATCACTTTCCAGGCAAATAAATTTATATTAGGCCAACCCTTAACCACCCAAATTCTATCCCAAGAGGCATCTTGTGGAATTAGTAGAGGAGGGAGCAAAGCATTATAACCATCATGGATAGTGAAGACACCTAGACTTCCAAGGCCCCAAGCAATACTATCCTCTTTCTCTTTCCTCGTAAGACATCTCTACTTGAGAATTTTATCAATAAGAAGCTTTTAATGAAGAGGGGTAGGAACAGTCCATTCTTTTAACATCTTCAACTAAAAGAAATAAAAATCTCCAATCTATCTAGAATTAATGTAGGAAGCCATCTTAATCCATAATCTACCTTTGAGACTTCGTTGCAAAGGTTGCAACTCAATGAAATCAAATATTAAGGGGGATTTTGATCCCAAGAATCAATCAAAAAATAAGCTTTGTCTCCTTTGCCCACTTTCTAGAAAAGGCTAGGTTTAACCAATTGTTTTCCAGCTTTCAAGACCTTCCAACTAATGAAGCCAAGGCCCCTCAAAGGAGTGCAACCAACTTCTTGATGGGGATAAAACCCAAATACTTACTAGTTATGACTTTGATAAAGAAATCCTCCAGGTTGGATATCCATCTCCAATAGAGTTTCCTAGGAAGAGCTTGATTTTTTAAAGCCATTTTATGAAAATCCAGACCCCCACGAGCCTTAGACTGACATATTTTATCTCAACTAACAAGATTCCACTTCACTCATCCTTGGGCCATCCCACAAAAAAATTCTCACAAGTGAATCCAACTCTCTGAGAACTCCCATAAGGGCAGTTAGGATGGAGAATTTATAAATAGGTATGGCTTTGATCATTCATCATTTATTGGATGAGAGTCATTCTACCTCCAAAAGTAAGCCAACGATGAGTCTAATGATTAACTTTAGTAGTGATTCTATTATTTAAAGCTTTCCAATCAACCACCCTTAGTATTTTGAAATGAAGGGAATCCCCAAGTAATCAAGTGGAAGAGCGTCCTAGAGAAAACTCCAAATGGCAAGAATATGATCCTAGGTTCTTCTATCCATCTTAAAGAAAAAAATCTTATATTTGACCACATTCACTTGCTGGTCAGTAGCATCCATGTAGGTTTTTAAGATGGCTTTGAGCATTCTAACCTCTCGAATGCTAGGTTCCTCAAAAAGACCTGTATTATCAACAAATTGAAGGTGAGTTAGCATCACCTCACCCAAATATACAAATATTAATATTACCTCACCCAAATATACAAATATTAATATTATATAGGGTAATCAACAATATCTTCGTCATTTTATCCCTTACCCGTGGGCATGGTTCAAATTTGAAAAGCTACCACTATACTCCCTCCCTACCTCGATAAACTTTTACTCCAAGTAATAGGGACCTTGGAGGGGCTAGGGATTGAAACCGTCAACCTTAAACTGGCAAATACTTAGCAAAAACTAGTAGGTCTATTACTTCCTCCCCATACAAATATAATTATCAAGTTGTTATAATACTACATGGTAATTGATATAATATAAATAAAACCCTTGTCAATCTCATATAATCTATTAAAATATATATTTTAAAAATTATTTTATAAATTATAACCATTTTATAAATTTTATGGATTTTTATATTAGTATTAATTTTTTGATAGGAAATCATAGGAATTGGAAAAGTCTACCCCTTTCTCAACATAAAATCCATCAACCATTTTATTTAATATTATAAGTAAAGACTTTGAGTTAACCAAGTATGATTTTCTATGTTTTTCTCTCCACCTTTCTTTGCACAACACAGGTTGTTCTATCTTTCCATTGCCTAAATCTTATTCCATCGATTTCTATTAGTTTTCCCTCTTTTAAAGAGCATGAAATAGTTATTTTAAACATAATGAAGTGTAAGGCAACTAGAGGCTCTTTAGTTAGGAAGGCAACGTTCTACAACTGACATTTCTTTTAAATGTATGAAGACCTTTAAAGAGCATGAAATGGTTCTTTTAAACATTGTGAAGTGTAAGGCAACGTTGTTTAGTGAGGAAGGCAAAGTTATACAACTAACATTGTCCTTTTAGATGTATGAAACTTTTGATTCTTATTATTGTATAATTGTTTTGAATTGAGATATATATAAAATATAAAAGATATTTTTGACCCTTTTCATAGTGAACCTATCTTTAAGGGGATTTCATATAGTGTTTGACATTGATGGTGTAGTTTTAAAAAGTAAATGTAAAAGCTCATAATAATAGTTAACATCAAGTTTTTACATAGGCATGTTCGACCCATCCTATAATAAGGATATTGTGACCTAGCTAGTGCTCGTCATGTTGCAAGCACAAAAAAGACCTAAATAATTATGATTATCAGTTAGGAGAACTGATAGTAGCTAGTATTGTGTTTGTGTGATTCCTACCCAGGTGACTGGATCAATGCATAATTGCTCTCCTTATGGGGATTTATCTCCTTACATGCCTCCTTGTTTATATTTATGTCCTCCTTGATTAAGGGAACTAAAGCTAAACTATTGTCTATGGCTATTATTGGCCTACAAAGAGTCTACGAACAAGCCAACATCCTAGTAAGATGAATGAAGAAAATTTTGACCATCTTTTAATCTTTGTCTAAATAAGGTTTGGTTGTCATGAAATATATGGAACTTGAATACAATAAATTATTAATAAAAACATATGTCTAATGACAAATTCTATTGCTATTATATAGATTTTAAACATTATCCTCTTTAGTTGTTTATAGAAATAATTTGTTCTACACTATATAAAGTGATAAAGATCTTGGAATTCATAATGGAAACAATTTCAATTAACCATCTAGTAAAATTTTGAAACCATGACTTTCTCTTCTAAGGACTAGTGGAAAACTTACCATGCTTACTGATATTGGAGATCTAATGCATTTTATTTCCCATTCTAGATACTTGGTTAAACTTCTACTATAAATTAATAAATAATATTATTCAAAGGGATTGATCTAATCATATAATCCCTAATTTTTCATTCATTTGGTTGGAAGGAGGAGTATTGGTAAAATTTTTATTAGCAACATGGATGAAACACAAGAAGTTCTAAATTCCTATGCAGAGAATAATGTTTCTTTCCAGATCAAGATCATAATATCCACCTTTTGACTTCTTGATAAACAAAAAACTTATGGATGACTATTGGTATAGCATAAGCAATAGTGAAATGTGAAAGAGATCATTTAATGGTAAAATAATAGGAGATGCTAATGCAATATATAATGCTTTATTATATCATGTTAGATTAAATATGATGTTTTTTTCTTATTATAAATTCATGCAGTAGTTTTGATATGTGATGTTAATAAATTAGACTATATATTGATGATGATTTTGTGGAATTAGATTAACCATGAAGAAAAAAGCAAAGTGTTTATGTGTTTTGCATGCCAAGACCAAACTTTAGGGTAAGATAAAGCAATTCAAAAACTAAAGGCTTGTATTACCATCGCATTGTCATGCCATTGATTGCAACCTAAAAAAACCAAAAGTTCTTATGAACGTTATCTTGTATTGAAGGTCAAGTCTATAATGTATGCATCTACCCTAACATGGTAAGGAGAGGATACTACTAAGACCATTGAATCGATAATTTAATGACCACTTTAATACTTTGGATTTATTTTTATAACTATGAAGGCTTAAAAAAGCCCAAAGTCAATAATACAAATAATTTAGAACCATTGTCAACCAACACATTGTTCATCAACTTCTAATTTAACTTTAGAAATAAATATAAAATAAAATAATTTAAAACCTAGCTAATTCCACCTTTCTCACATGCTTACCCATCATGCTATTGGAGAAAATTTAGAAAAAGGGTGAGTAGACAAGGGAGGAAGAGAGGAAAAGAAAAATAAACAACTAAGAAAAATAATTGAATTCTAAGGTGAAGAAGAACTTGTAACTACAAATCTAAGGAGAAAGGCAAGCCTTCATTGTTTTAATTTGTAAGCATGTAATAATACAAGTGAAATTAAAATTTTCTAACAATAACCCTTGCTTTGACCAAGACTCTTTATAGCATATGAATGAATTGGGTTAGGTGTTCTATGTTTGTCATCAAAACCAAGTAATGTATGCATGTGTGGTCTAGTTCTTGTCTTTAAGATGGAGTTCTAATTGTTGTCCCAACTTGAGAAATCATGTATGTTTACAAATATAAAATTTATGTATATAATTTTAAAACATAAGGTCAAGTTGAAGGGTAGCTTGGAGCTACCAACATGTTGACATAGAACAAAGTGATTACTTATCCACGTTATTAAATGAATTATGCTAGAGCAAGTTGGGCTTCTTTGAGGTTGGATAAGGAGGGAATTATACTAGAGAAAGTGTGACTTCTCCAAAAATGGTTATGATCCATATTTTCCTACCTAACCTATAAGGATGTTATGAGCTCAAATGTAGATTCATGCATATTTCATATGTCTCTACTATAGTGCAATAATCTTCATATGTTTATGTTTTTTAAATTTTAAGATGATAAAAAAATCATTATAAAGTCCTATTTTTGGAATGCTTGTGGAGCTTGGAGGTATCAACTATAGCATCCCAATGGAGGTATCAACTAATATTTATCCTCAATTGTGGTTGCCTAAGACGACTATAGCTAGTGGAGGTATCAACCAATCTTGCTATATTGATTAGTATAATCTATCCCTATTAGAACAAGAAATATTTTTACTTGTTCATTGTACAAGAAGTGATTAATAGTTCTTAGGATGTGTACAAATATAATTTTGTATATGTACTTAAAAGACCTACTCTATTGGAAGCTTATTGTCTATACATTCAATTGTAAAATATGTGTACATGGAGTTTTCCCAATAGTTAGACTATGAATAAAAAATGATCTTAAGTTTATATAATATTTTGAAGGAAAATGAACAGAATATTTTTTAGTGGCTTGATATGTGAACTAAAAATGTAGTTATGTTTGAGCAGAAGGGTGAAACCAATAGCCGCCAACAGTCGGAGAGTGGAGCAGCAGTCTCCAAGTGCGGGGAGGGAGGAGATGTCGATGGGCGGGAAGTCGTCTGTAGGGGAGCTCGGGAGCGGCTACGGTTCGTGTCTTGGGCGCAACGGAGCAATCAAAGGGCACCAGGGATCCGGAGGTGCGAAAGCGTCCGGACCCATTGAAGAAGACCGGGTTGTTGACGGTGTCAGTCGGGGTAAGGACCCACCAGACAAAGGGGGTGGTGGGGCTCAAAAGTCTTATGCCCAGGCAGCGGCCTCAGAAACCCTAAACGGGTTTTTTACCAAAGAGTTGTTTTCGGTTGGGGATGAGTTGGACATCCCGACGGAAGTTCTTTCAAGCTTCATGGAGTTTGAGAAATTTACCCTCATAGGCAAATTCATTGGCGGCCGTCCCGACATGGAAACTATTCGAAAGTGGGCAGCAAGCAAATGGAGGACTTCTGGTCATATGGAGCTAGCGGCCCTATCCCGGGGTTTTTTTGCCATTAGGCTGAACAATAAGGAGGATTACTGTAAAATTTTGGCTGGCGGGCCATGGTTTACGGGCCACGAAGTTTATTCCTTAGGAAGTGGGACATGGATTTCAGTCCTGATACCCAGGAACATCAACATTGCCCCAATATGGGTTAGGCTCCCGAATCTTCCCCTCTTTGGCTGGCATGAAAATGTCATAAGGGGTATTGCGCGCTCCATTGGGGAGTTGGTCACCATTGACCCCCCCCACCCGAGCTCGAACAAGGTTTGTCCAAGCCCATTTTTGCGTTACGGCAGATTTGGAGGCGAAACTCCCAACTTTCATCACTCTTCGGTCTGGAGGTACCTTTCTTCATAAACAAGCTATTGTCTATGAAAATAGACCAGCTTTCTGCCCCCAGTGTCGGTCCCAAGGGCACCTCCAATCCCAGTGTCCTCTTCAAAAATCGGGTAAGCAGAAGCGTGAAAACGACAACCCCCTGGAGCATGGGGAAGGTCAGGCGAAGCAGTCAAATCTTCCAGATGCGAAGGGTCATGAATCTCTAGGCCCCTCTAGAGTCTGCGTCGGACTCTCTCAGCCTGAAGAGAATCCCACTCTCCAATCGGACCCCGAGCAACTTGAGGGCGACAATCAGCAAGGAGCAGACTCCCACTTGGAAAGTGAATCGCAGGAAGAGAAGGAACGGACCCCATCCCAAATTGTGACTCAGACTATTTCTCTGCCCCAAGATATGGGTCATCCCGATTTCAGCCAGTCGTAGACGATGCTAGAAGATTACCTCTTAGGAAGGAGGGGTGAACAATCCGGTCACATTAGCCCCCGAAACACGAGGAGCCGAAAGCAAAGTGTGGATTTTGGTAGTGAGAGGAAGCAGGGCCGTCCTCCTAACAAAGACAGGCGGGACAAAGAGACGACAAATGACGTTGCAAATGGAACCCGGCGTTTGTTGGTTCTGGATGACTGTGGCGCTCAGACGGACGAAGCGCATGCATCAAAACCTCCCCCTCAAAAAGGAAGGGGAGGCAAGAAAAACCTTAAACTATCCAGATGAAAGTCCTCTCATGGAATGTGAGAGGACTGAACGGTGCAACCAAATGAAGGTTAGTGGTTGATCTCCATAGGAGGACTAATCCTTCCATCCTTATTTTGCAAGAGACCAAGGTTGATGCTATCTCCTATGATAAAGTTGTGAAGGCCATTTGGGCCAAGGCAAATTGTCTGTCCGACCACTGCAGTGGGAACAGCGGGAGGACTCATGGTTCTGTGGGACCCTTCGAGGTTTGAGGGCAGCCTGCTATCAACTTCCAACAGAATCATCAATGTATTGTTCCAGTCCAAAACCACCAATTTTTCCTGGATTCTGTCCAACGTTTATGCTTCAAATTCTGCCACAGAGAGAGCAGAAATGTGGAAAGCTATCTCTCAGATGAGGGAGAATTTTAGTAATTTTCCTTGGGTTTTAGGGGGTGACTTCAATTGTCCCCTTCATCCTTCGAAAAAAAAAGGAGGATCCGACCACTTCAACCGCAGCTTGGAGGACTTCGGGGATTTTGTCTCTACTAATGGCTTGCTCGACATCGAACTCAAAGGGGCTTCCTTCACTTGGAGTAACAGAAGGATTGGGAGCGGTTTGATTCAAGTCAAGCTCGACAAATTTTTTATGTCCCAAGAAGCCATTCCTATCCTTGGCGGGGCTATCCTTTCGGCTCTTCCAAGGATTGGGTCTGACCATAACCCTATTTTCTTGGAGGCGGATGATGGGCCTATTTTTAAAACCCCCTTTAGATTTGAATCCATGTGGATCTCTCACAAGGACTTCAAAGGTTTGGTTTCAGCGTGGTGGCAATTGAAGGTGGAAGGAAATGCTCCTAAGAGGGTGGCTCTAAAGCTCAAAATGGTCAAAGAAAAGCTGAAAGTTTGGAATAAAGAGGTTTTCGACAACATTTTTGAGTCCAAAAAATCCATCTCTGAGAACACAGAAGGTTTTGGAGGAAAGGATGGAACTCGAAGGTTACACTGAGGGTCTCGGGGAGGAAGAGCGGAGTCTTTTGGTGGACTTTCATTCTATTCTCGCTAGGGAGGAAACGTTATGGCGCCTGAAATCTCGTGACCTTTGGTTGAAGAATGGAGACACCAACACGAGGTTTTTCCATGCGTCTACTATGAGGCACGAGAGGGGCCAACAAGATCAGAGAAGTGGCTTGTAAGGATGGGCGCATTACCGGGGAGATAGAGGAAATCGGGAGCGAAGCGGTTGACTTTTTCAGGATTTGCTTGGCACTCCTCCGGACGACAACCTTCGGGTCCAGAAATCTCTGCTCGCCAATTTTTTGACTAAAGTCCCCCATGAGGTAAGCATTAAGCTTCGGAACCTTTTTCCTCGTCCGAGATTAAGGAAGCATTGTTCTCCATGCAACCAGATAAGGCCCACGGCCCCGATGGTTTCCCCCCGATTCTTCCAAGTCATGTGGGAGGTCGTGGGTCTGGATGTGTGCGATGCTATTCGGGTTATTCAAGCTTCCAGATCCATCCACCCGAAACTCAATTCCACCTTTCTTGCCCTCATTCCTAAGTCTCCTGCCTGCAAAAGTTTCTCTGACTATCGGCCCATCAGCCTGTGCAATGTTTTTTACAAGATTCTTACCAAGTCTATAGCCAATAGACTCAAAACAGTCCTCCCCATCCTGATTGATCCTTGTCAGGGAAGCACTGTTAAAGGCAGAAACATTCTTGATGGTGTCATCATTGTCCATGAGACCCTTCATTCCGCTTACCGCTCCAAGAATGTTGCTCTTTTTCTTAAGCTCGACATGAACAAAGCCTTTGACCGGGTTGATCAAAATTTTTTGTGTAGTCCTTCTCAAGTTTGGCTTTCATCCCCACTTGGATTGACCTTGTCTACGAGTTGTATATCCACTCCCTTTTTTCTTTCCTGGTCAATGGGTCCCCAGTTGGGTATTTCCAAAGCGCCAGAGGCCTCAGACAGGGCAATCCTTTATCCCCCATCCTTTTCATTCTTCTGGCGGAGGTTTTGAGTTGGTCCATGAAAGAGGCTCTTCGTCAGAACAAGATTTTTGGCATTTTGTCGACTTCTAGAGTTGATCCTGTCACTCATCAGCAATTTGTGGATGACACCCTCATCTCCACTGGGGCGTCCGTTGCCCAAGCCAAATCGCTCAAGCGGATCCTGTCCTGTTATGAGCAAGCTGCAGGGCAAAAGGTCAATTACATCAAGAGCAAAATCTATTTTATTAACACTCCCCTACGCAGGCAACTTCGGATTGCTAGAATTCTTGAATGCACTATTGATTCCCTGCCTACGTCCTATATGGGGTTGCCTCTATCTTATAGCGGGCGGGCGAGTGGGGATATGTGGAACATGATTCTTGAGCGCCTTCACAAGAAACTCGAAACTTGGAAGGGCAAACTCCTATCGCAAGCCGAAAAAGCCACCCTTACCAAAGCTTGTCTTTAGGGGATCCCGACCTACTTCATGTCGGTGTTCATGCTTCCGGTTGCAGTTCACTCCAAAATTGAGAAGATTCAGAGGACCTTTCTATGGTTTGGCAGCGAAGAGAAATCTAGACTCCCCCTTGTTGCCTGGGACAAGGTGTGTTCGAGGATAGACCAAGGCGGTCTGGGGTTGAGAAGATCAAGACTTATGAATTTGGCTCTGATAGCGAAGCACGCTTGGAGGATTCTATCTAGCGACCCGGTGGAGTGGGTTAAGCTGGTTAAAAAGAAGTATCTTGGCCCCATTTCCTTCTTGGATCTTGAGACCTCCTCCGTGGCGTCGACCTTTTGGAAATCTGTGCTCCAAACCCGGCATTTGATCAGCCTGGGAGCCCGTTGGAATTTGGGTGATGGCAACCTCATTTTCTTTTGGAAGGACAGGTGGGCGACTGAAGAAGCCCTTGGGTCGAGGGCGGATCTCGCTGGGCTGAGAGGTTTGACTGACCCTAACTCCCAACTCAGGGTGGTAGAGTTCATAGACCGGAGCACCCGTTTTCCTCGGTGGAAGATTCCAGTTGTGGAGGGGTTTAATAATGAGGTTACCTTTCTTGCAAATATCCTCCAGTCGGTTTTAATTCCTTCTGCCAGGAGGAATGACAGAATCATCTGGAGTGGTACGGAGGATGGGCTTTTTTTGTTAAATCAGCTTATGAGTTTCTTACCACCAAGACTGCTCTGGACTACAGGTGGAATACTGTGTGGAGGAAAGGAGTCGTCCCTAAAATCAACTTCTTTGCGTGGATTGCTTTCCACAACAAAGCCTTAACAATTGACAACCTTCACAAGAGAGGTTTTGCCTTCCCCAACAGGTGTTACTTGTGTCTTGCAGATTGCGAGACGAGGGATCATTTATTCTTGCATTGCCCGTTTTCCCACTCTGTTCTTAGTATTGTCCTATCCTCCTTCCAAATCCTATGGTGCTCTCCCCGTTCCCTCAGAGATGCTTTCCACCAATGGCCTAATCCTTTCAAGAATCCCAAACTCCGCTTCCTCCTCGAGGCCTCCTTCCATCATTCAATTTGGCAAATTTGGTTAGAGAGGAATGCCAGAATCTTTGGCAGAGCTCCTAGAGGGCCCCCTTATGTTGCTCAAAGGGCGTTGTCCTACGCCATCGAGAATTCTATTGTTGTTCCCAGTCCCCGTCCCTACCTTCCGAGCGAAGAAGCGATTCTCAAAATGATGAATCTCTGGCCGTTTTTGGAGGTTGTTAAAGGGCCCTGTCGAAGGAATATTGTTTGGACCAAACCCCCCGTGGGGTGGATTAAATTAAACTTTGATGGAGCGGCTAAGGGGAATCCTGGGCCCGCTGGTGCTGGGGGTGTTGTCAGAGATCATGATGGGAATCTTGTGATGGCCTATTGTGAAGATTTGGGCTCCCAGACAAATCACTATGCCGAAGCCCGAGGCGCTCCGAAAGGTATTCGGATACTCTCTGAGGATCCTCGGCCTCTTATTATTGAGGGTGACTCGCTCAACATCGTGAATTACCTTCTTGGCACCAAAAATCCATCTTGGAAAGTCTACAACATCATCCTCGAGGCAAGAACGCTTCTCTCCTATCGTGGTAGGTGGAAAGCAAATCATACTTTGAGAGAAGGTAATCGCGTGGCTGACCACATGGCCAACAAAGGGCTCGCGACCACGTGTCCGGTCGTGTGGCGGTCTCGCTTCCCATCCGAGGTGGAAAGGTTGGCCAGAGCAGACATCCATTCATGATGCTTTCCTTGCGCAGTTTTTGGAAAGCCCCCTCCGACGAGTTTTGGTGTGGCGTGGCAATTTTGTCTACTTAGTTGTCCATGGTGTCTTGTCTGTTTTGCTTTCCTCGTTTCATTTCTTCGGGCTCTACTTGGTGTTCCTTCGGTTTTGTCCTGTTTCTTTTTCGTTGGGTTTCCAGGCCTAAAAGCCCTTTTTACAGTTTCCAAGTCTTTAGCATTAGGATGGCTTTACTTGCAATTAGGCTTATTGTTACAGCCAAGAGGTATGATGCATCATTAGAAATATGGCTAATTTTGTACATAAGGTTTTGGGATCCTCTATAAAAACCCACTGTTAATATATTAAAATAATTACCAAAAAAAATGTAGTTATGTATATCTTGATTGAAAGTTAAATTCTTTCAATGAATAAATGAATTAAAGATATATATTTTTTAAACATAACATGAAATTTAGTTTGTTGTAAAAAATAAAGCTTGTGTGAATCCTCTATGTGCTCTATAACTTACCCTTAATTGAATAAAATGAGAAATGTAAGCCTTGCATAGTTATACTAATCAAATTCAATTATTTTATCATCTTATAATAATAATATAATAAAATTAGTTGTTTATTGTACTATAAACTACAGATAGTGATGCCAACTTAAGCCACTCTAATGCTAACTATAACCTATATGGAATAATTGTAGGAATCTATTTACAAAAAATTTCTTAATGTTTTATTGTTGATGTTAAATGTTTGACTTGGAGATAAGGCTTACATGGAGGATTAGGAGGATTTAATTTATTTTAAAATTTTATCAGTATTTCCACCAACCTATTTGCTAAACTACTATGGTGTCAACTTGTATGTCATCAACACAATCTCGGGTGTCAAGGCACCCTATGCCATTCCAAGATTATCTAAATTTATATCTTAGGAAGGAAATAAATTTTCTAAAGGTTGGGTTTGTATATATCTAAAATGTGATTTAGCAAGGGTCCTTAGATAAATTGTATCATAGGGAAGGCTCTTTGGTTAGGCCCAATATATATTTTTATCTTTATCAAAGGATTTCTATTATGTTTCAATTAAAATACGGTAATATTAATCTATGCTTTAAATTGACTAACCAACTTTAATAAAATAAAAAATATATAAAAATTATATTTAAGTTTTAACAATAATATTTTAATTATTTCATTTGATTATATGGGGAATTTTAACATGGGGTCTTACTATAATTGGTACCACCCCTCGTGTTAGCACCTTAGTTAAGCAACACCCATTTTGGATGGCACTATAGATTATAGTTAGCATTAGAGTGCCTTAAGTTGGCATCACTATCTATAGTTTATAGTACAATAAACAACTAATTTTATTATATTATTATTATAAGATGATAAAATAATTGAGTTTGATTAATATAACTATGCAAGGCTTACATTTCTCATTTTATTCAATTAAGGGTAAGTTATAGAGCACATAGAGGATTCACACAAGCTTTATTTTTTACAACAAACTAAATTTCATGTTATGTTTAAAAAATATATATCTTTAATTTATTTATTCATTGAAGGAATTTAACTTTCAATCAAGATATACATAACTACATTTTTTTTTTGGTAATTATTTTAATATATTAACAGTGGGTTTTTATAGAGGATCCCAAAACCTTATGTACAAAAACAGGGCTGATCCCATTCTATCCTTACAGGCCTCAAGGGCTAGGATCAAATAGACTTGCAAAATCTAACTAAACCTGATTCAAAATTGCCCATAGGGCTTACAAAGGGGCCTCTTCGTGAGAGGATCGACAGACAAAAACCAATCTGAAACAAACTAAAATGGAAGCAACAAAAAACCATGGGAAAAACAAGAAAAAACCACAAGGAAGGCAGCCCCGGATCCTCCGCTACTATGGATCCTCCTGGTCATCCTTAACGTTCTCTCCTTGATCCTGGTCAACATCTTGATCCTCGATAGTACTCCCCACTCCAGCCAATGATACTATCATAAACCTTTTTGGAAGGCGGTCCACACCAAATCCACCTCAAGAGGATGATGTCAAGACAAAGAAACAATGGGGCACATGGTGCGAGCTGGAAGCCACCTTCGAGCACCTTCTCTTTAAGCTTATGTGTCTTCATGAAGAAACTCTGATCTGGCCATATTCTCCACCTCATTCGAAAAGGATGACCTCCATACTACCAACACAAAGGTCAAAATACCTTTATTAGCCATGTAATATGCTAGCCTATTACCCTCCCAGTAGATGTGATTGATTTGGGCATCGGTCCATCTAGATAGGAGGATCCTTGCCTTAGAGACAATATTGAAAACTTTCCATGAAGGATCTTTGCCATTCGACAGATACCTTATGATATTCAGAGAGTCACCTTCGATGACCAAAGGATGAGGATCCTCTAAGAGGAGCTGAAGCCCTCTAAGGACACCCTTGGCCTCCACACTATTATTAGATTGGATACCCAGGTTCTTGTAGAATGTGAGGACAATCCTCCCCCTGTGATCTCTGACCACCCCTCCTGTAGCTGTTGGCCTCGGGTTGCCACGAGTAGCGCCATCAAATTTCAACTTAAGCCAACCCTCCGAGGGGTTTCTCCATTTGACCTTGAGCCTAGGTGAAAAGATGTTAGGGTGGTCTGGATCCTCCTTGAGGTTCATCCTTTTGAACATAGTTTCCTCCGACTAAATCTTGGGGAGGGGACTAGGGTAATTTTGAATTTTCTACTGCAAAGGCAAGAGCTCTGAAGGCTGTGGAAGGGGGGTCTCTTGAAGGATTACTGAAGACTCTTTCGTTACTCTCCAACCAAATTTGCCAAAGGATGTGATGGAAGGATGCATCGAAAAGGAACCGAAGATTAGGATTTTTGAACGGGTTTGGCCATTGAGAAAAGGCTTCCTTGATTGTCCTAGGAGGGCTCCAGGGGACTTGAAAGGAGGAGAGGATCATGCAAACACCATGGTGGTGAATGAGCAATGAAGGAAGAGATGATCTACAGATTCACAATTTGCTATGCACAAATAACACCTACTGGGGAAGGCAAACCCTCTTTTGTGGAGGTTGTCCATGGTTAGAGATTTATTCTGAAAAATAATCCAAGAAAAGAAATTTACCTTTGTGATCACTCCTTTCTACCAGACTATCTACCACGAGAAATCCCCCTCAGCCTCCTTGGAAAGGATCTCATAGGTTGTTCTAACCGAGAAGACGCCAGTGTCAGTGCCCGTCCAGATCATCTTGTTGGGTCTTCTGGAAGTCGGGATGGTAATGCCCTAGAGGATCTTATCTAGAGAGGAGACTTCAGCTTCACGATCGGTGAGGATCAGGATGTTCCACTGAAGGTGGCCATCTTTCCTCATAATGTAGTCTTCTGCCTTCTACTAGGAGTTTGGGTCAACCAAGGATTTGAGGAGGGAAAGTTCAACCTTCTAAGATAGAGGATCTTCTTCGGCACATCTGTCCTTCCAGAAGTTGATTGTCTACCCATCTCCTAAAATCCACTGGACTCCCTTGCTGAGCAGTTTCCTGGCTTGGAGGACTGCTTTCCAGAAAGTGGATCTGTCAAAGGGAGCCTCAGCATCTAGGAAGGAGCAGTTGGTGAGGTATTTCATCTTGATGATTTTGACCCACTCCACAGGCTCGTTGGTTAGGATCCTACAAGCATGCTTGGCCACAAGGGCTAGGTTCATCAGACTAGTCCTCCTTAGCCCAAGCCCACCTTGGTCTTTGCTTTTACACACCTTGTCCCACACCACCAAAGGGATCCTAGATTTATCTTCGTTCCCAGACCATAGAAAGTTTTTTTGAATCTGTTCGATCTTGCAATGGACAGACATTGGGATGTTGAAGACTGACATGAAGTAGGTTGGGATCCCTTGGAGGAAACTTTTGGTGAGGGTAGCCTTGCCTACCTAGGATAGAAACTTACCTTTCCAAGAGGCCAGCTTCCTATGAATTCGCTCCACCACCATATTCCACATGTTGTCCTTGGCCCTGCCACTGCAGAAGAGGGGGAGCCCGAGGTAGGTGGTAGGGAGGGATTCGATCATGCATCCCAAGATTTTGGCAATACGGATCTACCACCCCTAGGGAGTATTTAGGAAGAAAATATTGCTCTTGGTGTAGTTTACTTTTTGGCCCACAGCTCACTTGTAAAGGGAGAGGATCCTCTTGATGTGTCTGGCCTGGGCCATAGAGGTGATAGTAGACAAGAGGGTGTCATCCACAAACTATTGGTGGGTGACTACTTCCACTCCAGAGGTGGGGATGATGCTTGAAATCCTCTGTCTTCGAAGGCTCTCCTTGAGGGTTCTGCCTAGAACCTCTGCCAGGATGATGAAGAGAATGGGGGACAGGGGGTCTCCTTGCCTGAGCCCTCTGGCACTCTGGAAGTAGCCTGTGGGGGACCCATTGATTAGGATAGAGAAGTAAGGGGTGGATATGCAAATTTTGACGAGGTCAATCCAAGAGGGAGGGAAAACAAACTTCACGAGAACAGCATAAAGGAAAACCCTATCCACCCTATCGAAGGCTTTGTTCATGTCAAGCTTGAGAAAGAGGGCAACCTTATTAGACAAGGACGTAGAGTGGAGAGTCTCATGGATAGAAATGACACCATCAAGGATGTTTCTGCCTTTCACAGAGCTACATTGGCAAGGGTCAATGAGCAAGGGCAAGATGGGCTTCAGTCTATTAGCTAAGACTTTGGTCAGGATCTTGTAGAAAACATTGCAAAGACTGATGGGTCTATAGTCCGAGAAGGTCCTGCAGGTAGAGGTTTTTAGAATAAGAGCTAAGAAGGTGGCATTCGGACTGGGTGGATGGATCCAAAGGCTTGGATATCATGAATGGCATCACAAACATCATTCCCCACAACCTCCCACATGGTCTAAAGAAGTGAGGAGGAAACCCATCTGGACCCAAGGTTTTTTTAGGTTGCATAGAAAATAAGGCCTCCTTGATCTCGAAAGAAGAAAAAGGATCCAGGAGCCTGAGGCTAGCCTCATGGGGTACCAGAGAGGGGATTTTTACCAAAAGATATTTGGGCTTGTAAGTCACTTTTGGGGAAGGATCCCAACAAATCCTGAAAGAATCCCACCACTTCAATTCTTATCTCAGCAATGTCCTTGGTAGTCATACCATCACTTTGCAAAATTTCCCTGATTTTGTTGGAACCTCTATGCCTGAGGGTAGAAGCATGAAAAAATCTAGTCTTGGAGTCTCCTTCCTTCAGCCATAGATCTCTAGATTTCTATCTCCAGAAGGTCTCTTCCCTGGCTAGGATAGTGTGAAAGTCTGCCAAGAGGATTCTCTCTTCGTTTCTGTCAGATTCGCTGAAGACACCTGCCTCCAACCTTCTTTCCAAGTTTTTGAGGCTTTCGGATATGGCTTTCTTGGATTCAAAGATGTTGTCGAAGACCTCCTTATTCTAGATATTGAGGTTTTATTTGACAGATTTAAGCTTCAGGGCTAGGCATTTTGAGGTGAATCCTTTTACCTCCTACTTCCACCATCTCGCTACCTGCGCTCTGAAATATTTATGATGGGTCCACATGGATTCGAACCTAAAGGGATTTTTGAAACTATGCCCTTCACCCAATTCAAGAAGGATGGGGTTGTGGTCTGATCCGATCCTGGGAAGAGCTAGGAGGGTCGCATACCCAAAGAAGGGAATAGCCTCCTGGGAGATAAAGAACCTGTCTAGCTTGACCTGGATAAGCCCACTCCCTGTTCTCTTGTTGCTCTAGGTAAAAGAGGAACCTTTGAGCTCTATGTTAGCTAGCTCGTTGGTGTCGAAAAAATCTCTAAAGTCTTCTATGCTTCTGGAACCAATATCAGATCCTCCATTTTTTTTGAAAGGATGTAAAGGGTAGTTGAAGTCCCCCCTATTATCCATGGGAGGGCATTGAAATTCCTTCATATCTAGGTGATGGTATTCCACATATCAGCCCTATCAATGATCAATTTGGGGACGTAGATGTTGGACAAGATCCATGACCAATTTCCTGTCTTAGAATGAAAGAGGATATTGAGAATCCTGCTGGATGAAGAAAGCAGACTTCCTTCTACAAGGGTCGGTTCCCATAAGACTATGAGCCCACCTGAAGATCCTTGAGCTGGACTGAACAAGAGATCTGCTTTGACCTAGATAGCTTTTGTTGTTTTTTTAGTAGAGACCACATCAACCTTGGTCTCTTGGAGGATAAGGATAGAGGGATTTGATTGTTTTCGGAGGTCCGCAGTCATCATCTACTTTTTTGCTTTGATCAGTCCTCTCAAATTCCATGAGAGAATCTTAATCTTGATGATTTGGAGGTTTTCTTGCCTCCCTTCACCATCTGGAATGGGGGTTTGGTTCCTTGTGCTTCGTCCCACTGAGTGTCCTAATAATCCAAAAATAGCAACAGTTGGGTCCCATTTGCCACATCCTCTGCTATTTTTTTATCTCTCTGATATTTGCCAGGAGGTCTTCCTCTTTTCCTCTCATTGCCAAAATCCATCGATTATTTCCTGCTTCTGGTGTTCCTAGGGATGACCCTTCCTGATAGGGAGGATCCCATTTTTTCATGATGATGAGAAGGAAACTCCCTCTTTTCCTGATGGGGTGAGGTTTTCTTATTGCCTAGCAAATAATCTTCCATGAGGGATTACGGGGAGTTAGTGACGGGAGAGATTTATACCTGGGAATTATGTTCCTCTGCTTCATCTTGGGGTGGAAGGCTTGAACCCGCCTCTCGGTGCTCCTTTTCCTAAAGGGAGTTTCCTCCTTGCTATGAACCTTGCTTCGACTGCTTAACGGACCCATCTTGTTCCTCCTCTTGAGCTTGTTGTCTGCCCAAGTTAGGTTTGGGCTTCGTCGGGAGTTGGTCAATGGGAGGAGGATTCCTCTTATGTTTCTCCCCCGTTTACAGCTACGAGTCTTGATGGTATGTGGATCCTTTGGTCAACTCCTCTACTCGTTGACCCCTGGTAGCTGTACACTGAGTCTAGAGGTGCCCCTGAGTGCAGTAGTGAGAACAAAAGGTGGGTCTATTCTCATACTCGATGAAGGAGGGGAGGTCGGAGTCCAGGTCCGCTAGCACACAGAACCGAGCCTAGGTCAGTCTGGATCAGGCTTTAGTGGGGGAATCAATGGAGACCAATTCTTGAATGGATCGTGCTATCCCTCTGATAAAATTTTCATGCCAAAAATGAAGAGGAAGGCTAGGAAGCCTTACCCAAATCGGAGCAATGTTGATTTTTTAGGTATTCGGGTTGAAGTCGTTTCCCCACTTTCGAAGAAAGAGGCTCCTGCGCCCCAGGAACCATGGTCCTCCCGCCAGGATTTTGTAGTAATCCTCTCGGTTGTTTAGGATGATGGTAAAGAAACCCTATGTTAGTGTCGCAATCTCCATGTTTCTAGAGATTCGCCACTTGGAGAGAGCCCATTTGTAGATGGATTCCATGTCTGGGCATCCTCCTATGAACTTGCCAATTAGGGTAAGCTTTTCAAATTCCAAAAAACTATTCAGGACCTCACCGAGGATGTCCAAATCCTCGCCAGATAGAAATAGTTCTTGGGTAAAGCAACTGTCTAGGGTTGCATGGCTCGCCACCATGTGGGCATAGGATCCTCTACCATTAGGGTTGGGGACACCCCTTTGGCCTCCTTTTTTTGGGGGGTCCTTGTATTTCTTCTCTGATCCATCCTGTTGACCTTCTTCTGTCGGGTGCACTGATTCATCCCCGTTGGATCCCCTTCGACCTCCATCCGCCTCGCTGGTATTCCTACCTCCTATCGACGGGATGGATCCTTTCCCAAATTCCGTCACACGGATCTTCTCGCTGGATCCTCCTTCGTTCTCCTTCATTGTTCCTCCACCGATGAAGTGTACTCTAAGATTATAGCTACCACACGTCTATTATTTTTTATATTGAGCACTCTCTAAGAACCCTAATAAAATTTTGAAGAAACTTCTATGAGATTTTATGTGGGTCTTTTTGAAAGATAGAAAATGCTTCCATAGAGTAGCTAGAGAATTTTGTTGTCTCCTGAAGGATTCTAGTGGGTTAGGTCTTCTAGAAATCCTCTATCAAGGTATATCCCTATGTACAAAATAGATCATTAGGGCTATTCAAGTCAATGAGGATTGAAAAAGTTTGCTTTGACACTACATAGCCTTTGGTTCTCCTTATGAAAGAAAAACTTGACAAGGAATTGGACTACATTCCATCCTAGTGATGAAGGTGCCCATTCAAATTCAAGGTATATTTGTAGCCAAAAGTATTTGGATTTCTTGGGAAGCTCTCCAACCCGAGCTTCACTAGAATGACAATTATTTTAGCAATGGGATTTCTATAAACCAACAATCAGTCTAGTGGTCCCCCATTTTTATCCACTAGAGCCAACCATTAAAAAAAGTTCCTTGGGTGTAAGCCCTATATTTCTTCTACAAGGGAATCAAGGTCATCTCTAACATTTTTTCTAGGTAGACCATAAACTAGATTTTATAGGAAGGTACCAAAACTCGGTTTCACCTTTCTATATAGGACAAGGAGACTTTACAAGTAATCAAAGATACTATCCCACCCAAGATGTTGCACAATATTAGGGTTAGGAGCCTTTGCTTATGGTGGAGAGATTGGAAGTGGTACCCACACACTCCATTCAAGAGCTACAAGCCCTCCAAAGGGTACTCTTGGATTTCACCTCATATTCCAATGGTTCTAAATTTGAATGATGATGGACAATATAGTCAATTGGCAAAGAATGACAAAACCATTTCCACATAATTTGGGATGCAATTTTGGAGCCCAAAGTGGCTCACTTTCTCTGGTGCCTCTTTTTCTAGGGGTTGCATATGGGAGAATGCCTAGTCCATCCAGGAATGAATATTCTCAAATGTCCTTTTTGTTAGTGTAGGGAGTCCATCAAACATATTTTTGGTATTGTTCTAGAGTCCAAGTGGCCTGGAATTGGGTCCATGATTTTTTCAAATCATTCATGCCTAGACCATTTTCATGGTGTATGATATTTTTTGGGTATAAGACCAACATGCTAGCAAGAATTAAACAAATATGGCATATTTTTAGAGTAAAACAAATTATTTGACATTTGAAAAAATCTCAATACTTCTATTTTTTTTAAACATCAAACATCTATTGATTTTATAGTTTATTCAAAAGCTCTAATAGGCTTTAATATTTTACTTCAAATTTAAGTGTAGGCCAACAAGGTTTCCCTTAAGGTCTAGCATTTGCTGAATCTTTTGGACCATTGGGTAATTATCTTCTAAACTATGGCTCGTATCCCATCCTCTCTACTTCGATAGAGAAATTCCTCATGCCAGTAGAGAGCTTGAGGTCAAAAAATATCTTGGGGAGGATATTTAGTGTTGTTCGATACTAGATCTTAGGAGCATCATAACATAGGTGATTTTAACTCTCCATAGCATCTATTCCAATTCCAAGACTGGGGGTCTTCATCAGGATGGGTAAATCCCCTTAACCTGCCACTTTCAATAGTTGAAGATACTCTTGAGAAGTAAGGTGATGGATCTGGTTGGGAGCCCATGCTAACAAAACCTGAACCACATACTAGTTGGGATAATCCAATGGATAATTACCCCTCTCCTACTAGAGCTACCCCTATGGCAACTTGAATGTTAATGGGTTTTTGCATTTTTTATCTAATGGATAGGTGTTTTATAGTTATCCCAAGATACGATTGGTCCTAAAATTGTTTTATAGCATAGGCTTTATGGGGTGTACTTCCATACCACCTGCTTTTTTGTGAATAGTGTACTCTTATTATTTAATTTAATAATATCAAGTTACTTTCAACAAAAATAAAATTAATTCACCATAGAAAATTTTCAAAAATGAATTTTTGGTTCTTTTATATTCTCAAAATATTTTTCCTTCCTTCAACTTTTGTTTCCTCAAATATAAATCTCTATTCAATGTTTCCTTTTCCTGACTCTTTTGTTTTTCATCTTAGTCAAACTTTTATTTGTTCACTTTCAATAATATTTTCCCTCACTTTTCAATATCAAACTCTTTAAATTCCCATTGCAAATTAAATGCACCTTATGGACTTCAATAAATTTGAATAGTCTTCCTTTTTTTTTAATTGTTTCAATGATATTTTTAAAGCAAATATTTCCTTTTGTTCTTCTCTCTTTTCAAATATCAACCTTCCTTCTTAATTTTTTTCAACTTGTTTTTCAATATTTCTTTATCAATATCTAAACATTTTCCAATTATCTTCTTCATAAGACTTTTGTGTTCAAATAGGAATTTCTCTTTCCTTTTAAGAAAATCATATATTTTTTATTTTATCTCCATTTTTTCTTTCCTTAATTTATTAACTATATTTTATTAAAGGCAAAAACCTTCATTTTATCTTAAACCTTCGAATAAATGGAATTCCTTTCTTTTATCTTTCTTCAAATATTAAACCTCAATATTGCGCTCATGAAAATGAATTAAAAAATAGGCCCTTTGGAGTAACTTAATATCTCTTTGCTCACGGATGTTTCACTACACATTTTCGATTGCGCTATTCACTTCTATTTTTGCCTTTGGAGTATCTTAATATCTTTTGGTTGTAGATGTTTTGCTACACCTTTCTAGCTACATTATCACTTCCAGGTTTGGATACCTTATCTTTGTAACATATTCTACCTAAAGAATGTTTTTTGGGTGAATTTTTTTTCTGCTTGGGCATGTTTCTCCTTCTCTAAAAAATCACATGTGACTCACCATGTATTGGTATCACATAATTCAACTTGTAGACTTTATATAATGACTTTGAAGGATATACAAGTCTGAAATTTACTCAAATTTTGTGGGTGAAATGGGTAAAACAATATTTCTTTATTGTAGAGATCAACCACACATATTCCAATTCAATTGCAAGATAATTCATGCATTTTTTCCTTTAAAATTAGAACAACTTAGGAAACACACACTAACTTGGACAATTTTATAAGTACAAAGACACTCAAGGTGCAAAATAAACATTCCAAAAAACTATGTTCCATAGTCAAATTGAACAAAAATACTAATCGAGGCTTACACAAATATACAAATTATAAAAAAATAGTAAACAAAGGCATAGTTAAGGATATATAGCAAATAACTGTAAGAAATAAATGTACAAGGTCTGGACTAAGTCTCTTTTAGAAAATGGACCCAATTCTCATAGTGGTATAATTTCTAGAATCACAAAATATTACTCTCAATATTGCACACATAAAACACTTGAAATATTATTGATAAAAATCTACAATAGCATGCATAAATGCATTACTAGTTCCATACATAATACATAGCTTTATCATCAATATATATTTACATGAGACCTGTGTAGAGGGGAAAAATTGCCCTCCCATGTACGATTCTTGGTTGGATCCGTTGGGAAGCTGAGATGACCATGGGGGTATGTTGTTCTCTACACTCAGTGTAAGAGAGAGAGGAAGGGTTCACCAGGAATAGTTTTAGGAATCGCTCCAAGTTTGAGGTGGAATATGTTTAATGTGTTCAATTGAGCATACACCTAGGTTTGGCATTTCTATAGCTAGACTATGAAAGCAAAAGGACAATGCAAGAATACACAAGATGCAAGAAGACAAGAGCTAACCTAGAATGATTCTTTGTTTGAATGATATTTAACCCTAGGGTTGTAAAATGAAATATTTTAAGCAAGGGTCCATGGGAAGATGCACAAATGATATTAAACCCTAAGTGCACACTATATGTTGTTTATCTTTTCAAATGCCTATAAATCAATTAAATATATTCTATTTAAATCAAATGTAGGGTTTTAAAAGAAACATTAATCACCCAATAAATAGCCTAAATATTAACTAGGATACTTATCTTTATTCGGTGGTTGATCCAAGCTTTATCTTTCATCCAACAATATTCCACGATTATTATTCTTGCAAAATAGCTTAACAAACACTTGAAAAATATGATTAGTGTTAGAGGGTCTGCTTAGGCCATTGTATGGTTGTACTTGGAGGTATAATAGTAAATCCTCCTAGGCCCTTTTAGCTAACCTTTGAAATACAAAAGCAAAAGTTAACCTTTGGAAGACGAACAAACAAAATAGAATGCAACAAAACAATAAGACAAACAAAATATAAAATATTCTATTATGATAAGAATACAACATGAAATAAAAACCTAGGATTTGGTGATAACAGATTGCCCTCAATCCTAGTCTATACAAAGTTACACCCTGTATGGAGCGACTGTGATTTTGTAGAACGATGAAATCATGCCCTTGGAATTACTGGGCATGATATCACAAAAGAGGAGAAAAACCCTCAAATGATGCAGGTGAATTAATGCGAAATAAAATCTAACTAGTATGCAAATATAGAAGTGTGAAGTCAACCTAGTAGTAGCAAAACATTAGGTCAAATGATGAAGACCTCCAAGTAGTATATTCCTCCTTAGGGCTTCAAAACTTGTCCACCAAGGGCAACAACACACAATCCAATGCAGCATAAAACATAGCTTAAACAAACTATATTTCACACTTGAACAATGAGTACTTGTCAAATTATGAGTTAGCTTACTTGCAGAAGAGGAGACCTCAATAAATAGAACTTGGATTGAATTTATCATGGAAAAAGAAGACTTCAAAACCTCCTTTAATAGTAGATTTGAAAGAAGAATGAGTGGAAAAACTAAGAAAAGTCGATGCTTGAAGATGTCAACTTTGAAAAATTAGGGTTTTCTAAGAGAAAACCCTAGAGATGCGAAATCACACCTCGTAAGGACCAACTATTATTTCACAATAGCTATAAAACCTTAGACATGCGAAATCGTACCCCAAAATGGTTGACCGCTATTTTACACCAATTAGATCCCTATGCATTTTTTTGCACTTTGGAGGACAAAACAATGTTAGAATGGGATAAATCATATACCATTGGAAATATCTTTCTAAGCCTGATCTAATGATATAGGATTTGGGAGGAATGGAGAATATTTGGTAGGGGAAAAGTTAGCTCAAATATGAACCTACTTTTCCAAGGAGAAAATAAGGGATCTAGGGAAAATGACTCACTTTAGTGGTTCAATTTTTTGTGTCTACATTTTACCCCCTCTTTGATGTATTTATGGCCAAGTAAATGCATAAAAGAAATATGTAGACTCCTATGGGCAAGAAAGCAACAAACATAAAAAAGGGGTGTCCAGGTTTGGACAAAGGGGTGGTGCAAAAGGGGTATCACGATGAATACTCTAGACTTTTGCACACAAAGGTGAGGTATTACTACCATTAATGCCTCTAATGCTAGGATGCCCCCTTGAGTTTCATAAGAAATGGATAAATTCCTTAAGAAACTAAAAAAAGGTAAAGAAAGAAAAGAAAAATAGAAAAACATAGAAAATAGAGCAAGCAGACTAACAATATGACAAATGGTAACTGGGTACAACATGAATCTAACTAATGCATAAAATGCAATCTATATAATAAGAAATGCATGGGTGAAATAAGAAGGGGAAATAAATAAGGGGAGAATAGGGGATAAGAAGGATAAAAAGAAGAAGAAGAAGAAGAATAAGAAGAAGAAACACATCTCCAAAGAAGGTCAACTAGATAGAAAGCAAAATAAAATGGTCAAAAACCTAGATATAGGGTGTTATGCTAAAAAATATAGTTAGATGTGGATTGAAAACCTGCTATGGGTGTAGTATTCACTAATATGAATAGATAGACAGATGTGGAGCATGACCTGATATAGATGCAATGCTCATTAAGATGGATAGATGGTCAGATCGTCAAAAGATACCCATTGGGATGTATGCTCACAAATAACCAAAATGAAGGCTGCCTCTCATGTGTGGCCATGAAGCTATCCCATATGGGGTGTGCCATGTGTGTAGTAGATAATTTTAGAAAGTACTATCCAATAGGGATGTGATGTGTGATTTTAGAATGAACCAAACGATCTGAGCATAACATAATGTGAGTGTGTGCATGTGTTAGAAGAACAAAGAGGAATAAAAATGAGGAATAATGAATTGTACTTGTGTGTGCCCCCATATTGAAATTTTAATGGTTAATAAGTGTGTGTAAGATAGTTAGTGATTGTATGAATAATATTCATGCAATATCTAACCTATCCCTTGAGGGCCGCTTAACTATTGAAAAGTCAAGAAGGAAGAAGTGTGAAAGAAAAGAAGAGAGAGGAACATATATCCCAATATTAATGGAGAAAAAGAAGAATAAAAAATATGCAAAGGAAAAGGATATACCAAAAGGGTATTTGTATTCCTTGACTTTAGAGAAAAATGATGGTCATAAAAAATTTAAAATTTAAGAAATACAAGAAGAAGAAAATGAAAGAGAAATAAATAGAAGAGAATAAGGGATGAAAATGCAAGGGCCCTAGGTTGGGACTTCACTAGGAATAAGAGCCCTAGTGAGAGTGCAATGCATATGAACTATGACCTAACTAGGTGTCATCACTTGCCATTGTCACGAAATCCCTAAAAAGCTATATGATCAAGCAGTCATGAACAAGTAGCAATGCAATTATGACAAGCATAAATGCAAGTGGAATAGAATGTCAAGCATATTATGCAAAATATGATAGACAAATATGCAATATGAGCAAGCAAACAAATTCAATATGATCTATATTAAATGCATGTCTAATAAATAATTTATTAATGCTATTTTGTTAAGGAGTAGAACGATAGTCGACACATAATATGATTGTGCCTCCTATCTTAACAAAAAGAACAGGCGTACAAGAGACTACTCTATTAAAGAAAAATCTAGAATGGGGATCCTCTTGATGATCAAAATCACAATGATATTCCTTCATAGCATTTTCTCTAGTAGCCATTGCACAAAAAACTATACACTCTAAAACAAAACCATATTTCTTATCATAAGGAGAGGTGACCCCTAATTTTGTGAGATCTCTATAAGATAGTAGAGTAGGGTTCCCTTTAGAAGTAGAATATTTACCATTAGAACATATAAAATTTATCATATTACAAAAAAAGATGTTAGAGAGATAATGGGGTCCTCATCCTCATCACTCCTCTCCAAACCTTGATGAGCTATATCCAGAAGAGGTTCTTGAAGAAACTGATTATCTTTATCCCATGATGAAACATTGATTAGAGGTTTCTCACTCAATTTTAGATTGTTGAATTGCTTAGATATCTGAGATGAGAAACTTGGAGAAACAAATGATTAAATTGAAGGACAAACATTGAGATCAAATTGAGCTCGCTCAACCATCGAATAATATTTGAATGGATGAGGGTCATCTAGAATGGTGACAAGTTGATCCTTAAATTTAGACTTCAAGCACTGATGAAAAGTAGAAGGGATGACCTTCATTACATGGATTCAAGGACATTTGAGAAGAAGATTAAAATATGCAGGACATGGCACCACATAGAACAAAGTATCTAAGATCTTGGGCCTAACTATAAGGGGTAGGGATACAATATTGGAGGCTTCCTAGGACTTATTGTTGAAAGTCTTAATGATGTCATCAGATTTAGTTAAATCTTCCTTTGTTAATTCAAACTTTTGGAAAAATTGATAAGTGCATAAATTAAGGGAAGAACTATTATAAATCAAAACCCTCTTGATAAAGGTTACCCCAATAAATATAGTAATGTAGATAGAAGAATCTCTACGTAGGTTTGAGGAAGAAATCTCATCATCCAAGAATGAGATATGATGTATCCCAAGAGAGCTTACAACATTGGTCATAACACTAGAGGAAATGTTTGGAGGGATAGATTACTATCTTAGAAGTTCTAATAAAGCTTCCCTATTGATAGGAGAATTTTGCAAGAGTTCTAAGAGAAATTTTGGCTGGAGTACTGGCTAATTGCTGGTGAAGATCAAAGGAGACTCGAGGTTCCAACACTAAAGGTGGAGTTCCTATTCCTGTACTCTTTCTCTAATTATTCCTCAAAACCAATATGGGCTATGATGAAGAACTCTTATTCTACTAAGGCTACTAAGTTGACTAATCTTGGCTTATTTCCTTGTAGTTGCTCCAACCATACCAACCATATTACCACATGCAGATGGCACATTCTGATAAGACACTTGATTAGTTGCTTGTTGTCCATGCTTAGGTAATGGATATTGGAAGATCCCCATATTTTTATTAGTTGTAGGTGCATATTGAGTAGGAGGTTGATTATTTGATGAATGATATCCTTCTATGGTGAGATGTCTGGAATCAATCAAATCTTGAACCACATGTTTCAATATTTTACAAGAGTTTGTCCAGTTTCCTTCTACCATGTGATATGCACAATGTTGACCTACATTGTACCATTTTACCGTAGTCAATAAATCATATTAGTTTTCAAAATTTGCTTTAAAACCACTTCCATAGGCATATTAAGTCTTGTGGAAATTCTTTGTGGAGGTTTTTGAAGTATCATATTTTATAGGTTGTTAACGATATTGTTAACAAGTCCACTGTCCATTGCACCATCACCTACCACATACTTACTCTTATGTTGTGACTTAGTGGTTCTATCTTCTTTTATTTTGAGTTGTCCTCTTCTAATAAGAGCCTATTCTACTTTCATTTCTAACTCAATTGCTTGATCAAAAGATGTGATAGTGGTAGTTTCTAACACATAAGATATTTGTTCTTGCAAATTTTTAATAAATATCTCAAGCATATATTGAGGAGGTAAGGTGTATCTCAAACGACAAACTAAATTTCTCCAATGAGCCAAGAATTCTAAACAACTTTCCTCTTTACCTTGCTTTAGATTATAAACATATTTCATGATTACATTCTTCTCAATATAAGAACCAAACTGTTGCATAAATAATTCATCTATTTCTTCAAAATTTCTCAAAGAATGGTTAGGTAATTGATAATACCATTCTAATGCCATACCAATAAGACTCTTAGGAAACATCTTTAGTAATAACATATCATCATAGATGAGATCATGAAAAGTTGTTCTAAATCTTATTAGGTTCTCAATTGGATCTTCTGTTGCCTTGTATATAGGTAAAATCAGCATGGGAAAATGCTTAGGAGCCTAGTTGCAACAATGGGATGCAATGGTTGATTGCACATATCTTATGATTGTAAGAAAAACAAGAAGACCAAATCATCTCCACTTTTGAAACTAATTGTTTTACCATATTTGCCAAATTTTGCACCTCTGGATTATTGTTGTGCAATACCCCTAGATTCCCTAAGGGAGGGGTATAAGTAGGTCATTGAACGGGTACTTGGCACATGTTGGAAGCATTGATACTATTGTGATATGTGATACCTTGCTAGAGAGGATAACTAACAATTGGTGGAACAAAAGCAAGAATATTGAGATTAGTAGATTGAGGAGGAAATTGAAAATAATCTTGAGTGACACTACTGGTTGGAGGAACTTGTGGACTCCTTCCAATTTTTGTGGTTATAGTAGTGGCATAGGTTGGTTGATGGGTAGAATTACCATAATTCAAAGATTCAAACAAAGGATTATCATGAACATGCCTAGGAGAGACTACTAGAGGAGGAGGTGTCTCACCTCTTTCGTTTTGAGCTTCCCACTCCATAGTCTTAAGAAAATATGTCTTATGGTGTTTCATGAAACCCCAAACATGATCAAATGATAAAAAACATAGTGATCATTAAGGTATTAAAGGGTATCATATTTTGTTTTAGTTTCCATATTTTCTTGCTCTTCTGCATCAAGGTTAGGATTCTCTCTATCAATATGATCATCTTCCTGGGGAACATGATTAGGTTCAAGATGCCTTCACTGACTTCTAAGAAAAGGAGCCATCAGGAGGAGCGAAAGGATAGAAGAGAAAACTAAAAAAAAATACACGAGGATTTCAAGGTGTTATTAATGTTTCCTGATCTACACAATAGAATTAGTGATCTTATTCAAAGTTTTAAAAGAAAAGGAGATGTTCACGTCAGGTTCACCAAATATGTAGAGGGAAAAAATTGCCCTACCATATATGATTCTCGGCTGGATCCACTAGGAAGCTGAGGTGACCGTGGGGATATGTTGTTCTCTACACTCGGTGCAAGAGGGGGAGGAAGGGTTCACTAGGAATGATTTTAAGACTCGCTCCAAGTCTGGGGTGGAATATGTTTAATGTGTTCAATTGATCATATAACTAGGTTTGGCATTTTTATATCTAGACTATGAAAGCAAAATGACAATGCAAGAATACAAAAGATGCAAGAAGACAAGAGATACCCTAGAGTGATTATTTGTTTGAATGATCTCTAACCCTAGGGTTGCAAAATGAAATATTTTAAGCAAGGGTCCAAGGAAATATGGACAAATGATATTAAACTCTAAGTGCACACTATATGTTGTTTGTAGTTTCAAATTCTTAGAAATCAATTAGATATCTTTGTTTAAATCAAATCTAGGATTTTGATAGAAACATGAGTCACCCAAAAAATAGCCTAAGGACACTTATCTTTATTCAGTGGTTGATCCAAGATTTATCTTTCATCCAACAATATCCCATGATTTCTATTCTTGCAAAATAGCTTCACAAACACTTGAAAAATATGATCAATGTTAGGGGGCTTGCTTAGGCCAATGTATGGTTGTACTTGGAGGTACAATAGTCAAGCCTCCTAGGTCCTTTTAGCTGAACTTTGAATTACAAAAGCACAAGTTGACCTTTGAAATATGGACAAACAAAATATAATGCAATAGAACAATATGATAAATAGAATACAAAATATTCTATTATGATCAAAATGTAGCATTAAACACAAACCTAGGTTTTGGTGATAGAATATTACCCCCAATCCTAGTCTATGCAAAATCACACCCTATATGGAGCGACCATGATTTTGTAGAATGATGAAATTGCACCCTTAGAATTATCGGGTGTGATATTGTAGAAGACGAGAAAACCCCTCAAATGATGTAGGTAAATTAATGCAAAATAAAATCTAACTAGGATGCAAATGTAGAAGTACGAAAGCAACCTGGTAGTAGCAAAAACATAGGCCAAAGGATGGAGACATCCAAGTCACAGATTCCTCCTTAGGGCTTCAAAACTTGTCCACCAAGGGCAACAACACACAATCCAATGCAACAAAAAATAGAGCTTCAACATACCATATTTCACACTTGAACAATGAGCACTTATCAACTTGCGAGTTAGCTTACTTGCACAAAAGGAGACCTCAAGAAATGAAACTTGGATTGATCTGATTGGGGAAAAGAAGACTTCAAACCCTTATTTTATAGTAGGTTTGAAAGAAGAATGGATGTGAAAACTAAGAAAAGTCAATGCCAAAAGATGTCAACTTTGAAAAATTAGGGTTTTCTAAGAGAAAACCCTAGATATGCAAAATAACGCCCCAAAGGGCCGACCATGATTTTGCAATAGCTAGAAAACCTTAGACATGCAAAATTATGCCCCAAAAGGGTCGATCACGATTCCGTAATAGCTAGACCCCTATGATTTGTTTTTGCACTTTGGAGGACCAAATGATGTCAGAATGGGATAAATCATATACCATTGGAAATATTTTTCTAATACCAATCCAATGATATGGGATTTGGGAAGAATGGAGAATATCTGGCAGGGGAAACATTGGCTCAAAGTTAATCCTACTTTTCCAAGGAGAAAACAAGGGATCTAGGAAAAATGACTCACCTTAGTGGGTCAATTTTTTCATGTCTACAACTTGTTAGGGATACTATAGTGGTAATTCATTGGGTTTTCATCTAAGATACCCAAGTTAAAACCTTAGTATGAGGGGATTGAGAGCCCTCATAAAAACCCATGTAAAATCTTTTCTTTTTTAAGTTCGACAAGGATAGTGCAGTGGTTAGGGCTTTCACCTTTCTTTAGGGAGATCCAAGGTTCAAATCATGATGTATCCATACAAGGATAGTGTGGATGGTAGTGGTCGCGTGTTTGTTGGTTGGCTACGCTAGTTCAATGCCCTTAAGGATTAGGGGCCTCATTGACTTCTAACCCAATGGGCTAGGGTTTATACTGGCAACACCGAATAGTGCTACCAATTCCCCTATATATATCTATGTATTTATATATATAATTACATGAGACTCTTCGTATGAATGTCTCTTGACCTTCCCTCTTCTCTCACACATGATACCTCACACAACTCTTCACTTACTCACATAACACCTTTCTCTCATAACTCACTTTTACACACTTACACATCTTCACACTCCACAACATGACACATACTATAAACCTAAATATTAAACTCACACCCTAAATATTAATCACACCCTATTCTAATTAAAATACTTCCTAAACTATTCCCAAACTATTGCATAACCAAATAATATAATATTGCCAACACTCCCCCTATTACATTATTCGGTGTATTTTTCAAAAATAAAAATAACTAGCGTCAATGATCATGCATGAACTTCTTTGTCAATTTCTTCTATGCCAACACAAAATATCTCAAATATTCTTCCTATATTTCACTTATTATTCAATAGCTGGAATCAATTTTGCACTAGTAGGATTTTATCTCATTTGAAGATTTCCATCAATTGTCGAAGAATTTAAAAATTCCAGCACTCATAATGTCGTCATCTTTTGACAATCTTTTCTTGAAATCCAAAGCAAATAAAACTTGTATTTGAAGTGACACGTACCACACCAAATTTTATTTTTGAATATTGTTATGGTGCTTCGGTGAGAATGCCTCCATATGGAATTATTAATTCTTTGACAATGTTAAATAATAAGAGATATATCTCCCGTAATATTTTGACTTTAGTTTTTCAAAATAATTCTCCGAATCCCTTTTAAAAACAGTCATGTTCAAAAAATTTGCTATCATAAAACTTTGCTTTGGGATTTTTTAGTTCTACGTCGATGTTTTTTCTAAAAACAAATTCCAAATCTTTCCCTAGATTTTACAGCTTAGAAAAAAAAATCCACTCAAGTCTTTTTAAAACTATTGTTTAAAGAATCACAATAGTTATATGCGTAACGTTTGGAAGCCAACTTTAAATTTTCAAACAATTTCCTCCGTTAATTAACTTATATCTCCCATTTCAAAAATAAATATTTTAAAAAATAATACAAAGTCAAATCAGTCAATCTTCAATTTCACCCAATTAACCTTGTTGTTCCTTCTCCTTTAATTTCCCCTTATACCTCCAGCAATCAATCTTTTTCAAATTAAAAAATGACACACCTTTAAATTGTAAAATTGTTGCTGTTCAAAAAATAATCTCGTATGGTTTCTATTACTAAATTTTTTCTAGCATGCGACTCACATATGCTTGCAATTTTAATTAAATCAAAGGCTGCGTTATTTTCTTGCGTTATGGTTACCATGTACCGAGACGGTGGAAGTCCTCGGAGCCTTCGTAGATAGTTTGAACCCTACCAGCTGTGCTGGTAGTTACTAAAAATCGTGATTGTAACCATTGCTTCTATATACCAAAAAAAAAAAAAAAAAAAATGAATTTAATAGGAATAGATATTTGGGGATATATTATTATATTGTATAAGGGTTGGTATGGGTCACCCATAACCCAAGGTTGATTGTATTATAATATTATATTATATTATAATTAATATTATATTAGTAGTAGGCTCTCCAAAGTAGAATAAGAAGATAGATATATAAATAAGAGATATGTGTCATTGTAATCATCATAGAGATCAATCATATGTAATCGTCTTTGCCCATGAAGTGGTTTATGGGACTTTGTCCTCCTTAAGTGACACTCTCATCTTGGGAGATCTTATTGAGTGATTCTTTTCTTAAGGTTTATTATTTGTGTTTCCTTACTTAAGGGTATTATCTATCTCCCTCTCATTTGTAGATTTTTATTGTGGATAATTATTTGTGGATGAATGATTTGATATTTCTGCATATTGGTGAATGATTTATGTTACAAGAACAAAGTTTTGCAATACTTAACCTTACCTTAGCGTAACGTTCAAAATTAGCTTTAATTGTGTGCTCAAAATTTCAATTATGCTTTTATTTTGGAACATTACTTGCAATATTTTTGTAGTCTCTCTGTCCATTTATTAGATATAACATTTCACTCCTCAGGAATAGGTTGTCGTTATGCTTCTCAAGCTTCACTCAAGTTTTTCTCACGCAGGTGCTTTTCTTCAATCTCAAGCAATTATCCAGTAATATTCCAGTAATCAATCATCGACAAAGCAATCTTTAATATTTTTCCATCAATATCTTCTCCAAATTATCCTCCAAAAATCTCCTAATGGTCCAATAATCTCCTCTAACAAAAGTTCTTTCAAATTTAGCAATTCTTCTTCTCCAATATTCAACAATTTTTAACGATCTTTTCAACTAGTTATCTTCAACTTTGGGTGACCTCAACCCTTCTTTTCTTCAATATTTGGGTGACCTCAACCTCGATTTCTCTCTTCTTTCTTCTCTACTTTCTCTTCTTCAATCTCTAATCTTCATAGATGCATCATTGGATTATCACAAATAACTTCAGTGCAACCATGAGCCTTCCTTCTTCAAGGCTTGGCTTCTTACACTTATAGTATAATCGTGAGCCTTCCTTCTTCAAGGCTTGGATTCTTACAAGCATGGTATTCTCACTGTTTATATTTTACAAATGTGAGCTTTCCTTCTACAAGGCTTGGCTTCTTCAAGAACACATTCTTTTTATTGTTATCTCTTTTAATTTCTCCAATATCTCTATCACTGTTGCTATGATACCATGTTGGAAAATGGACCCAATTCTCACATTGGTATAATTTCTAAAATAAAAAATATTACTCTCAATATTGCATACATAAAACACTTGAAATATTATTGATAAAAATCTACAATAGCATGCATAAATGCATTGCTAGTTTGATACATAATACAAAGCTTTGTCATCAATATATAATTACATGAGACTCTTCATATGCATGTCTCTTGACCTTCCCTCTTCTCTCACATATTACATAATGATAAAGTCTCTCATAATTACATAACTCTCACATATGACACCTCACACAACTCTTCACTTACTCACATGACACCTTTCACTCATAACTCACACTTGCACACTTGACACATATTCACACTCCATAACATGACACATACTATTAACCTAAATATTAAACTCACACCCTAAATATTAATCACACCCTATTCTAAATAAAACACTTCCTAAACTATTATATAACCAAATAATGTATTGCCAACAGTCTCTAAGTCAACTCATTTTATAGGGCATTTGAAGAATGAACATACCATATTGATTTTATACCTTAAAATACCAATATTCCTTCTCACTTAGGGAATGCCATCAAATGGTGATGATTACCCCTCCTTGGAGTAACAATTCTCATAGCTCTTCATAATTAGTTTCTTACAACTTCCTCACAACTCCTTACAACCTGCTCTAATACCAATGTTAGAAAATAATCAAAATTGAATATTCAAGTCTTAATGTATCATGCAATAAACTATTATCCAAGATTATAAATAATATATCAAAATATAAATCTCATATATGTTCATGCCATAAGTCAAACAAAAAATACACAATGTATTCAAGTGGATGATACATGCATTATAGTACAAAATAATGCACTACAATCTGATACATTCAATCTCACTTGCAATCCCTACATAAAGCCTTTACATGAAGTTTCTTGACATTTCATTTTCAAATATATCTTCATCTTCTTAAACTCATGGGATATATGATTCTTCATATTTATTATAGGAGAAACATTTTGTTAACCTTCTAATAAAGAAAAAACCTAATGATTACATGAAACCAAAGATATTTATAAAGTATTAAAAGTTCTTGCAAGGTATTTGTAGGTCAAAGTTATGCTCCCATTCACAAACCCTTTGCAAACCAAACCAACTCACTATTGTGCTGAAAGATTACTTAAAATTTTGCTAAGTAAAATCACCCTGAGGTTGGCCTGAGTTTCCAAGCAACACATTCAAGCTAGCATAAACTCCCATGCATTGGTCTAGAGCTAAGTTCTAAGGTAACTAAGTATTTCTCAGAAGGTCTAAGATCATGGGGAAGTAGTAAGGTAGAATGAAAAATTAATTAAATTCCAAAAGTCATGATAACATGCAAAACCAAAATCACATAATTTTAGACTTTTCCAAGTAATGACATTGCCAAAAGCGTCCTGAAAGTCTAAAAATATGCAAAACCAAAAAGGCATGACTCCAACATCAACCAAGTGAAGTTTTCCTTTAACTTGAGTTTTAAATAAAACACAAAGTTAGATTTTCAAAGCGCTTACATCAACAAAAATATTATAAAAGTCCAAAAAGATACCAAAGTGGAGCAAATTCATGTTTTTAGAGTAAAGTATCGTAAAAGTCCAAAAATGCACAAAATCAAAAGAGCAAATTCCTATCTAAAATAATATAATTTTGTACTTTGCCAAGTGATGATGTTAGCCAAACCTTATCAAAAGTCTAGATTCGATCCAAAGAATTTTCCAAATAGCCAAAAGGCTTGACATTTCTACAATATTCGGCTTTGATGTACAGTCACCTAAGAATGTCTCTTTATTTTAGATTATTCATATCAAAAGTTGTAACCACCCAAGTGCTTTCCAACTATCTGTACCAAAGTCATTGAGCTTGAAAATGATGTCTTTGATAGGTAGTTTTAGTTGCCAAGAAATTTGTAGAAGAAAATAGATGAAGATCCATGGACCAAATTGAAAATACACATGAACCAAAGATGCAAGATAAAATCTAAATCGACCACATCAGCAATGCAAATAGTTGATTGATGTAGCATGAAAATACCATTTGATCCTAGGAGCACTCCCTGCCAGGATGTTTTCTAAAATACCTATAATAAATTTTATAAATATTATGTTGCAAGTTTCATGTAGCACTTATAAATAGTCTAATTCACCTAAAAATAAGGGTCAACTTTGTAGCATTTGCTTGAATGTATACCACATGATGACTTGCCAATCAATGAAAAGTAAAATTTGTTTGGCCTCTATTATAAGTGCACTCTCAGGTTTTTATGCATGAAATTATGCTTTAATTCATTTCTATTGCCCCTTATGACTAGTGAATTATGTTAAAGTGAATTTTGCTTTTTGGATCATTATTTATAAGTATTTGGAATATTTGAAGCACATAATTAAAATTAAATGAACTTTGTGATGCTTTTGATAATGGCTAGTCTACTAAGTTTCATTAGGCTTTGATTGTGTAATACTCTTATGCTTTATATTTTCATTGTTGTTATACTATATTTTATCTGCACTTAAACATTTTACTAAACCCTTATCCCTTCATAACCCTTCTACTCCTCTTTTTATTCTTAAATCCCTATTTTAATTTTGCAAGCATTTCAAGGAGTCAGCCTACTCCAAAGTTTGAGCATAGGAGAAATCCTTATCATTCAATATTGGCTAAAGTATAGGATGCACTTTATCGGCCAGGCAAATTTTAGACCAAGAGTTTTGGCATGCCTGATGGAACAAATTTTATTAATTTACCCATACATTTAATTGAGTAGAGCTTTGGTGTAGCATTAATCTCATTTAACAAGTCACCTAGTGACTCCACTGGATAGAATTGGTTGATCAATGCCCAGTTGCCACCTAATACCAATTTTTATGTTTACAAGGTTAGTAGCCAAGAAACTTGAAAATCCACTACCCTTTCTTAATTTGTTGTCCCACAGGTTTTGATGAACCAAATATTTACCTCTCACGTCATTATACCCTATAGAAAGTATAGAATGTTGAGCAAGGTGCAGCAAAAGTATTGTCATTGTTGTCAACACAGTCAGACAGATCAGTTGATGAAGTGGACAAGAGTTAAGAGGTTCCAGTTGATGATGTGGACAGGAGTTAAGAGGTTCTTCAGAGTATTTGTTGAGCAAGGTGCATCAAAATTTGATGAAGTATACAGGAGTTAAGAAGTTCTTCAGAGATTAGTTGATGAAGTATACAGGAGTTAAGAAGTTCTTCAGAGTATGTACAGTGATTTTCCAAAAGATAGAAGTGGCCCATTTGAGAAAAATCAAAAGAAAATCACAAGGAAGAAAACTGTCACGATATCGTGACATGTTGAGCAATAAAGGAAAATTGTCGCGATATCGCGACATGTTTGGAGAGAAAGAGCCACACTGATTCACCCCCTCCCCCCATCTCAGTGTCATTGTGAGATTAACAATTGGTATTAGAGCTAGTTTCCCTTATCAGGCTAAATCAGCTAGGGTTAATCTTGAAATAGTACGCAATGGGTAAGAAGAATAGATCCTCCTCAAATAAGGCATCTCAGTCAGTTTTAGTTCCTGTGGAAGAGAAGATTGAACTAGAAAAGATAGAAGAAGTGAATTCTGAAGTATGTGATGAAAACCTTAAGGGTGAAGTATATCTAGAAGGTGAGTTGATCGTTGCACTTGAAGAGTTGAATATAGAAAGGAAACATAACAAAAGACTGTCCAAGAAGTTGGAAGAATATGAGGATAATATTGAAGATCTCTTCTTGCAAATTCATAAAGCCAAGAAAATAGAAGAAGCTTTGAAGTTACACCTGGATGATAAAAGCGATGTTTACAACAAACAAGAAGAGGAGATTGTTTTATTGAAGAAACAACTAGAAGAGGCCAATACAAATCTCAAATTTGAGAAGAGCACAGAGTTGCTAGATAAAATGATAATGCAACAAAGAAACCCCATGTCTAAGCTTGGTCTTGGATATGAAGCTGAACAACCTTCATCCTCTAAATCTGTAGAGAAGAAGAAGTCCACTGCTGATGGATCAAAGCAAGAACAGTTTGAAGCTGAAACTTCAAAAGGAAGAAAATCTCGAAGGAGATCTACAACAAAGCAACCACAACAAAAGAGGTTCTATCACTCTCACTCTATTCATAATAATGCTTTTAATGGTTATTGTTTTAGATGTAACCATTATGGTCACAAGGCAATTTATTGTGGATTGAATAAAAGATCAAAGAGTTATGTTACTGGTAGAAATACATCTGTTGAACACCATGTGCAATGTTTTAAATGTAATGGTCATGGGCACATAGCAAGGTTTTGTCCAAGAACCTTTTTATCCAATCTAAGGCAAGACAACAGATTTCATCAGACACAAAGAATGCAACACACACATGAAAGAAATCATGTGTATCAAAGAAAGAAAAATAATCATCCATCAAGGATGCACAAGAGACAACCACCCAAGAGAAATGTTCAAGTTTACGAAAAGCTTAAAAACTGTGATGCAGTTGAGAAACTCAAGCCCAAGTTCAAGAAAGGTTGGAGGAAGAAAGAAGAGAGGAAATCATGTCTCCTTGGACTGAAGGAGATTACTCCTCTATTGCATTAAGCAGCTCCAGATAGCACATCCTCAGGGGGAGCAATGTTAAAGTTTTATTTTAATGCTCCTATGTATTTGTGTGGTTATCTGAGGATGAAAGAAAAGTAGTCAGGGAGTTGTCGTATAGTTGTCAAATTGTGTTCTAGTTCATGTAGATGTTTGTGGAGATAGTATCAAACTGATGTGCTTCAGAAGAACAACATGGTGAACAGCTAGGTTTTTGATGCAGCAGCTGATAGGCATTATCTGGGATAGAACATGCAGCACAGGTTGACGTATCGTGGAAGCATAAGTTGGTAGGTGCTGGTTTTGAATCCTGTAACATTCCCAATCTATAGATAAAATAGAATCCATGTTCTAAGTGGGAAGGCGTGCGTTTCTTAACCAAAAATACAACACATCGTTTGGTATAAGAGAGCATTAATTTTCTCTAAAGAAGTAGTCGTTATCAAAGAGATGTCAGAGTCAAAGCAATCAGTGGCACTAGCACCCAGTTGTTCAAGAGTGCCAAGTGGCACATGCAAGGCAGAGACGTTGAGAGAATAACACCCAGGTGGTGAAACGTCAAGGAGGACAAGATGCCTATGCAACTAAGAAAGTCTTGCATTATTTGAGAAATGCGAGATATTGCTCGAGCAATCCCTTGATCACAGTGAGGAGAAATGCTCCCTGGAATTGCGTGAAGAATGTTCGTCTAAGACATTGAGTAGCCCTGACATATGTCCTAGCAAGAAGCTGAATACCAAGAGTTGATGACTACGCGTAGATTGAGGTTCCAATGCTATATGTAACGGTCCACTGTCAATACCTATGCAGGCGATAAAAAACATCCATGGCAGTCATTAGAAACCAGAGACATTGAGCTGCACAACGGACGCGAGGCAAAGTCCTTAGTCACAAAGGAGGTGGTAGTCAAGAGGCCAAAGAAAATTGTGGAGAGTGCCGATGATAAAGTTGATAAAGTGGATTTGATTTGAGATTGACATTCATTGTTGAGTTCATTTTGAGTACTACTTGAGCATGATTGATTGAGCCTTTGAGAAGGCCTTTGGGAAATAGTTGTGGTATAGTGTTTGATGCTTACACAGAGTTGGTTGATACATGCTTCGACTAGGGTCCGTGATAAAGGGATGTTCATTGAGGTGATTGGTTGAGTTGAGTTGAGATTGGGATTTGAGTATAGAACATATTGAGTCTCTAACAATTCTCTTTATGCTCCTATGAGATCTAGTTGATATATTGATTGAGCATTAAGTATAGAACATATTGAGTCTCTAATAATTCTTTTTATGATTCTATAAGATCTGGGCAAGTTCTTGGTGAGCTTGCTAGAGCAGGTTCTTAGTGAGCCTATGACAGAGTACAGAGGATAGAGTCTCAATGGATAGAGATCCAACAACCAACACAGTTGAAGATAGATCTGAGTGAGTATTCTTCAAGTGGAGAGAGGTCCACCAGTCAGTGCAGCAGAGTGACAAAGTCTTCTATAATATAACAATTGAAGGAGAGGTTTATAATGAGCAGCCAGATGGTTTCCAGCCTGGTGATGATTGGTTGAGTTGATTGATTGAGCCTTTGAAGAAGGCCTTTGGGAAATATTTGAGGACAATGCTGGGACAGATTTGAGGACAATGCTGGGATAGATTTCCAGATGCAGATTTGGGCAGGATGTGTAGATGACAGAAAGAGTACCAGTGGAGGTGCATTCTATCGTGGAGATAGTTTGGTCGTGTGGAACAGTAAGAAACAAGAGTCAGTTTTCTTATCCATAGTAGAAGCAAAATATATTGCAACGATAGTGTGTTGTACGTAGAGGGAGAATTTATATATTTAATTATATTTGTGCTCATATTTGTAATTTTTGCTAACTGTCATAACGTGTGCCTGAGAATGTTGTGCATGGACTCAGGGGGAGTCTGTAGTAGCCCTTTGGTATTATTGTCAAAGGGGGAGAAGAATTATAGGAGATTGCATGAGTGTTGCCAACAATTCCAAAGGGGGAGATTATTGAGCAAGGTGCAGCAAAAGTATTGTCATTGTTGTCAACACAGTCAAACAGATCAGTTGATGAAGTGGACAGGAGTTAAGAGGTTCCAGTTGATGATGTGGACAAGAGTTAAGAGGTTCTTCAGAGTATTTGTTGAGCAAGGTGCAACAAAAGTTGATGAAGTATACAGGAGTTAAGAGGTTCTTCAGAGATCAATTGATGAAGTATACGGGAGTTAAGAAGTTCTTCAGAGTATGTACAGTGATTTTCCAAAATATAGAAGTGGCCCATTTGAGAAAAATCAAAAGAAAATCACAAGGAAGAAAACTGTCGCGATATCGCAACATGTTGAGCAAAAAAGGAAAACTGTCGCGATATCATGACATGTTTGGAGAGAAAGAGCCAGAAAGCAAAACTGTCATGATTTCGTGACATGTTCAGAGAGAAAGCGCAAGCAAGCAAAACTGTCACGATTTCGCGACATGTTCGGGGAGAAGGCGCAAGCAAGAAAAACTGTCGCAATTTCATGACATGTTAGAAGAGAGAGAAGAAGAAAGAAAAACTGTTGTGATTTTGCGACATGTTAGAAGAGAGAGAAGAAGAAAGAAAAAATGTCATGATTTCGCGACATGTTAGAAGAGAGAGAAGAAGAAAGAAAAACTGTCATGATTTCGTGACATGTTGGAAGAGAGAGAAGAAGAAAGAAAAACTGTCACGATTTCGCGACATGTTGGAAGAGAAAAAGACAAGTAGAAAAAGTATCACGATTTCATGACATATTGCAAGAGGAAGAGGAGATAGAAAAAGGTGTCGCTATTTCGCGACATGTTTCATTTTCGCGGTCCAAAGCGAAGAGAAAGAGGAGAGAGAAAAAGATGTGATTTCGTGACATGTTTCATTTTCGTGGTTCAAAGCGAAGAGAAAGAGGAGAGAGAAAAAGATATTGCGATTTGGTGACATGTTTCATTTTTGTGGTCCAAAGCGAAGAGAAAGAGGAGAGAGAAAAAGGTGTCGCGATTTTGTGACATGTTTCATTTTTGCGGTCCAAAGCGAAGAGAAAGAGGAGAACGAAAAAGTGTCGCGATTTCGCGACATATTGCAAGGAAGATTGTACGGACGAAAAAGTGTTGCAATTTCGTGACATGTTGCAGGAAAGAGAGTCTAAAATAAAAAGTGTCACGATTTTGCGAAAAGTTGCAAGAGAGAGTCCGAGAGAAAAAGTGTCACGATATCGCGACATGTTGGGTTTTCATGACCCGAAGGCAAGAGAGAGAGTCCAAGAGAAAAAGTGTCGTGATATCACGACATGTCGGGTTTTCGCGACCCGAAGGCAAGAGAGAGAGTCCAGGAGAAAAAGTGTCATGATATCGCGACATGTCGGGTTTTCATGACCCGAAGGCAAGAGAGAGAGTCTAGGAGAAAAAGTGTTGCAATATCGTGACATGTCAGGTTTTTGCGAATCGAAGGCAAGAGAAAGAGCAAAGGAGAGAAAGTGTCATGATATCGCGACATGTCACATTTTCACGACTTAAGGAGGAGAGAGAAAGTAAGAAGGCAGAAGTGTCGCGATATCGTGACAAAAGTAAAGAGGAAGAGCAAGGAGGCGAAAGTGTCGCGATATCACGACATGTTGTGTTTTTGCGGGTGCAAAGCCGATAAGAGGACAAAGAGGTAGAAGTGTCACGATATCGCGATAAAAGTAAAGAAGAAGAGTACGAAGGCAAAAGTGTCGCGATATCGTGACATGTGTTTTCGCGGGTGCAAAGCTGAGAAGAGGACAAAGAGGTAGAAGTGTCACGATTTCATGACAGGTCACTTTGGCATGAGCAAAGAAGAGAACCCAACCAAAATAAGATATGTGACAGTTAACTAGATTCATACGACAGTTACAGTTGCAGTTGTAAAAGAAAAACATGCAGCTAAAATAAGAAGGCTTAACTAGAGTTATACGACAGTTACAGGTGCAGTTGTAGAAGAAATTCATGCAGATAAAGTAAGAAGAGTTAACTGAACTCAATACGTCAGTTACAGGTGCAGTGATAGTGAAAACGCATGCATGCACAGAAAAGAAAGCAAACAGTCACTAAGGAGAATACAAATAGTCATGGTAAAGGTATATGTGTCAATTCGTTGCATGTAACGTAATGCCCACCCTATATATACAAAAGGAGTTATTGACAAGTGGCAGATGAGAATATGAAAGAAACAGTTACAATTGACAAGTGGCATATGAGAAATAAAAGGAGTTATAACTGGAGTTTCAAAGCGAAAGGATTGTTATAAAAGGAGGTCTGTGTGGAGAATTAAATGTGCGGTTGAAAGAGAGCGAAAGCGCTGCTCAAACTAGAGTGAAAGTGCTACAAGAAGTGGGCTGGAAGAATGTTGTAAGAGAGCATTAAGCAGAGCCGTGAGAGCCGTAAGAGTGTAGTAAGAAGCGCAACAAGAGGGCTATAAGAGGGCCACCAAAGTGCAGTAAGCAGAGCCATAGGTATGTGCTGTGTGAACTGTGGGCAATGTTGAGTGAGCAATAGACCAGTTAGGGTATTGTAAAAGTGAAGGCATTTATATGTCAATATTCAAATTTTAGAATTGAAGTCCAAGTTGGTGCTTGGAATCAGGGGTTGGTGCTCCTTCCAGTTGGTGCTGGTAAATCAGGGGTTGGTGCTCCTTTCTATTGGTGCAGATAAATCAGGGGTTGTTGAGCAAGGTGTAGCAAAAGTTGATGAAGTATACAGGAGTTAAGAAGTTCTTCAGAGATCAGTTGATGAAGTATACAGGATTTAAGAAGTTCTTCAGAGTATGTACAGTGATTTCCAAAATATAGAAGTGGCCCATTTGAGAAAAATCAAAAGAAAATCACAAGGAAGAAAATTGTCGCGATATCGCGACATGTTGAGCAATAAAGGAAAACTGTCACGATATCGCGACATATTTGGAGAGAAAGAGCCACACTGATTCACCCCCCCTCTCAGTGTCATTGTGAGATTAACAATTGGTATCAGAGCCAGTTTCCCTTATCAGGCTAAATCAGCTAGGGTTGATCTTGGATTAGTACGCAATGGGTAAGAAGAATAGATCCTCCAAGAAACTTGAAAATCCATTACCCTTTCTTAATTTGTTGTCCTACAGGTTTAGATGAACCAAATATTTACCTCTCACGTCATTATACCCTATAGAAAGTATAGAATATCATACTCTAATTCCTAAGAGTTCCTAGAAACTTCTCAAAATTTATGGCTCAATAAGCCCAAAAACCTCCTTAAAATTTCCCTAGTTGGAACACTATAGGACCACTTGGCTTAGTATATCTCAATGATATTCCTTAAGCGACACTTAAAGCCTTACCCACTTATTATGGTATAGGAAAAATAATATATGAGCACTGTCAAGATGTGGTTTTAGTGGCTGTAATTTATAATATCTTAGAAGAGGACATCATGGTATGACTCCTCGCCCTATATTTTAGAGGAAATATATTGCACTATATTGTACTCTTGAAGATGGAAGCATTTGTTCATGGGATAACCTAGCTAGGCCATTTATTGAAAAATTTAATGAATTAACTAGCCCTTCCTTATTACTCACACATTTCACCACTATTAAAAGACATCCTTAGGAAGCCATCACTAACTTTAATATCAGGTTTAGTCAAACTTGGAGGAGAATTCCTCTAGAAATTAGACCACTTGTCCCTCAGGTATGTATCTATTATATCCATGCTCTTCATCCTAACATGGACCTCTAGATAAGGTAATATAATGTTATGACCTTCCATCAAGTCTATCAAGCCATTATGAATGTAGAGAATACTTTGATTTCTATGGGAAGTATTCCCCCTAGGGTCATTATGCCATATTTCCTAGAAATCATCCAACCCACTTAGTAGAATGAAACCTTAATCAAAATCATAGATTTTCCTTCAATATATCCAATTCCCATCCTTGAGGCATTATCTCTTATTCCAAACTTGCTAGTGTTGCCTACCATAGAGACAAAAGAATATCCAATTATGCAATAAGTATTGACTACACTAAAGAATTTGAGCAATAAAACGATGACTATTAAAAGAAGAGAGGCTAAAAGATATAATCCTAGGAGATTTCCCTATGTTGCTAAATATTAGGGGTCTTCTACTAGTAATGTTGCTTGAAAAACCAATAATGTATGCAATGATCTAGAGATAGAACCATCTACCTCAATTTTTGAAGAAAAGTATTGGTACCTAGTATGCAATGACCCTCATAATATTAACACCTATGTGATGTATCAACATCAAGCTTAGTTAGTGGATGTAGAAAAGGTTGAGAAGAAACATAAAGGCTAGATAAACATGCTATGGGGTTCAAAACACATTACGGTCACACAAAATACTTTGGAATAAGAAAGCATATCAATTCTAATGAGGTTTGGAAAGAAACCATTGCAAGTGTATCCATAGAAATGAGAGTAATTTAAAGTTATGGATCAACCTCAAAATACAAAAAATAAAGATCAAATGTAGCCAAGGTCTAGAAACACTCTAGCCTAGTTAGAACTAAAGAAGTCCAATCCTCTTCCAGAGCTAGGGAAGGAACAATCAAAGCTAGAGCAAGTAAAGGATATAAAATAAATTCAAGTTGAATTCAAAGAACAAGCTTAGGATGGACTAAGATATCCTTCTATAACCAAAAGACAAAGGCTAGAAGTGGCCCAAGAATATTTAAAAATATTTGATGAAATGGAGAAAATAAGAAAATAAATAACTAGAATCATTGGGATTTAATATTGTTGAAGAATTGAACAAGACCCCATCAAAAGCAAACATGTATGATGCTTTAATGATTTTAGGATGAATTGACCTCCTTAAAGCTTCATTAAAGATAGCTAAACCTGAAGGTGTACCACACCTAAAGTTTAACTTAGCTCAAGGTCAACCAATTCTTAGGGTAGGAAAAAATAGACCACCCTCTTTCTACATGTCTTTATGCATGGAGAGATAGATTGTGCACAATTGTATGGTTAATTATAGAGAAACAACCATTGTTATGCATAAAGTAGTATTCAAAGCCACGGGCATGGAATACAAATGGTAATATCTCAAATTTTAGCAATTAGATGGTACTTTATTAAAATAGTTGGAGTAATAAAATATATCCCCATGGTACTACATAGGGTGCCAAAAATCACTATGATACAAGAAGTGGTGATAGTAGACCTTGAGCCCTACTTTAGCCGTTGTATTTCCTAGGAATTTTTAACAAAATTGGGAGGCTATATGTATTTGTTTTAATACCACATGGTAGTTCCACATAAAGGAAGGAGGATAAAAATTTATGTAAAGTCAACACCCTATCACATAGAGAAGATAGAGGAAGACTGTGTCAATCTGATTAGTGGAGACATGGATCCTTTTGGAACAATCATTAAAAAATTGTAAACAGAAGATGAATTATCCCTTAGATATTTTAATTCCATAATTAAAATTTGATTAGGCACATACTGCATAGTAGAACCAAAATAAAAAGTACAAGATGTATCAAATCAAGAGCTCCAAAAAATAGAAGTTTGGAAAATTTATTTTGATGGTGCTAGATATAAGAATGACACTCAAGCCAGAATAGTGCTAGTATATCCTTTAGAGGGTATAAATGAGTTCTCTTATAGATTTATATGGAGCTACAAAAATAATTCAATGAAATATGAGGCTTTATACCTTGAACTAATGTAGACAAAAAAATAGGAATCAAATTACTGTCAATTTTTGGTGACTTTGAGTTGGTAATAAATGAAGTAACGAAAAAGTGCAATAGTAAGCATCATTACTTGAAGGTATACCAAAATAGAGTATGGGAACTAATGAAGAATTTTGAGGATCTTAATATGAAATACATTCCTAGAGGTTAGAACAAAATATTTGACACATTAGCCTCTCAACAGGTGATTTTTTTTTTGCCATTGATTATGGTAAGTGATAAAATATGGCTATGATGATTTCTAGATCATCAATCACAAACAAAGAGATATTATGGTAAGTGTTTGAGGATAATCAACATATTGTTGATTTCTTAACTAGAGAAGTTATCTATGCAACACAATCATAAGATATGCTACAACATGTTGATCAAGAAGAAATTATGCAACTCAAGAATAACCATATCCCTAAGGGGATGATTAACTTAGAAATATTATTTGAAAATAATGATTGGACAATTATATAGAAAATAAAAATACATGAACAAACATTAAAAGAAGTTCAGATTAAACTTGAAAAAAACCTAAAATTTAGGGTATGTTGCTTTGAGGAGGAAGTGGGCAAGTTTATGTCCCTATGCAGATAATATCAAGTCATAATAACATGGAGCTACGATGACCTCTAGGTTTATAAAAAATATGTTATTAAACACACTATAGAGTTGGTACTCGACATCAATCCATTCAGACAAAAATAAAGGCCAATCAATCCAAAAATTGAATCTGTGATGAAGAAAGAACTTCTCAAGCTTCTCAACACCAAAATTATATATCCAATTAGACATTGTACATGGGTAGCAAATTTAATCCCAATGAGGAAGAAAAATAGAGATATTTTTCTTTGTGTTGATTTTTGAAACCTGAACAAGGTGTAATTGAAAGATCATTCTTGTTTACTATAGATTGATCAAATTCTACAAGCAGTAGTTAGAGCGATCGCTTCTCGATGGTTTTTTAGGATATAATAAGATATGGGTAAAAGATGAAGATCAACACAAGATGGCCTTCACCACCAAATGGGGAACTTTTTCATATCAAAGGATATAATTTGGCTTATCCAATGCTAGAGAAACATTCCAATGAGCTATGGACTTTGCTTTTGATGATTTGGTCAGAAAAAAATCTTAATTTATTTGTATGACATGATAATCTTCTCCCATATGAGAAAAATATCTAGATCACCTAGAAATGGTCTTTTAAAAATATCATGAATTCTGAGTGTCACTGAATCCCAAGAAATTGATATTTGTTGTGCACTAAGGAAATCCAATTAAACATGTTGTGTCTAAGTAAGGGTTAGCCATCTATCTAGATTAAATCAAAGCTAATATAGCTTTATCACTTCACATAAAAAGGAAATATTTATAATTATTTTTTGGGTAAATTAATTTTGTTTGCAAATTTGTCTTTGAATTTGCATAGATAGTCAAACACATGGCATAATTATTGAAGAAAAAATTAATGAGTGCATGAACATCGAAAAGGAGAAACTCATTTGAATAGATTAAAAAATCCATAACACAAGCCTCAATTTTAATCAACCTAGATTATAGCATGGATTTCATTATTTATGTCTATGGATCTAAAGATAGCTATGCCATAGTACTAACTCAAAAAATTGATAATCAAGAACATATAGTATCTTTTCTCAACCAAACACTGTATGATTATCAGCAGAATTATATCTTCATAGAGAAAAAAGTGTTTTCCATCATGAAGTCACTTTAAAATATTAGACATGATTTTTCTTAGAGCAAAACAATGGCGTACGTAGTTCATCCAAATGTTAGAAACTTTAATATCTAAGGAGAATTAGGGAATAAGAAAGTTAGAGGGATTACTAAAATACAAGAATATGGCATTGAAATTTGACCTACCAAAATAGTAAGAAATAGATCCCTTTGCAAACAACTAGCTTTTATAGCAGAGCTAGAACTCAACCTATGTATAGAAGACAACTTTGAGGTAGAGTCTAGGAATGAGATATTTACAAAAGAAGTAGATTTGGTTGATAAATTGGCCAAATATTTCCAAACAAGCAAATGTCTAGAAGGATTGAATGCTTCCCAAAGATGTATATATATACTATAAGTGTTGAAATATAGCCTATTACCTAAAGGACTATTCAAGAAGAATTTTGATGGAGTCCTCCATTGCATAAAGTTGGAACAAGTTGAGAAGGTATTAAACAAATTTCACTCAGGCTTCTTCAAAGTCCACTACTCAGGTCAGATTATTGCAACTACAATCCTCTAGGATAAATATTATTGGTCTACCATCTTTGTAGATTCTTTCAAAATAGCCAAAGCCTATGAAAATATCAATTTTTTTTTGGAAAAAGAAAAAACTTGGCACTTCCATTGTAACCAATCATAACAAAGGAACATTTTTAGTAGCAGGGGCTCAACTTCATTGGATTCATAAACCAAAATTCATCTACTAGACATAATTTTTTTCTAACAACAAATTATTTTACTAAGTGGTCTGAGGTAGTAGCAACAAAAACAACAGATCAAGATACCATGATTGAATTCTTAGAAAGGATAATAACAAGGTTTGATATCCCAACTACTATAGTAATAGATAATGGACCTACTTTCATAGGTGCAAAGCTTATAGATTTTATAAATAAGTATGGCATCTACTTAAAGGTATCCTCAAACTACTATCCACAAGGGAATGGATTAGCTAAATCTACCAACAAAAAATTGCTAAAGTTAATCAAGAGGATTGTTGGAGAAAATAAAAAGAGCTAGAACTTAATGTTGAATCAAACCTTATGGGTAGATCACATCATAGTGAAGAAAGCACTAAAGGCCTCACCATATTCCTTGGTTTATGTAAAACAAGTTATTTTACCTATACACCTAGAGCTAACAACGATGAAAATAATAGACAAAGGAAAATTCTCAAATATTAAAGTAGTAAAATTTTGGATGATAAATATTTTATTCTTATAAGAGCAACGAGATAAAGCCTAAAACAACCTCTAGAAACACCAATCCATAATTAAGTGATGGTTCAATAAAAAATCATGCTTTGAGATTATCAAGTTAGCAACTTGATGCTCAAGTGGGATGAAGATAGAACAAAGTTGGGAAACCATTAAAAAATTTATTCATTTTGGTTTGGACCATATCGCATCATCGCTAAACATGATTGTAATGCATATGCATTGGCAGATAATAATAGCTAATTTTTTCCAATTTCGATGAATGACCTAAAATTAAAACACTTTATGTGAAGTGCCATCATTATTGTATTATATGTACATATAAAAGCAAAATTTAATAAGCCACGTCAATTTTGAGTTGCTAAAAGATGACTGGCCAAAGAAAAATCTATCCGAAAACAAATTTTGAAATAACACATGCTCATTTACTAAGAAAAACGTCAACTACAAAACAACAAACATGCAAAAGCATTTGCACATTCCTAAGAAACATGAAAATTTGAATCTAAATAAAATAAAATCATGCACCAATCTACTACATTAATTGCGTTAACCATTTTTATGCTATATAAGCAAAATCTTAAAAAGAAAACATCTTTGTATGAATTTTTTCTAAGTATGAAAATTCCTTGAGTAAGTAGAGCATCCAAAGAAAGAATTGTTTTAACCTTGCATGAACATAATAGTGGTTGCTATTAACAGAACCTAGTGTAGAAGAATTGCAATACAAATCTCAAAAACTATGGCTGGAAATACTAAAACTTCTATAAGAAAGATAAAATATGAAAGTGTAGAAGGAGCAAAACTTATTGCAAGACCACACTCGCAAGATTCAAGACACTAAAATTACTCTAAAGTAAAAGTATAAAGGTCTTTGATAAGGCGTTGAATAAAGGGCACACAATATTTTACCTAGTAGCCCAAGCACATTTGCATGGCACTCATTTTTATCCTCGTACATGTATAAATCCCTGTACCCCTACCCAAAATTGGCACTAGCAGTGGTAGTATATTACAATCCTCAAATGAGAGCAATCCAAAATAGTGAAGGCTAGATAATATTATCTTATGCCTAATAAATTTGTTGATGAATTTGCAATAGGTGTTAAACATAGAGCGACTCCTAGAAATTTTACCGTCGAGGACCAGAAAAGGTATTATGACCCTAAAATATCGCATAGAAAGTGAATTCCAAACATTTTACTATTGAAGACCAGAAGCTATAAATATGGGGGCCGAAGCCTAAATCTATGGCTTGATAAAAAAATACATCATCCTAAGTCTGGTAATATCCTACCAAAAACCTTAATTTCAATTTTTGAGTTATGTTTCCCTAATATGTTTTCCATGCTAGCAATAATTTTTGGATTGTAGACAGCCAAATATGTTTGACTATTAAATTGGCATGGCCTATGCTATCTCTAATCCCTACAATTATGACACAACTCATCGAGATCAATTAGAAAACCTCCTTTTCTTTGACTCTACCAAATTCTTATGTGAAAGGATGCATGAGCACATCTGATTTGGTTGATTTTATACTACACATTGGATAGTTTGCCTTGGATAGAGGTGAGTAAAAAAAACAAAAAAGAAAAATACATGGTGGTAGTAGATTGGACACACCTTATTAGAGATTCAAATTCCTATTATCACTTCAACAAGGAATTTCTAGGCCCAACATTAAAGCTCATATATAGGAACTTAACCCAGCTGTCTCAAGAAGTGGTCAATAAATTGCAAACCCCTAAGCTAGAGGAAGGATATTGGTATTTCTTAATAGAAGGGATAATGATAAGATTATATGGATTTGTTGGCAAACCATTTTTGCTAGCATACTATGTCACGAATTATATATTTGGTATGAAATTATGTCAACAAGTGGATGAGATAAATAAATATTTTGGCATTGGCATAAATAAGTTAGCACATATGAATTGCCATTTAGTTTTGAGCCCATTACTTTGACAAAAATAGGGTAAGGTGAAGTCCTAAAATTTAGGCTTGGCAAATTTAAATTGTGTGAGATACCGCACAAATGGAAGGATGACCCACTCGATAGATTCAAGGATATACTGATAGATTTGAACATAGGTAGACCTCCAACATTTAAATATGTCAAATGACACAAAATAGAACAACTCTAAAATAACTCAAAAGAAAATGAACTTGATTGGAATATAAGAAAAATGCAAGAGTTGCCTCCTTGGAGAGATTTCTATGACATCGTGAATGATTATGATCCAAAGAAAAATAAAGATAATGTGTTAAATAAAAATAAGATAAAGGTAATGAAACCAAAAATCAACTGGTTAGAGAAGGAAATGCTATGGAATGGTGGATATTCAAATGCCAACATAGCTTATAAAACTCAAGATACTTGCTGGCCATGGACAAAGATTTTTGAGAAAAATATGAGAAGAACAAAGACACTTGGAAGCCAAAGGAAGAGTAGATCAAAGCCAAAATTTTTGGAAGCGATGGGAAGGAAGAAGATGAATAATAAGCTTCTACAAAATAAGGGGAAGAAGAAGAATAAGTTTAGTAGATAGACCCCAAAAAGGAACATGTTTATAAATATGTACAAGCCTCAGGAAAAAAGCAAGCTGAAATTCGAAATGTAACAAATCTAGAGGAACAAAGGCCCTTAGAAATAATCCCAAAATCACACCAAGAAGCTCATCCATTCATTCCAAGCAAATTACAGCAAAGAAGGTATCATAAAGGGTAAAAAATGATTGGAAAAATGGGATACACTAGAGGAAGCCTAGGGAAAATGCCATCTAAAGTACAACCCAAAAGTATAGTGAAGGCCCAAAAATCTAGCTCTAGGATCCCCCATTACTGATTCTAGAAGAAAGAATAGTAGGAAATATGTACTAGAGCTATAGTTCATGTCAAGGCTATATTTTTTACAAGGCCACCTGAGTACCAAATTCGCCTAGAACAAGAAGCATTGGTAGAGACTGTAGAAAATCCAAGCCAAGCCATAGAAAGTAGTGGGGAATTTGATATGAGCCTAAGGATGTTTCTAAAATAGAAATAAGGGTCACAATATTCTAATCCCATGAATTCATTAGAGGCAAAAATAAAAGCCTTCCTTTCAAGATACTACAAGAGAGGCCACCTAAGAAACACAAAGGCCAAAATGCAGTTCCAATAGCACAAAAGGTGATCACACTAGATCAAGATGAACTATAAATAAAAGAGACATGTATGCTTTACCAAAACCCTATAACTTCTTCTAATCCTCTTATCCCCAATAATATTCCATCCTCTTCTCCCACCATCAAGTTCTCCACCAAGGCATATCACCCAAGAAGAAACAACACTTGATCCACCTTCCACTACATCCATTCCACAAGTACAAACTCCCATAAATGCTATTTAAAAAATCTAAAAAACTCATCTCCATTTCCTGTTCTCCAACCCATATTTCCAACATTACCACCTTTTGATCATCCATCCATTGTTACCATAAATAAACTTATAGCAACGTATTATAATGCCCAAGAATGGTGGAAAGAAAGACCACCATTGAAAGCAAAAAAAAGAGCATCACCAAGGCTAATGAATGTGGTTTACCTAACCACATATAAATAATTGAGGATAACAACCTTTTCAAAATTTGACAAGCTTGAATCTCAAATTATGTCAGATAGTTATAACATCTCAATGCACATCACTATAGTATCATTAGAAGATACCTTCCTAAGTACTCAAACTTAGGTCAACACAATGTATCTTTAAGGTGACAAGTTAAGGAGCAAATGGAACAAGATGATAGAGAATATAATACTTAGAAGGAACAATAAAAAAATAAAATGAAAAAAAACCCTTGCAAAATCAGATCCATACACTAAGGAGAATCATCATGAAACTCCTAACTCCAACACAACTATAAGAAAAAGAAGACGTGATTCAAGTTCTACAATTTTAGATGCAAGACTTGCAACTTGAGATAGAATGAGAAATGGAAAAGGCTCAAGCTCCTCATTTATTCTGAGATACGCTAGTGCAACTTAAGAAGGAAAATTAGAGCAAAATCCTCCAAAACTCTCTCAAGACCTACCCCATTTTTGACTACCTGATATTTAACACATAAGTCATTAAAGCTATACAGGTAGACCTAACAACAACTTAGGCCAAAATTGAGGATAAAATAGAACAATTTGAATATCTCAATAGATTCACAACGATAAGATTCAATCTACTGTGTGTAGTCATGATAAATATTAAATGGAATGAAGTGATATGTATTGCCCAAAATTGGATAGAAGGAAATATAGTGGTCCAACAAGGATAGGATATGCTAAATAGAATATTGATAAAAGTTGAAAAATGATAGCTCTAGCAACTAAGACTAGAACTTTTGGATTTCCATGGTTCTGGAATTAACCGCTCCAATTTCATACTAGAGAGGAACTTTAAGCCCAAATAGAACTAATTTCAAGTAGCAAGGAAAGAGCTAAACCAATGGCTAGAACCAATCACAAAAGTTCAAGTTTGTGAATTCCCGAGCAAGCTAACCACAATACAAATAAAATTTTAGGAGATAGCTAGAAGGTATCAAGATACCTCATATAAAAAAAACCTTTATAATGCTAGTAGTCAATTATAAGGTCAAAGATATCAAATATCCAACCCAAGAAACATGGAGTACCACCTACCAAGTGTTACAAAAGGTCGAAGAAATATTTACTGACCAAGAAGCTAATGGAGAAGAGCAAGAAAAAAAGTTATAAGGGGCTATAGATGAGCAAAAGGAGCAAGATGTAGCTGCTAAAGACTAGACTATTAAGGCTATAAGGGAAAAATTTGGTTAGAGAACAATCAACACACAAAGGCAAGAAGGAGACATAACAACCTTAGAACATGACACCTCAGCATCCCAATGATGTAAGCGAAAACAAGATGTCCAAATTTGAGAGGGTGTGTTGGTAGAAAGATATTGGCTACTTAAAGGAAAACACATGAAATAACTAGCTAAATAAAGCGTACAATTCGTTGGAAAGAATGCCAACTCAGAAAAAGACATCAATAGTTATTCTAAATTAGCTGGCACAATCATCAATAAAAGGCCACAAGAGGAAAAGTAAGCCTAAGATAAGACAAAGGAGTTTGAGTTTCAAAGCTACTTAAGTAGACCATGCTCAGAAGAGTTTCACTTTTTATAAAAGGTACCATCAACTAGGTATCTTTATCTCCCCTCATTTTCTTTCTTTTTGCTTCTCACTTCTTTTGCATTTTTATTGCACTCTTCTTTTCCCCCTTCATCCTACCACTGCACATACTCTATTCAACTTACTTCTCACTTCATTATTACTTCCACTTTCCATTTTACATTATTCATTTTTATCATCCATCATCCTTCTCATCTTCATAAATACCTTTCCATAATCATTTTGTGGTTCTTCCACCTTCTAAAATTTGTTGACTCCATGACTAATAAAATAAGTCTCTCTATGTCAATTTCTACAAGTTGAAACCCCTAAGAGGCACACAAAGAATGTAGGTCAAAGTTATGTACCCATTCATAAACTCTTTGCAAACCAAATCAACTCACTATTGTGGTAAAATATTGCTCAAAATTTTGCCAAGGAAATCACCTTGATGTTGGCCTAAGTTTCCAAGGAGCACATTCAAGCTAGCACAAACTCTCATGCATTAGTCCAGAGCTAAGTTCGAAGGCAAATAAGTGTTTATCAGAAGGTCCAAGATAATGGAGAAGTAATAAGGTAAAATGAAAAATTGACTAAGTCCCAAAATTCATGATAATCTGCAGGACTGGAATCATGCAATTTTGGACTTTTCAAGTAATGACATCACCAAAACCATTGCCAAAGTCTAAAAATGCACAAACTTATAAAGGTGCAACTTTGGTACCAACCAAGTGAAGTTTTCCTTTAGCTCAAGTCTAGGAAAAAAACACAAATTTAGATTTCCAAAGCATTGGCATAAGAAAAAATACTATAAAAGTATGAAGAGATGCTAGAGATGCCAAAGTGGAGTAAAGTTGGGTTGTTAGAGTAAGGCACCATGAAAGTCCAAAAATGCAAAAAATTGGAAGAGCAAAGTGCTATCTAAAATCATGTGATTTCATACTTTGCCATGTGATGACATTAGCCAAACCATGTTGAAAGTTTGGATTTGATCCAGAGAGCTTCCTAAATAGCCAAAATACCTGACACTACTACAAGATCCGAATTTGATGTACAGTTATTCAAAAACATCTCTTTCTTCTAGATTGTTCTTATTAGAAGCTATAACCTCTTGAGTGCTTACCAACTATATGGACCAAAGTTGTTAAAGTTAAAAATGATGTCTCTGACATGTAGTTGCAGTTGCTAAGAAATTTGTAGAAGAAAACAATTGAAGATCCATGGATAAAATTGAAAATGCACATGAACCAAAGATGCAAGATAAAATCTAAACTGACCACATTAGCAATGCAAAAAATTGATTTACGTAGCATGAAAATGATGTCTGCTGCTAGAAGCACTCCTTGCCAAGTTTTTCTAACAACCCTATAATTTTTTTTTAATATTATGCTACAAGATTCATGTAGCACTTATACATAGTTTGATTCAGCTTAAAATGATAATAGGCAGCATTTGCTTGAATGTATATTATAATGACTATTTCCAATCAATGAAAAGTAAAAGTTGTTTGGCCTCCATTATAATTGCACTCTCAATTTTTTATGCATGAAAGTATGCTTTAGTTTATTTTTATTGCACCTTATGACTAATGGATTTTTTTTAAGTGAATTTTGATTTTTGGATCACTCTTCATAAGTATTTGGAATGTTTGAAGCACATAATTGAAATTAAATGAACTTTGTGACGCTTTTGATAGTGGATAGTCTATTAAGTTTCAATGGGATTTGATTGTGTAAGACTCTTGTGCTCTTTATTTGTATTGTTGTTACAACATATTCTATCCACTTTTAAGCATTTTTATAAACCCTTATCCCTTATTAACCAATCTATTCCTATCTTTAGTCTTAAACCCTTGTTTTAATTTTGCAAGCATTTCAAGGAGTCGACCTACTTTGGAGCTTAAGCATAGGAGAAATCATTCTCATCCAATATTGGATAAAGTCCAGGGTACACTTTACTAACTAGGTGGATTTTATACCAAGAGTACCAAATAATATAATATTCTCCAACACAAATAGGACCAAGCATGTCATCTCAAAAGAGTCTTAAATCCTTCATATTTTGAATCATTAGTTATGATTACATAATTAACGTAAATTACTATAATGATATTTTTTCTATCATGACGTTTAACATAAACATCATGCTCAACTTGCACTAACAAAATCCATAACTAAAGATAAAAATGTAGATCTTGAGGATCCTAGTAAACTCCATTCAAGAACTTCTTGATCCTATAAAATTATTGATCCATCCAAATATAATTCTAAATGGTTAATACATGCAAATCTCCTTGTAAGTATATCCATAAAGGAATGCACTTTTAATATCCATTTTATGGATCTCCCATCATGTGAATGCACCATTATATATTAACATGTGAATGGAGTTTATAATATCAGCAAGGACAATATTCTTCATCTAGTCAATTCATCCTTTAGAGAAAGATCCTTATAAATAATGTAATAATAATGCTTTTCAATCTAACAATTAGAACTAGATATAGTCTTATAGACCCATTTACAACCAATAATAGTATTTTTCCTAAGCAAGGAAAGCAAATTCCAATTTTGATTTTTATGATAAAACCACACCTTGCTTTTATAGTTGTGTCTCACATGGGATAAATTTTATCCTAATTTTAGATTGTAGGTTCTCCATCAACATCCGTCTTGATAATAAAATGATAGATAATGAGGGATTTTGATGAAATATTATATCAATATTTCCTCCATGATTGGAAGGATGAACCTAGTCAATTTGGACATAGGGTGAGCATCATTCAAGAGATTCCTAGCAGCTAGGAAGGATAAATCTCTTTAATATAATACCTAGGGGATGAGGGATCAACTATAACATATGTATCAAAAAAATTCACAACATAAACCAAGAACAATATTCTAGATGATCAATTATAATTTATTGATCAATCACATGATTAGAAGATGAACCTTGAATAAATGGTCATGGGTGAGTATCACTAGGATCCAAACAAGACATAAGAAAGTAAAAAATAAGAGTCATGATAGATATAAACTATTTTTGGGAGAAAATACCATAAAAAATGATGTCTTTCCTTGGTTATAGGATTCCAAGTACCTAGATCATAGAGCAAATATACTTTCAACTACTCACTTTGTTAAAAAAATATCAATGACTCCTAAGATAAAGCTTGTTTTGCTTCTTAATATGAATACATTCTTAAGAAATTAAAACAAACATATTCAATTTAAAAATAAAGTCCTCTCTCCTATTTATAATTTGTAGGGGATTATCTCATTAACTTCATAATTTGATGTCTTATTGATGATGTATGTTGTAGAATATACCTCTTTGACTTGAAACTTGAGCTCCATCTTCTTTGCATTCATCATTCAATTGGCGATTTCTATGATTATCATATTCTTACACTTTTATACTCAATTTTATCTGGGGATGTGATGAACATTTGATCCTAATATATACCATGAGTAAGTTAAAAAAAAATCCTTAAAGGCATAACTAAGGTACTCTCCAACATGATTGGTCCTAAATAATTTGATATTTTTCTAACTAATTTTTCTTCAATTCCTTGAACTCTTTGAAATTTACATATTTAGTGGTTTAAATCCAAAGCAATGAGAAAAGTAATCAATTATGGTGAGAACATATCTACTTCATGCAAGATATCCATCTTCCATAGGAACACAAGTCTTATCATAGGTAAACTCTAAAGGATGAGAGGCATGATAAGCTATCCTTGGGGATGGAACCCTCGATATGATTCCCTAATAAATATCCATCTCATAGTTAACTAGGGAGATCAATCAATAAAATATTATCCATTATGAAAAGATAATTTTTGCCATAAGGATCCAAAATTAGTGTATCCCAAACAATTATTTTAAATCTGAATTTTATTATTATCATTAGCCTTATTCCATAGCAGTTTTTTTTTTTTTATAATTAAAATAGGAAGGTAACTTACCAATCTTACACATACTATATACCTTAATAATATCTTAAAGTAACTATCCTAATTATCATAAATATCCTTGATTAGCCATTGATTTTTCCAAAATTCATCTTCTCGTTGATGTATACAAAATGATAAATTGAAAGAAGATTGTGTCCATATATCAAGACATGAAATTATCTAGACGTGCAATATCCAATATTCATATCACCATAGCCAAATACATGCAAGGCTGAATAATCATTAATGATATCTCTCTCTCCATTTTAATGCTCATCATAGTTAAAAATAATATGGTGATGCTTAGTCATATGCCTTGTACTTGAGAATCCACAATACAATCCTACGAAGAGGGAGAATACCAATAGGATTAAGTCACAACTATGTCTTATTATTAGTGTCAACCTTATAATTTGGACTATAAAAATAGATATAATATTAATCTTTCTTGGCAGCCTCATCAAGTTTCTAAATCTTGTCATATAAAACTTACTTTTTTAACCTTCCATTCTTCAATACAAATAAACTGGATTTTTTAATTCTTCTTAGAATTTATTTATCAACTAAATTTGGATTCTATAAGTTGGATTTTTGGGATTTTAAATATTATTTTGAATGTTCATGATCCTTCATTGGAGTCTTACCCAAATTTATCTTAGTCACTTCATGTTATATGAATACATGTTTTATCAAGTTGTGGGTCCTATTAATATTTAATAAACATGTGAATCATAAATTTCAATTTTAAAGAGATATCATTGAGAAAAATATTAACATATTAAAAAATGATCCTTCAGTTTCCCTCTTGTAGTAGCAACATTGACATTCGGTTTCTTGAAATTATTAATCTACTATTCAACATTGTTGAAGTCTACTAGCTTCAATATAGCATTGTTTCTTTCCAATCTATTGATTTATATGGTGATGTTATTTCCAAATAATTATTTATACCTATTCTAAAGTGTGATGGGTTATTTATAATCTATGATAGGAAGATTCAACTCACATTCTACATACAATAAGATAAATCCATGAGCTTCATCCTTATTTATCCATATATTATATCTCGCTTATTAGCAATGTTAATAGAATCCATTGTCATTTTTTCAAATAAGTGATTGCATATAAGTTATCTAAGTTGACTAATTAATTTTATTTAAAATCGTAATAGCCAATGCTTGATATGTCAAGTTCCAATTTTTTTTGGCTTCAATATAATAAAATAAAATTATAATTCTAAAACCATTATGAAGAGCTCAAATATTATGCAATCATACTAATGTTTGATTTTATTTACATATGAGTATGATATGACCTCTAGAAAATATCCCTTTATAATAACAATATTAGCACTAAAAATAGAAATTTGAGCCTTAGTCTTTGTCAAAATCTACCCCTTCCATATGACATAATTTGATTATTTTATGTTCTTACACCCTCTAACCAATGATTGCTTAACACTTATCATGATCAATGAGTGAGCTATGAATATTTATTTGGTTTTTATTTGTTTATAGATAGGTATAGATAAAATTAGTTTTATTTTGCCATTAGGAATTATGTTACCACCTCATCCTCATCAACCTACTTGTAATAATATCATGATGATATAAAAAGGAACTCAAAACATTTTAAAGGTAAGGATTAAACTTCTAACCCCATGGATCCAAGTATCTCGGTCTAGCTAGGCAATTCAAACATAGAAAATACCAACTTCATCATACATAGGAAACAAAACTCTTTTGAAGGAAAATGCATATCCTATTATAGATGAATCAATTTGGTACTAAAGCATGTTCATATTGGAACCTATAACCCCTTGCCAAAACTAGTAAAACTAGCTAAGATGATGATATTTTGTCTTGAGTGGAAGTGTAGAGAACCTAGTACTAGTAGTTCCCCACTCCCCCATTCTAATATGGGAGGAATCCCTTAAGGTTCATAAAGCATGCTATACCAAGGTGAGTGTAGAGAAAATTTCATCATCTAGATAAATATCTCATTATAAGTAGAATATTGCCCCCAAAATATTCAAAATAAAAAAATGAAATAATTTGACCATAAATCTAATGCATGAAACAAGAAAAAAAAACACAAACTAAGAAATCCATAATTTGTGTAAAATTTCATAAATATTAACCATTTTATAATTCCAAACAATAGGTTTTATGCAACTATTCTTTGGATTACAAAATACTAATCATATTCCATCTATCTAATATCTATAATATTTTAAGGAACATAAAATAAAAGACTTTGATGATCTAGAACTTGGAGTAATCTATGAAACATTAGATTTCACTAAAAAATCTTTTAATATTTGAGGATGGTCTACTTGAGTCCAATACCATTTACAATACTTTGGATGCCAAAACATTTGTACTTATAAATATTGTACTTTAGTGCTAAAAATTATATCCAAAGAGGTAAAGGAAAATGGTTCTTTTAGAAAAACCCTAAAAAGATAAATTATATTTTGAAGAAAACTCTAAAAAGTATCAGTCCAAGAATACTTGCTTCATAATCACTCCTATCAAAGAACACCTCCTATTAAAGGACTATCACAATAGGTGCTAAATAAAGCTCTAAAATTAAGTAAGTATACTTTAAAATCACTCTAATACCATGAAAAAATTTACAAGGGAAGCATAATCAAATAGAATGAATGCATGACCTAGATTTTAAATAAAGAAAAAGAAAGTATGCACATTGAAAACAATGAAAATAATCAAATGAAATTAGTTCAACTAGTTATATTCCTCAAATTTTAAGGAGGATACCTAGGTTCAAATATTACGAAGCAATACATGTAGAATTTCCAAGTTGTTGTAATACCACTATGTGGTCATGATGTAATACGAGTGGGGCCCGTTTCAATCCCATATAGCCTATTTTGAAAAACAATGAAAACAAAATATAGTGCCCTCAAAGCCAATAATAGATAAGTAATGAGTAAAATAATTTCCAACTAGGATGGAAAAAATTAGATGAATGGGGGTATAATTGCATCCATCATACAACCTCATACATCTCAATAATCATTAAGCCAATGCAATATTAGAACATAGTATAATACAAAGTGGACTATCACATTAAGTGAACATAGGTCCATCTATCGAACAATATTATAATGTTAGTCATGGTCTATGTTGAATGATTGGACATATTGATACAACCCATTATATATTATGGACATAGAAATGCACATCCATGTGTGCATGCATGTAGGCGCACACAAATGCATGCAAATCTGCACCCCTTATTACTTATATTTGAGGTATATTCTAATGTATTATTGATATGGATTTGGAAATGCTTTGCTTATATATAATTGAATAAAATATATATTTAATTTTGCATTTTGCATTAGAGATAGTGGATAAAAATAGTTATTTAATTTTTTACAATGTTTACATTGAAAAAGTTATTAAACAATTTTAATTTTTGTATTGTTTTATTAGAAGATATTCTAGTGAGAAAATCCAAATACCCTAATGACATACAAAAGCACACAAAGCAGTGTTAGAGGAGTTCCTGAAAAAGAAGGAAGGACTACAAATGAAGTTGGAGGAAAATATAAAAACCTTAATGATAGGCAAAAACACATAAAGCAACAACAGAGGCATGGTTGAGGAAGAAGGAAGGGTTGTAAAGAGATGATGAAAATTTAAAAACCCTAACTTTAGATAAAATCACACATAAAGACATTAGAGGAGTGGTTGAGGAAGAAAGAAGGGTTGAAGATAGAGTTGAAGGAAAAGCTATAAACCCTAACAATAGATAAAAACACACAAAATGATGTTGGAGAAGTGGCTAAGGAAGAAGGAAGGGTTGTAAATAGAGCAGAAGGAAAATACAAAAACCTTAATGGTGGATAAAAGCACATAGATGTAGCTGATAATGCAAGAAATGAAATCCATGTTGAGCTAGAGAAAATGAAGAAGTACATCTCTGTTATTAGGGTTCTCATATTTGCTATTAAATTTGACAAAGGTGCATTTGCTACTAAATCCAATGATGAAGGTGTGAAAATTAGTTGTTTATTTACATGTACATAATTTTTCATTTTGGTTAGAATTAATTAAAAATATATAAGGTCTAAAAAATAAAATTCAAAAAATAAGGAGAGTGGAGGATGATGAGAGGGAAGAAATGTTTAAGGCTTTACTAGAACAAGGGCCCAAAGAAGTAGTGGACTACTCTGTTAGAGTTTAGCTTAAGTATATACAAGGATATTTTTCATTTTAGCATATTTTATTTCTTTTTTGGTCTCTTGTTTTGTATGGCTAAGATCTATTTAGTTTGTTATAATCCGATGGATCATATTGTTTGTTGAGCAAGGTGCAGAGAAAGCAGTGCAAAAGTATTGTAATTGTTGTCAACACAGACAGATTGATGCAGTTGATGCAGTTCAGAGATCAGTCAGATCAAGTGCAGAAAATTTCAAGAAAAACAGAGGGGACCCAGATTCAAAAAGTTGCAGAAAAAGACAAGGAAGAAAACTGTCGCGATATCGCGACATGTTTCCTGTCGCGATATCGCGACATATCCGAGGAAAGAGAAAGTGCAAAGAAAAATGTCGCGATTTCGCGACATATCGGAGGAGAGAGAAAGTGCATTGAAAAATGTCACGATTTCATGACATATCGGAGGAGAGAGAATGTGCAAGGAAAAATGTCGCGATTTCGCGACATGCTGGAAGGAAAGAAGCCAAATCGAGAAACTGTCGCGATTTCGCGACAAGTTTGAAGCAAAGGCACCAAGGATGAAAAATGTCGCGATTTCGCGACACATCGGAGGAGAGAGAAAGTTGATGAAGAAGTTGTAGCGATTTCGCTACATGTCTGAGTTTCACCAGCATAAGCAAAGAAAAAGCACCAAGTGAGAAAAGCGTAGCGATTTCGCTACAAGCTTGAGACACTAAGAACAAAAGTGCAGCGATTTTGATACGACTTCGAGTTGCAAGGTGAAAAGTAGTAGCGATTTCGCTACATGGTCAAAGTGCAAGGCGAGAAAGACGTAGCGATAGCGCTACAAGTTTAAAATACAAAGTGTAAGAATGTAGCGATTTCGCTACAAGTCCCAGATGCAAGGCGAAGAATTGTAGCGATATCGCTACCCGTTCAAAAATGCAAGTGCAAGAGTTGTAGCGACTTCGCTACAGGTTTAAAATGCAACGTGCGTAGGTGTAGCGATTTCGCTACAGGTTGAAAGTGCATAGTGTGAAGGTGTAGCGATATCGCTACAAGTTCTAAATGCAAAGTGGAAAGGTGTAGCGATGTCGCTACACGTCGGAGTTTCGCTAGATGCAGCAATGAAAAACGGTAAGTCTGAGAAGTGTAGCGATTTCGCTACCACACGAAGAAAGAGTTGTACGGAGATCGAAAGTGTCGCGATATCGCGACAACTTCAAAGATGACGTCAGCAAAACCAAAATTGTCGCGATATCGCGACAGGGTGAACAAGAAGCCGTTGGAAGACGGAAGTGTCACGATTTCGTGACAACTTAGCGGATGACGTGCAAGACAAAAAAGGCGAAGACACGAGAAGCCCAGAAGCCAAAACGTCGCGATTTCGCGACAACTTAGCGGATGACGTCAGCAAGATAGAAAATGTCGCGATATCGCGACATGTTTCCAGAGAAGCCTCATGAAGCCAGAAACGTCGTGATTTCGCGACATCTTAGAGGATGACGTCAGCAAAATCGAAATGTGTCACGATTTCGTGACAGGTTGGATGAAAAGCCGTTGGAAGCAAAAAGTGTCACGATTTCGCGACAACTTTGATGATGACGTCAGCAAAGCCGAAAGTGTCATGATTTCGTGACATGTTCCATTTTCGCGGTTGCTGGCAAAGAAGAGTGTACGGAAGCCGAAAGTGTCACGATTTCGAGACACCAGGAAGGATGACGTCAGCAAAATGAAAAACGTCACGATTTCGCGACATCAGGAATGATGACATCAGCAAAAACCAAATATGTCGCGATATCGTGACATGTTTTATTTTCGCGGGTGAAAGCGATGCAAAGTGCAGAGAAGCAAAAATTGTCGCGATTTCGCGACATGTAAGATTTTCGCGATCAACAGGCCAGACAAAGTCAACTAAGGAGAAATGTCGCGATATCGCGACAGGCAACGACCTGGCATGAAAAAGGCCAAAGAAGCATGCATTGTGACAAGTGTCCAATAGCGCCGATTCTAGATGAAAGTTAACTAGAGTAAGGTCGACAGTTCCAGGTGACAGGTGTCAGGGCAAGACTAGAGGAAATACTACTGCTATTAACGAGAGTGACAAGAGAGTTATGAAGACAGTGCATTTAAGACGTGAACGGCTGTTGCAGAGCCGTGATGCAGCATGGCCAGCTAAGGTAGCAGTTACAAAAAGTAGCTACTGAGCAATGCATTGAATGTTAAACGGTCATTGCGGGGCCGTAACAAAGCATGACTGGGAAAGGTGGCGGACTCACAGGGAAGCTACGTTGTATCGAGAACTGATTGCAGTGACATTGGTCAGTTGCGTATATCAAAAGGTATAGTTGATCATAGGAGATAAAAGATACACAGTTTTTAACAGAGAAGAAAGAAGAACATCAGAGAGCCGAGGTACGCAGAAAGCCTGTCAGGATACCAGTCAGAATGTGCAGAGAAAAAGGCTGTCAGAATGTCAGAATGAGTCAGAAAGAAAGCGGCTAAAAGGCGGATCGGGTCAGAGAAGGATTAATGCTTTGATCGTAGCCGAAGGTACATGAAAAGTTGGAGGGAAAGTTAAACCGTTTGAAATTGAGCCGTTCGAAGAAATCAAGTATATAAGGATCGAACTGGCATAGTGAGAAGGTTACTGTGGATTGTGTTTTCATTGTGCATTTAAAAGGTCTCAGTGAGTAAGGGTGCTGTAAGCAAACAACCTTAGATCAAAACCTGTAATTCTATTGAATATTCAAGAGAAAGGTTTTAGATTAGATCAGAAGATATTGAGTCTCTAACAATTATCTCTATGCTTCTGTGAGATTTTTGTATGTGCTGTAGACCAGTGAGGGTCTTATAAAAGAGAAGGCATTTTATATGTCATTTTTGTGCTTACAACTTGAAATCCAAGTGGGTGCTTGGTAAAGGGAGTTGGTGCTCCTATCTCATTGCAGCAGATAAATCGGGGGTTGGTGCTCCTTCCAATGGGTGCTTGGTAAACCGTTTGTAAAGATTGAATCCTTGCAAAGACTGGATTTGGATTGTAGTCCAAACAGTCATTTTTGAGGAGTAGCCACATTGGTGAACCTCGTTAAATCCTTTGTTGTGTGGTGCTCTTGTGCTATGTTTATTGTATTTGATTTTTAAGCATGCAGTATTAAGTTTTAAGAGTAGCAGATTTAAATTTTAAAATAGTTACACTGATTCACCCCCCCCCTCTCAGTGTCATTGTGAGAATATCAATTGGTATCAGAGCCAGGCACCTGCACAAGCTTAATCAGCTAAGGTGTTCTTGGGAGATATACAATGGCCGATGGTGAAGGTTTTTCTTCTAACAAAGCTCCTCTGTTCGATGGAACAAACTATTCTTTCTGGAGGCTCAGAATGCAGACCTATCTCTGTGCATTGGGTTATGACATTTGGGAATCTGTTGAAAATGGATACACCACTCCCACTATTCCTCCAACAGATGCTGCTGAAAAGAAAAAGTTTGAGAACAACTCGAAAGCCAAGAATGCTATTATGTGTGGATTGGTCGACAGTGAGTTGATACGCATCATGAACTGCAAATCTGCTAAAGACATATGGGACAAACTGCAAAGCATTCATGAAGGAGACAACAAAATCAAGGAAGCTAAGTCAGCAAACACATCGTGCCCAGTTCGAAGCATTAAAGATGACCGATGATGAGAACATAGAAGCTTACATGCTGAGAGTAAACGGAATCATCAATGCAATAAGAGGACTGGGGGAAGAAATGGAAGATGCAGTTGTTGTGAAGAAGGTACTGAGAACTCTCAACAAAAGGTTTGATGCAAAGGTTTCTGCCATAGAAGAAGCAAAAGATTTAAATTTTTTCAGTATGGATGAAATGCATGGTTCTCTAACAGCTTATGAAATGAGGATTGGACAAACTAAGCCCTCTGACAGAGAAGCAGCCTTCCAAGCACATAAAAATGTAAAATCTAAACAAGAGTCAGAGGAAGAAGAATCTGCAGATGAAAATGAAGCAAACTTTGTTAGGAAATTAGTAAAGGGAAAAGGAAAGTACAGAGGTAAGTTGCCGTTCAAATGTTTTAATCGTGGAGGCATCGGGCACTTTGCAACAAAATGCCCAATGAAGGAGAAAAATAAAAATGATGAAGGAACACATCCAGAAAGAAATGTCTGGAAAAAGAAACCACATTTTAGAAAAAGGAACTTCAAGAAGAAAAGTTTCCTTTCTCAGAACATTGATTCTTCTGAAGACAGCTCCAAGTGAGGACTCAGAAGAAGAAACCGATGAAGCCTTGTTCATGGCTTTTGAAGAACAAAGAACTGAAGAAACCCAAGAGTGTGAAGAAAAATTAGACGATGAGGCCGAGGTAGATCTGGAAGGTGAGTTGGTGGCTGCTCTTGAAGAGTTAAGTGCGAAAGGAAAAGAAATAAAAAGATTACAAGAAAATTTGAGGAGGCCAACAATGTAATAATCAGTTTGAAAGTACAAACTGAAGAGCATAAGAAAAAGTCTAAAGATTTTGAAGCACAGCTAATCGTGAAAATAAATGAGTGCAACAAGCTAGAAGAAGATATAGTTGGATTAAGGTTGCAGCTAGAAGGGATGAATCGAAACCGAGTTGTCATCAAAAATTTGAAGACAGTTCTGAGAAATTGAATAAAATGTTGAATAATCAAAGGCCCACAGGTATCAAGTTTGGTTTGGGCTTTGATGAAGGAGAAACCTCAAAGAACTCAAAAGCTGTAATTGTAGAACCAATAAAGATTAAAGACAAGATTAAAGTTGACCAAAATAAGCCGTATCATGCAAAAGAAAACAACAAGTCCAAGCTTGAAAGGAGTGCTGCAAATGATAGATTCATCAAAGTCACTCATCAAAGAAGAAGAAGACCCAGGGCTCCTACCTCCACCTGGAAACAACCACTTCCTAGGTACACTCGTTCCTTTTCTGGTTATTGTTTTAAGTGCAATGCATATGGTCATAAAATTTCAAGCTGTAGATATAATGTAGAACAAAGAAATTTTACTAGTAGAAATATTTTTTCTCCCTTGATAGATTATGCTGTAGAATGTTATAACTACCATAACTTCGGTCATATTGCAAGGAATTGTCGTAGCTCTCTTGCAGGAAATAAATACCAGGAAAGAAAATATCACTCAGCTGGATCAAAACAGTATAGAAAATTGCCCGAAAAACTGTCACAAGCCAATGAAAGGGAGAAAGTAAAACAAGTGACCAGACCTTCTATTAAATCTCAGTGGAAAGAAAAGGAACAACCAATGAAAGACAAGGAATCTTTGATTGTTCAAACAACTCTCAAAGCACAGAATAAATCTGCTCCTTGGATTCTGGACAGTGGTTGCTCCAGTCACATGACAGGAGACAAACAAAAGTTTGATAAGCTACAGACATATGAAGGTGGTTCTGTAAAATTTGGAAACAATGATGGAGCAAAGATAGTGGGTAAAGGATTAGTTAAGTTAAGTGACGGTAAAATCAACTCTAAGGAAGTTCTTTTTGTGGTAGGACTGAAACATAACCTACTGAGTGTAAGTCAGATTTGTGACAGAGGTCATGAAGTAATTTTCAAGAAGGAGGGCTGTGAAGTAAGAAAGACAAAAAATGGAAAGTTAATAGCCACTGGACTGAGAACTTCTAGAAATTTGTATACTCTCTCGGAGACTTCAGAAGGAGCTTGCTTGGTTGGACAAGAAGAAGAAAACTGGCTGTGGCACAAGAGACTCGGTCACATAAGCTTTGATAATCTGGTAAAGATCAGCTCTAAAAGAGCAGTAAGAGACATCCCCACAATTAGTAAACCATCAAACAACATTTGTGATTCATGCCAAAAGGGGAAGCAAACCAGATCTACCTTCAAAGCAAAAGAATATTTCACTAGCAAGCCATTAGAACCGATTCACACCGATTTGTGTGGACCCATGAGGACAGAAAGCATAAATGGATACAAATATTTTATGTCTGTGTATTGATGATTTTTCAGAATGACATGGGTACTCTTTCTGAAACAGAAGTCAGAAGCCTTTGAGATGTTTAAAACCTTCAAAAATCTTGTTGAGAATCAATCTGGAAAAAGAATTAAATGTTTGAGATCTGATAGAGGAGGAGAGTTTATTTCAAATGAGTTTGCTGAATTCTGTGAAAAACATGGAATAAGAAGACAATTCTCAGCAGCAAGAACACCTCAACAGAATGGAGTAGTTGAAAGAAAGAACAGAATTGTACAGGAAATGGCAAGGACCATGTTAACAGAGAGCAAAATTGCTGACAGGTTCTGGAAAGAGGCAGTCCATACTGCAGTCTATATTCAGAATAGGTGTATGTTGAGGCCGCATGAAAGCAAAACACCATATGAACTGTGGTTTGGCAAAAAGGCTACAACAAAATACTTCAAAGTGTTTGGCAACAAGTGTTACATTAAGAGAACTGAAAGCAATCTTGGCAAGTTTGAAGACAGAGCTGATGAAGGAATATTCCTTGGGTACTCAACTAAAAGCAAAGCCTATACATGCTACAACAAAAGACTTAAGAAAATAGTGGAGAGTGCAGATGTGAAGGTTGATGAAGGCGAGAAAACAAGAAACCACCAAAAGTGAAAATTACCCAACCTATGAAGAATTTATTGAAGAAGATGAAGATCAAGAAAAAGAAGAGAGACAGAAATCAGATTCAGAGGACTTAGAAAGAGATGAAAATAGAAAATACAGAACAGGCAGTTGGCAGAAAAATCATCCCAAAGAACAGATTATTGGGGACCCTACAGTTGGCATTCAGACAAGAAGAAGAGTAGTAAATAACTATTCTCTCGTTATCCAGCATTGAGCCCAAAAATATTATTGAAGCAAGCACGGATGAAAGCTGGATGGAGGCGGTAAATGAAGAACTAGATCAAATTGAGAAAAACAAAACCTGGGAATTAGTACCAAGGCCTGAAAATAAAAACATAATTGGTACTAAATGGATATTTAGAAACAAACTGAATGAAGATGGACAGAGTTGTAAGGAATAAAGCAAGATTAGTCTCGTAAGGGATATGCCCAAGTTGAGGGGATTGATTTTGAAGAGACTTTTGCACCCGTGGCCGGACTTGAAGCAATAAGACTATTTTTGGCTTTAGTCTGTTCATAAGAATTTCAAGGTTTATCAGATGGATGTAAAATCAGCATTTCTGAATGGAAATCTTGAAGAAGAAGTATATATTGAACAACCTGATGGTTTTCAACTTTGTGATAATCCTAACTTTGTTTGCAAGTTGAAGAAAGCATTGTATGGCTTGAAACAAGCACCTAGAGCTTGGTATGCAAGATTGGACAACTATCTCACTAAGCAAGGATTCAAGAAAGGTATGGTGGATAGCAATTTATATGTGAAAACTGAAAATGGCAATTTCATTGTTCTAGTTGTTTATGTAGATGATATAATTTTTGGGAGTAGCAATGATGAATCATGCAAAGACATAGCAAACAAAATGCAGAAAGAGTTTGAAATGTCTATGATAGGTGAACTTTCTTATTTCCTTGGATTACAAGTTAATCAAACTGAAAAGGGGATCTTTATTTCTCAAATTAAGTATGTGAAAGAAATGCTGAAAAAGTTCACTATGGAAGATAGTAAGCCAGTGAGCACCCCCATGACAACAAGTTGCAAGTTGAGCAAGGATGATAAATCTCCGGATGTTGATCAAACAATGTACAGATCAATGATTGGGAGCTTGTTGTATTTGATGAACAACTAGACCGGATATCTTACAAGTCGTTTGCATGGTTGCAAGATTTCAGAGCTAGCCCAAAAGAGACTCATGTAACAAGTTGTGAAAAGGATCTTTAGGTACCTCAAGGGTACTATGGAGTATGGGCTGTGGTATCCAAAAGGAAAAGACTTCACTCTCTTTGCATATTCGATGCAGATTGGGCAGGATGCATTGATGACGAGAAAAAGTACAAGTGGAGGAGCATTTTTCCTTGGAGATAAATTGGTAGCATGACACAGTAAGAAGCAAGAATAAGTCTCTCTATCCACAACTGAGGCAGAATACATTGCAGCAACAACATGCTGCACACAAATACTATGGATGAGACAAACATTGAAAGATCTAGGAATTCACTTCAATGAGCCCATTTCGATCAAATGTGACAACACTAGTGCAATCAACATTTCAAAGAATCCGGTAATGCATTCCCGCACCAAACATATTGCAATCCGGTATCACTTCTTGAAGGATAAGGTTGCGGAAGGAGAGGTCGGATTGGAGTTTGTTCCCACTACAGAGCAAGTAGCGGACATATTCACCAAACCTTTACCAAAGGAAGTATTTGAATACCTTCGGAAGAAGTTGGGAGTAGTCACACTTCCCAAGCAATGACTAGCTATGGGAAATACATTCTCGGGGGGAGCATTCAAGTTATTTATGCCTGAGAATGTTGTGCATAGACTCAGGGGGAGTCTGCAGCAGCCCTTTGGCATTATTGGCAAAGGGGGAGAAGAATTTGAGCAAGGCTACAAAGTGTTGCCAACAATTCCAAAGGGGGAGATTGTTGAGCAAGGTGCAGAGAAAGCAGTGCAAAAGTATTGTAATTGTTGTCAACACAGACAGATTGATGTAGTTGATGCAGTTCAGAGGTCAGTCGGATCAAGTGCAGAAAATTTCAAGAAAAACAGAGGGGACCCAAATTCAAAAAGTTGCAGAAAAAGACAAGGAAGAAAACTGTCGCGATATCGCGACATGTTTCCTGTCGCGATTTCGCGACATATCCGAGGAAAGAGAAAGTGCAAAGAAAAATGTCGCGATTTCGCGACATATCGGAGGAGAGAGAAAGTGCATTGAAAAATGTCGTGATTTCACGACATATCGGAGGAGAGAGAATGTGCAAGGAAAAATGTCACGATTTCGCGACATGCTGGAAGGAAAGAAGCCAAATCGAGAAACTGTCACGATTTCGCGACAAGTTTGAAGCAAAGGCACCAAGGATGAAAAATGTCGCGATTTCGCGACACATCGGAGGAGAGAGAAAGTTGATGAAGAAGTTGTAGCGATTTCGCTACATGTCTGAGTTTCGCCAGCATAAGCAAAGAAAAAGCACCAAGTGAGAAAAGCGTAGCGATTTCGCTACAAGCTTGAGACACTAAGAACAAAAGTGCAGCGATTTTGATACAGCTTCGAGTTGCAAGGTGAAAAGTAGTAGCGATTTCGCTACATGGTCAAAGTGCAAGGCAGAAAGACGTAGCGATAGCGCTACAAGTTTAAAATACAAAGTGTAAGAATGTAGCGATTTCGCTACAAGTCCCAGATGCAAGGCGAAGAATTGTAGCGATATCGCTACCGGTTCAAAAATGCAAGTGCAAGAGTTGTAGCGACTTCGCTACAGAGTTTAAAATGCAACGTGCGTAGGTGTAGCGATTTCGCTACAGGTTGAAAGTGCATAGTGTGAAGGTGTAGCGATATCGCTACAAGTTCTAAATGCAAAGTGGAAAGGTGTAGCGATGTCGCTACACGTCGGAGTTTCGCTAGATGCAGCAATGAAAAACGGTAAGTCTGAGAAGTGTAGCGATTTCGCTACCACACGAAGAAAGAGTTGTACGGAGATCGGAAGTGTCGCGATATCACGACAACTTCAAAGATGACGTCAGCAAAACCAAAATTGTCACGATATCGCGACAGGGTGAACAAGAAGCCGTTGGAAGACGAAAGTGTCGCGATTTCGCGACAACTTAGCGGATGACGTCAGCAAGACAAAAATGCGCGAACGCGACATTCCGAGAGCCTCATGAAGCGAACGTCTGATTTCACGACAACTTAGCGGACGACGTCAGCAAGACAAAAAATGTCGCGATATCGCGACATGTTTCCAGAGAAGCCTCATGAAGCCAGAAACGTCACGATTTCGCGACATCTTAGAGGATGACGTCAGCAAAATCGAAATGTGTCGCGATTTCGTGACAGGTTGGACGAAAAGCCGTTGGAAGCAGAAAGTGTCACGATTTCACGACAACTTTGATGATGACGTCAGCAAAGCCGAAAGTGTCACGATTTCGTGACATGTTCCATTTTCGCGGTTGCTGGCAAAGAAGAGTGTACGAAAGCCGAAAGTGTCACGATTTCGAGACACCAGGAAGGATGACGTCAGCAAAATGAAAAACGTCACGATTTCACGACATCAAGAATGATGACATCAGCAAAAACCAAATATGTCGCGATATCGCGACATGTTTTATTTTCACGGGTGAAAGCGATGCAAAGTGCAGAGAAGCGAAAATTGTCACGATTTCGCGACATGTAAGATTTTCGCGGTCAACAGGCCAGACAAAGTCAACTAAGGAGAAATGTCGCGATATCGCGACAGGCAACGGCCTGGCATGAAAAAGGCCAAAGAAGCATGCATTGTGACAAGTGTCCAATAGCGCCAGCTACAGTAAAGTTAACTAGAGTAAGGTCGACAGTTCCAGGTGACAGGTGTCAGGGCAAGACTAGAGGAAATACTACTGCTATTAACGAGAGTGACAAGAGAGTTATGAAGACAGTGCATTTAAGACGCGAACGGCTATTGCAGAGCCGTGATGCAGCATGGCCAGCTAAGGTAGCAGTTACAAAAAGTAGCTACTGAGCAATGCATTGAATGTTAAACGGTTGTTGCAGGGCCGTAACAAAGCATGACTGGGAAAGGTGGCAGACTCACAGGGAAGCTACGTTGTATCGAGAATTGATTGCAGTGACATTGGTCAGTTGCATATATCAAAAGGTATAGTTGATCATAGGAGATAAAAGATACACAGTTTTTAACAGAGAAGAAAGAAGAACATCGGAGAGCCGAGGTACGTAGAAAGCCTGTCAGGATACCGATCGTAATGTGCAGAGAAAAAGGTCGTCGAATGTCAGAATGAGTCAGAAAGAAAGCGGCTAAAAGGCGGATCGGGTCAGAGAAGGATTAATGCTTTGATCGTAGCCGAAGGTACATGAAAAGTTGGAGGGAAAGTTAAACCGTTTGAAATTGAGCCGTTCAAAGAAATCAAGTATATAAGGATCGAACTGGCATAGTGAGAAGGTTACTGTGACTGTGTTTTCATTGTGCATTTAAAAGGTCTCAGTGAGTAAGGGTGCTGTAAGCAAACAACCTTAGATCAAAACCTGCAATTCTATTGAATATTCAAGAGAAAGGTTTTAGATTAGATCAGAAGATATTGAGTCTCTAACAATTCTCTCTATGCTTCTGTGAGATTTTTGTATGTGCTGTAGACCAGTGAGGGTCTTGTATAAGAGAAGGCATTTTATATGTCATCAATTTTATTAGAAATTGAAATCCAAGTGGGTGCTTGGTAAAAGGAGTTGGTGCTCCTATCTGTTGCAGCAGATAAATCAGGGGTTGGTGCTCCTTCCAGTGGGTGCTGGTAAACCGTTTGTAAAGATTGAATCCTTGCAAAGACTGGATTTGGATTGTAGTCCAAACAGTCATTTTTGAGGAGTAGCCACATTGGTGAACCTCGTTAAATCCTTTGTTGTGTGATGCTCTTGTGCTATGTTTACTGTATTTGATTTTTAAGCATGCAGTATTAAGTTTTAAGAGTAGCAGATTTAAATTTTAAAATAGTTACATTGATTCACCCCCCCCTCTCAGTGTCATTGTGAGAATATCAATGTTCTCACTTGCTTATTTAAGCAATGCCATTCCACTCATTAATGTAATCAATTATTGAGCTTCTCTTTGTTGTTTCTTGTGGTTCTTTACAAATATTTCTCTTTTATAAGGGGTCTCGGTCCCCTCATACTGAGTTGTATTTGAACCTTAGACCTCTCAAAGAGAGGCCAAAGCCCTTACCATCGTAGTAAGCTTACAACTCTTGCAGATTTCTATAGTTAGGTATATTTAGTTATATAATTTAGTGTAAATAATATAAATATAGCACACAAATATGAAAATAGAATAAAAATATTAGACATTCATAGAAAATTTAATCATATTATAAATGTTGACAATTTTGTCACATTGCACAAGGGGTAGAAAAAAAAATCAAAAATCAAAATTTTGTATAGTGTTTCCTTTTGCAAAAGTATTTCTTTTGTTGCTTCGAAAGTATTTGTAAGTGTTGCAGCAATTTTGGCTTTCAATGCCACCCCCTTGTACATAAAATGAAGAAGAAGAGCTTCACTGCCAAACAAACCAAAGAAGATAGCTTCGCCAAAAGGAGGAAAAGTGTCGCGATATCGCGACATGTTGCATTCTCGCGACCAAAAGAGGAAAAGTGTCGCAATATCGCGACATGTTGCATTCTCGTGACCAAAAGAGGAAAAGTGTCATGATATCACGACATGTTGCATTCTCGTGGCCAAAAGCAACAAAAGAGGACAAAGACATAGAAATGTCGTGATTTCGTGACATGTCGTATTTTCGTGATGCAAGAAGAAGAACCAAGTTGAAGACATAGAAATGTCATGATATCATGACATGTTGCTTTTTTGCGACTCAAAAGGGGCACACACTCCAAGTCGAGCATTTTATCGAGATGATCAAGTGCCTCATAAATGCATTTTTACTTGCCCGATAAGCTCATTGCTCATTTTTGGCAATTGGAAATGAAGTATCAGTCCCTGAAGGAGAGCCCGACAAGCATGGCGGCCACTCAAGAATTGCACCCAAAAACCAAGGATACTCAGATGGCTCAATGCATGTTTCCACGGTTGAATCGATCACAGTTGCCAGTTCTGGCAATGGATTTGAGAGCTTAGTCATGAGGGCCACAAGGAGCTAACTTCTTAGATCTCAAGAGTATACTTCGCCATTCTATGTAATAATGACTCAGAGGGTCGGGTCCTCTATAAAAACCTAGGCATTGTAATGTAAGAAGGGGGGAACTTTTTGCTAGAAAGCTACTATAACTTGAAGTCCTACGATTAATACTAAAGAGCTTTGGGCTTGATTTCTCTCTTGTATGCTGCCTTCCATGTTTATTTCTTTTGTCTGTCTTCATTTGCATACTGTTACTCTGAATCCTAAATTTCGATGTGCGATTGGGGATTGAACCTTGAAATTCGCCCGAAGGATACATAGGGGAGGAAAAACGCTATATTGGTTTTCTTTTATGCTGCCTGGTGGGTAGTGGTTTTTGTTATATTCACTTGTCCTAATCGTCATTATTTTGAACCCTGAATTTTGATGAAAGGGAGAAGGAGAATCCTGGAACTTGCCCAGAGGATACATAGGAAGGTTAATGTTGCGTTTCTTTCGTTTATTCTTGGTGTTCCTTGCTACTGCTTCAAGTTATTAATTAGTGATCGTGCTTCCTGTTCTTTCCTACTTTAAATCATTGATCTCTCTTCCCTTACTCCCTTTATTTCTTTCCTGCACCCTTACTCTTTTTATCTCTTTCCTGCACCCTTATCTCAAAACACCAAAGTAGTTTAGCATAGGATCCGGCCTTTCTCCAAATATTGGCACGAGGGGCATCTCTTCCCTTCGGCCTTTCAATGTTGGTCCAAGTCTAGGGTGCATACACTCACCAAAATCCTTTCCTAGGCAGATTTGATGACCAACAATTTTTGGCACGCCCGGTGGGACCAAGGTCCCATATTTTAAGAACGCGAATCTCTAACCCGTCTCCACCGGGGCCAATGATTCTAATAGTTCCCGATGGGACCCGATCAGTATCACCTTCTGAGTGGTAGTGAGAATCGATGCTCTCATTACCAAAATACTCTTAGCATCTGGCGACTCTGTTCAACCCAAAAATATTTAAGTCGTAGAGACCGGTACCTAAACCTGTGCCTTCATGCCAAAAGTCCCCATATTTTAAAGGAAGCCCGAGTTTGGTGAATCTCTGGCTTGTCTCCATCCTACGAAATCACCTGGCGACTCTGTTTAGTTGAAGGTCCAATTTTTAAATCTGAAAGAAGACATCCCGAAGGAATCAAGGTTCGGTGAGTAGCCTTGACCTCACAAGCGGGGAAAATAATGTTCACCTGGCGACTCCGGCTTAGCGGTAATAATCATGATCTCTGCAGACCACTGCTGTAATGGCAAGGGTAAGCTATCCTAGTTGGGATAATTTTGGCCCCCTCAATCTTCAAAGTTAACATGAAATTCCCAAAAGTGCCTTGAAGACATTAACAAAATACAATGGCACTAAGGGAATGGCCCAAGAACCCTTGAAGATGTTTCTGCTTTAGCAACCCTCCATGACATAATCCATGAAGATGTCATGATCAGACTTCTGGTTCTATATTTGAAAGGAAGGGTGCTGCAGTGGTACATACTGCTCGGGCGTAAAAGCATCTGCTCATGGGATGACTTAGCAGGAGTGCTAATCAGAACATTTGATGGCTCTCAGGACCCCTTCTAGCTTTTGATGTACCTCTCCACCATCATGAGAGCATATTTGGAGAGCATCATGGACTTCAATGTCTGATTCTGCAGAAGTTGGAAGAGAATTCCAGGGGAGATCCAACCGATGCCCACCCAAGCCCACCTCTTCTATGTTCGGGCCTTTCACTTGGACATGAGCCTCATCTTACTACAATCAGGTGAACGAAGATTCCCTCAAATATTTGAGGAAGCAGTATGAGCAGAACAACTTTTGCTCCTATCGGGGAAGTGGTAGTGGGGAGAAACCCCATCACCTTATCCGATAATTACTGCTCCTGTATATCCAATGTAGTATTCATCATGGCAGACTCCTCATACTGAGTAGAGGCCTAAAATGCAGTCGTGTGGAGCTCGAGAGGTAGATCTCATCCAAGTTTGACGATGGGAATATGCAAGCTTTGCCCTAACAATGAACAATATGGTTGCTTGTAGTCTCCATCAGAGGACGGGCCAGGGACAAGAGTAGGCCCAAGTGGTAGAGCCTGAGAACGAAGAGGGCACATTTTTGCACCCTTTTTGTATCCCAAGGGATGGCCCGCGAGTGTTCAGCCAGAATCCACTAAGCATGTCTCATCAAGCTGAACCTGAAGAGATCCTAAAAAATTACTCTTTGTCGGAGGAGCCCTGTTACCGCATCAAGAAGATGGAAGAACCTGTACCCAACCCACAGTTAGTAGATTCTTTGGTATTTTGGTATTGGTTCTAGCCCCCACTACGACTAGTACCCCAAGAGGCCCCTCATGCAGTGGATTATTTGCCACATCTTTCATCAACCTTACGGGTACTGGCAGGAGCGACAACTCACTGCATTGCTCCCTGTTCACAACATGGACAACTTTGAGAATAGGCCAGCTGGACTTCAAATATCAACTGAAGTTCAATCAGATCTGGTCTGGACATTGCAAGTTCATCGGATAGGCACTCGAAGCTAGGTTTATGGTGGCGGCATGCCAATCATGTCACAAAATTTTGTTTAATACTGTAAATAGCTCGACTAGTAAATAATTTTCGAAAGCGCTAAGTGTTGCTTAGGAGCTTAGGAAAAAAAAAAAATGTCGTCAGTAGATAGTCAGAGAAGAGGACAATGGGAATGAATCTATTGCCAAATGGATAAAGGCCTGGGATATCTGCATTCAGACAAGCTAAATGCCCCGTGAGCCGCCAAGAATGTTGATAATTTTGTCACATTGCACAAGGGGTAGAAAAAAAAAATCAAAAATCAAAATTTTGTATAGTGTTTCCTTTTGCAAAAGTATTTCTTTTTGTTGCTTCGAAAGTATTTGTAAGTGTTGCAGCAATTTTGGCTTTCAATGCCACCCCCTTGTACATAAAATGAAGAAGAAGAGCTTCGTTGCCGAACAAGCCAAAGAAGATAGCTTCGCCAAAAGAAGGAAAAAGTGTCGTGATATCACGACATGTTGCATTCTTGCGACCAAAAGAGGAAAAGTGTCACGATATCGCGACATGTTGCATTCTCACGACCAAAAGAGGAAAAGTGTCACGATATCGCGACATGTTGCATTCTCGCGACCAAAAGAGGAAAAGTGTCACGATATCGCGACATGTTGCATTCTCGCGACCAAAAGAGGAAAAGTGTCGCGATATCGCGACATGTTGCATTCTCGTGACCAAAAGAGGAAAAGTGTCGTGATATCGTGACATGTTGCATTCTCATGACCAAAAGAGGAAAAGTGTCGCGATATCACGACATGTTGCATTCTCATGGCCAAAAGCAATAAAAGAGGACAAAGACATAGAAATGTCATGATTTCGAGACATGTATTTTCTCGATGCAAGAATAAGAACCAAGCTAAAGACAGAAATGTCACGATATCGTGACATGTTGCTTTTTCGTGACTCAAAATGGGCACGCACTCCAAGATGAGCATTTTCTCGAGACAATCAAGTGCCTCATAAATGCATTTTTACTTGCCCGATAAGCTCGTTGCTCATTTTTGGCAATTGGAAACGAAGTATCAGTCCCTGAAGGAGAGCCCGACAAGCATGGCGGCCACTCGAGCATTGCACTCAAAAACCAAGGATACTTAGATGGCTCAATGCATGTTTCCACGGTTGACTCGGTCACAGTTTCTAATTCTGGTAATGGATTTGAGAGCTCAGTCATGAGAGCCATGAGGAGCTGACTTCTCAGATCTCAAGAGTATACTTCACCATTCTGTGTAATAATGACTCAGAGGGTCGAGTCCTCTATAAAAACCCAGGCATTGTAATGTAAGATGGGGGGAACTTTCTGCTAGAAAGCTATTGTAACTTGAAGTCCTATGATTAATACTAAAGAGCTTTGGGCTTGATTTCTCTCTTGTATGCTGCCTTTCATTTTTATTTCTTTTGTATGTCTTCATTTGCATACTGTTACTCTGAATCCTAAATTTCGATGTGCGATTGGGGACTGAACCCTGAAATTTTCCCGAAGGATACATAGGGGAGGAAAAATGCTATATTGGTTTTCTTTTATGCTGCTTTGTGGGTAGTGGTTTATGTTATATTCGCTTGTACTAATCGTTATTATTTTGAACCCTAAATTTCAACGAAAGGGAGAAGGAGAATCTTGGAACTTGCCCAAAGGATACATAAGAAGGTTAATGTTGCATTTCTCTCGTTTATTCTTGGTGTTCCTTACTGCTGCTTCAAGTTATTAATTAGTGATCGTGCTTCCTGTTCTTTCCCACTTTAAATCATTGATCTCTCTTCCCTTACTCCCTTTATTTCTTTCTTGCACCCTTACTCTTTTTATCTCTTTCCTGCACCCTTATCTCAAAACACCAAAGTAGTTTAGCATAGGAGCCGACCTTTCTCCGAAGATTGGCATGAGGGACATCTCTTCCCTTCGGCCTTTCAATGTTGGTCTAGGTCTAGGGCGCATACACTCACCAAAATCCTTTCCTGGGCAGATTTGATGACCAACAATAAATAATAATATATAGTAAAATAACCTACCTATAGGGTTTAGGGCAATTGATTAGGGGTGAATAATTTCATACCATCAACTAGGGTTCAAATTCCATGGGTGCACCTTAATATTTTATCAAATGGTATGATTTCAAATGGTTAAATACTTGAATTTCAAGGATACCTAGGTTCAAATATTTCCAAGTGATACATGCAAAATTTCTAAGTTATTGTAATACCACTATGTGGTTATGATGTAATATAGGTGGGATTCATTTAAATCCTATATAATCAATTGTAAAAAGTGTATAGGAACTACCTTACTAAATTTGGATGGAGGTAATATTTTATTTGAGTGGACCCTTTCTAAGTGGAGACAAGGTACATTCTCTTTCATCACTCAAGTCTCACATAATAATTAAAGTGGAAAATTAATCATTTATCATATTAAACTAATTAGTAGCTAGAATGACTTATTACATGTTTAAAAAAATATAAAATAATAATAGAGTGTTTTATCTAATTTTCCTCGAGCTAATATGACCTCACATGCAAACCATACATGTATATCATGAGGTTTCATTCTAGATTATTCTTTTCATGGAATAGAATCTAGGAAACAAACAAAACTCTAATTGCCTAATTGTTTCTAAGGAAAGACAAACAAACTATCTCAACATTCTAAAAAGCAATTCATATTGTTCTATTGCAAGTACAACTAATTTACAAAAAAAAAAATCTAACTACTGGAGAATAAACTAGTGCTTAACAAACAATCTACCTAGCTGGTGCATAGTAGAATCAATCAAAACCAATCATTGGTGGTCAACCCAAGTTAGTTGTTTGAAGACCATTGGAATATAATTGGTTCCTTAGCACTATAACATTCTCTAGTTTCATATTAACTACTATATGTACTAAACTATAGTAATATGATTATTTAATCTACAATTAATGTAATTATTAGTTCTATAGGAACTAAATATTCTATGGTATTTTTTGTTTCTATAGCACAAGTTTACCTACAAAATTTTTGAAAAGCAACAAAATTAGCAGCTATTACCTATTAGAAACAAAAAATTATGGTATCTTACTCATTTCCATAAAATACAACCAAAATTCTCCCTTAAACATGGAAAATTAGATCATCTAGCCACAAACATAAATAAATAAGGATAAGCAAAATATTAACAAATTAAAGTTCTCAAGCTTTCACAAGAGGTTGTCACATACATGCAAAAAGTAGTTAAAATGGGGATAAATAAGGAACATATTAATTAGATGGATATATCATATTTTGAGGTAACTATTATTACGCTTAGAATTTCATGGCCATTCATTACAGTAGTTGGATGTGCCTGATGCGCATGCGACATGGAAAGCATATAGTTATAGAAGTCCTGAGAGTGAAGCACTTCTTAGAGGACACCCTCTAGGAATTTTTGTAAGGTTGGATTCTTGTTTAGATGTAATCTTTGATGTTCAAATTTCTCTAAACTACTCCTAAGCTACCAGGTTTTATCAAGGGAAAAGGAAAGAGAAGGAATATAAAATAAATAATTCTAAGCTATGGTGGTGATGCACCAAGATCACAAAATCCTTTATGTATTAGTGGGATAAATAAACACATGAATCATTCATGATAGTTAAGATGAACATAGTTTCAAACCAGCAGAGTTTAACCATAAAAATTCTATAAGGACTAGGGAAGATACTAGCCACAACTTGTTATACAAGTTAGCATACATATAAATACCAAGACAAAAAGAAAGTAGTCACAACTCTTTATATATATATATATATATGAAATATTTAATACATGTATACCATGAAGAAAGAGGCTTGAGGCTTGTATATAAACTGACTCAAGGTTCAAGTCCATACTAGTATTTAGAATAAATAGAGAAAAATTACATCTAAGACTAAATACTTGGAATGAAAACATATTTCCCCATTATCCCAAGCTCAAATTGGGTATTTATACAACTTTCCAAATATTTCAAAATTCAAAATTCCCTCCACTCTTCTATACATAAAAAACTTGCATCCTCCATTATTATTGGATTTGACACGTTGTTTATGTCTAGTAGGTTTGAAGCCAAACTAGGGTCTTGTATCATTAAATTATCTATAGGCTGGTAGCTTCTTTTAAAATGTAGAATTTATGAGCCTTCCCTCTTCTATGAATATAGGATTCGGTGGTGATCATAGAGGTGTATTTTGCTTATCATGGAAGTATCTTATTGATCTCAAGGTTGGAATTACATTGTGTGGACCCCACTTCTTTGTATACCCTACTTTTGAAAATCTATCTACACTCAAGCCCTCCACCAGATTTGGTTAGCAATTATTTTCAATGAGTCTTATTTAGGATCTCAATGACCAAAAATTTGCATGTAACATGGCCCATGATGTGTTACCAAAAATTTATTTTTTCCCACCCTACATTTTACCTTTATTTTTGAGGATCCGGTTATTGATTTTTGTAGTGGATATTCACTCAGGCCTCTTTGAGAAATCTAGTTTCTCTGGTTTTCTACTTACATTGAATTGACCTTTCCTTAAAACTCTAGTTTGAGCAATAACTTACCACCAAATTTTGTATGTAGTGAAAACTCACTATAGTTATGGTAGCTCATGCGGGATCTCCAACATGTTGGTGATGAAGGGCGTAGAATTTGGTAGCCTTATTCATTGGGTGTAGAGTCGAGAATAAAGGTTGTTCATTACCTCTATAAATTCCCTGTGGAATGTGGTCTTCTTTCAATGAGTTACAAGTAATCCTTTTTGAGCTCCCACAAATATTCTAGAATAAAAGGGGTGAATTTGCTTATGGCTCTCCAAAGGTAGATCCGAGCTCAACTATGGATTTCATGGTTTGGATCACCTTATCATCAATGGGAGAGTTTGGTGGTACCTCAATGTTTATATAATGATTCAACCATTACCAAAATTATTGATCAAAGATGATATCACCATTAGGAGTCCAAGAGGAAGGAAGGCCTATTGGTATTAAATAGGACATGTGCTCACTCCAATCCCTAGCTCTCTAGGCTAGAGATTTGACCTAGTCTTCACATCATTGATCAACTTGTTGTATTACTAGAACTTCAATGATTCTATGGGTTATTATATTTCAATTATAAATTTCCAATGTTGCCCATCACTTATGATAGGTTTGAGCGAGGAAGGATTTGAATATCTCTTCCTATTGGAACTAAGGGCTTGTAGTCTTTATGATAAGGTTGATTCACCTTCCATGAGTTACAAAGTGTATAATATTATAATATGACACTATGTTATATATTATTATAATTTTATGTGTGAATCATGCCATAGTATAATATTATATTATATCACCACATTCATTTGTTTTGTAAGGAGACTATTCAAATAAATATAAGCACTAAAATAGGCCTTAAACTACCTAGGTAACCCCTTCTATAGTACTCAATTGATATCAAATATTTATTTGGTGTTATCTATATTTTACTCCAACTTTGAGACCTTTCTCTTCTACTTTTCCAAGGTTGTTTTTTATCCTTCTAGTTGAGTCATGACATGGGTTATTTGAGCTTTTGTTGCTTTAATATTGTACTAGGAGGATTTGAGTTCATTCCAAGTTTTTCTCCTTTCTTGCTAGTTAGCTCATCTAGGTGAGGTTATCATGATTGACCACCTTGTGTGTTTCCTCAAAAAAAATCACCTTGTCCTCTAACTTGACATCCTTGAGGCCGAGTTCAATGGAATCCACCCAATAATCCTATAATTTTATTTCACCTTCAACCTTGGATATGGTAGGTATAGAATGGACCATGCACAATGTGGAATTTTGTGAAAGGTAGGTGGTCCTTATTGGGGTAGTGAAAGGTTGTCCTACCTGCAATGTTACTTCTTGTTGCTCATGTTATTGCGTATGTGCTTGGGCCTATTGGTACTAAGGTAGAAATTCAAAGATAGAGGTGATAGCCTTGGGACCAAATGCTTACGATTGACTCTTTGGAAGAAGAGTCAAGGGATTCATAAAAGATAGATGAAGTAGCTAGCTCATGAGAGAGAGTTGTAGAGGAAGTTTTGGTTCTAGGGGATGGGATGAGATATTAGAAAAATTTGGAGGTGATGAGAAGTGAAGGAGTGAGTGGGGTGGTAGATATGGCAAGAATTATGGAGGGGGTTCTTAGAGGGAGAGCTTCTAGAATGAAAGTAATGAGGGGTAAGGTAGATAATGCTTTGGTTTTGATGGGAACCCCTTTTTGGTTTTGGTGGAATAACTTTGGGATATCCCTTCAGTAGTGGTAGTGGGGTGTCCTTGGATTGGGCTTTGCTACTTTTTTACTTTATGGGTGCTTTAGAGTCTAGGGATGAATTTTTATTATTTTTGGAGACTTTTCCCTTGATTGGTTCTTCATGAAACTACTCCTCTAATGGTGATGTAGGTTGGGTTGGATTCGTTGGAGCCAGGGGTTCCAGGATAGGAGCCTCTATAAGAGGCACCTCTAATTTTGATGAAGTATTTGGGAGGATTTGGATATTCTCTTGATGGGTATTTTCCAACCTTTCCAACTAGTGTTATTGGTCACTTGGGGTTCCTCCTTGACCTTCTTCCCAAGAATCATTAGGCTTTAGTTTATGTTCTTTGTCATAGTAGTTGCAAAATAATTTGTTATCTTTATTTTGACTAGGTATTGATACTATATTAGCAACCTCTTTATAGAATATCCACCAGTCCTAATATTTTTTAAACTCCAACCCAACTCCTCTAGTTATTCTTTCTTATTCCTGGCAATATTGTTAGTGGGATTCATCATGCCCTTAGCCTTGTAGAAATTAAAATAGGGCTCTCAATGCTACTCAGTGGAAAATAAATCTACTTTCTAGAGCCATGGGTAGGTCCCTTCCTTGGTACTCTAGTAGAATTCTATCTATAGCCTATACCAGTGTTGGAATTTCTAGTGTTTGTTATATTTTATAGTCATTATTTAACTTTATTTATTGGGTCATAAGACCAGGAATAATCTAACTTTTTGAGGCCCAATTCTCTTAGATTTCATTCTAGTATGGGATTTGCTTTCCTCTTCAACTGAGATACCTCTCCTAAGTGCATTGATAGCTTGCAGTAACATACTTTAATCTATCTACTTCCAAATATGGTGTTAATAATGTCTAGATACCTTAGCATTTTATGAGAGATAACCCCCATGATCTTGTATTTTAGTAGTAGATAAATAATTTTAGAAAACCTGTGCATGTGGATTATGGTAGAATTATCAAGGAAGAACCATTATCCTTGGTATTAATGATGTAGATATTTGGAACTATCCTTTAGAATACATTAGGGCTTGGTTCCATAAATGACATTTAGATTCAACACTAGGAATTCATCTACAAAAATTTAATAGGAGGAATTCTAGTAAAGGAATCCCATCCAAGAAAAGTCAGATTGCTTTATGCCATCCTTATATTTCATCTTCAATCTCAAATTCTTGTATAGCCATGGGTTTTGGGCCAATTCCAAGTGTGATAGAAATGATAAATATCATAAGCTTAAGATATTATTAAAATTTTGTAGCCCTTTATGGATTTGCTTTGCTATAAAAGTGTTGAAGTTAAAATTTAGGGACCTATCATTAGGGATATACCTCAGCATGTGTAATACATCCATTTCCTATTAAGACATAATTTTGTAATTATTTGTGCCAAAAAGGAATGTTGTCATGCTTAGGACATTGTAGGTGTCATTCTTGAAGGTTGACTAACTCAAGCAAAATTTTGTTATAGTAGCCTCCTTATTCTAAATCTCAAAATTTAAGCTTCCCAAGGGGTCTAGAAGATAAGAATTATAATATATGGCTATCTCTAGTTTTACCTCAAGTCCTTATAGGACCATTAACATCTCCAAAATGGCTTGGGTAGAGATGGTTATTTGAAATGGTCTTCATGACCCCTAACTTCCCTATGTTGAGAGTCATAGTGGGAAGTGCATGATACTACTAGCTCATAGTGATTGTACACTTGATGCACCATGTAATGGGCTAGGCCACTTGTCCAAATCCTTATAACAAAGTACCCAACTTCCTCAATAAGGGTCAATTGGTGGGAACATTCCGTCAAACTTTTGGTGCTTTTTAATAATATGGGATCTGCTACTCTCTAGGTTGCATCAGTAATGAGGTGCAAAGGTTGAACTCACTCAAACCCTACATGGATATTCTTCTAATATTGGGAGTACATTTCTCTAGTAGACAAAATTTTCTTCTTGGATTCCATGGCTATTGCAACTTGTGTAATAAATTTATTTTTAGTTGGTTGACAACATTTAATGCTTCATGGCTCTCATGGTGTTTTCAACTAGTGGTGTAATGGAGAATATTGAAAGGAGATGTGGCATTAATAACCTCATTTTTAGCCATTACCAACTTAGTGCATGCAATTTTCCTTGAATATGATTGGTTAGAGTGGTAAGAGCCTCCTTCTAGGTTCCTAGAAGCTTCTTGGTCTATATGCCCTTACTATGTGATTGGTCAATTTTAGAATTTTACCACCAAGATATGATTGGCATTTATTGCAAATCTATCACATTGGGAATGTTTCTAATCTTGTCAATTAGAGACCTAATCAAATGGAATATATTTGACTTGCCCACCAAAACTTTTCTATTAAGACATGTGGGATGCCAAGTGTCTCCCTTAGGGTGCTCATTCTAGCAGTTTTCATGGGTGAGAGGATTCAATAATATTCTTGGGTTACTTGTCCCAAAAATAATTAGAGTGTATGGTCACTTTCTCAAACACTTATCTTTTTAGTAGCCTAGTTACGGGGATATCTTAGGTTCTTGGTTTGGTGCATGTATGTTATGGGATACCAAGATTAGTTTCTCTATGGGATTCAAGGATATCAATCTCTATAAGAGATTTTTTGGTACACATTGGTAGTTCATATCACATGAATTTTTGACCTAGTTTGTGTCAATACCACCTTGTAATTTCCTTAGGGAATTTGGAGCTCTTATGGTATTTTCATAAGAAGGATGGTTGAGCCTAGGAGATTTCATTGGAAAGATTGATTCTTTATTCTTCTTGATCATTTAGAAATGAGTTCATAGAGGATGAAAATGGTGTATTCATAATGTAGTTTTTTAGGATCCCTAGGGGCCCACAACTACATGCTACAACCTTACCACCTGCTTAGCTATGAAGAATAATTGGAAACTATGTCTGAATGAAGTGGAAACTAGTACTATCAAGGAAATTTTAGCTAAATACCAATGTTTGGGACTAAGCTTTTACTTTTTGGTAAAATTTCCATAGATAGCAAGAGGCCATCAGGTGGCTTAGTTAAGCCTTTTTTGAGTCTTTTCTTATTGTGCATAAGATTTGGACCTCATTTAGTTGTTCTTGAACAATGTATAAGTTATTGTAGATCAAGGAAAGTTTAGTCAAAGCTTAACATCTAGAATCTCTATCTTCAAAGTAATTGAAACTATCTTTATAGGTCAAGCTTTATCTGAATCTTTCTTTGCTTGCATGCAAAACTACACCTCATGCAACTATGCACTTCATGAGGTGAGTTCTCATGTATTTTATGGAATCTTAGACAAGGCCCATCCCATAAAGTCTTCTTTTTTAGCATAAGAGATCATGATAAAAAAATCCTCACTCTCATTTTTCTCCTTTTTTTAAAGAACATTTTATAGGTACCTTTTTAGGTAAATTCCATTGACTAGGATCAAGAGTTATTACCCTTCTAGTGTGGAAAGTCCAACCATATTCTTTTCCTTGAGTATGGTCATAACATATAGTCTTCTCTGTATGTCTTTAAACTTAGTATGTTAGCTTGGTTTGTTGTAGTGCTCATCCCATTTGAGCACCAAATCGCATACTCAAAAATCATGTGTTGTGGTATTTTGATCAAACCATTTCTTCATAATATCCTAGTACCTCTATAAGTTCTCCTTAGTTGTCTCTCTTTTATCTCCAAGCTACAATATTTATAGTCTTAATAGATGGTATCATGCTCTTGAAGTTCTAGCTCATGTAGTAGTTGTAGTGCAATAAACTCTATGGAAATGGGAAGCTTGGCCTCTTATCCATAAACCAAGTATGGAGAGCAACCAAGACCCTTCTTCGACATGATCTAATCCACCCTTAAGGCTCATCAGATGTAAAAATTTTATTGTTGTTGTTTGTCAAAGGTAATCCTCTTCAATATGCAAAGTAGATTTTTGTTTAAGGACTCTAATAGACCGTTACCCTAAGGGTAGTAGTTAGAGGAGGCCTTCATGTAGATACCATACTAAAAAGTGAATTGAGTTACCTTTGCTCCAACAAATATCGAGGTATTATCATTAATGATAATGTTGGGCACACTGAAACACATGATAATCTCCTTTAGGAAGTTTATAATGAGTTTTTGGTGGTCTCTTTTAGTGAGACCACCTCTGTCAACCTTATGAAGTAATTTATGGCACTTAAGATCCAATGGTGGCCTTAACTTGAGGGTAAATTGATTGCTTCGATGAAGTTAATCCCCCACTAGGAAAATATTTCATTGATGGTAATGAGATTTAGGGGTAAAGGGGTATTCCTGTTCCTTCTAGTAAATAATTTGCACATGTTGCATTCTCTCATCCATTAGTGTGCATACCTGAACATAGTCAACCACTAGTACCCAGCCTACATGATTTTAACCATAGTTGTATGGGTCATGTAGTGTCCACTAGACAATCGCTAGTGTAATTCTTGGAGTAATAAGGAAATTTATCTGGTTCTAACACATCTTACAATAACATTGTCAAATTTTCTCAAGAATAGAAATCCATAAGTGAGAGTGTAATGAATATTTTATAGCATAAAGGTTATCCTTTGAGTTTGGTTCAATTTTTGTGGATACCAGCCTTATTTTATGTAATTAATTCACTCTTACATCCAATATTGGGCCTCTAAAGTATAAATGAGGAGGTATGTCTCCATCTCCTCTATTGTGGTAGCAATATTTTGGATAAGTTTTTATTTTAATGCTCTACCTTTGATTAATTTAGTTTTCATGACTTGAATGTCATATTCGAGGTTCCTTGTGATCCATTCTGCTTTTTTCTCATTCATTTATCCATTCATAATATTTTATACTTGAATGAATGATTTTAGCAATGATTTTATTATTTAAAATAAAGTTCTTAACATTCTTTAGAGTCTAGATTAAATCATATACTTGTTTTTTCCATAAAATGTTAGTGCTCCTCTTAGCCCTTTAGATTTTGGATGAAGAAAATTATGGGATGTTCATTATATTTACCGTCCTTCTAAGTATGGAAGCTATACTAAGCTTTCCCACATAGGCATAGAGGATGAATTCCTATATAAAATATAAGTTTATTAGCACCAAGGCTTCTATCATGTCTTGCTTGATTTCATAGAAAACCTCCTTTTCTCCTCAATCTATTTAAAATTTTGTCCTTTCTTTAAAATTTAGGTTATTGGTCAGACAATGGTGGAAAATTTTGGTATGAACATGTGAAAAAAATTGATCTAACCTAGGAAATACTAGAGATATTTCTCATATTATGAAAGCAATAGATTAAAAATAGCTTTAAATTGATTCAAGTCTATGGATATCCTTTCCTTGGACACAATGTGTCCTAGTAGCCTACCTTGCGGTATGCAAAAGATGTACTTTTTAAGACTTAATACTATCGCAAACTCTCTATAGCACTTGAACACTTTATCCAAGTGTGCCAAATGGTCTTATTTCCTCTTTGAAAAGACTATGAGGTCATCTAGGTAGACTAGGATGAATTTACTAAGGAGATGGTTGAAAGCAATATTCATAGCCCTCTAGAATGTTACCCCAATATTGGATAGACCAAAAGGTATGTGTTGATAAGCAAAAGAACCCCACTTGGTAGTGAATGCTATATTATGTTGGTCTTGATCTTCAACCCATTCTTGTTTGTATCCTAAGAAACTATCCAGCAAAGAGAATATCTCAAACCCAATCACCATCTATAAAATTTGGCCCATGGAAGGCAACAAGTAGTGGTCTTTAAATGATTCTCAATTGAGATCATTGAAATATACACATAATTAGATCTCTCCATTCTTCTTTTTGATCTAACCAAATTGGATACCTAGGTGGTATACTGAAGTAGGTATATGATCCTTGCTTCTATGATTTTGATAAGCTCCTACCTCATGAGAGGCTCTATTTTTAGATTGACCAGTATCTACTTCTATCTCATAGGCTTGGCATCTGGATCTATCTCTATCATGTGTTGGATGATTTTCTTATCATATCCCTTCAGGTTCTCATAGCTCCAAGCTATTACTCTAGTCTAATTTTAGCATAATTCAATGAGTATTTTACTTTATTCTAGTGTAGTTACTTTCTCTATCTATACAGTCTCTTCGATTGTAATATCTACTTCTTGGTAGTCATATTTATCTACCATAATGCCTCTTTTCCATTTGAAATAGTCATCTAGGTTGAAAAAATATTTTAGTTTGACCATCCCTTTAGAAATTTTATTGTCTTTGAGCTGAATAATTTGGTCCACATATGCTTCTTGCATATTTTGGGATATTTTTTCTATAAACTCAGCTTCATACTAGATAAAGTGGACAATCTACTCATTGTTTTCAAAGACTTTCCAATGTGCCTCATTGTCTAGGACCATTGACCTAATAATAATCTTGACATACCAACAACCATGCAATAGATATTCCACCAAGCTAAATTGGGTGTCGATGACATCCATATAGTTAGCATCAATATTTTGATTATGGGTAACAATGGATAAGTTGACCACTTTGAATACCTTGAGTAAGTCTTAGATCCTATGCTTGTAATATTTCATAAGATCATTATTTTCTAGGCACTGGGACCTCATATTCTTGATGATGATCTCATTATCTCCATATATTTGTAAGACCTTCATCCCTTTCTTGGACGTAAGCAGAAGACCAATCACTAATACCTCATACTCAACATAATTATTAGATTAATTAAATTATAGCATATAGTATTATAGATTATTTTCTCCTCTAAGTGACACTAGACAAATTCTAGCTCTTGCTCCTCCATTGTGCTTACTTCTATCAAAGTAGATATTCCAAGTCTTCTAAAGCTTCAGTAACCTCTAATAAAAATTAATTTTCATCTTGGACCAAGTAGGTTCCTAATTTTATTGTTTCAAAGACATCATATAGGTCTAATTATAATATATCTGAGGCCCATTCATCCATTTGTTTATCTAATAATAGAGTGTGGACTTCATCCCTTAACAATTTAGATTTTGACTAGCTCTCTTCCATTAGGAATGCCTACTTAGCTTTAAATTTGATTGTTAGTACATGCTCTACATGGTGAATATGAAGTGGCTTGAAAGGGATATTTACCTTGGTGCCATAGTGGGTCCTCAAAATCATACACATCTAGTTCAAGGATATATATCCTCTAATATTAGATGTAAATTTGTGGGATAGGCAAATGCCATAAGAAGTCGATAGATCAATTACTACTACTTCTTCAATGACAGTAACATTGGGGCAATCATGGAGCATGAATGGAAGATCCCTTTTAAGGCCAAATATTGGAATTAAAGTCCCATCAAGTTGCATAACCCCTTTATTTCTTGGCTCATAATCCATACCTAATGCATTAGCCACCCAACTAGGCATCACCAAAGCACTTGATCCAAAATCCACCAGGTAATTATGGAAAAATTTATCCCTACATATAAGTATCAATTAGAAGGGCAAGGGTTTAGGTATGCTTATACCAAGACTAGATACTTACATGATGATCAATACATTTTTCTTATTGATAATTTTTTACCTTTATATGGCTTCCTCTATCTACTTTATCTACTTTGACAAAGTGAGGACATACCAAAGTGGCATGGGAATAGTGGACTTCTTTAGATGCTTCACTACATCAAATTATTCGAGTGATTGGACCTTAGGTGAACTACTTGTAATGCATTGCAACCTCAATCTTATGATGGTGGTATTGAGGGCTTTGGTTGGATCTAGTACCACACCTCTCTATTATATTATACCATCTCACCAAGGTTTCCTTGGCCCTTTATTAGTGGCTTCTAGTAACACATTTAGAATTGCCTAGTTGGCTTCTTTTTGCTCCTCTATATCTCTCTTATCGCTTATCATGAGGATATCATATTGCACCTATGGAATGTTTTATACCATGGCATTTGTCCTACCAAAAATGGCATAGAATTCACCCTCAATCCATGTTACTAGCATTTGTTTTGATGGTCCAAGACTAGGATTTGAAGTGACTTATGGGGGTGGATATTGAGGGGTTTGTTCTAGTGTTTGTGATTGGATCTAGATAAATGGTATGTGTTATAGGATATGTTATTTGTTAAGGGTTTCTTTAGCTAGGATAGTAGGTATTAAGATAGGTATATTTCCAGGTGTAATGAACTCCCATGTAATTATTCTAGGCATGCATGATATCTCTAACCAGGTTTGCAAAGGGACCAATATATGTACCATTTCTATTCAAAGGTTTGGGGTTGACCAGACTCTCGAATGGCTAAGTAAGATATCTCTAATAGCCACTGGGAGGAGGCTAGTAACCTTGGTTTCCTGGTTGGAAAGGAGGCTTTGAAGAACACAAGCTTATACTGAGAGGGGGGGTGAACAGTATAAGACCACTTTTAACTTTATCTTTCAAAGCAACTTTCAAATCAATAACATGCAGAATAAAGATAGCAGTAATAACAACAATAAAATAATGCACAAAATATAATCCACAAAGTGACACAACAATTTACGTGGTTCACCCAAGGTGGGCTACTCCACGGATAAAACTTTTCTTCTAAAAGTTGTATCAAAGTCCTCTGGGAATCCTTCCCGATTACAATGTTTATGAGCCTCAACTCAAAGGAGACACCTTCCCCTAATTCTGCTTTGGCTGGTGATCCTCTAGAAGACCTCTACCTCCTCTACCCTTAGCAAGTGGAACTCTATCCACAGAAGACACCTGTCTTCCCTACTCTGGCTGGAGATCTCTGTCCTCAACTCTGTCACCGCAAAGCTGGTCCTCGAATTTGCACTAAACGCAGTCCTTCGGTCTAGCACAAATGTCCTCTTTCTGCCTCAATCTCTGTCCTCAATCTGGTCCTCAAAAACTATTTAAAGAAAATGGTTCACAAGCTTTCAAATGCTTGCTCAATGCTATCCCCAACTCTTCACTGTTCTGTCATAGCTGTATTAGACAAAACCAACTTTCACAAGACTGTGCAACATAGCAGCATACAACACTTCGGCTATCGAACTTCTCACTTCTGTGCATTGTCTTCGAATGTCGCAACACCAACAACTTCTGCTCCTTTGTGCATCCACCGCAGTACAGTCTTCGCACACTTTGCGCAACCACAGTAGCACAGACTTTGCACACTCTGCTTCTCGATGATCGAACTTCTCCCTCGCACTATAATTGCGTAGATCGCACTTTGAACGCACACTTCGATCGATGCCAAACTCTTCAAGCATCCCTCCTTTTATACTCATAATCTCAAGATTAGAACCTTGATCTTAGTCGGCTATTTAACCTTCAATCACGTCGGCTATAAAACCCTGCGCTACGTCGGCCCAGATTTAACTCTGTCGGCTTCATTGCCTCCCTAAAGTTTCTGGCATGAAACTTCAACATGTCACGATATCGCGACACCTTTGCCTGTCGTACACCTTCTATAGCTTGTTGTAGCGATATCGCGACGCTTTTGCTTTTGTCTGCTTCCTTTGCTCTTCTGTCGCGAAATCATGACACTTTAGACTTCAAAGCCTTCTTCTCTGCTTCTGTCATGAAATCGTGACACCTTTGCCTCTTGCTGATGTCATCTGCAATTCTATCATGAAATCGTGATGCTTTAGACTTCAAAGCCTTCTTCTCCGCTTTTGTCACGAAATCGTGACACCTTTGCCTCTTGCTGACGTCATCTGCAATTCTATCATGAAATCATGATGCTTTAGACTTCAAAGCCTTCTTCTTCGCTTCTGTCATGAAATCATGACACCTTTGCCTCTTGCTGACATCATCTACAATTCTGTCACGAAATCATGACACTTCTAGCTTCTTCAACCTTTTCTCGGTTTGCACCAAGAAAATGGAACATGTCACAAAATCATGATGCTTTCGCTACCTTAAGCTATTTTCTGCCAAATGCATAACCTGTAACATGTCATGAAATCATGACGCTTTCCCATTACTACAACTCTCCAACTCAACTTGTCATGAAATCATGATAGTTTTGCCTGAACTTTCTCTCTCCTCAAACATGTCATGAAATCATGACAATTTTGCCTACTTCGTCTCTACCTTCCAGCATGTCACGAAATCATGACAGTTTTGCCAAAACTTTCTCTCTCCTCAAACATGTCGCGAAATCGTGACAGTTTTGCTAGCATTTTCTCTCTCCTAAAACATGTCACGAAATCGCGACAGTTTTTCCAGTCGCCTGCAAACTTTTTCTAACTTATATTTTTCTTGATCTTTTGCAACTGGGCTACTCTGATTTTCTTGGAGACTTACTGACCAGCTGAAACCTTCAACAAAACACATTCTTTGACATAGAAACAAATTGCTTCAAGAACTCCTTGATATCAAAGACAACAACTACCAAGAGCTCCTTTGACATCAATGACAACAACTATACTTGAGCAAAGGCAATGTACTCAAGGTACCCAAAATTGCCAACAATCTCCCCCTTTGTCATTGATGGCAAACCTTTACTAAAAACACATCTTCAAGAGCCAAAACTGAAATCAATCTCTTTGAAGTTTTGCTCCCCCTGACTTGAAGCTTTCCTCTTCACTAGAAGCTCTCCCCCTTACTCATATCTCTCCCCCTTACTCAAATCTCTCCCCCTTTGTCATCAATGGCAAAGGGTCACCTTTGGGGCTTGGGACTAAGAATGAGTCTCTTAGCTTAGTCCCTCCCCCACCTCCTATTGAGGTGATTTAAAATAGGGTTGGGAGTGAAACTCCCATTAGACACTCATCATCATCAATGTCTACAATTTCTTTGTCGGGCCTTTTCTTGAGCTCTTTGTTAATGTTTCTGTTCTTGGCACTTTTCTTGTTCTTGTTCTCATCTCTTTTCTTGTCCACACCTTGATCCTTGGACCTGTTTATACCACTGTTCCTATTCCTGTACCTTGGAAGATCAGCTCTGCACTGACTGGCTATGTGACCTGTGTTGTTGCACTTGTAACAGACAACAACATTATTTCTTTCAGGCATAGCTGTTCTTTGAATCCGCCTATTTTGACTAACCCAGTTTTTGTTATTTGCATTGCAAAAAATTGCCTTGTGCCCAAACTGATTACAAGAGTAGCAATACCCTTGAAATAAATTACGACTTCTGAAATTATTGTTACCCTTCTTGATTTGAGACATACAATGTGCAGCCATGTGTCCAAACCTGTAACACGCAAAACATCTATCGTGAAATATTCTTTTAATCGATCTCTTGGGTCCCGAAAACTTCTGTTTCACATTCAGAAATCTGTTTTCTATTTTTGTGCATTCATCACTCATGGACTCATGATCTGAAGTACTTTCTTCATCAGAACTTTCTTCCTTTTTAAAACTTTTGCTAGATTCCCCAACCTGTTTCTTGTGCAGCTCAACAAAATCGAGACCTATTTTATCTATTGGATTTCTTTGATTTTTGATGAGAGACTTAACCTTCTTGGAGCTATCCTGAAATCTGTAGAGCTTATCCTTGTAATCTTTATTTTCTTCTTTCAAAGAAGCCATTTTTTGCTCTAACTCATTATACTCAAGAATCTTAGACTCTAACTCATCCTTGAGTTCCTGTGTTTTGGCTATAGAGAAGTCAAGACTTTCTATAAGATCGTCTCTCTCCATACAACATTCATCTAACTTAATCTTGAGTCTATCATTCATCTTTCTTTCCTTTTTCAAAACACCGAGAGCATTATTGAGTTCACATTCAAGATCCTCTATTTGATTGCACTTTGAATTATCAAGGCCTTTTTCAGATTTCTTATCACTAGAGGTGCTACCCTTTTCAAAAACCATACATGCATCTTCCTTATCATTTTCTGAAGCATCCTCATACATACTAGTAACCAATTCATTATTTGTGCAATCATCCTCAAGGTGCCCAAAATTTCCACATCTAAAACATTTCATGACAGTGAATTTATGTTTCGGTTCTTCCTCCTTTTCTGAAATGAACAACATCTCATTTTCATTATCACTGGAAGAGCTTTCACTATCACTACTGGAACACTTACTTGCTTTGTCCAGATAGAAGCTCTTCTTGTTCTTGTGTGAATACCTCTTTCCTTGATTGTTGTGCTCATCTTTGTTCTTTCTGTAATACCTGTGCTTTTCAGAATCCTTGCTCTTAACATCCTGTATATCTTCATCACTTTCATTTTTGGAAATAGTACAGTCAGTAGCATAGTGACCATACTTTCCATAGTTGAAACATCTTATATTTTTCTTGCTTTTGTGCTTTCTAGAGAACTTGCCTTTATTGCTGTAATATGCTTCTTCCTCACTAGAAGACTCATCACTTTCTTGAATCTGTTTGCCTTTTGATTTCTTGGTAGCTTTGAAAGCTGCCTCTTTCTTTACATCAACTTTCACTTGAGTTCTCAGCTCAAATGCTGCAAGAATACTATGGAGCTCATCCTTTTTCAACTTATCTAAATCTTTGGCTTCCTCAATTGCAGAAATATTTTCACTAAATCTATTAGGAAGAGATCTTAAAATCTTATCACACACATCATTTTCAGCAAGTTCAAGACCTAAGTCTTTCATGGAGTTCACAATCTCATCCATACGAAGCATGTAGTCACTAATATTTTCATCATCATTCATCTTGAGTTGTTCAAACATACCTTTAAAATGTCTCAATTTGGCCTTTCGGACATTTGCATCACCTGTATGAACAACCTGCAATTGTTTCCACATTTCACTAGTTGTCTTGCAGTGAATAACTTTGGTAAGATCAGCCTTCTGTAAACCCTTCAGGATTGCATTCATGGCTTTTGAGTTGTTGTGATGTAGGAGCCTGTCTTCTTTAGTATAAGGACCATTTGCAGGAATGGTGTACCCATCTTCAATAACTTCCCATACCTCATTACCAAGAGCCATTAGATAGACTTTCATTCTTGCACTCCACAGACCGAAATCTGATCCATCAAGAATAGGTGCTTGCATTGCCACCTAAGAAATCCATTGTGTTCTTAACCAGTTCTTCCTTTCGACTGTAAAACCTTTTCGAAGGAACCCACTTTGATACCAATTGAAGAACACAAGCTTATACTGAGAGGGGGGGGTGAACAGTATAAGACCACTTTTAACTTTATCTTTCAAAGCAGCTTTCAAATCAATAACATGCAGAATAAAGATAGCAGTAATAACAACAGTAAAATAATGCACAAAATATAATCCACAAAGTGACACAACAATTTACGTGGTTCACCCAAGGTGGGCTACTCCACGGATAAAACTTTTCTTCTAAAAGTTGTATCAAAGTCCTCCGGGAATCCTTCCCGATTACAATGTTTATGAGCCTCAGCTCAAAGGAGACACCTTCCCCTAATTCTGCTTTGGCTGGTGACCCTCTAGAAGACCTCTACCTCCTCTGCCCTTAGCAAGTGGAACTCTATCCACAGAAGACACCTGTCTTCCCTACTCTGGCTGGAGATCTCTGTCCTCAACTCTGTCACCGCAAAGCTGGTCCTCGAATTTGCACTAAACGCAGTCCTTCGGTCTAGCACAAATGTCCTCTTTCTGCCTCAATCTTTGTCCTCAATCTGGTCCTCAAAAACTGTTTAAAGAAAATGGTTCACAAGCTTTCAAATGCTTGCTCAATGCTATCCCCAAGTCTTCACTGTTCTATCACAGCTGCATTAGACGAAACCAACTTTCGCACAGACTGCGCAACACAGCAGCATACAACACTTTGGCTATCGAACTTCTCACTTCTGCACGCTGTCTCCGAATGTCGCAACACCAACAGCTTCTGCTCCTTTGCGCATCCACCATAGTACAGTCTTCGCACACTTTGTGCAACCACAGTAGCACAGACTTTGCACACTCTGCTTCTCGACGATCGAACTTCTCCCCGAACTATAATTGCGTAGATCGCACTTCGAACGCACACTTCGATCAATGCCAAACTCTTCAAGCATCCCTCCTTTTATACTCATAATCTCAAGATTAGAACCTTGATCTTAGTCGACTGTTTAACCTTCAATCACGTCGGTTGTAAAACCCTATGCTGCATCGGCCTAGATTTAACTCTGTCGGCTTCACTGCCTCCCTTAAGTTTCTGGCATGAAACTTCAACATGTCACGATATCGTGACACCTTTGCCTACCGTACACCCTCTATAGCTTGTTGTAGCGATATCACGACACTTTTGCTTTTGTCTGCTTCCTTTGCTCTTTTGTCATGAAATCATGACACTTTAGACTTCAAAGCCTTCTTCTCCACTTCTGTCATGAAATCGTGACACCTTTGCCTCTTGCTGACGTCATCTACAATTCTATCATGAAATCATGATGCTTTAGACTTCAAAGCCTTCTTCTCCGCTTCTGTCATGAAATCATGACACCTTTGCCTCTTGCTGACGTCATCTACAATTCTATCATGAAATCATGACGCTTTAGACTTCAAAGCCTTCTTCTTCGCTTATGTTACGAAATCGTGACACCTTTGCCTCTTGCTGACATCATCTGTAATTCTATCATGAAATCATGACACTTCTAGCTTCTTCAACCTTTTATCGGTTTGCACCAGCAAAAATGGAACATGTCACGAAATCGTGATACTTTCGCTGCCTTAAGCTCTTTTCTGCCAAATGCACGCAAAATTAGAACATGTCGCAAAATCGTGACGCTTTCACCAACTGCAAGCTGCCAACTCAACCTGTCACAAAATCGTGACAGTTTTGCCTAAACTTTCTCTCTCCTCAAACATGTCACGAAATCACGATAGTTTTGCCTGCTTCGTCTTTGCCTTCCAACATGTCGCGAAATCGTGACAGTTTTGCTAGAACTTTCTCTCTCCTCAAACATGTCACGAAATCGCGACAATTTTGCCAGCATTTTCTCTCTCCTAAAACATGTCGCGAAATCGTGATAGTTTTTCTAGCCGCCTGCAAACTTTTTCTAACTTATCTTTTTCTTGATCTTTTGCAACTGGGCTACTCTGATTTTCTTGGAGACTTACTGACCAGCTGAAACCTTCAACAAAACACATTCTTTGACATAGAAACAAATTGCTTCAAGAACTCCTTGATATCAAAGACAACAACTACCAAGAGCTCCTTGACATCAATGACAACAACTATACTTGAGCAAAGGCAATGTACTCAAGGTACCCAAAATTGCCAACAGGCTTTAGGTAATTTTGGTAGGGGAACCTCTAAATATTCTATTATTGCTTAAGGGATATAAGATCATTAGACATTGTCCTTAGTATATTCTTCATTTCATCCATATCCAAAGATTACAGATTAAAAAAGGGTTGAATTGGAGTAGGAGAAGGTGTTTGTCTTAGAATTGGATTCATAGTAGAAGGTGACTAAAAATTGATAGGCTAAACAATAGGAGATGATTGATAAGATAATTGGATATTAGAAACAAAGGCATACAAGACCTAGGAGCCATCCTTCCTATTTAGATGAGGTCCTTTTCATCCTAAAAAACTATCTCATAGGTGGATGGCAATGTGTCTTCCCTCTAGAATTTACCATTATAGATATCTCTAAATCAAAATATTTCAAGTAATAAATAAAGGTCCCAAGGGCAGTTTTATCTCATTAGGAATTTTGTAACAGGTCTTATGGAACTAGGTTTTAAATTCATCCATGGTCTCCATAGGAGCTTTTTAATGGTTTTTAGTTGCTCCAAGAGGGATACTCCATCTACCTTATCTCCAAACCTATATGCAAATAGGTTGGCAAGTTGATACCAATCAATGGTTGAATGAGAAGTAATAGAGATATACCATTCATGCACTTTTCCTTTAAAAGATGATTCCAATAGTATTAGCACCACATTTTTCTCACCAATGTTGTATAGCATGTATATATTGATCATATTTTGGAGGTGATATATTAGAGTTGCATCTTATTTGGTAAAGTATGATAGGGATTCTAATGTAGATATTGGAATATCATACCACATAGAAGATAATATTGGTGGTTGTAAATATCCTCTATCATTCAAGGTAGGTAGAATTCTATTATGTAAGTTCTACGATGTAGTCATATTCTATTGTTGGCCTCTTTTCCTCTGAACATGATTGAGTGGTGGTAGAAGAACCTATGGATTTTCTCTTGTGTTGGACCTTGTGATAGGCCCAAAGCTCATAAATTTATGGTTTCATGCTTTAACAATGGATTTACCACTTACTAAGTCCTTTGGTCAGGGGAGTTATTAGGTGAATGTTTGATATACTTTAGAAAACAAATAGACTGATATTTTCACCAAGATATCATCTCAAAATCTCTAATTAGTAATACAAATATTAGGATTATTCTAACCAAGTGTGCCAAGAAAAAGTGTTGTTATGCTTAGAATGTCATGGTCATTTTTTACGATATCCATATGAGGTTAACATTGGTGTCGCATGAAAAGAGTATATTTTTGATAATCTTGAGAGTGTGAACTACTTCTCAAAGGACAAACTCTAAGGTTTTTTATAAGGTTAGCTCCTTGTTTGGATGTTATCTTTGATGCTCAACTTTCTCTAAACTACTTCTAAGCTATCAGGTCTCAAACTAGCATAGTTTACCCATAAAAATTCTATAAGCACCAAGGTAGATACTAGCGATCACTCTTAATACAAGTTACCATACATTGAAAGGCCAAGAAAAAAAAATTAGTCACAACTCTTTATATATATGTAAAATATTTAATACAAGTATGTTAGGAAGAAAGAGTCTTGAGGCCTATATATAAATTGACTCAAGGTTCGATTCCAGACTAGTATATAGAAGAAATGGAGAAAAATTACATCTAAGGATAGATACTAGGCATGAAAGTATAATTCCTCCCTTATCCTAGACTCAAATTTGGGTATTTATACAACTTTCCTAAAATTTCAAAATTCAAAATTCCCTTCACTCCATCATAGACAGGAAACCTATGTCCTCCATTTTTGTTGGGCTCAAGGAGCCATTCTGCATTTCTATCTGGTAGGTTTGAATTCAAACTAGGGTCTTGTTTCATTAAATTATTTGTAGGTTGGTAGATCATTTTAAATGTTGTATTTATGAGCCTTTCATCTTATAGGAATATAGGATTTGGTGGTGATTGCAAAGGTGGATTTTGCTTATCACAAAAGTCTCTTGTTGATCTTGAGGCTGATATTACATCATGTGGACCCCACTTCTTTGCTTACCCTCCTTCCAAAAATCCATCTCTAGTCAAGTCCACCATATCTGGTTGGTGCTTGCTCTCAATGAGTCTCATTTAGGATCTCGATGACTATAAATTTGCATGTGACATGGCCCATGATGTGTTACCAAATATCTAGTTTTTTCCACCCTGCCCTTTGCATTTATTTTCAAGGATTCAATGACTAGACTGTTGTAGTTGCTTTTTCCTTAGGCCTCTTTCATTAATCTACTTTCTCCAGTTTTGTGCTTAAATTATGTCGGCCTTTCCTCTGAAATCTTGACTGAGTAATAACTTGCCATTGGATTTCATATGTAGTGAAAATTCACTACAGTAACTTTTGGTAGAAATTTTCTAATGAAAAAATGTCATGCCCTATTTTAGGCCCACCTCTTGGCATAATAGTTTTAACATGATACTCAACTATTATGGCCTCCTGGAACATGAACATGCTTTGTTAGTTGCATTTTATTTTGCATGAGATGCTTAGAATAATTTATTTGATGTTTTTAATTTAGTAGGCAATACTTATTATTCTAGTTTGTTGTGGGCATATTAATTTTACTATCTAGTCATTACATTCATATGAGAATTGTATGATTGATGTGGTTGATAAAATGGGGAACAAATAATTATTATAATTACATGTATTTATGATTGCTTAATAGCATCACATGACTAACTATATTTTATGATGTGCATTTGTGATCTAAATATGATGATTAACATTAATGATTTATCAGGTTGGTTGAAAGGAATTGTTAAGTTGTTTTAAAGGTAACTAAAGATGAAAATGGCTTTTTATTTAAGTATGTGCTTTCATTATATTTGGATAAAGTGATTATAAGGTATGCTCATTTCATATCCTATCATAAAAAAAAATTAACATAAACATTGATTTTTAATTCCCTTGGCATTTATTCATTAATCAGAGCACATGCCCAAATACATAGTGGGTGAAGTTATGTCACCTAAGAAAATAAAATAATTTAAAGTTTAAAACAAAATCAAAACCTTAAGTAGAAAATATACCTCATAATGAAGATATTTAGGGGGAAAAAGGACACATGTCAACCGCTTATTAAAAGAATAACAATTTATTAAAAATAAAACCAACTTAAAAAGAGTAAGAGAAAAAGAAAACCGCCTTGTTTCTCATTTAGCAAACTTTATAAGTTGAAATAAATGGATCCAATTTTGAGAGTTGTAGAAGTAAGGTGGCAAAAGGTTTAAGCATCATTTTTTTTTTAAATATAGATGATCTACATTCATTTTAGTGGATAGTATATTTTGGTTTTTACACCAAGAAAATTTTCTAGAATGTAAGAAAATAAAATATGTTTTTTGGATCTAAGAAAACCTAATATCCCTAGGTTGGAATATTTTTTGCCATATTAGTTGTTATCCTTGGGTATGTTGCAAAGGTCCTACAAAATTACCCTCAAACTTCCTATCATCTAAAGGTCTATCTATCAATTTTTGGGTTTGTAAGAGACATGTCCTCTACATTCATTTTAGCGAATGACATATTTTGGTCATTTTACTTGAAAATATGAAAAAGCATATAAAAAGTTAATATTTATTTTGTGAATGATTATTTTGTATAACTAGGAATACCTAATATACCTGTGTTAGAGGTGAATTTTATCATAATAATTGTCATCGTTAATTAGTCAATATTTGGTATTTTACTAGATATTCTAGGGATTATAGATTTAAAATATAAAACTTATTATGATGAGGAGTGGAACCTTTGGTTGTAATTTCATAGCATTATATTAATTCTTAGGGATGAAAATTGCTAGATCAAAATTATTGGAAATGAGAATTACAACTATGTTAATGGAAGATTTGAGGATTTATGCTTCATAAATTATTAACAATATTTTATAAGGTTTGGCCCATGATTTAATATTAAAACCCTAAGATTCTTTTGTTCTAATGTATTTCTAGCATATGTGATAGACCCAAGTTTAGGGCCAATATTTTTGGTTTTGTAGTCGTGTCTAAGGACAATGTTAATCAAATCCAAAAAGGATAGTCCTTAGGTTAATGTTCCAAGCTCAAGCACATAAGTTATCTACAAAAATAATGTTTTGCACCCTTTATTTTTAGAATTATAATGTGCACATCGTTGGGGATACTGAAGCAGAGCCGATAGAACGAAGAATATTTGAACTGTACACTCCAGACAAGAAATATCAGCACAAAAAAAAATTAAAGGGTTTGCGGCAAAGGGTTTTTGCATAGCAAGGAGGGTTTGCGGCGGAGTATTGTATTAAACATCTATTTCATCGGGTAAGCATATTTTTTTGTCCTCTTTCGATTTATAAAACAATTTAAGTAGGTAGGAGAAATACATTCGTTATAGGGGTTTGCGGCAGAAGGTTTTATTATCAGCAAGGGTTTGCAGCAGAGGGTTTGCAGAGCAAGAGGGTTTTATTACACATTTATTTCAATGGATCAATAGTACAGAGGGTTCGGCTATAAAGGGTTTGAAAATGGAAGAAGGGAAGCAACAATTGCAAGAACCAATATATGTCAATGAGAAACAGTATTGGAGGATATTAAGGCGTCGACAAGCACGAGCAAGGGCAACAACAATGAAAAGGGCATATCAAAAAATAACAATAAAAAATATTCTACCACATAAACAGGTGGAGAATAAGGAACAATCAAAGGCAAATCACCAAAATGAGTTTTCAGATGAGGAAGAAACTTACAGTCCGACAACTACACCACTCATGTGTAGTTGAAAGCATGGAAAGGAGGGAGAAATTAAGAGAAACTAAATCAGATGAGGTTATAAACACCATTCGAAGGCTGGAAAAAGAAAACAACCAGCTCAAGGAGCAAGTGTCAAAGCTACAAAACCTAGCAAACATGGGTCAACGTGAATGGCATGTCCTCAAACAAGCCATCCATCCCCCAATCAATGATGCAATAGAGGTGGAAAAAATAAATGCAAGAAAACACTCCAAAACATTGAAACAAGAGAAAATGAGCTACGAAATGAATTAGCAAAGACAAAGACATGGTATCAAGTAGTAAAAGAACCAATCAATCAACAAAAAGAGTTGATAGAGAAGCAAGTAAAAATTCAAATAACAAAAGAGAAATAAATACATGAGAAGTTAACAAATATAATCATCAAAGGGTTGAAAGATTATGGGGACAGGGAAGACACAAATCGTTTAACCAGGAACTTCTTGTCAGATCGGTTACAATGGAAGGGTCAGATAAAAAAAGTAAGCAGAATTGGCAGGCTGAGAGAAGGAGGCAGAGATAGACATATTTGGGTCACATTGAGGAGCTACGAGGATAAAATAAGGTTACTTAGAAACAGAGGCATGCTGAGAGGGTCACAATTTTATTTAGATGATGACCTAACATTTTTACAAAGAAGAAGAAAGAAATAAGGAATGGGAAAAGGTGAGGGCAGCAAGGAATGAAGGGAAACAGGCATATTTAAGAAATGGAAAGGCATACATCACATCTAAACAAATCCAAAATAAATAGGGAGTATGGCCCGCTCGGGAACATCTTACAATGGTAAGTTGGAACTGTAGAGGTTTCCCTTGGAGAAGAGGACCCGGTTTAGGGCCCATTGCTAGAGACAAAGATATAATCATATTGACAGAAACACATGAAAACGATGGATGTAGGACTCCAGAATTTGTGGGATACAAAAAAATAGCAATATGGAATAAAGCAACAAAAAATGGCAAAGGGCATGGGGGTATTATGGTTTTAATAAAAGAGGAATGGGATAGGGTCATTAAAATTGAAAAACAAGATGAAAACAAACAATACATTTGGATAAAGATCCTAGAAAATAAGTCAGTTATTAGCATAGCAGCATGTTATTTTGCTCCCAAGAATTCTAAATTCTATAAGAAACATGACCTTAACAGAGAAGACCCATACTCCTCCCTAAAAAGAGACATTTCAATATACAGTAAGTTGGGAGATATTATATTAATTGGAGATTTCAATGCAAGGACAGCAAATAAGCAAGCTAACATTCTAGAAGGTAACGAATATATTGAGATTAATCCTCTTTGGATGCCAGAAGAGGAAAATCAACAGTGGACCAGGACTTCAGAAGATGAGCATGGGGCTATCATGCAATATGGAGAAGAGTTGTTAGGTCTTTGTAGCATATACAATTTGATTATTTGCAATGGGATGAACAAATGGAAAAATTCAGGAAAGTATACATGCAAAACATATAAGGGACAAAGTGTAATAGACTATGTAATATGCTCACAGGATTTACATACCAAAAATAGAGGAGCTAGAAGTGGAAGATTCTCTAGTGGAACTTAAGTCAGATCACAACCCAATTGTTATGAAACTTCAAATGCATGGAGACAAACCAAGGGAAAAAAACTTGCAAGGCAATCAAAATAAATATCCTCACAAGGGAAACATTCTCTTAACAGATGAAAATTGGCAAAATTTTAGAGCAGTATTAAATAATAAGTTACAGGAAAGGGAAGAACTACATCACAGTAGTAGAGATTACAATAAGAGTGAATGGTTAATGCAAGTTATTCAAGAATCTCTAAACAAATGCAAGAGAGCTAAACCTAAAAAGAAAGAAAGGAATAGCTTCCCAACCAACCCATGGTTCGATGAAGATTGCAAAAAAATGCGAAGATTACTAAAGGAACCAACGAGTAAAACAAGAGCAAACAAAAAAGCATATGAGAAACTGGTAAGGGCAAAAAAAGAAGAATACACTAAAACAAGGAGGGAAGAATTGATTTATTTAGGGAAGCATGAACCAAAGAAATTTTGGAAGGAACTAAGCGTGAAAAGGATGCAAACTGAAAATAACATAACAGCTTAATCGATGGTTGGAGTATTCAAAACAACTGTATCAGCGTAGTAACCAACAGGAGACACCACCTACTATCATTGTCAAGAAAGAACTTTTCACAATTGAAGACATTATTCAAGGGATAAAAAAGTTAGCAACTGGAAAAGCCCGTGACATAAACAATATTCAAGCAGAGCATATAAAATGGGGGGTAGATATCTTGGCACCGCAAATCAAAGAAATTTTCAATGAGATCATACAAAATGGCTTCCCTACCGAGTGGACAACTAGCTTGACCATTCCTTTGTTTAAAAGTGGAGATGTAAATAATCCCTCAAACTATCGAACTATCATGATCAACCCTCTCTTTGCAAATTTGTTTGGGAGTATGATAGAGCGTAGGATCAATATATGGGCAGAAGAAAAGGGAAAGAGAGCAAAGGGGCAAGCGGGTTTTAGGCCCAAACACTCAACTATTGATCACTGTATCACGCTCAGACACATAGTGGAAAAAATATGGGAGAAAAAAGAGGAGGCTTTTTGTTGTTTTGTAGACTTCAAAAAGGCATTTGACACAGTGCCTAGGAAAAAATTATGGAGCAGAATGGAAGAACTAGAGGTTCCAATTCACTACAGGGCAGCAGTTCACAGACTATATGAGCATGTAAAAGCTAGAATCAGAACACAGGAAGGGTTATATGAATGTTTTGGTAGTGACATAGGTGTCAAACAAGGTTGCCCTCTATCTCCGACCTTATTTGGGCTGTACATTGACAATTTAGAAGAATGGATAAACAAATTTGGGGGAGAGGGTGTGCATTTAGCCAAATATGTGGTAAAAATCCTCATGTATGCAGATGATGTAATTCTTGTGGCCAAAATAGCCAAAGATCTAGAAGATCACCTTCAAGCTCTAAAACTCTTTTGTAAATAAGTTGGGATGCAGGTGAACACGAGCAAAACAAAAATTATGATTTTTTTAGCAAAAAAGAAGCAACAACTCAAATTTCAGTTTGCAGGAGAACCGCTTGATGTAGTAGTAGAATACAAATACCTGGGCATAGACTTTCATGACAAACTTAATTGGAATACATGTAGGATGAAAAGAACTCAAAGTGGTCGGAGAGCACTATATGCACTTCAAAACAGGTGTAGGAATGCCGAGTTGTGGGACTGGAAGACCACCAAGGTCTTATTTGGCCTACTTGTTACACCGGTTCCGTTGTATGGTTGCGAGGTGTGGGCTAGTGGCACAACAAATGCAAAATGGAGGCAAATAGAAAGGATTCAAAAATATCTAATCACAAAATTTCTCAAAATTAATGCCACAACCCCTTATGAAATTATTCTAGCTGAAACTGGAATGTTCCCTTTAGAAGCAATTGCTATGACCAAGCTGTTATGTTACTTGAAAAAAACAGAAAACATGACAAATGATAGATGGCCTAGAGCAGTTAGAGACGAAGAGTTACATAGGCGAAATAATACGTGGATGAAACAAAATCAGAAATGGATGAAACGTTGGGAAATCAACATAAATGAATGCCCAAATGTCAACAAAGACATTAAAAATTATGTGAATGAAAAGTTCAGAAGTGGAATGTGGAAAAATGCAAGCAAAAGACAATATTATATTGCAAATTTTAACCCAACATATGACCACAAGGAAAAAAGCGTATATAGGCGCTGAAATCAAGTGGAAGGAAAAAATACTCATTGCTCAGATAAGGACTAGCTCTCATACGCTTAGATGTGAAACAGGGAGATGGACAACGCCCAAAGAACAATGGGAAGAAAGGATATGTACTCTATGCAAGCACAGGGGCGATATAGACAGAGGAACACTTCATCTATAAATGCCCGAGTTTTTCGGATATCCGTGACAAATACAAAGAAACACTTGGGAACGAGTTTATTACGGATTTATTTGAAGACGAGAAAATAAAAAAAGTTGGATAATTGCTAACACAAATCAGGAGGAGAAGGAACAACCTTCTCAAAGATATTAAAGACCATATGATATGATTTGAGTAATTGTACTTCCATATTTGAGGTCCCATAGACCATATTTGGGTCTCGCGGACGTAATTAAAATCTTTCATTCATTCATTCACATATCCATGCCATGTGTCATTTTTAGGTTTAGCTTGGTGACGTGTGTCACCTACCTCTTGTCCTTAAATCCAATAGCAAATTGAAGTTTTGGGTCTTTGTTTATACTCCTTAAATCCAATAGCATGTTAGGATTCCATATCCTAATGTTATTTATTTATTAAATATTACTCATTTAATTAATTATTATCTAAATCATAATATGAATAGTCACATCCTTACAAACGTGGCTCTAGGGTAGATATAAAGTTAGGGTAGATATCTTTTAGGAAATCATCCAAGAAGAAGAATAAATTAGTATTTAATATTTTAAGGAGGGATCCCCCTATAAGTAGCAAAGCGATTACAAGGGAGCCTCCTTTTGAGTGGCTACGATTACATTTTATATTAATTTATTTATTAAATTTACCACCTGAACTTTGGGGTCTTGACATTTGGTATCAGAGCTCGTTTATGGATTAACGTTGGGTTGAAATAGTCATCCTCATCACATCATTACTGAGAATATAGTACAGTATCACAAGACATTACGGTTTGAACATTCAAAAAAAAAATTATTATTGCGCACTACAAAAAATAACTCCTGAACAATCCATGGTAGTAGCCTCGGACTACTGACTAATCTCTAGACATCACTACAATTATTTTTCATATAATCCTCTACTATATAGAATATTTAATAAGGATAAAGAACCTCGTGATTACGACCACTCTAATACAATTTGTCAATAAGGATTTTAACCTACAATTTTATATTACAAAATCCTTCAAAGAATCGTGTGATTACCATAACTCACTGTGTTGTCTAGACATAAGGATAAAGAAAAAATTTACCTTCGTATCCAGTCACATCTAGAGCGATGCAGATTTAATCAGCAAGAAGACAACACAAAAAAAATCTAATTTTTACCATTCCTAAGGTCTCAAAAAAATAAATTATTTAACCCTAAAACCATTGCCAATCACCGTTCGACATGTGGGTCTGTTCAAACCATCAGATTTTTTATGCGTTCATTGGTCAGAAGCATCTAATTACAGGTATTTATTTTTTGTTTAGGAAATATCCCACATCAACCAGGATAAGGGATTTTTGTGGCATATAACCAAAAAGGTATGTATAGAATATCGACCAACTCGTGTTGGTCACTCCGACCTTGTTGTTCAGCCCAGATCATACTTAAAATACATGCTCAGTCTACATTTTTGATATTTTTGTGTCTATGTGTCTTCCATGTCTGGTCACGTGTCTCTTGTCAACGTTGGGTCTTGTTGCATCTAGTCTATCCTCACTTGTCCTAGTGATTCAGGTGCTCGTGTGTCATATGACCTGTTGTGTCGTGTTCGTCATCCACTTTTTCATCCTGCTCAATCACTTCATCATCTGCATTCTTGTCCTTGGAGCCAACACAAAACAATTTGAAAATATAACCAAAAAAAAGTGGAAACCAAATTTTTATCAAAAATTTACAAAAACTTGTTGCAAAAATTAACAACAGTTTTACAACAAATTTGACAATTTTCTAATGATGTTTTGTCACAACAATTATGAAAATTTTATCAAAAAATTATGTTGATTATTTTTATGAGAAAAGTGTGGATGAATTTTACACAAATTTTAAATGATAATTTTACAGCAATTCTTTGCGATAACTTTCAACAACAAAATGGCTAACAGAAGCATATCTCAAGACCCCAAGCTGCTTTTTCCGGTTAATCTCATCAAACTATGTCAAATCACTTTAGTACATGCATATCAAAATCAGTTCAAGGATCTCATCAATCACATCACAGGGTTGGACGAATAATTTCTTATAAATTTCTTCATCAGTGGATTGAAAGAAGAAATTAGAGTGGAGGTCATGATGTTCAATCCCCGCACCATAATGGAGGCCATTGGACTAGCCTTATTAGCCGAAGATAATTTCAATGCTCAACATAGACATGAGGAGCAACCTATTGACCAATCACCGATCATGCACACTCTTCCTTACCCTAAACCCTTGCTCGCTCGTTAAGTAACTCAACCCAGAAGAAATGGAGGAGCATAAAGCAAAAGACCTCTGCTATAATTATGATGAGCAATATGGACCCAATCATAGATGCACTACATAAACATTGTATTTGTTGAATGTAGTTGATCCTTGTCACTCCATAGAGGGAGAAGATGAGGTAGATATACAATTGTTGAATGTAGTTGATCCCTATCACTCCATAGAGGGAGAAGATGAGGTAGTTGTGTACAAAGTGACCAAAACACCTTGTCACAACAATGAAGACAATGAGGTAGATATGCAAGAAGTGATCAAAAAACCTAATCACAATAATGAATAGAATGAGATAGATGTGCAAGAAGTGATCGAAGCACCTAATCACAACAATGAAGAAATCCCTGAAACTTCCTTCAATGCTCTCGTAGTTTTTTCTCCTCCAAAAACTATGAAAGTTCAAGGGTCCTTCAAACATCAAAATCTCATGGTGCTCCTTGACTCAGGAAGTACTCATAATTTCATTGATCCACACATGGTGAAATAGGCTAATTGTTATATATGACCTTGCCATAGCTTTAAGGTGGTGATTGGTACTAGGGAAACAAATTACCTATCAAGGGAAGTGTCACAATATCAAGCTCACCATCGATAACTACCACATGAAAAGTGACATATATGTGCTTCCATTAAGTGAAAGTGATGTTGTTTTAGGGGCTCAATGGTTGCAAACGCTCGGGGTAATACTCTAGGATTTTGCAACCTTATGGATGCAATTCACAGTTGGTGATCAAACATACACTCTAAACGGACTACACGTGGATTACTCATAGATAGTGCATTCATTTGGTATCAAAACCAAACGCTCTCCTACCCTGTCTAATCCCTTGATAGGGGAATTTCCTCTTTGACAATTATCTCCTCCATTCCCGTAGTGATGCTCTTTCTCTTTTTTTCTTTCATTTAAGTCAAAAGAGTATATCCTCTTCCCCTAGGCCATATTTGGTTCAGACAAGAAAGGAAAATTCTTACACTCATAAATCCTTTCGCATATTCATCCTTATTTTCTAGTTTAGCTTCTGGGATATTATGTTGGGAGAAGGTTAAAATTTTATGGCAGAGATCTGCCTTGTTTGCTCATGTATGCAAAAATTTGCCTACTTTCTAGTGAAAAAATCCTGTATTCTGGGTGTGGTGAAGCATGTCGTCAACAAAAGTCATGAGAGCCAAAAATGAGACCTTCGTCTCCTCTTCATCTATGTAAAACAAATATCCTACACTATCACAAGGAAGAGCAAGAGAAGAGTGTTGTGCAATAGGGTACATGTCATGGTTTTATTTTCCATTTTATGTAGTTGAGCCAAATTTTATTGTGCAAGTCCTGAGCTAAATTTCCCATGGCCTATTATTTGGTCCAACCGTGCTACTTTTAACTACACATTTTTGGGAGCCAAATAGTTTTTTTTACCAACTGTGCACATATATAGAGCTAGAGACTCCTCTTTTCTGACCACTCTTTGGAACATTTAAAAATACCACGACTTTAACAATCACTGGCTACCGTAGATTAGCTCCATATTTGTCTGAATTGATCACCTAGTGGAAACAAGATTGTGAAGATAAGGAAAAAGAAAACTACTTTAGGGTTCATATTTTTTAATGTCTATTTTCAAGAAAGAGTTTAGTTTTTTATTCCATTGAGCTTGTAATATTGGGTACACCAACTTTTATTTTGCCACTATTTTTTAATGGTGGAGGGATTCCTATCCTTGTGGCCCTATTCACTATTCTACTTTGACTCCCCATATACATCAATGCCCCAGTTAACCCCATAGACACCCACCATTTAAAATCCATGATGGTCTCCTAGTGGCCCACTACAATACACAATTGACATCAAATGCAGTTTCTCCTCTGTGGCCCATCTATGACCCATCTATGATCCCCATAACATTCTACCATCTATGATCCATATGGGGTCATATGTGGTCCATCTAGTCTGTATTGCAGCCTTGTCTACCTATACATACTTTTGTGGCCCTTGATTACACCGCTTCAGCCACATCCTACCAGACCATTGTGGCCAAAGATGCTTTCTAGTAGAGATTCGAGTGCCTCTAGATCTAGACTATTCAACTACAACACAACCAACTACATTGCTTCCTTGTTTTTTACCCTCTACGACACAGCATTTGAGGTGATCTATACTTTGTGTTTTCCACATAGCCTAGATCTTAGGCATTTCAGTTCCTTTGACCACCACATCGATCCTGCTGCTTGCCTATGTTATACTAGTGTTCAAATTTGAGTGTCCTTTGTTAGAAGTAGTTTGTCATCATTTTGTAAGTTGGAGAGATCTCTACTACCCTTTGAGTGATGGTACTAGTGAGAGGCTATAGATCCATGTAAAAATAGGCCAGAGCATAGAGTTCATGCTACAATGTCATATGGTCATAGAGTTCAATGTTACACATTGTTTTTAAATACCATTGCAAAAATGTTTAAAAATCTTTTCACATCAATTGAGATCAACCCAGCTCTTACTAGTGTGAAATACCATCATAAATTTTGTGTCCTATCGATCGATGCTTAGCTATGATGTTGGGTTCTTATTTAATAATTTGGAGAGACCTTATTTCTCTTTATTTTGGTAGTTGGAGATACTTTATTCCTATTTTGGTGGTTTGAGATATTCATGATTAGCTGTTCATAGCCCACACTGGAGAGATTCTCATCCCCTATCTAAACCAAACTAGCTTGAGGGGAGATTATACTCTCTCTAAGATAGCATAACGAAATTGGTTTGCTCTACTTTGTTGTGTATGTTTTAGAATTTTTTTTTTAAATCTTTTGCACCCAGACCCTTGTTCCCTCCTCACTCACCCACCTGAAACAGTCAAATCCCCTCCTAGAATAGAGTGAGGTTTGAATCTACAGATGTATGCTTGTCACAAAAAATTAAAAAAAAAACTACACACTCCCAAAATTCTCCCCCCATGCATCTCCACCACACTCGCGAAGAGAAAATATTTTTCCTTCAGCTCAAGCATCAAAGTTTACAAGGTACTAAAATCCCCTTTGTATTATGCACTTCACATGAGAAGAGGAAAATTAGAAAGCCTGCTATTTATATTTGGATATACAAGAATGAGACTTGAATATATAGTTTATTGCAAAGATGACTTTCAAAGGAACGTTGATCTGACTCCTATACTAAATTTGGAAGACCTATATCTCCAACAAGGGAAGTTTGAAATTTATCATGATGTCACAATGGTAAGTACTCTTGCCATGGAATAATATTTGGATTACATTGAGAAAAATGGACTCTTGCCATAGATGGACTCTTGCCATGGAACAAGATAAGCACTTGGTGATCCTAAATGGACTCTTGCCATGGAACAAGAGTTGGATTCCATTGAGAAAAATCACACATGGGAGTTAGTTGATTTACCCCCATGCAAGTCTACCATTGGCAAAAAATAGTTGTACAAGATAAAGTACAAATAATATGGCTCATTAGATCACTACAAGGCTCTTCTAGTAGCTAAAGTTTATAAGCAACAAGAAGGAATTGATTATGAGGAGACCTTTGCTCTTGTGGCAAAAATGACTACAATTTGCACTGTTATTGCTTTAGCTGCTCAGAAATATTGGCCTATATATTAGATGGATGTAAAAGTGCCTTCCTTAATGGTGCATCAAAAGAAGAAGTATATGTTGATCAACCTCCAGGGTACACAATTAAAGGCCAAGAAAATAAAGTCCTCAAATTGAAGAAAGCTCTATATGGGTTAAAGCAGGCACCAAGAGCTTGGTATGCCAAATTTGATTCTTATTTCATAAATTTGATTTCACTAGATTTGTAGTATAATATACTCTCTATGTGAAACATTGGAGAAACTACATCATTTTAGTAACATTGTACGTGGATGATCTTATCATTATAGGTGATGACACATATGGAATAAGGTTTCTCAAAGAGGACTTATGCAAAAAAATTGAGATGACTAATTTGAGCCTTCTTCACTGTTGCTTAGGCATAGAAGTGTAGCAACAACCTGGCAAGATCTTCATCTCCTAGGCTAAATATATTCAGTATATTTTTTAGAGGTTTCACATGGAGGAGTGTAAACCATCCCCCACTCCCATGGAAACCCGATTAAAATTGATCAATAGTGATGATGAAGAAAGGATTGATGGTACCATTTACAAGCAACTAGTTGGAAGTTTGTCTACATAACTTCAATTAGACTAGATATCACCTTTTTAGTGGATCTTGTTTCAAGATTCATGCAAGATCCCAAGAAGAGTTATTGTATAGCAGCTAAGAGGATTTTGAGATTTCTCATAGGGACCCCATCATGGTATTATGTATACAACATGTGATAACTTTTTGTTGATTGGGTACACAAATTTAGATTGAGCTAGTTGTCCTGAAACTAGAAGATCAACTACTTGTTATTTCTTTTAGTTGGGTTAGGGTACCATCTCATAGAGCACTAAGAAACAACATACATTTTTCTTATATTTAACAAAATCATAGTATAAGGAAACATTTGAGGTAACTAAGGAAGCAATTTGGTTGAGGTAGCTACTTAAGGATATTGGGCTACTCATATATGGTCCAACATGCATATACTGTGATAGTCAAAGTACCATTAAGATGATAAAGAATAGAGTCTTCCATACCTAAATAAAGCACATTGAGATCCATCATCACTTCATCAAATAAATGGTCCAAGAGAACATCATATAGATGAAGTACATACCTACTTAAGATCAGGTGGCTAACATCTTCACAAAGTCACTTGCACTTGAATAATTCTCCAAGTTCAACAAAATGCTCTATGTTGTAATGGAAGTCAACATTAAGGGGGAATGTACCTAATGTTGACTTACTTCTATTTTTATGAAAGTACACATTAAGGGGGAATGTTAGAATTATAATGTGTACTTTATATTATAATATTTTTTGCTTTACCCATGACATGTATCATTTCTAGGTTTAGCTTGGTGACGTGTGTCACCTACCTCTTGTATTATTTATACTCCTCAAATCCAATAGCAAATTGAGGTTTTGGGTCCTTCATTTATCAATATTCTTTAGGTTGATGTTCTCTTGCTAGGTCCTATGAATTATGTTTGTAAGGATTTTTGCAACCATGAGAGAGATAATCCTTATGTTGGTATTCCATCCTTGTGGGAATATAGATTTGGTTTTAGAGATAAGGACCTAGATGAAGTGTAAGAAAAAAATTGTAGGTCATAATATTCATCCTATATACTAAAATCTCCTTAAAGACGTAAATATATCATTTGACTTACTATGTTAGAATTATTTAGATGATGCCACCTTGATAAGATATTAATCACCCTATGGTCAAAGGATTGTTTATCCCACCTCACCCTATGTGATTATTTTGTTTTAGTTGTCATGATATTCCTAATTGATAGAATATAGTAATTTTGACTTGGCATGTAGCTTGCTAAGTGGCATGGCTTAAGTATGATAAACTTATGTAGTTGACTTCATACTCTTAGCCTCATTTGATCTTAATATTGTGTTTTATTTTTTAATTGTTAAATATAAGGAAATGCATTGTGTATCTTAGTTGTAACTAATTTTTTAATTCAAAATAGTTAGAAAAATATGTTATTATGTTAAAAACATTGATTGATTGATAAATTATGGAGGTGCTAGGAGCGCCCTACATAAAGTATCATGTCATCTATAGAAAAATAAAAGAGGTGATAAATTGTGAGAATAAATATTTATGTTATGAAAAGTGTATGATCTCTAAGAATGGATATAGAGGTAGAAAATATAAGATAGGAAGAAACAATTTCACATGCCTATAGAATTCCAATGAAAAATACCATAATAATGGAAATATAGAAGATCTAGCAATTGAATAATCAACTAGAGAAGATATATATTTCAATAGATATGTAGGAACAACAAAAGTTGGTGGTTGAAAAGTGGAAGAAAAGAAAGTTGTAACCCTAAAAGAAGTTGGTGTTTATACATATATACATACATAGACAAACAGATAGACAAATAAATAGATAGATAGACTGACTAGTCAATATTCAAGAGTAATTTTATACTGGTGCTATTCATTTTATAAAGTATCATCCTTTGAAAATTGGATATTAGTGTTGAATTCAATAGAACCCTTTATATCTTTTAATAAAAACTTATAAATTTATGAAAATAAGAAAAACTCTAAAAACTTATTTTTTATTTAGTATTATAGGATTTGTTTCTTTTGACTATATATTTTGCATAGAATAACTAAAGCATTGAATCAACTAATGTGATAGAGATATCAAATAAATTATAGTGGTCTATGAAGTGCATATGTATGCACGCACACATCTATACATGTAAATACAAAAATATAAAGAATGTTCTCTGAAAGTTTATGTATGTATAAACCATAATGCTAGACTATATCATATGAATACATAATTGGTATGTTGGTATGTTATGAAGAATAATATATATGATACATACAAATTTGAAAAGAAGCTTAAAATATTTGACAGGAATTAATAAAATTGTAAAAAAATATTAAATGAAAAGAATTCAAACCTAGAGCTTCAAATCATTCAAGAAAAATGCTTCACAAAGAAACTTCTACGAAAAGAAAAGTATCAAACAATTACATAATGTGTTATAGTAGGAAGAATATATATTCAAGATAAAGGTCAAGAAAAATATGATTAAATGAATATAAGCTCTATGTATTTCCATGTAGTAATAACAACTGATAGACAAGAAATAGAGTCCTTATAATGACTAATGCAGGTGAGCAACAAATCAATGATGAAGAAGAAATAAAATAATATGTGGCCTCATTTTAAAAATAATTTAAACAACAATAGAACAAATTGATCTATCTCAAGTTATAACATTAAAGTAAACCCATAAACTCAACCCCTAAAACTATAAAGAACTCCTACTAAATTATATTAGCAAAATATAAATAAAAACTATTCAATGCCTTTAACAAAGACAAAAACCTATCTTGGACAAATTTTTTGTTGGTTTCTCCTAGTATTATTAGGATATAATTAGGAGTAATCTCTTAACATTTGGTAAGGAATCAAAAACTAACAAAACAAACCTCAAAGAGTTGAGTAATACCCTCATTGCACTAGTTTGTAAAAATAAAGTTGCCATATACATTATCCTTTGGACTCATTACTCTATTCAATATGATACACAAAATCATATCCAAATCATCTAATTTAAATGGTTTCTACAATATTCTCTCTAACAGATGAGATAATTTCAATAATAAAGATAAATTTTTGATGGAATAATAACTCTAAATGAAGATTTTTTAATTGGTCACGTGGGATTGAAATGGACTCCACTCCTATTAGAACATCACCTTGTTGCCATAGTATTTCAACAAACCACATAGTTATATTATGTTGCCTAGAAATATTTAAACCTATATTTCCCAGTTGAAGCCCATTTTTTTTACCACTTAAGCCAATATCATTTGGAAAATATATTAAGGTTCACCTATGGGATTGAAACTTTGGTTTATAATGTGAAATTCTTCATTCTTCATTACTTGTAACTACCTCAAGTACCATGGACTAAAATGTTGAAGTTTATTGATGGGATTCAAACCTTGGATTGTGGTGTAAAGTTAATATGTTCCCATTTATTACTCTAATAGCATTGGAAATTACCCATGAAGTTATTCATTCTCTTAAATTTATAGAAGGAATTAGGATGCTTCTCAAGTTGGATATGAACAAGGACTATGATAGAGCATACTAAATCTTTCTAGAAAGAGTTCTTGAATCTTGTGGTGTTAGTGCATCCTAGTGCAAACAGATTCAATCATGTGTTGAAGATACAAATTTCTTAGTTCTATTAACTATATTATTAATGAGTTTATTTTAACACAACAAAGGATTCTAGAAACATGATTTCTTATCTAAATTCCTTTTTATAATTTATTTTAGAATCCTTTGGGAAGACTCTTAACATGTCTAAGAAGCGAGGTGAGATTTAGGGCCTAGGCTTATCTTCAAGGTTTCATCAAATATCCAATATATAATTTATATATCACCTTCTAATCTTAGAATTTTGCTTATGAGTTAAAATAAGAATATCAAGGACATACTTTTATATAAAAATAGTGTATTTTTTAATCCAAATGGATAATTTATTTAATAAATGTTTAATTACAAATTAATAAAATTAAAAGAATCCAAATCAAGTTAATAGGATGAAATAAAATTGTATTTCTCCTTAACATGTAAAATTCCACTTATCAAAAGCAATCCTCGATTTATTTTCATATATTCATAATCCATATTTAAACTATCATCAAAAGAGAATCCTACAACTAATAAAATATAGATATTTTATACAATTTCTACTAGAATAATAAGAACAAGTTTTCATTATATAAATAAGAAAATTTTACATACCCAAATCTTAGGAGGAGCTAGGCTAAGCAAAATCAAAGAAATAAATTTCAAGGGACAAACTAGTGTGAAGGCTATATTGGGAGGATGCAACATGGGCTAAATGCCTAAACTCAAAATATTTTTAAAAAAATATCTATGAATGGATCAACTTAATGGAATATTATTTTCAACTTGACACGTATAAAATATGATTTAAGATATAATTTGGTCAATTGTAAAACAAGTTTGGAGAGAACTCGGTTAGAAGTATTACATTATTTGGTACCTTGCAATAATATTGCAAGTACCATGTAAATAGTTTAGTTTAGAGTCATGTAAATATTTGAGTATATAGTAGGTGTCATGTAAGTGAGGAGTTATGTAAGTATTTGTCTTTTAATGTGTGCAATCATTAGAGGTTTTATTTTTATGTGGATATGTGGAGTCACTAATATATTTCTTCCATGAGAAATTTGAAGAGTTAGATCTCCCGTGTGTTTGAGGAGATGAAAATTTGGTGTAAGTAGAAAGGTCAAGAGTTGTGATTGTGAAGAGTCTCATATCCATGTTTTATATATTGAAGATAAAGCATTGTAATCGATGGTATAGTGAGAACAAGCTTTGTAGTACATTGTACTTGTATTGTTCGTATTGAAATATTTATCAATAATATTATTTAGTAATTTTGTTATTGAAAGTTTGTTATTGTATGAATATATTATATATTGCTAGATCCTATAATAAATATAGTTGAATTGCTAATAGTGGTATCAGAGCACTATTGTGAGAGTTGTGTGAGTAATATCTATTGTGGAAAGCCACTATGGAGGAGCGTTACGACTGAAAGAATACCCAAGTTTGAAATGTCATTGTTGGAGAAGGGAACCTTGGTGTGAAGATTCATAGATGAGAAGAAAAATATTGGAGGAGAGTTAAGATTAAGTGCCCACGCTTAAAAGAAGCATGAAGTCTCTCATTGTGAGATAAGTCAAAAATTAAAAGTGTCGTTGAAAGACACGTTGAAGGAGTTTGTCAAAGAAATTAGGTTGTAAAGAGCATTGTAGATAAAAGTATAAGAGAAAAGAGCATTAGGTGGTTGAAATGAGACATGGAAGGAATCCACAGTAAATTAGAGCATTGTAGAGAAAAGGATAAAAGAAGAAAAAACAACCAATTGAAGGGTGACAAAAAGTTAGAGCACATGGACCAAGGAAACACTAGAGAAGTTTTAGAAAATTCCAATGTAGGAGTAGAATCACAAACTAAAACAGGAATGCAAAACATCTCATAGGAGATATTGTTGGAGATACCTAGTAAAGAAGGTGTTATAACATATGGAAAAGGAGTCAAGTTTTTTAAAGTGTGGAGAAGTTGCAGAATAAAAGACATGCATGCCAAGTATTAAATTTTCAATGATTTTATACCTGTTTTTATAAGGGGTCATGGTCCCCTCATACGGAGTGGGGTTTGAACCTTGGACCTCTCAAAGAGAATCCTGTTAGAGTAAATCACTATATAAAATATAGAAAAGCAATTATAGTGTTTCAAACTTTAACAACAGAATTAAATAAAAATAAGACAAACACACACAGAAGAAGAGACAACGATTTTAATGTGGTTCACCCAATGTGGGTTACATCCACCGAGAATTTTTAGTCCTTCCTTTCTCAATCCAAGCAATAGAGGGTTACAACCTACAGCCAACATCTGCTGTAATTTCCTCTCTATTTTTCCAAGGAATCAACATAGTAATTTTCATTGTCATAGTCATCTCTGTTTTTCCTCACAACTATATATAAGAAAAAAATAGAAAAAACAAATTGTTTTTCTTAATACATTCCAAGATTAACATTGAGTTCCCAGCATCTAATTTTGGGATAAAAACAAAAAAAACTTTCCCTGGCTGTCCTGTTGTAAATCCGAAAACTTTCTCTAGTAGACTAACAGACTGTAAATCTGGAAACTTTCTCTACCCGTCCTGCAGTAAATCTAGAAACTTTCTCTGTTTAGCCTCCTCATAATTAGGCTCCATTCCTAACAATAACCCACTTGGAGACTAATTCCATTGCACCATACTGCAACCAAGGACTGAAAAATTCTCATCATGGCCTCTTATTCCTTAAGGCCAACTGAAGTTGAGCAAAAGCTCAACTTTTCTCTTAACACCACTTTTGTAAGCATATCAGCAAGATTTTGTGATGTGTGAACTTTCCCTAATTTCAAAGATCCATCTTCCACTACTGATCTAATGAAATGATACCTGAGTTTGATGTGTTTAGTTTTTGAATGGAATGCCAAATTCTTCGCAAGGTGTATAGCACTCTGGCTATCACTCCACAACCTATTATCCTCTTGCTTCTTCCCCAGTTCTTCCATTAGTATTTGCAACCAAACCATCTCTTTGCTTGCTTCTATAGAAGCAACATATTCAGCTTCAGTGGTTGAAAGGGCAACTACGTGTTGGAGTTTAAAAATCCAACTAACCGCTCCTCCTCCTATAGTAAAGATGTAGCCAGTAGTGCTCCTTCCACCATCAAGATCACCTGCCATATCAGAATATACAAAACCTTTCAAGCATATATTAGAGCCTCCAAAATTCAAAGAATAATTTGAAGTTCCTCTCAAGTACCTAAGAATTCATTTTACCGCTTGCCAATGTCCTTTTCCTGGATTACTCATAAATCTACTCACTACTCCCACTGCATGGGCAATGTCTAGTCTTGTACAAACCATTGCATACATCAAGCTTCCAACCACTGATGCATAGGGAACCTTAGCCATATGCTCTTGTTCCTTTTGTGTCTTGGGACAAAAATATTTGGTGAGTTTGAAATGCTTTGCCAATGGAGTAGCAACAGACTTTGCATTGTTCATGTTGAATCTCTTAAGCACTTTTTCAATGTATTTTGCTTGTGATAATTTCAGAGTGTGACTCTCCTTGTATCTTGTTATCCTCATACCAAGGATTTGTTTGGATTCTCCCAAATCCTTCATGGCAAAGGATTTAGCCAACTTCTTCTTGAGCATGTTTATATCTTGCATATTTGTTCCTGCAACTAACATGTCATCCACATACAATAGCAAAATAACATAGTTACCATTTCCAGTTTGCTTAAAATATACACGGTGATCACTTTGACATCTTTCAAACCTTTGATTAGCCATGAACTTATCAAATTTTAAATACCACTGTCTAGGAGCTTTTTTTAACCCATACAAGCTCTTTTTCAGTTTACATACCCAATCCTCTTTACCTTTCACCTGAAAGCCTTCTAGTTGGTGCATATAAATTTCCTCCTCCAAATCACCATGAAGAAATGTTGTCTTCACATCCAATTGCTCCAGATACAAATTTTATATAGCTATAAGACTCAAAATAGCTCTAATAGAGGTCATTTTTACAACTGGAGAAAAAATCTCATCAAAATCAATACCTTTTTTTTGAGCAAATCCCTTGACCACTAGTCTTGCTTTGTATCTCTTATGCCCTTCATTCTCCTCTTTAATCCTGTACACCCATTTATTGGTCAACACTCTTTTACATTTGGTTAGCTCAACCAAATCCCAAGTTTGGTTGTGGAATAAAGAGTCCATTTCTTCATTCATTGGAAGCTCCCACTTATTCCTGGTATCCATCTGTAATGCTTCCTAAAAACATTCTGGCTCACCAAAGATCGAGTATACAAAACATAATCGGAGAAACGTTGAGGAATTTTACTTATCCTGGTAGATCGTCTAACAACACTTTCTGGAGATTGAGGTGCTTGTTGTTGTTGTCTGTACATTTTGATCTTCTACAACTTTTGGAGTTACCTTTTCTATGTGTCCATCAAGGTCTATGTATTCAGCAATTTCCTCTTTTTGTTTCTTTCCCGCAACCGATCTTTATACAAGTTTTTTTCATTAAATATGACATCCCTACTTCTAATGACTTTTCGGTTATCACAATCCCATAATCTGTAACCCAAGCCATCAATACCATAACCAATAAAATAGCACTTTTGGGCCTTAGCATCTAACTTATTTTTGTTCTCTTTGTCTATATGCATAAAAGCCTCACATCCAAATACCTTAAGGAAAGAATAATTTAATCGGTTTACTCTGTCCAAAGCTCTTTCGAAATTCCTCCATCCAAGGCACTAGAAGGTCCTCTATTAATCAGATATACTGCAATATCAACAACATGAGCCCATAAAAATAATGGTAAGCTTGCATGTATTCTCATGCTCCTAGCACGCTCCATGATGGTTCTATTCATTCTTTCTCCAACCCCATTTTCTTGAGGTGTTCTTGGAACTACCTTGATTCTTCTAATTCCATTTTTAGAACAAAACACATCAAATTATCTACTGCAATATTCTCCACCATTATCCGACTTTAGACACTTTAACCTTTTTCCAGTTTCATTTTCAACTAATGCTTTCCAATTCTTAAAGGTATTAAAAACATCACTTTTATTCTTAATGCAATATATCCATGTTTTCCTTGTTGCATCATCAATAAAAAGTACATAGTAAGAGGAACCTCCAAGAGAAGTTACCTGAGTTGGGCCCCAAAAATCTGAGTGCACAAGCTCCAATTTCTCTTTCTTCCTTTCCTTGCCATCCTTGAGAAATCTAACTCTCTTTGCTTTACCATAAACACAATCCTCACGGAATTCCAAATCAATCTCTTTTAACTTAGGCAATAACTTTCTTGAATGTAAAATTTCCATACCTTTTCCACTCATATGGCCAAGTCTTTGGTGCCACAAAGATGCACTCTCACCTGTAGAAACTAAATTCATGGAGCAAGTGAGAAAAATCGAGTAAGTAAATAAAGAGTACCCACCAATTTACCTCTAGCTACTATCAATGAACCTTTAGTAACTTTCCAAGCATTTTCTCCGAATGCAACCGTGTATCCTTCACCATCAAGCTTACTTGCCGATATAAGATTTCTCTTTAAATCTGGTATGTGTCTCACCTCTTTAAGAGCCCATTGACATCCATTTGGGGATTTAATCAAAATCTTTCCAATACCCATGATTTTACATGGTTGGTCATTTCCCAATAGAACCTATCCATAATCTCCAGAAACATAATCTATGAAGTATTCCTTATGTGAGGTAGCATGGAATGAAGCACCACTATCAATTACCCAATAATCACTATTTATATCAAGAGATAAGATTAAAGCATCTTGTAGAATTTGTCCAAGAATATTGGCTTCTGAAGTGTTACCATTATTATCATTACCTTCATTTCCATAACCCTTTCTTTGCCAACAGTCCTTCTTGAGATGACCCTTTTTGCCACAGTGCCAACACTGTATCTTTCCTTTTCCACGTGATTTGGATCTACCTTTGGATTTGCCATGATGTGAACTCTTGCCTCTTTCTCTTCCTCTTCCTCTATTCTTAATAGTTAAGGCGGTGCTAGATGATTCTCCTGTGGTTTTTCTTCTCATGTCCTCATTGAGTATCACACCAACCACATCATCAAATTCTAATTTATTTGAACTCGAAGCAAAGTTACTTACCGCCATTACCAAACTGTTCCAAATTTTTGGAAGAGAGCATAAGATTAATAAGGCCCTAAGCTCATCATCAAAATCCAATCCTACTGAATGCAATTGATTAGTGACAGTATTAAATTCATTTAAATGATCATGCACAGATCCTTCTTCACTCATTTTCATGTTAACTAATCTTTTCATTTAAGAATACCTTATTTGATGCTAATGGTTTCTCATACATCTTGGCCAACTTATCCATGACTCCCTTGGTAGTATTTTTATCAAATATGTTGAAGGATATGGTGGCTCCCAAGCACAGCCTCACAGTACCCAATGCCTTTCTATCAAGGAGACTCCACTCCTCATCAGACATAGATGAAGGTCTCTCTATTTCCCCCTCAAGAGGTAAGTAAATATCCTTCTAGTACAAGTAATCCTCCATTTGCATCTTCCAGAATTGAAAATTCTGGCCATTGAATTTTTGAACTCTAAACCTCCCTTCTTTCGCCATTGCTCCCACTTGATCCAGAAATTCTCCTTCTGTCAAGTGCACCCAACAAAAAAATCGCTCTGATACCACTTGTTAGAGTAAATCACTATATAAAATATAGAAAAGCAATTATAGTGTTTCAAAATTTAACAACAGAATTAAAGAAAAATAAGACAAACACACACAGAAGAAGAGACAACGATTTTAACGTGGTTCACCCAATGTGGGTTACATCCACCAAGAATTTTCAGTCCTTCCTTTCTCAATCCAAGCAATAGAGGGTTACAACCTACAGCCAACATCTGCTGTAATTTTATCTCTATTTTTCCAAGGAATCAACATAGTAATTTTCATTGTCTTAGTCATCTTTGTTTTTCCTCACAACTATATATAAGAAAAAAACAGAAAAAATAAACTGCTTTTCTTAATACATTCCAAGATTAACTTTGAGTTCCCAGCATTTAATTTTGGGATAAAAACAAAAAAAACTTTCCCCGGTCGTCTCGTTGTAAATCCGAAAACTTTCTCTGGTAGACTAACAGACTGTAAATCTGGAAACTTTCCTTGCCCGTCCTGCAGTAAATCCAGAAACTTTCTCTGTTTAGCCTCCTCATAATTAGGCTCCATTCCTAACAAATCCAAAGCCCTTACCACTGCAGTAAGCTTGCAGCTCATTCATGGCAAGTATTAATTAAGTGCAAAAGTATTTATATTAACCTTTGAATTATTTAATTTAAGAAATAAAGGACAAAGTATTTTTTAAGGAAGTTTGAAGAAATTTAAAAATTGGAGGAAATTATTTAAAAGAATGTAAAATTAAGGGTAAAGATTACCTTGGAAGAAGTTATATTATTTAAAGAAGTTTTTAATTGGAAGGAAGTTAATTACTATGAGCAATATTATTATAAGTAAAGGAGAAAAATAATTGGAGGAAGTTATAAGGAGATAATTATTTAAATTAAATATTAAAATTATTAAAGTGGAGAAAATAAATATTTGAAGAAGAGAAATATTTATGTTGAAAGTTGATTTATTGATTGAAGAAAATTTGTTTATATATTATATAAAAGAAGTTTTAGATAGTTGAATTAATTTGAAGATTGAAGAAAAAAAATATTTGAGTGAAGAACAATTATTTGAAGAAAAGAAAAAATATTTAAATTTAAAGTTAAAATAATTTCTACATAGGAAAAATTAATTTATAGGATTATTAAAGATACTTATTTGAAGGAAAATTATATTGAAGAAGAAAAGAACAATTGTTTGAAGTTTTTAAATATTAACATTGGATATTAATAAGAATTTCAACAGCAAATGAAATTAATTATTAAAAGGAAGATTTTATAAAAGTGAGCAAAAGAATTTTAAAATTGTTTAAAGACTTATATCTGGGTTAAGTGCATTTAAAAATTTGAATCAATAAAAAAATCAAAATGAACTCTGAGATAGCATATGTAAACAAGAAAGAAGCTAAATGATACTTAGCAATGTGTAGAAAACCTTAACTTGGTTGAGGAACAAACTAAGGTATATGGAGAGTTGAAAGAAATAAATCAAGTAAAATAAGAAGCGGAAAACAGTGATTTCATTCCAACAAAAAGATCACCAAGACAACCAAAATGGTTAACAAAAAGGTAAAAGAAGTAGAACAAAATGAAAAATGAGCAATAAAACGATAAATAAACAAAATATACTTTAGCATGATACTAATAAACTTCAGCAAAAGAATAATGTGAAACTTATGATAGAAGACACTTTGGAACCAATGAAGACTCATGTGAATATGATAGAAAATGTGTGTTATGACCTTATTCAAGAAACAGATACAACATATGGAAAAATGGATTTGAGCATAGAGGAATTATGTACAAAAATCATATGTGTTGATACAAAAAGTGTTGGTTTAAAATCTTCAAACAGTAAACAGGGATATGATAGAACATAGACATACAAATAACAAAATTGATGAATTGGTATATTCTACATGTGATAGCAAGTTTAATAGTAGTTAATATAATAATGATATAAGCTATGATATATATTATTGTGATGATTTACTTCTTTTTGGACTAAAATATTCCATTATCATGGAAATACGTTGCACTCGATGATTATATCCAAAGTATATAATTGGATGAATAAAATATTACTCTCTGTTTCAACCTTCAGAGAAGGCTGACTCCTTTTTATTAAATTTGGAAAAAGGGATAGGAAATAGTAAGGGTTAGAGAAATATGGGAGGAAAGTATACGGGATATAGTGTAACACCATTGGATCTCACTAAGTAATATGTTATCAAACCAATTACATGACACTTAGCAAACTAGCCACTATCACATACAATTACAGATTCATTTAGTTCATGATATTTACTCTAGTCATTCCAAAGATTCAAACAATTAGCATTCTAATAGGAGATTCCTCGCTTTAACGTAATAGACTAAGTTCTTAATGTAATATAAATGAATTAAAAGGAATATCTATAGGCTCTAATCATTCCAAGGACTTCAATTGCTAGCAATCCAATAGGTAATCCAAATAGCAAAATTACTTTAATAGAATACACTAACAATTAAGTGTAACAAAAATGACTTAAAATAAAATTCACACAAAAACCTACAAATTGCATAATAATGGAGGCCAAACAGTTATCACTTCATTGATCAGCAGTAATATTACAATGTAATACCAAGCAAGGACTATAGATTCGACCCTTGTTATGAGATTTCTCTTGATATTTATAGATTAAAATTTTAAAATTTATAGCAGGAATACAATTGTATAGCAGTTGAGAAAAATAGTCTAGCAAGAAAATAGAAATGTTGTGTCAGCCTTGAGTTTCACCTTGCGTATGAATTTAAATTTAACCCATTGATCTACAACTATCTTCTGCAAGTGGTTGCATTATTGGATTTGTTGCTTTCATGTTTGGTTGGTATGAACTGGAACCAACTAGAGAGAATCATGGTGGTTGCAGGTCTAAAAATGACACTTTACTAAAATTTTCTTATAACCAGGATCTTCATTTGCTTGCAAAGCTTTAGGTGAAGTCACAGTCTTCATCCATCCTAGCCTCAAGCACTTATTTTTTGTGTTTTTTCTTCATTTTGCATGGTTTTAGGCTCAAGATTGTTAATGATGATGTTATTAGCTTAATCAGTGTGAGTTAGAGCACTTTTGCTTTTACTTGCTCACATTCTAGTTTTAGGCAACTTTGGGCCTTATCGTATAGTGTCATGCTCACTTTTGACTTTGCTTACATCAACACCTGAAGCAACATGGTCTTGAGCATCGTGCTCTAGGGTGGTCTTCAGACTTTGAATTGCATGATATTGAGCACTTCATTTCTTTGGTTGACATGATTGCTTTGAGAGGCCTAATTTCAAGACATCATGACCTTGAGCTTTTCTTTTAGAACACCTTTATTCTGATCTCAATTTTGAGCATTCTTTGGTCTCGTTAACTCAGCTTCCTCTACCTTTCCTTCAAAATATTATCAATATCCTAGTTTTGGGTGATCAAAATTTTGGACCATGATATATTCCACCTTCCCATGGAAACGAAGCTTTGTGTTGATGATGCAGGAGCATCCAATGGTGTAAGAGTGATCTTGCATCACCCAAAATTTATATTTGATTTAATTATTAACTAAGTGTATTTAGTTGTCTAGGTGATATAAAATTAGGGCCATTTGTGAAAGAATCACCCCAATACCTTGAACAGTTTGGGAGATATGTACGTTTTATGGCAAAACCCTGCCAAAAATAGTGAAAATCTAGATACGCAAACTTGCAGGTAAATTTTGAGGGTCTTAGAGGATGAATTTGAGAATTTTAAAATATACATAGGACTTAGCTAAGTATTGCCCCATTTAGTTCATCTCCTGCCATTTCCAAAAATGTCTCATGCCAGTCAATCAAAGAAACGAGCACAAATTTATGACCCTGGGAAGTTTGCCTCCAAAATTCAAATTTCAAATGCATTGTTTTAGGCGAGAAAAGGGGAAAATAGGGTATTAGAGGGTTTTTTTCAAAATTGTAAAAGGGCTCTTTTATTTGGTATCCTCTTTTTGGATGAAATAATGAAAGGATTGATTTAGCTGACATGATCAAAGGAAAAACACTTGTGGATTGTTTATTTGGTGTTGCTTGAACTGCTTCAGTTGATGCCTTTGTTGATGTATTCCCAACCTTGAGCATTCCATGGTCTCGTGCCATATTTAAAAATTTGCAACACTTAGTGAATATTGGTGATCCAAAATATTTTTTCCCTTGGATTTTAAATATGGTTGGACCTTTGACCCATATGTTTGGTGCCTCTCGAGGGATTTTTAATAATAGGTTTTGAGAACTCAGATAGCCTTCCTTCTAAACCATGTACTTGCAAAGAAGAGAAGGAGCCAAAAAGAGCTATAAGATAAGCTAACAAGGATAAAGAAGAGGAAAATATAAATACATCCAATATTTATCACAAGGGGAGAAACAATTATGGATCATAGAAAGTGGAATATAAGAGATGAGGAAGAGATATATGCATAAAAAGGAGGTAAAACAATGGCACAAAGGAGGATAATTGAAGAAAAATAGGGGCACACAATACTATATGTGATTATTTTTTGAGAAAAGTAGAAATTGAATAATGAAGAACATAAGATTATATTAAGAGGGGGGGTGAACAGTAGAAGATTAAACTTTCTACTTCTCAATCCAAATGATAACAAAAATAATATCAAAGCAATAAACAATGCACACATCATCACACACATGAGAGACATGATTTAACATGGTTCACCCAATGTGGGCTACTCCATAGAGAAAATATTCCTTACAAATTTCTCTCAATTAATATTTGGAAATCAAATCCCTATTACAATGTTTATGGACCTCTATCCAAAGGAGACACCAATCCCCTTATACTCTAGTTTGTGGATATCTCTCCACAGGAGACCTCTGTCCCCACTACTATGGTTTGTGGATCTCTTTCCATAGGAGAAATCTATCCACTCTACTCTGGTTTGTGGATCTCTCTCCACAGGAGAACTCTATTCCCTCTTCTTTGCTCATAAATATTATATAATCTGCTCATAAAACTGATCCAATATGCTCACAAGTATACTTATAATATTCTCACAAGTCTGCCTCTAATCTGCTCACAATTCTTCCTCAAACCTGATAAAAAATTTATCTTTAACCTGCTCACAAGTTTACCTCAAATGTGCTCAAAATTTTGCCTCTAACCTACTCATAGTTCTTTCTCAATTCTACTCAAATACATACTCATAACTACTTATAACACATACTCAAAATGTTTCACAAAGATGCAAAAACTTATCTTCAAACCTAGAATAAGTAGTTCACAATCTCTAGCACAAATATCTCAAACTTCTTTCAACAATGAAATTGCACTTGTTCTCAAACTCTATCCCAAATATATCCAAAAACATTCAACAATGAATCATAAATCCTAACTCAAATATTTCCAGCAATGCTTATCAAACAATCCCTTTCTCTCCAAATCATTTACTTCAACAAAACACTTTAAACAAGGAATGATGTGCCCATACCTCTTAGTTTGCCCTTATGGAGATATGTCTTCAAAAACCTGTCTCACAAACAACTGATTTTTCTAGTGCCACTTCAAGGGTTAGATAGGAAAATACTTTCTCAAACCATCCACATGAATTTCCCTTCCAAAAATATATGCTCAATTTAATTCTAAACCAAGTCCCTCAAATTTAATGTAACTATTACAAGCAATAAAAACACTTTTTACACCTTTTATCTCCCTACTTTCATAAATTAATTTTCAAACCACTTAATAACCCATAACATTGATTTACAAATTTAAATAAACCATTTACACCTTATCACTCCTAATTTTGCATATAAAAATAAAATTTTAATGACAACAATATATTCAAAATATTTGGAAAAAAAAAATTATCGTTATACCTCCTATTTGCCAAAACTTTTATACCATAGCACACCCCTCAAACACCAAGCAAAGCAAATATCAAAAAACCTTAGTGCATACCTTTTTTCAAAAACTATTAATACTGGCACGAATGGGAATCGACCCTTCAGCCTCAACATCCTAATGCAGGTGCTTAACCACTTGCGCTAGCCAAGTGGTTGATACCTATCATGTAGACGTCCACCATTGTTCCTTGGCACGTTCACCGAAAACAAAAACTCTTCAAAAAATTGGTGCTAGGTAGAATCAAAATGTAGACCTCCACCTTCTAAACATCTTAACACAATCCTAGCCACCGTTGGGTCACCCTGGCGGATGATTTCAAGGGATGGATGAACCTTTTATTAATTTGTCCTCCTTCTGTGCTTCAAAATTAGAGTTATCCTCTTGCACTTATGCATTGTCACACTTGCATGATTTCTCAAATGTTCACATTAATAAAAGCAGACTCTTATTTACAAAGACCTTAGGATATATATATGCTTTCCATGCACGTTTTATATGTCGAAAAACCTTTCAAATTAATTTTAAAATAATTCTATTTATTTTTGGCACCATGAAATCTTAAACTTAGGTTTTAGAATATTTAAAAAATATTATATTAACCTTTTGCCTTGGGTCTTTTTCACCAATGAGGAGTAAACTGTTTTCCTTGGGTCTTTTTCACCAATGAGCAGTAAACCTTTTGCATTGTCAATTAAAATCTCTTTTTCCTTTTTATTTACCAAATGAAGCCCTTGTTATTTCCAAATATACCTTAATAATATTTAAATATTATAATCATTTTCTTCAAAATTCTCTTTGCTTGCTTTTACAACCATGGAAAATTCCTCTGCATTTATTGTTTCAACCTTGAAGATAAAACTCAACATTTTCACCTTTGACATCAATGACAATCAAATTTGACATCAATGACAATACTATACTCAAAATTTCCAACAATCTCCCCCTTTGTCATTGATGGCAACCCTTTCTAAAAATTCCTTTTCCTTTCATTAGATTCCAAATTTTCTCCCCCTGATTGAATGCTCTCCCTCTCACTTAAATATCTCCCCCTTTGACATCAATGGCAAAGGGACTCCTTTGGGGCTGAATATAATACTCTTATCTCAACCCCCTCCCCACCTCCTCTCCTTGAGGTGATTAATTTTGGGGTGGGAGTAAAACTACTCCCAATTTCCTTCTAAGATACTCAAAAGTTTCCTTTGGAAGTGGTTTAGTGAAAATATCTGCAATTTGTTCCTTTGTAGTAACATATTCCAATTTGACTTGCTTATCTGTCACCCGTTCTCTAAGAAAATGATATTTGATCAAAATGTGCTTGGTCCTTGAGTGCATAACTAGATTCTTTGAAATGTTTATGGCACTTGTTTACTTCATCATGCTCAATATTGAAGTCCTTTAAAGTTTACTTCATCTATAACACATGTTTACAACAAGCAACCACTGCAATATACTCTTCTTCTATTGTGGATAAGGATATTGATGCCTATTTCTTGCTTAGCCAAGATACTAAACAATCTCCAAGAAATAACGCTCCTCCACTTGTGCTTTTTCTATCATCAATATTGCCTACCCAATCTACATCTGTATATGCTATGAGAGTGAAATTGTCACTTCTAGGATACCAGAGTCCAAAATCCATAGTCCCTTTTAAATACCTGAGAATCCTCTTTACTACCAGTATATGTGTTTCCTTTGGTGCTGCTTGAAATCTTACCACCAGTCCCACTGTCTACATTATATTTGGTCTTGTAGTTGTGACATATAGTAAGTTGCCAATCATAGATCTATACAATATCTAATTTGCCTCAAGATATTCATCATATTTACTCAACTTGCATCCTATAACCATGGGGGTACTTACTGGTTTGCAATCTTCTAACTTGAATTTCTTCAACATCTCTTTTATATACTTGGTTTTTGAGAGAAATATAACCTTCTCTGATTGTGAAATCTATAGTCAAAAAAAGAAGGGCAATTCACCAAGAATTGACATTTCAAATTCATTTTGCATACTATTTGCAAATTTTTGAGACATCTTATCATTAGTACCTCCAAAATGATATCATCCACATAAACAACCACGATTAATAAGTCATTTCCTTCATTTTTGATGTATAAATTACTGTCAACAATTCCTTTTCTAAACCCCTGTTCATGAAGATACTTATCCAACCTTGAATACTAATCTCTAGGAGCTTTCTTTAGTCCGTAAAGAGCTTTATTCAATCTAAATACATAATATGGTTGATCAGTTAGACTAAATCCCTCAGGTTTCTCAATGTATGCCTCTTCTTCCAAGACACCATTGAAAAGAGTTGATTTTACATTCATTTGATATACTTTGAAGTTTTTGAAACTTGAGAAAGCTAAAAATATCCTTATGACCTCAAGTCGTGCAAGAGGATTAAATGTTTCATCAAAATCAATCCCTTCAACCTGTGCATAATATTTGCATACCAATCTTGCTTTATTTCTAACTACCTAACCATATTCATTTAACTTACTTCTAAAAGCACATTTAGTGCCAATTACATTCTTATATTTTGGTCATGGGACAAGTTCCCAAGTCTCACTTTTTTCTATTTGATTCAATTCCTCATCCATTGCCTTGAACCAAAACTTATCTTCTCTTACCTCATTAAAGTCCTTGGGCTCAATTTTAGACAACAAAGAAAGATTTGCATGTTCACTTGTTCCTATTATATTCCTCCTTGTTTGTCTTTCATCTGGATTTCCAATTATCAGATCTCTTGGATAATTTTTCTGCACATACCTGGATGGAGTCTTAGATGGTGTTCTTTGTGTTTCCTCTTCTTCTGATTCTTCACCTAATTCTCCTTGACAACTTGCTTCTTCTTGTTACACAATTTCTTGAGTTGGTTCTTTTGACCCTATCTGTTCATCAACTATCACATTTATACTTTCCATAATTGTATGTATCCTCTTATTATAGCACCTATAGGCTTTGCTCTTAGTGGAATAGCCAAGGAAAATACCCTCATCACATATTGAATCAAACTTACCCAAATTTTTCTCTTCCCGTCTTATGTAGCATTTGCTTCCAAAAATTTTAAAATATTTTATAATAGTTGGTCTCCCTTTCTAGATATCATATGGGGTTTTGTGATGATTTACATATTTGCTTCCTCATCCTCTTGGATTTGATCCTTCAAACTTGAATTCTTCCTTCTAACCATTTCCAAGTTTCTAAGAGCAGCAATATATTCCTATTTTATGTCGATCATGGCCTCTTCTCTATTTTCTAAGGTTGTGTATGTTCTTGTGGGATCTTCCTTTAAGCTATTAGGCTTTTCATGAAGGAACCTGCTCTGATACCAATTGAAGAACATAAGCTTATACTAAGAGGGGGTGCATAGTATAAGATAAAACTTTTTACTTTTCAATCCAAATGATAACAACAATACTATCAAAGTAGTAAACAATACACACATCACACACATGAGAGACATGATATAATGTGGTTCACCCAATGTGGGCTACCCCATGGAGAAAATATTCCTTATAATTTTTTCTCAATGAATCTTTGGGAATCAAATCCCTATTACAATATTTATGGACCTCTATCCAAAGGAGACACCAATCCCCTTATACTCTGGTTTGTGGATCTCTCTCCACAAGAGACCTTTGTCCCCACTACTTTGGTTTGTGAATCTCTTTCCACAGGAGAACTATATCCTCTCTACTTTGATTTGTGGATCTCTCTCCATAGGATAACTCTATCCCCTCTACTATGCTCGCAAATTTGATATAATTTGCTCACAACACTGATCCAATTTACTCACAAGTTTACCTCTAATTTTCTCATAAGTCTACCTCTAATATTCTCATAATTTTACCTCAAACCTGCTCAAAATTTTATCTCTAACTTGCTCACAAGTCTACCTAAAATTTTGTTAAAATTTTGTCTCTAACTTGCTCATAATTCCTGTTCAATTATGCTCAAATACATACTCATAACTGCTTATAACACATGCTCAAAAGGTTTCACAAAGATGAAAAATTTTGTCTTCAAACCTAGCATAAGTAGTTAACAATATCTAGCACAAATATCTCAAACTTCTTTCAACAATGAAAGCACACTTGTTCTCAAACTCTAACCCAAATATATCCAAAAACATTCAATAATGAATCACAAATCCTAACTCAAATATTTCCAACAATGCTTATCAACCAATCCTTTTCTCTCCAAAGAATTTACTCCAACAAAACACTTTAAAACAAGGAATGATGTACTTATACCTCTAGGTTTGCCCTTATGGAGTTATGTCTACAAAAACCTGTCTCACAAACAACTAATTTTTCTAGTGCCACTTCAAGGGTTAGATAGGAAAATACTTTCTCAAACCATCCACATGAATTTCCCTTCCAAAAAGATATGCTCAATTTAATTCCAAACCAATGCTCTATTACTCCCTTGGTTATTCAAAAATAAAGCATTAAATCATGAACCAAGTCCCTCAAATTTAATGCAACTATTACAAGCAATAAAAACACTTTTTACACCTTTTATCTCCCTACTTTCATAAATTAATTTTCAAACCACTTAATAACCCATAACATTGATTTACAAATTTAAATCAACCATTTACACCTTATTATTTCTACTTTTGCATATAATTTTTTTTTTAATGACAGTAATATATTCAAAATATTTGGCTAAAATCAATTATCCTTATACCCCCTATTTGCCAAAACTTTTATACCATAGTACACCCCTCAAACACCAAGCAAAGCAAATATCAAACAACCTTAGCGCATACCTTTTTTCAAAAAATATTAATGTTGGCATGGATAGGAATCAACCCTCTAACCTCAATTTCCTAATGCAGGCTCTTAACCGCTTGTGCTAGCCAAGTGGTTGAAACCTATCGTGTAGGCCTCCACCCTTGTTCCTTGGCGTATTTGCCAAAAATAAAAACTCTTCAAAAAACTAGTGCTAGGTAGAATCGAACCGTAGACCTCCACCTTACAAACATCTTAACACAAGCCTAGCCACCCTGTTAGATGATGTCAAGGGATGCACAAACCTTTCGTTAATTCTTCCTCCTTCTACACTCCAAAATTAGCGCTATCCTATTGCACTTATTCGTTGTCACACTTGCACAATTTCTCAAATATTCGCATTAATAAAAGTACACTATTCTTTGCAAATACCTTAGGATATATATATGCTTTCCATGCACGTTTTAGACGTTGGCCCACATTTCAAATTAATTTAAAAATAATTCTATTTATTTTTTGCACCATGCAATCTTAAAAATAGGTTTTATAATATTTAAAAATATATTATGTTAACCTTTTGCCTTGGGTCTTTTTCACCAATGAGGAGTAAACCTTTTACCTTGGGTATTTTTCACCAATGAGAAGTAAACCTTTTTCCTTGTCAATTAAAATCTCTCTTTCCTTTTTATTTACCAAATGAAGCCCTTGTTATTTCCAAATCTCCCTTAATAATATTTAAATATTATAATCATTTTCTTCAAAATTCTCTTTGCTTGCTTTTACAACCATGGAAAATTCCTTTGCATTTATTGTTTCAACCTTGAAGACAAAACTCAACCTTTTCACCTTTGACATCAATGACAATCAATGTTGACATCGATGAAAATACTATACTCAAAATTTCCAACAATCTCCCCCTTTGTCATTGATGGCAACCCTTTCTAAAAATTCCTTTTCCTGTCACTGGATTCCAAATTTGCTCCCCCTGAGAAACTACTCTCCCTGACTGAATGCTCTCCTCCTTAATAAAATATCTCCCCCTTTGACATCAATGGAAAAGGGACTCCTTTGGGTCTAACTATAAGACTCTTATCTCAGCCCCCTCCCCACCTCCTCTCCTTGAGGTGATTAATTCTGGGGTGGGAGTAAAACTTTCCAATTTTCTTCTAAGATACTAAAAATTTTTCTTTGGAAGTGGTTTAGTGAAAATTTTTGCAATATGTTCCTTTGTAGTAACATATTCCAATTTGACTTGCTTATTTATCACATGTTCTCTCATAAAATGATATTTTATTAGAATGTGCGTGGTCCTTGAGTGCATCACTGGATTATTTGAAATGTTTATGGCACTTGTATTATCACATAGTATGGATATGGGATGATCATGCTCAATTTTGAAGTCCTTTAAATTTTACTTCATCCATAACACCTGTGTAAAACAAGAAACCATTGTAATGTACTTTGCTTCTGTTATGGATAAGGATATTGATGCTTATTTCTTACTTAGCCAAGATACTAAAAAATCTCCAAGAAAGAACGCTCATCCACTTGTGCTTTTTCTATCATCAATACTTCCTACCCAATCTGCATCTGTATATGCTATGAGAGTGAAATTATCACTTATGGGATACTAGAGTCCAAAATCCATAGTCCCTTTTAAATACCTGAGAATCATCTTTACTGCTAGTACATGTGTTTCCTTTGGTGCTACTTGAAATCTTGCCACCAGTCTCACTGCCTGCATTATATCTGGTCTTGTAGTTGTGACATATAGTATGCTACCAATCATAGATCTATACAATGTATGATTTGCCTAAGGAGATTCATCATCTTTACTCAACTTGCATCCTGTAACCATGGGGGTACTTACTGGCTTGCAGTCTTCTAACTTGAATTTCTTCAACATCTCTTTTATATACTTGGTTTGTGAGAGAAATACACCCTTCTCTGATTGTGAAATTTGTAGTCCAAGAAAGGACAATTCACCAAGCATTGACATTTTAAATTTATTTTGCATATTCTTTGCAAATTTTTGACACATCTTATCATTATTGCCTCCAAAAATGATATCATCCACATAAACAACCACGATTAATAAGTCATTTCCTTCATTTTTGATGTATAAATTACTGTAAACAATTTCTTTTTTGAACCCCTATTCTTGAAGATACTTATCCAACCTTGAATACCAAGCTCTAGGAGCTTACTTTAGTCCATAAAAAGCCTTATTTAATATACATACATAATCTGGTTGATCAGTTAGGCTAAACCCCTCAGGTTGCTCAATGTAGACCTCTTCTTCCAAGATACCATTGAGAAAAGTTGATTTTACATCCATTTAATATACTTTGAAGTTTTTGAAATATGAGAAAGCTAAAAATATTCTTATGGCCTCAATTCATGTAATAGGAGCAAATATTTCATCAAAATCAATCCCTTCAACCTGTGCATAACCTTTGCATACCAATATTGCTTTATTTCTAACTACCTGACCATATTCATTTAACTTGTTTCTAAAAACCCATTTAGTGCCAATTACATTATTATATTTTAGTTGTGGGACAAGTTTCCAAGTCTCACTTTTTTCTATTTGATCCAATTCCTCATCCATTGCCTTGACCCAAAACTTATATTCTCTTGCCTCATTGAAATCCTTGGGCTCAATTTTAGACAACAAAGAAAGATTTGCATGTTCACTTATTCCTATTATCTTCCTCCTTGTTTGTCTTTCATCTCGATTTCCAATAATCAGATCTCTTGGATGATTTTTCTGCACATACCTGGATGGAGTCTTAGATGGTGTTCTTTGTGTTTCCTCTTCTTTTGATTCTTCACCTAATTCTTCTTGGCAACTTTCTTCTTCTTGATACACAATTTCTTAAGCTGGTTCTTTTGACCTTGTCTGTTCATCAACTATCACATTTATACTTTCCATAATTGTATGTGTCCTCTTATTATAAAACCTATAGGATTTGCTCTTAGTGGAATAGCCAAGTAAAATACCCTCATTACATCTTGAATCAAATTTACTCAAATTTTTCTCTTCTCATCTTATGTAGCATTTGCTTCCAAATTTTTTGAAATATTTTACACTAGCTCGTCTCCCTTTCTAGAGCTCGTATAGGTTTTTGTGATGATTTACATCTTTGCTTCCTCATCCTCTTGGATTTAATCCTTCAAACTTGAATTCTTCCTTCTAACCTTTTCCAAGTTTCTAAGAGTAGCAATAAATTTCTCTTTTATGTCGATCATGGACCCTTCTCTATTTTTTGAGGTCATGTATGTTCTTTTGGGATCTTCTTGCAAGTTGTTAGGCTTTTCATGAAGAAACCCACTCTGATACCAATTGAAAAACATAAGCTTATACTTAGAGGGGGGTGAACAGTATAAGATAAAACTTTTTACTTCTCAATTCAAATGATAACATCAAAGTAGTAAACAACGCACACATCATCACACACATGAGAGACATGATTTAACATGGTTCACCCAATGTGGGCTACTCCATGGAGAAAATATTCCTTATAGCTAGGAATATTTTGTTGAAGAGGCTAGGATCCTTTTCCAGGGAAGATAGGACAGAAAATCCCAACATGTCTTTTGGAAAGCTAAAAAAATTGTTGATAAGCTGGCCAATTTGGGTGTCGATGGTGAATTTTTTTTAAAATGGGAACATAGTGTCCCGAGCAAAGTAGAGGAGCTTATTCAACAAGAATTCCAAGAATGATAGTCGAATTTACCAACAGGGAAGGCACTGTAAGTTCGAAGGCTAAGAGTATTCCTACCTATTTTTTGAAATGGACTCACAATAAAAATTATTCGAACTATTAGTCTTCATGGATGTTGCTTGGAAATACCACAAAGACTAATGGGGACAGTCACATGTCAGATAACATGGCTCCTAGTCATCTTAGTAATTTGAGGTTGGTTGATAATCACTGGGTAGGAAATAAACGACAATATAAGACTTCAAACCAGAGCCACATTGACCACCAGATAGCCATAACCATAAATCTAGCCAGCAGATTCACTTCTCCAAGGCTGATTGGCCAAGACGAGATGTGGTACCAAAGCATGTCATATATAGAAGAAAGCAATTACCAAAGAATTATTAAGAGTAACTGTCAATACAGAGCTTGTGGGAGTTTTTTCAGTACTCTGCTATGTGTGTCTACAACTTTTTGTTTCTCCACTATTTTAAGGAAGGGATCCGTGTCTGTTTATTTTTTTGTAATTATGATGCAGATGTGTTTTCTTGGGGTATACCCAAAATGTTGTATGGGAATTTTCTTTTTGATAACAAGCTATGTGCCTTACTGGATGTAATGGCTTTGGCGGCATGTAGATTTTACATATATAGGATCCTTAGTAAGGACATGTTCATCAACAACCCTAGGCATATTTTTGTAAAAGGTTTTGGGTTAACCTTAAAAATTGGTATTGATGCTATAGTATCTTATCTACCAAAAAAAAAAATTTCTTATAATTTTTTCTCAATGAAGCTTTAGGAATCAAATCCCTATTACAATTTTTATGGGCCTCTATCCAAAGGAGACACCAATCCCCTTATACTCTGGTTTGTGAATCTCTCTCCACAAGAGATCTCTGTCCCCACTACACTAGTTTATGGATCTTTTTCCATAGGAGAACTCTATCCCCTCTACTCTGGTTTATGGATCTCTCTCCATAGGAGAACTCTATCCCCTTTGCTCTGCTCATAAATCTAATCTAATCTACTCACAACATTGATTTTATCTACTCACAAGTCTACCTCTAATCTACTCACAAGTATACCTCTAATCTGCTCACAAGTCTACCTCAAACCTGCTCAAAAATTTATCTCTAACTTGCTCACAAGTTTGCCTCAAATATGTTCAAAAGTTTACCTCTAACCTGCTCATTATTCCTGCTAATTTATCCTTCTCAATTCTACTCAAATACATACTCATAACTGCTTATAACACATGCTCAAAAGGTTTCACAAAGATGCAAAATTTTGTCTTCAAAACTAGCATAAGTAGTTAACAATATCTAGCACAAATATCTCAAACTTCTTTCAACAATGAAATCACACTTGTTCTCAAAATCTATCCCAAATATATCCAAAAATATTCAATAATGAATCACAAATCCTAACTCAATATTTCCAACAATGCTTATCAACCAATCCTTTTCTCTCCAAAGCATTTACTTCAACAAAACACTTTAAAACAAGGAATGATGTGCCCATACCTCTAGGTTTGCCCTTATGGAGATATGTCTACAACAACCTATCTCAAAAACAACTATTTTTTCTAGTGCCACTTCAAGGGTTAGATAGGAAAATGCTTTCTCAAATCGTCCACTTGAATTTCCCTTCCAAAAAGATATGCTCAATTTAATTCCAAACCAATGCTCTATTAATCCCTTGGTTAATAAAAAAATTAAAGCATTAAATCATGAGCCAAGTCCCTCAAATATAATGCAACTATTACAATCAATAAAAACACTTTTTACACCTTTTATCTCCTTACTTTTATAAATTAATTTTCAAACCACTTAATAACCCATAACATTGATTTACAAATTTAAATCAACCATTTACACCTTATCACTCCTACTTTTGCATATAAAAATAATTTTTTAATGATAGCAATATATTCAAAATACCCAGGTGTTTTAGGTGAGTTGGAGAGGAGAGGGCAATACTCCAAGGGAGGTCCCAGGTTCAAATATCCACCCTACCAAAAAAGTTGAATTGGGTATCCAAAATCCAATTGATAATGTTGGTGCGGGCAGAGTCGGGTGTGACTCCCGGGTGACTTTGACGGTGTAGAACCCCCTGTTCGTGGTCTCTCAGACCAAGGCAGCCCCACAAGGGGTTTTTTGCTTAAAAAATATATATATTCAAAACATTTGTTAAAAATAAATTATCCTTATACCTCCTATTTGCCAAAACTTTTATACCATAGCACACCCCTCAAACACCAAACAAAGAAAATATCAAACAACCTTAGCGCATACATTTTTAAAAAACAATTAATTCTAGCATGGATGGGAATCGATCCTCTGACCTCAACCTCCTAACGCATGCGCTTAACCACTTGTGCTAGTCAAGTGGTTGAGACCTATCGTGTAGGCCTCCTTTGTTGTTCCTTGGCGTATTTATCAAAAATAAAAACTCTTCAAAAAACTGGTGCTAGGTAGAATTGAACCGCAGACCTCCACCTTCCAAATGTCTTAACACAAGCCTAAAAACCCTGGTAGATGATGTCAAGGGATGCACAAGCCTCTCATTAATTCGTCCTCCTTCTATGTTCTAAAATTAACGCTATCCTCTTGTACTTATTCACTGTCACACTTACACGATTTCTCAAATATTTGCATTAATGAAAGCACACTCTTCTTTGCAAAGACCTTAGGATATATATATGTTTTCCATGCATATTTTAGATGTCGGCCCACCTTTTGAATTTATTTAAAAATAATTCTATTTATTTTTGGCGCCATGCAATCTTAAACTTAGGTTTTATAATATTTAAAAAATATTATATTAACCTTTGCCTTGGGTCTTTTTCACCAATGAGGAGTAAACATTTTTCCTTAGGTCTTTTTCACCAATGAGCAGTAAACCTTTTGCATTGTCAATTAAAATATCTTTTTCCTTTTTATTTACCAAATGAAGCCCTTGTTATTTCCAAATATCCCTTAATAATATTTAAATATTATAATCCTTTTCTTCAAAATTCTCTTTTCTTTCTTTTACAACCATGGAAATTCCTTTGCATTTATTATTTCAAACTTGAAGACAAAACTCAACCTTTTCACCTTTGACATTAATCACAATCAACTTTGACATCAATGACAATACTATACTCAAAATTTCCAACAAATAAGATAACAATGCCAAATTTATGAAGCAATATACAGGCGAATAGAGGAAGAAAATATATGAAAAATGAAGGGAATAAAATGAAGAAAAGAGGAAGAGATGATGCAGGGGGATACCTAAATTATGGGACACCCTCACAAAATTGCACCTCCATGAGCATACTATACTATAGCCAAAAGTTTCTTTAGGTCCAAGAAATATGCCTTAAGAAAATATTTCAAGTGCTTGTGAGCCAAAATCTACCATTATTATTTCTTCATTTCTTTACATAGTTGCATAGGAAAATCTTCTATTATATCTCTTGTGGTAGCACAACTCTTCAATTTTTTCTCTAACCTCATGGTAGTAATGTAGAGAAATTTTTGAGATGTCTTTATATAAGACACCAGTGTTAGCTTTGATAGCTAGCCTTTCTATAATAATTATATCATTAAAACTCCTAACTAGGAACTTTTCTTGACAAATCTGGGACTTGTGCGAACTATCTATTCACATACTTTATTTAATGCCTTTTTGCCAACTAATTTCCTTTAGCTTGGTTGTATTACACTTTATTTGCATCACGTGTAGGGTGTATTATCACGTAGTTCCACTTGCACATGCTTTTCTAGCTCAGCTTATGTCATGTCATGATTTCAAGTACCTCTTTTTCCACCTATGAATTTCTCTTGCCTTTTCCATTGGGCTACAAAGTCAAGAAAAATATGGCAGAGGATAAATGGGCATGTCAAATAATGGTTATGACAACTGCACATGTAAGCCCTAGTAGGGTAAATTCCAGAAGGCATGATTTGAAGGCAGAGGATCTCTCTATTTTTAATTTGAGTCTTTATTTCTCTCTTTAGCTCATGTAGCTTCTATATCTCTTTGTGCTCTGATATGCTTCTCAGTTTCGTTAAAGCTTGAAGATCATTTATTGTAATAACCTTAGTGCCTATTTCTTAGTATTTTATTCTATGTACAAAAAATTGCTAAGAAAATCACTTATTGGTAGATTTCCTTACTTATGCAATTTGTAGTTAGATTTTTTATTTACTTGCTGGATATTTATACAAAAATGTGGCATGCTTGCCAATGTGTGGCCAAAGTAATTTTTTGTATTCTATCTTGTGAATCTACAATTTCCTGACCATATGATTCTAAACTTGAGCTTCTCTTCATGATGGATTCTCAAGGTTACTATCTTTAGATACTTCCAAAGGTCAATCTATTTTTATTTTATTCTAAAGAAATTCACGGTTATGGGTATGTATAGTAGTCATAGGTAATTATCTTGGACTAAGCTCTCTTCTACTAAATTTTGGATCTTCCCACTATATTTTGTAGAGTGTACACTAGCATATATATCATTGGGTCCCTTTTTGTTTGATTTACCATTCCTAATATATGCCTCATTTTCATAGATTAATTTTGATCTAACAACCATAATTGTTGAGGCTCATGATCCTTTATATTTCAAGAAGAAAAATAGTTGATTGTTAAATCTGATTATTCTTTTGGAAAAATTTTATATGGGTAATAATCACAGTATTGTGGCTCAAACCATATTTGACCTGCTTCTTTTTTAGCCAGTCACCTATTTCTACTTTTATGTCCAAGGCACCTTTCTTTAGTAGACTTATTCTTAGTTCTCCATACTCTGCAATGAAAAGTGGGTATAAGCTTTGATTAGGTATTTTGACTATCTTCCCAATACACGGGATAATCATGTGACTCAAGTCATGGTTCAAACATCCCCCAATTTTTTCCAAAACAAATTAGACAAGCACATGCAAAATAGGGGAGGCGTATCAACAATCACTATATCTTGTACTACTGCAAGATATGAGCATCCATTCACCATGATTAGGAAATATTTTAAGATGCCAAATTTTTTATAGATATGTCCTTGAATTCAAAACACTCGGCTCCCACCATATTGGGGATCAATCCCATGCTCTAATAAACTTCTAATGGCATAATTGTATCCTCTACTTTTGTGTCTAATACACAACTATTTAATATGCATTTTTCTAAGAATAGAGATAGATAGAACAGAGTGAACTAGCTTTCTTGCATGCCCAAGGATGTTCTTTTTGTTGTTGGGTTGTCATTTTTCTTCGGTTCTTGAAGTGACCACTCCACTAGATCTACTTCTTCAGCCACTAATAGGTCTTTCCTCATATCTTCTTGTGCAAAAGTAGGGTCTTTGAATAAACCTTAAAACTATTTTACTATTTCTATTCTCTATTTCAAAGTCTTAGCTAAAAAATATATCTTCTTATATATTCCAATTATTATTTTACTAAGTGATTTTACCTCTGCCACCAAGGCATTAGACTGCAATATATTCTTCTTTTCATATTTTATGACTAGGTCCCAAATATGCTCAGAGGAGTTTACTAATTATTGTTGATTGTCAATGGAAATTGTTCTTCTTGGGCATGCTTGCTCTAATATTGATGTGAAAGCTACCATGTCTTCCATCAATTGCGGTTTTTACAAGCACATATGATGTAATCTTATTTATTTGGTGTGAATATTTATATGTGATGAATATTTACATATAGCCATAATCTTGGCTTTCTTCTACATCTTGCAATCAAGACATAGCTCTATTTCTCCTTCTGCAATATGCTTCATTCCAATAGAATTCCAATAATTATATACTAATATGACTACTAAGACTTAAATTCAGATCTATCCAAGTTTCCCATTTTGGACTAAGAGAGTCTCTCGATTATTTTAACATCTTTAGTCAATTTTTGAATCATTACTTTCAATTCTTGTTCTATCTAGAGTTGATTCTCTTGTAAAGTAAGGATGCCAATGATAATGGAAACTTGGTATGTATAAGACTTAAGCTCTTCATAATATGATATACAAGACATACCTGGGGAAGGTTCGGGTGGGTATATTACATTTATAGGGAGAAATTTCCCTATTATGATGAGCATATTTCTAGCAAGTATGAATTCCTGAAAGACCTACAAGAATCTTTTTTCCTTAGATCAAAATGCTTAAGTATGAATGGAAAGCTTGTATGTAACACAAATATGCTTGAGTGGAAGAAATTTGAAACTCTATGGGGATTCTCTTCCAATTCCTTTTAAATATGGCATTGAAATTAGAGACGCTTTCATGGGAGGCTCTTTGTATAGAAGAAAAGTGGGTAAATAACAAGAATGGATTTCTAGTGCATCAAACTCATTGGTAAGAGCTTCATCTAATTTGGCATAAGTATTGATGCTCTTATCTTCCAAGGATCTATACCACAATAGTATTTAATGAGTAATCTAATATTCACGTCTTCAAACATGATATCATATATAGTAGCTAGAGAAGCTATGCCTTGACAATGCTCATAAGCAATTTTTCTTTGGTCATTATAACTAGGGAGGACTTTAAGAACAACACTTAGTATTTCATGAAATATTGATACATTATGGGGATCAATATCATACCAAGGTGGACAAAATTGCTCAGCCATGGGAATGGCATAACTTATTTTCAAGAAATTTTGAGTCTGATTTTCAACAAAGTGTCAAAAATTATTGTAAATATGATGGATATTCTAATTTGATCTTATAATCATACAAAAATTGGATAAATTTGTATGGCTTAGAAAACAACAAATAGAACTGATAATATTTTCATAATATAATTTTGGGTTCTATCTCTTAAGGGAATTTTCTAGATGAACATACATTCTTCACAAATGAGATCAAGACCATCCATCAAATATTGAATTCTCTAGGAAAATGAGATAAAATTGATCATTATCCCGTCGGGTGTGCCACTTCTATAGTGTTGGACTAAAATATGACATTATCATAGAAAGACATTGCACCTGGTGATTATAGCCAAAGCAAATGATTACTCTTTGTTTCAACCTTCGAAGAAGGTTGGCTCCTTTTGATTAAATTTTGGAAAAGAGATAGGAAAGAGTAAATTTTAAAGAAATATAGGGAAAAGTGGATAGGATATCGTGTAAAAACATTGGATCTCACTGATTAATATGTTATCAAACCAAATACATGACACTTAATAGATCAGCTATTATTACATTACAATTGCATATTCATTTAACTCATGATATTTACTCTAATCATTCTAAGAATTCAAACAATCAGCAATCCAATAGGTGATTCCTCATTTTAACAAAATAGACTAAGTTTTGAATGTAATAAAAATAACTTAAAAGAAATATATATAGGATCTAATTATTCCAATGACTTCAATTGCTAGAAATCCAATAGGTAATCTAAAATGCATAATTACTTTAACATAATACACTAGCAATTGTGTGTCACAAAAATAACTTAAAATAAAATTCACATAAAAACTTGCAAATTGCACAGTAATGGAGGCCAAATAACTATCACTTCACTGATCAGCAGTAAAATTATAAAGTAATACCAAGTAAGGACAACAGAACTAACCCTTTTTATGAGTTATATCTTCATATTTATAGATTACAATTTCAAAATTTATAGAAGGAATACAGTTGTATAGCGGTTGAGAAAAATGGGGTCTAGCAAGAAACTAGAAATGTTGATGTGTCAGCCTTGAGTTTCATCTTGGGCATGAATTTGAATTTAGCCTATTGATCTACAATCATCTTCTACAAGTGGCTACATTATTGGAGTTGTTCCTTTCATGCTTGGTTGTTATGAACTGGAACCAACTAGCAAGCACCATGGTGGTTGCAAGTCTGAAATAGCACTTTATCTAAAGTCACTCATAACCAGGTTCTTTATTTGCTTGCAAAGCTCTTTTGAGGTGAAGTAACAATTTTGGTCTGTCCTATCCTCGAGCACTTATCTTTTGTGTAGTTTTCTTCATTTCATGGTTCTAGGCTCAAGCTTGTTAATTATGATGTGATCAGCTTAATCAATGAGGGTTTGAGCACTTTTGCTTTTACTGACTCACATTTTAGTTTTTGGAAACTTTGGGCCTTATCACATAGTGTCAAGATCACTTTTAAATTTTCTTACATCAATGCCCAAAGCAGGATGGTCATGAGCATCGCGGGCTCGAGCGATCTCCAAAATTTGACTTATGCAATCTTAAGGACTTTATTTCTTTAGCTAATGTTATTGCCTGAAGAGGTTCGATTTTAGGACACCGTAGCCTTTAGCTTTGCTTTTGGAGAACCTTTATTTTGATCTTTATTTTGAGCACTCTCCAATACTGTGAATCCAACTTCCTCTGCCTTTCCTTTAAAACACTATCAATATCCTTATTTCAAGTGATCATGATTTCATACCATGAGATATTACACCTTCCCATGGAAACAAAGCTTCATGCTAAAATCTTTGCTAATGTAATCCTAGATTTGAGCATTCCTTGATCTTGTGCCATATTTAAGAATTTACAACACTTAGTGAATCATGGTGATCCAAAATACATTTTCCCTTGTGTCATGACCCGCCTTGGTAGGACTCTTTACGAGATTGATTATGTATTGATTAATTTTTCAATGCTTAATGTTTATGCAATATTGATGTCTTATTGCTTTGAGGAATATGGTACTACTGATATGTTCCTTGGTTATAGAACCAAGTACACTCGTTGATGGAAGAGGTAGATTGACCACCAAGAATAAGGTACTAGAAAAGGAAATGATGGATGGTGGCTCGGGGTAACATGAATAACTACCCTCATGTAGATGCATGCATTCTTGCTTTTGTGGTGATCATCAATAATCCAGTCATCCATAGCCAGAAGTTGATAATCTAGAAGTTATCGTAAACCTTTATCTAGGATAGGCAATTGGATTTGCAAAAAATCACCCACCTTGTTTGATGCATTTGTTCTATGCTTATGTTAGCAATAGTAAAATAATAATGTTAAATTAATTAATTTGGGAATTATATATTCTTGGATTGAATTAATTGTTTTTTGAATTTACATGGTGGAATCGGTTTTTGCCCTGAATCTAGGAAGGTTATCCAGATTTTATGGCCACCATAGTATTTTGTGTTGTCTACCCTGGAAGTCGTCACAAATTTCTTCGCATAGCCGGCCCCTATAACCACTATATCACAATCATTTTAAACCTTTTACACCATTTAAAGCACTAGGAAAGGGACAAGCATTCAGTTTGGTGAGGCCCAAGATTTGAAACTTGGAAATTGAATTAATTAATTAGGGGAAATTAATCAATTGGGAAATTATATATTTTTGGATTTTATTTTGGAAATATAAAAAGAAAATAACCTTTTTATTGGGTTTTATATTTTCTAAAGAAAAAGGCTTTTTAGAGGATAAGGTAGGTGAGATATTTATTTAGAAAAAGTAATCATATTATATTTAAATATCTTCTTTCATCGTCTTGAGGAGATGGGAAAATTATTTTGGTAGATAGATAAGGAGTCACCTTTATGACTCATAGGGGGGTTTCTTGAAGGGGAATCCATAAAAAAAGGATGAATATTTAGGGAGAGCAATCGTGGAGGTGGAAGGAGGGCAAAAAAAATCCACTTGAGAGGCGTTTAGAGCAAAGGCTTAGAAGGTTAGAGGAAGAAGGATTTTAACCCGTTAGGAGCTTCAGGTTGGGGATTACCTTAGCTCTGTTTTGGTTTACTATATTTCAAAACAATTGGCTATGAATTCCTTTGCTAAATTTTGAATCAATTTTGAATTAAATGTATTTATTGCATGTTAATAACTTCCTTAGTCTTGTTACAACAGAGTGAAGTTCTTGCTCATTGTTTTAAATCAATTTGAGGCTTAATATTGTTGTAGTCGACTTGTGTATTAGAAATAGAAAGAATACCTTATAGAACCTTTTGATTATTGATATTTGGATGAGGCACTCTTTTTCTATAGTTGGCCTATGATATCTTGCATTTGATTAGTTTGAATTTAAACCCTATTAGCTCCTATATTTTTCATGCCCTTGTTAACCAAGATTATAGTTGAGCACTAGCATTTGGTTTGATACATGTAACATTCATTGAAGATGTCTTGAATTTCCTCTAGGTGATGTCGTTTTTTTCAACTGCATTGCAAAGGTGAAACTCAATGGTTTACACCTCCTCAAAGTTTTTTTAACATTTTAAGGATGTAATTATTATATGGGGTAAGATTTGTAACCTCCATTTGACACCCACTTGAGTGGTCGATGTGCTCTGTACTGCACTTGATAAGCTCTAGAAAAAATCCTATAAGGGCCTTCCACAAGCATTATCCCACACGAGAGATGCTCGAGCATCATAAAGCCTTAAAGGGGCCTAGGCTCTCTTAGGATTTCAACCACCAAGGTGGTCAAGTTAAATCCACTTGGTGGCTATCCAGCACCGATTGGTGGTGTGTTACTTGGCATATGGACCCTTTATATTGGTTGAGGCTTGTTAACCCGATTGACTGTGGTTTAATTATGGCTTGTTAACCCGTTTGACTATGGTTTAACCCTAGCTTGTTGACTCTAGTTTATGTTAACTCAATTGACTATTGGATATTAATTAACCAACCTTTTTAGGTATGCTTAATCTTAGGGATATTTTTGGATATTGGGCATTTGATTTAATTGAAAGACTTTTTTATTATTGAATTAAAATAATGGCTTTAATTTTATTTAAATAAGGACTTTGATTTAAGGAGGGGCTTTTTTTTATTGGTTGAAAAGAAGAGTTTTGAAAGGATCCTTGAACCTTTTACAAAAAGAACTCAACAAGAAATAAAATTGTAGGAGACAAACCAGTAACAATAAAGACAAGGAGACGATCTCCATAGGACCATCTACAAATGAAACCTAAAATTTGAAAAAGGTTTCCTACCTGGATAGAGAGAACTAGCAAGAAAAAAAAATCAAAATAGACACAAAGAATGAGACTAGGGGCCCCCTATCCCCTACTATAATAATGCAAAAGATTCAAATTTGAAACCAATTTTCCACTCAAAAAACTAGATCAAGAATCTCGTCAAGAAAAAGCAACGCGAATAAGGGAATATTGCATAGGGATTTTTTGTAGGCTTGTAAGATGTATCAACAACACAAGGAGATCTCTACAAGCTACGAGATCTTGCTACAATGGATATGGAATGTGGATTCTAAGTCAAGAAGGTCCAAAGGAGATAGCACCATAGCACCCCAAAACTAGAAGTAGAATCTAGCACATAGATTATCTTCAAGAACCCAACAACTATAACAAGCAAGCACACACAAGTTCTCTCCTCCCAAGACCAAAAATAAATTACAAAAATGGCCCATCGAACACTCACCAATGATATATCAACTCCTAGCCTCACCAACAGTCATCCGAGAGGTAATCATAAAGAGCCTACTACCGTAGCTAAACAAGAACACACAAGGCCTTGGTCCCAAGGGCCAAAAGTAGCTACAAATAGAGGATCCACAAAAAAACCTCAAAAGTAGATTGAATATTTTGTAGACAGAGTTAAATACCCTAAACCCCCCATCAAGAGTCCAACCTATAAGTAACCGAGAGAGTCTCTTGTTTGTGGATGTTAAAAATAAGGTCCCCTAGCAAGACTAAGAAAATGTAGGAGAAAACCTTGGACCACTTACACATCAAGCGCTCAGGACATCAAACTCCATTCCAAAAACTTGGGTCAAAGGAATAGAGGAGGAATTCACCACTATGGACAATGATGAAGCATAAGGTCCCACCTAAAAGACTAGGAAAACTCGTAGGGGAAAGCTCCACAACACCTTCTCTCGAACTGAGCTAGCAGGAATCCAACCAACACCAAAGGACATCGAGGAAAGGATCTTTGAGACATTCCAACTAGGTAGTAACATTCACTTATGGATATAGGAAATCACTTTCTGAGAGGCTCCAAGAAGATCCCGTAAAGGTCTTAGAAATGCATGAGGTAGTAAGAAGATCCCAAGAAGGCCTTCCTAGCCGAAGAACCTCCTAAGGAGGTGTTTTTTAATTGAATTGAAAGAATAACCTTTTTGATTAAATGAATTGAAATAATGACTTTTAAATGAAATAAAGACCTTTTTATTTGAATTGAAAGAAAAATTATGATTTATAGGTGTTTGATTAAACGAAATAAAAACCTTTTTATTTAATTGAATTATGATTTATGGGTGTTTGATTAAATTAAAGAAAGACCTTTTGATTTAATTGAATTGTGATTTATGGGTGTTTGATTAAACTAAATAAATACCTTTTGATTTAATTGAATTGTGATTTATGGGTGTTTGATTAAATGGAAGAAAGACCTTTTGATTGAGTTGAAATAATGATTTTTTTATTGAAAGAATGACCTTTTGGATTAATTGAAAGTATGGGCTTTTGATTAATTGAAAGGATGAATTATGGGTATTTTGATTAATTGAAAGTATGGGCTTTTGATTAATTAAAAGAATGGATTATGGGTATTTAATTAATTGAAAGTATGGGCTTTTGATTAATTGAAAGAATGAATATTAGATTATTCTATGTGTTGTTGAATGATAAATGACTTTCATTCTTGAATGACTTATGCATGGTTACATTATGGAGAATGTATAGTTGCATTATGGCTTTCAAATTATAAATGCATATGTTGCATAATGATAGATCATCTAGCAAATGCATTAGTTGCATACTACATGATATCTATGAGTTGTCCTGATCCCTTAATACCATCAATTGAGAGATGGAGAAGCAAGTACCAGTGAAGACTTCTTTATTTAAGACATTGACCTTTGAGACATATTGTAGTAAAGCTCTCATTATGGAAAGCTTATTGTAAAGTAGTTTCTAGCATGAATATTCTCCTAGTTTGGATGATGATGTAATGCTCTACTCTTTATATTGTGGTAGTACTTTTACCCTACATGGAATATGTAATGGTTGGAGTTATGAATATGTTATTTTATAAATGGAAAATATATATTTTACTTTGTTATTGTTAAAATATCTATGATGCTTTAGTTTTGTAAATTATCATGTTTTGATAATGGGATTAAATAGGGATTACATCTTATTTATGTGACTTCTTATTTGATGAAGTTGTAGATGTTAATTATTGTTTAATTAATAAGACAAACTTAATTACATCCATGTTTAAGAAAGAGAGATAGTAAGGTATTATGGGCTCCCTTGCATAAGAAAACTTTTAGTAGCCTTTTTTCATAACTTCTCCTTATCAAACTAAACTTAGATAGTTGCACAAAGGCAACACTTAGATTTAGAGTCAATGAATCAGCTATCACCAAGAGTGATTGATGGATAAGTTAGCTCATCATGGATATGATACTAATAACTTATTTGCATTATAATAATTTATGGATAAATTAGCTCATCATGGAGATGAGATGGATAGCTTATTTGCATTACAATGATTGATGGATAAGTTAGCTCATCATGGAGATGAGATTGATAGCTTATTTGCATTACAATGATTGATGGATAAGTTAGCTCATCATGGATATGATATGGATAGCTTATTTGCATTACAATGATTGATGGTTAAGTTAGATCATCATGGATATGACATAGATAGCTTATTTATGTTTCAATAAATGATGGTTAAGTTAGCTCATCATGGAGATGAAACATATAGCTTATTTGCATTACGTTTAGTGCACCTACATAAACGGACTTATATATGGTGTAGATATGGGCATACCCATTTGATAGACTAAAAGGGATAAGTTAGCTCATCATGGGTATGAGAGAGATATATTATTTGCATTACGCTTAATGCACCTACATAGACAGACTGATGTATGGTGTAGGGATGGGTGTACCCTTTTGACGGATTAAAAGGGAATAAGTTGGATCATCGTGAAAATGAGACAAACAACTTAATCATAAGGAATTAAATTTAATAGATACCTTTATATAATGGCTTGTGTATGGTGGGAATATGTAGATCCCTATCTAGTTTTTAAAATTCTCTCTTGAGTTGGTTGGTTTTTCGGGTCATTACACCTTGGATTTTTAAATATGGTCAAAATCTTGATCCACTTCCTAGCATCAAAATAGAGAATATCATTATAGGGAACAACAAACTCAAATAAAAAAGGAACAATATTGATATCAGTGATGGTTTATATTATTCTAATGACTTGCTTAGAAGTGTGACAAATATAGATGATAATTACTATCAGTATTGGGATAAAAAGAGGTACCTCTTGAATATAGACAAAGAAAGAAAGATCCAGTGCCTGAACCTGCAAGAGTATAGAGTCAAAACAGAAATACCAAAACCAAATGAAGGATTGAAAGCACATGAAGGTAAAGGACCTTCTTACCAAATAATATAATACAAGGGGTGTTAGAAGTATTATATTATTTGGTACCTTGCAATAATATTGCAAGTACCATGTAAATAGTTTAGTTTAGAGTCATGTAAATATTTGAGTATATAGTAGGTGTCATGTAAGTGAAGAGTTATGTAAGTGTTTGTATTTTAATGTGTGTAGTCATTAGAGGTTTTATTCTTATGTGGATAAACAGAGTCAATAATATATTTCTCCCATAAGAAATATAAATAGTTATATCTCTCATGTGTTTTAGGAGATGAATATTTGGAGTAAGTAGAATGGTCAAGAGTTATGAATATGAAGAGTCCCATATCCGTGTTGTATATATTGAATACAAAACATTGTAATCAGTGGTATTGTGAGAACAAGCTTTGTAGTACATTGTACTTTCATTGCTTGTATTGAAATAAATAATAATATTATTCAACAATTTTGTTATTGTGTGAATATTTTATATATTGCTAGATCCTATGATAAATATAGTTGGATTTCAAGTTGAATTACTTGTAGAGGTTTACTTTACAATAGAATTAAAAGTATGGATTTCAAGTAGAAATACTCTTCTAGTGAATAAATTTCCATGGAAATCAATTGGTTTAAAGAAGATCCCCAAAAATCAAATATTTTTACATCTCTTGTCTAGTTGGGTAATATATCTATTTCAAATAATTTGCCTAAGAGGAACACTCATTGCCTCTTTGTATGTCACCTTTGTAATATTAATATGAAAAGAGTTGATAATATTTCCATACACTAACCTATGCAAGTCAAATGTGGAATATGTTCTTTTCAAAGTTTACTTTCTTTTAGATAACATTATGCTTCTTTAAAATTTGGATGAAAGAATTGTCAACTAAATTTAGCTCCTCTTTCAAACTTTATGGGATACAAGTCTAGAAATAATATGATACTATATTTTGTAATAAAACCAAATAATATTTTAAAGGAACTAGACTTCAATTGCAAAGGGGTTTTGGAACAATTAAAATTTCACTTTAAAATGTAGAAAATCTTGTTATCAAAAAAAGTAGTTTATTCAAGTTCAAAAGTTGTAAATTGCATATCATTGTCATGATGTTATGCCTACTTTTATTAATAATACGATTCAATATAATAAGTATAAGATATGTGACTTTTAGAAGAAAAAAACATGTTGAGATGATCAAATTAAATATCAATGATGCCTCAAAAAAATCTAGAAAGGCAACAAAATAAAGCCTAGAAACAAATCATGGTTGGATAAGCATCTTAATATAAAAAAATTTAGTGATCGTTATCCAATCATTCCAAATAAAGTCTTGACTGATTTATGTAATGATGTGATAATTAAGGCATTATTCATCCAACAAATTTTCCTTCAAAACTTCCCCTAGTAATATGTATGGTAATTATTTTTTTTGAATTTATGGCTAGCTTAGGCTTTAATTTAAATCCTCAATAATCTATGTCCCAATTATTGATGGTCTAGAATTTTAAATTGATCCCTCCCATGGAGCAAGTGCGAGATAGGAGTAAGCATGACACATGATTATAAATTAGAAAGCAAATTACAAGCAAGGGGTAAGTTTCACTTCTTCATGTTCTAGATCTTAGGGGAAACTAAAAACTAAAGGATTCATGTGAAGAAAATCTAGGTAACATGGCAAGAAAGTCATTTTTGAAAGTCCTTATTGAAATTAAGTGCAGCCTAGTTAAAATTAATGATGCCTTAGTTGGAAGTATGGATGCCCTAGTTAGCGATAAGAGGAAGAGTGAATCTATGGCAAACCCTACCCAGGTAGCAAATACTACACCTAAAGTGATTATCAAATATGAGATGATAGAGCATGATATAATTAATATTTAAAACTAGAGGGTTAATATGTAATTTTCATGGATAATGATAATGTTTTTTAGAGATTCAAAACTGGATCAATGGAAGTTGGGATTGAATTCAAATTACTCTATGAATTTTCTTTTGAAAGGATTTTTCCTTATTATCTTATTTAGTTTATAAATAAGGGATAAAATTATGGATGGTGGCCCTTGGTTTAGGGTAAAATATGCATTGTATTTAAGACCATAGGATAATTTTTCATAGAGATAGAAACTATCAAAAGGCTTCTAGTATAGATTAAGCTTTATGGAATTTTTTTATCAATTCATCAATTAGGGGGGTTTCAAGAATATTAGCAATACTCTAGGGGAATTCATCCATGAAGGAAAAACTACTAAGGATAGGAAGAATGCAAGTATGCATTGCCATGGATATTTTAAAAGCCTTTACCATAATATATTAGGATTATATTTGAATCAAGATAATGACATCAATAAATGGATTATGAAAGCATTGCATTCCCATGTCACAAATGTTATAAAACTAGACACAAGGCAAGATATTACAAAGTGAAAATGATGGATGAAGAGATGGAAAATTTTGGATATGAGGTAAACTTCAATATGAAATAAGGGGATCATATCATAGGAGAAGCTCTATCAAATCAAGTATTTCCATTCCTAAGAAAGTGGTAAGAAAAACCCTTCTACATGATCAAATATTAAAGGTCATTATAATTCACTTGAATCAACCATTAGAAGATAACTTGACACAATATATGAGGAAGTACAATGCATAATTTTAAATAAAATATGAGTAGAAGGTATGAAGGAAGATAGGGAGGAAAATTTTAAAGTGAATGAGGTGAAGGAGATCAAGATTAATCTAAGTAAATAATCTTCATTTTTCTCCAGTAGCATAAGTCTTCTCCTTGCAATAAAAATGGGAGTATCCATGGCAATTTAGGGTTTCCAAGGTAAAATAAAGAATAAAGGGTTTATGAGGTTATTCCTTGCATTTTTTATTCTTTAAGGTAACATAAATATTTAGAAGATAAGTCTCATTATGAACAATATGGAAAAATAGAAGAGATTGATGAAGATAAAGTGTTGATGGGAATGGAAAAATGAGAGGAAGGCCAACAAAGCATGAACAAAGAAAAAAAGAAACTCAAAGGGATATCTATTTAGAAAGTTAAATAAAAATATCATAGGTATGATGATGAAAATGATATCATGGAATATTAGCGGTATGAAGAAGACCCATAAAAATTTAGTTTTTAAGGAATTAATAGATTGCTATAGTCCTGAGCTTATGTTAATACAAGAAACAAAAATTAAGTAGTGGCGAATGTAATGAAACTTTTAAAAATATTTGCAATATGATTCATAATTGTGATCTATAGATTCTTGGGGTGACTTAGACATAGTTCTATCTTCTTTGGAAAACAATGACCATACTCTAGGATGGTCTAAATAAATGCAAGACTTTGCTTTATTTGTCAATTCAAATGGCCTTTGGGATGTTAGTCCTTCAAGTTTTCAATATATATGGGATTTTAGACACATTGTCCAAATTCATATAGCAGAAATATTGGATATATTCTTGTTATCCAACACATGGTTTCAAATAGAGTATAAAATATTTTTAGATATTTTAACCATTTTGCTTCTAGTCTATGTGGTTCCAAGACCATGATTTCTTCCAAATGGTTATTTTATGGTGGGATGAAGCAAATTTGAAGCAAAATGGATCAATATTCTTATGTGAAAGAAAAACAATTACTTTATGATTATCATAATGCATTGAAAAATGAGTCATTGATTTCAAAAATCTAGGGAGAAATGGCTCAAGGAATGGGATAGAAATTTTAAAAAAATTATGCCACAAAAAAAGCAATTTTTTCTCTTCGTCACATCAAAAATATTTCAACTCTAGATGGAAGAAATATTGAGGAATAAGAAGACATAAGTAAGGAAGTGTAGATATGCAAAAACCTAACACCTAAATATTTAATGAAATCAAATTAACAATGCAAATCATGTAACCATCAAATGACAAAGAAATATAGAAAATTATATCCTCATTAATATTGCAATATTATTTCATAAGGCGGTTACAAATATATCCCTCTTAGGTATTATACCAATTTGATACAATTTATAATAAAAATCAATGGTAGGTGTATTTTGCAGGATCTTTCCAATCTCAAAACTGATTATAGGAGGGTTTCTTTACGACCTCTACATGATGAGATGAAGATTGAAGGTTTTTTTTGTTGAAGAGATCCTGATAATATTTGAAACCTGCACACAATAACACTTACAAAACTTTAATATAAAATTAGGAACCTCTCATGATGAGGTCCATTTCCATGATAAGCAACTGAAATAAAGATGCTAAAAACAATAAACAAATGCATGAAAACTGAATAAAAATATGCTAGAACATAAATTAAATGTTTCTAAAGCTACTGTAACTAGAAAACATAGTAAAATTAGATTTCACCAAGAGGTCATCATTGGGTAAAACGGTTAGGCCTGCTAGCTGTCATAGGGTCCAATGGTTGCACCTGCAGGCCACTTCGGGGTAAAGCAATCATTGAACAGAATATTGTTCCTTTGTGATCGATGCAGAAGATTGTTTGGGTTGGTCTATTGAATTGATGGTTCAAGAGTCGCACACTTGAAGCATGATTGAATTGCATAAAATAGCACAAAACGAGGTTGTTTTATGGTAAAATATGATTGAATTTGATCTTCAAGATCCAAAGGACTCTATTGATGCAAATGCAAGCTTCATGGATAGATTTGTGTAGCACTCCATTGCTTATAAGAGTATGTTCTCTCTATTACACAAATCGACAACACTTCGTTGTATTATATTTCAAGATCACATATTTCATGAAGGCTTAGGCTCTTCTTATAAGATTTCCAAATGGCAATCTTGTCTTGCAAGAGAAACCAAGAACCAAGAATCGTTTAGGTTCTAGGAAGACTAGATGTCACCTCTGGAACCTTCTCACACTTAACCATTGAAGATCAACTACCATGTAACTGATTTGGCTTGGCTTGGGATCCGGAGTTTGTTATAGGTGCAGTCATCCTAGGGTGGAGCGATTGTGACTGCTGATCATCACAGGTTTCGGTGACTATTGGAGGTCGCTCCTAGGTATGATGGTCTAGTCTAAAAAGGATAGGTTGCTCCTATTTGAGTGGTAAGAACCACTGTTAAGCCTTTGGGAGGCACAAGGTGGGTAATATGGCCTAAAAGGGTGTCCATATAGGCAATCTTCTCAAAATGATATTTTTTAGGTGTCTATAGATGCTCCTTTTTGAGATGCATTGTGTGAAAGCACATTGCTGAGCAAAAATAGATGACCTAAATCCAAATTAAAGTTTTTATTATGATCATTGATTTAGTCAATGTTAAATACCCTACTCATGAAAGAGCATGCATCTCTGAATCATTGCTTCAAACAAAATTAAAGAGCATAATTTAAGTAAAACTTTTGATGATGCCCACTTGATTTTGGTACATTGTTCAGTCATGAAGAGGCAGAGACCTATGAAACCTTCATGCTTCAAGAATGCTAAGCATTTTTTTAATTAAAATTTTTGTTTGTTGTCTGCCCTAAGAAAGGGCATGATTGTCTTTGGCAATGATTCATGGACGAATGTAATTAGCATGATTGAGTTCTTGATCATTGATTTCAATTATGAATGTTATGATTATGACTACCCCCTCAAGCAATGCATCAATGAGGAGATAAAAAAAATGAAAGCGGTGAGTCGCTTGACCAAGATGGCTTAATTAAACTTGACCAAAGGTATAGGCTTATTTAGAGATTTTTGAAATTTGACCAAAGGAAACTAGGCGTCTTTGGAACTTTTTGAAATTTGACCAAAGGAAACTAGGCATCTTTGAAGCCTTTTGAAATTTGACCAAAGGAAAGTAGGTGTCTTTGGAACATTTTTAAATTTTACCAAAGCAAACTAGGCATCTTTGGATCCTTTTAGAACTTGACCAAAGGAAACTAGGCATATTTGGAGCTTTTTGAAATATGACCAAAGAAAACTAGGCATCTTTGGAGCCTTTTGAAATTGTGATAGCAAAGCAAAGAGTGCAACCTTTTTCAAACTGAGTAATTGATTTATTATGATGAGATACGAGGTAAAGGGTGCAACCTTTTGGAAACCTAGAAATTGATTGATGAATTGATTAAATGCAAGGCAAAGTGCAAAACCTTTTGAATCCTAGTAGCTAAAATGGTTGGATTGATTGAATGCAAGGCAAAGGGCGCAACCTTTTAGAACCTAGAAATAGATTTATGAATTGATTAAATATGAGGCAAAGGGCACAATATTTTGAAACCTAGCAATTGATTGTTTGATTGGTGATTGAATTGAATTAGACCTTTAATCAGGAAGGCATGCTACCTTAATTTGTCTTATTTTTATTTATTGTTTAATTATTGATTGGGGGAAGTATGACACTGATAATGCCCCAGTTGATGTGTGAAAATGTTTGTGTGATTTGTAATTTTAATATTTTGGATCATTAGATGTGATTAAATGTCCAAATTGATGATAATGATGCTAACAAAATGTGTGCATTTATTATCAGTTGGAGGTTGTCCTAGGGTATAGCGGTGGCAATTTGTAAATTATGGGGCCCTCCCGGGGTGGGACGATCACGTCGAAATACGACCGCTCCACCCCAGGATGATCCAAAAATATGGAAAATATAAAAGCAAATTTTGTAATTTTTAATGTCATTATGAAAGCTGGCAATGAGAGTAAGAGGAGTGATGAAGAATAGAGATTATTTGACCCAGAATGCTACCAAAAACTTGACACACTACCACAATGGATCAACCAAAAGCCTCGATGAGCAGAGGAGCTAGAGCTACAAAGGTAGAAATTTCATTTCCTCTCTTGTTAATTTCACAAGTTAAAAATAAACCTCATTAAGTAATGGGAAAAATTAACCTCACTAAACCATTGGAAATGAACCTCACAGTAGATTAGGAACATCTAGAGTAGGTTAGCTTAGGGGGTAGGTTTGTAGCAAGTGTGAACAGGGTTTATCTTTAAAAGGCTTAGAAAAATCCAGTTTTTCTAAGCAAGTGTGAATTCTCTTACCTTTTGTCGGCTAAACTTGTTTGATGGTCGGCATGATATTTTATTGTTTTTTATCCCTCGCCTTATTCTTCTCCTTATCCCTCCAATGTCCTTCCTCCTTCCCTGCCATCCATTTTCCCTTATCACTCCACTTCCTTCCTCTCCCCACGCCCGCTGCCACCTCCCTCTCCACTTCCTACTCCTTCGTTCTCTCTAATCCTCCCGATCTTCCTCCAACCTCCCTTCCCTACTCTTTCGCTTGTATTAAGCCTATATAAGGTTTAATTATTGTAAGGTTATTTAGCTGGTTAATTTTATTAATGAATATTATCGCTGGTTATTTTTCTATGTTAATTTTATCTCGGCCCACATTAATCTAAGTCCACATTAATCTAGGACTTACACTGGTATCAGAGCTCCAGGGGGCACGAAAGTCGAGGGCCGAGGTGAGGCATGAAAGCCGAGCATAGCAATCGGTCGACGACCAGGGCATGGATCTCGAGGAGCACATAGATTTTGAGGAGCGACTAGAACATGGATCTCAAGGAGCACATGGATCCCGAGGATCTCGACTAGACGTAGACAACGAGGCTAACGTGGCGATGACGAATCGACGATGAAGCTAGGCGATAGCCGACGTGGAAGCGCTGACATGGAACAGAGCTAGAAAAGTGTTGACTAGGCAACACGTGGATCGAGGCTAACATGAGTGCTGACGTGGCATAGACGAGCAGAGTGCTGACATGGCGAGTAGAGGCTGCTGGACGAGTAGGTTGACGTGGCAGAGGCAAGCAGAGTGTGCCACATGGCAGAGCTTAACTGGTCGAGGTTGGGCAAAAGGTTCGAGTGGTCGATTGCCCGAAGGCAATCGACTTTCATTGTGTTCGCAGGCTTTGATAAAGCCTGAACACACCCACCTCCCACTGCATGTGGGACTAAATTTTTTTTTTAAATTGTTTTAGCCACTCAATTTATATATATCATGTTTCCTTCTTCCTCCCATCCGGCTAGCTTGGTCTAGCGGTCAAGGCTCCCGCTTGCAGAGAAGAGACCCGGGGTCGAATCCCGTCGGGGTCAAAATACAAAGTTTTTTATTTTTTTTGTAATCGCCAAAAAAAAGGGTTTATAACAAATTTTGACATTGTTCTACCACAGCAACCACGTGGTGCAGCGGCTAAGACTTCGGGTAGACGGCGGAGGTCAGCGGTTCGAATCTCATCGAGGATTTAAAAAAAAAAAAGGTTTATTTTATAAAATTTTTATTATTTAGTTTTTTTAAGGTTTTAAAAATTAATTTAATAATTTCTATTTATATTTTTTTATTATGTTTTTTAAATATACATTTATTTAAAAATAATAATTAAAAATATATATAGGAAATTGTTAAAAAAAATTTAAAAGGCCTTTATTAAAACAAATTTTGAAAATTTTTTTATAAAAATAAAAGGGTGAAAAGATATTTTGAGGTAAAAAGTTTTTTTTGGCATCATAAAAATTAAGTTGTAACCCAGTTCATGCGGTGTGATTATGAGTAGATGATCCGGTCAGCCGGATGCTATAATGCATTACTCTCTCTATTGAGAAGAGAGACACCTGATTCCTTTGACGAGAAAGTCCAACGGTATGGACTTCATACAATATTTTGCCAATTAGAAAACCAAGTGATTGCTCATCTGAGGAAACCAGACTCTGGATACGAGGTGGATTCTGAAGATAATATCTTCGGGCAAAGGATAGTTGAATCCGAGATGGTTGAAATAGTACCTGAAGGACAATCAAGTGAAAGTTATACACCTACAGTGCCTGAAGTAGAAACAAGTGAGAGCTATACACCACGCTCTCCTGATTCAGAACCAGAAGAAGAAGAAGAAGAAGAAGAAGAGGAAGAAGAACCAGTGGAGGTGAAACCTGAAACTGAAGAACGAGATGTTCTCAACAGACGTTATGAGCCAGTAGCAACACAAGAAGTCATTATAATTAGTGACGATGAAGCAGACAACTTCACCTTTCCAGTTTTGGGTGATCCTCAAGAAGAAGAATGCCAAATCAGTGAGCATATTAAGAAAGCTAGATTTGATTTAAATCAGTGATCTATTTTGTACTTCTTTGTACTACTTGTTTGAAGTTGAAATAAAGTTTGCTTTCTGAAATGGCATCCAATACTAGTCTACCAATCCTTGAGTTCAATGGTGGTGATTACGAGTATTGGTCAATTAAAATGAAAACTCTTTTGATAGGCAAAGGTCTTTGGGATGTGATTGAAGAGGGATATACTGAACCTACTACTGTTGATTGGGCAGCTTTGAATGTTGCTGATAAAAGGGCTAAAAAGGAAGCTCAGAAGAATAATTCTTCCACCCTTTATCACATCCAAGCCGCCCTTGATAGAAGTATTTTCCCTAGAATAGCTTCTTTTATAACAGTTGAATCTGCTTGGAATGCTTTAAAAGAAAGTTATAGGGGTAGTGACCAAGTCAAACAAGTTAAACTACAAACCTTGAAACGAGAGTTTGAAACTCTTAAAATGCAAGAGAGTGAAAAGGTTGGTGATTACTGCATGCGTGTGAAAGCCGTAGTAGATAAGATGGTCACTTTAGGAGAAGATGTAAAGCCTGAAGTTATAGTGAAGAAAGTGTTAAGGACACTTCTTCCTAAGTGGAATTCAATTGCCATAATTATAGAAGAATCCAAAGACCTAACTTCTCTATCTTTTGAAGCCCTCATTGGCTCACTTCTCTCACATGAAGAGAGGTTACAACAAACTCCTTCCACAAGTTACGGAGGAGATGATAAAGCCTTTGCTTCTCATGAAGGCAGAGGTAGAGGCCATGGCAGAGGACAGTATAGAGGTAGAGGCAAAAATAATCAGAGAGGTGGAACTCCTAACAGAGGAGGAAATCAGAACAGAGGAGGATTCTCAAACAGAGGTGAACAACAGAATAGAGGAGGACAGCAAAATAGAGGGAAACAATCAGGCAGAGGCAAAGGAGGAGATAAATCAAAACAAACTTGCTACAATTGTGGCAAACTTGGCCATTATGCTCATGACTATTGGACAAAGCCTTCACAAGGAAGCAGTAGCAGCCAGAGCAGTCAGTTTGGAAATTTTGGAGAAGAGGAAGAGGCCACAAATCTCTTTCTCTCATATGGTCAGGCAGATCAGAACATGAATGATACATGGATCTTGGACACTGGGTGTTCAAACCATATGAGTGGCAAAGAAGAACTCTTTGCTACTCTAAACTCCTCATACAAATCCAACATCAAATTGGGAGATGATAAATCATTGGCAGTTGAAGGCATTGGAGCCATGGCAGTTCCAACTAAAGAAGGCGTCAAACAAGTAAGTGATATCTATTACACACCCCATCTCCAACACAATATTTTAAGTGTTGGTCAAATGTTAGAAAAGAACTACAAGTTGCTTTTTGATGAGGGTAAATGCACTATTTTTGATAAAAATAATAGTAATAGAATCATTACACAAGTGCCAATGTCAAAGAATAGATTGTTTCCTTTAAATTTTGGCCAGCCAGGGGGAGATAAGTTAGCAAATGTTGCTATTTCCAATCCAAGTGTCCTATGGCACTTGAGATATGGTCATTTGAATTCAGCTAGTTTGAAAATGCTAACTTCACAAGCGATGGTAACCGGACTTCCTAAAGTTCAGGATAGTAAGGAAGTCTGTGAAGGGTGTGCTCTGGGAAGCATGCCGGATCAAAATTTCCTCATGGACAAGCATGGCGGGCCAGCTATCCACTCCAGCTAGTGCATACAGACATCTGTGGTCCGATGCAGACCAAGAGTCTTGGTAACAACTCTTACTTCCTACTCTTCATTGATGATTTTACTAGAATGTGCTGGATATATTTTTTGAAACATAAGGATGAAGCATTTGAATGCTTTGTCGATTTCAAAACAAGAGTTGAAAGTGAGAGTAGATATTTTGTAAAATGTCTTAGATCAGATAGGGGAGGAGAATACTCCTCTAATGAGTTCTTGAATTTTTGTAAGCAACATGGCATTAAGAGGCAGTTCACAGCTGCCTACACTCCACAGCAGAATGGTGTCGCAGAGAGGAAGAATCACACCATTGTGGAGATGGCAAGGTCTATGCTTCAGACGAAGCATTTGACTAATTCATATTGGGCAGATGCAGCCAGGACCAGCGTGCATATCTTGAACAGAAGTCCTACTTCAAGTTTGGAAGGGCAAACACCTTACCAAGCTTGGTATGGTAAAAAGCCAAATGTTAAGTATTTCAAAGTGTTTGGCTCACTGGCATATTCTCACATTCCTGATGAGCTGAGAAAGAAGCTCGATCCAAAGAGTCAGGCATGCATCTTTGTAGGATACTATGAGAATACAAAAGCTTACAGACTCTACAATCCCAGGACTAGAAAGTTTGTGCTTTCCAGGGATGTGATTTTTGATGAAGGGGGAGAATGGGGTAAGCCCCAAATATTCAGTGATGATGAATCCAATGATGTAGTTTCTAAGCAGGTGCAACAGCAGACACCACAGAAAGGTAAGAAGTCTCCTCCCACAAACCCAAGTTCATCTTCTGATTCAACTTCTTCACCAAGTCCTTCTCCATAGAGATCAGTAAGTTCCTCACCAATGGACATCGATTCTCCATCCAGAGGTAAGAGAACTCTATAGAATCATCCATCATATCAGATGTTGGATAAAAATTTTTCAAAAAGATACACTAGGAGTCAAGCTAGTGAAATGAATTATGTTCTACAAAGATTAGAAAATATGCACTTGTATGGTGATGATGTCTCCCAAGAACCTAGGGGAGATCTAGTTAACTATGCTTTGTTAACTAGTTCACAACTTGAACCTTCTAGTTATGAGAAGGCTTGTACTCAAAATATTTGGCAAGATGCCATGAAAGAGGAGATCACCTCTATAAAAAACAATGACACTTGGGAGCTGGTGAAGCTTCCTAAAGGAAAGAAACGTGTTGGATGTAAGTGGGTCTTCAAGACCAAGTTTAATGCTGATGGTAGCATCGAGAGGCACAAGGCGAGATTAGTTGCAAAGGGATTCACTCAAAAATATGGAATTGATTATGAAGAGACTTTTGCTCCTGTAGCCAGACAGGAGACTATCAGAACAGTTCTTGCCTTAGCTGCACATAAGGGATGGAAAGTCCAACACATGGATGTAAAGAGTGCATTTCTCAATGGTTACTTGATAGAAGAAGTGTATGTTGAGCAACCACAAGGATTTGAAGAGAAAGACAAGGAACATCTTGTTTACAAACTGAAGAAGGCACTTTATGGCCTCAAGCAGGCACCGAGAGCTTGGTACTCACGCATTGATGGGTACTTTAAAGATTATGGGTTCATCAGAAGCAAAAATGAACCCACGCTCTACTACTTGAATCAAGGAAATGACATCCTCATAGTTTGTTTGTATGTGGATGATCTCATTTTTATGGGTAGTAATGAAAAAGTCAATATGGAGTTCAAGCACTCCATGATGCAAGAATTTGAGATGAAGGATCTTGGCTTAATGAAATACTTTCTTGGAATGGAAGTCCATCAGAAAGATTCAGGGATCTTCATCTGTCAACTTAAGTATGCTCGAGATATGATTAAGAAGTTTGCTATGGAGCAATGCAAATCAGTTGCAACTCCAATTGGACATGGGATCCAATTAAGCAAGGATGATGGAGCACCGAAAGTTGATGTGACCACTTTCAGAAGCATTGTTGGGAGTTTGATGTTTCTCGCCAACACCAGACCAGACATTCAATATGTTGTATCTCTTGTTTCTAGATTTATGTCTAATCCATCTGAGCTGCATTTGCAGGCAGCTAAAAGAATTTTGAGATATGTGAAGGGTACATTGGATTTTGGAATCCAGTACTACAGAAGTGATACTATCAAGCTTGAAGGCTTTAGTGATAGTGATTGGGGCAGCAATGTTGATGATAGAAAATCCACATCGGGTAACTATTTTAGTCTTGGTTCGGGACTAATAACTTGGAGTTCCAAGAAGCAGACAGTAGTAGCGCTATCTTCAATAGAAGTTGAGTATATAGCGGTCACTCATGCTAGTACTCAAGCTCTATGGCTACGAAAGGTATTAGAAGAGATTGGAGAGCAGCAAAGTGGTCCAACTAGAATATTCTATGACAACATTAGTGCCATTCAGTTGGCATACAATCCTGTCCACCATAGTAGATCAAAGCATTTTGATATGAAGTACCACTTCATCAGAGATATGGTGGAAACTGATACTGTTGAGCTTCACTATTGCCACACTTTGGAGAACGTCGCGGACATCTTCACCAAGGCGCTGGCCAAAGCTCAATTTGTAAAGCTGAGAGACTGTATAGTCAGTCCTCTCAACTTTAAGGGGGAGAATGTAGCAAGTGTGAACAGGGTTTATCTTTAAACGGCTTAGAAAAATCTTGTTTTTCTAAGCAAGTGTGAATTCTCTTACCTTTTGTCGGCTAAACTTGTTTGATGGTCGGCATGATTTTTATTATTTTTTATCCCTCGCCTTATTCTTCTCCTTATCCCTCCATTGTCCTTCCACCTTCCCTGCCGTCCATTTTCCCTTATCACTCCACTTCCTTCCTCTCCCCACGCCCGCTGCCACCTCCCTCTCCACTTCCTACTCCTTCGTTCTCTCTAATCCTCCCGATCTTCCTCCAACCTCCCTTCCCTACTCTTTCGCTTGTATTAAGCCTATATAAGGTTTAAATTATTGTAAGGTTATTTAGCTGGTTAATTTGATTAATGAATATTATCGCTGGTTATATTTTTGTGTTAATTTTATCTCGGCCCACTTTAATCTAAGTCCACCTTAGTCTAGGGCTTACAAGGTTTAATTTTTTAAGTATTTTTAGCATGGGGTCGAACCCCTTTTAGATGCCACTGCAGGGTCATCCTGGGGAGAAGCGGCTCCCCTTTGGTTGGGTAGGGGTCGTACTAGGGTAGGGTGATTGAATTTGAAACCCAATGATTAATTTTTTTACTGTTAAGGTGGTCATCCCAGGGTCTAGCAGTCGCGCTTAGCAACCGTTGAGGCCTAAAGCAGCTACCAAATTTTATTTATTTTTTTATAGTTTTTTTATTTTTATTACATTTTTTTATTTTTGTGCATTGTGTGTTGATTTGTGTGTGATTTTTGGGTGTTGGATGTTGATGGCCCGTTGTACTTATTGATTTGTGAAGAGAGCTTGATAATGATGACTAGGTGTGGTTTGGGGTGATTATCCTCATACAGGTGGTGTGCACCCTATAGTTATGTCAGATCAAGCATACATGATGGTCCTAGCTCATTGATAGGATAGTAGGACCAACACTTTTCATCTCTCGATTGGCAAGATGATAGTTACTCTTGAAGATGTCTATAGGATATTTAGGATCCCTATCGAGATATGTGATATCACCTCTACTCCCCTGCTATAGCATTTGAGAGTGTTGTAGTGGATTTTTGGGATATACGCTCATGTTGCACTGACCTTAATGGGCCATGGTAGCATCTTGATCTGATCATGGTACAACACCCAATGTATTCTCTCGATGCTAGGCAGTGGTGATGTACATCATCTCCAACATCCTACTACCAGATTCTTTAGGAGTGAGGTTCCCTTGGAACCTCCTAGACATGGTGCAAGATTTATTGGAGTGTGATCTTAGAGTGCCCGATCATCATGGCATGGGGGAGCACTCTACTAGCTCATCTATATGATGAGCTTTATGAGATACACAGCATAGGAGGCACACGGGATTGGGGTGTAGTCTGCTCATCCAAATTTGGAGATGGGAGCATATCCAGGTGGATCAATCGATAGGACTACTAGTACCATGAGCTAAGCTAGGGGACACGGATATTGGTTATGCAGCTCAGTGGCAACGAGATCGAGAGACTGAGCAGAGTCGACCAGAGGTAGGTCGACTGGCACACTATGCTGGATCTTTGGATAGACTACAATGGGATCAGGTAGTGTGGAGGCCCTACTTGGATTACCCTCATTGGATAGAGGTGGTAGAGTATCTAGGGTGGGTGAGATGAGGATGGTGGCTCATTGGGTGCCATGGCAGCGAGTGGGAGTACTTCCACTACTCTCGTGTTACATGGTAGTTTAGCATCTTCCTAGGATATCCTAGAGGAGCCTATCATCTATCACCGTTGAGGCGATGAGATGCAGCTAGAGTGGCCTCGAGTAGAGGCACTAATAGGAGGAGGATCCAATAGTGGTCGAGATTGGATTGGCTAACCCAGGCACAAGTGCAGAGTATGACACCTAGTGGATCACCCGACTATGGTAGGGAGGTGGTCTGATGGGTAGGCCTATGGAGGTGGTAGTGGAGGAGGGTGGAGATGAGGATGAGCAATGAGTGCATCATAGGATAGAGGGGGAGTGGGGCTAGGCTATAGAGGAGGTAGAGGAGCCACAGGATGAGGGTGAGGGTGATGAGGATGACCCTACGGATGAGATGGCCTAGTTGTGAGCATAGTTACAGACTACACAGGGGTGGTTGGCAGAGTGGGAGACGACTCTCACTATAGTCTAGAGTTAGTTGAGCAGTGGATAGTAGTAGTGGAGGGGATTCTCTAAGGAGAGATATCTCCTCAAGGCCTAGGTGGCCACAACCCAGATAGAGGTTGATAGGGTTACTACAGAGAGGGACACTCTACGAACATAGATAGCTACTAGGATTGTAGAGAGGGATGCTAGGATAGTAGAGTGAGATGCTCTACAAGTTTAGTTGGCTGCTTGTGACTGTAAGTCTGGCTACACCCTCCACTCCAGCTATTCAGGGGTCGATAGCATCAGGTGGAGATGTAAATATTAGTATACTATGGAGCCTCCTAGAGGAGTATGTGGCCCAACGTAGATCTGATGTAGCTTACATAGTGGATCTAGAGAGTCAAGTTAGGATACATGATGAGAGCCTACCTGAGAGATCTATAGTAGGGGGATCTCAGAGGAGCTAGAACAGTGAGTCTGGGTAGTCATCAGTGCGGCCTAGTCATAGGTCATCAACTCATCTAGAGAGGTCAGTGACTAGTGGTTCTAGGTAGCCTCGTAGGGATGAGGCCAAGAGTGGAGGTGACTCTAGGGGTGCAGGCCTCGCTTGATATATCTCTTATGTATTTATTATTTTTGGGTGTAAGGTCTGAGGACCTACATAGTTGTAGCCTACAGGCAATTTTTGTACCACTATGTACTTGAAATTTCCACACACACATATATATGATCTCCTTTTATGGCTCATCATGTGTTTATGTTATGCTTTGATTTTATGTTATGTATGCATTGATGGATGTAATGCTTATATGATGATGTATTGATTTATATATGCAATGTACTAGATGATGGATGTATGATTATATTTTGTAATCTAGATGTATGGATGCACTATTATGTATGTGTATATGGATGCAATATTTAATGTTAAATGCATGTTTTTAGATTTGTTTAATTGATTATGCATTTAATTTTTGTTACATGATATGCGGATGTAATGTGTATGTAATGCATTAATTTTATGTGGATGTTCTAATGCAAATTGTACATGTATGCTTTAATCATTTAAAACATAATGAATGAATCTAATTTGTGTTTAATAGACTAATGGCAGACACCACAGAATGTATAAAAATCATGAATTAAAATGTTAACCCTTATCATAAGAGTTATACATTTGTACATGCATATGTGAGATGAAATATGTGAAATGTAGGGGCTTTCCCTATAAGCTTTTGCAAACTAAAAGGTGTGCATAAAATAGTCAGTGGTCATCTAAATATCATTGTTGATATTCATCTAGTATCTATCCTATTTTATGAGGACCCCTTAATAAACAAAATCTCATAAGGAAAACTGTGATTGTTGATGAGATGATTTGTTGCTATGAGGGGATTTTTGAGGTTTTTCCATGAGACTCAAACACCCTAGTTGATTGATCAAAAGTTGTATACTGACTACACAAGACTCCTGAAAGATACAAGCCTATTAAGAAGACCCAGATATTCATTATCCCTGTGTGTGCAAAGTGAATATATTAGATGAGGCATTAAGACTACCTCATTGCCAGGTGGGTTTCATGCAACCCATTGTTGTAATGAGGATCACCCTATGGTCATCCTAATCCTGAGTTTGGACGTAGTTAGACTAGACTACTAGGCAATACAAACGCCAAAAGCTAGCTCAACCATAAGCTGACATTGGTCTATACAAAAGAAGGTCGCTAATGTGACAGACATATCACCATGCGTAAGGCTACTCCATTGCCAGGCAGGTTTCATTCAACCCATTGTTGTAATGGAGATTACCCCATGGCTTTTGAATACTAAAGATTCCAGGGATTCAAGCTCGTTACCCCCTTATTTTCTTTTGATTGCTTGGGATACTTGCTCATGCTTAGTGGTGAAAACCACTATTTTTTTTGAGCAAGGGATTTGCTTAGTGATGAAAATCATTATTTATTTTGCATTGTTTTGGGAATTTGCTCATTTTGTGGAAGAGCAAAGGGATTGTTTGGGTAGGGGGGAGCTTGTCCTTTTGTCAATTCTTAGCATTCTAGACCATGCGCATAATAATATGAGCAAGGAAAACCTTTCTCTTAAGGTGACAAGGACCACTTTGTAGTGTCATCTTTCCTTGTTCAGACTCGGATTGTTAATGTGTAAAATTGTGTTGGGATTTTGACATATGCAAGGTACTATCAAAACTAGACCTTACCTTCTAAAAGCCAAGATAGCTTTCTACAAAATCTGAAAATATAACTAGGGATGGTTGAATGACCAGAAAACCCTAGTATACACCCTATAGCAACTCATTAGTTGTGTTGAAAAACATAGTTACTCACAAGGAAAATATGAATGATAATGATATGTGGATTCATGATTGGCATACAAACATGGTGTCATTCGTAAGAATGTAAACACAACTTGTCCTAATGCAAGTGCAATGGATGAATATGCCTAATGCAATGCAACTAATCAGTGCATACAATGAAATGCATGATAACATAATGCAAATATTTTTTGTATTTTAATGTTTTGTATTATTTTTGTGTTTTTATGTTTTCTGATTTGTTTGGTATTTTTGATGATTTTTGTTGTTTTTGTGATTTTGATTGTTTTATGATTTTAGGGGGAAGGTGTGATACCTTATGCACCCCCAATGTGTGTGGTGATCGATGAAAGTGAGGAAGGTGTGATACCTTCAGAATCCCCAATTTGCTTCATCGATTGTGATGTGGATAGTGGGGAAGGTGTGACACCTTGAAGACCCCTAATGTGCATTTTATCTGATGCAATGTGATTGGCTTAGCTAGGAGTGATAGAAATTGACCCCCTATTGTGGCACAAAATTTTATGAAATGTCCATGACCTGATGATGTGAAATGAGTGATCCATCTATGTGGAGCTCATTTTGTTCTATCATCTCTTCGACCAGATTCTTGAATGAGTAGCAATTATGGATGTCATACCCATTCATATGATGATAGGTACAATAGAAGATTTCATTGTGTGACCCAGGTTTAGGTTTTCTCAATTTTATTTTTGGTAATGTGATTGCATGTGCCTCGTATATTTTTTGAAATAGGGCCGAAGTAGTCATTAAAAATTTGACATACTGGTGAGGTATCTTGTTAGGCTTATGAGGTTGCAATTGACCTTGGGGTCATAGATGGGATGATGTGGCCTAAATTATGGTAGGCTGAGGTGAAATGGGTGAACCATCTATGGGTGAAGCCTCCTTATCAATAAGGTCTTGGACTACATTTTTAAAAGCATAACAATTGTTAATGTCATGACCCTCTATTCGATGATAAAGGTAGAAGTGATCTTCCCTATAACCCTTAGGCTTAGTCCTATTTGGGTCTAATGGGTGTATGTCAGGTAAGATGATTGCCTTAGCTTCTTATAACTTTTGAAAAATGGTTGACATGGGCTCAGATAATGGAGTCCAGGTATGAGATTGGCATTTTAAGTGAGGTGGACTCGATAAACCAGTTTGATGAGGTGGTTGGGTTGTATGTATCTTAGTCACCTACTTAGGTTGCTCTACTTATTTTTCTGGCATAGGTAATGATTCATCAACTATGCCTACTTGTTGATCCTCAGTAGTGAGAGGATTGTCTATTTGAAGTTGATTCTTATCAATCATGTCTTGTACTACATTCTTGAAAGCATAGCATGCTTGTATATCATGACCATTTTATCTATGATATAAACAATATAAATCCTCTTTATATCCCTTAGATTTTGGGTGGTTTGGATCTACTGTAGGTATTTCAGGTAAAGTAATAGTCTTTACCTCACATAATCGAGTGAAAATCGATGCCAAAGATTCAGACAATGGCATGTAAATGTGAGGTGGACGGTGTTGTTGCTTTTGCACCTAATTTTGTAGGGATCCATTGCATTTGTGACTGAGGTAGTTTAGCCATGGGTATGATTTATTTTTGGAGTTCCATGGTCATGGGATGACACATAATTTATTGCAAAGCATCATTTTGATGGTCCATTTGTGTCTAAAATTTGGCTAAATGATCTATAAAGTGTTGTAAGACTAATGGAGATGATGATTGCATAGTGTTTGAAGAACTTGGTATGCAATTGATGGATGATGGAGGTGAATTAGGTGTAGGTTCTAGAAAACCCTCAAGTAGGTGGGAATCATATGTATCCATTATCTAAGAAGATATGGGTGCTTCTTGATGATCATTTTTAGTTATTGTGTCCACATGCTCTTTATTTTGACTTAATTCTTGCTCTTGTTCCACTTTGGAATGCTTAGCTATCATAGCTTTATCACCCCCATTTTGGCTTAAAGGATATACCTATTTTTTTTCTTGTGAAGATATTGTGTGAAATGAACTAGGTGTGACTAGTTTCGGTGGTGGTAGCACTTTTGATGTAGAAGCAATGTTTAATGGAGCTACCAATTGTGTTGATTGATTTAGAGAAACTTGGTTCTCTATCATAACATTGACCATTCCCACAAACTCATGGGAAGATGTATTGGCATTTGGACAAGTCATGGATGTCTCATCAACTTGTCTAGGGTGATCTGCTTGTCCCCCATGTTTAGGTGAAGAATCAAGGATGGAATCAATGGGTGGTGACTTGACAAGAGGTCGACCTAAATCCTTGATTGACTCGATGATAGGCATAAATATAATATTTTCTACTATGTACTCTCTAAGTTCAGTATTGGTCGAGTGAACTGTGACCTACGATGTGGTGGATGAAGATGGTATGATATGATCTGATTCATCCGTAACAACCATGGGTTCTTCCTTGTTGGTAGGAGTGGGGAGGTCCTCTACTGACATGTTTGAGATAGTTATGGGAATCTCTATGGTTGGCTTTGTCGACTTATCCTTGCTTGGAGAAATCAAGGATGAAGGAGGAGTAGTAGGAGAAACCAATGGTAATGGTGGTGGTGGAGGTAGTTCCATGATGAACCATGGGGTTGAATCTAGACTCTAGATAAAATCATTGGGTTTAGTGTCTAGGTGCATGGGTGACATAGTAGGTTCCTATGGATGATCCACCTATTTGTAATACTTGAAGGGGTCTAGGTTGGCATGAACCACATGGACCTTACCTTCATGAATGTATTTAATACGTTGATGAACTATGGATGGAATACACTCCATGGCTCTCATCCAAGGCCTTCCAAGCAGTATGTTGTACTATCTTGAACCCTCTAAGATGTAGCATAATGTAGGCATAGTCTTCTATCCAACCTAAATGGGGAGGACTATCATGCCAACCATGGGAGATACAACATCGTTAAATGCTTGCAAGGTGAACGTGGATGCTGCAATGTGTGAAGGTAGGATGTTGAGATGCTTCAATGTGGTTGTGGTAATAATATTTATCATGGAGCCCATGTCAATCAATACCCATTTATAAGGGATCCTATTGATGCATGCGATGATGTGCAAAGGAGGGTCAGGTATATTTGCGAGTACGGGTTTGATCTCGTGATCCTAAAAAGTGATAACAAGATCTTTGTACATTTGTATATATCCCATAAATTTAGTGAAAGCATCAAGATCATTTGGTTGTAACTCGATCGAACTCAAAATCTTCATGAGAGTTTCTCGATACTTGGGGGACTATTGTATTAACTCACTCATGGTCATATTGGTTGATGGTGTATGCGAACTTTGCATAGGCCTACTTTTGATTGTGACCATCGATTGAGGTGGTGGGCTTTGGATGGAAGTTTAGGGTGGTAAAGGCCATGATATAGAGGGAATGTGGATTTCCCTACTAGACCTCTCGATAGACCAACTATGACTGGTAGTGGTTTGGGATCGACATTGACTAACAAAATCATCCACTTGATCATGTGAATAACCCATTGATGTTCTCCTAGTAGAGGTATACTGGTGGTCTGATCCTCTATGTGAGGAATTAGCTTTGTGATGACTATCAAGGCATCGTGTGGGAATGAGGAGATCCTCAGGACTATAGCAGAGGTATTTAGGGCCTCTTCATAAGTTTTTCACTTCATCGACTCATGGTTGAGCTCGGCTATGTATATTTATCATGTTGTCTTGATTAAGCAAACAATAAAGGAAATAGATAAAGTATACAAAATTATTATCTCATTTAAATATTTCTTTGTGATTCCTAAATTGTTTTGTGTGTTTTGATTTATTGATAGTATTGCTTGCTTATTCATGTTTTTTATTTTGTTGATGAAATTCTCAATTAAATGGATTTCACCTATATCCTCTCACACACAGGCCTGGTGATGAAGTCCAAGTCATGAAACCCATCGAGATTTGGTGATGAAGTCCAAATCTAGTGAGGGAGTCCAGGTCCTACCAATCCTCACCTAGTTCACCTTGATCAATGATATACCTCTCCAAAAAGAGATACATGCTATATTCCTTGGCTATGATGGTTCTTGGACTAGCCTTGGCCAAAATAGGGTGTGAAGTACTCACAAACAAGCCAACAAGGTGGTGATGAAGGCCACCATCATTAGTCTTGATCAATAGTTGGGTGTGAATTCCAACTTGTTGATGTTTAATATGATACGTGGTGTGTGTGAGTTCATTTTATTTTATGCAAAAAGAAAAATGCAACATAGAGCAATCAATGATTTTTTGCTAATGCATAAAATAACATTTTAAATTTTCAAATTCCTAAATAAGAACATTTTAATTTTATAAAATTTAAAATTGTAAACCCTAGAATGATATCAGCCTTTGCACAAGCAGCAAGCATGCAATCCATAAAATAAAAAAATAGAGGCCATCTCTATGTAATATGGTCTACAGTAGAGGCCATCTGACATAGAAGCAATCAAAAATAGGGGCGGCTTGACCCAGTAGTGGCCAACAATAGAGGCCATTGGACCCAGGAGCGATCACAAGTAGAATACTTCAAATTTAAAAATTCTTCTAAATTTCTCAATTAAAACCTGAAATTCTATATTTTTCTATGAAAAGTAGTAAAATTAAGTGCAGAAAAACTCACAGGTGAAGCCTACATTCGATGAAGTTGTTGCCTCTTTGATTTTATGATTCTACTATGAGGCCATCACAAGGTAGAGCGATAGGCTCTGTTGGCCGTCACAAGGTAGGATGATGACTCCTACGAGCCATTTCAAACCTAGAGTGATGGTACCTACAATTCAATAAAAATAAGAAAATAGGTAATTAGTGATAAATTGTGAAAATTTAGCCAAGGTATAATCATGATCGCCACTGTAGATATGCAAAAACCTAACACCTAAAGAATTATATGAAATCAAATTGACAATATATCATGTAACCATCAAAAGACAAAACAAGAAATATAGAAAATGGTGTCCTTCTCATTAATATTGAAATATTCCTTCATAAGGTGGTTACAAAGATATCCCTCTTAGGGATAGATACCAATTTGATACAATTTACAATAAAGAATCAAAGGTAGGTGTATTTCATAGGATCTTTGCACTCTCAAAACTGATTATAGGAGGGTTTCTTTGTGACCTCCACATGATGAGATAAATATTGAAGAATATTTATGTTGAAGAGCTCCTGCTAAGATCTAAAACCTGCACACAAGAACACTTACAAGACATTAATAGCAAATGAGGAACCTCTCATGATGAGGTCCATTTCCATGATAAGAAATTGAAATAAAGATGTTGAAAATGATAAACAAATGCATGAAAACTAAGTAAAACTATGTTAGAACATAAATTAAATGCTGCTAAAGCTACTATAACTAGAAAACACAGAAAAGTAGATTTCATCAAGAGGTCATCATGGGGTAAAGTGATCAAGCTTGCTAGTCATCATAGAGTGTAGAGCGACTGCACCTATGGGCCGCTTTAGGGTGAAGCGGCCGTTGAATAGAAGATTGTTTCTTCATGATCGATGTGGGAAATTGCATGGGTTGGTCTACCAAATTGATGTTCAAGGGTCGTGCTCTTTGAAGCACAATTAAATCATGGAAATTGGCTCAAAATCAGGATGATTTATGGTGAAAGATGGTTGAATTTGGTCTTCAAACTCCAAGGGACTCCATTGATGCAATTGCAAGCTCCATGGCTAGATTTGGGCAGCACTTCATTGCTTATGAGAGTATGTTCTCTCTATTACACAAATTCACATATTTCATGAAGGCTTAGGTTCTTATTATAAGATTTCAAAATGGCAATCTTGTCTTGCAAGAGAAGCCAAAAACTAAAAATCAGTTAGGCTCTAGAAGACCAAACGTTGCCTCTAAAACCTTCTCGTGCTTAATCATTGAAGCTCAATTACCTTGTAACTGATTTGGCTCAACTCATGAGCCTAAGTTTTTTACAAGTGCAACCATCCTAGGGTGGAGCGACCGTGACTGCTAGCCATCACAAGGTCCAGTGATCGCTGGAGGCCGCTCTTGGGTATGACGGTCTAGGCTGCAAAGGATAGGTTGCCCTTTTTTGAGTGGTAAGAACCACTTTTAAGCCTTGGGGAAGCCCAAGGTGGGTCATATGGCCTGAAAAGGTGTCCATATAGGTAGTCTTCTCAAAATGATGTGTTTTAGGTGTCTGCAAGAAGCAATTAATTGTTTCAAAAATATTTTATCTAGCCAAGATAAGGAGGCACAAAATAAGATTTCGTAAAATATTTCGTCAATTATCACATAGGGACAAAATGAAAGCTACATAAATTAGTTTTCTCTTTCCATCCTAACAAGGCACTCGACATGGAGTGCAATTTACTTTCAAAAAACTTGGGATTTATTAAAGAGTGATATGTTGGTTGTGATTGAAGAGGCGCAAAAAAGGAAGGCACCAATAAGTGATATGGATTCCATTTTTATTAAATTATTTTCCAAGAAAGATGACAAAATATTTTGATAATTTTCATCAAATAGTCCTTTGTAATATGATTTATAAAATCATTTTAAAAATTATGGCAAACAAGTTGAAAGGTAAGGTATATTTTCTTATCTCATAGGGATAAGGTGGTTTTGTTCATGATGGTTTAGTCATTGCTCAAGAGGCCATACATTCCTACGTTTCATGAAAAAAATAGGTATGCTTATAAAATTAAGTATGAACAAAACATATGATAGGGTTTTCTTGAGTTTTCTACATGATATTCTCAAAAGCTTGGTTTAAATTATAGTTGATGTGAATGGATCAAATGTTGTTATAGCTCTACAAAATATTATATTTTGATCAATGGTTTTCCTATTGGTTACTTTAAGTTATCTTGTAGACTCTACTAAGGTGATCTATTATCTCCTTATCTATTCATTATTCTTGCGGATACATTAGGGAGAGCTTTCTCAAATGCAAAAATAGAAGAAAAAATAAAAGGTATTTAGGTTACAAAATATGGTCCCTTCAAATCTCATAGTGAGGCCACAAATTTTAAATCAATATTGTCATGCTATGAGAAGGTTATCAAACAGAATATTTTTTTATTAGGGTAAAATTGAAATTTTGAAATGGCTCGAACCCTTTTACAACACAAATTTATCCCGTCAACTGCAGTAGCTAAAAATCCCCTTTACATAAGACAAATAGTATCCATATTTAACTCCAATTAGCTATAGTCCTCCCTCGTGAACTTTTCTAAGTCCTAATGGACCACCCTTGGGGGGATCCATCTCCTATACTCTTCTTTAATGGCACCAAATTTTGCCATCCAGTCTACTTGTTTGTTACCTTCTCTAAAGACATGAACAAAGTCAAATTCTTCAAAATGTTGTACAATCTCTCTAATATCTTGCACAATGTAATAAAATTTTCAATTAGCTTCTTCCTCCTTTTTTAAAATATTGATAATATTCAAGGAGTCCCCTTCAAAGATAATTTTTTTAGCATCTAAATCCTTAGCTAGATCTGCACCTAGATGTAAGGCATCAACTTCAACTTTATGACTAGTAGTAATTCCCAAAAACTTGCAGGCTATCTCCACCAATATTCCCTGATTGTCCCTCAAAATTGCTCATGATCTGCTCTTACCTGGGTTATCTTTGAAATCCCCCAAATTTAACTTCAATCATTCATCTCAGGGTGGTTGCCATTTTACATAAGTTCTAACCTAAGCATATACCTCTCCACCACTAATGGGTTTCAAATTCCATGCCTTAGCTATCATAGTCTCTTCAATATTCTCTGGTTTGATATGGTACTTGATAGATGTAACATTCTCCTCTAAAAAATGGGTGATACTTCCAAAACTTCCCATTATCGACCTTTTTTCCCCTTTAAAAATTTCTTTGTTCCTCTCTAACCATACTCCCCACACAAAATGAAACAGAATTAGGTTTCAAATTACATTAATAAAAGGACTGAAAAAAGGGGTTCTTCCATTGTTGTAACCACAAAACCATATTATAAGGCATCACCCAAGAGATGCTCATCATGTTTATGAGGAGTTGGAAACAATGATTTTTTAAAAATAAAACATGTGTGGCTTCTATTGGGGGTCACTCCCATTACAAAATAAAATACATTAGATTGCTCTCATTACATTTCTAACAAGTTAATTAAAACATATCCAACTTTACCTTTCTATCAAAGATATTCTTCATTTGCCTTTCTATCAAATATATTCTCCATCTTCCTCAAACTGCTAAGTTTCCACAATTAACTCTTTTTATTTTAGATGCCTTCTGAAATTTAAATTCTATCAAAATGAAATTCAACACTGCAAATGGCAAAATATCTATTTCCCAACTTCTATATCTATAAATATATTGTCTATAAATACCTTTTTTAGGGTTCTTATTCATTCCCCTAATATTCCAAGATATTATTTTCATTGTTATTTTTTGTTTTTATTTGTAGGTTTAGCCCCACTTCTTGTTAAAACTTGTGATATTTGCTTTTGTTTTCCCATATCAATATTCCTTTGGGTTTCTTTTTCTCTTTGTTTTTTCTTCTTGGATCTTCCTCTCTTTTTTCATTCCTAGCAATACTTTCATCTTCATCAATCTCTTCAATCTTCTCACATTGCTCATAGTAAGACTTATCATATTTAGGTTTACCTTGTTTTGAAGGATTTGAAGTGCAAGGAATAATCTTAAAAGCACACTCTTCTTTATGTTGCCCTAAAAACCCTAGAGTTCAAGGATGCTCTTCTGTAGTAATTATCTTCTTATTCTTCCCTAAAACTCCTAAAATATTATGGGTTTCCCCCATCCTCAATTCTTTATTATGTTGCTCTTGAAACCTTAAAGTACAAGGGATAACATCTCCACCACTTTCACTTTTATTACCTAGAGAGGATTCTATACTACTTGAGGAAAAGAAGATGGTTTACATGGAATAAAATTGACCTCTTTTGTCATATTTGTTTTAGGATTTATCTCCAGATCTTCTTTTACACCTTTAATTCCTTTTGAGCTTGTCAAATGATATTGTAGATAAGCTTTCTTTGCCTCATCTTTTGGAGTGGAATATCCTTGATCTGATCTAGCTTCTATTACTATATGATTTTCTTGCTTCATCTTAAGGTTTATCTCATGGCTAGAAGTTTTTGTCTTTTTCCTCATAGTTTTCACTTTGCAAACTCTTGCCATGTGTCCAATATCATAACAATTGTGGCAACGAAATTTGATATTTTCATAATCTACTTGTTGATCTCATTCTCTTGATTCAGATTTAATCTTAATGGATTATGGCAAAGGTTTTGAAATATCCATAGCAACATATATTTGAGTATATATAGCATGCTTTTGCTCCTTAGTAGTTAGTCCTTCCTCAATGAATTTCCCTAAGGTATTTCCAATATTCTTCAAAACATCTTTATTTATAAGCTGATATGGAAGTCTAAAAAGCCTAATCCACACTAGAACCTTCTTAATAGTTTGTCTCAACAAAAAAAATTCATTCCATGGTCTCAAATAAAGTGCATCTCTTCCCCTAAACCATGGGCCACCAACCATTATTTTATCCTTAATTTCTAAACTAGAAAAGATGAGGAGGGAAAAAACTTTAGGAAGAAAAGTCACATAGTAATTTGAATTCAATCCCCACTTCCACTTGATCCAATTTTGAATCTTCAAAAACCTTGGCCATGATCTATGGAACTTACATATTAAACCTCTACTTTTAAGAACAATTATATCATGCTCAATCATCTCATCCTTGATACTTACTTTTGATGTAATATTTGCTACCTGGATTGAACTTGCGATGTATTCACTCTTTTGCTTATCTCCAACTTGGGCCTCCATACTTCCAACTAAGGCATATTTATTTCTAGCTAGGGCATCTTGACTTCCCATTAGGGATTTAAAATATGACTTTCCTTCCATACTAGCTAATAAGGCTTGCTCTTGGCTTGCACTCTATCTTGGTTCGCACTCCCTCTCAGCTCACACTAGCTCCCAGCTTGCACTCTCTCCTACCTCACACTTGCACTCCCTTCTAGCTCACAACTGCCCTAGTTTCTTCTTTTTCTCAATGTTCTTTTGCTTTAAAAAATTTCTAAAAATAATATTCCATGCATTCATAGTGAATCATTGATGCACTCCGGATGAACCCACCGCTCTTTCACCATGACTGAATCCCAACTCACACTCCCTCTCAGCTCACACTCGCTCTTGGATTACACTTTATTTTACCTCACACTCACTCCTGGCTTGCACTCCCTCCTAGCTCACAATTACCCCTATCTCTTCTTTTTCTCAATGTTCCTTTACTTCAGTAGTTTTTTGTATTTTCTTCAACTATATCCTTTAAATTATCCTAAGATCTAGAACAAGAAGCGGCACTTGTTCCTTGATTGTACTTTTATTTCTACTTCCTACTTCCTATCACACTTCCTCCTCACTCTTAGCTCACGCTTAGACTACACTCACTCTCATCTCACACTCGCTTCTAGTTGCACTCACTCCTAACACGTGCTCGTGCTCACTTTCGACTACACTCACTCTTGGCATGTTTGGTTCCGGTTGCATTCACTCCTAGTGCGCTCACTTTTGACTACAAATTTATAACAAATTATTATGGATATTTAGGGATTAAAATTGATAAAATTTCATCACCCTACTTTGGGTATTGCCTTGTCTTATAAAGGAACTAAAAACGATCTTTGGGTCTCTTGTTTGGATAGAATGAAAGCTTTGTTGGTAGGTTGGAAAGGTAAGTTCTTAATCATGGCAGGAAGTAACTCATAAAGATTATAGTGAATCCATCCCTATTTATATTATGTCTAACTTGAACAAATCACAGATGAACTTAAAAATATGATTCAAGAGTTTTATTTATCATTTTTTACCAAAAGGATGAGTTGGGTGTAGAATCTACCAAAATATGGTGGATGCTTAGTCAAATTGTGATATGAATATTTAGAGCAATAGAAATTTCCAACTCTCAAATATTTTCTTAGAAGAATGTTTGGTCGCTAGAGGCTCTCTCTAAGGCCTCAATATTCCTTTGGTTTGTTATTCAAAGTAAGATTCTTATTTGAGAGAATCTACAAAGAAAATATATCATGGATCTTTCATGTGTGCCTTGTGTGAGAAGGATTTAGAAACATCATACCATTTACTCTTTCATTGTCCCATTGCTCGCACCATTTTTGAAAAATATAAAAATATATTAGGTAGCTTTATCAACTTTGAAAGAGGATGAAATGTTGGATTAATTATTTCAAACCAAAAGCATTATGTATTTTGTGGATGATTGGTTTCACCACTTTTTTGGAACTTATGGCTTGAAAGGAATAATGGAATTTCTAAAAATAAATCTCAAAATCATGCCCAATTTTGGAACCGTATTATTGTCTCTCTTGATGAATGTTTACAAATATGGTGCCCATCACAAGAAGTTTGAAGTGTGGAAAAAAGAGTGGTAGTAACTTGATTACAAAATTTTAACATACATGGAAGAGTCATTTGCGAAAATGACATTAAAATAAAGGATTTGTTTTGATCTAGGGCAATGTCCAAAATTTAGGTTTATCAATATTATTTTTAATGGTGCTTCCAAAGAAAATCCGAGAAAAGTCATTGGAGGTGGATTCACAAATTACTATTAATGATATCAACAAAAAATAGATGTGGTAATTAGATAAAAAAATATTATTGTTAATGTTCATTATCTACTATTGGAGGTAATCTCTTGGAAATGTGAGCATATTTATGGAGAAGGAATCAGGTAGTAGATAATTTAGCCAATCATGGTGTTGATATTCATCTCGGTGAAATTAAAATTTTAGAAGGCAACTAGCTAAGTAAGATTTTATCTCTTGATGAAAATGATATCAAGGAGTTGATTGTGGAAACATAGAACTTTGAGAAAGATAAAGAATATATTCAATAGAAAAGGAAATAAAAATATGGTAGTAAAAAAAGCATGTTGGAAATAGTTTAATTGACCTAAAAGCAAATGTAATGTTTTTATGGGAGTGGTCCCCAATAGAAGCCTCATATAACTTATTAAAAAATATGGAGGGTCTAGAGAAAAATTGATTGCTAAAAATGATAGTGTTTACACTACCAATAATGAGAGATGGATGGCAATTTGTATTCACTAAGGCTTGATTGGATGATTAGTTATCTTTCCATGGATAATTAAATCATGTGGATGTGCATTGTGAAAGATAGATGGGTATGATGGCTAGGCAACATCACTTCCATCAATCATTACCTTTCATATGTTTTTTTCTATCTATTACTATGATGATGGGCCAAAAAATAGATTCTATAAATGAAACAATGCTTACAATGGCTAAGAAATATTGGCATGCTTGTGCCACATCCTACTTATAAGTGGGAGAATTCATTTCGTTATGGATCAATGTGGAAGATCAATGGTAAAATAAAGAGATTTTTTTGTTAAAGATATAATCTCCTTCATTGTATTAGTTCTTAGTTCAATATTAGTAAATCTCCTATGAGGGTCTATAATTATATGGCTTATGGATCTCAATATAGTATAAGAATATTTTTTACAAGTTATGACAAGAAATTCAACCTTATTTCTAGAAGGATGACAAAATAAATTATCCAGAGTCTTGGAATGGTTCATTATATTGGAGATAATTAGGAGATACAATCTACATCCAATGTTCAAGCTATTCCTCACCTAACATGATTTTCAATATTACTTATAGGTGCTATGAAAGGTTCTTTTGTTGTTGGGTGTCTATGGTGTTTCTTTATGATGTGTAGTCAAGCATTTCGGTTTCTTTAGATCTTGGTAACAAAAGTTGGTCACAAATAGAAAACATTGTTGTATCTTTTAAATTTTGTTATAAACATATCATAAATAGTACTGTGTTTGTATTTTTATTAATGTTTATTAGGTGATTAAGAATATTTTTAGTATGTCCCAAATAAATATGCCCCTTCTTGATCAAATATAAGTTTGGTCCTAGTAGATCACCCTCTTTGTCCCTGCTCAATTAAATATATAAAAGGTCTTTAAGTTCCTTCTTAAGTGGTTTCAAATGCGATCAATGGAATTATAAAATGAATATGCAAATATCTCCTTAATTTAAAATAATTGTTTTGGATAAGTGCATTTTATTAGTTTTAGTTTATATGTATAATCACTCAAACCAGTTATTAGGTGATAGTCAAAACTCAAAAAAAATAAACTTCACCAAGATCCAAATAGTTATTTCATATTAAAGAGATTGATAAATTTATTTTATGATCTCTAAAAATAACTACGCTGACTACACTTGAAACCCCTAAAGAATGAACTTCTATATATTTAACTAACCTCAAAAAAATAAACTTCACCAAAGATTATATTCAAGATCTTAAAATTTATTGACATACTGATAGATGCACAACTTTTGATTTATTAACAAATATGTTTTTCTAACCATGGTAATTTCAAATTCATTAGTAAATACTCAATTTATCTAAAAGATGAAGAAACTTTGTAAAACCCATTCAATAAAGTAGAAGGTAAGTTACAAAAAAATATTTAAATGTATGTCTCCATTAATTTATTAACTATTATATTATACTAATCCATATTATATTGAGACATATATTAACATATTTTATAACACTAAAATTAGCATTTTATTTAATAGGTTATATGGATTGAAACAGGCACCAGTGTATTACACCATGATTGTATCACAAATCGCTTAGTGGTACAACAATATATGCATATATAAACTAGGGTTTTTACATTGAAATTCTGCGCTGTTTTTACCACTTAAACCCATGCCATTTAATGTCAAAGTTACCATTTATTACTCTTCATTCTTTTATATATGTTTAACAATTTCATAAATTAAATCTACCTCAACATTGTAAATTTTGAAAAATTATTCCTACATTGATTACTCTCTAGACTAGAAAAGAATCTTGATCTTGTTTTGTTTTGTGTCTAAGAAAAATAAATAATATTTCTTGAGATCAACTTTTTTTTTTCACACAATTGTCCTCCATTAGGCGGTGATCATGAAGGCCACCACTTAGCAAGGGGGTTGTTATGCCAGTTGTTGGTATGGTCAATCGGCCTATTCGTTGTTGTTTAGGGCTATTTGCTAGCCCACATGTTGTTTGACTCGCTTGTGCTTAATTCATTGATCAGTTGATTTGGTGGTCAAATATTATGAAACCCTCTAATCTTGAACAAATATGCATATGAGTTGAAATCAAGATTAATTTTTATTGATATGAAAAAAATGAAATTGCAAAGTGCGAAGGATTAGGGTTTTTTCCTAAAAATCATCTCATCTTTTAGGAGCCATATCTTCGCGAAGAGTTATCCGATTCAATTGATTCTTGGACCAACTTGTGCAGAATTTGAATAGCTTTAAAATGAGTGGTCATATGCAAAAATCTCAGTAATATTGAGGGAGATACGACCCTGTGAAGTCAACCATTCGGAACAAGGGTAGTGACGATTTTTCAAGTCGCGAAAAAAAAATGAAATTGCAAAGTGCGAAGGATTAGGGTTTTTTCCTAAAAAATATCTCATATTTTAGGAGCCATATCTTCGTGAAGAGTTATCCGATTCAGCTGATTCTTGGACCAACTTGTGCGGAATTTGAATAGCTTTAAAATGAGTGGTCATATGCAAAAATCTGAGCAATATTGAGGGAGATACGACCCTGTGAAGTCAACCATTCGGAACAAGGGCAGTGACGATTTTTCAAGTCGCGAAAAATGAAATTGCAAATATTTTCCAACTAGGGTTCGAATGATGGGAAGAGCAATGAAGGGCTAGGACTTCAGCGAGGCAAGACATTCTATCTGGACAAAGAATTTTTTAGCTAAGTTCTTTTTTCCCTTTCTTTATCTTAGAAATTGTGCATGAAAATTTTATAAAGTTTTTATCAAATATTATATTTGCTATAGAACTTTCAGATAAATTTCATTAGATTTTGAGTTTTAGTTTCCTTTCCATGGATCAATTTATAGTTAAATCCTTAGAATCATCCCTAGTGGTAGAGGTTAGTGAGTGCACCTCAGAGAGATCCTCATTGCTCCAAGATAGGGCAGTTTTTGGTAAATTTAATGGGTATTGGCCAGGGGCTTCAACCTTGAGAAAATGGATTGATAGGAGTTGGAAGTCTCCAGGAGTGATTCTATCATTTCTTCCCAAAGGTTTCTTCCTAGCCATTTTTTGTTCTAGGGAAGAAAGAGAAAGAATCCTAAAAGGGGGTCCTTGGTTTATGGGAAGAGCAGGGCTCTTCCTTACCCGCTGGTATGAAGGCTTTTCACCTGAAAATGTAAATCTATCCCTAGTACCAGTCTGGGTTAGGATGTTTGGGTTACCCATTGAATTTTGGGAAATAGATACCTTCAAGGCAATAGGCAACACTCTAGGAGAATTCCTTGAGATTTTAGATACAACAAAAGATGGATTTTTGGCTATTTATGCTCGAATATTGGTCATGATTGATATAAGTAAAGCTTTACCAGAATCAATCATTCTTAAGTATGGGGATAAGATGTGGACCCAAACTATAGATTATGAAAACATATCTTTTAGATGTAGAAGATGTCATGAGGTGGGGCATATTGAGAGATCATGCCCTAAGAAGAGCCCAATAGAATCATTTGTAGAAAATCGTAAGAGAAATTTACAAATGGTTATGGATAAAGATGGTTTTCAACTTCCAAAAAATAGATCTAGAAAAATAAAAGAAAATGAATAATGGAGACCAATAAGGAAGGATATTGGAAGAAATTCCAATTCTTTTGAGGCTTTAGCCTATGAAGAAAAAGTAGATCAAAACTTAGAGGACACAGTACAACAATTTCAACATATTAGCAAGGAATCGTCTATTCAATATGATCCTAATTTAAGGAAGAACATTCTCGATGAACCTAAGGAATGTGTCTCATCAGATTTTGAAGACTCTCTTGAAGTACCATGCACCATTCAAGAGAAAATAATTGGTAAAGAAAATGCAGTTTTAGAAGTTAATACCTCTGCCATTAATAAGGAAATACCAGAAAATGAGCAGGACAAGTCAAAAGCTTCTATAATAGAGCCAAGAGAGGATAAATATGTTGAAAAACAAAATTGTGAAAGAATATTGAGGAATAGAATAATAAGACCTACTCCTGATATAGGCAAGGCAAAAAGAGGAAAACCCTCAAATTATCAAGCAAGATCTAGGGAAGCAAGAGCTAACATAGAGAAAGGAACACAAACTAAGTTGGTTGAACTTCTCTTTACCAAACAACAAAATGATATTGGTAATACGCAAGAGGGGCCAAAAGCCCCTAATGAGACATGATTATCATCTCATGGAATATAAGGGGTGCTAATGCCCCCTCAAAGCATAGGTGTATTAGGGACCTATGTTTAAGTAATAAACCTGATATTCTTTGTATCCAGGAAACTAAAATGACAAAAGAAGAAGTTTCAAAAACTATGAAAGCAATTTGGGCAAGATGTGAATGGGATGCTATGGATTCTGAAGGAGCAGCAAGGGGAATTCTAACTTGTTGGAATCCTTCTAGAACCTCTTGTGTAACCATTCATAAAACTAGGCATTGGATAGCCTCTTTAGTCACTTGCTACTTTGCAGATATTCGCTTCATCCTTATCAATGTCTATGGACCTACAACTCAGTCAGGTAGATTAGAAGTTTGGAGTGGGATTGAAGCCTTTATGAGAAGTAAAGACCAAGAAACCCGATTCATGATCATTGGAGATTTTAATGCCATAACCAAGTTGAATGAAAAATTTGGGGGAATTAGGAAATTGACCCAAAGTATGAAAGATTTCTCAGCTTTTATTCAAAACAACAATCTATGGGAAGTTGAGTTTGAAGAAGACAACTATACTTGGACCAACAACAGGAGAGGCCAGAACCTAATAGCAAAAAAATTAGATAGATGCATTCTCTCAGATCATTGGCTAGATGAAGGAACTTGTGCTAAAATTAATACCTTAACAAGGATTGGTTCAGATCATTGGCCAATAAGAGTTAAAATGGTGGTAAGTGAATTAAAAAAATATCATATTTTAAATATGAGCAGATGTGGGAAGACCATCCTCAATTTGTTGATATGATAGCTCAAACATGGAATTCTTTAGGTAATGGTGGGTTGTATGCTCTTCCAAACCAAATTAAAGCTATGACATCTAGATTAAAAGAATGGAACAAGAACACCTTTGGAAATATTTTTGAGAAGAAAGAAGAACTAAAAGATAAACTTTCAAAATTCCAAAAAGGTGATGAAAATAATACAAGCTCAGAGGAAAGGGAGTTGCTTAGTGAATATCATAATATTTTGAGTAAGGAAGAGAAATTCTGGAGATTAAAATCAAGATAGACTTGGTTAAAAGGAGATAAAAATACAAAGTTTTTTCATAGGATGGCTATAGTACAGAGATCATCTTCTAGAATTAGTAGAATTAAATCAATAGAAGGGGTTTGGATTGAAGATCAGAGTGAAATTAGAAAAGAGGTAAAGTCATTTTATCAAAATATTCTAGGTTCAGAGGAGACCGAAGTTCTTAATGATAAACTTCTTCAAGATGTTCCTTCAGTTATAACAAATGAAGACAATAGGAAACTGATGGAGCCTATTACTCTAGAAGAAGTTCATTTAGCTCTTTTCTCTTTTAATAAGGATAAATCCCCAGGTCCAGATGGGCTCTCTACAGATTTTTACCAACATAATTGGGATATAGTGAAGGATTCTTTATTGGTGGTAGTGGAACAGTCTAGGGTAAAACAATACATTCCTTATAAAATAAATGCAACTTATCTTACCCTAATTCCAAAAAAGAAGGATGTTGAATTGTTTGATTCTTTTAGACCCATAAGCCTATGTAATATGGCATATAAGATTATTTCCAAAGTGATGGCGAATAGATTAAGGCCATTGTTAGACAAAATCATTTCAGAAGAGCAAGGAGGATTTGTGAAAGGGAGACAAATTCTGGATGGGATCATAGTAGCTCATGAAGTTATACATTCAACAACTTCAAGAAAAGAGAAAGCTATGATCTTAAAACTTGATATGAGTAAAGCCTATGATAGGGTTAAATGGGATTTTCTTTTTGTAGTTTTAGATAAGTTTGGTTTTGGGAAGAAATGGGTTAGATGGATTAAAGCTTGTGTCTCTACAGTTTCTTATTCAGTGTTGGTCAATGGGTTAGTGACAAAATCTTTTAAAGCCAAGAGAGGCCTTAGACAAGGAGATCCTCTATCTCCTTATTTGTTCATTATTATGGCAGAAGTTTTGAGTAGGAACTTAAAGAAGGCTTACAAATATGGGCTTATAAGTGGACTTAAGGTTAGTAATAACATCGATAACATCACCCATCAACAGTTTGTAGATGATACAACCCTTTTTGGAAGGGCAAGGATAAATGAGGCCAGAGCTTTGAATAACTTTTTAAAAGAGTACGAAAGAGCTTCAGGGCAAAAAATTAATAGGACTAAATCCAAAATTTACTTCCTTAACACTCCTCCTAATATCAAAGCAAGAATTTGTAGGTTGCTTCAAATGGAGGAGGCAAATTTACCAACAACTTATCTAGGGATGCCTTTATTTGAGGGGAGAATGAGGATAGATTTATGGAATCCAGTTATTAGTAAAGTTCAAAATAAACTTCCAGCTTGGAAAGGTAGATGGTTATCATTAGCAGGAAGAGTGCGGTTAATTAAGTCAGTCTTACAAGCCATTCCAACATATTATATGTCATTGTATTCTATGCCAAAATCAGTTGAAAAAAGTTTAATCTTTATTATGCGATCCTTTTTATGGTCAGGTTTACATGATAAAAGGAAATTTCCTTTGGTGAAATGGAGCAAGTTGTGTGATGACAAAACTAGGGGAGGTCTTGGTTTAAGAGCTCTTACAGATGCAAACTTAGCTCTTAGGGGAAAAGTTATCTGGAGATTGTACAAAGAGAGTCAAAGACAATGGGCAAGAATTCTTCTAAGTATGTTGATCCCAATGACCCAAGTTTAATATTTACTGCATTCTCTCTTCCAAATGGTTCTGCTCTTTGGAATGGTTTAAAAAATCTATTGATCTTATGATTAAAGGTTTAAGATGGGTGGTGGGAACTGGAGAAAAAAATTCTATTTGGATGGATACTTGGTGTGATAAAAAACCACTCAATTTAGATCCAGTTTTGAAACCTTGGATGAGATTGCTTCAAGACAAATACGGTGATAGGGTTTCAAACATTTTGTACAAGGATCGAGAAGGAAGATACAAATGGAAAGAAGATTTTTTTACAAGTATACAAGACATTGATGCTAGGAGGCAATTGAGTAGAAAGATAACAATTGTGATTATTCCGAGGGGTGCCAAGGATAAATTGATTTGGGAGTTGAATAGCTCAGGAGAATACACAACAAGAAGTGGATATAATGTTCAACACCAACATAATAATAATGTCACTAGAATATGGAGAGATATTTGGGATAGCCCAAGCATTCCTAAAGTCAAAATATTTGTTTGGCTAGTAGGTCATAGAAGAATTTTATCCTGGGATAACCTTATGAAAAGGGGTTTTCATGGCCCCTCTCAATGTGTTTTCTGTAATAAGGAGGAGAGTATTGACCATCTCTTGGGACATTGCTCAATAGTTTGGAATCTATGGCAATGGATTCTTAATATGTTTGGTAAATGCATGGTGATGAATAGAAGAATTGAAGATTGGTTAAAGCAATGGCAGAGCACTTATAAAAGTGAGGCTTTACAGACAATATGGGATATATCAAAAGATACAATACTTTGGACTATATGGCTAGAAAGGAATAGAAGAATATTTAAAGGAAAGGAAAGCAGTTTAGAGGTAATGAAAAAGAAGATATGTTTAGCCATAGAGGAGTCTAAACCAACCCTATCAACTCACCCAATCCCTAATTTGGAAGCAGAGAGTCTTGATAGATGGAGTCAAGTCATTAAATGGAATTATGATGTTGGGTACAAGAGAAGCAAAAATAAGGTAAAGAATATAAAGTGGAAACCACCAGATATGGAGTGGGTTAAATTGAATTTTGATGGAGCATCTAAAGGAAATCTAGGACCAGTAGGAGGAGGAGGAATAATTAGAAATAATAGAGGAGAGATTTTGTCTCATTATGCTTTCAATAGTGGATTTAAGACAAATAATGAAGTTGAAGCTTGGGCAACTTTAGAAGGGTTAAAAATATGTAAACAAATGAAATGGAATAGAGTATGGATGGAAGGTGATTCTCTCATAGTAATAAATGCAATTTTGAGGAAAGCAAAGGCTCCATGGAACATACAAGAGATAATTGTGGAAATTCAAGATCTTGCTAAAGAGTTTGAAGAAATTAGGTTTACACATATATTAAGGGAAGGAAACAAATGTGCAGATAAGCTAGCCAATAGAGGGGTTTTGATTGAGGATCGTGAAGTTAAATTCTCCTTTCCATGGTTAGAGGAAGTAGAAAGTTTAGTTGAAGTTGACAAAAAATGTTGATTGCCTAAATCAATTAATGATTAAGATTTACTTTAATGTTTTCCATTGGTAATATATATTTTATTTTGTAACAATAATGTGTGTTCATTTAGACTATTTATTATAATTTTTGAGAAGAAAGAATTAAAATATAAGCTTTCAAAATTTCAAAAAGGTTATTAAAATAATCCAAGCTTAGAGGAAAGGGAGTTGCTTAGTGAATATCATAATATTTTGAGTAAGGAAGAGAAATTAAAGAGATTAAAATCAAGACAGACTTGGTTAAAAGGAGATAAAAATACAAATTTTTTCATAGGATGGATATAGTACAAAGATCATCTTCTAGAATTAGTAGAATTAAATCAATAGAAGGGGTTTGGATTGAAGATCAAAGTGAAATTAGAAAAGAGGTAAAAGTCATTTTATCAAAATATTATAGGTTCAGAGGAGACCGAAGTTCTTAATGATAAAATTCTTCAAGATGTTCCTTCAGTTATAACGAATTAAGACAATAGAAAATTGATGGAGCCTATTACTCTAGAAGAAGTTCATTTAGCTCTTTTCTATTTTAATAAGGATAAATCCCTAGGTCCAGATGGGTTCTCTACAACTTTTTACCAACATAATTGGGATATAGTGAAGGATTATTTATTGGTGGTAGTGGAACAATCTAGGGTAAAAAATTACATTCCTTATAAAATAAATGCAACTTATCTTACCCTAATTCCAAAAAAGAAGGATGTTGAATTGTTTGATTCTTTTAGACCCATAAGCCTATATAATATGGCATATAATATTATTTCCAAAGTGATGGCAAATAGATTAAGGCCATTGTTAGAAAAAATTATTTCAGAAGAGCAAGGAGGATTTGTGAAAGGGAGACAAATTTTGGATGGGATCATAGTAGCTCATGAAGTTATACATTCAACAACTTCAAGAAAAGAGAAAGCAATGATCTTAAAACTTGATATGAGTAAAGCCTATGATAGGGTTAAATGGAATTTTCTTTTTATAGTTTTAGATAAGTTTGGTTTTGGGAAGAAATGGGTTAGATGGATTAAAGCTTGTGTCTCTACAATTTCTTATTCAGTGTTGGTCAATGGGTTAGTGATAGAATCTTTTAAAGCCAAGAGAGGCCTTAGACAAGGAGATCCTCTATCTCCTTATTTGTTCATTATTATGGTAGAAGTTTTGAGTAGGAACTTAAAGAAGGCTTACAAATATGGGCTTATAAGTGGACTTAAGGTTAGTAATAACATCGATAACATCACCCATCAACAATTTGTAGATGATACAACCCTTTTTGGAAGGGCAAGGATAAATGAGGCCAGAGCTTTGAATAACTTTTTAAAAGAGTACGAAAGAGCTTCAGGGCAAAAAATTAATAGGACTAAATCCAAAATTTACTTCCTTAACACTCCTGCTAATATCAAAGCAAGAATTTGTAGGTTACTTCAAATGGAGGAGGCAAATTTACCAACAACTTATCTAGGGATACCTTTATTTGAGGGGAGAATGAGGATAGATTTATGGAATCCAGTTATTAGTAAAGTTCAAAATAAACTTCCAACTTGGAAAGGTAGATGGTTATCATTAGCAGGAAGAGTGCAGTTAATTAAGTCAGTCTTACAAGCCATTCCAACATATTATATGTCATTGTATTCTATGCCAAAATCAGTTGAAAAAAGTTTAATCTATATTATGCGATCCTTTTTATGGTCAGGTTTACATGATAAAAGGAAATTTCCTTTGGTGAAATGGAGCAAGTTGTGTGATGATAAAACTAGGGGAGGTCTTGGTTTAAGAGTTCTTACAGATGCAAACTTAGCTCTTAGGGGAAAAGTTATCTGGAGATTGTACAAAGAGAGTCAAAGACAATGGGCAAGAATTCTTCTAAGTATGTTGATCCCAATGACCCAAGTTTAATATTTACTGCATTCTCTCTCCCAAATGGTTCTGCTCTTTGGAATGGTTTAAAAAAATCTATTGATCTTATGATTAAAGGTTTAAGATGGGTGGTGGGAACTAGAGAAAAAATTCTATTTGGATGGATACTTGGTGTGATAAAAAACCACTCAATTTAGATCCAGTTTTGAAACCTTGGATGAGATTGCTTCAAGACAAATATGGTGATAGGGTTTCAAACATTTTGTACAAGGATCGAGAAGGAAGATACAAATGGAAAGAATATTTTTTTACAAGTATACAAGACATTGATGCTAGGAGGCAATTGAGTAGAAAGATAACAACTGTGATTATTCCGAGGGGTGCCAAGGATAAATTGATTTGGGAGTTGAATAGCTCAAGAGAATACACAACAAGAAGTGGATATAATGTTCAACACCAACATAATAATAATGTCACTAGAATATGGAGAGATATTTGGGATAGCCCAAGCATTCCTAAAGTCAAAATGTTTGTTTGGCTAGTAGGTCATAGAAGAATTTTATCCTAGGATAACCTTATGAAAAGGGGTTTTCATGGCCCCTCTCAATGTGTTTTTTGTAATAAGGAGGAGAGTATAGACCATCTCTTGGGACATTGCTCAATAGTCTGGAATCTATGGCAATGGATTCTTAATATGTTTGGTAAATGCATGGTGATGAATAGTAGAATTGAAGATTGGTTAAAGCAATGGCAGAGCACTTATAAAAGTGAGGCTTTATAGACAATATGGGATATATCAAAAGATACAATACTTTGGACTATATGGCTAGAAAGGAATAGAAGAATATTTAAAGGAAAGGAAAGCAGTTTAGAGGTAATGAAAAAGAAGATATGTTTAGCCATAGAGGAGTCTAAACCAACCCTATCAACTCACCCAATCCCTAATTTGGAAGTAGAGAGTCTTGATAGATGGAGTCAAGTCATTAAATGGAATTATGATGTTGGGTACAAGAGAAGCAAAAAGAAGGTAAAGAATATAAAGTGGAAACCACCAGATATGGAGTGGTTAAATTGAATTTTGATGGAGCATCTAAAGGAAATCTAGGACCAAGTAAGAGGAGGAGGAATAATTAGAAATAATAGAGGAGATATTTTGTCTCATTATGCTTTCAATAGTGGATTTAAGACAAATAATGAAGTTGAAGCTTGGGCAGCTTTAGAAGGGTTAAAAATATGTAAACAAATGAAATGGAATAGAGTATGGATGGAAGGTGATTCTCTCATAGTAATAAATGCAATTTTGAGGAAAGCAAAGGCTCCATGGAACATACAAGAGATAATTGTGGAAATTCAAGATCTTGCTAAAGAGTTTGAAGAAATCAGGTTTACACATATATTAAGGGAAGGAAACAAATGTGCAGATAAGCTAGCCAATAGAGGGGTTTTGATTGAGGATCGTGAAGTTAAATTCTCCTTTCCATGGTTAGAGGAAGTAGAAAGTTTAGTTGAAGCTGACAAAAAATGTTGATTGCCTAAATCAATTAATGATTAAGATTTACTTTAATGTTTTCCATTGGTAATATTTGCTTTATTTTGTAACAATAATGTGTTTTCATTTAGACTATTTATTATAATTTTTGAGAAGAAAGAATTAAAATATAAGCTTTCAAAATTTCAAAAAGGTTCTTAAAATAATACAAGCTTAGAGGAAAGAGAATTGCTTAGTGAATATCATAATATTTTGAGTAAGGAAGAGAAATTCCTGGAGATTAAAATCAAGACAGACTTGGTTAAAAGGAGATAAAAATACAAAGTTTTTTCATAGGATGGATATAGTAGATCATCTTCTAGATTGGTAGAATTAAATCAATAGAAGGGGTTTGGATTGAAGATCAGAGTGAAATTAGAAAAGAAGTAAAAGTCATTTTATCATAATATTCTAGGTTCAGAGGAGACCGAAGTTCTTAATGATAAACTTCTTCAAGATGTTCCTTCAGTTATAACAAATGAAGACAATAGAAAACCGATGGAGCCTATTACTCTAGAAGAAGTTCATTTAGCTATTTTATCTTTTAATAAGGATAAATCCCCTGGTCCAGATGGGCTCTTTGCAACTTTTTACCAACATAATTGGGATATAGTGAAGGATTATTTATTGATGGCAGTGGAATTATCTAGGGTAAAAAATTACATTCCTTATAAAATAAATGCAACTTATCTTACCCTAATTCCAAAAAAGAAGGATGTTGAATTGTTTGATTCTTCTAGACCCATAAGCCTATGTAATATGGCTTATAATATTATTTTCAAAGTGATGGCGAATAGGCCATTGTTAGACAAAATCATTTCAGAAGCGCAAGGAGGATTTGTGAAAGGGAGACAAATTCTGGATGGGATCATAGTAGCTAATGAAGTTATACATTTAGCAACTTCAAGAAAAAAGGAAGCTATGATCTTAAAACTTGATATGAGTAAAGCCTATGATAGGGTTAAATGGAATTTTCTTTTTATAGTTTTAGATAAGTTTGGTTTTGGGAATAAATGGGTTAGATGGATTAGAGCTTGTGTCTCTACGGTTTCTTATCCAGTGTTGGTCAATGGGTTAGTGACAAAATCTTTTAAAGACAAGAGAGGCCTAAGACAAGGAGATCCTCTATCTCCTTATTTGTTCATTATTATGGCAGAAGTTTTGAGTAGGAAATTAAAGAAGGCTTACAAATATGGGCTTATAAGTGGACTTAAGGTTAGTAATAACATTGATAACATCACCCATCAACAATTTGTAGATGATACAACCCTTTTTGGAAGGGCAAGGATAAATGAGGTCAGAACTTTGAATAACTTTTTAAAAGAGTACGAAAGAGCTTCAGGGCAAAAATTTAATAGGACTAAATCCAAAATTTACTTTCTTAACACTCCTGCTAATATCAAAGCAAGAATTTGTAGGTTGCTTCAAATGGAGGAGGCAAATTTACCAACAACTTATCTAGGGATGCCTTTATTTGAGGGGAGAATGAGGATAGATTTATGGAATCCAGTTATTAGTAAAGTTTAAAATAAACTTCCAACTTGGAAAGGTAGATGGTTACCATTAGCAGGAAGAGTGCAGTTAATTAAGTTAGAGTTACAAGCCATTCCAACATATTATGTCATTGTATTCTATGCCAAAATCAGTTGAAAAAAGTATAATCTTTATTATGCGATCCTTTTTATGGTCAGGTTTACATGATAAAAGGAAATTTCCTTTGGTGAAATGGAGCAAGTTGTGTGATGACAAAACTAGGGAAGGTCTTGGTTTAAGAGCTCTTACAGATGCAAACTTAGCTCTTAGGGGGAAAGTTATTTGGAGATTGTACAAATAGAGTCAAAGACAATGGGCAAGAATTCTTCTAAGTATGTTGATGCCAATGACCCAAGTTCAATATTTTTTGCATTATCTCTTCCAAATGGTTCTTCTCTTTGGAATGGTTTAAAAAATCTATTGATCTTATGATTAAACGTTTAAGATGGGTGGTGGAACTAGAGAAAAAATTATATTTGGATGGATACTTGGTGTGATAAAAAACCACTCAATTTAGATCCAGTTTTGAAACCTTGGATGAGATTGCTTCAAGACAAATACGGTGATAGGGTTTCAAACATTTTATACAAGGATCGAGAAGGAAGTTACAAATGGAAAAAATATCTTTTTACAAGTATACAAGACATTGATGCTAGGAGGAAATTGAGTAGAAAGATAACAATTGTAATTATTCCGAGGGGTGTCAAGGATGAATTGATTTGGGAGTTGAATAGCTCAAGAAAATACACAAGTGGTTATAATGTTCAACACCAACATAATAATAATGTCACTAGAATATGAAGAGATATTTGGGATAGCCCAAGCATTCCTAAAGTCAAAATGTTTGTTTGGATAGTAGGTCATAGAAGAATTCTATCTTGGGATAACCTTCTGAAAAGAGGTTTTCATGGCCCCTCTAAATGTTTTTCCTGTAATAAGGAGGAGAATATTGACCATCTCTTGGGACATTGCTCAATACTCTGGAATCTATGGCAATGGATTCTTAAAATGTTTGGTAAATGCATGGTGATGAATAGAAGAATTGAAGATTGGTTAAAGCAATGGCAAAGCACTTATAAAAGTGAGGCTTTATAGACAATATGGGATATATCAAAAGATACAATACTTTCGACTATATGGCTAGAAAGGAATAGAAGAATATTTAAAGGAAAGGAAAGCAGTTTAGAGGTAATGAAAAAGAAGATATGTTTAACCATAGAGGAGTCTAAACCAACCCTATCAACTCACCGAAACCCTAATTTGGAAGCAGAGAGTCTTGATAGATGGAGTCAAGTCATTAAATGGAATTATGATGTTGGGTACAAGAGAAGCAAAAATAAGGTAGAGAATATAAAGTGGAAACCACCAGATATGGAGTTGGTTAAATTGAATTTTGATGGAGCATCTAAAGGAAATATAGGACCAGTAGGAGGAGGAATAATTAGAAATAATAGAGGAGAGATTTTGTCTCATTATGCTTTCAATTGTGGATTTAAGACAAATAATGAAGCTAAAGCTTGGTCGACTTTAGAAGGGTTAAAAATATTTAAACAAATGAAATGGAATAGAGTATGGATGGAAGGTGATTCTCTCATAGTAATAAATACAATTTTGAGGAAAGCAAAGGCTCCATGGAACATACAAGAGATACTTGTGGAAATTCAAGATCTTGCTAAAGAGTTTGAAGAAATCAGGTTTACACATATATTAAGGGAAGGAAACAAATGTGCAGATAAGTTAGCCAATAGAGGGGTTTTGATTGAGGATCGTGAAGTTAACATCTCCTTTCCATGGTTAGAGGAAGTAGAAAGTTTAGTTGAAGCTGACAAAAAATATTGATTGCCTAAATCAATTAATGATTAAGATTTACTTTAATATTTTCCATTGGTAATATTTGTTTTATTTTGTAACAATAATGTGTGTTCATTTAGACTATTATTATAATTTTTGTGATTGCACTTGTGTTTCAGAAAGGAAACTAGCAATCCAGATTTGGTAAAGCGAACTATGTTAATGCGATGTTTTGGATATATTACTCTACGAAGATGCAAGGCATAGATAGTAGAGGTGAATTTTTGGCATTGTGAAGGCTACTATAGAAAAATGTCAAGAAAGATGCTAAATTATGGAGTAATTGTATTATATAGAGATTTAAAAAGATCCAAAAAATGAAAATCAAGAATTCAGACATTTTATGTAAAATGATATAGGTTTCTAACTATAGAATCTCAATTAAGATGAGAAGTGTATCTATTTGTAAACTCTAAAGCTCTAAAGAAGAGAGATGTAATTTGTTAAGGGTGGAGGACCCGAGTACAACCCTCTTTTATCAAGCAAAAAAAAATGAGAACAAATTCAACCTTATTTCTAAAAGGATGACAAAAGAAATTGTCCAAAGTCTTGGAAGGGTTCATTATATTGGAGATAATTAGGAGACAATCTACATCCAACGTTCAAGATATTTCTCACCTAACATGATGGTCAATATTACCGATAGGTGCTACGAAAGGTTCTTTTGTTGTTGGGTGTCTATGTCATTTCTTATGATGTGTAGTCAAGCATTTTGGTTTCTTTAGATCTTGGTAACAAAGGTTGGTCACAAATGGAAAACATTGTTGTATCTTTTAAATTTGTTATAAGCATATCATAAATAGTAATGTGCTGGTATTTTTATTAATGTTTATTAGGTGAAAAAGAATATTTTTAGTATGTCCAAATAAATATACCCCTTCTTGATCAAATATGAGTTTGGTCCTTGTAGATCACCCTCTTTGTCCTTGTTTAATTAAATATATAAAAGGTCTTTAAATTCCTTCTTAAACGTGATTTCAAATGTGATCAATGGAATTATAAAATGAATATGCAAATCTCTTCTTAATTTAAAATAATTGTTTTGGATAAGTGCATTTTGTTAGTTTTAGTTTATATGTATAATCACTCAAGCCAGTCATTAGGTGATACTCAAAACTCAAAAAAAATAAACTTCACCAAGATCCAAATAGTTATTTCATATTAAAGAGATTGATAAATTTATTTTATGATCTCTAAAAACAACTATGCTGACTACACTTGAAACCCCTAAAGAAAAACTTCTATATATTTAACTAACCTCTTAAAAAATAAACTTCACTAAGATTATCTTTAAGATTTTAAAAATTTATTGACATACTGATAGATGCACAACTTTTGATTTATTCATAAATCTGCTTTTCTAACCATGGTAATTTCAAATATATTAGTAAATACTCAGTTTATCTAAAAGATGAAGAAACTTTGTAAAACCCATTCAATAAAGTAGAAGGTAAGTTAGAAAAAATTATTTAAATGCATGTCTCCATTAATTTAACTATTATATTATACTAGTCCATCTTATATTGAAGGCATATATTAACCTATATTATAACACTAAAATTAACATTTTATTTATATGAATTGAAACAGGCACCAGTGTATCGCTTAGTGGTACAACATTAATATATGCATATATTAACAGGGGTCTTTACATTGAAAGTCCACGTTGTTTAAACCCAGGCCATTTAATATCGAAGTTACCATTTATTACTCTTCATTCTTTTATTAACAATTTCATAAACTAAATCTAACTCAACATTGTAAAGTTTGCAAAATTATTCCTACATTGATTACTTTTTGGACTAGAAAAGAATCTTGATCTTGTTTTGTTTTGTGTCTAAAAAAAAATAAGTAATATTTCTTGAGATCGACTAATTTTGTTCACATAAATTAAAATCCTTATATTTTGTTTTATTGCAAAATTCTTTTCTAATATCTGGTATTTCACATATAAAGGTGCCTTGACTGCAAACATTTTCATTTGGATAGATTCAGCAAACTTTCCAATTGAACCCTGTCCATAAGCAATAATTGTGTTTCCCAAAATGGCATATTGCAATTATTAGGAGGTCTAGTACCAAAACAATCACACACAATTGTCCTCCAGGCTATCGCTAAGTGTAAGGACAAGGGCCACTCACCATATCCAAAACTGCATGTCTCTATCTTCAGACAAATGACAAATCTGATATCTAAAATCAGCATTATCTAATTGTAACCGACTGAAAGATATCAAGAAAAAAAATTATATTCCTTGGGGGGGGCAATGATGGCAGGACAGTTAATCCTTGACTAGAATCAAGTTGAATCTCAAAGCCCATATCAAAACATAGGCATACAGAATAATATCAGCAATAATACCAAAGACTTAACAAAAAAGCCCAAGCATTGGACTTGGTCCATTACCTTCAAACAGTTTGAGACCCCACAGTCAGGCAGAAGTGGAGATGTCTAAAAGACAAATCATTGGAATGCCTCTTAAGAAAAGTTCAACCCTGAAATAAAAAAAGGTGACATTTTTTAAGGATCTTCTCTACACCCTCAAAACAAGGGAAGGAAAAAGAAGATATCAAATACAATCCGGATCACCAGTCAAAAAAGAAACAATACTCATAAAGATAAACTTATTCAAAGGAATAGACATTTGGTATTAAGTTAATTACAATTCAAAGACCTCTCAAAAAGAACTAAAGGAAGACAAAGGATATTTACCGAAGATACATGGTTTATTTTGGCAATCATTTCCAGATTACAGAAAAAATGGACACTTAGTCCTCTCTAGGCACAACGCAGCAGCTTCTGCCCATTATTTAGTGGGGCATGCACTTGTGATTATTTGGCGGAGGGCTTACAGTCCTTGTTATATTTCTATAAAAAATATAAATTAATCCTTTCGGTCAAAAGAAATGTCAACTATAATAGTTAAAAGCAAAAGTACGACAGAACCAGATAATAAGTGAAAACACAAATACCAGTCTTCCCCCCGACAGAAGTATTCCTATGATCATGTTGCAAAAGCATATCACAGTTTTGATGCACATTTCCGCTTTGAATGCACATACAAATTGTATCTTGAATTCCTTCAATTTAGAGTACTCTTGTCGGAATCTGTAGCATCGCTGCTAGAAGAAAAAATGGACACAACTATAGTACAAAAAATGGGTTCCAGAAGGAGAAGACCTTGAAATTAATCTACAAAATTGAAGGACAACTCTTTCAGGAAAACATAATCCCTGATAATTTACAAATCTCATTACAAGGTTCACAGATTCTGATGGCAAAGAAATAAAAATAGCCTCAGAATAATATGGAGAAGCAATCAACTCGTCAAAGGGGATATATACGCTCTCATTAATTCTGGCAACATAGACTCTTTTTCTGCACTCAATTTGCTGTACCATTTCTTTAAAATCTTTAAGTGATATGAATGGGCTGTTTCTCTATCAACAATTCGTTCAGCAGGTTCTATTTGAATTGCTGCAGCCACTTTGATATTTCCTGCAATAAGTTCAAATAAAGATTGGGCAGCAGCCAGCTGACATGAGAATGAAAATGTCTGTCTGCTTTTACTCATACAGTGCATATCAAGAAATGTCGAGAAATTACATCTTAGCTCTTCAACACCATATTGCTCGGATCCATCACAATCAATGCCAAATCTGCAAAGTACATTTCATGAGCAAACTTTCATTTTTGAGTTGCAGGAATCTAAACCCAAAAAGAAAAAGAAAAAGGAATACAACACAAGCAATTCAAACAAAATGGGTATGGATATGATACATTCTACAGTAAAGTCTCCAAGATCCCAGTTACTGATTTAACATGAATCTCACTAAAGATCAACAAGATAAAACTTTTCCAATGAAGTTATGTACAAAACGTAATCAACATGTATATTTGTTTTTCTTTTGGCAACAAGCAGAAAGATAAACAAAGGACAAACAATCTGGGCCAAGACATAAATAGGGACTGCTAATCATTTACATGTGCCATTTTAGAAACTTATTCTTTCATCATGACGGTTGAGACAGTATGCCTTATTGAACCATATGAAGGAATATTAAAAAGTTTACATGAAGCCAAAAAAACATGAAACACTCACAGACTGCTACTTCGCAACTACAAGAATGACCAAGTTATAGAATTTCAAACAGACACTACGAAATTTGGTAAGCAACCCAGGAATCAATTTTTCTCAGACCATTGCCATACTTAAAATATCAAACTTGTAAAAGGTCACCAAAATTCCACCAATCATTTCTAAAATACATCATTGAACATTGAAAATGAATACGAAAAACAAGTAGCACAAAATGGTTACAATTGCCATCATTCTGGACAATTATTAGCAACAGAAAAAGTTCTCTCCAAACAAGAATTTCAAATGTTATCAATACTATATCATTGCTTGTCATAGGTGCATGTTTTTGAAGTGTACTCACTTCCAATAAACTGAAAAGGACCCAATTACTATGTGCTTTGTTATAAACAGTTATTCTAAGGTAAAAGTGTAGAGCGTCATACAAATGGTTGCCAATAATGCTTTCAATTTAGTTGCTAATCACAAAGTGCAGATGGAGAAATACTCCATTATTTAGAATCCTTGGGTACCCTATTGTTTGTAACCCATTCTAAAGAATACAAACAAACTGAAATATTTAACATATATGTAGAAAAGGCAAAATAGAGTAACCAAGTTTATTTCTAACTACATGTGTGGCCATATAGTGAGACAATGTATGTAGAAGAAAGAGCTTCTCTGCTCTGAAATTGCATAATTTACTATCAAATTTTATTGCATTGTAAACTACAAGTGGATGAACAAATAAATTGCCAAAACCATTCTCATTAGCAAAGAGTGGCTTGAATCAAACTAGAGCAGGAAGACACGTACTGTTGATATAGCTGCAACGATTTTTAGCTAGTCTTTTTCCAATAAGGCAACAAAGTAACAAAATTTTCAGCCATTTGTCAATATCTAGAGAACAGTTGATGAGGACAAACTACCTATGGGCTAAATTAACAAGGCCATGCAGCATATAGGTCATTACTGCATCATATAGAGGCAACAAAGACAAGCATACACCAACAGTTAGGTAGCAACATCAACTCCACAAACAGTTAGGTGCAACTAGGTACTATTTTATACAATATTTTCTAATATGATCACTCCTTACTGCAGATTCACGGATCATGCATGGCATTTGCTTGTGCATTTAGAAAAAGTTCCAAAACTGGGCTGCTCATAACATTAAGGGCCTATTTGTTTTAAAATAGTAGTTTGGCCAGCAAGAAAAATGCTTACCAGATAGATTTGTACTACGTAACACGCAAGGTGTGAAGGGGTTAAGAGGTAAAGATCTTGATCTCCATAAGCTTGTCAGATACGTGAGACACACCTGTAGTGCTTACAGTTGCAGCTACTCATATACATCATGAGTCTACCCACAGATTGTGCATCATTTATCAAATTTACAGAGTCAAAATCTCATGAAGAGTCAATTCCTTGTTATCAATTCTTGCATCTTAGTAATGAACATTTTGTGGAGGGTAATCATTTTTAACATTATTTTGCCATCATGTAGTATACGATCACATGATCAAAGGTCCTTGTTGCCCAGGAATTATAGGTCCTCATTTCATTGTATAGTTTGGGTCCTACATAAAGGGGGAACCTTTGTACACACTCTAGTTGAGGTCCTTTAGTATAAGTGTAAATGTTACAAAAAAAAAGAGAATGTATCACTGAACTTCAAGTGTTGCATATGTTGATCAAATGGAAAGTCATGGAAGCAAGGTGTCCCTTTAAAAGCAAAGTTTAACATCCTAAAGGTTACTTAAAATGGTAGTTATGTGTAAATTATAGTAACTAGCTAGCTTTTACTGAATAAGCAGCCTGAATAAGACAAAAAATGGATGTCTACTCCTTTTCCTCATACGGTTCATGCCTCTTTGTCTTTGTTCTTTCCATGTATGTCCTATTCCTGGTAAATGTACATGAATATTGCAGTAACTTATCAGTTCGCAATAAATAAAAACAATGCATGTATCTTCTTTTCAAGGTGATCAGTAAAGGTGCTATGGGATTTCCTTCATTTATCCAATGCTAAGTGAAGGTCTTACAAGAATTGTGTATTCCTGATGTGTCTGACAGACTGCATGCCATCCTACAAAGGATTTGAGCACAAAATTTGCTCACTTGCCAAGTTAGAAAAGGAATTTGCAAAATTATATCACTTAAGGTCCTAGCATTTTGTGTGCAAGCAAAAACCAAACATAGCATTTACCTTGCTGTCTTTACTTGATGCTCTGTATGGAACAACTTCTCCCACTCCTCATTCAGCCTTATATCATTCAATACCATTGCTCTTCTTTGCATTAATGGGCAAGCCATCTTCTTATTCACATTAGAGTTGCCCTCTACTCCTCTCACTTTTGGTAGTGTTATAATTGTTGTGCTGTTATTTCATCTTGTTCCATGGATAGGGTTCAAGGTATAACTTCCAACAATTTGCCTCTGTATGATCTTTAATGTTGAAATAGTTGATTTTTTGAGGATTTTTTTCCCTTTGAAGAGCAGTTTTATTCTTTGTTCTTTTACCTCTCTTTCTCCTCTTTGATGGCATTTCTTAGGCAACATTAGAGGAACTTCCCCTTTGTTGTTTCCACTCATCCATTTTGGTATAGAAAACCTTCCCAGACAGATTGTTCAGCGAGTAGCACCAAACAGCATATGCACTTGTCAACACCAGTTTTCTTGACAGTGATGCAAATGTGGCATGCCCCTATCACAGATATTGACAAGTTTTACCCAATCAATCATCACAAGCATCATGGATTTACCCAATCATATGTCCAGTCACTAGTAATAGACTATGTTGCCTGTTGAAATGCAAAAATCTATTTTGTAGAAGCCTTCTTTAGTCTACCTGTTGAGCGAGCAAATGACACACACTGACTTTCCCCTCTCCAGTGCCAGTTTTGGTGAGCATGAAGAGGCAGAAGCCAAATTTTTGGTGTGTCAAGGGCAAGCCTACTTACTTGGAACAGAGTTTGTTCCCTCTTGAAAGAGAATTCTTTTTCCCCAAAGGTTCGAGTATGCCAGGTCTTGGCAGGCGTGGATAAAAACAGAGGTCGTTGATAGTTGTTCCTTCAAGGGGCCTTTGCTGGTATGACTCTAAGAGATAGGTTTCCTAAGGCACAATGCCATAACCTTAAACACTTAACTGCTTGAAAACAATTCCACTGCAATTGATATTATAACATACGTTAGCTGAGTGGAATTTAAACTGTGCAAAGAAAGATAAATTTTAAACAATGCAAACCATACTTGCTCAATCCATATCACTTGTTGCACTTACATTATTACAACAATGATTATTTTGCAGCTATATGCAATTTTAAAATGCACGACAGAAAATTAACTTCAATGCTTTAAAAGGAAATTAATCTACTCCTAATCTAAACAAGTTCCAAAGAAAATCAAAGGTTTAAGGGGAAGAAAAAATAAAATAAACAAGCCTATACTGCCATAAAATTCATTTCCAATCCGATAAAGCGGCAATTTTGATTTAAAACTGATCCTGACCCGACCTATATTCACACAACCTAAAGTCCGAGACGATGCAATCTTCAAAGGAGAAACAGACTATGAAAATATACTGAGTGCAACCACCATCAGCATGCACAGATTGAACAAAAAAATTTCAGAAGCCTTGCATTATAAAGATAATCATTGAGTACATTTGTCTCAGATTTGCCCACTTTGGTGGATTACAAGAACAGAGCTCAAAACAATATTATGCTTGGTTCAAAAATTCCATCCAAACTACAAACAAAAAGGAGCAAAGAAGAAACTCAAACTCTGGGACTTGCTAATGAATCTTTTCTAACCTTTGTAACTGACTAGTGAGCCCATATTTATACAATTTGATGGTAATTCACATAACGTTACTTTTACAATTAAATATTATCCATTTCCATGATGCATGCTCCTTGGGATTGCTTTCAGCCATACTTTAGCCATGCCTCGTTAAACTTCAATTCGCATGACATTTGGGGTCTCTTGAACCTGATTGGTCAAGTGGTTCAACGCTTGGTCTACCAATCGCAACAAGTGGGTTGGGCATTAATTTTGTTGGATTCCGCCACTTGTTGAATTTTGACACTATCTGAGCAATTTTTATGTCACCATGATGTCCGCTTGGGATTCCCTCCTAGCCACACTTCAGCCATGCATCATTTAATTTCAATTCTCTGTAATACATTAAATTTCAACTTCACCTCTTGATAGTACAATTTGAATTTTTTTATATTTTTATTTATTTATTTAATTTCTCCTTTGTGCCTCCCTCTCTTTCCGCATTCTTTCAAACAAACTTTGCATTTTCCAAAAACTTTACCCTTCTCTTATAAGTTTCCAATAATTGTTTGCATTTTTCCCTCGATTTATTTCCCTTTCTGACAATTTCTGCATTTTCCGGAAATTTTTACCCTTCTCTAATAAGTTTCTGGTAATTGTTTGCATTTTTCCATCGATTTATTTCCCTCTCCAGCAATTTCTGCATTTTCCGGTAATTTTTACCCTTCCCCAGCAATTTCTGCATTTTCCAGAAAAAAAATTTACCCTTCCCAATAATTCTTTGCACTTCGCACTTTTCTCCAAATAATACTGGGCTGTATTTTATTTCCTCCCCTTTGGGCTGTTGATCTAGGGTATGTTTTATTCTTCTTTTCTTTTATGCTTCCCAACAAGTGTCCGGGCTTCCAGTATGGTACCTTCCAATTGCCAGGGCTAATATCCAATGGCCGAGGCTGGTTTCCAATTGCCAAGACTTTAACTTTGCTGCTTCTTGTTGCTTTTATGTTTCCCTGCAAGTGGTCGTGGATTTTAAAACTCATTGCTAGCATCACTGCCAAAAAGCTTCGGCCATTTATGCTTTCACGCAAGTGTCTGGGCTCTTGGGCACTTTTCTTATTCTTTAATTTCCCCATGAGTGGCCAGGGATTTTGAAACTCATTGTTGACGTCACTTATGCTTTCATTTGTCGAGGGTTTGATTTCTTTGGTTTTGTATTTCCCCACAAGTGTCTTAGGGTTTCCGACCACTTTCTTCCACTTACCGTGGTTTGGCTTCATTAGCCTTTTTTATTCCCCACAAGTGTCATGGGGCTTCCGGCCACTTTCTTCTACTTACCAGGGTTTCGCTTCATGGTTTTCTTTTATTTCCCATAAATGTCGCTTTTGGCCACTTTCTTCCACTTACCAGGGTTTTGGCTTCATTGCTTTTTTATTCCCCGCAAATGTCGGAGGGCTTCTGGCCACTTTCTTCAACTTACCAATGTTTGGCTTCATTGGCTTTTTTATTCCCCATAGTGTCCAAAAGCTTCCGGCCACTTTCTTCCACTTACCAAGGTTTGGCTTCATTGATTTTTTTATTTCCCCATGAGTGGCCGAGGATTTTGAAACTCATACGTGACATCATTGCCAAAAAACTTTGGCCAGGGCTTTAACTTCACTTAGCTTTTAAATTTCCTCGTGTAGTCTAGCTTTCGCAGGGTAATTTCCCATGAGTGGTCGGCCTTCCAATGGGGTAATTTACCCATGAGAGGTCGAGCTTCCGGCCAATACTTTATCTTCACTAAGTGGTCGGAGATTTTAAACTTTATTGTTGACATCATTGCCAAAAAACTCTGGCTAGCTAGCTTTCGGGCTTTTGCCTATATTTTAAAAAAAAATTATTTCCCATGGATCTTCGGGCTTCCGGTATTGATAGTATTTCCAATCACCACTAGCTTTAACTTTACCTACTTCTAAACTTCCCCGTGAGTGGCCATACTTCCAGCCATTTCACTTGCTTTTAAATATTCCATGAGTGCGCGAACTTCCAACCAAGGTTTTATCTTCACTTCGTGTCTCGACTTCCAGTCACTTCACTCGCCTTTTAAATTTCCCCATGAGTGGTCGGGGATTTTGAAGCTCATTGTTGACGTCACTGCCAAAAAGCTGCGACCACTTATGCTTTCACACAAGTGTCTAGGCTACCGATCACTTTCGTATAGTCTGCACCTATACTGACCTTGGTTGCGGCAACTTAGATAGCCTACAGAGAACAAGCAATTTTGGGCCTAAACTCTCCTCGAAACATAGACAAATACACATTTGTTGAAAAGCTCATTTGGAGGAGCATCTAATGAAAGTGGTTTCACAAAATTTCACTAATATTGAAAGAGATATGGGATCCGAAAGTGAGTGTTGGGAGATTAGGCAAACATTACGGCTAACAGGGCAGCCAAATAGCTTTCATTGTTGAAAATAAGCCATCCGGGAGGTCAATTTTTCTCAAAACATAGACAATTTTATACTTTCCAAAAATCCTTTTTCGAGAGGCATCTAATGAAATTGGTTTCACCAAATTTTATTGAGTATTGAAAGATATATAGGGTCTAGAAGTGAAACCATCTATGTTGCCCAAGGGAAATCTAGGACAGAGCAGCCAAATAGCTTTCATTGTTGAAAATAAGCCATCCGGGAGGTCAATTTTTCTCAAAACATAGACAATTTTATACTTTCCAAAAATCCTTTTTCGAGAGGCATCTAATGAAATTGGTTTCACCAAATTTTATTGAGTATTGAAAGATATATAGGGTCTAGAAGTGAAACCATCTATGTTGCCCAAGGGAAATCTAGGACAGAGCAGCCAAATAGCTTTCATTGTTGAAAATAAGCCATCCGGGAGGTCAATTTTTCTCAAAACATAGACAAGTTTATACTTTCCAAAAATATTTTTTCAAGAGGCATCTAGTGAAATTGGTTTCACCAAATTTTATTAAGTATTGAAAGATATATAGGGACTAGAAGTGAAACCATCTATGTTGCCCAAGGGAAATCTAGGACAGAGCAGCCAAATAGCTTTCTTTGTTGAAAATAAGCCATCCGGGAGGTCAATTTTACTCAAAACATAGACAAGTTTATACTTTCCAAAAATCTTATTTCGAGAGGCATCTAATGAAATTGGTTTCACAAAATTTTATTAAGTATTGAAAGATATAAAGGGTCTAGAAGTGAAACCATCTATGTTGCCCAAGGGAAATCTAGGGTTCCACGAGGACACGTCCCCCCATCCCTTGCATCCCCGATATGGGGGGATGACATCAGGGACATTTCCCCGCCGTCCCTGGGATGACATAGGCTCGCAGGGGAACGTCCCTGGGACACCCAGCCATTCCTGCACACGCTTGGGCCAGCTGGTCCTCTTCAATTCCGATTTGAAGTAACATCTGTGTATGATGGGTACTGGTTGTTGACAAAGGGGCCTGTTCTCCCTTCACGCTGGCAATCGGGAAGTTTATATGATTGTGGATTGCAGATCAATCAAACGGATCTTGGAGCTTGTGAGCCATGTGACAATCATGATTGGACCGATTTTGCTGCGTGAATACTTCTCTTTCGTCATACCTCTCAAAAATAGATTCCTCACATCAAATGTTTTAATACGAAGTGCTGAAGTAATCACTTTATACATAAATAGAATGGATTCGGACGTTTTAATACGAAGTGCTGAAGTAATCACTTTATATATAAATAAAATGGATTTGGTTGGTTGTCCGGTTCGATTTTCTAGAGGGTCGTTCCCCTTGATTTCCTCTTACCCAGTGGGCTAGCGTTAATAGTGACAGCTTCAGGCTTTGATCAAATTCCTGCCCGGGCAAAGGTATTACAATTCCCCTATGTAATAAAAAAATTATAAAAAAAAAAAAAGGATTTTACATATATAAAGAATTGTCTTAATTTTTTTTATATTGATAGTGTTGCGTTAATAAAAGTTGGTATTAAAAGACCAGGAAAATAATTGGTTACTCATTCATCGACAACCCAAAAAATAGTTCCTACAAGGACACCACAATGGCAAAAGGCATTGGGCTTTCCTAATGGAGACCCAAGTACAATGTAAAACTAAACTCTTTTTGATATTTTTAATTTTTGACATTTGTTGTAAAATTTAAATTATTCTAATGGCTTCTATGTTCTAAATATTTTTGTTGTAAATTATTAGTATTTAGTATTTAGTATTTTTCATTTTTGTTATGTAAATTATTCTAAATTTCTAAAAAATTTAATACTATTATACTTGTCGTCCCCCAACCGTCCCCTAAAATTGGATTGTCATCCCCTGTCGTCCCCGAAACCCGTCCCCCAGCCTTGTGGAACCTTGGGGAAATCCAAATCTATAGTGCTTGAATTTAAACAGGTTTGGGGTGCTAAGGCTATGGGAACATAGGCATGTGGGTACTTGTTGGAAAGCTTATTCCGAGCATGATCTAATAGGAGAGGTTATTTGCCATTTTAAAAATTTTACCATACACAACAATGGCAATAAGCATCATAACAAACTCAAGGCATGTAGAAATTGGGCATCTATGATTAGAAGCTTTCAACTGAAAACTTGAGTTTTTTGATGATTGACTATTATGCACAAGCCCAAGCAAACAAGAGAAAATTCACCAAATTTAAAAAAGTGGGTCCATGCAGATTGGGACGTGTTGTGCAAGCGCAACAACAAATGGTGACTCTATTGGGAAATGCTCTTAAGCATTTTCGAAATAGAACAAATAATGAAACTATAATACCAAACAAAATAAAAAATTTGGCATCTATACAAGGTTGGGGTTAAGCCATTAATATGAAAGCAATACTCCATTTTGTTTCAACAAAAGTGTGTGCGTATGAATTCATTCTTATTTCAAAGTCAGTTAAAATTTGCCTCCATAGTTCAAAAATCAGGCTAGTTCACCTCTAACCGAACATTGGTCTACTAACAATGAGTTGTTGGTGACATATCTACCTGTGTGGCAGAGCTCATCATTAGTAGACCAATGTTAGTTCAGGGGTGAACTAACCTAATTTCTAAACTATGGTGGCAAATTTTAATTGACTCTGAAATTAGAATGAATTCATAAGCACACATTGTTGTTGAAACAAAATGGAGTATTGTTTTCAGATTAATGGCTTAACCCTAGCCTTGGATAGATGTCAAATTTTTTATTTTGTTTGGTCTTATAGTTTCATTGTTTCAGAGAGGGTTCATTCTATTCCCAGAATGCTCAAGAGCATTTCCAAGCAAAGTCACCATTTGTTGTTGCGCTTGCACAACACATCCTAGTTTGCATGGATTGGGGACCCACTTTTTTTAAATTTTGTGAATATTCTTTTTTTTGCTTTGGCTTGTGCATAATAGTCAATCATCCAAAAATTCAAATTTGCAGTTGAAAGCTTCTAATCATAGACGCCCAATTTCTACGTGCCTTGAGTTTGTTAAAATGGCAAATAACCTCTCCAATTACATAAGGCTCAAAGTAAGTTTTCTAACAAGTACCCACATGCTTGTGTTCCCATAGCCTTAGCACCCCAAACTTGCTTATATTCAGGCACTACAAACTTGGATATCCATTGGGCAACATAGATGGCTTCACTTCCAGACCCTATATCTCTTTCAATACTTGATAAAATTTGGTGAAACCGCTTTCGTTAGATGCCTCTCGAAAAGAGCTTTACAAAAAGTATAAACTCGCCTATGTTCCGAGAAGAATTGACCTCCCGGATGGTTTATTTTCAACAAGCTATTTGGATTCCCTGTTAACCATAATGTGTGCCTAATCACGCAGCACTCAGACCACATATATCTTTCAATACTTAGTGAAATTTTGTGAAACCACTTTCATTGGATGCTCCTCGAAAAGAGCTTTCCAACAAATATATTTTTGCCTATGTTTCAAGGAGAATTGAGGCTGAAATTGTTTGTTTTCCACAAGCTATCTAAGTTGTTGCGACCAAGGTTGGTATAGGTGCAGATTATAAAAAAGTGACCGGGAGCCCGGGCACGTGTGAAAGCATAAGTGGTCGGAGATCCCGGGCGCTCATCGAAAATTGAAAAGCAAGTGAAATGGCCAAAAGTCCAGCCACTCACAAGAAAGTTTAAAAGCAAGTAAAGTTAAAGCCACTGGTAACTGGAAATGCTATCAATACCAGAATCCCGGAGATCCATGGGAAATAAAAACAATTTCAAAATACTGCCAAAAGCCCGAAAGCTAGCCAACTAGAGTTTTCTAGCAATGACGTCAACAATAAAGTTTTGAATCTAAAGCCCCCCAATGAAGATAAAACATTGGCCGAAAGCCAGACCCAAAAGCTAAGTTAAAGCCCTGGCCAAAGTTCTTTGGCAGTGATGTCAACAACGACTTTCAAGATCCTTGGCCACTTTTGGGAAAATAAAAAAAGCCAATGAAACCAAAACCTGGTAAGTGGAAGGAAGTGGTCGAAAGCCCCCTAACACTTGCGGGAAATAAAAAAAAGAATGAAGCCAAACCCAGGTAAGCGGAAGAAAGCGGTCAAAAACCTTCGAACACTTATAAGGAATAAAACAACCAATGGAGTCAAACTCTGATAAGTAGAAGAAAATGGCTAGAAGCCCTGGGACACTTGCGGGAAACAAAAGATCCAATGAAGCCAAACCCCGTTAAGTGGAAGAAAGTGGTCGGAAGCCCCAGGACACTTGCAAGAAATAAAAAAAAAAACAATGAAGCCAAACCTCAGTAAATGGGAGAAAGTGGCCAAAAGCCCCTGAACACTTGCAGGGAATAAAAAACCAATGAAGCCAAACCCAGTAAGTGGAAGAAAGTGGTCGGAAAAAAAAGCCAATGAAGCCAAACCCTTGGCAAGTGAAAGCGTAAGTGACCGGAGCTTTTTAGCAATGACGTCAACAATGAGTTTCAAAAACCCCAACCACTCATGGGGAAATTTAAAGCATAAGAATAGTGCTCGAGAGCCTGGACACTTGTGTGAAAGCATAAGTGGTTGGAGCTTTTTGGTAGTGACGTCAACAATGAGTTTTAAAATCCACAGCCACTTGTGGGGAAACATAGAAGCGGAAATAAGCAGCAAAGTTAAAGCCTTGACAATTGGAAACCACCCTCGAGACCATTGGAAATTAGCCCTGGCAATTGGGAAGTAACCATATTGCAAGCCCGGACACTTGTTGGGAAGCATAGAAGAAAAGAAAAATAAAACATATCCCATATTATCAACCCGAAGAGGAAATAAAATGCAGCCCAATATTATTTAGAGAAGAGTGCAAAGTGCAAAGAATTATTGAGAAGGGTAAAAAAAAATTGGGAAAATGCAGAAATTGATGGAAAAATGCAAAAATATACCAGAAACATATTAGAGAAAGGTAAAAATTTCAGGAAAATGCAAAAATTGTCGAAAAGGGAAATAAATCGACAGAAATTTTTTTAAAATTACTGAAATCTTATTAGAGAAGGGTAAAAATCTTGGAAAATGCAAATTGTGTTTGAAAGAATGAGGAAAGAGAGAGAGCTAAGTTACCGGTTCGTTTTGGGTTCGGTTTCAAGTTCGAAGAACACGGTTCGTTGATACGGCAAATTTTTTTTTGGTCTTGGGTTCGTTTTGGGTTCGCTCGTACAAAAATAAATAAAAAACATATATTAATTTACTAGAGTCTTAAATATGTTATATTAATTTACTAGATTCTTAAATATGATGTTTTTAAGGATTCTACAAAGTATTTGGTGATAGATAAAACAGCATTTGATAATTCATTGGAGATGGTTTAAATAATACATCTACAGGCTGAAATAGCCCGGAGGTTACGAAACCATCCGAGGCTGAAATAGACCTTGTTATAACTAATAACAAGTTATGCTAACAATAATGTAATAACTAAAATATACGCTAACATCCCCCCTTATTACATTATTTGGGTAATAATATAACTACTAGCTATACTAACATCCCCCATGATTACATCATTTTGCAATACAAAGAGAGCTGCGAAACAATTCAAATTTGACACGTGCAAGTGCCTTAGTGAAAATGTATGCAACTTGAGCATCGGTGGGAATGTTTTGAAGCTAAATTCAGTGCCTCGGAACTTCATCTCGAATGAAATGACATTGTGTGTCAATGTGTTTTGTTCTTTCATGATGGAGTGGATTCTTGACTAGGTTGAGAACACCACGATTGTCGCAAAACAAGTGTATTGGAGATTTGGATGGATGACCCATACTTGTCGAGAATGCGACGCAACCATATCACTTCGCACACGGCTTCACGTGCGGCGCGATACTCTGCCTCTGTTGATGAAATAGCAACCACCTGTTGCTTCTTGCTTGTGCCAAGAGACAGGACCGGATCCAAGATGAAAAATATATCCTGAAGTTGACTTGCGATCATCAAATGATCCGGCATAGTCGGAGTCCGTGTATCCTTGCAAGAAGAATTTGTTGTTCCTCTTGTATTCTAGGCCATATTCCATTGTGCCACGGACATAGTGAAGAACACGTTTTTTTTGCTACTTTCCAATGAGTGGTCTTAGGCTCCTGCATGAACCTCGAAAGATAGTTGACGGCAAATACGAGATCCGGCCTAGTATTGGTCGGATATATGAGACTCCCAATCAGCTGTCGATAGAGAGTACCATCTACACGAGGTGAATCATCATATCGCGATAAGCTGAAGTCCGGTCTCCATCGGAGTTGCCATTGGCTTGCAATCGGTCATGCGATATTTTTCTAGCAATGTCTTGGCATATTTTTTACGAGACACTTTGATGGAGTGCTCCTTACGGCTGAATTCCGGACCAAGACGGTAATGGAGAAGTCCGAGATCGACATCTCAAAAGATTGACACAAGTCTCTTTTGACGGTAGAGATCATAGTTTTTGAACTCCCTGTAATGAGCGAGATCATCAACATAGAGTACAAGCAACACTATCTCGGAACCCTGTTTCTTGAAATAGAGGTTTGCATCGACGAACATCTCTTAAAACCATGCTTGCGGGAGGTGATTGTCCATTTTTATATACCAAGCTCGAGGAGCTTGTTTCAGGCCATATAAGGATTTGACCAATTTGCAAACTTTCTGCTGTTGGCCTTCCACTGCAAATCCTTATGGCTGAGTCATATAGACTTCTTCTTGGAGATCACCATTCAGAAAGGCACTTTTGACATCCATCTGATGAACTTTCCACCCAAATTGTGTTGCCATAGCACAAATAACTCGAATTGTTGTCATCCGAGCGGTAGGTGCAAAAGTTTCCTCGTAGTCAATGCCTTCCTTTTGAGCATAGCCCTTTGCAACAAGACGGGCCTTATGCTTATCAATTGTCCCATCTGCTTTGTACTTGACTTTATACACCCATTTGCAGCCAATGGGTTTCTTTCCATGCGGCAGATCGACAAGCTTCCAAGTTTTGTTTTTCATCAAAGACTTATACTCTGCATCCATAGCAGACCTTCCACTGAGGCTCACCGAGAGCAACTTGTGCTGATGCGGGTTCAAGATCGTCTATGGAAGACATAAACACCTTATCACTATCAATATCCATATCTTCTGTATCTCTTCTTTGGATCTACGAGAAAGTTCTTCAAAAGATTGACACGAGATCATCAACCCCGGTATTCTCTGTTGCGGCTTTCTCTGTCGAGCCATGCTTGCGAGTACGAGGCCTATCCAAAGTCAAATCTGGTGGAGTAGATAGCTTAGAGTCTTTGATTGTATTTGTATACCACTTTGGATTCTTCTTCTTAGGTGTTGAAGAAGATCCGAGAAGAACCTCCAACCTTTGATGAAGGAGATTTAACAACTCGAGTTTCCACAAGGTCTAGGTATACATCGATGTGTTTCTTGATGTGAAAGCCTCATCAAAAACAACATCTCTACTTATGTGAATCTTCTTGGTTAAGGGATCAATCAAACGATAACCCTTAGAGTGCTCATCATACCCAAGAAGAATACACTTCAATGACTTCTCATCTAGCTTCTTCCTTTTCTCTTTTGGTATGTGCATGAAAGCTTTACACCCAAAAATGCGTAGATGAGAAATGGAGGGTTTCCTACCACTCCATGCTTCTGTGGAGTCATTCCTTGTAGGGCCTTTGTGGGTGCCCTATTCAACGGATATCTTCTTGTGGTGACGGCTTCTGCCCAATATAGTTGCTCAAGTCTAGCTCCTGTGAGCATGCAACGAACCATTTCCATGATGGAACGATTCCTCCTTTCGGCAACTCCATTTCTTTGAGGAGTATAAGCGATAGTTAAGCTGTCTTGTGATCCCATTTTCTTTCAAGAATGCAAAAAATTCTTTAGAGGTGAACTCCCCCCTCGATCTGAGCGGAGGGTCTTTATAGAAGTCCACGACTCCTTCTCAACAGATTTCTTGAATTGCTGAAAGAAGCCAAATGCTTCAGATTTCAGTTGAAGAAAGAATAACCACATCTTTCGTGAGTAATCATCCACAAATAACTGAAAATACCTCTTACCCCCACAAGCTGTTGGGAGTGAAGGGACCGCACGGATCGGTATGAACCAACTCCAGAGGTTTCTTTGCTCTAGTAGAGCTCTTTTCAAAAGGCACTCTATCTTTGCTTTCTGCCTAGCGATCGAGCAAAGCTGGTAAAGTGGTAGAAAGGGAAGGAAGACCCTTAACCATCTCATACTTACTTAGCTCAAGTAAGTAACCAGAACTCAAATGTCCATATCTCTTGTGCCATAGGGAAGTTGCCTCCTTTGTAGAGACTGTCATGGCAACATGTGGAGTAGAGATAGTATCTAAGGCAAATAAGCCATGCTTATATGAAGCGGTTGCAATGTTCTTACCCCTCCTGGTAATAGAACAACACTTCTTGCCTCCCTCAACACTAAAGTTCACAACCATATCTTTGTCCAGAATTTGTGTGATTGACAACAAATTGTTTGCCAATCCTGGAACATAGAGGACTTTATCAATCGACACTTGCCATCGGGAAGAGTGGTCGAAAGCAGTGCCTTCTCCACTGAACCTTGTAGGTTTTATCATCGGCAATAGTGACGGGTTTGCCCTCTTTGGCCTCAAAAGACTCAAACCACGATTTGTCACCGAGTCATGTGCTTACCGGCTCCAGAATCAACATACCATATAGGATCCGTCCGCTTGGACCTTGTGGTAGTCATGAGAACTTTGTGAGCTCTCTCAGAATCTGTGTCAGATTCTTCAACGACAACATTCACTTACTGTTTGTTCTTTTGTGGTTTGTTTCAGCCTTTCTGTTTTGATTGCTTATTCTTATGCCAACATCTGTTTGTATCATGACCTTCTTTGTCACAGATCTTGCAATATCTCTTTTTCTGTTGAGGTTGTTGAGTTTGTTTCCCTTTTGAATCCTTTTGTGAATTCCCTCCCTTCTGAAAATTACCCTTCTTCTAGTTCTGCCCTTTCCTGTTGATGTAGAGAGCAGTGTTAGAAGAATCATCTCTCTGTAGTTGGCGTGCTTCCTCCTCTTGAAGCATATTAACCAATTCTACAAAAGTAACTTTCCGTTGTGATACATGAAGGGAAGTAATCAACACCCGATAAGAATCGGGTAAAGCTCTCATTACAACTGAAGTAAGGAGCTTGTCTTCAAGCTGGTTCTCCCAAAGAATTCAACTTTGCTTTCAATTCAGAAACTATGCAAAGAAAGAATTCAACTTGTCTCACCCTGCTTCATGCTCAGATTGTGTAATTGAGATTGAAGAAATAGAATGGTGGAATCATTCTTTCCCTCATATATAGTATTAAGGGCATCCCATGCCGCTTTACTAGTTGCACAGTCAGCAATATGGGGTTGGACTTCATCAGACACAACAAGCAAGATGAGCACTTTTGCTTTCTTGTCTAGCTTATCAAAGTCTCTTTGAGCATTAGATGGAGCTGTAGCACCGACAGCAGGTGAAGGTCTGGTTGTTGCTCCAGATACAACATCCCATAAATCATCCATTGCTAGGATGGCCTTCATCTTATTTTTCCATGGTGTGTAATTAGGACCTTTCAACAAGCGATGAGAATCGGTCATTAGTTTTGCGAGACATGATGAAGGTTCCTTATAACACCAATTGGTCCCCCTTTCGATATACCTTTTGCTAGGCCGTTATACCGTACAAAATACCCGCCCTTACGTGAGGGAAACTATAGGTATTTAGAAAGATCAACAAAAAATCACCCGCCCTTACGTGAGGGAAACTATAGGTGAGTTTTAGAGATCATACGATACGTGGAACATAAGCAGTACTGAAAGGGAATCGCCTTGTTGATGGCACCTACCATAGAAGATTCTTCTCATGCGTGGGGCGTAACTTCCCCTAAACACTATGAAGAATACTTCGTCAGGATTTACGCCTAAACACAAGAGCGATTAAGGGTAGTGGATGGAGTAAAAAAAATGCAAAATGGCAAACTTATCTCTCCCTGACGATTTATAGAGAACAAGCTCAGACGTCGTTGTAGCAGCTATATTAGGCGGCGGATACAGTAGCGCAATCACGACAGCTTTACCTGTAAGTGCTGGCCAAAGGTATCACAAATACCGAACATTGCAGTGCAATAAATTGCACGGATGGGTTTTAATTATTCCGGGGACTTAGGGAGTGAATTTGATTTTAATTTTTAATGTTATAGTGCAAAAAACAAATATGCAACATACAACAAAAAAAATGCCCACAGGAATAACCCACTAGGTGTCGGGCGCAGCCGAAAATGCACCTTTACAATAATGCCAAAATTGCTTTTCAAAAAATTACTCACTTTCCCCCTTTGATTTTTGAAAAAAAATACCCCCTTCTTTTTTTCTTTAAATTCCCACAAATGATTTTGAAAATTATTTTATAACCTTAAAGTTAAAAAAAATATTAATTTTAATTTATATAGTTATAAAAAACCTTTAAAGAAAAAATTAAAATCAAATTAAAAAATTTAATTTTAATTTATAAAGGTTAAACTATAGAAAATAAATTAAAATTAAAAAATTAAAGTTTAACTTTAAGGAAAAAAAAATAATAAAAAAAAATGTGGAAATTTTTTTTTTACCTTTGTGGAAGGGGGGTCGGCGGGATTGGAACCCGCGACCTGCAGGCTCCCAGAGCCTTACCGCACAGTCCACCACCAGGTGGACTAGCGGGCTGATCCGGCAGGATCAGGGGCCCCCTCGTATTTGAGGAGGGTCCCCGATCTCGCTCGCGCGCGGCCTCTGTTCTTTGGTCCCCGATCCATTGTCGCTCTCCTCCGCACCTTGGTCGCTGCGCGTCACTGCTGCTGTGGTGGCCGCGGCTACAGCTCGCTGCGCGCGCAGCACGACGCAGCGTGGGAGGGGGAGGGGGGGGCGACCACGTCTGCAGGAAAAAAAAAATTTTTTTTAGATTAAAAAAAACTCTTTTTTTTTTTTATAGGCGGGGGGAGGGGTGTTCCTCCCGCAGGCGCGTGTCGCGTCTACGCGACACGCGACGGGAGGTGGGGGTGGGGGCCTCCCGCGCCTGCGTGTCGCGTTTGCGCGACGCACGACGGGAGGTGGGGGTGGGGGCCTCCCCAACGCGCGGACGCGCGTCTGTCGCGTCTGCGCGACGGGAGGGGGGAGGCGCTCCCACAGTCGCGCGTCTGCGCGACGGGAGGGGAGAGGCGCTCCCACAGTCGCGCGGACGCGCGACTGGAGCGGGAGGGGGGGGCCGAACCTCCGAATTTTTTTTATTTTTATTTTTTTTTAAAACAAAAAACGCAGCGTCGCAGGCCTTTAAAAAAACGCAGTGTCGCAGGCTTTTTAAAAAAAACGTCTCAGTTTTTTTTTTTTTTTTAAATAGCGTCTCCGCACACAGTGATTCGTAGCGTCTTCGTACACAGTAATTCTTGCGACCTCCTGCAAGATTTCTCCCTCAGACGAAGAGCAGATGCGAACCTTACTGCACAGCCTCACTCGCAGCTTTCACGTCCTATTACGCCTGCCCTGATACCATGATAGATAAAACAGCATTTGATAATTCATTGGAGATGGATTAAATAATACACCTACAGGCTGAAATAGCCCGAAGGTTACGAAACCATCCGAGGCTGAAATAGCCCTTGTTGTAACTTATTAACAACATGCTAATAATAATGTAATAACTGAAAATATACGCTAACATTTGGTGTCTTAATAAAAAAAATAAATTGTTCACTATTATTGTATTTGTTGTCTTAAATATTGTTCTATTTAATATGAAATGCATGATTTCATGTACATATGCACTTATAATAATTTCAATTTTTTAATAATAAACATTAAAAACAAAATAATCTATGACATGGCTCGTTTGCATGATTACGAACAGATCGGACTGTTATGAACCTCCAAATCAATAGCCTTATTGAAATTTGAAGAACTGTTATGAACCTCCAAGTCAAAAGCCTTATTGAAATTCGAAGAAGCAGAGGTTCTAACGTGATGTACGTGACGTGCAAAATGAATTTTCTATAATTCAAATTTGATTTTTTTATGAAAGCTAAAAAACATACTAATTCTACTAACATACATATATAATTAAAAATAAAATATATAATAATATTTTTTTTTTTTTTTTTAAGCGAAAAACCCCTTGCAAGGCCGCCTTGGTTTGAGATACCACGAACAAGGGGTTCTACACCGTCAAAGTCACCCGAGAGTCGCACCCGACCACCTGCCTGCACCAACATTATAAATTGGATTTTGGATACGCAATTCAGCTTTTTGGTAGGGTGGAGATTTGAACCTGGGACCTCCCTTGGAGGATTGCCCTCTCCTCTCCAACTCACCTACAATATATAATAATATTTTGATTAAAAGAAATTTGATTCAATCAAACTTTATATTTAATTTTAATATCATTTATTTATTTTTTTATGTTTTTTTATTTTTAATATGAATATCTTTATCTTTAATTTAAAAAATGTTATTTATTTATTTATTAATTTATTTTTAATGTTATTTTTTTAATTTATATATATATATATATATATTTTAAGCGAAAAACCCTTTGCGGGGCCGCCTTGGTCTAAGAGACCACGAACAGGGGGTTCTACACCGTCAAAGTCACCCGGGGTCACACCCAGTCCTGCCCGCACCAACATTATCAATTGGATTTTGGGTACCCAATTCAGCTTTTTGGTAGGGTGGAGATTCGAACTTGGGACCTCCCTTGGAGGATTGCCCTCTCCTCTCCAACTCACCTACAACACCTAGGTAATTTTTTTTTTTAATTCTTTTTAATATGAATATCTTTATCTTTAATTTAAAAATGTAGTGGTTCTGGTTGAGGTCCAAGGTTTAAACCACTATGTGTGGTTGTGTGTTAATTCTCTATTGATAAGTTTAGCTCTCGACCTTGTGAGAGGCCATGAGTGGAATAGAAATGCTCAACCCTAAATGTCGGATTTCTCACATTGACCCAATAAAAAACAATTCACCGATAATTCACCCGTTGGATATTTTAATGGAACATCATATAAATAATTTTCCACAATATTAGGCGCACTTTTCATTAGAACTAGTTTGGTAAATGTCCCCATTGTATCGTGCCTAAAACATCCTAGGGGTGATATAATATATCTTTAAAATAAATAAACAAATATAATCTTAGGGTGATATATCTTTAAATATAAATATAAAAATATATCTTTAAATTAAATAAAGAAATATAGCTAAACCGTATTATTTCATTTAATAAAAACTTTAAAAAGTAAATGTTTTAAAACTTTGTATAAAAATTTAAGGCTTAAATTTTATAAAATGTGAATATAAAGTCAATGTTTGATTAAATAAACGAGGAAGCAATCTTATTATTATTATTATTATTATTATTATATATCTCTTTAGAATTAAATAAAGAAATATAGCTAAACCATATTATTTAATTTAATAAAAACTTTAAAATAAATATTTTAAAACTTTGTATAAATGGTCGTGAGCTTACTTGCATTTATCGATGACCCGCGTTCAATCCCCATGGTGGATGTGTATAAGAAGTATTACTTGAAAAAAAAAAACTTTGTATTTTAGACTTAAATTTTATAAAATGTGAATATAAAGTCAATATTTAATTAAATAGACGCGGAAGCAATCTTATTATTATATATATTTTTAATTATTTTAATTGCCAAAATCCTGTTGAACGCGTATAAGGTATCTTAATTGTTCTATGGTCGGGGCAGACTCCAGAGAGCGAATCCCAATTAGGGCCTGTGGTTTAAATCTTACACAGGCAGGAAGAGCCACGTTACACAGGCAGGAAGAGCCACGACTATTATCAGGCAGGAAGAGCCACGACTATTATCATGAAGACCAATATTGAACAACATAGATTAAATCCTTTGGTTCGTACGAGAGCACACCATACTGTGCAGATTTCAGAAGAATTAGATGAGCTCGAGGAAACTGAGGAAAATCCGTCGGGTGGAGAAACATCTAATGTTGAAGATTCTGGTGGACAAATTTTCAGATCGAATAGCTGCACTGTGAAGCCTGCCCTCAGAAAAGATAACAGAGGCAAGCTTATTTCTCCCAGAGTTGCGGGTGTCGTTCGAATTGAAGTGCAGCAGAGCAACGGTGTTCCTGTAGAGAAGGGCTCAAAGTCTGCATTCAACCATTGAAGTGCAGTAGAACAACGGTGTTCCTGTAGAGAAGGCTCAAAGTCTACATTCAACCATAGGCATAGGCGGAAAGGTTTTGCACCGTATGGACGTGGGAAACTCCTTCAAGTCCGTCCAGGGTTCTGCCTGGAGGACCCGGATACGTTCGGGTCCGTCCAAAGATAAGAGGCAAAGCTTATTTCTCCCAGAGAGTTGTGGGTGCCGTTCGAATTGAAGTGCAGCAGAGCAATGGTGTTCCTGTAGAGAAGGGCTCAAAGTCTACATTCAGTAGAATAACGATGTTCCTGTAGAGAAGGGCTCAAAGTCTGCATTCAACCATAGGCATAGGCGGAAAGGTTTTGCACCGTATGGACGCGGGAAACTCCTTCAGGTCCATCCAGGGTTCTGCCTAGGGGACCCGAATACGTTTGGGACCGTCCTTGGACAGACCCAAAGCGTACCGAACCCGAAACCAGACCAGGTACGTCCCACACCAAGTTTCGGGGTCCTAGGGTGCCGAACCGGTAACATAGAGAGAGGCACAGAAGAGAAATTAAATAATTAAATAAATAAAAATATTTAAAAAATAATAAAAATAATAAAATAAATAAATAAAAATTAAGAAATGAGAAACTTTAAAAAAATACAATAATAAATTTTGATGCCCACTATTTTTGACTTTGCAAGATATCTGAATTCAAAGACAGCAAACATGGGAGCTTCAATGCTAACTAGGCGAACATAAAGGTCTAGAATGGCAGATAAAGTGATGTTAATGACCAATACACTCGCAGCCAATAGGCAGAAATCAAAACGCTTGGAGCCAAGCAATCTCAGAGCTTTATAGAGAATTGAAATTTAATGATGCATGGCTGAAGTGCGGTTAGGAGGTGATTCCTAGAAGCGGACATCATGGTGACATTGACATTGTTCAGATAGTGTCAAAATTCAACAAGTGGTAGAATCCAACAAGATTAATGCCCAACCCACTTCTTGTGATTGGTAGACCAAACATTGAACCACTTGACCAATCAAGTTCAAGAGACCCCAAACGTCGTGTGAATTGAGGTTTAATGAGGCATGGCCAAAGTATGGTTGAAAGCAATCACAAGGAACGTGTGTTATAGATATGGATAGTAATTAATTGTAAAAGTAATGCTATGTGAAGTGCCATCAAATTGTTATATGGGCTCACTAGTCAGTTACAAAGGTCGAAAAAGATCCATTAGCGAGTCCCAAAGTCTAAGTTTCTTCCTTGCTACTTTTTGTTTATAGTTTGGATGGATTTTCTAAACCAAGCATAATATTGTTTTGAGCTCTGTCCTGTAATCCACCAAAGAGGGCAAATTTGAGACAAATGTACTCCATGATTATCTTTATAATGCAAGGCTTTTGAAATTTTCCGTGTTCAATCTGCGCATGGTTGCACTCAATATATTTCCATTGTTCTGTTTCTCCTCCAAAGATTGCACCATCTGGAACTTTAGACTATGTGTATACTAGTCGGGCTGGGATTGGTTTTAAATCAGAATTGCTGCTTTACTGGATCAAGACTGAATTTCAAAGCATTATAGGCTTGTTTAGTTTCTTTTCTTTTCTCTTCCCCTTTAACCTTTGATTTTCTTTGGAACCTGTTTATATTAGGAGTTGATTTATTTCCATTTAAAGCATTGAAGTTGATTTTCTACTGTGCATTTTAAAATTCCATATAGTTGCAAAATAATCATTGCTATAATAATTTAAGTGCAATGAGTGATATGGATTGGGCAACTACAGTTTGCATGGTTTAAAATTTATCTTTCTTTGCACAGTTTAAATTCCACTCAGCTAACGTATGTTATAATATCAATTGCAGTGGAATTGTTTTCAGACAGTTAAGTGTTTAAGGTTATGGCATTGTGCCTTAGGATGCCTTATGAAACCTATTTCTTAGAATCATACCAGCAAAGGCCCCTTGAAGGAACAGCTATCAACAACCTCTAGGTTTATCAACGCCTGCCAAGACCTGGCATACTTGAACCTTGGGGGGAAAAGAATTCCCTTTCAAGAGGGAATAAACTTTATTCCAAGTAAGTAGGCTTGCCCTTGACACACCAACAATTTGGCTTCTGCTCCTTCATGCCCAGCAAAACTGGCAATAGAGGGAAAAGTTAGTGTGTCATTTGCTCACTCAAAACTACCCAAGTCAACTACTAGCATTGATATTAGAAACATGTAAATAACCAGACACCAAAGTGTTTTCCCCAGACAAGGACAAACAATAACCCTTGTGTATACAAGCACCAACATAAAAATCTTTAAAGACTCATACTCAAAATAAACATCACAATACAAGATCAGTGAAAATCATCAAAGAATGAAAATACAGCAGATATGTTTGCAATATCATTAAACAACCAAAAGAATAAGACCCATACTTTTTCACTAACAGATAAACAAATTGCAATGACAGCTTTGAAATGAAGTGGAAACTGCAAGACTGGAAGAAAACTTTGCACCTAATAAATATAGATACCAAATGTGACTTAAAAGTTATATCTCACTCATAAGAAGGAAAACCATACCTTCCTATGCTGCCAACCAGCAGAAAAATAGTCACTACCAACACCTCTGGTGCATTAGGCTGGGCTATTCTCCAGAAATGAGGAATGAGTTCATTGTACGTCCAATCCCATCCCTTTAATCCATAAATCAAAACACATTTAGTTAAAAGGTTGAGAAGCAACAGTATCATAAGCGACAAGATTTGCAAAAAAAAAATGAAATAGTTAAAGCCCAAGACAAAGTACTTGTCTTCTATATAATAAGGAACAAAGTACTAAAATATTGACCGTACATCAACAACTTTCAGGCTAAAACCAGGAGATCTCATCCATATCTAAAATAAGAGATGCTGCAGCATTATTAGCAGAAGAAGAAAAAAAACAAAAAAAAGAATCAATCATTTACATTTAAATCATAAACAAAAAATTGAAAGCTGAAAATGCAGTCTAGAGTATTATGATAATCATTACAGTGGCTTCTTTCACAAATTACTACTATTTTATTTGTTCAAAACAGTGAGTTGAAATTAATTCATGCTAAATTGAGTTCAATAATGAAAAGAAGGGTAGGCCATGCCGTAGATAGGTGAACAAAATTAGTCTATAGATTCAACCCTTTGTGTAATATTGATAGAATTCTTCTTGCACTAGTTCATTTGTGACAAACATGTGAATATTTTGCATAAAGAGTTGAATGAATGAGAAGCCCATAACCAAGGAAAGGTCACAGTTCTACATGACTTCGACTCTCACAGTCTGCAAACATGCCATAACCAAGGAAATATTTGCTTGCATCTTCAGACTCATGAAAGTAAACTCGTATTCATCAAGGAAAGGTATCAAACTATATATAAGATATACAAAGCAAGAGCACCTCACCCTCTGGGACCATAGAAATAAGCAGGATGAAATGGTCAACTGTAACAAAAAGAAATGAAGTGAAAACCATCTTTCACATTACGCGATAGAGCTGACCATCAGAAACATGAGATTGGCAATCAAAGTAGGTATTAACATGAAGAATAGACAGCTAATGGACACCCTGAGGTCCAGGCTAAACTGAACCAGTTCAGACAATTCGAAAAGTTTGTCTATACTTATATAGATCATTGAACACCCTGTGGTCCTACTAACATATCTGAGGAGTAAACTGGGAAATCTTGGACAAAACTGGCCAAAGTGACAGTTCTTTCCTTTTTAGACTCCAAAAACTCTTCTCAGCCTTGGCAGTAGGAACAGTATCTGGCAACTTTGATGAAGTAACTTGCTGATACAGATCCCAGAACACTATCACACACCAGGACCAGCAGCCACTGAGATAGGTGGAGCCTGTATTCTGCAAGAAACCTACAAGGTAAAGTGGTTTTGGTATGAAGGAGATGATGTACTACAGACTGCCACTGCAGTCTGTTAGTGTATAGGTTTTGTGTTATGCTTGATGTCTTAAATAAAAACTGTTCAACAGTATGAAATTGTTTATAAATACAGTTGAATTGATGAATACTTCCGTCTAATGTAGAGGTTTGATGGACACCAAAAATTTTGTAATCATTGTCCAGCTTTTAAATTTTATACAAGATCTCTTCTCCCACCCTACAACATGGGGTGTAAGAGGTGACAGTATAGGGTCTATAATTTTTCTGCACCTACCTCCCATGTTAAGACTATACAAGAGGGAAGCAGTGTACATAAAGGGACAAACAAACTTGCACTTCACATAATAGATTCTTATTTTCAACTAATATTTTGAGTTTGTTTCAAAAATTTGTTTCAGGTTTTGCATTTTAGGTAATGAAAAGGACCAATAGTCTCTTATGTCAAATCCACAAAGGAGCTAGCGAAGAAGTTCATTTTCCGCTAATGGCTTAATCTGAAGAAGGGTTTCTAATAAAAACCCCAGGTGGACTTGGATCACGAGGGTCTCACTAGAAACAGCAGATTTGCTCAAGAGGAGATATTCACCGACAAGTTTATCTTTCCTCTCATTGGCACTCAATCTTGTTTCGTCTTTAATTGTTCTAACCACATGAATGCCCTAGTTTCAGGATTGGGCTTTATGAGGTTTTTCAAAAACCTCATTTGTCTTTTATAGATTTTCGAAAAATCCCATTTCCTTTTCTCTTCCAGCTTTTGTTGCCCAATAGAAACATTGTTAAGAATGTAGACTGCTTGGCCTCCACAAAAGAAGAAAAGAGGCTGAATTTTTTCAACCCCTGGTGCCAAAAAAGTCATGGCTAGGCTTTCGTGCTTAGCGAAGACCTTCGAGCCACTTAACAAAGTTGCAAAAGTAATCCGGAAACATTTTTGCTACATAGGTGTGAGACGACTTTTGGTTGCTATGGTTGCACATGATGATAATGAGAGTCAGAAGAGGCATCATAGGCTTGGGTATCTCAATTATGGTTCCTTGAGATACGAGTCAGCATTAGATGGCAATAGGGCTTCCACACATATCCCCTCCAAGTGGTGCATGTGAGGGATGCATTTTGGGAAAACATCATTGGGAGACCCTTCCGGAAAGAGTTGCTAGGAGGGCATCTCCCCTTTGGAAATCATACATAAAGTGATATTTGTGTACCGATGGGTATACCTTCTCTTTCAGGAAAGAGGTACTTCTTTTCATTGATGATTTTTCTAGAAGTGTGTGTACACTATTCGTACTAAGGATGAGGTGTGAGAGGTTAAGACTTTCAATGCTTTTGTTGAAACCCAGCTAGATAGAAGGATCTAGTGTCTAAGAGCACATGGGGTTAGTGAATATGTTAGTTATGCTTTTCATGATTTTTTGGCTTCTCATGGGGTAGCATATCAAAGGATTGTTCACTATACTCCTGAAAAGAATGATTTGGCTGAAAGGAACAGGAGGGTAATCATGGAGATGGCACGATGTATGATCCATGCCAAGGGACTAGACCACAAGTTTTGGTTGAGGCTGTCACTTGTACAGCATATATCATCAACAAGGTTCCTACCAAGGCAATCTGAGGCATGACACCTCTTGAGAGATTGACAGGGGATAAGCCAAATGTGTCTTGATTTTGTATCTTTGGGTCTTCAACATGGGCTCACATACCTAAGGATCTTCGAAAGGAGGAACCAAAGAGCCATATGCGTATCTTTGTGGGGTATTCTAGTATCTCAAATGTTGAGAAATGTAGCTCGGACAGGAACTTCTTGCACAGGCTTCAGTATGAACGTGCTAGAAGTGGTTCGAGACATTTCTAATTCTATTTTGAAAGTGATTTTCTATTTTTAAGTTCACTTAAGTGATTCTATTTTGAAATTCACTTAAGTGATTTTCTATTTTTAAGTTCACTTAAGTGATTCTATTTTGTAATTCACTTAAGTGATTCTATTTTGATATTCACTTAAGTGATTTTCTATTTTTAACCTTACATCTCAAGATGAGATGAGATCTAATCTTAGGGTTAGAGAGATTAGGGTTACCTTTTTCAAGGATAAAAGGAGAAGATCAAGAGTGTTTTAGATACACAGAAAAGAAGGGGAGGAGAACAGATTGTTGAAGGAAAACTACAAGCTTAGGAGGAGAAGAACAGTGATTGCTGGCTAGAAAAGCAGCAAGAGAGCAGAAGTGTTCTGCTGTAGCTGTAGCCTCTTTTATTTGTAATATTTCAGGTTCAGAAATATATTTAACTTCTGCTGTTCACGCTGTTTATTTTTCCAGCCATCTGTGTGACTGTTGCATGTTTGAATAAATTATTCTCAGATCTGATTTATTTTAAAATAACATAGGACAACAGTTATCTAGGGCTGGAAAATTTACATGGTATCAGAGCTAGGTTCTGTGATTGAGATCCTCAAGGGTTTACAGCAGTAGATCACTGCTGGATATTAAAAAAAAAAAAACAGCAGTTAGGGTTTCATATTTTTTTTTGCTTGAAGGACTAAGCTTATTTGCAGGACTGTTTTTTTTAGTCATTAATATTTCAGCAGATCTCAAAGATGGCAGCAGCTAGCCTCAGATTTGAGGATAGATTGGAAGGTGCCTCAAATTTTTTGCCCTGGAAAGTTAGGGTAATGTTCTTATTGGAAGAGAATGATCTCTGGGATATTGTCAAGGATGATGTGACTTTGCCTACAGATCCGCAACAATTGGCAGCTCACAAAAAGAAGGAAGTGAAGGCCAAGCGGATGATCTTGGATGCAGTGAAGGATCACCTGATTCCTCACATATCCGAGAAGACTAAGGCAAAGGAGATGTTCGATGCCCTGGTTAGCCTCTACCAGAGCGAGAACATAAACAGGAAGATGATATTGCGGAACAAACTCAGATCTATGGAGATGACCAGATATGACACCGTTACCAGTTACTTGATGAAGATCACGCAGATTCGTGATCAACTGGCAGCAATAGGGGAGAAGGTTGAAGACAGAGTTGGTGAACGTGGCACTTAATGGTTTCTCAGCTTCATGGGAACCATTTGTCAAAGGCATTTGTGCTCGTGAGAACCTTCCCAAATTTGAGAAACTGTGGGATGATTTCATCCAGGAGGAGACTCGGATGGAGTCAAAGGCCAGCAAGAAAGGTGGTGACGATAACCTAGCTCTTTTTGGGCAAACCAAGAAGGGCAAAGGTAAAGGACCCAACAAGGGTAAGGTAAAGAATGAGGAGTCAACCTCACGCGTAGGGAAGAAGGACTTGAGCAAGATCAAGTGCTTCATTTGTCATAAGCACGACCATTATGCATCACAGTGTCCAGACAAGAAGGGCAAAGGGAAGCAACAGTAGATGCAGGTAGCAGCCTCTACAAAAACTCAGATGAGTGAGTTTGCTGCCAAATTCGAGAAGGATTTCTCATTGGTCTCTTGCCTTTCTACCAACACGGTTCCAAGGAATGCTTGGTATGTGGATAGTGGGGCATCTCGGCACATGACATCAGCCCGACAATGTTTTACCAGTCTACAAGAGCAGGACTCAAGGGTTCAGGTTGAGCTTGGTGATGATACCAAATATCCAGTTGTAGGAATTGGTACCATTCCTTTTCGACTCCAATCAGGGAAATCTTTAGACTTTGATGATGTTTTGTTTGTTCCAGGTCTCAGGAAGAACTTGCTTTCAGTTTCGGTTATGGAGGATAAGGGTTATGCGATGGAGTTCAAGAACCAGCATGTCCTTATTAGACCAAAAGAATCTAGCCGGAAACAACACAAGTAATAGGGGTTAGAGAAGGCAGTCTATACAGGTTGCAGGGTGAACCTGTTCGAGCCCTAGTTCATAGCAGTAACAACTTGTGTGATTTGTGGCACAAGAGGATGGGGCACCTGCATCATAGAGCGTTGCCTATTCTGAGGGAGATAGTCACAGGTCTTCCAGAGTTCAGCATTGAGCAACAAGGAGTATGCAGAGGGTGCACGCTTGGCAAGCATGCCAAGGCTATTTTCCCAAACAACGAGCATAGGTCTAAGAAGATACTAGATCTAGTACATTCGGATGTTTGTGGACCGATGTCAGTAGCATCAATTTCAGGTAGCATGTACTATGTTTCCTTTATTGATGATTTCTCTCGCAAGACATGGATCTACTTTTTAAAGACCAAGGATGAAGTCTTTAGCAGGTTTCAAGAGTTCAAAGCTCTAGTTGAGAACCAGACAGAGAAGAAGATCAAGGTCTTGAGATCAGACAATGGGGGTGAATATACCTCCAAGGAGTTCGATGGTTTCTGCAAGCAGGAAGGAATCAAGAGGGAGTTGACTGTTCCATACAACCCACAACAGAATGGGGTTGCAGAGCGAAAGAATCGATCCATCATAGGGGCTGCTAGGGCCATGATTCATGACCAGGGCTTGCCGATGTTTCTTTGGGCAGAAGCATGCAACACAACAGTCTACATCCAGAACAGGTGTCCTCACAGGATCTTGGAGGACAAGACACCAGAGGAGGCATTCACTGGTGTGAAACCAGAGGTGAGTCATTTCCGCATCTTTGGATGTCCAGTTTATATCCATGTTCCGGTAGAGAAGAGGACCAAGTTGGAGCCCTCCAGTAGGGAAGGGTTTATTTGTAGGATACAGTGAGACTTCAAAAGCTTACAGGGTTTATATTCCAGAGAAGAGGAAGACAGTAGTGAGCAGGGATGTAAAGTTTGAGGAGGACGTTGCATCCAGGAAGTCCCATGAGCCTATTCCAGGTGATAGAGAATGAGGAGCAAGAAGCTCCGAAGGTTGAGCCAGGGTCACCAAAGACACCAGTGGTTTCCAGTTCAGAACAACAACCTTCGGGTGAGGAGGTGGAGACATTAGCCCCTTCCAGTTCTATCGAGGAGACCTCAATGGCTTACACAGACATTGAGGGATGCTGAGGAGTATGTTGAGGCTCCTAGCAAGATGATTAGGGAGAGCAGACCTCCAAGGAAGTTTTCAAGCTACATGGCATTGATGAGTAACATCATAAATTCAGAGCCTACCAGTTTCAGGAGGCAACAGACCAACAGGTTTGGCGGGATGCCATGGTGGAGGAGTACACCTCCATCATGAAGAATGATGTTTGGGACATAGTGCCAAGACCGGAGGGGAAGTCAGTTGTGAGTTCCAAGTGGCTCTACAAAATTAAGCATGTTGCAGATGGCAGCATCGAGAAGTTCAAGGCAAGGTTTGTGGCGAGAGGGTTCTCCCAGAAAGAGGGAGTGGACTATGAGGAGACTTTTGCTCCAGTCGCCGGATACACTTCCATTAGAGCAGTTATGTCTTTAGCTTCATCTATGGGATGGCGGATTCATCAAATGGATGTGAAGACAACTTTCCTTAATGGGATCATTGAGGAAGAAGTGTACATAGAGCAGCCTCGGGGCTTTGAGGTAAATGGGAAGGAGTCCCATGTTTGTAGGGTTAAGAAAGCCTTATATGGACTCCGAGAGCATGGTATTCCAGGATAGATGGATACTTGCAGAGTGTGGGCTTCGCCAAAAGTGATGCAGATCCTAATCTATATTACATATTTGTTGGGACTGATCTACTCATTTTGGTGCTATATGTAGATGACTTGTTTCTTACAGGTGCAGAGAAGCTCATTGCAGGGTGCAAAGCGGATATGGCAGCTGAGTTTGAGATGAAGGACATTGGCATGATGCATTACTTCTTGGGTTTGGAGGTTTGGCAGAGACCAGGGGAGATATTCCTTGGGCAAGGTAAGTATGCAATTGAGATCCTGAAGAGGTTTCGGATGGAGGACTGCAAACCTATGGCCACACCCATGATCACTAATCTGAAGAAGGTGACAGCTTCAGATTCAGAATTGGTGGACCCTACGTTGTACAGGCAGCTGATAGGATCCTTGATGTATTTGGTCAACACTCGACCAGATATATGTTTTGCAGTGAACACCTTGAGTCAGTTCATGGTGGAGCCAAGGCAAGAGCATTGGGTAGCAACAAAACATGTGCTCAGATACTTAAGGGGCACGGTGGAGTATGGTCTAAGATATCTTGGAGATGGTGAAGTGAGGTTGCAGGGGTATACAGACTCAGATTGGGCAGGCAATGTAGCAGACAGGAAGAGCACCTCAGGGTGCTGCTTTAGCTTGGGATCAGGCATGATATCCTGGTTCAGCAGAAGCAGACTTCGTGGCACTTAGCTCAACAGAGGCCGAATACATGGCAGCCAATATTGCTAGTTGTGAGGCCATTTGGCTTCGCAAGTTGCTTACGATATTGATTGATCAGGAGTTGGATCCCACGGTGATATACTGTGATAATCAGAGTTGTATCAAACTCTCGGAGAATCCAATATTTCATGACAAGTCCAAACACATAGACATCAAATATCACTTCATACGAGACAAGATTCGGAAGGGAGCCGTAAAGCTCCAGTATATTCCCACAGATCAACGAGTAGCTGATATTCGACCAAGCCCTTAGTGAAAGGGAAGTTTGAAGCATTCGAAGACAAACTTGGATTGGTGCAGAATTCCTTCCTCGCTAAGAGGGAGTGTTGAGAAATGTAGCTCGGACAGGAACTTCTTGCACAGGCTTCAGTATGAACGTGCTAGAAGTGGTTCGAGACATTTCTAATTCTATTTTGAAAGTGATTTTCTATTTTTAAGTTCACTTAAGTGATTCTATTTTGTAATTCACTTAAGTGATTCTATTTTGAAATTCACTTAAGTGATTTTCTATTTTTAAGTTCACTTAAGTGATTCTATTTTGTAATTCACTTAAGTGATTCTATTTTGATATTCACTTAAGTGATTTTCTATTTTTAACCTTACATCTCAAGATGAGATGAGATCTAATCTTAGGGTTAGAGAGATTAGGGTTACCTTTTTCAAGGATAAAAGGAGAAGATCAAGAGTGTTTTAGAGACACAGAAAAGAATGGGAGGAGAACAGATTGCAGAAGGAAAACTACAAGCTTAGGAGGAGAAGAACAGTGATTGCTGGCTAGAAAAGCAGCAAGAGAGCAGAAGTGTTCTGTTGTAGCTGTAGCCTCTTTTATTTGTAATATTTCAGGTTCAGAAATATATTTAACTTCTGCTGTTCACGCTGTTTATTTTTCCAGCCATCTGTGTGACTGTTGCATGTTTGAATAAATTATTCTCAGATCTGATTTATTTTAAAATAACATAGGACAGCAGTTATCTAGGGCTGGAAAATTTACATCAAACACTTATCATCTTTATGATCCTCAAAGGCGTGAGATTTTGATCAGATGAAATGTCATCTTTGATGAGGTTCCTCCAGGTACTCCTTCCACCCCCCCTCCAGAACTTTTGGCTATTGACTCTTCTAATTCTCCGCCTATTCCAGATTCAACAAGTTCTTCAGATATCTCGGTTGGTTTTATTTCTATTAGAGCATCTTCCTCTTCCTCTTTCTCGAGTGGTTGTTCCCTACCTATCAATTTTACTCCTTCACAAGCAACTTCTCAAGCAGTTTCTTCTTCCTCAAGAGCAAGGCAAGATGAGTAGGACACATTAGTTTAGAATGTTCCAGCCTTGCATGGCGAGGTGAGCGATGATGAGTTGCATTCTTTTGTTTCAGTTTTTGATGTTGAGATTGTATAGGATACACATGATTCTTCTATTCGTCCTACACCCAAGTCGGTTAAGACACTTCTTAAGGATGCTCAACCTATTTTGTCCCTTGAGCAACATCAAAAGGATCCTTCACAAGCATTGCTTTCAAAGGTAGCCCATTCTCAATATCCTGTCACATACTCTTAGGCTAAGGGCAAGCCTGAATGGGAAGATGCTATGGCGCCAGAGTATGAGGCACTGATGAAGAACAAGAATTGGGAGTTGGTTCCTTTTCTAGAAGGGAAAAATATCGTGGGGTGTAAATGGGTCTATAGGGACCAAATACACATTGGATGGTCAGGTATAAAAGCACAAGGCATGTCTTGTTGCCAAGGGTTTCTCTCAACAAGAGAGAGTGGACTATTCCATGACTTTTCCACCTATGGCCAAGATGGACTTTGTCAGGAAGATTCTCTCTATTGTTGCCTCCTATGGATAGAAGATTCATTAGATGGACATGAAGAGTGCCTTTCTACATGGGGAACTTTAGGAGGAAATCTACATGCAATAGCCACACGACTTTGAGCTAGAGGGACCTACTCCATTGGTATGTCGCTTGACTAGATCTTTGTATGGACTTAAGCAAGCTCCTCGCGTTTGGTTTAAGAAGATCCATTCCTGTTTCTTCTTCAATTGTGAATTTCAACGACATGAGGTTGAAAATGATGTTTACATCAAACATCAAGATGAGAAAACTTTGGTGATTGTGTTGTATGTTGATGATCTTCGCATCACTAGCAACTCCACTACTCTGATTCAGGATATGAAGTCAAGACTTCATTCCACCTTTGAGATGACAGACTAGGGATTTTTGAACTATTTTCTAGGAATCCAGATTGATCAGACAAACTCTGGCATTACTATTTCTCATCCCAAATATGCTTTGGATCTTCTTCAATGATTCAGGATGGAGTGTAAGCGTACTTGAACTCCCTTTGCCTTAGGTTTGAAACTTCGAGTTGACTACACCACACCTCTAGTTGATACCACCCTATAACAGTCTCTTGTGGGAGGACTTCTCTAACTCACTCACACTAGACTGGATATAGCCTTTGTTGTTAGCTATTGCTCTAGATACATGTGAGCACCCCAAGAGAGTCATTGGACAATAGCTAAGAGGATTCTCGAATACATCAGGGGGGCCTATTAGATGGGAATTCATTATTTTGTTGGTTCCCCTCCGATTTTGACAGGCTTTTCAGATGTTGATTGGGCAGGTGATTTGGATGAGCGGGAGTCCACCATAGGCTTTGTGTTCTACTTGGGATCCGACCCAGTTTCATGGTGTTCTTGATGTCAATCCAACATTTCTCAGTCTTCCACGAAGGCTGATTATTGTGCTACCAATGAGGCAGCTAAGCATCTCAAGTGGATGCTAATGATTTTGGAGGAAATTGGCATTCCTTAGAGCTTCCCTGTTTCTCTTCGCTATGACAATCAAAGTTTTATCCAGCTTCTCCGTAATCCAATGTTTCATCAGCGGACAAAGCACATTGAGATATGGATGCATTTTGTGAGATGGCTTCACGCTCGTGGGATGTTAGATTTAGTTTTTGTGCCCGAGGTCACTTTTGTGCGCATGTGGAAGCTTCTTGGAGTTGGAGAGTGTCCCTTAAGGGGGAGTCCAACGTAAGGGTCTCTCTGTGTTCCCTGTTCAACTTAAGGGTCGAGGTTGGAATATGTGGTGGTTAAACTTTTCTTAAGGCCAAGGCTGACTATTTGCACTTGTATTTGTTATATTTGCCCTTTGGGCCCATGTAAACCTTGTAAGGTTAAAGGCCTGACAGATATTTTCTTATCAACAGTTTTTCTTTGGAAATCTCAAAACTTATAGTCTCCCTCACGTAAGGGCGGTTTTGCAGAAGACCAATTAAAATAGTTGCCCCCTGCATTTCAAAACCAAAACCCTTCTTATGATCACATTACTTATAGTTTGCCTCAAATTAGGGCGGGTGCTGTGATCCTAAAAAATTTGGCAATCTAAAGCAAAACAATTATAGGCCTCATTATACTTATAGTTTCCCTCTCGTAAGGGCAAGTATATTTGATTCACCTATTATTGAACAAAGCTTCATTTTCCTTAAATCAATTAAATTCCTTTTTTGGAGTTTTAAAGGGGGGAGTATTAATAACTATTTTAAAGAAAGAGCTTTTCTCACCTTTTCCTATTCTCTAAAGGTGTTATTGTTAAAACTATAAATGTATTTTACTCTCTAAAGGTGTTATTGTTAAATCTATTTTAAATTAAAACTTTACAAATTTTTTAAAAAGTTATAAAAAAATAATATAAAAGTTTATAATACTTTTTAATAAAAGTTTTCATAAACCTAATATTTTCCATAATTGAAGTTTTAAGGGGGGAGTATTGGTAATTTAAAACTTCAATCTCTCTCTTGTGTTAAGATGGATTCAATTGAGCCCCCCACCCCACAACTTTCACTCATGGGAACCCAAAATTTTAAATCTCTTTCTCTTTCAAAGGGCTAAGAGAAAAGCGTCATTTGTAACCTAATAAATAAATTCCTTTTTTTGTTTTTGTCTTTTAGGGAGGGTGTATTCTTCTAGATTTCTTTATAATAGCCTTTAATTTTTAGAGATATATATTGTTTATAAAGTCTCTAAAACGTATAAGAATATTTTCACTAACTTCATGCCCACCCTCATTTATTTCAAATCAAATATATTTTTATTTTTGTTTTATAAGATCTTTAATGGCAATTCCATTACATGGGTATACAAAAATATATACCTATCTCAAAAAATATATTTTTGGTCAACCAAATCTCTCATTTTTCACTTCAATTTCTCATTTGAAGTTAATGGAGGGGTATTTATAGTTAGAAAAGTTTTTTTCGAAACGGACACAATGGTATTTTAGTTAAAAGACTATTTTCAATGATGTTTTAAATTTGAAAATTATTGTATCATGGAGTGCACTCTCGGTTGAACCCGACACTCCCAGTATTGGTGCCCTTGTTTTGTTGGTTGTCCATTCTTTGGACCTTGTTATTCAGCCCATTGTGTCATACAGGTGGATACCACTACTTATGCTTGCGGAGTCAATTTGGACATCCCTTACAGTTTTTTGTGGTTCTTTATCCATCCTATCTTCACATTATTTTTGTGAGACACTTTGATTTCATGGTTCGCGAGCACTAGTCTAGGAGTATGAATTCTTTTTTGCAACAAGTCTCTAATTTTTTGAGACATCTAATGGGTCCTTTGCAGGCTTCTTAATGGAATTTGTCCTAAAGAGGGGGTTGAAGAGGACATATTCCTTCCTCTCAATCCTCCATGCACATCTTCCTTATTCTTCTATTCAAACAGGTGGTTTCCCCTTGAAATTTTCTACCATTACCCTAATTTTGTTGTTTGTCCACAAGGTTTGGACCTAGTTATCAGCTCATTGTACTCATATAGGTGGAAACCACATACTCATGCTTGTGGAGTCATTTTTGGACTACCCATGCGATTTTTGTGGTTCTATCTCCATCCTATCTTCACTTTGGATTTAGGGGACTTTTCTTTAAAGATCTTTATTCTTTTGATCACATGTTGTAAATGAGTATCTTATCAAGCCTTGTTGTCGGGACTCATCTTTGTGGCTATGCCATCTCTATTGTACATGAGTACCTTATCAGGCCTTGGTGTCGGGACTCATCTTATGTAGGTATGCCACATATTTTTTATTCTTTTTTTCACTTACCCCTACTATCACTTAAGGGGGGGTGCTAAAGTATCTTGGTGCATAGAGTTTTTTCACCTCTCTCTCATTCTTCTTATTATTCTTAGAAGCACTTCATTCGGCAGCATATTCAGAGTTAGGACATACACTTGGAATATATTCCAATTGAGGCATAAATTGCAGACATCTTCACCAAGTCAATTTCTTCTCCGTGTTATCTTCAGTTGCGAGAAAAACTTGGAGTATTACAGATGCATTGACAAAGAGGTCTTCCACCTCTCACAAATTATAAACGAGTGCCTCATCAGGCCTTCTTGCCGGGACTCATCTTTTATTTTTTAAAGAGGACAATCTTCGCCATCCGAAGACAAGCCTCTTTCATACTTCTTTGCTTTTGATTTATGGCTTTTCCCACTAGGTTTTTACCATCACTTCAAAACAAAGGGGTGATAGTTGGTTTTTCCCCACAGGGGTTTTTTCCACCAACTATCTATATTGTACATGAGTACCTAATCAGGCCTTGTTGCCGGGACTCATATTTTATTTGTTAAAGAGGACAATCTTCGCCATCTGAAGACAACCCTCTTTCATACTTCTTTGCTTTTTGATTAGGTGGCTTTTCCCACTGGGTTTTTACCATCATTTCAAAACAAATGGATGATAGTTGGTTTTTCCCCACAGGGGTTTTTTCCACCAACTATCCATATTGTACATGAGTACCTAATCAGGCCTTGTTGTCGGGACTCATTTGTAGAATCTCCCCTAGTATCACTTAAGGGGGGTGTTACAATAAGTGAATATTCTCTTAAGTTTCACTAGGATACACACTTGAGTTTCCACTCCTCGGTTTTTACCATCATTTCAAAACAAATGGATGATAGTTGGTTTTTCCCCACAGGGGTTTTTTCCACCAACTATCCATATTGTACATGAGTACCTAATCAGGCCTTGTTGTCGGGACTCATTTGTAGAATCTCCCCTAGTATCACTTAAGGGGGGGTGTTACAATAAGTGAATATTCTCTTAAGTTTCACTAGGATACACACTTGAGTTTCCACTCCTCCATGTGTCACGAGAACTCTCAGTGTTGTCTTCATCAGGTTTGATGAGTTCCACTCCTCCATGTGTCAGGAGAACTCTCAGTGGTGTCTTCATCAGGTTTGATGAGTTGTTGCAATCCAACGGCTCTCAATGATCAACTCTGCTATTTATACAGAGTTGATCCTAGAGATAAATCAATCAGTTCCACTCTTCTCTTCATATTTTGTGTAATACTTTGCATATCTATTATTGTGAAATTCTAACAAGGGTCGGTCTCACAACCTTGACCAAATTGCATCATGTACTTGGGTATAAATACCCCTTCTTACTGATCATTTTATTATTGATTGGAATGTAATTCATTTCTTTAGTGAACACCATGTGGTGTCTAAGAACACCCCATTATATTCTGTTTTCTTTTCATACTATCAATTTCTTTTGTTAAGCAATATTGGGTAATGTTTGATTCCATTCGTTTTTGGAAACTACTGTGAAATCTGACATATATGTACATTGTATATATATATATATAGATAGATATATATCAAAATTGAAAATCGTGCTCAAAAAGTTATCGGCAAGGCAAGAAAAAATCTGATTGGAAATTGAACAGGAAAAAGTTGGCAAAAGTCGTGATTTCCCTCTTTTTTTAATATATTGGTAATCTTTTGAAAATACCGGCAACTAGTAAATAAGTCGGGAGGCTGGAAAAAAACATGATATACATGATAAATGTGATTATTTAAAGATTTTTTTCTCCACTGATAAATATATTATAATATATTAGAATAATATAAGTATACAATATAATAGGAAACTATTCTAAGAAATATTAGGGTAATAGTTAGTTCCACTATAGTTAATATCTGTATCATTGCTTCTACATACTCTTTCACAACTTTGTATTTTTGGATCTTGATACATATTACATACTGTGAAACATCTACTCTCTCTGAACTTTGTGGACTAGCATTGGCAATATAATAAACTAGCTGCTTGGGGAAACATGAAAAAGGATTGCACAATTAGCTTTCTAAAGTCACACCAGCACAAATAACCACTTCCAGGGTGAGTTCCATGTCTCCTGTGCAATTTTCTTTCAAGGTCTGATCCACAGAGAAACCCCTTATCTATCAACTTAAGAAACAATAACAATCAGAGTCACCTCAGCATCTCCTCTTAAAAAAGAAAAAATTATGGTTTGAAAGCCACAAAGCCAACAAGTATCCACTGACTTAAGAAAAAATAACAATTTGAGAAGACATGTCCATATACAAGTGATACAACCATCATCTTTATTTCAAAAACCTGCAATCTCATTTTTTTTTTTTCCAAATTCAATAAACAAATAAGAAAATTATAATATTAAAAAACCATAGCTAAGTAAAATCAGGGATTGAAAGGCAGGACGTAAGAAATGGCATACCAAATATTGTGCAACCAGCTCCAGAGAAAGACCAGCATCATGAAGACTGCATATATAGCTCGGAGATTCTCCTGTTTGATTCTGGTATTGATCTCCCTGTTTTGATATGTGTTTTAAATTATTCAATGCTGCAGATCCATCCTGTCGACAGTAATTCATTCTTTGACTCCCTTCTTCTCTTTCAGCATTATCTATAAGAGCTGAATTTTCACAACCTAAAATTTTTGGTGGTGTTTGTTCATATAAGTAACCTGAAGTAGGAAATCGGTATAGAGTCTCCAGCAGAGAAGAGATAATTGCATCCATGCTAAGCACATCCTCTGCAAATGGACAATGCATAGACAATGGATGCATTTGTTTCTTAACACTAGTAATAACAGAATTATTTAGCAAGCTTTGTGGAACACCTTTTTCATGCCCTTCAAGTAGAAGAATAATTGTACATAATGCATTTCCCAGCAAATTGCTTCTGCTAACTTGTATACTATTTTTCCAGCATAGGAAAATAATTGAATACACCACAGTGTGAAGCCAAATAGAATCCTTCTTGCACCACCTGAGTACCTTATACATGATATCATATAAGCAATCCACATTGCCAAATGCAAGGCAAAAGGCAGCTAATACAAGGCTCCCTGCCTCCAATTCTGCAAGAGTGGCGACACGCCGCAAAACTGAGAACTGTCTATGTTCTGCTTCCACAAGCTTCCCATTAAAGTGGGAAAAACCATGTTTTCCATCAGCTAAAACTGTACACACCATGACTTCACCCTCTATTAAAAACTTTGTCATGAGACTGACTAGAATATCAATAACAAAAACTTTTGAAAATGCACCCTTCATTGCATGGTTTGAAGAAACTGCCAGAAGACAACAGCAAAATTCTCTTAGAAAATATCACTATAAATTCTAGAATGAAAACATAACATTTTCATGTTTTTATGGGAAAAAATAGAACGAAATCAAGTACAAAACCGAATGTAAAAATTAGTCAATGATTACAATACCATATGGGAATCAGTACTGACTCGCACCCAAAACAAACCTACACTCAAAAATAATGCTTCAACAACTAGCTTGTACATCAGAACAAGAATATCATTTAGGATAAAAAGCCATACCCTTGTAAGGTAAAGAACAACTACTAAAAGTTCAAAACTATTAATTAGTTTGATGATAAGAATATACACAAAAACAAAGTGACAATCAAAGTTCACAAGGAAGGTTGGTCCACTTTTAAAAGAAAACCACTCTTTCATAGCAGACTAGCAATTACAATGATAGTTGTTGGTCAGCACAAAGCATTCAAGATCCATGGACACATTCTGAAATTCCAAGATAACCACCCTCATCAATGTTGGAAGCAACAATAAGTTTCTCAATTCTGTAGAAAATGGTTCAACCTATTCAACTATCTCATATGTAATTTTCAAGTAACTGTCACTGATTGTGATACCGTATAGTATGCAAGGAAATACCAAAAACTTGTGCTTAGCATATAAGCTACAACCTTCAGACATTCATCTATGCTACCTCTAAGAGGAATCAACATACCCTTTAGTTTAGCATAAAATATGAATGCAATGGACATTTATTGCGCAGCATGGCAAGTGTTTTATTAGAAATGTAAAACAATGACATGTAGCAAAATGTGATAGTTGAAAGGGAAAGAAATTTGAGGATGTTGCGCCAGTTAGCCTAATACAACTACTGCAAGATGTCAATTATAAGGATTTTGGACATCAAATACTAGTGAAAAAAAAAAAAAAATCGATGTCAATCAGTTTTAAAATATGTCAAAAGTCTTTTATACTTTTGCAGAAAGCTTCTACAAAGACCTCCTCAGTTACCACAACCAAGATATTAGAAGCAACATCTAGAAAGAATCTCTTCAAGAATAGAAGTGAAGAGTGCCTTCCCCACTGGTGATCTAGAGGAAGAACTATACATGTACCAACCACAAGGATTTCAAGTTCCACGGAAGGAACATTTGGTATGCAAATTGAAGATGTTATGGTACCTAGGGATAGGAATATGGAGATATGATATTATATTGTATAAGGGTACTATGGATAGTTGGCATGGGCCACACAGAACCCAAGGTTGATTATATTATAATAATGAGTGGGATGAGGGTTTAGTAGTCGGCTTCCCAACGGAGAATTAGAAGATGGGTATATAAAGAAACGAATTGTCATTGTAATCATCATCAATCATATCTAGTATTCACTTGTAACCGTCTTGGCTCATGGGGTGGATCTCATTTTGGGAGATATTTTGGAATGGTTCCTTCCTTAAGGAATAGTATTGGTGTTGCCCTATTTGAAGGGTATTATCACATCTTGTTTTGTGTGGAATAATTACTATGGTTATTTTATTCAGCATTTAGCATTTTGTGGATGCTTTTATATTTATGAGAAGTAAAGGTTCATAACAAGTGGTATCAGAGCAACAATTTTAGCAAAGTGGGAATTGTTTTGTGGATTACAGAATTTTGGCAAATTTTTCTAGAAAACATCTCATACTTTGAGTGTCATATCTTTGTGTAAAGTTGTTCAATTCAAACGATTCTTGCACCATTTTGTTCAAAATTTGAAGAACTTCGAATCAATTTTGTATTCTCTTGTAATAGTCTTGGCTCATGGAGCAGATCTCATTTCGGGAAATATTGTGGAGTAGCTACTTAAGGAATAATATTGTTGTTGCCCTACCTTAAGGGTATTATCACATCTTGTCTTGTGTGGATTAATTACTATGGTTGATTTATTTAATATTTAGAATATTGTGGATGCCTTTATATTTATGAGAAACAAAGGTTCATAACAAGTGGTATCAGAGCAACAATTCTCACAAAGTAGGAATTGTTTTGTGGATTACAAAATTTTTGGCATTTTTTTCTAGAAAACGTCTCATTTTTAGAGAGCCATATCTTTGTGTAAAGTTGTCCAATTCAAACGATTCTTGCACCATTTTGTTCAAAAATTGAAGAGCTTCAAATCAAATGGTCATATGAAGGAATCCAAGAAGTATTGACGAAGATATGAGCCTGTGAAGTCAACCGTCTAGAATAGGGTAGTGATGTTTTTTCAAATGAAATTTGATGTATCTTCCAATTGAGATAAGCAAATCATCTGTTGTGTTTGAAGAAAATTTTTTTGGGGAGTTTAGCTTCAAATCAGTAGGGAGATATATATTTTTATGAAACCCTAGTTCATAAAACCCCAGTTCGCATTATCTTTTTGTTGGGGCGTGAACTTATGAAGCTACAAAAGTTTACTAGAGAAGATGGTATCGATGTTAGAGAATGATGGAAACAATTTAAATCCTTCTATTCTACTGATTATTGTTGAAGCATAAGGCTTACCTTTTATCTTGGAGGAGAAGCTCTCTTTTGGTTTCAAAGTTTTCTTATGGCCCATAATTATGAATTGACTTGGGAAGAAACAAAGCAAACATTCTTGAGTCAATGGAACCCATATAAAAAGATAACTAGGCTCTAGGATGAACAAAAGGAATTAAAAGAGAGTTGGAAAATTTCAAGAAATTGGTAGAAGGAAAAGATAAGAATGATAGTGTGCAAGTTGAGGGAACCATAGCTTTGGTGTCAAATAGGCCAAATAGTGGTCAAAAGGATTTATTTGAATCTAAAAATTCTATTCTGCAGGTTCATGGCTGTGCATTCAGAGGAAAAAAATTATTGTTTCCATAAATCCTAGCAGCAAGTATAATTTCATTGATATTGTTTTGGCTAAGAGGTTGCAAGTTCAAGCAACACAAATTAAAGACATACAAATTGAGTGTGTGAATGTTCATATTTTTTTACGATTTGAAGATTACCATGGATAAATATGTTTTACATTCATATTTTCATGCTATTGAGATGGATGATGTGGATATTATTTTGGGTTATCCTTGGTTGGATTCTTTGGGTACTATTAACATTAATGTGCAAAAGAAGTTCATGAAGTTATGGTACAGGAAAAAGAAGATAACACTACAACATATTTCTCAACTTAAGAAGCAAGGATCCAAGGAGAAACAAGAAGCAATTATGGCAAAGGAACAAGTTACGGAACCAATAGAAGAATCAAAAGTTAGTCTACAACAGAGGTAGTAGCAGAGTCCCGAGAAGTAGTAGGAACAAAATCCAAGGAAGCTTTGTTACAAGAGCACATAGATGCACCAAAAGAAAGGCACATGAGAGAAGAGCTTGAGGAAAAATTTAAAACAATAAAACAAAATGTTGAAGAATCAAAGCCAAGTTAAGGTTATAGCATATCGCCACCCACACCACCATGCACGGCAACAATATTGGAGGCAAGGCTTAGGGCATCAATATTATTATGGATCTACATGGAGCCAAAAAGGCATCAAGTATGGCAATGTTCGGCAGAAAAAGCATAGTAATTCTAGATTTCAAAGTGGTGCAACAACACCATGGAACAATAAGACTAGTCATTCAAAAATTGGAATAGAGCAAGAGAAGCATGTAGCCAACAGAGCAGTTATGGATATTCAAGTGGCACAATGGCAGCTTGGCATCATCGCAAACCACCACCAATGAAGATTTCACTTAATTGGGGATGTTCAAGATTGGTACCAGTTGTCAACATTGCTTATCAAATCATGTTATCTAGTTTCTTCTCATTTTTCGAGGATGAAACATTCGTGAGGGCAGAATGTTATGGTACCTAGGGATAGGATTAAGGGGATATAATATTATATTATATAAGGGTATTATGGAAAGTTGGCATGCGCCACACATAAGCTAAGGTTGATTATATTATTCTATTATATTAGAACGAGTGGGATGAGGGTTTAGTAGCCGGCTCCCCAAAGTAGAATTAGAAGGTGGTTATATAAGAAACGATATTGTCATTGTAATCGTCATCAATCATATCGAGTATTCTCTTGTAACGGTCTTGACTCTTGAAGCGGATCTCATTTTGGGGGATATTGCAGAATGGTTCCTTCCTTAAGGAATAATATTGGTGTTGCTCTACTTGAAGGGTAATATCACATCTTGTCTTGAGTGGATTAATTATTGTGGTTGATTTAGCATATTGTGGAAGTTTTTATATTTACGAGAAGCAAAGGTTCATAACAGAAGAGAGCTCTTTATGGGCTAAAGCAGGCTCCAAGGGCATGATATATCAAAATTGACAGGTATTTTAGAGAACAAGGAAACAAAAGGTGTACTTCTGACTCCAATCTCTACATCAAAAGCAACAATAGTGATGTGGTTATTCTAATGATATATGTTGATGACATCTTCATTACCGATAGCAAGGCACGAGCAATTGCTAAGGTAAAATCGAAGTTATGTTTAGCTTTTGACATGACAAATTTAGGCCTCCTACATTATTGCTTAGGTGTAGAAGTTTGGCAAACAAATAATCATATTTTTGTTTCACAAACAAAATATGCCAAAAGTTTGTTAGACAAGTTTAGGATGGCAGATCGTAAAATCTCATTTACACCTATGGAGAAAGGGCTGAAACTTTCAGCCAAAACGGATTCAAAGCAGTCAATGAATCCATCTATAGGCAACTAGTGGGCAGCTTGATCTATCTTAACACCACTAGACCTGCGTTGAGCTATGCTGTCAGCTATATCTCCCCATTTATGCAAGCTCCAAAACAGAACACTGGACAGCAGCAAAGAGGGTGCTACGGTATGTAAAGGGATCATTGAACTTTGGCATTCTATATGGAAAAAGCAAGAAGCCTCAGTTGTGTGGCCATTCAGACTCAGATTGGGCAGGATCCGTAGATGACAGGAAGTCTACAACAGGTTATGTGTTCCGTCTTGGCACAGGAGCAGCTTCCTGGATCAACAAGAAACAACATGCAGCTTCACTTTCCTCTACAGAAGCAAAATACAGAGCAGCAGTAAAAGGGACATGTGAAGCAGTTTGGCTTAGAAGAATGCTTGCAGATTTGCAAGCCCATCATAATGAGCCCACAGTATTTCTTTGTGATAACCAAGGAGTTCTCAAGCTATCAAAGAACCCTGTCTTCCATGAGCGGACGAAGCATATTGATGTGCACTGCCATTTCATTCAACAGCGTGTACAAGATGGAGAAGTTGAGCTGGTATATTGCCCAACTCAAGACCAGACTGCAGACATTTTCACCAAGTCTCTTCACCCAGTTAAATTTGTAAAATTCAGAGACAAACTTGGTGTAGCATCTGGAATGACCATTAAGGGAGGATGTTTGAGTTATTTAATTGATAATGGTCATCTAGACTATCGACTTAGGCATATTAATAAAGTCACTTGTTGACTTTGTCTAATTCATGCTTAAGTGTTGTATTAATGACTTGAATTATATTTAAGTCATTTTAGGGTTTACGAACTTACGATTGATGTCATTCCTTTACTATAAAAGAACACGTGCTCTCTTCGTTTTACTATCCAATAAGTTTTCTCTCTTTCAAGTTCTTTTGTGTTCTTGGTTTCTTTGTGTGTATGGTTTTTTTTGGTAATAAGCAGAACATCACTAATCATGGCCACCGCATATGAACCAAACAAATGAGCAAACTAAGGTTGTTAAACAAGGATAAGAAGGTCAGCCTCATACTTTGCTATTTATAAACAATCATCATCACAAAAGTTTCATTTTGCTAAATTACTGTATAACATGACATATTAAAATATTCCATATACTGTTGTATATGGTAATGAACGTCCCACAACTTACAGACCTATGACAAGTAAAATCAAAATCCCTGTCACCACTTGTCATGTGGAGAAATCTAGCATAACATCAAAATAAAGCACGGAAAGAAGGAAAAAGAACTTGGCCCCAAAACTTCTATAGCCCATTCTAGATTCTTAAAAGGATTGATTAGAACATTTATGCCTCGAATATACAAAACAATGGTAGACTTAGTGATGTGTTTCACGTTTAACAAGAACTTAGACTTACATTACCCTATCAAAATGGTTCCAACCACATTGGATGAAAATAAAAGGTGACTACAGCATGACACAAATTTTGACCCTTCAGCCAGATCCATACAATCCAAAGACATGATGAATACATGGCAAAATGGAGAGCCCCACCTCATCAAGACACATAACATGAATGTAAACCTCTTTTTATGCAGAAATCTGTTCTACCAATGATTTAAAGTAAAAGCATCTTAAAGAAGAATGAACTCCCCAGTTAACAACCAATGGACGACGGCTATTGAATGACCATATATGATCATAATACTAACTCATAAAAGAATACATCCTGAATAAACTTGACAATTAATACATAATCTTACCAAAATATCACTTCTTCATAAGGATTATTTCATTTGCCTTAGGATATATTCTTTGGTAATTTTATTTCCTTTTCTTGGTCTATTTTTATTATTAATGTCTTGTTCAAAAAATCCAGTGTCTTTTCTATCCCCTTATTGTTACTACCCTACCTTTTCTTGCTTGGTATTGTGTAAAATCCAACACAAAAAATATGCTGCAATGAGTTTTTTCTCAAAATATTACAATTGTCAGAGATGCATAATAGTCGTGTTGGATGCAAATATTTGCTTCTCTGATCAGATTTTCTGAAAAGCATTACAAATGTCAGATATGCAATGTAGTTTGTGTTCGATGCAAACCTTTGTTAATCTGATCTATCAAATTCTTGGTCCAAAGAAAGGAGGCTTCATCTGATTTGCATGAAGTCCTTCCTTCACTGTCTAGCTGAAGAGAAGCTAAATTACTCACCAATGCTGAAATACAAATGCAAACGTTTTCCCTGAAAAAATAAAAAAAGCAAATGAAACTTTAGTCAGTACTCAGTAGGAGCACATTCAATCTGCATTAGCTTCAAAAAAAATTGCATAAATCAGAAGTTAATACTGATAAAGACATTTTGCACTTTACTGTCACATATAGCTAAAGATTACATGACAAGTAAATGTAAAAAATCGTACAAAGGATCTTTTTTCTGTTTTTGACAGGCAGGTCAATATTAATGTCTCAAGAAAGCACAAGACCCACAAAATAATCAGCAGAAAAGTAAAGATAATCAGAATTCAAATTTCTCGTTACTTGGCATTCACCTCTAAGAACAGGAGAGGGTAGGGAAACCTCACTGTGTCCAAGTTTTAAGGCTGAAGATTCCATATTTAAGAGGAAACAAGTACAACTTTGAAAACCCTGAATGAATAGTACAAGAAAAAGAATTTCCTAAGAACAAGACTCTTTTACTACTTGCAGGTTTGTATTCTTAAGTACTGAAAAGCATTGCAAGTGCATCTGGAAATATACATATATCTGTATACTTAAAACAAAGAATGTAAAGAAGAACTACTTGCAAATGAGATGATGCTAGAGACGAACGAAAGTTAAGTTTTATAAATATCGATAAGAAGGTGCTTGCAAGAGGATTGTACCACATGTTCATTGGTCGTCTCCAACCACCCCATGTTTTTCAGGTGGATGGTGCCAATTTGATGGACATTGGTGGTTTCCAACAATCTAAATATTCATTTTTCATTCGTTGCCTCGTGTTGACCCCCAATAGTGGCATGCTTATATCAATTAACATAAAAGTTGTGCCAATCCTCATGTTAATGTCAGTTTACCACAACCATTTGACAGATCTCAATCTTCACAAAGCTCCTACCATTGTTGATCACCACGAGACCTGTGCCCTCCATCAAAGCTTCATTATTGTGTCAAACAATTTTTGTAACATGCCACTGGAATCTATATCTTTGTCCCCTAACTTAATTTCAATGAAATCGGTTTCAACTTCTGATCTAATATAATATTTTTCATACTTTTGAAGCATTTATCAAACTTCCATGTTTGATGACTAAGGTTGGCCAACGTTATCGTTCCACTGTCTAAAACATCGAGTATTTTGTAGGATCCTCCCATAGCATCTTCAATTTTTGAACATTTTGGCTTTAGTTGCAATACTTTTTAATTGTTTTTTTCATTTCTGCTCTACCTCAAATAACAACTGTGTCAGGATGCAATAGTACCTGTCAAGATCTTCCCATAGCATCTTCAATTTTCAGGTACCTATTCTCCACAGAAACTCATGAGTGAGGTACTAAAACTCTTTTGTGACTACCGCCTCCTAACCATATATTAGTTGGAAGATTGTAACCTTTGTTCTTGCTTTTTAGACTGTATGACATGCCTAGAGGAATGTAAGTAATCTCTTTTTCCAATCTTTCTTTAAATCCCACAAGTCTTCTAGATGATTCTAGTAATCAGTTTGTTGATTGAACTTGTCCTTGCATTCTAGATACTATATTGTAGACTTATTATGCTTCATGTTTAATGGCAACATCATCTAGTTTATGACAGCATTTTATAGAAATTTCCCTTATCACTTACCAATAATAGACACAAAAACCTCGCTATTATATGCTCATATACGAAACTTGTGGTGCTCTTGTCTGAATTATTTGTTAAGGCCTTAGCCTAGACCCAAATTTAGCATATTTGATAACCATAAATAACCTCCCTCATTTTAAAAAATGCCTAAAGAGTCCTAAGATGGCTATGGTTGTGAAAGTTGAATGTTTGCTCTTCCTGGTTTTTCTCATCTTTGACAACTGTCACAAGTTTTCATTCATTCAAAACAATCCTGATGCAAAGTAGGCCACCATAATCCTGCTAATAATACCTTCCTTGTTGAGTCCTTAGGCATTATATGACCACCTACATCTCCTTGATGTGTTTCTTTTATAATCGGTCTTATTTCTTCTAGCATTACACAACCTTAACATTTGATATTTTCCCATGTAATAGAACAATCCATTTATCAGATGAGAACTCCTAAAATTCAAGGTACCCTCCTCCTCATGTATAGGCATTATAGAGCAAATGGATCTATGGAAAGATATTACAATAGGAACAATCCTAAACAACAATGAAATAATATAGTCACATTTCACTGCTTTTGCTTTCTTACCAAATCTAATTCTTGATAATGATTCAGTTGCATGAATTTTCCCCTTCCTTACAACAAATGGAGAACATGAATCTTGTAACAAGAGGAGCCAACTTGAAATTTGAACATTAGTAATAGGTTTTTTGATCAAGTATGCTACGGGTTAAGCAAGCAAATAATGTCAAAACTTTTGCACAGTAAAACAACTCACAATGCTTCACTTCAATGGTGGTATAATTCCTTTCCAGCCTTTTCAATAATAAGCTTGCAAAGTATAATGGACAATCCAACTGGTATATCCCTTTCACATGAAAGTACACCCTATTGCATAGTTCAAGCATTCCACATTTATTGAAATCCTTTTCCCAATCGGATGTGCAAGATCAGGTGTACTTATCGGCATACATTTCACTCTTTCAAATGCCTCATACTACTGCAAGCCCCATTCAAACAGTGTCCTTCTCCTTAAAAAGTCCTTTGGTGGATGTGCCATCTCCACAAGATTCTTCAGAAATATGCACTAATATCCTACATGCCCCAAAAAGAATTTTACTTGTGTCACATCCCTTGGTACTTCAAGGTCATAAATCACTTTTATTGTGTTTGGAACTGTTTTCATTCTCAACTTACACACTGTATTCCCAAATCTTTCCCTTATGGCACCAACAGCTTTTTCTTCATATGTAAAAACAATCTTTCTATTTTCAGTAAAATTGGAATCTTACACTAGACCTGTGAGCTACAGATATGCAACAAAGCAGCAACAGATGATCTCATGCAAGCATTGAAACAAAAAAAATTAACTACACTAGATTTATATGCTTATACAGTAAAATAAGGCAATAACAGAAGATCTAGAATAAAAGCCAACTCTCTAACTACAGAAAGATGATGCAGTCAGAAAGAATGAAATCTTTCTCTTTTCAAAACGACTTAACAGGCATCCCATGCAACTAAACCTGGCTTGCTTTTAAATCCAGAAATGTAGGGGAGAGACCACCGATAATGCAGTAGAAGAGTGAAGTGGCATAGAAGAAAATTTTGTCAACGGCAGACTTGGCTGGGCAGTTGCGATCCAGAGGAGTGCTCTCTCCTCCTCCAATGGAAAGTGCTGAATCAGCTGGTAGGAAGTTCGATGATACCTGCAAGGCCTAGGGGATCCATGCGAAAGAAGCCTGTTTATGCTTCAGAAAGATAAAGTAACACAATGAAAGCAAGAGAGGAAAGCAAGAGAAACAAGCAAGGAGCAAAATGAGATGTAGATGTCAAAATGAGAAGTCTTTTGATATTTTATAATCATGATAAAAGTTAACTTTGACAAACTCTCCCTTTAGATCAATGGTTGGATTCACCCCATTTTGGGGTCATAAAATCGCAATAAATGACCATACACCTAAAGCGGGGATAATGTCATCTGCTGATTTTCCCAATCGGTGTGTAATATGACAAGTGACATTGGCTGTACACGTCCTGACCATGCCTAAAACTTGAGGTTTAGAGGATCGTTTAGGCATGAAATGGCTAAAAAGGTGACACATGGCATCATGGAATGCGGAACAAGGTCTAAGCAGGGCAGGGGAACGTTCAGGCCAGTTGATTTGCCATCGTCCTACCTAAGGACTAACAAAGTTAGTCCACCGCTATCCCATATTAGGAGGGCAAAGTTCTCCACCACCTGCAAGTCAATTGATAGTGCTCTTTTTCAAATTACACTTTCCTCCCAACACGACTAAAAGCCACTATGACAAAGGCCTTAAATAATCCGATTCTAGACCATGCACACACCCATCATTTACAAAGGTTTTCAAATCCTTTGACAATATTTCTGAAATGCAAACAAAATTGCCCTTCTAAATGTAGTCGAGGCATTATATAACCTAAATGGCATTCTCAAATAGGCAAAAATACCACAATGCCAAAACAAACGTGGTTTTCTAATAAATCTCTCCAACAATGTTCATTTGTGTATATGTGAAAAATCCATCTAGCAAAGAGTATAACTCATTACTCCTACCACTTCCAATATAGTTCATTAAATGGGATCAAAAGTAGTTCTTACTTTGTAATGGCATTCAAACTTTTGTAGTCACTACATCCTTTAATCTTATCAATAACCCTTTTGGGTGCAATTACTAACTTGTGACACCATATCACTCCTTGATACTTTGAATATCATATTAGCATTCATCATTATTTTTATTCCATCATATACTTTGCAACATGTCATGGATTAATTCTACAAGATTCTTTCTTTATGAGAACCTCCCCCAACATTAAGTTCATCCTATACACACAATTCCAAATGAATCCCTTCAGATCTTTGTTTGTCGATGCGGAAACTTCCTTATGCTCCAAAGAAGTATATTTTTTCTTGCTGCAATTAGTGCTGATTTTCAATTTGATGCCTTATTTATTATTTGTCGGCATTTAAATATTCCAGATTCAATTCTAATGAAGGCGGGCCTGCTTATCTTATTGTTATCCTTCCTCGAAACAATATGATGGCTCTATGATGATTTTTCTCCTCCTCTCTCTGATAATCCATAAAGCAATGAGGGTAATCACTAGGTATATTAAGTTTGAAATGAATTACTATCCCTCGATAAGGCTGTTGCTCAGCATCAGCATGTAGTAGTCACAGCAATCCCTTTGGTTCTTCAACTTCAATTAGGTCTATCACTTCTTGAATGATTGGGTTTCCCCATATTTTTCATAATGGTTTTTGGAGCAATTACCCAACTGCAATACGGCTTCCTCATTTGGTTCAATCTTTTCCTCCTCTATGCTTGAACCTTCACTGTTGCTAAATTGTTTGTCCTAGAAATACATTTGATATTGCATTCATTGCTACTTTAGCTCTCTCTATTTTCACCATAGTCATCTTCTTATGCCAGTTACAAACAAATTTTACCAGCTCCAACACCCCACCCCCACTGCCCAAAACAGCATCATCAAACAATAAAACCCCTGCCATCTATATTACCACCATATTTCAAAAACTTGAACACAGCAACTACTCAGACTTGGACTTGGACTCAGCCTTGGCAAATTTATAAGTTTTTTAAAAGAAACTTAAAATAACATGAAAAAAAACATCTAAAATGTTAGTTCAGCAATGTCCTCAAGAATGAGATCATTGCAATGGGCTACATATGGGATCCAAAAAATGGTGACTTGCCTCCCCTCAAGAAATCTCTGTGCAATTATATATGCAACTAAATTGTCTGTCACTACTTGGACAACATTTTCCACACTCACCTTGAGTACCACCTATGCCAACAAATTGGATAAAGTTTTTATTGTCTTCACTTGCCCCAAGGCATCAACAACCTTCAAGATGATCAAAGAACAACTCAAAGCTACCATTTTTGTATTTGTCCGCCCATCAAACAAAATTGTAAATCTTTCTCTGACAAATTCCCTTTTGCACATCTACAACGCCTTACGTATTTCTAACTGCCTCATCTAGCAAGGACCCACTGAAATCACATGGAGTTTGTGGCTTTAACCCTTTACCAACTTTGCAACTACAATCACCATGATCTCCTAGTATGTTCTTTTTTGCCATATTATATAATATGTTGCAATAGTACCAAAGATTTGCTGCAGCATTCCTTGCTTCCAATTGTTGTCCCAATTCCAAGCAAATCCTTTAAGCTAAGGATGTCCATGGCAAGCATGGCAAGAAATGAAGTAGCCCTTAAATTGGCTTGTTCCATTATCTCCAATGGAAGAATGTCGAACCCATGGGCCAAGAATAGAGAGTGTGTTTCAGAATGGGATAAATCTTCATAGTAATTTGTGGGTCTCACTGCACCTGCCACCTCAGTTTTCTTTATTTCTACTTTCTCCCCATAGACAACAAAGATGCCTTTGATCTCTCATAATGCCTTCGGATACACTTTGTCCCACAAGCGTACATATTAAGGCAATGTGGAATTTAAGGCAATTGGCACCCACTGAATAAGGAAAACTGCCTGATTTGTCATGCTTCCAAACAGAAACTTTGCTTGGACTTGGATTCGGGCCATTCTGGCCATGGCCCTCCTTCAAAGATGCAATTCAACACTACAAATGAAGCAAAACAATTAAACTAGAGAAAGAAAAGAAAAAAATAAACAAAAAAACCCTAGGTTTTCCTTTAAAAAAGACAACCCTACCTCTGAAAAATGCACCTCCAACCAATGAAAGTGGCCTTAAAGTGCAGTTGAAAATGTCTATTCACTGTTCAACAAGCAGCATGCAAAAGAAATCAGGAAACAAACACAAATTTGGCTGGGTTGGGCCTTTTAACAATCATGGGAATCCTTTTTGTCAACATGCGAGTTTGAGCAAGCTTCACACAAGTATTCACCAAGAACTTGGGAAGCAGGTCCAAGTGCGACTTACTTGGCTGGGCTTTTGGAAGGTGATCACTCGCAAGTAACTCCTAAACCACAACATTCACCCATGGTGACTTTTCTACCATGGTAACTCATAATGAATGCCAAATTCCTATTGAATGAAATCATGTGGAGTTGATGGCTTGAACCCTTTACCAACCATGATAAATTCAATTACCATGATCCCCTAGTATGGCCTTTTGCCACATTAAATGGTATGTTGCAATATTATCAACAATTTGCTGCAACATTCCTGACTTCACAATGGTTGTCCAATTCCAAGCAAGTCCTTAAGTACGAAAAGCATGGGGAGAGATGAAGTAGCCCTCGGTTCACCTTGTTCCACTATCTCTAATGGAAAAATGATGATCCTATTGGCCAAGAATAGAAAAGTGTGTTTCAGATGGAAGAAATCTTCATAGTCCTCCAAGTGTCCACTCCAACTGCCACATTAGTTTTTTCTCTTTCTATCTTCTTCTTCCCATAGCTAACAAGGAGGTATTTGAACTCTCATATCACATTACGCTCCACTTTGTCATACAACCTTACATCTCAGCTCAACACAATTGACGCTTCCCATCATCACATGGCCACCATAATAGCAAACCACTGAAGAAGGAAAATTGCTTGGTTTGCCATGATTCCAAGCAGGATCCATGCTTGGGCTTCGATTTTGGACTTGGAACTTCCCCAAAGATACCATTCAACACTACTACGAAAGAAAGAAGCAGCAATAAATAAACTAGAGGCGGAAGAAAGGAAAAGAAACAGAAAAACACTTTTTTTTTTTTTTAAATTAATCCTACCTCTGAAAATGCAACTCCAAACAATGAAATTGGCCTCAAAGACAGTCAAGTCAACTTCCACATTAAATGCAGTTGAAAATGTCTCTACACTGTTCAACAGGCAGAAAGTAAAAGAAATCAGGCGAAAAGTGTAAATTTGGGTGATTTTGGCCTTTTAACAGTCATGGAAGTCTTTTTGGCCAGTATGTGAGTCCAAGCAAGTTTCATGCATGTATTAGCCAAGCGCTCACCAGAAACTTTGGAAGCAAGTCCAAGTCCGAGTTACTTATCTATGCTTTTGGGTGACAAATACTTGCAAACCATAACATTCACCAATGCTGATTTTACTACCATGATAATTCATATTGAATGCCAAATGCCTATTAGCATATGAACATTGATTTGATTTCTCAGATGCACTGATGATTTTAGAAGCACTAAATTATTATGTTGCTCCCACACTATCTTTGACGGAATATCCATCCCTATCAACCTCACTTATCTCTATTGAAATGTTTAAAAGACCATCCTTTTTGCCAAAAAATGAAAACATCTCGTTCATCGTATAATTCTTTTAGAATTGGACTTAAAGTTTTTAGATACACTTTACTAATGACTCCATGGCAACGCCAATTGTGCACCTTTGATTAGGACAACTTTTGTAATGATTCTAAGTGGTATTCTGCTTCATCCACTTGTAAATTTTCTCCTTGTGATCATGCACAATTTGTGGTTGTTCAAGTGTGTTGCTTTTTGACCTTCCTCTTTGGCTTCTCATTTCCATGCAACACTTAATATGATCACCTGATTACCTGTTGATATCATTCATTACTTAAGTTGTATAATGGACCTTCTATTTCTGAAACTCACATGTGTACTATTTTTTCTTCTTAACAGCTGTAATGACTACCATCCGATCTTGTTCATCTATCGCACCATGTTTATTGATTTCAGTTTTAAACAATTATCACCTTTGTGGATCAGAGGTCAATGCAAGGTTTTTAGTTGGTGCTCAGGACAGCCTCCAGCAAAATGGCCTCACTTAACCGTCAATATTGCACCATGGTGCATCCTTTGTCATATCTTTCAATGGGGTATCTCATTTTTCAATTAATGAGTATTTATTATGGCTACTGTTAGATTTTGAATTTTTATTAAATTTGTAATCCCCCATCCCACACAGCATAGCTATGAGGTATGGGAAGTTCCATTCAAATGAGAAAAAAAAAAAAAAAAGCAAAAGTTCGGAATTTGTAACAAAGTTCAGTCAGGTTTGGTAATAAAATATACAAATACTTAACATTATATTTAATATTATGAAACTATTGACTACACACAAATATGTGAAAATTTTACAATATCCCTAATACAATATATAAAAACTATAATATACACAAAAGCAATAAATAACATTGCTGAAACAAATGGCATGAGCTCAACCAACTAAATTCTTCAACTGTTAAGGAGAAGACCCAAGTTCAAATCTTGCCAATGATTCATGCATAACTTGCCAAGCTGTTGTAATTACCACTGAGTGATTATAATGTAATATGGGTGGGACCTGTTTCAATCCCATATAACCAACTAAAATAAATTAATAACATTGTTGAAAGCCTTTCTTTTGAACCCTGTAAAAGAGTAGCCTTTAGCATGGGAGACCCAGAATTTGTTATCAATACACATCGGAAGGGGCTTCCAAGGAAGAGGAGTGGCACAAAAGGCTTTGGGAAAGTGATGAAGACCATCTAGAAACTCACAATATGTAGCGACAAGAAACTCTCGCTTCTTACTTCGAATGAAGCATTTAAATTCCCTCCAGGTGGAAGATATAGTTGTAAGCTCATGGATAAGAGCAAAACAGAGCTTATGATGAATGGACTTGCATTCTTCATCATACCAAACATTCATGAGGCAAGCACCAATGTGACAGACAGGCTTTGGCCAAATAAAAGTGTGGGGAAAGGAGTCCAGGACTGCATCCCATAACATATAAGACAAAAATTCACGTTTCGTTGTCACTGTGGTGGAAATAAGAGAGTAAAGTATTGGGACATCAACTAGGAGAGACAAGCAACATAATCATTGGCAAAACGAGAATCAAAATGAAACATGGGATTGTTGGTTAAACTAGGCAATGAAGGAAGAAAAGACTGAGAAGAAGAGGAGTAACCCAAAGAAAAAATCAATATTACATGATCTGCCAAGGGAAGCTGACTAGAGACCTGAATTTTTTTTTTTTTTTTTTTTTGTTTTTAAAGCGAAAAACCCCTTGCGGGCCGCCTTGGTCTGAGAGACCACAAACAGGGGTTTCTACACCGTCAAAGTCCGACCCTGCCCGCACCAACATTATCAATTGGATTTTTGGATACCCAATTCAGCTTTTTGGTAGGGTGGAGATTTGAACTTGGGACCTCTCTTGTAGGATTTCCCTCTCCTCTCCAACTCACCTACAACACCTAGGTAACTAGAGACCTGAATTGAATATCAAAAAGCAAGATCTTATTTGTGATGACAGTCAACCACACTCACACCTCCCACATGCCAAAAAAAAGTGAACTTGGAGAAGTTAGGAAATTGAAGAATCCCATTGAGAACCAAGAGACCAGTAGACTCACACAAATGAATCAAGCATTTTCCATAAGCCGTAACAAGATGCTTTTCATCTGCAGAGGTCCTATTGAATGCAAGATCCATGGGATCAAGTTCATAGAGACAAAACTCATCCTCTCTGAGATCATGAAAAGGTGCTTGACAAGTCCAAGTGTGGGCATTGAAGTCACCTAAAAGAATGACATCACCCAATGATGAGTATGTAGAAATATCTAGGTAGAGATCCAAGTACAAGTCACCATCAGAGTGGAAGACAAAAGATAACAATGCTAAAGGAAAATAGCATCATGCCATGAAGATGTCTCTAAGAGGGGGTGGGCCTCTCTTGAACTCAAACCACATATATTTGTAGTGCTCATTTGATGCGACCAATGACATTTGCTGATGAAGGTAATCTCAAAAGAGGCAACCCACAACACCCAAACTATGAACGCCAGCAAATTGACGTGTCCCATGCTTGAAAGCAAAAACCCAAAAGTAACCACTAACCGTTAGAAGAGATCGTTCTAGGATCTCATGAGTCTTTATTATAGAAACAAGGCCCCATGAAGAAATGACATCTTTGACTATACATGGTGAAAAGCACACTGCCCCATTACAATTCCAACAAGCGACAAAGAGGCTACTCTTACCTATTGGAACTCGAGAACACCTTTATTTTACATGCCAAGGATAATACCACCCTAGAGGAGGGGAGTCACAAATCACAGCTCTTCAGTCATAGATAATTTCCCACTTGTCTTTTCAAGCAGATATCACTTGCAAACGTGTTTTCTATGGTCTCTCCATTTGAAGGCACTTGAGGTCCTCATCCAAGGAAAATTTTGTGGCCAAAGTTAAAAGTCTCTTTTGGCTCTTTAAGTCGTAAAGAATTCCTTAGATGAGCGGAATCGGGTGAGAAGAGTGCCATCAGGGGCTACTCAAGCCCGACCAAGGATAATATTCTTGATATTCAATGTGTTATACAAAAAATCATACCCTGTCTTTAAGGGATCGATAGGCCTTGGAATACTTAGAACTCAAAGATTGAGTTCTTTTGCTTGATGTGCCCTTTCCTCATCAAATTTGGCTTGCACTACTAACTCAACAATGAAATGAGCCTTTTCTACCTTAACCACGTAAACTCATCAATCATGCTCTTCAACTTGTTTTTGAAGTGATTATTGATAAGCATTTGTCTTGTTTTAAGATTTTCATGTTTGACGAGGATCTTGGTTTGCTTGCGTTGTATATCACGAACCACCCCTTGGAGATGATGAAGATCGTCAATTGGAGATGTATGAGTTCGTTCAAATTATTCTAGTTTGACAATCTTTTCACCTTATGCTTAGAATTGATCCTGCAGGCCTCAATGGTAATAGCCTTCTTGCAAAGTTGATTTTGGAGTTATGATATATGTCATTGAAGCTCAATGTTAAATGCTTGAATTGTACAACACATTTGATGAGGCAATTGTACTTGACTTTGGGAGTTAAAACTGTTTGAAGAGCATGCAAAGGTAAAGTTTCTATGTTTGATCAAAAACCCTAGGTTCAATTTTAGCCAGAACAGACAAGATGATTTTTTTTGTGTAAAAGCAAAGCAATCACTATCCTAGTTTAACTAGAAGATGCAAGAAAAAAATTTCATGCAAAGATGTAGCAACCACTAGCTCCAAATTCAATAGGAACAAGTGGAAGGCAAGGCGAACCCTAGATCCAATTTTTTTTGGAATGGGTAAGAGATTTTCCTATGCAGAGACAAACCTTGGCTTTGGTTTGCACCAAAACAACCAAGAGTTCCTATGCGAAGGTAAAGAAAATACTAGCTCCAGTTTTTCTTGGAACAAGTGGGAGAATTTCTTGTACAGATGCAAATCAAACCCTAGATCTAGTTTCCACTAGAACGGTCGAGATAATTTCTAGTGTAGAGGCAACAAAAACCCTAAATCTGATTTCCATTGGAACCGGGAGAATTTCCTGTTTGAAGGTAAAGCAAGCCCTAGCTCCAATTTCAGCTAGAATGGTTGAGATAATTTCTTGTGTAGAGGCAAAGCAAACGTATCTCCAATTTCTGCTCAAATGGCCAGATTTGGGCAAAGAAAACACTATCCCCAATTTCTGCTAGAAGAGTCTAGAGAATTTCCTATGCAAAGGTAGAGCGAACCCTAGCTTCAATTTCAATTGGAAGGATGGAAAGAATTCCATGTGCAAAGGCAAAGAAAACCTTAGCTCTAGTCTCTACTGGAACAATCAGGAAACTTTTCCATGTAGATGGGAAGCAAACCCTAGCTCTAGTTTCTGTCAACATGACCAGGAGAAATTTCTATGCGGAGGTGAGGCAAACCCTAGCTCCAATTTCCATTGGAACAGCCACAAGAATTTCTTGTGCAAAGGTGAAGCAAACCTTAGCTCCAGTTTTAGCTGGAATGGCCAAGAGAATTTCCTATGCATCGGCAAAGAAAACCCTAGATCTGGTTCTGTTGGAACAGGCAAGAGTTTCCTATGCAAAGGTGAATAAAACCCTAGCTCACATCCCTAAGCTCCAATATCAAACCCTAACTCACGTGGAAAACACTCAAACCCTAGCATGGCAGTCCTTTGCATGAGATTTGGGTCTAACTACCAAGTGTTTGTTCATTGCATTCAAAGGAGTCACATATTTTGCATAGGCATCCCTTCTGATCCAACTTACCAAGATCATGCTCAATGATCATAAGGGAGATGCCTTTTTAATAAATTTGACTTACTGATCATAATAATGGGAAGAGGATTTTTCAAGCAGTACAATGAAAGCGAAAGCAATAGGACACAAGGTGGAACCTAGAGTTGAGAAAGATAAATCTAATTGAGATCAGCCTTGTATTTCATCAAAAAAAACAGGGTAAAGTTGATCAGGTGTGAACCTATGGATTCAATTTGCAAGGAGCCAGAAAAGCAATATATTTCTTTGGAAGAGGAGCATAAAATTGTTATATAAAAAGACGGAACAAAAAAAGATTGTGGCAGACTCTCCAACTCAGGATCCTCTGCCTCCAGTTTCTGATAACATAGAAGAGTTGCAGCTTCAAAAGGACCCAAGGAGTTCAAAAGTGAAGGCACACACAGAAGTTATAATGTGTTTTAGTTAATTGTTTCAAACATTGATATTACATTTAAAAAGTATGCATGTGTGTCCTTCAAAGCTTAAAAAACAAAAAAGCATTCATGCAATGTAACAAGAATAGACGCATATACTGAAAATACATGCATACATTGTAAAAAGCATGTATGCATATATGAAAAGCCAAAAAATTAGAAAAACATTCTCTTATAAAAAAATGTGAGTAGATAAGAAACTAAGGAAAAATCAGGGAAGATTTTGTAAGGAACATACTTTGTTTACGAAAGTACGAAAAGAAGTTTTTGAAGGAAAGTAGATCATAGGAAAGCAATATGGGAGGGCACAAAAGCACAATGTAATTTGAAAAGTTTAAAGTCAATATAATTTTACTTATTATACAATGCATCATAAATTAAATTTAAAAATAAGAACAATAATCTAAAGCTAAACCAAATCAACTTCCTACGATAAAAAGGTATCTTATTGGCATGAAAACTAATATGAAGACAAATATAAATTATTTAAACCCTAAACTTCTTAAACATATAAATATTATTTGAAACACTAAACTTCCTAAACACACAGAATACTGCATAAATTATTTAAATTGAATTCCTTTTTGTGGCATCCACGAAGCTTGAGGGTACAAAACTAAGCTAAAGAAGCCAAAGGTCATTTCTGTGCAAAATGCTAAAGAATAAGTTCATTCAAATAGTTAATGCTGATCATAGATCTGAAGTTCTAGGCGATGATCATTTTGCTGGAGTTATGATCCTATGTCTTGTTCAGAAAGGTTTTTTGTTCATAGTCACACCCAGACTATCACACAAAATCCAAAGAGGAGCCACCATAAAAAAATTCATCTCTTCCATGAAGAGTTGTGTCACACTTTTTTTCCAGTGTATGATTTTTTTCGTATCTTTTTTTTATGTATAATTAGGCCGAAGATGGGAATGAACTGAACTTTGTCCAGGTTTGGCCACACCTTGTAACTATGTCCCCTAGGTTTGTCTTAGGCTATTTAAGCCATGTTGCTCCTCCATAGGTCATTTGTTCAAATAAAGGGGCAATTATTACTGAGAATTTTGACAGCACAAATAGTACAAGATTTGACTAGACACTTATCCTTCACATGACCTTCTGTTCAACATTTCGGTCACTATGTTCTAAATCTACCTCCTTGTATCTCTTTTTTGTTGCATGAATTTATTAAATATTTTGACACTAATTTTTGTACTGGTATCATCATTCATCATTATCATCTAACTAAATATTATTCTATTATTTCCAATGTAAAATACTTCTATAGGTCCTCCTAGTAACTAGTTGTTGGCACAATATTCAATTTTTCTTGAAAGAATTACAGTTCTTGCTCAAACTATTTCTTTAAAGAGTTACAGTTCTGACTGAGGATTATTTTATTATTCGCAGTATAAAATACTTTTATAGGCATCCTGATAACTAGTTGTTGGCAAAATATTCGTTTTTTTTCTCGAAATATTTACAGTTCTTGCTCAAACAATTGTTGTTTCTGTTGACAATTTTGTCACATTTTGTCCAAGGGGTAAAATTTTGAAATATTACTTGTTTTTCATGTTTGAATTCTCCTTCTCCTCCATATTTAGTTTTCTTCGCTCTTCTGGCATTTTCATGGCGCTCCGGCGCAACAAGTACCCGCCTCTCGCTTGCCCCCATGCCCATTTCAGGTATAAGGCGGCTTCGCTAGCAAAAGAAGGCAAAAGAGGACAGCTTCGCTCAAAAAAGAGGTTAATAGGCAGCTTCGCTGAGAAAATAGGCAAAAAGTCCACTTCGGGCTTGGAAAATCAGCTAAGGCATGAGAAGCGCTTCGCTCTCAAGGTCAGCGAACTGCAGCTTCGGGTTATTCAACTGCCGAACCTCAACTTCGGCCCCGATTCCAGCGAACTCCCATCCCGGCAATGAAGAGAAGTCTAAGGCAACTTGGCCTCACTTCGCCCAGAAAGTTGCCGAAGTTGCACTTCGGCCAATGTTTTCAGCGAACCATCTCCTGCGGAGTGCCAGTTCGGACTCAGGCTTGGCGAAGCATGCACTTCGGGCAGCAAAGTGGCCGAACTTCCACCTCGGGGCCCATTTCCAGCGAAGCAACCATCCATAGCGAAGTGCCAGTTTGGCCAAACAGTTCTTCAAGGCAAAAGAGTTAGGGTCTTCTTCGCTCCTCAACACTGCGAACTGTCAGTTCGGCCCAAAACTCTAGCGAACCTCCCCTTCGGGTTCAATCCAAGCAAACCACGCCCAGCGAAGTTTGTTTTAAACTTAGGCAAACTGATGCAGTCAAGGTCCAATCCCCCCCCCCCCATCCACAGCGAACCGCCAGTTCGGCCAAAATTCCCAGCGAAGCTGCACTTCGGGTGCATTTCTGGCGAACTTCCATCCCAGGCGCGATTCAGGCCAAAACCTCGGCGAAGCTCCCCCTAAGCGTTTTCTGACACCGGTGCTACTCTCGAGGGGCACGCGTCCATAGGAAAAGTGGGTGGGGTATAAATCCAAGGCATCTTCATGGCGCACAAGTGCAAATCTTCCACTCAGAGAGATCCCCTCACCAACTGCAGTAATGAGACAGGAGGTCTCAACTACAAAATTCATCGGGGGTCAAATCCCAGCTACCCCAGCGGCCTTGTGTGCTTTGTCATTAATGTTTCAGAGGTGAGGCCCTCTATAAAAACCCACGCATTGTAATAAAAAAAAGGAGGGGAACATATTGCTAGAAAGCTGCCGTATTCAAACTTTTGCACTTGGCTCTCACTCTGTGTCTTCTTTGTATGACGCCTTTGGCAAGCATTTCTGCTAATTTCATTTATTTTTCTGATTGTTGTAATTCTGTTATCTGGATTTAAGCATTAGAAGATAAGTGAACCTAGAATTTTTCCAAAGGATACATAGGGGAGTAAGCGTAGTGTTAGTTTCTGTTTCATTCTCTGTATTGATAGCTGCTGGTTTAAATATAGATACGTGATTGTGCTGCTTGTTCTTCCCCACTGTTACCGCTATGCAATTTACATTTCTTTCTGCAATTTATCAATCTCTTTCCAAGTTCCCTAATCTAAAACCCCAAGTAGTGTAGTATAGGAGCCGGCCTTCTCCGGAGATTGGCACGGAAGGCATCTCTTCCCTCCAGCCTTTCAAGGTTGGTCCGGGTCTAGGGCGCGTATGTAAACCAAATCCTTTCCTAGGGCAGATCCATGACCAACAGTTTCAATTCTTCCCTCAATGGCTTTTCAAGAATTTGCATCAATTACTATACTTTGACTGTAATCTTCAATTGATTCTCAATCTCTGCTTATTATCCATAACATCGTTTGCTTTACAATAGTATTCCCAGTTTAGACAGTGCATAATAGAATCAACGTTTTTGCAATATCCGACATGGTTGAGGAATCAAAGAGTGCTTCAGTTCATCATTTTCTTAGATCTTTTTGGTCACAGTTCTATGGATGCAAGTGAAGCTTACTTATTCTTGCAAGTACAAACAATCAAACCCTTTTCTCCTCCAGCTGCTGAACTTGCTTCATACATGGCAAATGGCCCTTCTTCAGCAAGAGTAAATTGGCTCAGTTGCACAAAGACCACTGCCACATCCACATCAAAAATTAATACTTATAACAATGTCATATTGATGGTTTTTTTCCCGTTCTTCTCCATAACATCGTTTTCCTTCTGAAAGGCCTTTCACTGTTTTTTTTTGTCACAGTTCTATGGATGCAAGTGAAGTTTTCTTATTCATGCAAGTATAAACAATCAAACTCTTTTCTCTTCCAGTTGCTTTACTTATTTCATACAATGCAAATGGCCTTTCTTCAGCAAGAGTCAGTTGGCCCAGCTGCACAAAGACCACTGCCACATCCACTTCAAAATCAGTACTTAAATTATGACAATGTCATATTAATGATTTTTTCTCCATACTCTAGCTGATGTCTTACTCCTATTGGAGCCATTATATGCTCTTTCTGACTCCTCAATATTGGCTTTTCTATTTGTTCCTTACATGTGTTTTCCAATAACAAGGACATATAATAATTACAAGTTTGCTGCCACATCAGATTCACCACTGTAAGCCTACCTTGGGGGGATCCATTTAACAACAATAAGTAACATATGAAACCAGAAATGAATCACACATGCTATTGAAACAAAAGTGCACGAGATATATAAGTTCTTATATACAATGGGATGGGTAGTATAAGGGCCATAAAGCTTTGCATCCTTTCATAGCAGCTCTTCAAAATCATCCTTACAGACTCCGTGGGCAGGTTAATTTCTTATATTACATTGCCTGCCAAAAGATGCATAATTTCATTTCAAAAGATACCCTTTAGCCTCCTACACAATGTCAGAAGTACTTGCATGTCTCAAGTGTCAGGCAACCTCCTCTATCAAGCCACTTAGAAGTTCCAAAAAATAAAGGCAATGCAAAAACAATTCCCAACCTGCTAATCCAGAAATCACAGAAACTGATCTCTCAGCAGTATGTCCATATAATGTTTGCATTCTACTAGGTTATTAACACCATTCTCTGTTTCTGTAATAAAATTGCAATCATAATATAAACTGTTTAGTCAGGACCAACAAGTTAGATAAATATACAGGTTTGACACTAGAGGATAAATTGATAAGATAGAAAATGGAGATTTACCCTCGGTGATTGTTCTCAAATCTTTCAGCTGAATCAACTTCTGCTGTGCTTCACATAACTATTGGAAAGTAAATACTAAATAGACCATAAATGACAATGTGTGCTTTATCTACTAGGAATGATATCCCATTAGAGGCCACAAGTACTTTTAATTTCCATAAAGGGCCTGGATATGACCAATGACCTCCTATATGTGTGCATATATTGAGGGGACCACAACTCTAGAGTCTAGATAAGGAAAATCAAGATTTTTCTTCATCAGAAGTTTGAAATTAAGGGTGCTTCTTGACATACTTATTTAATCAAAACAGACGCAAAAAGTTCTACAATAAAATAGGATAATGCTTGATCTCTTTGCATATATAAATAATATAATAAACACTAGGATGAATTTTAAATTGCATAGGACGAGAAACATAGTAAATACAAAAACAAGTATTATTGAATGTGATATATGGATGACAAACAAATCAATTAGATCCAGAAATCTGTTGATTATCTAGGATTTTAGGCATCATGCACATTTCTATTTGGGACACAGGAAATGCAGCAGAGAGTGCTTACTCTTGTGAAAGCATTGTCACTGAATCAAAAGTGAGGATGAATCTCTCTAAATCAGGCTCTCCTAAAGAAACACCAGAAATTATCTCCAAATAACTGGTTATGCTCTTAAACAAGATATATGAAGCATTCTCGTTTTCACAGCTAGAAGGTTGAATCAAAAATACAGAAAAACATCTCTGTTCATGACCACATATTTTTGAAGCTTTAATCTGTTCCTGACCACTTTCTATGAGGCTTCTTTCTCTTCTGTCTTCAGCTTTGATTCCAAATTCATCTACTTGCTCTGTGTTCCCTTGACCAACATGGCATGAATAAAGAACACTTCCTTCAGTTAAATTGGTTCCACAAATTCCCCGCAATTCAGCATGGTTTTCATGTCCTGCCTGGATGGAATCAGAACCCATGTTGCCATCTACAACCAAATGCCTGTCACTTATTAGAAAATAATTAACATGGTTATCCTTGCAAAATATCACATTCAAATCATCACATGCAACTTCTTGAGAGGAGTAATCCTTACATTTTTCAGTTAGTACTTCAGCCTTCTCGGGAGGACTTTCAGTGCAAAGTTCTTCAAAATTTTCTCTTGAAATTAATTCTATATATTTGTTAAAGCTTTGTGTAGATTTGAAATCCACCATATCTGAGTTTCTGGACCAATTGCCACTTGACAAATCATTAATACCTTTTTTCTCAATTTTTTCATTATCCCCAACATCTCGTGCATGATGATGAGATGATTTTGACTCTACATGATGCTCCTCAATTTCCACTCTACACAATTCATGCTGCCTGTTCTCATTTATATTGCCCAGATTATCCTCCTCAATCACATCAACAGACAAATTATTATTCAAGATACCAGTTTCTGCTAGATACTTTTTATTTGTTATTATTCTATTCTCTTGACACACCCCATTCCCACAATTTCCACTGATAAATGAGCTATCGAACTGGGATGGAGTGTCTTCACGGAAGAAATTTGTGCAATGGACCTCCACTTGTTTCATAACACCAAATGGTTCTTCTGGCTGGTTAATTGATGAAAGATTTTCTTTAGCTTGAAAGTAAAATTCCTCATTAATACCTTTTCGCAACTCAATTGCTTTTCTTGCACCATATCCTTCACTAGGTATACTATTCATGTCTTCAGTAACATCAGCACAAGAAACTCTGGTGGTTTGCAATTCAAAAGATTTGAATGATGCCTTCTCCAAAATAGGATCAAACTTGTCGTCGTCCAATTCTTCAAGGCATGGAGAAGGAATTTCTCGTAAAGTTGGAGACAATGGGCACTCTTTGATTTGGATGTAAAGTTCTTCCTCAGACTCAATATCCAACTGCAACAACTTTGTGATATCAAAATCAATTTTAGATTCCATAACCATAGCATTCACTTGTTTGTTTGAAGCCATCTCAAGCAAGTTGCCAGCACCTTCAACTATAGTTTTCCCTAGTCCATCATGAGATGTTCCACTTCCAATGAATTCTCTCACCCCCTTGACATTTGCCTGCTCTTTGTCATGGCTCTCACCTTCTTGTTGTTCATTTTCCTGGTGAGGCATATGAATTTGAGAGCAATTACCTGACCAGTCTTCCTTCATGTTATAGTCTGCTTTATATTCATCAATTTTTTTATCCTTGAATTGCATATCTTCTTTATATGATGTATTACTCGGGGTATTCCGTTTCCGTTTGCCAGTATGTTTATTTCCTTTTAGCTTTGTTGATGGAACATCAACAGATATATCCTTCTTAGCTTTCAAGGCCTTTCTCAAGCTCTCTAGTGTTTCTTCTATCATTACATGCATTTTCTTCTCTTTGTGAAATAGATCCATTAGTGAGTCTGTGAGACTTTCTGGTTCATTTTTTCTTTTTCTACAAGAAACCCTTTGCTTCTTTACTGCTCCATTCATCTCTTTATGGATGGTGGTTACACCTGTACATTTTTGAGGCTTGCTAAGCATGTTCCCTTGTCTACCAATAAGAGATCTCTCCTCATTGCAATCCATCATATTCTCATTTATCCCAGGTCCTTCCGGCAATGCCAGCATTTGAGCAGAGACCCTTTCAGAAGTTGCTAGTGACTCTTGTGGAACCACCAGCTCTCGTTTCTTTTTATGCTTCCTCACTTTTGATGAATTGGAGGCATTACATGCACCCCTACCCTGTGATTCCACCAACTGCCTATCAGAAAAAGATGTAACACTGGAATGAAATGCAGAACTTTGTACTGGTTTTTCAACAGAACCACCAACTGAAGGCTCCAATACACAACCAATACCTGGAATAGGTTCGGTAAAACTTCCTCCAGATACAGAGAGCCCAGCATCATGACATGTCGCCACACTATTATTGAAAACACTATTCCCCTGGATCTCATTCTCAATCAGCAATGTTGCACTTCTGTTAGACTTTAACACTCTTGCTTTTGCTAGCGTTTGACTTGGTGCAAGAGACCTTTTACAAATTGAAGAACCATCAACCTGCAACAAGAAATAAGACAGTTAAGACTTTGTTAATAAAACCTAGTTGAACAATTAAGATGTTTGTAGAAATATGATATTAAGCATAAAATCCTTTAAAAGATCCACAACATTACCTGGCTGTGAAAATACAATTCAATGATAGAAGCAAAAACTGAGCACTAGATAGAAAAATTGCATGCAAAATGGAGCATTTGAAATGCAAATTGCAGTTAGTGTTGCAAAACTTTGCTTCTCAACTGGAAAACTGTTATTTAGAGTTCTTTAGGCTAGTGATTAATTCATAAAGAATGCCAAAAAATCAACGTTTTCAAAAAATTCCAATTTTTCAAAAATTTGGGAAATTTTCAAAAAATTTAAAATTTCGATTTTTAAAAGTCAAGGAAAAGTCTTTCCTCTTTAAATTTAAAATATATTAAACATTTTACAATTTGTGGGTTTCTACCTCATTTTTTTTTTCCCATTTTTTACCCCAATAATCTTTTGGGACCCTTGCCAATTTATCACATTCACATGATTTCCAGCATTCCATCGACCAAAAATATAGAGATGAAACTTTCTCCCATTAACAGAATGGAAAAGCACGACCAAAAATATAGAGATGAAACTTTCTCCCATTAACTTAATGGCAAAGCATATACGGTTCACATGGGATATCCACAGATGTTTGTATATTAAAATTTCAAATCAGCTTCTCAAATATACATAGAAAATAGCATTTTCAAAACAATGAACAGGCAGAATCAAAGAAATGAAATATGAAATGGACATTTCATGTTTGAAGTAAATTACATTCATCAACAAAGTATCCTTTGAATAAAGGAAAGTTAAGCTTTTGCATTGTGACTACAACCTTAATAGACTCATCAATCAAAATGTCTCGGAACTTTGACAAATGAGCCCTGATTTTCATTCTCATGATACACTCAACCAATGGCTTGGGATTTTATTTTTTCTGGGCATTCAATAGAAATTATTAATGATTATTAAAATTATCTGTCATTTGAAATTGTAAAGCAGTGTACTTTCTTAATACTATATCCAGAGAGCTAGAAGCAGGAAAAAAATCACAGTGTGACTTCTTTTGATCTTATGATGAACCTTGGAGCTCATCAGGAAACAATGTTAAAATGCACAGTCTAACTTGTAAACAAGTTATTAGATCATTAACGATTTGGGTTCCACATAAAGGCAAAGTCATTATATATCCTCATTCAGCCATTCATTTCAATTCTATCTGACCAAATGGGATGGTGATACAATGGGAATATAAGCCTGTGGTCAGAAGCTAATTGAGTGAACTAGACAGAAAGGATAGGGTTAAGTTCAACAAAAACTGGACAGTTACTATGCCAATCAAAGTTAGGGCAGTGCAAGTCAAAGATACAGTTACTGGTTCAGATCACCTTTGGATATCCAGCACCATAATTTTGGAGAATGATTTTACATCAACACAACAGATACCTTAAACTTTTCCTTGCTAGAAGCTGAAAATAATAAATTGGCTACTGATAGAAACTGGAATTTAGTTGCCTGACCATCTGCTCATGCGGAGTAGATTTTGTAGAATTTACTTGCCCAAATCCAGCATGCTAACAAGTTTCTGAGGGTCCACAGGTGAATGCTAACAAGTTTCTGAGGGTCCAAGAACAAGAGAACTAATGAAAAGCAACTTGGATACAAGTTAAGCCAATCCTGCAAGGATCTTGAGGCCAATCTTCTCAACAAAAATGGCTCAGTTTTGAAGCTACAGATAGGATAATTTTATTAATGTCCACGGATGACCAATAGGTCTTGTCAAAAAAATCTGTTACAATGCTGCATGGTAACCAAGAAGTACTACAAAAATAAGCTAAACTACAGTAAAGAAACTAGCATAAACTACACAAAATTGGAACAACTGATTTTGAATCAAAGAAGCTTGGAATTGCATTGCTAAGGGTGCTTAAATAGGCACCAAATTACAACTGATTGCCCTAAGATTGGGCAACCAACCCCTTGAAAGGAGCATCCCATTTCCCAAATTGGGAAGATAAGCTCTTATCCATAGGCTTATTTTAGGGATTGACTATTACCAATCCAACTAGCACATCTAGAAGATTTCTGCCTAGTCCAACGTGAGCTCATAAAACCCACATTTTACAATTATTCATCAAATTGAAAATTAAGACTAAGTCCTATTCCAAATGACTAAGCCTAACCTAAGGTTTTATTCAACCTAGGAACATAAACCTTAACCTATCACTTGATGTCCTCATCAACAACTGTATGGCATTTTATTACAACCTCCAAGGTTGGACCCAAAATGGATAAACTAAAAGTAATGATAAAGAGAGAGCCAGCATTAGAGGTAAAAGAGAGATTAAAAATTAACTCCATTGGATCCAAGCGCCAACACTAACTTGTAACGGGATGTAAAGTAGAAGCACAGTTGTCGTCATCACCATCCCAAACAAGCCAACACAAGATCTAATGATGCTCCCAGCAAAATGGCCAAGACTAAGGGAGCTTGGTTGGATAATCATGAGAGGACATGGAGTTTGACCCCTTAAGACACTTCTAGATCCATGGCCATGGAACCAATAGAAGGGGAGAGGAAACCGGTAAGCTGCATCTGTCTGCAATCTTGGGTATGTGAGGGATAACCAAAACCTAATTCCAGAGAACTGCAGTCCTACCCCACCGCATGCAAGAAGACAAAATAACCAAAGCCCTAGTAGCCACTATTGTAAGCATACAAGGGCACACAGATATGTCATTAACATTTTGGAGAGCTGTAGCTTCAAACGAACATTTGCTACTCTAGACAGCAAAGATAGAGTGAAAGAATGAGGTTATTAGTTGAGTAGTAGTCAATCTACCCTGTACATACCAAGATTCCTAAAGGTACATACCCAAGCTTCTCTAGGTGGCATAGCTGAAAAAGTGGCAAGCGATCCACCTGAGTCTCTTTACAAGCAATAACACCCCCCTCGAATCTCTTAATAAGTAGGACACCTGAGTACAAGAGAGACGTAGATCTAAGGCCCGTGCTACCTAGATCAAAAAGGGGAGTACTTGTAATTTTTCTTTAACAATCTAAAGAATGAAAATCAAACTAGATGTGCTGATAGCAAGGATGTTGCAATTTGAGAGGAGTCTCCATGAACTAGAGGTGCCCATCAAGGATATGGTAAATGATCAGTTTCCTGATCAACATGGGCTACAAGGAGAATTCTATAAAAATCTTTGGCAAATAACTGGGTCATGCTTATTAATAATGTACTTGTAAGAACAATGTTCCTAAAGCGGGGACGGGACGGGACTTTTTTGAGCTCTGGCGATTTGGCGTTTTGGCGGGAAACTCTCTGTGCAGGCAACAGGCGATGTTCTTGGATTGGTGGGGCGAAGGTTAATCCAGGACATCAGGTGGCTTCCTGCTCTGTTTTGTTTTTGCGGATCTGAAGGATCGCTTGCAGCTCCAGGAGGGCCCAATGGGGTCTCCTCCAGACCCTCTCTCTGGGAGAAAGGGCTCTTACGCGGAAATGCTCAAAGACAATCCTTCGTCTTCTAACGACGAAGCTCAGAGAAATAATCTGAATATGATGCTCAAGAATGCTGGAAGGGGTTCCGCAGCACATCGTGTCAACGGATGTCTCCCTCAATCCGCTTCGCGGCCTAAGATTGTAATCGAACCAAAGCTGGTCGAAGACACAATTCTATACAAAGCCGATCATGATTTGATTTGCAAATTCATGGGTATCCGACCCACCCTGAATTTCTTGCACACTTGGGTCAGACAGAACTGGGAGCCCCATGGTGAGTACTCCCTGTGGTTTATTAGCAACGGGTATTTCATCGTTAGCTTTTCTTCTTTAGCTGATAGGAACAGAGCGTTTGAGTCAGAGAAGAGAAACCACGGTCCGGCAGGGTTATTTGTTCAACCCTGGAGAGTGGGTTTCGATCCCCGCATTGAACCCACGGCTGTCCCGGTCTGGATTCGGTTGTACGCTCTCCCAATGGAATTTTGGGGGGAGCAGGTCTTGGAAATGATAGGTAACTCCCTGGGTAGATACCTGGGCGTCTCCAAGGATACTATAGAAGGTAGCTCTGGTGTCTATGCTAGAATCTGTGTGGAAATGGACATTAGCCAGCCTCTACCAGCAGAGGTGGAACTGGAACTGGCAGGAGTATCCTGGATACAACAGTTAGATTATGAGGCTCTGCCTTTCAGATGCAGAGTCTGTCACAAACATGGGCATTTGGCCCGATTCTGTCCAACTCTTCTGAACTCCAAAACGGAAGCCCAGCATGGCATGCCAAACCGCTCCAAAGAGGGTAAGTCCAGTTCTGTCAAAGAAACATCCAATACTCCTCAAGCTAATGAGGGTCAGAAAGATGGCTTTGAACAAGTCAAGAGAAGGAGAAAGCAGAAGAAAAATGGTAAGGAGCAATTTCAATCCAAGCCAGCCAACAGATATGAAATTTTTAAGTCTTTAGTAGATCAGGAGGACCAGGATATGGAAGGTGTGGATGGGAATATTGAGGCCCTTAACCCTCAAACTCATGTTTCCCCCTCATCTCCTCCTGTCTTAGAACAGGTGCTTGAGCCCACTGAGGTATTGCCACCAGAAATTGCAGGGGCACTGACAGTGCACTCCCAAGAGCCGCCAGTAATAAAAGATGTTAGCATGGGAATTGCAAAAAAAAATCGAGAAAGGCCAGCCCTGGGTATTTCTCAGGTAGAAAAGAGATCCAAAAACAGCAACACTCAAGGAGCGGGCAGAAAGTCAAACAAGGACCTGATTGCAGCTCAAGGAGATAAGTTGATCAATGGAGGATCGGTGAGGACTATTGATTCCTACTGCTCTCAAGGTTTTCAATGATTGTCAAATCTTGGAATGTTAGGGGTTTAAACAGTAGAACCCATCAATCTGCTGTTCAAAGACTTTTAGAAAATCGTAAAACAGACTTTTTGCTTATTCAGGAGACAAAAATGTCTTTAGATATTATGAGTAAAACAGTTAATAGAATCTGGCGGGGCGCTGGTCATATGGATGTGGCTGCCCAAGGTGCTTCAGGGGGAATTGTTACCCTCTGGAACCCTCTGGATTGGACTGCATTAGAACATATAGCTTGGAGGGGTGTTCTCACATCTCTTTTTAGAAATAACTTCTCAGCAGAACATGTTTTAATCACTAACTTTTATGGGGCCCAAGACCTTGATGGCCAGAGGCTTCAATGGAAAGTTGTTCACAACATGAGGTCTTCCAGGGAATGTTTTGACTGGATCATTGCAGGGGATTTTAATGCAAAATTATCTGCTCGTGACCAGGAAGGTGGCACCCCAATTTTGGATCCAGGGGATCGGCTTCTGATTGCCCAAGTTCAGGCCTTTCAATTAGTGGACGTTCAAGGCCCTGGAACCTTTTTTACTTGGACTAACAAGAGGAAGGAGCCACACAGCAGGAAGGTCAAGTTAGATCATTTTCTGGTCTCGGAGGAGGCTTTTGTAAAATGGAATACTAAGTTCCAGATTTTGGAGGGCCCTGTTTCCGATCATTTTCCCATTTTGCTGGAGGGAGGGACTTCGATAGGGCAGCATCACAGGCCTTTTAAATTTGAGAATTTTTGGTTACAAAAGGAGGACCTTCGACAGAAAATTCCACAATGGTGGGCAGAAGGCCGTCCACCTTTTGGGACAGCAATGTTCAAATTTCATAAACAGCTTTACTTTGTCAAACTTCAACTGAAACATTGGAGGAAAGAAAATAAGTCGGATTTCCAGCTCCAAAGGGCCCCCTTGGTGGCCAGATGGGAGGAGGTTCAGAAACTCTTTAGGGAAGGATCAATTACTGAGCAACTCAAATCTGAAGATGATGCACTGCGTAAAGCGGTTGAGGCCATTGACAACCAAGAGGAGATATACTGGAAACAGAGGGCAAGAAATACTTGGTTATTAGAAGGGGATAGAAATACCAAATTTTTTCATCGGTCAGCTTGTGCTAGGAGACAGATGAATAACATGGAAGCCCTTAAAGATGAGAATGGACATTCCTTCGATACTCTTCCTGGTATGCACTCCCACTCAATTGATTACTTTTCTAAACTTTTTAAGGAAAGTATGGAGCTGGATGTTGAGGCCCAGAACGAAGTTCTTAATGTTATTCCTTCTATTATCTCTGAAGAAGACAATCAGGCCCTTCTTAGACCCATTGAAAGTGATGAATTGAGAAATGTGGTCTTTGGTATGAGTACTGGAAAATCTCCTGGTCCAGATGGCTTTCCTATTGAGTTTTTTCAGGCCTTTTGGGACACTTTGGGGGAGGATGTTTTGGCTGTCACTGAGGAATCCAGAACCAATAAAAGAATGCTCAGGGCGATTAATCACACCTTCATCTCTTTAATTCCAAAAGGGGAGGAGGGGACTCATATCTCTGATTTCAGACCTATTGCCTTATGCAACGTGATTTACAAAATAATCACTAAGATAATGGCTGAGCGGCTTAAACCCCTTCTTCATAACATCATTTCTTCAGAACAAGGGGGCTTCGTAGAGGGAAGACAAATCTTGGATGGGGTGGTTCTTGCTCAGGAGGCTATCCACTCAATGCAAAAATCGGGCAATAAAGGAATGTTCATTAAACTGGATATGTCCAAGGCTTATGACCGGGTGGAGTGGAGCTTCTTATCGAAAATGATGGCAGCCTTTGGTTTCTCCCAGGATTGGATTGATTGGGTCATGAGCTGTGTTTCTACGCCCTCTTATTCTGTTCTCATTAAGGGTCTTCCCTCGCATCCTTTTGGAGCCACTCGTGGTCTTCGCCAAGGAGACCCTTGCTCTCCCTATCTTTTCCTCATTATGGCTGAAGGATTAGGCAGACTGTTCTTGAGGAGAAGGCAACAAGGCCTGCTAACTGGTATCAAGGTTGGGGAGGAAACTTTGACTCACTTGCAGTTTGTGGACGATACTGGATTGGTTGGTGTGGCCAGTCTTAGGGAAGCTAGAGGAATCAGAGATACTCTTAATGTCTACCTTAGGGCTTCAAATCAGGTCCTCAATGACAGGAAGTCCAAAGTGGTCTTTTTCAATCTTGACCAAAGGCTGCAGGAGAGGGTTATTGAGATCCTGGGATTCACAAGGACTTCCCTTCCAATAGTTTACCTGGGCGTTCCCCTGCATTTCAAAAAATTAAAAATTGATATTTGGAAGGATCTATTGGAAGGCATCAAAGATAGAATGAATCACTGGTCCCATAAATGGTTAAGCTATGGGGGTAGATTAACCTTCTTGCAGTCAGTTATTCAGGCTATGCCAATCTATAAATTCTCTATCCTGGCTGCCCCTCATACCATCTGGAAGGAGTTGGACAAAATGGCTAGAAGATTTTTATGGGAAGGTGCAAAAGGGAAGAAAAAATGGGCTTTGGTTGGGTGGGATAAAGTTACCCAGCCTAAGGACAAAGGAGGGCTGGGCCTGAGAAGCTCCAAGCTTAATAACAGAGCCTTGGCTGGAAAACTGTATTGGAGGTGGATTTCCCAGCCAACCTCCCTATTCAGCAGAATCCTTTCCAGTAAATATTTGGGTCATGTTCACCCCAATGAGGTGGGCCGCTTTCCCTTGGAAGGTACTGGATCCTTAGTGTGGCAGACTCTCAAGCTTGGATCTGAGGTTATCAAAGACCAATTATTTTGGAAAGTGGGGAGAGGGGATAAGGCACGTTTCTGGACTGACTCTTGGGACCAGTATCCGCCCATCATTGCTTCGTTTCCTGAGCTACAACCAATCAAGACCGCCTTAGAAGCCCAGGGCTGGTTCCACATTGATAACTATTTCCACACCAGCCAATTGGGGGAGTATAAATTCAAAAAGTTTAAGAGGTGGGAGGAGTGGCCAATTACTATCCCTCCGGAGTTGGCGCCCATCTTGCACAAAATCTTGTCAGAAAGGTTCCTCACAGGGAGGGATGAGGAGGATGAATTAGCTTGGGGCTATGGAAGCCTTGGGGTCTATTCAGTAAAGGATGGGTATGAAAAGATCCTCCCTGAGCCTCCCCCGCACTCATTTCCGGTTCAGGATTGGAGAAGGATTTGGCATTCCAAGGGCTGGCCGAAAGTGAATTTCTTCGCCTGGCAGCTTATGCACAATGGAATTCTCACCTTTGACAATCTCAGAAGTAGGGGAATCATTGGCCCCTCTCAATGTGCTTTATGCCACAAACATGAGGAAACTGCTGATCACCTGATGTTCGAGTGCCCTTTTACACATCAGATTTGGGAGCGCTGGTTCTCTCAATTTAAACTCCGGGCTAATGGTGATCTAAATCGTGCCAATATTTGGGAAAAATGGAAAAGGGGCAGATTCAAATCCACAGCTCTCCGAATTGGCTGGGAGTTAGGCTTTCTCTTCATTTGGTGGCAAGTTTGGCTGGAGAGAAATGCCCGGATCTTCAGAGACACTTTCTCCTCGATTGACGGCGTTTGGCAGGTCATCTGGAGCAAAGTCTCAGAAACTGTTGCCATCAATGCTGAAGAAGAGAATCAGGCTGGTCTTGGGCATCTTGAAGAGGGGGTTGAGGGGCAAGAGGGACAAGGCAGAGTTTGCTGGAAACCTCCCCCAGTAGGTTGGATAAAGATTAATACTGATGGAGCTGCAAAAGGCAACCCGGGCAGTGCGGGTATTGGTGTTGTCTGCCGGGATCATTCTGGTGCGGTGCTTTACTGGGAACTGCAGGGCTTGGGCAGAGCCACAAACAATGAAGCTGAAGCCATTGCCATCAAATCAGCTTCTATCTGGGCTGTTAAGCAGGGTTACAGGAGAATAATTCTTGAATCCGATTCTCAAGTCCTGGTCGGCGCTCTTGATTGCATGCGAAACTTCTCCTCGAAAGCTTGGAGACTGCGGATTTTGATCTCCCAAATCAAGGAGTTATGGAGGGAGTTAGATGATGTTATCCCTGTTTATGTTAGCCAAAATTTGAATACGGTAGCTGACTTCCTTGCGAAGATGGGTGCTGAGAAAGAGGTAGGGGTGCAGCTGCACAGTGATATGCCTCTGATAGATGAAGTGATTCGGCAAGGTCTGGAACGATCCCTGCAACAATGAGCACAAAAATGGCTAAGGAAGGTTTTTGTCGCGATTTCGCGACCTGTTGCGCTGTCGCGGCCTTTGCTGGAAAGCTGTCGCGATTTCGCGACATGTTGCTTCGTCGCGGCCTTTCCCGGATAGCTGTCGCGATTTCGCTACCTGTTTCGTTGCCGCGGCCTTTGGAGGAAAACTGTCGCGATTTCGCGACCTGTTGCGCCGTCGCGGCCTTTGGTGGGAAGGTGTCGCGATTTCGCGACCTGTTTCGCTGCAGCAGCTGTTGGATGGAAGCCGTCGCGATTTCGCGACGCTTTTGGAAAAATTGCGTTAAGGGGAAAAATCGTCGCGATATCGCGACATTTTTGGTGAAAAGCTGCCCAAGGGAAAATTCGTCGCGATTTCGCGACACTTCTGCCGAATGGGCTCCCGGGGGAGAAATCGTCGCGATTTCGCGACATTTTTGCAGCAATGGCACTAAGAGGAAAAGTCGTCGCGATATCGCGACACTTTTGAAGATCGGGCATCAAGGTGAACATTTGTCGCGATTTCGCGACATTTTTGAGGAAAGGATGCTAAGGGGAAAACTCGTCGCGATTTCGCGACAGTTTTGGAGAACAAGCTTCATGAGGGAAAATCGTCGCGATATCGCGACTCGTTTGAGGAAAGGGCGCCAAGGGGAGAACACGTCGCGATTTCGTGACACTTTTGCTGAAGGGCCGCCCAAGGGAAATCTCGTCGCGAAATCGTGACACTTTCGGTCAACTGGAGCCATGAGGAAAAGACGTCGCGATATCGCGACACTTTTGCAGATCGGGCATCAAGGTGAACATTTGTCGCGATTTCGCGACACTTTTGAGGAAAGGATGCTAAGGGGAAAACTCGTCGCGATTTCGCGACAGTTTTGGAGAACAAGCTTCATGAGGGAAAATCGTCGCGATATCGCGACTCGTTTGAAGAAAGGGCGCCAAGGGGAGAACACGTCGCGATTTCGCGACACTTTTGCTGAAGGGCCGCCCAAGGGAAATCTCGTCGCGAAATCGCGACACTTCCGGTCAAATGGAGCCATGAGGAAAAGACGTCGCGATATCGCGACACCTTTGCAGATCGGGCATCAAGGTGAACTTTTGTCGCGATTTCGCGACATCTTTGAGGAAAGGATGCTTAGGGGAGAACTCGTCGCGATTTCGCGACAGTTTTGGAGAACAAGCTTCATGAGGGAAAATCGTCGCGATATCGCGACTCGTTTGAGGAAAGGGCGCCAAGGGGAGAATACGTCGCGATTTCGCGACACTTTTGCTGAAGGGCCGCCTAAGGGAAATCTCGTCGCGAATTCGCGACACTCCCGGTCTACTGGTGCCATGAGGAAAAGACGTCGCGATATCGCGACACTTTTGCAGTGCTGGCGTCAAGGGGTGAACTCGTCGCGATTTCGTGACACTTCTGGAGATCAGGCGCCTTCTGGCTTTCTCGTCGCGATTTTGCGACGCTTCTGGCGTCTGGATGCTTTGGAGTTGTGCTGTCGCGATTTCACGACACTTTTTGTGTTTAGCGGCCTCGGCGTTGTTCTGCCGCGATTTCGCGACATGTCGCGATTTCGCGACATGGTGCCGTGGTGCGGCTGTGGCTAGTTTTAGTGTCGCGATTTTGCGACTTGTCGCGTTTTCGCGCCCTGTTGTCTTTTGGCTTCTTTGCCTTCGGTTGGGATGTTTTCTCTCCCACTTGTAACTGTCTTTTGTGTTAATACAAGTTTTTTTCAATTTTTTCAAAAAAAAATAATGTACTTGTAAAAAAAAAACCTTGGAGCTGTCAAATGGGTGATTTCATCAGTGCTTGCTTGATTAAGCTCATTCTTAAAAGCTCTTGACAGAACATGGTAGGAAGGTTGAGGGCCATTGGCTTAATATTGTATAAAAAGTTACCCAACTTTCTTGCCCAATGAATCATGCTGTCGGTGGCTACCTTGTTAAGCTAAATGGACAAGATTTATGGAAAGTACATTCATTTTGGATTATTTTATGTATGGGGAAAAGACATTCAATGGGCCTAAAGGTCATGGTAGACGGCATTGCTTATGAAGATAGACAGAACTTTTGACAGATATTTCGAAGGCACTGTTTATGATGGGAGAAGACCTTTTGTTTTCCATCATGCAAATTTTGCTTAAATGAATAAGTATGGGAGGAACCCAATAGCTTTCTCACCTATTTTTCTTATGGCTTTCTCAGGGAAAAGAATTTTTTTCAGAATCATCAATGATCATTTGGCTCAGAGGGACAAAAGTCTACCTAAAGTAATCGTACTACTGAGCATTGTATTTTTTTTTGTCTCTCTCTCAATGTCATTGATTATGTGATTTTGTTACTGCTATACCATTTAATCTGGTCATATGATGTATTGCTATTATTTAATAAACATGTCATCACAGAGTAGTACTAAAGTGCAGGTGGCATCAGAGCTGTAAGGCTGTGCCACATTACTTGTATCAGAGTTTGGACAAAGAATAAGTGGGAGGCAGCCATCATAGATGTATCAAGAAGTTGGCATCTTGCTACTATGTTTATAAATATTATCGGATGCCCTGAGTTGATACTGAAACAAGATAGATGCAGCTTAAGCAACTATTACTTTGAACAGAAGCATTAAAGGCAAAATGTTTGTAAACCTACTAAAAATTTACTGTCAAACCATTTTTGTCTGAGTTGAAGCAATGATCTAACTGTAGCCGCAACTACAAAACAGAAAGAAAAACCTCAGTGAGCATTTTAGGATGCCTCCATAGTTGGGAACATGATAAGGCATGAATATGCAGCTCTTGCAACTTGAATATGGCAAGTTTAAAGTTCTGGTAGTCAAGGGCAACAAAATAGATAACGAAATTGTGATACTTCAATATCAAATTCGATGTAAATCCCCCCAAAATTTGTTTTCGCGTTAGAGATTAACAGAGGGAACAAGGACAGGGTACCATCAAAGAAGGATTAAAATGCAATATCTCCATCGCTAGTGCAAGCCATGCAAGGTTACCAGGTGCATGGGTGCGGGTGTGGCGGGAATTGCGAGTGCGGGTGCGGGTGCGGTGGGAATTGCGGGTGCGGGTGCAGGTGCAGCCCCTGCCAAAAACAGGGTTTGCCAGGTGTTGCAAAATATTTAAATATGTCATTATAAAAGCATATATGATATTCATGTAGAAAAATTTTAAACTTTTAAAAAAAATTAAAATGTTTTTTTTGGCCCATATGGGCTGGGTGCGGCTGGGGCCCACTTAAATTAAAAAAAAAATTAAAAAAACGTTTTTTTAATTTTATTTTTTATGTCCAAAATGGGCTGGGTGCAGCCGGCCAAACCCGGCGACCCATCGGGTTCGGCTGACCCCGCACCCGAGCACCCAGTGCAGGTGCAGGTACGGGTTCGCACACCTGGCCTGCCGGGTGCGCAAACCCTGTTATCTTGAAGCTATGCATGGTTGATTGCTTCCAACAGATCTACATGGTCAATTTGTTCCTAAGATATTTGCACTAATGGAGATTCAAAATTTGTTCTGCGATGAGGCAATGGGCCTTAGTTCTACAAGGATACTGATATCCAGCATCTTGTCCTTGTAGCAACATAGTTGTCACCAGAGTTGCAGAGGATTATATTAATTAATATAGAATCCAAACTTGCAAGCACTATAGCAAGAATCCAGATATTGATGAGAAGCAAGTAGACCATGAGTTGAACTAGGACAGTGCTCTTTCAAGTGAGAAGAGTGTGATTTCCCAAACATGATTCCTCATGGGCACCAAAGGGGTACTTGTTGACTTAGCACTGAGTCACTGACACAGTCGAGAAAAGGAGGTCTAATGAAAGACCATCTTTTCAAGCAGCCAACCATCTCCACACAAATACATGCACAAAAACAGTAAATAACAACAATATATTTGCATTTCACTGTTTTAAAAATACAACAGCACCTCAACCTACGAGTCAGAGTATGCAGTAACAGCCAAATAACACAGTCACATTAAAAACAGAACACTGTTTTTATTTTTATCTTCTTTTACTCCCGAGTACTCGTCCGAGTCCGAGTCCAAGTCCGAGTCCGAGTGGGCTCAACCGCGCCGAGCCCGCAGAGTACTCGTGAGTTCGGACGTCGGGACTCGGCTAGCCCAGAAAATTTTAAATGGTAGGGTTTAAAAAATAAATAAAATAAAGCACGAAAAGCGTGCAGAGGACGCGAGAATGGTCCGAGTCCGCCCTTTACGACGCCGGTAGTTATTTCTGTACGGGAAAGAGATGGAAGAATCTGGTGCGCAGGTTAAGAAATAGTTATAAAATAAATACCAAAGGCATGAAAGCCAGGCTGTTTCAATACGATCCGGCGAGTTATGCGCTTAACTTCGACGAGGGTTCTCGACGAGAGGGTGACTTGTGGCAGGACCAGATTTATTCTGGGAAAAACAGGGCAGCCTAATCTAATTTAATATTTCCCTTCTATCTTGTTTATCTGTACATTAAATTTAAATTTTCTTAATAAAAATTCCAAAACATACTCACTTAATATTCCAACAAGAACATTCACAATTATTATATGAAATCTCCTATTTAATTAAAAATTAAGGCTTTCAAAGCCAGTTAATAATATAATATTCATCCAAACTGGAGACAAACGACCAAATATTATTTTGGTAAAAGTCAGTTTGATATTTGGTAAAAAGTAAAAGATTCCCTTAAATAATTAAAAAATAATAAAAGCATTTGTTGGCCCCATGAAATCCCATGGAGATATTGTTTTGACATCGTACTGGAATTATGAAAGCTTAACAAAATTTTAGTGCAGATAAAGAAACGTGTTTATTTTGACCTATAGTGCGGAGGCGATTTCTAAATTGGCACGGTGGTAGGGCGGGGACCCGTGCGTTTTATAATTAAGTCTGCATTTTTCTTTTCATTCAATTATTTTAAATTATACTTAACACACTTATATACTAAAGAGAAGACTTTTTGTGTTAAATTAAAGTTAAAATAAAAACTTATAAGTGTGTTAAATTATAGTTAAAATAAAAACTTATATTTTAACTTATGGGTGTGTGGTGGCTGTGTGTTAAATTCCCTATTGATAAACATAGCTTTCGGTTTACGAGAGGTCATGGTTGGGAGAAGACTGCTCAGCCCTATGCGTTGGTCGTAGGGTTTCTCACACTAACCAAATCAAAATAAATAAATAAAAACCGTTTCCATCATGTAAATTCAAAAAAAAAATTATAATTATAAGTTAAAACAAAAACTTATAAATGTGTTAATTATAAGTTAATTATAATAAAGATTTATAATTATAAAAACTTATAAGTGTGTTAATTATAAACTTATATACTAAAAACTTATAAGTTAAAACAAAAACTTATAAGTGTGTTAAATTATAGTTAAAATATAAAAACTTATATTTTAAGTTATAATTATAATAAAAATTTATAATTATAAAAACTTATAATAAAGATTTATAATTATAAAAACTTGTAAATGTGTCAATTATAAACTTAAAACTTATAAGTTAAAACAAAAACTTACAAGTGTCTTTAAGTTAAAATAAAAACTTTTGTGTTAGAACTTAGAATATACTAATAAGTAATATGCATGAAAAAAACTAAATCCAAAAAAAACATGCATGAAAAAACTTATTTTTTCAATAAAAAATTGTTTTTTTTTTCATTTTTTCTTTTTGCCGAGTTTTTGCCGTCTTGCCAAGTCCCGAATCCGAATCCCGTGTCGTCCTTTCCGAGTCCGAGGCGAGTCCGAGTTTTGCTACTATGCCATAAACTGTGTTAAAATACACAGTTACCACAAAACACAGTGTGGTAATCTGCTCTCGCAGTTAATCTGTTCGCAGATTAAATTCCTTCCAAAACAGAGTAAATTCCTCCCATTGACTGTTTAGACAACATCGGAGCAATGGAAGTTTGAGGTGCGGTTATGTATTTTAAAACAGTGAAATGCAAATAAAGTGTTTTATTTATTGCTTTTGTGCGTGTTGGCAAGGAGATGTATGGGCTGCTAGAAGAGGCTGTCTTTCATTAGACCCCCTTTACTAGACTGTGTCAAATGGTATCAGAGCAGGCAGAGATCTTATCAGAGTAAAAGGTTGATTCTTAGTGGTGCAGCCGAAGCATGGTAGGCCCATAACCCACAGGTCCCACGATCGAAACACAGAGTGGCTGCTAGAAAAAGTTGAGTGGCTGTCAGACAAATCCTGTTATAAGAGCCCTGTGAGCAGGAGCTCACATTTGCTTTCTACCTAGGGTGTCTAATGCAGGAGCATCCAAGTGGGGTCATGGTTTTGTTTTTGTGCACAAAGTTGTTGATGGGGTCATCATTTTGTTTTTGTGCACATGGTTGTTGGTTTTGTGCACATGGTTTTGGTCTCTTTGGTTGGCTATAAAAGGGAAGAGGAAGGGACACAACTTTCCATCTTCCAGCATTGTTTCTCATTGCTGGAAGGTCATGAGTGGAGATGTGGCTGTTAATTCCAACGACCAGAAAAAGACCGGACAAGGCCGCAAGGAGTCGTCAAGGGACCGACAAACACCGGTAAGAGTCAGCAAGGGACCAACAAGAGACCGGGAGGAGAGTCGGCAAGGATCCAGGATGACCAGCAAAGGGTACAGGAAAAGGACCGGACAGGGCCGATAAGGAATCGACAATAACCGGTAAGGAAGTCGGGAAGGATCTGGGATGACCGGCAAGGAGTTGGCAAGGGCCAGCAAGTGATTGGCAAGGAAACGCCAAGAGGGCTGGCAAAGAAAGCTCAAATGGCTGCTGTAATGGCTGCTGTCTAGAGAAATTGTGAAGTCTGTGGCAACTGTGGCCACTGTGGAACTGTTTAATTGTTGATGTTGAAAGAAATATATAAAAACAGTATTCTGTGTTTTCTGTTTTTCCTGTGTTATGTTGCTGAGTAATCTGCTCTCGCAGTTAATCTGTTTGTTGTAGATTAAATTCCGTCCATTGACTGTTTAGACAACATCGGAACAATGGAAATTTGAGGTGGTTATGTGTTTTAAAACAGTGAAATGCAAATATAGCGTTTTATTTACTGTTTTTGTGTGTTTTGGCATAGAGATGTATGGGCTGCTAGAAGAGGTTGTCTTTCATTACACCCCCTTTCTCTAGACTGCATCAGTCACAATAGTGGGTATATTCTACAAATTGTGTTAAACAGATCAGCTTTGATGCCTTATGGGTAAAAAGCACAAATGAATAATGACATTGATGAGAATACATTGATGACAAGAGGGACAAATGTTGTGCAGAGCAGATTGACAGGCCACTAGTAAGTAGTATGCCAAAGGCATGTTATTTGTCAAGCTATGTTTATGATGATAATTTTATTTATTTACAATGATGATTATTCAGCAAAGGGCTACATAATTTTATTCACTTATTATTATGGCTATTCTACAAAGGGCTAAAGCAGTCACAAAGTTAACTCTAACCAATATTGATTAATGGTCAACCAGACAATTTCAGAATTTATATGACCTTTGACTGGTAAAAAGGCGATTCATATGACCTTTGAATGGTAAAAAGGCATGAGAATAGATTCTAAGCATGATCTCATCATCATCATTCAAATTATCGGTCTCTCTCACTTGCTGGCCTTGTTAGCAACTTGAGGAAGATTGTATGATACTTGAGAATTTGAGTGAATTGTCAATATTGCTGCTACAGATTTTGTAATTGATATTCAACTCTAGTCGCTTGAGGGTTTGCTAGTAGTGAAATATCTAATGAAACTAAATGATTGGTTGATAACTCAGAATGTCTACTTAGGGCATACACAAGGGCTTTGTTCATAAAAACAAGCTCACACTCCAGTCCAAGAGACACTTGTATTCTCTATTGAAATAATCAGATGTTCCAATATGATCATATCTCCACTGACGTTTTTCCTCTTAAATATCCCATGGTTAGCACATCTAATGTCAACTGCAAAATTATTTTATTTTCCTTGTTTTACACTCTATACTTAATAGCATATGGTGTTGAACTAAATTCCATTGGTACAATAGTCTGAGGATTCATTAAACATTACTTTGTTTATGAATCAAAGGCAGTTTCTCCCGTGAAAATTTGTCCTTAGAAACAATTTTATCCTTCATTGAAATCTTTGTAAATAGCTTACCGACAATTATCTATGTTCTCTCAAAACTAAAACATCTCAAATCAATGGTACTACAAAGATGCATTGTTTGTTTGCAGGGATTTCTCACGGTCTATCTGTTGTTTGAAATTGTCAATGAAAACAATGTCTGTATGATATTTATTATTATAGCTAATGTATTGTAAGAATCATGTGAAAGATGCAATTTTAAGCATCATCAAATGGAAAAAAAAAAAAACAAATCAGCCTCCAAAAGTGTAATTCACTAAGCTGCATACACAATAGCTACAATAAGCAGGCAAAAAAAAAAAAGGAAAGTTACTTACAGCATAAACTTCCATTTGTAGTTGTTGAAGCTCTCTTTGTGTATCATTAAGTTGACCTCCCTGAGACTTTAAATGTTGAATGACCCAAGCCAACTTCTCTTTCAAAATAGAGCATTCCCTCTCTAATGCCTCCCTTTGTCTTTTCTCTTCTTCAGCTCTTTTCCTTTCGGCCTTTTCCAATTCCTCTTTCAACAGAATATAGTCCTTCTTTAATGACTCTATTTGTTTTTCATGTTCACCAGCCCTTTTCTTTTCAGCCTTTAATACTTGCTGTTCCTTTTTCAGAAGCTCCTTCAACACCTTATCCCCATATGACTTCTTCCTATCTGCATTTTGTGCCAAAGCAGCTTCCAGCTTCTCTTTTAGAACAAAGCATTCTCTCTCGAATGTCTGTCTTTGTCTTTTTTCCTCTTCAACTCTTTCCATTTCCATCTTAAGGCATTTTTGTTCCTTTTCCAACTGTTCTTTCAACAGAGAATGTTCTTGCTTTAACAACTCTATTTGTTTCTTCTGTTCTTCAGCTCTTTTCCTTTCAACTTTTAGTTGTTGCTGTTCCTTCTTCAAAAGCTCCTTCAATATTTTTTCACCTTTTGTTTTCTTATCAATATTTTCCAGCACAGCAGGTGCATATTCTTTGGCTTCATAATGTCTTCTCCCTTCCTCTGCACTTCGTCTCTCCAATTCTAACTGTTGGAGCTTCTTTTCTAACATTTCTCTACTTATCTTCTCATCATCCGCCCTTCTCCTCTCTGCATCTGCACGTTTCTTCTCCTCCTCAAACTTTTTTCTTTCTATTCCTGCACACTTTTTCTCTTCATCTGCCTTTTTCCTTGCAATTTCTGCATGTTTTTTTGCTTCCTCGGCCTTTTTCTTTTCTGCATTTGCCTTCTTCCTCATTTCCTCCAACTGTTTCTTCTCAAACACCAATGCTTGCTGCTCTTTTTCTAGTTCTTGTACTCTTTTTTCATCAACATTGGCTTTCTCAGACTTTCCACCCTTCTCAATTTTACTTTTACTCTCAAAATCATTTAAACGTTGTAAAACAGAAGCAAATTTTGTCTTCAACGAACTATGTTCTTTCTCCAGTTCCTGCCTCTGTCTCTTCTCCTCTTGGGCACTTCTGCTTTCATCCTCTGCCTGTATTTGTTTGTTTTCACATTCTGCCAACCATTAAAAGATAAATTATTACTTTACGTTCAACATAGTAAGAACTGAGCATACATTTAGCTATAGTGGTGCACAAAAAGCTAATTATAGTAACAGAGTTGATAATATTGATAACTTCAAGAGTCAACGAGGTTTAAGATTAACAAATCTAAACAAAGTAGTATGACCGTAAATTAAGCATTTACATGAAAACAACATTTATGTTATATTTGTGCAAGACCAAAGTGCAAAGCAAAAATTAGGATTAAGACTTTCACATGAACACCAGGAAAGCTAAGAAAATACCAATATTAAACCTTTGCCGTAAGCTTAAAACCAGTTAAATAAAAACTAAGATTCAGAAGATATAGACCCGCATGACTTTATAATTTTTTAAGTAAAGATCCAACTTGCAAACATTATGTATATCAGTTCATCTGCAATGAAAAATATTTCTGATCATTTTTATAGTAATAAAAAACAAAAAAGTAATTTAGACAATAAACAACCATCATACTAACATACAAGCCCATTTCGCCAAGCTCACTTGCAACTACAGTCTGGCTGGTGCTTTATCATTTGAGACGCTCTCAAACACAAAATGCAACAGATCCAATCAGACTCTTATCAGTCACTCTTAACAATATTCCTAGAATACTCTAGATCAACATACTAACATGCACTTGAAGTCAATCAATACACTACTTTGTTGATCATTATCATAGATATAGTGAATTATGCACTGCAACAAGTTTCTCCACCTTGCAAAATGTAAGCTATAATGTAGACCAATTCCCCTCGACAATGCAAGAACTAACAATCTCAGATAGGAGCCAAATCACAAGAGACCCAACTCCTAAGTTTTGAATCCATAGAGACACCACAGCCCATTTGGGTCTTTCTTGGACAATGCTGTGCTCACCAGCCTCTGCTTTGCCAAAATTGTCGAAATTATAATCTGATTCATGACCAAGGCCGACATTGTATGATGTAATATTGATAGGCCTAAGGGCATTTCATTATGCAATGTATTGAATTTATTGTAATATTTTATTATGTAAGCCCTATGGGCCGTGGTTAACCTTGTTATGGTTAAACCCACTTTATAACTTGTAATTAACCTTAAGCCCTCTTGTTATGTCGGCTTAGGTTAAACTCTTTTATGTACTTGGGGTTTTAGTTTTGGTGTAAATACCCCCCACCACTCCTCATTTTATTATCGGAGTGTTGTGAATCTTATCTCCAGATAATACAATGATTATTTATGGTGCCTACGGGTGCCCCCAAATCTCTATGGTCCCTTGCTTGCATTTTTTTTAAACATTGGCTTTATTGTTTGGTTTTGTTGTTGCTGGCAATCATTCCTTATTTTGCAGCTTGTTTTCAAACTTGGGATCACCCTTATCCTTATTGGGTTGCAACTTTTGATTATTGAAAGTTTGAAACTATTATGCTTGAACTTCATAAATCTTGGTTGTAACCCTCCTCCAATGTTGTGATGTTCAAGGATTCCATTTCAGTTTGAACGTATTGATGCAAACCATTGTGGTTGTTGAGGATTTTTGGCCCTTTGTATTTTATACTGATTTTTGTCCACAACTTATGGAATGCATGTGTGTAGTCGTTCACAGATTGGTCTTGTTCTTGGTGCAGTAGCTGCCACTAAGATGTTCATAGTTCCCATAGGATAGTCCTCCATGCCATCCACAAAATCTTGCCTACATGGGTTCTAAATTGAATGCACTGGCCTCTATATTCTCCTTCTTGGATTGGGTGGGATATCCTTTCTGACAATTTTTGATAGGCACAATAGCTTTCAAGTATAAACGTGATCTTTCAATCCTCAAATAAAAATTCCATGGCAAATGTTGTTGCAATTGATCCAACCATTTTTCTATAGCATATGCATCAGTATTTCCTTTGAAATGGGAATGTCAACATTCACATAAGCCTCTAAAGTACTTGGTTCTTTACTTGTAGCCCTCCCACAATGTTGTGATGTTCAAGAAATTCATTTCACTCTGAAAATATGATGCAAACCATTGAGGTTGTTGAGGATTTTGTAACTCTCTGTATTTTGTATACCCAGCATTATCTACAACTCATGGAATGAATTTGTGTAGTGCTTCACCAATTGATCTCCTCCTTGCTGCTTAATATGTTGTTCACAGTTCCTCGTAGATAGTACTCCTGGATAGCATCCACAGATTCTGCCTAAGTGAGTTCTGAATTGAAAACACTAGCTTGTGCATCTCCTTCTTGGGTTGGGTGGAATATCTTTTTCGCCAATTTTTAACAGGCACAGTAACTTTCAAATGTGATTTTTTCACCTTTAAATAAATAATTCTCAACAAAATACTGTTTCAACTGATCCAACAATTTTTTTACCTATGTTCCATGGGGACTGGTCTTGGGACCTGGGGGCTGTCTCAAAGACACTTCCCAACATCCTGAAAACACATCCCACCAACCCAAAAAGCTATTCTTCTGTCTTCATCCCAGAACTTCGTGGAACATAGTTTCACTGCATATGCATCAATATTGCCTTCAAAAAAGGGAATGCCAAAATTCACTTGAGCCTGTAAAGGACTTCCTTGCTGGAGGAGGATGCGTCCCAATGTGACTTGTTGAAGAAATTGCACAATCCGGTTGAACATCTTGTTCCTTTGTTTTTTCTCTGGTACTTCATGTCATATCGGCTTGAAAAGTATCTGATGTTTCAGTATCGCCTATTATTTGAAACCATCTGAAATGGAAAGCAAGGTAATTTGAAGGGTCTTGTGTATCGATACCATACTTTTAGCTAGATCTTGTTTGGTTAGATCATAGTAGTCAGACTCTTTTGGACTCCCGAGTACTCTGCCGAGTCCAAGTCCGAGTGGGCTCAGCCACACCGAGCCCACTCCGACTCCTTTTTTTGCTGGACTCCACCAAGTCTGGCCGAGTCCTGGGTGGAGTCCAAGTCCGTCTCGGACGCCCAAGTCTCGACGTCGAGACTCGGCTGGCCCAAAAAGAAATGGAAGTTTAGAAAAATAAAAATAAAAATTTTGTCTAGGGCGGTTAAGTGTTGATGATGCTCCACGACTTAAGCATCCACGTTGGCCAGTGCGCAATCATGAACAAGACGCTGAAATCTTTGTTTATTATATTAATGAGAGAATGTGCAATTTTGCTTCTCAAACCTTCAGAATGCTTATCCCTCAATTATAATCTATTTTAATACAAATATATCTTTCGCCGATGGATACATCATCCGCATCTTGTTTAGGAATGGGAACCGCTTGAGAATGCACATATGCATGTCCTGTGGGTGTGGCGATTCGGGCGGAAAATGGCATGATTTTTGGAGGCGTTCGATCAAGGAAGGCTTGAGGCCGCCAATGTTGAGACCTCTTCTGGAAATTTCGTAGCGCAGTTCTTGCACCTTCGTTTTCTTCCATTCTTTTCTCTCCTTCAATACACCCTCTCCTGTCGTCGTCACTGCCACCGTCGCCATTACAGCCAATACACACCACCACACCACAATGGAAAAAAATTTAAAAACGATAATTTATCGCTCTGAAATCCTCGACCGTCAATGAAACAATTGCTACGCACGAAGCTCCCCCAAAATAATGAATGTCGCTTCTACCTTGAATTTTGGTAAGCAGTTTTCAAAAACGGCTTCCCATTCTAAAACCGGAAAAATGGCTAGGATTAAATATTTTATTTTTTTAGCGAAAAACCCCTTGCGGGGCCGCCTTGGTCTAAGAGACCACGAACAAGGGGTTCTACACCGTCAAAGTCACCCGAGAGTCGCACCCGACCCTACTCGCACCAACATTATCAATTGGATTTTGGATACCCAATTCAGCTTTTTGGTAGGGTGGAGATTTAAACCTGGGACCTCCCTTGGAGGATTGCCCTCTCCTCTCCAACTCACCTACAACACCTAGGTGGCTAGGATTAAATATTAGCTTTATTAATATTTGAAGAATTTTTTTTTCAATTTTTTTTTTCTGAGGAACCTTTTAATAAAAGTAAAGTTAATAGATCCCAACCAACCATTCCAGGAAATCGAGTCTAGACAACCCATCGATTATTTTTAAACATAGTATTTGAATATTTTATTTATTAAACATGGTGGACCAAGACAGGATGATTCCGTCCCATGGTTTCTCTATTAAACATGGTATTTGAATATTTTATTTTTTAAACACAGTGGACTAAGTTAGGGTGATTCCATCATACAATAAAGTTTATCATTATTTAGTGTTTTTATTATTATTTAGTGTTTTGTAAAATGTTAATAATGTTTTTGAACTTTATATATTAAGTTTTATTTTATCATTATATTATTTATTTATAATTTTATAAACCAAAGTGGTCATGCTTGCAAAGGTCATAGTCTGTTCTAAATCCTCTGAGTGCACGCCATACCGACAACAATGGTATGAATCTCGAGCGACCAGTGGTCCTCTTCATGTCGGGTTATAAAATAATGAGGTGGTATAGGCTTGTTGGGGGCAGCCCTTGTAGTTTGAACCTTGCACTTGGCATTTACTAAAAATAGTGTGGATGTAACCAACTCCCTATGTATCCAAAAAAAAAAAATTATAAAACAAAATTATTAGCTTGCTATTAGAATATGCTCCTTCCTCTTGTTAATTTCTTATTTGTATAATGTTGAATGTTGAGTAAGTGTGTTAGAATATACTAATAAGTAATATGCATGAAAAAACTTATTTTTTCAATAAAAATTTGAATTTTTTTCATTTTTTCTTTTTTTCGAGTTTTTACCGAGTCTTGCCAAGTTTTTTTGCCGAGTGTCGAGTCTGAATCCCGAGTTGAACTTTCTGAGTCCGAGTCAAGTCCGAGTTTTGCTACTATGGTTTAGATATACAATGTGAACAATTGCTCTAAATATTAGTCAATTTTGTTTGACAACACATTAATTTGCCAAAGATAACACATGAATAGTAAAAAAAAGTAGAGACCATTCACACAAAGAGGACAAATCTATTAAGAGTTGAAAAGGATTTTTTATATATATCAAGCTAAGTTGCAAGAAACTTGAAAAAGAGTATGGTTTCCAAAACAAAAGCACTTTAGGAAATGTGAGTCCTCGAACCCTTTGACAACGCAGAAACAACAAACGAAATGCCTAATTAGAAAAAAAAAAAAAACTAGATTTTTTTTTATTAGGGTAAAAACAGGATTTTGAAAGGGCCCAAACCCTTTTACAACACAAATTCAGCCCATCAATTACACAGCTACCAAGGGCAAATAGCCAGATATCCCCTAGACGTAAGACAAACAATATCCATCCTAGACCCCAATTAGCTACAGTCCTCCGTTGTGAACTTTTCTAAGTCCTCATGGACCACCCCAGGGGGGATCCATCTCGTATCCTCTTCTTTAATGGCACAAAAGTTCGCCAGCCAGTCTGCTGGTTTGTTACCTTCTCTATAGACATGAACAAAGTCAACTTCTTCAAAATGCTTTACAATCTCTCTAATTTCTTGCACAATGTAATCAATTTGCCAATTAGCGTCTCCCTCCTTTTTCAAAAAATTGATAATATTCAAGGAGTCTCCTTCAAAGATAACTTTTTTAGCACCTAGATCCTTGGCTAGCTTTGCACCCAGATGCAAAGCATTAACTTCAGCTTTATGACTAGTAGTAATTCCCAAAAACTTGCAGGCTGCCCCCACCAATCTACCCTGATTGTCCCTCAAAATTGCTCCTGCTCCGACCTTACTTGGGTTACCTTTGGATGCCCCATCAAAATTTAACTTCAACCAGTCATCTCAAGGTGGTTGCCATTTTACATCAGTTCTAACCTGAACATTTGCCTCTCCACCACTAATAGGTTCCAAATTCTATGCCTTAGCTATCATAGTCTCTTCAGTATTCTCTAGCTTGATAGGGTACTTGATAGATTTAACATTCTCCTATAAAAAGTGGGTGATACTTCAAAAACTTCTCATTGCAGACCTTTTTTCCCCTCTACAAATTCTCTTGTTCCTCTCTAACCAAACTTCCCACACAAAATGAAATGGAATAAGGTTCCAAATTACATTAAGACGAGGACTGAAAAGGGGTTTCTCCCATTGTTGTAACCACAGAACTATATTACAAGGCATCACCCAAGAGATGCCCAGCCTGTTGATGAGGAGCTGGAAAATATTTAGAGCATAGGGACATTCCAAGAAGATGTGTTCCACTGATTCTTCTGCCTTTTCACATGAACTGCATCTATTAGGAAACTGAAAACCTCTCTTCTTAAGATTATCAACTATTAGGATCTTATTCTGGACTGACTGCTTCCCAAAGAAAAATCTCCAGTTTAGGAATAGCTTTCTTACCCCAAATTCTATTCCAAAGGAAACCATTATCTACAGCAGAATCCAAAAGATCATAGGCTGTCTTCACGCTAAATTCCCCATTCTTAGTTCTGCTCCAAACCACGGAGTCTCTATACCTGACAACACCTAAGTAATAAGTCTTTAGTTTAGTTTTAAGGAGGTTTAAAGCCTCCAAATTCTCAGGGTCTGCCTCTACACATTTCCAGCTCAACTGGTTATCCAATAAAGTAATGTAATCACAAACCTTTTTACCATATCTATCTTCTAGATCCTCTTTCAGATTAGAGAAAATATCAGTTGGCTAAAGGGTTGTCATCTAACCAGGCATCTTCCCAAAAACTTATAGAGGCCCCATTTCCAACACGCAGTTTCACGCCCTTGCACAAGGCCTCCCTAGCCTCCACCAAGTGGTTCCATAAAGAAGAGCCATGACAAGGGTCTTGAATTGTGAGAAATCTGGTATCCTCCAGGCTGTCAAGATATTTTTCTTTAAGAATCCTTGCCCAAAGAGTCTGACCATCCCTTAGAACTCTCCATCCCATCTTGGCTGTCATAACACTATTAACTAGGTTGAGTCTCCTCAGACCAAGGCCACCATGCTTCTTTTGATGGTATAATTTTTCCCAAGCTACAAGATGAATCCTCCTCCTCTCTACAGATCCTGACCATAAGAACTGTTTTTGAATTCCTTCTATGATTTTTGAAACTTTAGCAGGGATCTTGAAAAGGGAGAGAAGATAAATGGGGATAGCCTGCAAAACACTCTTAACCAGCAACACTTTACCTGCTTGAGACAAGAGATTACCTTTCCATCCAGCAAGTTTGGATTGAAACCTGTCAACCAAACCATTCCAAAGAGGTGCCTTACAAGTTCCCACGAACATAGGCATACCAAGCTAAGAAGAAGGTAGGGTTGACACAGGACACCCTATCATTCTAGCCACCCTTCTCTGGAGACCTACTTTATTGTTAATGAAGAAGATCTTGCTCTTGTCCAAATTGATCTTTTGGTGAGAGGCACGTTCATAGAGGTCTAAGATTCTTTTAAATTCAGTTGCCTCTGCCACAGTAGGATTACCAAGTAAAATGGTATCATCCACAAACTGTAAATGAGTAATACCCTCAATATTATGAGCTAGTTTAAGGCCCCCTATCCGGCCAGAAACCTTGGCAGCATGGAGGTATCTTCCGAGTGTTTCAACCATAATAATGAAAAGATAAGGAGAGAGGGGGTCACCTTGTCTCAGTCCTCTACTACTATTAAAAACTAGATATTTTTAAAATTTACAGTCAAAATTGAATTAAATAGATTGCAAATGGGTGAGAGCGCTTTTATGTGTTAAATTACATATAGAGTTGGGTTAGAATGCATTTGTTTATTAAATTTTATATAGATCTTGATGTTCAATGTCAAATGTCAGCCTTTATAGACATGCTATAAATGTCATGCAAAAATGATCTACAAGGGATACACTATAAACTTATCTATTAGTCTTCAAAGTCATCAAAATCAGCACCAATATTTAAAGAAGACCCAACTCTTTTACCTTCAAGAAAAGGTATATGGGAAGGATTTTCATCATCCTCAAGATCAAGTGCAGCTATGGAGATATCCAAATTAGAATTTCCAGGATCCACGTCTCAATTTTTTGATCGCCTTATTTTGTATTCTTCTTTTTTCTAGATACAAGATAAAGATTAGAATGCATATAAAATAGATTTTCTGCTTTTTCTGAGCCCAACTGATTTAGCTTCATCAAGTCTATCCATATGTAGTTCAATTCCTGTTTGCTGTGAAAGAGCTTGCCATGTGTTCTAGATTCTCTAGCTTCATTGATAGCAATCTATCATCTTTTTCAAATTATCATTTATTTTGTTCCCTTTTTCTTCATTTAAGATCTTTTTAGAAGTAAATGATTTTTAATTAAAGTGAGTTCTTGTGTGTCCCATGTGGGCCTCATGTAACACCTATGTTACACGAGGATACTCCCCCAAAACACACCCTCACCCACACACAAATAAAATAAAACCGGGCTCCTGTTTCACTGACCCTGGAATGTCCTATGCCATCTTGAGGCTTTCCTAAAACAGGGTGATCAGGCGCCTTGGCACACCCTGAGACCTGGGACATCGCACAACCATTCCCGAGATGACTGGGTGTCCCGGATGATGTCTTCCCCATTTGGGGATTTACCAAAAAAAAAAAATGAAACCATGAAGAGCATAAGGTTCGGCCCACAACGACACAACTATCCAGCTTCCCTCAATCAGATCCAAGAAGAAATTCACTGTAATAATGTTAATACAATCCTGCAAGTGGAGTCATAAATGCATGTAAAGGTCTTGCAATAATATCAATTGCATATAATGAGTCTACCAAACAAGTATAATGCATGTACAGGTCTTCCAGAAGATATAAATGCATATATAGGTAAGTGAAAAGGATTTAAATGCATTTAACAGGCCTCTTTAAGAAGCACAAACACATTTAACAGGCCTGCAATATCACAAAACATGTCTACAATGCCCATAACAGGATTGTCAAGCCTGTAACAGGTCTAAATATGACTCATAACAAATCTTCCATTTGTTGTTTTGCAAGTAGAGTAACTAATTTCAGACATGCCCTTTGATTACAATCCCATAGATTACTTAATATACTTCATCTCTATTGCCTCATAGGTGTAGGAGACCTATAGTTGCTAGGAGCAACTTTTACAGGCAGTTTAACATGCTTTCACATTGAATCCATGTAAAGTCCAACACAACCTTACTCCAAATACCAATAATAGAGTGCACAAAGGCATTTGCATTTCCATAATCAAAGGAGATAGTTCATCGAGTCTTTTATTCAAGCAATAAGTTCATTAAGTCTTTCATTCAAGCAAATACCAAACAAGCTCACTTTTCACATGCCCTTGCAAAAACACTTGGTTTGGCTTTCATTTTCTTTAATGTAGTTGGAACCTCAACTATAGTTGAATTGAGAATCCTAATTGCCAATGCTTTTCAAATTCTATTGTTACATTAATTATGGATGTTTGATGCATATTTGATGTTCATTGTTTTATATGCTTTTACACTAAATTCTAAATTCCTATGCTTTTACATTATATGTTATGTTACATATTTATAATTTATGCTTTAAAAATCCTATCTGGGGTTTTTACATATGTGTGTGTGGAAGCCATCCCCCAACTGTCCCACTGCCATCCTCGATTTTGGGGCTAAACTCCCACTGTTCTTGTTGCCCCCAAGTACACAAACTCATATGTGCTCCAATTCATCTTTTTTGTCGAAGGCCTGCCACTTGCTCTTGATTCTCTGGCTTTATTGATCCCAGCCAATTATGTTTTCAAGTTATCTTTTATTTTGTTCCCTTTTTCTTCATCTTAGAGCTTTGTTTAAAGTAACTTGATTTTTACTACAGTGGGTCATGTGTCTCTTTTGTGGGCCTCATGCAACACTCATAAAACCACTAAAAGACCCTAGATCTAGGCATTTTTATTTCTTGTTCAAAATACCAAGAAATGTCTAGAAATAACCACTAAAAGACCCTAGATCTAGGCATTTTTATTTCTTGTTCAAAATACCAAGAAATGTCTAGAAATACTGGAAGTCAGGATGACGAGTTTCAAATGTTCCCAAGGAGTTTCCAGGTTTCTAAGTAAATGAAGAAACAATGGTATAATACTAATTTCCCACAACATAGTGTAGAAACAATGTTAGATAAATTCAAATAATGTAGTTTTATACAACACTGTACAGTGAAAGAAGAGGAGACATCATTGAGAGAAGCAATGGTTTATCTTCCAGCTGCACAGTTTTGCATCATTTCCCACTCACTTTTGTGAGTTGCTGTTAAAACTTAAAATGGAGTTTTAAGTGGCAGCTCGCAATCCATATTAAATTGGACTTAATTTCGGGACAAATTAATTGTTTTACAGTTTTTTCACTTTTCTATGTTGACTTTTTGGGGGTCAAACATCATCAAATATGGTCTGGTTCAATAACGCTAGGCACTTTAGGCGATTATAGTTTGATGTCCTTTTATTACATAATGCACTTTTCAAGCTTTTCAACAGTTTTTGAATGGACCGAATGGGAGCTATATTTGTGAAATAATATACTGATGTGATAACATGCTCAAGCAAATGAAGCAGCAAATGAAGCAACCAATCCAGGATAGGGAGCTTTATCAACGGCATATGAAGCCCAATGTTTAATCATTAATCTAGGTGGGGCATGAGGACCACCCTCTATATATGGCAATATACACACTAAACCCGAAGTGTTATGCATGTAATCGTGGGAGAGTCTCCCAATGAGGATGATGAGGTAAGAGATGGGTTGTTGAGAGCCGCTAGAAGGATGTTTGAAAGGAGGGATATAGACTTTGGAATCATTGGTCTCAATTTACTAAACTTAGGGACCCAAGTTTTCGTCGGAATACACAATATTTTCCAAAAACGTATAGAAGCAATCCATCCACTCAAATCTTATATAGAAAGTGTAAAAGGATGAAAGAAAAGAAAAAGACACAAAAATTTGGGAGCACCCATAGGCACCATAAATAATCATTGTATTATCCATAGATAAGATTCACAACACTCCAATAATAAAATGAGGAGTGATGGGGGGTATTTATACCAATACCAAAACCCCAATTACATAAAAGAGTTTAACCTAAGCCAACATAACAAGAGGGCTTAAAATTAATTACAAGTTATAAAGTGGTTTAACCATAACAAGGTTAACCGCAGCCCATAGGGCTTATATAATAAAATATTACAATAAATTCAATACATTGCATAATGAAATGCCCTTAGGCTTATCAATATTACATCATACAATGTCAGCCTTGGCCATGAATCAGATTACAATTTCAACACCCCCTCATAATCTGAATTGAGGGACCAAGGAGAGAAGACATTAGTAACAAGAATATCTTCCCCCCATAATGGAAGCTCTTGTGGGCCTCCACGTTTTGAGGAAGACTCATCTGGACCCCCCCCATCATTTAAAATCTACTATTGCAAAATGTTTCTTGCACAAGAGTCTCCTTAGGCTGGACCATAGTCACCACTACCAATATTAAACGCACACCTCCAAAAAAACACTTCCGCTAGGACTTCAAATGAAGAAGAGAAGTCAAGATCACCACCTCCTTTAAAGATAAGCTCCTTCAATCTTCCATTGTTGCATAAGGTATGTATTGAAGTAACACTTTTCTACTTACGGCATACATCACCCGTTTTGAAGACTTTCTCTTGCCCTTGAGCCACCTGATTTCAGTCACCAAAATATGCTTTCCACGAACCTGCTTAAAAGAAGATTGTGTTAAAACTTAAATTGTGTGATTTGAAAAAAATGGGCTCAAAACGCTTCCGTATGCAAAAGTTATGGCCTCGGGAAGTTTTGCCCTAGCGGACACCAAAAATTTAAAAATTTACTCTCGAAACCTTAGGAAAAGAAGATCCAACCGTTTGTTGCCACTTGGCGATCCACGATTCGCTTGCCTTCCACTGTTTGTTGCCAACTCAACTCTCTTGAACCATTGTAACTGCGACACTTAGCCTTTCGAATGGAAGATAACACACACACACACACACACACACATATATATATATATATATATATATATATATATATATATATATATATGTCTATATTAAAAAGGTGTTCAGTGGCAACCAATAATGCCATGTCGGCCACCTAGTCAGTTGGGGCTCCCATGTCAACCAAAGATCTATCACTTTCCTCTATCTTTTACAAAAAGGGAATTCAATCCCGGGTTGGTTAGGAGCAAGAGCTTTCACGCTAACCAGGATGTCACTTTCCTGTTTGCAACGAAGAGCCATAGCACGTCTCCTTACACTTCCAAACGACGATGAATGAAGACAAAACATCAACCACAAGAACTGAACACACATCATGTTCCCAACACGCTCCCATGTCCAAGGCAACAACAAGACACTTTGGAGCTTAAGCACCAACGCCTCCATAGAGAGCGCCTCCTGCCTACGCTTGTGAAGATGGATGAAAAATGACATAGATGCAGGATTTGAACCTTGCACCTCCCCCTGCTCATGCACCAATAACAAGCACCTTTGCCATTGCACCAAGCATATCGAACAATGTGAAGCACAGTCGAACCGTTGACTGTCAGCACCTTTCTCAAAAAGAAGACGACGCGCCTTGATTCAAGCCCAAGACGCATCTTTCTCCACGCCTTTGCAAACACCACTCTGGTTGATCGAGCAAGCCTTTTGGACAAGAGCAGTCATGTCGTTCTCCAAGACTCGTTCGCGAAGACGCTCAAGACTACAGGTAGTGCAGGCACCCAATTCAAATTTAAAAAATTTCCGCCTATTCTAACTTGTTTTTGGGTAGGTTCGTTGAATCGAACAACAACAAAAAAAGAAGGGCCTTGAACCCACCAAAGACGGAGAAATTATGGAAAGAAGAATGTGGAAAAAGAGATCTCATATGCAGAAAAATCTTGTAAGGATTATCCTAAAACTCGGAAGAAAAATCAAAGGCACCAAGAAGACATTCTGCATGGCCAAGTAGTGCTACTCCATACCCACTTTGATGCCATGTTGGGATTCACAAAATTTTCCAAAAACGATAGAAGCAAACCATCCACTCAAATCTTATACAAAAAACGAAAGAACGGACAAAAAAGATAGAGAGATGGTGGGCACATGTAGACACCATAAATAATCACTATATCCGTAGATAATATTACACAACACTCCAATAATCAAGTGAGGAGTGGGAGGGGGGTATTTATAGGAATTCCAAAACCCCAATTACATTGTAAAGATTAACTTAAGTTGACATTAAAAGAGGGCTTAAGGTTAATTACAAGTTATAAAGAGAGTTTAACCAAAAGAAGGTTAATCACAACCATAGGGTTTAAATTAATAAATTATTACAAATAATACATTGTACAATGAAATGCCCTTAGGCCTATCCAATACATCGCACAATGTCAGTCTTGGCCATGAATCAGGTTACAATTTCAACAATTCGGAGTCCTTTGTCACATGTGAGGGTTGGAACTCGATCGCACATTGTTGTCACTTGTGAGGTTCAAATTTTGGCCGAACATGCTTGTTTGGGGTTGGACAAGTGACACATGCTATTGATGACGTTTGGTGTTGGTTGGGTGTGTTTAGTGCTTGCAACTTGCCATGTTTGGAATTCGATCTACCTTGTGGCTTATCAAGTTTGGAGTTCAATACAGCTTGTGGCCGATCAAGTTCAGAGCTCAGTCCAACTTGTGGCATATCAAGTTCAAAGTTCAGTCTGGTTTGCATGGTTTCAGAGTTCGGCCCAGCTTGTAACTTACAAAGTCATAGTCCAGGCAAGCTCATGGCAAAGAGCAGCTTGAAGTTTGCCAAAGTTTTCAGCTTAAGTGGAACTAAAGTGTTTGGCATTCGTTGTTCTAAGTCTTATGTTAAACGTTTATTTGGTGTTTGGTATTATGTGTTTTTTGTTTAGGGTTGCCATTACTGGAAGAATGGCAAACATTTAGACTCTAATTCTTCCAGATTCACAAAAACTAATTGGAAGAAATTACGGTGTGTAGAGTCATAAGATATTTACAATTTGTGAGTATCAAGATGTGGCAAACATAGTTCTCAAGAAAGTAACCAAACTAGAAGATGATGTTGATGACTTTGAAAAGCGACATTGGGAAGCTTTAATCCTTTTCAAATTATCACTTGCAAATGATTTGATTCTTGAAGTTTGTAATGCGAATGATGTTGCAACACTATGGACAAAGTTGCAAAATAATTATTGGACATCTGAAGCAGGACATGATTTGTTTTTAAAGAATTTGTCCATTCTTCTCAATTGCAAGATGGAGAGTTTGTTTCTCAGTACCTTATGCATCTAAAGGATGTAAGAGATAAGTTGACTACTATTCAAAAGATAGTCAATGATATGGACATGGTTGGCATTTTTGTAACGTTTGCCTCCATCTTATGAGTTCTTTTTGAATCTCAAAATTTACTTCCTGAAACTCAAACTCTTGATTTTGAGAAGAGGTCTTCTTTGCTTATACAAATAGAGAGGAGACAATCAGAGATGGGAGCATCCACCTCAGGGAGTACAGAGAGTGCATTTACTGCTAAAGCCAAACATAAAGGCAATCAAAATGCCAAGACATCATCATCATCTGCTCAAGAGCAAGTAAAACTTCTAATGTAAAGCAATCCAAAGTGGTTTGTTTTTACTGCAATAAACCTAGACTTTTAAAACAAGATTGCAATATATTGAACAACAAAAAAAGGCAGCAATGAGAAATATTATTATTGTTGACATAGAAGATTAGGAACAAAAGTTTGCATTTATAACAACTCAGAGTTCATATGATCAATCCATTGAGTGGTACTTCCTCCAGACCATCCAAACATTATTATCCATGTCGAAAAGATTGGTTGGTTAATTTTTGGTTAATTTCGTTGAAGATCAAAATAAGAATGAATTTGTTTCACTTGGTGATTATAGGTCATACTTTGTTGAAGAATGTTGTGATGTTATTGTGACATTGAACAACAATGTTACACCTTCAAGAATGTTTGGTATGATTCCTAATATGAATAAAAACCCTTGGTCCATTAGTGAAATCACAAAGAATTGTCAATTTCTTGTGCATTTTCATAAAAACAGATGTGAGGTGATGCTTGTGGGAAGCTCATTGCTCTTGGTAAAGGTGAGAAGTGACTATACAAGTTAGTTGATGTCAAGTCTACCAGCAATTGAAGACAATATTTTTGTTCTCTTGCATAAGAGGTTTTGGACACCTAAATTATAAGTATTTATCAATTCTCACTAACATGGTTCATGGATTGCCATCCATTCAAGAGCAACAACATTCATATGCAGGATGTCAACTTGGAAAACAGGATCGCCAACCATTTGAGATAGATAAGTCTTGGCATGCACAATGTGTTTTGGATTTAGTGCATATTGATTTGTGTGGTCCAATGAATACACCTTCAATTTGTTGTGCAAAATATTTTCTGCTGATGGTTCCTGATTGTTTGAGGAAGATGTGGGTATGCTTCCTCAAGTATAAGTCTGAATGTTTTTCCTATTTTCAAACTTTTAAGGCCCTAGTAGAGAAACAATTTGGAAAGCAAATCAGGGTCTTGAGGTCAGACAATGGAGGTGTGTTTAACTCAAAACAATTTCAAGATTTCTATAGGCATGATGGTATACACAAGTAATATACAACTCCATACAACAAAATAGGGTAGTAGAGAGACAAAACAAGATAATCATGGAGATTGACAAATGCATGGCACATAGCCAAAATGTACAATATTGTTAATGGGCAAAAGCAGTAAATACTGCAGTCTTCATTCCTCAACAAGTGTCCATCTACAGCTTTGCAAAATATTACTCTTTAAGAAGCATGGTCCAAAAGAAAACCTTCAATTAGTTATTTCCATATTTTTGGTTGTGTCGTTTTTGTATTAATTCCCAACGAGAAAAGAACTTAAATGCATAAAGCAAGAAGTTCATGTTTGTTTGCTATAGTGAACAATCCAAGGCATATAGACTTCTACTAACAAGATCATAATTAGCAATGATATCATAGTACATGAGAAGACCCCTTTCTTCTCAGATGATGGTAAACCTATTAAGATTTTTGTATGTATAAAACTATTGATAGTGCTGCAACAGATAGTGAAGTTCACTTGGATTCAGATACATCAGAGACTGATGATAAAAAGAAAGATGTGAAGACTTAGCCACACCAGTGTGTTGCAAATCCACTTTGGGATGACCTTGGAGAACTAAGCTTGACAAAGGTACACCAAGAAGAAGTTAGCCAGTAACAACAAACATATCAACGAACAAAGTGGTATAAACAGACAATGAGAGACGTCAAGGAGGATAAGAAAGCAATAGTTGGGTGATCTAGATGAGCTGGAAAAGAGCCTAGACAAGTGAATAAGCAGGCAAATTTTGCTTTAGTTTCACAACTTCTTTAACCCAGCAGATATTAAGAGGGCAGAGGTAAACTAGATTGGGAAGCTGGCACGAAGGCAGAATTTGACTCTTTGATAAAAAAAACATGGGAACTGTATGAATTACCCCATGGAAAGAAACCCATTTGACTGTAAATGTGTTTATCAAGTAAAATGTAATCGGATGGTACAAGTGACAAGTTCAAAGCACATCTTGTTTCTAAAGGTTATGCACAACAAGAAGATATAGATTATGGAGAGGCATTTGCCCCAACTACGAAGATGGTGATCTTTTGATTAATTCTCTCCATTGAAGCACAGTTAGGTTTGCAGATATATCAAATGGATGTTAAGTGTGCCTTCCTGAATGGAGATTTGGATGAGGAAGTCTACATGGTGCAGCAATAAGGGTTTCAGTTACCAAACAAAAATCTAGTTCGCAGATTGATTAAGTCTGTATACGGACTTAAGCAGGCTCCGTGAGCCTGGTATTTCAGAATGATCAACATCTATATATTCAAGATTCAGTCAGAGCTTTTCTGATCCTAAAATCTATATTAACACTACAAGTGATGACATTGTAATTCTCATTGTTTATGTTGACGATCATGTCATTACTAGTAGTGGAACCTACCTGATTCGACAGATAAAATCTGATTTCTGTTCAATTTTTTATATGACAGATTTAAGACTTCTTCATTACTGCCTAGGTGTAGAATGGCAATTTGGTCATGTTATTTTTGTCTCACAAAGCAAGTATGCCAAAACACTTTTGGAAATATTTTGGACAACAAATTATAATCCGATATCTACACCTACGGAAGTTGGGCTGAAATTGTCAGCCTACTCTGATTCATCTTCAATTAATGAGTCAGTATATCATCACTTGATGGGCAGCTTGATTTATCTTACGACCATTCGACTGGATTTATGTTTTGCAATGAGTTATTTGTCTCATTTCATATCAAATCACTGAAACGAACATTGGCAAGCTGAAAACATATTCTCACATATATCAAAAATACCCTTCACTTTGGTATATTGTACCAGCAATCTAATAATTTTCAGTTGGTTGGATACACTAATGCAAAGTAGGGAGGATCAATTGATGATCGAAAATCTACTTCTGGCTATATGTTTGCTCTTGGATCAGGGGCAATTTCTTGGCAGAGAAAACTTCACCATACAATTGCTTTGTCATCAACTGAAGAAGAATATAAGGCAGCATGCAGTGCAGGTTGTGAAGATGTTTGGTTGCGGTGCATATTGTATGATGTTTAAATAGATCAAATAGCATTAACACCACTTCATTGTGATAATCAAAGTGTGCTCAAGTTGGTGAAGAATCCAATATATCATGCCAGAACAAAACACATAAGTTGATCATCATTATATCCAGCAGTTAAAAGCATAAAGAAAATTGTCTAAATTTTTGTCCAACTTCTAAATAGATTGCAGATGTAATGACAAAACCTTTAGGTATATTAAAATTTGTAAAATTTAGAGATAAGCTTGGGATTGTATTCAGGTAAGTCATTTGAGCAGGTTTTAGAATCATAGTAAAGAAACTCGGACTCGACACGGAGTAGGCAAAGCCAATTTTTTACACAGACTCGGACTCGGCAAAAAAATTCGGAAAATTTTGGCAAACCTCGGCCAAACAAAAAACCGAAGAAAATGAAAATATTCATTGGAAAAAAGTTTTTTTCATGCATATCACAATTAATTAACATTATACAAATCGAATATTAATACTATAAGTGATACAACCTTAAACTACACATGAAAATGGATGATCGTGAACTGGTTTTTGAGCTCTGGCGATTTGGCGGGAAACTTTATGAACTGTCGTCGGCCGAGGCTCTAGGGTTTCTGGTGGGAAGATTCTACCAGGGACTCAGGTGGTTTGTTGTTGTTTTTCGCTGACGGCTCTTTCGTTGCCCCAAGAGGGCCCAATGGGGTCTCCTCCAGGATTTCTCGATGGGAAGAAGACCTCTTATGCCGAGATATTAAGAGAAAACCCTGCGTCTTCCTCCGATGAAGCTCAGCGGAGTGCTTACCATTCGCTATCCAGGAATGCGGGCAAGGGTTCTCCTGTGCACAGAGTCAATGGATGTCTCCCGCAATCCGCTTCCAGACCGAAGATTGTCATAGAACCAAAGCTGGTCGAGGACACGATCAACTACCATGCTACTCATGACCTGATTTGCAAATTCATGGGTATCCGACCCACCCTGCACTTTCTCGCACACCGGGTGAGACAAAACTGGGAGCCTATCGGTGAGTACTCCTTATGGCCCATAAGCAATGGGTATTTTATTATTAGTTTTTCCTCCTTAGCGGATAGAAACAGAGCATTTGAATCAGAAAAGAGAAGCCATGGCCCGGCAAGGTTATTTGTCCAACCGTGGAGAGCGGACTTCGACCCTCGCATTGAGCCCACGGCTGTCCCAGTTTGGATCCGGCTGTATGCTCTCCCGATGGAGTTTTGGGGTGAGCAGATTCTTGAATTGATAGGTAACTCTCTAGGTAGATATTTGGGAGTTTCCAAAGATACCATAGAAGGAAACACTGCTGTTTATGCTAGAATTTGTGTAGAACTGGATATTAGCCAGCCGCTACCAGCTGAGATGGAACTGGAGTTAGCAGGACAATCCTGGATACAGCAGTTAGACTATGAAGCCCTACCTTTCCGATGTAGAGTTTGCCATAAGCACGGCCATTTGGCTAGGTTCTGCCCAAATATCTTGAGCACCAAAGCGGATGTTCCACAGGGAATGCCAAATCGCCCCCGAGAGGGTAAGCCCACTCCGGTCAAGGAACCACCCATCATTCCCCTTGGTTCTGATGCCCAGAAAGATGGCTTTGAACAGCAGAAGAGAAGAAGAAACAAAAAGAGAAATGGCAAGGAGCAAGCTCAACCCAAGCCAACCAACCGGTATGAAATTTTCAAATCTCTTGTGGATCAAGAAGACCAAATTATGGAAGGAGCAGATGGGAACCTTGAGGATAATATCTTCCATTCTCATGCTCCTCCCTCACCAACCCCTGTCCTAGAACAGGTGATTGACTCCTCTGAGATTTTGCAGCTAGAAAACCCAGGGGCATTGGTAATCCACTCCCCAGCACAGCCAGTTATTAAGGATGTCACCATGGGAAATGCAGAAAAGATCAGAGAAAGACCAGCTCTAGGGATTACCCAGGTGGAGAAGAGGTCGAAAAACAGTAATTCCCAAGGGGCGGGCAGGAAATCCAATAAGGATCTAATTGCAGTGCAAGGAGATAAGCTAATCAATGGAGGATTGGTGAGAACAATTGATTCTTATTTCTCCCAAGGTTTCCAATGATTATTCAATCTTGGAATGTGAGGGGTTTAAACAGTAGAACCCATCAATCTGCTGTTCAAAGACTTTTAGAGAGAAGTAAAACAGACTTTCTGCTCATTCAGGAGACAAAAATGTCTTTAGACCTTATGAGTAAAACTGTCAGTCGAATTTGGAGGGGTGCTGGCCATATGGCTGTGGCTGCTCTAGGTGCCTCGGGAGGGATTGCTACTCTTTGGAACCCTTTGGCGTGGATAGCAATAGAACATATAGCTTGGAGGGGTGTCCTCACATCTCTTTTTAGGAACATTGTTACAGCTGAACAAGTCTTAATTACAAACTTCTATGGGGCTCAGAACATCGATGATCAGCGGTTTCAATGGAAAGCTGTTCAAAACATGAGGTCCTCCCGAAAAGATTTTGATTGGATTATTGCTGGGGACTTCAATGCCAAATTATCTGCTAGGGATCAGGAAGGTGGCTTCCCAGTTTTGGATACAGGGGACCGGCTTTTAATTACCCAAGTCCAGGCCTTTAACCTTGTTGATATCAAAGGCCCTGGCACAAACTTTACCTGGACTAATAAGAGAAGAGAGCCATACAACAGGAGGGTTAAGCTTGACCGGTTTCTGGTCTCGGAGGAAGCTTTTGTTAGATGGAATATCAAATTTCAGATTTTGGATGGCCCAGTCTCAGATCACTCTCCCATTTTGCTGGAGGGAGGGACTATGTCAGGGCAGTATTACAAACCATTTAAATTTGAAAATTTTTGGTTGCAAAAAGAGGATCTCCGAAGGAAAATTCCACAGTGGTGGGAAGAAGGTCGTCTCCCTTTTGGGACAGCTATGTTCAAATTTCATAAACAGCTTCTTTTTGTTAAGAGTAAACTAAAACAGTGGAGGCAAACTAACAAATCTGATTTCCAGCTCCAACGGGCTCCCTTGTTGACCAGATGGAACGAGGTGCAAAAACAATTCAGGGAAGGAATCATTTCTGAGCATCTTAAATCCGAGGATGATGCTTTACGCAAAGCGGTTGAGGACATTGATAATCAAGAAGAGATCTACTGGAAACAGAGAGCAAGAAACACATGGTTATTAGAAGGAGACAGAAATACAAAATTTTTCCATCGCTCTGCCTGTGCTAGAAGACAATTGAATAACATGGAACTCCTTCAAGACGAGAATGGAAACTCTTTTGACACTCTCCCTGGTATGCACTCCCACTCAATGAAGTATTTCTCAAACCTCTTTAAGGAAAGTATGGAGCATGATGTGGAAGCCTAAAATGAAGTCATTGATGGCATTCCCTCTATTATCTCTCATGAAGAGAATCAGGCCCTTCTTAAGCCCATAGATCGTGATGAACTCAAGAAGGTGGTCTTTGGGATGTGCACTGGAAAATCGCCTGGTCCTGATGGCTTCCCTATTGAGTTTTTTCAGGCCTTCTGGGATACCCTGGAGGAGGATGTGCTGGCTGTCATTGAGGAGTCCCGAACTAATAAAAGAATGCTCAAGGCTCTAAATCACACCTTTATTACCTTAATTCCAAAAGGAGAGGGGGGGGTTCACATTTCTGATTTCAGACCTATTGCCTTATGCAATGTGATTTACAAAATAATCACTAAAATTATGGCTGAAAGACTAAAACCTCTTCTTCAGAATATAATCTCCTCAGAGCAAGGGGGTTTTGTTGAAGGGAGACAGATCTTGGATGGAGTGATCTTGGCTCAGGAGGCTATCCATACTATGCACAATTCAGGTAACAAAGGAATGTTCATCAAACTGGATATGTCTAAGGCTTATGACAGGGTAGAGTGGGGCTTCTTGGTCAAGATGTTGGCAGCCTTTGGTTTTTCTCAGGACTGGATTGCCTGGGTCATGAGCTGTATCTCTACGCCTTCATACTCTGTTTTAATTAAGGGGCTTCCCTCGCCACCTTTTGGAGCCTCTCGGGGTCTTCGCCAAGGAGACCCTTGCTCTCCTTATCTCTTTCTCATCTTGGCTGAAGGATTAGGCAGACTCCTCCTGAGAAGAAGACTTCAAGGACAGTTAACAGGAATTAAAATCGGGGCTGAAGTTTTGACTCATTTACAGTTTGTGGATGATACTGGATTGATGGGAGTGGCCAGCCTCAGGGAAGCAAGAGGAATCAGAGATTCTCTAAACGTCTACCTCCGGGCCTCTAATCAAGTCATCAATGAAACAAAATCCAAAGTGGTCTTCTTTAATCTTGATCAAAGGTCACAAGACAGAGTTATTGAGATCTTGGGATTCACTAGGACCTCTCTTCCTGTAGTTTACCTGGGGGTTCCTCTGCATTTCAAAAAACTGAAAGCTGATTTCTGGAAGGACCTTTTGGATGGCATCAAAGAGAGAATGAATCACTGGTCTCATAGATGGTTAAGCTATGGGGGCCGACTGACTTTCCTGCAGTCTGTTATTCAGGCCATGCCAATTTATAAATTCTCTATCCTGGCTGCCCCTCCTTCAATTTGGAAAGAGGCTGGACAAAGCGGCTAGAAGTTTTCTTTGGGAAGGTGCCAAAGGAGAGAGGAAATGGGCCTTGGTTGGATGGGATAAGGTCACCCAGCCCAAGGAAAAAGGTGGGCTGGGATTAAGAAGCTCCAAGTTTAACAATCAGGCTTTGGCTGGTAAACTGTATTGGAGGTGGATTTCCCAGCCAACGTCCCTCTTCAGCAGAATCCTCTCTAGTAAATACTTGGGTCTTGTTCACCCCAATGACTTGGGCCGCTTTCCTTTGGAGGGTAATGGATCATTAGTGTGGCAAGCTCTCAAGCTTGGATCTCGCATTATCAAAGATCAATTGTTCTGGAAAGTTGGGAGAGGGGAGAAGGCCCGGTTCTGGACTGATTCTTGGGATCAGAATCCTCCCATTCTTGCTGTGTTTCTTGAATTGCATCCGTTAAAATCAGCTCTAGAAGATAAGGGATGGATCCATATTGAGAGCTACTTCAATACCAGCCAATTGGGGGAGTATAAGATTCAAAAGTTCAAGCGGCTGGGTGAATGGCCTATTCCAATCCCCCCGGAGCAGGCTCCAACTCTGGAAAAAATCTTGTCAGAACGGTTTCTTACTAGGAGAGATGAGGTGGATGAGCTTGCATGGGGCTTTGGGAACCTTGGGGTTTATACTGTGAAGGAGGGCTATGATTCGATCCTTCCAGAGCCCCCCCCACACTCTTTTCCAGTTCAAGAATGGAGGAAGATTTGGCATCCCAAGGGCTGGCCGAAAGTGAACTTCTTTGCCTGGCAGCTTATGCATAATGGAATCCTGACCTTTGACAATCTCAGAATCAGAGGCATCATTGGTCCTTCCCAGTGTGTTTTATGCTGTAGGAATGAGGAAACTGCTGATCATCTTCTGTTTGATTGTCCTTTCACACAACAGATTTGGCATCGTTGGTTCTCCCATTTTAAACTTCAGGCTATTGGAGACTTGTCTCGGACCAATTTATGGGAAAGCTGGAAGAGAGGTAGATTTACATCTAAAGCTCTTCGAATTGGCTGGGAGCTTGGTTTCCTTTTTATTTGGTGGCAGGTGTGGTTGGAAAGAAATGCTCGTATTTTCCATGAAACCTTCTCTTCGGTGGATGGGATATGGCAGGTCATCTGGAGCAAAGTAGTGGAAACCGTTGCCATCTATGCTGAGGAGGAAAATCAGCCTGCTTCTAAGCCTTTGGAAGAGAGAGCTGTTGATCTTGAGAGACAGGTAAGAAGTTGTTGGAAACCTCCCCCAGAAGGCTGGATCAAAATCAACACTGATGGAGCTGCAAAAGGCAATCCGGGCAATGCTGGAAGTGGAGTAATCTGCCGTGATCATGCTGGGGCTGTGCTCTATTGGGAATTGCAAGGTCTGGGATATGCCACAAACAATGAAGCCGAGGCCTTTGCTATTAAATCTGCTTCCATCTGGGCCGTCAAGCAGGGTCATAGAAAGATAATCATTGAGTCTGATTCCCAAATCCTGGTTGGCGCTCTTGATTGCATGAGGAACTTTGCCTTAAAAGCTTGGAGGCTGCGGATTCTGGTCTCCCAAATTAAAGAGCTTTGGAAGGAATTAGAGGATGTGATACCTGTTTATGCTAGCAGAACTCTTAATAAGGCGGCTGATTTCCTTGCTAAGATGGGTGCTGAGAGGGAGGTTGGGATGCATCTGCATAGTGATATGCCTGTGGAGGATGCAGATATTAGACAAGGCCTTGAACAAATTTTGAAATAATGTGTTGTGTTTTTTATGCTAAGGAATTTTTTTGTCGCGAAATCGCGACCTGTAGTGCTGTCGCGGCCTCAAGCCGGAAGCTGTCGCGATATCGCGACAGGTTGAGCCTCCGCGGCCTTTGGTGGGTTTCTGTCGCGATATCGCGACATGTCGCGCTATCGCGGTCCTTGTTGAGATCCTGTCGCGATTTCGCACCTCTTTTGAAGTTGAAGAGCAAAGTTGAAATTTCGTCGCGATATCGAGACAGGTTGGAGAGTGGGAAGCTGCAAGGTAATCTTGTCGCGATATCGCGACACGTTTGGCACTTAAGCGGCTGGGAGGAAAATTGTCGCGATATCGCGACCGTAGCGCCGTCGCGGCCTCGAAGTCGGAAGTTGTCACGATTTCGCGACAAGTTGAGCCTTTGCGGCCTTTGGCGGGTTTACGTCGCGATATCGCGACATGTCGCGCTATCGCGGCTCTTGTTGAGATTATGTCGCGATTTCGTGCCTCTTTTGAAGATGAAGAGCAAAGTTGATAATTCGTCGCGATATCGCGACAGTTTGGTAAACTGGAAGCTGCAAGGATTTTTGTCGCGATATCGCGACACGTTTGGCACTTAAGCGGTTGGGAGGATAATTGTCGCGATATCGCGACCCTTTTGTGGCATGAGAGTCGTTTAGAAACTTCGTCGCGATTTCGCGACGCCTTTGTTGGTTGGATGATGCGGAGACAGTCCGTCACGATTCCGCGACCTTTTTGGCGCTTTGGTGCTCTTGGGAGTTGTTGTCGCGATTTCGCGACGCCTTTGCTGTTTGGCTGCTGGAAGGTGCTGTCGTTGCGATTTCGCGACTCCTTTTGCGTGCGGCTGCCGAGGGCCCTTCCTGTCGCGATATCGCGACATGTCGCGATCTCGCGACATGTCGCGTTATCGCGACTGTTGGCGCCGACGCGGTCGAGATGGGGGTGACTGCCGCGATTTCGCGACATGTCGCCTTTTCGCGCCCTGTTGTTTTCTTTGCCCTGTGGTTGTTAGTGCTGCCTTTGTGCTTTGCACTTGTTGTGTTGCTCTTTGCTCTGGGTCGGGATGTGTTCTCTCCCGTTTGTAATTGTTCTTTGTATTAATTCAAGTTTTCATTTTTTTCAAAAAAAAAAACTACACATGAAAGTGACAAAACACACATCAATGTAACTGCTTGGTGGTTGTTAGATTCAGTCTTGGATCATTTACAAGTCCTTTTGTTGTCATTGAACGTGCTATTTATTTGTAACTATTTCCTCCTGATAAATATGTGGTGTTTAATAATATTTCATATTGAGTCAGAGTCCGGAGAGAGTACATAAGGTTGGCACATATCACTTCTAATTTCCATGGTTCTCAAATTGTGGCTGTACTAAGAGATTCCTCCCATAGAAAATGGTTATATAAGGGCTAGTGGCTATTGTTAGAAAATCCTTCAAGTCAAGTTATCTCCCATTCTGGTTTTGTGGCCATACACAGGTTCAATGCTCAAACCAAAACTAAGTATGGTTGATGCTATCCTCTGACAGAGTATGGATAGTATATCCTTCAAAGGGTATAACTACATATCACAATTATTAGTCACCTTGTCTTCCTTAGAAAGAAACCTCAAGGACATTTTGTGATTCTTCAAATGGCCTCTTGTTATTTTATGTGCATCTTCTAAATCTCACTAGGATTGTGAGAGGGCCCAAGCACTATACTGTTCCAATCTTTCATGTCTAATTCTTGACACCTTTGAGTTGCCTTAAACATGGTGAATGTTTCCTGTGTTGGTTAGGATTTTAGAAGCATTTGTTTGTTCCTAGGCCCAATGGTTAGATGAATGTTCTAGAGAATGTATACTACGGGGAAGTGCAAAGAAATTTTGCTCTTGATTATTGAAGGTGTTGTACTTTGCATGGGGTGGTACATATTGCCATGGAATTTCATATAAGATTGGTTTAGATTCCTCTAAATGTTGTCTACCCTTTTGGTCTCAACTTCCATTGTTGATCTTCTTTGACCTTATCCCTGTACTCTGCTAACTAATTTTTCTTTTCCTTTCGTCTTTGGTCCTTTGTAATCAGATGGGCCTTGTGGTATTAGTCTTCCTTTTGGTTCTTGTTTTTTTACCTCAAATGTAACTGTTGGGTGGCTCTTAGATTCTTGAAAACTTGGAAAATTTTGGGTTTAGGATGCAAATGAGTGTTTTTGGGGGGTCTGATTTCAATTTAGAGGGGAAAAAAAGTGATGCCACTTGTCTGTGTTTATGCTTCTGCAGCCAAGTTTTTTTCTCAGGCTCACAAGTTTTTTAAAACTTGGAAGTTAAAAAACAACTCAACAAGTCTAGAAAAACACGCCGAGCCAAGTAAAAAAACCTAGGAGGACTGACTCAGGCACGGACTTGGAGATTTTTTCAAAACCTCGCCAAGTTTCCTAACCATGCTCAAAAGTATGGGAAGACATACTCATATTGATATGGTATTCCTTTTATATAGGGCGTTGATGGCCACGAATTTTTTTTCCAAAATACAGTGTTGTCCCATGAAAAGAAGTAATGCCTATAGCCTGCATCCTCAAACAAGAAGCCTGCATAATTCTAACCAGACTTGAGATAAGGCTTTTCCTTCTAAATTGAGTGTCTGCATCTCAAATGGACCTTTTTATATCTAATGGACCTTGAATCACATGAACCTTTCTTGCCTAGTGTCAGTGTGGAACTTGAATAAACAAGTACACAAAATATATCACACAAGAACAAGAGAATGCAATAGAATTCTATGCCTTCCTTACCGTATGAACATGGGGCAATGGTGAAACTGCTTCGTATATAGATCTTATAGCTGATCTGAAGCTCTTTCAACCCATTAACAATATACTTACCTAAGGCTTGTATGGATTGGCAAGACTTGATTTACCATGAGCTTGGTTAAACAGTGAAAACACAGAGGTAAACAATTGAACTAATAATATAAAGGTAAATTGAAAACTTTCCACTACTCATGCAAGGGGGTCTCATACACCCAAAAGGCAAGTTGGCTTGGCAATGACCTACAAAACACTTTTCCCTCTTAACATAGCCCTGAAGACCTATTTAATCTTTTTACTATTCATTTATTTGTTGTCTCAATGTGCTGAAGTCTCTGGAACCAACCAGCTTTTCAGATAACACACTGAACAATTATTTATGTTCACAATTACTTAAAAAACTAAAAAATTATATAAGTGAAAAATCATTTAGTGTGTCACTCGAAAAAGGCACAAAATTGACAACCACATTTGGCCAACTAGTGGCCACATTTGCCTTTTATGTTAACAACTTAGTCATTACTGGTAGCAATGATGGGGTAATTGAGGATCTAAATGATTTGATTAAAAACTTAAACATGTCAAACCTTAAATTACTTTATCATGGCCCTGGACTATAAATTTGGCAAAATCCTTCAAGAGCTTTGGACTGTTTGAAAAAGGCGCATCCCTAGTCAAGTAAAGCTCAAGCTCAAGTCCATCAACATGAGAAAAGTTCACAACTTGTGCTGACAGTTTCTGCTTGTCACAGCCATGACCTATCTGTAACCAACAAATCTCATGTTCTCCAACTTGTAGCTTGAAGTTGATTAGATCGAAGGTTATACTTCTGAGATTCTTCTATGTCTGCAGCATAGGGGACAAGTACTGGTACCTGCTAGGGCTGCATACAATTCGGGACTAGACTCACTTGCAGGATCTATGGGATTTAAGACCTAAGAATCAGTGGCACTTTAAATTCCTTCTGAGCTTTCTCATCTGTATGTGCTGTATACTCAACTTTGAGCTATAGTTGATTCCATCTTGAGTCTGGTTTGCTCAAGATCAAAGTTCAGATTGTTCTGATCAAACTGAGTTCCTGATTTTTCCAGATTTATGATTTTTCAGATTAGACTGTGTTTGAGATCAGGCTGAGTCTTTTCTGAGATCTTATCAGCTCAGACAGTTTTTTTCTTTTCCTTTGTTCCCCTCCCTAGATCAGGCAAAATTTTAAGATTGGCTACTGGATATCACATCTTTGTAATATTTATTCTATACTCATATAATACAGCAATACGCTAATCAATTGGAAATGCCAAGAATTTATTATTATTTGTCATCATTCTGTATTGGAATTCCTGGTGTAATGTTATAATACAGCAATATGCTAATCTTTGTAATGCTAGAAAGAGATTTATTTTAGCAACACTGCAATGCCAAACAGCAACGAAGATGGGTAATCATCAACCAATATTTTAGCTCCCTCTGTTTGATCTGTGACATGTAATAAGTCATGAAACAGTTTTTACCCTTTCAGACCACTATTTAAAATGTAAATTCTTGCAATTAGAAAAACCATTGGGAGATTTGGCCATGTACAAATTTGTTAGTTAAATATAGTAATACCTGATGGTCCACATAAGAGATAAAAGGATTGGCCAAGGCTTCCCTTTATGTTGGGGTATAGATCTTTTCAGTTTTTGTAAAAAGATGATAGCAATATGTAAAGGGACAGTCCCGTTTATGATTTCTCTATTGTGCCATGTGCAACCTATTGCATAATTAGAACCAACAATACAAAAGTGAAATCGTTTTTCGCAATTAGAACATGCCAATGAGCTTATTAGCAGAATTTGTAATTGTTCAAAATTCAAATGCTTTGTGGTTGTCTAGGTCCCCATTTGTAAGGTGTTCATGGGTCTATTAGCCATCCCAAACCTAAAAAAAAAATTAATAAACAATCCATAAAATCTTCTATAACCAAGAAATGATCTTAGTTATTCGTTATGTAACATCTCTTAGTTGTTATAAGTCATTAATGCCTCTTATTTTGTCTATCTCAGTCTTTATCCCGACTTACAACCTACATGTAAAAGCAATTTATTTTAGAGACTAAAATCTACATTTCTTTGGTTTTGGTGATAGTCATGCTTGCCAATATAGCTACATGCATTGAGCTAGAGCTAATAAAAGGTCTCACTTCAGCCCCTGTATACACCATCATCTAAATACATTTTAAGGTTCTTTACACATTTCCTGAAAAATGAATAATATCGAGTGTTAAAAGGTTGCTCGAAGTTACATTAACCACAAGATATTGTAAGCAAATATACCACATTCTAAAACAAATGTAGTCTTTGGCTTATCTTGTTTACATATGACAATTTAGATCTATCCAGAGAATCTATTCAATAAAGGGTACATCTCACTTAAAGCTACTTCCTCCAAAATATAATCTGTAGATGGAATTCGGAATGGGTCTTTCTTGGTTACTGCATTTTAAGCCCAATAAACACAAACTCATATATTATTTGAGTCATTCTTCATGGCTGTCACCACAAAGGATACACAGTAGTTCATAGATACCTCTAAAATGCTAGCAGCGTCAAACATTATTTCCTCTTTCTTCATAAACAGGGGCAGCATAACAAGGGCTCCTTATACAAGATCTCTTCTTCACCGCTCAGAGATAATTACATGCCCAAACAAATATTTTATGTTGCTAAACAATTTGCATAGCTCCTATAATCAATTCCAACTCCTATGTATCACCCAAGAATATTAGTTTTGATTCTTCAATGTTAACTAAATATACTTGTTGGACTGAAGACCCCCCAGATGTGATTTTGATCCCTTTCTAAAAGTGATAAGAAGATGCTATACTTAGTTGCGCCTCTATATTAGTATATTCTGAATATTTGAAATATAGAGCAGATGATCATTGTTTACTTGTGGTAGTGTGCTTCATCTGGTGGAAGAAGCAAGTGGTGGCTCATTCAATAATGGTTCTTCTTCTTCTACAACAAGATAGCTCATCTGATATTGTTGAGTCACATGGTTTCATATTTCATATTTTATTTCCAGCAAGTAGGGTGTTCAAATCACTTTATACTGCGCCCTTTACCAACATTATAAACCTTGATCCACGTATTGGCTATCATATCTTGACAATCCTTGAAACACTTCGCTAAGTTCAACATTCATTCTTTGTTTAGTTCAAAATTTAAAACAGCAGAACTTGTATACATAGCAATACTTTCTTGTTATCCCAAAAAAAAATTTGAACTTGTAATGGTGTCCATGGCTACTCCTAGATTTCCTGATTTAAAAATAATTGTAGCAATGTTTTTATCCCAATCACAGAAAGCTTTAAAACTGTTAAAGTCATAGTCTTCCTACTCTAGCATTGTAACAAAACAGACACTGCATCCTAATTACTACAAAACCAATGAATAATAGTTTGCCTACCATTGTGAATTTTTGCGCAGATAATATACCCATAGGATATATGCTTACTTGGATACCCATTTTTAGCCAAAAATGATGCCTTCAGAAGGTCAGGTTCAACCAATAGTTGTCATATAGTTAAGAGGTAATATATTCATCCTCAGAACCCCATCAATGATAATATTTGACAATGTAAATTGTTTCACACCCTGAACTAAGGTTCAAATCTCATGGGTGAAAATTAACATTTATCAAAATGGCATGAGCTCAACCGGTTAAAGTCATCAACTTTCAAGGAGGAGACCCAGGTTTGAATCTTGCCACACGATACATGCATAGATGTTCAGTTGTTGTAATACCACTATGTGGTCATGATGTCATACGAGTGGAGCCCGTTTCAATTCGAATTCCATATAACCAATTAAAAAAATTATTTGACAATGTAAACCCTTGAATTTCTATTGCAGTCAGAAGAACTCTCTTATCCAAGAACAAGCACTTCTTGATCTAATCATTTTTTTTATATTCACGTTCATAAGATAAGGAACAAATTTCACGAGCAATTCAGTAGGTATCATTAAATGGGAGCCCTTAATTAATTTCCATAGTTCATGGATTCATTTGCTACTTTCAAAATTATGTTCTTTTCTTTTCTAGGTTTGGGGTGATATTCTTAAGTGACCTTTCTCAAATCTTTCCCCAGGAATCTATACAGATTTCCACCAGCTTAGCTGACCTATTTGGATGTTAACATATAGCAGCTTGTATTGACTCTTGCATGAGTTTTTTTTCCCTTATGCATACCCATTTCTTTCTTGTCTATTTCTACTAGTTTGGTTCATTTTAACTTAGAACATTTGTCGTCATCATGGTTCTTGGGTCCACATTATGTACATAGTTTTGGGTTTTGGTTATTATGCAATCATGAATAAAAAATCCCTGTTAGTAATGTTCACAACATTGTACTGTAGAATGTCCTATAACATTCCTAGTAACAGGTGTTCCCAACTTTCTATTGTTATTATTATTTAGATTTTGACTACATCTTTTTTTATATTCACCAGTAGTAGCAAAGAGTTGCATCTTAAAAGCCCTCCGTTCCTCTTGAATAAAATATAATTGTTTTTATTAGTCCGTTTGGAGCTGTTCCAACATGTGCAATGAATTCAGCATTCTTCTATTACAGTATTTTATAGTTTCTTCCTTCTCATGTTTGATATTTGTCAATTCACCATGTTTCCGCTTATCCATATTCCATGTATTAAAATTAGTTTTGAAGACCTCGTTAATGTAAGCCATGCTTTCTTTTTATCTCCAGCAAGTTTATCAAACCAAACTATGGTGCATCCTTCCAAAGTTTGAAGAAATACTTTCACTGGTTATCCATCATCCACAAGGATGCTTGCATCCCAAAAGTATTCCCACTCAAAGCAATGCATGATGGAGTCTTTACTTTTGTTCCCTTTGAATTTGCTGGGTTTTGGCATGAGGCTTTGTAGCCTATATTCTACTTTCTCTGTGGTTATTCACTAGTGAGAATCACAGATCTCTTTTAAGGCACTACCGCTGTTGCACACAAAGGTTTCTTCCTTCTAAAAGTATAAACAATCAACCCCTTTTAACCCCTGGTGATTAAATTTATTTCAAATCCCACAAAAGGTCATCCTTCTGTGCACAATTGTCCAAATTGTGTAGACTCCTGGAATATCTACTTCTGAAATAGGTATCTTATGTCAATAACCTTTGGATGTTTTTTTTTGTCCACAATCAAAATAATCTATAAACTTGTCACTGGTTCGATATAGGCTTGCATGAAGTACTCCATAATAATGCCCACCACTAATCGTTTAATATGTTCTCAAGATCAACATGCAATCCTCTTTCTCTTTTACTGATATATTGGGATCAACAATGTTAACCTATTTATGGATTTTCTTTAACAGAAAGAAATCATTCATGAAACCGAAAGCACGCATGAAATTCAATATTTGATACAAAAAGACACTTGAGATCTGAATCCAAAATAAATTTCTCAATCTAAAAACTATTCAAAATCAGCAAAAGTAAGTTTTAATTAATGATGGAAATGATGTGTACAAGAAGGTCCGAACCCATCCTTGAAACTCAAGTTAAGCAGTTGCAACCCTTCATCACAGACCTACCAAAACTACAAAATAGTGTAGAAAAACAAAGATAAGCAACAAGAAATTGGACTAGTACACACCATTAATGGTTTCTCACTGATGATGATAGATAATATCTATAGACTTCCTATGTAGTGTCCTCAAGAGAGAAAGGTAAATGACTACTTATTCACTATGATAAATCATTTTAGTAAGAGCGCTTTTTGAGCCCAACACATTACATTAGGTGGGAGACATCAAGTGTATGTTGCCTTCAATTAAGAGCCTAGGACCTGAGTCTCCACAGAAGATTATTTACCAATGCAACATTTCCACAGATATCAGGCCTATATGCAAGGAAGAACAGTCATATTTGAAAATCTGCCTCAATGGGCAACCATAAAGCAAAGCAAAATGGCACTTTTTAAGCAAGTGAGGAAGAAAATTTCTGATCTTGAATTTCTGGGAACCAAAAACATATCTGTGACGAAGGTTTAATCTGATTTGGTTCAAAGTAAATTTGACTGAGTACCAATAGATTCAGAGATGACAAGCGAGCAGTACAAGTTGGTGCTATTCGACTATAGTTCCCAATAAGAAGACAGACCCCAAAACAATGTCAAACCCTTTAAACCCTCAATAAATTGTCATTAGAATCGATATAAAGCTAACACCATAAAATTGTCACCTGAGACAAGACGTCAAATTTAATGCTCCAATATCATCACCTATCTAGCTGACAATTTTTTATCATCAGGAGTTGTGGAATTTGCTAGCAGTCAGATTTTCAAGGAGAGTATGGAGATGGCACAGTAACAAAAATTAGGATCAATTTCCCTTCTAGATCCCAAAAATAAACAATTTGATATGAGAACTACGAGGGAAACATAACAAGGGTTCCTTCAAGCAATTTTGAGAAATGGAACAAAGGTAGAACAGAAGAAAGCTGTCATAGATATTCCAAAAGAAAGTATGCACAGTGTTTCATGCTCCATGTCAAGTTATATTTGAATTCATTTGTCAAAGCATATTTTTATGAGAATAGTGTTGTTTATGAACTTTACCCCATAAAATTTTCTGCCCTCATGTTAAATTCATGCATATTATGTGCAAATACTTGCTATTCTGCATTTTTTAAATTATATGTTCTTATTAAATATTGCAGTGAAGGAGTAAGTATGATATTTCATGTATATTAGTAAATTTTTAACTGATTTATATATGTAAATAACCGATAAGCATGTAACACATGTAGTTTGCCAGTTGAATCAGTAATAAGTTGTTCAATTATGAATTTTTATATAAAGCTATCACAATGGGAAAGCAACAAATACAGAAAATTTGATAATGGAAGGCATGAAGAGAAAAGACAAAGTTAGGTCTGGTATGTGCATTCATGGCAGCCACCTAACATGGTAAAGCAAAGCATTTCATCCCTCTTGTAGATGATTTCTCAACTCAAAGCTCATTCTATTTCCTCAACAAATATCCCAATCATTTGAAGCACTCCAAGAATTCAAACAAGGGAAGGAGGGGATTATAGTTACAGTTACAATTACAACATCTATCAATTATGGGAGGGGCAAACATACCTCCAAGGCATTTGCACAATTTTGCAAACATAGAATCATAAGACATCTCATTGTTCCACGTATGTTTGAGCAAAATGATGTAGTTAAAAGAACAAATGAAAGTCTGATAGAAAAATCCAATTCAATGATGAAGGTCGTGGGTCTCACCCCATCATTTTGGGAAGAAGCAGTAAGCAACATGTTTAACCAATAGGAGCTTGATATGTTCCATGGGGACACGTCCTGATGGCCTGGAACCACATCCCATCATCCTAGAAACCCCTCCCATTGTCCAAGAAACGCATCTCGTTGTGTTGCACTGTCTCCATCCTGGAAACAGATCCCGCCATTCCAGAGACTTCATAGAACGTCAGAGTTTCCCCTTTTCTGTCAGAAATGTCACACCTAAGGAGGCTGAGACTGGGGAAAGGCAAACAGTGTGCCACATTAGTCTTCCTAAGCAGTAAGCACGGCAACATATTTAACCAATAGGAGTTTAATATGTTCTATAGGGACACATCCTGATGACCTGGAACCACGCCCTATCATCCTAGAAACCCCTCCCATTGTCCAAGAAACGCATCTTGCTGTGTTGCCTGTCTCCATCCCGAAAACGAATCCCGTCATTCCAGAAAATTCATAGAAAGTCAGAGTTTCCCCTTTTCTGTCAGAAATGTCACACCTAAGGAGGCTGGGACTGGGGAAAGGCAAACAGTGTGCCACATTAGTCTTCATATGCACTGCATACATGCACATTCTTAAGGATAGTAGTTAGATTTTTGTTTAGAAAAGCAATACATCTTCCTTAAGTACAGTGATACCAAGGAACACACACTAGTTGTTTGAATTGACACAAGATATATGCGTCTTGAGATGTCATCTTTGACGAAAGGACAAGTGATGTCAATGTTAGTACAATTTGACTTGCAGAAGAATAGTCCAAATCCAGCACAAATAAATAGAAAATTACTTAGATTGACAGAATATGGTATCAAATGAAAACAAAAAGATAGAAGAAGTAGAGGTTGAGTCATTAAGCTGACACCCGCAGAAAAACATTACCAAATTCAAACCTGAAAACTGCAGCCAGGCTCAACTATCTAAACAAGAAGGAAAGAGGAAATCCAAGATGAGGACTCAATCATTGAATTATGTCCCCATGGAATAGATGCTTAATGCAGAAAAGCCTTCCACTTTTGAGGAAGCAAATCAAGAGCAAAAGTGGAAAGGTGCTTAAAGAAGTGTGGATTGCAATATCTGACACCTCCCCCTCATGCCACACTGACTCGAATACCTACTCCCAACCAATAACCAAACCTATCACTATAGGTCTCCTCCAAAATGGGAATTTGAAATTCTCATTAGAAGTATGGATTGCAATTTCCAACAACCTCTTCAAGCCACGCATAGGTTCAAATCCTAGCCAAACTCTAACATTGGATTTGAAACTATGTTGAAAAATTTTAGCAAGCTATGATCCATAATCATGCTCAACTCTCAACCCATGGACCGATCTTCAATTCAACTCTTGACCTTTTCATAATAAGACTTTAGAATTCCCCCAGAAGTGTGGATTGCAATTTCTAAGAAATCGATTAATGTGTATTATTTGCAGCTGAGTATAAGAAAGTAATGTGGAAAAATCTTAAGCATTGGGCTGCATTAGAGCAAGAGAACTTATGATATTAGGGCTAATAACTTAGTAGAATAGAGAGCCTAAAAGTTTTGAAAATGATTAAAATCTAAAGTTCAGTGTTAGAATAAGAGTTCCAATCCCTTGGGTGAACCTTAATATTTATCAAATGGCATGAACTCATCCTGTCCACAGTCATAGAGAGAAAGAAAGAGAGACATGACCATATAAATGCTACGCAAGTTTTATTGCACCTGGAACTGAACAAACAAACTTTGAATAGGCCCCTAAGATATAGAGTAGCTAATGTCTTTAAGAGTGTCCGATGCATGTAGTGTACAGAAATTTTTTTTGCATGCTCCAAAAGAGTCTAGATCTCTTCATGATTTGAGAATTCTAGTCTTTGAAATTTTGAAATTTAGCCTAAAGTTATAGACTTTGGAACTCTGAATAAAGATCCAAATTCGAATCCTGCAGAGTAGGGTTGTACGCTATGCTTCAGTAACTGGAGTATGGTTGGATAACCATATATTGAATAATACAAGGGTCGTCTCATGTGGCCTATAGCCTATGGCCTCACATGTTAAAAACTACTGTTGGATAACCATATATTGAATAATACAAGGGTCGTCTCATGTGGCCTATAGCCTATGGCCTCGCATGTTAAAAACTACTTTACCCTTTACCCAACCCGTTTAATTGTAAGCGTCCTCATTTCAGCTAAAGGAGCAGAATTGAAGACAGGATCATAACATACTTTGGCAAACGCTTGTTTCTGCTATGACAGGCAATGTCAGGATGAAGTGTGAATTCGTATGTTTCGAACAACTTTAGTGTAAATAACATAACTCCCTATTAGATCATTATTCCTGGTAAGATTAACGCGATAATCCCATTTCAAGTAATACAGAGAAGCATATAAGTTAGATTTTCAGTTTTTGCAGTGTCTCGAATAGATGTTTAGGAAAATGCGCACTAAGTGCAAAATACAAAAAGCTCGGTTCCACTCCAAACAGCCAAAAAACATAGTTAGAAACTTAGAAATAGGGCTATTAAAGACAAACAAACCTTTTTTAAGAGTAGCGATCTCTTCCTGACCCTTCCGAACTGCGTTCTCCAGAATGTTTATGGCTTTTCGAAGATTTTTTCTTCCACTTTCGGCCTTGAGAAGCTCCTCTTTCAACTGCAATTATTCAACAGAAAAATATGCAACTTAGCATTCGTACTAATTCACATTCCCACATTGAACATAAATTCCATGAATATTTCACTTTCTACTTAAAATAAATAAATAAACGGCCAAATGCATTGTGAATATATATCTTAAATTCCGCACTAATTTACATTCCCCCCGCGTACTTTCCCATATTGAATATAAATTCCATGAGTATTTTCCTTTTCTACTTAAAATAAATAAACAAACGACCAAACGCATTGTGAAACAATACCTTCTGACAGCACGCATTTGCCTGTTTTTCCTCCTTATCTTCTTCCGTAGCCATCCTGCTCGAGCACAGAGATTGAACGCATAAACATTAAAACTTAAACAAGAAATTTAAAATTTTAACATAAGATTGAGATTTGAGAATTCTAACCTTGCCTGGAGTGTCTTTCCGTCAATGCGCCCGAAAGTATAGCAAAACGTTAAAGTGTCGAACAAAAATGGGGGTCGGTCCCAAGTTCAAATCCCACCGCCATAAACCCTCGGCATAAACCCCTTCGACGGTTTGGCCTTCACTCCTCCAGAGTTCTCCATCGAGAGCAATAAGAATGATCTATTCGTTTGCCGTAAAACCTAATCTTTACAGTTCGAGAGAAAGCAACTCCACGTGTTTACGCGGAATCACGTCGTGGAGAATCACCGTGCATGAATAACATATATATAGAGACCTCCTGTGAGAGTGGGAAATCGACTTTATTTCAGAGTTTTAGTGTGATATTTGTTTTTTTCCATTCCACTTTGAATCCCATAGTATTTTATTTCAGAGTTTTAGTGTGATATTTGTTTTTTTCCATTCCACTTTGAATCCCGTAGTATTTATTTTAATTTTTCTTTTTTTCGTCTGTAGAATTATTTTAAGGTTTTACCCTGGCGCTCGTTGAGCATAAGGTTGGTGTGCTGCAGTATGCCCGCCGAGGTGCTCGGATAAAGTGCGATTCGATATTTACAACCAAATCCTTGAAATAGATGGGTTTTTGATTCAGGGAGGTTATAGGCGGAGTTGAACTCGGACCCCGTCCTATCCGTTTTGACTTCAATTTAAAATAAATTAAAATAAAATATCTTAACAATAAAAAATTGGTATGTTTATGTTTTGAAGGAGGGGAGATTACGCAATGGTTTAGGGTTTTGGTTCTTTTTTAAAGGTCCAAGGTTCAAACTTAGTGGGCGAGTGTGTGAGTGGGTGGATGTGTGTACGGTTGAACTCTTGTGTACGGTTGAACTCTTACCTTTACGAGAGGTCATGGTTGGGATGGGGATACACATCATCATCACGTAGTGGTGTTACAACAAAGCTTGAATATTATTTATATATCGTTTGGCAAGATTTTAATTTGGGTTTCCTCTTTGAAATGTGGGGTGTTACAACAAAGCTTGAATATTATCTATGTGTCGTTTGGCAAGATTCCAATTTGGGTCTCCTCTTTGAAATGTTGAAGAATCTAATCGGTTGAGCTAATACCACTTGATTAGATTTCTCAACATTTAAAGTGAGGTTCATATTTGAATTTTGTCCAGCTATATGGATAATATTTAAGGTTTGTTGATAACACTACGCGACTAAAACTAGTTTCAATCCCATAACTAGTTAATAAATAAAATCATTTATTTAAAAAAAAATAGAATAAAAATTATAAGTTAAAATAAAATTTATAGGCTTTTAGGGTGCAACGCAATGGTTTGGACTTTGGTTGTTCTTTAGGAGGTCCGCGGCATGGACGAGTGTGCAAGGGGATAGGTTTGTGGTAGTTGTGTATTAAATTCCCTATTGATAAGTACAGCTCTCAGCTTTATGAGGGGTCATGGTTGGGAGGATACTATTCATATGGGTTTCTCACACTAACCAATATATATATATATATATATATATATATATATATATATATATAATTTAAATTTGTTTATTAAAGGAAAAAATATCATTTATTAAAACAAAGCAATTCAATCCCATACAACCAATTGAAAAAAAAATATCATTTATTTTTAAAAAATAAAATATTGGTGGAAAAATTTTAATTGTGTTTATTGGTGGAAAATAGTATGAGAGAAATGTTTTCAACTTAATTAGTTTTGAAAAGAAAAATTAAGTATTAATGTAGCATGAAATTTTATCAAAACACAATACAAAATAATAATGATAATTATCATGGAAGAATTTAATAGAACTAGGCATATATATTTGGTTAGTGTCAAAAAAAAACCTCTACTACCGACACTTAAGGTTGAACATTTTCATCCCAACCATGACCCCTCGTAAGGCCAAGAACCAAACTTATCAATAGAGGATTAACACACAACCCCACACACATCACGGTTTGAACCTTAGACCTCCCAAACAAAATCTAAACTTCAAAACGTTATGTTATCCCCATATATATATATATATATATATGATCTATGGAGGCAACTGAAAATTTGTGATCTATGTTGCCCTATAAAGGATATTGTAGAGGGATTGAAGTCAAGCAACAATGGCTCTAGAGGGTTTTCAATCCACGACTAAGTCAGGTGATGGCAATTGTAGAGAGTTTGTAATCCATAGTTGAGTTAGGTGATGGAGAACTCGAGTCATGAAGGCAAGGGTGGCTTATAGGGTTTGACTGGTGGGCAAGGTAGAAGCAGTGTAGGTCAAGATACGGGGAGTAGTGGAGGTCAAGGTGTGGAGATTAGTGGTGGGGATGTTGAGGAGAGTTGTAAAGGTTTTGTCTTAGGGGACTGATCTTGGGTTAGTCTTCTTAAGGGGAAGCAAAAAGCAACGAGCCTAGGGTTAAATCTCCTTTCTTGTTCAGGAAGACTTGTGGTTCCAGACCCTCTTGCTGATATGGTTGCTTCCCATAGGGATTTTGCTCTTGTTGGGAAATTTGTTGGGGTTCGTCCAAATTTGGATGCTATTCGAAAGTGGGCTCAGTTAAAATGGCATCCTAAGGGTTCTTTGGAGATTGTTGCATTACCTAAGGGTTTTTTCCTAGTTAGGCTCGATGGTTTGGAGGATCGTGATAGGATTTTTCAAGGTGGTCCATGATTCTTTGGGCGTAAAGGTTTATTCCTAAGGAAGTGGGCACCCAATTTCAACCCTAATTCCCAATGCATTGACCAAGCTCCTGTGTGGGTTCACCTTCCTAGCCTTCCCTTATATATTTGGCATGAGGAAATCCTAGCCAAAATCACAAGTGAAATAGGAGAGATGGTGGCAATATATCCTTTTACCATTGCTAGATCTAGGTTTTTGTACGCTAGATTCTGTGTTAATGTTATGCTTGATAAGGACCTTCCGAATTTAATTGAAATCGAGTCTAAGTTTAGGGTCTGGACCCAACCTTTGGAATATGAGATTATAGTTGGGAAATGCTCGATATGCAAGAAGTTTGATCATCCCAGCTTCACTTGCACTTTGTTTCAAAAAGTTAATAAAGGAAAAAGGCTTGGGAAAGGACGCGGACCCCAAATCCAAGTTTCCTAGCATCTAAATTAGGAGTAGATAGAAAGGGGGTCCATGGTGCTCCTAAGGAGTTTATTCCCACAGAAAGCTTAGTTGTTGGTGCAGTTGAAGGCCTTGTCATAGATGAAATTGATGGAAAGTGCTTAGAGAAAAAAAGAAGACTACTCTAAAGTTGTTAGGGTTTTTCCAAAAGTTGGTGGGCATTCCAAGGGTGCAAAGGTGAATACAAATAAATTTGTTGTATTAGGAGAGTCACTACATTCTGGTCTTCAGGTTGGATTGGACGCTATTACAAATAAAGGAGTAGAGATCCTAGATCGTCAAGGGGATCAACTCCCTTCTGCTTAGGCTCTTGTTGAGATGTTTACAGGAGCAACTACCCATTTTTTGTATAATAAGAGGGTTGATGCCTCTCTTGATAAGGAAAAATATGAAGTTGTCATGAAGTCTCTTTGGGATGTAGAAGAAGGAGAGATTTCTACAAATGCTTTGGACAGAGAATCAAAGGAGGTATTGTCTTCCTTGGAGGAAGATGGCTTTCAAGAAGTTCTAAACAAGAAAAAGATGAAACTAAAGAATATAGCTTAGTAGTAACCACTTCTTCCTTAATCAGTAGAAGCAAGAAAGAAAGGAACAATTGGATCTATGCGGCCCATCAGGAATACCCGAAAAAACAATGAATCTAAGTAGTGGGAAGGGGTCAAGAAGACCAAAAAAATTTGAGGTGCTCTTAAAGAAAATAGCTCAATATGTGGATAATGGCTCCTAGCCTACATTACCTTTGAGTGGAGGGAAGGCTCCGCAATCCTTGAAGTAATGAAGATTGTCTCGTGGAATATTCGGGGTTTGCATGCCCCGACTAAACAAAGAGTGCTAAAACATTTTAGAAAATGTTTCAAGCTTGATATTATTTTCTTACAAGAAACTAAGATGGGCAATGAGGATTTTGATAGATTACGAAGGTTTGTTTGGAAGGGGTATGAAGGTGTGAGTAGGGTTGCTTTTGGTTCTTCTAAAGGTTTGTGGATGCTCTGGAATCCTAATTTTGTGAAGGGTGATCTCATTCATCAGGTTGATAGATTCTCTTCCTTTTTATTTTGTTGTAAAAAATTAATTTCTTGGATTTCTACCAATGTGTATGCTCCCAATGTTGCTATGGATAGAAGGAAACTATGGGTTGACTTAAAAGCCCTCGGTTCTTCATTTGACCTACCATGGTTGCTTGCTGGTGATTTTAATTCTATTTTACTCCCTAGTGAGAAACTTGGAGGCTCGACTGTTTTTTCAAATAGTATGGAGGATTTTGGTGAGTTATTGACCTCCATGGGACTAGTATATATTGATTTGCAAGGTTCTAAATTCACTTGGTCCAACAGAAGAAGTGGTGGGGGTCTAATTCAATCTAGGATTGATAGGGCCCTTGCTTCGATGAGTTGGCTTACCATGGTTCAAGATTGCTCTTTGAGGACTTTATCGAGAATTGCTTTTGACCACAACCCATTACTATTAGAATTCATGAAGGAGAAATGCTCGAAAGGTTATCCTTTCAGATTTGAGACAATGTGGCTTTCTCATTCAAATCTTGAAGGCTTGATTAAGGCTTGGTGGAATACAAATGTCTATGGCACTAAGATGTTCCAAGTGGCCAAGAAGCTGAAAATTATAAAAGCTAACTTGAAGAGGTGGAATCAAGAGGTTTTTGGGAACCTCTTCCATAGGAAGCAAAATATATTAAATATTTGCAGGAAATTGAGGAAAAAATCCAAAGTTGTTGGCCAGCAAAGAACAAATTACTCTTGCAAAATTCCATGATATTCTTGCTAGTGAGGAGTCTTTTTGGAGACAAAAATCTCGAGCTACATGGCTTAAGGAGGGGGATAGGAATACCAAGTTTTTCCACCTCTCAACCTTGAAACATAGGAGTGCTAACAAAATAAGAGAAATTACATTGGACTCTGGTGAATGCCTTAAATATAAGGAAGAAATTACTACTGCCACGATATCCTTCTTTCAAGATTTGTTTTCTAGAGACAAGGAGGAAGATGGGGATGCTTCGGAGGAACTTATTAGGAACATTCCCAGGTGGTGACAACTTATATGAATAATGCTTTGAATGCCCCCTTTTCTAATGATGAGATAAGGACCAACCTATTTAGCATGAATAAGGACAAAGCACCTGGGTCGGATGGGTTCCCTACTATTTTTTACAATTTTTTTGGCACCTTCTTGGTTTAGATATTTCGGAAGCCTTAAGATAATTCCAATCTTCTTCCTCCTTGCTGCAGGCATGGAATACTACCTTTATTGTTTTGGTTATGAAGAAATATGGTGCATCTTCTCTAAAATATTTTAGATGTATCAACTTATGCAATACCCTATATAAGTTGCTTACTAAGATACTTGCTAATAGGTTGAAAAAGCTTCTCCCCATCTTGATTTCTCCTCTCCAAGGTGGTTTTGTTCATGGTAGGCAAATTGTGGACGGGATCATTACAGTTCATGAGACTTTACATTTTATGTCCAAAAGCAAGTTGGCTGGAATGCTTCTTAAACTTGATATGCAAAAGGCTTATGATAGGGTCTCCTGGGAGTTCCTTGACAAGGTGTTGCAAAAATTTGGCTTTGGGGATCTATGGAGGAAGTGGATTAGATTTTGTATTTCCTCAGCAAAAGTTTCTATCATCAATGGGATACCGAGTGGTTTTTTTGGGGGTCAAAGAGGTATTAGGCAAGGTGATTCCTTGTCTCCATATCTTTTCATTTTGATGGTTGAAGCTTTAAAAAGATTGATTCTTACTGCTACCTTGTCCTCTAAGAGTAAGGGCATTAGGCTTGTTGGTATTGGAGATGCAGTTTCTTGTCAATAATTTGTAGATGACACTATACTTCTTGGGGAGGCTACTTTGAGAGAGGCAAAGGCATTCCTGAATATTTTGCAATTATATGAGAAAGCTTCCAACCAACAAATTAACTTCCATAAAAGTCAAATTTTTTTTGTGAATATTGGGGGGCAGCTTCAACATAAAATTGCAGGGATTTTTGGTTGTGGCATTGCTAACCTTCCTTCTTTATATCTAGGTATACCATTGTTTACTAGGAGGATGAAGGAGGAGTTGTGATCTCCTATGTTGGATAGGATTCAACGTAAGTTAGCTAGGTGGAAAGGTAATCTCCTGAGCCAAGTAGGTAAGTTGCAATTGCTTCAAGCTACCCTCCAAAACATTATCGTCTATTACATGTATCTTTTTAGAATTCCCTTCGAAGTTGGGAGGAGGATTGACCAGATATTTAGGAGATTTCTATGGATTGGGGTGGAGGATTAACAGATGGTGTCCCTTGTATCTTGGGATAGGGTTTTCTCTTCTAGGAAAGAAGGTGGTCTTGGGATAAAAATTTTGTTGTTATTCAATAAGGCATTGATTGCAAAAACAACTTGGAGATTATGTGTTGAGGAGGACCTTATGCGGAAAGATATTATGAGAGGTATGTATCTAGAAAATCAATTCCTTTTTTTAGAAGTGTTGCTCCTCCTAGGGGCTCTGTGATCTATAATGGTTTGTTGGGGGTTAAAAGTTTAGTTACATAGGGTATGTGGTGGCAGATTGGGAATGGTAAGGATGTGTTCTTTTGGGAGGATACTTGGATTCTTCCTGAACTTCTCTTTCTTAGTCTCGAGTTTTATGAGTTGAAGGCTCCTTTGTCACTGAAATATGAAGAAAAATTAATTGATTACATAATCATCACTAATGGCAAGAGGATTTGGAAGCATCTGACTTTATATACAACTGATATTTAGATTCTTCAGAGTTTGGAAAGTTTGAACATGTTGCTGCAATAATACTTTCTTCCTCAATAGAATGACATGGACTTCCTTCTATGGGATCATTCTCCTAAAGGTTTTTTTTGTCAAGACTGCATATGAGGCCCAATCATTGTCTAGAGGGGTATCTTTTCCAGCATAAATGGTTTGGTATCCTCATTTGATCCCCAAGATTGCATTTTTTTATGGCTGTGTTTGCAAAACAAAATTTTTATTGTTGATAATTTATGTAAGAAAGGATTCCATCTTCCCAATATTTGTCTCTTGTGTTCTAAGTACGTTGAATATGTGGATCATCTTTTCATCCTTTGTGATTTCTCAAATAAGGTGCTCAATGCTTTATTGTATTTTTTCCATCAAATGGAAATTACCTCGAACTTTCAAGGAACTTTTCAATCAGTGGAAATCCTCCTTCATCAATCACAACCTCACTAGGGTGTGGGATCCAGTTCTTCCTCATTTTTTATGGGGTATCTGGTGGGAGAGGAACAAAATAATTTTCAAGGATATTACTAGGGATGAATCCTTTGTCTTTAGAAGGATTAAAGTTGCTATTGAGAATAACTTGACTATATTTGATGTTGAAAATGGTAGGGAGGAAGTTGTGGAGAAAGAGGTTGTTGTTAGTTAGAATTTGAATCTAGAGAATTCTGCTTTTGTATCCACTATTCAAAAACTATTGGCTACTAGATGGCATAAACCAGCTAAAGGGTGGGTCATTCTAAACTTTGATGGGATTGCCAAAGGTAATCTTAGAAGGGCTGGTGGAGGGGGTGTTGTCAGAAATGATAACGATTTTTGAGAGGGGCTTCAGAAGACTTCTCGTTCAAGGTGACTCCTTGAACATCATTTGGTATCTACAGGTTGGAAAGACTGACAATTGTTTCATCCTGAATATTATTAAGGACACATCAAAGATTCTGGAAGGTATGTTTTTTTTTGAAAAAAATGAAAAACTTGTATTAATACAAAGAGCAATTACAAACGGGAGAGAACACATCCCAACCAAGAACAACAAACAGCACTACAAGAGAAGAGCACAAAGGCCACCCAGCACAACACAAAGCAAAGAAGTCAACTGGGCGCGAAATCATGACATGTCGCGAAATCGCGACAGTCAACCCCGACTCCCCCACTGCGGTGCCAACAGTCGCGACAATGCGACATGTCGCGAAATCACGACATGTCACGAAATCGCGACGACAACACCCACCAGCAACCCTTCGACAAAAGTGTCGCAAAATCGCAACGAAATCCCCTTATGGCAACCAGATCGCAAAAGCGTCGCGATATCGCGACAGTTTTCGCCAAACCACTGGAAAGCCAAAATTGTCGCGATTTCGCGACGGGTTTTCCTTATGACACCAGACCGCCAAAAGTGTCGCGATATCGCGACGGTTTTTCCTTTCGGCGCCTAGTTCTCAAAACTGTCGCGATATCGCGACAAATTTTCCTCTCGACGCCCAGTTCTCAAAACTGTCGCGATATCGCGACGAATTTTCCACTTTGCTCTCCAGCTGCAAAAGTGTCGCGAAATCGTGACACTTTTACCAGTTAGCCCCAAATTGCCAAAACTGTCGCGAAATCGCGACAACTTAACCAAGCGCCAACCCCGCAAAAACCCGCCAAAGGCCGAGAGGGCGCAACCTGTCGCGATATCGAGGCATGTCGCGATATCGCGACCAAAACCCGCCAAAGGCCGAAAGGGCGCAACCTGTCGCGATATCGCGACATGTCGCGATATCGCGACAGAAACCATCCTTAGCATAAAAACACTGCACATCATTTTAGAAAATGTTCAAGGCCTCGTCGAATCTCTGCATCCTCCACAGGCATGTCACTGTGCAGCTGCATCCCAACCTCCCTTTCAGCACCCATCTTAGCAAGGAAATCAGCCGCCTTATTGAGATCTCGATTCACATAGATAGGTATCACATCATCTAATTCCCTCCAAAGCTCTTTGATTTGGGAAACTAAGATCTGCAACCTCCAAGCTTTCGAGACAAAGTTTCTCATACAATCAAGAGCACCCACCAAGATTTGGGAGTCAGACTCAATAATAATCTTCCTGTGTCCCTGTTTGGTGACCCGGAAGGAGGCGATTTAATGGCAAAGGCCTCGGCTTCATTGTTTGTGGCACATCCCGGACTCCTGCAGTTCCCAATAGAGCAAAGACCCAGCATGATCGCGGCACACAACTCCAATTCCAGCACTTCCCGGATTACCTTTAGCCGCTCCATCAGTATTGATTTTGATCCATCCTTTAGGAGGAGGTTTCCAACTACCACTCACCTGCCTTTGTTGAAAAATAGCTCCCTCGTCCAAAGGCTCAGAAGCAGACTGAAATTCCCCCTCGGTATGAATGGCAACCGTTTTCGCCACTTTGCTCCAAATGACTTGCCATATTCCTTCTAGAGGGGAGAAGGTTTCACAAAAAATACGGGCATTTCTCTCCAACCAAACCTACCACCAGATAAAAAATAAACCAAGCTCCCAGCCAATTCGAAGAGCTTTGGATTTAAATCTACCTTTCTTCCAGCTTTCCCAAATGTTGTTTCGAGACAAGACCCCATTAGCCTGAAGTTTAAAGTGGGAGAACCAGCGCTTCCAGATCTATCGTGTGAAAGAACATTCAAACATTAGATGATCCGCCGTTTCCTCCTGCTTGTGGCATAACACACATTGGGAAGGGCCAATGATGCCTCTGAGTCTGAGATTGTCATAGGTGAGAATTCCATTATGCAAAAACCGCCGAGCAAAGAAGTTCACTTTCGGCCGACCTCGGGGATGCCAAATCTTTCTCCAGTCATGAACCAAAAAAAAGTGTGGAGGGGGCTCTGGGAGGATCTCACCATATCCCTCTTTCACAGTATAAACCCCAAGGCTCCCATAGCCCCAGGCCAGTTCATCCTCCTCATCTCTCCCAGTAAGAAACCGTTCTGCCAAGATTTTTCCCAAAGTAGGCACCAACTCCGGAGGGATTGGTATTGGCCACTCATCCAGCCGCTTAAACTTAATGATCTTGTAGTCCCCCAATTGACTAGTGTTAAAGTAGCTCTCAATTTGGATCCATCCCTTATCTTCTAAAGCAGATTTTATCGGTTGCAATTCAGGAAACACAGCAATAATGGGAGGATTCTGGTCCCAGGAATCAGTCCAGAACCGAGCCTTGTCCCCTCTCCCCACTTTCCAAAATAGTTGATCTTTGATGAGTTGAGCTCCAAGCTTGAGCGCCTGCCACACTAGTGATCCAAAACCTTCCAGTGGAAAGCGGCCCACATCATTAGGATGGACAGAACCCAAGTATTTGCTAGAGAGAATTCTATTGAAGAGGGATGTTGGCTAAGAAATCCACCTCCAAGATACGGTTTGCCGACCAAAGCCTTGTTGTTAAACTTGGAGCTTCTTAGTCCCAACCCCCCTTTTTCCTTGGGTTGGGTAACCTTGTCCCGGCCAACCAAGGCCCATTTCCTCTCTCCCTTGGCACCTTCCCATAGAAATCTTCTAGCCATTTTATCCAGCTCTTTCCAAATAGACTGGGGAGTAGCCAGGACGGAGAATTTATAAATTGGCATGGCCTGAATAATTGACTGCAGAAAAGTTAGACGACCCCCATAACTTAACCATCTATTAGACCAATGGTTCATTCTATCTTTGATGCCATCTATAAGGTCCTTCCAAACATCAATTTTCAATTTTTTGAAATGGAGAGGGACCCCCAGGTAGACTACTGGGAGAGAGGTTCGAGTGAAACCTAAAATCTCAATAACTCTGTCCTGTAACCGTTGATCAATATTGAAGAAGATCACTTTGGATTTAATGTCATTGATGACTTGATTAGAGGCCCAAAGGTAGACATTAAGAGTATCTCTGATTCTTCTTGCTTCCCTAAGGCTGGCCACTCCCACCAATCCAGTATCATCTACAAACTGTAAATGAGTCAAAACTTTAGCCCCGACCTTAAAACCTGTTATCTGACCTTGAAGTCTTCTTCTCAGAAAGAGTCTACCCAATCCTTCGACCAAGATGAGGAAGAGATAAGGAGAGCAAGGGTCTCCTTGCCGCAAGCCACGAGAGGCACCAAAAGGAGGCGAGGGAAGTCCCTTGATAAGAACAGAGTATGAAGGCGTAGAAATGCGACTCATGACCCGATCTGTCCAGATCCCGAGAGAAACCAAAGGCCGTCAACATCTTTGCCAAGAAGCCCCACTCCACCCCTGTCATAAGCCTTGGACATATCCAGTTTAATGAACATTCCTTTGTTCCCGGATTGGTGCATTGTATGGATAGCCTCCTGAGCAAGAATCACTCCATCCAAAATTTGCCTCCCTTCAACAAAACCCCCTTGCTCGGGGGAAATTATATTATGCAGGATAGGTTTTAACCTTTCACCCATAATCTTAGTAATTATTTTATAGATCACATTGCATAAGGCAATAGGTCTAAAATCAGATAATTGAACCCCCCTGCTCCTTTTGGAATTAAAGTAATGAAGGTATGATTTAGAGCCTTGAGCATTCTTTTATTGGTTCTAGACTCCTCAAGGATGTGACGAGAACATCTTCCTCCAGGGTATCCCAAAAATCCTGGAAGAACTCAATAGGGAAGCCATCAGGACCAGGCGATTTACCAGTACTCATCCCAAAGACCACCTTCTTAAGTTCATCTTTATCTATAGGTCTAAGTAGAGCCTGGTTCTCTTCAGGAGAGATTAGAGAAGGAATGACAGCAATAACTTCATCTTGGGCTGCCCCATATTGCTCCATACTTTCCTTAAAGAGTTTTGAGAAATACTCCATTGAGTGGGAGTGCATACCAGGAAGAGTGTCAAATAAGTATCCATTCTCATCTTGAAGGAAATCCATATTATTCATTTGTCTCCTAGCATAGGCAGAGCGCTGAAAAAAATTTGTATTTCTATCTCCTTCTAATAACCAAGTATTTCTTGCTCTCTGTTTCCAGTAAATCTCTTCTTGATTATCAATATCCTCAACCGCTTTGCGCAAAGCATCATCCTCGGATTTAAGGTGCTCGAAAATGTTTCCTTCCCTGAAATGTTTCCGCACCTCATCCCATCCGGCCAACAAGGGGGCCCGTTGGTCCTGGAAGTCCGATTTGTTAGTTTGCCTCCATTGTTTCAATTTACACTTGACAAATTGAAGTTGTTTGTGAAATTTGAACATTGCGGTCCCAAAAGGTGGGCGGCCATCTTCCCACCATCGAGGAATTTTTCTTCGGAGATCTTCTTTTTGCAACCAAAAATTTTCAAATTTAAAAGGTTTATGGTACTGCCCTGTCATAGCCCCTCCCTCCATTAGAAATGGGAAAGTGGTCTGAAACTGGGCCTTCCAAAATCTGAAATTTAATATTCCATTTCACAAATGCTTCCTCCGAGACCAGAAACCGATCTAGTTTTACCTTCCTACTGTGTGGCTCTCTTCTCTTATTAGTCCTCGTAAAATAAGTACCAGGACCTTTGATATCAACAAGGTGAAAGGCCTGGACTTGAGCAATCAGAAGCCTATCCCCTGGGTCCAAAATTGGGAAACCACCTTCCTGATCCCTGCCAGATAATTTGGCATTAAAATCCCCAAACAACAATCCAATCGCAATCTTCCCGGGAGGATCTCATTGAGTGAACAACATTCCATTGAAGCCGCTGGCCATCAATGCTTTGAGCCCCATAGAAGTTTGTAATTAAAACATGTTCAGCTGTAACAATATTCTTAAATAGAGATGTGAGAACACCCCTCCAAGCTGTATGTTCTATTGCTATCCACACCAGAGGATTCCAAAGAGTAACAATTCCCCCCGAGGCTCCTTGGGCCGCCACATCCATATATCCAGCGCCCCTCCATATTCTACTAGCAATTTTACACATAAGATTTAAAGACATTTTTGTTTCCTGAAGGAGCAAAAAGTATGTTTTGTGTCTTCCTAAAAGTCTTTGAACAGCAGATTGATGGGTTCTACTGTTTAAACCCCTTACATTCCAGGATTGTATAATCATTGGAAACCTTGGGAGCAATACGAGTCAATTGTTCTCACCGATCCTCCATTGATCGCCTTGTCCCCTTGCGCTACTATTAGATCCTTATTGGATTTTCTACCGACTCCTTGGGAATTACTATTCTTAGACCTCTTTTCCACCGGGTAATCCCCAACGCCGGTCTTTCTCTGTTCTTTTTGCACTTCCCATGTGGACATCCTTAATAACTGGTTGTGCGGGGGAATGAATTACCATAGCCCCTAGGTTCTCTGCGTCGCAAAGTCTCGGGGGTTTCGATCACTGTTCTAATACAGGAGTAGATGATAGAGGAGCAAGAGAGTGGGGGTTAGAATCCTCGACATTCCCATCCACTCCTTCCATGACTTGGTCTTCTTGGTCTACAAGGGATTTGAAGATTTCATATCGATTGGTTGGCTTGGTTTGGGCCTCGCTCTTTGCCATTTCTCTTTTTGTTTTTCCTCCGCTTCTGCTGTTCAAAGCCATCTTTCTGGGCATCAGAACCCTGGGGGATATTGAGGGGTTCTTTGACCGAAGTGAACTTACCCTCTCTGGGGCGATTTGACGTTCCCAACGGAGCTTCCGCTTTTGTGGTCAGGCTATTTGGGCAGAACCTAGCCAAATGGCCATGCTTATGGCAGACTCTGCATCTAAAAGGTAAGGCTTCATAGTCTAGCTGCTGTATCTAGGTTAGTCCTGCCAACTCCATTTCGACCTTGGCTGGAAGTGGCTGGCTAATGTCCATTTCTACACATATTCTAGCAAAGACAGCAGTATTTCCTTCCATGGTATCTCTTGAAACTCCCAAAAATCTACCTAGAGAATTACCAATCAACTCAAGGATCTGCTCACCCCAAAACTCCATTGGGAGAGCATACAGCCGTATCCAGACCGGGACAGCCGTGGGCTCGATGCGAGGATCAAAACCCACTCTCCACGATTGGAAAAATAATCCTGTCGGGCCATGGCTCCTCTTTTCTGATTCAAATGCTCTATTTCTATCTGCTAGAGAAGAGAAACTAATGATAAAATACCCATTGCTTATAGGCCAAAGAGAATACTCACCAATGGGCTCCCAGTTCTGTCTCACCCAGGTGTGTAGAAAGTTCAGAGTGGGCCGAATACCCATGAATTTGCAGATCATATCATGGGTAGCACGGTATATAATCGTATCCTCAACCAGTTTTGGTTCTATGACAATCTTAGGCCTGGACGCAGATTGTGGAAGGCAGCCGTTAACTCTGTTTGCAGGTAAACCCTTTCCAGCATTCTTAAATAGCATTTGATAAGCACTGCGTTGAGCTTCATCGGAGGAAGATGCAGGGTTTTCTTTTAATTTATCAGCATATGAGCTTTTCTGCCCATCGAAAGATCCTGGAGGAGACCCCATTGGGCCCTCCCAAGGCAACGAACGATCCTTCAAGGAAGTGTAGAATCAATCCGCAGGAGGATCTGGAAGAAATTTCCAACCAGAGACCCTGGAGCTTCGCCCGGTGCCTGCACAGAAGGTTTCCCGCCAAATCGCCAGAGCCAGAGAATTCGCCTCCAAGTTCCAAAGCCTCCTTCCAACGATGTTAAGCGATATGTCCCAGGTCCAATATTCTTAGAGATCATATAAGGACCCAACCAATTAGCCATGAATTTGTCTCATAGCTATGGCAAACCGCAGATGATAGACTGTTAGAATCAATCTTCACCTGAGTTTGGTGGAACCAATCCCTGGAAGGTATGTTAGAAGTTAAAATTGAGCATATTTATAGGGAAGGTAATTAGGCTGCTGATGTTATGGCCAATTTGGGGGTGGATAGTGGTAAGTTCAGAATTTGGGAAGACAATTGCTCTTTGTGGTTAATGACAATTGTTACTTTGGAAGCATTGGGTCTACCTATCTAGTAGGCCTTTATATTGTCTTTCTACTTCGATGAGATCTTAGTTGTGTTCTAGTGATCCTCTATTTGGGGGGTCTTTTTTGGTGGGTTGGCCTTTTTGCTCCCAAGTGGTTACCATTCTCAAGGAATATGCTTGGTGTTTTACCCTCATCCTTGCTCTCTGAGTTTGGAGTAAAAATTCTCCTTTATGCCTTGTTGAGTGGTGGGATGGTCTTTGTTTTTGGATGGTTTTTTTAGTTTAATTTATGTTTCTTTTGGCCTTAGAGGCTGGCTTGTGATTAATTAGCCTTATCTTTCTTTGCCTCCTCTAATGTAAAAGGTTTTGGGACCTTTCAATCGTATATGTCATTTCAATCGTACGTGGTGATGATGTATTGAAATTAAGTTCATTTCAACCGTATATGTTTTTTTATTAAGGTTAGTGTGAGAAACCCTTACGATCGATGCTCAGGGTTGAGCATCCCATCCCAACCATGACCTCTGATAAGGGTGAGAGTTGAGCTTATCAATAAGGGCCAAACACACAACCATACACACACCCCCTCATACACTCGCCCACACCACGGTTTGAACCTTGGACCTCTTGAAGAAGAGCCAAAACCCATACCATTGCATTGTCCCTCCGAAAACATTTTTAATTATATATTTTATTTCATTAAAATTAATAAAATTTAATAAATTGAAATTAATTTTTATGTCTTCTATTATATTATATGTATGTTCAAAATATACACTATAAATTTTTAAAAACTTTAAACTCATATATAAATAAACTTATATTTAGGTTAAAATGATTTAAAAATTTAACTTATCATTTAACTAAAGATAGACTAATACATCATGTATCATATTAAAAACTAGCAAAAATATATAGACTAAATTATTTAGACTACTTAAGTGAAAATAAACTCCACATTCCTATTTAGGTATAATATCTCTAATAATAATGTTCAAATTTCAAACAGGTTTTGAGAAGGTCTCCCTCGCACTTTTGAACATCACCGCAGCATACGAAATGCTAAGGCTTGAGTTTTTAGGGGAAAATTGTAGGCCATGATAAGGGGATCCAACCTCCAACTTACTATTTGACTGCTCATGGATTCTCGAAGGACCCATAAAGCCAATACCGAAGCCTTCTACAAACATACCATCAAGTCGACCCAGAATTGCCACATTCACATATAATCCAATTGCCACCTCCACATCTTCTAAGAGCTCTGTTTGGCAGAGATATAGCACCTAACGGGAAGGTGGGGTTTGAGAAGCTTGATGTACCCATGAACTTGCACCAACATCGAACGGTTTTCATGCCCGAGGAGGTTGGGCATTTGATCTTTGGAGAAGGTTGGTTCCTTATTGATAGTCCTAGCTATTTATGTCGAGAATGCAAAGGGAAAAAGGGCAGGAAAGAGATAAAAAGGATTTCATAGCCAGAACTCACAAGAACGGGTTATAACCGCATCAAGACACATGAACCCTCGGTCATTGCAGATGGAAACACAAGCATTCTATCTAACATATCATCCAATCATGTCCTCACTCATCATTCAACACAATGGATCGAAGGCGAATTCCAAAGCCAGTGAATAGGTGCATGAAATATAGGATGCATAATTTAAAGTACTCCCACCCAAATAGCCTAAGCAGAAAAAAAAAACCCAACCCAATACAAATGCAAATTCTAGAACCACTAAGTAAAACCCATAAAATCTAGATAGCAAAATTAAATGAGACTTCTCAAATAGCCATAGTAGAAATAAGTATTCAAACTCATCATAAAGATGCAAAGATAAATAGGAGATCAAACAATAAGATACTTGTATTTACGGAACAATGAACAACATTACATATGAATTGTAATGGCTAAAGAGTTGCCACTAGGATGTCTAACATCCAAGTATTTATAGAAATTTTACAATAAATTCAAATTACATGCAATAATGGAGTTAGGTAGGAAAATAGTGTTAAAATGGACAAGTACGTAGCAGGTCCTTCACTTCTTGGAAGAGCGGTGCCCATTCGAAAGGGGCTAGGCACTTCTGCATAAATTTGGATCTTTGATGATTCTAACATTCTTGCCAATTTCTTTAATCCTCAACTACCTTGTCCCTTCAACCAGTCAATGGTTCCTTAGGTGGACGAAAATTAATTACCTTGGGAGTCATGAATTTAAAAATCACCACCTCCATGCTCATGAATGACTCATATTTGGGTAGTTGGGGTCATTAATGCCTTCCCTTTGAGATTCCCTATATGGGTAATGATTTTGGTACCGAGCGAACCTCCCAAATCATCAGCTTCCCAAACTTCTGCCAATCGTGGCACTATGAAAGGGAGCAGGCAATCGATCTACAATTGTATCGGGATTTGTATTTCATCTCCTAGCCAGAAGGCTCATTCTTTGATGAACCAAGACCTGATGTCTTGATATCTAGGTGGCTTTTGATGTAGGGCGGATCCCTAGGACCTATACTTCTTGCTACATTCTGCCCAATGTGTTATTCATATTTGGGCAGGGTTTTACAAAATTTCCACCATCCTAACTTCCCAAAGTTTTACCCTCTTGTCAGGTAAAATTTTTTGACCTCCTTGCTGACAGGGACTTGTGATAGTTTCGCCCTTTGACTGGCCAAATTTCTTGCCCTCCATCGGGAGGGGACTTGTGATAGTTCTACCCTTTGACTGGCCAAAGTTCGTTCTCCATCATGCAAGGTTTTAGGATACGTCCGCCCTAAGGTAGTTCTGAGTGTCTGCCCAATTTATCTTATGCCTATCCAATTCAATAAACTTGACTCCTACAGTGGAATTTGAACTATTGCTTTACTCAGCTACTTTGGGTCTTCCATCCATTTGTCATTTACTATCGCCTATCATTGCAACTGCCTTCATCTTTCGCTTGACTACTAACGTTAAAGTCTTGCTCCAAAAATTAGCCATTTTTACAGGCATCATTCCTTCTCTAAGAAGGAGTGGGTGAAAGGTGTAAAATTGTACCCACACTCCTGGCGACTCGTAGGGAATTTCATCTTTTGGAAAAGAGAACCTAGGTAGATACTAAAGCACATAAAACTTTTGAACAAGGAAGGGGAAAGAGGAGAAGGACAAGAAAGGAGAGAAACAATTATAGCCAGATGAGACTACAAGACAATGCAGGAAGAAGGACAACTTAGAATAATTAACAAGGCATAACACTACTAAGAGGAGGGAGGGAAAGAAAACCGTCAACGAAAACAAAAAGCAAAATGGGGAAACAAGGAGAATGTGACATAAGAGGAAATGGGAAGAAATAGGAAGAAATGGGAAGTACCATAGGTACAGGGATGAATGTCTTCAATCAAAAGAATTGAATACAATTAGCACAAAGGGATAGTTGAGGAAAGAGAAGGACATGGAGATGAGAGGAGATAAAAGGAAAAGCAATCTAGAATCTATTAGATAAAACTAGTAGGGTGAATATCACATCCCATGAGATACCCCCATGGATTGCAATCTCCTAAACATACCCCACCAAGGACCCAAAATATTCCAAGAGCAAACAAATTGCCAGGGATATTCGCCTCTCTTGTTATAATTCTTCTTTATTACACAATCCAACAAGGATCCTCTTTTACTAACTGATATCCACCATGGAGCCATTTCGCTTCAACAACTTCTTACGACTTACACTTTTTGACCATTTCTACAACTATGGATGAGCTCTTATTTATAGAAAATTTGCCCTACTTCAAGCAGGCTCAACATGCGTCGAATCATGTGAACGTTCTCAATGTGGTTTTGAATTCCCAAGGGCATCATGTGAGGCCTTGGTATTTGTTGGTTGCATCCATTGGGCTATGGTGTCACGACAACAAATTACAAAGAAAAAAAGGAAGAAAATGAGGAAGAAATGAGAGAGGCAGGAGGAAAATGTTATTTTTCCAAGGTATGACCTGGGGAATCATCCCATGCTCCTTACTTCATAGTTTCTAGCGCCCTGGCTAGCTTGCAATTCATTACTGGAGCACTTTATCTGTAAACTTCAAATAAAATAATGACACCTTGCGAGCATGCTTACCGCACAATTTTATTTACTTGTCACAAAATTTTGACATGCTAGACATGTATGAGCCAATTATGCTTATGTAAATCATCTCGTGAATTTGAAATGATCGGACCAGATTACATTTAATTTGAGCTCTTATTTGTTTTCCATATGACATTGACTAAGGTGGCTTATAATTGTGATACAATTAATAATTATTATATTTTGCCTGAGTGCCTTGGGACTTAGGCCATCAAAGACTAATGTGTCAACCATTTTTGCCACATTATTCCACCTTGTTAGTGGTGATATATCAAGGATCAAATTCCAATATTGCTCCTTCTTGAGAGTGACCTACTACAACAGTCCCATTGCATGTTTTTCATTGTCATCGGGTCCTGCATCTGGTTACGAGCGCTATCACCCTGCAGATCCAATTGAATTTGGGGTTGATCTATTGAGCTGACCTTGGACACGTGAATGATATGGTAAGGTTATCCTTTAAGTGGCCTTATTGCCTAATCGTTCGAGGCTCCAAGGGAGTGTTATTATTGTTGTTGTATGACCATGTGGGAAGTGGTGTCAAAAATGCTTTGTATCACTTGGTCTGGTATGAGTTCTACAAGGGCAGCAACTATATAGGGCGGTAGTGACCACAAGTCCTTCTTAGGAAGCATCTTCCCACTTAGGATCCGTTCGATCCTAACAACCTCTTGAAATATTTGGAGAAATCAACTTTCCCCAAATTGATGTAAGAGGAGACCAATATCAAGGCTAAAGGCCTCGCTATAATAGTGGTATGCTTGAGCAACAATCGAGAAAATTTCATGGGGAATTCTTCTCTAGCTCATCTCAAATCAAACATTGAAGTCCACAATAATTTTAAGAGGGTTCCTCTTGATAAATGAGAATTGATTTAGCATGGATAACGGATCTTGGAAGCCATCAAATGTATCAATTAGAGCCTTTGCCAAGTCGTTCCATGTGCAAATGCTTCTCTTTTGTAGCAATCTATACCATAGCAACATTATGCCTTATAGGAAAAGAACAAGCAACCTAATCATCACATCCTCATGTATGATATTGAATATAATAACCAGAGGAATGATGTCTTCTAGGTGCTTGAGTGCAACTTTGCTTGTGCCATCATATTTTGGTAAGATCTTGAAGGCAACCTTAGGGATATCATGATAGCATTGGATATTGAGTGGACCAGGATCATCCCATCAAGGATAACACTATTGAGGCATTGTGGTGCTAGTCTCCAGGAGTCTCAGTTCTTGTGTTGGAGTCAAAGTCTCCAAATGAGCATACTTTCTCTGCCAGTGCGGTCAAGACTGCTCATTAAATATTGAATAATCTGGGATGTCAGTATCTTTCAAAACGTTGAAGAGGAAACTGATCTTTGGATCTTGATATTTTTTGCTTAGAGGAGTTGCTAGGTGATTTGACCAGATTTGGGTAAATTAGAGTATCACCAAGCTCTGTTTTCTTGAAATGACGAAGATCTTGAGTCCCCAATAGAGTCACCAAAGCTACTTTACTCGAAGGTAACTGGTTATAGGAAACCCGATTCATTATGCAACAAAGTCGCCAGGTGAAAAAATGGATATTGCATAGTAGATATTTACCAGACTCTAAAGGGATAAGACCTTTGGATCCCATCGGGCATGCCAAAAATTATTGGGCAAAGATCCGACACCTAATGGGAAGGTGGGGTTTGAGAAGCCTGATATGCCCGCAGACTTGCCCCAACAACAAATGACCATCGCATCCGAGGAGGTTGGGTGATCGATCTCTAGAGAATACTGATTCCTTATGGAAAGTCCTAGCTATCGATGCCAAGAATGCAAAGGGAAAAGATGGCAGGAAAGATATAAAAAGGAGGTCGTAGCCAAAAATCACAATGACAAGTTATAACTGCATCAAGACACATGCACCCTCAATCATTGCAAATGGAAACACAAGCATTCTACCTAACAGATTAGCAAATTATGTCCTCACTCATCATTCAACACAACTGGTCGAAGGCAAATTCTAGAACCAGTGAATGGGTGCATGAAATCCATGATGCAAAATTAAAGCACTCCCACCCGACTAGCTTAAGCAGAAATAAATCCCAACCCAATACGAATGTAAATTCCAGAACCACTAAGTAAAACCCATAAAATATAGATAGCAGAATCAAATGATACTACTCAAATAGCCATAGCAGAAATAAGCATTCAAACTCATCATAAAGATGCGAAGACACAAATTGGAGAAAAAATATTAAGATACTTGTATTTACAGAACGATGAACAACATTACATATGAATTATAATGGCTAAAGAGTTACCATTGGGATGTCTAACATCCCATTATTTATAAAAAAATTGCAATTAAGTCAAATTATATGCATTGATGGAGTTAAGAGGGAAAATAGTGCTAAAATAGATAGGTACGTAGCAGGTCCTTCACTTCTTGGAAGAGTGGTACCCATTCGAAATGGGTTAGGCACTTCTACATGAATCTGGATATTCGATGATTCTAACATTCTTTACAAGTTCTTTAATCCTCACTCTACCTTGCCCCTTCAACCATCAATGGTTCCTTATGTGGATGGGAATTAATTACCTTGGGAGTTGTGTATTCTTAAATAACCACCTCCACACTCATGAATGACTCATATTTGGTAGCTGGGATCATTAATGCCTTCCCTTTGAGATTCTCAATACGGGTGGTGATTTTGGTATCGAGCGAACCTTCCAGCTTGTCAGCTTCCCAAACTTCTTCCCATTGCAACACTATGAAATGGGGAAGACAATCGAGATGCAATTATCCCAGGCTTCATATTTCATCTCCCCACTAGAAGGCTTGTTCTTTGATGAACCGAGACCCTATGTCTTGATATCTGGGTGACTTTTGATGCAGGGCGAGCCCCTAGGACCTATCCTTCTTGCTACATTCTGCCCAACATGTTATTCATAATTGGGTAGGGTTTCACAAAAGTTTTGTCCTCATTACGGGTGGAGACTTGTGATAGTTCCACCCTGTAATTGGCTAAAGTTCCCACCCTCCATCAAGCATGGTTTTAGGATACCTCCGACCTAAGGCAATTCTGAGTGTCTGCCTAACTTATCTTCTACCCATCCAATTCAAAAACTTGAATCCTACAACAAAATTTGAACTATTGCTTTACTCGTCTACTCTAGGTATTTCATCCATTTGTTGTTTATTGTTGCCTATCATTGTAGTTGCCTTCATATTTCACTTGACTACTAATGTTAAATCCTGGCTCCAAAAGTTAGCCATTTTTACGGGCATCATTCATTCTCTAAGAAGAAGGGGTGGGTGAAAGGCATAAAATTTTACCCATAAGCTCCCATCACCCTTTTGCAAACCTGCGTAAACCAAATTCAAAGTCTCCCATTCCCACCCTTTCCCACATTGATTGCCACCATTCAAATTCTAGCTCGAACTCCTCCATTAAACCCTTGTACCTCCAATTCATGTATCTTTGACAATTATTGTAACATTATTATTTAAACCTCTAGAGGGTTTAAAGCTAGGCGATGGTGGCTCTAGAGGATTTTTGATTCCTAGCTAAGTTTGGCGATGGTGGATTTCAAGGGTTTGAAGCTAGGCGACGGTGGCTCTAAAGGATTTTTAATTCACAGTTAAGTTTGATGGTGGTGGCTTTCAAGGGTTTAAAGCCAAGCAGTGACTGTGGCTTTGGAGGGTTTTTAATTCATAGTTGAGTCAAACGGTGGTGGCTCTAGAGGGTTTGAAGCTAGGTAGTGGTGGCTCTAAAGGGTTTTTAATTCACAGCTAAATCTGATGACAATGGATTTTTAGGGTTTGAAGTCAGGTGGTAGAAGATATAGAGGGTTAAATAATAATGTTAAAATAATTGTCAAAGGTGTGTGGATTGGAGGTACAATGGTTTAATGGAGGAGCAAGAGCTAGAATTTGAATTGTGGTAATTAGGGTGGGAAAGAGTGGGAGTGGGAGAATTTGAATTCGGTTTACGTGGGTTTGTAGAAGCGCGATGGGATCTCTTGGAAGATGTGGAGGTGGCAGCTGGATTGAATGTGAATGTGGTAGTTCTAGGTCGATCAGATGGTATGTTTGCAAGAGGCCTTGTTATTGGCTTCACGGGTCCTTCGAGATGCCATAGGCCATAAAACAGTAAGCTGGAGGTTGGGTCCTCTTCTCATGGCCTACAGTTTTCCACTAAAAACTCAAGCCTTGGTGTTTCGTATGTTGCAATGATGTTTAAAGATACAAGGGAGACCTTCTCAAAACCTATTTGTAATATATCTCCTATGGGAAATTCTATTAGCATCCCGAGTGAACTGATTAAGTTCACCATAAGTGATGGTGGTTGTGACCTTGTGGGAAAGTTCTAGGGGGTGAGGTCAGACCTAAATTCAATTCAAATATGGGAACTAGCAAAGTGGAAACCTTTGGGCTCCATGGAAATTGTAGCGACCCCTAAAGCCTTTTTTTATATTAGATTAAATTGCATGGAAGATGCAAATCGTATCCTAGGAGGAGGCCCCTAGTTCTATGGCAAAAGAGGTATGTTTTTGCAAAATTTGGAACCTGATTTCAATCCTCATACACAAAGGGTTAACTTTGTGCCTTTGTGGGTTCGTCTCCCTACGCTATCTTATTATCTTTGGCATGAAGATGTGTTGAGAGATGTGGCCAAGGTTGTGGGTGATTTCCTTCTTATCGATCTGGTAACCAAAGCCAAATCAAGAATGGTGTACACAAGAATGTGTGTCATGGCATATCCAAAGGTGGATATTCCCTCTTCTATCAAGCTTATATCATTCCTAGGTACTTGGGACCAACACATTGTTTACAAAAATAGGTTGAACCAATGCTCTGGTTGTGGAAATAGGATCACCAGGTGAACTAATGTCACCTCAAGGCACAAACAGAGAAGAAAAAGAGACCTACAAGAACGGAATGGATCCAGAAGGAGAACCTGAGTCGAGTCCTCTCAAAGAATTTGGATGGAAATTCCTCAAATATGGGGGAAGGAGAAGCTCAATCCTAGGTGGATGACGTTTAGAAGTTGAAGGCTCTAGCAGAGAATATTTTGTAACCCTCGAAATTGATCCTAGCCAACCTGGTGGTGACTAACAAGGCATCTAAGGAGAAGAACATAGCCTCGAAGCTTGGTGTTATTAAGGTATGTCAGTCGAATATCATTTCTAAAATCATTGTTTCTAAGGCTCTTCTTCATAATTCCTTTGATGGGATTTGTATTGGTTCTGCTCTTGAGGAGCTTATGATTTAGTTGGTGACCCCTGAGGTAGGGTCTTAGATTAGCTCCCCAAAGACCTATCTGGAGAAAGGTTCTTCAGGTCCTAAAATCTAGAGACAAAGGAAGGGCAATGTGGATGCAGGTGTTGAGAAGAAGTTAGGAAAGTCCCATAACAAGTATGTGAGGAAGAGAGAAACAAATTCTGAGATCATGAATGGATCTCAAGCTCTACTCAAACTTGAAAAAGGGAAGGTTATATGAGTAAGACAACTAAAGCTAAAATCTTTCTACCATAGTAACCATGGGGTGTATGGGGGAAAGAAATCTAATTCCAAATTTTGTAAATGAAGTGCCTCTCTTGTTTTGCCTAATATTAATTTATTGCAAGAAACCAAGTTGGATGGTCAAGATTAAGAAGTTTTTAGAAGAAGAATTTGGAAAGAAGCCCATTTTGCTACAAGCTCAACCAATGGTTTCTCTAGGGGACTCCTTTTTCTCTAGGATGCCAACAAGTTTGAGGACTCTATAATTTCTTCCTCATAGAGGATTATTAATATTATCTTCTGCAACAAAGAAATTAATAAAAGGTGGGTTATGACTAATGTATATACACCAAAATTTAGACCTAGTAGAAACTTGTTATAGCAAACTTTGAGTTCCATGAAAATGATTTTTTCTCAATAATCCTAGTGCCTAGCAAGGGATTTTAATTCTCCTCTATTTTTTCGGATATAAAAGGAACTCCCCAATCTCAAAAAGCATGGAAGAGTTTGCAGATGTTGTGAATGGCAATGCACTATTGGATGTTGAGTTGAAGGGTTCAAGGTATACTTGGAGCAATAGGAGAGTGGGTAACCAAATCATCCAAGTCAAGTTGGACAAGGTTCTTGTCTCCAAGGAGCGTCTTTTGTTGTTTGGAAATATGTCTCTATGTTCTCTGACCAGAATTGGCTCTGACCATAACCTCTTATATTTTGAAGTGAACCAAGAAGAAACTAGATTCCCTAGGCCATTAAGGTTTGACGTAATGTGGTGCCTTCATCCTTAGTAGGAAGCTGAAATAAAAAATTGGTGATCGACAAGGGTCCAAGGCTCCAGCATTTCCAAAATTGTGGTGAAGCTTAGAGTTGTTAAAAACAACCTTAAAGAATGGAATAAAAGGGTTTTTGGAAATATTTTACAAAAGACAAAAGACCTAAAAATTCAATTTAAAGATATTAAATCTAAGATAGGACTTGAAAATCAATCTCAAAAGATCAGATACAGAGAAAAGGTGTTGGCCAAATTTCATAACACTATTGCCAAGGAGGAAATTTTGTGTAAACAGAAATCCAAGGTGCTTTGGCTAAAAGAGGGAGATAAAAATTCCAAGTTTTTTCACATCACAACCTTGAAGCACAAAAGCACCAACAAGATTAGAGAAATTTGAAAAGTTGATGGATCCAGTGTTACTCACATTAAGGATATAAGAGTTGAGGCTGTGTAAATTTTCAAAAATCTCATTGAGGTGGAAGAGGTGTGTGATGAGGAAGCCCAAAATAAGCTGCTTGGTAGTATTCCCAACCTTGTCATGATTTATATGAACCAAACCCTTGTATCTCCCTTCAACGACGAGGAATACAAAGCTACTATCTTTATGATGGAAGGAATGAAGGCTTCAGGTCCTGATGGATCCCCACCTTTTTTTCCAAAAGTATTGGCATATTGTGGGAAAGGATATTGTTGATGCCCTTCGAGAGGTCCAAACAACCAATCATATCCCATTTAGAGTGAATTCTAATTGTTAACTTTGATCCCCAAGATTGTGGTACAAATGATTTTGGTGCCTTTAGACCCATCAACTTAGGTAAGATTGTTTATAAAATTTTGACAAAGGCCCTTGTTAATAGATTAAAACCTTTTCTTCTAGCCTTGATTGATTTAGCCGAAATTGGATTTGTGTTAGGGAGAAAAATCATGGACAATTTTATAGCTATCCATAAAATCCTTCATTCAGCTGATAAAAGTGGCAGAGTTGGTCTCCTCCTCAAATTAGACATGAACAAGGTTTATGATAGGGTTTTGTGGGAGTTTTTGTTAAAGGTTTTGGAAAATTTTGGTTTTTTCCAAAGTTGGATAAAACTTATCCATGCTTGTATCTCTTCTTTCAAATTTTTGGTCTTAATAAATGAGTCCCCATCAGGTTATTTTTCAAGTCTGAGAGGCATTCACCAAGGGGACCCCTTGTCCCCTTACCTTTATATCTTAGTGGAAAAAGCTCTGGGTAGGGCTATCAAGTTAGAACCCTTTATGGAAGGTATAAATCTTACTTTATCAGTGGATGCTATTTCTCATCACTAATTTACAGATGATGTTTTGCTATCCCTCCTTACTTCAGTTCCCCAAGTAAGGGTGCTAAAAGGAATCTTGGAGGCATTTGAAATTATAGCTGGGTAAAAGTTAAATTATATAAAAAGAAAAATCTTCTTTCTGAATACTCCCTTAGCAAAGAAAAGGATAATTTCTTGCATCTTGGGTTGCGAGGTGGCTACCCTCCCATCTATTTACCTTGGAATAACTTTGTTTAAAGGTAGGATCCAGGATTCGCTTTGGGAACTTATGGTGGAAATATTGCTAAGGATGTTGGTCGAGTGGAAAGGATCCCTCCTTAGTCAAGTCGAAAAGGCTACCCTTGTAAAGTCTAATCTTCAAAGCATTCCAACCTTTTTCTTATCTATATTCAAAATTTCTAACAAGATTTTATCAAAGATTGAACATATTCAAAAGTTGTTTCTTTGGTTTGGTTCTAATGAGAAAAAAAAAATCACTTAGTTGGTTGGGAGCAAGTCTGCAGACCTAAAAAGGATGGTGGCTTAGGTCTCCTAACAACAGGTAGATGAATAAGGTTCTAGTTGCAAAATAGGAATGGAAGTTGGAAAATCAAACTGAAACTAGTCAGGTTAACATTGTGTTGACCAAATACTTGAGAGAGGATAATTTTTTTATTGTTGATTCTCTACCGACTTCTGGTTCAACCTTTTGGTTGAGTTTGCAAAAGTCAAAGGTGCGAGTCTCTAAAGGTTGTAGGTGGAGGTTGGGTAATAGACTCAAGATTGATTTTTTGAAATATATTGGGTTGATGGACCAACCCCTTGTGTAGATTCCAAATTTGGTGTGTTTGGATCCTAGGACCAGATTGGTCTTTGGGTCTAAGGTGGTTGACTTTATCGAGGTGGTTAATGGGTTGAAGGTTTATAAATCATTAGAACAGTCTATTATCAACAATGTTGAACTTGAATCTTGGATTCTAATTGTTAATAAGTTGAAGTTTCAGGTCATGAAATAGAGAAATGAAGAGGATAAGATCTTCTGGGTAAGGGAAAATAACGGATCCTTTTCAGTCAAGTCTACCTACAATATACTGGCTATTAGGAATCCTCCATGGGTCCCACATTTCAAAGTATCTTAAGGGTCTAACACCAAAGGTGTATATATTTTTTCTGGTTGGCAACTCAAAATAAGATTTTGACCATTGAAAAACTTTAAAAAATAGGTTGGTTGATGCCAAAAAAATGTTACCTTTGTGGTGCTAATGAGGAATAGACAAGACATCTATTCTTTCAATGCTCATTCTTTATGAAAGTTCTTAACTTTGTTTTTTATTTTTTGGGACTGAGTTTGGTGGTGTTGAGTTTGCTTGTTGATGTTTGCACTCAATGGTCATCTCCTTTTTACTCTTCAAGGCTGAATGGTTTTTGGAACTTTTGTTTTCCACATATTTTTTGGTGGGTGTGGAAGGAGAGGAATAGTAGAATTTTTAAAAACTTCAAAAGATATCCTACCTCTGTTTGTGCTAGAGCCTTGGATTCCACCCTAGAGAACGTGCCCTCTCTAGCTTTAGAGGAGGGCAGATTTGAGGAGGTTGAGCTCAAAAAAAAAAAATCTTTCAACAGAGTAATATGGTTGTTGGTTTTCCTAGTCCTAATCCTCGGGCCCTTGTGAGGTGGGAACCTCCTCTAAGTTGGGTTAAATTAAACTTCGATGGAGCTTCAAAGGGTAATATCGATAATGTTGGTGCTGGTGGGGTGCTTAAGGATGACAAAGGTGGGCTTTTGTTGGCATATGCTGAATTCTTAGATATCTAGACTTGCCATGTTGTGGAGGCCAGAGCCCTTTACCAAGATCTCCTGGTTGTGAAGAAGATGGGTACCAAACATTTTGCATTGAAGGAGACTCGCTTAATATTTTTTTGATAAGTAGCAATATATTTACAGCGAGTTTTTTAAAGAAGGATCCCAAAACCTTAGTTACGTAGACAGTCGAGGCTGAAATTAAGATTGAAAACCTTAGGCAATGGTCCGGGGCCCAGGGCCCTGGTGCCTACAAAAATCGGGCCAACTAAGAAACAAAACAGCAAAATTTTGCCTGTGGCCAACAAAACAAGAAAAAGCCATAAAAAGACAAATGCCAAGATCACAAAAACTAGACGCCGTCACTTCGAGAGGTCCTATAGCCAGGCCTGGCCTAGACGGGGCCCCCCTTGTCAGATTAGCTCCACTCCCTATCAGGGCCATCGCCCAACCTGCGCTAGAGTTCGACTAAGGCGTTGGCCGCTGAGGAAGCCGCTTTGGCAGATGCGATCAGGGAGCCAATGGTAGTGTCAAGAAGGGACTTGATTGCCAAGTTCTGTAGCCTACTGCCGGAGTCAGAGCTGACTTCGATGGGCTTCGGGGCCTTTGCATTGGCCTTTTTGGTGCTGCCAATAGCTCTGCTGCTGCCTAGGGGTGGCCCTTTACGACTGGTGCCATGTGGAGGGGCCTTGCTTGGGCCCTAGGCTGGAGTTCGAAACTTTCGGTGGGCTTGCACCACTTCGAGGAAGGGGAGCCTTCGGGGGAGGGGGACTCCTTGGATTTAGAGGCTGTAGGAGAAGCATCGAGGGAGCGAGCCGCTTTAGCGGGGGACAGTGGACATGGGAGGGATGCAGTGGAGCTGCGACTGGTTAGCTAGGGCATGCCTATATAGGACAGCCATGAGGCCTTGGTGAGAGGGTCGGGAGTGGCTCCTACGAGCTTGGTCGATGGAAAGACTCAGGGAGTACAAAAGGAACCGAGGGGTGCTGACCAGCGTGGCTCCATGAAGGTGGTTGAAGTAGTTGAGGTGGAAACTGAACAACCGCTGGTCTGGATCATTGCAGGTGATGTACTGCATCATCAAAATGATGGCCTCATCGTAGGTGGCTGGGAGACTAGTGCATAAAATATTTACCTTATCCCACTACTACTCTAGGAAGCGAGACAACTCCTCCTCCCAATTAAGCTTATCCCGTCTGATGACTCTGCCATTCTCCTCATGATGTAGGCCTGTAACCTCTGTCAAAAACTCTTTGGTCACTTTGAAGTGGATACCCTTCACTTGAACCTCACCATCATGCCAGGTATCCAAAAAACTTTGGGTAATCTCTTCATCGGCCCCTACGAATTTGCTGAAGAAAGGGGTATACTTCTTGGCATTGGAAAAAAGTTTGGCCGACTCGCTCAATTCAAGCGAGGAAGGCTTGAGGAATATGGCTTTGGAAGCCATGGGGAGCGACCTAACAGCCCAGGGGCAGGGGAAATAGGGATGGCCTGACCAGAGACACTGGGACAGGGGGAGGGGGAAGCAGACAATAATGCGGGAGAGCACTGGGCATGATAGGTTTACAAATTTGCAAGGGGGCGCAGAGGAGGGGAAGGGCCATCGAGGGATCAACTTGAGGGGACCTCATGAGATAGAGCTGTGAGCGAACTGATGTAGCATGGGAATCTAACGACACGACTTCCAAGGCAAGAAGGTCAGAATGGGTCGATGCACACTCTGACTTGGACCTGCCAAATCTGCCAGCGAAGCTTCGCAAACCCAGGTTGGGATGACCCGAACGTCTGACGTGGTCGATGACACTTGGCATCATGAGGGGGATCTTAATGCCTGCCTCACGAGCAATGAAAGGATGGGGGCCAGTTGACATGGCGGAGTAGATAAGAAACTCCCCTAGCCATTGAGGGGTGCTACAGAGAGACTTCAGGCCTCGACTTGGGGTAGGCTAAGCACTAGGGCCTTCATCGATGCTAAGGTAGTCTTGCGAAGCTATTTGGAATAGAGCTTCAGGGAAGTTCGTGGTCTAGGAGATGGAGTCTTCAGCTAAGATGGCTTGATTTACCATGAAATTGACAGCCCTGTTGCCTTCTCTGTACACATGCCGAAAGGCGTGGTCGGGGAGTCCTTAGAGAATGGTGAGGCTTTCCTAGATGGAGTTGTGAATGCGCCAAGAGCAGTTTCTCGAGCTGCGGGCGGCTTTGATAATAACTTGGGAATCACCCTCGATGATGAATTTTGATATGGACTCCTTGAGGGCAGTTAACCCGTTGAGGAGAGTTGCTGCTTCGACGAAGTTGTTAGTCTAGATGCCAAGCGGTGTAGCGTACACAATAATCAAGGCCCCGTGATAGTCTCCGATGACCCCACCCGCTCCAGAAGGCCTGAGATTTCCTTTAGAAGCTCCATCAAAATTAAGATTGACCCATCCGGGGGGGAATCCACCTCGTCATAGAACGTCAGGAGGGGGCGAGGGGGGGACCAGGGGGGAAGATGAACTCCGAGGGATGATAGGAGGGTGGCCTCGCCCAGCCATCGAGATGCCTCAATCAAGGGGATGGAACAAGAACTCTTGAGGGTGAAGGACACCGCCTTGGTCGCTATCCACTAAGGGGAACGGGCCGAGGAGGAGAAGGCTCTACTGTTGCGCTCAAGCCAGAGTTTCCAAAGCATATGAGGAAGGCAGGAGCCCTAGAGGAAGTGAATGAAAGGATGGACAAAGGGGTTGGGCCACTGAGATAGGAGGTCAGAGATGGTGTTGGGGGCCACCCACTGAATAGAGAATTGGGAAAGGATGAGGCCCAGGACTTCAGAAGAGAAGGGACATCTGATAAAGAGGTGATTAGTGGACTCCCAGGCAAGCACAACAGAGGAAGCATTTGTTCAGGATCTGGAAGCCCCTCCTGATCAGGTTCTCGATAGTCAGGATCTTATTTTGGATGACCGCCCAGACGAAGTGGCTAATTTTGGGGATCATCTTCTTGGCCCACACTTGTCGGGCTGAAAAGGGGTCCTCGTCAGGGACTCTTTGAAGGTTGTAGGCAAATTTGACAGAAAAGACACCATTGGGAGTGCCATGCCAGACACATCTGTCATCACCTTCAGAGGATGGAATAATTGTCACCTTGAGGAGGCGCTGAAGCATGGAGGCTTGAAGCGGGTGCTTGGGGTTCAGGATGGGTTTCCAAGTAACCCGCCCCTAGTTCTAGGAAAGATAGGCCAAAACTCTGGGCCCTCTATCTGCCAACCCTGGTTTGAGGATGAGGAGATCTCTATCAGCAGTTAGGGCCTCGTTAAGGATCCATCTGTCTTCCCAAAAATTGATCTTGGCTTCGTCCCCGAGGATCCATATGTTCCCTTTCCAAATAATGTCTTTGGTGTAGATCAAGGACTTCTAGAAGGCTAATCCATCATGGGGATGTGATTCGCTGAGGAAGGGGTGATGATGGCAATATTTCCTGTGCACGATGCTGACCCATTCATCAGGGGCATTGGTGAACACCTTCTAGGCGTGCTTGGCCAGGAGGGCCTTGTTCATGAGGGTCACCCGCTTGAGATCGATCCCTCCCTTGCCTTTGGGACAACAGACCAGGGGCTAGGAGACCAGGGGAATCCTCTTCTTATCTTTGCTACCCGACCAGAGAAATCATTTCTAAATTTGTTCGATGTGGGCTGCAATGGATGCTGAGATTCTAAAGACTGACATGAAATATATCAGAATGCTTTGAAGGACCGTCGCTATGAGTGTGGCTCTGCTAGCCTGCGAGAGGAGGTGGCCTTTCCAGGGGGCCAACTTCCTCTAAATCTGCTCTATCATCTCGCCCCACAGGGCCTTGGAGGACACACCTGTAAATAGGGAAAGCCCAAGGTAAGAGGAGGGAAGGAAACTGGGGGTATAGCCCAGAATCCGCCCAATTCTGATTTGCCTAGCCAAGGGTGTATGGATGAAAAAGATCTTATTTTTTTGGAGGTTAATTTTCTGCCCAGTCGCCTCCTCGTACAGGGTCAAGATTTTCTTAAGGGCCTTGGCTTGGGGGATCAAATTTGAGGTGGTGAGGATGGTGTCATCTACGAACTACTGATGGGACACAAGGGGTAGGCCCGGTGCAGGCTTGATGCTCGAAATGAGTCTGTAGGAAACAACACTCAAGATGGTACATCCCAAGGCCTTAGCTAGGATAATGAAGAGGATCGAGGACAGGGGGTCGCCTTGCCGAAGGCCTCTAGAGCTGGGGAAGAACTCGATAGGGGATCCATTGATGAGGATAGAGAACCAGGGGGAGGACACACAGTTGCTAATGAGCCTGACCCAGGAGGGGTGGAACCCGAACTTAAGGAGGACCTTGGAGAGGAACTCCCAGTTGACTCTATCAAAGGCCTTGTTCATATCCATCTTGAGCAGAAAGGAGGCATATTTGGAAAGGAAGGTTGAGTGGATGGCCTCGTGCATGATAATAACTTCGCCCGTGATCAGTCTACCTTTGATTGAACTTCCCTAGCAGGGGGTAATGATCAGAGGAATGATATCCTTGATGCGGGAGGCCATGGATTTAGTCAAGATTTTGTATAGGACATTGCACAAGCTAATGGGGAGAAAATCCAAGAGGGATCTGGCTGCCTGGGTCTTGGGGATCAAGGCAATGAAGGTGGAGTTAATACCTCTGGGGATAGAGCTGGTAGTCTGGAGGTCTCGGATGGCAGCACACACTTCTTGCCCAATGATGTCCCAAAAGGATTGGAAGAAATGGGGGGAAACCCATCCGGGCTCGGGGCTACCTCGGCATTCATGGAAAATGTGGTAGCATGGATTTCAAAGTTAGACAGGGGCTGCACAAGCATCTCATTTACCATGGTCAATACTAAAGTAGGGATATGTTCCAGAAGGGAGTCTTTCGCTTCTGGGGACATGGGGGGGTTTTCGCCTAGGGAGCTCCTGGAAGAAGTTGGTGGCTTCAGTCCGAATGTCCTCTTCTTCCTTGATAATTCTATCGTCCTTGCCCATAAACTCAGTAATTCTGTTAGAGCCCCTATTTTTGAGAGTCAACGTGTGTAAGAACTTCGTGTTAGCATCACCATCTTGGAGCCACAGGGCTCTCGAATTTTGCCTCCAAAATGTTTCTTCCCTGGCCAGGATGTTATGATTCTAGATGAGGGCTAGGCATTCCTCTTCCCTGATCCTCGGGTCTTGGGAGCCTGTCTAAAATCTGAGCTCAAGGTCCTTGAGTTTTTCCTTAACTATCGCTTTGTTTTCGAAGATGTTACCAAACACCTCTCTATTCCATACCTTGAGTTACTATTTCAGGCATCTCAGCTTATGGTAGATTTGTTCAGCAGGGCACCTAGGGACTGGGGGAGCCCACCAATGACCTACCTGGGCCCTGAAGTTGGGATGATGCAACCACATGGACTCGAATCGGAAGGGTCGCTTGGGGGAGGAGCGATGATCGATTTCGAGGAGGAGGGGGTTGTGGTCAGACCCAATTTTAGGGAGGGCCAACAAGGTTGCATCAACAAACAGGGGAAGGGCTTCCTTAGATAGGAACACTCTATCCAATATGACCTGGATATGACTTGCTTCCACTCTTTTGTTTGACCAGGTGAACTTGGCTCCTTTCAGGCTGACGTCCATGAGTTCATTTTTGATGGTAAAGACACCAAAGTCCTCCATGCTTTTGCCTAGAGTCGTTGAGCCTCCACTTTTGTCAGAAAGGAACAAGGTACTGTTGAAGTCCCCTACCAGGATCCAAGGAAGGGGGGCAAAGGCCTCTCTCATCAAGCTGATTTCCTTCCATAAGCCTGCTTTCTCAATAGGGCTGTTAGGGGCGTAGACATTGGACAGAATCCATGAGCGCCTTGACTTCACGCAATGGACCAAAATGTTGATTATTTTGGAAGAAGATGATATGAGCCTCCCCTTGTAATATCAGGGATCCCACATGCATAGTAGAACCCCGACAGAGCCAACCACAGGGGTAGACAGGGACTCGCAGTTGTGCCAGGTAGCTTGGGCTACTCGTCGAGCAACATCGTCATCTATTTTGGTTTCTTGGAGGAGGAAGGACAGGCGGTGATCCCTATGAATTTGGCCGAGGATCCTTTTCTTGGGGCCACCATTGAGTCCCTTGACATTCTAGGAGATGAGCTTCATTTGACACCCTTGTGGGGTCGCTTGCCCCCCTTCCCGGCCTGGGCGGGGGGTTTGGGTCTGAGGATGTCCGTCTTGGAGAATCTCACGATAACATCGAAAAGAGTTACCTAGGAGCCATTGGCTATGTCGTATTCGGTGATCCTTGTTTGCTGGTCACCCAGGGTGGTCCAACCTCTCTTGAGTTTGTTGCCAAAGTCTATGGCGAAAGTCCTGCTTCGGGTCATCTTGGGGCTGACTTCGTCGGGCCTAGACGGAGAATTGCCTTCAACCTCTTTGTTTGACCTCTCGAATTCACACTCCAAGGGGGGAAGCCTATCAGAGACCACCGAGAGGGTCGAGAGGGGGTCAAGGGGGGGATAGCGGGGGTGGGGGGAGGAGGGAACCCCTATAGAGGAAGACAGGAAGGTGGGAGCCATCGGGGAAAGGGGACCAGGCAGCTCGTATACTTGGGGGGTACCAATAGGGGCCTGCGGGGAGGGATTTGCATCAAGCGGGGAGGGAGAACCTGGGAGCGGGGCCCCAAAAAATGACCCAGGGGAGGGAGCAGCGAAAGGGGAAACCTAGGAAAGACCATCCTCCAGGCCAGGGCCCACTTGGGAATCCTTTGGGACAAGAGGGGAGGCCTCCTTGGTGGTCCAGGCCTGGGATTTGAGGCCATCGCAAGGTGGCCCTTGGGACGGTGCCTAGCCTAGTTGGGAAGGGTGTTTGGGGAGAGAGCCATCAACCTTTTTGAATGCAGGGCATTGGTGGGAGAGGTGGCCCTGAGTGCAGTAGAGGGGGCAAAAAGCAGGTATATTTTCGTAGATCAGGGATTGGCACCAAAAGAAGGACCTAGAAGAGATGGTCACAGAAGAGGGAAGTTCGGATTCAAGATTTGCATTGACGCAAAACTTGGCATGCACCATTCAGGATCTTGCCTTGGTAGCGGGGTCTAAGGCCACCAGGTCCCCGATCAACTGAGTAATAAGTCTTAGGACGTATTCATGCCACAGGTGAAAGGGAAGGTCTGGGAGTCGGACCCAGACCGGGGTGAAGTTGATGCTTTGGGTGCTGGGGTGGAAGTCAGCTCCGTATCGCCTGAGGAAGAGGCTTTTGCATCCCAAAAACTAGGGCCCTCTCGACAAGATCATTTTGACGTCATCGTTGTTATTTAGTTTGATGATGAAGAATCCCTTGGTAAGTGAAACCAGCTGAATATGCCCGGAGACCTTCCATTTGGATGCCGTCCATCTGCGGATAGTTTCCATGTCTGGTCGCCCTCCCAGGAATTTCCCAACCAGGGAGATAGAGGATCCAATGACAAAGGAGGAGTAGACCTCTTCTTTAATAGAAATGTGAGTTCCCTCGAGGGAAAGCCCTAGACCCAGGGCCCGAGGATGGGCCCTGGTGCCAACCAAGATCTGTTGATAGGAGGGCTTGGGCCTGCCCGGGACAAAACCTTACCCACGATCTGGAGGCTTTTGCCCTAGGCCTACGCTTGCATTGAGGCTGGCTTGAGGTCCTGGGCCCAAGATGCCGTCCCCACCCTGGTCACCATTCTGCTCTAACTCTGTGCCCTCCTCAAGGCCCGCAGAGGGCCCTGACGTGCCCGACCCCGATCTCGATCCCACTTCCGCCCAGAAACCTGCACCAGCCTCTGAACTAGTTCCCAGTCTTGCTCCCGCTCCCACTTCTGCCATCTTCGTCCAAAAAGAAGTTCTAATATATATATTTTTTCAAGACTCGCTTAATATTATAAACTTGGTCAAAGGTGATTTTATCCCTGGTTGGAATATTGAGGCTATGATTATGGAATCTAGGTAAATTCTTTAGGCTAGAGAGGATAGGGATATAAAGCATATATTCAGAGAAGGAAACTATCACGCTGACTTTATGGCAAACCTAAGTATAAGTCTCAATGGTTTGTGTGTTTAGAGAGACAATTTTCTTGAAGGCCTTCTTCAATTGGATTTAGTGATGCATGCTTTTTAATGCTCTATAAGATTTTACTGTTTATGAAGAAAGATTTTGTGCACAACCATGTGGGAGTGTTGATTGGTTGGGAGGCTCACTAGTGCTATTCTAATTTTATTTCTTGTATCAAGTTGTAGTTAGTTCACTTGGTGATGGGTGGCCAATTGTAGTGCTTTATAGTCATTCTCATCCTTGTATTGTTGGTCTTAGGCTAAATTTTGCAGGGTTTCTCCTATTGTAAAAGCTTTGGGGACCCTTTCAAAACCTCCTCTATATCTAATAAAATATATATATTCAAATAAAAATTAAATAGGGAATATACAAGCAACATCCACAATTAGCATCTCTATCTCTGCTATAGAATATCTTAAATAATGATTTTTAATAAATGAAATGAAGAACACAAACTTATACCGAGAGGGAGGGTGAACATAAGATCAACTTTTACTTTTATTTCCCAAACAATACTATCCAATATTATCAATGGCAATATCAATAGCAATAATCAAAGTAATGCACAAATCATCACACACAAGAGAGACACAAATTTAACGTGGTTCACCCAATGTGGGATACTCCACGGAGAAAATATTTCTTTTAAATTTTCTCAACAAATCATTTGAGAAACAATTCCCTATTACAATGTTTATGGACCTTTGTCCAAAGGAGACACCAATCTCCTATGCTATGATTTGTGGATCTCTCTCCACAAGAGAACTCTATCCCCTTGCTCTGGTTTGTGGATCTCTCTCCATAGGAGAACTCTATCCCTTAGCTTTGGTTTGTGGAACTTGATCCAAAAGAACTCTATCTCCTCAACTGGTTCATGGATCTCTCTCCATAGAAGAACCCTATCTCCCCAATTGGTTCACGAATCTCTGTCCACATGAGAACTCTTTCCCCTTTGCTCTAGTTCATGGATCTCTATCCATAGGATAACTCTATCCCCTCTACTATGGTTCATGGATCTTTATCCACAGGAGAACTCTATCCCATATACTCTGGTTGATGAACTTCTAGAAGACTTCTACCCCCATTGATCTAGCTGATGAACTTCTAGAAGACTTCTACCCCCATTAATTTGGCTTGTGGATCTCTCTCCACAGGAGACCTCTATCCCCACTGCACTGGCTAATGGATCTCTATCCACTGGAGACCTCTGTCCTCTCTGCTCGGTCACCTCCAAAGCCTACTCTCAATTCTATCTCAAATCTGCACCAAACTCTGTCACAAATCTAGCACAAATCTACTCTAACTCTGCTCATAAATATGCACCAAACCCTACCACTAGTCTAGCACAAATTTTCTCTATCTTTGCTCACTAATCTGCACCAAAACTATCCCAAGTCTTCTCTCAAGAATTTCTCAAATATGCCTTCAAGCCTTCTCAAAGACTTGCTCAAATTTTCCCTCAAGCCTTCTCAAAGACTTTCTCAAATATGTCCTCAAGCCTTCTCAAAGACTTGCTCAATTCTGCCCTCAAGCCTTATCAAAGACTTGCTCAAATATATCCTCAAGCCTTCTCAATTATTTCCAAATCCTGCATACAAAATACAACTTAAATCTCTTTAAGAAAATATTTCTTCACACATATAAATTCTACTTAGAATTCGTTTAACCTCTGGAACATATAGAGAATGATATGCTCTATCAAAAACTCAATATGTTTCACACAAATCCTGTACTCAATTAACCAATCTCTATATCTTAAAAAATCCCTTTCAAATCAAATCAAAACAATGTAAAACTTGTTTCACAAAACTAGTCTATCTTCCTTGCATGTTTTCTTTCAAAGATCAATCACACTAATGCACAATTTCCCTCACAAAATTGAATTGCAATTAATATCTCTCAAACCAATGTTCAAAATGTTTCACAATGATGCAAAAATTTACTTCAACCCTAGCACAAGTAGTTCACAATATCTAGCACAAATTTCTCAAACTCTTTCAACAATAGAAGCATAGATTGTTCTCAAATTCTATCCCAAATATTTCCAAAATGAAGCACAAATCCTAACTCAAATATTTCCAACAATGCTTATCAAAAAATCCTTTTCTCTCCACCTTATGTTCCAAAATATTCACTTCAATAAAATACTTTAACCAAGGAGTGATGTGCCCATACCTCTTAATTTGCTCTTATGGAGATATGACTTCAAAACATGTCTCACAAACAACTGATTTTTCTAATGCCACTTCAAGAGTTAGATTGCAAGATACTTTCTCAAAACATCCACATGAATTATCACCTTAAAAAATGTTCAATGAAATCTGAATTTGATATTCAATCACTCTTCTTTTATCCTAAAAAATGAAGCATTAATATCCAACAGAACCAGATTGGAAATGATATATGAATGGAGTTCATGGTGAGGGAAGAAAGTAGAGAGGGGAGGGCTCTGGTCCCTCCCCTGCTCCCCCTACCATGGCTCCTGGTTCCTGCCCAGTCCCTGGCTCAACCCAGGTCATCCCTCCCGGGGAGTGGTTGTTTGCAGATGATCTCCTGGGGGAGATCCTTCTCCACTATCTGTGCCCCTCCCGGTCGGCTAGGGTTTCCTTGGTTGTTTTTTCGGACTGGTGCTTCCCAGGGATCCCTGTTTGGTTGGGGATCCCTTCCCTTTTTCCCTCAGGCTTCCCCCTGGGGTTTTTTGCAGGTTATTCGCGTGGATCTGGTCCCCTGCATTTCTTGGTGTGGTGGAGGTGACAGTTTAGGGTTTAGACAACTTCCCCCTTTTTCTTGTGAATCCTCGGCGGGCTCTGTGCTTGGACGAGATTCTTGGTCCCTGCTGCTGGGATCCTCTTCTGTTTTCCCGGGGTGGGTTCCTTGTGGTGCAACTCTTTGGTCACTTCCTGATGGGCTGGATCCTCTCTGTGCTGGCTGTCGGCTTCCTGCAGGATGGCTCTCGCTGAACGGAATGTTTTCCCGGTAGGTGGGATGGTTTCTCCACAGGGCGGGATCCGCCAAATCTGCTAGTTTTCCCGCGTGGCGGGATCCTTTCTTTTTTGCTGGTTTCTCGGATGGCGGGATTTCCCTGTTGCTTCCTGCTAGGTGGGATTGTTTGTGGTGGTTTTGACTGCTTCCCGCGAGGCGGGATTTTATTGTAACGGTTTTTATTTGCTTCTCGTCGGGCGGGATCTTCTCGATGGTGGTTTTTGGCTACTCCCCGTGGCGAGATCTCCAAAACTACTTTCTTTCTTTTTTGTCTATTTCCCGCTGAGAGGGATTGTTTCATGCTTACTGTTATCGCTGGGCAGGATTTCTGTTTTGGTGTTCAGTTTCAAGGGATTAATGCCCTAGGCCCATTGCTTTTGTAATCATGTTTTTTAGGGGTTACGATTTTGTAATAGGCTTATACATAAAGCCAGGAGGCATGATGCAAGGCTGATTTTGTACATAAGGTTTTGGGATCCTCTAAAAAACCCTTTTTTAATCTACTATAATAATTACCAAAAAAAAATTATCCAACAGAACCTTCCATATCTTCCTTTCACAATGCAAGAGTTATAATAAAATATCAAACAACTTATCACACCTTATTACTCCTAATATTGCAAAATAAAATTCAATCCAACAAAAACACAAATTACACACATAAATTCCTTATACACCTTATACCTCCTACTTGACATAAAATATTTTAATGCACCTTAATTTTTCAACAAGTCCATAGCATCATTGATTTCATTTACCATACAAAACACTTATCAGAACTTCTTTTTAATTCAATCTTAATTACTCCATGTTGTCCCATTTTTAATTCAAAAATTAAAATTAAAATGAACACCTTGACTCCCCAAGCAAGCATACCTTAGCCTTGGCGATTAATTTATTCAACAAAAATATTGCCCCCTTACTGTCGCCACTATGATTCGAACCGATGTTGCTTGCTGGCCTGTGCCCTAGCTTTGGCTAGGCCACCGTGTGGGCTAGCCACCCATACGAAAATGACTTTGCACTTACCTCACTTTGTTCTTGTCTCTAGTGCAAAAATATTTTTCAAACAAAAACCTTTCCTCTGCCTTTGTCGCGTCTCGAACCCGAGACCTTCCTGCTGCTACAACTTAGGCATCAAGGGAATTGCCGTCTAGGCTAGCTGCCCATATGGGATTGTTTTTTGACGTCGCCACTCCTTATTCCAAATTCGATCACCAAAAATGCACTGCCCCTTTTTCACGAACACTCTCTCACGAATTTTGCACATGCAATTTGTGGGATTTTTGCATAACAATCTCCATTGAATTCTTTGCAATAAAATTTATGATATAAATATGTATTTGCCCTTATGATCCTTCATGTCGATGCTTGGGGAGGAATTTTAAATTTCAACATTGGTGCCCAACATTAAACCTTTTAAAATTATTATAATAATTTAAATCTAAAGTAGATTTAAGTATTATAATTTAAATTTTAACCTTTGGGCCCTTTTAATTTTTAATTATTATAATTATTTAAATTTTCATAGATTTAAATATTAAAATTTCCTCTTCTCCTTTGTGCTTTTTATTTGGATATAGTCTTTGCCACCATAAAAGATATTCCTATTTCTTTTGTGAGTGCCACCATGGTGAAACAATTAAACCTTTATTTTCCTTGACATAAATAACAACCAATGCCATCATTAATCCCTTGACATCAATGACAATAATATACTCAAAATTTCCAACAATATCCCTCTTTGTCATTGATGGTAACCCTTTCTAAAAAAAATTCCTTTTCTAACCATTGGATTCAAAAACTGCTCCCCCTGACTAAATGCTCTCCCACTTACTCAATTTTCTCCCCCTTTGACATCAATGGCAAAGGGACTTCTTTGGGGCTAAAGATAAGAATCTTAGGCCAAATTTTGTAGGGTTTCTCCTATTGTAAAAGCTTTGGGGACCATTTCAAAACCCCTTCTATATCTAATCAAAAAATAATATTCAAATTAAAATTAAAGAGGGAAGATACAAGCAACATCCACAATTAGCATCTCTATCTCTGCTATAGAATATCTTAAAATAATGATTTTTAATAAATTAAATTGGTCACTCTTTGTCACATGTGAAGCCTCCAACCTATATATATGAAATTATTTTAACATCACTCGTTTAAAAGTTATTTTTAAAATTATAATTGATTTTTTTTTTATACATAGAGGAGTTGGTTACTTTTGCACTATCTTGAGTAACTGCCAAGGGCAGGGTTTAAACCATAGGGGCTGCTCCCAACAATCCTATATCACCTTATTGTTGATGACTTGACATGAGAGGGACCACCAGTTACTCAGGATTCGTATCATCATCATCGGTCTGGCATGCACTCAAAGGATTCAAATCAGACTACTACCTTTACAACATGCATTCCCCCAAGGTTTGAACCTAGGTCTCTTCTTGGTAAATGCCTAGAAAAATAGACAATTACCAATCCACCTAGCCCTTAAGGGCAATTGATTGTGATAGTGCATACAAAAGCATAAGTGCAAGATAACCAACTAACTCTAACTATCACAAAAATAAATCTTTTTGACACCAATTTATTTAATAGTTATTTTTATAATCTCAACTCATTGTGATAATACATATAGAAGCATATTAGTAATCCAACTAACTTATAAGATTCAAACTTTCACAAATTACTATCATAAAATTTAATTATTTTAATACAAAGTAGTGAAATGGATTGTATGGATTTATTTTATTAAAAAATGCTTCTCTACCCCTATGTTCTCTATCATTATTAATGGTGAGGTTTCAAGGTACTTTAGTAGTTCCAGAGGTCTCAAGCAAGGTGACCTTATTTCCCCCTACTTGTTCATTATCTTGCCAAAGCCCTTGGGAGAGCTATAAAAGTTGTAGCTATCTCCAAATCCATTGAAGGCATTAAACCTGCTTCTCCCATTGAGCCAATTACCCATCAACAATTTGTTGATGATACTCTCCTTTCTACCTTCTCCTCCATTCCTCAAGCCAAGGAAATCAAAGTTATTTTGAAGGACTATGAGCTAGCTACTGGGTAATATATTAACTTTTTGAAAAACAAGTTGTTTTTCCTTAATACCCCTCCTAATAGGCAAAGAGCTATTACTAGAATCCTAGGATGTACCATTGTTGAATTCCCCTCTATTTACTTAGGGTTGCCTTTATTCAAAGGAAGGATCAAAGAAGAACTATGGAATCCACTTTTGGAAAGGGTGCAAAAAAAGTTGGCAGGATAGAAGGGAACACTTCTAAGTCAAGCAAGAAAGGTCCGATTGGTAAAATATACCCTTCAAAGCCTATCAATATACTTTTTTTTTCTATTTTTAAGATCCTAAGGAAAATTACTCAAAAATTAGAATAATTTCAAAAAACCTTTCTCTGGTCAGGGTAGATGATAAAAAGAGATTTCACCTCGTTTCTTGGGACCAAGTGTGCTCCAAGAAAAGTGCAGGAGGCCTTGGGTTGAGAAAGACTAAACATATGAACAAAGATTTACTGGTAAAATAGAGTTATAGACTGGTTTCTCAAGCTAACAATGGATGGGCCCAGATTGTATCTGTTAAATACTTGAACAAGGGATTAAGCTTCATGGAAGATCAAAACCCCCTGCATGGCTTGGCCTTTTGGAACAACATTGTTAAAACAAAAAATATTCTTCAAAAAGGTCTTAAATGGATATTAGGCAATGGAGAGCGTATTGACTTCTAGGAAGACCCATGGCTTGAGGACGTGCCTCTCATGGACATTCCTTCTTTTGCTATCTTAAGGCCCAAATTTTCTTAGTACTTTGGTCCTAAAGTGGTAGACTATATTGAAGAAGTCAATGGTATTAAGAAATAAAAATATATTTTGAGGTTTATCCCAACTCAAGGAGTGGAGATTCCCTTGAAGACGCTTGATCTCACATTAAAATCTCAAGTTATCAAGAACTTCGTTTGTGTGGATCCATTAATCTAAAAAAAGAGAGGAGAGTGGCACCTTTTTGGTGAAGTTTGCCTACTACCTTACTACTAATGAGAATGTTTATTGGTTTCCTTGCAATTTAGTCTGGTTTAAGGAACTTACCCCTAAAGTTAATTTTTTATTTGGCTTGCCCTCCAAAAAAAAATTCTCTCTTTGTGGAATCTTAAGAAAAGAGGAATGACAATTCCTAACCAGTGTTATTTGTGTGGGGCTCATGAGGAAAACACTCAACATATCCTTTTAGAATGCTCCTTCTCCTTGGATATCCTTTCCTTTCTTCTTTCAACCTTGGGAGTCAGTTGGGTGGTCCCAAATTCTCTACAAGAATTTTTTGATCATTGGTCCTTTTATCCCTTCCTTAGCCCCAAATATTGTATCCTATGGAAGCTTTGCCTCCCTCATTTATTTTGAGGGGTTTGGAAAGAAAGGAACTATATGACCTTTAAAGATCATTTTTCAAACACGTCCTCTGTAGATTTCAAAATTCTTAGTGCTTTAGTTGAAAATGTCTCGATTATCTCTTTGCTCCCCTCTAATGTTCCCCATTTCGATGCTTCTCTTTGCTAGCTGAATAACACAAGCTTATACTGAGAGGGGGGGTGAACAGTATAAGATAAAACTTTCTACCTTTATTTCCAAAACAATATTACCCAATATTATCAATTGCAATAATTAAAAAATGTACAAATCACCACACACATAAGAGACACAAATTTAACATGGTTCACCCAATGTGGGCTACATCCACAAAGAAATATTTATTATAAATTTCTCAAATAAATTTCATGGGCTCCAACCCCTATTACAATGTTCATGGACCTCTATCCACAAGAGACCTCAATACCCTATGCTCTGGTTTGTGGACCTCTATCCACAGGAGACCTCAATCCCCTCTGCTCTAGTTTACTCCAAAGCCTGCTCAATCATGTTCACAACTTTGATCAAACCTGCTCACAACTCTACTCAAACCTTCACACAACTCTGCTCAAACCTATTCATAACTCTGCTCAAATCTACTTACAACTCTGCTCAAATATGCTCACAACCACTGCTCATCCACTCATACAAAAAATACTCATATTTTTCCAAATCTTGCATACAAACAATTATCATATCTTTCCCAAATCTTGTGTACAAACAATGCTCATATCTTTCCCAAATCTTGCATATAAACAATGCTCATTTCTTTCCCAAATATTGCATACAAACAATGAACATCCAATAATTCCTTATAATTCCAATCTCATGACAACAAAAATATTTCCTTCAAACAAAATCACCTTGAGAAAGGATTTAAATCACCATACCTCTAAATCTTCCACAATGATGATAATCTTCTTTTGCATGTGTTTTCCAAACCTATTTTGTCAAAAATAATTTTCCTTTCTTTTGAAACTATAAAAATAGGTTAGCAGATATTTTTTCCCTTCTTAAATAAATTTCAAATCATTCACTCAACAACCCTTATCAAAATATAAACAATAAAGCTCTAGAAATAATTCCATATATCTCCCTTATTAAAACTTAATATAAAGCTTTAATACTATCAAAATAACCTCTTATTTTTTTTTTTGTATAATCCACAAAATACAAATTTTAATTACCAATGCTACACCTTATAACTCCCACTTATAATATACAACATACAATAATCAATATCACACCTTATAACTCCTAAATTAATCAAAAATATTTTCATATCTTGCACAACAAAGTATTTAACTGTCGTGAAGGGGGTTTGACCCCTAGACCTTCCAAAGTGTAGAGCCTTGCCAACGTCTCCTTGACTGACTAGGCTAGCCAAGTGGGTAACACCAAAAGGGGGTGTTGCTTTATTTAAATATCTTATGCACTTTCACCCAAAAAAAACACCACAACGCCTTCCAAGCAAAAATGCACCCGACGGGGTTCGACCCTTGGACTTCATGCACAACAACGACTTAGCATGGTCTAGTCAACCGAATGGGCTACTCCATAACTTGAGAACAAAAAGGAAACACTTAGCATATAAACCTTCACTCCTTCACAATTTTGTCACATATCAAAAATACGACATCGCTGGGAATCAAACTCTGCACTGTCTGCTTCCTAGTGCTCTAACCAGGGCTAAACAACTAGTTGGGATACCCCGACGGTTGGAACCAATAGGGGACATCTCTCTTCCTTATTCGATGTTCCTCTTCACTTTAGATTTTTCAAATTTGCACACGATTAGGAGATATTCTCTTTAGAAAATATTTCGACTATAGCATTCGCGTTGGTTGATCAAATGAAATATTTTACCTCCATATATATATGCTTTGTCTTTCACTTTGGGAGGTCGGATCATAGTGTTATGTGTGATTTTAAATTTGTTCTCCAAGTACTTTGGTGCCTTTGCTTGTAACCCGACCTTATATTATAATATTTTAAATCCTTGATTTAAATATTATAATATTTATCTTTTAAACCTTTTCCCTCATTTTATAATATTTAAAATATTTTGTACTAAGCACTTTTAAACATTTTTTCTTTTCTTGTAATAAACCTTGCTTTGAATAGTTTTTCCATCCTTATAATCTCATCATCCTTGAAGAATATTTCTGCCTTGAGTACAATGCACTCTTTGACATCAATGACAACTCAATATTTCTAACAATATTCCCCTTTGTCATTGATGGCAACCCTACTAAACATTTTATTTGACTACAACTGGATTCCCAATATGCTCCCCCTGACAAGCTACTCCTACTCACTGAATTCTCCCCCTTTGACATCAATGGCAAAGGGCTCCTTGGGGCTAAAAATAAGACACTTAGCATAGCCCCCTCACCACATCCTTTTCTTGAGGTGATTAATTATGGGATGGGAGTGAATCTACTCCCAATTTATAATGCTCTTCTTCTTTTTCAATTTTCTTTCTCCACACCTTTGTAGTCATACCCTTTTGATTATTTTGAGCATCCTTTTTCTTTCTTGTCTTTGGAAGTTCCAAAAACTTTGTTCTACACCATTTTTATTTATGCCCAAAATTATTGCAATTGAAACATATGATGTTGTAGTCCTTGAAAGGTGCAAATGACTTGAAATTTCTCTTGGTTAAGCCAAAATCATTCTTACCATGAACCCTGCAATGTATAGCTTTATGACCAAAATTATTGCAATTTAAACACATGATTTTGTAGTCCTTTTTTTTTTTTCAAGCAAAAAACCCCTTGCAGGGCCGCCTTGGTCTAAGAGACCATGAACAGGGGGTTCTACACCGTCAAAGTCACCCGGGGGTCGCACCCAGCCCTGCCCGCACCAACATTATCAATTGGATTTTGGGTACCCAATTTAGCTTTTTGGTAGGGTGGAGATTCGAACCTGGGACCTCCCTTGGAGGATTTCCCTCTCCTCTCCAACTCACCTACAACACCTGGGTATGATGTTGTAGTCCTTGGAAGGTGCAAATGACTTGAAATTTCTCTAGGTGAAGCCATAATCATTTTTATCATGAACCCTGCAATGTATATCTTTAAGACCAAAATGATTATATGAGAAACAATAACCTTGGAAGAAATATTCATATTGCTTTGATCTCACGGTTCTTTCTTTGCTTGTCTTGGGATGGTCCCTATTCCTTGATGATTCTTTGTTTGCTTCCTCTTTGATACTATCACCTCTCAACACATCAACGTAGGTCTTAGGCCATTCTTTAGTTCCTTTATTTGATTCCTTTATTCATTTTGATCTTGACTCCTCTTTTTGTTTCTCTTGACCTTCTTCAAAACCAAGTCCAATTTTATATATGGAGATCTTTGTGCTTTGATAATATCATTCAAGATTTTTGTGCTTTTCTCAAACCTGATATTTTGTTGTAGCTTTTCAACTTCCTTCTTTAGAGAAACAACCTCATGTTCTAGTCTTTCACATTCCAACTCTTTTACCTTTAATTGCTCAGCCATACCTTCTTCAACTTTCCTTGCCTCTTCAACTTTAACTTTTAAGTTAGTGAGATCTTGTAGATTTTTTGCCTTTTTTTTCTCATCCTCTTGTACTTGAGCCTTTAATATTAAGTTCTCACTTTTCAACTCATCAAGTTCTTTTTTCATATCAACTCTGGCTTCCTCTTCATTTTTTGAATCTTTCTCTTCTTCTTGGTCTTCATTCACAAGAGCATCTTCTTTCTCTTCTTCTTGGTATTTGAAAATAGGAGCATCTTCATTCTCTTCTTATTGGTATTTGACAATAGGAGCATATTCATTATCTCCTATGGCTTGACCGTGCTTGGTTTTCTTTTCATAATAATTTTTTCTTTCTTTCTTTTTCTTGTATTTATTTGCTTCTTCACTGCTACTACTTCCATCTTGTGGACAATTAGCTGCATTGTGACCAAGATTACAAAAATTAAAACATTTGTGTTTTCTTAGATCCTTCTTATTTCTTCTCACAAAGTCAACTTCTTCTTCACTGCTACTACTTCCATCTTGTGGGCAATTAGCTGCATAGTGACCAATGTTACCACAACTAAAATATTTATTTTTTATTGGATCCTTATTATTTATTCTCTCAAAGTTAGTCTCTTCTCCACTGCTTGATTCTTTACTTGATTTCGGTTTTTTATTCTTTGCATCCTTTGAAGATTTGAAATATGTCTCTTTTTTATGTTTGATATTTTTCTGTCCTCATCTTAAAGGTTGTGAGCATCCCATGTAGCTCATCCATACTCAAGAAAGCATAGTTAGTCCCATCAAACAATGATGCCCTGTTTGATGAAAACCCTTCTTGATGTGCCATGTGTGTTCCTGTAAGACATTCCTTCAAGTTGTTATGCTTTCACAAAGGAACCCGTTCTGATACCAATTGAAGAAAACAAACTTATACTAAGAGGGGGGGTGAACAATATAAGATAAAACTTTCTAATTTTCTTTCCAAAGCAATATTATCCAATATTATCAATTGCAATAATGAAACAATACACAAATCACCACACACATAAGAGATACAGATTTAACATGGTTCACCCAATGTGGCATACATCCATGGAGAAATATTTTTTATAAATTTCTCAAATAAATTTCATGGGATCTAACCCCTATTACAATATTCATGTACCTCTATACACAGGAGACCTCAATACCCTCTGCTTTGTTTCGTAGACCTCTATCCACAAGAGACGTCAATTCTCTCTGCTCTGGTTTACTCCAAAGCCTGCTCAATATTGTTCACAACTCTTCTCAAACCTGCTCACAACTTTGCTCAAACCTGCTCACAACGCTGCTCAAATATGCTCACAACCACTGCTCATCCACTCATACAAACAATGCTCATATATTTCCAAATCTTGCATACAAACAATGCTCATATCTTTCCCAAATCATACATACAAACAATGCTCATATCTTTCCCAAATCTTGCAAACAAAAAATGCTCATATCTTTCCCAAATCTTGCATACAAAAAATACACATCCAATAATTACTTATACCTCCAATATCATGACAACAAAAATATTTCCTTCAAACAAAACCACCTTGAGAAAGGAATTAAATCACCATACCTATAAATCTGGCACAATGATGATAATCTTCTTTTGCATGTATTTTTCAAACCTTTTTTGTCAAAAATAATTTTCCTTTCTTTTGCAACTATAAAATCAGGTTAGCAAATCTCTTTTTCTCTTCTTAAATAAATTTCAAATCATTCACTCAACAACCCTTATAAAAATATAAACAATAAAGCTCTAGAAATAATTCCTTATATCTCCTTTATTAAAACTTAATATAAAGCTTTAATACTATCAAAATAACCTCTTATTTTTTTTTTGTATAATCCACAAAATACAAATTTCAATTGCCAATGCTACACCTTATAACTCCCCCTTATAATATACAAAATACAATAATCAATGTCACACCTTATAAATCCTAAATTAATCAAAAATATTTTTCATACCTTGCACAACAAAATATTTAACTGCCGTGAAGGGGGTTTTACCCCTAGACCTTCCAAAGTGTAGAGCCTTGTCAACGTCTCCTTGATCGGTTGGGCTAGCCAAGTGGGTAACACCAAAATGGGGTGTTGCTTTATTTAAATCTCTTATGCACTTATGCCCAAGAAAATTTACCATGATGCCTTCCAAACAAAAACGCACCTGATAGGATTCAACCCTCAGACTTCATGCACAACAATGACTTAGCGTGGCCTAGCCAACCTGCTGGACTGCTCCATAGCTTGAGAATGAAAAGGAAGCACTTAGCATATAAACCTTCACTTTGTAATTTTATCACATAAAAAATACGACACCATTGGGAATCGAACTCTGCACTCCCTGCTTCACAGTGCCTTAACCAGGGCTAAACAACTAGTTGGGATACCTCGACGGTTGGAACCAACATGGGACCTCTCTCTTCCTTATTCATTGTTCCTCTCCGCTTCAGATTTTTTGAATTTGCACACGAGTAGGAGATATTCACTTTAGAAAATATTTTGATTATAACATTCATGTTGGTCGATCAAATGAAATATTTTGCCTCCATATATATATGCTTTGTCTTTCACTTTGGGAGGTCGACTCATAGTCTTATGTGTGATTTTAAATTTGTTCTCAAAGTACTTTGGTACCTTTGCTTGTAACCCGAACTTATATTATATCATTTTAAATTCTTGATTTAAATATTATAATATTTATCTTTTAAACCTTTGCCCTCCTTTTATAATATTTAAAATATTTTGTCCCAAACACTTTTAAACCTTTGTCCTTTGCTTGTAATAAACCTTCTCTTGAATAATTTATCCATCCTTATAAACTCGTCATCCTTGAAGAATATTTTTGCGTTGAGTACCATGCACCCTTTGACATCAATGACAACTCAATATTTCTAACACTAGCCTAGGATTACCCGTTGGGGTCCCTAGTCCCCCTTATGCTGGCTCAAGTAGGTTGCAAACCAAATGGAGCTCTCCCCCTTTGGACTAGCTTAAAATGAATTTTAATGGAGCATCCAAAGGAATTTCGTGGATGGTAGGAGTTTTAGGATTGATCATAAAATTCAGTGGAGAAATTGTTCTAGCCTTTGCTAAGAACCATGGTCATAAACCTAGTAATTTTACAAAGGCCAGGGCCCTCTTCCAAGGTTTATCCCTGCTTGACTCAATGGGGGCTGATAAGGTTATTATAGAAGGATATTTTTATAAATTATTAATATCCTCACTAAACAGGCTTCACCCAACTAGAATATTGGTAATCTTATGGATGAATAAAAAAGATTCCTAAGAAAATTTTGAACTACCAAAGTAAGCATATTTATAGGGAAAGTAACAAGGTTGCAAATTTCTTTACCAATCTCGAAGTTGAAAATGAAGGTACATCTATTTGGAAAGAGAATTTCTTCCAAGACCTTATTTCTTTGGTGAGAAATAATATTATCCACATCAATGACAACTAATTATGTTCTCTTATTTGACATTATGGTTCGTAGTTTCTCTATTTACTTTGTTCTTGTTGGATCTGGAATTGGTGGATTTTATCTCTGGTTCTTTGTTGTCTTGTTCTGTTTGTGTATTTGTTATCAGCCATTTCTCCCATGTTTTTATTGCGGGCTAGACCTTCCCCTATGCTCTGTTGTTTTTCTTGGAAGTTGTTAGGGCTACTTTGTTGGCCTGGTTTGTAAATTTGTAAAAGGCTTAAGGATCCTTTCAAAACCCCTTCATTTCTACCTAATATAAAAAAATATTGTATATATTTTTTTCAATTTCACCAATTATATAAAGAGATTAATTTTATTTCCTTCCTAGTAACATTTAAGTAAACCTTGAGTAGTATTATCAATGTTAATATTTTTTAAGTGAATTTATCACTTACATGAGTATATTGTTGAATTGTCAAGGACTAAAATTTATGCATGATCAAATTTTTTGATCTCAAAAATAAATAAATTATTCAAATGAAATATATTTTTATTATTTAATTATTAGTTTTTATGTGGAACCATGAAATTATGGAGTAGAGTTTATTATAACCTTTAATTTAAAGAGAATGTCTCTTGTCTTCAAATAATTTACAATATTAGGGATGAATAACCTCTATAAAATAATATCTATGTGATGCACTCAAGAATATATTTTTCTTCTTGTTATCCTTATGCTCAAATTTTGTCATGCTTTTTAATCAGTTATATGGGATTGAAATAAGTTCCACTTTACAACATTATGACCATGTAGTGGTATTATAATATCTTGGCAATTATTCATGTATCACTTGGTAAGATTCAAACTTGGGTCATCTCCTTGAAAGTTGAGGAATTAAACTAGTTGATTTCATGACATTTGGTCGAATTTGATGATGCTTTTACTTTCAATTAATATAAAAATCAAGTCCAATTTCAAATTCTGCTTGAAAGTTGAGGAATTAAACCAGTTGAGTTCATGCCATTTGATCATATTTGATGATACTTTGAATTTTAATTTATATGACAATTATGTCCAATTTCAAAAGTTTCATATTATATGTATACCATATTTTATCTTCTTTTTTACCTTTTGAATCATAAAATGTTCAAATAATAATATTTTCAATATAAACTATATAAATTTACTCTTCTATGAGAATATATTTGAGCTTGTGTATTAAGTCACACCTAAAACTTAGCATAACAACATCATAGTGTATGAGCAAGCACAATAACATAACAACGAGAACAAATTAATAACTAAACTATGATGAGTTATGCTAAACCACCTAGAATAATTAATACCCTATCATCCACAGACACATATATTAGTGGAATTTTGAAGGTAAGTCCTATAATAGACATGTATACTATGGCAAGTCAACTAGGGATTTGAGGGTTATATTTATTGGGGTTATAGATGATTTTACAAATTTGATCTAATGTGTTACTTTATTATATAAGTCGTTACCTTGATGAATAAAATAAAGATTAGGATTCTCGTATATACATTTTTTTGTGAATGTGTTGAATTGTGAAAGTGTACGACTTATTATGTGCCCACAATTCTAGTTTCAACCAAGTTGGATGGAAGGGACAAACCTCTTCCAACCTCCAAATTAAGGTTGGCTTCCCATTACCTTCACTAAGATCTAATCTAAGCTAATATAAATGCATGAAATTAAATGCAAAAAAAAAAAATTTAAAAAGTGAATGCAGAAATTAAAATGGATGAAAAGAAAATTGGTAAGCTTAGGGTATGAGAGATTAAATTAAACATGACTATAATCTTAGCAAGGAGAGTTTGTGTTTAATCAACACATTATAAAATCAAATAACAACAATGTGTTCTTATTCATATTAGTTGAGATTATGAGAGGCATAATAATATGTCTAAAATAATTATGCCACAATCACCATGTATTCCTCAACCTAAGAGAGTAGTTCCATCGATAGAAAACAAAAGAATTATCCATTTCTCATACATCTCAAGAAGAAAGAGCATAATATGGATTTCATAGATTGTAGTTCTAACATCCTCAAGGCCAAAAGATGTTTACAATGGATCCTATGACCCTTATCTATAGAAAAAAATTACCCTTGAGTTACCTAGGATGATAAACCATTACTCCTGGTAAAAGTAATAATTTGGAGGTATCTCTAGAAAAGTGATGCACTTCCAAAGGTTGTATGCCTCTAACAGGATTAGAAGGCTTGTAAAATGAGTTATGGCACTATTGCATGTAAAAATATTGCTTTCCAAAGATCTTCCTTGGGATCCATACTTATCTTTTTACCCCTTCATTAGTTTGTAAGTAATTTACTCCATGATGTGAGCAAATTGCTCCAACTTGCTATCAATTCACCAATATTTACCTAGCACTTCTCTTCTTTAAGCTAATTTCTCCACTTTGCTAGTGGATCACTCCTAAACAAATTGATACTTATGGAGCAAATTGACACTTATCTTTAACTTAGCTAAAAATTGAAGGGTTTTGGAGGGCATTGATGGACTAATTTCACTATTTTGTTTCCTTCCAAAATTTTGAATTCTAAGGTAATGACTTGTCACTATAGAATGTTTATATTTTATTTGGTTGTTTATGTAAATTTATTATATTATATTATCAAATAATGCTTATTTAATTATGCATGCATCTACTTCCCTTAATTGGTATTCTATCCTTATTAATTTAGTTTCAAACTTTTATATATTAAGTGATTTCCCTACATGATCAATACATAAGTCCCTTAGGATTTGTTTTTAAAATTTTTGAATAAGATATACCATATACTCTCCTAAAGATTCAATAATTTAAAGGTCTAAGGGATGCAAAGGGATATGAATCAAGGATAGTTTTCCTAAGACCATCTCATTGGTTATACGACATAATTCCTTGAACATGTGAACTTCCCCTTCAGAAGAAGAGGCCAAGAGTAGGAGGTACGTTTTTCGTAGGATTGCCCAAACTTTCAAACTCGTTTCAGCCATATCTCACTCATCCGGACTCGGATTGAGCTGAAATTTTGAGGGTAGATGCCTAAAAAACCCTAGAACGTCTCCACCAATTTTCATATCATTTGGAGCAACATAGATCCTAGCGCATCCCTATGTGTGAACGAGATATTTGGCAAGCGGCTATGCGAGGGTTTCATCTGGGTTGAGTGCAAGCAGCTCCAGAGGTTGGTTTTTAGGGCCTTTGGGCCCTAGCGACCAATATTTTTGTGGTTTATGCTCAATATTTTAGTAGGAAATGTTGCAGGGGATCCAATATGGGTTAGAAATTTATCTTTCAACAGATCATACTGTGAACTTGAGTGACAACGGCTTCCAATTTGCTGCACAAAAGAAAAGTGAAAACCATACCTTTCCACGATGTCTAGGGCAAGGATTAAAGAGATCACAAAACAAGTTTCAAGCAGTTGATCAAAAAATGGCTCATATCTCAAGTGAATCTGGTGCTAAGGTGCACCCACAAAATAATTCTACTGTGAAAACCCCTGTCAAGGGTAAGAATTTCGAAGACTCAGTCCCAAAAATGAATTTTAGGGATGCCCTTCATGGTGGATAGCCTCAGCCCAATGCTAATATCAATATTAGGGCTTCCCATAAACCTCTAAGAATGCCTAAGATTGATCCCAAGAAAACGGAGTCAGGATGTCTTAAAGCAACTGATGGAACTCCTATTGTTAAGCTTGATATGGGTAACATTCAGACTGGCATTGAAGATTTGGAAAAAAGAGGACTAATTTGTCGGTTCGTGGGTTTTCATCCGAGTCTATCTGCTTTCAAATTCTGGGCTGCAAAAAGCTGGAAAACTAAAGGTGAGTTACAAATCTCTATTTATCCAAATGGTTATTTTCTTGTTTTATTTGCTAATAATGAAGATAGAGAGAAAACTTTTCAAGGGGGTCCTTGGTTTTTTGGAAGGGCAGGGGCTTTTCATGAAGCCCTGGCATACTAAATTTAAAGCCAAAGAAGAGATGCCTTCTATAGCTCCCATGTGGGTTAGACTCTTTGGCCTCCCTATTGAATTTTGGAATCCTACTATTTTTTCTTCAATTGGAAACTCTTTAGGAACTTTTATGATGATCGCTGATTGTACTCAAAATTTTGAACATATTATTTATGCTCGAATTTGTGTTTTAATGGATTTTGACAAACCCCTACCTAAAAAGATCACATTACAATTTGGGGAAGACACTTGGGAGCAAGTAGTGGACTATGAGAACATTCCTTTTCATTGTAGAATTTGCCATGAATATGGTCATTTGGCCAATGCTTGCCCAAATAAAATTCTTGATCAAAAGAAAGAAGATATAAACTCAGTAGGTTTCCAAATACCTAAGAAGAAGAACACTAAGAAAAAACCAGTTATGAAGGATCAATCAAAGTCATCTGCTAATATGTTTGAAATCCTTTCCACAAATGATGTCCCAAGTGAGGAAGAGGAAATAATGGAAACTGAAATCTTAGAAACACAATTTAAATATGAAGGGAAGAACTCGGAGACAAACCAACAAATCAAAGGTTTTCAACAGAAAAAAAGGAGAAAATTTACACAAGAAAAACAATCTTTCAAATGTCAAAACTTCAAATAATGCAGGTCCCAATATAGACTCCGTTGAACCATCTAGTAAAATTTTGGCTGTGTACGAGCATTCTTCAAGGTTAGAAGCCATCTCAGATTCAATTGGAATAAGTCAAGAAACAGGGAAAAAAAATTGAAGATGGATTCTAATCAAAAAGCAGGTCGCAAGACCAATCAATATCATATGGTAAAAGAAGGTGAAAAGCTTGTAGAGGAAGGTAAGATTAATGCCCTTCCCAATTTTTTTAGCCCTGGTATTAATGAAGATCATCACTTGGAATATTAGAGGACTCAAAGGGAGTCTTTCAAAACAAAATGAAATTAGAAGAATGATTCAGATAAATCATCCACATCTTGTTTTCCTTCAAGAAACAAAGATGTCAATGGAGGATATGGACTCAATTGCCGATAAAATTTGGCCACTGGAAAAGTGGTTTCCCTCGGCTCCCAAGGGACTTCGGGTGGCATTGCTTGTCTTTGGGACCCAAAAGAGGTAGTTATTCACCATATGGTTGGCAGTTGGGGTTTGTTGGCTATAGCTATTCAAAGTAGACATTCCAACCAGATTATGCTCTGCATTACTGTTTATGCTCCGACTTCTTTGGAGGAAAAAAGAAGACAGTGGAAGGATATTACTCATATTATCTCTCATTTTCCTAAAGCTTGGATCTTGATCGGAGGAGATTTCAATACCATCCTCTCTCTGGATGAGAAAAGGGGGGGAAATAGAAATTTGGACAAAAGCACTGACCTCATGAGCGAATATATTGCAAACCTCCATCTTGTGGATATCCAACCAGATAATGGCCTTATGACTTGGTCTAACAGAAGGCAAGGCTTAGCTTGTATAATGGAGAGATTGGATAGGTTTTTGCTCTCTAAAAATTTCTTAATCCATGGTCACATTCCTAAAGTGAAGACTCTTAATAATGTTGGTTCGGATCATTGGCCAATCATGGTGGAAATGTGGAAAACCAATGTGAGTTTCTCTCCTTTTCGTTTTCAATTAATGTGGCTTAGAGACATTTCCTTCAGACCTCATGTGCAACAATGGTGGAAGGAAGGTAAACCTAGGCATGGGACTAAGATGTTCTATTTTGCCAAAAGATTGCAATACATTAAATCCAAAATCAAGACTTGGAACTGGAAAGAGTTTGGGGATGTTCATAAAAAAAACATGAAGTTATTGCTCATATTGAAAATTTGAATAAGAAAATCCGTTTAGATGGCCTCACAGAGAAGAGAAGTGCAGATGAAATTAAACTCACAACTCAGCTTGAGGAATGGGAAAAAAGAGAAGAAATCTTATGGAAGCAAAAATCTAGAATTCAATGGCTCAAAGAAGGAGATCGAAACACAAATTTCTTCCACAAATCTCTTCTAGCTCGAAGATCTCACAACTTTATTTCTTCCTTAAAATCAGATTCTGGAGATGTTGTTTATACTTGGGATGGCATGAACTCTATTGTTGTTGATTACTTTTCCAATATTTTTGTTGCTACTCCTCTTGACTCAACTTCACAACAAAATGTTCTTCAAGCAATCCCTTCTCTTATCACTTCTGAGGAGAACTCTATTTTGACTGCTCCTATTACTATCAATGAGCTTCAACAAGTAGTTTTTAAAATGCAAAAAGGAAAACCCCAAGTCCTGATGGTTTTCCCATTGAGTTCTACCAAGAGTTCTGGGATATCCTTCATGTTGATTTATTAGAGGTGGTGGAAGAAGCCAGGAAAGCCAAAGAAATTTTGAAGGTTATCAATAAAAATTATATTACTCTTGTTCCAAAAGCTCAAGAGGTTGATCATATCTCAGCTTTTAGACCTATTGCTTTATGTAATGTTCTTCTCAAAATCATTACTAAAATCATGGTAGAAAGGTTGAAGCCTCTTTTGCATAAGATTATTTCCCCGGAGCAAGGGGGTTATGTGGAAGGACGTCAAATAGTAGATGAGATAGTTCTTGCTCAAGAAGCCATCCATTCCATGGATATGCAAAATTCTCCTTCCATGTTCATTCGGTTAGACTTATCCAAAGCTTATGACAGAGTGGATTGGCACTTCCTTATCAAAGTTTTGAGGCAATTTGGTTTCTCTAAGGATTGGATGGATTGGATTATGGGATGTATCTCTTCAGTTTCCTACTTAGTTCTTATCAATGGCAGGCCTTCTCAGTCATTCCCAGCTTCCAGAGGTATTAGGCAAGGTGACCCGCTATCCCCTTATTTATTCATCATTCTTGTTGAATGCTTGGGTAGGACTATAACCAAAAAGAGGGAAAAACAAAACCCTTGAGGGAGTTACCATTGCTCATGGAGCTAGACCTATCTCTCATATTCAATTTGTGGATGACTCTACTCTTTTAGGTAAAGCTACAGTTAAGGAAGCTTCTAATATTAAGCAAATCATTAGCTATTTTTCTAAGGCTAGTGGGCAGTTGATCAATGAAGACAAATCTAAAGTTATTTTCTTTCTCTGCTCTGCTAGAGAGGAATCCATGGTCTTGGATAAATTAAGATATAAGAAGACCTCTCTTCCAATCACTTATTTAGGTATTCCCATAAATATTCAAAGGCAAAAAAATAAATATTGGAATTGGTTGTTGGACAAAGTCAAGAAGAAAATTGGAAAGTGGACCAACAAGTGGCTTTCTTCTGGGGGTAGAATCACCTTGGTAAAATCAGTCCTTCAAGCTATTCCTATTTATGTTTCTTCCATTTTGAATATCCCAAAGGTCGTTCTTCGAGAATTGGATCAAATCAGTCATCATTTCCTTTGGAGTGGTACTAAGGAGAAAAGAAAATGGGCCTTGGTGAAATGGGATACTTTATGTCTTCCTAAGAGTGAAGGGGGGTTAGGATTCCGGTCTTCTATTAATAACAACAAAGCTTTAGCTGCTAAATTATATTGGAGGATGTTGCATAACCCCAATGCTCTTTGGGCCAATAATCTCCGTGCTAAATATGCTGAGAACAAAAGTCTCGAAGACCTTGTTCGCTATCAACTTCCTACCAAAGGTTCTCCCATTTTAGCAGTTCTTAAGACTGGTGAGGATTTGATAAAGAAAAATTATTTTGGATCATTCATAATGGTCAACAGGTAAATTTTTGGACAGATTCTTGGGATGGTCACAAGCCTTTGATAACTCAGTTTCCCGATTGGAGGCCTTGGATGGAGGAGCTTCACCGAGCTAATTGGATAAAGGTGGCTAATTACTATTGGTACCATACTTGGTAATTCAAAGGTTGGTAGATATTGGATCCCTATTGAGGACTGGCCTATTCAAATCCCGGAAAGGCAAAGACAAGATATCCAAGGCATCCTTCATATGAGATCCCTCTCTTGGTCCCATGAAAAAGATTGTTTTGGATGGAACAACACTACTAAGGGTGAGTATTCAGTTGCTCAAGGTTATTTGACCTTATGCCATAATAATCCCAACCATTCTTCTGACATATTTTCTCGATTGTGGGCTCAAAATCTCCGGCCTAAGGTGAGGTTCTTTAATTGGATTTTATTGCATCGTAGGGTGCTTACTCGTGAGCAACTTATGAAGCATGGTTTTCATGGCCCTTTTAGATGTGAAATGTGTGAAGAGAATGTAGAAAATCTCAACCATATTTTTATTGAGTGTACTTTAGCCTCTGAGCTATGGAGGAGAATGGCCACTTTACTTGGCTTACAGTGGTCCAATTTTTTTACTTTTGAACAACTTTGGAGGGATTGGCCTAATCAAGAGGGTGTTGATCATTTTATTAGGCAATTAGTTTGGATGGGTTCTACCATTCTTCTTTGGAATATTTGGAATGAAAGGAACAACCAAATTTTTAATCAAGATAGGAAGGATATTCACTATATTTGGCAAAAGACCATAGCCAACTTAGTTGAATCAGTCCATCAACTCCTTAATCACCCCCAAAACTCCCACCAAATATGGGATCAAGTGATGCAAATATTGAAGATTAAATCTTCTAAGGGCAACCAACTTAAAGGGAATGTGAGTATTAGTAAGATGGATAGGACTAGAAATTGGCAACCTCCTCCTAAGGATTTTGGAAAAGTCAATACTCGATGGAGCCTCTAGAGGGAACCCTGGAAAAGCCAATGTGGGAGGAATTGGTAGACTTTCGGATGGCTCCCTGGTTTTTACTTTTGCTGAGAATTTGGGTATTCTTTCCAATAACCTTGCTGAGGGGTATGGTATCCTTAGAGGCCTTCAGGAGGCTACTAAGGTTGGATGGGAAAAGGTGTTAGTTGAGTCTGACTCTCAACTTATGATTAATCTCTTGAAGACTCCTTCTAAGAATCATAAGGTGGATTGGAGAATAAAAAGAATTATTGAGAAGATTCAATTAATCCAGATGGGATTTTTGAAAGTTGATTACAATCATGTGGTCAGAGATCAAAACAAGAGTGTTGATGCTTTAGCTAATTGGGCTTTGGACAAAGGTGATCTTACTTGTTATGGCCACCCTCCTATATGGTGGGCTTCTCAAATTAGGGAAGCTCTTCTTTCTATCATTTCTTTGGATGGCTCCAGTTCTGAAGGTACCTAGTTTCTTCTTGCTTTTTTTTTTTTGCTTCTCTTTGGTTCATTCAATTTTTTTTAGTTCCCTAGCTCATTCTATTCTTTATTTTGTTTCCTCTGTTGATTCTTGCCTTAATAGTCTTCTGGTCTAGATAGGTCATTGTTATGTTCAATTTTTTTTTTTTTTGTTTAGTTTTTTAAGGTGGGTGGGTTCTTTTGTTTTGTTTTGTTTTTGTTGTTCATGTGTTTTTGTTGTTTTGTTTTTTTTTTAATATGTTTTTTGTTATTGTTCTTGTGTTTTTTTCGTTCTTGTTCTTGGGTTTCTCTTTGTTTGTGTTATTTCATGTTTTTATGTGTGAGTGTTTTCTATGTTTTTTGTTTTTGTTTATTGTCTATTGTTGGTTGTTTTTTATTTTTATTTTTATTTTTATTTTTTTTAATTTTTTAGGTTTTGGTTGTGTTTATTTTTCATGTTTTTTTTGGGTTATGTCTTTGTAGTGTTCTGTTGTTTTTGTCTTGTTTGTGTTTTGTTATGTGGTTCTTGTGTTTTTCTATGTGGTTTGTGTTGTGGTTTCTTTTATATTATTGTGCGTGTTTGGTTGTGCTTTTGTTTTTGACACACTCAAGGAGCATGTTTTTTATTTTATTTTATTATTTTTGTTGTTATTTACTTATTTTTAAATTGGTTTTGTGTGTTTGTTTGCTCCTTGAGTATGTCAAAGGTGGTAGGCCAGGTCCGAGTCCTGGGCGTTTTTGGTGGAATGGATACCCCCGCCTCCTTGGGTCTTACCCGAAAGTGGCATCCCTTTTGGGATGTTTTCCACAAAAAAAAATCTCATTGGTTATACAATATGTTAAGAAGTGTTCATGCTTGCATACGTTTCATTTGGTTTAATGGATTTATATTCTATTAGATGAATACTTTTTAGTATGATCGATGATATCGACAAATGTTATGGATACTCCATATTTTTCAATGCACTTATAACTTATGGAATATTTGATGCCAAAATATACTATCATAGAAAAATATTATCATGGAATGATGAGTATTATTATTACTATTATAATTAGTACTACAAAATGATATTATTACACCATTATTTTGTTATGCTTGAACAAGGTTATGGAAATATGTTGATAACTATTTTGTCAATAAAAATATCATTAAACTTAAAATATTACCATTATGGACTTCACAAGATAAACAAATCCCATGTGTCTTTTATCTTATGATACCTCCATGAATTGCATTCTACATGCTTACATGTGTGAATCGAAAAATAATGGACTGATTGAGCACATTATTATTTCCATAAAGATAAAATAATATATTAAAATGAGGTTAAGTGAAGATGTATCCCATATGATTTTCAACTTTATGAATAGATTTATTATATGATGGCATCATATCTAATTCAAACTTATGAATGCCAACATTATTTAGTTGCAATTGGTTGCTCAAGTTATTCTCTAAACTAGCTATTTTTTAAATTCAAAGATTATGAATAATGTTGGGCATTAAGTCATTTCAATATTGATGCTCAACCTTTTTATGTGATAAATACTAATGCTTAATTGCATCATAGACAAGGATATTGCTTTAACAAAATTATATATATTCTATGAACATTCTCATTAAAATCAACACATTCACAAAAATATTGCAATAAAACATAAATGCATGAAACATAAGATATTGCAATATGAAATATAAGTGCATAAATAAAACAATCTCACAAAGTAACAAAGGATCGCAACCTACTTCGAGGGAGCAACCTCCTTCAATAATTTTATCCAATTATGCAAAAAAAATGCATTCATTCCCGCCCCTCGTAGTTTTAAAGACTTCATATCTCTACTTAACGCTCAAGGTTGGATTACATGCAAAATGCCACCCGAGCTAGAATCTTCTACCAAAAAAATAATTACATTCTTGATAACAATTACATATAATGGCACCACTTGTCTAGGTGCTTCTAATGCCATAAACTATTATAAAATATTATAATGAATATCCCCCATATTAAGCAAGGGTTATTACAAACTATTACAAACTAACATGTCCTTCCCATATGAAAAGCTTTATCCTTAAGGTTAAAGATGAGGAAACAAATTTTGAACTATTGAAGTGGTTCCCACATAGTGTCTTCAGGTTGTAAGTCATACCATTGAATAAGAACATCGATGATGACACGCCAATGAAGAAAACGTGATCTACGATCTAGAATGCATTCAGGTTCAAGAATGATGGAGCCTTCATCATCCAACTCTGGTAGTGTGGACTACACTTGGACCTTGTTGCCGACAACTTGCTTGAGAGAAGAAACATGGAAGATTGGATGAATTTTGGAAGTAGTTGAAAGGGCTAGTTTGTAGGTTGTCAACTTGATCCTTTGTAATACTTGATAGGGACCATAATATTTTACAGCAAGTTTCTAATACCCATGGACCTAGAGAGGAATTTTTGTATGGATGTAAGCAAAGAAAAACCATGTCCTCGACTTCAAAGCTATGTTTAGTGTGATGGTGATCAAATTGTTGTTTCCTATAGTTCCAAGCCAAGTCTAGATTGATCTTGAGTTAGCAAAGAATGAAATCATGATGGCGAAGAGTGGAATCCACAACTTGAACCTTGGAACTCCATGGAATGTAAGAATATGGTGTTAGTGGAGGTTGACCATAGACTGCTTCAAATGGGCTCACCTTAGTAGCAGTGTGATATGTTGTGTTATACCACCATTCAACCAAAGAAATCCACTTGATCCATTGTGTAGAATATTTATAGGTGAAGCAATGAAGGTATGTTTCCAAGTATTTATTCACAATTTTAGTTTGGCCATCAATTTGAGGATGATAAGCTGAAATCATCTTGAGTTGGGTTCCCTGCAACTTGAACAATTCCTACCAAAAATGACTAGTGAAGGTAGGATCCAAATCAGAGACAATGGATTAAGGTATTCCATGGAGATGAAAGTTGGAGTCTAGAAATATTTGAGCAACAACATAGGTGGTGTAAGGGTGGGATAGGGAACATAAATGAGCATACTTAATATGATGATACACTACCACCAAAATAGCTAATTTTCCTCGTAATTTAGGTAACCCTTCAATGAAATCCATAGAGATATATATTTTTAAACTTGTTCAGGAATCAACAAGGGTTGAAGGGTACCAAAGGAACACACATTTTCACCTTTCATATGTTGGCAATGATCACATTTAGCCACAAAAGTATGAATATGATTTTTCATTCCCATACAAAAAAAGGTACGCTTAGTCCTTGTATAAGTTTTGAGAAACCCTGAATGGCCAATTATTGGGGAAGCATGTATCTCTTGTAAGATGAGATCCTTTATTTGTGAATGTTGAGGTACAACAAGATGGTCATGATACTATAAATCTTGACCATCCCAAGTATAGTTAGGGCATGAAGAAGGATCAACTTGGATTTTATGGATTAAAAGTTACAAAGATGAGTTCTTGATCAGTTCTTCCCATAGATGATGAATCCATTGTAAAAGAGGTGTGGAAGCATGTAGCATTTCTTATTCTTCATGGAGTTGAGACAAGCAATCTACCACAACGTTCTCCTTACTCTTATTACAAGTGATGTTATAGTCATAACTCAACAATTTAGAAACTAATTTTGTTGTTCTAGGATGGCCACCCTTTGTTCTAAGAAGTATTTGAGACTCTAATGATCAATCTTGATGGAACAATATATCTTGATGAGATACGATCATAAATGAATGACAACATGTAAAATGGTAAGCATTTCCCTCTCATAAGTAGACTTGCCTAAATTATTTCCTAAGAGAGCTCAACTTGTGAAGGCCAAAGATCTACCTTATTGCATTAAAACCATCCCAATGCCATTTCCAAATGCATCACTTTCAATGAGAAAAGATTTAGAGAAAGCAAGCATTGCTAAAATGGGAGTATTGGTCATAACATGCTTCAACTCTATAAAAGCCTTATCTATAGGTTTTATCCACATAAAGGAAATCTTCCTTAGCATAGCTACCAAGGGGGATACTATCTTTCTATAATTCTTCACAAATTTCTTGTAATATCCAGTGAGTCCCAAAAATCCATGAAGTCCCTTTATGGTACAAGGCTTAGGCCAATCTTGAAAAACTTGAATCTTCTTGGGATCAACGTGAACTCCATCCTTAGTAACAATATGAACTAAATATTCAACCTCGTATTATCCAGAAGAACATTTGGACCACTCTGCATAGAGCTAATTGGTAGATAAAATTTGGAGTGCTTGATCCAAGTGTTGAAGATGCTCTTCCCATAAACTACTGTAAATCAATATATCATAAAAAAGAATAAAATGAATTTACAAAGGAAAGGTCAAAAAATGAAGCTCATCAAACTCTGGAAGGTAGAAGGTGCATTGGTTAATCCAAATGGCATAAATTAGGAATTCATAATGCCCTTCATGATCTCTAAAAACCATTTTGGGAATGTCCTCATCCTTGATTCAAATTTGATGATACTCTGACTACAAATCCAACTTGAAAAAGTATTAAGCCCCATGCAACTCATCAAGTAATTCATAAATCACTAGAATAGGGAATTTATCTTTAATAGTGATTTTATTGATGTCCCAATAATCCACACACAAGCACCAAGTTCCATCATTTTTTGTACTAATAACAAAAAAGAAGAATATGGACTAACATTAGGGTCGATAACCTTGCCAACACGAAGCTCTTGAAATATTTTATTAATTTGGTATTTTTGAGCACAAGGATATCTGTAGGGATAAATATTTGGGGAAAGACTACCAGGATAAAGCTAAATTACATGGTCATGAGAGCGATGAGGAGGTAGTCCCTTGGGTTCCTCAAAAAATTGAGCATATTTATTCAATAAATCATGCAATTGTACTGGATGGTCCCTTTCCCCTTCTACGGAAGCATTGCTAGAAACAATTGTGCCACCACTCCATGACAAGACTTTTTTAACAACTTTTCCATCTTATGGGTAGAAATAAATTGATCCACACCAAATTTTATGCCATATAAAGTATATTTGGTTCCCTCTTGACTAAACTTCATCCACAAATCAAAAAAATCCTATAAAAATGGAGCTAACATCTATAACTATTGTGCTCCTAAATCTATATCACACCCACCTCATGGGAGGGCAAATATTTTTATCTTGAGATTATATTCCCCAATTTGGATTTTGACACTACGACATTTTCCTTTGCATGGTAGGGTGCCTCCATTAACAATCATGACTTCAAAGGAATTGCACTTAGTAATATAACAATTTATTTGTTTTACCACACATGGATCAATAAAGTTGTGTACTACCAAAGCCAATAAGAATGATGACCCTTTATCCTTTAAAGTATTTTATTACTTTCATCATTTGGGGAGTTGATACTCCTATTAAAACATGCATTGAGATTTTTGATTGGGATTCCTCTAGAACTTTGGCTTGTTATGTGGTTTCTGCCTCTTGAGGATCATCTTCTTCCTCTGAAAATTCTATAGTTGGTATCTCATCCATATCCAACAGATACATTTTTTTTTTGCATACAATTGTGCCCCAGGGAATACTTTTCATCATAATTATAGCATAACCCTTGGGACTTTTTGTACTCCATATCTTCGTGAGTCAATTTATTGATGGTTGGAAATTTAGTGGTAGGACTTATAATAGGCTTGGACGAAAAAGGTGGCTGATATTGAAGAAATTTAAAGGTGCATACTTGAGCCTTGAATTTGTCTTATACCAATCTAGCCAAATTTATTATTTGTTGTAATGTTTGGGGCCTCAACATTTTAACCTCAGCCCTAATGTCATCCTTCAAACCACTCACAAAACAACTTTGAAAGAAGTCAATATTTAAACTAGTGGTATGATTGGCCAATTTTTCAAATTGAGTTTGATATTCCCGAATGGTTGAATTTTGTATAAGTTTAGAAAGATATCCTATAAAAATCTTCAAACTCACTAGGACCAAAGCGAGTGAGTAGATGCTCAAATTCCTACCAAGAAAGATCAGGTTCGGCCTTCCTAAGCCACCAAAACCAATGTAGTGAATCTGATTTAAAATTAAAAGAGGCAATTGTCAAACACATGTAGTGTGGGATATTATGAAGACTAAAATATTGTTCTGCCTTACAGATCCACCCCTTAGGATATTTTCCATCAAAATTTGGGAAATCTAATTTAGACAACTTAAATCCATTATTATTTGGTACATTCTACTAGTGGTGATTCGTACCTACATTTTATTCATCTTAATGACCCAATCTATCATGTAAGAGGGAATCAATAGAGATATGATTGTTCATTTCTACCTTCATTTCTCTATGTCTTGGTGACCAAATTCATAGAATATTATATCAATTTATGCCTTTAATTCTTGTTTTTGAGTACCTAAATCCATGTTCTAAGAGTTATGACATATTGGTAATGCTTACTAAAAATAGAAATTTGATTATAGGGGTTACTATTTTTAGTAAGGAGCCTGAAAAGTGTTTTGGGTGCTATATATCAAAATTACCAGCTTGAAAAGGCGATCATAATGGACTAGGTCCCATAATGAAATTATTCAAAACCCCTAAAAAAGTGCATGGAGGCTCTATACCAAACTAATTAGCTCAATGAGACAGTTGTAGTGAGCTATATACCACAAAAATGGTTTTGAACACCCAAACGTTTTTCTTTTTTTAGGGGAGAATTGTCTTTGATTATTATCGATTTTCTTTTGGATGCTTGGTTCTCTTAGAAATTTGGTTTTTTGTTGGCCAACCTTTTATGATACTCTATATTATCCATTCTAACTATTGACACTGTTCAATCAATCTTGACACTGTGTTGTCAACTGTCTGGTCTGACTTTGCTCTAACTACTAACATTGTCAACCAATATTGACATTATTCTATCAACTGTCTAGTCTAAATTTATCATGGGCTATTCCCTATCTATTTTAAATTATGACTATCACAATTAACTATTAATAATAATGACAACTGACAATACTGTATTGACTATTACTGACCAAACATCTTGATTGTTATTGACATTGACCATCTTGTTCCCATTGTTTTTTACTCTAGCGGTTTTTGTCCTAACTATTATGTTCCTCTATAATTTCTTTTGTCTGTTTTTATATAGTAATTATGGAGTAGGGATATCTTCTTTGTATGCTAAATTTTTGTGGTAGGGTTATGTCCCTCCTAGTTTTACAGGCCTTTAGAAGAAATTATTGTCATGGGTGAAAGATTCCTCAATAAAAAATTATCTTCTACCAATCCCACCCGCCAATGTACATTTTCGACCCATATTTGGTCTGCCATTCATTCCCTTACCAATGAAAAATCTATTGTCATTAGGCCCGTAAATAAAAAATTGGGTTTTTGTGTTTTTTCCATGGATCAATACATTTCAAAATGCTTTTTCCAGATTTTAAATTAGAATGTGTACTCTGAATTGAATAGAGTCCATTGGAAAGATATTTTTTATCAGCTCTAGGACTTGCTTTGTTGGGCTTTTAGGAAGAATCTACATTCAAAAAACCATATGAAATTTATGCTCTGGCTAACACCATCCTATACCTAAGTGTGTGTCTTTTACCTACTCTCCAAAATCCACAAGCCTAGGTTTTTTGGTCGACCCATCAGTTCCTATAGTGGTTTCATGCTCAAACTTACCTCCAAATGGCTTCATCATCTGCTTCTACCAATTTTTTTGTAGCAAAAAATTATCTCTTGGATTTCATATCTTTAATTAAATATTTGCATGGTTGTAATTTTCCTCAGGATATCATTATTTTCTCTTTTGATGTTGAGAGCCTCTATCCCAACATTCCCACCTCTCAAGGATTAACAATCCTCTGTCATTTTTTTAGGAACGAATTTGATCTAGCCAAGACACAATTTGTGGTAAGGCTTGCAATTAACACACAACTACTTGGAATTCAAAGGGAAAACATACATATAGATAAGAGGAAAAATCATGGGAAGTAATTTTGTTGTGGTTTATGCTTGTTTATTTTTGTCATCTAGAGGAATAGGTATTTTAATAACGTTGATGTGGAAAATATTTTATTTTATAAAATATACGTTGATTATGCTATTGGAGTTTGGCATGGCCCTAAGGAGTATCTTAATGGTTTGCTTGTTGCCTATAGTTCCTTCTATGGAAATATTAAAAGTACTTCCTTTGTTTCTGATTCTGAAGTAAAACTTCTAGATACTATGTTTTTAAGGGGCCTGATTTTGCTCAAATTGGAAATCTCTACACCAAATTGTTTCATAAGCCAATGAATTCTTATCAATACATGCTTCATCCCATCATCCAATTCATCAATAAAAGGCCTTTATGATGAGTGAACTCAACATATTTCTAGTTAGAGAAAGCTCCAGGGATGAATTTATTTATGTTAAAATTAAAAATTTTAACAGACTCAAAGCTAAGGGATATCAAATTAATTTTCTCCTACCTTTGTTTGAGAAATTTAAATTTGATGGTAGGCCTTCACTTTTGGCTAGAATTCTGGAGCGAGCAACACGTAGAAACAAAACAAAAAAAAACAATTCCTTTTCTTTTGAAGTTGGACAACTACAGTTTTGTCAAAGATCTTCTAATCGACACAATATTATTTCTTCAATGTTTGAAAAATAGAGAAAAGATAGAGAGCTCAAGCACATTGCATGAGGCATCATTTTATGGAAGAACCAAAAACCTCTTCGATCTTATCTTTGTAAAAATAATTTTTTTTGAGGGAATTTATTTCCCACCTTGTATTTTTACATTTTTAATGTGTTTCTTCTCTTTCTTGGGTGGGTTTTTTTTTTGGGGTTCTCTTCTTTTTATCGTCTTGGTCTATAAACCTGTGGTTTGTAATAATTACTGGGTGTTTTTATCCCACATGCATTACTCTTTAGCTCCCCCCTAGAGTTAGGTCTTTATAAAGAGAGGTTGTACCTCTTCGAAGCTCACTCGTTGATGAGACCTGTAGGCATTCAAATTTTTGTAAATGTATCACTTCTTTTTTCGGAATAAAAATTCAATCAATTATTTTTGGTTCCTTTCCTAACTCATCTCTTTATTTCATTTTATAATCCCTCTTTTTTCTTCCTTCTATTTTCTAATACGTTTTTGCTATCAGTATTATGCTCTTCACTTGCACGTAATGTGATCTAGTGAACCACAAAGCCTGCAACACTAGGAGTATGCTCCACTTGCGCTACTACGATTTGGTGAGTCAGAAACTAGTTTACATTTTTAGAGTACTGCTTCATCATGTTCCATTTTTCATTAATAATTTCAATCCCATATAACCAATTAAAAAAAACATAATTTTTAGCATTGCATACATTTAGAAAACTTGAAACTGATAAAATAAAACTAGAATATGATAGTTGACATTTAATTAATTTTTATTAATCTTTAAAAAACATAATTTTTAGCATTGCATACATTTAGAAAACTTGAAACTAATCATCGTGGCGAGAGCCAAGATATCTGTTGCTGAGAGTCATGTTGGTTAGACGTCGCCCGCTTGTCGCGCACAAGGCGCGGGGGTCTGACACGACTTTGCATCGATGTCCTTGGTGCGGAGTGGCACCCAATGTTTGAGGGGGTTTTATTGACACTTTCTGTTCTTGTCCCTCAACCACAAATCCTTCTGGTTGGATCATGTATACTTCTTCTTGTAAGTCACCATTCAAGAAGGCACTTTTAACATCCATCTGATGCAACTTCCACCCAAACTGAGCTGCCATGCTATCATTGATAGTTGAACTTTAATTAAATTTAATTAATCTTTTAATAATATATGTTTTTAAATATTAAATAAAATATTAAGACTACTTTTTTTTTAAACAAGCTCCCTCATTTACACACCCCATCATGGTTTGAACCATCATGGTTTGAATTTGGGTCTTCAAAAAGAGAGCCCAAAACCCAAACCACTACTTTTAATTATTGATTAAAGCATTGGCTCTAAGGATTAAACTATTGAAAATTCTATTTTCAAAGTTATTAATTGTTATATAAAATACTAAGATATTGGAGACTGTATTTTCAAGATCGTCCATTACTAGATATGTATTATATTAAAAATATACAAATTTTAAATACAAATATTTTTTTTTGTATTTACATGGTGGAATCTGTGGCTGCCACGAATCCAAGCAGGTTGTCCAGATTTTATGGCTGCCATAATATTATGCGCTGTTCGCCCCGAAAGCCGCCACACAATTCTTCACGTAGTCTACCCCTATAACCATCATGCCACAATCATTTTAAAACTTTTATGCCACTAAAAACACCATGAAAGGGACAAGCATTCAGTTTGACAAGGCCCGAGATTTGAACCTTGGACCTCCGCCCCCTTACGGGGTTTGGTCGAACCAATTGGTCTACACCTTGAACCTAAATACAAACATAGTTACAACCTTAGTTATCAAGTTCGAGTTCGTATTCGAGTTTGACACTTTTAAAGTTCGAAAGAAATTCGACATGTTTAAAAATTCGTAATAAAATTCGATATAAAATTTGATATATATAATAAATGTATATATATTTTCATATATATTTTTTATATATAAAATTTAAAAATCAAATATATAAAATTAAAATATTTGTTTTTAATAATATTTTTAATCATTTTTTTTGATGAGGAACCTTTTATACACAACATATCCGCAACATGTGAGGGGAGAGATTTGAACCTGGGCCTCTCGATAACTGGAGAGTTTTAACTACCCACTTGTTCTCCAACTCCTCTACATGAGCGGATTTTTTTAATCATTTTTTAAAATATATACTTTAAAATATATTAAAATATAAACATTTTATATATTTGAATTTGAATTTTATATATAGTAATTTTTTAGCACATGAAAAAATTCTTAAAGGTTAAATCAATAATTTTTTTGAAATATAAATTATAAGTTTTCTACCAATTATAATAAAAAATTGTTATCATGCATAAAACAAAGCACTTACAATATTTTATATTATTCAAGTTTAAAAATTAGAAAAGTTTAATTTTAGGTTTCCTTAGAAGTTAGGGTTAAAGAGCAATGCTTTTTTTCTTTTATTTTAGGGTTAAAGAGCAATGTTTTTTTACTTTTATTTTAGGGTTAAAGAGCAATGTTTTTTTTATTTTATTTTGAAGAACTCGGAGATTATTTGAGACAAGGAAAATAAAATCTTGCAGATTATTTAAGACAAGGAGCATTTGCAAGTGTAGCCTCCAAATGGGAGATTTGTTTGTCAGCTGCAACTTTGAGAGATATCCATTCTCTCAAAAGATGATAAAGAAATAAAGAAAACATCCCTATGAGGTTGAGAATAGATTGAAAATGGTTGTTTCTATAGTATATGCAAAAAAAATTCCAGCTTCCAAATTGCATGTTGCAAGAGGGAGATTGCAGGAGGGTTTGTTCACAACTGTTGTGTTTATAGCACTTTTTCTATATTTTTTCAATAGCTAAAATTTGATTTTAGGGTTTTTGATCGCTTCCTCATTATTTTTTTCAATAGCTAAAATTTAATTTTAGGGTTTTTAATGCTTGTTTTTTCACCCAATTTTTTTTGCCGAATTTAGGGTTTGTTCGGTGAATTTATTCGATAGGGTTTCAAATTCGACGATTTTCAAATTTCATATAAAAAAATCAACGAATTTGATAACTAAGGTTACAACCCATAAGAATTAGTTGTTTTTTTCCTCGAAAAAAGTCGTAATTTTATATTAAGTAAATATGAAATTACATTCTTCAAATGCGTCTGACATTTTTTCAAAATTTCAATAGTGACCTAAAAGTTAGGTCATTTATACATCATAACTAGCTATCTCTATCATGTTAAGTTCTATCCTTAGACACCTTCTCAATTTATCAAACAATATCCTTTTTCTTTTTCAATTGGTTATATGGGATTGAAACGCCCCACCCGTATTACATCATCACCACATAGTGGTATTACAACAAGTTAGATATTATCCATGTATTGCTTAGTAAGATTTGAACCTTGGTATCCTTCTTAAATATTGAGAAATCTATCTAGTTGAGCTAATGCCACTTGATTATCAAACAATATCCTTTAAATCACTAACTTCTGAGTTTTTTTGAAAAAGTTGTTTTATTTATGCTTGCTTTAACTAGAGTGTATTAATCCCCCCAGATAGAGATTTGGACCAGCTGCAGTGCATTGCCCTCATTGAATTCTTATACTAAGCACATACCTAGATCAATATGAAGTGCCTCCTTTGAGAGTTCATCTGCTTCCCTATTCAATTCTCTATAAATATGCCAAAAAGTAAAAGCTTCACTTTGATCCACAACTTCTTTTATTTGAGAGAAGATGGGTTGTAGAATCATGTTTTCCATCCTAAAAACACCAAGCATCCAATTTATTACCACCTGTGAGTCTCCATAAATTTGAATTTTTTGTATTCCTTTTGATTCTACCAACTGAACCAACAATTTGAGGGCCATAATTTCAGCATAATTATTAGAACCTTCTCCCAATCCAACCTTGAATTTAAAATAATGAGAGTAAAAAATATATAGTAATCCTCCTGCTCCACAAACTCCAAGGACCCCCTGTCTAGCCCCATCAAAAAAGCCCCAAGCCCTTGATTTATCAATATTTGGAGGGATGATTTATCTATTTACCTTTGTTGTTGTCAAAACCTTACAATTATTGAAACTTCCAATGATTTGGGAGGAGACCTGCCAAGTAGGCTTCTCTTGATCCTAAAAAATTATTGCATTCCTAGATAACCATACTCCCCAAGACACAAACAATGGGAGAGCTATAAAACCTTTGTAAGACCTATTTTCAAACCAAGATTTTAAGCACTCTCCTAAGGAATCTTCTTGCCATCCTATAGGAAGCTTTAATTATGCTATAACCTCCCTCCAAACCTGTCTAGTAAAGGAGCAAGCAACCAATAAATGATCAATTGTTTCATTGTTTGACTTACATAAATGACACCTTCCTGGACCATTCCAATTCTTCTTCTGTAATACCTCCCATGTTAGAACCTTATTTTTCATGGCAAGCCATAGGAATAATCTTGTCTTCAATGAGGCTTTCTGCTTCTAGAGTGTCTTCCACCACCATGTTGGATTGTCATTGCTATCTTCCAATAGAGTCTTATACCCCAACTTTGGAGTGTACTCCCTCATAGCTCCATTCTTTGTCCAGACCAATTGATCAGTTTCCTCTCACAACTTGATATGTCCAGCTTTAAGTCTCCCCACATATTCTTCCCATTGGTGTGCCTCCTAGCCCTGAAGCCCTAACATTGTTGCTTCCTTCCATCCCTGACTCTAGTTTGTAGAAGATTCTGGGTTAGCTGCTTGGGCAAGATTTCCAATCCCTTGAGCTCTTAGGGTCTGAATTATATTATTTGGTAGTCTATGCATATCACCACAACCAATCCAAGGGTCTAATCCTAGTCTTATCCTTGAACCATCCCCTATTTTCTAGGTAAGCCAATCACCTACAATATAAAAGGCCTGAATCATTGCCTTCCAATAGATTGAAATATTATGGGTTTGCTTCATTGGGGCCCTTATCCACTCCTCAACTATGAGTGGCTCTAAATACTTTTCATGTATGATCTTATTCCATAAGCCTTCCTTTGATATTATCTTCCAAACACACTTTGTTGCTAGAGCCTTGCTAAATAGGAAGATGTTCTTAAGTCCCCATCCTCCATTTTCCTTGGGCTTGGCTAAGGATTGCCATTTAACCAAGGGAATACCTTCCCTTTCCCTTTTCCCTATCCATAAGAACCTATAGCTTAACTATCTAATTTTATCCAAAACTCCTTTTGGTATATGAGCCAAAGATTGCCAATATACTAGTATTACCTCCAACATAGACTTGACCAAAGTCAATCTCCCCTCCAAAGAGAGCCATTTGTTGCACCATATATTAATTCTTCCTTCCACCTTCTTTATCAACCAATTCTAGTCTTGTTTAGTGTAGTCATTGGGTTTCAAAAAGAACCCCAAATATTTAAACCCCTCTTGAAGATCAAATATATTAAAGGGGAAAAGTTGACCTATTATTATGGTTTGATTCTGATCCACATAATTAAAATAGATGCTTGAATTCTATGCATTAATATGCATACCTATTGCCAAAAAAAAATATCTAAATATTATTTTAACTTCTCTACAACTCTTACTATTCCATATGTGAAAAGGAGAACATCATCTACAAAAAGTAGATGGGTGACTTCCATTATTCTACCTATTCTAATTCCCTTTATTGCTCCTTCCCTCTTGGCTTCTAAAATACACCTACTTAATCCCTCAACTACCAAAATAAATAACAATGGTGACAAGGGGCAACCTTGTCTAATACCTCGAGAAGCTTTGAAGAACTAAGAGGCTGACCCATTAACCAAAACTACAAAAGAAATAGAACAAAGACATCCCATAATCCAATTCACCATCTACACATAAAACCCAATATGAGTAAGTATCATTCTTAAATATAGCCAATTTACTCTGTCAAAAGCCTTGGAGAGATCCAACTTCATCACCATTGTTGGTAGTTTCTTTGATTTTATGGTATGAAGACTTTCTTGAGCAACACCAATTGCTTCATGAATTTGTCTACCATGTAGGAAACCAAATTGCTCAATAGATATAGAAGCAGAGAAGAACCTTTTAATTCTTGATGCAATTATTTTTGCTATGATTTTATACACACAATTACACAAAGAAATGGGCCTAAAATCATCAAAGGAAGAAGGATTATCCTTTTTTGGAATAAGAGCAATGAAGGTAGAGTTGAAGACTGCATTTACCCTTCCTTTTAGCCTAGACTCCTCCACAACCTTGAGTAGGTCAGACTCCAAAAGGTCATAGAGCCCGAGAAAGAATTCCATAGTCCACCCATCAAGTCCTAGACTCTTATATTTTTGGAAGGAGGTTAAAACAACTTTGAGCTCCTCCTTTGAGACTTCCTTAATCAACTCATCATTGGCTTCCTCATCTATAAATCTGGGAAAGAGAGAAGTTATTTTAACTATTTTAGCTATATTAACTTGACTAGGATCCTTGTATAGTTGACCAAAATGCCTTACACCCATGTCTGTTATTCCTTTAAAGGAGGAGACTTTACTTCCATCTTGTCCTTGTAGCTCCCAAATTGTATTTTGTTGTTTTCTATGATTTGTAAAGCTATGAAAAAATTTAGTGTTCTCATCCCCACTTGCAATCCATAGTGCTCTACTTTTGAGCCTCCATCATGCTTCTCTCTCTACCAACAATCTACTCTTCTCTTATTCCAAACTTTTATACTTAAGCCTTATTTCCTCATCCATTTCTTTTTCAAAGTCATCTACTAGAAACACTACAAGCTCCTCCTCAATCTCCCTTAGTTTTTTCTCATCCATCAATTTTTTTATAGGCCCACTAAACCATTATTACCTTAACCCTTTTTAGATTTGTTGCAAATTGTATACTAGCAGATTCTCTTAGACTAGGATCAAACTTCACCCATTCTGATTTGACTAGAGTTACAAAGTTATCCTCTTTTAGCCACTCAAAATTAAATTTAAAAGGACAATGTGGTTTTTTCTCCTCTTTTGTTATAAGAAGCATGATAGGGGAGTGATCAGAGTCTCCTCCAACTTCAATCCAAGACTTCAATCTGTAAGTGCCATTTACCAAACTCTCTGCTACTAAGAATCTGTCTAGTCTCTTAGAAATTCTATCAACTCCTATCCTCATGTTTCTCCAAGTTGGAATAGATTTTATAGGCACTAGGTCTACCAACCCCTTGGATTCAAACTTTTGGATGAAGTAATTAGCTAGTGGATCAATTCTAGAAGCAAAACCCCACACTTCACTCCTAGAGAGAGTTAAGTTTAAATCACCTCCTAAAATTAAATTATTAGCTTCTAAAAACTTTTGATCCATAAGCTTATCCCAATACTGCATCCTATCTTTATAGGGGCCATAAATGTTCACCACTATCACTATTTCCTTGAGCTCCACTAAAAAGAATTTAGTCCCTACTCCTGAGTCAAGCAATGCAAATTTGGTTAGCCTAAACTGATTTGCCTTCCACCCTATGGCCACTCCTCCTGAGGCTCCTACAACATCAAGGGCCAGAAAATCCCATCCTTTAAGCAATTTACTGAGATCTTCCATCACTTTCATAGCTAACCCTTTTGTCTCTTGAATTAGCAAAATCTTTAGATTATGAATTTCTACCAACCTACATAGAGCAATTTTTTTGCAGAGTTGCCCATCCCTCAAATATTAAAGGAAAGTACTTTCATTGATTAACTATGTTTGAGATCATCCCTGCTCTAAGGATCCCCTTTAAGGATGGTTGCTTGCCTTGTTGAACTTCACAAAGGCTTTTATTCTTAGCCAATGAAGTAAAAACTCTTCTACCCCTCCTACCAGTAAGACTTCTATCCCCCACATATTTACTAAGGCCTCCCCCAAATCCTTCTTCCCTTAGTCCTATTCTACATTTTAGGGATCGTAGGGGATACCTATGGGTTTCTGGGGACACAGAACCTTCCTGACCATAAGCAAAATGAAGAGGGGAAGCAATTTCAAAGTGATTTACTTGTGAAGCATTACTAAAAAACTTACCAGAGTCTAAACCAAGGTCTAGATCTACTTCCTTCAAGGAAGAGGAATTCAAGGGTCCTCCTTGCCCCTCAACTCCACCCTTACCTTCTTCTAGTGGAGACTTTGTTTTATAAATTAGTAAATATAGCCATTGGTTAGTTGAGGGACTCAAAAGAGAATTACCTATAATCCCATATGAGAAATGATATTTGGCAATAGATTTGCTTTGAAAGCTTGTATCTAGGTCCAAGAGCATGACATCCAAATTTTGCTCTAAGAATCCTAGCCTTACTTTAATATGAGATGATTATGAATCCATCACTTGATCTAGCACAAAAATATTTATCTCCACCTTCTCTACATTTTATATTTTTCCCTTGATTTCTCTAGCTTGTGTTCCTTATGCATTGATTCAATAATATAATCAAATTATAAGTTATGTGCCTGAAGGGAAAATTGCATCTCATTCTCACCCTTAAAGATCCCTTTATCTTCCTTACGATACCAAACCTTCCTTGAAAAATTAAGAGAATAGTCCCTTGCAATATACCCATAATTATGACAATGTGCACACCTAAAAGGCACACCAATATAGTCTAGGGTTTGTACATGCATCCCTTTGTTATACTTCAACACAATTTCCCCCACCAATCCATCTCTCTAGTCCACATCAACAAGAATCTTAGCCACTATCCTCATGCATGAGGACTGATACCTCTCATCCACCTCCAAGAAAGAACCAATGCAATTGCCTATGGCTTGGAAAACATCTCTAGACCAAAATTCTAATGGCAACCCTAGTAACTTTACCCATATAGGGTGAGAAGGTATTCAAGTGGTCCTAGGGTCAAAACAAGGGTCCCACAATTTGAGAATTAACAAAGTTGACCCCCAAAACCATTTCTCTGACATAATATTTGCCACATCTTCCTTAGTCCTAAACTGAAATGACAACCACCCTCTTACTAGAAGTAAAAAACTAGGCACATACCCTAGAACTTCCATCCATTCCCTAGCCATCCAATCTACCAAGGATTTTTTAGAAATTGCATGCCCATAGAACCTCCCAATAAGCATTTTCTCTGAGAGTTCAATGACTTCCCCCATTTTCACATCTTCTCCTAGGACTAATTTTGCTCTATTACTCTTCCTTTGAATGCACTTGGTTGCCTTTTTACATGCTTCCAAGGGATTCTTCTTTGGATTTCCTCCTTCCAAATTCTTATGTTGTCCCTCATAGCCCTGATCAGAGAGTTGTGGCCTATTTTGAACTTGCTCTAAAGAGGACATATCCCAATCATCACTCTTGTCCAAGAGTTGAGTGTCTTCCTATAAAATCATCATCGACTTAGGCCCATTCTTGAACTCTTCTAAAGGAGACTTCTTTCTTTCAAACTTTCTTCCATAATCAAATATGGAGACATCCTCATAAGGATCCATCGAATAGTCCACTGCTTCTTCTTCATGACATTGTTCTAGAAAACCCCTAAATCTTCCTTCCTTTTCAAAATCTTACATTCTCCTTATAGCCTCAAGGTCGGGGGACTCTCCATTAGTTTACATTAGCAAAACTAGCCTCGATAGAGAATGTCCCATTGTCTTTATCACCCTCTACTTCACTCACCATGGTGGTAGTCTTGTCAAAAAAACTCTAAAAATTTATCCTCTTAGCCCATGTCTTTACAACCTTAGGGTTAAGATACATGTCATGTGATGATGACTCCATCCTTAGTGGCCATAGCCCTAGTCTATTCTTCTCATATTTTCCCTCCTCAACCATTGCTCTATTTTGCACTAAACTCACCAACAAACCCCCTGCAAATACCTCCTTCAAACCCTCTATTGAGCTGCTACATCTTGTTGGTGATACAACCTGGAACCAAGGGTTATGTGATGGATCTAACAGTTGCAATGGTAGTTGTAGTAGTGACCCATATTTCTCCTTGTCCTCTTTGTATCCCCTTGACCCCTTCTTCATTGCTAAAGTTGAGATCTTAGACACCTCTGACATCCATCTGCACCTTAATGCAACATCTCGTACTTTTTTTGGTAAAAGTGTAATAATTTTAAGATATTTAAAAATGTTGGATTCTCCTTCAAATTGTTGAAGGCCCTCTTCTAGTACAAATTGTTCTTCTATTATCCATTCATGAGCAAGCCTTGGGTTGTGCTTTAAGGCCTATGAAATCCCACTATTGTTCTCCATCTGTATTTCCACTAAGTTCTAACTTGCACAGACCGTCGCCTACCCAAATGACAAGTATTATGAAGTTTTAACAAATTGAAAATTTATTCTTTTATGGCTACCCAAACCTTCGTATTTGAAAAAAACCCCAGACACAACTCCAAAAACAACTTTTACTTTTATCTAGAAAAGTAAATAGTAGAGAAAAATACTTGTCAAGACATGTACTAGGGTTTGAAATCCACCACTTGCTTCAGAGAATTGCTATGTTTTTTCTCTCTTTTTTCACACTAGGGTTTGATCTCCATCGCTTGCTCCAAAAAATTTGTCGCTTGCTCTAAAAAAATATGTCGCTTGCTCCAAAAAATTCATCGTTTGCTTCAAAAAATTGCTTGCTCCAGAAAATCCATCATCATCACTTGCTCCAAAAAATCTATCACTTGCTCCTAAAAATTTATCATCACTACTTGCTCCAATCTGCTTCAAAGAATTACTTACTCTAGAAAATCCATCATCGTTTCTTGCTCCAGTCTCCCCTTCTAAAATTTTTCTTAGGATGGTGAGCACAATTAGCCCACTTCTTGAATCCAAGGTTGCCAAGTGTCCAAGAGACCAACCTGTCAGGCGTCACTAGTGAACTACTTAGAATTAGTTGTTATAAAACAATTATTTAACATCATAATCAATGTAATGATAATAAAAAATTTATAAACAATTGTCAATAGAGAGGTTTTAATAGAGGATGATGAAGTTAAATTTTGTTTTCCATGGTTAGAGAAAGTAGTAATTTTACCTAAAGCTGACAATAAAAATATGAAAGAAGCAAATTCAAAATAATGTTCCAAAAAACTACAAAATGTTTTAAGGGATCTATTTATAGATCAATGCATTAAAGAAAACTAGCAATGTAGATTTGGTAAAGTAGACTATGAATTTGTAAAGTGAGTAGAAGTCTTCTCCGCTAAGCAAAGAAGATGATATCATATGAACTTCATGGTTAAATGGATTATTTGAGTTGTTGATTGGACTATGGGATAGAGTATGGATTAAAACTTTTAACTTTTTGAGACTATTAAACTATTTATTAAAATAACATAGTTATTATTTGTTAAAATATTATTATAATATTAATAACAACTCTTTTGAATTAAACTATGTCGAAAGAAAGTACTTGAGTAGGGAAGAAAGAAGTATAAAGTGAGTGTGAGTTCGGAGCAAGTGCGAGCCAAGAGTGAGGAGGAAGTGTGAGTGGGGAAGCAAAAAGTAGAAAGCAAAGTGCAATCAAGGAACAAGTACCACTTCTTGTTCTATATCTTAGGAGAATTTAAAGGATTCATTTGAAGAAAATCTAGGTAACATGGAAAGAAAGTCATTTGTGAAAGTCCTTACTGAAAGTATGAATGACCAAGTTGGAAGTATGGATGCCCTAGCTAGAAATAAGAGGAAGAGAAAATATATGGTAAATCCTATCCAGGTAGCAGATGCTACTTAAGAAGTGATTATCAAGGATGAGATGATTGAGCATGATATAATGGTTCTTAAAACCAAAGGATTAATATGCAAGTTTCATTGAATCAAGTGGAAGTTGGGATCAAGTGGAAGTGGAAGTGGGGATTGAATCCAAAATTAATTCTAGATTTTTCTAAGATTCAAAATTGGATCAAGTGGAAGTGGGGATTGAATTCAAATTACTCCATGAATTTTCTTGCAAAATGTTTTTTCATCATTATTTTATCCAGTTCATAAATAAGGGATAAAAGAATGGATGGAGGCCCATAGTTTAGGGAAAAAGATGCATTATATTTAAGATCTTAGAGTAAGAATTTTTTAGTGGACACAAAAAATATTAAAAGGCTTCCAACATGGATTAGGCTTTTTGGACTTCCTTATCAACTCGTCAATAAGGAGGTTTTGAAGAATATCGATAATACTCTAGGTGAATTCATCCAAGAGGGATCAATGAATAAGGAGAGAAGGCATGTTTTATAGATTCAAATATGTGTTGCCATGGATATTTCAAAACATTTACCACAGTAGATTAGGATTAAATCTGAATCAAGAGAATAGGATCAACAAGTATAAAAATATTACATTTCAATGTCACAAATGTCATGAAACTAGGTACATGGCAAGAGACTACAAAGTAAAAATGATGGAGGAAGAGATGGAAAATTTTGGGCATGAAGGTAGCTTCAATTTGAAACAAGGAGATCATATCACAAGAGAAGCTAGGTCAAATCAAGGATTTTCCACTCCTAAGAAAGTGGCTGGAAAAATCCCACTACATCATCAGATTGCAAAGGCCATTACAGTTCAATCAAATTAATCATTAGAAGAAAAAAAGGATATGAGGGATGAGGAAGTACAATGCACAAGTTCAAATATAGAAGGAGCTAAAGGTGCAAAGGAATATGGGAAGGAAAATTTTAAAGTAAAGGAATATGGGGAGATGAATTTTAAAGAAAATGAGGTGAAGGAGGTCAAGCTTAATCCAGGTAAATCACCTTTATTCTCCTCAAGTAGCATAAAATCTTCTCCTTACAATAAAAATAAAATTAGTATGAAATGTATTCTTTGCACTTTAGGGTTTCAAGAGTAGTACAATAAAGAAAATCTTATGGAGGAAACCAAGGAGATTTAAGGTTTTGAAGCCAACATAAGAAAGAAATGACTATGGAGGATCATCTATGCGATTTAGATTTTTTAAGGAAACTTAAAGAAGAAAATACTAATGAGTCTATTCCTTGCACTTTCGACTCTTTAGAGCAACATATATCTTTAGAAGATAAATATATTTATGAAAAATATAAAAAAATAGGAAAAACAGAAGAGAATGATGAAGATGAGAGTGTTGAAAAAAATGGAAGAAGGAGAGGAAGGCCATCAAAGAATGAACGAAGAAAAAAAGAAACTCAAAAGGATATTGATCTGGGAAGCCAAATAAAAATATCATAGGTGTTAACAAGAAGTGGGGCTAAGCCCAATAATAAATATAAAAAGTGTTTATGATGAAAATGATATCATGGAAAGAGGTCCAAGGTTCAAACCCCACTCAGTATGAGGGGATCGGGACCCCTCATAAAAACCTATGTAAATTCTTTGAAAAAAAATGATATCATGGAATATTAGGGGTATGAATAAAGCCCCTAAAAAAAGAATTATTAAGGAATTAATAGGTTGTTATAACCCTAAGTGTATTTTAATACAAGAAATAAAATTAAATAGTGAGTAATGTAAGGTTGCTTTTAAGAAGTTTTGGAAGATGGATGATAGTTTAACAGTTTCTTCTACAAGAGCTTCAGGCGGTATTGCAATAATATGGGATAAATGAAAATAGGATGGGTGATTATTAGAAGCAAGAAGTATTTGGGTTGCTGAATTATTTTGCAAGAAAGAGGAAAACATCAAAGTTGGGGTTATAAATGTATATGCTCCAACTATAGTTACTCCTCATGAAAGATGTTGGAAGGACCTTAGCATATTTTTGTCAAATACAATGATGATTCATTATGATCTATGGATTATTGGGGGTGGTTTTAATACTATTCTATCTACTTTGAAAAAGAAGGGTGGTATTCTAGGATGGTCTAAATCAATGCAACACTTTTCTTTATTTTTCAATTAAAATGACCTTTGGGATGCTAGTCCCTCAAGCTTTAAATACACGTGGGTTAATATATGCATTGGGTAAAATCATAGAGTAGAAAGACTGGATAGATTCTTGTTATCCAATAAATGGTTGTAAACAAAGTATACAATCTCTTCAAATATTTTATTGCAAGTAAGATTAGATCACAAACCCATTCTTTTGACTTGTGAGTTATGTAATAATAGTCATCCAAAGCCATTTTGCTTCTAGTCTATGTGGATCCAAGATCTTGAATTTTTCCAGATGGTTATGTTATGTTGGGATGAATAAAAATTTGAAGGATCATGTATGTACAAGTTTGTTCTAAAGTTGAAATATTTAAAGGAGTAAATGAAGATTTGGAATGCCAAATCTTCTGGTAATATTTTTAAAGAAAATAAAGAAATTGAATCCAAGCTAAAAATTTTACAAAACATAGTAGAAATTAATGGAATGGATCAGGATTTTTATGTGAAAGAAAAATAATTAATTTTTTATTATCATAATTGATTTAAAAATGAGTCATATTGGTTCCAAAAATATAGAGAGAAATAACTCAAGTAAGGAGATAGAAATACAAAAAAATTTCATGCTACAATAAAAACAATTATTTTTGTTCGTTATATAAAAAATATATTAACTCCACATAGAATAAATATTGAGAATGAAGAAGATATAAGGAAGGAAGCAATTAATTATTTCAAAAATATTTTGTTATATTCAGGGCAAGATAAGGAGGCACAGGAAAAACTTCTGCAAAATATTCCATCAATTATCACTTAGGGACAAAATGAAATCTTGATGAAGAATATATCTATGGAGGATCTCCATGAAGCAATTTTCTCTTTTCATCCTAACAAGGCACTTGGCATCAATGGATTTCTTACAAATTTCTTTCAAAATTTTTGGGATTTATTGAAGAGTGATATGTTAGTTGTGGTTGAAGAAGGCCAAAAAAAGGCTATAATAAGTGAGATTAATGCTAATTTTATTACCTTGGTTCCCAAGAAAGGTGACACAAAATATTTTGATAATTTTCATCTAATAAGACTTTGTAATAAGGGGTTGGGTCCAAATTGAAAGTTAGTTTAACACTAGTTAGCTAGGGGATTATAAGTTTAAGCAGTTTAAGAAGTTGGATGAGTGGCCAATTTCAATCCCTCCAAAATTGACACCCATCATGACTAAAATCTTGGCAGAAATATTTCTCATAGGTAGAGACGATGAGGATGAATTAGCTTGGGGCTATGGGAGCCTTGGTGTCTACACAATGAAGGATGGATATGATAAGATCCTTCTAGAGCCTCCTCCTCATGCATATTAGGTTGAGGATTGGAGAAATATTTGGCAGTCCAAGGGTTGGTCGAAAGTAAACTTTTTTTCGTGGAAGTTCATGCACAATGGAATTCTTACTTTTGATAATCTCAGACGTAGGGGAATCGTAGGTCCATATCAATGTGTTTTATGCTACAAGAGTGAAGAAACATCTGACCACTTGATGTTTGAGTGCCCATTCACACGGTATATCTGGGAGAGATGGTTTTTATCTTCTAAAATTTGAGTTAATGGTGATTTGAATCGGATTAATATTTGGGAAATATGAAAGAGGGGTAGATTTAAATCTAAAGATCTTTGTATAAATTGGAAACTTGGATTATAATTCATTTGGTAGCAAGTGTGTTTGAAGAGAAATGAAATTTGTTTTAGAGAAACCTTTTCATCTTTAGATGGAGTTTGATAGGTCATTTGGAGCAAAGTCACAAAAATTGTGGTAGTGTATGATAAATAGAAAACTCAAGCTATTATAGGGACAATGGCTAAGGAATTTTAAGTGCAAGAGGGGTAGCACAGAGCTGGTTGGAAACCACCCCTAGAAGGTTGGATTAAAATTAATATTGATGGATTTGTAAAAGGTAATCCGGGTAGAGCTAGAATTAGAGTGGTTTGCAGGAATCATGTTGGGACAATGCTCTATTGGGAACTGTAAGGCCTAGGAAGGGCTACGAACAATGAAATGGAATCCTTAGCTATAAAAAATGTTTCTATTTGGGTAGTAAAACAAGGTTACAGGAGGATAATCCTAGAATCAGATTCTCAAATATTGGTAGGAGCTTTAGATTGCATGAGGAACTTTGCTTTGAAGACATGGAGGTTGAGGATTATTGTCACTCAAATTAAGGAATTGTGGACGAAATTAGATGATGTGATTCTAGTTTATGTGAGTAGAGATCTAAATAAAGTGGTAGAGTTTCTAGGTAATATGGGTACTGAGAAGGAGGTAGGGGTTTAGTGGCACAGTGACATGGCTATTGAGGCTGAGATGACTAGGTAGGTTGGTGAGCAAATCTAGAATTTAGCTATTTTGGAAAACCATTGTAGAAATATGGTTTAGGAGATTTGGCTCCAATGCAGATATTCTTTTACAGTTGTAAACATGTGGAAAACCATTGGAGGAATATGGTTTAGGAGATTTGGCTCCAATGCAAATCTTCTTTTACTATTGTAAACATGTGTTCTCTTTGGCTAGGCTGGGAGAAGTCTCATCCCAACTTGTAAATGATCTTGTTGTAATATAATGTTTTAAAATTATTTAAAAAAAAACAAGCCTTTGTAATATGATTTATAAGATCATTTAAAAAATTATGGCAAAGAGGTTGAAGGGTATTCTAGGGTGTCTTATCTTAGAGGAACAAGGTGGCTTATTCATGGTAAACAAAGTATCGATGGAATAATTATTGCACAAGAGGCCATTGATTCTCTTCATTCCATGAAAAAACAAGGTATGCTTTTGAAATTAGATATAAACAAAGCATATGATAAGGTTTATTGGAATTTTCTACATGTTGTTCTCAAAAATTTTAGTTTTGATTATAGTTGGTGTGAGTGGATTAAATTTTGTTATACCACTGCAAAATTTTCTATTTTGATCAATGGTTCTCCTCCTGTTACTTCAAGTCACTTTGTGGACTTCGTCAAGGTGATCCACATTATCTTTATCTATTCATTAATCTAGTAGTAGCATTAGGGAGAGCCTTTTCAAAGGTAAAAATAGGATGAAAAATTAAAGGTATTCAAGTTGCAAAAAGTGGTTCTTCCGAATCTCATCTCCAATTTGTTGATGATACTTTTATTTTGGGTCATCCCTCAATAAATGAGGACACAAAGTTTAAATCAATATTATCATGCCATGAGAAGGCTACTGGACAATTGGTAAATACTACAAAATCCAAGTTTATTTTCATTAATACTGCTCTAGCTTTACAATAAATTATTGTGAATATTTTAGGGTTTAAAATTGAAAAATTTTCTATCAACCTACTTGGATTTGGGCATTTCTTTATCTAATAAAGAAAATAAAAAGGAACTTTGGATCTCTTTATTGGATAGAATGAAATTTTTCTTGGTAGTTTGGAAAGGTGAGTTCTTAACCATGGCAAGAAGGATATAACTCATAAAGACTACATTGCAATCCATCACGATTTATATGAAGTCACTTTCAAGATTTCCAACAAGTATAGCATCAAAAATTGATAAAATTCAAAGACTTTATTTGGAAAGGTTGTGAGGAAAAATTTAGGTTTCCTCTTTGTAAGTGGGATAGGGTTTGCAAAGGAAAGAATATTGGAGGATTAGGCTTGCATAATTGCAGACTTATGATTTGGAGCTTGGATGGAAATTATTAAGAGATCAGGATTGGGCAAAAATATTACTTCAAAAATATAAAGGTTCTCTTGATGCAATGAAATTATTTAGGAAAATAACTCTACCCAAAGGATCATAAACATGGAACTTCATATTAGAGAGTTTGCAATTGATAAAAAAAAAAATATTATATGGTTAGTCAATAAGGGGAGTTTGGTCTAGTTCTTGGTTGAAGTCTTATCCTTTTATGTTTAACTCAAAATTGCAATAATTGGCTCAACCATGCCTAGCATGTAAAGGTCCAAAGGTCAAATACCATATTATTATGAGCAAAAACTCTAGATCATGGATTTATTTTAGTAACTTGGTTGAAGGAGAGGATCTCAAAAAAATTGCAGGTAAACTTCAAAAGATGCTTCAAGAGTTTTATTTGTCTATTTTTACACGAACGGATGAGTTGGTTTGGAATTTATCAAAGGATGGTGAATACTCGATCAAGTTGGGATATGAAGATTTAGAACAATCAAAATTTCCTTCTCCCAAAGATTTTCCTTTAAGAAATGTTTAATCATTAGAGTATCTCCCTAAGGCCTTAAGATTTCTTTGGTTAGCAATTCAAAGTAAGATTCTAACAGGAGAAAGCCTACAAAGAACAAGATATTATGGACCCTTTAGATGTGCCTTGTGTGAGAAGGAGTTAGAAACATTAGACCATTTACTTTTTCATTGTCTGTTTGCTCATACTATTTGTTTTTTTTTTAAATGGAATTATATTTGGTAGCTCCATCAACATTGAAAGAGTTGATGAAATGTTGGATTAACTATTTCAAAGCTAAAGCATTATGTATTCTTGGGAGGATTAGCCCTGCCATTATTTGTTAGAATTTATGGCTTGAAAGGAATAACAAACTTTTTAAAAATAAATCTCAAAATTATGCCTAAGTTTGGAACAATATTATTGCCTCTCTTGCAAAATTTCTACAAATATGGTGCTCATCATGGGAAGTCTCAATTGTAGAAAAAGATGTGCTAATAACTTAGCTACAAGATTTGAACATACATGGCAAAGAGTCATATACAATAATAGAATTAAAACAAAGGATCTACTTCGATCTATGGTAAAATGGAAATGTCCAAAAAATCTTATCAAAACTAATTTTGATGGTGCTTCTAAAGGAAATCTAGGAAAAGCTAGTGGAGGTGGTGTTTTTAGAAATAGTGAAGGCAAAATTCTCCTCACTTATTTAAAATCATATGGAACTTCAACTAACAACTATGTAGAGGCTAGGGAACTTATTATAGGGATTAAAATTGTAGTAGAAAAAGGATGGAAGGATACAATCATGCATATAATTTATGGATGCGTGTGTGATTTGATTCTCTATCAGAATAATTAGCTATCGTATGATGGAATGACAATTTTGATGAAATCCTAGAATTTAAGGAGTTAAGCATTCCTCTTCTTACATTTGAATATATGTTTGGAAGAAGTTTGTCAACTAGAATCATGAAGTGCATGTAGTGAAGCTAGGGTTTGCAGAGTGAAGCAGTAAGAAATTAAATCAAAGGGGTGAAAGGAGTTACTTTGCTAGGGAGGAATATTTTTGTGCATGTGAACAACAATTTGAAGAAGTTTGTTGGCTAGAATCATGGAGTGCATGCAACAAAGCTAGGGTTTGCAAAGTGAAGCACACAATAAGTGACACTATTTTATTTTTCTTGAAACTAGAATATGCTTAGATCTATTCATGTGAATAAAAAGAAGGTGGGTCCAATTCTTATTTGATATCTTTAAACAAATGACACAAGAAGCATCAAATTTTTTTTAGAACCAAAGTGTGCTCAGATTTATTCGTGCAAAGAAAATGAATGCTGGACAATAATCTTTCTAGAATCGAAGCATTTAAAAGGTGAAATAAGTTACTTAGACAGGGAGGAATATTTCTATGCATGTGAACAGTTGTTTGAAGAATTTTATCGGTTGGAATCATGGAGTACATGTAGCAAAGCTAGGGTTTGCAAAGGTGAAATATTAACCTTTGTTTTTATTTGGTATTTTTTAAATAGAAATATAGACTGGAAAATTGGTTTCTTATTTTGATGGAGAATGAAGAGGGATGTTTGGACTTCATGGAGGACCCCTTTGAGGGGTAACACATCTTTTCAACTCTAAGGGCTCGGGTGTCCCATTTTTGTACAAGACTTAGAAGTTGAGAACTAGGGACCCTTGGGTTTTTTGAGTGGCCAAAATAAGATTGTAGGTCATTAGACTTTAGTGGATAGAGGAGAGTCTATGTCAGTAGGTTCACATTAGGTTGGTTGTCCTATTGACTGCTCACTCTCAAGTGTCTTAAAATGCTCTACTCAAGTGATGGGTCTAATGAATGAGCAAGTGAGTAGGATCTAAACAACCTAGACTCACTTTGCTTGGCAAAGTTTCCTTTGTTTGTTTTTGGTTTCATTGGTAAAGGTCTTGATTTAGAGACCCTAAGTGGAGTGGGTCTAAAATTTCAATTAGCATAGACTACAACTTTGGTTACTAAAGTGTGCAAGGCACACAAAGTGGTTAAAAACAAAAAGGTCGAAGATCAACATGTTACTTGGGAAAGGCCTCAAGATGGAACAAGTTCTAGAGTTTTTAGGAAAGGCCCTTATTGGGAAGTTTCATGGACGTCAAATAACTGATAATGCACTAACTAAGTAATTGCAAAAGGTATGGGTCGATTTTTTACTTACTTGCCAAAGGATGGATAGGTTTATTTTTTGTTCTAAGAAAGATGCATAGAAAATTTTGGGAGGTTGTTGGTATTGGGGGTCTTATTTTTTGGCTTGGAAGGCTTAGATGACTTGTTTTGAATCTAGGACAGAAGTTGTTAGGAGAATTCTAATTTGGGTGAAACTTCTAGGTATTCCAATGGAGTTATGGTCAACAAGATCTTTAAAATATATTGGAGATACATTAGGTAAAACCTTGGATATATATGTTTCTTTCAAATCTAGTATTTTTTGGTCTATAACTTGGGTTTTGGTTGAGATGGATATCAGTGGAAGCTTATTGGACTATATCGAGATAGTTGTGGGAAATACAATCCATAATCAAATCCTAGACTATTCGAAGATTCTTTTTAGATGCATTTGTTTTCATGTTTAACATATTGCTAATGAATGTACTCAATATTTCACATATAAAGTTTGAAGGAGAAAACAAATGATTAGTGGGAATTCCAAGTAAACTAACAACAATTAGGAGATATTTTTAAGAACTCAGAAGTGCTCCTTGATTCATCACAAATAAGCAAAAAGGATGTTGTTGAATCTAGAACCAAAACTTTGGAGAAGGAGGAAGAAGTTTTGGGCCTAGTTTTATCTCCATTTAACTATTCATAGGTTCTTAGAGAAGGAGACAAAGTCATAAATAAAGTTGTAAAATGGTTGGAATCCGATTCTATTAAGTTTATTGGTAAATAATATAAGCCTTATGACACTTACTATCGAATGCATGTGGAGAAAAATATGGAATTAGGTACTAAAGAAGTTTGGAAACTTATGAATATTCGAAAAGAAGACCCAGGGACAAGTATGTTTCTAGGGGTTTGGACAATGGGTCGACAACCTCAAATACATTGAATAGGGATTGTGATCCAAATATTTCTGCTATTGGGGGAAGTCTTTCTAACCTACTAGGTGACTCTTCTAGGGAGGTATCTATTTCAGGGGATGGTTTGGAGACTGGTTTCTCTTGTAGATATTTGTTACATTCTAGGAAAGGGAATCCTAGATGAGAATTTGTGTAGTTGTTGGAAGGTTAGGGTTAGGTCTGGACCTTATAAATGACTCTTTCACTTCCTCAATAGGTAGAATTTTTTATTTTATTTTATGCATAGGAGAAGGCTTTGAGGAAAATTCAATAGGGTAAACAAAAATCTATCAAAGGGGTCCTTAGAGTGGGACAAAATCCCTCTAAGATGTTTAAATGATTTTGTTATCCATTAATATGCAAGGTCTTGGCAGTCCCTCTAAAAGATTTGCCTTAGCTAGGCTAGTGGAGATTCATAATTCGACTATTATCCTTCTACAAGAAACCATGGGGTGAGTACAAAAGTCATTGAAGGATTAAGTAAATTGCTTAGGGACTAGGAGTTCTTGGCCCTAAATGCTACCAAAAAATTTAGGGGGTGTTTTTAATGGCTAGAATAACTCAATATCCTTAATTAACTCTTCCTTTACAGTTTTAGGCTTATGGATAAAATTCCTTTTTAAAGACTTGGGTTTGAGGTTATCGATTATTAATTGTTATGGTTCCTAAAAAGATAGGCAGGTCTTCTGGGATGAAAGAGTTGTCATTGGTAAATTGTACTATGAATAAAAGTGAGGTATGAGGAGAATCTACAAGACTTGATTGACTTGTAGATTACTTCAGACATAAGATTGAAGAAGTTGATTTAATTTATTTGGAACCAGTAATATGGATAAATAATAGAGTTGGGGAAGCTGGGATATCAAAGAGGTTGGATAAATTGTTGATCTTAGAGTCATTATACAACGAAATAGACAAAAAATTATCATGAGTTGAGATTGGAGGTAGCTCGGATCATTCTCCCATACTTCTCTAATTAGAAATTTAGGAGGCAAAGCCTACCAACCCTTTTAAGCTCAATCCAATTTGGTTGGAGGAAAAGAGATTTCAACAATTGATTAAAAAAAATGGATTGATTATGACCAAAGTTCTAGGTTATCGACGAGTTTTCAATTTTTTGTTGCTTTAAAAAATTAAAAGGAGTTGTGGCATCTTGGATTGTAGTTAAAAAGGAGAGTATGAATATAGATCTTAATTTGGTGGAGAAGAAAATTATAAAAATTCATAAGAAGAATGAGGCTGGTTTTTTTAAAGAGGAGGAGAAAACAAGACTCGTTGAGAAGAATATTAGTAGAATTTTAGAAGAATAAATTTTTGGAGTGGAGAAAAGCTAAATGGAGAATGAAAAGTAGAGTTGTATGGTTAAAATAGGGAATGAAAATACTAAGTTTTTTCATAATTTTTCTAATCATAGGAAGAATATTAACACTATTTGGGAGGTGCAGAATGAAGAAGGGGTCTTTGTTAGGATTTTCTTCAAGTTAGTAGATTTTGGAGTCAAACATTTTCAATATATCTACAAAGAACATGATAGAGTCAACATTGGGGAACTTTTAAAGTTAACTACTTTCTTCTCTAGTTTTGTGACTAATGAGGATAATCAATTACTTATGAAGGAGGTCACAAAGGAAGAACTAAAAGTTGTCCTGACTTCTTTCAAAAAGGATGAAATTCTGGGACCTAATGGATGACCTGTGGAGTTTTTCTTAGTTTTCTATGATCTTGTTGAGGAGGATCTTCTTAGAGTAATGGAGGAAGTTAGGTTGAGTGATCAGGTTTTGGGAGCTTTTAACTCTACTTTTTAAGCTTTGATTCCAAAAAAAGAGAAGCCTAAAACCTTTGATGAATTTAGACATATTTCCTTGTGTAACTGTATCTAAAAAATCATTGCAAATATTCTAGCTACTAGATTGAAGAAGATTTTATTTGAAGTTATTTCATAGGAGCAACTTGGGTTTATAGTAGGTAGGCAAATTTTTGAAGCCATAAGAGATGCTCAAGAGGGCCTCCACTCTATTAAAACTAAATATCTTCCCGTAATGGTACTTAAACTAGATCTATCTAAATCTCATGATGGAACTAGTTGGTTGTATCTCAAATTGTTTCTCTCACATATGTGTTTTAGCTATCTGGTAGTAAAGTGGACTATGGGATGAATTTCTTCTATATCTTTTGTTGTTCTTATCAATGGACCATCTTCTATATTATTTAGACCCTCGAGAGGACTAAGACATGATGTCCTTTATCCCATTTACTTTTTTGTTGGTTGCTAAAGGATTGAGTAGAACTATTTTGGATGCAAAGAGGGTAGGTTCCATGTCTAGGATCAAAGTGGGGGTCCTTTATTTATCTCATTTATTATTTTCTAATGATGTATTGTTGTTCACTAATGGAAGTTTAAGGGAAGCTAGAAAGTTGAAGCAAATCTTGGACACTTATAGTTTTTTTACTCGTATGGAGATTAATTTTAAAAAATCCTCTATTTGATTTAATAGTCTAGAGCAGGATATTGAAGAGGGTCTGATAAGACTTTTTCATTTTAATCTCTTAGATTTTCAAGAAGGCTTTAAGTATTTGGGATTTGTATTGAAGTCAAATAGTTACAGGAAGAGAGACTGGGTATGGATTTAGAGAAAATTAAAGTTAGGATTACCCATTGGTGTAATAGATGATTGTTTATTGGTGAGAGATTCAATTGTAAAGTCTATTCTCGAGGCAATTCCCATGTTTTGGCACTCCTTGGCCTTCATTTCCAAAGGAGTTCTAGAGAAAATAAGAAAATATTGCTTCAAATTTCTTTGAACTGGATGTAAAGAACATGAAGGCATTCCTTTAGCTAAGTGGTAGATTATTGCTAGGCCAAAGGAGGAAAGTCGTTGGGGACTAAAAAAATATCCATATTTTTTATTCTTCTTTGGCAACAAATAACTTATGGAGGATTCTGACTAGAGAAGGATTATGGAAGAAGATTTTTGGACAAAAGTATATTCATCCAAGGACCTTTATGGATAGGATCAAAAGTCCAAAGAAAAACATAAAAACTATTTCCATTCAATGGAAGGTACTAGTATAGACATTTCCTATGATTGGAAAATATTTGGCTTGGAAGTGGGTAATGGTGAACAAGTTAGAATACAGGCTGAATCTATTTTAGGTTGTGGAGAAAATATTTTGTTGTTGGAAGCTATGATAGGTTCTTTACAAGACAAGGGTTTTTACTTCATCAGGTGGGGGAATAAAAGTCTTCTAGTTTTTGGATCCAAGATTGGAAGTAGGATTAGGTCTCAGGTCTTTTCAATGAGAAGGTCATTTTATGGAAGGCTTACACTGATAGTCTTAATAAGAGTCATATCAAGTTGAAAGTTGAACCGTATACTACTTCTTGGACATATAATAAATCTAGGGCTCAATATATGGCTAGACCTAGATACAAAGCAAGTTTTGACCCTGATTCCCAAGGGTATAATTGGTGGTGGATGCAGATTTGGAAATTGTTGATCCCAAAAAAGATAATTATTTTCATGTAGTTAGCTTTAAGAAATAAGACTTTGACTTGAAAATTTTTACAAAGGAGAAGCAAACAAGGTCCAAGTATTTGTATGTTGTGTTGGTTAGAGGAGGAAAATATTACACGTTTTTTAATCAAATGACCTTTTTCTCAATAGGTTGGTTAGAAGTTGAACATACAACTGGAGTTCAAAATATTTAGGAGGGAGAAACAATGGAGCTAAGCTTAAGATAATGGTTTTTGAAAAAAGAGCTAAAACAATTTCTTTCTTTACCATGTCTTATATGTTGGGGTATATGGTTGGCACAAAATGCAACTATTTTTGAAGGGAAGTTTATATCCCTGTTTCAGGTCATATTTCAGGTGAGGACTTTGGTCCTAGTCAACAAAGAGCCTTGCAAACATAAGAAACCTCGAAAAATAAACAATTTGTTCATTGAAAAGTCTCAACCATGGGATTTTTTTGATGGGGCTAGTCAAAGACAATCAACTTTTAGTAGTGCGGGAGACATTTTGTACTTCTTGGATACCCACTATATCAAATTTAAAGTAGGTTTTGGGATGGGTTCCAACAATTTTTCTAAGTTTCAGGCATTGAGATTAACAATGAAGTGTACTTCAAAGAGAAATGTGAAAAAATATATTTTGGATATTCTACTCTGGTCATCAACTAGATGAATGGATCTACTCAATTACAAAATAATATGCTCAGACCAGTGGGAGATGAAATGCTGAAGGTGATTTCTTTGAAAGTATATCTTTTACTCATGTTTATAAGGAATTAAATCAAGAAACAAATAAGTTATCAAAAGAAGGTTAACAGGTTCCATAAGGTTTCATGCAAATGGAAGAGAACAAGAATGGAGTTTCGTCTTTCACTCACATATCATACCCCTAGTTTCTATGCTAGCTCTAGGTTTTTACTATGGGTCTATCCATTGATTAGAGCTTTATGGTAGATTTTAACTATTTTTTTCTTTATGTTGTTTTCTTCTTTCTGCTGGTTTCTTTTTCATTGGTTTCTATCCTGGTTATGGACATGGAGGTTATTTTGATGATTATGTATTGATATATAATGACATTTATCCTCATTATCCCCATATTGTTTTGAATATGGGGTTTCTTATCTAATCTATTCGACTGAATTTTTATTTTGACTCCCAATAATTTGTTTTATTTGAGTTTGTTTGTGCCAAGGCACTTGAGAATTGTATTTTTCTTTCATTCTTGAAATAAAATTTTATTTTTTTTCATGTAAAAAGAAAAAGAATAAAAATATATTTAAATTGATGGGAACTCACAAACTATCATCAATGCTATTAAAAAAATGGATGTGGAAACTCGATAAAAAATAATATTATTATTAATGTTCATCATCTACTATTGAAGGCAATCTCTTGGAAGTGTGAGCATGTTTACAGAGAAGGAAATTGAACAGTAAATAAATTAATGAATTGTGGTGTTGATCTTCATCTTAGTGAAATTCAAATTTTAGAAGGTAAGTGGCCAAGTGAGATTTTATCTATTAATCAAAATGATGTCAAGGAGCTGATTGTGGAAACATAACACTTTGGGGAAGTTGAAAAATATATTTAAGAGAAAAAAGAAATTGAAAATATTGTGATTAAAAGTATGCTGCAACAAATGTAATATTTTAGTATTTTGATGGGAGTGGACCTCAATATAAGCCACATATAACTTATTAAAAAATAATAAATTATGTTATTATAATATTAATGAGATTCATTTTATAATTCCTTAAAATGATAAAATATATTTTCAATTGATTATATTCTAGATTAAAATGAATTCCACTTGTATTATATAATAAACCTTAGTTTAGTTATCATGAATATATCTCTTGATAATATTTAAACATGAACTTTCAATTTTTTAATATTGTTAAACTATTTCTTATGGTTGCACTTATGCATAAAGAAGAAAAGTAACAATCCAAAGTTGGTATGGTAGACTATGATAAAGTGAAGTTTGGGAAATGTTACTTTATTGAGACGTAGTGCATAGATAGTAAAGGTGGAGTTTTAGGATTATGAAGGCTACTACAAAAAAAATATCAAGAGGATGCTGAATTTTGAAAATTTGTATTTACAAAGAAAATTGAAGAAGATTCAGAAGATAAAATAAAAAATCATTTTTTTTTTATGAAAAAAATATGTAGATATCTAGCTATGGTAACTTAATTAAGATGGAAATTGAATGTGTTTGTAAAATTTGAAAGTCTAAAGAAGAGAGTTGTGATTTGTCAAAGGTGGAGGATAGAAATATAACCCATTTTTCTTAAGCAATAAATAAATAAATATATATATATATATATATATATATATATATATATATATATATATATATATATATATATATATATATATATATATATATATATATATATATATATAAACAAATTATTCAAAGAGTCATTTTTATTATCTGGTAAACTAAAAATATACACACCTTGATAAAATTTCATAGATTTTATTATTTTATAAAAAAATATGCACAAATTTTAATGCTATTTGAAATTAAAATATTTAAAAGAAAATACCACTTTGAAAAGAAAACTTAAGAACTTTTTTATGTGCATGTAATAAGCGACAAACAAACTTTAAAAGTGTTGAAAATTTCTAATCATAGGAAAATAATTTGAGAATATTCTAATATGCCAAAGACTAATCAAATAGCATGAGTTAAACGACTTCGGTATATATATTTTTTTTGGTATAAGGTAGAGGTGGTTATAAGGTCCACAAACCTTTTACAAAGTCAAAATGGGCTGGTTCTAGCATCAAGCCCGTATAATCAAAATACAAAATGGATCTTTCTAAGACTCACATTAAGCCATACTTAGAGTCCACAGTCCTATACTTGTCGCTTGACTATTCGGGATAAAACAAAAACCAAACAACACCTAGCACTTACTAACACTAGGTTGCTGTATCGTACACTTGTCACCTCCAGGCCCCAACAAATGGGATGCCTTTTCCGCCTAATTCCATCTGTCGGATTACTCATCATCGACCCCTCTCGATCTCCCGATGCTCTAACGAGTTTGATCTTAGCTCTTCTCTAGCGACCAACACCAATAGTTCTTGAGGGAAGTTATCCTTCCAAATTTGCATCTCCCCAACGAAAACTGCAATATTTGCCATTAGATCCGCCACCTGGTTCCCTTCTCTGAAGGTGTGTTGGATTCGGGCATTAACCAAATGAGATTTATGAATCTTTGCTTCTAGGATAAGCTCCAATATGGTCCAGCTGGGGTCTTTATCCTCCTTAATTGCCTTGATTATATTAAGCGAATCCCCTTCAAAGATAACTTCCTTATAACCCTCAAGTCTGGCAATTCTCATTGCCTGCATGCAGGCTCGAGCTTCTGCAAAATGATTTGTTTGAGTTCCCAAAGGCTCTGCAAAGGCAAGGACCACTTTTCCTTCCTCATTTCTCAAAACTCCTCCTGCTCCTGCAGCCCCGGATTTCCTTTAGCTGCCCAGTCAAAATTAAACTTAACCCACTTTTGTGTGGGGGTATCCACTTGACACCATCCCGTGGGTTGGTTGTAATGTCTAGGTCCGGAAGTTCCTCTCCCCGGTTCCGCAAAATCCTCCTTTCCCTTAGAGACATGGTCTCATTTTTGAAGAAGAAAGTTTTCCAGTTTTCTTTCAAAGCTACGATTATTTTATTGCCACATAACATGGGATCTTTCTTACGTCCTTTAAATACTCTCTTATTTCTCTCATTCCATATCCCCCATAAAAAATGGGGTAAGTCGAGCTTCAGAGCCAAGTCAAAAGCTTTGCCCGGAAGGGGAAGCCCACTGTATGCAGAAGTCAGACATGCTATTTGGACAGACCCAATCTATATGAAATTTGGACAGGATCATTTGGAAGACTGTACAAGAAAAATCACAAGTTAGAAATATATGACTTACAGATTCTATTGCTTTCTCACACAAGATACATCGATTGATGAATTGGAAACCTCTCCTTTGCAGATTATCTGTTGTCAGGATCTTATTTTGAACTGCCAACCAAAAGAAGAAAGCTATTTTTGGGGTTAAATTATTTAACCAAATAACAAAGTCGAGTCCGACCATTGAATCCTGAGTGGATTAACTTATAGGCGATTTTTATTGAATAGATCCCACTTGTAGTTTTGCCCCAAATCGCCTTGTCTCTTCCTCCCCAAGGAATGATCGGGAACACCCTTAAAGCATCATTGAGTTTGGTTAGGGCCACCTTCTCTTGCTCTGACAGATTATGAACTGTGATTTTCTTCCAAGAAGAAGTTTCTGTGCTACTGACAATAAAATCCCCTACTTTTCCTCCCATTTCCTTCGAAAGTTTATGTTGGAGGACTTGAAGGTCTAAGTTATCTTTCAGAGGGGCCTCTTCCAACCACGGGTCTTTCCAAAAGTCCACTTGTCTTCCATTACCAATTCTCCATCGATGCCTTTCCGACTACCTCCAGACATTCGAGCAAACAATTCCAAAAATAGGATCCTCTAGGAAGATTATCGACTTTCGGAAGTCCTGATTATTTACGATATATTTTGCCTTAAGAAGTTTTACCCATCCCAATTGATCATTATTGATAAATCTCCATACCTGTTTGCCAATCGGAGCTTGATTCAATTCTTTCATTCTCTTTAACCCAGGCCCCCGATCCTTGCTTGCACACACCGATTCCATGCTACCAATGAAATTCTCTTTCTCTCCTCCGAACTTGACCACAAGAAGTTGCGTTGAATTAGCTCCAAAGTAGCTCGGACCTGTGCAGGCATTCTAAATAGAGACATGCGATAAATTGGAATGCTCTGTAAAGTAGTTTGAACTAATAAGGCTTTTCTGCGGAGTCGAGAAGGCTACAATTCCATCCTGCTAATTTTTTGGAGATGTTGTCAATGGTTGAGTTCCACAAAGTAGCCTTCATTCTTCCTTCGAACATAGGCATGCCTAGATAAGTTCTTGGTAGAAGCTCCTTTCCACAACCGAAGAGGTTAGCTATTCTTTCCTCCCTCCCACCAGGCGTGTTAAAGAAATAGATGCTACTCTTCTTATAGTTTATGTATTGTCCTTCTGTCTCATACTTGGTTAGAATTCTCTTCAACTTCCTAGCTTGAGGCACCGAGGCTTTGGACACAATGATTGTATCATCCACAAACTATTGGTGAGACACTGGCCCTGCTTGTTGAGGCTGGTTTAAAACCTTCCAATTGACCATCTGCCACCACTGCTGAAATGTTCCTACCCAATGCTTCCGCTAAAATAATAAACAAGTATGGAGACAAAGGATCTCCTTGTCGCAACCCCTTTCACTCTTAAAGTAACCGGAGGGTGACCCATTCACCATGACAGAAAATCTTGTAGTAGAGATACAACTAAAAATCAACTTAATCCACTGGGGACAGAAACCAAACTTACCCAAAATCTTGGTGAGGAACCGCCATGAGACCAGGTCGTAGGCTTTATTCATATCAAGCTTTAGTAACATACCTGCTTCCTTACTAGTCACCATTGAATGAATAACCTCATGAATTGTGATGATACCATCCAATATTTGTCGCCCTTTCACAAAGCCACCTTGGTTCATATCAATGATGAAAGGAAGGATAACCTTCGACCTATTGGCGATTGTTTTTGTGAGAATCTTCATCGAGTGTTACATAAGCGATAGGGCGAAACTGGAAAATTCCATTGCTCCCACTAGTTTAGGGATGAGGACTAAAAAAGTAGCATTAACTCCTTATGGGATTTCCATGTCCTTTTGAGCCTCAATTATAGCTTCCACTACATCATTGCCTAGGATATCCCAAAACTTCGGAAGAAAGGCTGCGGGGAAGCCATCCGGTCCTGAGGAGCTGTTACCATCCATGTCAAAAACGACCTTCTTGATTTCCTCCTTTGTGAAAGGACTAAGTAAGAATCCATTAAGATTATCAGTTACGAGGGGTGGAATGGCTGCCAGCAGAGAGTCCTCTTCTTCAATAGTCGGATTTACATCTTCTAGCAACGATTTAAAGTACTCAACCGCTTCCCTCCTTATGTCTTCCATATCTTTGGTGTTAGACCCATCGGCCATCTTGATCTCCTTAATTTTGTTAGTACTCCTGTGGCGAAGAGTAGAGACATGGAAGAACTTTGTATTTCTGTCACCCTCCTTTAACCAACGCAATCTGGATTTACGCCTCCAAAAGGTTTCTTCAAATCCTAGCATCGTGTGGTATTCGGCTAATGACTCCCTCTCCCGGTTTCTCAGATCCTCTGTAAGCTGCTCTGACTTCAACTTCTCCTGTAGTTCATTGATCTTGTCTTTTAGTTCTGCCTTTTTAACAAAAATATTGCCAAAGGAAGTTTTGTTCCACTCTCTAATGTTAGCCTTCACATTCCTTAGTTTACATGCCACTTGGGCCAGTTTCGAACCATTATACTTTTTGTCCCACCATTGGGCAACCGAGATCCTTGAGATCCCGATGTTGGAACCACATAAGTTCGAATCGAAAGGGTCTGATGTATCTTTTCTTAGAGTCCTCCCCTGTTTCCCATAGAATTGGGTTGTGATCAGACCCGATTCTTGGGAGTGCCGTTAATGAAGAGTCCCCAAACCTCTCCAGGCATTCTTGAGAAAGAAGAAACCTATCTAATCTTATCTGAATTTGGTTTTCCTTCAATCTTTTGTTAGACCATGTATAGGAGAATCTACGCGAGTCCACATCCATCGACTCATGTTGCTCAACAAAATCTCTAAACTCGTAGATATCAGCGGTTATTCTTTGAGAGCCCCCCAATTTATCTACGGGATTAAGGTAGCAATTGAAATCCCCCACTACAATCCAAGGGTAGTTGGGGATCGTCTCCCTCAGTTCAGCTAGCTAACCCCAAAGAACCCTTCTCAATCCTTGTCTAATTGGAGCATATACATTCGTTAAGATCCACTCTTCCTGCGTGGTTTTATCCACACATAAGAGACAAATAAACCAACTAGACATCAGAATCACTCTACTATCAATCACATTTTTGTTCCACATAACCAATAACCCTCCTGCTGTTCCAGGTGGCCTCTTGGCCTACTACTTGACTTCTCGCCAAGTCCTATTCTTAAAAGGAATAACTCTACTCTCCTCCATTTTAGTTTCTTGCGAGTAAAATCATATCCGGTTTGTGTTCTTGTCTAAGAGCATACAAAGCTCTTATTTTTGCGGGGATTACTCCCACGAATATTCCATGAAAGAATCTTCATTTATGGGCTTTGGATCCTCGAGCCTTCGCCCCAAAGAGCAATACTTCTTGAGTGCCATCAGCCACTCCTCGCTCTGCTTCTTTACGCCTTAAGGCAACATTGCTAGGTTTCCCTCTTCCTACCAGAACCATATCCCCATACATCCGCTCTAGGTTGAAGTTCCTTAGGATTCACTTGGCTTCTAGTAACCATCTTGGATAGGTCAGTCTTGGTATTTGGGGTAACAATCTGGCTTTCCAGGTTAGCTGGTCTTTTTGACAGTGGAGATGATTCTGTGCTCTTAGCTTCTTGATTAGTAGATTCTTTTTTCCCTGCTTTGGGGTTACACTGATCTTGGTGGTTCACCTCTTCCTCCTGAGTATCCTTGCCTGTATTATTAGTTTCCTGCTCCTTCCTCTGATTTTTCTCCTCTAAATCCTTCTCTTGAGTCTCCTCTACCTCAGATTCCACTTCTTGGCTGTCCATCCGATCTCCCTTCAAATGATTTAATGCATCAAAGCTGTTCTCCATCTGGGATGTTGATCTCCTTGGAATTTCTTCCCATAAATTCCTCTGCAGTACATGGGACCACTTCCACCGAGCCTCCATAGGCCTCCCGTATCACCCAATCAAACTTACTTTCCCCAGGGCGTTGATCTATGGGGTTCTTTCCTTTGTTATTTGGCTCTGAGGCTTGCTGTATCATCTTAGGAGCAGGTTGAGCTTGAGGGTTCCCATCAAAGGGACCAGCTCCCCTGTGAGAGGGTTTTGGGGCATAGGAATTTTTGGGAGGAGGGTTAAAACGTTGCCTCTTGCTTACAATAGGGCGAACAGGGTCTATGATATTCGGATTTTGAGCTCCACGTCCTTGAGGCCCAGGTTGGGTAGGAATGGAGATCATGCGGGGAGGGATATTATTGCAGGTTTGAGGATCGGTATTTTGGAGTGGGAGTTGGTTCTTGGAAATGCGGTGGATACCACGGTGCCCTACCTTCCCACAAACACTACACTTAAAAGACATATTTTCATATTCAAATACATGAGTATGAAGGCCAAACATAGACGACAAAATAATGGATTTAGGGAGCTCTTTACTCGGGTCCGCCAACACACACATGCGAGCGAGACAGGAGTCTTGTTTTGCTCAAGGTTGCGGGATCAATAGCTATTAGTTCTCCAATCTCTGTAGCTATCCCGACCAATATTTGTTCGTTCCGAAAAGCGAGAGGTAATCCCGGCATCTTAACCCAAATAGGAGCCAAATCCAGCACTGAGTGCAGGGGTTGAAATCGGGGGACCAACGCTTCAGATACAAGCCCCTTTTCCCAAAAAACCAAGGACCTCCTTGGAGAGTCCTTTCCATGTCCTGTTCACATTGAAATGTCACCAAAAGAAAACTCTTGGGTAAAGCCTTAATCATCATACCGGCCCTTGGCTGCCATTTTTGGATGGCCCATCTCCTTATGACTTCCATGTCCGGCCTCACCCCCATAAATTTAGCCACCAAAGATGTTACGCCCTCCATAGCCACATCTTGAGCTAAGGAATCGGGACGTGCAACCTACCATTGACAGATTTTAGATTAAAACAAGAGTCGGATAATTTTTGCTTACCGCGAAGAGCATTAAGATATGAAGGTCTCCGGTTGCCGAGTTTCTCTTTGTCTCCTTCTTGGTTCTTCCTTTGATCCTGACGCATAGAGTCCTGGTCCCCCTCAGAGAAATCTTCAACCGCATCCGCCCAACGCCCTTGGACCGGTTCCAATAGAACTTCCTTGTCCACATCCTCCGCCTGGGGGCCTGCTATCTCGCCAGAGCCCCCACCTGCCGCGTCTGTTGATCTGCCCTCTGAAGTCCCACACCTAGGGTTTGATGCCCCTAGACCTCTCGCTCCTCCTCCTTGCTGCTCCATGTAGTTTTTTTCTTCGGTATATATATTGTTAAACATTAAAAACATGATTATTAAAATATTATTGTAATATTACTATGTCATTTATTAAAATATAGTAATAACGTAACCATGATGTAATAGGGATGTAAATTGTTTCAATATTATAAAACTAATATTAAAAGAACACGGTTTAGACAAATATATAAAAATACTTAAAAGCATAATAAATTAAGGGCGAAGAACAAACTTGGCTTATAAAAGCATAGTAAATTAAGGGCGAAGAGCAAACTTAGCTTTTAAAGCTTTTAATCCCATTAGTTCTTATTTATGACATCAATAGAATAAATAGCACCTAGATAAAAATGAATATTTGTACTTATTTATTCGAATAGATAATATATAAAATATAGTAGTGGCACTATACAAGCTCTTTAGTTCCCTTTTACAATATGATAACATCCTAAAAAAGTAATATTATGTGATTAGTCTTGAAATAGGTAAAATATAAAACATAGAAGTGGTAAAATATAATTTATGTTTGTGAAATAAAATAAAAAATAATCTTATGGGAGTAAGTGTAAGTTGGGAGTATGAGCACACATGAGCAAGAAGCAAGTTAGAAACATAAGCAAGAAGCAAGAAGTAGAAAATAAAGTGTGATCAAGGAATAAGTGCCACTTCTTGTTACATATCTTAGGAGAAATTTTAAAGGATTCATGTGAAGGAAATATAGGTAACATGGCAAGAACGCCATTTTTTTGAAGTTCTTACTGAAAGTAAGGATGACCTACTTGGAAGTAAGGATGCCTTAGTTGGAAGCATGGATGCCCTAGTTAGCGATAAGAGGAAGAGTGAATCTATAGCAAACACTATCTAGGCAACAAATAATACATCATAAGTTATTATCAAATATGATATAATTGAGCATGGTATAATGGTTTTTAAAACTAAAGGATTAATATGTAATTCCCATGGATACTGACATGATTTTATGAGATTTAAAATTGGATCAAGTGGAAGTGGGGATTGAATTCAAAAAACCCTCTAACATAATTAGATGGCAAAGGCCATTACAATTCACTTGAATCAACCATTAGAAAAAATGACATGAGGGATAAGGAAGTGCAATGCCTAAGTTCAAACATAAAGGGACCTAAAGGTGCAGAGGAAGAAGGGAAGACAAATTTTAAATAAAAGGGATATGACATGTCAAATTTTAGAGCAAATTAGGTGAAGGAGATCAAGTTTAATCCAGGTAAATCATCTTTATTTTCCTCAAGTAGCATAAAATATTCTCCTTACAATAAAAATAAAAGTAGTACAGAGTGTATTCATTGTACTTTAGGGTTTCAAGAGTAGTACAATAAAGAAAATCATATGGAGGATATCCAAGGAAATTTAAGGTTTCTAGGCCAACATAAGAAAGTAATGACTATGGAGGATCATCTATGCACTTTAGGGTTTTTAAGGCAACATAAAGAAGAAAGTGGTAATAAGGCTATTCCTTGCATTTTAGATTCTCTAGGGCAACATAAATCTTTAGAAAATAAGTCTCATTATGAATATAGAAGAGATTGATGAAGATGAGAGTCTTGGTGGGAATGAAAAAAGGAGAGGAAGACCATCAAAGTAGGAACAAAGAGAAAAAGTAACTCAAAAGGATATTGATTTGGGAAGCCAAATAAAAATATCATAGGTGTTAACAAGAAGTGGGGCTAAGCCCACTAATAAATATAAAAGTGATGATGATGAAAATGATATCATGGAATATTAGGGGTATGAATAAGACCCCCAAAAAAGAGTTATTAAGGAATTAATAGGTTGCTATAGTCTTGAGTTTATTTTAATGTAAGAAACAAAATTAAGTAGTGAAGAATGTAAGGATGCTTTTAAGAAGATTTGGAAGATTGGTGATTGTCTAGCAATTTCTTCTACAGGAGCTTCAAGAAGTATTGCAATAATATGGGACAAACGCAAATGTCAATAATATGGAAAAATGTAAATGGGATGGATAATTATTAGAAGCAAAAAGTAATTGGGTTGTTGGACTATTTTACAAGAAAGAGGAAAACATCAAAGTTGGGGTTATAAATGTATATGCTCCAACCATAGTTACTCCTCATGAAAGATGTTGGAAGGACCTTAGCATACTTTTGTCAAATACAATGATGATTCATTGTGATCTATGGATTCTTGGGGGTGATTTTAACATCGTTCTATCTCCTTTGGAAAAGAAGGGTGGTATTCTAGGATGGTCTAAATCAATGCAAAATTTTGCTTCATTTGTTAATTCAAATGACCTTTGAGATGTTAGTCCTTCAAGTTTTCAATATACATGGGATAATAGATGCATTGGGCAAACTCATATAGTAAAAAGATTGGATAGATTATTTTTATCCAATAAATGGTTGCAAGCAAAGTATACAATCTCTTTAAATATTTTATTATGAGCAAGATCAGATCACAAACCCATTCTTTTGACTTGTGATTTACCTAATAATGGTCATCCAAAGCCATTTTACTTCTAGTCTATGTGGATCCAAGACCCTGATTTTTTCTAGATGGTTATGTTATGGTGGGATGAATCAAAATTTGAAGGATCATGTATGTACATGTTTGTTCAAAATATTAAATATTTAAAGGAGCAAATAAAGATTTGGAATGCCAAATATTTTGGTAACTTTTTTTAAAGAAAAGAAATAAATTGGACCCAAGCTCAAAAATTTACAAGAGATAGCACAAATTAATGGAATGGATCAAGATTCTTATGTGAAAGAAAAACAATTACTTTTCAATTACATAATGCATTGAAAAAGGGAGTCATATTGGTTCCAAAAATCTAGAGAGAAATGGCTCAAGGAAGGAGATAGAAATACAAAAAAAAACTACAATGAAAACAAATTTTTTATTTTGTCACATCAAAAATATTTTAACTCTAGATGGAAGAAATATTGAGGACGAAGAATATATAAGGAAGGAAGCAATTAATTATTTCAAAAATATTTTATCAAATGCTAGGCAAGATAAGGAGGCACAAGATAAGCTTTTGCAAAATATTCCATCAATTATCACATAGGGACAAAATGAAAGCTTGATGAAGAAGATATCTATGGAGGAGCTCCATGAAGCACTTTTCTCTTTCCATCCTAACAAGGCACTTGGCCCAAATGGATTTCCTACATTTTTTCAAAATTTTAGGATTTATTAAAGAGTGATATGTTAGTTGTGGTTGAAGAGGCACGAAAAAGGAAGGCTATAATAAGTGATATCAATGCCATTTTTATTACGTTGGTTCCCAAGAAAGGTAAGACAAAATATTTTGATAATTTTCGTCCAATAAGTCTTTGTAATATGATTTATAATATCATTTCAAAAATTATGACAAACAGGTTGAAGTGCATTCTAGGTTGTGTTATCTCAAAGGAACAAGGTGGTTTTTTTCATGGTAAACAAATTCTTGATGGTATAATTATTGCACAAGAGGCCATACATTCTCTTCATTCTATGAAAAAACCAAGTATGCTTATGAAATTAGATATGAACAAAGAATATGATAGGGTTTCCTAGAATTTTCTACATGATATTCTCAAAAGGTTTGGTTTTGATTATAGTTGGTGTGAATGGATTAAATGGTGCTATATCTTTATGAAATATTCTATTTTCATTAATGTTCTCCTTTTTCCTTCTTCCAACCCTTTTTTTGTCCCCCCCCAACACCACCTCTTTTTTTTTATAAAAAAAAAAAAAGAAAGAAAGAAAAATTAATAAAAAAAAAAAAAAAAAATTATTTATTAATTGGAGGGATTCCCTTTTTTTATTTAATTAAAAAAATTGCAAGGAAAAAAAAAAAAAAAAAAAAAAAAAAAAAAAAAAAAAACTTATTTAAAAATTAAAATTTTTTTTCTTCTATTTATATAATAATAATAAAAAACCCACCCAGCAACACAAATCTTATAAAAAAAAAAAAAAAAGAAGAAAAAAAAAGAATAAAAGAAAAAAAAAGAAAGAGAGAAAAAACAATTATTTTTTTGTTGGATAATAAGGGGTTGTACTCGGGTCCCCCACCCTTGACAAATTACATCTCTCTTCTTTAGAGCTTGAGAGTTTACAAATAGATACACTTCTCATCTCAATTGAGATGCTATAGCTAGAAACCTACATCATTTTACATAAAATGTTTGAATTCTTGATTTTCATTTTTTGGATCTTTTCAATTTTTTGTATGAATACAATTACTCCAAAATTTAGCATCTTTCTTGAAATTTTCCTATAGCAGCCTTCACAATGCCAAAACTTCACCTCTACTATCTATGCCTTGCATCTTAGTAGAGTAATATTTCCAAAACATCGCACTATCATAGTCTGCTTTACCAAATCTGGATTGCTAGTTTCCTTCCTGAAACACAAGTGCAACCACAAAAATTATAATAAATAGTCTAAATGAAAACACATTATTGTTACAAAATAAAGTAGATATTACCAATGGAAAACATTAAAGTAAATCTTAATCATTAATTGATTTAGGCAATCAACATTTTTTTGTCAACTTCAACTAAAATTTCTACTTCCTCTAACCATGGAAAGGAGAATTTAACTTCACGATCCTCAATCAAAACCCCTCTATTGGCTAGCTTATTTGCACATTTGTTTCCTTCCCTTAATATATGTGTAAACCTGATTTCTTCAAACTCTTTAGCAAGATCTTGAATTTCCACAATTATCTCTTGTATGTTCCATGGAGCCTTTGCTTTCCTCAAAATTGCATTTATTACTATGAGAGAATCACCTTCCATCCATACTCTATTCCATTTCATTTGTTTACATATTTTTAACCCTTCTAAAGTTGCCCAAGCTTCAACTTCATTATTTGTCTTAAATCCACTATTGAAAGCATAATGAGATAAAATCTCTCCTCTATTATTTCTAATTATTCCTCCTCCTCCTGTTGGTCCTGGATTTCCTTTAGATGCTCCATCAAAATTCAATTTAACCCACTCCACATTTGGTGGTTTCCACTTTATATTCTTTGCCTTCTTTTTGCTTCTCTTGTACCCAACATCATAATTCCATTTAATGACTTGACTCCATCTATCAAGACTCTCTGCTTCCAAATTAGGGATTGGGTGAGTTGATAGGGTTGGTTTAGACTCCTCTATGGCTAAACATATCTTCTTTTTCATTACCTCTAAATTGCTTTCCTTTCCTTTAAATATTCTTCTATTCCTTTCTAGCCATATAGTCCAAAGTATTGTATCTTTTGATATATCCCATATTGTCTGTAAAGCCTCACTTTTATAAGTGCTCTGCCATTGCTTTAACCAATCTTCAATTTTGCTATTCATCACCATGCATTTACCAAACATATTAAGAATCCATTGCCATAGATTCTAGACTATTGAGCAATGTCCCAAGAGATGGTCTATACTCTCCTCCTTTTTACAAAAAACACATTGAGAGGGGCCATGAAAACCCCTTTTCATAAGGTTATCCCAGGATAAAATTCTTCTATGACCTACTAGCCAAACAAACATTTTGAATTTAGGAATGCTTGGGCTATCCCAAATATCTCTCCATATTCTAGTGATATTATTATTTTGTTGGTGTTGAACATTATATCCACTTCTTGTTGTGTATTCTCCTGAGCTATTCAACTCCCAAATCAATTTATCCTTGGCTCCCCTCGGAATAATCATAGTTGTTATCTTTCTACTCAATTGCCTCCTAGCATCAATGTCTTGTATACTTGTAAAAAAATCTTCTTTCCATTTGTATCTTCCTTCTCGATCCTTGTACAAAATGTTTGAAACCCTATCACCATATTTGTCTTGAAGCAATCTCATCCAAGGTTTCAAAATTGGATCTAAATTGAGTGGTTTTTTATCACACCAAGTATCCATCCAAATAGAAAATTTTTCTCCAGTTCCCACCACCCATCTTAAACCTTTAATCATAAGATCAATAGATTTTTTTAAATCATTCCAAAGAGTAGAACCATTTGGTAGAGAGAATGCAGTAAATATTAAACTTGGGTCATTGGGATCAACATACTTACTTAGAAGAATTCTTGCCCATTGTATTTGACTCTCTTTGTACAATCTCTAGATAACTTTTCCCCTAAGAGCTAAGTTTGCATCTGTAAGAACTCTTAAACCAAGACCTCCCCTAGTTTTATCATCACACAACTTGCTCCATTTCACCAAAGGAAATTTCCTTTTATCATGTAAACCTGACCATAAAAAGGATCGCATAATATAGATTAAAATTTTTTCAACTGATTTTGGCATAGAATACAATGACATATAATATGTTGGAATGGCTTGTAAGATTGACTTAATTAACTGCACTCTTCCTGCTAATGATAACCATCTACCTTTCCAAGCTAGAAGTTTATTTTGAAACTTTACTAATAACTGGATTCCATAAATCTATCCTCATTCTTCCCTCAAATAAAGGCATCCCTAGATAAGTTGTTGGTAAATTTGCCTCCTCCATTTGAAGCAACCTACAAATTCTTGCTTTGATATTAGTAGGAGTGTTAAGGAAGTAAATTTTGGATTTAGTCCTATTAATATTTTTGCCCTAAAGCTCTTTCGTACTCTTTTAAAAAGTTATTCAAAGCTTTGGCCTCATTTATCCTTGCCCTTCCAAAAGGGTTGTATCATCTACAAACTGTTGATGGGTGATGTTATCGATGTTATTACTAACCTTAAGTCCACTTATAAGCCCATATTTGTAAGCCTTATTTAAGTTCCTACTCAAAACTTTTGCCATAATAATGAACAAATAAGGAGATAGAGGATCTCCTTGTCTAAGGCCTCTCTTGGATTTAAAATATTATGTCACTAACCCATTGACCAACATTGAATAAGAAATTGTAGAGACACAAGATTTAATCCATCTAACCCATTTCTTCCCAAAACCAAACTTATCTAAAATTATAAAAAAAAAAATCCCATTTAACCCTATCATAGGCTTTACTCATATCAAGTTTTAAGATCATTGCTTTCTCTTTTCTTGAAGTTGCTGAATGTATAACTTCATGAGCTACTATGATCCCATCCATAATTTGTCTCCCTTTCACAAATCCTCCTTGCTCTTCTAAAATGATTTTTTCTAACAATGGCCTTAATATATTCGCCATCACTTTGAAAATAATCTTATATTCCATATTACATAGGCTTATGGGTCTAAAAGAATCAAACAATTTAACATCATTATTTTTTGGAATTAGGGTAAGATATGTTGCATATATTTTATAAGGTATGTATTATTTTACCCTAGACTATTCCACTTCCACCAATAAAGAATCCTTCACTATATCCCAATTATGTTGGTAAAAAGCTACAGAGAGCCCATCTGGACCTTAGGATTTATCCTTATTAAAAGAGAAAAGAGCTAAATAAACTTCTTCTAGAGTAATAGGCTCCATTAGTTTCCTATTGTCTTCATTCATTATAATTGAAGGAACATCTTGAAGAAGTTTATCATTAAGAACTTCAATCTCCTCTGAACCTAGAATATTCTGAAAAAAAAATACTTTACCTCTTTTATAATTTCACTATGATCTTCAATCCAAACCCCTTCTATTGATTTAATTGTACTAATTCTGGAAGTTGATTTATGTACTATAGCCATCCTATGAAAAAACTTTGTATTTTTATCTCATTCTTTTAACCAAGTATGTCTTGGTTTTAATATCCATAATTTCTCTTCCTTACTCAAAATATTATGATATTCACTATGCAATTTCCTTTCCTCTAAGCTTGGATTATTATCATCACCTTTTTGGAATTTTGAAAGTTTATCTTTTAGTTCTTCTTTCTTCTCAAAAATGATTCCAAAGGTTTTCTTGTTTCGTTCTTTTAATCTAGATGTCAGATTTAATTTAATTTGTAAGAGCATACAACCCACCATTACCTAAGGAATTCCACATTTGAGCTATCATATCAACAAATTGAGGATGGTCTTCCCACATCTACTCATATTTAAAATATGATATTTTTTAATTCACTTACCACCATTTTAACTCTTATTGGCCAGTGATCTGAACCAATCCTTGTTAAGGTATTAATTTTAGCACAAGTTCCTTATTAATGACAGAGGTATTAACTTCTAAAACTACATTTTCTTTAACAATTTTTTTTTTAATACTGAATGGTGCATGGTACTTCAAGAGAGTCTTCAAAATATAATGAGACACATTCCTTAGGTTCATCAAGAATATTCTTCCTTAAATTAGGATCATACTAAATAGACAATTCCTTTTTAATATGTTGAAATTATTGTATTGTATCCTCTAAGTTTTGATCTACTTTTTCTTCATAAGCTAAAGCTTCAAAAGAGTTGGTATCTTCCAATATCCTTCCTTATTGGTCTCTACTTTTTATTTTCTTTTATTTTTCTAGATCTATATTTAGAAGTTGAAAACCTTTTTCTACAACTGATTTTGATGGGCTCTTCTTAGGGCATGATCTCTAAGTATGTCCCACCTCATGACATCTTCTACATATAAAATATATTTTTTCATAATCTATAGTTTGGGTCCACATCTTATCCCCATACTTAAGAATGACTAATTTTTGTAAAGCTTTACTTATATCAATCATGACCAATATTCGAGCATAAATAGTCAAGATTCCATCTTTTTCATATCTCAAATCTCAAGGAATTCTCCTAGAGTGTTTCCTATTGCCTTGAAGGTATCTATTTTCTAAAATTCAATGGGTAACCCAAACATCCTAACCTAGACTAGTACTAGGGATATATTTACATTTTTAGGTGCAAAGCCTTCATACTAGTGGGTAAGGAAGAGTCCTGCTCTTCCCATAAACCAAGGACCCCATTTTAGGATTCTTTCTCTTTCTTACTTAGAACAAAAAATGGCTAGGAAGAAACCTTTGGGAAGAAATCATAGAATCACTCATGGAGACTTCCAATTCCTATCAATTCATTTTCTCAAGGCTGAAGCCCTTGTCCATTACCCATTAAATTTACCAAAAAATATCCTATCTTGGAGCAACAAGGATCTATTTGAGGTGTGCTCACAAACCTCTACCACTAGAGATAATTTTAAGGATTTATCTGTTAGAATTAAAGTGCACTATGCCTCTGTTTTGACACTTGTCAGTTTATATTGACACTTGTCAGTTTATCATATAGGCCTTCTGTCTATATATGTAACTCATTTGTATCAATAAAATAATCTCATCAGTTTCAGTCCCAACATTTGGTATCAGAGCGGGCTTTCCCTGCCCTGTGAAATATCTTGAGGGGGGATTTCCCTCATGGAAATCCTCCCTCCCCCATGATTTTTTTTTCTTCCCTATTTTTTTTTAAGTTTTTTTTACCAAGGGAGTATGCTCTCCATCATTTGATGGATCAAAAACCAGATGGTAAAAATATTAAAAATTGGGAGGTCATTTTAATTTTTTTTGAGTTTTCCATGCAGATCCGTTATATTTGGAGGAACCATTCACTGCATTGAGCGTGGATGATACTACTTGCTTTGCGGAGATCGATGGCTAAGTCTTGGAGTTTTGTTTGCTAATGCGCGACGGTGATGGAGTTCGAGGAGAAAATGAAAATGGCTCTGCCAATGGCTTCCGTTTGAGATCATGTGCTCCTCTTGGGAGATGGGCTTCTACAGGCTGTACGCAGTTCAAGAGCAGATAGTGGATCAATAGAATCCCCGAGGTAGAAACAAAAACTTCATGGTGCTGTGATTTGTTGGATGATGGGTGCGTATATTTGCAGATCTAAAGTTTTTTTGGAATGAAGAGCCTCGCCTAAGACATGAAGGCAGACAAACTATTACAATTATCCGCAATTGCATTTTTGATGATCAAATTTCTTGCAAATGTCCTCTGAGTCTTACGCAGGGTATTATTGGAGTGGTGCCTTCAACTAAAAAACTCGCAAACACCCCGCCGAACAGATCGTCGAAATTGCCTCCTATTAGCTTGAATAATCCGCCTGCATTTCTCCTGATTTTGTCTGCAATTTGCTATTTGCTGCCAGCCACCGACCGAGTTTGTATGATATCGCGGGTTCTATTTTCTTGTAAACTGAAGGTCCATAGTTCGATCCTTCATGGAGGCAACACTACCGGTGAAAATATTCTCAAACAAGCATCTGCAATTTGGTGTTACATCTAAAAATCAAGGCACCGTAGAAGGCAATGGCCGTCTGGTCTGCGTGACTTAGTAGGGATATCCGAAATATCGCGTCGTCTTGTGTAATGGAAATCTTTGTAGGAGGTTCACGGAGCAAATGGTAGGCATTGTCAATACACGCAGGATATTCCAGGTGGTGGAGACCGGGCAAGGCAACATCATGGACAGTAGGAAATCGCGGCCTTTTATCGATGGGAACAACAAGTATTGGTTCTCGACGCAGCTGGTGCTTTCGACACACAGAGAACAGAATGAGATTCTTGGGAGGTTATCTCTTGGCCATGGCCTATCATGGTAGAGGTCCATGGAATGGCTCGAGGGAGTCGATGATGGCTTGATCGTGGACTTGGGCGTTCGTAACGGTCCAGTGGATGATGTGATCGACGACGTGGCTCAAGGGGGTACTCGGCTACTTAGCGGTGGTGAGGAGCCACGACACCACGATGAGCTGTTGAAGCCATAGTACTCCATAATTATACCAACAAGCCCCCATAATGGGCCCAATGTTGTTTATTTATTTTCATTTTTGTGGGGCATTTTGTTAAATGATGGGGAATTAGTTTTTTAAATCAAAGTGGGCATTTTTTATTTTTTTAAAAAATGAGTGGGGCCTTTATTCAAACTACAAGTAGGAGAGCCCACGTAGCCCATAATGCCTTTCAAAGCATGGGGGGCATTTAAAGTTTTTTAATGTACTTCCACATGTAAAGTGGAAGTGAAAGTGGTGGAATATGAAGACTTTATTAGCAGTGCCCATGCCTATGGCCGACAGTATGGTCATATTGGCCATTTTTTAATGTTTTTTCAACATGCAAGAGTGAAAGTGGAAATGGAAGGCCATAGTAGCCCATGTAATCCCCCTACGTGGGAAAATTGAAAACTGTCTATTTTTATTCCGCCTCAGTGCGATGATTATTTGCTGCCTTAGATAGGCATGATAGTTTTTCCACATGATGAAGGCCCCTTTGATGGTGGAATATAGGGGTATTTATAGTCATTGGAAACGTTTTTCCGTGACGAACACAATGGTGGTGTCATATTGTAATTTTGAGGCTATTTTAATTGAGTTTTTTAGCCTCAAAGTTTTTTTTCTACCTTGGAGTGCACTTTCGGTTGTACCCAACACTCCCAAGGTACTTGTAAGTGAACCTAGTATTTAGTAGTACCCTCTTTCTACTTTACGGATGCAACGGATGGTTACCCATGCATTCTGGTAAGATGAGGTAACTACCATAAGGACACTTATTCTAGGGACTACAGACATAGACACCCTAGACTCTATCCAAGTTTTTTTTGGATCTACTTCTGAAGACTACAGACGAAGACACTTCAAAAGATTCTCTTTTATTCTTCTTTCCTCTCCTCCACACTTGGATTCTAACGCTAAATTTTATTGTATTTCATGGCTTGTATTTCTTTGTATTAAGGTGCATTTTTGGCAGAGACCGACACCTTCTAGATTGAGTTCACCATAAGGAGAGATTTGATATTTATGGTGAATCTAGTCAGTGACCTACGAGAGGCAACATCCTTTGAGGATGACCTGCAGAGGCAACAGACCCAAAAGTGGCTGACCCTGAGGCACCCATGATGACCCTGAGGCACTTAGACGGCTGATCCAGTGGCAACAGACCCGTGGAAGTGGTTGACCCTGAGGCAATAGACCGAGATGTATACATAGTGAATCTAGCATTATTCATAGTTGGAGAGCCAAGCGCAAAGAGCATGAGCCTAGACCAAATCAGCAATAAGAGAGGATGATAGGTTGTTTTTGAGAAGTCAACATTAAGGGGGAATGTTACCTAATGTTGACTTGTTTTGTTTCTTCTTTCGTTAGGATAGTGCACTTTAAGGGGGAATGCTAGAATTAAAGTGCACTATGCCTCTGTTTTGACACTTGTTAGTTTATATTGACACTTGTCAGTTTATCATATAGGCCTTCTGCCTATATATGTAACTCATTTGTATCAATAAAATAATCTCATCAGTTTCAGTCCCAAAATTATCTATAAATCGGTCCATGGAAAAGAAACTAAAACTCAAAATCTCTTGAAATTTATCTGAATGTCCTCTAGCAAATATAATATTTGATAAAAAACTTTATAAAATTTTCAAGCACAATTTCTAAGATAACGAAAGGGAAAAAAAAATTAGCTAATTTTTTTTTTGTCCAGATAGAATTTCTTGCCTCACTGAAGTCCTATCCCTTCATTACTCTTCCCATCATTCGAACCCTAGATGACAAATATTTGCAATTTTATTTTTTACAACTTGAAAAATCATCATTGCATTTGTTTTGAATAGTTGAATTTATAGGGTCGTATCTCCCTCAATATTGCTTGGATTTTTGTGTATGACCACTAATTTTATAGCTATTCAAATTCTGCACAAGTTAGTCTAAGAATGATCTATATCAGATAACTCTTCATGAAGATATGGGTCCTAAAATATGAGATGTTTTCCAAGAAAAAACCTTAATCCTTCACATGACTCTAGCAATGTAGTGGTCCTCTATAGATGAATGTATTGGACTATTCTTACTTGTAATCGATAGACTATGGGAGCAGAGATAATCCCAACCTACAATATTATCAACTCCAAAAACTTAGACCACGATGGCCATGGAATACCTTGGAAAAGCACAACCTGTGATGACTATTGCATGGATATTTTAAAATGGATCCCGTTGGAAAAGCATAAAATGGAGCCCATTGGAAAAACACATCCTGTGATGACTATTGCATGGATATTTTAAATAGAACCCGTGATATATGTTGCAACCATTTTTTTAATTTGAGCATATAATTTCTAAATCTGTCAATAAATCTCAATCGTGGGAATCACTAGTCATAGTGTGCATCAACTCTCTGATCCTGTTGAATGGTTGAGTGAGCTTGCTCTAAAATTCTTACTAGAAGGGCAATGTATTAAATTTTGTAATAGAACTACAAAATTTTGTATTTTGATCAATGATTCTACTAGTTACTTCAAGTCATCTTGTGGACTTTGTCAAGGTTATCGACTATCACCTTATCTATTCATTATTATTGTGGAATCATTAGGGAGAGCTTTCTCAAAGGCAAAAATGGAAGAAAAAATAAAGGGTATTCAATTTGCAAAAAATGGTCCCTCAAAATATCATCTCCAATATGTTAATGATACTTTGATTTTGGGCCATCCCTTAATCAATGAGGCCATGGTGTTTAAATCAATATTATCATGCTATGAGAAGGCTACTAGATAGTTGGTTAATACTAAAAAATCCAAGTTTTTTCATTAACACTACCCTATATTTACAACAAATTATTGTGAATATTAAAACAAAAAAAATTCCATGAACCTAGTTGGGTATACCTTTGTCTCATAAAGGAAATAAAAATGAGCTTTCGATCTTTTTTTTGAATAGAATGAAAGCTTGTTTAGTAGGTTGAAATGGTAAGTTCTTAACCATTCATGAAGGCTACATCTCATAAGGACTATGTTGCAATACATACCTATTTATGTCCCTTTCAATATTGTCAACAAGTATAGCATCAAAATTGATAAAATTCAAAGAGACTTTATATAGAAAGGTTGTGAGGAAAAATTTAGGTTTTCTCTTTGCATGTGGGATAGGGTTTTCAAAGGAAAAGAATATTGGAGGAGTAGGATTGCAAAATTGTAGACTTATGAATTTGGTAATAGGGGTAAATTTTGGGTGGAGACTAGTCAAAGATCAAGGAAAGAACTGGGAAAATATATTACTTAAAAATTTTATAGGTTCTCTTGATGCAATGAAATTATTTAGGAAAATAACCCTACCTAAAGGATCATCAACATGGGGCTTCATATTAGATAGTTTGCAATTGATAAAGAAACATATTATATAGTCATTCAATGAGGGGAATTATACAAATTTTTGGTTTGATGTTGGTTAAAGCCTTGTCCTCTTATCTTTGAATCAAAATAGAAACCATTGGCTCAAGCATGCCTAGCTTGTAAAGGTCCAAAGGTCAAAGAAAATGTTTATATGAGAAACAACTCCAAAACATACATTGTTTTTAGTAACCCGGTTGAAGGAGAGGATCTCAAAAAAATTGTAAATGAACTTCAAAATATGCTTCAAGAGTTCTATTTATCGATTTTTACATGAAAGGATGAGTTGGTTTGAAATCTATAAAAGGATGGTGAATACTCGATCAAGTTGGGATATAAGGATTTCGAGCAATCAAAATTTCCTACTCCCCAAGATTTTCCTTGGAAGAATGATTTTTCATTAGAGGCTCTCCCTAAGGCCTCAACATTCCTTTGGTTAGTTGTTCAAAGTAGGATTCTTACAAGAGAGAGTCTGCAAAGAAGAGGAAATCATGGACCTTTTAGATGTTCCTTGTGTGAGAAAGATCTAGAAACATTAGACCATTCACTTCTTCACTATCCCTTTGCTCACACTATTTGAGGTTACTTTTAAAAAAATATAAATTTATATTGGGTAGCTCCATCAACATTGATTGATGAATGTTGGACTAATTATTTCAAAGATAAAGCATAATGTATTCTATGGAGGATTGAACCTATCATTATTTAGTCATTAGAGGCTCTCCCTAAGGCCTCAACATTCCTTTGGTTAGCAGTTCAAAATGAGGTTCTCACAAGAGAGAGTCTACAAAGAAGAGGATATCACAAAACTTTTAGATATATCTTGTGTGAGAAAGATCTAGAAACATTAGACCATTTACTTCTTCATTGTCCCTTTGCTCACACTGTTTGAGGTTACTTTTTAAAAATATGAAAGTATATTGGGTAGCTTCATCAACATTTTTTAAATAAAATTTTTATTTCAAAGAAATAAAGAATACATTCAACATATATACTTGTAGCTAACACCCTTTGCTACATATTTCACATATATCTAATTTCTAATGCCATCAAAAAAATAAATTTAATTACTAAGGCAACAATTATCGATGAAACCATAGAGTAGAGGGAATAAAGACATGATTCTCCAAGATTCCAAGCATAACTACTCACTCCAATCATATATTCTCATACTATAAAGGCTGCACTTGTCACAAAATCCCCTCTCACAATATTTTACAAGACAACTCAATTACATTATAGAAACCCTTGTTTTTGGTATGATATGCATTCCTAATTGCTCCACCAACAAAGCACACTTTTGCAATTATAAATGTTAACCAGGTTGCAAGGAATAAAATAATAGACCATGCACAAGATCCTCCTGGCCTGAAAGACTTTCCACAACACAAACATCTTGTGACATCCAATATCACCACTTAGCTGAGAAGGAGAAAGAGGAATGCTCCCACTCCATAGCCAGTTGCTATGTTAGAATCATACACACAGTAAGTGTAAATAGTAATTTGGCTCATCTGCACGATGCTTCAAATTTTACTTGTTGTTGGCCCTTGTTCTGAGAGTCGCTTGATTGAAATATATTTAAACTCCCTCCCTTAGTTGAGTTCCTTTATTGGCCAATTGGTCTGCTCTCTTATTTAGACTCCTAGGGATGTGTTCAAATTGGATATGGTCAAATTTAAGGTTGATTTGCTTCACTTCTTGATACACCCTTTGGAGCCAAATGGATTTTGATTGGATTTTGTTGTTCAAAATATTAATAACCAATTGAGAATCCCCTATCACTGTAAGCTATTTGATCTCCTAAATTGCTAACTCCATTCTTGTCTCAAGGGCATGAAATTCAGAAAAAATGTTAGAGTTAAAACCAGTTGATTGAAAATAAGACAAAAACTCCAAGCCTTATTCGTTGAGGATAGATCCCCCTGCTCTAGAACTACCTAGGTTGCCTTTGGAGGCACCATCAAACATTAAAAGATGATTTTTTGCAGCCTCACTTGATGAAGCAAAATAAAGGCTATTTTTTTTATATTGTAAGGGTAAGCTTTGATGGAATCCCAAACTAGACAATGATTTTTGATCTTGGTTCAGTCTATGTTAGGAGCTTCCTCGAATATTTTCCTATTTCTACTAATCCAAATTCCCTAAAGGAAGTATCTAGGAATAATTTCCAAATTCAAAGCATGGATTTATCATTTCTAATTTCTACAGGAAGGGAGATACTTATAGGAGAAATAAACTTAGAAATAGAAGAAAACATAAGGGCTTCACTCTAGCCAAGAAGACCTTCATGGATCCTGGTCCATACTTATCTAGATAAATGGCATGACAACACTAAACGAGCTAAAATTTCTTCTTGGCTATAGCATATGAGACAAATATACAAGCCAAAAAAACCTTTTTTTTTCATATTATCTTGAGTGAGCTAAAAATTGTGACAAGCAGTCCAAAGAAATAAATAGACCTTTGGAATAGAAAAAAGAGCTCATATCAAATTCCAAGGGAGGTTACCTATAAAATTAGAATTCATTTTGGACTGATATCCCTTGTTAACAATATAAATACCATCTCCACTAGGATATTTCCATATGATTACATTTTTATTTTCAGCATAAGATGGCAGTATTTCACTCAATTGTAACTTAACCATCTACCAATGAGGTTGTAAATCAACAAGAATATCAAGTTGCTCTTTGCTTTTCAACTTCTAGCTGTGCATGATGTAGTTGAGAGTTTTGAAGTTATTGTCCTTTAGCACTTTTGAAGAGGAGGCTTTATTTGAAGTTTGTAATTTCCTAGAATATTGTGTGAGATAAACTTCTCTTCTAGAGATGGGATTCCATGATAGATCTTCAATAATGATGTCTTTGGCCTCTAGAATTCCTTTCCAAATTTTAGATGTCTTTAGAATTTTTGGATTGAAAAAGATCTCTATTCTAGTTTTCCCATTGCAATATTTGTGCACCAATACTTGCTCCCACTATTTTGCAAGTTGGGTGATCATTTTCTAAACTATTTTTGCTTTTAAGGTCAGAATTTTCTTACTTATAACTTTAATACTCAACCCTCCTTTACTTATTGGCTTAGTTATAATATCTTACTTGATAAGACTGTATTTTCTTTACCATCCTGTTTACCCCCTTCCCAAAGAAATATTCTCATGATTTTATCCATCTCATTTAGAAAGGACTTTGGAGCATGGATAATAGAGCATTGGTAGATGGGAAACACACTGATGACAACCTTTATTAGGGTCATTCAACCATGGTAAGTGAGCCAAAAATTAGACCATTATTCAATTATCTTTATTTTTTTAATAATCTCATTCCAATGATTGCTCTTAATTCTATTGAAGCCAATAGGAACTTCTAGATACTTGAAAGTGACATTAGTATTACTTTGACAATCCAATATTCTCTCTATATATTTGACTTCTCTATTATTTTTGCTAGAAAAATGAATAGTAGACTTGCTGCAGTTTATCTTATTTCCTATTACTTCTTGATAAGTTTTGAGAGCCTTTTTTATTCTTATTATAGCTGCTTTAGGGGCTTTACTCAATAAGATCAAGTCATCTACAAATTGAGCATTATTAATGCTTTAAACCTTCTCATGGATGGGAAGTCCTAGAAGATTTTTTATACCTCTTTGTTGATCTAGAAGATGAAATAAACCTTTTGTAGCCAAAATAAATAAATACGAGGAGAGGGGACAACCTTGTCTAACTCCTATGAAATCCTGGAAGAAGAGGTGGGTCTACCATTAAGCAAGGGAGCAATCCAAGGCCTCAAAATACAAGTAACTATCCATTTTTTGAACTGTTCATGGAATCCTATATTGAGAAGAGTTTTCAAGATTATGTCATGGTCTGTTTGGTCAAAACCACTTGTCATATCTACTTTGAGGGCCATATCATTAGATTTATATTTCCTGATAGAGTGCATGGCTTATTGAACTAATATTATATCTTCATAAATCCTTCTTCCTTTCACGAACCATGATTGGTTGGGAGAAATAACTGAATCTAGGAATGGAAAAATTCTATTTTTAATGATTTTGAAAATTATTTTGTATGAAGGATTACAAAGCAAAATTGATGTGAATATTTGCAATGAATGGGCATGCTTTTATTTAGGAATCAAGGCAAAAAATGTGGAGTTGATTCTCCCATGTATTTGTTTTTTAGTTTAGTTTTCTTCAACCATATCTAGAAGATCCTTCTCTATTATGTGCCAAAAATCTTGATAAAAATTTCCATTAAATTTGTCGAGCCTTGGGGATTTATCATGTTGCATGGAAAAGACCATTCCTGTGAGCTCCTCCATGGTGATAGGTTGGATCAAATTTTCATTTTCCTCTTGCTATAGAGAATCGAGAATGATATCAATGATAGCTTGCTGGTTGTTTGCTTTAATTTCTCCATATTTGTGTTAGCTTTTGATAATTTTTAATATGTAAAATAACCACAAGATGTAAAGTAGAAAGAATAAAATAACAAACTTCTATAATAACTCTGAAATATGCTATTAATAGAAACTCATAAAAATATGGAACTACTCTACTAATGCATGCTATGAGCAATGCACCTTTGATACCCATTACAATACTTTGTCACACATATATAACAATATGTGACTCTTCATATGGTGCACTCTTGACCTTCACACTTCTAGACTATTCAGCTCCCTATTCTATGGACTCATGTACACATGGACTAATGTGCACATTTACATTATTGAATATTATGCACACTTGTGCATTTATTACATTACATAAAGTAAAGCCTAATCTAAGACATGTACCAAATAATGTAATATACTCCAACACCCCCCTGTATTACATTATTTGGTTATTGAAGACTTTAGTCTTCAATATGGTTCTTCAATATTTTGTTGGAACTTGCGCTCTTCTTCATTGTCCTCCTTGTTTGTATCCTGATCAAGCAAATGATTAGTATCTTCATAAAACACAACTGATAATGCTTTGGCTTCATGTTCTTTTGTAGCCTCTTCTAATTCTTGTATTTCTTGGACCAAGTTACCCTTTTGATTTCCTTCTCTATACTGTAGTTGAAGTGGATTATACTATCGTTGGAACTGTGGCTGAGAGAATCTATATTGGTTTTGATATTATCTTGGTTGAAACAACCTATTTGGTTGATTCACTTGATTCCTTGGATTAAATCTGCAATAACTTGTATTATGACCTCTTCTCTTACAAATATGACAATATCGATCATTCCATTTTGGTTTATCTCTTGAGCTTGAAGCAATGTTTCCTTTCTGATTATCTTTTGAGACTAATGCATTATTAGTCATTTCATATTTAGTTGAATTCACCACTTCATGTTCTTGTAGTATATTAACCAATTCATCAAATGGTGTATCTTTACCCAGAATTTGTAAAGATGTAACTAAGTACTTATAACTTTCAAGAAGTGCTCTTAAGACTACTTGAACCAAAAATTTATCTTCTATTGTTTCACCTAAGGTTAATAACTTTCCCTTTATATCTGCTACTTTTCTTAGAAACAACTCTATACTTTCTCCACTGTTAACTTTAAGAGAATGTAACTATGTTTGAAGATTCAATATGGTAGCTTTGTTCTTTCCTTCAAATATTTTGGATAGAGTGTTCCATGCCTCTGTAGATGTTCCTGCTGAACTAATATATGGCTGAATTTCATCTGTAATTGCAAAAGTTATTATCATTAAAGCTTTTGCTTCATCTTCTTCATATTTTTGAATTTCTCTTGCATCCTCAGTAGGTTTAGTTTTTTCTCCTCAAACCTTTTCTACTATTAACATAGATCTTACTTTGTTTTTCCATGATGCATAATTAGGGCCTTTAAGTAATTGAGATTCTAAGAGAAACAACTTATGTGATGTCATGATTAACCTTTGTAGATTTCTAAATTTCTTAATCCTATGTTGATGTTGAATACCTTATATCTCCAAACTTAGAAATTTAGATAAATTATATTTGCAATTCTATAAGTCTAATTTGATGTAGAAACCCTTATTACTCCCTCTTTAATTAAATTGCAAATATCCCAAAATTGTTTTGTAACTTCAAATGATTTAAATTACAAAACCTTCCAAATGCTTCTTTAATATCTTCCTTCCAATATTCAATCTTCAATAATATATGTCTAAGGTTAAGTATTAGATTCCTTCTCTTCAAAATAATACTTTCAACCTTACGTATGCTCTTATCTCTCCTAATTCAATCTTATGAGAAAATTTAATAAAGTGAATTACCTCCACTTTGAAACTAGTGATTCGTTGGTCAACTTGACCTCCTCTCTGCAAGTTTTCCACCATGTACGTCTCTCAATGGTGCTTCACCCACACATGCAATCTCTAGCTCATTCATTGGCTTGTTGGAGAAATAATTTCTCCCACCTTAGCTTTAATCAACCTACACACTAATGTTAGCTTCACTATGTAACTTTTTAACTTCCAAATATTCTCCCTTTACTACATCCAATCGATGGTAATCTTTGCACACTATACTCTGCACTACTCTGCCATCTTCATTAATAGACTTCTTCAATATTTTGGCACCTTTAGGATGTTTCCTTGACTAGGCATGAAAAGACCTTTGACCTTCTGATTTATGCTTACCACTTGACATACTGGGTGCTAGACCTTTCACGTTCTTGCCTTGTATGTGCCACTTGGCACTCCAACTCTTCCACTTTGCTTGCAATACGTTTTCCTTTCCTGGCGGATGGTATTATGACAATGGGCATTACTTGTAATGCTTCTTTAATGCTTCTCCAATATTCAACAATGTGGTGCATGCATGCAAAACTATTGCTTCTAGATTTTTTTTGCTTCCAATGTAAAAAAACACTATTCCAAACTCATTTCATTCCATGTCTTAATACGTTTGTCTCAACGTATTCCTGTGCTCACTTTTCACAGTAGTAAGCTTCTACTTCAAGGATGGATGTCTACTTTTCTTTGACGCTTTCAATGGTGGCTTTGTTTCTTCAATATGTCCAATGTTGTAGAGCTCATCTATGTTTCTTCAATGGTGTGGAGCTTCTATCCATATCTCTTCAATGGTGTAGAGTTTGATCACTTTTCCTCCTTAGAGCAATGGTAACACTCCTTTTGAGTGGTGGTTCCTCTTGCTCTTTTGAGTGATGATTCTTCTTCTACGATGATGCCTTCTCTCAATGCCTCTCAATGCTTGTGCTCATCCAAGATGCTTATGCACGTCCTAGTGTCTTTAGACACTTAGAAATTTTGCTAAAATTTTAACCCTTGTTCGGTCTTCACTTAGCTTAATCTATTGCTTTCACTTTGCTTTAGTAAATCTGCATTGCTTAAAGACTATAACATAACATCCATTAACAATACTATGCACTTCTTATTTCTCCTTTATTTTGCTACTTTATCTTTGCAGATCTTAAGGTGTAAATACTACTAACACCTTGGTTTAAAGAACTCCTTTAAGTTCTTAACTTTTAGATTCCAACTAATGCAATGTAGATCACAAATAATAATATGGTGCTTCTTAAAACTTGATGTAATGTTCAAATAATAAACTTGTATTGCACCAATATTATAACTTGTATTGCATACCTTTCTGTTCTCTTTTAGCTAGTATCTTTGGTGAACTGGTTCACCCCTGAATGTAATCTGAATTTTGTAAGCTTTGTATCTTCACAAAACTTTATCAAATTTGTAGCTCTAATTGCTGCCCAAATTTCTCCTTTCTTGTTACTAAACAACACTTCACAAAACTATCCCAAAACTCTCCAAATCTGCAGCTCTCTATCTCCCTCAAATGTTGTCCACAAAATCTATTTTTGTGGCTTTGATTCTATTCCAAATCTATCTTCACAAATACTAAAACTAGCAGCTATTAATGCTGCCCCAAATGGTGTTCATAAACCTGCAACTCTATAGTCACCTCCTTCCTTCTTTCGTTGGCTTAAACCTGCAATGAGAGTCTCTAGAATGCTATCTTTTGTTGTTGTCTAGACACCTTCAATCTCCTATCCATGGGAACTCCAAAATCTACCCAAATCTTCTCCAAAACGTAGCTCTAGGCTACCTTCAATATGCTCTCCTGCAACCCTTCAATCTCTGCTACAAAACCTGTAATCTTCTCCTATCAAGTCAGCCTTCAAAACTCTGTGGTTGTCCTCAGATTTCCCAAAACCTTGGGCTCTTCTATATCCTCTTCTCCTACAATCTCCTATGCTGTCCATATTATGAGATCTTCAAATCCCTTCTCCAAGATTTGGCAAACTTCTTGCCAAACACTTCTTCCTTTTGGGCTTGTTGTCGGATGGTGAAAATTATCCCAAAACCATATTAAAAACTTCTCCTTGCTTCCAATCTCCTATCACAAAATTTCTCCAAATCTCCTCCACTGGTAACTTCTACAAAGTTACTCTTCTCTACTTGCAATCTCCTACTTCTCACTTTCTCCAAGATGCCTTCAATGGCCGCTTCTCCAAATCTGCAACAAGGCTTTCTCTAGCCTTCTTCTTCTCGAAATATCTTGAGACCACTTCTCTTGGATCTTCTACTTCTGCAACTCTTCAAATCCTCTTTGCAACTCTTCAACTTCTCTTCTTGAATCTCTACTAAAACCTTTTCCTGGTTTCCTCAATCTCCCAACTATGGGAATTCTGCAATGAGATCTCTCTACTAGATCTCCAAAGTCTGCTACTCTCAATATCCTGAATCTTCGAAGTCTTTTGCTCTTTGAATCTACAATAGGACCTATTCTTAGGTCTTCTCTATCTCTAATATCCAATCTATAATGAGAACCTTCAATGAGTCTTTTCAATCTCCAATCTGTAATCTTCAATCTCCAATATTCTATCTTCCAAAACTGGAAGTTCTTCAATCTGACCTCTTTCAGGTCTCTTCAACTTCTTCAACTTGCAACTTTCTTATCTGCAATATTCTATGGGGACTTCCTTCTTGAGTCTCCTCAATATTCAATCTCCAATAGGGTATTTTCTTAGACCTCTTCAATCTCAAGTTTTTTGCAACAAAGAATTAATCCCTGCACGAGGAAAGCACATAGAATTTTAGGCAACAAAGGTGAAATTCTTCTCTATCCATTGTAGGAAGCTTCTCAACTTTTGGGTGTTAATTTTTTGCAACCAAAAACTTAGATAGTAGTACCAAATATGTTAGAATTTCCAAAATTCTAAAATAAAAAAACTTCACTAGTTATCCTCAAAACTAGTGGAATGAATTATGTGTTGAGTCCTAGTCTTCATGAGTTCTTCTGCAACCCTATAGAAAGACTCTAGCCAATCTACAATTTGCAGTCTCCTTAAATCTACCAACTTCTCCAATAGGACCTCCTTCTTGGGTCTCTTAATCTCCCAATCTCCACAATATCAAGGTCTGACTTCAAGACCTAAAATCTCCTTCTATTCCGAATTTGTTCTTGGAATAGAAATTCTCCAATCTTCTCTGGTTTCACCTTCTAGAGATAATCTCCTCACCTTCACTGGTTTCTCCTCTACAACTTCAAAAAACTCTACAAGTCCAAACCTTGCAATAGCTCTCCCTATCTCCTGTCAAAGTCCCTTGTGGCTCTGATACCATTGTTAGCTTTTGATAATGTTTAATATGTAAAATAACCACAAGATGTAAAGTAGAAAGAATAAAAAAATTCTATAATAACTCTGAAATATGCTATTAATAGAAACTCACAAAAATATGGAACTACTCTACTAATGCATGCTATGAGCAATGCACCTTCGATACCCATTACAATACTTTGTCACACATATATAACAATATGTGACTCTTCATATGGTGCACTCTTGACCTTCACACTTCTAGACTATTCAACTCCCTATTCTATGGACTCATGTACACATGGACTAATGTGCACATTTACATTATTGAATATTATGCACACTTGTGCATTTATTACATTACATAAAGTAAATCCTAATCTAAGACATGTACCAAATAATGTAATATACTCCAACACTTTGCTGAATATATTTTTGAAGAAATCAAGAATATGTTCTTTCATTTGTTGTACATTGCTTGATATTGTCCCATATTCCATTTTTAGCTTTGTTATTGTGTTGTACATATTTCTTTGTTGCACTTTCTTATGAAAAAATTTGGTGTTTTTGTCACCATATTTAAGCCAAATCATTCTAGATTTTATTCTCTAATTATTTTCTTCTTCTCTTTCCAAATTCAAAATTTGGGTAGTGAGTTATTTTTGTTCTTGAATGAGAATCTCATCTCCTCTAATTTCCATTGTAGTTTGAACCTCATTAAGTTTTACTTTCAGTATGGAATAAGAAGTATCATTAGGTTTGTTTTTTATCCACTTTTGGATCTGTTTCTTTAAATATTGTATCTTTTTTACTCACTTTGGGGTATAAGTGCTATTATTCCAACTTTCCTCTCATACATGTTGAACTAACTCTTTAAAATCAACCTCCATAAACCAAACATATTTATATTTGAAGGGGATGGGACCCTAATTGGCTTGTTTTTTGAACCCCAAAAGAACTGTTCTATGATCATAATGACCATTAGACATAATTTCTTGAGATATTTTGATCCTATGATCTAATAAACTATCATAAAAAAGGAATCAATCTAATATTTTAGCAATAAAGTTGGATTCAAATATTTTGCTAGTCCAGGTGAATTTACCCCTTTTCAACTATACATCCATAAGATTGTGTTGTTGCATGAGATCTTCTACAAGTTCTCTATTTGAGTATCTTATGTAGATCTCTCCTTTTTTCTATAGGTTTCAAAACTAAGTTGAAGTCTCCTCCAATTATCTATTTTTCTTGCTTTGAGTTGGAATACACATTAAGTAGCGCCCTCCAACACAAGATTTTTTCAACTTGGTTGTTAGGAGCATTGATGTTGGTGATGGTGTAAACTTGATCACAAGGGTATTTAAGCACTATTGTAAGCCAATTTTTAGTGGCCTCTACCAAAATTAACTTCCATTCTATTTTCTAGGCTATTATAACTCCTAAACTCTCTTTAGCTGATATGGCTTAATGTTTATGTGAGGGCCACAAAAACCCATTGTTCTATTGATTCTTTCTAGATCCAGTTTGGTTTCTTGGATAAAAAAAACATCTAGTTTTCCTTAAATGATCAAGTTTTTAACTCTTAATTTATTGTTTTCATGTCCTAACCCTCTAATATTCTAGGTGACGAGTTTCATCATTAACAAGGTTAAAGGGCAGGACAAGAAATTACCTCTTATTGAAATTTTTCTTTGAAGTCATATTTATTGAGTCCTCTATTGTGGTTGGCTTCCATTATTTGGTTTTGGCCTTTGGAGAAGTGAAGTTCTCATTTTCTATGATATTTGCTTCATGTTCTGGCAAAGGAATTTTTGAAGCTCTTTCTTCTCTTTTTTCCCTTATTTCAAACTTGAATGGATTGGTTCCCATTCTCCTTGTTCTTCTTCTAGGATTACCATGTTTAGCAAGGGGTCTTATTGGAGGAGCTCATCAAGATGCTCAAAGGTAGCTATTGTTCTTTCCTCCAAATATTCATCGAAAATATTGAACTTGTTCTGAACTTGCATTTTATCCTTAGGCATTTATTTTTTTGAAACATAAAGATTCTTCCCTCTTTTCCTTTGAACTTTAGTAAAGTCATCTTGTTGCTAGAATTAAGACACAAGCATTGAAGGGCAGTCCCTTTGGAAGTTCCCGTATTCATGATATTTTAAAAACTTGAATGAAATCTGATCATAGTTTAACTTTTGTGTATGTTGTAGCCCTGTTGGATCCTCAAAATCCAACTTAAGAGTTACACCTAATTTCAAAATTTGAAGGGTCTTGTGGAGTAATAGGTCTAGGTTATTTTTTTGAAGTCAAGATTATTTTCCTCTAAACTTGGTGGCTTTCAAAATTTTACAATAATCCCCAAAATGATTGACATACTTCAAAGTGTTCCTATTTTTATAGTCATGTCTATTAGTTATTTGCAAAATTTTATTTTGATTTAGAGATGTTTGTTCTTAAAATGTCCTCAAAATTCTATTTTTTCAAAATCATAAACCCTTAGGTCCAAGCTTCATAAGATGTTATTTCAAAATTCTAAAGTTCTAGATCATCCACACATCATTTTTCCTCCCTTGTGCACTTTGTGCTACCATGTAAAATTCACGCCTAAAGGAGTCACCCGAAACATAATGCCTTCCATCACCTAAGGTTCATATCACATTAGCACATAGGATAATTTTTTTTTTCACCTTAGCTTCTATGTACAAAAGATAGCTCCCTAAAGTATAATATTTCCCCCATTTACTAATGCCTAAATTCATTGTCCTCACAAAAATGTATATGTGATCCAAATTATTAAAATTCCTCCTAAGTTTTTATCGAAATAAAATAAGTGGTGCAGGTTAGAGTGAAATAATTCACCACTGTAATCTCATTGGATGAAAAATGAGTGGCCTAGATTAAAGCAACAAATTTCACTGCTACATTTTCATTGGATGAAAAATGAATGGTGTAGATTAGAGTGATAAATTTGAGTGCTGCAATCTCATTAGAGTGAGAAATTTCATCGTCATAAGCTCAATGGAGTGGGAAATTTCATCGATGCAATCTCATTGGATAGAAAACGTGTGGTATGGATTCGAGCGGGAAAATATGAGCACTCTATTATGATTGACTAAAAAATAAATTACTTATTTTCCTAAGGTTTGAGGGTCTTGAGTGCATAAAATGAGTGTTCCCCCTTTTAGCTTTAAAATTAATATTGTTCCATAAGGTTTTCACCTTTAGAAAACCCATATTTCATAATGTCAAAGGTCAATAATGCATGCATTGGCAGCTTAGTCTACAATGATAAGTATAATATGCATTTAATTTTTCCCAAATGTTCTAATTTGCGAATAATGTTGTTATTGTAGATTGAAAATACACGCCAAACAAAAATAAATAAAATCACAATGACAGAGTACATAATAGTTGCACAAAACAAACGATTTCTATTAATCGATGGAGTTTAAAAACTCCTTTTTGAATACAACTAGGCCTGTAACCCTTTATTTGTGATACACAGTTACAAGTTATGCTAGGGTTCTCCGAAACCCTAGCTGGAACAAATGGTGGCGCTTCCGAAGAACGTATCTTCAATCCCAACAGAGTGAGTGGGCTTTGTTGTATCCCTTGCTTGGACCACTCCGACTTAATCAGCTGCCATCAATAAATCGGATCTGCTGTCAAAAACCTGCACACATTAACACTATCAAGGAGTTAGATATTAATAAGAGGGCTCCACTGTGTGAGCCTTCGGAAACTATCTAAAACCCTAGAAAAACGAAATGCAGGAATTCAATAACAGATCAAATAGAAGAAAAGAGGTTACTTTCTTTAAACTAATTTATACCTATTCTTTGTTAACGCAGCTAGACCAGGCGACACCTGGAAGTAATGTTGTTGTCAGAATAGGCTACGAAAGGCACCCTGGTGCACTCGCTGAACGCCCGCGTGCTTCTGGATTAAGGTTTCAGACGTCGGTCTGAGTCTGTGGCTGTGGGTAAACGCCCGCGGGCACTTGGTAAACACCCGTGGGCACTTGGTAAAGGCGTAAACGCCCACAGGAACTTGGTGAAGGGGTAAACGCCGTGGGCACTTGCGATAGGAATGGGAGATTCTGCAAAATGTTGCAGAAGGAATGGTAGTGAAAGCGGCGACGAAAGCGGCGATGGATGCGACGAAAGGGTAGCAGAAGAGAGGAGATAGCAGTAGAAGAATTAGAATCAGAGATAGAAGTAGCAAAAGACATAGGGTTTGAGCCATCAAAGTGACTCAATTTATAATCTACTCTTAGGGCACACTTTAGGGTTTTAACGACACTTTGAATGTGTGGCTAAGATTAAAGTGGATCCAAGGGTAGAGAATAAATCTTGGTTGTGAAATGGATTAAGATGGATGGACGGATGAGATTAAATGAAGGATGGACGGCTCAGATTAAATCACTTAAACTATTATTTAAATATATATATTAAAATATTAAAATATATATATAAATATTAATTTAAATAAATTTGGGGATGAAAAATGGCGAGAAAGGTGAAATTGGGCCAAATAATGGCGGGAAAGTGTGGATTTGGGCCAAATAATGGCGGGAAGGTGGATGACCGACACGTGGCTGACAGGAAGGTATAGATGACTTGCAAGTGGCTGGATTTTGGTGTCTACAGATGCCCCTTTTTGAGCTGCTTTGTGTGAAGACACAATGCAGCACAAAAACTTAGGACACCTGAAAAGCTGGATCAGATGCAACTCTCTCTCAAGACTAAAGCACAACTTTGAAGACCAAAGAATAAACGAATGTTTAAAATTTATTATCTTACCCCCTCAATTGGTGAGCGAGAATAGTTCTCACGAGCCAATTGGAAGAAATTCGGAAGAGAATGAACCGTTTTTGCCCCAACGATGAAAAAGGGGTTTGTGTATGAACCATCTATTTATGTCCCAACAGAAAAGGGGTTGGTGTACAAACCAGAAAATAATATGATTGAAGATGATATGAGTGATGTGAAAGATGAACCATTTTCTGCCCCAATGGTTAGAAAGGGATTTTTGCCAAATTTTAAATTCCATGATCATGTAAGATGAATTCTACTATTAGGAAAGTTAAAAATTGATAACGGATGCCCCAACTCCTGTGGGTGAATCCATACTGTTGATGAAATTGCCTTGTTGGCGCCATTGATATGCGAGAGATGCAATATGAAAGAGTCCGAACTTCGAGAGATGCTCCTAGTGATCTGTATGGATAATTCCTCGGGTCGGAACCAATCAACCTAGGTAGCCTTAATCTCTAGCAAGACTCAAAATAATGATGATATTGAAGATTGTCCACGTTTAAGGCCCCATGAACTAGGCCATCAATGACAACTGTTGAGCAAATTAATCTTGGTATGAGATCACTTGAAAAGTAGGATACCCAAAATTGACTTCCAATTTTCAAACAGTGAAATAATTGATGATGATAAATGGTAAGTGTCCTTATGGTGGTTTAATCCTCTTACCGAATTGCATGGATGCAAATAGCTGCAATCGCCAAGGTGATAGAATATACCACTAGATACGAGGTTTACTTTAATTTAATTTGGCAAAAATATGCATGATGAAAGAAGAATGAATGAAACTGATAATAGATCAGAAGAATTGATGAATGTTGTTAATTTTGTGAGGGTTTTGAATGTTTTTAACCCAATTTGTAAATCAATGATGAATGATGCGCTTTTTGAGCAAAATGACAAAATTTGTTTCCAAAACTGTTGTAACATTCACAAAATGTTTTATTATGATAAGAAGAATGGATGGATGTAATTTGATGAAATTTGGAGGAGGTAAGCTTCAATTTTGTAAGTTTTGTTCTTTTATTCAATACTGACACCAAACGCCGGTATGCATTTGGAGGTGGCAGAAACGCCCGTCGGTGTTTGAATGCATCATGAAATGCCCCACTGCGTCTGAATGTGCCATGAAATGCCCCACTGCGTTTCAGGGTGCCAAAACCAGCTATTTAAACAGTTTCAGCGAGAATTTCGCTCATTTGTGTGTTCGAGCTTAAGAGAAGTGCGTCTGAGGGAGTGGAATGAAGTGGAGTGAGAAGTTGTGAACTACGCGGGAGCTATGGCGGAGATGGGAGCGGACGCACTAGTGCAGCCAGCTGAGGTATTTTTTTATTTAAGCAAGTACTTTTATTTGTAGTTTTTTTTTTGGAAAAAAAAATTTGTAACCAATTTTTGTTTTGTTGTTTTGTAGCTTAGGGTGTTAGAGGCACGACACCGATTCTCCCCTATCATTCTAGGGATGAGGAGGTCATTGTCCCAGGAAGACTGGGAGATATTGGAAGTAGTAGGGCTAGCGGAGGCAGCCCGGTTGGAGGTAGTTCGGGCGGATGAGGGGTACCTCTCGGCTTTGGCCGAGAGGTGGGATCCAGATCGGGGGACGTTCCAGCTCCCGACTGGAGAGATGACGGTGACGCTTGAGGATGTATACCGCATCCTCAAGGTTCCCGTGGAGGGGGCGGGGGTGGAGGTTGGACGAGATAGGGCCACGGAGATGGCCAAGTTGTTTGGGGATGACTGGAGGGAGATCCGAATGGAGAGCGGGGGGATTCCTTACTTGGCCATGTATATGGCCAAGGAGTTGGTAGCGGTGGAGGCTCTGATGATGTTCGTATTGGCCAACATTGTGGCCCCGAACAACATCGGGTGTAGGTTTCCATGGAACCTGATGGGTGTAGTGAGCGAGATGCTCACTAATAGGGTAGTGTATGCCTGGGCGCCCGCTTTATTGGCGTAGGTGTACCGAGAGTTGTATGAGGTTCGGAGACGGGGCCGAAAGGGCCTAGGCTGTAGTTTGGTTCTCCAGTGCTGGGGCTGGGAGCACTTCAGAGTGGCCCGACCGGAGGGGTTGCCATGTGCTTATTGGGACATGAGCCAGGCTTATGGTAGGAGATGGCCAGTGGCGGAGGAGAGACAGTCGAGCCACCCCGTGAGATCGGGGCAATGGTATAGGAGTTTATGGGCAGACTTGACAGATGCCCAAGTCATTTGGAGGCCCTGGCGGGAGGCGAGGTGGATCGGTGATGGAGAGCATCTGAGACGGGTGCGATAGGCTAGATGGGTAGTGGGTCGGGACCACAGCGAGGCGAAGTACATACAGATGTCTCGAGTGCTCCGCCGAGTCGGATTGAGATAGGATGTCCCCGGTGAGCCGGTGCGCTACCGGAGGCACGGATGAGGGGGATTTGCCGTGTGTCGAGCCATGGAGGGAGGCGACAGAGGACGATGAGGACATGGAGATCCTCGACATGGACGACGTCGGGGTAACAGCTGAGTATGCAGCATGGATGGCCGCAGAGCCGAGGTGGGAGCCACCATTGGTGGCTATTGGAGCTGGAGAGGACGAGGGAACCGTAGAGGTTCCCAAGCGTAGGGAGGGTCCCCACCTTCGAGCTGACAGTCGAAGGTGAAAGGGGAAGATGGTATGGCAGACACCGAGGAGCAGAGATGACGAGGAGGATGATGGCGAGGGCCTAGGAGAGGCCGTGGGAGAGACTAGGGAGGTACCCCCTAGCGAGCATGAGGATGATCTGGTGTAGCTGCAGCAGCAGATAGTAGAGCACGATGCTATGCTAGCTGTCCGGGATGAGAGGATAGCTCGGCTAGAGCAACAGGTTGCAGAGCGGGATGCCCTGATAGCTATTTAGGAGGGGAGATTGGCCCAGATGCAGGCGAACTTGGATGGAGCGACTAGGGTGCCCCAGGATGATAGGGTGACGAGACTCCAGGCAGAGCTAGCGGAGCGAGAGCGACGACACGGGATAGACATATCTAGACTTAGGTCTAGGACTCGTTATATTGAGGCTCTAGAGGACACATTGTTTAGGCATCACATTGTGTTTCCTGATCCTCCATCCTCCTCTGTCTCTAGGCGTAGTGAGTCTAGGCACACCACTAGGTCTAGGGCTCCTACTAGGTCACAGGGATCCTCTTTTGATGGTTATCTTAGTGCTTAGATGCACTCTTTATGAGCCTTGGTGCTCTATTGTATTTTGTAGCCTTTTGGCATTCACTGTACATTTTGATCTTTATACATATATATACATGGCTTTTATTTATTTGGTGTTTTACTCTCTTTTGTGTGAATGCCTATGTTTTTGTGATGCATGTTTTTATATGTTTTAATGTTTTTGATGCATATGGAATGCAAAGTTATAGATGATTAATGCGAGACTAAGTAAATGAAATATGCACTAAGAAGCACTCATACTTTTAGATAGTTAGATTTAGCCAACTGTTATCATAATTGTTTAATCAGGGGCACCGAACTTGGTGGCTTGTGAATGGATGACGTATGGAATGACATGAATATGGAAGAAGATATGGAGGACGATATGGAAGAAGATATTGAGGAAGACTGTTTTACAAAGACTCAAACATGCTAGTGGTATCAAACAAACTTACTAATACTGCCTAATTCAACTAGGACCAAATGTGTGTGCATGCGAGTTCATTAACCAAATCAAAAGCATGGTAGTGACTCTAGGCAATCAAAAACTTGTGTGTGTGCAAGTGTGTTCATTAACCTCATCTTGCATAAATTAAGTAACCCTGTTATGGAGAAGACCCCGAAGCTAGTTTGTCCGTATGAGCATTCAGAGGTCTCTTTTTGAGGAGAGACATGTCGCCACGCAATGAGTATACTCCACTTCCAGTCAAGCTTCTATAGCCCCGGTGAAGGTTAACTCCATAGTCCATGTTGTTTTTGACCTTTGTAAGCCTTGGGGATGACTACCTATCCGTCTGACTGGACAAGTAGTACGATTCTTACAACTTATTTGGGATCAGTGGTGTGTGAAAAATGTTCATTTCCTTAGAGCTTTGGGGAATCGGATTCTCAACCGAAGTATGATGAGAATTTTACCCTATCCTTACTACTCTGTTTATATTTATATTTTGTAATTGCTTGTGATAGTGGTAAGAACCACTGTTTTATGGACTATGTTTGCATGATAGGACAAACGAGGATTACCCTTTTCACTTCGAGGCACAACCCAAGGATGGTGTTATCTCTCTTTGACACAAGATGTTTTTAAGATGTGAAAATGTGATAGGTTCAAGACCGCTTTTGAAATCATTTCCCAATACTCAAGATTTTATTTAGTGTAATTGGTGATATGGCCCTAGAGAATTTTAACATGCATTTCGAAGTTTGCTTAAAACACTAGAAATGGCTGAGTGACTGAAAACATTTTGGCAATGTAAATATGTGCAAATGGAAAATGAGTGTACAAATGACAATTCGGTTTGATGGATTTTATGAAGGTGCCCCTGATTAAGGCAACATGACTTTTGCTTGACCAAATTTTATATCCAAAAGATAGAATGGTTTCTAACATGATATGCAACTATGGCTGAAAATGAAATGTTATGGTTTTGAATGAGATGTATGCACATGAAATGCAATGTTTTTTTTTGAATGAGATGTATGCAACTAACAATGAAATGCAAATTCTTTTTATTTTATTTGTTTTTTTTTTTTTTTTTTTTAAGCCATGTATATATGTACATATAAAATTCAAATTATGCGTAGAATGCCCTCAAGTGTATAACATTAAGTGGTTCGAGTTCTTCCTCTCCCTCTAAACTGGCAAGTCTATAAGTTCCATTACCCACTCTTTCAGTGACCATATATGGACCTAACCAATTAGCCACGAATTTATCTCAAAGATGCGGCAATGCATTGGTGTTTTGTTGATTCTCTTTAAGGACAAGATCTCCTACTTGAAATTCTCTTAGATGAACTTTGGCATTGTAAGCACGTTTCAATCGGTCTTGATAAACTCGCAAATGCTCTAAAGCATTGATTCGTTTTTCATCTATGAGTGTGAGTTGATCAAGACGTGCTTGTCTAGCAATATCATCATCGATAAATTCCTATAAAGAAATTCACAAGGAAGGGATCTCGAGCTCAAGAGGCATGATTGCTTCAGCTCCATAGACCAAAGAAAATGGCGTTGCCCCAATGGGAGTTCGATGCTTGTTCTGTAAGCCCATAATGCCAAGGGGATTTGTGTATGCCAATCTTTATGATTTTCTTTAACAAGTTTCTTAAGAATAGCAATTATGGTCTTATTTGAAGCTTCAGCTTGTCCATTGTCTTGTGGGTAGTAAGGAGTTGAGAAACTATGTTGGATATTATACTTTTCGCAAAAAGCTCGAACATCCTTATTCTTAAAAGACTTGCCGTTATCAAAAATGATTTTAGAGGGAATACCAAAACGACAAATGATATGGTGAAGTATAAACTCCACAATTCTAGGACCTGTCATATTGGTTAGAGGAATAGCTTCAACCCACTTTGTGAAGTATTCAGTGGCTGTAATGATGAAAGTATGTTGTCCTGAAGAGGCAGGTGAAATCTTGCCAATTAAATCGAGACCCCATTGTGAGAAGGGCCAAAGGCTTTGGATGGGTCTGTAAAGCTTGTGATGGTATATGGATTAAATTAGCGTGTTCTTGACATTTTTTACATTGTTTAACATATTTGCAACAATCTTGTTCCATAGTGGGCCAATAATACCCCATACGTAAAATACGCTTCGCAATGGCCATTCCACTAAAATGACCACCACAAGTACCATCATGGGCTTCAAGCAATAGCTCTATGTGTTTCACCTGCTTCTAGACAGCGGAGGAGTACTCCATCATATCCACGTTTATACAACACATCCCCCAAAAGAACAAAACAAGCTACATTTTGCTTAAAACAACGACGGGCAGTTCGAGACAAATCAGGTGGAAGTGTTCCAAACTTGAGGAAGGCTACTATCTCACTAGACCAAGGCTCATATGGATCCGAATGGATAAAGCAAACATCTTTTTCATCCTTAGAATCAGCACGAACAATTGCAGGCTTAGAGATTGTGGAAATTATTAGGGGCTGTACCTCTCCAAGGGAGTCCTTTGGAATCAATGATCCAAGAGAGGCCATGGCATCCGCAAATCTATTAGTCGAACGAGGCAAACTAGTGATTTCATACCAATCAAACTTAGAGAGCAACTTCATTTCTACATCATGATAAAGCTTAATGGTAGGTTCCTTGGCTTGGTAATTTGTTTAAAAATACACGCCAAACAAAAATAAATAATCACAATGACGGACTACAAAATAGTTGCACAAAAACAAACGATTTCTATTAATCGATGGAGTTTAAAAACTCCTTTTTGAATACAACTGGGCCTGTAACCCTTTATTTGTGATACACAGTTACAAATTATGCTAGGGTTCTCCGAAACCCTAGCTGGCACAAATGGTGGCGCTTTCGAAGAACGTATCTTCAATCCCAACAGAGTGAGTGGGCTTTGTCGTATCCCTTGCTTGGACCACTCCAGCTTAATCAGCTACCATCAATAAACTGGATCTGTTATCAAAAACCTGCACACATTAACACTATCAGGGAGTTAGAAATTAATGAGAGGGCTCCACTGCGTGAACCCTCAAAAACAATCTAAAACCCTATAAAAATGGAATGTAGGCAATCAATAACAGATTAATACATAAAATACGGCTACTTTCTTTAAACTAATTTATACCTGTTCTCTGTTAACGCAGCTAGACCAGGCAACACCTGGAAGTAATGTTGTTGTCAGAATGGCTGCGGAAGGCGCCCTGGTGCACTCACCGAATGCCCGCGTGCTTCTGGATCTGGATTACAGACTCTGATCTGAGTTTGTGGCTGTGGGTAAACGCCCGTGGGCACTTGGTAAACACCCGTGGGCACTTGATAAACGCCCGTGGGAACTTGGTGAAGGGGTAAACGCCCGTGAGCACTTGCGACAGGAATGGGAGATTCTACAGAGTGCTACAGAAGGAATGGCCTGCATGAGCCCTCTCATTAATTTCTAACTCTTTGATAGTGTTAATGTGTGCAGGTTTTTGATAACAGATCCAGTTTATTAATGGCAGCTGATTAACCTGGAATGGTCCAAGCAAGGGATACGACAAAGCCCACTCACTCTGTTGGGATTGAAGATACGTTCTTCGAAAGCGCCACCATTTGTGCCAGCTAGGGTTTCAGAGAACCCTAGCATAATTTGTAACTGTGTATCACAAATAAAGGGTTACAGGCCCAGTTGTATTCAAAAAGGAGTTTTTAAACTCCATCGATTAATAGAAATCGTTTATTTTTGTGCAACTATTCTATACTCTGTCATTGTGATTTTATTTCTGTTTGGCGTGTATTTTTAATCTACAAATGGCGATCACGGTGAGTCTGTGGCTGTGGGTAAACGCCCGCGAGCACTTGGTAAACGCCCGTGGGCACTTGGTAAACGCCCGTGGGCACTTGGTAAAGGCGTAAACGCCCGCGGGCACTTGGTGAAGGGGTAAACGCCCATGGGCACTTGCGACAGGAATGGGAGATTCTACAGAATGCTATAGAAGGAATGGCGACGAAAGCGACGATGGATGCGACAAAAGGGTAGCAGAAGAGAGGAGATAGTAGTAGAAGAATTAGAATCAGAGATAGAAGTAGCAAAAGACATAGGGTTTGAGCCATCAAAGTGAATCAATTTATAATCTACTCTTAGGGCACACTTTAGGGTTTTAACGACACTTTGAACGTGTGGCTAAGATTAAAGTGGATCCAAGGGTAGAGAATAAATCTTGGTTGTGAAACGGATTAAGATGGATGGACGGATGAGATTAAATGAAGGATGGACGGCTCGGATTAAATCACTTAAACTATTATTTAAATATATATATTAAAATATTAAAATATATATATAAATATTAATTTAAATAAATTTGGGGATGAAAAATGGCGGGAAAGGTGAAATTGGGCCAAATAATGGCGGGAAAGTGTGGATTTGGGCCAAATAATGGCGGGAAGGTGGATGACCGACACGTGGCTGACAGGAAGGTATAGATGACTTGCAAGCGGCTGGATTTTGGTGTCTACAGTTATATATAGCCAAATTAATCATTCATGTTCCCCTTAAGAGTCATACCAATTCCTAAGGTTAAAGCCTATGTCATGTGAAAATATATTATAAGTCCCTAGGTCTAAACCTATTGGTTATCATATTTTTAACCCTTAGGAAATCTCACACCTTACTTCCCCCAAATATTTTATTATATCCATTACCTTGGAAGCTCCTTGAAAAATAATGTCCTCGTCATATAGGTTCAAGGGTTGTCAACACATAGACTCTAATTTTTTTCCTTCTTCCTTAACCTTATATTCGAATATAAATCCTTGCATATATTAAGATCTAGGCTTATGGCCTCTAGAAAAATAAATGTCTCAAATAATTAAAAATTCCTCCTAAGGTTTTATTAAAATAGAAGATCAATGGTGTAGATACGAGCGATGCAAGTTAGAGCAAAAAATTTCAGCATTGCAATCTCATTGGCCAAAAAACTAGTGGTGCATATTTGAGAAAAAAAGTTGAGCACTCTATTCCAATTGGTCACCAGATGAATGACACAAATAACAGTGCTAAATAATAGATTAACGACCCAATTTTCATTGAAAAATTCAAGTGTTGGCTTTTGATTGGCTATGAGATAAATGACCTAGATGATAGTGCTAAAAATAATATCAATGGCTCAGACTTGAGCAAAAAAATTGAGCACTCCATTTTAATTGGCTACAAGGTGAATGTCTCAAATGGAAATGCTAAGTAGAATATTAACAAATCAAATTTGAGAAAAAAAACTAGAATGTTGTATTCCTATTGGCCAAGAGATAGATGACCCAAATGACAATGCTAAATAGAAGATCAATGGTGTGGATTCGAGCATGAAAGATTGAGTGCTATCTTTCTATTAGTTGAAAAGCAAATAGCTCCGACGATAGTCCTAATCAAGAAGCACACGATCCAGATTTATTTGACAAAAGACCTGTACCATGATGGATGACTATAAGTTAATTTATTTAAATTTATATTATTTTCAACTAACACCTTTAGTTTTTTTTAATGTAAAAATGGATGGCCAAAATGTCTACCAAATGATCCAATGGTGCAGATTTGAGCGATATAATTAGATCATTGTATTTTTATTGGCTCACCAACCTGGCACATGCTAATTAAAGTCAAGTGAGGTGGACTTTGATGATGATAAACGAAATCAAGGCTTACAAATAAAAAAGGGATAAAGTAGACTTACTCTAGTCAAAGCTAGCGAGAAGTTTAGTGATATCTACTAGTAGATAAATCTGACAAAAAAATATTTATAATGAGAGTGCCACAACAAAAGCACCTTTTTGAGAAAATGAAAAATCAAACCAATTTGGCACACTTATTGAAAGGATACTAGATAACTCATCAATAATCTATGAATCAGATCTAAACATACCACAACACACTAGATAGGAAGTCTCCTTACCAATAGTAGGGCATAGGCATTGTATCATAATAATTAATACAATTGTAAAAGAAAAAGGTGGTGAAACTCAACTAGCCATCCAAAGGACGTATTTGAGAGTAATTAAAGTTAGCGCACGCAAGACTTACCATTAATATTTGCATGAAGTGTTTGAAGTTCTCTTACAGAGAGCACTTATAGTACAACAAAAAAAATTTAGAAGAGCTTCTCAAGCTATAGAATATTGAAGAGCTATAAAAATTACAAAAATGGCATCTTCAAGCACTTATCACATCATATCTATAAACATTAAAGCTCGTATTTAAGGATTGGTAGAAGTTCATCCTTATCAATCACTAAAAGGAAATTTCGTTGGAAGGGATCCCAAGAAATTTGTCATAGAGTTAGGGCCAAGTGAAGATATTACACCCCAACAACAATGAAAACTTAAGAATACGACCATTTACAACTATCAGCCCATAGAAGAAGATAACTGCATCATGTGAAAGGGCTATTCAAGAAGGTGCAAAGAGTCCAATTTAGAGAAAGCCCTATCTACAACAGATGGACGAGTAATTTAGGGAGGTTGATATGCCCAAAGGTTTACTACTCTTCAGACCTACTATCATGGCTAGCAATCATGTATGATTCAAAAACCATAACAGTGAGAGACCATACCAACTAGGTGGCCTTTAGAATCACACTTGAAAAAATTAAGGTCTTCCAGCTGAGTGCTTCTACCCTAATACTTGACAAACAAGTAATTTCTATACAAGCCAAATACATACTTGGTACTTATTTTTACACTAAGTTGTTAATTATGACCAACAAATACCATGCAAGTTTCTTGTCCATAAGTCTACTCTTTGCCCTTGGGCCAAATATTATGTATATATTATTAGCAAAGTTTTGGGAAGCAAATATTTAGAATGGATCAGCTAGGAAGTTACATTTTTGGTCATTCAGTGCAATAAAACAAGGCAAATACTTATGTAGAGGTGGGAAAATGTCATAAGTGACAATATAAACACAAAATTAGTAGAATTACAAAATTCCATTAAGGGAAAAAAAGAAATAATGCCTCCTTTTTGTATTATTCTTTCCTGATTCATCTAATAGTGGGACATATGGAGCCACCCTTAGTCAAGAAATTAGGAGGGATAGAAGCTATATACGTTCAGGATAGGCTCCTCTGCATTCATGAAGGCTGGTCTAGTTAAACTTACTTATTTGAAATATTCCTTCCAATCATTTGTGAAAGACTTTATAGTTATCATACTCAAAGAATTGATAGTGGTGTGGCTACATATTTACATTAGAATAAAATAGGAGACTTCTTATTTTTGGAAGAATTAACATATAAAATTATTTTGGAGCTAAGCTCACACCAAAAGCACTACCCAGATTTTATCTCGTGTCCATCGTCATCTTAGAAATCACAAGGCAAATTGTAGAAGAAGTGAAAATGAGAGCAGTAAGAAAAAAGAAAAAAAAATCCTAACTAGACAGTCCTTGTAGATTAGGGCACTATGTATATAAAGGCCATCTCAACCTTTCGAGGGCTATTTGGAACATGGATTTATATGAATTTTTTAGTCACTTAGAGGTCCTATGAACCTACTGGACACTATCATGAATCAGTAAAGAAGTTAAGCTTTGCTCAAATCACTCACAAAACACATCCCTTTGAATATGTGATGCAAAAAACAATCAAAATAAGATATTGAATATAATTGGTATGGAATATGAGATATAGGCCCCATACACGGATAGAGATGGTGGGCAAATACCTTAGTGATTTGATATTATTGAGTGCTATAGTAGAGTCAACTACCCCACTAATTCCCACTATTCTCCCTAAAGACCTACAAGATCCTATCTTAGAAATCATAGGCCAAGAGCTTAAAAAAATGGATATATTTATGAGAATTGACTCATTTGTACCTTAAGCATAAGAACAATCAATAATTTAGCACATTTTTGACACTCTGGTAGACACAACAAAGGGAAAGGAATTGTTTCATATATGCAAGTTTAGGCAACTTTCCTGAAGCTTGCTAAAGCACTGATGGCTCCAAAGCAAAGGCTTGAACTTACAATAAACTTACCTCAAGTGATCCCCATGAGTATAGTCATAGATAGGGAGGAGCACAAAATATCCTCACTAGTGCTTGAAAAAATCTAAGAGGTAGGAGGATTGTCTAATTTTCTCAAAGAGCACTAGATCAAAATTGCTTCTCCTCCAAGTTTCCCAAGGCATAAAAATCCTAGACTTGAAATGACCCTTTCTTCATATGATCATAAAAGTCTCACCTTATTGTGAGTAGAAAAAGAAGATATACAATTTGAGGCTGATGAAGAAAGGTAAATATAGGATATGGAAGAAGGGAGGGATCCTGTTGAGTGGTGTTTTCACCCAGTTGTGAAAGCACACTCTCTGGTAAGATATGAGTCCCAAAATCCTCTGCTTGCAAAGAAATTTCACAGAATAATTTCTCCAAGGTTCCTGTTATGTTGGCTCTTTGTTTACCAATGATGCTATTCAATTTAAATGCTGGGAATACCTTAGGGTTGTAAGTGGATGTTAACAAGGGGCACCGTGGTTTATTTTAATTTGAATTTGTAATGGACTCAAACTGAATAAATCTAAGAAATGAATCTATTTCGATCTTGATCTTTGATGGATTTTTAGTTATTTATTTAAACGACGATAGAAAAAATGCAGGAATAAAAATAAAGGATTGAAAATAAAGAAATGCAAAATAAAAAAATGAAACTAAACTACGGCCAGAGTGCTATCATCTTGTTTTGACAAAACTGAAGATAATGAGGTTTTCTACATGCAACCTAACCTATTGATCCTGCAAATTTGCACAATCCAAATACGCTAGGTGCAGGTTTCTGGGGTTTTTACTGTAATTCCAGATTTAGACATTCGCATGAAGCAACCAAGAACACTTGCATTAAACTTCACCTAAAAGCCTAGAAATCTGAAAGGGAAAGGTAAACATTAAATCTTGCATGCAAAATGACTCCTTATTTATTATCAATGAGATGCCAACTCTCTGTGTTTCTGTATTAAATAATATATCAGTTACAATGATAGAGTGTTCCAGGTTTAACAAATCCAGAACAAGTGAAGGAAATTGCTCCAAGTGTAGGTCCAGAATGGCCTGTTGCCCTTGTCTCTACAACTCTGCTAGCAACAACTTCCAACCCTTGTATCAATCTGTGCTTCTGATTTTATACTGTCTAGCGCGGCTCTCGGTTTCTCCCTACGTCACTTCGTTTCACCTCCTAGAATGCATCGTTTCGTATTCTCGCCTTTTCATTACTTTGAATTCATGCTCAATGCCAAAACGTTAAAAATTTTCTGTTACATGTAATGCTTTTGCGACTCTGACACCTGCATGCCACGTGTTTCGCACCTTTCTGCATGTTTCGTAACTGCCTCCTTGTAAATCGTGGCAAAAAATAGCCTGTCGCTATATCATGACGTTTTTCTCCATGCAACTCTATTCCTCTGCCTACACAGCGAGAATGAGACAGGTAGCAAAATCGTGACGTTATTCGGCCAACAGCCTTGTCCGCCTTCCTGCACCACGAAAATGTGACATGTCATGAAATCGTGACATGTCACGATATCGCAACATGTCGCGATATCGTGACGTTTTCCTGCCAACAGCCTTTCCTGCCTTCATGCACAGTGAAATGGTGACATGTCGCGATATCGTGACAACTTTTCATTCTGTACACTTTGCTATTTTTCTGTCGCGAAATCGTGACACTTTTCTCTTCCGTACACCTTGGCTATTTTCTGTCGTGAAATCGCGATGCTTTTTTCAGTCGAAGCCTTCGGCTACAACCTATCGTGAAATCGTGACGCTTTTCACTTAGTACGCTTTTGGCCGCAACTTGTCACGAAATCGCTACGCTTCTCCGTTCCGGGCTGCTCTTGCTATATTTGGTCGTGAAAACGTGACATGTCGCGAAATCATGACATATTTTGCCTCCGTACCACTTTGCTACTTGGAGTCGTGAAAACGCGACATGTCGCGATTTCACGACGTTTTTCCGCTTCATGCTCCTTTGCTGCCTTTTGTCGCGAAATCGCTACGCTTTTCGTGCCTTGCCCTGTTTGACTGGTTTGACCCATGATTTTGCGACATGTCGCGATATCACGACACTTTTCATTTTTTGCCAGCGACCGCGCAACACGTCACGAAATCGTGACACTTTTCATTTTCTGCCAGTGACCGCGCAACACGTCGTGAAATCGTGACACTTTTCATTTTCTGCCAGCGACAGCGCAACACGTCGTGAAATCGTGACACTTTTCATTTTCTGCCAGCGACCGCGCAACACGTCGCGAAATCGTGACACTTTTCATTTTTTTCCAGCGACCGTGCAACACGTCGCGAAATCGTGACACTTTTCATTTTTTGCCAGCGATCGCGCAACACGTCGCAAAATCGTGACACTTTTCATTTTCTGCCAGCGATCGCGCAACACGTCACGAAATCGCGACACCTTTCATTTTTCGGCAACGATGGCGCGACATGTCACGATATCACGACAATTTTCATCCTTGTGCAATTTTGCCCCTTTTTCTTGATTTTTAGCATCTGGGTCACCGAGATTTTCTTTGAAAGCATGCAAAAAAGGTGGGTCCCCAATTTTGGGGTGTGTTGTGGATTAGCCACAACAAATGGCGACTTTCTGCTGTCAAATGCTCTTGAGCATTTTAGTGAGAACCCTACCTGAAAGTATACAACATGAAAATATGTGTTAGCACATAAGCAATATAAACAAATGCCCAAAGATCAGAAGTACATGAATCATCAGAATCATCAAGTATTAGCTCGGTGTGTGCAATGTATTTCATTTTCTATTGTTTGAAATTGATCAACATTCCATTGTTAGTTTTACATGAATGCATATGTGAGATTGTGAATGATTTGTGTGGCCTGATAACTATGCTTAAAGATTTTGCTCTTGTAAAGGCCTAAACTTTCTAGTATCATGCACAAACATTCAAGATTGTCAAACCCTCTTAGGATCCACTAATGAATTGCTTTATTATATCCCAAAGCTGGTTATGAGTCCCTACTATCTTGAACCCATGTGTAAGTGAAAGTGAAATCAGAGCTTTGGGAAATCAGACTCCCAACCTAATCGAGATGGGAGTTTAACCCTATTCTTACTACTCTGATTTGGAATTCATTACCTCACTTTGAGAAAAATAATTTAACAATTATGAAGAAACGGTCGTGCTAGTCTAACCCTTTGGACAATCAGTAGTCTTGTTTTTTAGACAAGACATGTTGCCATGCATGGGCATACTTAACCCCATAATCCATGACTTAGCTTCATTTCTTTGGACCTTGGGGATGACTACCCATCCTTTGCAAAGGACAAGTAGTACGATCCTTCCAATCCAATATAAAGATGAGATGGGAAAAATTAATTTTTTTACTTCTTGAACCTTGGGGATGACTACCCATCCTTGCTAGGGACATGTAGTACGATCCTTCCAATCCAAGCTTTGGATAAAAATGGAAAATATTAATTTTATTGCTTAGACCTTGGGGATGACTACCCATCCTTTGTAGAGGACAAGTAGTACGATCCTGCCTAATCCAAGATTTATCATGAAATGAGACATAAGAGCTTTGGGGAATCATATTCTCAACCTAAGCGAGATGAGAATTTATGCCCTATCCTTACTACTCCATGTAGGTCAAATCAAAGCTTTGGGGAGTTGGATCCTCAACCTAAGTTCGATGAGGATTTAGCCCTATCCTTACTACTTTGATTTTAGGCTTTAAGCTTTATGGAAGTGGTCAAAACCACTATTTTAAGGATCATGCTGCATAATAGGATAGACATGAAATACTTCTTTTGCCCAACCTTTTCTTCCAAGCAAAGTTTTGATCATTTTGCTCAAGATCCTTTTTAATGTGTATAAAATGTGCTTGGTTCTAGATATCTCAAGACTCAGTTCCCAACCTTAGGATCTTCTTCTTATTTAGGTGATAGCATAACCTTAAGAGGATTTGACACACTTTAATGATTTGTATTTGAAATGCATATGCAACTAAGATGGCATGCATGTGCAAAGTGAGATGTAATATGAATGCATTATATTTTGAAATGCAAATGAAATATTGCCATATAAAACTGACTACTTCATGCATCACAAGCTTCAAACGATATTACTTAAAATGTTTGTGTTACTTGTGGAGCTTTTACAAGACAATTCCAATGTTTCATATTCTCCTAGTCTTAAGCATAAGTTGACATCTCAATTTTTTTTTTTTATAAAAACAAACAAAGCATGTCCATTGAAATCAAACACACAACTTAAATCATGATTAAACTAAGAATCCAAAAAATGAAACTTGAAAAACACAAACCAAAACCAAAACCCAAAAACAATCCCAAAAACAAAAACTTGAAAGCCCACACCAAAAAAAACAAAAATTATATACACTATTGTACAAGATGGTGCCAAGCTGGGACTATTACTTTCCTGGGTCCCAAACATGATTAGAACACATCAAAAAACATATGACACAATACACATGCCAAATTTTGTAGGAATCCAACAACAATAAGATCAAACCAAGCAATGCAACAAATTTCAACTTGCCCTGCTCACCATTCCACTTTGATTTAGTTTTATTACCAACATCATAGGTGAGAATCAAATCAAATTGAGTAGACAATGGTTGGTATTCAATTTTATCTTGTCTATTCTTTAAAGTGCAAGTTTCATCGTTCCATTCATGATTTAGAAGTAGGCTTTCCTTTTCAAATGTGAGATGTTGCAAACAAGAGCCTATTTCTAAAAATCTGAATTCAAATCATTTTCCAGGATTTTAAAGCAATCAAAATCATTCAAAACTTGACAAGCATCAACAAATTTTGGCATTTCCTCATTAATGATGTTAGCATCCAAAGGGACATCATGTAACCTATCACTTGAAATTTTTGTAGTTACTACCAAAGGTAAAGATTTCCCCTTGTCATCCATACTCAACCCATCATGATTAAAATTTATCATAACTTGATGAGTATTAGTAGCCTTTTATTTTTTCTCGTTGTCTTCTTCATCGTCCAATACCTGTTCAAAAACACCAAAGTTAGGCACCCAATCAAACATGCGTCCATCTTTTTCAAAACAAGAGCCTAATTTTTCAAGATATGTGTCACGTGACACCTTTCCACGATCAATGGCTTGAGTTGCCCCAAAATCCATATTTTCATTAAGATCATCAATAGCATCCAATCCACACCCCTTAGGTTTTGTAATTTCATCATTTTGAGATGGCATAGACATTGTAGAAACAATAGGTGGATCAAGATTTTTAATTTCTTATGCCCCAAGGGGAACAAAAACAATTGATTCTCCTTCTTCATCCATGGTAGTAGAATCATTATCCTTCTCCAACCTTTGATGAGATTCCAAGCCTTCTTCCAAAACATTCTCAGATTGTGCAGGACTTGTAATATCCTCATATGAAAGGGCAATTGTATTATCCTGCATATCAATAGGCACACAAATTTCATTAGAAGGTTTGGGGTGAGCATACTCTTCCCAAGAATCATAACAATAATCTTTCAAAATCAAATTGTGATGCTCAACTATTTCTTCATCATATTTTAATTCATCAACATGTTTCTCATCAAATTTATCTTCTCCTTCCTTAGATGGTTCAATTACTTCCAAAATTGGGTTATTGCTTGCATTCAAATTGATAAGGCTATCATAATCCACATGTGTAACCCATGATTCACGTTTAACATGATTTGGAAGATGTGAATTTCCTAGGCCATTACTTTCAACAATGTCATCCAATGTGTCATCCGAATCAAATTCATCCTCATAGAATTCATCTTTTGGTGAGTCAAGGGTTTCCAATCTGTCACATGTTTCCATACTAGTTGGATCTAGTACTCCTCCCTTGCCTAAAATCATATTCTTATGAAAATCATTGAAATTGATCTTGTATAGTAGGTTGAGGATTTTGAATTTGATTGAAGCTTGGGAATGATTGTTGATTCTGAAATTGATTCACACTTGAACTTGGTTGAGGTGGATAAATCATTGGGTGGGTAAAGGAGGTATTAAATGATTGAAGATTACATGATCCAAAACCCACACCATAATTTTGACAACTCAATTGTTGCTCAATTGCCATTGCTTGAGTATAGGCTTGTGACAAAGATGTGATTTGAGGCATCCCTCGCAAATATGTGGACATGGGTGAGTCAAGAGCATTGATGTATATTTGGAGAGCCACTTCTTCTTGAAGAACATAAAATGTCACTAATTGCGTATATAATCCAAAGAACCTTTCAGAGAATGACTTCACATTTTCACTTGGTCCTTTTCTAATATAGGCCAACTGATTGTACATGAGGATTGGGTCAACTTGCTTTTTGTTGAATTGATTGAGAAATGTTACCTCTAGCTGAGCCCAAGAAGTGATAGACCCTAAAGGCAGACTTGTAAACCAATCATATGCCACTTTGTCCAAGGTGTAAAGGCACATTTTACACGCAACATCATCATACCAACTTGTCAAGTGATTCACAACAAATTTGAATGCTTGAATATGTTCTTCTGCAGTATTTGTCCCATTAGACAAAAATCGAGGAAGACATCTCTCAAAACCAACAGGCAAATAATATTGAACTCCCGGTATATTCAATGGGCTACCTGTCATCCACGGTGTAAACATAGCCGTTAGTGAATCTTAAAGAATATAAATTTAATACTCAAAAATTCTTATTTATTTATTTATTTATTTATTTTATTATTATTATTATTTTTAAATCAAACCAAGTCATATTATTTTTGTATGAACAATCAAAGCGTTAAGAACAGTGCATAACAATCAAAACGTTATCATATTATTATTCCTGTAGCACTTAAATCACAATAAAATAAACCGTTTTGGCCCTCCTTGACGAAACTCTCGATTATCACCAAGAAAACCTGCAACAGAAAAACAAATGCTGCAGTTTAGTCGTTTGTGAGATTTAAGAGATAATTTCAAAATCGAATAAAAAAGATATTACTTATGTATGAAAATCAAAATAAAGTAAACCAATTCGCCCTCCTTCTAGCGCCAATTTTTTGAGTGGTGTTTTCACCCAGTTGTGAAAGCACACTCTCCGGTAGGATCTGAGTCCCAAAATCCTCTGCTTGCAAAGAAATTTCATAGAATAATTTCTCCAAGGTTCCTATTATGCTGGCTCTTTGTTTACCAATGATGTTGTTCAATTTAAATGCTGGGAATACCTTAGGGTTGCAAGTGGATGTTAACAAGGGGCACTGTGGTTTATTTTAATTTGAATTTGTAATGGACTCAAAGTGAATAAATATAATAAATGAATCTATTTCGATCTTGAGCTTTGATGGATTTTTAGTTATTTATTTAAATGACGATAGAAAAAATGTAGGAATAAAAATAAAGGATTGAAAATAAAGAAATGCAAAATAAAAAAAATGAAACTAAACTACGGCCAGAGTGCTATCATCTTGTTTTGACAAAACCGAAGATAATGAGGTTTTCTGCATGCAACCTAACCTATTGAACCTGTAAATTTGCACAATCCAGATAAGCTAGGTGCGGGTTTTTGGGGTTTTTACTGTAATTCCAGATTTAGACATTCGCATGAAGCAACCAAGAACACTTGCATTAAACTTCACCTAAAAGCCTAGAAATCTAAAAGGGAAAGGTAAACATTAAATCTTGCATGCAAAATGACTCCTTTCTTATCAATGATATGCCAACTCTCTGTGTTTTTGTATTAAATAATATATCAGTTACAATGATAGAGTGTTCCAGGTTTAACAAATCCAGAACAAGTGAAGGAAATTGCTCCAAGTGTAGGTCCAGAATGGCCTGTTGCCCTTGTCTCTGCAACTCTGCTAGCAGCAACTTCCAACCCCTGTATCAATCTACGCTTCTGATTTTATACTGTCTGGCACGACTCTCAGTTTCTCCCTATGTCGCTTCGTTTCACCTCCTAGAATGCATCATTTCGTATTCTCGCCTTTTCATTACTTTGAATTCATGCTCAATGCCGAAACGTTCAAAATTTTCTGTTACATGTAATGCTTCTACAACTCTGACACCTGCATGCCATGTGTTTCGTGCCTTTTTGCATGTTTCATAACTGCCCCCTTGTAAATCATGGCAAAAAATAGCCTGTCGCGATATCGCGACGTTTTTCTCCATGCAACTCTGTTCCTTTGCCTGCACAGCGAAAATGAGACAGGTAGCGAAATCGTGACGTTATTCGGCCAACAGCCTTGTCCGCCTTCCTGCGTCACGAAAACGTGACATGTCACGAAATCATGACATGTCACGATATCGTGACGTTTTCCTGCCAACAGCCTTTCCTGCCTTCATGCACAGCGAAATGGCGACATGTCGCAATATCGCGACAAATTTTCATTCTGTACACTTTGCTATTTTTTTGTCGCGAAATCGTGACACTTTTCTCTTCTGTATACCTTGGCTATTTTCTGTTGTGAAATTGCGATGCTTTTTTCAGTCAGAGCCTTCGGCTGCAACCTGTCGCAAAATCGTGACGCTTTTCACTTAGTACGCTTTTGGTCGCAACCTATCGCAAAATCGCTACGCTTCTCCATTCTGGGCTGCTCTTGCTGTATTTGGCTGCAAAAACACATGTCATGAAATCGCGACATATTTTGCCTCTGTACCACTTTGCTGCTTGGAGCCATGAAAACGTGACATGTCACGATATCACGATGTTTTTCTGCTTCATGCCCCTTTGCCACCCCTTTGTCACGAAATCGCTACGCTTTTCGTGCCTTGCCCTGTTTGACTAGTTTGACCCGCGATTTTGTGACATGTCGCGATATCGCGACACTTTTCATTTTCTGCCAACGACCGCACAACATGTCGCAAAATCGTGAAACTTTTCATTTTCTGCCAGCGACCACGCAACACGTCACGAAATCGTGACACTTTTCATTTTCTACCAGCGACCGCGCAACACGTCGCAAAATCGTGACACTTTTCATTTTCTGCCAGTGACCACGCAACACGTCGCAAAATCGTGACACTTTTCATTTTCTGCCAGCGACCACGCAACACGTCGCGAAATCGTGACACTTTTCATTTTCTGCCAGCGACCGCGCAACACGTCACGAAATCACGACACTTTTCATTTTCTGCCAGCGACCGTGCAACACGTCACGAAATCGCGACACTTTTCATTTTTTGCCAGCGACTGCGCAACACGTCGAGAAATCGCGAAACCTTTCATTTTTTGGCAGCGATGGCGCGACATGTCGCGATATCGCGACAATTTTCATCCTTGTGCAATTTTGCCCCCTTTTTCTTGATTTTTAGCATTTGGGTCACCGATATTTTCTTTGAAAGCATGCAAAAAAGGTGGGTCCCCAATTTTGGGGTGTGTTGTGGATCAGCCACAACAGATCCTAATAAGGGCAGTGTACAGTTGAAGGACCTAGGGAATAAAGTTCTTATGATGCATCAACTACCACCATTAAAATACCTTTGCCAAGGAATGTGAAACAAGTTCAATTTGACTTAAAAAAAGAGGTAATACAAGCTACAAGGGACCTAGTTGCCATGAAGTCAGGAGTTTTTGCACATGCACAAATTACACTTGTAGTGGAGAAACAAATTAATGAGCTAAAAGTCCAAACAATGAGAGTGGATTAATTACATAAAACGTAGACAACATCAGATAACAGATGTTGAATTCTCAAGCTACAACTTCAAGAACATAACCTCAGATCATCATCAAAAGCATTGATTGCTTTGACTTCCTATCTAAGTATAAAAGGGAGATGTAAAATAAAATACAAGAAAAATTGGAGGATCTAAGAGGAATATTCTGCAACATCCATATGATAAAGAGCTGTATAGACATGAAGGACCTTCTATAACAAGCAGAACAAAGAGTAAATACAATATATCCCATCTTCTAGCAATTTTAAAAGTACCATGATCACATAAGTGCAGGACATGTGATATTGGAAGAAGGTACCATAATTTTCTACATTGAATAGTTTATCAAAATATCAATAATCCTAAGAGATAGGTCTGGATGGTACAATTGGATCAAATAAGTAGAAATGTGGGAGAATGAAATAAATAGTGAGCTATATAAAGTGGGATTTTCTCTTCAAGAGTGCTTGTAGGTGTCTGGCATCAAGGATATGATCCTAAAAAAAATTGAATACTTTGATAGTGATCCTTGAGTCAAAATTAGCTAGGCAAATAAACTTTCTAACTGAAACAATCAACCACCTGTACAATTTTTTCTAGGAGAGAAAAGCATGGTCCATAAGCCAAAATATCAAAATTATGAAATATTTTAATATGTTGAAGTTTACTATGAACTTTTGTGAAGAAGCTCGGGAACTTATTGATATGGTGATAAAGGTAAAGATATCAGAAAAAGCAATTTTAGAATATCTATGATAACATCTTCCTAGAAAGGGGTAATAAAAGTAAGACAAATATTACAAAAAAACAAAAATAAATAAGTTGATGTGGGGACCACCATAGAAGAGAACAAGAATTTAGAAGAAATATATAAATACCTAAGGATAGGTCAACCATGAAGCCAAAATGTTTGATAGTTGTACTCCAATTTGAGGATCTAGGATCTTGGAGCAGCCAAATACTTATTTTAAAATAATACAATTTAGGACAACTATAGTTGTGCTATAGCAAGCTCAACAAAATCAAGGGCAAATGATGATGACAAATGGAGGGCTTGGATGAAGGTAATTATAATAGAAATAGAGCACCTTGAAGCTATAATATGAGAAACTACAACCAAAATGAGGATTAAGTTTTTGCATAGCCATTTTTACTAGAGGTATACTAAGAGTACCCTTGTCTTGTTAATTGTATTTCCTTTTGTGTCTTGTTTTCCACCCCTCATTCTTCCCCTTGATTATGCATGCCTTATTCAAGATATACCAGTTATCTAAGAATATTTCTAATAATTGGATTGGAAGCTTGGAGATTCTTTATCACTGTTCTTAGGATTAAGAATGCAGTTCATCTATTACATCATTTAAACAAAGAGAATCCTTCGTATTTTTTCAAAGAGATCCAAGCACTTTGCCAAACTCTAAATTGTAATATATTTTTCAAAAAATTAATACAAATCTATCTTCCTCCTGGATATTTCTTTGGCTCAATTGTGTATCTATGGTCACATTTGTATGTTACATCATTTGAATGTATGAATATCACTTTATTTCATTGTGTGTCTTAATTACATCTGTTACATTATTTGAATGGATCTAATTAACCCAATATTTATTTTCTCCTTATTTTTATCTCATCAACGTTTTAAAAGCTTTTTAATAGTTAACAATGGATAAGGCACCAATCAAGTGATAAGACACAATTAAAGAGTTATTGTAAAATCTTGATCAAAAGAACATCAACTTTTACATTTTGTTTATTTGGATGAGCATGGGTGTGTAACAAAATATTAGAAGATCACTGAGGGGTATCCTAATCCAATTCAGTACGTCTAGAGTATTTTTATAATATTTTCTTGAATTAAATTGGCAAATCCACCAGAGTCTTTAATACTACTTGTGATCAAGAAATACCTTGTGGAGTGACTCATATATAAGGGACACAAGATATTTATACAACAAGCCCTTTGTATGAAAGTGTTATGGCTTGTGGTAGCCTTCCAGATCCACTTCAACACATATTCTAGCCATCGTGAAGTTTTAATATTTTGGCTCTGCTTTCATTCTATAGATGCCAATATTATTTCCAATATCCTTTAGTGTTTCTTCCTTCTAAAAATGTAGTAGGATCCCTAGTGGCTGTCAAGAGGGGAAATGAGCAACGAGCAGAGAACTGTACACTCCAAATCTATTCTAAAAAATTGAAAGATTAAATATGGGGTAGCTCCATCAATATTGATTCATGCATATTGGATTAATTATTTCAAAGTGAAAGCATTATGTATTCTATGGAGGATTGGACCTGCCATTATATGTTTGAATTTATGGCTTAAAATAAATAATGATTTTTTTAAAAATAAATCTCAAAATCATGCCCAAGTTTGGAACCATATTATTACCTCTTTTGTAGAATATATTAAAATATGGTGCTAATCATAAGAAGTCTCAAGTGTAGAAAAAGAGGTGCCAATAACTTGGCTACATGATTTGAACATACATGGAAGAGTCATTTTCAATAATGGAATTAAAACAAAGGATCTACTTTGATCCAGGATAAAATAGAAACATCCAAAAATTATGTTTATCAAAATTAATTTTGATGGTGCTTCTAAAGGAAATCCTAGAAAAGTTGGTGGAGGTGGTGTTTTTAGAAATAATGAAGGCAAAATTATCCTCATTTACTTAGAATCATATGGAACTTCAACTAACAACTATGCATAGGCTAGGGCACTTCTTATAGGGATTAAAATTGCAATAGAAAAATGATGAAAATATATTTAAATTAAGAGGGATTAATAGATTATCATCAACGCTATTAATGAAAATGGATGTGGAAAATAGATAAAAAATAATATTATTGTTGTTCATAACCTATTACTAGAGGTAATCTCTTGGAAATGTAAGCATATTTATAGAGAAGAAAATCAAGTAGCATATAATTTAGCCAATTGTGGTGTTGATCTTCATCTTGGTGAAATTCAAATTTTAGAAGGCAACTAGCCAAGTGAGATTTTATCTCTTAATAAAAATAATGTCAAGGAGTTGATTGTGGAAACATAGAACTTCAAGGAAGTTGAAGAATATATTTAATAGAAAAAGAAATAAAAAAATTTGAGATAAAAGGACATGTTGGATATGGTTTAATTAACACTACAAATGTAATATTTTGGTATTTTTATGAGAGTGGTGTTGGAGATATTCCATTATTTGACCCTCATGTAATATTAGTTTGGTAGATGATTTATATTTTATATAATCTGTGTCAATATGAGAGAAAGTACAAGGGTCCGAGTTACCCTTGGCTTGTTGCTAACAGGATGTTACAATCATTCATCGATGTATTATACTCACAATAACCAACAGAATAGATATAATCAACTCAACATGAAATGAAGAATGCAATAATAAATCTGTAATAACCAATGCCTCTTAAGGAGGGTAGATCCCCGTTGTAATCGGGAAAATACTAATGTGAATACGCAAATGAGTAAATTGATGAAAGATAATAAAAACTACACACTTGGATAGCTAAATAATAAAAACTACACACTTGGATAATATTGTGGAACATAGCCGACGACTATGTTATTTGGTATGTAACATGGCTCCCCTCCTCAGAAAGCTTTGTCCTCAAAGATGGAAATTATTGGAAAATACTTTTAGGTTCCCATATAGCATATTCTTCTGGTAGGTCCTACCATTTGATGAGAAATTCTTGGATGTGATGAGATATTAGTATGCGTGTTCTGCTTTGTAGAATTGCTTTAGGATGGAGATATATACGCCCTTCTTCATCTAGTATTGGTAATTCTAACTGAGATTTCACTTTTTGGCCAATCACCTTCTTGAGATAGGAAACATGAAATACTGGATGTATACGTGATGAGGAAGGCAACTCTAGTTGATATGCCACTTCTCCAATACGACACACAATTTTGTAATGACCATAAAATCGTGGAGCAAACTTCTGACTAGACTTGAGCTTCAAAGATAATTGTTTGTAGGGATGCAAACGTAGGAAAACCATACCACCAATATTGAATTCTATTTTTGAATGGTGTGTGTCTTGCTTTTGCTTCATACGATTTTGTGCTTGGACCAAATTGTCTTTGAGAATGGTGAGCATTGACTGTCATTTTTGAAACCAATCATCTACTTGGTCCACTTTGGAGGATTATGGTATATAATCTGCTACTGTTGGTCGCTTAGTTCCATATAATTATTCAAAAGGATACATCTTGATGGAGTAATGGTAAGAAGTGTTGTACCACCATTCAGCCAATGATAGTCATTGACTCCATTGATATTGTTTATCCTAAACAAAACATATTAGGTAGGTGCCCAAAAATTTGTTAACTACCTTCGTTTGACCATATGTTTGTGGATGGTATGCAGAAGACATATTTAATTTGGTACCACTAAGTTGAAATAATTCCCTCCAAAATTTTCTAGTAAATATAGGATCTCGATCACTTACAATATTCTTTGGCATTCCATGTAATTTGAAAATTGAGTCCATAAATACCTTAGCCACTTTGCTTGCTGAAAATGGATGTTGTAGTGCCTGAAAGTGAGCATATTTGGAGAGGCGATCAACTACCACGAAAATTACTATTTTGCCTTATGACTTAGGAAGACCTTCAATAAAATCCATGGAAATATGTTCCCACTGATGATCTAGAATGGGTAATGGTTGAAGCAACCCTGGTGATTTGACTATTTTGCCTTTATTGCATTGGCATACTTCACATTCAGCTACCCATTGTTTGACCTCTACTTTTAATCCTTTCCAACAAAAATATTGTTTAACCCGCATATAATTTTTCAAAAAACTTGAATGTCTTGCTGACAGAGAAGCATGTGACTCATCTAGAATCTTTGATTTGATTGTTGAAGTGTGTGGAATGTAAATGCAATTATTCCTTCTTAATATCTTATCTTCATAGGAGAAAATAGGGTGCTTGGATGAACCTGTTGACAATTCCTAAATTATTTGAGCAGTTTTCCTACCGGAAAACCATTCTTCCTGTAACTGAGATACCCATTGGGAACAAGGACCCGAAATGATATTAATAACCACTTCATCTTCATATTTTTTTGGATAATGCATCTGCTGCCACATTTTATTTCCCTTTATTGTACTTGATAACGAAATCATATCCCAAAAATTTAGTTAACCACTTGTTTTATTCCAGATAAGAAAATCGTTGTTCTAGAAAATGCTTGAGACTGCTATGATCTATTTTTATAATGAAACGACTACTGATTAAGTAGTGTCTCCATTTCTCCACTGCATGTAGAATAGCCAACATTTATTTTTCATATGTAGATATTCCCAGATTTTTTCCTGAAAGTTGTTTACTTTCGAATTCTAAGGGATGACCTTCCTGTATTAACACTACCCCAATACCTGTTCCTGAAGCATCACATTCGATTACAAATGGTTTGTGAAAATCTAGAGTTGCCAAAACTTGAGTAGTACACATTGCTTCTTTGAGAGCCTCGAAGGCTTGAGTGGCTTCTTATGACCAATGAAAAGCATCCTTCTTTGTTAGGGTTGTGAGAGGAGCTCCAATTTTTCCATAGTTACACACAAATTTGTGATAGTAGCCAGTGAGACCTAAAAACCATGAAGTTTCTTGATAGTTTTAGGTAAGGGCCAATCCTAAATTACATTTATCTTATTGGGATCCACTTTAACACGTTCCTGAGAAACTATATGACCTAGGTACTCAACTTCTTGAATACAAAAATAGTATTTAGAGCATTTGACAAACAAATTTTCCCTATGTAGGATATGAAGAACCCTTTCCACATGCAACAAATGATCCTTCCATGATTTACTATATATGAGTATGTCATCGAAAAATACTAGGACAAATTTACGGAGGAATGGAAAAAACACATGGTTCATGAGACTTTGGAATGTATATGAGGTATTAGTGAGACCAAAGAACATGACCAAGAATTTATAATGACCTTCATGGGTTCTAAAAGTTGTTTTAGGAATATATTCTTCCCTAACTCTAATTTGGTGAAACCCTGAACGTAAGTCAAATTTGGTAAAAAATTTGCACCATGTAGTTCATCTAATATATCATCAATGATAGATATAGGGAATTTATATTTGATGGTGATTTTGTTGAGAGGACAAAAATACAGACACATACGCCAAGAATTGTATTTTTGACGGGCCAAAACTACTGATGAAGAATAGGGGCTAGTGCTATGACAGATGACACTATGTTCTAATAGTTCTTGGAGAATATTTTTAACTTTTGTTTTCTGAGGTTGGGGATATCGATAAGGATGACCATTAGGTGGAAGAATTTCTGGAACAAGGTGTATGGCATGGTCATGGGATATTTTGGGAGGTAGTCCCTTTGGTTCTTGGAAGACCTCGTCATAGTTGGCCACAATATTTTGTAGATCTTCTGATTAGATTTTTGGTGTATCTTGTGCTTGCATTTTCATACAATTAATTTGAGCAATGAATCCATAACTACATTTTCTTAATATTTTTTCCATACTGTGTAAACTTACAATCTTTGATGAAGGTGTTGGAATTCCTTGGAGGCAAATGGTCTTCCCATTCAACAAAGCATTGCTTGTAATTAAAACCAACCATGGTTTCCATTTGTTCTAACCACACGACTCCCAAGATAAATTATGAATTCCCTAAATTCATAAAAAAAAAGGACCATGCCAAGTATAACTTCCCATTTGTAATGAAATTGAAGATGTTTTACCAATACATTGAGCACTACTCCCACTCATAGTTCTAACTTGAAATTTATCTTGATTGGAGGAGTGGATGTGCAAATTTAATGCCTTGGAAAGCCTTGTGTCAATAAAGTTGTGAGTACTACCTGAATCAATTAATATAGTTACCTTCCTTTGTTGAATGAATCCTGCTACTTTGATTGTGTGGTGAGCTGATAACCCCATAAGAGCATGTACTAAAATTACTATAGTATCTTCCTCTACTACAACCTCCTTGTGTTCAATTTGGTCTTCGTCTATGGGATCATTAGGAGATTTTTTCTCCTCTATTTCTTCATCTTCCTTGTCAGCATATTCAATTTGAAAGTTTTTTCATGGTAAACATATCTGATATTTAGGATGGTGATTGCAACATTTATAGAAAAAATATCTTGATGGTTGATCATTTCTACGAAAAGATTTGTTGCGATATTGAGGTTGACCATATGAATCACGTCGTATGGATGTCACCATTTGCACCTTCTTCTCAGCCAACTTGGCAATCTTTATACATGAATCTACAGTGGATGGATCTTGTAGATCCACTTTGACTTTAATATTCTCTTTCAACCTATTTCTAAAAGCAACTACCACTATATTAGTTTGTACATTTATTGCATAGGAAATCAGGCTAGTGAATTATTATATATAATCCAGTATTGATCCTGTTTGCTTAAGTGATAACAACCACACCATGTAAGAAGATGAGGATCCTTCGTCAAATTTGTTAAGAAAGTATGTGGTGAAATCATCCCAATAGATGATTTTTTCCTTCTCGCATTTGATCCATACAAACCATTGATAAACTTCAGTACCTAGTTTGGAAGTAGCAAAATGAACTTTTTCTAAATCTCAAATTCGGTATAATTCTAAAATGGCTTCCATTTTGGCTATCCACCCACGTGGATCATGACCCTCTAAATTGGAGAAATCAATGCATGGAAAATTGACACCATTAGGACCTCTTGGTTGTTGGTAAACTACATCTCTATCTTGGTCCTCATTATGCCTATGTCTATGAAAGCAATTTTGGGTATTATCATTATGACCTCTTTGTTGCTCATAGACTTCTTTGTTGTAGATATCCTCATCATTCCTCTGTCCATTGGAGCAATTTTGGTAATTACTATTATGACCTCTTTGTTGTGCATAAACTTCTTCTCCATCCCGATCCTCATTGTTCTAGTGTCTATGGGGGTGATTTGGGCTAGGAGGATTTGGTTGGATTTGTCTTTCCAATAGTTGGGTCATCTTGTTATTCAGGTTGTTCATACTAACCAATAAATTTTGTAAGGCCTTGTCAGTGGTAATGGGGCTCCTTGTTTCCTCTTGTGTGAGGTTCTCATGGGAAGAGTTTGGGGAGGGATTGGATGCCATATTGTTAAGCAATGGATGACCCAGATCAAAGCTATTAATTCCTAAAGGAGAAGAATTATGTGTATGTTTACTTCTAGAAGGTCTTCTTGGTGACTTCAATATCCTCTCATTGGAGTTCTCCATGCTTGATAGTCGCATGTTTGGTCCTTTGGTCCACCTGCCACTCATGCACTTGTCACCAAGGTTCTGCTAACCACTTTTGCCTTTGATATTTGCAAAAATTTGGATGAATTGGGCAAAAAATTTATTTATTTTTGCTTCAACTGTCACTCCAATTGTGACGCAGATTCAGACTCCCCCTTTTAGGCTTCCTAATTTTTTCAATTAATTTTGAATTTTTGACACCCTACTTTGGACGCCATTGTAAATTTTGACACCAATTTAAATTTGACACTTGATTTGATTTTTTTTTGACACCCTACTTTTGACACCACTTCAAATTTTGACACTTGATTTTACACCAGACTCGAAACATGACAGAGATGTGACACAGAAGATGATACTAAGGACTACATAAAGATGATACGTTGAGCACGATGATAGGCTATGACCCATGGAATGGAGCACTAAACAATTGGACTAAGTAGCCTGACGTAAACTTGAAAACATGACTCTATGTTGGACAAGGAGACATGAAACAAACTCGAGGCTGGAACCTGGGACCATGATACACTCAAGAGGGCAGACTAGATGACACGTGAGCATGCAATAGGATGTACTAGCTGATATGAAGACACAAAGGCAACCAAGAATACTGACATGTAAGGCACAAGGACAACTAGCTATGATGTATGCAAGGCACTATCATGGGTATGCGTGAAGGAAGGAGGAACGCAGTGTGTGACCTAAGTCACACTTCCCTTATGGTGCTGATTTGCTTATAAAATCCCTTAAGACTTCCCACACCACAAATATGGGATACAAATTTTGAAGAATTTTTTTTAAAAATTAATTTATGCTCCATACCTTAGTTTTTGACTTTTAATTCTTTGTTCTAATTGGGCAATGGTTGTTGGCTTCTGTGGATGATTTTCTATAATTTTTCATTCATGAACGAGGTGGAATGCGAACTATTTCAACTAATAACGACTTTCTTTGATCCTTGGTTGCCCCAACCGTGAACTATTTGACAGGCTCCTTGTTGTAGGTTGTTTCTTCGCTAGACCCCGAGTGTTTGATATGATGGAAGGAAGTGCATTGTTTAACTTAATCTTCATGCAAGTCTGTCAGATTGTATTACTCTAATGGCTTGTATAACTAATATTTTGACTCCTTTAAATATGGATTCACGTCATCCAAAGTGATAAGTGTCAATGTTGAACTATCTCATTGTTGGTGATGTAACCCTAATATTTGGGGCCCGTGCTTCTATGAATTTTTGGAAGCTTTCTATTTTTTTTATTCTACCTGCATTGGATTGATTTGTGCTCGAATGTGAATGATGGCTTCTGATTTAACCCTTAGATGTCCTGGCCCCTGATTGCAATCGGTGTGTTCTAGATGTTTCCAAAAAACATAGTTTTGAGATCTATGCTGCTATGATTGGACGGGAAGAGAAGGTTTCACGTACCCAAGATCAGTCTCTTGATACCGCATGCAAGGGTCCGAGTTACCCTTGGCTTGTTGCTAATAGGATGTTACAATCATTCATTGATGTATTATACTCATAATAACCAACATAATGGATATAATTAACTCAACATGAAATGGAGAAGCAATAATAAATATGTAATAACTAGTGCCTCTTAAGGAGGGCAGATCCCTACTGTAATCAAGAAAATACTAATGCGAATATGCAAATGAGTAAATTGATGAAAGATAATAAAAACTACACACTTGGATAATATTGTGGAACATAGACGACGACTATGTTATTTGGTATGTAACAGAAAGTGCAAGATGTTAGAGAATGAAGAGTCACATGATATGTGGCAAGATGAGAGTTTTCTCTTTATGAGAGGGATATGAAAGGTTGCATCTCTCAGATGTTTGAGGAGATCTATAGTTAATTATTAAAAAGTTATGTAAAATTATATATTTGAGGTAAATATCCATGCAATGTAATCTATTTGTACCATTCATGTAATCTTTTGATATTCTATTCATTTGAGTTATATTTGTGAGATATTGCTATGATTTCAATATTGAGATTTATTGTTATTTTTTATTAGTGATGTATATTTAATTTATAATTGATCCTGGATAAAGCTTTCTATAAATTAATCTACCTAGGAAGCAAATAGTGGTATCAGAGACATGGAGAGATAATCTAAATGAAGGTATTGGGACAATCGTCACCATCCGATGATAGGCCCATATAAGATTCAAGTCTTGCAGACTGATCTTGATATTGAAATTGAAAGCAAAAATTAAGGACACCCATTGGAGAAGGTCCCATTAGAGTTTATTTATAAGAGGTACATCATAAGTGATAATATTGGTCCTTAGTGAAAGAGACCATTATTCTAGAAGAGAAAGCAAGCAATAAGGTTGAGGTAAAAGATAAGCATAGACAAATATTGAAGAAATAACTTCAATCAAGGATAAAGCTACGTTACTAGAATAAATTTGGTAAGGCAACAAGTTTATGACTTGAAGGAAAATTTAGTATTCAAGAAGATAACATATTAGTAATTAAAGCTTATAGATTCATGGTAGAAAAATATCATTGAAAGCAGACATTATTGAAGCAACAAGGTTGAAAGTAAATCAACCTTAGTTTGAGCATACCAAAGGAATTCTAATGGAAATATTTTGAAAACTAAGAAATCAGTGATTAATCTATTTTTAGAGTGCTATCCTTGCAAGGAGAAAATGGTATCTTTAGAAATATTTAAATCTCCTGAACTATAGTGAAAAACTAGAAGTCCACACCTACAATAATAAGGGAGAAAAGAAGATTAGAATAACAAGCATATTAGTCATGAAGTAATGTAGTGTTTATAGAAGAGTGTTGGAGTGAAGCAAAGACATCCTTTGAGCCAAAGACATGGCCATCCTTCAAGGTAAGCATAGTGATTTTTAGTGCGTAGAATCCTACTAACCCTAGTGAAACACTAGTAGAGAAGTGTCCTCATCGCAACCAACAAGAACATTGACAAGGGAAATTCAAACATCGTCCTTGAAGTCCTAAAGGAGTATTGAGTCAGCATACAAAATGGTTAAAGGGAATTGCAAGAGTTAAGAGAAAAACATAGTGTTGGAAGAAGCCAAAAATTGGAAAATCAAATGCCATACTAAAGTGCCATCCAAATAATTCAAGCACCAAGAAATACATAATGGTTGAAAGCAATGGAACGTTGAGCGTTGACACCTTGCAAACTGTCCAGTTAACACGTTCAATCAAGGAAGACAAAGGGTAGAGTTAGTAACGCCCATTCTCAAAGGTTTCAAATATTTATCCATGTATGGTCTTCCTCACACACTCTCACATGCTCGATTCAAGGAAGTACAATAAGACATTATTGAATTTACTAGCACCAAAGTCGCATAGAAGCAACATCGTGTAGACACAAAGTAGTGTAGGCAAAAAAATGAATTAATTTTTTTGCTCTTTTCTAAGTTTTAATTCAACCTAGATCAACCAATCCTGACATACGCCTCCCCCCACTACTTTCATGATATGTGGTACAATGAGGATTGTCTGGGCGCAAGTGGGGTGGAAAAGTTTTCTCCTACAAGTTTTTCAAGTTTGAAGTGTTGAGGTGAAAAATGAAAGGTTGTGTGAGGTGCAAAGTTTGAAAGAGGAAGACACGCCAAAGTTGGAAGTTCAAACCTTAGAATAATTTTGAAAGTACAAAGCCCCAAATTAGAAAGTGTGAAATTGTGGGAAGTAAGCGCAAAGGTGGAAGGTAAATTATTTAGGGTTTCATTTATTATAAAGTTTATAGGAGCAATAAGGTTGGAAAAATAATAAAGCTTGTTAAATTTATTTTTTAAGTTTGGAGCCATAAGTATTATTTAGGTTTTATTTAAAGTATTTAAATTAATTTATTTTATGGAGTGATAAGTTGGATAATTTTTTTATTATTGAACATAGGAGAGATAAGGCTATTATAAAGTTCATTTTTTGAAAAATAGTATAAATAAATTATAAAGTCTATTTGAATTTATGGGATATTATTAAAGTATTTTATTAAGGTTGAATAAGTATAATTAGTGATCATATTTTTATCACTAATTATTTTATTAATGGAAGGATAAGTAGAATGATAGTCTAAAGTTGGAGTTATAAGGTTTATTTAATAGTTTTTTGATTTGTTAGATAAATTTGAATTTGGTTTATTTATTTATTTGCAAATTAATTATTTGGGATTCAAAAGGTTTACAACATCAAACTTAGGAAATCAAATTTGCAAAACTTAGTTTCTAACAATTTGGGAGAAATAAGGAATTCAACCTCATAGGTTTTGTAATTTAGAAACTTTGATTTATCTAAACCTAGGGAGTTAAAAGGATTACTACTTCAAAGGAACATGGCAAAGAAAAAGCAAGTGAAAAAAACTAAATGATTAGAATATAAAAATACAAAAATAAAAAATACATGAGTTGTCAAAAACAATTGAAGAAGAAAATTTATGTTTTCAAGAAAAACAAATAGACATTCAAAATATTTCAGAAAGGTTGGAAATATTAAAATGTTATACACAACACATGATAGAAAAAATTGAAGAACAAAAGGATACATCAATAATTGAAAATAGTGTCTTACAATCAATTATGAGAGAAGTCAAAGATGAATTTTTTTCAATACTTGGTAATTATCTAAGTTCAAAGCTTGATGAGGCATATAAAGATTCTAAAAGTATTTTTACATTACCTAGTGATATAGGAAAAATGATGTATATGGTATTTCTTTCTAATGAAGTCCTTAAAGACAAGAATAGAAGACAAGAGAAAATGATTAAATATTTAAAGAATAAATTTAATGATGTTACCTCTGAAACAAATAATTTAGGACCTCTGACAATGAATAAATCTTGTGATACAAATGATTTAAGGCCCATGATGATAGATGCATATTGTGGCACTAGTGATATTTATTAGAAAGAAAAAGAAGCAAATTATGACTTTTATCAAAATGAAAATAAAAATTATGATGCAAGAAATGATACTTGTGATTTCGAATTCATGACAAAGATAGAAGAACATATTACAAAAATAGATGTTATATATGACACAAGGGATTTGAATATAGCTCATGATTTTTCAAAAAAAGCTTATGTTATAAAAAATAATGATGACATAGATTCAAATGATGATAGAGATAGTGATGCTCATAGTTGTGTTGATATTGATAGGGATCATTCTGATGATATTTTTCATTATTTTGAAAGGCATAAAGGATATAAAGATACAGGTTTGGGAAAACGTGGGAAAGGAATAAATAAAAGAGCGAATTATACCATAAATAAGACCAAAATGTAAAGGTCTTGGATATATAGGAAAAATGAGCAATAAGGAATCAATAATTAAATTTGTGACAGGAAATAGTAATATCAAATCTATAACAGGGATTGATAGAATCAATAATAATGGACTAAATGAAAAAATGAAAATTTTAATAGAAAATAGATGTAGTCATTGTGGTAGATATGGACATAAGTTAAATAAATTTTAGAATCTTCATACTTTTGAAATTTGTGGAGGACATAATCATTCATACATATTTTATCTACAAAAGGAAAAGAAAGACTATAGATTTAAAAAGGACTGTGGATAGATAAAGATGAATGAATGAGATAAGATAAAAGGAATGTTGTATGGTTTCTATAGAAGGAAACCTAGTATGATCATAAAAAAATAAATGATTATGATCCAAGCATAGATTGGAAGATATCCTATAGTGAAAGCATTTGTAGTGATGATCCTATAGATATGATGATCTTATGATTTTTCTAGTACTCAAAGAGAATGATAATTGAGATGTGACCCATAGGTAGAGTTATAGAGGTAGTGAACCAAAGACAGTGATACAATGGCAGTGACCTAGAGGTAGAGACCTAGAGCCAATGACCCAAAGGCAGATCCAGTGGTAGTGACCCAGAGACAAAGACCCAAAGATGACTTAGATACATTAATCTAAAGGCAGATAGAGATAGTTTATAAAGGAAGATCTAATGAGGGTTTCATATATCCAACCATGATAGAGTTAGAGCTAAAGAATAAAGAATGAATAAGAATCAAATAATGAAGGTAAAAAGCCTTCCTACCAAATAATGTAATACGAGGGGGTGTTGGAAATATTACATTATTTGACCATATTGCAATATTAGTTTGGTAGATGATTTATATTTTATATAATGTATGTGTCAATATGAGAGAAAGTGCAAAGTGTTAGGATAGAGAATGAAGAGTCATATGATATGTGGTAAGATGAGAGTTTTGTCTTTATGAGAGGAATATAAAAGGTTGCATCTCCTGGATGTTTGAGGAGAACAATAGTTAAAGTACTAAAAAGTCATGTAAAATTATATATTGGAGGTAAAGCTCCATGCAATATAATCTATTTATACCATTCATGTAATATTTTGATATTGTGTTCATTTAAGTTATATTTGTGAGATATTGTTGTAATTCCAATATTGATATTTATTGTTATTTTTATTAGTGATGTATATTTGATTTATACTTGATCCTCTATACAACTTTCTATAAATTAGTCTACCTAGAAAGCTAAAAAGTGGTCCCTAATAGAAGCCACATATAACTTACTAAAAAATAATTATGTTTATTATAGTTACTAGACTAAAATCAGTTTTGTATGAGTATATATTATAGGTCACAATAAATTACACCAATAAAAAAAAAATAGTTGTGGTTAATTTATGAAATTTTTGGCATTGTATGATTTATAATTATTATTGTTATTCATGTTATATGAAGAACCTTTTATTTTGCATGATTATGGAATGTAATTTTTTTTATTTCTTGTCCTTATGGGACACCACATTGGTACGACTTTGGGCTCTCATTCGAGAGACCCAAGTTCAAACCACGACAGGGTGTGTATGAGCATATTTAGAAAATAATAATGTTTTATTTATTTTTCATATATTTATGTTTCTCCTTTTTTTTGATAATAACATATGCATTGTCTTTCATCCTTGCATATCGATCAAATGATAATGGAGATGATATACACAAATTATTTCTAGTCTTTACTCTAGAGATGACAGTGAATGTTGGAGAATATTACATTAATTAGTACATAAAATGTACCCCATGGTACCTTTTATTAAGATATAGTATTTTATTTGGTACATGAAAATGTACCCCCATGGTATCTTATGTTGAGATATATTACATTATTTGATACATGCAAATGTACCCCATGGTACTTTATGTTGAGATATATTAAATTATTTGGTACATGCTAATGCACCCCCATGGTACCTTCATGCTATATTTGTAAGTATGTAATAGATTAGGTTCGATTCTATAGTTTAGAGTGTGATTTATATTTCCCCTTTTATGTAAATGTCACTGTGCAATAAATGCACAAGTGTCATGTGAGAGAGAATGTGCACAAATGTCTTGTATGTAAGAGTACAAATATGTAATGTGAGGATGTGCACAAGTATACTAGATTAGGTGTGCATGTATAAGTCAAAGAGTCATGTGTGCAAGTGTCTAGAGTCAAGTGTCCATAAAGTATGCAAGTGGTAAGTTGATAAGCCAAGAGTCATGAGACTTGGCATATGGAGAGAAATAGTTAAGTACTTGAAGAGTCACATTACTATTGCTATATTATGGAGGCTATACTATGGAGAAAATGCTCCATAGTAATGCAATCAAATCAAGAATTAAGTATTGATATTAAAATTTGTACAAGGTTCAGGGACCTTTCAACGCCCTTTCAACCAATCAAAAAAAAAAAAAAAAAGTTGTAATAGGAAGAGGAGCAATAAAGCTTGTATACATTTTGAGCAATTAATATTGTAAGAATTCTTCATGCATAGTTCATGAATGATTCAGGCTAATTACATTTATATTTCAATATATAAATGAATGCTATTTTATTTATATAAGCCTTGAAATACATATTAATTTGCTCATATTATTCTATTTATCATATTATTAAATTGACCTTTATTATTATGGCTATTTTATATTGGGATTTGTGTTAAATAACCTGTGATATTTTGTGGTAGTAAGGCTTAAAAATCCAACATCTTGATGGTACAAATGTAAATATATAATAGAATAGGGTTGAGTCTATAGTTTAGATGAGTTATTTATATTTCCCTTTTATGTAAGTGTCAATGTGTAGGAAATGTACAAGTGTCATGTAAGAGTGCAATGTGTAGGAAATGCATAAGTGTCATGTAAGTAAGAGTGCAAGTGTGTATTGATAGAATGTGCATAAGTGTCTTATATTAGGAGTGCATGTAGGAGAGTAAGAGTCATGTAGAAGTGTGCAAGTGTCATAGAGTCAAGTATGCATGTAAGAAGATAGTGAAGAGTCTAGTATACAAGTGGTAAGATGATAAGCCAAAGGTAATAGGAGTTGTCATATGGAGAGCAATAGTCAAGTATGTGAAGAGTCACTTCCTATGTCTATATTATGGATACAAAGCTCAATAAAATGTAATAGGTGAAAAAAAGGAAATGCTATGTAGAGATCACCACATAACAAGCATTAATAATAAAGCTTGTATATAGATTTTGAGCAATGTAAATTGTAAGTTTATTCTTCATGCATGTACATGAATGATTTTGGCCATTTTACATTCATATTTGATATTATAAGTGAATTTTATTTCATTATTATATTGGCCTAGATATATATTTGATTGCTCACACACACACACACACTACATGAATGATTTTGGCCATTTTACATTTATATTTGATATTATAAGTGAATTTTGTTTCATTATTATATTGGCCTAGATATATATTTGATTGCTCACACACACACACACACACACACACACACACATATATATATTTATTGATAAAGTATTTTGAAAGGGACCAAAAATCCTTTTACAAGTGGAGTAGGGGAGATCCTGAACGGAATCAGAAACCCAAAACTAGAGCAAGACAAAATGGAGTACCACCCTTGGTAGCCTCAAAATAGAAAAACTAAACACAAAAAAAGGGGAGAAAACCTGCAAGCTAAAGCAGGAAGAAATGATACAACCAATAGTCAAAAAATGAGAAGCCACGTAACACAAAGAGGCCATCCGTAAAACATTACTCTGGGAGGTAATCCTCATCATCATCATACTTGGGGACATCCTCCTTGGATTGGCACACATTTTGGGTCTTCATTTGATTAATAATATTACCCATCCTCAGTAGCATGGACATAGCCAAAGAGATAATGTCATCCATATTAGTCACCTGGTTCGCGTCGCCTACAAGCTGAATAGATAGCACACCAAGAGATGGTCCAACCAACACCTTTTTTAATTTATGAGTAGGGGAAGCAAATTCAAGCATGGAAAAAGTTGCCAAATAGTACATTTTTACCCTTTTTAATAGATGAATTCACCTGGGATGAGCGCCTATTGGGAGTCGACGAGGAACCTAATGCCAACCTATTCCTGCCTACCTTGCTAGGGGTTCCCACTTCAACGTCAATGATCTAGCCATAAGGAATAGCATCCATCACCACCAGGGGAGAAACAAGGATGGGCTCACAGTTGGGATTCACCATAGGACCACCAATTTCAACAATCCTTTGCTCTAGATTTTGATTAATGTAATTGTAGATTATAAGATATAAGCCCTGGTGTTTTGGGTATGTGGACTTCCCCTTATGCACATTGTCAATGGAGATTTCCATAGATCAAAACAAATACTATAGAATGTTAATTAGCTTGATGTCCTTTAGGTAATTTAGAAATACCATATGGAAACTTTGCAATTGAGAGGATGGCTCATTGATTGTCAGGTACTGCATCACTGGAACCAGGGCTTTGATCCACGATGGTGGGAGGTCCTTTTGATTGAAGTCATTGTCCTTCTTGGTGAGAATTGCTCATATATATAATTATAATCTTCATTATTGATATTTTGACCTTTAATATTGTGGCTTAATTATATTGGGACCTATGATATTTTGACCTTTGATATTGTGGCTTAATTATATTGGGACCTATGATATTTTGTGATAGTAAGGCTTAAAATCCAACATGAATGTGAGGTCTTACCAATTAATTGTATCAACATTAATTATCATTTTTTTAATGTTAATATTTTAATATTTATATATAGTTATATCTCAATACATCTTTAGAGGCACTTGTATTTGGTTTCCCCTTACTGGTGAAATAAGAATTATATTTAGGTTATGACTATCTAATGTTGGTGTGACATAGTTATCAATTGAACACTAGCATACATAGGTAGTTATAGTGGCTTTGATACTTATTTATAAATTATTTTCTTTACATTTCCTATAGCTCCATTTACGAAACTTATTGATACAAATATCGATGTATAGTAATTTCCTCTCTAGTTGCCCATCAACTTTTTTTAGCTTGATATTTATCTAATATGGTTTGTAATACAATGTGTAAGTGATATTTATAAGAATTTGAACATTTTTTTTTTTCTCATTTATCGTGTATTAGATGTATGAAGGATTAATAAAAAATTATTTGTTCTAAGATATGTGAATGTTTCAATATTGTATAGAAGACTTAAGAAATGCCACATATGAGGGGTGATTTCTTTATGGTAAAAAGATTATGTCAAATCATGATCAAAATATAAAATTCATACTATAATGTGTAGGATAATGTATCTCCTACATAAATTGATATGTCCTTAATGATTAAACAATTACCAAAAGGTAGTTTTTGATGAGTTGGGAATGTTTGATGTTGTTATGAACTTTTATTCTCACAAACATAAATCTTTCACTAATATGCAGAAATATCAAATCATCCATCCATAAATAATATTCCACAAAGATAATCTACACAATAAGATAGATATAGAATACCCCTATGGTAGGGCAAAACCACCAGTACTTCTTAAGGAAGGAATAACTCCATAATATCTCCCAAATTGAGTACCACTTAGAGAGGGCAAAGTCTCTTACATTCACCATAGGTGATAAAATATTACAAGTATGATGTCTCAACTACAACATACCATAGGTGATAAAATATTACAAGTATGATGTCTCAACTACAACATTCTATTTATAGATAAAAACAAACAATAACTCTAACCCTAATTCTCAAGGGCTAACCTAATCCTAGTGCCCAAGCTAACAATAATGAATCTAGCTAACATAGTTGTATTGGAAGCATCATAGACATAATTTATCACTTATTTAATAATATTGGACCAATTAAGCTCATGTCATCAATAAGAATATATTTTATATTTTTATTTTTTCTTGAAATGTGGCTAGTGCTTGACATTATAATAAAATCATTTTAATTATTTGAATTCTAAAAGCAATATGTATAGTAATTGCTTGTGCATTGAAGGCTATAATACATATAAGATTAAGCAAAAGCAATGTAATTGAATCATTGAATATTATTGTTAAGAATTCTTTTTTAAAGTAATTAACAGGATGAGCTTTTATACTAGTTGTTTGAATTTTAAAATGCAAAGGTGGTTGTGTAGACCTATTCTTTGAGTGTTGGATAATGATGTCAAATTTTTTAAAAAATTTTGAGACAAAATTTCTAGAAGTTTGTAGACCTTATACTATTGGCCATTATTGGTGGAGTAGACAATCCAGTTATATGATATTTGTAGCAAAATCATGTAATTGTAGTGGTAGATGACTTTAATTGCAAGTATGCAAAAATACCTTTTCCCTAGCATATCTATGTCTATCAAATCCATATTATTATGAGGTTGCAATTATAACAACAAATGCATTTCTTCCTTATAAAGTTCTTATTTGTTTCAAGTTTGCTATGATATCCTCTTTATTGCTTCTAATATCTTCAATAATATTATTATTTGTTTTTAAGAGTAAAATATCACTCCAACAAAAATATTAAAGCAATTATCATTTTCATCTGGAATCGAATGCAATCATGGTGTGGCAAGTATTATGGCCTTCACTTCTCTTTTTCCAATCACTTGTTTATCTTTCTTCAACTATCTTAGGTCTAAATTTCTTATTGTTTCAACTAATCTCATTATTTTTAAAATGATTGGTGACTTTTGTATGCTTTAAACATTAATATTGATAAAACTTGATCTTTTGTATATGTGATATCTCTTTGGTAAACTTGCTTACCAACATTCAACAAAAGAAAATAATGAATGTATTGTATCAATGACAACTTATGTATAAGATTACATGTTTCTTGAGCCACTAAATCACATTCAAAATTGATTTTTATAGTAACTTTTTTTATATCTTGATAATGCCTAATCTTGTGCATTTCTAGTATCACATATTACTATAGACATATGTTAGTCGATTTATGACATCTTTTTTGTCGTTGATTCATATTTTATTATATATTAGAGGAAACCATGGTGTGAGACAACTAATTATAAGTTGATATTTTCTCTCCACGTGGAAATCATGTTTGATTGTGTATATTTATTCTCTCATAATTTCTCGCAAACTCATGTTTTTCATGTACTTGTTCATTGATATACAATTTTAAGTATTAATGTAAGTCATATGTTTCCTCGTTACATTGAGTATGTCTTTAAACACAATTGGTTAGTTCTTCATAGTATTTTATAGGATTGATTGCAAAAATTTTCCTATGTTATTAAAAGATATGGATCATTCTTAATGGGTCTATAAATTCTTATATATCTACAATGACCATGATGTAGCCATATCAATTATATTTATTTGATTGAATTTATTGGATTTTAAGCCTTACTACCATAAAATATCATAGGTCTCAATATAAAGAAGCCACAATATTAAAGGTCTAAATATTAATAATGAAGAGTAGAATAATATATGAACAATCTAATATGTATATCAAGGCCAATATAATACTAAAAATAACATTCACTTATATAATAAAATATGAATGTAAATGGCCTATCACTCATGAACTATGTATGAATAAAACTTAAAATATTAATTGCTCAAAATTTGTATACAATTTATTCCTTATTTGTATCTTCCTCTTACAATTGTATAATCTGATTCTTATACTTTCTCATGGAGCATTATCTCCATAATATAGCCATAGTAATGTGAATCTTAAAGTACTTGAATATTGCTCTCCATATGATAATTCCCATGACTTTGGGCTTATCATCTTACCACTTGCATACTAGACTTTTCACTTTCTTCTTACATGCACACTTGATTCTATGACACTTGCACACTTCTACATGACTCTTACACTTCTACATGCACTCCTAATCTAAGACACTTATGCACATACTCACATTACATATTTGCAGACTTATATACAAGACAATTCTCTCAATACACTCTTGCACTCTAACTTACATGACACTTGTGCATTTCCTATACATTGCACTCTTACATGACACTTGTGCATTTCCTACACATTGACACTTACATGAAAGGGAAAATATAAATCACACATCTAAAATAAAGACTCAATCCTAATATATTACATATTTACATTTGTACCATGAAGGTACCATGGGGGTACATTAGAATGTACCAAATAATGTAATATTCCTCAACAGATTTGGGCCCTTGTGTTAGTATTAGTCAATCCCTAAGCATTAGGCTTAGTGTAATTACTTTGGTAGACTATAAATAGGAAGTGATATGTAGATGTTGAATGATCAATACATTCTTCCAATTTCTATTGCCTTTAGTAGCACATAAGATACTTTGCCCTCTCTAAGTGGCTTGGACTATTTCTAAGATTTAAACTATGAATCTAGGATATATTACTAGAATTTTGTTTTGAGTCTATTCTATTGCAAACATCTAGTAAAATTATTTTGTTACAAAATGGTATTAAATCAACAATTTTGGATCCTTATAGTAGCAAACTGTGATTGCAAACCCATTAACACTCTAGTTTTAGAACCTCTTTGGCCAAATTCATATCAACTAATTAGGTAATTTTGGTTCAATTTTGTTTGCTACCATTATTTTGGCGTAAATATCTTCTATAATATTATGATATAGGTACAATAGCTTGCAACCCATATACATAAAAAATAGTATTGGGTATGTCAAGACCCTTGCAAGAGATTTATCTCATTTTAATTATCTTGTAAAGCTGATCAAAACAATATATATCTAGGATAACCATTTTTTTGGTAATTTGAGATTTCTTTAGGTGATGCCTTTTTTGTCAACCATGTGTATTTGATCCTTTTGCATCCAAAGGTTGGGAATCAAGTAATGAGTTCTAACATAGATAGATCTAGCCGATGATGAATGTATGAGCTACAAGAAACATCATATGAAAAATTAAGGCAAGCATGACAATATTTTTTTTAAGATAAGAAGTTATATATTGATACTAAAAATTTCAAAGAACAAAGGATTATCCAACAAGCAATTTGGGGGTCACAATATTATTTTCCAAAATAAGGAACATGCAACAAAGCAAATTTAAAAACTTTAAAAAGTGTGTTGGTGTACAAAAGGTTCCAGAGATGTAAATAATCTATAATCACTGAGAAAACCTAAAACATAAAAAGCTCCAAAATCATGCAATGTTCTAGGGTTTTACAAAGGCATCAAAATCTCCAGGGATGCCAAAATATTCAAAGACTCTAAAATCTCCAAAGTCTCTAGAATTTCCATATGCTTCTTATCATCCATGCCACTTATTTTTTTTCTTTCTATTTCTTATTACACTAAGATGCAAATAGGCTATGTTTATGGCCTCATTTGCAAGGCAATCAACCACCATATTATACCTCCTTCCAATGTGGGAGTATTTTATATATTCAAAATTCTACTCCAATTCTCTTAGTCTTCTATGAACTATTTGTAGTTGGACTGATGAGAATTTCTTCCCCTTAGATAGGGTAGAGATCACAAGTATTTAATCACCATACACATGAAGTTGTTTAATGCTTTGTTCTTGAGCTAATTTTTGCCTCATTTCATAGCCTATCAATTTTGTAATATTATTGGTAGTTTACCCAGATTGATTTTGAATTGAAGTGTTTCACGATATAGTGCCACTAGTATCACACCACTAGTAGTTGCATGACCTAGGTTTGATTTAGAGGCTCTATCAAAGAAAAGTGCAAGGAAATTTATCTCTAGAGGTCAGATTGTTCTAACCTATGTCCAATAATTGAAGAGATTTTCTACTTCCATTTGGTATTATAATTGTATCTCCCTTTTTCTTAATATCCTAATGTATTGTTGTTTATGATATAGATATTTTGTGTTCAAGACTATCTCCCGTAACACTTTATTAGTTAACACTCAAAAATTGGTTCTTTTATCATAAAATATAATCCTATTTTTGTCCTTCCAAATGTGCCAAATGATGAATATTGGAACTAAATACCATATCTTCATGATAAGATGTGTATCCTTCAATCACCATTTATACATTTGGTCCCAAATGGTTATGCAATTTTCTAAGTTGAAGGTTCCTGATATTGTTGATCCTAGCTGCTAGGTTATTTCAATCTAGATTTTAACTGCTTCTATACACTAAAATAATAAATGTGATGTTGTTTCATTTTTCTTAAGACACCTATGACATATATGAGACCCCATGATATTACTATTAATGAGGTTATCTCCATTAATAATATTGTTTTGTATAACCAACTAAAGAAAGGCTTGAATTTTGGGGGGAACCTTGTAATTCCATACCTTAGCTATGGTTGAGTTCTTCTAACCCTATTTTTGTAATAACACCCCTTGGATGACTATGTAAACACCTGACCCACTAATAGAGCTCCATATAATATAATATAGAATTTGGAGAGAGTTTAATCCATTTAGTTTGGATGTGCAACTATCTCCATGAGTCTTAATCAAGATGTGGCAGGGGTGGATCTCCCATCCATTCAATTAAGCTTGCAAGAGAGTTAACACCTAACTATTATAAGTTTGATTTTATTTATGGGGAATAATTCTTAATGATTGGATGTCCTCCTAAGATAGGATCATCCCATATATTATTTTGTTTACAATCCCCTAGAATCCAAGAGGTATAATTTAATATAATATATTTAACTCCCATAATATGTTTCCAAATTGAGGAGGAGCCTACTATGCTTTTCACACTTTTTAGGAGTTGGATCCCATTAGAGTTGTTCAAATATTTTTATTTTACGATTTTCTTCCATGGAGTGTCTAGTGGAGTGAAAAAATTCCATAGTAGCTTATAACTTAGTACCTTGCTAACAATCCTTGTTTTCCATATTTCTATACCTCCTTACTCCTTTGGCTTGGTAAAAATTTCCCAATTGATAAAATGAAACCTTTTGCTATCCAATTTCCTTCCCCCTTGCCATAATAAAGTTCTTATCATTGCATATAGATTTTGTAAGATATATAAGGGTGCATGATATACCAAAAATTAATATATGGGAAGAATTGCTAGTACTAAATTGATTAAAAGAATTCTTCTAGCAAAGCTTAACCAACCATTACTATATTGTTGTATTATGCTTGACATATTTTCTAGAATTACATTCTAAGTTTCCTTTTTTTGCAAGGAAGCCCATAGGAACACCTAGGTAGGTAAAGGTATCACTACCTTTGTGAAACCCCCAAATATGAAAGAAACCTCTATCTTTTGTTGTTGAAGTATTGATAGTGTAAAATTTGCTTTTTTGGGTGTTTATCTCTACCCCTATGGTTTAAGAGAAGCAATCTAAAACTTCTTTGATCAACCCGACATTTAGTTTTATAGATTTCACTAATAAAATGGTGTCATCTACAAATTGAGCATGAGTGATTGTTATATATCCTGTAGCTGCTCTAATTCCCAAGATTTATTTCCTTCTCAATTTGGTCAGGGTCCTCCCTAAAGTTTTAGCTAGAAAGATATAAAGGTAAGGGGAGAGAGGACACCTTGCATTAATCCTCTAGTGGATTTCAAGAAGTTAATAGGTTCTCCATTGACTAGAGGGGATATCCAAGGTCCTATGCAAGCTCTCCTCTAGTCTATCATTTGAATTAGAAATCCAAATTTGTCTTACACTTGTCTTAGAAAACCAAAGTCTACTCTATCAAAGGCATTAGCCATACCAAGTTTAATTTCTATTCTTTTCTTTTTGGACTTGGCACTTGAGTGTAGGTATTAATGAATCATTATAAAGTTCTCATATATGTGTTTACTTGGAATAAAACCCCCTTGTTTTATCTCTATCATATCATTAATATTCTTTTAGTTTTATTTACTATTATTTTAGTCATTATCTTATAAGAGAAATTACACAGAGATATAGATATGAATTTTTCAAAAGTAACTACATTTTTTCTTTTGGAATCAAAGCTAATAAAGTGAAGTTGATTGCTCCAAATAGCTTACCTCTTATCCTTATCTCTTCTATATTTGCCAACATGTCATCTCCTATATTTTCATAAAATTATTGGTGAAGTCATATGGTCCTAGAGCTTTGTCCTTGGGTAGTGAATGTATAACTTCTTCTAAATATTCTCTGGTTACAACTAAAGAGATATCTTCTATATCTCTATTTTTTAACAAAGGAGGGATGTTGTTCAGGAGAGTGGCCTGAGACTGCTAATTTACAGTTGTTTTTATGATAAGGGTTGAGTAATGATCTCATGTTAGTTCCTTTATGATTACTTGATTAGAATAATTTTCTTCATTTTTATGAATTTCTTTGATTATATTTTGCAAGTAGTGATGCATTGTTTTTAAATGAAAGTAATTTGTGTTTCTATCTTCTTTCTTGAATCAAATCATTCTTGATTCAAGTATCCAATGTGACTCTTCTTCTCTGAAATCTTGATCCATTTCTTGGTTTAGGTAGAGTCTTCTCTCTTCCTATTGATGGGTTGGAGGTTGATCACCTATCTCTTTACTCTGCTTCCTCCATTTATTGTAGGAATATGCTTGACCTATTTTGAATTTTGGTTTAATTGTCAATCTAGTCACTACTACCTTTCTTGAGATTGGAAATTTTTATTTTCCATACCTCTTAAGAATTGTTTGCACATACATGTTTCTTCCAAATACTTTCTACAAAAGGTGCAAACTCTTCATGCTCCATACATTTTGGATTGTATTTGAAATAAATATTCCTTTTCCCAAGAGCACTATCGTTTGTATCCAAATAGATAGACTTATTATTTGAGATCAAACTTTGAATTATGCCACTTGATACAAGTGGATACCTGAACAACATATCTTCTTGTATCAGGAATCTATCTAATCTTTTTGAAATGAATTTAACCCCAACTCTTCTATTTGTTTATGTAAATTTTCTATTTTTGTGGATTATGTCCTAAAGTTTCTACTCAGTTATAATTTGCATAACCAAGCCCTTAGAAGATTATTATGAGGAAATGTATTATTTTTATCCAATTAGACTAAAGCCACATTGAGGCCTCCTTATATGATTAAATTTAACCCCACCTCTTCTGTTTATCCATGTAAATTTTCCATTTTTGGGGATTATGTCCTTAAGTTTTGGCTTAGTTATAATTTGCATAATCAGTTCCTTAGAAGGATCTTTTGAGCCAATGCCTCCTTTTTTCTTCCATTGGGCTAAAGTCACATTTATATCCCCTTATATGATAAAATTTGAGGTCCTTCTTAACAAATCCATTGTTGAAGAATTTTCCAAGCATCTTGTTTTAAGACTATGTTATTTGGTCCATAGAAATTGACTATGGTCCAAGTCTATCCTTGTGGAGAGGAGATAGAAACTACTATCTAGTTTGAGTATCTTGTTTTTTTAATTCATATTAGTATTTGTGGATACCATGCAAGGAGAAACCCCCAAGGCACCTAACAAATCTATTACTTCTAGATTTGAGGATCTCCATATATATTTTTTCATTATATTCTTGTTGACTACTCTATAAGTTTAGTCTCATGAATATAGATAACTATTGGTTTTTGCTATGCTAGTAATTGACTTAGGTAGCTTTTATTTAGGGGACTACCCAATACCATTCCATTTCACAATAGAACCTTTATTTCTTAAGTGGATTCTTAGCCTTGTTGAAGTCTAAGGTTGTATATGATTTCTTTTGAATCTCTATAATTTCTTGTTTTGTTCTTACTTCTTCATTAGATTTCCTCCCTCTAGTAGAATATATTGTAGTTGGGATACCTTTTGGAATCATTGTTGTTGTTAACTAGGTCTCTTATATTTCTTCAATCTCCTATTTCTAAATTTTTTCTTTGATAGCCTGAGTTTCCTCCACTTTGTCTTCTAATTCAGGATTTGATGGATCTTCCCCTTTTTTATATGGCTCTAGATGTTCCTCTTCCTAATTTATGATAAAAAGGAGAATTTATTATTATTATTATTTCTTTCTAGTTGTGGTTGAGACCTCCTTCTTCTACTTCTAGATCTTCTCTATTATTTTCTTCTAATGGTTGGAAGTCCTAATCTTCCTCCTTTGTCTCTTGTTTTACCTCAGTGGGATAGTTCCTTGAGAAATGACCATATTGATGACAAGTAATACATTTAAAGAGATTGTGCTCATAATCCAACAGTTGGGTATGGATCCAGTCCAAGACTTTGATACCTATGTTTTTATGAAGCCTTTTTTCATATTTACTTGAGCACACAACCCAACACAAATTGTATTATTGACCTTCAGAGGAGGCCAATCTACAAATGTGCTAGTAGAGTTACCTATCATCTCAAGAGTCAATTTATTCCATAAATATAGGGATAAAAATGGTAATATTATCCAAATTAAGATGTATTCTAGTTCTTCCACTTATGGGTCAAAAATGACTGACTAGAGGGTTATGTAGTGAGGGCTTGATTCAAGGAACTAGGGCCCTCCTTGAAATATTGCATCTCTTTCCTCTATGGAGGAGAAAATAAATATGAAATATCCTCTTACTTCCATCATGAATTCATAGCTATATACTTTAGATTCCCAAGAAGAGGTGATCCATCTTTGAATGGATGCTGGAATAGGCCAAATACACACAAATTTACAAGAAAGAGCTCTCTTAATTAGGGTGAGGATTGGAATCTAAGTATAGTCTAGAGGAGGTCTGAGGTGATGAGGATTGATGTTTGATCACTCATATGACCCCTCTAGTAGTTCCTAGCTAGGTTTGCATAGTTTATTTCTTGCAAATTAATAATTGTAAGTGAGTCTCCTTCTCACATGCACTTGTGGGCACTAGTTATCTTCTAGTTGTCATTTAGAGTGTTAGTTAGTAAGTGTGAACTCAAAGTAGGAAGTGTGTACTTCAAGATAGCTAAAATGGATCTTATAGTTAGCATTATTCCTTTCCTCTTAACTTAGAAGTTACGTGCATTCTCCCTTGCACTTTTGTAACTTATGGTTGAGCATATTGGATCAAATCCATGATTTGATGGGTTTGGTTATGTATTTTGGGCCATTAGTGCCTATATAATGAGTTTGTAAATAATATGAAGTTAGTTGGATTTTCAATCCTTTTCATTGGTATCAGAGCCTAGTTCAAGTTTACACTAGGGCTTGTGAGGTGAGAGGATAGGAGATAGATTATTTTTCTTATGAGAAACTTATTTTCATTGAGGACTCGGTTCAAGCTCAAGGGGAGCTTGAAAACCATTCATAGAAGGAAGTTCCTTAGGTGACAAAATCCTCGTTCCAACTTTCTCCGTATGCTCAAGAAGTATAGGAGAAGTTTACCCCGATTTATTTCTTACAAAACTCCCTTGGCAGGGCTGGATTTCTCCTATGGTGAAATACGAATTAGGGAGCCTGTTGTTCCTGAAGTTCCTACCATTTAAGAGTCTTGAAGATCGAGCATCATCAAACTAGGTTGTGTGTCGACTTAGATCTGGTTGCCTTTCAAACGCTGGTTGTGTGTCGACTGGATCTTGAAAGGAGAGCTACTGAAGGACTTTTGGTGATATGCAAGAGAAATTAGCAATTTTTAAGAAATTTGAAGGTAATTTGCCTTCAAATATTGCTAATAATTGTAATATTTAAAGTTTTCTATGTTTTCTTAAATTAACCCACCTGGTTAATTTTTAAAAAAATCATAGTTTTTGTTAAAAAGCTAATATTTTAATTGATATATATATATATTTATATATTAATTAATTTTATCATTGTAAAAAATAATATATATATTTTTTGAAGTCCCTCGGCCCCATCTCAACAGGATCTGAGGGCTACTTTGTGCAGGCAGCTCGGCTGAGTCAGCGTCGCCACCTGTCGACGTCGGCCATCGAAAGTCCATCGACCGAAAGACCTTTCATGTCGACTGTCAATGAACATCGGTCGACGTCCAACACAGCCGATGGAAGGTTGATTGTGTGACGTCGCGACTGACAAACCCTGTGGTCTGTCAGGCCTACCGCGACCGATAGACCCTATGGTCTGTTAGGCTTGTCGTGGCTGACAGGCCTGTAGTGGAATGTTAAACCTGTCAGGGCTGACAGTCCTACCATGGACTATCAGACCCGCTATGGCTGACAGCCCTGCAATGTACTGTCAGGCCCGTTGCGGCTGACAGGCCTAACGAGGCTATCAGGCTTGATGTGGCTGACACACCCATCGGGCTTTGTCAGTTTCGCCCAAGCTAACTGACCGATCGGACAGTCCTCCGTGCATGACCATGTGCTCCACAACCGACAGACATCAGCTATGTTGCGTCTGCTGCCAGTAGCCGATAGCCAATAGCCTGCACGTAGCCCGAGGTTACAACTGCATTTTTGTATTCGACATAGAATTTTGAGTATCGAGCGTAGAAATTTTGCATGATTGGCTACCTCAAGAAACATGCCAGTGCAGTTCAAACAGTCAGATACAGCAAGTGGGTAAATTGTAATTTTTTTAAAATTTTACTATTCTAAGGTTGCATGTAATTTTTATTTTTATTAATTTAATTTTTAATAGCTTAATTAAATTAATTAATCTTTGATTAATTATAATTTAATTTTTAATTAAGTTATTTTTAAATTAATAAAATATAAATTGTAAACCTTAGGGTAGTTTAAAAATTTTCAATTTTTAGCCTTAGGAGTATTTTTCAGGGCACACCATTGTAACAAGGAACCTTCAATTTTTCCTTGATTTTTCAGTGCTTTTCCCTTTTACTTCTGGCTTATACCCGGTCTCACATGGCTTCTGACTTGGCTGCCCAAGTGGCAGAACTTGCACATGTTGTAAATGCTTGAGCAGATAAATCTAATGCTACTACCATGGCAGAAGTTTTTGGTAACCTTGCAATGAAGGTAAATGACATTTCTGTCAACAATGCTTCAACTTCTGCTAATGATTCTTGCCTGATAGTTCGTTGTGAAGTGCCACTTTATGATGGATATCGAAACCCTGAAGTCTTGAATAGTTGGATTCTTGACATGAGTTCTTGGTTTTCTTACACTCAGCTTTCATATGAGGATCTAGTTCCATATGCTAAACTCAAACTTTCTGGTTTAGCTAAAGTACTTGTTGAAATAAAAAGAGGTCATGATGAACTCACCTCATGGGATGAGCTTGTAGATTGTCTTAAGACCAATTTTTATCCTTCCAATTATTCTAAGGAATTGGTCATTAAGTGGTTTTGATTTCGACAAGGTACTAATATGATTGTGTAGGAATATATCTTTCAATTCAACAGGTACATGATACTTTTAAATGTGGAGGAAGATATTAAAGCTTTGATTCTCAAATTTCAAAGTGGTTTGTTGGAACATTTGTACAGGGAAATAATGTTTGTTTCTATGGACACATTGGATTTAGTTTTCAACCAAGCGCAACTTTCGGAGGACAAGTTTAAAGCGCATTCGCAGGCATTCCGTGCACCTGCTACTCAAGTGGTTGCAAACTCATCAAAAGGAAATAATTCTTTCTCACAAAAGAAGAATTTTGCTCAAAAGAAGAATGTTTCTTCTCCATCTCCTTCTTCTCCTTCCCCTTCCGCTTCTACTCCCTCTTCTTCTTCTTCCAAACCTTCTTCTTATTCTTCTTCTAAAAAGTTTTGTAACTATTGTAAGAAGAAAGTTCATGAAAAAGCTGATTGTTTTAAGCTTAAAAAGAAGATTTTAGTCATTACTACTCAAGAGGAGGATGCTTCCAAAGGTCCCCTTGAGTCAGTAGGAGAAAGTAGAGTATACACAAAATTATGAGGTAAGCTCAATGAAGTTACCTTGGTAAATGTAAGTTCATCAGAGGGCACTCGTGATGCTTTGTTCATCACTCGAGCTCATTTGCTCCATAATTTTGCAACAGATTGTATAGTGGATAATGGCTCGTAGAAAAATCTAATTGCGAGGTCCATTGTCGAGCGTTTGAAGTTACCTATGGAGCCTCATCCTCAACCTTATTCTTTGGGTTGGAAGGATAGTGGAAGGGGCTCATAAATCACTCACACTTGCACATTAAAATTTGCACTTGGCCCACATTTCATAGATCAAGTCACTTGTGATGTGACTCCTATGGATTGTTGTGGGATTTTGCTTGGACAAACTTTTCAGTATGATAGGAGAGCTGTTTATGATGCTTTCAAAAGAACCTACACACTTCAAAAAGATGGTCAAGTTTTTATCATTAAAAGCACCAACACTCCTAACATCATTCTAAGTTCCAAGAAAACAAAAAGAGTAATTAAAAAATGTGGTGATGTTGCTCTAATTTTCATTTGCTCTCAAAACACTCCTACATCTACATCCATTCCAAAGAAACACTCTTCAATGGATAAAATATTGCAAAGTTACTCACACATATTTCAGGAGCCAAAGTCTCTTCCTCCAATTCGCACAATCAATCATAGCATTGAAATAATTCCTGGTTCTTCACTACCTAATGCTCCCATGTATAGACAATCTATTTTGCAAAATGAAGAAATAAAAAGGCAAATAGAAGATTTGTTGTCTAAGGGTTTCATTAAGGAAAGTACTTCTGCTTGTGCCTCACCTGTTTTGTTGGTTCTTAAAAAATATGGCACTTGGAGATTGTGCATTGATTTTCGTGCTTTGAACAAAATTTCTATAAAGAATAGATATCCACTACCACGCATTGATGATTTATTAGATCAGCTCCAAGGAGCTAAGTTATTTTCAAAAATAGATCTCAAAAGTGGATATCATCAAGTGCGTATCCAAGCTGAGGATACATGGAAGATAGCTTTTAAGATGAAGATGGGCCTCTTTGAATGGTTGGTCATGCCATTTGGTCTTACTAATGCTCCTGCAACCTTCATGAGGTTGATGAATGATGTATTTCATGATGTACTTGACAAATTTGTAATAATATATCTTGATGATATATTGATATTCTCAAAAACTTGGGAGGAACACCTTAGGCATATCCATCATACACTTGATCTTCTTGCAAAGAATCAATTATATGCCAATTATTCCAAGTGTTCTTTTGGCAATACTTCAGTTTATTACCTTGGTTATGTGATTAGTGAAAGTGGAATTCAGGTAGATCCCACAAAAGTTGATGTTTTACTTAAGTGGTCCCCTCCTTCAACTCTTACTGAGTTACGAAGTTTCCTAGGACTTGCGATTTTTTATCGCAAGTTCATTCCTCAATATTCCACCCTTGCAGCACCATTGCATTATCTAAGTCTAAAGTCCCATTTCATTGGGAGAAAAGCCAAGAGATTGCCTTTGAGAAACTCAAAAAGAAACTTTGTACAACACCTGTGTTAACTTTACCCGACATCTCTCAACCTTTTGAGATTGAAACGGATGCCTCTAAAGTTGCCTTAGGAGCTGTGCTCAAACAGAATGGTCATCCAGTTGCTTATCATTCAAAAACTTTTTCTGTTGCTAAGTTGAACTATTCTACATATGACAAGGAGTTGTATGCATTAGTTCAAGCTATCAAGTACTGGAGAAATTATCTTTTGGGAAAAGATACAGTAGTACACACTGATCATATGCCTCTCAAGTTTTTACAATCTCAAAGTAAAATTGAAGAATCAAGACATATGAAGTGGGCCTCTTACCTCCAACAATTTCACTTGGTGATCAAGTACAAAAAGGGGAAGAGTAATACTATTGCTGATTGTTTGAGTAGGCCTCCTGCCGCTCTTTCCTTAACAATTATGTCCACTTTACACTTGGGATTTCAGACTTGGCCTAATTAGTATTCACAGGATCCTGATTTTGGGAAAATATTTGAGCAAGTGAGTAAGCCTTCTTCTTCCAATTTGCGTCCTTTCCAATATTTCTACATCAAAGAAGGACTTCTTTACAAATTGGACAAGGTTTGTGTTCCTTGTGAGCCTAGGGTGTCACTTCTTAAGGAAGATCATTCTAAACTTTATGGTGGTCACTTTGGGAAGCACAAAACACTTCATCACTTGCAAAAAAATTTCTATTGGCCTAAAATGTAGAGGGATGTGTTGAGATTTCTCAAACAGTGTGCAGTTTGTTGTCGCTCAAAACCATCTAACAGGAAGTTTGGCTTAGGCATTCCTTTGCCCATTCCTTCCCATCCTTGGGAAAGAATTTCCGTGGATTTGGTTAGTGGTTTTCCTATGATAGTGTGACAACATGATTGTGTGTTCATGGTGGTTGACAGATTCAGTAAGATGGCTAAGTTTATTGCATGCCGCAAGACAAGTTCCGCAGTAGACTTAGACCAATTTTTATTTGACAAAATTTGGCGTTCCTTTGGTCTACCTACCAGCATTATATCGGATCGTGATTCATGATTTGTGGGTCACTTTTAGCGTTATTTGTGGAAAATTTTGGGAGTTTCCCTTAACTTTTCCACCGCCTATCATCCACAGTCCGATGGGCAGACTAAAGTGGTAAACCGTACCCTTGTGCAAAGTTTACGAATCTATCATCACACTTCACCAGCAAAGTGGGACTTGAGTCTCACTTATATTGAACATGCCTACAATAGGGCCCTACATTCTTCTACAGGTCACTCATCTTTTGAGGTTTGTATGGGATTTTAGCCCTTGGCACCTTATGAGTTACCTTTGTCTTTGACTTCTCCTATTACTTCACATCTTCAGAAGGAGTAAGACAAGGCACACTCATTTATTCAGCACTTGCACAATCTACAATCAAAGGTGGTTGAGATTTTGCAAAATACACAGTAGCAGTAGAAAAATGCCATGGATCGACATCGAATTCCTCATCCATTTCAAGTTGGTGACAAAGTTTGGTTGCATCTTGACAAGAGACGTTTTACTGATAAGACTCATAGTAAAATCAAACCGATTCGCTATGGGCCTTATACTATTCTTCAACAGGTGTTCGAGAATGCTTTTCACCTTGATCTTCCTACACACTTGGGAATTCATGACGTCGTCAATGTAGATATTTTGAAGTTGTACTTTGACTCTACATTGGAGACAACACCAACTATCAGTCATCCTGTGGACGTGGTTCTTGATTCTCAGTTACCATTGGATTATGATCAGATCTATGACACAAAGACTCGACAGACTCGCCAGGGGTCTACTACCTCATATCTTGTGGCTCGGTGAGGACATCTGCCGCATCAGGCTCATTGGATTTCTTTTCATCAGATGTCCCGTGAATTTCCTACTCTTCTGAAAGCATTGGAGGCCAATGCTTCTATTGTGGGGAGGCATGATGAGGATTGATGTTTGATCACTCATATGACCCCTCTAGTAGTTCCTAGCTAGGTTTGCATAGTTTATTTCTTGCAAATTAATAATTTTAAGTGAGTCTCCTTCTCACATGCACTTATGGGCACTAGTTATCTTCTAGTTGTCATTTAGAGTGTTAGTTAGTAAGTGTGAACTCAAAGTAGGAAGTGTGTACTTCAATATAGCTAAAATGGATCTTATAGTTAGCATTATTCCTTTCCTCTTAACTTAGAAGTTACGTGCATTCTCCCTTGCACTTTTGTAGCTTATGGTTAAGCATATTGGATCAAATCCATGATTTTATGGGTTTGGTTATGTATTTTGGGCCATTAGTGCCTATATAATGAGTTTGTAAATAATATGAAGTTAGTTGGATTTTCAATCCTTTTCATGAGGTGTAGACCAATTGGTTTGACCAAACCCCGTAAGGGGGGTGGAGGTCCAAGGTTTAAATCTTGAGCCTCATCAAAATGAATGCTTATCCCTTTCTTGGTGCTTTCAGCGGCATAAAAGGTTTAAAATGATTGTGGCATGGTGGTTATAGGGATGGACTGCATGAAGATATGTGTGTCGTATTCTAGGGTGGACAATGTAGAATACTGTGGCAGCCATAAAATCCAGACAACCTAACCGAATTCATGGCGGCTACCAATTCCACCATGTAAATTAAATATATATATATATATATATATATATATATATATATATATATATATATATATATATAGTCTAGAGGATCTCTACCACTAGAGCATCATTTAAATTTAGAATAAATAAATCTTTATTACTTGGTTGGAATTGTTGTGGCCTTCTCACCTTTAAGCTTTGGTTAAATTTTTTAGTTTTAATTGGTCTAACAAAGAAGGTAGTGAAAACAAGAAAAATGAGCCATGGTCAACATTCTTGAGTGTGGAGGTAGTCATCATAGTAACATCCCAGGAGGAGGGTTTTTAGAGGATCTCCCCCTCTACCATCATCGTGTTAGGGATTTAGAGGTGAAAAAAACTCTAATATAAGTTAAAAGAGAAAACCCTCACCAAAATATAAGAGATTTTATTTCTTGGCTCACTTTCCTTTGTTAAATTCATGGATAGACCATGAAAGCAAAAGCAAAAGTAGAGGAAACCAACAAAGAAAGAAGTAGAAGATCTTAAAATAAATAACTACAAATAAAATGATAAATAGTCACAATGCTTACCGAACATGCAGAGGATAATGCATTGAATGGCACAAACTCTTGTCCAAAAAGTAGGTCCAAGCATCAATGTTAGACAATGAAATCAAAGTCGATATTGTTAAGCATCAAAATTTTAGAAAGGGCATAAATAGTTTCAATACTCACACTCATTTAGCCCTTGCTACCATGATCTCCTCCTCCATCCTTCCTATAGAGAATAAATGTTTAATTATATGTGAGAATTATTGTCTCTACATTGATCAGATACAATATAATTTGAATGGTGAGATTACAATTATAGATGGAATCATAATTGTTAGATATAATATTAATAATGTTTAAAGGGTTGTCCAATATGTACAATATCAATTGAATGGGTTTTTTTTCTAAATTTTATGGAGGGCAATAAAATTTTGAGTTTCTTAAAATTAAGTGCACACCTAAAAATGACTTTCAATGAGTTACTTTTGAGCAGTATCACAAACACTAGAAGGTTCTTGAATATCTTTAAAATGAGCACCCTCGATGATGAGTTTCTATAGGTTGCTTTTGAGAATGATCTAACGAAATATGGGGGCTGCAAAAGTAGGAGGATTTTTGAGAAATGAGGAAGGAAAAGTGGTCCTTGCATTTGTGGAGCCTTTGGGAACTCAAACAAATCATTTTGCAGAAGTCCGATCCTGCATGAAGGCAATGAGAATTGCCAGACTAGAGGGTTATAAGGAAGTAATCTTTGAAGATGATTCACTTAATATAATCAAGGCAATTAAGGAGGATAAAGACCCCAATTGGACCATCTCGGAGCTTATCCTAGAAGAAAAGATTCATAAATCCCATTTGGTTAGTGCTCAAATCCAACACACCTTCATATAAGGGAACCAGGCGGTGGATCTAATGGCAAATATTACAGTTTCTGCTAGGGAGATGCAAATTTGGAAGGATAAATTCCCTCAAGAATTACTAGTGTTGGCTTCTAAAGAAGATCTAATATCAAACCTGTTAGAGCAATAGGAGATCAAAGTGGTTTATGATGAGTAATATGGCAGATGGAATTAGGCAAAGGGACAAAAGGCAACTCATTTTTTGGGGCTTGGGAAGTGACAAGTGTACGGTACAACAATCTAGTTTTATGTTTAGTAAGTGATAGGTGTTGTTTGGTTTTTTTATTTATCTTGAATAGTCCAGTGACAAGTATAGGACTGCAGACTCTAAGTATGGCTTAATGTGGGTCTTGGGAAGATCCATTTTGTATTTTTATTATACGGGATTGGAGCTAGAACCAGCCCATTTTGACTATGTAAAAGGTTTGTGGACCTTATAACCACCTCTACCGAATACCAAAAAAAAAAATCTTCAAATTGATGGTAAATTGGTTAAGACCACTATTAGACAAAATTTTTTCAGAAGAGCAAGGAGAATGTGTGAAAGGGAGACAAATTCTAGATGGGGTCATAGTAGTTCATGAAGTAATGCAATCAACAACTTCCAAGAAAGAAAGAGCAATGATCGTAGAACTTTATATGAATAAATCCTAAGATAGGGTTAAATGAGATTTTTCTTTTAGGGTATTACAAAAGTTTAGATTTGGCAAGAAATGGGTTAGATGGATTAAAACTTATATCTCTATAGTATCATATTCAGTGTTGGTAAATGGGCTAGTAACCTAATCATTTAAAGCCAAGAGGAGTCTTAGACATGGAGATCCTCTATGACTATATATTTTCATTATTATGGCAGAGTAATTGGGAAGGAACTTGAGGAAGACATACAAAGATGGGATAATAAGAAAATTTAAGGCTAGTTATAACATCACCTATCAAAAATTTGTAGATGATATAGCTCTTTTTGGGAGGGTAGGGAAAAACAAGTCCAAAGCTTTAAATAACTTTTTAAAGTAATATGAAAGAGCATCAAGGCAGAAATTTTATAGGACAAAATCCAAAATTTAATTCCTAAACACTTAAACTATAATCAAAGAAAGAATACACAGGTTACTTCACATGAAGGAGGTAAATTTGCAAGCAAAATATCTAGGGATGCCCTTAATTGAGAGGAGAATAAGGATAGAATTATGAAATCCATTTATAAGTAAAGTTTATAATAAATAATGGTTATCGAAAGGTAGATGGTTATCATTAGCAAGAAGAGTGCAACTAATTAAATCAGTCTTATATACCATTTCGAGATATTATATATCCTTTCATATTATGCCAAAATTGACAAAAAAATTAGTTTATATTATGTTTTCATTTTTGGTGGTTATGATTACATGATAAAAAAAATTCTTTGGTGAAATGGAGCAAGTTATGTGATGATAAAACTAGGGGAGGTCTCAATTTAAGAGTTTTACGGATACAAACTTGGCTTTAAGGGAAAAGAAATTTGGATATTGTTCAAAGATAGTCAAAGAAAATAGGCAAGAATTCTTCCAAGTACATTGATCCCAATGACCCAAGCTTATTCTTTAGGCATTCTCACTACGAGATGGTTTTGCATTATGAAATGATAAAAAAATCAATTGATTTAGTGACTAGAGAAATGGATGGTGGGAACTAGAGAAAAAATTGCTATTTGGATGGATACTTGGTATGATAAAAAACAACTCAATCTAGATTCACTTTTGAAACCATGGTTAGATTACCTCAAGACAAATATGGTGATAGGGTTTCAAAAATTATGTACAAGGATCAAGAAGGAAGCTACAAATGGAAAGAGGATTATTTTACAAGTATACTAGACATTGTTTCTAGGAGGTAATTTAGCATAAAGACAACAATGGTGATTATTTTGAGGGGATTCAAGGATAAGTTGATTTAAGAATATGATAGCTTAGGAGAATACACATCAAAAAATGGTTATAATGTAAAGCACCAACAAAATAAGAATGATGCAAGGATATGGAGAGATATTTGGGATAGCCCAAGCATTCCAAAAGTCAAAATGTTTGTATGGCTAGTAGGTTTTCATGGCCCCTCACAATGTGTTCAATGTAAAAAAGGGGAGGAGAGGATAGACCATCTCTTGGGATACTACTCAATACTCTTGGAAAAATGGGAATGGATTCTTAATATATTTGGTAAATGCATGGTTATGAATTATAGAATTGAAGAATGGTTAAAGCAATGGCAAAACATTTTTAAAAGTGAGGCAATATACATCAAAATATACATTACTTTGGATTGTATAATTGGAAAGAAATAAAATAATATTTAAAGGAAAGGAAATTAGTTTAGGGGTAATTAAAAGAAATATTTTTTTAGCCATAGAGGAGGCTAAATGAATCCTTTCAACTCACACAATCCCTAATCTTGAACCATAGTGCCTTGATAGATAAAGTCAAGTCATAAAATAAAATTATGATGTTAGGTATAGGATAAACAAAAGGAAGGAAAAGAATATAAGGTGGAAATTGTGGGAAGTGCAATTGGTCAGATTGAATCTTGATAGAGTTTCTAAAAGAAATATAGGACCACAAGGAGGAGGAATTATTAGACATAATAACGATGATATTGTTTGACATTACACTTTCAATAGTAGATTCAAGACAAATGATGAAGTGATGGCAAGCCGAGATTCAATCAACAGAACTTCAGATTAATTTTTCTGCAAATAGCTTAATACAGTCTTACATTACAGTTTCCAGGCATATTTCTCTTCCCCCTCAATCCCGAACTCACCATCCCCATCCCTTACAATTATCGAGTTTTTATCGAGGCCTCGACCCTCTAGGCAATTAATGCCCCCGCCTAACCAAAATTTCAAGTTCGTTTTCCCCCCAGGCTAAGTTTTCAAATTTTTTTCCATAAATGGGCAACTGCCCGATCCACCATGAAGCTCGCATTAATGACCTCCCTTGACCTGCAACCGCCGTCTTGGTCAGATTATTCTTCTGCACCGTGGTCTCCTCCATAATGTCCATCGCCTGTATCTATTCCATCGCCTGTACCTGTTACTTTGCCAAAAATAAAAAAATATGCGCGGTCGTGGCCCTCATCTTGTTTTAATACACGTAGCTGTCCACGTGTTTAATTTGACCTTCCCTGGCTGTTCGCGTGCATACTTGGCTATGCCTTCTTCTTGTCACAATATTTTTAATACACGTGCCCCTCACAACTGTCTTGATACACGTGGTTGTCCACGTGTCAAATTTGGCCTTGCCTGGTTGTCTGTTGGTTCTCATTTGGCTGTGCCTTCACCTGGCCGTGATATCGCGACAGGTCGTGAAATCGTGACATGTTGCGATATCGCGACCAAAAGCGCCTTCCTTTTGTCGTAGCTCTTTAGGGTCGTGATTTCACGACCCCCCACTACCTTCGCCTTGCTGAAGCCCCTTGGGGTCACGATTTCACGACCCCCCCCCTCTGTCTTCACTTTGCTGAAGTCCTTCGTTTTGCTCCCCGCCTTGCCTTAGTAACTCTGCCATGTGGCAGCTTCCCACTGGTCGCGATATTACGATGGGACTTCCCCTCCCCATGCTTTACGAAACTTCCCCCCCTTGCTCTACAAAACTTCCCCCTTGGAAAATAACTGAAAATAAATCAAATGCAAAGTACTTAGAAAATTTAGAAAATTTTTGGAAGATGCAAGATTGCTCTACTGTCGCCGGATGCTCCTGCATCATGAAACTGAAGCTTGGACAACTTTGAAAGGGTTACAAACACCCAGACAAATGAAATGGAATAGTATGTATGGAAGGCAAATCACTAATAGTAATAAATGCAATTTTGAGGAAAGCAAAGGCTCCATATAACATACAAGAGATCATTGTAGAAATACAAGATGTTATAGAGTTTGAAGAAATTATATTTACACATGCATTAAGGGGAGGGAACAAATGTGCAAATAGGCTAGCCAATAAAGGGTATTTAATAGAGGATCATGATGTTAAATTATCTTCCATTATTAGAGGAAGTAGTAAGTTTAGTTGAAGCTTACAAGAAAAAATTTGATGGAGCATCTAAAGGAAATCCATGACCAGTACGAGGAAAAATAAAAAAATAATAGGAGTAATATTTTGTCACATCATGCTTTTAGTAATGGATTTAAGATAAATAATGAAGCTAAAGGTTAGGAAAATTTGGAAGGATAAAAAATATGCAGACAAATGAAATGGAACTATGGATGGAAAGTTATTTATTAATAGTAATATATGCAATTTTAAGGAAAGCAAAGGCTCCATAGAACATACAAGATATCATTGTGGAAATACAAGACCTTGCCATAAAGTTTGAAGAAATTAGTTTTACACATGTATTAAGGGAAGGGAACAAATGTGCAAATAGGCTAGCTAATAAAGGGGTTTTAATAGATGATTATGAAGTTAAATTTTCTCTTCCATGATTAGTAAATTAAGAGAATTTTGAAAGGAGCAATTTTAAAATAATTTTCAAAAGGACTACAAAATATTTCAAGGGATCCATTTATAGATCAATACATTAGAGAAAATTATCAGTCCATATTTGGTAAAGCAATCTATGATTTAGTCAAGTGCATAGAATTTTTGTATGTTGAAGTAGAAGAAGATGAGATGAGATGAACTTCATTGTTGAATGGGTTATTTGAGTTGTTGGTTGGGTTATGAGACAAGACAACGGATTGAAAATTTAAATTTTTTAGATTTCTAAACTATTTATTATAATGCTTGTGGTTGCACTTATGTTTAAGGAAAAAATCTAGTAGACTATGATAACGTGAAGATTTGGAAGTATTACTCTACTATGATGTGGTGCATAGACAGTAAAGATGGATTTTTGGTATTGTAAAGGCTATTGTAGGAAATTTTCAAAATGGATGTTTAGTTTGAGCGTATTTGTATTTACAAAGAAAATTGTAGAAGATTTAGAAAATGAAAATATAGAATTCAAAATTTTAATAAAAAAGATGTAGGTTTTTAACTATAAAAACTCAATATCGTGTGGCATTAGCTTAACTTGTTAGATTCCTCAATATTTAAAGAGAATACCAAGGTTCAAATCTTGCCAAGTGATATATGGATAATATCTAAAATTTGTTGTAATACCACTATGTGGTGATGATGTAATACGAGTGGGGTTTGTTCCAATCCCATATAACCAATTGAAAAAAACTATAGAAACTCAATTGAGATGAGAAATGGATTTGTTTGTAAACTCTCTAAGGGAGAGAGTTGTGATTTTTCAAAAGGTGGAAGAATTAAGTACAACCCCTTTTTCTCTTTAAAAAAAATTATAATCTATTTTATTCTTCAAGTTTAATAATATTTGTATATTATTCATGGTTGTTTTCACACTAGTCTTCACTTGATTTATAGGCATTGGTAATTTTAATTACCTTAGTCAAATAATGATTAAGATTTAAATTAACATTTTATAACATTAATGTGTTTTCATATAAACTATTTACTCTAGTTTTTGAAGATTTGGAAATATTACTGTGTAACAATAGGGGTAGAGTTTTGGTATTGTGAAGGTTGCTTTAAGAAAATATCAATAAGAAATATGTTGAATTTTAGAATATTTGCATTTATTAGAAAAAAATAGAATATGATGTGTTAAATAAATGGGTTTTAATAGATGATTGTGAAGTTAAATTTTCTCTTCCATGATTAGAGGAAGTAGTAAGTTAAGAAAAAATTAAAAGGAGTAAATTTAAAATAATGTTCCAAAGGACCACAAAATATTTTAAGTGATCCATTTATAGATCTATGCATCAGAGGAAATTAACAGTCCAGATTTGGTAAAGCAGTCCATGATTTAGTCAAGTGCGAAGAAGTTTTGTATGTTGAAGTAGAAGAAGATGACATGAGATGGACATCATGGTTGAATGGGTTATTTGAGTTGTTGGTTGCATTATGAGACAAGAGTATGAATTGAAACTTTAAAATTTTTGAGATTGCTAAACTTTTTATAACAATGATTGCGGTCACACTTATGTTTTAGGAAAGAAACTAGTAGACTATGATAATGTGAAGATTTGGAAGTATTACTCTACTATGATGTAGTGCATAGACAGTAAAGATGGATTTTTGGTATGTAAAGGCTACTATAGAAAAATTTCAAGAAGAACGTTTAGTTTTAGCATAAAATTGAAGATTTAGAAAATGAAAATATAGAATTCAAAATTTTAATAAAAAAGATGTAGGTTTTTAACTATAGAAACTCAATTAAGATGAGAAATGATTTTATTTGTAAACTGATGCAGGAGCATCCAGGGCAGCACAACAATCTTGCATCACCGAAAAGAAAAAAAAGTTCGAAGTTTGCAAAATTTTTCTAAGTATAAAAATGGTCGCGATATCGCGACACAAAAGTCGTCGCGATATCGCGACGTATTTTGGAACCATGGCAAGCGCAAAATAAATGGTCGCGATATCGCGACATCAAAGTTGTGATATCGCGACACTTTGGCAGCCAAAGCCAAAAGCCAACGAAGTGTCGCGATATCGCGACACTTTGGCAGCCAAAGCCAAAAGCCAAAGAGGTGTCGCGATATCGCGACACTTTGGCAGCCAAAGCCAAAAGCCAAAGAGGTGTCGCGATATCGCGACACTTTGGCAGCAAAAGCCAAAAGCCAAAGAAGTGTCGCGAAATCGCGACACTTTGGCAGCCAAAGCCAAAAGCCAAAGAAGTGTCGCGAAATCGCGACACTTTGGCAAACAAAGCCAAAAGCCGAAGAAGTGTCGCGAAATCGTGACACTTTGGCAAGCAAAGCCAAAAGCCGAAGAAGTGTCGCGATATCGCGACACTTTGGCAGACAAAGCCAAAAGTAGAAGTGTCGCGATATCGCGACACTTTGGCGAAAGAGAGCCAAAAGCAGAAAAGTGTCGCGATATCGCGACACATTGGAGAAAGAGGACCAAAAGCAGAAAAACGTCGCGATATCGCGACACATTGGAGAAGGAGAGCCAAGGGCAGAAAAGTGTCACGAAATCGTGACATGTCGCATTTTCACGACCTGGCTAAGAAGGAGAAGACGGGTTTTTCGCGGACTGTTGCAGAACGATAGGTGGCGATTCCAAAAGCCGTTAAGGCAGTTCCAAGTGGCAGTTCCAGAAGCCGTTAAGGTCGTTCCATGTGGCAGTTACAGAAGCCGTTAAGACGGTTACGAACGGCGGTTGTAGCAAGAAGCCTGGATTATAAAAGGGGATTTTTTTGAAGGATTCGACAGGTTGGAAAGACGTAGATTGAGACTGCATTGTATTTTTCTTCGTACTTTGTAATCTTTCCATGTTCTCTGAATAAAATTGAGTTTTCTCTTGTTGTTAATATTGGCTCCCCATCAAGTGGTATCAGAGCAGCAAGATTTTGAGTGTGTGAGTAAAGCATCGAACGTGAGGCAACTCGCACCAAGATCTGGGGTTACGGGTTCTGAGTAATAGTGAAGCAGAATGCCATCGTGAAGAAATCATGGTGTTGGAAGGAACGTGGTTCCTGAAGGAGACTTTCGAGCATTGCAGAGACAAGTGTTGGCCTTGTAGGAAGAATTGCGCAGAGGAGTAGAGCCAAGAGGAGAAGACCACAGCGATGATGACGGAGTTGAAGACCCATCTGAAGAAGAAGAAGAAGCAATGAGTGCCATAGAATCATGAATGATTAAAGCTATTTCTCAAATTGGGAAAAGGCCGAAGCTAGATGTATCCACATATTCTAGAAATTTAAATCCAGAAGAATTAATCGACTGGATTAATGACATGGAGGAATATTTCGAATATGAGGAAGTTGAAGATCCAAATCGAATTAAATTTGCAGAACAAAATTGAAAGGCCATGCTGGCATATGGTGGAAAGGAGTGCAACTGGAAAGAAACCGGAGAGGAAAAGAAAAGATCACCAGGTGGGATCGAATGGTGGAAAAACTGAAACGACAGTTTATTTCAGCAGATTACGAATTAGATCTGCTGAGAAAAATGCAGAGTTTGCGCCAGTCCAACAAATCTGTTAAAGAGTATACAGAAGAATTTTTTAAAATCTCTATTAGAACCGGTCATACAGAAGCAAATAAAGAAAGAGTAGCCCGTTACATTAATGGGTTGAGAACTAGTGTGCAAGAAGAATTAAGTCTGATTCGAATGAACAACATTGAAGATGCTTACCAGTTTGCTCTGAAAGTGGAAGAGAAACTGAACCGCAGATTTGACAACAAGCAAAGAGGAAGAGGTCGTGGTGGAAGAACTAGTGGAAGAACCAGTGGAGGAAAATATGATGATAAAAAATAGACTAGTGAAACCAACATTCACCAGGAGAAGGAGGAGAATGCTTACCGACCCCGTAATCAGAACAATGATTATCAAAGGGGACGAGGTAGAGGTGGACGCGGATATGGCAGAGGCAGATTTCGTGGAACCTATTTCAATTACAGAGAAGAGGGGCATCGATCATATGAGTGTCCCAAACACCAAGAAGCACCGAACAGAAGGCCTGAAGGTAATTCCAGAGCTATAGTTGTTGAGGATGGTGTTGAATCTGAGCATTTTGAAGAAGCAGAGCACGGAGAAGTGATGATCACAAGGAGAACCTTGTTGAATGAAGAGAAGGAACCAGATCAGCGAAAAAGCCTGTTTCGCACGAGGTGCAAATGTTCGGGTAAAATCTGTAATATTATTATTGATAATGGTAGTACAGATAATTTGGTTTATGAAGAAATGGTAGCTAAGTTAAAGCTAGAAAGAAGACAGCACCCGCATCCATACCGGATTGCGTGGTTGCAGAAGGATCATAGAGCATTGGTCAGTGAACAATGCTTGGTCAAGTTTCAAATTGGAAGATACCAGGATGAGGTCCTGTGTGATATTTTGTCGATGGATGCTTGCCATTTGTTGCTTGGAAGACCATGGCAATTTGACAGACGTGCAGCGCATGATGGACATGCAAATACCTATTCCCTGACAAAAGACGGAGTACGCCACAAACTGAAGCCATTGAAGGAGGTTGAGGAAAAGGTATGCAATAATGCTAGAATTTGTTTAGTAGATGGCAAAAAAAATTTGGATGGTTTAAAGAGGGATTCAATGTGTTATGCATTAATTCCTATTGTAAAAAGAGAAGATACTACTGACATTCCAGCAGAAGTTGAACATCTGTTAGCAGAATTTCTTGATATTATATCAGACAATGTGCATGAGGGTTTGCCGCCAATGAGGAAGATTAGTCATCAGATTGACTTAATGCCAGGATCTAGCTTACCCAATAAGGCAGCCCATAGAATGTCTCCTGTTGAGAATGAAGAGTTGAACCGACAAGTTCGGGAATTGTTGAGGAAGGGTTTGATTCGAGCAAGTTTGAGCCCTTGTGCAGTGCTAGCAGTACTTGCACCAAAGAAGAATGGCGAATGGCGAATGTGCATTGATTCTCGAGCCATTAATAAAATTACCATTAAATATCGCTTTCCATTACCCAGAATGGATGATATAATGGATTGCTTGAGTGGAGCTAAATACTTCACTAAGATTGATTTGAAGAGCGGATATCATCAGATACGTGTTAGAGAGGGTGATGAATGGAAGACGAACTTTAAAACTAGAGAGGGTTTGTATGAGTGGTTAGTTATGCCATTTGGATTGACTAATGCACCCAGTACATTTATGAGGCTGATGAATGAGGTATTGCGTGACTTCCTGGAAAAGTTCGTGATAGTTTATCTGGATGATATTCTGATTTTTAGTAAAACTTTGGATGAACATTTGTTGCATGTTCGGACAGTTTTTGAAAAACCTGCGTGAGGAGCAATTATTGATAAATATACAGAAGTGCGATTTTGTACGGAAAGAGTTGATATACACGGGATTTGTCATCTCGAGAGGAGGGTCCGAAAATGGATCTGAGAAAGTGAAGGCTATCCTTGAATGGCCTGCCCCAAGGAATGTAACAGAGGTAAGATCATTTCACGGTCTTGCAAGTTTCTATAGAAAGTTTATTAGAGACTTTAGCGGTATTTGTGCACCCCTAACAGAAACTATGAGAGGGGATAAGAGAGAATTTAAGTGGACTGCCAAGGCGGATACCAACATGAACATATTGAAGAAGAAAGTGACAGAACAACCCATTACGGCACTTCCAGATTTTAATAAAGTGTTTCAGGTTGACTGTGATGCCAGTGGCAGTGCCATTGGAGCTGTGTTGAGCCAAGAAGGTAAACCTGTTGCATACTTTAGTGAAAAATTGAATGATGCTAGAAAGAAATACTCTGTTTATGATCAAGAATTCTATGCTATAATTTAGGCTCTTAAGAAATGGAGACATTATTTGCTAACCAAAGAGTTTGTTTTATATACTTACCATCAAGCTTTGCGGTATATAAATAGTCAAGGTAAACTTAACCAACGACATTTGAAGTGGGTTGAATTCTTGCAGAGTTATACCTTTGTACTAAAGCATAGAAGTGGCAAATCTAATAGAGTTGTAGATGCCTTGAGTAGAAGGCATAATTTGTTGATAGAAATGAGAGTGCAGGTTGTTGGGTTTGATGAACTCAAGAGTTTATACCCAGCAGATCCAGATTTTGCAGAGGCATGGACAGCATGTGTGTCTCCTACTACTGTGGATCGCACTAAGTGGTTGGATTTCATGATCCAAGATGGGATGTTGTTCCAGAAGAACCAGTTGTGCATTCCACGAAGTTCCATGAGGGAAAATTTGATCAAAGAGAAACATAGCGGTGGACTAGCGGGGGCATTTTGGTCGAGATAAGACCATTGCTCTTGTTAGTGAGAATTACCATTGGCCACGGTTGCGGCAAGATGTGACCAGATTTGTGCGGGGGTTGCAGAGTGTGCCGGATGGCAAAAGGTGTCGACCAGAATACGGGAATGTACCGGCCATTGCCTGTACCGGAGAGACCATGGGAGGACATCGGCATGGATTTTGTTCTTGGTCCGCCAAGAACACAACGTGGAAATGATGCCATTTTTGTTGTTGTTGACGGGTTTTCGAAAATGGCCCATTTTATTCCATGTCAGAAGACAAGTGATGCGGTTCACATTGTCGGCTTGTTCTTCAAGGAGGTAGTCCGACTTCATGGTCTACCCCAAAGCATTGTCTCGGACAGAGATACCAAATTTGTGGGTTATTTTTGGAGAACCCTATGGAAGAAGCTGAAAATAGACTTGAAATTCAGTTCTGCGTACCACCCATAGACTGATGGATAGACCGAAGTAGTCAACAGAAGTTTGGGTAATCTTCTACGATGTATGGTAGGAGATAAACCCAAGGGATGGGACCTGATTTTACCACGAGGCGAGTTTGCTTACAACAATTCTGTCAATCGCGATCTTGGTAAATCACCATTCCAGATTGTGCATGGGTACGACCGAGAAACGCTTACGAGTTAAGACCGATGGATAAAGCGAGACAAGTGCGGTCTTGAAGTGAAGACTTTGCGAGCACACATGAAGACTTTACATGAAGAGGTACAACAACATATCGAGTCAAATGAATGCTTCATACAAAGCCGGAAGCGAGATCAGAAGCGGCGTTTCAAAGAATTCTAGGTAGGGGATGAAGTCATGGTTCATTTGCGTAAGGAACGTTTTCCTAGGAAAACATACAATAAGTTGAAGATGAAGAAGTTTGGACCATGTCGGATCATAGGTAAACGAGATTCAGGCAATGCCTATGAAGTTGATCTACCAAGTGAGCTGAATATTTCACCTATCTTCAATATTTTAGACTTGGTTGAATATCATGCAGGAAGTTGTAGTGAACCACCCAGTCCGGATCTGTGGAACATTCCTGCATCCACTCCAGACAAAGAAGAAATTGAAGACATACTCGACACTCGTGAAGGCAGAAGTACCCGAAACAGGCAATATTCGGAGTATTTGGTCAAGTGGAAGAACCGACCTATCGAAGATGCCACATGGTTGTCCAAATCAGAGGTTGATCGTTTGGGTTTTCCTCTGACCGCCCAGAAGTGAGGATCACTTCTAAAAATCTACCTCGGGTGTCTGATGCAGGAGCATCCAGGGTAGCACAACAATCTTGCATCACCAAAAAGAAAAAAAGTTCGAAGTTTGCAAAAATTTTCTAAGTATAAAAATGGTCGCGATATCGCGACACAAAAGTCGTCGCGATATCGCGACGTATTTTGGAACCGTGGCAAGCGCAAAATAAATGGTCGCGATATCGCGACATCAAAGTTGTCGCGATATCGTGACACTTTGGCAGCCAAAGCCAAAAGCCAACGAAGTGTCGCGATATCGCGACACTTTGGCAGCCAAAGCCAAAAGCCAAAGAGGTGTCGCGATATCGTGACACTTTGGCAACCAAAGCCAAAAGCCAAAGAGGTGTCACGATATCGTGACACTTTGGCAGCCAAAGCCAAAAGCCAAAGAGGTGTCGCGAAATCGCGACACTTTGGCAGCCAAAGCCAAAAGCCAAAGAAGTGTCACGAAATCGTGACACTTTGGCAGCCAAAGCCAAAAGCCAAAGAAGTGTCGCGAAATCGCGACACTTTGGCAAGCAAAGCCAAAAGCCGAAGAAGTGTCACGAAATCGTGACACTTTGGCAAGCAAAGCCAAAAGCCGAAGAAGTGTCGCGAAATCGCGACACTTTGGCAAGCAAAGCCAAAAGCCGAAGAAGTGTCATGAAATCGCGACACTTTGGCAGACAAAGCCAAAAGTCGAAGAAGTGTCGCGATATCGCGACACTTTGGCGAAAGAGAGCCAAAAGCAGAAAAGTGTCGCGATATCGTGACACATTGGAGAAAGAGGACCAAAAGCAGAAAAACGTCGCGATATCGCGACACATTGGAGAAGGAGAGCCAAGGGCAAAAAAGTGTCATGAAATCGTGACATGTCGCGTTTTCGCGACCTGGCTAAGAAGGAGAAGACGGGTTTTTCGCGGACTGTTGCAGAACGACAGGTGGCGATTCTAGAAGCCGTTAAGGCAGTTCCAAGTGGCAGTTCCAGAAGCCGTTAAGGCCGTTCCATGTGGCAGTTACAGAAGCCGTTAAGACGGTTACGAACGACGGTTGCGACAAGAAGCCTGGATTATAAAAGGGGATTTTTTTGAAGGATTCGAGCAGGCTGGAAAGACGTAGATTGAGGCTGCATTGTATTTTTCTTCTGTACTTTGTAATCTTTCCATGTTCTCTGAATAAAATTGAGTTTTCTCTTGTTGTTAATATTGGCTCCCCATCATAAACTCTCTAAGTCCAATGGAGAGAGTTGTGATTTGTCAAAGGGTGGAAGACTTAAGTACAACCTCTTTTTCTCTTAAACAAAAAAAAACCTATAATCTATTTTATTCTTCAGGTTTAATAATATTTGTATATTATCCATGGTTGTTTTCACATTAGTCTTCACTTGATTTCTAGGCATTGGTAATGTTAATTGCCTTAATCAAATAATGATTAAGATTTATTTTAATGTTTTTTGTTGGTAATATTTGTTGTATTTTATAACATTAAAGTGTTTTCATATTCAAATGAAAATGAATTGAGTATGGATGGAAGGTGATTATCTCATAGTAACTAGCTTAGATATATAAAATATATATATAAATGCTGGGAGTTATCAATCTCGAGGCACCTATCTATCACACACCAAGAAATAAGATAGGCACCTCGAGATTGATAACTCTTGGCGTTTATAGATATATATATTTTATATATCTAAGCTAGTTTAAATCCATCGTAACCCTTAATGTTGGTGGATAATTTTCTTAATGTCGACTTTTTTAATAAAATATTAATATTTTTTACAGCATGGTTGACCTTCCTGGCTGCCATGGTAGAATTCCTATCGACGTAATTAATGCAATTTTGAGGAAAGCTAAGGCTCCATGGAACATACAAGAGATAATTGTGGAAATTCAAGATCTTGCTAAAGAGTTTGAAGAAATTAGGTTTACATTTTTTATTAATGGAAGGAAACAAATGTGTAAATAAGCTAGCCAATAGAGGGGTTTTGATTGAGGATCGTGAAGTTAAATTCTCCTTTTCATGGTTAGAGGAAGTAAAAAGTTTAGTTGAAGCTAATAAAAAAATGTTGATTTCTTGAATCAATTTATGATTAAAATTTAATTTAATGTTTTTCATTGGTATTATTTGCTTTATTTTGTAATAATAATGTGTTTTATTTTAGACTATATATTTTTGTGGTTGCACTTGTGTTTCAAGAAGGAAACTAGCAATCCAAATTTGGTAAAGCGGACTATGATAGTGTGATGTTTTGAAAATAATACTCTACTAAGATTTAAGGCATAGATAGTAGAGGTGAAGTTTTATCATTGTGAAGACTGCTATAGGGAAATGTCTAGAATGTTGCTAAATTATGTATTAATTGTATTCATACAAAAAATTGAAAAGATCCAGAAAATGAAAATCAAGAATTTAGACATTTTATGTAAAATGATGTAGGTTTCTAACTATAGCATCTCATTTGAGATGAGAAGTGTATTTATTTGTAAGCTCTCAAGCTCTAAAGAAAAGAGATGTAATTTTTAAAGGGTGGGGGACCTAAGTACAACCCCTTATTATCCAACAAAAAAAAAATGTATTTTCATATAAACAATTTACTCCATATTTAGAAGATTTGGAATTATTATTGTGTAGACAATAGAGGTAGAGTTTTGGTAATGTGAAGGTTTTTGTAAGAAAATGTCAATAAGAAAGATTTGAATTTTAAAAATATTTACACTTACTAAAAAATAAGAATATGAGGTGTTAAATAAAGGGGTTCTAATAGATGATTGTGAAGCTAAACTCTCTTTTACATGATTAGAGGAAGTAGTAAGTTAAGAAAATTTTGAAAGGAGAAAATTCAAAATAATGTCCCAAAGGACTACAAAATATTTTAGAGGATCCATTTATAGATCAATACATTAGAGGAAATTAACAGTCCAGATTTGCTAAAGCAGTCTATGACTTAGTCAAGTACATAGAAGTTTTGTATGTTGAAGTAGAAGAAGATGGCATGAGATGGACTTCATGGTTGAATGGGTCATTTGAGTTGTCGGTTGAGTTATGATACATGAGTATGGATTGAAAAATTTAAAATTTTTGAGATTGCTAAACTATTTATTACAATGCTTGTGGTTGCACTTATGTTTAAGGAAAGAAACTGGTAGACTATGATAACATGAAGATTTGGAAGTATTACTCTACTATAATGTAGTGCATAGACAATAAAGATGGATTTTTGGTATTGTAAACTTTACTGTAAGAAAATTTCAAGGATGTTTAGTTTTAGCATATTTGTATTTACAAAGAAAATTGAAGAATATTTAGAAAATGAATATATAGAATTCAAACTTTTAATAAGAAAGATATAGGTTTTTAACTATAGAAACTCAATTGAGATGAGAAATGAATTTTTTTGTAAACTCTCTAATGGAGAGAGTTGTGATTCGTAAAAGTGTGGAAGACTTAAGTACAACCCTTTTTTCTCTAAAAAAAACTTATAATCTATTTTATTCTCAAGTTTAATAATATTGGTATATTATCCATGGTTGTTTTCACATTAGTCTTCACTTGATTTCTAGGCATTGGTAATGTTAATTGCCTTAATAAAATAATGATTAAGATTTACTTTACCATTTTTTGTTGGTAATATTTGTTGTAGCTTATATCATTAATGTGATTTCATATAAACTATTTATTCCATTTTTCAAATAGTTAGAAATATTACTGTGTAGACAATAGAGGTAGAGTTTTGGTGTTGTGAAGGTTGCTATAAGAAAATATCATTAAGACAGATGTTGAATTTTAGAATATTTGCACTTATTAAAAAAATTTGAATATGATGTGTTAAATAAAGGGGTTTTAATAGATGATTGTGAAGTTAAATTCTCTCTTCCATTATTAGAGGAAGTTGTAAGCTATGAAAATTTTGAAAGGAGCAAATTCAAAATAATGCTCCAAAGAACTACAAAATATTTCAGGGGATCCACTTATAGATCAATACATTAGAGGAAATTAATAGTCCAGATTTTGTAAAGTCGACTATGATTTAGTCAAGTGCATGGAATTTTTGTATGTTGAAGTAGAAGAAGATAACATGAGATGGACTTCATGGTTGAATGGGATATTTGAGTTGTTGGTTAGGTTATGAGACAAGAGTATGGATTGAAAATTTAAACTTTTTGAGATTGCTAAGCTATTTATTATAATGCTTGCAATTGCACTTATGTTTAAGGAAAGAAACTAGTAGACTATGATAATGTGAAGATTTGGAAGTATTACTCTACTATGATGTAGTGCGTAGACAATAAAGATGGAGTTTTGGTATCCTAAAGGATACTGTAGGAAAATTTCAAGAAGGATGTTTAGTTTTAGCATATTTGTATTTACAAAGAAAATTGAAGAAGATTTAGAAAATGAAAATATAGAATTCAAAATTTTAATAAAAAAAAGGTGTAGTTTTTTAACTATAGAAACTCAGTTGAGATGAGAAATGAATTTGTTTGTAAACTCTCCAATTCTAAGGGAGAGAGTTGTGGTTTGTCAAAGGGTGAAAGACTTAAGTACAACCTCTATTTATCTTTAAAAATATATATATAATCTATTTTATTCTTCAATTTTAATGATATTTGTATATTATCCATGGTTGTTTTCACATTAGTCTTCACTTGATTTCTAGGCATTGGTAATGTTAATTGCCTCAATCAAGTAATTATCAAGATTTACTTTAACATTTTTTGTTGGTAATATTTGTTGTATTTTATAACATTAATGTGTTTTCATATAAACTATTTACTCTTTTTTTTTAAGATTTGAAAATATTATTGTGTAGACAATAGAGGTAGAGTTTTGGTATTGTGAAGGTTGCTATAATAAAATGTCAATAAGAAATATGTTGAATTTTAGAATATTTGCACTTATTAAAAAAAATTAGAATATGATGTGTTAAATAAAGGGGTTCTAATATTCTCTCTTCCATGATTAGAGTAAGTAGTAAGTTAAGAAAATTTTGAAAGGAGCAAATTCAAAATAATGCTCCAAAGGACTACAAAATATTTCATGCGATCCATTTATAGATCAATATATTAGAGGAAATTAATATTCCAGATTTGGTAAAGCAGTCTATAATTTAGTCAAGTGCGTAGAATTTTTGTATGTTGAAGTAGAAGATGACATGAGATGGACTTCATGGTTGAATGGGTTATTTCAGTTGTTTGGATTATGAGACAAGAGTGTGGATTGAAACTTTAAACTTTTTGAGATTGTTAAACTATTTATTACAATGCTTACGGTTGCACTTATGTTTAAGAAAAGAAACTAGTAGACTATGATAATGTGAAGATTTGGAAGTATTACTCTACTATGATGTAGTGCATGGACAGTAAATATGGAGTTTTGGTATTGTAAAGGCTACTGTAGGAAAATTTCAAGAAGGATATTTAGTTTTAGCATATTTGCATTTACAAAGAAAATTGAAGAAGATTTAGAAAATGAAAATATAGAATTTAATCTTTTAATAGAAAAGATGTAGGTTTTTAACTATAGAAACTCAATTGAGATGATAAATGAATGTGTTTGTAAACTCTTTAACTCTAAGGGAGAGAGTTATGATTTGTCAAAGGGTGGAAGACTTAAGTACAACCCCTTTTTCTCTAAAAAAAATCTTATAATCTATTTTACTCTTCAAGTTTAATAATATTTGCATATTATCCATGGTTGTTTTCACATTAGTCTTCACTTGATTTCTAGGCATTGGTAATGTTTATTGCCTTAATAATATAATGATTAAGATTTATTTTAACATTTTTTGTTGGTAATATTTTTGTATTTTATCACATTAATGTGTTTTCATAAAAACTATTCACTCTAGTTTTCGAATATTTGGAAATATTATTATGTAGACAATAGAGGTGGAGTTTTGGTATTGTGAAGGTTGTTGTAAGAAATGTCAATAAGAAAGATGTTTAATTTTAGAATATTTGCACTTATTAAAAAAATAGAATATGATGTGTTCATGTCGTTGTTGGACAACTCAGTGGTGGTCTATTTGAACGATATTTTGGTGTATTCCAAGAGCCTAGAGGAGCATAAAAGGCATATGGAAATTTTTTTTAAGCTATTAAGGGAGAATGACTTATATTTGAAGAAGGAAAGGTGTGCCTTTGCATAGAAAGAGGTGAACTTCCTTGGCCATGTGATTGGTGATGGCAAGATAAAACCGGACCCAAGGAAGTTAGAAGCAATCAGGAATTGGCAACCATTGAGGGATGTGCATGGTTTGTGATAGTTCTTAGAGTTTTATAGGTGCTTTGTGAGAAAATACTTGTTGATCAATTTTCTAAAGAAATATGTGAAGTGGGAATGGACGTCGAAGTGCCAAGAGGCATTCAAACTATTGAAAGAGACTCTAAGTTGGTAGCTTCATTAACAGGTTTGCTAAAGAAAGATACAAAGTGGGAGTGGATGTCGAAGTGCCAAGGATTCTTCGAGTTGTTAAAAGATAATTTGACGTCTTCACCCATGTTGGCCTTGGAATACTTCAATAAGCTGTTCGAGGTACATGTGAATGCCTTAAACTTTGCTATAGGTGGGATGCTCATACAAGATGGACATATGATTGCTTTTGAGTTGAGGAAGTTGAACATGATAAAAAGAAGATAAATCATTCATGAGAATGAGATGATGATAGTTGTGCTTTGCTTGTGAATATGATGCCACTACTTATTGGGGTATACTTCATGGTCAAGACAAACAATGTGTCCAATACCTTCTTTCTAACTCAGAGCAAGCTGACTAGAAAGCAAGCAAGATGGTAATACTTCCTACTAAAATTTGATATGGAAATTATACACATAGTAGGCAAAGATAATGTGGTGGAAGATGTTTTGAGCAAGAAGCAACAATTGATAGTATTGGAGGCAACATCAATGAGTCTTATGTCAATTCATGGAGAGAGTTGGATTGAGTTGTTTGAAGAGCTGGTGGTGAAGATAAAATATGGACTTGAGTAAGATTTATAAATCATCGCCTTGGTAAAGACTGTGCAGAATGAGACTTAGAAGGGTAGGGAAAATAGATTTAGTCTATATTATGGTTTTTTGTGGTTTACCCAGATTTGTGTATTCATTCCTAAGTGGGGGAGAATCTGTCATCACTTCATCAAAGAATATCATGACAATTTTGGGTGGTGCACCCTGGAGTTCTTCGAACCTTGGTAATGCTAGAAATCACACTATATTGCTCATGGATGAGAGATGATGTAACTCAATATGTCCAAACTTGTCTAATTTACCAACAAGATAAAGCAAAGAATAATTTTTCAAGTGGATTATTGTAATCACTATCCATTCCATTTAGGCCATGGGCAAGTATGAGCATAGATTTCATCATTAGTTTACCTAAAATGAAGGGCTTTGCATCCATCATGATCGAAGTGGGCAAGTTTTCAAATTATGTAGTCTTTGGTGCATGTCCACACCCCATCCAACAAAATACTTCTTCAATAATGTGGTGAAGTATTGGGGTGTGCCACTCAATATAGTGTCTGACAAGGATGTTCTTTTTAAGTAAATTCTAGCAGGATTTGTATTGTCTGATGGGGACCAAGTTGATGATGTCTTTGAGGTTTCACCTAGATACTGATGGCCAAACAAACAAGATAAATGCCATTCTAGAGAAATATCTGAGGCATTTTGTTCATAACAACCAAATTAATTAGCCAGATCTCGACATGGTATAGTTCTACTACAATAACCAAAAGAGCAAAACTATAGCAAAATAGTGTCATGACGAGATCTATCCAATTCATCTAGGAACTATGCACAAAATACCTCAAATACTACTCCAAAATGGCATTGATCCTCTTATTTTGGCCATAAATCTTTGGGTGAAACCTCAAAGACATCATCAACCTAATCCCCATCAGATGAAACAACTGTTAGAACTTACTTGTAAAGTGTGTCCTTGATGAACACTCTACTAAGTTGCATACCCCAATACTTCACCATATTCTTGAAGAAATATTTTTCTAGACAAGGGTGTGGACATGCACCAAAGATTACATACTTTAAAAACTTGTCCACCATGACCATGATGGACGCAAAGCCCTTCACCTTAGGCAAATCGTTGATGAAATTCATGCTCACACTTGTGCACAACCTAACTAGAATGAGTAGCAGTTGCAGTAATCCACATGGTGTTGTAAATATGAGCAAGTTTTGTTTTCATTGATGTCAATAAGATGATGGCCAAGTTTGTTTTCATCCAAGTATTCATGTCCGAGTTTTGTTGGCAAGGTTGATGTTCAAGTTTCATTAATATTCTCCGATGGTTTTTCCAAAAATGCAAAGAAGTAGGTTTAATATTATAATACTTAATATTATAATATTTAAGGATACAAGTTGGGTTTATGAAAAATAAATTCCAAGGAGTTGTCGCATTTTAAATCTCCTAAAAAACCCATATGACAGATTTGTGGATTAAGGGTTTAATTATTTAATTTTAAATATTTTAACCCTAAGGTTAAAATTTAAAATTAAATATAATATTTTCAAGGCGTCTAAAGTCAAAATATATAATTCAAATTTTATAATTCGAATATCTTATCGACGTTGTTGAAGTGCATCAAAAATAATATAAATATGCCAAAGTTCTTTGGCTAGAAGGCATCCATGCGATAAAATGATTAAGCAACCAAAATTTTCGAATATCAAAGGGAGAGCAATTCGCATGTGTTTAAAAGATATTGTGCGAAAGAGAAAGGTTAAGGCAAAGTAGAGCGCAAATCATATTCTGAAGTGATTGGTAGCACAGGTGGCATCCATGGTCTACGGTAAGGCATTCATGGAAAGTGAGGTTAGGTGTTCGATCCTCGTAGATACCTTTTGTTGAAGGGAAGAGAGTTTTATTTTTTCTAAGCAGGAAGGCAGAGTTTAAAGGTGACATCACGCACCTTTGATTCACATGAGGGCACGTAGCCCAAGCGATGGATGTCTAGGGGCTAAGATGCTTGGAGAGGATAGGTGGGGTGTTTGAATCCTACCGTGAGCATTTTTGTTAAGGAGGAAAGAAAATAAGGTATGTGCACAAAAAATTGATTTTTTATTAAGGTTTTGTTGAGTGAAATTTGCACAAAGTCATTGTATTAAGATTGTAAAGGTGGTTTGCAAGGTAGTTAAGAGGGATATATAAGGTTTATCAAATTATATATTATATTGTAATTTGAGGAGTAATAAGGTGGATAATGAAATTTTATTGTTGAAGTGAATTGTTTTATTTTTGCTAATATTTTGAAGAGTGGATATTATAAGGTGTAATTGAGATTTAATTTTTGTATGGTGAAATATTTTGAGGGAGTGAGAAGGTTTTTTCTACCTAACCTTTGAGATTGGCAAAGAGTTTGATTGTGTTTGAGACAAGTGTTGAGGTCAAATATTCTTCAAAAAAAAGGTATGGGCATATCATCCTTGTGAAGTAAAATATTGTTGGATATTGTGAATGCTAAGTTGGAGTAAAAAGGTTGTTTGATAAGCATTGTTGAGTAAGCTTTCATGTGCATGATTGGTAAATGTTTGTGAGAACATTTGAGTGAGAAATTGAAAACTATATTGAACTAGGGTTTAAGAAAGACCATGAGTATCATTGTTACGTGAGATTGTTTGATAAGCATTGTTGGAAATATTTGAGTAAACTTCCATGTGCTTGATTAGGGTTTGTGAAAGATACCATGAGTATCATTGTTATGTGAATTTGAAATCATCTTGAGTCAAGGTTTAGTTCCATAGTGTGAGTTGTTGAAAGCATTGTGAAACACCTGGTTAGGGTTTGTAAGAAAGTTGTGTTCCATTCAGTGATTGGTTGAGTGAAGTTGATTGAGCATAGTTGATTGAAAGTATTGGAGTGATAGTTCAAGGTATGTGAAACAAATTTTTCTTTATTCTTAATTTATTTGAAGAGAGTGTGGAAGTGGTGGAGTGTGAAACATATTGATTCTCTTACCATTCTCTATATGTTTCCATGGTTAAACAAAATTCTGAGTGAAATTTGTTTGTAATATTGAAGAGGTTTTCTGTAAGAGATTAAGTTGATTTTTGTGAGTGTTTTATGAGTGTGAAGCATATTGAGTCTCTAACCATTATCTATGTGTTTATGTGGTAAAACAAGAGATATTGAAAGTTATTGAGCATTGTTGTGAGTGTGAAGCATATTGAGTCTAACCATTCTCTATATGTTTTTGTGGTAAAACAATAGATATTGAAAGTGATTGAGAATTGTTGTCAGTGTGAAGCATATTGAGTCTCTAACCATTCTCTATATATTTTTGTAAGTTGAACAAGATTCTATGTGAATATTTTTTGTGTGATTGAAGAGGTTTTTGTGATAGATTGAGTTGAGTTGAGTAAGCTTTTGTGTAAGCTTACAATTAAAATTTTAGGTAAGTCTTGGTAAAGACGTATTGAGCAGATTGAGCAAGTTCTAGTGAGAACTTGTTAAGAAAATTTGAGGCAAGTCTTGATGAAGACTTGAGAGCAAATTGGACAAGTTCTTAAGAGGACTTGTTGGAAAGATTTGAGGTAAGACTTTGAGAAGACTTGAAGAGCAGAGTTGATTGATTGATTTGTTTAAACCTTGAGTTAAGGTTTGGGGCAGATCTAGCAGAGTTGATTTGTGATTGGATCAAGCTTTGTGTTAAGGCTTGAGGAAATATTTAAGAACAAATTTGAGGATAGAGTTTGGTGTATATTTGAGGACAGGTTTATGTTAGACCAGAGATATAGATTGAGTAGATTTGTGCTAGACTGAAGGACTATTTTTAGTGCAAATTTGAGATAGAGATTGAGCAAATTTGTGCTAGATCAAAGGACTATGTTTAGTTCATATTTGAGATAGATATTGAGTAGATTTGTGCTAGACTAAAGTACTGTGTTTAGTGTAGATTTGAGACAAAGTTGAGAGCAATATTTGGAGGTGATAGAGCGAAGAATAGTAGTCTCAAATGGATAGAAATACATTAGCTAGGGTAGTGAGGATAAAGATCTTTTGAGTGAGGATAGAGTCTTTAGTAGAGAGATATCCATAAGCTAGTACATTTGAGGTAGTAGTATTCTAGAGGATCACCAGCCCGAGCAATGGAGAAAGAGTTCTATTGTGGATAGAGTTCCACAAATCAGCTTAGGGGATTGGTGTATCATATGGATAGAGATCCATGAACTTGATGAGGGGATTGGTGTCTTCTTTGGATAGAGGTCCATAAATATTGTAATAGGGAAGGATTCCCAAGAGAATTGTTGAGGAAATTTTAGTGAAAGATTTTCTTCATGGAGTAGCCCACATTGGGTAAACCACGTTAAATTGGTGTTTCTATTGTGTGTGGTGATTTGTGCATTTATTTGATTACTACTGTTGATATTTCCATTGATATATTAGATAATATTATTTGAGTAAAGAAAATTAAAAAGTGGTCTTATACTGTTCACCCCCCTCTCAGTATAATATTGTGTTCTTAAATTGGTATTAGAGGAGGTTCCTTCGGAAGAGTTTAACAACTTGAATGGAAAGCTCTCAAGAATATAGATGGATTCTCAGAATGGATCTTCAAGGAATTCATCACCATTATTCAATGGGAACAATTATGCACTTTGGAGTATGAGAATGGAGATTCACCTAATGGTACTTGGGAATGAAATATGGGAAGTAGTTGAGAATGGATACATAACGCCAGCTACTTCACCTATAGATAAATATGGTAAGCTCCTACATATGAATAATTCAAATGTAATGAATAGATTTTTAAAGGGTTTGCATGATTTTTTTTTTTATAAAGGTTATGCATTGCACATCAGCAAAGGAAATCTAGGATAAATTGAAAGGTATCTATGAGGGAGACAAAAATGTCAAAAGGGTAAAGTTGCAAAATTACAAGAGAACATTTGAAGACCTAAAGATGAAATAAAAGGAAAAAATTATTGCATATCTACTTCGTATGGATGAGGTTGTTAACTCCATGCAAGGACTTGGGCTTAAATTTGAAGAAATAGATGTTTGTGATAAGATTTTAAGGTCACTCCAAAAAAGGTATAGTGAAAATATTTCAGCTATAAAAGAGTCAAAAGATATTGAACTTTTTACAAGGGATGAATTACATGGAATTCTCACAACTTTTGAGATGAGAATAAAATAGGAACCTATTCCCTAGAAATAAGCAACCTTCAAAGTTACTAAGAAGACAAAGGGTAAGAAGTCAGATTCAAGCAATGAGTCATCCAGTGATGAAGAAGCAAATTATGGCAAAAGGAACAAGGACTTAAGAAAGTATAAAAGTACGAAATAAGTTAGATGTTTCAATTGTGGAAAATATGGTCACTATGCATCTGATTGTCCAAAAGCTATAATTAGCAATGATAAAGAAAAATGGGATCATAAGAACAAGGAAACAGGAAAATACAATTACCAAAAGAAAAATAGGGATGAAAAAAACAAGCAAGGAAAGAAATTCTTCCAAAGGCATAAGAAGAGTTTCTATGTAGAAAAGGCAGGTAAGAGTTCAAGTGATAGTGATGAAAGTTCCTCATATAATTATGGAGATAAAATTCTATTTCTGGCAGAAGAAAAAAAAATGATGTGAAATAGGTCACCAATCATTCTTAAGTATTTTAGATGTGGTAACTTTGGCCATCTTGAAGATAGTTGTACAAGGAATGGATTTAGTTTTAGTGATGATGAATATGAGGATGCTAGTGAAGGTCTAGAAGAAGAAAGTCTTCTTATGGCAATAAAATAAGAAGGAAGTGCTTCTAGTGGAAATATATCATTAAAGAATGGAGATGATTTCAAAGGCAAAGAAATAGAGGAAGAATCAGAGAAAGGATAATTTGATCTTGAGGGTGAGATTATTTTTTCCCTTGATGCATTAAGGAAGGTAAGAAAGCAGAACTCAAAACTCAAGCTTCAATTTCAAGAATGTGATGAAGAGAAAGGAAATCTTATAGAAGATCTAACTAACTCAACAACCAAAACAAGGAAATTTAAATAGAGGTTAGAGGCTAAGGTCTTAGAATGTGAAAGGTTAGAGCAGGAAGTAGCTTTAGTAAGGTAGGAAGTAAAAGAGTCTAAAGACAAGTTACACAGGTTTGGGAGAATCTCAAAGACCTTGGATAATATTATCAAGGTACAAAAATCTTCATCAAACAAGACAGGTCTTGGTTTTGAACAGGTAAAAAAATAACAAGGAGAGGAATAAATCTCAAGCTCCAAATAAGAAGAAGATTTAGAAGAAGAGAGTGAAAGAGAAAGTGAGTATTCTGAGGAAGATTTGAACAATAGAAAGTTCAACAAGGAAAGGAACAATGCGCAAAGAAGGAACATATGGAATAGGAAGCAACACATGGTAGAAGAGACTAAGAGACCAATGAGGTCAAGGCAAGGTAATTTCAATGGATGATGTTTCTCATGTCACAAGTTTTAGCACAAGGCTACACAGTTCATGACACATGAAAGACAAGAATATGGGAATTTCAAAGAGGGAGACCCTTTGCAACTGATGTCAAAGAGGGAGATATTTGAGTTAAGGGAGAGCATTTAGTCATGGGGAGCAGTTAGGGGGAGCAGAAGAAAAAGAGGTAAAGGGAATGGTAAAAGGTAAATGGGTTGCCATCAATGAAAAAGGGAGATATTGTTGAAAATATGAGCAAGTTTTGTTGTCATTGATGTCAAGAAGATGATTACCAAGTTTATTGTCATCTAGGTATTCATGTTTGAGTTTTGTTGGTAAGGTTGATGTTCAAGTTTCATTAATATTCTCCGATGGTTTTTCCAAAAAATTAAAGAAGTAGGTTTAATATTGTAATACTTAATATTATAAAATTTAAGGATACATATTGGGTTTATGAAAAATAAATGACAATGATTTGTCGCATGTTAAATCTCCTAAAAAATCCATATGACAGATTTGTGGATTAAGGGTTTAATTATTTAATTTTAAATATTTTAATCCTAAGGTTAAAATTTAAAATTAAATAATAATATTATTCAAGGCACCTAAGTTAAAATATATAATTCAAATTTTATAATTTGAATATACCGTCGACGTGTTGAAGTGCATAAAAAATAATATAAATATGCCAAATTTCTTTGGCTAGAAGGCATCCATGCGATAAAACGATTATGCGACCAAAAGTTTCGAGTTCCAAAGGGAGAGCAATTTGCATGTGTTTAAAAGATATTGGGCAGAAGAGAAAGGTTAAGGCAAATTAGAGCACAAATCATATTTTGAAGTGACCAGTAGTGTAGGTGGCAACCAGGGGCTACAATAAGGTGTTCGTGGAACGCGAGGTCAGGTGTTCGATCCTCACAAATGCCTTTTGCTGAAGGAAAGAGAGTTTTTCTTTCGCTAAGCGAGAAGGCAGAGTTTAAATGTGACACCACACACTTTTGGTTTACGTGAGGACACGTAGCCCAAGTAGTGGATGTCTAGGAACTAAGGCACTTGGAGAGGATAGGTGGGGTGTTCGAATCTCATCGTGAGAATTTTTGCTAAGGGGAAAAGAGAATAAGGTATGCACACCAAAAATTAATTAATTTTATAAAGGTTTTGTTGAGCGAAAATTATGCGAAGTCATTGTATTAAGATTGTAAATGTGGTTTGCATGGTAGTTAAGAGGGAGAATAAGGTTTATCAAATTAAAGATTATATTGTGATTTTATATGGAGTAATAATATGGATAATGAAATTTTATTGTTGAAGTGAATTGTTTGATTTTTGCTAATATTTTGAAGAGTGGATATTATAAGGTGTAATTGAGATTTAATGTTTTGTATGGTGAAATATTTTGAGGGAGTATTTGAATAAAATTGTGAGAAGGTTTTCGCCACCTAACCTTTGAGATTGGCAAAGAGGTTGATTGTGTTTGAGACAAGTGTTGAGGTCAAATCTTCTTCAAACAAAAGGTATGGGCATATCATCCTCGAGAAGTAAAATATTGTTGGATATTGTGAATGCTAAGTTGGAGTGAAAAGATTGTTTGATAAGCATTGTTGAGTAATATTTCATGTGCATGATTGGAAAATATTTGTGAGAACATTTGAGTGAGAAATTGAAAACTATCTTGAACTAGGGTTTGAGAAAGACCATGAGTATCATTGTTATGTGAGATTGTTTGATAAGCATTATTGGAAATATTTGAGTAAGCTTTCATGTGCTTGATTAGGGTTTGTGAAAAAGACCATGAGTATCATTGTTATGTGAATTTGGAATCATCTTGAGTCAAGGTTGAGTTCCATAGTGTGAGTTGTTGAAAGCATTGTGAAACACCTGGTTAGGGTTTGTAAGAAAGTTGTGTTTCATTGAGTGATTGGTTGAGTGGAGTTGATTGAGCATAGTTGATTGAAAGTGTTGGAGTGATAGTTCAAGTTCTGTAAAATAAATTGTTCTTTATTCTTAATTGATTTGAAGAGAGTTTGGAAGTGATTGAGTGTGAAACATATTGAGTCTCTTACCATTCTCTATATGTTTCTATGGTTAAACAAAATTCTGAGTGAAATTTATTTGTAATATTAAAGAGGTTTTCTAGAAGATATTAAGTTGAGTTTTGTGAATTTTTTGTGAGTGTGAAGCATATTGAGTCTCTAACCATTCTCTATATGTTTCTATGGTAAAACAAGAGATATTGAAAGTGATTGAGCATTGTTGTGAGTGTGAATCATATTGAGTCTCTAACCATTCTCTATATGTTTTTGTGGTAAAACAAGAGAGATTGAAAGTGATTGAGCATTGTTGTGAGTGTGAAGTATATTGAGTCTCTAACCATTCTCTATATGTTTATATGGTAAAACAAGAGAGATTGAAAGTGATTGAGCATTGTTGTGAGTGTGAAGCATATTGAGTCTCTAACCATTCTCTATATGTTTCTGTAAGTTGAACAAGATTCTATGTGAAATTTGTTTGTGTGATTGAAGAGGTTTTTGTGATAGATTTATTTGAGTTGAGTAAGCTTTTGTGGAAGCTTACAATTCATATTTTAGGTAAGTCTTGGTGAAGACTTATTGAGCAAGTTCTAGTGAGAACTTGTTAAGCATATTTGAGGCAAGTCTCAGTGAAGATTTGAGAGCAGATTGGACAAGTTATTGAGAGGACTTGTTAGATATATTTGAGGCAAGTATTTGAGAAGAAGTGAAGAGCAAATTTGATTGATTTATTTGTTAAAACCTTGAGTTAAGGTTTGGGGAAGATCTAGCAGATTTGATTTGTGATTGGATCAAGCTTTGTGAAGGCTTGAGGACAGATTTGAGAATAAATTTGAGGACAAATTTTGGTGCAGATTTGAGGATAGGTGTATGCTAGACCAGAGACAAACATTGAACAGATTTGTGCTAGATCGAAGGACTATGTTTAGTGCATATTTGAGACATATATTGAGCAGATTTGTGCTAGACCAAAGTACTATGTTTAGTGCATATTTGAGATAGAGATTGAGCAGATTTGTGCTAGATCGAAGGATTATTTTTAGTATAGATTTGAGACATAGCTAAGAGTAAGCTTTGGAGGTGATAAGAATAAAGAATATTTTATTACATATTTACCAGGGCGATGGCTTAATATTTACTCACCATTGGTAATGTTAATTGCCTACATCAAATAATTATTAAGATTTACTCACCATTGGTAATGTTAATTGCCTAAATAAAATAATAATTAAAATTTACTCTAGTATTTTCTATTGGTAATATTTATTGTATTTTATGACATTAATATGTTTTCATATAAACTATTTATTATGAAACTTTTGAAAATATATTTTTTTGATTAGATATAGAAGGGATTTTGAAAGGGTCCTTGAATCTTTGACAATAGGAGAAGCCCTACAAAACTTGGCCTAATACCAACAATACTGGGATAAGAATAGCTATAAAGCACTACAACTAGCCACCCATCACTAAGTGAACCAACTACAACTTGATATAAAAAATAAAATTAGAGCAGTGTTGGTGAGACCCCTAGCCAACCAACACTCCCACTTGGCTGTGCACAAAACCTTTCTTCATAAATAATAAAATCTTATAGAGCATCAAGAAGCATGCAACACTAAATCCAATTGAAGTCCTTTGGAAAATTTATCTCTCCAAATAGACAGACCATTGAAACTTATACCCAGGTTTACCATAAAGTCAATGTGGCAGTTTCCTTTGAAGATATGCTTTATCTTCCTATCCTCTCTAGCCTAAAGAATCCACCTAGATTCCATAATCACAACCTCAATATTCCAATCGGGGACTAAATCACTTTTGACCAAGTTTATAATATTAAGTGAGTCTCCTTCAATGCAAACTTTTTGGTACCTCATCTTCTCCAAAATTAGGAGACCTTGGTAAAGGGGGCTCTAGCCTCCACAACATAGCAAGTTTAAATATCTAATAATTTGGCATACACCAATAGAAGCCCACCTTTGTCATCCTTAAGCACCCCACCAGCACCAACATTACCAGGATTACCCTTTGAAGCTCCATAAAAGTTTAGTTTAACCCAACCTAGAGAAGGAAATTCCCACCTCACAAGGACCCCAAGGATTAGGACTAGGAATACCAACAACCCTATTGCTTTGTTGAAATCCAATTTTCCTTTTGAGCTCGACCTCCTTAAATTTGCCCTCCTCCAAAGCTAGAGATGACACATTCTCCAAGGTGGAAGCCAAGGTTGTAGCACAAATAGATGTAGGGTCTCTTGGAAAGTTTTTAATAATTCTACTATTACTCTCCTTCCACACCCACAAAAAAATATGTGGTAAACAAAAGTTCCAAAAAAAATTTAACCTTGGAGAGTAAAAATGAGATTACATTGAGTGCAAACATCAACAAGCTAACTCGACACCTCCCAACTCAGTCCCTAAAAATTAAAAACAAAGTTAAGAAATTCCACAAAGAATGAGCATTGGAAGAATTAATGGATTTTATGTTCCTCATTAGCACCATAGAGATAGCATCTGTTTGACATCAACCATCCACTTTTTTTAATATTTTCAATGGTCAAAATCTTATTATGAGTTTCCAACCAGAAAAATATATTCACCTTTGGCATTAGACCCTTAAGCCAAAATTTGAAATGTGGGACCCACGGAGGAGTCCTAACAACAAAAAATTATAGGTGGACTTGATTGAAAAATATCCATTATTTTCCCTTGCCCAGAAGATCTCATCCTCTTCTTTTTTCTATTTAATGACCTGAAACTTCAACTTATTATTAATTAGAATCCAAGCTTCAAGTTCCACATGGTTGAGAAAATATTGGTTTAATGATTTCCAAACCTTCAACCCATTGACCACCTCGATAAATTCGGTCACCTTAGACCCAAATATCAATTTGGTCCTAGGCTCCAAACACGTTAGATTTGGAATCTACACAAGGGGTTGGTCCATTAGCTAAATATCTTTCCAAAAATCAATCTTGAGTCCATCACCCAACCTCCACCTACAACCTTTGGAGACTAGCACCCTCGGCTTTTGCAATATCAATAAAAATTTTGAATTAAAATTTGGGAAATGATCAGCAAGAAAAAGTTCTCTTATCTCAAGTATTTGGCCAACACAATGCTGACTCATCTAGTTTCAGTTTGATTTGCCAACTTCCATCCTTATTTTGCAACCAGAGACTTATTCATCTGCCTAATGTTACAGAGACCTAAGTCACCATCCTTTTTAGGTTTGCAAACTTGCTCCCAACCAACTAAGTAAAATTTTTTCTTCTCATTCGACCCGGACCAAAGAAATAACTTCTGAATATGTTCAATCTTCGATAAAATCTTGTTAGGAATTCTAAACATAGATAAGAAGAAGGTTGGAATACTTTGAAGAGTATAATTTACCATGGTAGCCTTTTTGGCTTGACTAAGGAGGGATCCTTTCCACCTGACCAGCTTCCTCTGCAATCTTTCCACCATAGGTTCCCAGAGCGGATCTCGAATCCTACCTTTAAAAAAATGCATATCAAGGTAAAGAGACAGGAGGGCAACCACATCACAACCCAATATGTAAGCAATTATCCTTTGCCTCACTAAGGGGGTATTCAGAAAGAATATTTTACTTTTTATATAATTTATCTTTTGTGCATTGCATTTTCAAATACCTCCAAAATTTCTTTTAGCACATTTACTTGGAGAACTAAAGCAAGGAGGGAGATCAAAACATCATCTACAAATTGGTTATAAGAAATAGGATCCACCAGCAAATTAGACTTAATACTTTCACAAAGGGTTCTAACTTGATAGCCCTACCCAGTGCTTCCACCACTAAGATATAGAGGTAAGGGGAAAGGGGTCCCCTTGGCGAATGCCTTTCAAAATTTAAAAACAACCTATTGGGGACCCATTTATTAAGACTAAAAACTTGGCAAAAGAGATACAATCATTGACAAGTTTTATCCAACTCTAGAAAAAACCAAAATTTCCCAAAACCTTTAACAAAAACTCCCACAAAACCCTATCATAAGCCTTGTTCATGTCTAATTTGAGGAGGAGACTAGCTTTGCCACTTTTATCAACTGAATGAAGAATTTCATGGACAACTATGATATTGTCCAAGATCTGTCTCCCTAGAACAAATCCACTTTGGGCTGAATCAATCAAGGTTGGAAGAAAATGTTTTAATCTATTAACAAGGGCCTTTGTCAAAATTTTATAAATAGTGTTGCATAATTTGATGGGTCTAAAGACACCAAAGTCCTTTGCACCAACAGTTTTGAGGATCAAAGTTAAAAAAGTAGAATTCATTTCGAACAGGATATGATTGGTGGTTTTGACCTTCTAAAGGGCATCAACAATATCCTTCCCCACAATATGCCAATACTTCTTGAAAAATATGGGGGAAACCATAAGGACCTAGAGCTTTCATTCCTTCCATAACAAATATAATAGCTCTAATATCCTCATTACTGAAGTGAGAGACAAATACTTGGTTCATATCAACTGTGAAAATGCTAGGAATACTACAAAGCATATTATTTTGATATTCCTCATTACAAACCTCTTCCACATCGATGATATTTTTGAAAAAAGCAACAGACCTCAACTCTTATATCCTTAATGTGAGTAGCACTAGATCCATCAAATTTTTAAATTCCTCTAATCCTATTGGTGCTTTTGTGCTTCAAATTCGTGATGTAAAAAAACTTAGAATTTTTATCTCCTCTTTTACCCAAAGCACCCTAGACTTTTGTTTTTACAAAATTTCCTCCTTGGAAATAGTGTTATGAAATTTGGCCAACACCTTATTTTCTTTGTATCTAATCTCTTAAGATTGAATTTCAACTTTTATCTCAAATTCAATAGCTTTCAGTTGACTTTTTAGGTCTTTCTTCTTTTGCAAAATATTCTAAAAAAAAATCGTATTCCATTCTTTAAGGCCGATTTTAACAACTCTAAGCTTTACCACAATTTTGGAAAGGTCAAAGCCTTGGACCCTTGTTGACCACCAATTTTTTATTTCAGCTTCCAACTGAGGATGAAAGCACCAAATTACCTCAAACTTGAATGGCCTAGGGAATCTGGTTTCTTCCTGGGCCACTTCAAAACATAATGGGTTATGGTCATAGCCAATTTTGGAAAGAGAACAGAGAGACAAATTCCCAAACAGTGGAATATACTCCCTGGAAAATTGGATCACTGAATAAACCAATGTCCCCTCAAGTCACAAGCTAAGAAGGAAAAGATATTTGCAAGAACAAAATGGATCCAAAAGGAGAACTCGGGTCAAGTCCCCTCAAAGGATTTGGGTGGTAATTCCTCAAAGATGGGGTAAGGAGAAGCTCAGCCCCAAATGGATAAGATTTAGAAGTTGAAGGCTCTAGTGGAGGAGGTTTTGCAACCCTCAAAATTGGTCCTATCCAACCTGGTGGTGATCAAGAAGGCATATAAGGAGAAGAATGTAGCCTCGAAGCTTGGTGCTACTAAGGTATGTTAATAAAATATCATTTCTAAAACCATTATTTCTAAGGCATTGTAGCCTCGAAGCTTGGTGCTTTGTGATAGTTGTAGTTCCCAATAGAGAATTGTCCCAACATGATTCCTATAGGAAACTCCAATTCTAGCTCTACCTGGATTACCTTTTATAATCCCATCAATATTAACTTTATAACCCAACCTTTTGGGGGTGGTTTCCAATTAGCTTTGTCCTACCCCTATTACACTTTGACTTCCTTCTCCATCATCCCTATGTAGCACAAGGGTGGAGTATTCTTTATGGGGAGGTATTTTCTAGAGCTAATAATGATCAATAGGTTAAACCCAACTCACTTACCAAATCATACGGTCATATGCTCATTCGAATTACCCTTGTACAAATTATATTCACCTTGTATGGTTCTCAATGCCTACACTGTACGATCTCAAATCGTATAGTGTCAAATATGGTATGATATTGCACACCACAAAATTGATAGATTTGGTTTTGGATGTTTTCATACATAGTTTTGTAATCGATCAAGTCGATTCCCCAAAACTACTAAATCAGGTAAGTTTCTATTGATCATCTATTTTACCAAATCGGGTAAAAATGCTTTGTATGATTTGTAAGGAAAAAAATGTACGATTTGTACAAAATAACGACACAGTATGCTGCTAGTCTAGATGTTCCATTGCTTCAATCTCTCTCTAGGATGTTTTGTAAGGGTTTGATAGACCAATCAATGCAATCTCCACAATAGGCAAAACAACTTAACAGTCTTGTTGAGAGATCCTGGGTGTCTAATTAAATCCAAAAATCGTACAACGTCAGTCAATACGTCTTCCTTTCTACTTCCATGCTTCTATATCATTCTTTAGATTTCACCAATACCAAATTCTACCACAGGGTTGCAACAATGCATAAACCTAATATATAACAATTAACAGAAAATGCAAACACATCATATTCATCCACAAATCATTGTTCATCACTACCAAGATCATACACAGTCATCCACAACCATAATTATACTCATTGATGTCTATGTATTCGATTATAGTGTGGAAAAATATATCAATGTAATTGTAATAACTCAGAGAATCAACAACTACAAATACTATCTCTTAACTCTAGCAACCAGACCTATAATTTTTAAAATGGGGTCTTATATAACGTTGCCTAGGCTGTTCCAAAGTAGTTCTTGAGACAATATGTTATTTACAACTACCCATATATAATTGAATACATTAAATTGGCTTTTTATAAATTTTAACACCTTAGTTACCAAATCTATCCGCTATTTCACTTTGAAATTACATTTCCCTTGCATTTGGGTGAATTTCGGTGTGCCTTGTATGATTTTATACTGCCCTGTATGATTTTCCATTTCATTTGTATGGTTTTCTCCCTACTATATGATTTACAAACTTGAGAAAATTGTCATTTGTGTCAAAACTATCAAAATTGAGCAAATCCTTTTAATCACTTCTTTTGGGAGGTGCATTTGCTGTCTACATCTGCCCTCCACTTTACTTTGGTTGGTGTCCTCACTGACTCATTTTGCTTCTTCCATTGCGCTTCATGTTCTGATACGATAGCCTCTAATTCCTTAACCTATGACTTACACATTCCTTGTTCATTCTTCAGCTTGGCTACGTAGCTTCCTATTTCTACTACTTTTGCTCCATGAAAGTTAGCCTTTTCTTTGGTGGTTTTTAGGAACTCTACCATCTACTTCTCACGTTCGGAGGCACTTTTCTTCAACTTCTCTTTCCAGTGATCTTCTGCTCGATTTTTCACCTATGATTCTTCATTATTTTCAGTAATGGTTTGCATGTAGTGACTGATATTTGCCTCCATGGCTCGATCCTGGTCTTCTCGAATCTTCAATTGAGCTTGCTTCTCTAGGACCATCTCATTCAACTATTTATTGTCCTTCATTAGCTCCTCTATCTGCTTGGCTTGTGTAGCCATTTTCTCACTCTTTTCGACCAACTAAGCTGTCATCTACTCATATTTTGCTTTGAGTTGTGCCTCCAACTCCTTAATTTTTTCCTCTACCATCTGTGAGATCTGTCACTTCTCTTCTTCAAGCGCACTGATTCTGGCTTCAAACTCAAATTTTAGGCCTAATAGATCATCCTATAACTTCTTTATTTTATCCTCTACTGTAGTTCTACTATTCTATAGTTCTTATTCCATTGTGTCCAATTTATTTTGAGTGGCTATAGTTTCCTCCTTCTACACCTCCTTGAGCTGATAGATTTGTTTCAATCCAATGCTCAGCCACTCAATCCAGTGTGTTAGAAAGTTTAACTTCCTTAGGGTGATGGACACTCCAGTAGCAACCCTCTTGTATTCCAACTCTGTCATATTTGCAGGACAGGTCGGATGGTTGATTCTATCCAAGTATACCCTTAGATATTTCTTGTAGTTCATGACCACCCCTTATAGCAAGTCTTCTCTTACCAACATTGTTGTTACCTCTTCCTTGGGTAACCCCCACGGATGTTGTGCATGCATTTTTACTATCTTCCTTGTACGCTCTATAATGCTCACCCATTCTTTAATATTTTCTAATTCAAGAGACATATGTTCTTCCCACAGCTTCAGTTCTCCCATATGGCCAATGCAAAATTTCAATTTGGCACTATTAATCACATGGCCTAACTGAGAAAATAAGTGATCCACCTTATCTTCTACTCCACGTGCCTCCTCTTCAGTTGTAATTCTCCAAAATCATGGTATTTCCAGATGATAACTGGCTTGAATTCCTCACATTTGTTATTTTTTAGGAGTTCTAACATCTTCCTCCTCCATAAGGTGGCTAGAGTTTCCTTTGAGCTCCTGTAGTGCTCTCACTATATCTATTTTCTCTCGAGGTGGAGATTGTTTTACCATTTTCTCCTCCTCACTATCTTCAATATTTACAATCTCCTCCTAATATTGTAGCTCAATTTGTTCTTGGGCATTTAATGATTCTACTGAGCCCACATGTTGCTCTTCAGTGTTCCCCTAGGCCACTTCTTCTAGAATTTGTTGTATATTTATTATCAAGACTTTCTCAGCCACAAATTTCTCTTTTTCTTGTGATGCTTTCATGTTCTTCGGTGCATCATTATTACTTGAGCTTCTTATTTCAAATTTGTAACGAGGATTCTTCTTAGGCTCTCTCTCTATCTATGGTGTTTATTCTTATTTTTGCATCTTCCTAGGTAGTGGCTTTTCCATCTTGTCCTACCTCAATTCCCTTAAAAAAATTAGAGGCATTCATATTCTCAAACTATGAAAAGATCTCCAGGGATTTTTACTATTTTCTTTGCCTCTATCCAATACAATTCATCCAGTTTCATTGCTTCTGAGTCTGACTATTCTTTCTCCTATACTTCCAAAACTGCTTTACTCGCCATTATTTATCTTTGTCTTCTCATACTTATTTGTATGGGGCTCTCTTGCCACTTCTCCCTTTCTTGGATGAGTGGCTTCTCCTACTGTCATTGTGCTAATACTTATTCTAGCTCCTCTTCCAGCCATCTAAGACTTTTTCACCTATGATGCACATTAGCATCCTCCTTCAGAGTGGTCTCTTCTTGAGCTTCTTTGATATGTCACTCACTCCTTGTTCGAGGTCTCTCCAGAGTCACTTTTGATATCGAAACTGACTTCTCCCACATCAATATTATTGGCTGATTTGGTCTGATTTCTTGGGATGGCATCAATCTTGGGAATTGCATTCTTGCTTTCATGACCACATTCAATAACAATCCAATAGCATGGAAAGTCATCCCAAAATTCTTTGATCTCTTTTTCAGTGCCTCGTGCATTCTCCTTTCTAGAAAGGCACCCCAATTATACTGGATCCCCTTGGTAATACCTTCCACATATTGTGCCATCCACATTGGCATTTTTGTGGCCCTTATATCTCCTAACAGTTGAGCCATGACTGTATTCATTGCACACACCCAATGTTCTCCTCTCAACTGGCTCTGTTTTATCTTGTGTGTTCCTGCACCTGAGATCTTTGCTTCCATCAGTGATTTGACAATGGTCATTGCAGTGGCGAGGCGGTATGCCTCTATTGGGTCTGCCAAATTTTTCACTATATCCATACCATCTTTCGGTAAGCCAAATATCTTTCGAAATGTCTCTGCTAAAATAGCAACTCTCACTGACCTCTTGCCCACATTGACATAGGCAGTTCGGATCACAGGGTTATATGCCTAAACTATATGCAAGAGATAGTTATCAAAAAATGTTTTATGAAATTGTGAAACTTGTGCGATGATCACCCCATGCGCATCCTCGAATTTCTTCCTCCAAGGATAAACCTTATTCTTCTCATCGTTCCACCATTTCTTGCATGCCTTAGCTCCATGCTGTACAAATGTAATATTTATCACTTCCACTTGACATTCTTCTTATCCACTGCTCAGATGCTTCTCCTACTTTGGTAGATTAATTTCACTTCTTAGCTCCCTCCTTGAGGTTATTTATTGTGCCATTTCTTCCTTCCGGTGCCTTGGTGGTGTTATTCTTAGGTTTTCTCACAAATATCATTGTCCCCTCCATGACCTATATCCTCCTCTCCTCCAAGGACGATTACCACACCTTTCATGGAATTGAGACTATCGCCCTGGGTATGCATATCTCTTGTACAATGGACCTGGTGATCTCTCCACCCTATTGGCTGCAATCCACCTTAATCGGTGTCCAAACTCTTTTGTTGATATCATTCCTTCAAAATCTCGCTGATTAGCTTAACCTCTACATCACTTCTTTCCACAATTAGAAATGTCTTGAAATAATACAATCTACTATAAATCATACAACATGCCCTTCTACATTCTCTTGCATGATTTACCTTCCACTGATCTCTCCTAGATCGTACACTACTCTCTTTTTTCCTGCAGTTCAACCTCTATCCCGTCAGTCTTCAAACCATCATAACTTCTCCAAATCATACAACTGCAACCTAAAATCATATAGGGTGACATTACTTCATACGATATCACTTCCTGGATGCCCCCCCCATTTAGAATTCGTACGATTTCATACAATTCCGTATGATCTCTTGAAAACTACCAAAAATGGCCTGAAAATCCTTCGAATTGCACTATTCTTCTTGGAAATCGTACATGCTACACCTAAAATCATATAGTATGACTTTTCCAACCCTAAGTGATGAAAAATTCATATTTTTTTATCTTTTTTGTCGAATCCTTCACTGATCCATTTGCTGGATTACCCCGATCTACTATTTCAACTTGAAATTTTTTTGGCAGTAGTTTTATGGTTGTATAGACTTCATTCACCTTTTCATGTATTTCTCAGCTCACTTTTGCTAGATTCCTCCAAATTTAGGGTTTAAATCTGCAATTTCTATGCAATTTCCACAACCTTTTTACAAATTTCCACTTCCTTTGACTCTAAACAACAATTTCTCATGCCACAATCCATACAATGACGTATTATGTTGTTATTTTTGTGACAAATCTGAATTTCCCCCTTTTATGAAGTAAAAACCCTAGTTTTCTCTCTCCTAGGTAAATTATTTGAACATGAAAAGAACTCCTTAGTGCAAATTTTAAAATGGGTCTGCAGATTCAAAATGCTGGTGAATATTTATTGTCCATGTAGTTTGTGTTTTTCAGTTGCACGCTTCCCACCTTCAATCTCCTGAAAAAAATCAAATTTTGCTTGTATGATTGTGAAATTGTTAATTATTTTCCATTTAAAGGAATTTTCAAAACCCTAACCAAAACCCTAACCGTCAAGAAAATCTAAAATTCCACCACATTGCATACTTTTTCATCTCCTTCATTAGATGATTTCCAACTCAGCAGTTAGTTTAAAATTTTATATTTTCCCCCCTTCTTTTTCTCTAACTGTTGCTTTTTCCACATGCCAAATTAAATGGGTAGTTGAGAATCGTACGACATGGACCAAATCGTACAATGTACTATATAAATCATACAACATGACCTCTTGTATGGTTTCCCATTTCATTTGCACGATCTCTCTCTTTTGCAGATTTTAAACTTAATTTTCACTTGTATGATCTAAGCACTTAGAGAAATTTTTTAGATTTTTCTCTCTGAAGAGGCTGCCATTTTCAATTTTCAAACTCTTCCTTCCTAATTGCATCCCGAGGGATTTTCAAAACTAAGGCACACTTTTTTTTTTTTTCATCTTAGTCTATTTATACTTACCTTCTAGGTAATCGTACAGTGACATTCACTTGTACGATCCCCTCTGAATCTTGACTTGGAGGTTCAACCATAACATTTTGATTAATGGTATCCTATTGTACCTCTTATTCCCTTGCTTGGATTACCTCTGCCTATGATGTTACTTCTTGTTTGAATCTTCTCCTACAATGTGTACAATTTAGGATTGTACAATGCCAAGTTGGAGTCTCCTCACCTGGTGGTCCCACTTCTTGCCTTATAGGAGATTGATCCCATGGTAGTGGTGTCCTTACCACTCTGCTATGATTTGAGTGACTTCTTCTCCTATCTTCACGGATAAATTATTGCTCCAAACTCGATGATAAAAATCATTGATGGCCTAGGTTTCTTTCTTCTGTAAAGTGTACCCTTCCTCTTTCGGCTAAGTTTCTACCATGTGGGTATCTACCCCGTCCACTTCCTCTTGGCATCAAAATTCTCTGCTCTACTGGTGATTCTTCCCTTTCTTGGAGTAATCACCTATTACCCTATGCTCATTGATGTCCTTGTCTAATTATGGGTGGTTGTTCCCACGTGCATCTTCTTACAATATTTGGTAACATGCTTTCACTCTTGGTATATCTCAATGGTCCCTTCTCTAGTTCATGCATGCTAAAGGATTATCTCCTAGCCATCTAGGAGTAGGGGGTTGGAATCTTCCTCTTCCTCTACCTCCTCTAAATGTAATATCAGTAGGATTTTGGTTATTTTTTTGTCGCCTACCCCCTCCTCTTCCATATTGGAGTCTTAGAGGTCTTCGTCCAATTCCTCCTCTTGTTCCTTGCTTATCAGGAGTAATTTCTACCAAATCAATATTGGCTAGTGGACTTCGGTTGGGTGATAATTGTTGTAAAGTTTTGATTCTTCTATCAACATGAACTAAGCGACGTCTCCATATTATTTCCTCAAAGTATATCTAGGGGAATGATGCTGCAAATACTTCTCTATATGCATCCGAGAAATCTATCTTTGAGCTAGAGTCAGTTCTACCATATTCCCTCTATTCTACCCAATCAATTAGCAAATTCATCACTCTCTCCAATCTCCTTACTTCCATTCTTTTTCTTCTTAGTTCTTTATGAGCTATTGCATAAGCTTGCGTATCAATACGAGATCTACCCCTTTGAATTCTATCTGATTCCCCTTGTCTTGATGCACTAGTTGGAGGGTCGTGATCCCTCTAAGGATTATAAGGATTATCTAGCTCATCATCATCACTACTATTTGTACTAAGTTCTCTTACCAATCATGACATTCCTTCATCATTGGAATTCATCATGTCTAAAGCTTCTACATCTTCATTTTTCCTTGGCTACTCATTCGGTGGGGGTGGAAAACATGAGATTGCACTTTCATTTCCTCCCCCATATCTTGGAGTTAATCCTTTTGTCTCCTCATATTCATCTTCAACCTCTCATAGGTTGAATTCTCATTGTTCATCCAGTATTTCTATGGTACCATCCAACTCCTGGATGAGTTGTTCCCTCAACCTCAAATTGTGATTTCGTAATTTTTGGTATTCTTCTTGCAATTACTAAATTTGTGTCCTCATTCTATGTTGTAATATCCCAATCTGAGCTAATGGATAAATTTCATCCAGTTCCTCATCTACAGTTTTGTCCCTGTCATCCTCTAGAATTTCCATTTTGGGTGTGTCCACTCTATCCTCATTGTGCATTGTTAATCCTATCCTCCTCTGTTATTCATTCTACTAAGGTAGTTCCCGTGGATATCTCATGGTTGTAGGTCTAGGTAACAGTGCTATCTCCTGATAGCTACTCAGTCCTAGATAAAACCTCTCCTCTTCTTCTTGTATGGTCCCATCCACCCTTCTAACATGAACTCGTATCCTTCTTCTTTCACCAGTTCAGGGTGTCAACTCTTGTTGTTAAACTATTAGTTGTGTCTCATCCCCCTCTACAAATAGGTGTGCGATTCCCATATCAGGTTCTTCTTGTTATGGACCTAGCTCATGTTGAGTCTCGTCTTGAGCTTTCTCTCGTCTTCATCGTTCAATTTATTTTGAAGTGATGAATAAACACTATACCTTATAGGGATTCAACTTTGATACATTTACAATGTTGGGTACCTCTATCCCATTAAAGTTCTATAGCTTGACTGCTCCATTATTCATTACTTCAATTACTTTATAAGGACCAAACCATAACGTCTTCAACTTACCTGGCTTGATTTCCCTTTTTCCATTAAACTTTATAACTAAGTTACCAAGACTAAGTTCCAACTTCCTCAAGTACTTGTTATGCCATGCCTTCCATATTTTTTGAGCTATCTTGATCGCTCATTATGCCATGAATTTCCTTTCATCTAACTTGGTTAGTGTCATCAGTTATTCCTCCAAAATTTATTAATCTCCCAAGCGGTGCTGTACTGCGACTCTCAAACTTGGTATCAATAATTCGACTGGCACCACGACTTCCTATCCATACATTAGTTGTAAGGGTGTATATTTCATTGTTGGTTTAAAAGTTGTTCTAAATGACCACAAAATGGATGGTAACCTTTCCTCCCATCCTGCTCCCTCTATTCCACAGGTTTTATACATAGTAGATACTAATACTTTATTTGTCGCTTATGCCTGCCCATTCGCTCTAGGGTAGTATGGACTAGACAATGAATGTAAAATTTTGAACTCTGTTGTTAGTTTCTTGATAATATCATTAACAAAGTGTTCCCCTTGATCACTTGTTATTTGTAATGGAATACCAAATCTTGTGATTACCTTCTCATACAAAAATCTCGCTGTGCTTTTGGTCAAATTATCAGGTAATGCTCTTGCTTCAACCCACTTTTTCAGTTATTCTATTGCTACTACAATGTATCTACACTTCTATTTTTGAGATGTTTTTAATGGTCCTACAAATTCCAATCCTCACCATTCAAACAACTCTTATGGTTGTGATGGATGTAAGGGCATAAAGTCCCTCCTCATTGGCTTCCCTGCTCTTTGGCAAGTATCGCATGCTTTCACATGCTCCTTTGCATCATTATACAATATGGACCACCATAGCCCTACTAGAAATACTTTTCTAGCAGTCACATCTAGCCCCATATGTCCTCTTGCTAAGCCTATGTGGGCTTCTTTCAATGCTACCTTCACTTCCTCATCCATTACACATCTCCATAATATACCATCACTTCCCATTTTATATAGTAATCCTGCTATTATTTGGAAATGTGTTGACTTCATTATTATTTTATTCTTTTTGGTTTTTGTACTCTTGTGTAAACTCACCCGTGGATAGATATTGGCCAACCAACTTGTACCATGATGGAACAATATCGATGGCAAATAATTACGCATTTGGAAATTCATCAGGAACTCCTATTCTTGCAGGTTCCCCTGATCGTATTTGATACAACTGGTTTGCAATTACATGCTTCTTACCAGGTCTCACCACTACTCAGAATACGAACTCTTGAAGGGTGATGAGCCACCTGCTAACTCGTCCTTGGATCACCGATTTGTTTATCAAGTACAACAGTGCTTGGTTATCGACATAAAAAGCAAAGGGATTTTCCAGTAGGTAATATCTAAACTTTTTAATGTCATATACCATTTCCAAATCGTCCCTTTCTATTATATTGTAGTTCCTCTCTAGCATTGACAAAAGGTGACTAGCAAAGAAAATAGGCTGATCTAGCTTAAATTGTCATTCTTGTCCTAAAGCACATCCAATTGTAAAATTTGAAGCATCAACATGGACATGGAATTCCTTATCCCAATTAGGAAACACCAAAATTGGGCTACTCATTAACTTAGCCTTTAACTCCTCGAAGGCTCCTTGATGTTCCTCTATCCATTTGAACGAAATATTATTTTTTGTTAAGGAATATAATGGGTAGGATAAATGTGCATAATTCCTGATAAACCTTTGGTAATCCTATCGAACCAAGGAAGGTCTTAAGTGAACTCACATCAAATGGTTCTTCCATGTGTAATATCACTCAAATCTTATTAGAATCTGTCTTCAATCCTTCGATGCACACAATGTGTCCTAACAATTTCCCATATGGTACCATCATAAAACATTTCCCTGTATTTAATGATATCTGTGCATTTTTGTACCTACTCATACATTCGCTAAGGCTAGGAAGATGATCCTTGATCTTACCATAAATGGACCAATCATCCAAAAATGCTTTGAAGTTCCTCATTGCTAGTTGATCAAATATATAGTATGATGTGCTAAAATGTAGCTGCGGTATTACAAAGCTCAAATGGCATTTGGTTATATGCATAGATACCATTCTCCATAATAAATGTGATCTTCAACTTATCCTCCTCGATGATGTTGATTTGATTGTATCCTGAGAATCCATCCAAAAATGAATAGATCTCATGTCCTGCAACCTCTTCCAAGATAGAATCTATGAAGGGAATGGGAAAGGTATCCTTAATAGTTACAACGTCTAGAATCCTAAATTCCATGCATATTTTTATCTTGTCCACTTCCTTCTTCAAGTTGATCACTATAGGTGAAACCCATTCACTATTTTTCACCCTGAATATAATCCCTGCTTCTAGCATTTTTTCTATCTCCATATTTACTAATTCATAATACTTTGAGTTCATTTTATATGGTCTCCTCCACATTGGTTGAGCACCAGGCATTAGTGTAATCTTGTGGACACATAGTTCTGGTGGAATTCCTTTCAGGTCCTTATATGTCCATGCGAAGACATCCTTGTATTCCAAAAATATCTTAAAAGTTATTGCCTTCAATACCGGATTCCAATCATTGCCGTAGTGAATCAACCTAGGTTCCTCCTCCATTCCTATATTGATGTCTACTATCCAAGGTCCCTCATATTTGATATTTTTTTATTCACTCATAGCTTTCTCTACGTTCTTTGGGTGTGTCAGTCTTGTATCAATCTCAGCATCTCCTACTGTATATACTCTGCAAATATTTTTGGAAATGTCCATTTCTCTTCTACTTCCTTCTTAGGTTCTTTACTAACCTTAGGTTTGTCTTATTTTTCGTTGATCTCTGATTCAATATAGAAGCAGTTGGGCTAAAACATTTCATACTCCTCCATTTGCCAATGAAGAAGTTCATTATCAGATCAAGCTTCATCTTTGCTACATTCATCTAGGTACAACATTCCTTCCCCATTAGGTTCATGCCCTTCATCTTCTGAGGAATTTTTGATTTATCAGTTGTAGATATATCTACACTAACTCTTTGATTAGATAAATTAATCATGTATTTATGTTATCCCTTATTAAAAGTGATCTGATTCTTTCTCTAGTTGTGATTAACTTTTGCTACTTGTAGCCAACCTCTCCCCAAGAGAGCATTGTATGCAGGTTTCTGCATTGTAATCACAACGAAATCCAAGACAAATTCTTGTTCAACTATCATTACTTGTGTTTTTAAGACTCCTTTAGTCTCAATGCCATTCTGATAAGCACCATATAATCGAAAGCTCGATGCCCATAGGGATTGAGCACCTAGTTATAGCCAAGTTATCTCAGGTAGCACATTGACGTTGGATCCTCCGTACATGATAAATTTCATCAATTTGTGTCCTAAGATATCCATATGTAATAATGCAGGTTTCTTTCCTACATCAATCATCAATACATTTGGATCCATAAATTTATCTTTCTGCTCTTCTTCCTGAATTAGTCGGTTATGTACTCCCATCACCTTCTATGGCTACAGTTCTTCAACCATTGCCTTTTGTAATGTTGGAATAGCTTCTAAGAGGTTGGATACTTCAATTTCCACCATGGTATCCAAAACATGTGCTGCTAGATTTTGCATAACTACCTCCTAATCCGATGGTTTCTTAATTTCTTATCTACTCTTGATTATGCTGGTTTAATCTTCTCAGCTTCTTCTTGCAATATTTTCTTTGCTACTTGTTAGTGTTGCTTTTCTTTTGTTGGCTCAGGATACTTATCTTTCTTAGCCTGATTTCTCATCACGGCTAAAAATTCGTGGGTTTCCTCCTTAACTTGAGGAACTTCAATGTCCAAAAAACTAATGTTCTACGGGTTACTCGAACTCACCTAATTTGGATAATTATCTTCTTTGTGGTTCCCAGTACCACACCATCTACACATGTGTGTAGTGTTTGTTTACGGTGTCTCTTGCCTATAAGGTGCAGGACAATTTTTTGTAAAATGCCCTCATTTATGGAAATTACGACATTGTATGATCGGTCTTCCTTCTGAATCATACTATAAATGACTTTGTCTTCCTTGTTGATTACCCTGGTTCAATCTTCCACCTCGTTTGTTGTTTCTATAACCGCCACTTATTGCTTGTTGCCCATTTCCTTGGGTCTTTGGTTTCTCTTTCTAGTCCTGGATTGACAATACTTGTTGGCATATTCTTGCATTATATGGACATAGTGTTACCTCATGTCCCATAACATTACAATATGACAATAGTTATTCCTTGGACATTTCATATTTGTATGTCCCTCCATTTTGTATTCCATGCACCACATGTCATTTCTCTCAGGTTTGACCTTTTGTTCTTTCATGAATTTATCAAACTCCTTGTGAAATGATGCTACCATCCTTTGTATAGTGTCATCTTCTTTACTATATGATTCCTTTGACTTGGGATGATACATGATTCCCGTATACGTTTTTTTTTTTTTTTTAATTATTTGCGTGTTTGAGTGCTTATTCATATGTTTCTGATGGTACTACCTTCATATTTTTCTTATATTTTGGGAGTAATCCATCAACAAACCACCATTTTACTAGAACATCTACCAATGGCATCTGCATCTTATCAACTAATTTCTTTTGTCTACGGTTATAGGATTTCACATCCTCATTGGATTTTTGCTTCATCACACAAAGTTTCGTAACAATGTCTCCATCATATTTTAAAGGTCAAAATTCTTCAATCAATTTCTCCTTTATCTGATTCCAAGTCTAAAAATCTATGTTATTTTCTCTCTTCAAATACGAGTCAATTGCCAATCCTCTCAAGGTAGCAACAAATAGGATTACCCAATCCTCAGGTTTGTCTACACCATTTTCTCTCCAAATGGTTATGCAAGTCCCTATATGCCATTTGGGGTCTTCCTTACCCTCACCTAAAAATGGTGGACATCTCTATTTGGCTGCCCTGTTAGCCATCTTAGGAGAGTCGTCACTATAACTTGAGGTATCCTTTGGAATCTCTGTTTGATTCCTCCTTTGGGTTATCTTACTACCGTTGTCATCAAAAGTATCAATTCGAGGTATCTTATTTTGTATCACCACTCGGTGACCAAATTCTCATGTGTCTTCACCTTGCGACCTCCTTCACTGATGTGAGGGAGGTGGTCCTGGTCTGTCCTCTTAAGACCTCACATCATGTTGCTCTAGTGCCTAACTCCCATCCTCCATACTATCTGGTAACTGTTCTGTCACTTTCACAAGTTTCACCATCCACTCTCTGTCGTCTTGCACTTTTTCTTTGTCAACCCTTGCCTCTACGCTTTGCGGTTCTATTTCCTCGTCTTCTATCTCTATAAACAATACCTCAAAGTCTCCTTCTTCGGATGTCCAAACTTGCTCTATCTTTGGTTCTTGAGTACTACGGTCTGAGTTACTTGTGTTTTCTCTTTGATAAATCCTCGTGCTTCTTCTTACTAGAATTTTATCTCCTAGTTCTTGTCTCCCATGGTTTCATGAACTAGTGTTTGTCATAAAAATCATCTCCAGTATTAGTATTCAACTTCGTCAAATTTGACCCATTTTAACAAAAAAATGCCAAATTCGATAAGGCAACGGTGCCAAATGTAGCACAGGGGTGGAGTATTCCTGGTGAGGAAGTATTTTCCAAAGCTAATAATGATCAATAGATTAAACCCAACTCACTTACCAAATTGTACGGTCATTTGCTCACTCGAACTACCCTTGTATGAACTATTTTCACCTTGTATGGTCCTCAATGCTTACACTATACGATCTCAAATTGTATAGTGTTGAATATGGTATGATCTTGCACACTGCAAAACTAACATATTTGGTTTTGGATGCTGCCATACATAGTTTTGTAATCGATCAAGTCGATTCCCTAAAACTGCCAAATCAGGTAAGTTTCTATCGATCGTCTGTTTTACCAAATCAGGTAAAAATACTTTGTACGATTTGTAAGGAAAACGATGTATGATTTGTATGAACTAACGACACAACCTGATGCTATTATAAATATTCCATTGCTCCAATCTCTATCTGGGATGTTTTATAAGGGTTTGATAGACCAATCAATGTAATCTCCACAATAGGTAAAATAACTTAACAGGCTTGTTGAGGGATCCTAGGTGTCTGATTACGTCCATAAATCATACAACGTTAGTAAATACATCTTCCTTGCTGCTGCCATGCTTCTATATCATTCTCTAAAGTTCACCAATACCATATTCTACCACAAGGTTGCAACAATGTATAAAACTAATCCATAATAATTAACAGAAAACATAAACACATCATATTCATACACAAATCACTATTCATCACTACCAGGATCATACTCCAAAACCATAATTATACTCATTTATGTCTATGTATTCGATTACAATGTGGAAAAATATATCAATGTAATTGTAATAACTCAGAGAATCAACAACTACAAATACTATCTCTTAACTCTAGCAACCAGACCTATAATTTTGAAAATGGGGCCTTATATAATGTTTCCCGGGATATTCCAAAGTGGTTCCTGAGACAATCCTTTATTTACAACTGCCCATATACAATTGAATACATTAAATTGGATTTTTATTAAGTTTAACACCTTAGCAAATCTATGCGTCATTTCACTTTTAAATTACATTTCCTTGCATTTGGGTGAATTTCAGTGCACCCTATATGATTTTCTGCTACCCTATATGATTTTCCATTTTAGTTGTACAGTTTACTCCCTACTGTACGATTTACAAAACTTGAGCAAACTATCATTTGTGTCAAAACTATCAAAATTGAGCAAATCCTTTTAATCACTTCTTCTTCTTTTGGGAGGTGGATTTGCTACCTACACCCTATGTCCCTATATCAGATTGAGTTTTCTCTTTAGCATACACTACCACAATTTTTGTAACTTTGCTCAAAATGACCTACCAAACACCTCCATCAATATTAATTTTAACTCAACCTTCTAGGGGTGGTTTCCAATTAGATTTGTCCTACCCCTCTTCCACTTAGACTTCCTTCTCCATCGTCCCTATGCCCCTATATTAGATTGAGTTTCCTCTTTAGCATACACTACCATATTTTTTATGACTTTACTCCAAAAGACCTACCAAACGCCATCTAAGGATGAAAAAGTTTCTCTAAAAAAAAAATTATTTCTCTCCAAATACACTTGCCACCAAATGAAGTTTAATCCAAGATTCCAATTGATACAAAGAGATTTAGATTAAAATTTACCCCTCTTCCATATTTTCCAAATATTAATCTGATTCAAATCACCATTGGCTCAAACTTTATAAGATAAAAAGCATTGCTCCCAAATCTAGTGAGTGAATGGGAACTCAAACATCAAGTGGTTAGATGTTTACTCACTCTTGTAGCATAAAACACATTGATATGAACCAACAATTTCCCTGTCTCATATTATCAAAAGTAAGAATTCCATTGTGAATGAACTATTAGGTAAAGAAGTTTACTTTCTACCAACCCTTGGACTACCATATCTTTCTCTAATCCTCAACCTGATATGCATGAGAAGGTTCTATAAGTATCTTATCATATGCATCATTCACTTATGAGAAGTCTTTTTATCAATATTTTAGTCATGATGGGTGCCAATTTTTGAAGGGATTGGAATTGGCCACTCATCCAACTTCTTAAAATCCTTAAATTTACAATCCCCCAAACTGACTAATGTTAAAATAACTTTCAATCTGGACCCAACCCCTACTTTCCATGGTTGTTTTAACTGGTTGCGGTTATGGAAATTCAACAATGAAAAGTGGATATTGATCCTATGAATTTATCCAAAATCGTGTCTTCTTCCCTCTCTCCACTTTCCAAAATAATTCATCTTTCACTACCTGAGATCCTAACTTTAGATCCTGCCACACTAAGGACCCATTATCATCCAAAAGGAAATGACTCACCTCATTTGGGTTCACCTATCCCAAATATTTACTAGTTAAAACTCTACTAAATAAAGAAGTTGGTTGGAAGATCCACCTCCAGTAAAGATTTCTATCCAAAGCTTTATTATTTAACTATGATCTCCTCAGTACCAAAAATCCCTTTACTTTATTATTTAACTTTGATCTCCTTAGTACCAAAACTCCCTTTACCTTGGGCTGGCTTACTTTCTCCCAACCTACTTAGGCCCATTTCCTCTCTCCTTTTACTCTCCATTTAAATTTTCTAGCCATATTGTCTAACTCTTTCCATTTGGTATGTGGGGTAGCAAGGTAAGAAAATTTATAAATAGGCATGGCCCGAATGACTAAATCTACCCCCAAAGCTTAACCATTTGTGAGACCAATTATTATTTCTTTCTTTGATACAATCCAAAATATCCTTCCAAGTATCTATCTTTAATTTTTTTAAATGCAAAGGGACCCCAAATGTACTAGTGGGAGAGAAGTCCTCATAAATCCTAATATCTCAACAATTATCTCATGAAACCTTCTATCAAGATTGAAAAATACCACTTTGGATTTTTTTATCATTTATGACTTGGTTTGTGGCCTTAAGGTAAACATTAAGAGTATCTCTAATCAAAACTAGAGGGATTAGGTGGCGGTTTTTGTGTGTGATTGATCCACAATGGGTGAGAACAACGTTGAATACGAAGAGGATGATTTAAGGATCAAAAAGGAAATTCGAATGGCTCCTGAGCGCTGTTCACTGTGGTGAACAACTGCACACAAACAGGGTGGCCAGGAATATTTCCCGATGGTGATGAAATGGTGGACAACAAATTTTGCTGAAGGTCAAGGAATCAAAGATATAGATTATGGATTTATAATTCTTCTTATAGCAGAACTATTTGAGGGTGAAAGCGACTGCATTAGGGTTTACAATGAAAATTTAGGGTTTTTTGCATTTTTATCTTTTGGATATTGGGATGGAGGGTTTCAACAGAGATGCATGCATTAAGTCAAAAATAAATTTTAGAGAAGCAATCCATGGAGGACCACCTCAAATAGGATGGGAACACAATCAACGATTTCCAAGGAAACCATTGATGATGCCAAAGGTCTCGAAGAAAAATAGATATGGATTGCATGAAAGCAACTAATGGATCCCTAGTAGTGAATTTGGAAATAACAGATGTTCAGAAAGGAATATGCAATTGATATGAAAAGCCTAATTTGTCGATTCATGGGATTTCGACCGACTGTTGCTACCTTCAAGCAATGGGCTGCCAATAACTGGAGCACTAAAGGTAAGTTCCAAATTTTTACATACCCTAATGGCTACTTTCTTATTTTTTTTAAATGAAAAAGATAGGAAAATATTTTTCAAAGGGGGTCATGGTTTTTTGGTAGGGCAAGGCTCTTCATGAATCCCTGGCATACCAAGTTCAAAGCTGAGGAAGAGATGCCATCAACTGCCCTTATTTGGGTTCGTTTATTTGGTCTTTCGATAGAATACTGGTATCCAAAGATATTCAAAATAATTGGAAATTATTTAGGATTTTACATGATGACTTCTAATTGTACCCAACACTAAAAGCATATGATTTATGCAAGGATTTGTGTTTTGATTGATTTTGACAAACCACTTCTAGAGAATATTACTTTACAATATGGGAAAGAAATATGGGACCAAGTAGTATATTATGAAAATATTCCATTTAGATGCAGAATTTGTCATGAATATGGTCATCTAGCCAAGGATTGTCCACATAATGTCTTTAACAAAGAGAAAGAGGGTGGGGACTTGGCAAGGTTTCAAATCCCTAAACAAAAAAAAACATAAAAAAAATAGCAACAAAAGAGAAAACATTTATTTCTCCTAACACCTTTGAAATTCTCTCCACGGATGAGCAAGCAGATGATGAGGATGGTCAAATATAAAAGGTTATTATGGAGACATAGTTTGATGAAGAGAGGGAACAGGAAGGATTGCATGATGAGAAATCATTAAAAGAGCTTGCCTTGATGCTAAGAAATAATAGTAAAGGGAAAAAAAAGGACAATGTAGAAAACCAACCCAAGTGCAAAACAAAAGGGCAGGTTCAAACTATAAAAAAAAATAGATCCTCAAAAAGACCATACAAATTCCAATAGTAGTGTCATGGTACCAAGTAACCAACCTATAGTCCCAACTGAAATGAAGCAAGATACGAATAAAATGATAAGGATGCCATAATCCTAAGGTTTATAGTCAGTTTATTTATGGCAATGTTGGAAGCTCTGGCTATTTTGCTAAGCAATTTTTTATATTTTTGGTAATTTGTTAAGCTTTGGTTTTTTTCTTAGTGTTTCTGTATTTTGTTTGATTTGTCGATTGCTCCTTTGGCTTAGTTTTTGTTTGTGTTATTATGTTGTTTTTGGGGTTTTTCTTTGTGTTTCGTGTTCTATGGTTTTTTGTTTCTTTTTATTGTTTTTGTTATGGTAGTGTTTGTTATGCTGTGTTGGTGGTTTTTTCTATGTTTTTCATGTTTTGGCGTTTATTTTTATCTTTATTTTTAATTTTATTTATTTATTTATTTTTGAATGTGTTTTCCTCTGTTGTTTGTGTGTTTGTTCTGTGTGGTTCATATTTTTTTTGCTTGTGCCTTTTCTTGTCGACACACTCAAGGAGTATGTTTTATTTGTTTTAGCTTTTTGTGTGTTTGTGTTTGTTTGTTCTTGTTGTGTGTTGTTTCAGGCATGCTCCTTACATGTGTCAAATGTGGTAGGCCAGGTGTGATCCCTGGGAGTTTTTGGCAGAATAGATACCCCTGCCTCCTTGGGTCTTACCCAAAAATGGCATCCCTTCTGGGATGTTTTTCACAAAAAAAAAGTATCTCTAATCATTCTTGCTTCCTTGAAGTTGGCCACTCCCACCAATCCTGTGTCATCCACAAACTGTAGGTGAATCAAAACCTCTTCACCCTCCTTGATACCTATTAGCAAACCTTGTTGTCTTCTCCTCAAGACGAGTCTACCCAATCCTTAAACTATAAGTTTAAATATTGTACAATGTGATCCTTACATAATAATCAACTTTTTTTTAAATATTAGTGTGGTCATGATATATTATAGAAAATATTATTCTAGTCTTATATAATCAATTAAAAAATAATTTAATATTTATGTGGTCATGATATAATGATATAATACAACCAAGATTATATTAATGTTACATAACCAATTAAAAATGTATATTTAAACATAGATATATAAAACTTGTTTAAAAAGTCAACAAGGCCTTCGTTCAATGGTTGTGACAAATGAAATATGCAACCCACACCAAGGTTCAAATTTCGAAGGCACCAAATAGGCTATATAGCTCAATATGTCTACATTGATGTAAAATAGAAAGAACAACCCTTTCAAAACCCTACTTAAAAAATAAATAAATAACATAACATAAAATATTTTTAAAAATAGAAATAAAAAATTATCCTTAGATTAAATAACAAATGAAAAATTAATTAATTTCTATAAATGACATTTTATTTTTAAAATGTTAAAACCTTTTATTCTAAATATTACTCACCTAAGTTTATAAAATGCACATAATATGCACTTATTCTAACTTATATATATACATGAATACCATTGATTTTTTAAAAACTAATAAATTTTATTAGTTGAAAATCAAATTAGATTTCTTGCCTTTTTAAGAATATTGAAGGCTTTTAAGCCAAGTTTTAATAGAGAATGTAGGACTATTCCTCCTCACTACAACTATCTATAAAAACAAAATAGCCATGTAAAAGAAGGATATATAAATACAATAGTAGTACTATTATCAATGGAAAGAATGGAAAAAAGAGCTTCTCTGGTTTGCTCAAGCCACCATCTGGTAGAATATCTATAATAAATGAAGTCTCATCAATCAAGAGCCCATGTAAATAATAACCATGTAAAAGAAGGATATATAAATTTAGATACAAGTAGTACTATGATAAGAATGAAAAAAAAAAAAAGCTTCTCCATCTACTCAAGCCACCAGGCCCACCACCATATACAATTACATTTCTTGCCTTTTTAATAATATTGAAGGCTTTTAAGCCATGTTTTAATAGAGGATCTAGGACTATTCTCCCTCACTACAACTATCTATACAAAAAAAGAGTAACTATGTAAAAGAAGCATATATAAATTTAGATACAAGAAGTAGTCCTATCATTAATGGCAAGAATGGAAAAAGTAGCTTCTCTGGTCTGCTCAAGCCACCACCTCATAGAATATCTATAGCAAATTAAGTCTCCTCGATCAAAATCCCACTAAGCCATCATACCTACCACCATATTCTAATCTTTAAAGATGTGTATAAACTCTACTATCTCAAAGCATTGTTGGATCAAGTGTATTTTTCTCAAGTCTTCTCTATATTCTCTAATTTGTATTCTTTTAAATTGATTAATCATAATTTGGTAGTATAATTCTATCTAAATTTTTCTCCACCCCATCTTTAAAGCCTCCTATAATCCTCTTTAGATGGCATATCACAATGTCATGTTATTGGATAAGATACCAAGGTTTTTTGCAAAAAAGAAGCAAGGGCATCATTCAAGAGGTAACTTATTCCCCCATACTTGATCTTCCTAGTTATTGGATAAGATACCAAGGTTTTTTGCAAAACTAAAAGCAAGGTCATCTTTCGATAGACAACCTACTCCTCCATCCTCGCTCTTCCTAGATTTCCACTTGAGGCTCTATACATATAAATCTTACCTAGTCCCTCTAAAAGAGGTTTCCAATTCATAATTTTGCTTACTTCTAGATATTATCTAAATCCACTTTTGATTAGGATTTTAAGGATATTTTAATAGGTATTGGATTGAATCCCTTAAACAAGTATTCCTAATATCATTTCTCACCACAAATACCACAAAAGGAGAGTCTTCCCCACCTAAAAAATTTGTTAAATGGGTTGGTCCCTTTCCTCCCATTTAGTTCACTTCCTCCAAAGTTTTTCTTTAGATTATATCTTAAATTAATGGATACTTAGCAAAGTTACCATTTATTTTAATTGTTTGATTGTGATGGCACATTTTATAAAAAGGTGAAATATTATTTCCTCATTCTCCCAACACATCTTTTCTAAAAGGTCTATGGGTACTTTGACAAAGGAGTGGGTTGGTCCATTTCCTCCCATTTAGGTCACTCCCTCCAAAGTTGTTCTTTAGATTGTATCTTAAATTAATGGATACTTAGCAAAATTAGCATATGTTTTAATTGTTTGATTGTGATGGCGCATTTTATAAAAAGGTGAAAGATTGTTTCCTCATTCTCCCAGCACATTTTCTAAAATACCTATAGCTACTTTGACAAAGGACTAAGTATCAAGAGAAAATTGTATATTCACTCTGAATTTTCTTACCCCAATAAAAAGTATCCTCCTCTTAAAACCATGAGAATGATCACGTTTGGATGATCCTATAGACTTCTTTTCTGTGATCCTCTAAGATTTATAAGTTTTATTCATCTATGAGATCCATTGTCTTCCTACCTCAAGCTTAAGCTACCTTAAGCAAATTGTTTCTATGAAGATTCTCCATCAATAATCTCCAAATCAAATTGAATTATTAAAGGAAAATTACCATCATACAAATCTATCCAAAAGTTAGCTATTTTTCTATAACAAAAAATAAATAAAACTTTAATAGGGTTTTTGCATATTTAATCCTCAATTTAAACCCATAATTTTTCAAGATATTATTTTTAGTTAACTTAAAACCCACCGTTAAATCAATATGTCACTTTTACACTAAATCAATGCATCAAGTAGATCCTTTTGAACTAAGTTGAAAATGTATCCCCCATATCAGGTCGAAACCTAACTCAATGTTACTTGAACCATTCGTAACAAGGGCAATGACGATTTTTTAAGTTGTGAAAAAAAAAATTGCTAAGTGCGAAGGATTAGGGTTTTTTCCTTAAAAAGGTCTCATATTTTAGAAGCCATATCTTCACGAAGAGTTATTCGATTCAATTGATTCTTGGACCAACTTGTGCAGAATTTTAATAGCTTTAAAATGAGTGATCATATGCAAAACTTTGAGCACTATTGAGGGAGATACATCCCTATGAAGTCAACCATTTAGAATAAGGGTAGCGACGATTTTTAAAGTCGTGAAAAATAAAAATTCCAAAAATTTGTCAACTAGGGTTTGAACAATGGGAAGAGCAATGAAGGGTTAGGACTTCAGTGAGGTAATAGGAAGAACAATGAAGGACTTCAGCGAGGCAAGACATTCTATATGAACAAATAACTTTTCAGCTAAGTTCTTTTTTGCTTTTCTTTATCTTAGAAATTGTGCATGAAAATTTTATAAATTTTATTATCAAATATTATATTTGCTATAAGAATTTCAAATAAATTTCATTAGATTTTGAGTTTTAGTTTCCTTTCCATGGATAGATCTATATTTAAATCCTTAGAATCATCCCTAGTGGTAGAGGTTAGTGAGCACCCCTCATAGAGATTCTCATTGCTCCAAGATAGGGTAGTTTTTGGTAAATTTAATGGGTATTGGTCAGGGGCTTTAGCCTTGAGAAAATGGATTGATAGGAGTTGGAATTCTCCACAAGTGATTCTATCATTTCTTCCCAAAGGTTTCTTCCTAGCCATTTTTAATCCTAAAAGGGGGTCCTTGGTTTATGGGAAGAGCAGGGCTCTTACTTACCCGCTCGTATGAATTGAAGAGTCATTGGTTTATGGAAAGAGCAGGGATCTTCCTTACCCACTGGTATGAAGGCTTTTCACCTGAAAATGTAAATCTATCCCTAGTACCGATCTGGGTTAGGATGTTTGGGTTACCCATTCAATTTTGGAAAATAGATACCTTCAAGGCAATAGGTAACACTCTAGGAGAATTCCTTGAGATTTCAGATACAACCAAATATGGATTTTTGGCTATTTATGCTTGAATATTGGTCATGATTGATATGAGTAAAGCTTTACCACAATCAATCATTCTTGAGTATGGGAATAAGATGTGGAACCAAACTATAGATTATGAAAAAATATCTTTTAGATATAGAATATGTCATGTGGTGGGACATATTGAGAGATCATGCCCTAAGAAGAGCCCAACAAAATTATTTGTAGAAAATCGTAAGAGAAATTTACAAATGGTTATGGATAAAGATGGTTTTCAACTTCCAAAAAATAGATTAGAAAAATAAAAGAAAATGAAGAGTGGACTGGAATAAATTTCAATTCTTTTGATGTTTTAGCCTATGAAGAAAAAGTAGATCAAAACTTAGAGGACACAGTACAACAGTTTCAACATATTAGCAAGGAACCATCTATTCAGTATGATCCTAATGTAAGAACATTCTCGATGAATTTAAGGAATGTGTCTCATCATATTTTGAAGACTCTTTTGAAGTATCATGCACCTTTCAAGAGAAAAAAATTGGTAAAGAAAATGCATTTTTAGAAGTTTAGAAGTTAATCCCTCTACCATTAATAAGGAAATACTAGAAAATGAGTAGGATAAGTCAAAAGCTTATATAATAGAGCTAGGAGAGGATAAATATGTTGAAAAACAAAATTGTGAAAGAATATTAAGGAATAGAATAATAAGACCTACTCCTGATATAGGCAAGGCAAAAGAGGAAAACCCTCAAATTATCAAGCAAGATCCAAGGAAGCAAGAGCTAACATAGAGAAAGGAACACAAATTAAGTTGGTTGAACTTCTCTTTATCAAACAAAAAAATAATATTGGTAATACACAAGAGGGGCCAAAAGCCCCTAATGATACATGATTATCATCTCATGGAATATAAGGGGTGTTAATGCCCCCTCAAAGAATAGGTGTATTAGGGACCTATGTTTAAGTAATAAACTTGATATTCTTTGTATCCAGGAAACTAAAATGACAAAAGAAGAAGTTTCAAAAACCATGAAATCAGTTTGGTAAAGATGTGAATGGGATGCTAAGGATTCTAAAGGAGCATCATGGGGAATTCTAACTTGAATATTTCTAGAACCTCTTGTGTAACCATTCATAAAACTAGGCATTGGATAGCCTCTTTAGTCACTTGCTACTTTGCAGATATTTGTTTCATCCTTATCAATGTCTATGGACCTACAACATAGTTAGGTAGATTAGAAGTTTAGAGTGGGATTGAAACCTTTATGAGAATTAAAGACCAAGAAACCTTATTCATGATCTTTGGAGATTTTAATGCCATAACCAAGCTAGATGAAAAATTTGGGGAAATTAGGAAATTGACCCAAAGTATGAAATAGTTCTCAACTTTTATTCAAAATAACAATTTATGGGAAGTTGAGTTTGAAGAAGACAACTATACTTGGACCAACAACAGGAGAGGCCAAAACCTAATTGTAAAAAAAATAGATAGATGCATTCTCTCAAATCATTGGCTAGATGAAGAAACTTGTGCTAAAATTAATACCTTAACAAGGATTGGTTCATATCACTAGCCAATGAAAGTTAAAATGGTGGTAAATGAATTCAAAAATATCATATTTTAAATATGACCAGATGTGGGAAGACCATCCTCAATTTGTTTATATGATAGCTCAAACATGGAATTCTTTAGGTAATGGTGGGTTGTATGCTCTTCCAAACCAAATTAAAGCTATGACATCTAGATTAAAAGAATGGAACAAGAACACCTTTGGAAATATTTTTGAGAAGAAAAAAGAACTAAAAGATAAACTTTCAAAATTCAAAAAAGGTGATGAAAATAGTACAAAGAAGGAGATAAATATGAAGATAGACTTGGTTAAAAGAAGATATAAAAATACAAAGTTTTTTTATAGGATGGTTATAGTACAAAGATCATCTTCTAGAATTAGTAGATTTAAATCAATAGAAGGGTTTTGGATTGAAGACCAAAGTGAAATTAGAAAAGAGGTAAAGTTATTTTATTAGAATATTCTAGGTTCATAGGAGACCGAAGTTCTTAATGATAAACTTATTCAAGATGTTCCTTTAGTTATAACAAATGAAGACAATGGGAAACTGATGGAGCCTATTACTCTAGAAGAATTTTATTTAGATTTTTTCTCTTTTAGTAAGGATAAATCCCTGGGTCTATATGGGCTCGTCTAGATGGGATTTGGGCTCGTCTAGATGGGCTCTCTACAACTTTTTACCAACATAATTGGGATATAGTGAAGGATTCTTTATTGGTGGCAATGGAATGATCTAGGGTAAAATAATACATTCCTTATAAAATAAATGCAATTTATCTTACCCTAATTCCATAAAATAAGGATGTTGAATTGTTTGATTCTTTTAGACCCATAAGACTATGTAATATGGCTGATAAGATTATTTCCAAAGTGATCCAATAGATTAAGGTCATTGTTAGAAAAAATCATTTTAGAAGAGCAAGGAGTATTTGTGAAAGGGAGATAAATCCTGGATGGGATCATAGTAGCTCATGAAGTTATACATTTAGAAACTTCAATAAAAGAGAAAGCCATGATCTTAAAACTTGAGTATGAGTAAAGTCTATGATAGAGTTAAATGGGATTTTCTTTTTGCAATTTTAGATAAGTTTGGTTTTGGGAAGAAATGGGTTAGATGGATTAAATCTTGTGTCTCTAGAGTTTCTTATTCAATGTTGGTCAATGGGTTAGTGATAGAATCTTTTAAAGTCAAGAGAGGCCTTAGACAAGGAGATCCTCTATCTCCTTATTTGTTCATTATTATGGCTAAACAAATCAGGCTTACAAATACGGGCTTATAAGTGGACTTAAGGTTAGTAATAACATAAATAACATCACCCATCAACAATGTGTAGATGATACAACCCTTTTTGGAAGGGCAAGGATAAATGAGGCGAGAGCTTTCAATAACTTATTAAAAGAGTATGAAAGAGCTTCATGGCAAAAAATTAATAGCTTTAAATCCAAAATTTACTTCCTTAACACTCCTACTAATATCAAAGCAAGAATTTGTAGGTTGCTTCAAAATGAGGAGGCAAATTTACCAACAACTTATCTAGGGATGCCTTTATTTGAGGGAAGAATGAGGATAGATTTATGGAATCCAATTATTAGTAAAGTTCAAAATAAACTTCCAGCTTGGAAAGGTAGATGGTTATCATTAGCAGGAAGAGTGCAATTAATTAAGTCGGTCTTACAAGCCATTCCAACGTATTATATATCATTGTATTCTATGCTAAAATCAATTGAAAAAAGTTTAATCTTTATTATGAAATCATTTTTATGGTCAGGTTTACATGATAAAAGGAAATTTCCTTTGGTGAAATGGAGCAAGTTGTGTGATGACAAAACTAGGGGAGGTCTTGGTTTAAGAGTTTTTACAGATGCAAACTTAGCTCTTAGGGTAAAAGTTATCTGGAGATTGTGCAAAGAGAGTCAAAGAAAATGGACAAGAATTCTTCTAAGTATGTTGATTCCAATGACCCAATTTTATGATTTATTGCATTCTCTCTTCCAAATGACCCAAGTTTACTATTTACTATATTCTCTCTTCCAGATGGTTTTGCTCTTTGGAATGGTTTAAAAAAATTTATTGATCTTATGATTAAAGGTTTAAGATGGGTGGTGGGAACTGGAGAAAAAAAATTATTTGGATAAATTCTTGGTGTGATTAAAAACCACTCAATATAGGTCCAGTTTTGAAATCCAGTTTTGAAACCTTGGATGAGATTACTTCAATACAAATACGATGATAAGGTTTCAAATATTTTGTAGAAGGATTGAGAAGGAAGATACAAATGGAAAGAATATTTTTTTACAAGTATACAAGAAATTGATGCTAGAAGGCATTTGAGTAGAAAGATAACAACCGTGATTATTTTTATTATTTCGAGGGGTGCCAATGATAAATTGATTTGGGATTTGAATAGCTCAAAAGAATACACAACAAGAAGTGGATATAATGTTCATCACCAAAATAATAATAATGTCACTATAATATGGAGATATATTTGGGATAGTTGTTTGTTTGGCTAGTAGGTCATAGAAGAATTTTATCCTGGGATAACCTTATGAAAAGATATTTTCATGGCCCCTCTCAATGTGTTTTCTATAATAATGAGGAGTATTGACCATCTCTTGGGACATTGCTCAATAGTCTAGAATCTATGGCAATAAATTCTTAATATGTTTTGTAAATGCATGGTGATGAATAGAAACATTAAAGATTGGTTAAAGCAATGGCAGAGCACTTGTAAAAGTGGGGTTTTACAGACAATATGGGATATATCAAAAGATACAATACTTTGGACTATATGACTAGTTAAAAATAGAAGAATTTTTAAAAAAAATGAAAGGAAAGCAGTTTATAGGTAATGAAAAAGAAGATATGTTTAACCATAGAGGAGTCTAAACCAACCCTATCAACTCACCCAATTCTTAATTTGAAAGGAGATATTCTTGATAGATAGAGTTTGTGTGTGTAGTAGAGAGTGCAACGCCGACCTGCATGCACCTTGAGTGATATGAATGGAGGGGGGAAGCAATAGTGAGAAATAGGGGGAGTGAGTGTAAAAGGTAATTGCTCACTCAAATAATAATAGGCCCCATATTATATATATATATATATATATATATATATATATATATATATATATATGGGGCGGGTTTTTGATTTTTGCGCTCACCTCACCCATAAATTAATGAATTAATAGGGCGAAATGTTGAATCTTTTCACCCTAAATAATAATATACAATTGGCTTTATATAAATAATAAGGGGGAGATGGGGACAGGGGCTAGTGTTAGGGGTGAGGTTTAAAACTGGGACTAGCATTCGTGTGAGAGCACACACACACCCTTGCCCTATTTTTAGAGAGAAGAGCTCTCCCCAGCCCAGGTTTTTAAGAGGGGAGGGCCATAACCGATATTTAACAAAAGATATATTTAAGAAAGAGAGATACAAATATTTATCTAGCTATAAGATATTAGAGTGAGAATACACCCTTGAGATGAGAGAGAGGGCTTTCAGGTCATATTCTGACTACTCCTCAGCTATACACGAAAGGACTTGCTAGGGCTTGCTTATAAGGGAAAACCCTTATCAATAAACCCACTTCAAGACGATCTTGAAGACGAGATTCTACACTCTTCAAGACCATCATTGAACACCATAAGACCATTTCATTACGATTAGGCCCTATTATTAAGAACAACAGAAGACAATAACCACATATTCATACAATCTTATTACAACATAGATCTATCCTATTAGGACAATCAAAACCTTTTTAAGATGATATAAAGCTTTGGATTTGGCTTTCAAAAGAGGGGAGGGGATGGGAGGGCAAGACGATCTTTTTAACAGGAGAGGAAACAAAACCTCCCACTATGCTTTCATTCGATTCTATTCCCTTTCATTGGAATCTATTCCTTCTATTCGGGGGTTCAACTTGTAGCTATTCCGTTCTCCCGGTTACATCTATTTTTTACTTTTCTTGCCTTCTCCTGGTTACATCTATCTTCTATTTTTTCCTTCTCTTGCCAGAGGGACTAAATTCTCAAAAGAGAGATTGATAGAGATAGCCCCCACCCTCACTTTTAAAAGGTAAGGATAAGCGCTCAATTAAGACTAAATAAACTTAAGAGGAGGTTGAGGGCTCACTTAATCATAATATTTCCCTCGATTGAACCTTTAATATAGGTCGAGGCCTCTCCCCTGCTTGCCTCTTTAAAGGCCTTTCCCCGGCCTTTCTCGGAATCTTCCCCGAACGCAGTCTTGAATTCCTTTCCCCATATAATTTTAAGAGCATGCGCCCGCCTTGAGTGAGTAGAGTAGCCTTACCCCAAACCCCTTAAAAGGCTTGAGGTAGTGGAGACCCAAACCCCTTAAAAGGCTTAAGGTAGTGGAGAATAGCCTGCTAAGTTGTGAAGAATAGCTTTGTACCTTCCTCACCTCAGTGGAGCCCTACCCCTCTATAAGGTTCCTTACCCCTTCTAAGCTAGGTAGAGCATCTAATTCTAAGGTGGAGAGGATAATAGCCCCGCCCCAGTGGACTAATCCCGGTGGTAAACCAACCTTTTAAAGGCCTGTGGGGACTAATCGGTAAACCAACCTGATAAACCGGACCCTAATGGAACTAAACCCCTAAGCTGTCACTAAACCTGTGGGAACTAATCCCTACCATAGCGCATAGGAACTAATCCCTCTTGTTCGAAGCAGCAGCATACGAAACTGGGAGAGGCCCGCGCTCGACCACCTTTAATGGAGTTACGAATGGCTTTAGGAGCAGCATCCGTCCCTTAACTTGAAGCATCCGTCCATCCTTGATTCCCCACTTTCGTAAGCCCTATTCTCTTCTCTTATAAAGGGATTGATGCCCTTTTAATTCAATGGCCCCCTCCCCTCCATTTGAAAAGGGTAAAGGGATGGCCCCCTCGACGCATGGCTATTTAATTCAAAGGTGTGATCGGATTATGTACCAGCCTTAATATAAGGAAAAGAAAAAGAAGGAAGATTGATTAGAGTGCTGGCTTGACAGACCTAAAATCCATATAGTCAGATTCCACCAATGATCTTGGTAAAGGTAAACCCAAGAGAGACACTAAGTTGGTCGCCCAGCCAACTCCTTTTATTTCTTTGAGGTGGTAGTTACCGCTTCTGATATTGAATGAACAAATAGAATAGATATTTAACGAATCCCCCATTCATTGTTAATGTGATATGACCCAATGACCTACACAAACTAGTCTATTATAGACATAATAAAGACTGTCTCAATTCCGATATTTTCTTTAGGTACTTAGTACGGGGATCACAGCAACCAGGGATGAGAGGTCATTTATTGAGAGAGGTACCAGGGAGTGGCTAGAAACTGCCGAATCCTGCCCTCAAAAAGATCCCCCTTTTTCCACTTTCAAATTAAAAGCGAGAATCCTCTCTATTTTAAAAAAGGAATCCATCTCATTTGAGTGACATAAAAAACTCACAATGAGCGCTTTAAAAGAATTCATGTCGCCCTTTCCTTTGCCTTTGCCTTTGAAATGTGGGGTGGGGGTGGGGCTGCGCGAACCTTAAAAAAGAGATTTATGGATGGCGAACTTTTAAAGTAAAGAGGCGAACCTTAAAAAAGAGATTTATGGATGGGGATTGACAAGTGGAGGGGATCTCCTACTCCTATATCCAATATGACTGAGAGATCCGACCTGAACTTTTATTTTAAACGCCAGATCTCGTTTATAGGCTCGGGAAGGGCTCGATTATGGTCTTTGGGTCATGGGCTGACGAATCAATCCATTCCTCTACCTTGTTCGTCGACTCAGGGTTTTGTTTTGGGGACCTATTCTCGAGGACAGGATTCCTTTCACACTGCTGCTAAATAGCATTTTCCCAACTTGAATCTCATTCAATCCATAAACACGTGCAATTTTGTTTCTAGCTGGGACAACTCAACCGATCGCATCGACCTCTAGATTGGTGCTATAGTTTTGGATTTCTATTTTAGATACACACTGTTGTTCCATTCTTAGAGTAAGCATACTTCTTAAAATAGGGATAGTAAGTTCCATTTTTATTGTAGGCATACATCTAGATTAAATAATCTGCATAAGCTACTTTTCAACCTTTTAGATGGGAGAGGTGGAAAAGCCTCAACCCACATCTATCCGTTGAGGGCTTGCTTTTCAAAGTAAAGCTCTCCTTTGTTTTGTTTTAAAAGGGCTCAACCTTGTTTTATATACGTACTAACAACTTGAACTCTCTATCAAGAGGAGAGGAGAGGAGAGGAGAGCTTCAAGAAATAAAGGGCTTTTCTTTTCTTTTCAAGGTGAATTCTTTTCTTTTCTTTTATTTTCATAAATAATATTGTTTTGATGGTTCGTCACTCCCCTTCATACGTGATAGGAGGTTGCAACCGCCCCTCTACTATGAAATAATTGAGTGGGAGATGAATTGTTGGGAGAGGGGAAATAGCTCAGTCGGTTAGAGTGCTGGTCTGTCACGCCAGAAGTCGCGGGTTCGACCCCCGTTTTCCCCGTGCAAGTGGGAGAAGCCTGTATCCGTAGAGTTCCCAATCCAAACCACTCGCTTTTTCCCGCCCCCCTTCGGGGAAAAGGAAGCAAGGGTGGTTATGTTGGAATTACCCCTAATTCCTAAGTAACTAGGTTAAGATTTGTTGTTAGTTTACTTAACCTAGGTTAGCATCTTGTTGACATTTGTTGTCGGATGATATTAGTTTTAGATATTATATTAGTCAGCATAGAATGGTCGGCTAACTTACCCCATTAGGTTTTAGAATTTGATTTTAATTTGATTTAGCATCTTCCATAATTAGCATTATAGTTAGCAACTTTTTCGAGTCCTATACTATATAAACCTTTGTAATACCTATTTTTCAATTAATTCAATGAGACAGATTTCTCATTTGGTATCAGAGCAGGTGGAAGTGTCGAGGCTTATTGGAAGCCAGGCACGAATGCAAAATCCTGGCATGAAGGTCGGACTAGTTGGACTCGTGACTAGACAACGAACGGGACACGGATCCCAAGGATCAAGACTGGACCAAAGGTCGGACTAGGCGGACTCGTGACTAGACAACGAACGGGACACAAATTCCAAGGATCAGGATTGGACCTGCGGAGGCTGGAGGCTGACACGTGGCGACGGACTGAATGGACCAGGACAACCGAACCAGCTAGCCAGGCAAAACCCCGGCCAGCTAGGTCCTCGAAGAGCGATAGCCAAAGTTGTCGACCATCGTCAAGGAACGGTGTCCTCTCGATAGCGTCTCCCCGAGAGGAGACAATCAAATAGGTGATATTTCACCTATTTGAAGGGCACTTTAGTTGCTCTCCTAGGATATATCATTTTTCAAAACTGATAAATCACCCGCCACTTTCACGAAAACTGTCATTCTAACGAATCTTCAGTAAATTTTCATTAACATTTACGACGATCGATCCAAATTCTTCTTGGTTGATGTTCTTTAGGACTGGATTGAAGAGATTTTTGGTGGATTGGAATTTCATTTAACACCTCAAATATTCTCCTGTTGGCATTTTGTTTTCATAGTGGGTGTCACTATAAGTCATTTGCAGATCACAGTAAGCGTTGTGTGTCAGCGGAGTGGAGAGTTTTACCGTAGAGGAGCTAAAAGTCGATCAGTGTAGTGACAGCTGCACACTAGGAGCTGGTGCAGTGAACATGGATGAATACGTGACAAATGAACTGGAGCAGTGATCGAGAGGTGGTGGCGAGCGTAGAAGCACAGCTCGTAGTGGTGCTCGAGCCGAGAGGTGGTACATCGAGAAGTGGTGCGTCGAGAGGTGGTGGTGAGCGGAGGTGGCTCGCAGAAGTGTTAAAGCGAAAAGGAGGAGACCAAATAAGGGTTCATAACCCTTAATACCTACCGAGGCAGGTAGCTTGGTTGGTCAGTGACCAAGTGCTAAGGCGCTAGTGGCCAAGTAGTCGAGGGATCGAATCCCACCGAGAGGTATAATAAACTTTTGTGAGATAATTTTTTTTGTAACTTTAAAATTTATTTTATCAATTTATTTAATAATTTAATATTAATTTTAAATTTAAAAAATCATTTTCTCAAGTTTTAAATGATTTTTTAGTTAAAATTAAATTTTATTATTATAAAATTTTATTTTTGCAATTAAATGATATTGCCTAAGAGGCAATTTTTGTAGCTGATTTGCACAATTGCCTAAGAGGCAATCTTTGTAACAAGTAAAAAGGCTCTATAAGTTTTGATTTTTTGCCTGCGGAAGCCTTCTGGAGTGCCCGTTTAGCGCTTCCAAAAAAAATTCAAGGGCTAAGTATTGTGATGGAAAACATGAAGGTGCCAAGTTTCAATGGAGAATATTATGCTTATTGGAGCATAAGGATGAAGACCTTCTTGATGGCCAAAGACCTCTGGAGCATTGTAGAAGAAGGATATGAATAACCACCACAATGGAACTTGCTTGAAGGTGAAGAAAAGCAGGAGAAGAAGGAGCAACAATATGCAAATTTCTTAGCTCTTATGGATTTGAGGAGAGGAATAAAAAAGAGTGTTTTCCCTCTCATAACCAATTGTAGATCAGCTACAATGGCATGGAAAGTATTGAAGGATACTTATGGGTTTGATGCGGACACCCATAAAGCCATGTGTGACAATCATGAAGATTTTTTAAGCAAGGAGGAGCCTTGCTTCCTTGAAGAATTTTTTGAATTAGATCCTTTTGAAGGAGCTTTTGAAGAGTCTTGTGAAGACTCATATGAAGGTATGTCTTTTGCAGAATACATACATTCTTATAATGGAGAATTCTTTCTTGAAGAGCAAGACATACTTGAAGAAGAGCCTTGTGTGAAAGAGAGAAAAAAATCCCTTAATGGAGAAGAGGATAAGAAAGAGGAAGAGCCTTGTACAAATTTCCTTGGAGAGAGTCATTGTGAGACATAGATCATTGAAGACATGTCTTGTATAGGCATGGAAAATTGTAATAAACAATTATTTCTTTTAGGAGGAGAAAAAGTTGAAAAGAAAAATTGTACTAAAGAATTTTTTGTAGGAATGGTATGCTTTGAAAGCATTCACATTGATAGCAAAGAGGAAGAAGAATTTGAAGATAAAGGAAGAGAAACACTCACATTGGAGTGTTCCTTGCTTGAAGCTCACCAAGGTGAGATGTATGATGAAGAATGTCTCATGAAGGAGACATATGAAGAAGAGTGTCTTATGGAGAAGACACCAAATCAGCTATTTGTTGAAGAATACTTCATGGAGAATGCATCTACAATTATCATGGAGGAGAATAAAGAATATGGTGATGGAAAAGCAATGTTCATGGAAGACTATTGGCTTATTTTTGTTGAAGAACATTTACTTGGAATGGATGTGTGCTCTCTTGAAAGAGAAAATAAAGTAATGTGGGATGATGATTCACAAGAAAATTTTGATGAAGAGGAAATGAAAGCTATAAGATTATTGTTAGAAGATCACTCATCAAGGGTGAAGGATGTGTTGGGTGAAGAAAAGACCCCACAAGACTCCCTCATTTGGGAGATGGAAAGTGAGAAAGAAAAAGGGATAGAAACAGAAAATGAAAATGAGATTGCTGATTTTCTTGTTGTAATGGAAAAGGAAACATCACTCATGGATGAAGATCACTCACTTGGAGTGACTACATTGTAGAAAGAGAGTTGTCTTGAAAAGGCAACTATGTATGATTGCTTGAATGAATGGTGTTTCAACACACCAACATGGATTGAACAAAGGAGGAGAACTATTAGTGAAGAGTTGATGGTTGATCTTGAAGCACCATACAATGAAGGAGAACTGCTACAAAATAGCTTTATGGGAAGCACCAAATCTACTCATACTAAAGGTAATGTTTTTATGATTAATGATTTATTTTTTGTGAGCAGGAATGAAAAGAAAGGAGAATGTCTTCCAAAGGCATTATTGAGAGGTGATTGTCTCATTGAGACAACTTTGATGAAGAGTCTTCTTGGAGAGAAGACAGTGATGGAGAACTTGGGTCACATGGATCAAAATGATGTGTTCAAAATTCCTTGGAAGAAGGAATATTGTAAAGTCATTGTGTTAAGTGGAACCTTGTGTGAGGAGCAACATTTTGTTGCATATGTAATTAGCTATTGTATAGCTATATTTTGTTTGAAGATCTGTGTAGAGGTAAGTGAAATTGTAATATGGCAAAATCATCTACATAAGATGATGCATTGTACATACTCGGGAGGAGTATTAGGAGCTGAAATATGGTTTGAAGACCATAGAATGAATGAAAAAAGAAATGTGCTGGATTGGTTAACGAGAACCAATACTTGTGGCATTCTGGGAATACCATCATTTGATGGAGTATTTGATGAAGGGGGAGTAGCTCATCAAAAAGAAGCACTCGATTACTTGCAAGAAGCAACAATAACAAATATGGAGGAGATCACACTCAAACAATGGAAGGAGTGCCCAAGACAAAATTTTACAATTTTTGATTTCTTGTTACAAAACTGAAGGAGACGAAAAATATTGAGTTTCTTCCAATGTTGTGATGCTGATGAAACTTTTTGCAAAAGTCACATCAACATCAAGGGGAAGAGTGTTGGAATTACCCCTAATTCCTAAGTAACTAGGTTAAGATTTGTTGTTAGTTTACTTAACCTAGGTTAGCATCTTGTCGACATTTGTTGTCGGTCGATATTAGTTTTAGATATTATATTAGTCGGCATAGAATGGTCGGCTAACTTACCCCATTAGGTTTTAGAATTTGATTTTAATTTGATTTAGCATCTTCCATAATTAGCATTATAGTTAGTGACTTTTTTGAGTCCTATACTATATAAACCTTTGTAATACCTATTTTTCAATTAATTCAATGAGACAGATTTCTCAGGTTAGGCGAGAGAAATAAACCCTGAATCAAGATATAAAAGGGGGTGTGGGTAGGACTTAAATAATGCTGCGGCGTTTGGCCTTCCATATATCATTCAAAGCTTGCCAAAAAACTTATCTCTCTTTGCCCGCGCCCGTTTTCATTTCTGGCCTCTCATCTATCCCAAGCGGATCTCTCGAACAGTATGCTACCGAGCTCTTTAATAATAAGAAGGGGTGAGCGGGATAAGGGGAAAAAACGCTGGATCTTATGTCGCGACTGGAGAAGGATCCGGAAGTAGCAGAGCCCTAATAGAAAGTAGGGGCATCGATTTCTTCTGCAGTAGGGCCAGCACGTCTGAGACTTCTAATCGACCGTCTACGGGAACAATACGGGGATTCACCCCTACTGACGTAGAAGATGAAGCGCTTGTCACAGAAGCTTTCGTTTGTAGAGTGCTCTTGCTCTCTTATAGTAGTTCAGATATAGTTTAAAACCACTTCAGATACTTGAATACACCTTTTAAAAGCTCCATCATGGGCGACTTCTTCGGAGGAGTTTTTTTGTATTAGTAATGAATGCAGTTCGAGCCTCTCCGGTTCGATGGTGGGCGAGGTCAGTCGGATTAGATTTGCTTATAATAGAGAGGCACCGATATCTTTGTCGTGATTCCTTATTGCAGTTGGTGAGTGAAGGTTGATTAGCCATTGATCGGGAAGGGCTGCTTGCTCCCCAATGGAGCGGAACGGCGCCCTGCCTTGGGATCCTGCCAGGGTTAATCCGTCTCTTCCCTCTCTCGACCATGACGACTAGGAACACACGGCCCATTCATGATGGAGTTGGATTTAGTACCTCTAATAAATGTGAATCTAACTCTTTCCCCTTCCCCTGCCCAGAAATGTGAATCCAACTCTTCTCCCCTTTCTCTGCCTTATAATACGTTATAAAGGAGATGGTACACGCACCTCTCGCCATTTTAAATGCCACAGCCCACGAACTTTAAATAAAATCCTCGGGGTTGGTCAAGCTCTGGGCCGCCTTGACCTTAAAATAAAGGAGTGCTCTACCTCGCTCAAAGCACCTTTTAACTTTAAAGCTCTCCCTCTTAAGATTATAGATAGAGAGCTGGCGCATACATAAATGTCCTCGACCTCCTTAAAGTTTTGGAGAGGGCAGTTTTCAAAGCTTTAAAGAACCGAGCGCTTACCCTACCCTTATGGATGGAGGGGCCCTCGCATAAAATTTAAAGCTGATCCCCCCCGATTCTTTATCGGTCCCCAGAGGGACGACATTAGGATGATGATGATCCACAAGGACAACACTAGGATGATGATGATCCACAGGGAAGAGCCGGGATAGCTCAGTTGGTAGAGCAGAGGACTGAAAATCCTCGTGCCACCAGTTCAAATCTGGTTCCTGGCATACAGACTCATCTATATACCTTAAAAAAATGTATCTGTCCTATCTAGATATATATCTAGATATATGTATCTATCTAATTTGGTATAGAAATAATACCAATCATACTAGACAGAAGAAAGATGTTCCGTTCTCTTCTTCTTTTTTGACAGAAGAAAGATGTTCCGTTCTCTTCTTCTTTTTTGTTTATATTCTCCTTCTTTGCTCTGATTGAATCCTAATACTCTGTACATATCAAATTGAGAAATAAAAAGTATGGGAAGATTTGACAGGAAAAATAGATAAATCTATTATCTACTAAAACTAGTACAAGATCAAATTGGATCTTTCCTTTTCGTACATGGGATGTACATGGTATATCATTTGTGGTGTACCAATAAAATATTTTCTTCATCCATCCTTCTTACATATCCAGGAATGTATTAGAATACAAATGTATTGAGTGGAGTGGGTTAAATTGAATTTTGATGGAGCATTAAAGGAAATCCAAGAGGAAAAATAAGTAGAAATAACAAAGAGATTTTGTCTCATTATGCTTTCAACAATGGATTTAAGACAAATAATGAAGCTTAATTATAAATAATAGGAGAGATTTTGTCTCATTATGCTTTCGATAGTGGATTTAAGACAAAGAATGAAGCTTAATTAGAGAAAAAAATGAGAGATTTTGTCTCATTATGCTTTCATAAGACAAATAATGAAGTTGAAGCTTGGACTGCTTTAGAAAGGTTAAAAATATGTAAACAAATGAATTGAAAGAGTATAGATGGAAGGTGATTCTCTCAAATGAATTGGAATAGAGTATGGATGGAAGGTGATTCTCTCATAGTAATAAATGCAATTTTGAGGAAAACAAAGGCTCCATGCAACATACAAGAGATAATTGTGGAAATTCAAGATCTTACTAAAGATTATGAAGAAATGAGGTTTACACATAGGGAAGGAAACAAATGTGCAGATAAGCTAGCCAATAGAAGGGTTTTGATTGAGGATCCTGAAATTAAATTCTCCTTTCCTTGGTTAGAGGAATAGAAAGTTTAGTTGAAGCTAACAAAAAATGTTAACAAAAAACCTAAAATCAATTAATGATTAAGATTTACTTTATTGTTTACCATTGGTAATATCTATATTTTTTTGTAACAATAATGTGTTTTCATTTAGACTATTTGTTATCATTTTTGTGGTTGCAGTTATGTTTCAAGAAGGAAACTAGCAATCCAAATTTGGTAATGCAAACTATGATAGTGATGTTTTGAAAATATTACTCTCCTAAGATGTAAGGCATAAATAGTAGAGGTGAAGTTTTGGCATTGTGAAGGGCGTTATAGGAAAATGTCAAAATAGATACTAAATTCTAGAATAATTGTATTCATACAAAGATTTGAAAAATTCAAATATTTTATATAAAATGATGTAGATTTCTAACTATAGCATCTCAATTGAGACGAGAAGTGTATCTATTTGTAAACTCTCAAGCTCTAAAGAAGAGAGATGTAATTTGTCAAGGGTGGGGACCCAAGTACAACCCCTTATTATCAAGCAATTTTGAGGAAAACAAAGGCTCCATGGAACATACAATTATGGAAATTCAAGATCTTACTAAAGAGTATAGGGAAGGAAACAAATATGCAAATAAGCTAGCCAATAGAAAGGTTTTGATTGAGGATCCTCAAGTTAAATTCTCCTTTTCATGGTTAAAGTTAATAGGCAATTTAGTTGAAGCTCACAAAAAATGTTGATGGCCCAAAATCAATTAATGATTAAGATTTGCTTTCCTGTTTACCATTGGTAATATCTATTTTTTTTTTTTAACAATAATGTGTTTTAATTTAAAGTATTTATTATAATTTTTGTGGTTCAAGAAGGAAACTAGCAATTCGGATTTGGTAATGCAAACTAAGATGGTGATGTTTTGATTAAGATTTATTTATTTTTTAACAATAATGTGTTTTAATTTAGACTATTTATTATAATTTTTGTGGTTCAAAAAGGAAACTAGCAATCCGGATTTGGTAATGCAAACTATGATAATGATGTTTTGAAAATATTACTCTATTAAGATGCAAGGCATAGATATTAGAGGTGAAGTTTTAGCATTGTGAAGGGTGCTATAGAAAAATCTCAAAAAAGATGCAAAATTCTAAAGTAATTGTATTCATACAGAGATTTGAAGAATGCAGACATTTTATGTAAAATGATGTAGGTTTTTAACTATAGCATCTCAATTGAGATGAAAAGTGTATCTATTTGTAAACTCTGAAGCTCTAAAGAAGAAAGATATAATTTGTCAAAGGTGGGGACCCGACCCCTTATTATCCAACAATTTTGAGGAAAACAAAGGCTCCATGGGACATACAATTGTGGAAATTCAAGATCTTACTAAAGAGTATAACATAAATTAAAGGAAGGAAATAAATGTGCAGTAAAAAGGTTTTGATTGAAGTCCCTGAAGTTAAATTCTTCTTTCCATGGTTAAAAGGAAGTAGAAAGTTTAGTTGAAACTGACAAAAAATGTTGATTGCCTAAAATCAATTAATAATTTTTGTGGACTTTACTTTACTGTTTATTGCCTAATGTTGATTGCCTGAAGATTTACTTTACTGTTTACCACTAGTAATATCTATATTTTTTGTAACAATAATGTGTTTTCATTTAGACTATTTATTATAATTTTTGTGGTTGCACTTATGTTTGGGAAGAAAACTAGCAAATGTGTTTTCATTTAAACTATTTCTTATAATTTTTGTAGTTGCAATTGTGTTTCAAGAAGGAAACTAGCAATCTAGATCTGGTAATGTAGACTGATTGTGATGTTTTGAAAATTTTAGAGATGAAGTTTTGACATTGTGAAAGCTACTATAGGAAAATATCAAAAAAGATGCTAAAGTGAAAGCTAGTATAGGAAAATGTCAAAAAAGGAAACAAATATGCAATAAGCTAACCAATAAGGGTTTTGATTAAAGATCTTAAAGTTAAATTTTCATTTCCATGATTAGAGGAAGTAGGAAGTTTAGTTGAAGGTGACAAACAATGTTCATTAACTAAAATCAATTAATGATTGAAATTTACTTTACTGTTTACCATTGGTAATAACCATTGATAATATCTTTCACTGTAACAATAGTGTGTTTTTATTTAGACTATTTATTATAATTTTTGTGGTTGTTTCAAGAAGGAAACTAGCAATCCAGATTTGATAATGGAAACTATAATAGTGATGTTTTGAAAATATTCCTACTCAAATGCAAAGCATAGATAGAAGTGAAATTTTGACATTGTAAAGACTAATATAAAAAAATGTCTTTAAAAAATATATATGTGCTAAAATCTGTAATTCATGTGAAGGATAAACAATTTCCTTTGTTATCATTATAATCCAATCGCTTTCATATCAACAACTGTCTTATCAAACACGGTGATCGGTGACCAGTAAAGGAACCACAATCCTGCCATGAATTCCCAACTCACGAAAGCCAGTCACCTATTTTATAAGAACTCAACTCTTAAATTAAATAAAAAAAAAAAAAAAAAATCTTTCCAATTTAACTTAACGCAGTCAACTACTAAGCTCCCTATAAACTCCCTATGAGATTATAACCCTCTTCTCATAACCCTCTGCTTTAATTTCCTCCATACAATCCGCCTCCATATATTACAATGGAGCATTAAAAAACTATCACCATGAAACTAAAGAAATGATAACTTGGTTTCATGGCATTCAGCTTTTATGTAGAATAAGATTCTTGTTGCAGGGGCTCCGATAACCTGCAAGTTTAATCAAGTGTACCCATCATCTTGAAACAAAAAAAAAAAATTATAAATAAAATTCACACAAGGAGCAATAAATGAGATAACTGGGTTCAAAACCATAAACATGACCTCAAGCCAGTTTCAGATTGTTGCTGAGAACCCAATATCTACATTAAAACCCTCTAATGTAACAAACTTTGTTTTTCGCATGCAGAACAAAAACAAATAAATCTTGCGGCACTTTAAGATTGGAGGCCATCAGACACCATTTTGTCTGCAAAGTTAATACATTTAAGTCCGCATCATGGTTGACCTGATAATACAGGTCCCATCATTTGGCCCTCCTCTTTTAACCAAAATTTATAAATTTCCATTAAAAACCCAAACTAAACAAACACAAATAACGACTTAAAACATGAAAAAGAAGCCCAAAGGTAAAACTTAAATAGTTAGAAATAAAAAGATAAAAGAGCTGATAAATTTCGACCATCATATGCCAATCTGATCTACAGCAGTTTAATTACTTGTCAGAACGCAACTGGCAAAATTACATAATTTGGTCTCAGTTAACAACACAATAGGAAATAAAACTTGCGCTGCTATTGGGGGGTTGCAGGTAAAAAAATACAGGCAGCCTAACAGTAAACGTTTAAGCTTCAGATCATTTTAGCAAGTGACGGGTGGATATATAAAAAAAACAGAAATAGACCACAAATCCATGGACACATTCTAATGATAGAAAGCAGAGAGCACGCAGTGATGAAAGTCGCCGTTGGAAGATGATCACAACACCGACGATACTTATTCGCAATTGTGGAACATCTAGCAGAACCCTAACCCTAACCCTTCCACAATTGCAGAACCCTAACCCTAACGAAACCCTAATAATAAAAGGCCATAACTTCTCCCGAACAGTCTCCATTCAATCATCTTACTAAGATCCTTCTTGTCAAACCCTAATATTTTATAAAACCACGGCGGGATGTAAAAGTCTTCTATAAGATGAAATTATATATATGTATAGAGTTGTTTTTAATGAAATTTTATTTATTTTATTTTTAAGTTATTTATTTGTTATAAATAAATAAAATTAATTGGTTAGATTTTAAAAGAGATAAGGTTGAAATCTTTTAGAACAGGTTCAATTAATTATTGGTTTTCTTTTAGAACAGGTTCAATTAATGATTGGTTTTTTTTTTTCTAGAGTTGGTCAAAACCATATTATTTTTAGAAAGGTTTTTTTGGTTGAGAGTATTTTTGTTTTTTTTTGGTTGAGAGTACACTTAGAGAATTCAGATCAAACTACTACCTTTGCAAAGGAAGATTCAGATTGATTATTACACTTAGAGGATTCAAATCAAACTACTACCTTTGCAAAGGATTTAGATCAAACTACAGAGGATTCAGATCAAACTACTACCTTTGCAAAGGAAGATTCAAATTGATTACTACACTTAGAGGATTCAAATCAAACTACTACCTTTGCAAAGGATTTAGATCAAACTACTACCTTTGCAAAGAATATTATTTACGTACACTTAGAAGATTCAGATCATACTACTATATTTGCAAAGATTATTATTTACGCACACTTCAAGGATTCAGATCAGAATACTACCTTTGCAAACAGGTTCGAAATTTGAACCTAAGTATCTTCTTGATAAATACCTAACTAGACAAACACTTACATATCCACTAACCTTCTAATGCACATTCAAAACATTAATAGCATTAATAAGCTGGATATAAAGTGGACACCATATTAGATATTGTCTTGTTTTTTTAGTAATGTATTGTCTTGTTTAACAAAATAATAATAAAATAAAAATGGTTGACCAATTGAATATATATAATGGTTTTTTCGACCGACGATTCAAAGCATTAATAGGGTGGGTATAAGGTGGACGCCATATTAAACCAAAAAAAAAAAAAAAATGGGTGACCTATCTCATGGCTTGTTGGAGCTTAATGTAAGCAATAGTTTGTTGGAGCTTAAGGCAAATGGACGGGATATTTGCCTCCATTCTTTAAAGTTAATTTTTTTTTAATTAATTATATAAATTGGAATTCGTATAATATTATTATTATATATAATGATATTATAGTATTTTGGATATTATTTATGTATTGTTTGATAAGGTCTTACTCGAAAGTGGTATCTTTTTGGGGATGTTTTCCACATATAAAAAAAAAAATGTATTGTTTGACAAGATTTAAACCTAGGTTTTTCAAGGAATTTAATTGGTTGAGTTAATGTTATTTGATTAGTCAAGTTTAACTATAATTATAATTTATAAGCATTTAATATTGTAACATATGAATTAAAGGAACTAATCAAGCATACATTATTTTCCATATTAGTAAAGAAAATTCTACTTGTAGGTCCACCTCATTTTCACTAATCAAGATGGTAATCTCTTTGTGGCCATTGATTTTCTATTATTCCATTTCAAAACTTCATGACTTTATGGAAAAAGGGTAATTGAGCAACCTTTTTCCGATGACATCTCAATCTCTCCATTTGACACATGGATTTTGTCCAATCATAACTTGTAATCTTCTCATGGTCATTGGTTTTCTATTATTCCATTTCAAAACTTCATTACTTTATGAAAAAAGGATAACTCGGTGATCTTCTTCCAATGATGTCTCAATCTCTCCATTTGGCACGTGGATTTTGTCCAATCACAACTTGTGATGATGTTGAATTGTTGAAAGGTTTGACTTCTTACTCGTCCATAGTTCTAGTTTCAATGATAGTTGGATGGAAGTGTTTGAGGCTTCTTCCAACCTCAAGATTTAGGGTGGCTCCCCACTATCCTTGCTAAATTCTAATTTAATTGTATTGAATTAAAATGCAAAAAGGAAATGTGGAAATTAAAATACATGAAAAGTAAATTTATAAGTTTAGGATGTAAAATATTTAAAGTAAATACGATCGAAATTATAGCAAGGAGAGTGTGTGATCAATCAACACATGAGAAATTCGAATAATAATAATGTTCTCATTCAATTGAGATGAAATTATGAGAGGAATGACAAGATGAGCAAAGGGTTGTCTTAATCACCATGCATTTTGCAATCCAAGAGGGTAGTGCCATTGATGGAGAGCAAATCATTCATCAATCTCGTGAGTTAAGAGCACAATATGGGTCTCACAAAATGCAGTGCTAAATTCCTCAAGGCTAAAAGATGTTTATAATGGAGCTCATAGATCCTATACATAATAAAAGTTTACCCAAGTTATCTGGGGTGGAAAACTAATACTCTACATGCCTCCAATTATGCCTCTAACAGACTTAGAAGGTTTCTAGAATGAATTAAAGTGCCACTACATGCTAAAATATTGTTTTCTAAATGTGTTCCTCAAGATTTGCACTTGTCTTTTAACCCCTCTCTTAGTATGCAAACAATTTGCTTCAAGAGGTGAGCAAATCGCTCTAGTTTGCTAATGATTCATTGACATTTCCTTGGTGCTTCACTCCTATAAGTTAATTGCTTTATTTTTATAGCAAATCACTCCTAGAACAAAACAATGTTTATGGATCAAATATGCCCTCATATTCAACTTTGTAAAACTTGAGGGGCTTTGGAAGGTATTTATTAACTAACGTTGCTATTTTGTAACCTTCCAAAAGTAGCAAATTCCCTAAGTTAGTGACTTGTCACTAAGTTTCTAGCAACTTCATAGGGTGTTAAGCTCAATTGGCAATAGATCCCAAATCTTATCTTTATCCTTGGACACAATCCTCGAATTTGAAATCCATATTATAAAATTGTAATATTATGGTTCTAGTTTCACCTTCATGACAATAGCCCTAGTAGCTTTTATCACTCATCTCCCAGTTGAATGTACCCAGGTGTTGTAGGTGAATTGGAGACGAGAGGGCAATCCTCCAAGGGAGGTCCCAGGTTCGAATCTCCACCCTATCAAAAAGCTGAATTGGGTACCCAAAATCCAATTGATAATGTTGGTGCGAGCGAGGTCGGGTGCGACCCTCGGGTGACTTTGACGATGTAGAACCCCTTGTTCGTGGTCTCTTAGACCAAGGCGGCCCCGCAAGGGGTTTTTCGCTTAAAAAAAAAAAAAAAAAATCTCCCAGTTGAATGTTTGCAAGGCCCTCAACATCTTCTATCAAATCCTCGTATGGGTTTTCTAACAACTTGTATTGCTTTCCCATGATCTCTTGTAGCTTGGCATACAGTGGTTATAGTTCCTTGAATTGCTCTATGGCATATCTACATTTGACTTTTTCTTCCTCTTTGAACATGGCATTAATGATATCATCATCAAGCAAATTCCTTTGAGGTTCATAAATGTTAGGCAATCCAACAAAGCCAAGGACCTAAATTTTCTTTACCATTTCCTATATCAGGGATTTTAGAGAGGTTAATGTTTCTTTGTGGTTATATAGGTCCCTTTGAGAGTTAGGGGTCTTCTTTAACTTCTTGATCATATCTTTATGCTCTATACCTAATTATCGGGATTTTGTATCCTATGTTGTAGCTAGAAGTTTGAGTACCTCCTAGTACCTCTTCTTTGCAACCAATTGCTCTTTGTCTTGTTTGATGGGTTCCTTCACTTGAATTAGGTTGTTTTTTATGTAGGATACAAACTTAAATTACCTTTTAGTACTTGCTACTTCAACTTTGATATTGTCCCAAATAGACTTCACCCTTTTGACCTGTAAGGCTTGTCTTGGATCTACTATTGATTCTTTTTTCAATGTTGTTATTTCCTTTTAGAGCGTGAAAATATTTTGATCTCTTACTTGTTGAGCTTATTGAATTTGTTTCAATTGGTCTTCTAGTTGGCATTCTTCTTGTTTATTTTGGTTTCTCAACCAATCTTACCCCTACACAAGTTATTGTGAGAGATCCTCCAACTCTTGCCTCTACTTCTTAGCATCATCAAGTTGGGACTTTAGGTCCTCAACCTATTTCTTCGATGATCTTTATCAGTGACATCATTCTTTAAGCCTTAATCGTTTGTTGGAGTTGCTTCTTCTTAACGTTTAATTGGATCACATATCCCTCAAGCTCTACATTTCTTTTTTTAATGTATCATCCTTCGTTGCTAGTTGTCCAAATTGCATGGCCACGCCAATTAGAAGTTAATTTGTGATCTAAATTATTTGGTATGGATTTGTATGACTTAGATCCAACTCAAACACCCTATAAATAAAGTTAGAAAGAGATGTAGTAGTTTTGGAAGGGTCATTTTGCACTGCTTCCACAACAAGAATTTTATTTTCCCCATATGCTAGTTGTGATTGCATGGTGATAGGATCCTAAGAGGTTTTATATTTCAATTTCTTGTACTCTTTCTAAGTTACCTCTCTTTGTCACAAAGGAAATCAATTAGATTTTGGACATTTGTCTCCTCAGGCTCACTGATTGCCTTCCACACAAAGGTTTGGCTATGCCTTATGACTACACTTGTATTTGGAGTTGCTTTTATAGGCCTAGTCATAGAAGTTGGCATGGATGACGTCATTGCCTATAATAGAAGTATCTTTGTTTACAATTGTGGATGGTGTGAATGAGATTATATGGTGGGTGAAGTGAATTGTGTAGAGATAGGAGTAAATGGTATGGATGGGGTTGTCCTTGATGCTAGTTATGACAGTGTTTTAGCTAGTGAGGATATTGTGAGAGGGTTAATGAATAATGGTTGTGAGGTTGAGACCTAGATGGTGGGTGAAGGCAATGAAGTGATAGAAATGGTCCCACAAGTGAAGGTGGTGGTTGGAGGTAGGGTGATTCCAAGATATACATGGGCCACACTAATGGATTTTGAATAAAGTGTGGTAAAAGAAGAGTTGGGAGAAGATAAAGAAATGGAAATAGAAGTAGAAGTGGAGAAAGAAGTGGAAGTAGTGGAGGATGGAAGGTAAGTGAAAGTGAAAGTAGTGGTGGACTCTATCCTAACTATTTCCAACTTGGGAAGAGTTCCTCCTTGAGGGATTCCTTGAGTTGACATATTTTTTTATGTTGTTACCACCTTTTTAAATATAGACCCATGAGTGTTATGTTTTAATTTGTGTTGCCTCTATTTTGATGTTTCCTATACCCAATGGAAATGATAGCTAGTGTTGTTGGTGCTATGGATATTATGATTTCTAGTGTAGAGATAGGAGATGGACTTAGGGGGCTTATCAAATATTAATATATTGTTCTTCCCTATTGTCACCCCTTAGATGGCTTCTATCCCAAATGGTAAAGAACTATTCATCAATCGGTCATCTTGTGTTGGCCTCCTTATAGTTCCAATCTCACATCTCATCCTCCACTAGGTGAAAATTTTCCTTTTTGAATGGCCCAATTTCTCCAAGGCCCCTAGTGTGTGATGGTTTGACTTGACATTAGGGTTAAAATTGTCCTTATTGGGTTCAATGTAAAAGGAGTACCACTCTAGGGGTTGGTGTATCAATATTTTATTTCATATTCATATCCCATGTTCTCCCTAGAGTAGCTAGGGCTAACTCCTCACTCAAGTTTACCTCCTTTCTATTCCATACTTTTTCAAGTGTGTGAAGAAGGTATTCAAACCCTATTTTTGAATACCTATGGGGTTTACCTCCTCCAATTTTTTCTTGAAGCAATTCCCTATGTTTAAGACCACATATCCCAAAGTTTCTCTAACCCCATATCTTTGAATTTATCCTCCAACACCCTATGAAACCCTCACAACTTAGGTGTAATTTTTATCATTGGCTACTTAAGTGGGTAGAAAGTGGTCTTCTTCTACCCCTTGAAGCATACTAGGTTTATGTAGTCAAGTCACCTAACATATTCGAGGTTAAAAAAATAGTCTAAAATAAACATCAATAACACAAGGGGCATGGTTGAAAAGCCATAAAGTTGGACGAAGGAGACTGACATCCCCCAAGTAAAAGTCAACATCCAACTATTCCTTTGATTTCATTAACTACATGGCCTCCTTTGATAACCTTGAACATTTTTCCTTCATATTCTCCATTATTACATTATACACTTTGTCACAAAAGCAATATGATGTTTTACCCACTTCTCATTAAGGTACATCTATGCACACCACCATTAAAAGTGTTTGCCTATATAGAACCATTTGATGTAGTGGAAGCATTGAAAACCAACATTTCTTTAATCAGGTCAACTATATATCCGGTGTATTCAATCATTTAAGAATACCTATTATAGTTATTGACTACATGGGGGAGGACAATGTGCTCCTTTTATAGCTCGGTATATGATTTCTCTCCAAGCACATCTTCAATCCTAGCCATTTGGACATTATCTTTGAATAGGTCTAACTGTAGTAGGATCTTGAAGTTGACAACCTTATTTGGATTTTTGAGACGAGATTAAGAAATCCCACCAGTTTATCTGGTCACATATATAATAAGAATCCTTTTGGATATTTTTATTATAGGTGACCCACACATTTGGATCATCAATTACTATAAGTATTTTTCTTATGTCTCTCTCTCTTATACAGTAAGATACTTCTACCATTTAGGTGGTTTGATGTTTCCCTCGGTGTAGTCATACCTTTTTATAGAGGTTTCCTATACTTTGGGGTAATTGCACACATCCAAGACCAAATTCATGGCAAGCCCTGAGGTTCATATTCTACTTATACTCCATCAATATATTTGTGGGCCCAAGTTAAACCTCCTAGGGGCCTTCTTCCTTATGTTATTAATGGCACATTTAAATTTGACCTCTTTGAACCTTTCATAAATCTTGTTGAACAACTCATTAGGCCTTTAAGGAGAAGAAGAGCGCTTCTTTTTTAGTTTATTCTTTCCCTTCTCCTTGGAATGCCCTACCTCTTGTATTAGCACCAAAACTAGTGATAAAGCAATCATTGGAGGCGCAACAACTAGAAGGTGAAGACATTGGGTTAGAATTTGGGATGGAAGGACTTGTGAAGGTGAAATTTGTGTCCATGATGTATGGGAAGGAAAGTGGCAATTTATGAAAGAAAATATATTTTTGGCAAGTTACAAGCTAGGGAGTGTTTTGCTCAACTTGATGGGTGATTCACTAGTTGGGGCAAATAATTCACCTATCTAGAAGCACTAAGAAATAGTTTGGGCTCTCTTAGTGATTTGCTTGATAAGTAAAGTGATTTTATTAATATAGCAAGCAAATCACTCACTTGAGTATACTTAGGCCAAATTTTTTCAAGGAGGTGCTATAGTTTGAAAATGAAGCAACTCACTTAGTTTTACTAGCAAATCTCTAGTCCTATAGTTGGGCAATTTTTTTCTTGAATAACAAAATTATTTAGTGGTTGAGCTATCCCTTTAAGGTATGGATGGGTAAATCTAGGACCCCCTATGGAAATTGACCTAACTATGTGGGCAAGTCGTTTGCAATTGTCTTGAGCACCTTAGCATGTATGTGGGTGGGCTAGTTGGTTGTTTTATAACAAAAAATATCGATAGTATATGCATTATATTTTGGTGCACAATTGATCAATTGGCAAGGAAAATGCTTGGAAGTAAAAGTGCAAGGGTATATTAGAGGTCTTTATATTCAAATGAATGCTTACTTAGATATTAAGATGGGTTTTATAACCCTAACCATTCCATACCCAAAAATTGATGTCCAAGCACACAGATTGGCCCACTAGGGGTTGATTTGCCTACTTGGGCAATTTATTTGTTGGGATATCCTCTTGTAGGTGATTGACTTGTTATTGCAAGTGAATCACTTGTAAGGGGAGCAATCAAATCTCTTTTTACCCTTTGTTTTTTGAATAATCGAAATTGACAACCAAAACTTGACAACAAGACAAATTTGGGGGTGTATGGAAGAAGAGAAAGAGATAAAATATAATTTGCCATGGAGGAAGAAGAGGGGATAATTCCTAGGAAAACAACCCAAAAAAAAATCCTATGTACTTATTTATTTTTCTTTGGCTTGAGTTTCCCATTAAATTTATCAGAGATGCTACTTGTTCACTAAAATTGACAATGTTCTTCCATCAATTGTGGGGAATTTATAGGCTTTTGTACTCACTATATGAGGGACATGATATGACCCGCTCCAAAGTGAGTCAAAATTATAGTATCTTGGTTTATTTATGTCCTCATCCCACTTAAATTCCAAGTCAACTTCCTTAATTCATCTTTGTTATTCGCTCATCAAACCACTATTTAATTGCTTTCTAGTGTTATATTGTTCTCTTGAATATATTATCCCTTTCTTCCTCTAATGATAGTAGCACATTTAGTTGTATTTGCATAAATTTAATGTTAGTGCCTTTAAGCTCAAATTGTTATGAAATTTGGTGGGAAGGGATTTTCAAATTTATTGGCAATACAACCTCCTTCCCATAGACTAGCTTGTAAGGAGGAACTTTTAAATACCTTTAGAATTACTCGATTTGTCCAAAGCGCTTTCCATATTTTGGTATACCAATCCCTCTATGACTAGATGAAAATATTTTTCAATATACTTACTATGTTGTTGTTATTAGTGTTAGGTACTTATTACATTATTTGACAATGTAATTATTACATCTTAAATAATGTTAGATGATATCATTATACCTCATGAGAGGTCGAGAGAAGCTAAAAAATTACACCTCACGGGAGGTTGAGAGAAGCTAAAAAGTGAGAGATAAAGGTGAAGCACCAAGATTCTCTTGAGATATCCAAGAGATATACATTGTATATACTTATGTACATGTACAAATTCAATATTTATTGAGAGAAATAATAAAGAATATGTGTGTTTAATTCCATCATGTGGATCAAAGTAGGGATTTGTAGCCCAATTTTTCTTGCAAATCAAATTATTTTCTTTAAATTTTATTTGTTGTCTCATTTTCCATCTAGTTAAAAAATCTCTCATTGACCATCCATTTTCCTTTTGGTTGTTTTATATTTCCATGTCATACATATTTTGTTGTCTCATGGTTGTTTGGGGGTTCAAATTAGTGAATTGGTATTTCTACGAGGTAGGTTGATAATATAAATTTGTATTTATAAACAAATGAAATGGAATAGAGTTTGGATGGAAGGTGATTATCTCATAGTAATAAATGCAATTTTGAGAAAAGCAAAGGCTCCATGGAACATACAAGAGATAATTGTGGAAATTCAAGATCTTGCTAAAGAGTTTGAATAAATCAAGTTTACACATATATTAAGGGAAGAAAACATATAAGCTAGCCAATAGAGGGGTTTTGGTTGAGGATTGTGAAGTTAATATCTCCTTTCTATGGTTAGAGGAAGTAGAAAGTTTGGTTGAAGCTGACAAAAATTGTTGATTGCCTAAATCAATTAATGATTAAGATTTAATTTAATGTTTTCCATTGGTAATATCTATTTTATTTTGTAACAATAATGTGTGTTTATTTAGACTATTTATTATAATTTTTGTGGTTGCACTTGTGTTTCAGGAAGGAAACTAGCAATCCATATTTGGTAAAGCAGACTATGTTAGTGCGATGTTTTGGAAATATTACTCTACTAAGATGTAAGGCATAGATAGTAGAGATGAAGTTTTGGCATTGTGAAGGTTGCTATAGGAAAATGTCAAGAAAGATGCTAAATTTTGGAGTAATTGTATTCATACAAAGATTTGAAAATATCCAAAAAATGAAAATCAAGAATTCAGACATTTTATGTAAAATGATGTAGGTTTCTAACTATAGCATCTCAATCAAGATGATAAGTGTATATATTTGTAAACTCTCAAAATATAAATAAGAGAGATGTAATTTGTTAAGGGTGGGGGACCCGAGTACAACCCCTTTTTATCAAGCAAAAAATAATAATAGAAATTTGTGTCTCTTATTGTTGCACTCAAAGAACTTGTAATAGGAAGTCACCTGCATATTATTTTTTTTTTGATGTTTGGTTTTGTATATTTGTTTAGTGTCTTATTTCATTATTTTTTCCTCGATGACCACTTTCCAACGTCTAGTTGTGTCAATTCTTCCAATTATCGATTCAATTGGCTCTTTTTTATAAAAATTTGCATCAACCATTTAATTTTTTTGCTTAAAGCATAGAAGTAAAACATTCCATTTTGTATTTCTATTTTAAGTAAGCTCCATTGTGCACAAATTATTTGTTTTATTGCCCTTATCCTAGCCCACTAGAAGAGAACATAGAAAATATGGTTTAAGAAAATATTTACCTATGTATGACCTAAAATACCTATTGGTGAGACACAGGAGAATCTACCAACTAGTGGATCTAGTTGTAGAGACAAAAGTTACCAGCTAGCGGATCTAGTTGTAGAGACAAAATTTATCCATGTGGAAAAAGAGGATTGCTAAATGTGGAAGAGGAGAAATGTTCAATGTATACTTGATGTGGAAGAGAAAAAGTGCTTCAAGTGTAGATTAACAATGAGCTTGGGCACATGGGAAGAGGAGGTACTTGACCCTCCTGCTATAATGTTTTGCATGTTTATATGTGAGACAAGAAGCATGCATAAGCACATTATAAAGAAATGGTAACATAAGATTTTCAAATAAATTATGCATATCATGTGGTAAATTCAAGGAAGGATTCGATGGTTTTGTATATATCAAGACCATATTTGCTAATTATTTTATTAGCATTGGCACAACACCACAATGGTTAGAAAGTGACACTTTGTTGGACATAGTCCCAGGTGCAATTCAATGTACTTCTAGTTTCTACTAAAATATTTGCTTTCCTATTCAAAAGGGTTTGAAAGAAACATCTTCGTTTTACATTAAATGCTATATAGGAGAGTTGGCTAGTTGAAGTAAAGTGCATTTTTTTAAAACAAAGGTCAAGGGATCAAAATCCACCAATACCATTCAAAATAAAAAAGTAAAAAATAAAAAAGAAGAAAAGAAAAAAATAAAAAAATAAAAGCAAACAAAAAAGAAAAATTAAGTTTATATAAATAAAATAAACAAGAAAGAGGGTTAAGTCAAGTTGTGAGAGTAGTTTATCAAGTGGCATTAGCTCAACCGGTTAGATTCCTCAATGTTTAAGGAGGAGATCTAGGTTCAAATCTTGCCAAACGATACATGGATAATATCCAATATTTGTTGTAATACCACTATGTGGTGATGATGTAATACGGGCAGGGCTCATTTCAATCCCATATAACTAATTGAAAAAAAGTTATGAGTAGTGTAAAACCCGTAATTCATATTATCAAGTCAAGTTGTGAGAGTAGTGTAAAATGGTGGAGTCATATTAAGATTCAAAACAATTTTAAATCTATGTAAAGCATCTTTAATTTTGGTAATTAATTTGTGGAGTGACAAGTCATTTTTTTAAAATGTTGTAAATGTCAAGTTATTATATAATGTCTAAGTGAGAAAAGAGTCATAGTTATAATTAGTCAATATTCAAAGGATTGTATTGAAGAGGTAAAAAAGTAATGTGAGTTATGTGATAGTGTGGTGAGGAGTCAATGTATTTTGGGTGTCAAAATAGTTTATAATTTTTTAAAAGAGCTTTGTATTTTTAGTCTCTAGTCTCTTTATACAAGAATCAAATATGTGCTTAAGCACATGATAGCATTTTGTATAAATGACACCTTTGGCTTATGTTTACAAGTAAAGCTTTTGTATTAAGTTATGTCTATAGCCTAATAAAGTTGCCATAACAACATCTAGGCATCCACCCTATAAATCATTATGAAAAATAAAGAAATCATTTCTTGTGTGATTCTTTCCACTCCATTTTTACCCTTCTTATCACTGTCATTAGATGTTAATCTTGAAATTGATAAAATCTAAGTATTTAGGAAAGTTACACCCACATACAAAGATTTATCTTTAATCAAGTGCCATTGATAGGTAAATCCCTTTCCATACTTCCTTAGTACCATGCATCATTATCTTTCTTGTACCTCAAGGTCTCTCTCATGTACGGTTACATATATTGAGAGAACTGGCTTCTTCCATGTACCAAAAGGTATATAAGAAAGATGGGTATATAGAAATATTTGGTATGTCAGATTGGTGATATATTGAAAGGGGGACTATTTAGGAGATATATGGAACCCTGACCATTGTGTTGAAGAAAGAAAATTTCAAAGAGTAGAAGAAGGAGAGTTCACATCACTTGACAATATACGAAATGCAAAGAGGAAATAAGCCAAGAAGCAAGTCGTAAGTGAATGTGGAGAGAAGCAAGTTGAAATTCAAAATTGTATGATAATAGATAAAGATCTTTATTTCATATAAGGTAAAGATATTTATGAATATGGTTAGTTATTAACACTTAGAAGTTACACATAATTCTAAAAAAACTTGATGTGTGAAAGTCGCTTTGAAAATGGTGTTACATTCCCTATAGATCATGTGAAGACAATACACATGGAATTAATAACTCATGACATATTTAAGCGTAAAAAGCAATGGGAAATGGTTAGATATGACTCAAAACCATTGAGTGATCTAGAAGAAAAAATGAGTAGGAGGGCAGCGGAGAGCGGGAGAGCAGTGGAGAGCGAAAGAAGGCCTGGAAGCCCGACTCAGGGATCCGCCTTCCAAGACTTTGGCTCAGTCGGTCTAGAGTCTGATCCTCCAGAGGAAGGAGAAATTCCTCCCCGTCAAGAAAAACCCCTCGACAAAGGTGTTTTTCCACCTTTCCAGGGCTCGTACGCCCAGGCGGTCTCAAAGGAGTCAACCTCCCCGACCCCATCTCAACCCCTGATCCCATCCGGTTCCAATCTGGTGATCCCAGGCAGCTTGCTGAACAGTTACATCGATCAAGAAAAGTTCACCCTCATTGGCAAGTTTATTGGGGGCAGACCAAACATGGAGACGATCCAAAAATGGGCCTGTGGCAAATGGTGAACTAGTGGCAGCATGCAAATAGTGGCCCTATCCCGAGGGTTTTTTGCGATCAGGCTGAATAATGCAGAAGATTCCTGCAACATCCTTTTTGGTGGACCTTGTTTCCTGGGGAGACAGAGCCTATTCATCTGCAGATGGGGAGAGGATTTTGACCCTAAAACTCAGAACATCAATGTGGCGCCTATCTGGGTTCACCTTCCGAACTTGCCTTTCCAATGCTGGCATGAGGACATCCTGAGAGGAATTTCCTGCACCATTGGTGAACTCATCGCTGTAGATTCCTCCACCAAGGTATGCTCCCGAATGGTTCATGCACGTATTTGTGTGAATGCCAACCTTGAAACTGAACTTCCCTCCTTTGTTAATCTCTTCAAAGATTCGACCCTTTTAAAAAAACAACCTCTTGAATATGAAAACAAACCTTCCTTTTGCTCCATCTGCAACACTCAAGGCCATTTGAATCACCAATGCCCCCAGACTCGGGCCATGAAATACGCCTCGCATGTTTCAGGCAGAAGAGGCAAAAAAACAAATGGATCCAAGCAAGATGGTGAATCATCAATCCAAAGAGAGGATCCCCCTAAAGCTTTCCCAAAAATCCAAGGTAATGGAGAAGTGGGTCAAGAAGGAATACCATCTAAAAACCCCCATCCCCAAGAAGCGATCCTTATCCCCGCCACCACCATCGGACCTCCCCTAAATCCTCCCGAGGTTGCAGTAGCTAACGAAGACTCCCCACCCCCCATCCTCCAGGAAATCGAGAACTCCCAACCCCCTCAATTTCTATCCGAGAATTATAGCCCAAAGAACACTAGGAGCAAGACACAGGCTATGGACATCGAAAGTGAGAAAAAGAGAGGGCGACCTTCTGCCAATGACCAGAAAATCAGAGCAACCGAAGACGACATAGCAAATGGTTCCCAACGGACCTTATTCACTGACACCGCCGATCCCCTGAAGGAAGATTCCAAAGGCTCCAAACCCCCCTTCCAGTAGGCGAAGCGAGGCAAAAAACCTCACAAATCTACTAGATGAAGATCCTCTCCTGGAACGTGAGAGGTCTCAATAGTGCAGCCAAGCTAAGACTTGCTGCTAATATTTGAAAGGAATCCAAACCCTCTATCTTCATCATGCAAGAAACCAAAAGTGACGAGAGCTCCTCCAAAAAAGCTGCCAGGATCATCTGGCGTCACGGTGAAGCCCTGTACAGTCCTGCCCAAGGATCCTACGGAGGACTGATGTGCCTATGGGATCCGTCTCAAGTGGAAGGTAGACTTCTATCCTCCTCCAGTAGAGTTATCAACATTATTTTTCATTGCATTTCCAATAATCGGTCTTGGATCATGTCCAACCTGTACGCTCCAAACTCTCCCCTAGAGAGAGCTGACTTCTGGAAGACTCTCACCCTGATGAGGGAATCCTTCAGCACCATCCCTTGGATTGTTGGAGGGGATTTCAACAGCCCTCTATTCCCAACAGAGAAAAAAGGAGGATTGGCTGCCACCCATCGCACCACTGAAGATTTCAGGGACTTTGTTGATACTAACAAACTTATTGACATTCCACTCAAAGGAACACTCTACACTTGGAGCAACAGAAGAATTGGAGGCAGACTGATCCAGGTCAAACTGGATAGGTTCCTGATTTCCCAGGAAGCCATTCCATTTTTTGGTGATGCGTCCCTCTCAGCACTAACCAAAATAGGATCGGACCACAATCCCATCCTCCTTGAGGTGGGTAAACCCCCTTCCTTCTGAACCCCCTTTCGGTTCGAATCCATATGGCTCAATCACAAGGACATTCGAGGGGAGGTGGGCCAGTGGTGGAATCAACAAGTCAGGGGATCACCTATCTTTCGGGTGACACAGAAGCTCAAGTTCACCAAAGACAAATTGCGGATTTGGAACAAAGAAGTTTTTGGCAACATTTTTGTCCGCAAGAAGGCACTTTTAGATCAGCTCCAAGCCATTGAGAGGAGAATTGAAGTAGGAGACTCTGGGGCTGCAGTCAGGGAAGAGGAAAGGAACCTGCTTGCCGAATTTCATAACATCCTGGCCAGGGAGGAAACCTTCTGGAGACAGAAATCCAGGGAACTGTGGATCAAAGAAGGAGACTCTAACACCAGGTTTTTCCATGCTTCAACAATGAGGCATAGGGGATCCAACAAGATTAGCAAGATCAATCACAGTGATGGATCAAATACTGAAGATATCTACGAAATCAGATCTGAGGCCATCACCTTCTTCCAAAACCTCCTAGGATCCCCCCCGAAAAGCTCTGCTCGGGCCAAATCTGCTCTCCTGGGAAACATTCCTAGCCTGGTTTCCCGAGAGGCCAATTCCTCCCTCCTCAAACCCTTTTTGGATGAGGAAATCAGGGACGCGGTGTTCTCCATGCAACCCGATAAAGCCCCTGGGCCGGACGGGTTCCCACCCCGTTTCTACCAAGCTTTCTGGGAGATTGTAGGATCGGATGTCTGTGCAGCTATCCGGGATCTGCAATCCCGGCCCATTCCTCGGGTTGTCAACTCTACCTTCATTGCACTGATTCCCAAATCCCCAGATTACCGATCCATGGCAGACTTCCATCCCATAAGCCTATGCAATGTCCTGTATAAAATTCTCACCAAAGCAATGGCGTCTAGAATGAAGCCCATCCTCCCCTCCATCATTGACCCTTGTCAAGGAAGCTCGGTCAAAGGTAGGAACATTCTGGATGGAGTCATTACGGTTCATGAAACCCTTCATTCTACTTTCCAAAGCAAAAAAGCAGGCCTCCTCCTCAAGCTTGACATGACTAAAGCTTTCGACCGTGTTGATTGGGATTTTCTCCAAGATGTTCTTCTGAAATTCGGTTTCCATCCCAAGTGGGTCCAGCTGATCCACAATTGCTTCTCCTCTGCGTGGTTTTCGGTACTGGTCAATGGGTCCCCCACTGGTTTCTTCCCCAACGTCAGAGGCCTCCACCAAGGGGATCCTCTATCCCCTCTTTTGTTCATCATTCTGGCGGAATCCCTCGACAGATCCCTGTCAGTGGCTAGAGTGGCAGGGAAAATTTTAGGCATCCAAGTGGTATCCAACTCCACTCCCATCACTCATCAGTAATTCGTCGATGACACCATCCTCTCAACACAAGCGTCTGTCATCCAAGCTAGAACCATCAAGCACATTCTTTCCCTCTACAAAAAAGTGGCAGGGCAACAGGTTAACTTCTCCAAAAGTAAGCTCTTCTTTGTGCACACCCCCTTGAGCCTCAGGCCAAAATTGGGCGGATTCTTGGTTGCTCTGCAGGATCCCTCCCATCCTCCTATTTGGGGCTTCCTTTATTCTGGGGAAGGCCGAAAGAGAGCATGTGGAACAATGTCCTGGAAATATTTTAGTGAAAGCTAGCAGCTTGGAAAGGTAAACTTTTGTCCCAAGCGACGAAGGCCACCCTCTCAAGATCCACCCTCCAAAGCATTCCCATTTACTTCATGTCAGTTTTCACACTCCCCAAGTCAGTTTGCAAACAAATTGAACACATCCAAAAAATATTCCTATGGTCGGGATCCGAAGACAAATCCAGGATTCCCCTAGTGGCATGGGACACAGTCTGTAGAAGTAAACAGCAGGGGGGCCTTGGCTACAAAAAACTATCCAAAATGAATATAGCCTTGTTGGGCAAACATGCTTGGAGGATCATCTCTAAAGACCCAGCTGAGTGGATCCAATTGGTGTCAAAGAAATATATGGGCAACCGCTCCTTCCTCGACTCAGTCAACCACCCCAATGGCTCAGCCTTTTGGAAAGCAGTGATCCACACCAAAATGCTAGTTCAAAAAGGTCTCCGATGGATTCTTGGGGATGGATGCAACATTGAATTTTGGAGCGATAGATGGCTAACGGATGAACCCCTGGGTGACAGGGTAGATCTTTCAAGGCTACAAGCAATTTTTGATACAAGCAGGGGAAGGAAGGTGTCTAATTTCATTGAATGGGAGGGTGGCCAACCCCGATGGAGGATCCTCTATGGCAGCAGCCCTGAGATTTCTTCCCTTAACCTCATGCTTCAAGCGACCACTATTCCCTCTGAGCGAAGGGCTGATAAACCCACCTGGGCTGGGTCGGACAAGGGCTTTTTCACTGTCAAGTCTGCTTACTCCCTTCTCACCCCTCACCCTGTATCGTCCTCCCACATTGTCTGGAAAAAGCACCTCATCCCAAAAATTGCTTTCTTTTCTTGGCTAGCCTTCCAAAACAAAGCTCTTACCACTGAGAACCTCATTAAAAGAGGCATTCCCCTTCCTAACAGATGCTTCCTGTGCCAAGCCAATTGGGAATCCACCGATCACCTCTTCCTCCATTGCGACTTCACCTCGGCTGCGTTTAGCTTCATCCTCTCTACCTTTCAGATCCAATGGGCTCCCCCCAAGTCCCTGTGCGAAGCTTTCCTCCAATGGCCCCAACCTTTTTTTAACCATAAGCTCCGGTTCCTCTGGGACATATGCCTTCACCACTTGGTCTGGCAAGTCTGGCTTGAGCATAATAGCAGAGTCTTTGGGACTTCTGTCCGGGATCCTCCCTCGGTCGCCACTAGAGCCCTTGCCTTCGCTTCCGAGAATGTCGACCTCATTCACTGCTCCAGTCCTCTTCTGACGTCCTGGGAAGGCCTTATCCTCAATTTTCTCAATATCTCGAGCGGACCCTCCCTGGAGACCTCCTTGCCTCACCCCCGGGCTCTTACTCGATGGAATCCTCCCCCCATGATTGGATCAAGCTAAATTTTGATGGGGCATCCAAAGGAAACCCTGGAGCGGCGGGTGCTGGAGGCACTGTCAGGGACCATCGAGGAGTGGTTTTACTTGCTTTCTCTGAAGATCTGGGTCATCAGACCAATCATGTTGCAGAAGCCAGAGCCCTCTGGAGAGGACTAGTTCTCATCAAGGAGGATCCCCGGGCAGTCATCATAGAAGGTGACTCCATGAACATCATCAATTATTTGACTAAGGCTGAGACCCCTGCATGGCGGGTTTTCAACACCATCCAGGAAGCTCGATGAATCCTCCGAAGCAAGACCCATAGGTGCCAACACATCTTCAGGGAAGGGAATTCACTGGCCGACCACCTGGCCAACAGAGGATCCTCCTCCTGCAATCTCACCATTTGGGATCACGAGATCCCACAAGATATCTCTGACGTGGCAGCGTCAGACCAAAAAAAGGTTTAATGACCCATGTCAGATCCTCAAGCAAGACCACGTCAGTCAATTTCTTCCAGCCAATCGGGCCTCCTTTGGCCTTATCAACATCGAATCATTTGCTACTCGATCTGGCCATTGATGCCATGGGAAACATCACCAAAGCTGCTAAAGCGGTAATTCACTGCCTCCAAAAACTCAAGGAGCACATGGGAGGATCCTCAAGTGGTCAGGAGGATCCCAAGGAAAACTAAATTCGATGGCAAGTCCTGAAATTCTGCCCGAATCAGGGTTTTTGATTCTTGTGTGTTTTTGCTGGAAATGTTTGTTGGGATTTACTGATGTTGGGTTTGTGGTTAAGATATTTTTTGTAAATTGGTTTGAGACTAGCTCTTCGGTCTCAATCTTGCGGCCTTAAAGGTGTTCCTTTTTTTGTAATAAGGTTTTGGGATCCTCTTAAAAAACCCGCTATGTATATATTGCTACTTAACAAAAAAAAAGCAACGGGAAACAAATGAAATATTGAAGGTAAATATTTATTGTGACACTAGTGACCTTATATAAAGGACCAATTTCGCTTATGAGACTAACATTATTGATAAGCCCATGATGGAAAACATTTATTGTGACATAAGTGACCTTATCAAAAAGATAGATTTCACTTGTGATATTGATGATTTAAGCATTATTAATGATAATGGTATTGGAGATGAGCATAATGATCTTGTTTATTGTATTGGTCATGAAAAATACCATGTTTCTAAAGACCATAGTGATGATGAAGAGCTTGGTAGTTTGAACGTTGTTGGTGGTATTGGCCATGACAAAGGTCATGTTTGTTATGGTACCTAGGAATAGGTGTATGGGGATATGATATTATAATATATAATGGTTGGCATGGGCTACACATAACCCAAGGTTGATTATATTATTATATTATATTGTAATAATGAGTGGGATGAGGTTTTAGTAGTTGACTTCCCAAAGTAGAATTAGAACATGGATATATAAAGAAGGGATATTGTCATTGTAGTAATCATGGAGATCATTCATATGGAGTATTGCTTGTAATTATCTTTGCCCATGAAGTGTCTTATGAGACTTTTCCCTTTTTAAGTGGTGCTCTCATCTTGGGAGATATAGTGGAGTTTTCCTTAAGGAGTATTATTAGTATTGCCCTACCCTAAGGGTATAATCTATCTCTATCTTATTTCATGGATTGTTATTGTGGATAATTATTTATGGATAAAATATTTAATATTTCTACATATTGGTGAATGATTTTTATTAATGAGAATAATATTTTGTAACAAGTGGTAATAGAGCAACAACTTTGGCAAAGTGGGATTGTGTCTTTATGGATTGTAGAACTAGGGCAATTTTTTTCTAGAAATATCTCATATTTTAGGAGTCACATCTCTATGAAAGGTTGTCTGATTCAAACAATTATTAGAACATTTTGTGCAAAATTTGAATATCTTTAAAATGAGTCATCATATGAAGGAATTCAAGCAGTATTGAGGGAGATACAATCATATGAAGTTAGTCATCTAGAACAAGGGCAATGGTGATTTTTAAAATAATATTTAAAAAACATGATATATCTTTTCGTTATGGGTAAGCAAATCATTTATTATTGTGTATGAAAGAGATTTTTTCATTTGAAAGTTTCACTTTAAATTAGTAGGGAGACATATTTTTATAAATTCCTAGTTTATAAAACCCTAGCTTGTATTATCTTTTTTTTTTGGGTGTGAACTTATGGAGCTACAATTTTTTTTTGGAGGGGATGATATTGATGTTAGGGACTAGTGGATAAATTTTTAATCCTTCTATTCTGATAGTTCTTGTTGACACCTTATACTTGTTTATTTATCTTGGAGGAGAATCTCTCTCTTGGTTTTATAGTTTTCGTAGCACCCATAATTGTGAACTAACTTGGAATAAAACAAAACAAGCATTTTTAATCAATGGGACCCATATAAAAAGATACTTAGTTTTAATGATACACTCAAAGGCTATGCAAAAGAAATAAACATACCTTAAAAAAGAGATCCAATTTTTTTTAAAGAAGTGGTACAAGGTAAAAAAAAGATGTCAATGTGCATATGGAGGAAACCACACCTTTGGTAGTAGATAAGTTAAAAGTGCATAAAGGGATTTGTTTAAAATGAAAAATTCTATTTTTAGGTTCATGGTTACATTTAGAAGGAAACAATTATTATTTCCATTAACTCTAACAATAGATATAATTTAAAGGGGAAACAGACTGCGACTCGGCTCTGGCGTTTTGGCTTTTGGCGGGAAATTTTCTGTGACGGCGCCTGGTGTTGCTCGAGGGACTCTGGCCCGAAGATTTTGCCTAGGGCTTAGGGGGGTTGTCTCCGCTTTTGCCTGAAGTTTCTGTAGTGGTTCCGGGAGGGCCCGATGGGGTCTCCTCCTGTTTCTCCTGCTGGGAGAAAGATATCATATGCTGAGAAACTGAAAGATTTTCCCTCGCCTTCCACGGACGGAGCTCGGCGGAATGCTTTCCAATCGATACTCAAGACTGCTGCCAATGGCCCACATGCTCACCGCGTTAATGGTTGCCTCCCACAATCTTCCTCCAGGCCCAAGATTGTAATAGAACCAATGCTGGTCGAAGATACAGTCGTCTACCGCGCTAATCACGACTTGATCTGCAAATTCATGGGCATCCGGCCCACTCTGAATTTTCTGCACACTTGGGTTCGTCAGAACTGGGAGCCACACGGTGAGTACTCTCTATGGCCTATAAGCAATGGGTATTTCATCATAAGTTTCTCTTCTTTAGCAGACAGAAACAGAGCATTTGAATCAGAGAAGAGAAACCATGGACCAGCAGGGTTATTTATCCAACCCTGGAGAGTGGGTTTCGACCCCCGCATCGAACCCACGGCTGTCCCGGTCCGGGATCCGCCGTACGCTCTCCCGATGGAGTTTTGGGGTGAGCAGTGTTTTGGAATTAATAGGTAATTCCCTAGGCAAATTTCTGGGAGTCTCCAAAGATACCATAGAGGGCAATTCGTCTGCCTTTGCTAGAATATGTGTAGAGATGGACATTAGTCACCTCTACCACCGAGGTGGAACTTGAGCTAGCAGGAGTACCCTGGATCCAAGCAGTTAGACTATGAGGCCCTACCTTTCAGGTGCCGTGTATGCCATAAGCATGGACATTTGGCAAGGTTCTGCCCAAACGCAGTGAGCACAAAAACGGAGGCTCCGAGTGGAATGGCAAACCGCCCTAGAGAGGGTAAGTCTAGTCCGGTCAATGAACCCTCTAGCAATTCTCCAGGTCCTGATGCTCAACAGGATGGCTTTGAACAGGTGAAACGAAAGAGAAACAAAAAGAAAAATGGCAAGGAACAGGTACAGCTCAAGCCAAACAATCGGTATGAAATTTTCAAGTCATTAGTGGATCTGGAGGACCATTCTATGGAAGGAGTGGTTGGGAATGATGAGAATGTCAACACTCCACCTCTTGTTTCTCCTTCCTTCACGCCCGTAGTAGAACAGGTGACTGTGCCAGCTGAGCACCTGCAGTCAGAGAATCCAGGGGCCTTGGTTATTCACTCCCCAACACAGCCGGCTATAAAAGATGTTACCATGGGAAATGCAGAGAAAAACAGAGAGAGGCCTGCTTTAGGGATTTCCCAGGTGGAAAAGAGATCAAGAAACAATAACTCTCAAGGAGCGGGAAGAAAATCCAATAAGGAATTACTAATTGCCCAAGGAGATAAGTTAATCAATGAAGGATTGGTGAGGTCCATTGATTCTTACTGCTCACAAGGTTTTCAATGATTATTCAATCCTGGAATATTAGGGGTTTAAACAGTAGAACCCATCAATCTGCTGTTCAAAGACTCTTAGAAAACCGAAAAACAGATTTTTTGCTTCTCCAGGAGACCAAAATGTCTTTAGATATCATGAGTAAAACCGCTACTAAAATCTGGCGGGGAGCTGGGTATATGGACGTGGCTGCCCAAGGAGCTTCAGGGGGAATTGTTACCCTTTGGAACCCTCTGGTCTGGACTGCTTTAGATCATGTAGCTTGTAGGGGTGTTCTTTCTTCTCTTTTCAGAAATAACTTCAATTCTGAACTGATCCTTATTACCAACTTTTATGGGGCCCAAGATCCTGAAGGCCAGAGGCTCCAATGGGACGCTGTTCACAATATGAGAGCAAACAGGGAGTGTTTTGACTGGATTATTGCAGGGGATTTTAATGCAAAATTATCTGTCCGGGACCAGGAAGGTGGCTCCCCTACTTTAGACCCAGGGGATCGGCTTTTGATTGCCCAAGTTCAGGCCTTTAATCTAGTGGACGTTCAAGGCCCTAGTGTTTTTTTCACTTGGACAAACAAGAGAAAGGAGCCACATAGCAGGAAGGTCAAGTTAGATCGCTTTTTGGTCTTGGAGGAGGCTTTTGTTAAATGGACTTTAAAGTTCCAGATTTTGGAGGGCCCTATTTCGGATCATTTTCCCATCTTGCTTGAGGGAGGGACTTCGAGTGGACAACACTTTAGGCCTTTTAAATTTGAGAATTTTTGGTTACAAAAGGAGGACCTTCGACAAAAAATTTCTCAATGGTGGGCAGAAGGCCGCCCACCTTTTGGGACAACAATGTTCAAATTTCATAAACAGCTTCAATTTGTCAAATTTCAATTGAAACAGTGGAGGAAAGGAAATAAGTCGGATTTCCAGTCCCAAAGGGCTCCCTTGGTGGCTAGATGGGAGGAGGTCCAGAAACTTTTTAGGGAAGGGTCAATTACTGAGCAACTCAAATCTGAAGATGACGAACTGCGTAAAGCGGTTGAGGACATTGACAACCAAGAGGAGTTATACTGGAAACAGAGGGCTAGAAATACTTGGTTATTAGAAGGGGACAGAAATACCAAATTTTTTCATCGGTCAGCTTGTGCTAGGAGACAGATGAACAATATGGAAGTTCTCAAAGATGAACAGGGAAATGTCTTCGATACTATTCCTCGGTATGCACTCCCATGCTATCGATTACTTTTCTAAACTTTTTAAGGAAAGTATGCAAGGAAGATATTGAGGCTCGTAACGAAGTTCTTAATGTTATTCCTCCGATTATCTCTGAAGAGGACAACCAGACCCTGCTTAGACCCATTGAAAGGGATGAACTGAGAAATGTGGTCTTTGGTATGAGTTCTGGAAAATCTCCTGGTCCAGATGGCTTTCCTATTGAATTTTTTCAGGCTTTCTGGGATACCTTGGAGGAGGATGTTCGGTCATTACTGAGGAATCCAGATCCAATCGCAGAATGCTCAGGGCGATCAATCACACCTTCATTGCTTTAATTCCGAAAGGGGAAGTGGGGACTCATATCTCTGATTTCAGGCCTATTGCTTTATGCAATGTGATTTACAAAATCATCTCTAAGATAATGGCTGAGAGGCTTAAACCCCTTCTTCATAGCATCATTTCTCCTGAACAGGGGGGCTTTGTTGAGGGAAGACAAATATTGGATGGGGTGATTTTGGCCCAGGAGGCCATCCATTCAATGCAAACTTCGGGCAACAAAGGCATGTTCATTAAACTCGGATATGTCCAAGGCTTATGACCGGGTGGAGTGGTGCTTCTTGTCGAAAATGCTCGGCCGCCTTTGGCTTCTCTCAGGAATGGATTGCTTGGGTTATGAGTTGTGTTTCTTCTCCCTCCTTTTCTGTTCTCATTAAGGGCCTTCCCTCGCTTCCTTTCGGCGCCTCCCGTGGGCTCCGCCAGGGAGACCCTTGTTCTCCCTATCTCTTCCTTCTCTTGGCTGAGGGTTTGGGAAGACTGTTTTTGAGGAGAAGGCAACAAGGTCGGCTTTCTGGTATCAAGGTTGGGGAGGAGACTCTGACTCACTTGCAATTTGTGGATGATACGGGTCTGGTTGGTGCGGCCACTCTTCGGGAAGCTAGAGGAATCAGAGACACTTTGAATGTCTACCTTAGGGCTTCAAATCAGGTTCTTAATGACAGGAAGTCCAAAGTGGTCTTCTTCAATCTCGACCAACGGCTTCAGGAGCGTGTTATTGACATCCTGGGATTCACTAGGTCCTCTCTTCCAATTGTTTACCTGGGGGTTCCCCTTCACTTCAAAAAGTTAAATGCTGATATTTGGAAGAACCTGTTAGCAGGCATCAAAGACAGAATGAATCATTGGGCCCATAAATGGCTAAGCTACGGGGGTAGATTAACCTTCTTGAAATCAGTTATTCAGGCTTTGCCGATCTATAAATTCTCAATACTGACTGCCCCTCATACCATCTGGAAAAAGTTGGACAAAATGGCTAGAAGATTTTTGTGGGAAGGCGCAAAAGGGAAGAAAAAATGGGCCTTGGTTGGGTGGGATAAAGTCACCCAGCCTAAGGATAAAGGAGGGCTGGGCTTGAGATGCTCTATGCTTAATAACAGGGCTTTGGCTGGAAAACTGTATTGGCGGTGGGTTTCTCAGCCATCCTCTCTCTTCAGCAGAATTCTTTCCAGTAAATATTTGGGGCATGTCCATCCCAATGAGGTGGGTCGCTTTCCCTTGGAAGGTCCTGGTTCTTTAGTGTGGCAGACTCTCAAGCTTGGGTCCCAGATTATCAAAGATCAATTATTCTGGAAAGTGGGGAAAGGAGACAAGGCTCGCTTCTGGACCGACTCTTGGGACCAAAGATCCGCCCATTATTGTTTTGTTCCCCGAGCTTCATCCTATCATGACCGCCTTAGAAGCCTAGGGTTGGATCCTTATTGATAAGTATCTTCTTACCAGTCATTTGGGGGGGTATACTTTTAAAAAGTTTAAGCGATGGGAGGAGTGGCCAACCACCGTCTCTCCGGAGTTGGTGCCTATCCCGCAAAAAAATATTGTCGTAAAGGTTCCTCACGGGGAAGGATGAGGAAGATGAATTAGCCTCGGGGCCATGGAAGCCTTGGTGTCTACTCGCTTAAGGCCGGATATGAAGAGATCCTCCCTGAGCCTCCCCCACACTCTTTTCCGGTTCAGCATTGGAAAAGGATTTGGCATTTAAAGGGTTGGCCGAAAGTGAACTTCTTCGCTTGGCAACTTATGCATAATGGTCTTCTCACCTTTGACAATCTCAGACGTAGGGGTTTCAATGGCCCCTCTCAATGTGCTTTATGCCTCCATCATGAGGAAACTGCAGACCATTTGTTTTTTGAGTGTCCTTTTACTCATCAGATTTGGGAACGCTGGTTCTTGCAATTTAAACTCCGGGCTAATGGTGTTCTCAATCGTACCAATATTTGGGAAAAATGGAAAAGGGGCAGGTTCAAGTCTATAGCTCTCCGAACTGGCTGGCAGTTAGGCTTTCTCTTCATATGGTGGCAAGTTTGGTTGGAGAGAAACGCACGGATATTTAGAAACACTTTCTCCTCGATTGACGGTGTTTGGCAGGTCATCTGGAGCAAAGTCACATAAACTGTTGCTACTCTTGCCAATGAAAAGAATCAGGCTACTCTTGGGCATCCTGAAGAGGGGGTTGAGGGTCTTGAGAGGCAAGATAGATCATGCTGGAAACCCCCCCCGAAGGCTGGATCAAGATCAATACTGATGGGGCTGCAAAAGGCAACCGGGCAACGCAGGAATTGGTGTTGTTTGTCGGGATCACTTGAGTGCGGTTCTTTACTGGGAACTACAGGGATTGGGCAGAGCCACGAACAATGAAGCCGAAGCCTTGGCCATTAAGTCCGCGTCTATCTGGGCTGTTAAGCAGGGTCACCGGAGAATAATTCTTGAATCTGATTCTCAAGTCCTGATCGGCGCTCTAGATTGCTTGCGGAATTTCTCTTTAAAAGCCCGGAGACTGCGGATGTTGATATCCCAAATCAAGGAGTTATGGAGGGAGTTAGATGATGTCATCCCTGTGTATGTGAGTAGAAATCTGAACACGGTAGCTGACTTCCTTGCGAAGATGGGTGCTGAGAAAGAGGTAGGTGTCCAGCTGCACAGTGATATGCCTATGATAGATGAAGAGATTCGGAGTGGCCTGGAACGATCTCTACATCCATGAGCTCAAAAATGACTAAGGTTTGTTTCTGTCGCGATATCGCGACATATTGCGTCGTCTTGACCCGGTTTGGTTTTCTGTCGCGATTTCGCGACATGTTGCTCTGTCGCGACATGTCGCTCTATCGCGACATGTTGCTCTGTCGCGACATGTCGCTCTGTCGCGACTTGTTGCTCTGTCGCGACTTGTCTCTATGTCGCGACCTATCCTGGAAAACTGTAGCGATTTCGCTACCCTTCTGGTTGCTGTGGCCTTGGGAGGATTTTTGTAGCGATTTCGCGACATGTTGCGTCGTCGTGGTCGTTGATGAGAAGGTGTCGCGATGTCGCGACCTTTTTGGTAGGTTTTGCTGCTGGAGGAAAAGTGTCGCGATATCGCGACGCTTTGAGAAAAACTGCATGAAAGGGAAAAACCGTCGCGATATCGCGACAATCTGTGTGAAAAGCTACTATAAGGAAAATCTGTCGCGACTTCGTGCTTTTTTTGAGGAAGGGACTCATAGGGGCATCCTTGTTGTGATTTTGAGATGTGTTGAGCAAAATTTAGTAAAGGGGGAAAAACCGACGCGTTATCGCGACCTTTTTGAGAAAAGCCTCCCAATGGATAACCTGTCGCGATTTCGCGACATGTTTATGGAAAGGAAGCACAGGGGCAAACCTGTAGCGATTTCGCTACAGTTCTGGAGAAAAAACAGCTGGCAGGAAAAACGTCGCGATATCGCGACTTGTTATGGTAATGGGCACCTCGGGGCTGAACATGTCGCGATTTCGCGACACTTTTACGGATGGGGCGCCCTTTGGCTTTCTTGTCGCGATTTCGCTACACTTCCGGCCAAGTGGGACTCCAAGGAAAATTCGTCGCGATGTCGCGACACTTTCTCAAAGTTGCCGATCAAAGGGGTCCTCGTCGCGATTTCGCAACAGTCTCGGGGAGCAGATGCTTTAAGGCTTTCTCATCGCGATTTCGTGACACTTTTGGCGTTTGGGTGATTTGGTGCTGTGCTGTAGCGATTTCGCGACCTTTTTCGGGTGTTGTGGTTCCGGCGCTTTTTGTCGCGATATCGCGACATGTCGCGATTTCGCGACTTGTCGCGTTATCGCGACTGGGTGTTGTGGCGCGGCGGTTGTTTGGTTTTGTGTCGCGATTTCGCGACATGTCGCGTTTTCGCGACATGTCGCGCCCTTTGTACTTCTGGTCTCTCTGCGTTTGGTTGGGATGCCCTTTCTCCCTCTTGTAACTGTCTTCTGTGTTAATTCAAGGTTTTTTCATTTTTTTCAAAAAAAACAATAGATATAATTTCATTAATAATGCTTTCGCTAAGAGGCTATAGGTTTAGGAAACAAAAATTAAGGACATACAACTTGAGGGTAAGAATGCTATATTTTTGACGATTTGAATATTACCATGGATATATATGTTTTACTTTCATATTTTCATGTTATTAAGATAGATGATGTGGATAAATATGATCCCTTTAGCTATAGAACTTGTTCTAAAATGGATCATCTAGAAAAGGATAACCCAATTAGATAGAGGAGGAATTATAGAGAAAGCCAAAGTAATAATGAAGAAAGGAAAAAAGGACTAATATGAAAGAAAAAGAAGCAATATCTGAGGAGAGGGTAAAGAGATTCAAATATAGGAAGTTGAGGAAAGAAGAGAGCCAAAAAAGATAAGGAAGAAATAAAAGGAAGATGGTATTGATGAAGGTAAGGAAATATTTTAGAAGGAAATGGATATGGAAGAAGGTGAAATACTAATTCAAAGAGAGGAAACTAAAAATTTAGAAATTTAGGACTCTCCACAAAGAACAAGCTCTCCAATACCACGAATGAGGTGACTAAGAAGGATGAATAAATTATGGATCAAATGGAACAGAGAAAGAAATGGTAGGGGAGATGGAGGCCCATGGAGAATTGGATTGAGAAGTTGTGCCATGTATAGTTAGTGGTTGTAGGTACTTCAAAGAAATTATCATACCTAAGGATGTCAAGGAGTGCTAAGAAGCTCATAGATATAGGATTAAAGGAGGTAAAGAATGTGGGCAGGCCAACTTTAAAGGAAAAATGCTTAAAGGAAACATACAAGGAATTGAAATATGGAAAGCATATGACCATAGTCTTGAGTGGGCATAAGCCTACTGCAAGTAAAAAATGAAAGTTATATCATGGAATGTTAGGGGAATGAAGTACCCAAACAAACACATATTGGTGATATCCATGATGAAGGACCACCAACTTAAAATAATATTATTGCAATAAACTAAATTAACTTGTGCAAGATGGGAAAGTATTTAGAGTGGAATATGGAAAAAGGATAAGAGCTATCATGTGGGAGCTACAGGAGCTTTAAGAGGAGTGTTAAATTTTTCAAAATCTGACCTTAACAAGGGATAAGTCATCTCTAGAAGTGAAAATCAATTTGTCTATTATTATTTTGAACAAGTCTTCAAAGTTGGATTTCCTTGTTATAAATGTTTATGCTCTAAATGTAAGTAGATTGAGAAAGAAGTTGTGGAAAGAGCTAGAATAAATGGGACAATAATTCAGGGGGATAAGATGGATAGTGGTAGGAGATTTCGACACTCCATTAAGGCTAGGTGAAAAGAAAGTGGGGTCCTAGAGATTCATTGAGAGTATGAAGGACCTTAGAATTTTCATATTAGCATCAAGCCTTTATGATGTTTATTTAAGTAGCAATGCATTCATGTTGACTAATAGGAGGTTAGGGAAGTACTTAATCTAGGTGAGATTGGATAGGGTTCTTCTATCCTTGGAGTGGTTTGAGGAAAATTGTGAATATACATTGGCACATTTTCCAATAATAGGATCAAACCATAACCCTCTTATCTTTTGGTGTAGTTTGGAGGATATAAAGAAAATTAGCCCCTTTAAATTTGAATTCATGTGGTTGAGATACCCAAGCATTTATGAGGAAACAAAAATATGGTGGATGCATCTGATCCAAGGATCCAAGATGTATGTGGTTTCTAGGAAGTTAAACATGTAAAGAGGGAAGTATAAAAGTGGAACAAGAAATTATTTGGAAACATATTCTTTCAAAATGAGTGGTTAAGGAAAGGATTGAGTCAACTTAAAGAGGAAATAAGTATAAATATGATGGACCAAGTTATTTATAACAGATATAAAGTTGTCCAACCAGAATTGCATACAATAATGGCAAGGGAGATGTACTAGAGATAAAATTCAAGGAAATAATGGTTAATAGAAGGATATAGGAACACAATATTATTTCATGTCTCTTCCTTGAGACATAAAAGTGTAGCAAAGATAATTGAAAAACAAAGAGAATGGAGGAGTAATATAAGAGGAAGATAAAATTAGAGAAGTGGTGGACTTCTTTAGATTGTTGCTAACAAAGGACAGGGAGGATGATCAGGTTGCCACAGAGGAGATTATTTAACATATCCCAAGGATTCTATCTAGATACATGAATGCAAAACTTGTCAAAGAGGTGAGTGAGGAGGATGTTAGGAAAGTAGTCTTCTCATTAGAAAAATATAAAGCTCTAGGACCTGATGGATTTCAAGTGGATTTATTCCAAGATTTTTGAAACATAGTGAGTAAGTGAAGAACACAAGCTTATACTGAGAGGGGGGGAGTGAACAGTATAGCACCCACTTTTTACTTTCTTTCCAAACCAATATCAATTAGTGTCCTTAATTGCAATAACCAAATATAGCAAGTGTGCATTAATGACATAGATAGCAATAGTAAGCAAGTGCACAAATCACCACACACAATTGAGACACAAGATTTAACGTGGTTCCCCCAATGTGGGGTAGTCCACAAGATAATCTCCTTATAATATTTCACAAAGAAATAGGGATCCTTATCCCAATACAAATGATTACTTTGATCTCGCTCAAAGCTAGGCTATCCTTGATCTGCTCAGGTGGGCTCCACTGATCTGCTTAGCTAGGCTATCCACTGATCTGCTCAGCTAGGCTATCCACTGATCTGCTCAACTAGGCAATCCACTGATCTACTTAGCTAGGCAATCCACTGATCTACTTAGCTAGGCAATCCACTAATCTGCTCAGCTAGGCAATCCTAATCTACTCAGGTGGGCTCTTCACTGATCTACTCAGCTAGGCAACTGGTGTTGGTATATTTTTTATTTCTATTCTATCTCTTTCACTACTCACAAATCTGCCTCAATGCCTTCTCACAAGGCTCAAACAATCTTGCTCAAATGCTATCCCAAATATGTACTCAAGGCCTTCACAAAAGGCTCAAACAATCTTGCTCAAATTTTGTCCCAAATATTACTCAAACCTTCACAAAAGGCTCAAACAATCAGCTCAAATAACAAAAATTTCCAAATCTGTCCCAAAAGCCTTCTCAAAGGCTCACTCAATCATGCACAAAAGCTACCTCAAATCTATCCAGAAATTCTATCCCAAAAGCCTTCTCAAAGGCTCAATCAATCATGCTCAAGTAGCACTCAAATCTCATCCACAAATCAATGAAGGCAAGGCTCAATGATGAACTCAACAATGAATGGCAAATACTCTCTCAAATGGATGATAACAATGCTCAACAATGAACTCAACCATGTATGACAAATACTCTCTCAAATGGATGATAACAATGCTCAACAATGAACTCTCAAATATATGGCAAATGAGCTCTCTAATGAAAACCTCTCCAAGAAATAACAATGAGGACTTTAACCAACCAAGGACAATCTCCACAAGTGATAGCAATAGGTTCTCAATAATATCTTCCTCATGCAATGTCAATAAGCTCTCAAGAAACAAGCACAACTCCCTCAAGCAAAGAGCTCTCAAATAGCCAACAATGATCTCCTCAAATGAAAGATAAATGTATCCACAAGTGACTAGCAAATGATCTCCTCAATGGTCTCAAATAGTGGCAATGTACTCAACAAGTAACCAACAATAATCTCCTCAAGCAATGGCAAAAACCTCCTCAATAATGGCAATACTCTCAATGAACTCCACTAAAGCAATAATGAACTCAAGCATCAATTTTATCCACAAAATTGATTTTCTAATCCATCCACTTCTTCTTAATAGCCAAGGCACATAATCAAGCAATTTGTCTTCAACTTCAAACCCTAACTCATGTGCATGTCTTCTAACTCAAGGTGGCAATTAACTAGGTCTCAAGTTCCTAGTTTAATTTCATAATTAAATCATGCACTAGAACATATAACAAGTTCAACACTTTCCAACCTTATGACTCCCTAATTTTTATTAATACATACAACAAACACCTATGCTTTTATTTTTAATTCCACACCTTATAACTCCACATACAACAATCACAAATATTTAACTTCAAACCTTATAACTCCCTAAGCACATACAACAATCATTTATTTTTACTAAATACCTTATAACTCCCTAGTTATAATAGAAATGATTTTCAATGCACCAAAACTTTGGCAATATCAAATATTACCATGCGCTAGAGATAAATACCTTTTTATGAAATGCCTTTGCCAAAATTAATGTGCCTTCACCATCTTCGAAATCGTTAATGCCTTGCCAAAAACAATGCGCCTTCACACCTTTGCGGGAGTCGAACTATGTTCCTCTCACTTAGCGTTGTGAAGCGCTTACCACGTGGGTGTCAGCCCACGTTGGGATTTAATCCCAAACACCCAACTTTGCCTACGCTCAAATCTGAAAACTCAAATTGCCTTCCTTAGCAAAACACTTTGCCCCTAGTGGGATTCGAACAATGAACCTACCTTGTGCAAAGTTCATGCGCTACCAACTGTGCTATAGGCTCCTACATGACGTCACTTTCCCATGTTGTCTCCTTGACCTTGCTCTCAAACAAAAATTATTTTTCTTTATTTCTTCGTTGCTCCCCTTTCGACGATTCTCACTCATGCACAATTATTCCCGATCTCTTATAAACAAAGGTTTTACCTTTTATTTATATGCACCTCCATGCCTTCGAATGATGTCGATGGATTTTATTAATCTCCCCAACCATTGCACGTCGACGAATAATAAAATTCAACTTTAGACCTTAGAATTATTAAATAAGAATTTAATAATTCACCTCTTAACTTTGAATTGGGATATCTCCTTCATTCTTTTGAATTTTGCCATGAAACTTTTTGCACCTAGGTTTTATTTGAAAAACCTTTTCATCCATCATTATTTGGAGAAGTCTTAGCATAGTGGTTTTAATGAAAAACCCTTTCCAATGGTTTTAATAAAAACCCTTTCCATTGGTTTAAATAAAAACCTTTACCATTGGTTTTAATAAAAACCCTTGCCATTGGTTTTAATAAAAACCTTTACCATTGGTTTTAATAAAAACCATTAATATAATATTTAAAAATTAAATATTATATGCCTCTTGTGCCACAAAACCCTGTATACATCCATGCTCTCCAAAATATCATAAATGATTATTTATGAAGTGCTTTTGCCACCAAAACTCAATGTGATCCATGTGACATCAATGACAACACAAAATAACTCAAATTGCCAACAATCTCCCCCTTTGTCATTGATGGCAACACCTCTAATGCAAATCACCACAATCACTGCAAAAACCATCTCTGAGAATCAAAGGTGCTCCCCCTGACTCAATACTCTCTATGGAGGTTGCTCCCCCTATCTCAATGCTCTCTTTGGAGGCTGCTCCCCCTAACTCAATGCTCTCCCCCTTACTCAAATCTCTCCCCCTTTGACATCAATGGCAAAAGGGACACCTATGGGGCTAAAAGATATGACTCTTAAGCTTAGCCCCCCACCACCTTCTCTCTTGAGGTGATTAATTTTGGGGTGGGAGTACATTTACTCCCATATTACATTGTTCCTTTCCTTTGTCAACTTCCTTCCACATCTTTCTGATATCCTTTTCTTGATGAGTTACTTGATCTTCTTGTCTTGAACCTGTTTGGAATTGAGTCCTACACCATTTTGCAATATGTCCAAAATTATTGCAATTAAAACACTTGATATTGTAGCCTTTGGATGGTGCCCATATCCTGAATTCTTTCTTGAAATAATTTCCATATCCATTCCTTTCCTGAACCTTGTATTGTGAAGTTTTATTTTCATAATCATTATGACCATGACTTCTGAATTGTGTAGCTCTAAAACCAAAACCATGTTGCTCATTTTCTTTGCATTGAGAAGCTCTATGACCAATCATGTTGCATAAGAAGCAATGTCCTTGAAAACCATACCTTCTTCCTTTGAAGTTCCTTCTAGAAAAATCAAACTTCTTTGATCCATAGACCCTACAATGTATAGCCCTGTGTCCAAATCCATTACAAGAAAAACAATGTCCTTGAAAAGCCCTTTGTTCATGCCTTGGTTCCTCATACCTTTCTTGACCATTATCCTTGTGATCATCTTTGACTTGTGCATTGTATCCTTGATCCTTCTTTGTAGTATCTAAATCCTCTTCCTTAATTTCTTCCTTGCTTTCCTTTTCAAGAATTTCTTTTCCTCTTGAACTTGATTCACCTATCTCAAAACAAGATCCAAACTGGATGTTTGGAGCCATAGGAACTTTGGAACTTTCTTCATGAATCTTATGTGCTTCCTTACTTTCATATTTTAGAACTTCCTTTCCTTTTGAGTGTGATTCCCCAAACCTGAAATATGAGACCTTTGGTGCTTTGGAACCTTCCTCTTCTTTCTCTTCATTTGTGTCAAATAGCAAATTGGCACACATCTCTATAGCCTCTGAAATGCAAGTATCCATTTCTGTTGCTTCCTTTTCTTTGGGAACCGGTTCTTCCTTATAGATTTCTGAAACAAAGCCTCCTGATACAAATAGAGGTCCCTGTGTGTTTATTTTTTATTTCCCTTCTTCATAACCAAGCCCTGTCTTTATAAATGGATCTCGTTGTAAATCCAAAAAATTATCCAGAGTTTTTGAATTCCTTTGAAATCGTGCTAACTCATTTATGTAGGTCCCCAAACATTTTTGATCTTCTTCTTCTAACTGATTACATATTTCTTTCTTCTTCTTCAATTGCTCAGAAATAGTGATGCCAAGCTCTTTTGTTTCTTGAAGCTCTTTTTCCAAATCTTGAATGTGTCGATTAAGCATTATTTTGACCTTTTCATTTTCATGAACCTTATTTTCAAGCCTTTTGATTTTCCTTTTCAATCTCCTGATTTTATTTTCTTGTTTTGTGGATTCCTCTTCTTCATCATCACTACTATTGGAATTGTCACTAGAACTGTTGCTAGAACTATTACTGGAACTGCTGCTTTCTTTTTCCATAGATAAACTTTTCTTGTTGCAATTGTTGTAGTACATGCAATCATCATCTAAATGCCCAAAGTCTCTGCATATGAAGCATTTTAGTATTCTTAGACCCTTCTTGTACCTGTTTTCTTGCTCAATGGCTATAGCAAGCTCTTCATGTCTTTCTTCGATAGATATATCCTCTTCTTTAACTTCAATACCTAGGAATAGGTGTTCTTGCCTTTCTTCACTTATTCCAAAGAATGTACATTCTTCTTCATCTGACTGGTCTTCATTGCTGTGAACTGAACCATCACTTGCTTCTTCAATGTAGAAGGTTTTCTTATTCTTACGAAAACTCTTCTTCTTCTCATGCTTGCTTTGCTTGTACTTGTCATCTTTGTCATGCTTATGCTTTTCTTCTCCTTTTCTTCTGTGACCCTATTTTTCATCATCACTATTTTCTTCATGTGAACACTTGTTTGTATAGTGACCATAATCACCACACTTGTAGCATTTGACTTTCTTCATATCCCTGTAATTCCTTGAGTCCTCTTTCCTTTTGATGAAGTTAGCTTCCTCATCATTATCTGAATCTCTATCTATCTCTGGATCTTTCCCTTTATTTTTCTCTGAAGCCTTGAATGCAATTTCTTTCATTGGAGCCTGATGCTTATCTATCCTCATCTCATAAGTTGTGAGAGTTCCTTGTAGCTCTTCCATTGTTAGCTTGTCGATATTCATTGTTTCTTCTATCGCTGAAACCTTTGCATCATACTTCATGGGAAGTGATCTCAAAACCTTTTGAGTAACATCTGATTCTTTCATCTCAAATCCTAGACCTCTCATGGTGTTAGCAATCTCATCAACTCGAAGTAAAAACTTTGCAATATCTTCAGAATCTTCCATTTTCAATTCCTCGAATCTTTTTCTATGAGTTTGTAGTTTTTCCAACTTTACCTTGGAATCTCCTTCATAGGTATTCCACAACTTGGTCCACATTTCATTAGCTGAATTACATACCATGACTTTTGCAAAATCTGTCTCACGTAGCCCACTCAGAATACAATTCATTGCCTTTGCATTGATCTCAACCAATTTCTTGATAGTTTCATCTATCTTGGGATCACCTTCAACCTTATACTCTTTTGCAACCATCTGCCATACCTCATATCCTTGTGATATCAAGTAGTTCTTCATTCTCATGCTCCAGAAAGCATAATTGTTACCGTCAAACAGTGGAGCCTTACTTGTAGATGATCCATTCTATGAAGCCATCTGTGTTCTTGTAGAATCTGCCCTCAAGTTGTTAGCCTTTCAGAAGGAACCCACTTTGATACCAATTGAAGAACACAAGCTTATACTGAGAGGGAGGGGGTGAACAGTATAGCACCCACTTTTTACTTTCTTTCCAAACCAATATCAATTAGTGTCCTTAATTGCAATAACCAAATATAGTAGTGTGCATTAATGACATAGATAGCAATAGTAAGCAAGTGCACAAATCACCACACACAATTGAGACACAAGATTTAACGTGGTTCCCCCAATGTGGGGTAGTCCACAAGATAATCTCCTTATAATATTTCACAAAGAAATAAGGATCCTTATCCCAATACAAATGATTACTTTGATCTGCTCAAAGCTAGGCTATCCTGATCTACTCAGGTGGGCTCCACTGATCTACTCAGCTAGGCTATCCACTGATCTGCTCAGCTAGGCTATCCATTGATCTACTCAACTAGGCAATCCATTGATCTGCTCAGCTAGGCAATCCACTAATCTCAGCTAGGCAATCTTGATCTACTCAGGTGGGCTCTTCACTGATCTGCTTAACTAGGCAACTAGTGTTGGTATATTTTTCTATTTTTGTTCTATCTCTTTCACTGCTCACAAATCTGCCTCAATGCCTTCTCACAAGGCTCAAACAATCCTACTCAAATGTTGTCCCAAATATATACTCAAGGCCTTCACAAAATGCTCAAACAATCTTGCTCAAATGTTGTCCCAAATCTATCCACAAATCTATCCCAAAAGCCTTCTCAAAGGCTCACTCAATCATGCACAAAAGCTACCTCAAATCTGTCCAGAAATTCTATCCCAAAAGCCTTCTCAAAGGCTCAATCAATCATGCTCAAGTAGCACTCAAATCTCATCCACAAATCAATGAAGGCAAGGCTCAATGATGAACTCAACAATTAATGGAAATACTCTTCAATAAAACAATTCAAAATCTCAAAAAAAAACAATCCTTAACAATCAAAATTATACTCTCTCAAATGGATGATAACAATGCTCAACAATGAACTCAACCATGTATGACAAATACTCTCTCAAATGGATGATAACAATGCTCAACAATGAACTCTCAAATATATGGCAAATGAGCTCTCTAATGAAAACCTCTCCAAGCAATAACAATGAGGACTTTAACCAACCAAGGACAATCTCCACAAGTGATAGCAATAGGTTCTCAATAATATCTTCCTCATGCAATGTCAATAAGCTCTCAAGAAACAAGCACAACTCCCTCAAGCAAAGAGCTCTCAAATAGCCAACAATGATCTCTTCAAATGAAAGACAAATGTATCCACAAGTGACTAGCAAATGATCTCCTCAATGGTCTCAAATAGTGGCAATGTACTCAACAAGTAACCAACAATAATCTCCTCAAGCAATGGCAAAAACCTCCTCAATAATGGCAATACTCTCAATGAACTCCACTAAAGCAATAATGAACTCAAGCATCAATTTTATCCACAAAATTGATTTTCTAATCCATCCACTTCTTCTTAATAGCCAAGGCACATAATCAAGCAATTTGTCTTCAACTTCAAACCCTAACTCATGTGCATGTCTTCTAACTCAAGGTGGCAATTAACTAGGTCTCAAGTTCCTAGTTTAATTTCATAATTAAATCATGCACTAGAACATATAACAAGTTCAACACTTTTCAACCTTATGACTCCCTAATTTTTATTAATACATACAACAAACACCTATGCTTTTATTTTTAATTCCACACCTTATAACTCCACATACAACAATCACAAATATTTAACTTCAAACCTTATAACTCCCTAAGCACATACAACAATCATTTATTTTTACTAAATACCTTATAACTCCCTAGTTATAATAGAAATGATTTTCAATGCACCAAAACTTTGGCAATATCAAATATTACCATGCGCTAGAGATAAATACCTTTTTACGATTAATGCCTTTGCCAAAATTAATGTGCCTTCACCATCTTCGAAATCGTTAATGCCTTGCCAAAAAACAATGCGCCTTCACACCTTTGCGGGAGTCGAACTCTGTTCCTCTCACTTAGCGTTGTGAAGCGCTTACCACGTGGGCATCAGCCCACATTGGGATTTAATCCCAAACACCCAACTTTTCCTGCGCTCAAATCTGAAAACTCAAATTGCCTTCCTTAGCAAAACACTTTGCCCCTGGCGGGATTCGAACAACGAACCTGCCTTGTGCAAAGTTCGTGCGCTACCAACTGCGCTATAGGCTCCTACGTGATGTCACTTTCCCTGGTTGTCTCCTTGACCTTGCTCTCAAACGAAAATTATTTTTCTTTATTTCTTCGTTGCTCCCCTTTCGACGATTCTCACTCATGCGCAATTATTCCCAATCTCTTATAAACAAAGGTTTTACCTTTTATTTATATGCACCTCCATGCCTTCGAATGACGTTAGCAGATTTTATTAATCTCCCCAACCATTGCACGTCGACGAATAATAAAATTCAACTTTAGACCTTAGAATTATTAAATAAGAATTTAATAATTCACCTCTTAACTTTGAATTGGGATATCTCCTTCATTCTTTTGAATTTTGCCATGAAACTTTTTGCACCTAGGTTTTATTTGAAAAACCTTTTCATCCATCATTATTTGGAGAAGTCTTAGCATAGTGGTTTTAATGAAAAACCCTTTCCATTGGTTTAAATAAAAACCTTTACCATTGGTTTTAATAAAAACCCTTGCCATTGGTTTTAATAAAAACCTTTACCATTGGTTTTAATAAAAACCAATTAAAATAATATTTAAAAATTAAATATTATATGCCTCTTGTGCCACAAAACCCTGTATACATCCATGCTCTCCAAAATATCATAAATGATTATTTATGAAGTGCTTTTGCCACCAAAACTCAATGTGATCCATGTGACATCAATGACAACACAAAATAACTCAAATTGCCAATAGTAAGGATGTAATAGAAACAGTAAGAGAGTCACACCACTCAAGCAAAGTGTTAAGAAAATTTAATAATACTTTCCTAGTGCTCATTCCAAAGAAGCCTGGATTGAAGGGATATAAAGACTTCAAGCCAATTAGTCTATGTAATACCATTTATAAGATAATATCAAAATTGATTGCATTAAGACTAAAATTTTTTCTCCCAAAGATTATTATAGAGCATCAAGGAGCTTTGTGAAGGGTAGTAGATGTTAGATGGAGTAATCAAACTCCATGAGACCATGCATTTAGTTAAAATTAGTAAAAGGCAGGGAATGGTGTTAAAGCTTGAAATGAACAAAGTCTATGATCAGATCTCATGGCATTTCCTCGATTGAGTCCTAGAGAAGTTTGGTTTTAGTAAGCATTGGATAAGGTAGATGAATAGATTTTATGGAGGACCTAAATTATTGGTTATACTAAACAATTCTTCAATTGGATTCTTTGGAAGCAATAGGGGCTTAAGGCAAGGGGACCCATTGTCCTTGTATCTCTTTATAATAATGGTAGAAGCATTGGGAAGGTGCATTGGATCATCAAAACAAGCAGGAACATTAAGTAGGTTGAAACCATCTATTTCCATAGAAGGTATTATTCACAAAAAATTTATGGATGACATAATTTTATTGGAAAGACCATCTATAGCTGAGGCAAAGGAATTTGGGAGGATATGAAATCTCCATGAGAAAGCATCACAAAAAATGATAAATATGGACAAGGGTAAGTGTTTTTATAAACACTACAAAGAATCGAAAGAGAATAATAGCAGTAGAGCTTGGGTGTAGTATTTCAACTCTCTTATGTTTACTTGGGAATGCCAATGTTCATAGGGGAATGCAAGGATCAAATATGGATTGTGTTGATTTACAGAACCCCATATATATATATATTTATTTATTTTACATGGTGGAATTGATAGCCGCAACGATGATTCAGACATGTTGTTTGTCTTTTATGGCCACCATAGTATTTTGTGCTATTCAACTTAGAAACCACCACATAGTACTCATGTAATCTGCCCTTATAACCACCATGCCATAATCATTTTAAACCTTTTACTTCACTGAAAGCACCTAGAAAGGGATAAGCGTGCAGTCTGATGAGGCCCAAGATTTGGACCTTGGACCTTCGCCTCCCTTACAGGGTTTGGAAGAACCAATTGGTCTACACCTTAGGCGTTGAACCCAAAGTAAATTAGCAAGATGGAAGGGAAAATTGTTGAGTCAAGTAGGTAAGTTACAAAATTTTGAAAGAACTCTGCAAGCAATACTTGTATATTTATTATTAGTGTTTAAGATCCCTATTAAAAAATATAATATAGTAGAAAGTATTCAAAGAATATTCTTATGGTCAGGATTAGAGGATATCATAATTTTACTTGTAACATGCGAGAGAGTATGCAATGACAAATCAAGTGGAGGACCTAGGATTAGATGAATAAGGGACATAAAAAAAGCTTTGGAAGAAAAGTTAGGATGGAGGCTAGTGAAGGAAGGTCATGCCTTATGGAAAAAATTCCAAGAAAAATACTTTGACAACCAGGAGGATTGAATATTTTTGACCACACTAGAGCCCTATTGGGATCTTCAGTGTGGAACCACATAGTAATGGGTATATAGATGCTATGGAAAGGTATCCAATGGAAGGTAGGGAATGGTAGGTATGTCCACTTTTGGAAATATGCATGGCTGGATAAGTACTTGTTAGTGAAGAATGAGAATTTTGCAAGAATCAAAGTAGAACTAGAACATAATTATGGTAATATGGTAGTGATTATTTGGCTATAGAAGGAGGCAAGATAAGATGGAAGAATCTGAGAACCCATAATTAGTATGAGGAATAGTTACAAAAGCTAACAACTAAATTTGAAAGCATATAATGTAAGCAACAATTTGGATAAGGTTGTAATAGTATGGGGAACTACTTAGGAATGGTCGCTCACTATTAAATCAACCTTTTATTTTTCACTTGTAGTACCTAGGGGGACTTTCAATAGGGTCAATTATGGGAAAGGAAAGCAATAGCAAAGTTAAGAATTTTTCTATGGTTGGTAGACCAAAATAATATTTTAACAAAATTTAACATGCATAAGAGGGTTTTCAATTCTTTAATAAATGTTACCTTTGTGAAGCTCATGATGAATTAGTGAGACACATCATACTGGAATGTAAATATTCCCTCAAAATATTGTATGATATAATAAAGAAGATAGATATGGTGTGGGTTCTACCTAATAACATCGTAGTTTGGATACAATAGTGGGAGAGTCCCTTTAAGATCCCAAGACAATTAAATCTAGAAACAAAATCCCTTTCATTATGTGTGGGGAGTTTGGTTGGAGAGAAACATAAGGATTTTTAAAGGGAAGAAGAGATCTAAAACTACGAAGAGAGACCACATCACAATTACCATAGTGGAGAATGTTAAAGCATTGAAAGTCCATGAGAGTCCAAATTCAATGGAGGAGGCAAAATTAAGTGAATATTGAAACCTAAGTCCAGTTGGGGTGAATGAAAATCCTTGAGGAGACTTGAGGAGCATGACTAAGTGGCATCCACCCAAAAAAGGATGGCTAAAACTAAAATTTGGTGGGTCTTCTAAAGGTAACCTAGGGAATGCTAGAGGAAGAGTAGTGCTAAGGCATAGCCAAGGAATGTTGATTGGAGTGATGAGTGAATACTTGGGCATTATGCCCAACCATCAGGTTGAATCTAGAAGTGGTCTTGGTAGGAGTAAATATGGTGGTTTAGTTGGAGGCTAGGAAACTAATAATCGAGGGATATTCAATGATAGTAATTACCTCAATAAAAGAGAGATGGCAAGCTAGAGAGTAGCATACATAGTAACAAATACACTAAGTTCCCTAAATTCACTAGAATAATTTGAGGTTGTACATGTGTATAGAGAAGACAATGTGGTAGTTGATTGGCTAGCCAATTTAGGAGCTCTTAGAGAGGAAGATAAAATATGGATACATCCAAATGGGATCCATCCAGACATACTATGGTTAGTGGTGAAGGAGGGGAAAATATAGAAAGAAAACTCATTGGGTGAAAGTTCCAATTTCTATATTATCCATAGTAAAACTGCTTTATGGAGATTTACGAACTTGTCTACTAAGGGTTATATTTTTTGGAGATCTATGGGATTTGTTTCCTTTCAACTATAAGAAGTTATAAAATCTTTTGGTTTGGGTTTTTGTGGAATTTTCCTACAAAAGTTTCATTTTTTGAAGATCTATGTATTTGTCTATTGAGGGTTTCATATTTTGGAGATATCTGAATTTCTTTTATGAGGGTTCCATTTTTGGAGATTTATGGATTTTCTGTTGAGGGTTTCATATTTTGGAGATATCTGAATTTCTTTTATGAGGGTTCCATTTTTGGAGATTTATGGATTTTCTGTTGAGGGTTTCATATTTTGGAGATTTATGGAATTGTAAACTGAGGGTTCTTTTTTTTTATAAATTCATGGATTTATTGCTTTCTATAAGCGTCGTAAGGTTTCGAGTGAGAAATATGTTGGTTCAAGTTTTGTGTGATTTACCTGTTGAGGGTTCCATTTTTTGGATATCCATGGATTTAATTACCAAGGGTTCCATTTTATAGAAAGTTATGGATTTATCTACCAAGGGTTCCAGCTTCTAGATATTTGTGAACTTGTTTGCTGAGGATTCCATTTTTTGGAGACTCTTCAAAGATATGAATGTAAATTTGTAGAGTTTTAAAACAAGGTAGTTCAATGTCTTGTAGCCTTCAGAGCTAAGGCTTTTTGGTTGGTAATTGGATAGACCGGTCTAGGAATGTGAAAGGGTTTGGGCCATTTCAAAAACCTAGATTTTACCCTAGTAAAAAAATATCTCAACTATTTTATTGAATTAATAATTATTGTAGGAAATTTTTTGTTAGTCATATCCATATGATATTCTTCACTATATCACATAATATTTATTACCATCTCAATGCACTCCATACAATCTAATCCAACTATTTATGATGCACATGTTCGATGATCCACCTGAGGTATGGATAAATAATTCAATCGGTAGGGCATACACCAATATATAGAATCATGACACACTAAAATTAACTTTTTCAAGTTATTCTTTACTATTTTTAGAACTTTCCCTTTTACTTTTACATGCACTTTTTCTATTTTCCAATGTCTTTATAACATTATAATTTATTTTCTCATGTGCTTTTACACATTGAGCATTAATTTTTCCAACATTCTCCCCCTTAATGCATCATGTTCTAATATTTAGTTTCTTGAAGAAAAATCTCTCTTCAACATGTTGTACATTCATATTCACCATTATTTCTTTTCTTCTTCAACATGTTTGTAATCTCATGACTCAATTAGAAGTGTTATTTTGGTAAACATATCATCCCATAAAATTTTATGGATAACTAGTAGCTACAACCACTAGGTGTGATTTAGTAGATAACTACTTACAAGGTTCACTTTGTTATTTCCACGATCATGTTCTTTGTTGCTTCACATGTTCATATTTATTTTGTATCATGTGTGGGTCATTGCTTCTACCACACATAAAAATTATACAATAGTTCTCATCACTTCCTCTTTCTCTTTTGGGGATACTCCTATTATTACCCATTCTACATTAGGGTGAATTTAGTTCTCATACCCTATTAAAGGTATGGACTAGCTAGGACTTGAATCTAGGACATCCATCTATTGAGGTTGCTCCACCAATGAGCTTATTGCTCCTCATTAAACCACCCTATGATTCAAATATATAAATGTTGTTATTCACTGCTTCAACATCCCCCAATTCACTCTATAAGTATTATAGGCTCCTAACTTCAACACCAAATCCAATACCAATTGTCAGGTTCATATGCTCTAATACCAATTGTTAGGATTGAATAACATGATAATCCAATTTTTCTTATATCAAATGTTGTGGAAGTATACAAATTAAATAGATTTATTTGAACACAATAAACAAAATCTACATAGTAAAAAGTTATATGTTCAATCTAGGTGTAACTACACCACTCAACTATTTCATTCAATATATAATCATTCCATTCCTACATGTTGTAATAAACAAAATCTACCAGTAAAAAGGTATATGTTCAATCTAGGTGCAACTACATCACTAAACTATTTCATTCAATTAATAATCATTGTGGTAATTTTTTTCACTCATTTGTATACATTATTATTCACAGTGCACTCCATACAATCTAATCCAACTATGAATGATGCACATGTTAGAAGTTCCACTTGAGAAATGGATGGATAATTTAATTGGTGGGAGATACACCAATATATAGAATCATCACACTTTTCTATTTTCTGATTGCTTTTCTAACATTAGAATTTTTTTCTACAACTCTTTACATGTGCTTTTTCACATTAATTAGTACTTTTTCCAACATTTCTTTCCTTAATGCTTAATGTTCTAATTTTATTTTCTTGAAGAAAACTCTCTTTTCAACTCGTTGTACATTCATCTTCATTATTCCTTCTTTTCTTCTTCAACATATCTATAATCTCATGATTGAACTAGAAGTAACCTTATGGTAACCTTCTCATCCTATTAAATTGTATGGATAACCAATAATTACAATCACTAGGTATAATAGAGTAGTTCATTGCTCACGAGGTTCACTCTATTATTTCTTGCATCACATTCTTTGTTGCTTCACATGTTAATATTTATTCTATCTTATGTGTGGGGCTTTGCTTCTACCACACATACCATTCATACAATTATTATCATCACTTCCTCTTTCTCTTTTGGGGATACTCCTACTAATTTTAGTTCTACACTAGGGCTACTATTGCTATTGCTATGTTATTCCATTTTATTACTTCAACTCTCATACCCTATCAAAGGTATGGACCAATTAGGACTTAAGTCTATGACCTCCATCTATTGAGGTTGCTCCACCAAAAAGTTTATGGCTCCTCGAACCATCCTATGATTTGAATTTAGAAGTGTTTCTATTCACTACTCCAATGCCCCCCGAAGCCACTCTATGAACACTCAAGGCTTCTTGCTCCAACACCAACTTTAATGCCAATTGTCAATATCATATGATCTAAAACCAATTTTCAGGATCATTATACTCTCATAATAATTTATTTTTACACCAAATATTTTGAAAGCATGCAAATTATGTAGATTTATTCACACAAATTTATCATTCCATTCATACATAACACAAAAGATAAAATTTGCACAATAAAAAATCATATGTTCAATCTGGGTGTAACTACATTGCTCAACTATTTTATTGAATTAATAAACATAATGATAATTTTTTTCCCATCCATATCCATACATTACTCTTCAGTACATCACATAGGCTTTGCTGCCATCTCACTGCACTCCATATAATCTAATTAAACTATGAATGATGCATATTCTAGATTATCCATATGAGGGATGGATGGATAATTTAACTTACGGGGAATACACCACTATATAGAATTATGACACACTAATAATAACTTTCTAAGTTATTATTTTCTATTTTTAGAACTTCCTTTTTACTTTTGCATGCATTTTTCTATTTTCCAATTTCCTTTTGAACATTAGAATTTACCTTTTTATTTTCTCCAACTCCTTACACACACTTTTACACATTAAGCATTACTTTTTCCAAAATTCCCCCCCTTAGTGCTTAATGTTCTAATTTTTTATTTCTTGAAGACAACTATCTCTTCAATGTGTTGTACATTCATCTTCATTGTTCCTTCTAATTTTCTTCAACATATCTATTATCTCATGACTCTATTAGAAGCATCTTTATGGTAACCCTCTCATCCTACCAGACTGCATGGATAACCAGTTGTTGTAGCCACCAGGTGTAATAGAGTAGACCATTGTGTATAATATTCACTCTATTTTTTTCTCCATCCTATTATTTTTTACTTCAAAAGTTCATCTTTTTTATATCTCATGTGTGGAGCCTTGCTTCTACCACACATAAAATTCGTACTCATCACTTCCCATTTATCTTCTTGGGATACTCCTAATATTGCTCATTCTATATTGGGGTACTCTTTTTGTTGCTATATTATTCACTTTTATTACTTTGTTTCACATACCTTGTTAAAGGTATGGATGAGCTAGGACTCAAATATAGGACCTCCATTTGTTGAGGTTTCTCCACCAATAAGCTTATGGCTCCTTAAAACAACCTACAATTCGAATGTAGGAGTGTTGTTATTAATTGCTCTAAAATTCCCCCAAACTGATATGCTTTAGTGTTAATTATCAAGATTGAATACCCTAATAATCAATTTATTTTATATCAAATGTTATGAAAACATAAAAAATAAGTAGTTTAATTCAACGCTTGTCATTCCATTAATACATAGCACAACAAAAAAATTATTTGCATGATAAAAATCACATGTTGAAACTAGATGCAACTACATCACTCAACTATTTCATTTAATTAATAATTATTATGGCAGATTTTCTACATTCATCTGCATATAATATTTTTCACTACATCATAGAAGCTTTGTTATTGTAGTCCATACAATCTAATCTAACTATGAATGATTCACATATTAGACGATCCAAATGAGGGATGGATGGATAATTCAAATCATGAGGAATACACCAATATATAGAATCATGACACACTAATAATAGCTTTTTCAATTTTTTTCAATGAGTAAAATAGTATTTGCAATGCTCTTATTGAGAGTTGAACACAAGACCTATCGCTTACTAAACACAAAATTAAGTGTGCACGGGTTTTTATGAGGGGTCCCAATTCCCTTGTACCAGGGCTTGAACTTGGATCTCTTGGATAAAAACCCAAGGACTTACCACTATGGTATCCCTCATGGGTCAATTAAACTTTTATTTTTTGTTTTGTTAAAAAAAGCTCTTGTAATATTTATAAGAAAATAAGAAAGCTACATCGTTTTACCTACCATGCAAATAGGTATTTCATTTGAGTAACAACTATATCTTAAGTGTATCATGATAATACAAGGATAGAGAAATCTATGACTTTCATTTGAGTCACAACATATAGAAACCATAATTATCAACATCAATATGTAGTATACTGTATAGATATTCCCTAATTTTTGCATCCACCATCATGGAGGATCTCCATAACAAGTCAGAACACCACAATCTAAATCCTAATTCACTATAGCATCTACAATATTATTATTTTCTCAAGAAGCATGAAGAAATTCTATTATTTTGAATCTAGACTGAAGTGCACATATCTTGTCAATCATCCTTTGTAACCTTCAATCTAGAGAAGAGGTTTTGGTGGATGCATTTCGTTGATTAATGATTACTTATGAGTCTGATTCTACTTATATTGTAGACCAACCAACCTTAGCAAACTCTTGAAGGCCATAAAGGATAGTACATGCTTCTGCTATATTATTAGAGAGGATGCCAAGATTCCATGCAAAAAGAAAAAGTATGAGTACCATCTAAGGATCTTACTATACCTCCTATACTTGCCCTTCCTGGATTACCTCTTGATGCACCATTAATGTTGATCTTACCCATACCTATGGGAGAGTCTTGCCATGGTCCATCCCTTTGTATAGTAGGTCGAGGATTTTGTGGATACCTACATCTCCATTCATCCACCAGGACTTAAATCCTGGAGAGTAAACTACGTCACTGTTAAGATATAATGGAGGGGAAATTCAATGCATATAGAGTAGTTTTCATGATATTGACTATAAAATTTTCTCAAATATATTGAACATTATGGTGAATTATCAAAATATTAGATATAAAAAGGTTGCCAACCATTTCCATAATTCAATGGCCCAAGGGTAGAAGAAAAAATGTGGTCCTTGGTCTCATTTTCTAATCAACATAACTCACATGTAAACAAACCAAAAAAGCCTCGTTTCATAAATTGGTCTCTTGTAAGTGTAGAGGGGGAAAACCACCCTACCGCGTATAATTACTAAAAGGCTGGATCCATAAGAGATAAAATAAGCCTTATGGGGTGAACCACGGGGGTTGTGTTGTTATCTACACTCAGTTCTAGGGGGAAGGGTTCACTAGGAATGATTTAAGGATCAAAGTACATTGGAATTTGAGAAATGTTTGATGTATGATATTCAAGACAAACACTTAGATTTGGCCTTTCTAGATCTATGCTATAAAAGATAAATGACAATGCAAAACTACAAAATGCAGGAATACAAGAACTAAACCCTAGTATGATTCTTTCTTTGAATGCTTTTCTAACCTAGGTTTCTAAGAAAACAACATTTAAGCAAGGGGTCAAAGCACTTAATTAAATATACTTCTATAAAATTAGATCTAGGGTTTATAATAGAAGTAAAAGCACTCAACAAAGATCCTAAAAGACTAATCAAAATACTTAGCTTATCCGATGATTTATCCTTGTTTTTATCCCTTTGTCCAATGCTATCAATAATACCTTTTCCTGCAAGATAACTCAACAAACACTTGAAATTGGGATTAGCGTTAGGGGGCCTACTTAGGCCGCTGTATAACAATAATTGGAGGTGTAGCATTCAAGCCTCCTAGGTCTTTTTAGCTAATATTTTATAATTAAAAGCAAAAATTGACCTTTGGAGAAACGTAAACATAATGCAATACAAAAAAATAGAATGTAGAAATCGTAGAACAAAATATGACACTATGCTCTAGATGCAGTTTAGAATGCAATGGTTTAAATAGGAATAATTGGTTACCCCCAGATTGATCTCAAGTGAAATCATACCCCATAATGGGTAGTCACGATAACACAAGGCGAAGTTGCACCCCGTAGCAGGCCGAGTGCGATTTCACATAAACTATGCAAAAAATAAAATTTGAGTGTAGAAGCTCAATCACATCATTCAAAAAATCTAAATATTTATGTATAAGAGTGAATTCACTTGGCAGAGAGTGTAAAAGCAAAACAAAAGGGTTTTAGATCTCTCGTATGGTTAATCTCTCCTTAGGGCTCCAATAACAATCCACCAAGAGTGAACAACAACAATCCAATGCAAAAAACAATCAATCAAACTCCACACTTCAAAGTTACATGTGAAAGAAGAAGAAGAAGGATGCAGACCAAATAAAACACTTTACGAGAAACCAAATACAAGCAATAAATCATCAAGTGTTGATTATGTGAGCATGTGTTAACTTGTGTGTAACTGTGTGTGAAAAGTGAATTCAAACCCTCCTTATAAAGAAGATTTGAAAGAAAAAAGAGTGAAAAAACCAAGGAGGGTTGACGTAAAAAATTCCAACCTTAAAAAATTAGGGTTTTAATGTGTTAAACCCTAAAAAGGCAAACTCGTGCCCCATCCAGACCGATCGCGATATTGCAATGTGAAGTCGTGCCCTATCAGGGATCGAGTGTGATTTTGCATAGAGAGAAAAAACAAGTAAAAAAGGGGGGAAAGCCTTGCCCTTGCCTTAGGCAAGTCTAAGGGGTCTCCCAGAGGGCTTAGGGAAGATTTCCCACTAAAGTGGGTCAATATTTTATGTCTACATTTTACCCCTTCGTTGATGCATTTATGGTCTAATAAATGTATCAAAGAAAAGATGTAAACACTCACAAAAAAATACAACAATAAAAAATATGGTGGTTGGTTTAGTAGAAAGGTATAGTGCAAAAACAATATTATTTCGAACACTTTCATACTTTACATGCAAATCGAGGTATTAGGGACATTAATGCCTCTAAGGCTAGGATGCCCCTTCGAGTTTTATGAGGGACACATTCCTCATAAAAACTCAATAAGGTAAAATCAAAAGAGGAAGAAGCAAGAAAATCCAAAAGGAGAAAAAACATGCGAAAATAGGGTTAAAAGTGAAAAGGGGGCAAAACCCTAATTCATTTTAACTGCGTGAGGGAGAAGAAAGGAGCTCTAGAGAAATGGAGGAGATGACACTATTGATACATAGTTCAATGATCATGAGGTGCGAAGTTGGCATGGAAGTGGAGTAGGCACAGGTAGGATCAAAAACCACTTTTTGCATTTCAAAATTTCAAAATTTTCATGCATTTTTAACGATTTTCCATCAAAATCAATGGTTTTACCACATACGACCTGGGCGTGATCTCGCGGATCAATTGTGATTTCACCCAGGGTAGTAGTGATGAAATTGCGTCTGGAAAAAATCAACTAGGCACAGTTTTGTGAAAATGCGCCTAGCGGGCATAATTTCGCCAAAAAAGAAAAAAGGAAAAAAGGAAAAAGAAAAGAAGAGGGAAAAGAAAACAAACAAAAGAAGAAAGGAAAATGATGCAAGCAAACAACTTCAAAGATGTGGAATTTGATTGTGCCATGAATTTTTATTGATTTTAAATTAATTAATTAATTTTAATGTGTTAAGTTTTTAAATTAAATTTATTAATGGAAAAAATTTTTATTTTGTTGTTATTGTAGCTTAGGGTATTCGAGAGATTCAAGTGATGAGTAGGCTCCTTGGAGGTGGAGCTAGAGGTACTTAGATAGGTGGAGAGTGATACATTGGCAGTGGTGAGGCTATACCACCTGGTTAGACTACCTTGGGTGGGGGCAGATAGGTCTTTGCTGATAGTACTAGCAAAGAGGTGGTACCCAGAGTCGTCTACCTTTTAGTTTCCCAAGGGAGATATGACCATTACACTGGAGTATGTGTGGTGCATCTTACGCATCCCCATTAGGGGGATATTAGTTTACAATGTGTGAGGGAGGCCAATGACCTTGCAATAATTTTCAAGGGGCTGGACCCACTAGGTGTAGGAGAGCACCATAGTCATAGATGACTTGGTGGGGCGGTATGGGGTAGATCCATTGACAATCATGCTCTGTGGGGTGGTTGCGGGCATGCTAATGAGCCACACTAGCAAGTGATATTTTCCATGGGTGATGATGGATGTAGTGGTAAACATGCAAGACCAGAGAGTTAGGTTCACATGGGCTCCATATGCGTTGGCCCGTTTGTATAAGAGGTTGTACAATATCGTGTACAAGTGGCATACAAGGATAGTGTGTACGAATTTTCTCCAGGTATGGAGATGGGAGTACATAGTGATGTAAAGACTGGATGCATTTCTAGGTCCATTGCCCAACCTGGAGCAACCAACAACATACAAATGGCCTAGATCCCTAGAGAAGGTTGCAAGGACCTATGCCAAACATCTACCACTAGCAAGTCAGATAGTAGACGAGATGAGGGAGGCCAAGATAGTATGGTGACCCTAAAATCTACACCTAGGATGGGCTAAGTATAGGATAGATCTTGTGAGGTTTATGAGGATCAGGTGGTTAATGATAGAGAAGGGGGAGCTAGAGGTCTTTCGATTTGACCAAGTCAATCTTGCAAGGCATCCCATACTTAGGGGATCACTGGTATTGGAGAGTCTACCAAGACCCAACAGGTATAGGAGGTGGACCTAACCTAACTAGGTGGGATAAGGAGGATCTATATGATCCTCATTACATGGATCCTAGGATGGATGATGTGGGAGTGACCTTCGACTACTAGTAGTGGTATAGAGGAGTCATGCCATATAGGGTCTCCCAACCAGTTTTGATACAGAGGCACCATGTGATGGGCTTGGGCATGCAATGAGTGTTTTGAGAGGTAGATCGTAGGGCCACAAAGCGGTCTTAGCAAGGACCAACATCCCCAAGATAGAGGTAATATTAGGTTAGGATTGAGTTGGTGATAGAGAACACCAGCAGTACTAAGACTAGGGAGATAAGGGTATCCAGAGTTACCCTCACAGAGGCCAAGATACTACCAGGTGGAGGATCAGGAGAGGCCTCCATATTAGCAGTAGCTAACTAGGTTTAGGCTCTAGGATGAGGGGATCTAAGGGAGGATGCAGAGACACTACGGGTATAGGTGGTGACTCTACAAACGTAGGCGGACCTATTCCAAGAGGATAGGTCCAAGAGGATCGAGATACTATGAGGCTCATTGAGAATCATAGAGAGGAAGAGGGATGTAGCTAAAGCAAAGGCTAATCATATATGAGGAGAGGTGAGCCATCTAGATACAAAATGTTAGAGGGATCAGGTAGAGGGGATGGTTATCGTTGGGAGCAACCAGGCTAGCGACGAAGTCTACCTTCTACAAGAAAAGCTATAAAGGATAGGGGAGAGGTTGGAGGTGGCCATTCAATGAGCTAACTTTTATGAGACCATGTACTACCAGGAGGTACGAGTGATGTAGAGAGTGAAATTCCCTCTGTCCCTCCAGTCAGCTAACAGGTCATGGTATCGGTCACAAATATTCTCAGCATCACCGTTTATGGGTATGCGAATGCCTGGACCACCTCCTCCTTTGGGTGATGTAGAGGAGATAGGATCTTAGATCTAGGCTAGGGATAGGGATGCCATACCAATTTTTATTGTAGTATGCATCCATAGGGATTGGTTGTGTATCGATACTGAACTATGGTGCATCAATCAGACACGATTGTATCTCTCTTTCTCATCAAGTAATACATAGTTGCTTTCTCTTTTTATATTTTGTCAATGTGTGCATGTGATTTTATTATTGTCTTAGATGTTATTTAATTTGATGTTTTATGTATGCAATCTATCTTAAATGCAAGGCTATATGAAATGCATAGATTAAAATATATGGATGAAAGAAAGAAAACATGAGAAAAATATAGGGAAAGAACAATACGAAGAAGAAGAAGAGAGAAGATGAAGAAGAAAGACAAAGAAGAAGACAATCCGAAGGTCAACCATCTGAAATAGAGAAGGATGTATGAAACATAGTATTGAAATCAATGTAGGTCGTAAGGGACCAATGTGACTAAATACTATGAATCATACCAAAAAAGAAGGGAGCTAAACCTGCTATGGGTGTAGTGCTCGCCAAGAGGGATGAGGTGTTGGAGTTTGAACCACTATGGATGGTTGCTCGTTTATTGACTTCTATGGGGCAATTATCCACTAGGATGTATGTTGAGGCCTACTAAAAATGACCAAGGAGCTTATCCTATAATGGGTGTTGAGCTTGTTGAGTCAAAAGAAAGTATAACCCGATAGAATATTATATTCAATAATATACCTACTAGGATGTATAGCTATCCCATATGGTGTGTAATATAAGGATAAAATATATATTAAGTGAGTGCTAACCTCGATAGGGGTTTAGATTAGAAAACAAGATAGTGAGTGTGTGCAATTGTGTTGAGAAGAAAACTTAAGAACGAAGGAAACAAAACACACGTATTTCCTTGTCAAATGTAAAGGAAGACATAAAAAAGAAGGATAATGAAAAAAGTGACAAGGAAGTATTAACGAACTATTATCCTTGATCTAAGAGATACTCTCAATATTTCCAATATTAAGGAAGACATTTGAAGAAGCAAAAAGTAAGAAAGAAGACTGAAGAAGAAATTCCTAGGTGAGGATCTTACTAGGCATCAAAATTCTAAAGAGAGTGCAATGCATGTGAGCTACGACCTAACTAGGTATCATCACATGCCATTGTCATAAGATCCCCAAAAAATCTATATGATCAAGCAGTCATGAACAAGCAATCATGCAAAATATGACATTCAAGCATACAAGTTTAATTAAATGTTAGGCAAACAATGCAAAATGATGACAAGTAGCAATGCAATATGATCAAGCAGATGGATGCAATGGAAATGCAAATGAATAGCTAAATTATGATTAATTGATTCGATGTAATTTTTATTTATTTTCATGTTTTATTATTAATTAATTTTAATTAATTAATTTAAGTAAGAAGGACAAAAGTTGACACAACATCTAAGTGTGTCGCCTTTCTTAACAAAAAGAATAGGTGTGCCATGGACTGTTTTGTCAAAGAAATCTCTAAAACGTAAGCCTTCTTGATAATTAGAATTATGGAGAGGATCCTTCATAGCTCTTTCTTTGGCAACCATAGCACAATAATCAATGCACTCTTGAACATAACCATTATTTTTAACATAAGAAGGAGCAATTCCTAAATTTGCAAGATTTCTATAGGACAACAAAGTAGGATCCTCTTTTAAAACAAAAGGTTTAATTTTAGAACACACAAAATCAACTATATTGCAAAACAAAACATCATAAGAATAAGGGGGACCATCGTCCTCATCAACCACTCCTGAATTTTGATAATCCATATATTCAGCGTAAGTCATAAAATGATCATCATTGTCAAATGGTAAAGGTTGGTCTTTACTAGGTATGAAACCTATGCCACATATCCCAAGCTAGATCTCGATATCCAAAGCCTCTTGAATGCCCTTTTGCTATGGCCTCAAGAATTTACCTACATATCCCATACTAGATAGGATCTGTTTAGCAAGTGGTTAATCATTGGAAAGGTAACAATGAACAAAAGAACACTCAACAGGAGAGGAGTTGCTACCACGTATCTTATCCTTGAAGGTAGTTCCTATGAAGACAAAGGTACACATACCAAAGTGCACAAAATAACCTTTCTTATGGGGTAAACCCATGGTTCTTGGTGATGGTGGTAGCTTAGCTAGATCCAGAAGAGGTTATTGAAGAAACTAATTATCATGATCTTGAGATGAAGAATTTAAGATATGTTCCTCACTCATTTTTAAATTTTGAAATTATTTTGATATTTGATATGAGGAATGCAGAGATATCATTGAACAAATTGAGGGACATAGGTTGAAATTAGATCGATCTCGCTCTACATTTGAAAAAATTCAAATGGTCGAGGGTCACCCAGAATGGTGACAACTTGATTATTAAACTCAAACTTGAGATACTGATGAAGAGTAGAAGGGATGGCCTTCATTGCATGAATCCAAGGTCATCCAAGAAGAATATTAAAAGATGCAAGATAATGTACCACATAAAATAAGGTATCCAATATTTTAGGCCCAACTTTTATAGGAAGAGATATGACACCACATGCTTCTTGGGACTCATTGTTGAAAGCTTTTATAATGATATCGGATTTTGTTAAATCTTCCTCTTTTAATCCAAATTTTTGAAAGAATTGATATTGTAGACACCAAAATCTAGGCATTTGCATTGCACATCATAATTCTACATAATAATTTATGCCTAAGTCTAAACTTAGGCATATAATTATTGCACATTATTCATTTGCATTGCACATCACAATTCTGCATAATAATATATGCCTAAGTCTAAACTTAGGCATATAATTCTTGCACATCATTCATTCACATTGCACATTTCAGTTATGCATAACATTATGTGCCTAAGTTTTGACTTAGGCATAAAATCCTGCACATAATTATATTTTCTAGATTTTATTAAATTTGGGAAATATCCTCCTAGGATACCCTACACCTCACCTTACCACATATCCCACAATTCACTCCACTTTCACCTATCCACTTGCCACATATCACACCTCAATCCACTTGCACCTACTCACTTTCCACATCTCACACCTCACTCCATACTTCACTCCACTTCCATCCACCCACTTGCCACATCTCACACCTCACTCCACACATCACTCCACTTGCACCTACCCACTTGCCACATCTTACACCTCACTCCACACATCATTTGAATTGTACCTATCCACTTGCCACATCTCACACCTCACTCCACACATCACTCCACTTGCACCTACCCACTTGCCACATCTTACACCTCACTCCACACATCATTCCACTTGCACCTACCCACTTGCCACATCTCACACCTCACTCCACACATCACTCCACTTGCACCTACCCACTTGCCACATCTCCCTAGTTAAGTGAGACACTCTTGGTGACTCACTACAACTACCCAAGATAGGTGGCTACCCAGTCCCTGCCACTTGGTAGCCCTGGCTTGCCACCTATCCTTCCCTCCAAAACCCTCAAAGGTATATAAAGGCACCATCACTTGATTAAGAAAAGGTAGGAGGGGGATGCCAACGTTATGCTACTCAAATCGTGACTTGTGTAAGCAATAATAATTGTTCATTTTCTATTTGTATTAGTCATTTATCATATTCATTGTGACAGGTGCTACTAAACCCTTGGTCATTTACATGTGTGCAGGTTTTAGGATTCAACAAGCTCAAGGTCATCATGGTGGTCACAACAAACCCACCTCCTACATTGTTGTAGCATGAAGAAGAATGAAAGACACCATATGTTTATTGTAAAAGGGGATCACCCCCTTCAAGAATTTGTATTGTGAAAGCACCCTACAAAGGGGATTATTGTATCACAAAACTACCCCTTTGGTCAAATAAATCAAAAACACTCCAAGTGGGGTATTCCTTTGGTCAATACAAATCAAAAGGCTCCAAAGGAACCAAAACCCTTTGGTCAATTTAAATCAAAAGGCTCCAAAGGGGACACCCCTTTGGTCAAATCAATCAAAAATACTCCAAAGGAGGTATCCATTTGGTCAAATCAATTCAAAAAGCTCCAAAGGAACCAAACCCCTTTGGTTAATTCAATCCAAAAGGCTCCAAAGGGGATACTCCTTTGGTAAAATCAAGTAAACAGGCTCCAAAGGGGACACCCCTTTGGTAAAATTAATTCAAAAGGCACCAAAAGACCCTAACCCCTTTGGTCAAATCTCAATTCAAAATGCTCCAAGGGAGGCACTCCTTTGGTTAATTTCCATTCAAAAGGCTCCAAGGGAACCAAAACTCCTTTGGTCGCATGCAATTCAAAAAGCTCCAAAGGAACCAAACCCCTTTGGTCACATTTCAACTCAAAAACACCACAAAAAAATAATAAATATAAAACACAAAAACATTTTAATACACAATGCATTTTTTTAATAAATTGTCTTCACAATCCAACTTCCATTGCATTCACACATTCCACTTTCATCACATTTGCATAGTTGTACAATTTGTATTCATTAAAGTCATGAATAATTGTTAGTACTATGTCTTGTTGCCTTCATCAAGGGTACCTTTGATTTAGCATTAGTCACCAATCCATCAGTTGCAATCATTTACAACTTTCTAAGTGGTCCTTTGGTCATTAACATATTTGTAGAACAAAATCTAGGTGTTTTCAATCACTCAGCCACTCCTAGTATTTCAAACAACCTTAATTGAAAATCAAATAATCTTTAGATGCAATAGATTACTCTTGGTTAATCAAGTTTTCTCTTGGACCACATACACCAAAACATATTAAAACATTATGAAGCCTAGGAATGACAAAGTCATAAGTTGCTATTGCCATAAGTGAAAGGTTTCTCCTGTTCATCCAATTATGCACATGGTATAAAAAGTTAAGAGTTGAAAAAAGGATAAGCTCCTTCATCCTTAAAATAAAAAATAAAAAAATAGAATCCCTTGCTATTTATAAAAATGAGCAATATCCCAAAAGCATTCCAAAAGCAATAAAAACCCCTTGCTCTTCTTCAAAGCAAGCAAGTGACCCAAAAGCATTTTCAAAAAGCAATAAAATTTCCTTGGTCTTCTTCAAACCAAGAAAGTATCTCAAAAGCATTTTCAAAAAGCAATAAAATTCCCTTACTCTTCCTCAAAATGAGCAAGCATCCAAATAACAATAAAAAAACATGTTGCTCTATTACAAAAATGAGCCAACTCAAAAATTCAATCCCAAAATCCAATGCAATAAAAGAAGGGAAAATAACTTGAATCCCTGGAACTCTTAGTGTCTCAAAAACTGTAGGGTGATCCTCATTACAACAATGGGCTGAATGAATCTCGCTTGGCAATGAGGTATCCTTACGCGTGGTGCCACATCTGTCACATTAGAAACCTTCTTTTGTACAAACCTATGGTAGCTCTTGGATGAGCTAACTTATTGGTATAAGTCACCAATTGATCAGTTTGACCTAGCTCATGATGGGAAATGAAAATTCATTGCACACACGATTAATCCTTGAGAAATTTGAAAACACTACGACAACCTTAGCATCATGAAGATTTGCGAAATCATAGACAAGTTTTTTTGAGATCGTTAGGATGGTTGAGTATTTACAAAAAAACTATAGATCCTTTATTCCTAAGGACAACAAAGTCATAAAAAAGCTTCCATTCCATATCACCATCACATAATCACATATATCATAGTCCATTTCCATCATATAAAATGTGGTCAAACCAATAGTATTGTATTTGTGCACCTGATTAAGCAATAAAGGCAAAGTCTGCTAAATAAAGGTTCATAAACTTCTTTGAACAATGATTAATAAAGAAACACCATTCATTCAAATGGTTAAAAATATCTTTGAACAACGATCAATAAAGCAACACCATTCATTCAAATGGTTCAAAACCTCTTTGAACAACGTTCAATAAAGCAACACCATTCATTCAATTGGTTCAAAATCTCTTTGAACAATGATCAATAAAGTAACACCATTCATTCAAATCGTTCAAAACCTTTTTGAACAATGATCAATAAAGCAACACCATTCAATAAATTGGTTCAAAACCTCTTTGACCAACGATCAATAAAGCAACACCATTCACTCAAATGGTTCAAAACACCTTTGAACAATGATCAATAAAGCAACACCAGTCACTCAAATGGTTCAAAATATCTTTGAACAATGATCATTAAAGCAACATCATTCATTCAAATGGTTTAAAACCTCTTTGAGCAATGATCAATAAAGCAACACCATTCAGTCAAATGGTTCAAAAAACCTTTGAAAAATGATCATTAAAGGAACACCATTCACTCAAATGGTTCAAAACCTCTTTGAACAACGGTCAATAAAGTGATACCATTCACTCAAATGGTTCAAAATCTCTTTGAACAACGATCAATAAAGAAACACCATTTATTCAAATGGTTCAAAACCTCTTTGAAAAATGATTAATAAGGCAACACCATTCATTCAAATGGTTCAAAACCTCTTTGAACAATGATTAATAAGGCAACACCATTCATTCAAATGGTTCAAAACCTCTTTGAACAATGATTAATAAGGCAACACCATTCATTCAAATGGTTCAAAACCTCTTTGAAAAATGATTAATAAGGCAACACCATTCATTCATTTGCATACATCACCACCAATTTTATTCATTCATAATACATTCATTTCATAACATGCATATCAAAATTTAAAATAAAAAATAAATAAAAAGCTCCAAAGGAACAAAACTCCTTTGGTCACAATCAATCCAAAAGGCTCCAAAGGAACCAAAACTCCTTTGGTCACATTTCACTCAAAAAGATCCAAGGGAAACAAACTCCTTTGGTCAATTCAATTCAAAAGGCTCCAAAGGCACCTACCCATTTTGTCAAATCAATACAATAAAGCTCTAAAGGCACCCCAATCCCTTTGGTCAAATTCAATCTCAATAAGGATTTTGAAAGAATTGAAGTGCTATAATCTCAACTCCCTAAGAAAGCCATGCGGCTGGACTGCTCCATGGGATAGAGATGTGCATTTCCTTCTTCCACTCAGCCTTAAGTGATCCTTGTATCTAGTGATTTACTCTAATACCCTAGCGGTTGTAGCAATTAGCTATCCATACAATCTGGTAGGAGGAGTAGGTTACGATAAGGAAAATCATCATTAACACAATTCAAAAAGCCCCAAAGGCACAAACCCCTTTGGTAAAATAAATCCAAAATGCTCCAAAGGTACCCAAATTCCTTTGGTAAAAAAAACAATCAAAAAATATAAAACCACAAAACAATATAAAATTAAAAAAACAAAAACATATAAAATAAAAAATGCTTTCTATAACTGAGAGATGTGATTTCGGAGGAGTGATGGCGAGCGAATATCTAAAATTCAATTATGCGATGGGCGGGAAGCAGAAAGGAGGGAGTAAGGTCCCAGGAACCGGTTCGCGAGCACGCACCAACAACACCAACGATGGATGCACCGACCAAGAGACAGGGAATGAAATAACAGGTAAAAGTTTTTCTGGGGGTGACGGAAGATGGGAATGGAGCTCATGGGGGAAAGACCCCCCCAGAAAAAATAGAGGTGGACGACAGTAAAACCAGCTCGATAACATTCATAGAAGCGCTCAAGGGAAAACCTAAACCCTTGCCTATGGCACCAAGCACCTTCATCACCCAGGGCTGCGATGTTTTCTATTCGCAGGAAGTAATGGAAGACTACGCTACCCTCGATTCCTTTTCCCTCATGGGGAAATTTGTAGGAGGGAGACCCGATATGGATTCACTCCATCGTTGGGCGATGTTAAAGTGGAAAACCAAGGGTTGCTTGGAACTGTTAGCTATGTCCAGAGGGTTCTTCATGATACGCCTCAACACGCAAGAAGATGCAGATCATATTTTATCAGGGGGCCCATGGTTCTTCGAAAGAAGAAGCCTCTTCCTCTGCAAGTGGGGAGTGGACTTCGACCCAAAATCTCAGAGCATCAACTACGCTCCCATTTGGGTTCAGCTCCCAAATCTGCCCCCACATTTCTTCCACGAGGATGCGCTGCAAGGGATAGCCCGAGCGATTGGGGAACTGGTTACTATCGACCCGGCAACTCGCACCCGATCACGGTTGACGCAGGCTCGCATATGCATTAATGTCAATTTGGAAACCCAGCTCTCGGACCATATTAACCTAATTTATGGGTCTTACCACCGGAGCCAACCATTGGAGTACAAAAATAAACCCGCATTCTACTCTGAATGCCACTCACAGGGGCATCTCCCTACCTAGTGCCCGACTCACAAAAGCATGCAGAACGAATCCCAGATTTTGGCCCGCCCAACCCATGGAGAAACCCAGAAGATGAAAACCAAAGTAGGACAAATCCAAAACCACAAAGGCAAGCAACAAGCCCTATCTCCTCCAGTCGATGACATGAGTAAGGCAAGTAGTCTGCTTACCTCCTCTAACAAGTTCAATTTACTTGGTAATTCTGGTCTTAATGATAAAATCTATGATGAGGAGCTTCCTTGCAAGGAAATCCCTATTCCAAACCAAATGAACCAACCCCACCCTAAGGCAAATCTCCCCCAGAAAACCTATCTCCCATCCCCACCCCCGTGCCCTACTTCCCCACTTGATACCGACCCTGAGTCCCAGAGCTCTCCTTCCAAACCCCCTAGTCTCCCAAACCCCCGCCCAGATCTCCCCCACCCAATGGGACTGGGTCGCCCCACTCCCCATCCAAATTCCACGATGTTGAGGCTGACAGTGGTGAATCCTCCCATGAATCCCTAGAAGCATGGAGCCCAAAACAAACCTGAAGCTTCAAAAAATCCCAAATAGATGTGGGAGGTGACAGGAAAAAGGGCAGACCCTCTAGTGCTGACCTGAGAAGCAGAGACACAATAGAAGACATAGCCAATGGCACCCAAAGAACCCTATTCCAGGAACTGGGAATGCCCAATAGGGAAGAAACTAAGAGATCCAAACCCCCTGCGCAACAAGGCAAAGGGGGCAAGAAACCCTCCAAAAGTTCCAAATGAGAATCCTCTCCTAGAATGCGAGAGGGTTAAATGGGGCAGCCAAACAAAGATTGGTTGTTGCTATGCGGAAGGAATCAAATCCCACTATTTTTTTAATTCAAGAAACCAAATTAGGTGAGCATTGGTCACCCAAAATTGCCAAGGTCATTTGGAGAAAATGTGAGTTCGCCTTTACACCTACTTCTGGTACCTCAGGTGGACTCCTCTGTCTCTGGGACCTAGCCAAGGTGGAAGGGAGAGTCATTTTAGGTGAAGGACGCCTGTCCAACATCTACTTCCATGACTCTAACACCCAACACTCCTGGGTTATGATGAATGTGTATGCCCCTAACAGTCCACAGGGTAGATCGACCCTGTGGAACAACCTCACCCAGATGAGAGAAGCTTTCAATGACATCCCTTGGATTCTAGCTGGGGACTTCAATACCCCTTTGCATCCCTCAGAGAAGAGAGGTGGGAATGTCATCACCCCCAAATCCACAGATGACTTTGCGCACTTTGTAGACACAAACAAACTTATGGATGTCCAGTTGAGAGGGTCCCAGTTCACTTGGAGCAATAGAAGGGTGGGCGGAGATCTTATCCAAGAAAGACTTGACCATTTTTTGCTATCCCAGGAAGCGCTTCCCCTGTTTGGAGATGCCATCTTGCAGGCTCTATCAAAAATTGGGTCTGACCATAGCCCCCTAATTTTTGAAGTTGCCAACAGATCCCAGTTCAAAACCCCTTTTCATTTTGAATCAATGTGGACCCAACATCCAGACCTCAAAAATTGGATTGCCGAGTGGTGGGGGGAAAGGTTCCCTGGGACTATAACAAACCAGGTAACGCAGAAATTACGGTCGATCAAAGCTAAGCTGAAGGTCTGGAACAAAGAAACATTTGGAAACATCTTTGAAAATAAACAAAACATCAAGAATAGGCTCCAACAGATTGAGGATAGGTTTCAGCAGGGACAAGGGGACGACATCCTGAGAACTGAGGAGCGGTCTCTGTTGTCAGAATACCACAATACCCTACGGCATGAAGAGATGTTTTGGTACCAAAAATAAAGATAATTGTGGCTTAAGGAAGGAGACTCCAATTCCAAATTTTTCACATTTCCACTCTCAAGCACAGAGGGGCTAACAGGATTAAAGGCATCATTAAGCAAGATGGTTCGTTCACCTCAGATATCCACCAGATCCGGGATGAAGCAGTCTATCATTTTGAATCCCTCCTTGGATCCCACCCCTCCTCCTCCAATCAGGCCATGGACTCCCTCCTTGAGAACATTCCCAGAACCATCCCTGATGCCATGAACACCCTTCTCCTTAGCCCTTTAAACCCTAAGGAAATCCACCAGGCTCTTTTTTCCATGCAACCAAACAAAGCTCCTAGGCCCGATGGTTTCCCCTCGAGGTTCTTCCAAACCTACTAGGACATCATTGGCCCCGATCTCTACCAAGCTATCTCAAAAATGCAGTGCTCCAGATCCATCCCTAGGGACGTCAATTCCACCTTCCTCGCTCTCATTCCCAAAGGGCCCAGTTCCAAGTCCTTATCTGATTATCGACCCATCAGCTTGTGCAACGTCATCTATAAAATCCTATCCAAAGCCATGGCCAACAGACTCAAAGGCATCCTCCCTTCCATTATTGATCCCTGCCAAGGAAGTACTGTCAAAGGCCGAAATATTGTTGATGGAGTCATCACCATTCATGAACTCATCCACTCGACCCATAACTCCAGCAAGTCTGCTTTCTTCCTGAAACTTGACATGAACAAGGCCTTTGATAGAGTGGACCAGGATTTTCTGGCCAAAGTCCTCCTGAATTTTGGTTTTCACGAAGACTGGGTTAAGCTGATTTCGCAATGCATATCCTCATCTTGGTTTTCAGTTCTTGTCAATGGCTCAGCGGCAGGTTATTTCCCCAGCACCAGAGGGTTGAGACAAGGGGACCCCCTCTCTCCCATCCTCTTCATTATCCTGGCTGAGAGCCTCGGAAGGGCTATCAAAGTCACCTGCTCTAGAGGACTGATCATTGGCATTAAGGCTGCATCCAATCTCCAGCCCTTGACACATCAACAGTTTGTAGATGACACCCTACTGGCTACTGCAGCCTCTGTTTCTGAAGCCAAAATCATCAAATCCATCCTCAATCTCTACGAGGAAGTTGTAGGGCAAAGAATCAACTTCACCAAGAGCAAACTTTACTTCATCAACACCCCGCTAAAGTGGCAAGCCAAAATTATGAATATCTTGGGCTGCACCATTGTCACTCTCCCGACCACCTACCTTGGCCTCCCAATGTTCCAGGGGAGACCAACCAAGTCTATGTGGAACAATGTCACCAAGAGATTTCATAAGAAACTGGAAGGTTGGAAAGGGGCTCTCCTCACCCAAGCTGGTAAAGCCACCTTGGTCAAGTCAGTCCTCCAAAGCATCTCGGTGTATTTTCTTTTAGTATTCAAAATCCTAGCAGCTGTGGGAGAAGCAATAGAAAAAATCCAAAAGCGCTTCCTTTGGGCAGGGACTGACAACCAGAAGAAGTTTCATCTGGTGGCCTGGGATAAAGTCTGTACTCCAAGAGACAAAGGCAGGCTCAGATTTTGTAGGATCAGCCTCATGAACCAGGCCCTCCTTGCCAAACAGGCATGGAAGGTGGTCACCAATGTAAACTTGGAATGGGTTTCTATCATCAAGAGAAAGTATCTGCAACAACATTCCTTCAAGGATGAAGGGACTCCCAACACTGGGTCCCATTTTTGGCGGTCCATAACCCACACCAAACACCTTCTACAATAAGGGATCAGGTGGCAACTTGGAGATGGTAAGGACATCAATTTCTGGTATGATCCGTGGGCTAGGGATGAGCCCCTCATCAGAGACCCCGACATTGTAGCAATTAAACATCTCACTAATAGTAGATTTGGACCTAAAGTTTTAGACTTCATTACTAACAACCAAGGCAGCCGCAGGTGGAAGCAACTCCATTTTAGAGTCAAAAATGTTGTCTTAGATAGAGCCACGTCTGCCCTACAGTCTGTACTCAGGGTAAATTTTATCCCTAAGACTCAGACGATAGATAAAAATTTTTTGGAAAGGCACCAATGATGGGCAATTCTTGGTGAAGTCCACTTTTCTTATGTCAAAAACTTCCCAAAAAAGACCCAACACCATGAACAACCCTGCCACAGCCAAGACCATCTGGCTCAAGCATCTCATTCTGAAGGTGGCTCATTTTTGTTGGCTCGCGGTCCACAACAGGATCCTCACCACTAACAATATGATCAAAAGGGGCATCATTGTCCCCAATAGGTGCTATCTCTACACTCAAGCATGGGAGTCCACCCAATATTTTCTACTCGAATACCCTTTGCCTTCGATGTGTTCTTCTCCTTGATCAACAAGTTTCACGTCAATTGGGTGTGGCCCAAGTCTATCCTTGACTTGTTCACTCAGTGGCCCACTATTTTTTAGAATCCTAGGCTCAAGTTCCTTTGGAAAGCCCTGTTGCACCACACTATTTGGCAAATTTGGCTCGAGCAAAACAATCGCATCTTCAACGACCATCCTAGAGACCCAAAAGTTATGGCCAATAGAGCTTTGTGCTTTGCAATAAAAAATGCTAACATAGTTCCTTGCCCAGACACACCTACATCTGGGCTGGAGTCCTCCTTGATCAAGACTTTGGGGGTTTCCACCAAGTGTTCCAGAACCCAGAATACCACTAGTATCAGGAGTAAGGCCAAGTGGTATCCTCCCCCTAGGATGGCTTAAGGTAAACTTTGATGGAGCTTCCAAAGGCAATCCTAGGGATGTTGGGGCTGGCAGGGTCATCAGGGACCACGATGGCAATATCATCAAGGCATTCACTAAAAACTTAGGGGTCCAGACTAACAACTACGCTGAAGCTCGGGCTCTATGGAGAAGCATCGAGGTCAACAAGGAGTTGACCACCCCCATCATTTTTGAAGGTGATTCACTAAATGTGGTTAACCACATTAAGAACAACAATAGCAAAGGCTGGAATATCCAAAACATCATTCAAGAGTGTCAAGCTTCCCTTAGTCAATGCCCCCGGAACACAATCCAACATGTGTTCAGAGAGGCGAACAAGGTAGCAGATCTTTTGGCTAACAGAGCAGCCAATCAAAGTAACCTGATCATCTAGGAAGATTCCTTCCCCTAGGAAGTCATCGAAGCAGCCAATCATGATGTGGAGCGTATTTTCAAATAGTAGCTTTCGCTACCCCGAAGGTGTTTGTTTAACACCAAAGGTGTTTTCTTTCAACACCAAGGAAGTTTGTGTCTTAACCCCTATCATCATTTCCTGTATTGTTGCCTATACGTTTAATCATGCAGACTCCCATGTTCATCTCAAAGTGTTCAGCCACTCCCACTGGCCTCCACCTTCCTCGTGCCTCCGTCCCTTCACCCTCATTTTCCCCCACTCCTCGATGTCTGCTTGTCACCCCCTCCTCTTCCCTCCCTCTCCCACTTCTTGTGCTACTCGTTTCATCAATCTTCTCTTTCCCTCCCTTTCTGGAAGTCACTCACCCAGACTGTGTCCCTACGCCCCCTCGGTATTCGAATGCTGATAAGGCCGATCTCTACACTTGTCATTCCCATATCTATCTCAGAAAAGGTGCACCGCTTGGTTGTTCCCCATGCCTTAGGTTTCGGCCTTATAGTCTCCGACCTGCCCCTTTTGTGCTTATTTGCTTGTGGCACTTTAATCAGTTTGGTAGAAGCCACTACAACATCTCTATCTTTCTAAGGTTTTTTGGCATGATGGCCACCATCGAACCCACGAACCTCCAGCTTGATCCGATGATTGAAGCTTTGCTCGATGCTAAGAGGTTCATTCCCTTTTTTAAGCTTTTCAATGGTGTTGATGACCAAGTGACCAATGATTTTGTCAACTCATGGAATAATGGTGCAGTGCAGGTCCAAGGGCTTCTCTTTGAGGTAAGCATTCATTTAATTACAGAAATTTTTGGTTTACCTCCTAAAGGCAGGGCTGTCCGAAGGGATAAGCACAACTTCAAGGACAAAATAGAGCATCTCCCTGACAAAGGGAAGGACCTAGTTTGGGAGAAAGGGGGTGTGGTCCGTTCATCCCTTCCCTGCCCGTAAGACACTGTTGTGGTCCTCGTTATCCAATACATTACCATCGATGACCCCAACAACCCCCTTCATGCCTACCACCTCGCATTTGTAAACCACCTCCGCGATGTTAAACCAGTCAATATTCTTGATTTTCTCTTTCGGTCTATCAGTATAACCATCGAGAACTTTAGGGAAAGAAAGTCATCTAAGCCCCCTCACCACCAAGGTCTGTTCTCTGTCATCTATAAGCATGCCCTCATGCACTAGCCTTCTAGCGGCCCCTCAGTCCACCCCCTGAGTCCTGAGCCTTCCTCAACATCTACCCACAAAGTCAAGCCGAGCGCCCCTCTCTCCTCGGTGGACTCCCCCAACCCCTCTGCTGAGAACCCCCCACTATCAGAGTCCCCTGCAGACATCCCCCTGGAAAACGTCACCCCCGCCCAAGCCAATAGCAAGAAGGAGACCACCTCGACCCCCACTCCCAAGGACTCAATCCCTTCGGAATGGTGCCCTCCTGACCCTAGCCTAAGAAGCAAACAGAAAGTGGTTCATCCCACTCAAAAGAGCAGGAAATATTGTCGATTGAAGACTAAGAGCAAGAGTGTTTCGCACCATCCCCTGAGGTCATCATCGATGAAGACGAAGAGCCTACTAGTAGCGCAGAGGATTTTCTGCGCACCTCCACCTTCAACCACATCAACAAAGTAGTGGATCACCTTAAATCCACTGCCAACATCATCAAGGAGGTGGGCTCATTCCTATCCAGTGCCATCAGTGAGATCCAGGAGCTCCCCGCTGTGATCAGAGTCCTTCTTGCCCCAGAACAAGAAAGATATCGCTAAGGAGGAGGATAAGGAGGAATCCCAATAGGAGTAGGAAGGTGGTAGCAGGTAGTAGAACTGCCTTTGTTTGTGGTGGCTCCAATTCTATTTTGTGTCTGCCGTCTCTAGGGGTTCAACCCCTGTATTTGCTGTCTATTTTTTTGGTTTGCTTAGTCTGTCAGTTGATGGGTTCCCAGACTGTTGAAATTTATAGAATGTGCCAATTTTGTTTTGTTGGCAGTGCCAATGCCCAATGTAATAGGGGTGGGACCCTTCAACCCAAAAAGTAAATAAATTTTTTTTACCTACCAAAATAAAAAAAAAAGCAAAAATATCCAAAGGTACCCAAATTCCTTTGGTAGAAAAAAAATCAATCAGAAAACATAAAAACCACAAAATAATATAAAACTCAAAAAAAATAAAAACAACAAAAAAAGCTCCAAAGGTACTTCAATTCCTTTGGTCAAAAATAAATTCAATAAGCTTCTAAAATAATAGAAATTCTCTCGTATCAGTGCCCTAAGAATACCATGCGACTGGACTGCTCTAAGGGATAAAGGTGTACATTTCCTTCTTCCACTTAGCCTTAAGTGATCCTCGTATACAATAATTTATCCTATACACCTGGCGGTTGCAGTGACTAGAAATCCATGCAATATTATAGTATAGGTAGGTTACCATAATGTCCTTGAAAACTAATTCACCTCAAGCAAGAAATGAATTTTTATCATCTCAATTCCCTAAGAAATCCATACGACTAGACTGCTCCAAAGGATAGAAGTGCATAATTATCAATAATGGTCAAAATCACAGCTGTAACAAAAACTAAAACATCAATTTTATTCCAACCATTTTTATCTGTTTCATCATTTCATATCTTCTCCATCGACTCATCGCTTGAAGGGATAGACAAAATCAATAAATTCTAGTTTCATAATTAAAGTCAACACTCAAAACACTCAATCATGCAAATTACGCTCATTAAACTGAGCATATTTTCCATGATTGGGGTAACACGAGTTGAATTTTATTTGTGACCATCTTACACAACTCCCCTTCAAATACAAATGGCTACAAAAATATTGTAAACCCCCCCAAATCATCATCCATCATCATCATCTCGAGTGAACCTTGTATATGGTGATTTACTCTAGAAACCTGATGATTGCAGCGATTGGTTATCCATGGAATCCATTAGGATGGATAAATTACCATAAGGACACTTATTCAAAATCATTTCACATCATCACATTTGAAATTAAATCAGGTTGGTCCTTCAATTTTTGAGTGACTTGCATTCAAGTAGATTTGCCCAAGGTTGTCATTGATGCCTACTCCGTGGGGTTACAAAACACGAAAAATATATACTTCATAATTTATCAAGGAATTGCTAACATTCACTAGGAAAACAAAATCCTAGGGTATTGATTCATTTACTTCATCATCTTGCATGTCAATCAAAACAAAAGATAAATTTACAACAATACAGGTCCACCCCAAACTTGGGGTATCCAACTTGATCTTGATTTCCAATATTTGCATCCATCACATCATATATTTTCACAAATATTATCTTCATTATCATCACATCATTTAGTAAACCTTGTATCTAGTGGATTACCCTATACACATGGAGGTTGTAGCGACTAGCAACCCATGCAATCTGGTCGGATGGGTAGCTCACCATAAGGACACTAATTCAAACATTCGACATCAAATTACTATGGCATTGAATGAGCTAGGTCCCTCAATCCTTGAGCTTGGTTGTGTTAAATAAAATTTGTACAAGGTTATCCTTAAGCCCTTTTTGTTTGGCAAAAAAATGGAAAACAACCAAACACAATTTGGTACATATCAAAAATCACTCGAGTATCAAATTCCTGAATGATTGGTTCCTTGAATCCATAATTTGGAAGGAATTGCTAAAGTCATAGTGGAAAAAGAACTTCAAATGTGGTTGAAGATTTTACCACACATTTTGTACATCAATAAAACCAAAGGCATATTTGCAAAAACACAAACAATCCCAAACTTAGGGTATCAATTTGATTAAAATATCATACATTTGCATACATCACATCCACATCATGCAATTATCCACCTCATTCATCATCCACACTTGGTCAATTGGCTCATGGATTTCATTCTTTACCCATTTGCCAATTGAGGGGGTAAGCTAAAATCAAAATTTTCAAGTCATTCATTCTTTGTGTCGAGAAGATATGAGTCCATTTATCCATCCAAATAAACCAGGTGTCTTTTGTTTTTGCACTGCATTGTGTTTTACACAACATGATATAAAAAGGGGTATCTATAGACACAAAAATCTAGGTATTTGCATTGCACATCACAATTCTGCATAATAATATATACCTAAGTCTAAAATTAGGCATATAATTCCTGTACATTATTCATTTGCATTGCACATCACAATTCTGCATAATAATATATGCCTAAGTCTAAAATTAGGCATTGAATTCCTCCACATCATTCATTCACATTACACATTTTAGTTTTGCATAACGTTATGTGCCTAATTTTTGACTTAGGCATAAAATCCTGCAAATAATTATATTTTCTAGATTTTATTAAATCTAGGAAATATCCTCCTAGGATATCCTACACCTCACCTTACCACATATCCCACACTTCACTCCACTTCCACCTACCTACTTACCACATATCACACCTCACTCCACACATCACTCCACTTGCACCTACCCACTTGCCACATCTCACACCTCACTCCACACTTCACTCCACTTCCATCTACCCACTTGCCACATCTTACACCTCACTCCACACATCACTCTACTTGCACCTACCCACTTTCTACATCTTACACCTCACTCCACACAACACTCCACTTGCACCTACCCACTTGCCACATATCACATCTCACTCCAAACATCACTCCACTTGCACCTACCTACTTGGCACATATTCCTAGTTAAGTGACTCTTGGTGACTCACTACAACTACCCAGGATAGGTGGCTGTTGAGTACCTACCACTTGGAAACCCTAGATTTCCACCTATCCTTCCCTTAAAAACCCTTAAAGGCCTATAAAGGCACCATCACTTGATCAAGAAAAGGGAGGAAGGGGATGTTAACGTTATGCTACTCAAATTGTAACTTGTTTAAGCAATAATAATTGTTCATTTTCTATTTGCATTAGTCATTTATCATAGTCATTGCGATAGGTGCTACTAAACCCTTCATCATTTACATGTGTGCAGGTTTCAGGATTCAAAAAGCTCAAGGTCATCATGGTGGTCATGACAAACCCACCTCCCACATTGTTGTAGCATGAAGAAGAATGAAAGACACCATATGTTTATTGTAAAATGGGATCACCCCCTTCAAGCATTTGTATTGTGAAAGCACCCTACAAAGGGGCTTATTGTATCACAAAACTCATTTTATGAAATATAATGCAATGTTTCATTTTTAGTGCAATGGTGTTCTTTTTTTTATGTTACAAATATGTACACAAATTGAGGGAAGAACCATTATAAATTAAAATTCTCTTGATAAAAGTATCCCCAATAAGCGCAATGATGTAAAGTGAAGAATATTATTGCAAGTTTGAGGAATATTTATCATCATCTGAAAATGAGATATGATTTATCCCAAGAGAACCTACAACATCAACTATAGAATTGGGAGAAATATATGAAGGAACTGATTGTTGCTTTAAAGATTCCATCAATGCATCTCTATGATTGGGAGAAGTTTTAAGGAGTTCTAAAACTAAAATATTTTCTGGAGTACTAGCCAACTGCTTTTGGAGATCAAATGAAACCTTAGGCTATGGTCTCATACAATAGGTGGAGTCCCTATATCTGAAACTTTTCCTTGATTGTTCTTTAAAACTGAACTAGGATGTAATACAAAATTCTATTCTTGCTAAGGATGCTGAGTTTGAGCTTGCCTTCTTGTAGTTATCCCAACCATGCCAACCATATTACCATAGGGAGGAGGATCATTATTATGAGCCACCTGATTTTTTGCTTGTTGATTATATTTTGGTATTAGATCTTTGAATATTCCCATATCTTGATTGGTAGCACATTTTATTGGGCAGGTACTTGATTATTAATTACCTGAGAATTGCTTAAGTCAATGCATCTTGCATCAATCAGATCCTGAAATACATGTTTCAACTTATTATAAGAATTCATCCAATGTCCTTCCACTATATGATATGCACAATGTTGACCTACCTTATACCAATGAGTTGTAGTATCTGGTTATCTAAGAGGAGGTAAATCAATTTCCTTGGCTTCTAAGAGTTGTTTCAAAGCTGCTTCCATAGACATATTAAGCCTTTAAAAATTCCTTTATGGAGGTTTTTGAAGTACTATCTTTTGTATGTTGTTAGTAACATTATTAATAGGCCTACTTTTCATTCCATTATCGCCTCCTATATGTCTATTATTATGTTGAGACATTATATTTCTCTTCCTTAACTTGAGTTGACCTCCCTTGATGAGAGTTTGCTCTACTTTCCTTGCTAAATAAATTGTGTGATCAAAAGATGAAATAGTAGTAGTCTCTAATGCATAAGATAATTGTTCTTGTAAATTACCAATAAATATCTCAAGCACATCTCTAAGAGGTAAAGCATATCTCAACCGTCAAACTAAACTTCTCCAACAAGCCAATTTTTTTGAAAAACTTCCTTCTTTACTTTGTTTTAAATTATAAACATCTTTCATTGTCACTTCTTTCTCAATATAAGCACTAAATTGCTGAACAAATAACTCTGTTGTTTTGTCAAAAATCTTTAAGGAATAATTAGGCAATCGATAATACCATTCTAATGCCATACCACCAAGGCTCTTAGGAAATGTTTTAAGCAACAACATATCATCATAAATGAGATCATGGCAAGTTGTTATAAATCTTATTAAATGCTCTATTGGATCTTCCATTCCATTATAAATAGGCAAAAATGACATAGAAAAATGCGTAGGATAAGGTATAGTAGCAACAATAGGATCCAATGGTTGATTACACATTTCCTTATAATTTTTAGTAAAACTTGAAGGCTTAATCATCTCAAATTTTGAAACCAACTGTTTTACCATATTTGCCAAATTGTGTACTTCTATATTACTATTGTGTATTGTTCCTAGATGCCCATACATGTGTTGAGTAACCATTGCTTGATTTAGGTTGGAAGTGTGGATATTATTGTTATATGTGATACCTTGTGAAAGTGGAGAACTAACATTGGCAATAACAGAAGTAAAAGTGTTGATATTAGAAGATTGACGAATAAATTGAGAACACTTTTGAGTGAAACTACTAATTGGAGGAGCTTGCATATTCCTTCCAATATTAGTGGTAGTAGTAGTATCAAAAACTGAGTTTAAATTATAAATATGTATTGATCTAGGCAAGGGGTTTTCCTGGTAAAGCATAGGGGAGATTATTGGAGGATGTGGAGGAGTCTCATTTCTTTAGAGGTGAGCTTCTCTCTCCATGACTCCCAATATCCTGTCCCTATTAGCCTTCATAAAGCCCCAAATATGCTCAAATTATGAAAAGACAAAGCTAACATTAGGTCCCTCATAAGGATAAAAAATCATCTTAGTATCCATGTTTTCTTGCTCTTCTTGGTCTATGTTAGGATCCTCTCTATCAATATGATCATCTTCTAGAGGAATACAACTAGATTTAAGATGCTTTCATTGACTTCTACGAATAAGAGCCATTAGAAAAGTGAAAGGATAGAAGAGAATGTTAACAACAAAAACAAACAGATTTTTAAAGATATTATTAAGATTCTCCAATAACACAAACAAATTTAATAATCTTGTTTAAATTTTTAAAGGAAAAGGAAGTGTTCATGTCGGGTTCACCAAAGATGTAGAGGGGGGAAACCACCCTACCACGTACAATTCCTAAAAGGTTGGTTCTGCAAGACATAAGAGAAGCCTTATGGGGTGAACCACGGGGGTTGTGTTATTCTCTACAATTGGTTCTAAGGGGAAGGGTTCACTAGGAATAATTTAAGGACTCACTCCAAGTCCACAAGAATTTAGGAATGTTTGATGTATGATATTCAAGACAAACACCTAGATTTGGTCTTTCTAGATCTATGCTATAAAAGATAAATGAAAATGCAAAAATACAGAATGCGGGAATACAAGAACTAAACCCTAGTATGATTCTTTTTTTGAATGCTTTTCTAACCTAGGGTTCTAAGCAAACAACCTTTAAGCAAGGGCTCAAGAGAAATGCACAAACATAATTAACCCTAAGTGCATACTATATGTTGTTTATATTTTAAATGCCTAGAACTTAATTAAATACACTTCTATAAAATTAGATCTAAGGTTTATAACAAAAGTAAAAGCACTCAACAAACAACCTAAAATACTAATCAAAATGCTTAGCTTTTTCGGTTATTTATCCTTGTTTTTATCCCTTTGTCCAATGCTATCAATAATACATGTTCCTGCAAGATAACTCAACAAACACTTGAAAATGGGATTAGCATTAGGGGTGCTAGTTAGGCCACTGTATAACAATACTTGGAGGTCCAAAATTCAATCCCCCTAGGTCCTTTTATCTAACATTTGATAATTAAATGTAGAAATTGACCTTTGGAGAAAAGCAAACATAACACAATACAACAAAACATAATGTAGAAATCATAGAATAAATTATGGCACTATGCTCTAGATGTAGTTTAGAATGCAATGGTGAAAACATGAACAACTGGTTACCCCTAGATTGATCTCAGGAAAAATTGTACCCCGTAATGGGTAGGTGTGATAACACAAGGTGAAGTCACACCTCATAGCAGGCTGGGTGCGATTTAGCATAAACTATACGAAAAATAAAATATGAATGTAGAAGCTTGATCACATCATTCAAAAAATCCAAATATGCACGTAGAAGAGAGAATTCACCTGGAAGAGAGTGCATAAGAAAAACATAAGGATTTTAGATCTCCCAGATGGTTAATCTCTCCTTCGGGCTCCAACAATAATCCACAAAGAGTGAACATCAAAAATCCAATGCAACAAACAATCAATCAAACTCCACACTTCACAGTTACTTGTGTAAGAAGAAGAAAAAGGATGCAAACTGAAAAAAAACAATTTGTGAGAAACCAAATACGAGCAATAAATCGTAAAGTGCTGATTATGTGAGAATGTGTTAACTTGTGTGTAACCGTGTGTGAAAAGTGAATTCAAACCCTCCCTATATAGTGAATTTAAAGGTAAAAAGAGTAGGAAAACCAAGGAGGGCCGACATAAAACACACCAAACCTAAAAAATTAGGGTTTAATGTGTCAAACCCTAAAAAGATAAAATTATGCCCCATCCGAACTGACCGCGATATTGCAATGCAAAGTTGCATCTCATCAGGGACCGAACACGATTTTGCATAGAGAGGGAAAATAAGCATAACAGGGGGAAAAGCCTTGCCCTTGATTTAGGCAAGTCTAAGGGGTACCCTAGATGGCTCAGGGAAGATTGCCCACTAAATTGGGTCAATTTTCCATGTCTACAGTAAGAACTCTCTTGTAGAGTAGGATCCAGAGAAAAAGTCTCACTTTAGGGTAAGTCAAAAGTTGCCAAATCTGGTTGAAGACATCACTAATTAGATTTTCTTTAGGATGAGTGAGGGATGCATATCCTAGAGCTACAATATACACATCGTTGGAATGTGAAGGCCATCCTAGCTTATCTTTATATTTTTCTCAAGAAAGTGATCGTCTTCTAAGAATATGATCAATAGCCGCCTTGACATCATTCATTGCTAGGATTGGATGCTCCCTTACTGGAATTCATACTCTATCCTTCAAATTTCATTCCCCATTGTTTCTATAATAATGTGATATATTAATCCAACCTCGACTATGGAATTATTCCATGATTTCTTACCATTATAGAAATTGTTGGGATAATGAAAGCAAACCATCCCAAGCATATGTCCAAAATTTTGCATGATGGCCATTCCTCACTATCCATAATACTTGTGGTTTTATAATTGTCTCCCCTATCCATTGTACCTCAAGAACTAGAGATCCTCATTCAATAAGTTGATATCTAGTAAAAACTTCTAGATCTCAATTTTCTACATACTTGGCTCTTAGAATTTGTAATCATAGCTCATTTGGGGAAGTGATTAACTGCCAATGTAATTTTGTTACCAAGGCTAAGTTGTTTTTAACTATTGATCCGAGGCCTGAGCCTTTTTTGGAAGACAAATCTGATCTCAAGTCACAAGGGCCCACTTATACTTTGCTTTTGCCCCCAATCCATAAGAACATTTGATTAATCTTGTCCAAAATTTTTAGAACATCCTTAGGAATAATTAAAACTGAGGAGACATAGATGGAAATAGATTATAAAACATATTTAACCAAAGTGAACCTACCTGCAATGGAAAACCATCGGTTTGTCCATTTGTTTAGCCTAATCTATATCTTCTCTATCAATCATCCCCATTCTACCTTTTTATTTCTTGGCCACCTTTAAGGTAACTCCTAGATAAGAGATTGGAATAGATGCTCACCTAAAATTCAAAATATTTAGAATCATGGTCTACACTCTAGCAGTACAATGAAATAATATGATATTAGACTTCTCCTCACTAGTAAGTTGTCCCATGGCTAACAAAAAGAGGTTTAGAATTCTTTAAAATCTTGATGCTTCTAGTGTATAAGCATGACCCTACAAGGTTGAGTTATCTACAAATTGTAAATAAGATATAGAAGGGGTTGTCAATGCACATCTAATTCCTTTAATAGAGCTATTATTCCTTTCATTAGAGAGAATATGGCATAGACACTACCAAAATGATAAAAAAATAGGGGAAAGAGGATCCCCTTGGTGTAGTCTCCTAGAAGTAGAAAATTCTAAAATTTTGAGGAAATAGTACCTCTAATCAAATCCACCTAATCCTTGGAGGAACCAAACTTTCTTAAGACCTATAAAATAAAATTCCATTCTACCCTATCATAAGCCTTGGAGAGGTCCAAATGGACAAACATGGAGGGGAATAATTATTCATGCATAGATTGAAGGGCCTCCTGAGCAAGCACTATTTCATCTGCAATTTGTCTCCTTCCCATACATCCTCCTTGCTTTGGTACAATTATCATAGGGAGGAAGGGTTTCAACCTTTGAGCTATCATCATTATAATGATTTTAAGAACATTACACAAAGATATCAATCTAAAACCAAAAAATTTATGTGCCTCTTGGGACTAATGTATGAGGGCAATGTAGGTTTTACTGATTTATTTCAAAATTGACTTTGCCACCTGCACTTCTTCTACCATTGCAAGATCATCCTTAAGCAAGTCCTAGAATTCTTAGAAGAACTCAATGGGAAAACCATTAAGACCATGTGTTTTTCCTTTTTTTTTCATATTGAAAACTGCTTCCTTTTTTTTTGCCATAGAAATTGGTGTTGTCAATACCCCATTACCCTCTTCCTTAATAAGGGAAGATATTCCCTATAGAATTTCCTCTTGAGACTTAGAGTCTAAAGGGATTGCAAAGACAAGTTCTTCAGAGTAATCAATGGCAATTTTTTTCATACCATCCTAAGAGTAAACTAGAGTACCACTATTGGTCTTCAAAGAAGATACAAAGTTTGAAACTCTTTTGGCCAAAAGATATTTATGGAAGAAAGTAGAGTTTCTACCCCCTTCCCTTAGCCACTAAATCCTGTATTTTTGTTTCCATAAGAGCTCCTCCATTATTTTCCATTTTGCTAACTTACAAGAGACTTGGATTTCTTGTTTGCTAAGCTTCCTTATAAGTATTTAGGAACAAATTTGAGTGTTCACTTGCTCTAGTTGAAAACCAAACTTTATTTTTTGGCCCTCACATCCCCAAACTCATGCCAGTTCCATTTCTTAATTATGGTTTTGATGAACTGTAATCTCTTATAAAAGCAATACATTTGAGTGTCATATATTGGTTTTCCTTCCCTCCACCATTGAACAACTAATGGCTTAAAGGAAGTGTATCTAAATCACATAAGTTGAAATTTAAAGGGTGAGTAATTTCTACCAGATTACCAAAGATCTAGCAAAATAGGCCAATGGTATGATCCTACATTATTAAGGATAAGAGATTTCAAAATTGCTTCTAGAGAGATAAGGTCATTCAAAATGACAAAACTATCCAAACAATCTACATGTGGATCCCTATCATCTATTTTTCCATGTCATTATTCCATTGTCAGAATTGACATCAATTAGGTGCAGATGCCTTAAGTGCTCTTGCATTAAATATAGTTCATTTTCCAATGTTCTCATACCTACCATCTTTTCATTTACGAAAATAATAGTATTAAAATCCTCTTCTATGACCATCTTATCATTGGGAAACAAGAGTCTAAGATGTCGAATATAATCCCACTACCTCCATTTATCTTTTATGGAAGTGGCTTCATATATGTTAATACATAGTAGTTGTTGATACTTTTGCCTCCATTATACTTGAAGTCCCAAAATACCCTATCTTTCCACATTTTCCTGCACCATAAATTCCTTTGGATCCTATAGATAGGAGAGCCCACCCGATGTTCCTTGATAACTGAGAGATTATACTAGATATGTGGGCCATAATTTCTTAGCCACTATCTTCATCTCCTCTACTGATAACTTGCTCTCCTAAAAAAATACTAGGTTTAGGTTTTCTTAATCAACCTTATAATTTCATGAGGATGTATGGGTTAAAAATTTGATGATAGGAGTCATCTTACCCTAAGAGACAAGTTTCCCCTTCTTTTGCTAAGTTGTGTTGATTGGTATTACATTTCACTTTCTGATTGGTGTCAATCTTTATTTTCTTTAGTTTATTATTATATGCTAGGTAAAGCTTGGGTAGGTCCTTCTTCATTATCCTTTGTATATACTACCAAAGCCTTATAAAGGGAGGTCAAGGCATATCCTCCTACTTCAATCTGAATGATACAATTATTTTCTTCTTTAGCTCCTCCTAGCTTATTTTCCTTAGCTAATTTTTTGGGTTTAGGTGTATATCCATTTGCATGTTGACCTGATTATCATCTATTTATGATATTGTCTATTCTTATGGGTTAGACTGGATAGTTGCTTGAAGAATTGGCTTCACCATTTATTCTACCTCCATTTGATGATATTCTCCCACACTTGGATCTTTATCAATAAAAAGAGCAAATTTATTATTTTATGTCATATTGCTTTCATCATTTGCTTTTTTTTGGATGTGCTTATTTTTTAGGATCTTGAAAGTCTATAGCGTTTTCCTTTCCTTGAATTTGCTCTGAGAACTTATGTGAACCATCTCTCACCAAGTGCCCATACTCATGGCATATTTGGCATTTGAATGAGATGTTTTGATAATCAATTTTTTGCTCTCATACTTCATTCTTTGCTTGTAATGTGATCTTTTCTAGAAGAAGTTAGTGCGCCAAATATATATTACACAAATGTAAATAGCATAAAATTTACTAAATTTAAAAAAACTATAGGGTAAGTTATAGAAATAAATCAAACCACATAAAAGATACCAATATTACATGGAAACACTATAAAGGAAAAAAACATGATCAAAATCGTATCTCCAATTTTATATTATCTTCAACAAAATATACAAGCATTTTTACTCAAATGTGATTGGTGCAAATCACCAATAAATCAAGGAGATAATGTCTTCAATATAAAAACAATATCTCAAACTTGACTCTACAAAGTTACCACTCACTATTTTTTATTTGTATTTCTCACTGTGTATCAACTCAAGGAGTTTAGCCCAAATATATAGTTTGGGCTATCCTCCTATTGGAAAATAGTTGTGGAGGAAAACCTCCACAACATGTGCCACCACACTCAAGCCACATGCCACCACACCTATGCCACATGCTACCACACTCATGCCATATGCCATCATGTGCCCCACACATACCACCACACTCAAGTCTTATGCCTTGCCACATTTGACTTTGAATTGACCAAAGTTAGACTAGATATTGGAATTATTTAATTTATATTTATTAATATGTATATTTATACCTATTAATAAATATAATTAAATACCTACTATTTAATTTATATTAAAGCCTAAATACCTAATTTTATTATTCACCTTTATACTTGGGTGAATTTACAATATAATCCCAAAATTAGATTATTTGTTCCAACACTCCCCCTTAATCTACTTGTGGGGTTATAATGCAAAATTACAAGAGGTGAGGTTCTAAAGAACTAATTTACTAAGGAGCATACATTTTGGTAAAGACTTCTTCAACAATGGCATAGTAGAGACTCCAAGCTGTGTGGCAATAGGCAAAGTACCATCCATCAACATGGGTCTACAAATGAAAAATATGACATAGAGTCAACAATCATATTATATAATATGACATGTAAATAAGGTTTCCATCAACATTGAAAATATCAATAATAAGTGGTATATATATAATTACATCAACATAGAAAACATAACAACCATCAACATGGATAAAAAAGTGGCACACATATTCCATCAACATGAAAAATAACATCCATAAAAATGGATAAACAAGTGGCATACATATTCCACAAACATGGAAAAATAGCATCCTTCAACATCAACAAATAAGTGGCATTCCATCAACATGGAAAAAATAACATCCATCAAGATGGATAAATAAATGACACACACACATATTCGATCAACATGGAAAAATAAGTGGCATACATCCATCAAATTAGATTTCACAAAACCTTAAAAAACACTTAAAAAATTTGACATCATATAATATTATGCATTACTCCCCCTTAAGGGCAATTCTGTTAGGCCTAATTTACTTCTAAAGTAAGAAAATTTAGATTCTACTAATTGTTTTGTGAAAATATAAGAAATATTCTCATTTGTGGGGCAATATATGAGTTTAATTGTCCCATCTAATACCTTCTCCCTAATGAAGTGTGCTTGAATCTCAATGTGTTTTGTCCTTTGATGCATAACATGATTCTTTGCTAAAGCTATTGAAGATTGGTTATTAGAAATATTGTGATAGATTTATTGTTGTTAAATCCAATTTTTGTTAGTAGTCTTTGAAGCCAAATGACTTCTTGGCATGCTATAGTAGCACTTCTATACTGAGCCTTAGTTGAAGAGAGTGTTATGGTTGGTTGTTTTTTACTACACCAAGAGATCACACTTGATCCCAAGGAGAAATAATATTCACTTGTGGATTTTATTTCAATATTATCCATAACATAGTCACTATCACATTGATCAAATAGATTCACATGAGAATTACTTAAATATTACAAAGCTAAAATAGTATTTCCACTTAGATGTTTAAGTATTCTATAAACAACATTAAGATGAATATCATAAGGCGTATGCACAAATATATCCATCACATTAACATCAAAAGAAATATCATGCCTAGAAATAGTAAGATTAAACTACCTATAAGTTTCCTGTATTGAGTTTTATTTACAAGATTAGAATCTTTATAATTTCAAATTTGTTAAAAACTGTAGTAGTAGAAACACATTTGCAATTTTTCATCTTAAACCTTTACAATATTTCTAATATATACTTAGATTAAGAAATCATAATATTATGGGGTTGTTGGTATATTTGCAAGCCAAATAGCAATGCAACAAACCCATTAGTCAAATTTATTTAGTAGTTGTTTTTTTATATATTTCAATCATACATTGATTGTTTCCTATTAAAAGTAAATCATCTACATATAAAATAATGATAGTAATGCTATTATTTTTCCTAGAAATATACAAATCCGGATTAGAATAACACTTATCAATACCAATTAAGAAAAATACTTGGAAACCTTATCATACCAAGCTCTTGGAGCTTGCTTAAGTCCATATAAGGCTTTCTTTGATCTATAAACATAATCTCGCTTTTCTTGGTTCTCACAGCCTTGAGGTTTCTCCATATAAATCTCAACATCTAAGTTGCCATTAAGAAATGCACTCTTTACCTCTAATTGATAAAATTTTCAAATAAAAATAGCATCTAATGCTATTATTAATCTAATTATAGGTATTTTAGCAACTAGAGCAAACGTTTCCTCATAATCTACTCTGTACTTTTGTGAGAAACCTTTTGCTACTAATCTAGCCTTATGCTTGTCAAAATTTCCTAAAGAATTTTACTTAAGTCTAAATACCCATTTACAACCTATTAGATTTCTCTTCGAAGGCCTTGGGACTAAATCCCAAGTATCATTTTTGATAAGAGAATTGAATTCTTGTTCCATAGCTTTGATCCAATTTGGATCATTTTTAGCTTTATTATAGGTTTGAGGTTCATTAAAATTTTAAATTTTAGCCATTAATGTTATACTTGATATTTGTATTATAGTTCTATATTTATGCATTTCACAAAATAAAGAGTATTTGGTTGTTTTCTCTAACCATTTTGGTATCTTAGTTTGATTTTCTAAGGGAGAATGTTTATCAATGCTTAAAGGACTATATTTATATAAAGTAGACTCATCAAATGTGACATCCCTATTTACAAATATAGTCCTACTATTAGGGTTATATAATATATATCCTTTGGATTGATCATCATAGCCTACTAACACACATTTCAAAGATATATCATCTAATTTTCTAATATCATTTGAATTATTATGATGTGCATAAGCAATGCACCCAATTAATCTCAAATGATTAATTAATGGTTTCCTTTGAAACCAAGCCTCAAATGGAGTGACTCCATTTAGTGCCTTAGTGGAACACCTATTAAGAAAATATATAGAAGTAAAACAATAGTCAACCCATAATAAATTACGTAAATTTTGGAGGAAAGTCCTTGCCATATTTGTAATGGACCTCTTTTTCCTCTTAGAAACCCCATTTTTTTGGGGTGAATACGGGAATGTGAATTGTCTTAAAATACTCATTTCAAGACAATACGAGTTAAACTCATTACTCACATACTCTCCTCCCTATATAGGAAGATGTTTTATTTTCAAAAAGTGCCTTAAAATATTTGAAATATTCAAATACTTGAGACTTGTTTTTAAAAAAGTAAATCTAAGAGAAGGCGATAGCAGAAGGAGATCGAAGCATCAAATCTAGTAAGGGTTGTATCGTATAAGCCATGCTCTCATACAGGAGGGATCTATGAAGTGTGTAACATGGAGGTTGATGTGGACAATGTCCCTATAGGCTCTCCATAAATTGATGAAAATATATCATTGGTGCTATAGGTAACCATTTACCCAAAATGAAGACTACAAAGTTACCATTTCATGCCAGAGAGATATAGATAATAGTCAACTTAGGATTATTGGATTTGAGAGTTACATCACATGCTAGTTTTAGTGGGATTTATGTAGTTACACTAATCAAGAAAGAGAATGAGCTCAAGCTATCAACTTTTGGTTTTGCCTTCCATCCCCATAGAGAGGGCAAGTCACAAGATAAGAAGCTCTTTGTTTCACCTTTCAAAAACTTGCTAGTGGACCTCCTATTTAAGTTCAGGTTGAAATCAACCCAATAAATAGAGTAGGAATATGATCATATAAAGCCTAAGGGTATCTCTAGTCTTACTTGTGGTTTTTACTCCAAATTTGAGCCACGCCTCTATCATGACCCGCATAATAGTGTAACTCTAGGAAAAGACCATGATAGAAGTGATATTTCCAAAGATAGCAACCCACATTTCAATTCATGCTCCTCCACCAAGTTGGGCATCACATTGTAGGGTGGAGCCGATTCTAGCTCCCCTTACACCCATGTGTTGCTCAACAACTTGATTTTCAATGGTGGCAATTCTCAGTCATTCCCAATAGCTCAACTAGAGGACCTTCATTCTAGCATAGGATAGAATAATATTGGACTCGTACCCTTATCCCATGGACTAGGAGGATTTGAACAAAGAGGTGGTAACCAACATGTACCAAAGGAAGAAACCCTCAAAGTAAGACATACAAGAGGAAATCAAATCTCTAAATATGCAAATCAATAGGATAAGGAGTTAGGTACCTTTGAGTTTGAGTTGCAAGATGATTTTATTGAAGAATAAAAGAATTATTATTATCCAAGATGATCTTAGAATGCCAATATTGGACCGTTTATATGTAGAAAAAAATATTATTATCCTCCAAAATTATTTGTCTCCTCTAATATACTCAATGATAACTTCAGATCATCTCCCCATTACCTTGAGTATTGGGTGTGTCCCCATAAGGAAACCCAAAAATAACTTGCCCTTCAAGTTAAACACTTCCCTACTCAAGCACAAATATTGTGTTAATGAAATCAATAAAGTTTTGAATTTCTTGCAAAGGCCCTTGGGAGGGAGAGGGTGGATTATGTAGTGGTAGGAAGCCATCAAAGGAACAATGGATTACATTTGAGGTTTTGGAAAAATCCTAGCCTCTCTTCGTAGGAAAAAATAATAATTAGAGCAGGAAGTTGACCAACTCAGCCACCACCTTGACCAAAATATTAGTAGCATCCTTTCTCAAAAGTAGTTGGGTGAAAAATAGGTAGAGCTTTAACAATTCCAAGCTTATAAATCCCGTGGGGTGAAAATTAAGGCATGTCTTTAGTGGATTCGTGAGGGTGATAAAAATTCTAAATTCTTATTTAATACCATTAAGAAGAATAATATATCATAGAGGATAATGGCTATTAAAAATCTTGTATTTGGCCTACAAATTTCAATGGAGGACCTCTCATCCTTCATCCAAGAGCATTTTGCAGTTCTTTTGAAAAGTGAAGGGCCCAACGTAGAAGTTGAGTTTTTTAGAGAATTTTGCAAATAATACATATCCCCCAAAGTATCTAAAGAACATAGAGCATTACTATACAACCCTATTTCATAGGATGAACTTCTTTCTGCCCTTATTTCTTTAGAAAATGAAAAAACCCAGGCATTGATGAGCTTTTAAGTGAATATTTTAAGACCCTATTGGAGACTATAAGAGCTAATTTTCTATGTATTTCTGAGGAGGTTATTACTATTAGATTCCTTGGAGAGGCTATTAATAATGGATTGATTATAATCATTCCCAAAAGACTTAAGTTAGAACTGCTTTTTGATTGGCATCCCATTACTTTACTCAATTCCTCTTATAAAATTTTGGCTAAGACTCTAGCCAGAAGACTTCTTTCAGTGGCTGCAAAAAATTTTCACCCAAAGCAAACAAGATTTTTGAATGGTTGATACATTTTGGATAATCTCCTTATAGCTTAGGAAGGGATGGAGTGGGCTCAAGTGCAGGGGATCAAGGGCCTTTACCTTAAGCTTGATTTTGATAAAGCTTACGATCGGTTAGGGTGTCCCTTCATATTAAGCATGCTCCACTGGATTGGTTTTGGCAATAGATTCATCAATATGGTAGCTACCCTCTTTCTAAATGCTTTTGCAAGAGTGGTTATTAATACAAAATTATCCAATAGCATTCCTATGGAAAAATTAGTTATGCAAGGTTGCCCGTTGACCCCCTTTCTATTTGTAATTGTAGTCAATGCTATTGGTTATATATTGGAATATACAATCAAAGAGGAGAGGATAAGAGGTATCCCCCTTTTGGATGGCTCCCAACTTATTAACTCTCACTTCATAGATAATTTTGTGCTATTTTCTTTGGTAGATTAACAAAATATTGAGAACATCCATGAGATAGTTCACACCTTCTATATGGCCTCCGATGAAAGAATCCAAAAATCTAAGAATTTTGTTATTTCCTTTGGATTCGATGATAATCCAAATTGGATACCCACAATGTGGAAGTGGGTGCAAAGGGAAGAAATATCTAAGTATTTGGGCTTTCCTTTTGGTGTTGATCTTTCACCCAAATCTATGTGGGATTGGTGTATGGATAATTTTTCCAAAAAGTTGGACTATTGGAAATATTTGGAAATGTCTCAAGCAACTAAAATCTAGATTGCTAGAAAATTTTTAGCCCCCTTCCATGTTTACTTCTCTTCTCTTTGGATGTCGAGCAAGGTTGGGTATGATAAGATGAATAGTATGCTTCGAGAGTTTTTTTGGATAAAAAACCTAGCCAAATGAGGCCTCCCAATGGTCTCTTGGAGCACTTGTTGGGGACTTGTTTCATGCAGTGGGATGGGAATCCCTAACCTTCAAGCACAAGGTTATGCACTTGTAGATAAATGGATGCAAAGGGTGATCATAGGGAATGATCCATGAAAGGTGTTAGTTAGGAAGTGTTTGAAAAATCCTTGGGTAAATGGTAAAATTTGGGTAAATATGTCATACATTTTTGTTCTTTTGCAAGCCCCTTATTTCTCTATAGAAGGTTGTAATATTCTCAAATAAATTTGGAAAGCTTAGTAGCAAGTGCATCAACTTATTTCATGGCAGCCACATCGAGAGCGAGGCCTCATAGATTTCCTCCAACACAACTTATGGTGGTCATCCTTTCTCACCCTTTATGCGTAGCCTCTTGGCATGAGTCCCTGATTTCCTATTGTAGACACCTAAAACACATCATATTGAGAAGACTACCTCTAATAAAATCCACCCAATCCTTGGAGGAACCAAACTTCCTTAATACCTATAAAAGAAAATTCCATTCTACCCTATCATAAGCCTTGGAGAGGTCCATATGGATAAACATGGATGGGAATATTTATTCTTGCATAGACTGAAGGGCCTCCTAAGCAAGCACTATTTCATCTACAATTTGTATCCTTCCCATAAATCCTTCTTGCTTTGGTAAAATTATCACAGGGAGGAAGGGTTTCAACCTTTGAGCTATCATCATTATAATGATTTTAAGGAGAACATTACACAAAGATATCAGTCTAAAACCAAAAATTTGATGTGCCTCTTGGGACTAATGTATGAGGACAATGTAGGTTTTACTGATTTCTTTCAAAATTGAATTTTCTAGCTGCACTTCTTCTACCATTGCAAGATCATCCTTAAGAAAGTCCTAGAATTCTTAGAAGAACTCGATGGGGAAACCATTAAGACCATGAGTTTTTCCTTTTTTCCATCTTGAAAACTGCTTCCTTTATTTTTGACATAGAAATTGGTGTTGTCAATACCCCATTACCCTCTTGCTTAATAAGGAAAGATATTCCCTATAGAATTTCCTCTTGAGACTTAGATTCTAAAGGGATTGCAAAGACAAGTTCTTCAAAGTAATCAATAGTAATTTTTTCGTTCCATCCTAAGAGTAAACTAGAGTACCACTATTGGTCTTCAAAGAAGATACAAAGTTTGAAATTCTTTTGGCCAAAAGAGATTTATGGAAGAAAGTAGAGTTTCTACCCCCTTCCCTTAGTCACTAGATTCTATATTTTTGTTTTCATAAGAGCTCCTCCATTCTTTTCCATTTTGCTAACTTACAAGAGACTTGTATTTCTTGTTTTCTAAGATCCCTTATAAGTCTTGAGGAACAAATTTGAGTGTTCACTTGCTCTAGTTTGAAACCAAACTTTCTTTTTTGGTCCTCACATCCCCAAAATCATGTCAATTCCATTCCTTAATTATGGTTTTAATGAACTGTAATATCTTAGCAAAGAAATACATATATTGGCTTTCCTTCCCTCCACCATTGAAAAATTGATGGCTTAAAGGAAGTGTATCTAAATCACATAAGTTGAAATTCAAAGGGTGAGTAATTTCTACCAGATTACCAAAGATCTAGAAAAATAGGCCAATGGTATGATCCTTCATTATTAAGGATAAGATATTTCAAAATTGCTTCTAGAGAGAGAAGGTCATTAAAAATGACAAAACTATCCAAACACTCTAAGATGCATGTGGATCCCTATCATCTATTTTTCCATGTCATTATTTAATTGTCAAACTTGACATCAATTAGGTGGAGATGCCTTAAGTGCTCTTGCATTAAATATATATCATTGTCCAATGTTCTCATCCCTCCCATATTTTCATTTAAGAAAACAATAGTATTAAAATCCTCTTCTATGACCATCTTATCATTGGGAAACAAGAGCCTAAGATGTCGAATATAATCCCACTACCTCCATTTATCTTTTATGGAAGTGGCTTCATATATGTTAATACATAGTAGTTGTTGATACTTTATCCTCCATTATACTTGAAGTCCCAAAATACCCTATCTTTCCACAGTTGCCTGCACCATAAATTCCTTTGGATACCATATATAAGAGAGACCACTCGATGTTCCTTGAGAACTGAGAGATTATACTAGATATGTGGGCCATAATTTCTTAGCCACTATCTTCATCTCCTCTACTGATAACTTGCTCTCCTAAAAAAATAATAGGTTTAGATTTTTTTTAATCAACCTTCTAATTTCATGAGGATGTATGGGTTAAAAATTTGATGATAGGAGTCACCTTACCATCAGAGACAAGTTTCCCCTTCTTTTGCTAAGTTGTGTTGATTGGTCTTACATTTCACTTTTTGATTGGTGTCAATCTTCATTTTCTTTAGTTTATTATTGTATACTAGGTAAAGCTTGGGTAGGTCCTTCTTCATTATCCTTTGTATATACCACCAAAGCCTTATAAAGGGAGGTCAAGGAATCTCCTCCTACTTCAACCTGAATGATACAATTCTTTTCTTATTTAGCTCCTCCTAGCTTATTTTCCTTTGCTAATTTTTGTGTTCAGGTCTATATCCATTTGCATGTTGACCTGATTATCATCTATTTCTGATATTGTCTATTCTTATGGGTTAGACTGGCTAGTTGCTTGAAGAATTGGCTTCACCATTGATTCTACCTCCATTTGATGATATTCTCCCACACTTGGATCTTTATCAATTAAAAGAGTAAATTTATTATTTGATGTCATATTGCTTTCATCATTTGCTTTTTGTTAGGATATTTAAAGTCTATAGCTTTTTCCTTTCCTTGCATTTGCTCTGAGAACTTATCTGAACCGTATCTCACCAAGTGCCCATACTCATGGCATATTTGGCATTTGAATGAGATGTTTTGATAATCAAATTTTTGCTCTCATACTTCATTCTTTGCTTGTAATGTGATATTTTCTAGAAGAAGTTAGTATGCCAAATATATATTACACAAATGTAAATATCATAAAATTTAATAAATTTTAAAAAACTATAAGGTAAGTTATAGAAATAAATCAAACCACATAAAAGATACCAATATTACATGGAAACCCTATAAAGGAAAAAAAATATGATCAAAATCGTATCTCCAATTTTATATTATCTTCAACAAAATATACAAGCCTTTTTACTCAAATGTGAATGGTGCAAATCACCAATAAAGCAAGGAGATAATGTCTCCAGTATAAAAACAATATCTCAAACTTGACTCTACAAAGTTAGCGCTCACTATTGTTTCTTTGTATTTCTCACTGTGTATCAACACAAGGAGTTTAACCGAAATATATAGTTTGGGCTATCCTTCTATTGGAAAATAGTAGCGATCGAAAACCTCCACAACATGTGCCATCACACTCAAGCCACATGCCACCACACCTATGCCACATGCCACCATACTCATGCCATATGCCATCATGTGCCCCACACATACCACCACACTCAAGTCTTATGCCTTGCCACCTTGGAATTTGAGTTGACCAAAGTTAGACTAGATATTGGAATTATTTAATTTATATTTATTAATATGTATATTATACCTATTAATAAAAATAAATACCTACTATTTAATTTATATTAAAGCCTAGATACCTAATTTTATTATTCATTTACCCAGGTGTTGTAGGTAAGTTGGAGAGGAGAGGGCAATCCTCCAAGGGAGGTCCCAGGTTCAAATCTCCACCCTACCAAAAAGCTGAATTGTGTATCCAAAATCCAATTGATAATGTTGGTGCAGCAGTGGCTCGCCGCGACCCCGGGTGACTTTGACGGTGTAGAACCCCCTGTTCGTGGTCTCTCAGACCAAGGCGGCTCCGCAAGGGGTTTTTCGCTTAAAAAAATAAATAAATTATTATTCACCTTTATACTTGGGTGAATTTACAATATAATCCCAAAATTATATTATTTGTTCCAACACTCCCCCTTAATCTACTCGTGGGGTTATAATACAAATTTACAAGAGGTGAGGTTCTAAAGAACTAATTTACCAAGGAGCATACGTTTTGGTAAAGGCTTCTCAACAATGGCATAGTAGAGACTCCAAGCTGTGTGGCAATAGGCAAGGCACCATCCATCAACATGGATCTACAAAAGAAAAATATGACATAGAGTCAATAATCATATATATAATATGACATGTAAATAAGGTTTCCATCAACATGGAAAATATCAATAATAAGTGGTATATATATATATATATATATATATATATATATATATATATATATATATATATATATTACATCAACATAGAAAACATAACATCCATAAACATGGATAAACAAGTGGCATACATATTCCATCAACATGAAAAATAACATCCATAAACATGGATAAACAAGTGGCATACATATTCCATCAACATGGAAAAATAGCATCCATCAACATGGATAAATAAGTGGCATTCCATCAACATGGAAAAAATAACATCCATCAACATGGATAAATAAATGACACACACACATATTCCATCAACATGGAAAAAATAAGTGGCATACATCCATCAACATAGAATTCACAAAACCTTAAAAAAACACTTAAAAGAATTGACATCACATAATATTATGCATTACTCCCCCTTAAGGGCAATTATTTTAGGCCTAGTTTACTTCTAAAGTAAGAAAATTTAGATTCTACTAATGGTTTTGTGAAAATATAAGAAATATTCTCATTTGTGGGGCAATATATGAGTTTAATTGTCCCATATAATACCTTCTCCCTAATGAAGTGTGCTTGAATCTCAATATGTTTTGTCCTTTGATGCATAACATGATTCTTTGCTAAAGCTATTGAATATTGGTTATTAGAAATATTGTGATAGATTTATTGTTGTTAAATCTAATTTTTTTTAGTAGTATTTGAATCCAAATGACTTCTTGGTATGCTAGAGTAGCACTTCTATACTCAGCCTTAGTTGAAGAGAGTGTTATGGTTGGTTGTTTTTTACTACACCAAGAGATCACGCTTGATCCCAAGGAGAAATAATATTCACTTGTGGATTTTCTTTCAACATTATCCATAACATAGTCACTATCACATTGATCAAACAGATTCACATGAGAATTACTTAAATATTACAAAGCTAAAATAGTATTTCCACTTAGATATTTAAGTATTCTATAATCAACATTAATATGAATATCATAAGGCGTATGCAAAAATCTATCCATCACATTAACATCATAAGAAATATCATGCCTATAAATAGTAAGAGTAAACTACCTATAGGTTTCCTATATTGAGTTTTATTTACAAGCTTAGAATATTTATAATTTCAAATTTGTTAAAAATCATAGTAGTAGAAACACATTTACAATTTTTCATCTTAAACCTTTGCAATTTTTCTAATATATACTTAGATTAAGAAATCATAATATTATGGGGTTGTTGGTAGATTTGCAAGCCAAATAGCAAAGCAACAAACCCATCAATAAAATCTATTTAGTAGTTGCTTTTTTTATATACTTCAATCATACATTCATTGTTTCCTATTAAAATTAAATCATCTACATATAAAATAATGAAAGTAATGCTATTATTTTTCCTAGAAATATACAAATCCGGATTAGAATAACACTTATCAATACTAATTAAGAAAAATACTTGGAAAACTTATCATACCAAGCTCTTGGAGCTTGCTTAAATCCATATAGGGCTTTATTTTATCTATAAATATAATCTAGTTTTTCTTGGTTCTTACAACCTTGATGTTGCTACATATAAATATCAACACGTAAGTTGACATTAAGAAATGCACTCTTTACCTCTAATTTACAAAATTTCCAAATAAAAATAGTAGTTAATGCTATTATTAATCTAATTGTAGGTATTTTAGCAACTAGAGCAAACGTTTCCTCATAATCTACTTTGTAATTTTGTGAGAAACCTTTTGCTACTAATCTAGCCTTATGCTTGTCAAATTTTCCTAAAGAATTTTACTTAAGTCTAAATACCCATTTACAACCTATTACATTTCTCTTCGAATGCCTTGGGACTAAATCCCAAGTATCATTTTTTATAAGAGAATTAAATTCTTGTTCCGTAGCTTTGATCCAGTTTGGATCATTTTTAGCTTGATTATAGGTTTGAGGTTCATTAAAATTTTAAATTTTAGCCATTAATGTTATACTTGATGTTTGGATTATAGTTCTCTATTTATGCATTTCACCAAATAAAGAGTCCTTGGTTGTTTGCTCTAACCATTTTGGTCTCTTAGTTTGATTTTCTAAGGGAGAATTTTTATCAATGATTAAAGGACTATATTTATATAAAGTAGACTCATCAAATGTGACATCCCTATTTACAAATATAGTCCTACTATTAGGTTTATATAATCTATATCCTTTGGATTAATCATCATAGCCTACTAACACACATTTCAAAGATATATCATCTAATTTTCTAATATCATTTGAATTATTATGATGTGCATAAGCAATACACCCTATTAATCTAAAATGATTAATTGATGGTTTCCTTTGAAAACAAGCCTCAAATGGAGTCTCCATTTAGTGCCTTAGTGGAACACCTATTAAGAAAATATATAGAAGTAAAACAATAGTCAATCCATAAGAAATTGGGTAAATTTGGGAGGAAGGTCCTTGCCATATTTGTAATGGACTTCTTTTTCCTCTTAGCAATCCCATTTTTTTTGGGTGAATATGGGCATGTGAATTGTCTTAAAATACCCATTTCAAGACAATAAGAGTTAAACTCATTACTCACATACTCTCCTCCCTATAGAGGAAGAAGTTTTATTTTCAAAAAGTGCCTTAAAATATTTGAAATATTCAAATACTTGAGACTTGTTTTTCAAAAACTAAATCTAAGAGAAGGCAATAGTAGAAGGAGATCAAAGCATCAAATCTAGTAAGGTTTGTATTGGATAAGCCATGCTCTCATATAATATGGCTCTATGAGGGGTGTAACATGGAGGTTGATGTGGACAACACCCCTCTAGGCTCTCCATCAATTGATGGAAATCTATCATTGGTACTATAGGCAACCATTTACCCAAAACGAGACTACAACATTACCATTTCATGCCAAAGAGATAGAGACAATAGTCAACTTAGGGTTCTTGGCTTTGAGAGTTACATCACATGCTAGTTTTAGTGGGATTTATGTAGTTCCACTGAGCAAGAAACATAATGAGCTTGAGCCATCTACTTTTGGTTTTTCCTTCCATCCCCATAGAGAGGGCAAGTCACAAGATGAGAAGCTCTTTGTTTCACCTTTCAACAACTTGCTAGTGGACCTCCTATTTAAGTTCAGGTTGAAATAAACCCAAAAAATAGAGTAGGAAGGTGATCATCTAAATCTCGAGGGTATATCTAGTCTTGCTTGTGGATTTTACTTCAAATTTGAGCCACACCTCTATCATGACCTGCATAATAGTGTAACTCTAGGAGAAGACCATGATAGAAGTGATATTTCCAAATATAGCAACCCACGTTCCCATTCAGGCTCCTCCACCAATTTGGGCATCATGTTGTAGGGTGGGGCCGATGCTAGCTCCCCTTACACCCATGTGTTTCTCAAAAACTTGATTTTCAATGGTAGCAATTCTTAGGAATTCCCAATAGCTCAACTAGAGGACCTTCATTCTAGCATAGGATAGAATAATGGTGGACTCGTACCCTTATCCCATGGACTAGGAGGATCTGAACAAAGAGGTGGTAACCAACACGTACCAAAGGAAAAAACCCTCAAAGTAAGACATACAAGAGGAAATCAAATCTCTAAATATGCAAATCAATAGGCTAAGGATTTAGGTACCTGTGAGTTTGAGTTGCAAGATTATTTTATTGAAGAAATAAAAGAATTATTATTATCCAAGATGATCTTAGAATGACAATATTGGACTGCTTCTATGTAGAAAAAATATTATTATCCTCCAAAATTATTTGTCTCCTATAATCTACTCAATGATAACTTCAGATCATCTCCCCATTACCTTAAGTATTGGGTGTGTCCCTATAAGGAAACAGAAAAACAACTTGCCGTTCAAGTTAAACATTTCCCTACTCAAACACAAATATTGTGTTAATGGAATCAATAAAGTTTTGAATATCTTGCCAAGACCCTTGGGAGGGAGAGGGTGGATTATGTAGTGGGAAGAAGCCATCAAAAGAACAATGAATTACCTTTGAGGTTTTGGAAAAATCCTAGCCTCTCTTCGTAGGAAAAAAGAAAAGAATTAGAGCAGGAAGTTGACCAACTCAGCCACCACCTTGACCAAAATATTAGTAGCATCCTTTCTCAAAAGTAGTTGGGTGAAAAATAGGTAGAGCTTTAACAATTCCAAGCTTATAAATCCCATGGGGTGTAAATTAAGGCATGTCTTCAGTGGATTCATGAGGGTGATAAGAATTCTAAATTCTTATTTAATACCATTAAGAAGAAGAATATATCAGAGAGGATAATGGCTATTAAAATCCTATATTTGGCCTACAAATTTCAATGGAGGACCTCTCATCCTTCATCCAAGAGCATTTTGCAGCACTTTTCAAAAGTGAAGGGCCCAACGTAGAAGTTGAGTTTTTTAGAGAATGTTCCAAATAAGACATATCCACCAAAGTATCTAAAGAAGATATATCATTACTAGACAACCATATTTCATAGGATGAACTTCATTCTGCCCTCATTTCTTTGTCGAATGAAAAACCCAGGCATTGATGGGCTTTTAAGTGAATATTTTAAGACCCTATGGGAAATTATAAGAGCTAATTTTCTATGGATGTCTGAGGAGGTTATTAATATTATATTTCTTGGAGAGGCTATTAATCAAGGATTGATTATAATCATTCCCAAAATACTTAATTTAGAACTGCTTGTTGATTGACATCCCATTACTTTACTCAATTCATCTTATAAAATTTTGTCTAAGACTCTAGCCAGAAGAATTCTTCCAGTGGCTGCAAAAAATGTTCACCCAAAGCAAACAAGATTTTTGAATGGTTGGTACATTTTGGATAATCTCATTATATCTTAGGAAGGGATGGAGTGGGCTCAAGTGCAGGGGATCAAGGGCCTTTACCTTAAGATTGATTTGATAAATCTTACAATCGGTTAGGGTGTCCCTTCATCTTAAGAATGCTCCACTGGCTTGGTTTTGGCAATATATTCATCAGTATGGTAGCTACCCTCTTTCTAAATGCTTTTGCAAGAGTGGTTATTAATACAAAATTATCCAATAGCATTCCTATGGAAAAATTAGTTAGGCAAGGTTGCCCATTGGCCCCATTTCTATTTGTAATTGTAGTCAATGATCTTGGTTATCTATTGGAATCTACAATAAAAGAGGAGAGGATAAGAGGTATCCCCATTTTGGATGGCTCCCAACTTATTAACTCTCACTTCATAGATAATTTTGTGTTATTTTCTTTGGTAGATTAGCAAAATCTTGAGAACATCCTTGAGACACTTCACATCTTCTATAGGGCCACTTCACACTTTAGCCAAGAACAATGGTTCTTGATTGGTTTTTTATTTCAACCATTTCTTGGATTCCCCAACAAGCCTTGGAATCCCATTGGGAAGTCTATTTAAAGGCGCTTAGCCTTCATTAAAAATTTTGAGTTCTTCATGCAATGAAGTGTTGTCAAACTATTGAGTGAAATCTAGTAATTCCATTTAACGAAGTGCTATCGAATTGTATAACTAGAGAGATCTCACTCTCATAAGCAATGAAGTGCTACCCAAATGCAATCATAGAGCTTCAAAGCATACCAATGAATCATCTCAAAGCTTGAAGATCAAATATGTGCTTCTTGTACCATTCAATTGCTTTGCTTCGATGTCAAATTCTACCAATTAAGTCATTCTTCATGAGCATATCCTTGAACATCAATTCCATATATCAAACCTGATGTTGCCTCGCATTAGTCATAAGGAATTTGCTTGTAGTTCAGTGGCCGTATCGCCTTGAGACAGCTCGTAGGCGCAACCGCCTCACCCTGAGATGGCTAGCAGATGAGACCACCTTGCTAAGAGATGGCCTCATGGTAGAGATCTATTTTCCCTATTTTCTTACTTTCATCAATTTTAGTAGCATTTCAATTATTCTCTAGCATAGTTAGATTACGTTTTTTTATCGTATTTCAACTTTATTTATCATTACTATGGGCCTTATTTTGAAAGGCTCTTCATATGCTATTAATATCTTTTAAGTTATTTTGTGTGCAAATCATAGGTCTTTACAAGTAAATTACAACATAAAGATTCATTCATCACCATCCTACATTACGAAGGTCACGAGAAACCTTTACCAAATCATTTTATGAGGATGCAAAGGAGATCCTGCGAATTACATCCAAAATGGCTATAATTGTATTTTATTGTATCAATATTGGTAGCAATCCCTAAGAGGGATTTTATTGTAATATTATTGGAAAGAATAAAGTATTATTAATAAAAGGGCACCATCCAATAATTTCTTTATCTTGTTCTTTATTTGTATGGTTACATTTAGATTAGCTATATTGTAATCTTATCCTTTATTTTGTGTATGTATGGTCTATTTTACATATCTTCATCTACTAGGCATATCTTCAAAAGGGGAATTATTCTAGTGGGTGACATTTGGGAGTTTCCTAAGTCCTCATGGAAAAAATGAAAGCAAATTTCAATCAGATTTTGGCCTCTACCCTATTGATAAAGTAGCGATTATGCAAATCCTTTCCATTGCCTCCCATGCACCCCTGCCTCTATCTTCTCCACTACAAGCTAGTCCCCCCTTAGAATCATTGAAAATGGTTTGGAAATCATAACTTTGAGTAGCCAGCCCTTAAGTTTTGGTAACAAACATTTCTTCCTATGAACTATCAATAATTTTTAGATATGCTCAATAAGAAATGAAACTTAGAGCTTAGTTGGGCCGCTTGGGTGGGAACCTTCAAGCTGATCAAATCTACCCCAATTAAAAGAAAATTTCATATGTTTATCTAGAATGTAGTCCTCCAAGGTCTTCCTACTCATAGTAGGCTAAAACGGATAGGCCAAGGGCAAGGTGATTGCCCTTTTTGTGGTTTGGAAGAGACAATACAACATCTATTTTGGAATTGTGCTTGTGCCCACCATATTTGGTGTGAATCACAATTGATTTACCTCTTACCACTTCCTATGATGAAGGATAAAGACTTGTTGGGGATCGATCTGATGCCTAACCAAAAATTACTTCTCTCCATTACTAGGGTGACTGACATATTTCATATATGGAAGACTCAATGCAAAGCAATTTTTGAAACTGATCAAGAAGATATCTCCAATCTCTCAGTAGCTAACATCTTTGCTATTGTAAAATGCTAGTTGTAGGTTGAGTCAGTAGGTCACACTCAAAAGGAGAAAGTATTGCAAGCATAAATCATAGCTTTAAATAGGCACATCTATGATACCTTGACTCATAGCTTAGAAAAAATATATAAATTAAAGAAAATGGTACAAGAATTAAGGAAGCAACTTAGCTTGGTGATGTATGATCAGGCACACTCGATGAAACATTTGGGTCAAGTGGAATCAAAAGCCAATAACATACATTCCAATCCTCACATTAGGCTTCCATCGCAACATGAGGTGGAGTAGGGTCACTTAGAATCTTCTTCATAGAAAATGATTTCCCAAAGTGGCTGATCCCCTATAGGTTTTTTCTTTTGGCAAAGTGTAGTAGTCTCTCCTTAGTATATAGTATGTAGACTTCCCATTCGAGGGAGTGACCTAGTGGTCTCTAGTTTTTTAGTTTTATGTAGGCACATATTTTTAGAGTCTTGGTGAAGGCTTTCTTTTTTATCCCCATGAAAACCGTTGGGGATATCTCAATTTTTGATAAGGGTCACTAGGGTATCACCTACATGGTTTTTCACTTCTAGTTCTTGTAGTCGGGTTTCTTGAGTGTCCTAATAATTCTCATTTATCCTTAGTTTTAGTTCTTCATGGCCTCAAGTTGTATTACAATAGTGAGGGCCTATGTGTGGTCTCTATTATGCTTATTTTTGGTGATGAGTGCCCTACATGGCCCTATGAATGCATCTGGTGTGCTTCATCCCCACTAGAGGGGAGTTTATTGTGGCTCCAATAGTTATCGGGTGTTTAGGCCTAAAGGTAGGCACCCAAACCATGGTTAGCATTTATATTGTATTTGATACTTTAAGTTTATAGCTAATATGATTTCAACAACAATTTCAATTATATATATAAAAATAAATCCAAGTGTACCTTGAAATATCATTAATAAAAATTGAAACTATAAACATCCACTTAATGATTTAACTTGAAATGGACCCATAAGGTTAGAATGGACTAATTATAATCTATAAGAACATTTAAAAGAAGTTTCACCAAAATTAGTTCTAGGTTGCTTGGATAAAATGCAAGCCTCGTAAAATCCTCCAGCAACATCAATTTTAGAAAGACCAATTACCATATTTTTTTAAACATATCAATCATACTTCTATAGTTTAGATGCCCTAATCTATTATGCCACAATTTAGAATTATTGTCAACATACATGGGAAGGCAATGTTTACCTATAATTTGATGTGGAGAGAATATATACAAGTTATTCAAAAGCATACCTTCTCCATCAATCTCTCCCACATTATTTTTGATGATGCATCTATTGTCACAAAATTGAATGCTTCTTCCATGAGAAGCTAATTGTCTTAGAGACAGTAGGTTAGTTGCAATATTAGGAACAAACAAAACATTATTATATACTTTTGTACCTATATTAACATTGCCAATTCCTTCTACAATGATTTAGGAACTGCCCCCAATATTAAGTACATCATTGTAATATAATTTTAATGAAGTAAAAGATAACTCATAATTAGTCATATGATTAGTACATCCTAAATCAATGATCCAAAAATTATGGTTAATTTTATCATGAATGAGATTCAATGCATGAACTAAAGCAACATTATTAGTTTGCTTACCTCCCTGCTTGCTCTTTTTGTTTTTGGAGGATGCCTTCTTATTGTAACAATAATTTCTTTGTGACCAAAAATACCACAAGAATTACAATTACCATTAAATTTAGGATTATTGCTCTTTAATTTCTTCTTAAACTTAGGTTTTGAAGAACTAGTTTGATTCTTACCTTTAAATTTCTTGCCTTTGTTCCACTTTCTAGGTTTATTAACTTTATGAACATTCAAAGCAATAGAAGTAGATTTAGCATCCTTATCTTCACTTACCTTTGTACCTTCTTGTAGCTTGATGGTTTCTTCATGTTGAACAAGTAGATTGGAGAGCTCTGCTAGTGTAGGTAGATTGTTTTCTTCATCAAATATCATATTAATGATATAATAGTGCATATTTCTAATTTTTATTTTTTATATGAAGCATGGGATGAGTTTAAAACCATGTTCACAAGGTCAAACATGGGTAGAAAATTTTCCCTTCTTTCAAAACTGTGTAACACAAACATATAATGTGAAGAATATGTTTAACATAAAAGATGCTAATATTATGTGGAAACCTTGTAAAGGGAAAAACCATGGCCAAAATCATATCTCCACTTTTGTATTATCTTCAATAAAATATACAAGCGTTTTTTCTCAAATGTGATTGGTGCAAATCACCAATAAAGCAAGGAGATAATGTCTCTAATAAAAAAATAGTGTCTCACACTTGGCTCTACATAGTTATTACTCATTATTTTTTCTCTCTGTTTCTCATTGTGTGTATCAACATAAAGAGTTTAGCCCAAATATATAGTTTGGGCTATCCTCCCATTGGAAAATAGCCATGGAGGAAAACCTCCACAACATGTGCCACCACACTCATGCCACATGCCATTATGTGCCCCACACATGCCACCACACTCATGCCACATGCCATTATGTGCCCCACACATGCCACCACACTCATGCCACATGCCATTATGTGCCCCACACATGCCACCACACTCAAGTCTCATGCCATGTCACCTTCAACTTTGAGTTGACTAGAGTTAGACTAGATATTAAAATTATTTAATTTATATTTATTAAAATGCATATATACCTATTAATAAATATAAATTAAGTACCTATCTATTTAATTTATATTAAAGCCTAGATACCCGGTTTGATTATTCACCTTTATACTTAGGTGATTTTATTATATAATTCTAAAATTGGATTATTTGTTCCAACAATGAACAAAATTGCTCCCTCGAGAAACCATGGATCTCACTGAAAATACAATCTCAGTCCTCTTCACACACAAATATTACTAGGAAATAACCATTGGGATAAAATATAATATTAAATTATCCCTTAGTTTTCCAACTCCTAGATGCCCAATCCTCACAAATCGATAGTTGAAGTTTAAAACCCGTGAATATGCATATCAAACCTTTCCTTTCCATGTCCTCTATGCCTTTTTGAAGATCTATCTTTTGTAATTGAACTATCATGGAGCCGTCTACCGCTTTTATGCATCCATTGGTATTCTTCTCGAGATCTATGCATGGCATTTTTAGAGCCCTGCAAAGAAACTTGATTGTGACATTACCCAAGTGCTCTACACCTTCCAAACACATTGCATCCTAGAAAAAAGGTTTGGGAGGGAAAGTCCCCTGACAAAGTTGTAAGGGTATATGAAACCCTAATTCATTATAAAAGCCCACTCTTTACTTTGTTGTTAGTCTCTTCACTCAAATATAATATAATTTACACCAATAAATAAAAAAACCTCCATGAATCTAAGACTATTACCCCGATCCAAAGCTTAATTTTAAAACTTTCCTTTTTATTTTTCATGCACTATTCTATTTTCCAATTACCTTTCTAAGGTTAAAATTTGTTTTCTTATTTTCTCCTTCCTACTCTTTCCAACCAATGGCATAACACAATAATAATAACTTTTTCAAATTATTTTTTTCTATTTTAAACTTTATTTCTTTTGCATGCACTTTTTTATTTTTTAATTATTATTATTATTATTATTTTTGTTAGACAAGGGAATCAACAATAATTTTCATCATGTTAGTCGAATCCGAATCCGCAAAGCTATTACTAAAGTCACCCGACCTTGGTATGAGAGACCAAGGCCTAGAGGTTCTACACCGTCAAAGTTATCTAAGAATTGTGTCCGAATCCAAACTTCAGTGGGTTAAATTTCCTATAAAAAACCAACCTATTTCTTATAAAAAAACTTCAATCTAAATCAAGAGTAAAAGTGGAAGAGGTGTTCGTTGCAAAAAGATTAGAATTCAACGTTTTAGAAAAAGTGGTGAGTGGAGGCGATCTCTTCGAATCCCCTTGAGATTACACCCTTCGTGATGGTTTCAAGTCCAATATACATAGGTAACGTCAATTAAAAAACATAAATATCGCCTAACAAGCGATACGATGGCTCGTGTTGTTTCATCCCATCGTATCAGAAGAACATGATCCTCCTCTCTACCTTTATAAGGAACTCCTCATACAAAAAACCAGCAACAACAATAGCAAAAGCAAACCTAATTTTCATAGTTCGTGATGGAATCACAGCAAACAACACGACAACAATGTCGGAAGACGGACGGCAAGCAGTGGCAGTGCCAAAACCAGGCGGAGCCGGGCTCCCTGTTGTGCTCAAAGCACATCCAACAGAGGACCATAAACAACCTTAACCGCCGCAACAGGGAACTCCACCGGAAAATAACGCAATCAGATGACGAGGAAGTGGGCGATTCAAACGATAACAACGATGCTCAGTTTTGGATTCAACCCTTCGACTCTTGTGTTCAGAACCCTAACCATGGTGGACTGTTAAAAAGAATGGTTTTTACAATAAATGCTGCCGCAACCGCTGTCTACGATGGAGAGGTGAAGAGGCGAGGCAAGAGGAGACGTCGTAGCTATGTGAGATTTCCTTTTGACCACAATCGCATGGATTTTTCAGAGTGGGTTGACTTGAATTCAAGCCCAGCAAGTGAGTAGGGTTTTTGCAAGGATTGAATGGGTTTGGGCTTTGCTGCAAATATGTTGATATCAGAAAGGCTGGAGATTGGATGTGAGCATTTGGAGAGGTTAGAGGAAGACGATTTCTCTCTGTAAACGAGAGATGATCGTCGAAAAAATACGGCATAGTTTTAAAATGAAGACCATAACGATAACGATTCTTAGTTTTGAGGCATTGCATTGCAAATGTTTTGAGTTGGCTCGAATATGGTAGGAATCATTTAAAGTTTTTGAACTGTTTTGATCAAATTATATGAATTTGGAAGGATTAAATTATAATGGTGCTGTAATGTAAATTAAACATTAAAAAATAAAATATATGAATTTAACAGTAATTGGTTAAAATTTTTTAATTTTGAGAAGTCTTGATATAATAAAGATATAAGAATGGAGTTATTTGAATCTGATTTATATATTTATTTATTTTTAAATTAAGTAATGAAATTAATTTTTTTTGATTATACGTCTAACTTCTCAATTCTTAAAATTGAATTATGAGTTTACTCATATTAAGGATTCGAAGCATAACCTTAACATTTTGGGATCTTTATGATAGATATAGTCTGCCCATGATGGTACACAGATTTAATTGTGATATAATTTAAATAATTGAAATATTAAAATAATATAATTAAGTTTTTTTTGGTTAATTTTGATTTGAGAGACTACTATTAAGGGGTTTTACACTGCTAATATTATCAATTGGATTTTGGGTACCTAATTCAACTTTTTGGTAGGTGGATTGTCCTTTCCTCTCAAACTCACCTACAACACCTGGGTAAGTAATATAATTAGGTTAGATATAAATAAAATATTTCAATTTTATATATAATAATTGTGATAACTAAAATATATGGTTTCTTAAAATTATAATATACATAGAATTAAATTATATTGTGAATGTTTAGTAATGCATCAACTAATGAATACTAATTTATTTTGATTTCATCAAATGATATTAGTTTAACTGATTTAATTCCTCAACTTTCAAGGAAGAGATTTAAGAATCTTGCTAATGAATAATAATTTATTTTATTTTTATCAAATGAAATGATTTTAGGTCAAATGATTTGATTCAACTTTCAAAGAAGAGATCTAAGAATGGCATTATTTATTTTATTTTTATCAAATGAAATGATTTTAGGTCAAATTATTTGATTCAACTTTCAAAGAAGAGATCTAAGAATCTTGCCAGTAATCAAGTTGTAGTATCACAATATGACGATGATGCAATATGAATGATATGTTTTAATCCTATATAACCAATTTAAAAATAATAATATCTTTTAATTTTTATTTTTATTTTTATATTTGGTTAGTGTGAGAAACCCCTACAACCCATGCGCTGGGAACCCTCCCCCAACCATGACCCCTCCTAGAGCTATGCTTATCAATAAATAATTTAACACACGCCCACCACCTCACACACTCGCCCCCTCACACACAATAATATTAACATTTTTTTATACTCATTCACACACCTCATATCATGGTTTGAACTTGGGATATTGTAGTGGTTTGGCTTTGGGATTTCTTCCCAAATACCCAAGTTCAAATCATGCCTAGGTGTGTGCATGTGTGTGAGCGAGCGAACCTCTTAAAAAACTAACTTTAATCTTTTAATCTTTTATTATTAATGTGATATAATATTATATATTTCTAAAATAGAATTAGTTTTAATATTTATAATATATATTTTAATAGATTATATGAAATTAATATGGCCCATTCATATAATATCATTATTAAATGGTGGTATTACAATAGCAAGATTAGAAGATGAGTCTCATCCTTGAAATTTGAGGAATTTAGAAGGTTTAGCTTATGTCATTTGATCTTATAAGGTTTATCTATGAAATTCAAACTTTGGTGTGAAACTTTTTAATGTTAATTATTTGCTCTAGTGGTATATTTTATGATTGGAATTCCATTCACGTTAATACCTATCTATCTAAAAATTACATGCTCTAATATAATTATATTAGCATAGAGCAATAATAATGTTATAAATAATTTATATTTTATAATAAATAGGTTATATAAAAATATATTAATATTATAAAATAAAGTAAATATTTTTTTTTATTTGGTTATTGTGAAAAATCTCTATGACCGACACACAGGGCTGAGCAGTCTCTTCTCAACCATGACCTATCGTAAATCCAAGAGCTATACTTATCAATAGAGAATTTAACACAAAGCCACCACATACCCACCCCTCACACACTCGCCCACGCCACGGTTTGAACCTTGGACCTCCCATAAAATAAAGTAAATATTACCAATGATAAATATTAAAGTAAATCTTAATCATTATTTGATTCAGACATTTAACATTTTCATTTTCTTGCCTTCTACCAAACTTACTACTTTCTCTAACTATAGAAAATATAATTTAACTTCACGATCCTCAATTAAAACCCCTCTATTGGCTAGCCTAGTTCCCTTCCCTTAATGTATGTGTAAACCTGATTTCTTCAAACTCTATAGCAAGATCTTGTATTTCCAAAATTATCTATTGTATGTTCCATGGAGCCTTTAATTTTCTCAAAAATATATTTATTACTATCAATGAATCACATTCCATCCATACTCTATTCCATTTCACTTGTTTGCATATTTATAAGCCTTCAAAAATCGTAAGCTTCAATTTTATTATTTGTCTTAAATCCACTATTAAAAGTGTAATGAGAAAAAATTTCTCCTCTAATATTTCTAATTATTCCTCCTCCTGTTGGTCCTAGATTTCCTTTAGATGCTCCATCAAAATTTAATTTGACTAACTCCACTTCTCATGGTTTCCACTTTATATTCTTTACCTTCTTTTTGTTTCTACCCAATATCATAATTATATTTGATGACATGATTGCATCTATCAAGGATGTCTACTTCAAGATTAGGGATTAGGTGAGTTGATAGGGTTGGTTTAGCCTCCTCTATAGTCAAACAAATCTTCCTTTTCATTACCTCTAAAATGCTTTGCTTTCCTTTCAATATTATTTTATTCTTTTCCAACCATATAGTCCAAAGTATTATAACTTTTGATATATCCTAAATTGTCTATAAAGACTCACTTTTAAAAGTGCTCTACCATTGCTTTAACCCTTCTTCAATTTTACCATTCATCACCATGCATTTACAAAACATATTAAGAATCTACTGTCATAGTTTCTAGACTATTGAGCCATGTCCCGAGAGACGGTCTATACTCTCCTCCTCCCTTTTACATAGAACACATTGTAAGGGGCTATGAAAATCCTTTTTCATAAGGTTATCTTAGGATACAAATTTTCTATGATCTACTAGCCAAACAAATATTTTAACTTTAAGAATGCTCGGGCTATCCCAAACATATTTTCAAATTCTTGCGGCATTCTTATTTTGTTGGTGTTTTATATTTTATCCACTTCTTGTTGTGTATTCTCTCAAGTTATTCAACTCTCTAATCAACTTATCCTTGGAACCCCTTGGAGTTATAACTATTGTTATCTTTTTGTTCAACTGCCTCCTAGCATCATATATTGTATAATTGTAAAAAAATATTCTTTTCATTTGTATCTTCATCCATAATCCGTGTACATAATGTTAGAATCCCTATCACCATATTTATCTTTAAGTAATTTCATCCATGGTTTCAAAATCGGATCTAGATTGGAGGGTTTTTTATCACATGAAATATCCATCCAAATAGAAAAATTTTCTCCAATTCCCACCACCCATATTAGACCTCAAATCACTAGATAAATTGATTTTTTAAAATCATTCTATAGTGCAGAACCATTTGGTGGTGAAAATTCAATAAATATTAAGCTTGGATCATTGGGCTCAATGTACTTATTTAGAAGAATTATTGCCCATTGTCTTTGAATCTCTTTGTACAATCTCCAAATTACTTTTACCCTAAGAGCTAAGTTTGTATATGTAAGAAATATTAAATAGAGACCTCCCCTAGTTTTATCATCACACACCTTGCTCCATTTCACCAAACAAAATTTTCTTTTATCATGTAATCCTGACCACACAATATAGATTAATTTTTTCCTATCGATTTTGGTATAGTATACAAAGACATATACTATGTTGGAATGACCTATAAGAATGATCTAATTAGTTGCAATATTCTTGCAATGATAACCATCTACCTTTCCATGCAAGTAGTTTATTTTGAACTTATAATTATATTCCATAATTATATTCTTATTCTCCCCTCAAATAAGGGCATTGTGTTGAAGAATATTACATTATTTGGTACATGCTAATGTACCCCTATGGCACCTTCATGGTACAAATATAAATATGTAATATATTAGGGTTGAGTCTTTAGTTTAGATGAGTGATTTATATTTTCTCTTTTATGTAAGTGTTAATGTGTAGGATATGCACAATTGTCATGTACGTAAGAGTACAAATGTATATTGTGATAATGTGCACAAGTGTCATGTATGTAAGAGTGCAAATATGTAAAGTGAGGATGTGCACAAGTGCCTTGTATTAGGAGTGCATGTAGGACATTAAAAGTTATGTAGAAAAAGTGTCATAGATTCAAGTATGCATGTAAGAAGAGAGTGAAGAGTCTAGTATACAAGTGGTAAGATAAGAAGCCAAAGGTCAATAATAGAAAATGTTGCATCTCCTAGATATGTGAAGAGAGCAATAGATAAGTATTGAAGAGTCACATTCACATGGCTATATTATGGAGATAAAGCTCCATACAATGTAAGGAAAAATGATCTATAGCAATCACCACATAACAAGCATTGATAATAAAGCTTGTATACAAATTTTGAAAAATTTATATTGTAAGTATTCTTCATGTATGTACATGAATGATTTTGGCCATTTACATTCATATTTGATATTATAAATTGAATGTTATTTCATTATTATATTGGCCTTGATATATATGATTGCTCATATATATAATTCTACTCTTAATTACTGATATTTCAACTTATAATACTACGGTATATTTATATTGGGACCTATAATATTTTGAGGTAGTCAAGCGTAAAAGCCAACACATCCATAAATAAGTTATTGGTAAATTTACCTCCTCCATTTCAAGTAACCTGCATATCCCTGCTTTGATTCTAGTTGGAGTATTTATGAGGTAATTTTTAAATTTTGTCCTATTACCTCTATGCCCCAAGGATTTTTCATATTTATCTAATAATTTATTCAAAGCTCTAGCCCTGTTTATCCCTTACCTCCAAAAAAAGGTTGTATCATCTAAAAACTATTGATGGGCGATGTTGTTGATGTTAGTATCATCCTTAAGTCCATCTATTAGCCCATATTTGATAACCTTCTTCAATTTTCTACCCACTATCTCTACCATAATAATGAATAGATATGGTGATAGAGGGTCCCTTTGTCTAAGACCTCTCTTGGATTTAAATTATTCTATTACCAACCCATTGACCAACATTGAATATGATATTGTAGAGACATAAGATCTAATCCATCTGACCCATTTTTTCCCAAATCCAAAATTTTCTAATACTACAAAAAGAAAATCCCATTTAACCCTATCATAGGATTTACTCATATCAAGTTTTAATAGCATTTCTCTCTCTTTTATTGAAGTTGTTGAATGCATAACTTTATGAGCTACTGTGATCTTGTTTAGAATTTATATCCCTTTCAAAAATCCCCCTTGTTCTTATGAAATAATTTTGTCTAATAGGGGTCTTAACCGATTTTCCATCACTTCAAAGATTATCTTATATGACATATTACATAGGCTTATGGTACTAAATGAATAAAATAATTCTACATCCTTCTTTTTGGAATCAAGGTAAAATATGTTACTTTTATTTTATAAGGTATGTACTATTTTACCCTAGATAATTCAACTGCTACCAATAAATAATCCTTCACTATATCCTAATTATGTTAATAGAATATTGTAGAGAGTCCATCCAAACCTAAGGATTTATCCTTATCAAAAGAGAAAAGAGCTAAATAAACTTCTTCCATAGTAATAGGATCCATTAGTTTCCTATTGTCTTCATTTGTTATAATTGAAGGTACTTCTTGTAGTAGTTTATCATTAAGAACTTTAGACTCCTCTGATTAGGACTATTATGATTAAAAAAATATTACGTCCTTTTTTATTTCACTTTGATATTCAATCTAAACTTCTTATAATGATTTAATTCTATTAATTTTAGATGCTGATATTTGTACTATTGCCATCCTATGAAACAAATTTGTGTTTACCTCTTTTTAACCAATTTTGTCTCAATTTTAAGCTCCAAAATTTCTCTTATTGAAAGTATGATATTCACTAAGAAAATCCTCTTCCTCTAAGCTTAGATTACTATGCTCATATTTTTGAAATTTTGAAAGTTTCTCTTTTAGTTATTATTTCTTTTAAAAAAAATTCTAAAACTAGTGTTCTTGTTCCATTCTTTTAATCTATATGTCATTGATTTAATTTGTTTTGGAAGTGAATACAACCCACCATTTCTTGATGAATTCCAAATTTATGCTATCATGTAAAAAAATTAAGGATGGTTTTCCCACATCTTATCATATTTAAAATATGATTTTTTTTAAATTTACTTACCACCTTTTAACTCTTATTGGCCAGTGTTCTGAACCAATCCTTGTCAAGGTATTAGTTTTAGCACCAATCCATTCATCGAGCCAATGATATGTGAGTATGAATTTATCTAATTTTTCTACTATTAGGTCATGTTCTGTCATGTTGCTGGTCCATGTATAGTTTTCCTCTTCAAACTCAACCTCCCATAGGTTAGTGTTTTGAATAAAAGTTGAGAAATCTCTCATTCTTTGGGTTATTTTCCTAATTCCCCCCAAATTTTCATCTAGCTTGGTTATAGCATTTAAATATACTATGATCATGAATAAATTATATCGGTCTTTACTTATAATAAAGGCTTCAATACCACTCCATACTTCTAATTTGTCCGACTGAGTTGTAGGTCCATAAACATTGATAAGGATGAAATAAATATCTTCAAAGTAGCATGTGACTAATGAGGCTATCCAATGCCTATTTTTATGAATGGTTGCATAGGAGGTTCTAACAAGATTCCAACATGTTATAATTCCCCCTATTGCTCCTTCATAATCCACAACATCCCATTCACATCTTACCCATATAGCTTTCATAGTGTTCGAAACTTCTTCCTTTTTCATTTTAGTTTTCTGGATACAAAGAATATCAAACTTATTACTTAAACAAAGGTCTTTGATACATATTTGATTTGAGGGGATGCCAACACCCCTTATATTACATGAGATGGTAATCATGTATCAATAGGGGCTATTGGACCTGCCTGTGAATTGTCAATATCGTTTTGTTGTTTAGTAAAGAGTTCAACCAACTTAGGTTGTGTTTCTTTATCTATGTTTGCTCTTTCTTCCTTGGATCCTACTTAATAATTTTAGGGTTTTCCTCTTTTTGCCTTATCTGTATCAGGAGTAGGTATTATTATTCTATTCATAAATATTATTTCACAAATTTCCTTTTCATTATATTTATCCTCTCCTAGTACATAAGCTTTTAACTTATCCTACTCATTTTATAGTATTTCCTTATTAAGGGTAGAGGCATTAACATATAACACTACAATTTCTTTACCATTTTTATAGTCTTGAGTGGTGCATGGTACTTCAAAAGAGTCTTCAAAATTAATGTACATTCCTTAGGTTTAACGACAATGTTCTTCCCTAGATAAGGATTGTACTAAATAAAAGGTTCCTTGTTAATATTTTGATCCTATTACACTATGTCCTCTAAGATATGATCTACTTTTTCTTTATAGGCTAGAGCCTCTAAATAATTTGTATTTATTCCAATATAATTTCTTACTGATATCCATGAAAAGGTTAAAATTCTATTAATAGAACTTAAAATACATTAAAAGGTAAATAATTCTCCCTTTTTTAGCCAAGCCTAGATTACAAATAAGCTTTCTTTTTGCATATACACTATTACCAAAGAGCCTTAAAATTGGGAGTGTTGGAAATATGAGCAATATTTGTTGTCATTGATGTCAAGAGATGTCAAAAGTTTGTTGGTTCAGTTTTTTAATCATTAATGTCACCAGGTGGTTTTTCTAAAAGGCAAGGAAGAGGTTTAAGGGAATAGGATATAATATTTATTTTAATATTATATACCTAAAGTGACCTAAAAGGTTGAAGATCCAAGGAAGGAGAAGTAGGTTTAAAAGGCAATAATAATATTATAATATTCTAGGTTATAGGTTGATATGAAGAGAACAGGTCCAAGGAGTAATTAAAAATAATTTATTCCTCAAAAGACCCATTGAGCAAGTTGCAAAATATTTAATTTAATTTATGTAAATTTAAATATTTTAACCTAAAGGTTAAAATTTAAATTTAAAATAAATTTGGGCACCAAATTTAAAGATTATAAAGTAATTTATTAATTCGAATTTTTAATTCGAATTACCCAGTGTTGTAGGTGAATTGGAGAGGAGAGGGTAATCCTCCAAGGGAGGTCCCAGGTTCGAATCTCCACCCTACCAAAAATTTGAATTGGCTACTTAAAATCCAATCGATAATGTTGGTACGAGCAGGGTCGGGTGCGACTCCCAGGTGAATTTGACGGTGTAGAACCCCCTGTTCATGGTCTCTCAGACCAAGGCGGCCCTACAAGGGGTTTTTCGCTAAAAAAAAAAAATTAATTCGAATTAAAAGGCCGACGTCGAAGTGATAAGGTAAAATATATATAAAAAGGGACTTAATATTTTAATTAAGTCATCCATGCATTATTTGAAATACCAAAGTCTAAGAAAATTGTGCGTTGTTTGTTTTGAGGAAGAAAATATTTCATGTGATTAAAATCTTTGGAGGGCAGGCAAAGGTTTAAATGCATGTGGTGCAATTGGTGCATACTAATAGCACTGGTTAGCGTAGTTGGTGACCAAGGCAAAGTTAAGGCGTTTGCAAGGTAGAGGTTGGGGTTTCAAATCCCCGTGCAGTCGTTTTGAGAGGGCAAAAGTGTTTTATTTTTTATTGTCAAAAATTGTAGAGATAACAAGGAATGGAGCTCACGTGCTTAGGCTTGTGTGGGTGTGTGGCCCGATGGCTGCCTAGCTTCGACTAGAGTGTAGTGGCAAAAATGAGGTCACAGGTTCAAATCGCAGCCAAGGCATGCACTATCCATTTTGCACGTGGGCCAAGGTACAAGGTATGCATTAATTTTTTTATTTAAGTTTAAAATAGTGCCAATTTTATGGAGTGCATTAAGGCCACGTGAGTTGAGGTAGCACCTTGGGAAAGTAGGGAGTTATAAGGTAATTGATAGTTGACATTATTTTATGCTTTGAAAAATTAAATAAAGGTTGGAGCCATAAAGGTATTTGATATGTTATATTATTTTGTGATTTAAAAATTAAATAGAGGTTGGAGTAATAAGGGTTAATCAAGGGATTAATTCTTATAGGTTGAAGATCATCATTAGGAGTTTTTGTGAAAGAACTTGGTCTTCTATAAATTGATTAATTTGGAATTGATAAAGAAAAGCTAATTTCTATGTGTTGAGAAATATTTTGATAAGTTTGGAGATAATAAGGTGTACTTGAGTCTTGTTAATTTTTGTAATGGTGAATTAATTATCGAGGGAAATATTTGAGTGAAGATTTTTGCTATCTAACTTTGAAATTGGCAAAGAGGAGTTGATTGTGATTGAGACAGGTTTTGAGGTCAAATCTCCATCAAAACAAAAGGTATGGACATATCATCCTTGTGAGTGAAATCTTGGTTGGTTGAATGTTGTGAAATGTAAAGTTAGAGTAAAAAGGATTTTTTGGTAAGCATTGTTGGAAATGCTTAGATATGCATGTTATGTGAGAAAGAGAATGATCTTGATCTAGGATTTGTGAAATATCATGAGTATCATTGTTATGTGAATTTGGAATCATCTTGAGTCAAGGTTTGAGTTCCATAGTGTGAGTTGTTGGAAGTATTGTGAGACACTTGTTTAGGGTTTATAAGCAAGTTGAGTTGAGTGAATGTTTGAGTGAATTTGGATGAGCATTGTTAATTGAATACATTGAATTGATAGTTTAAGTTTTGTGAAACAAATTGTTCTTTATTCTAAAGTGATTTGAACGAGAGTTTGAAAGTAATTGAGTGTTTTTAAGTGTGAAACATATTGAGTCTCTAATAATTCTGAGTGAAAATTGCATGTGATATTGATGAGGTTTTAGAAAGAGATTAAGTTGAGTTTTGTATGTAAGTTTTGCAATTGATTTGAATAAGCTTTTATGAAAGCTTGTGAGCAGATTTGAGTAAGTTCTAGAGGGGACTTAAGGACAAAGTTGAGTAAGCTTTTGTGAAAGCTTAAGGATAGATTTGTGTGAGCTTTTGTGGAAGCTTACAATCATATTTGAGGTAAGTCTTAGTGAAGACTTGTTGAGAAGATCTGTGCGAGGCCGAAGGATAGTGTTTAGTGCAGATTTGAGATAGAGATTGAGCAAATTTGTGCTAGATCGAAGGATAATGTTTAGTGCATATTTAAGACAGAGATTGAGCAGATTTGTCTAGGTTGAAGAATAGTCTTTAGTGCATATTTGAGATAGAGATTGAGAAAATTTATGCTAGACTGAAGGATGATGTTTAGTGTAGATTTGAGGATAGATATTGAGCAAATTTGTGTTAGACCGAAGGATTGTGTTTAGTGTAGATTTGAGATAGAGATGAGAGCAATATTTAGATGTGACAAAGTAGAGAACAGTAGTCTCCAGTGGATAGAGATCCATTATCCAAGGTAGTGAGGATATAGATCTTCTGAGTGAGGATGAAGATCTTCAGTGGAGAGAGATCCATAATCCAGTGCAGTGGAGGTAGTAGTCTTCTAGAGGATCATAAACCAAAGCAAAGGAGAAGAAGTTCTCCTGTGGATAGAGATCCATGAACCAACTAAAGATATTGGTGTCTCCTGTGGATAGGTATCCATGAGATTTATTAGGTAATTGGTGTCTCCTTTGGACATAGGTCTCTAAACATTGTAATAGGGAAGGATTCCCAAGAGATTTGTTGAGAAAATTTTAGTGAAATATTTTCTCTGTGGAGTAGCCCACATTGGGTGAACCTTGTTAAATTATTGTCTCTATTTTGTGTGGTGATTTATGCATTGCTTTGATTACTACTGTTGATATTGCCATTGATATATTACATAATATTATTTGGGAAAGAAAAGTAAAAATTCATATTATACTATTCACCCCCCTCTCAGTATAAGCTTGTGTTCTTCAGGGAGAGGATTCCTTTTGACTTTATATTTCCATATTTTTGTCATTATATTTTTTTTATCCTTAGAAGGAACTAACATGTTTTATCATCTCCATTCGATACCTTGTTATCTACGATATCTTGTTTACTTTGGATCTGAGTCACTTGGGTTGCTCATCTCCTTAGAGTGTTCCATATTGCTTCCTCCTCTTAAGATTCTTCTGATATTTTTACCTCCAAGATTTTATTTAGCTTCCTTGTTAAGGTATTCCAAGTTCTCTCTATTTGTTTATAGTCTTCTCTAAAAGTTCTTCCATTTCTTTACAGCTACAATTACCACCATATAAAAGCAATACCTAGATCCTAGGCATATTTAATTTTTGTGGATGTGAATTTTTTGGCTTTCTAGTAGTTCTAGAAGGTTTCCATGGTTAGGAGTGATGTATCCTACTGGTTGAAAATTTTGAACCACTGGTACCATATTATTTTGGCATATGGGTATGTAAAGAGTAGGTGGGGGATTGCTTCTTATTCACTATTATACATTATGCATTAGTTTATATCTTTGAAGCATTTATTACACATGTTATCTTGAGTCAGGATACTATTGTGGACCACCTAACAGGAGAAACAATTGGTCTTTATCCAACCTTTGGGTTACCTCAACTTAGACCAAGTGAAAGGATTGGGGGATTGAGGGACAAAAGATATGGATCTATAATCCTCTTGGACTAATAAAATACCAAGGGTGCCAAAAATCTAGGCTATTTTATCTTATTCTGCTTCTCATCCAAGTTCTTATGGTTAGTATTTCCTACAGTTCTATCTTCTCTGCCTCCCATCCTTCACATGGCCATTCCTTTAGAGGGTGCCATAGGAGGTGTCATAATGATTGGTTATTCAATGGTTTTAGGTAGTGGTCCACATTGACCCAACCATGTTTGTAGAATGCTAATTTTAGGATAGTTAGATGGATATTATATATCCATGGGGGTAGCGTTCCAAAGAGTCATCCCAAAATATGGCTTTGCTCTAATCTACAATTCTCTAGAATAAGTTCTTCTTAATGATAAGAGCTCATTTATTTAATATTTTCTAGATTTTTAACCTTCCCTTGTTACTGGGAGTTAGGGAAGGTCAAATATTGTGTGATATGGATAGTATTTTGCTAGGAGATCTTTGGACCAAAGTTGATCTAGGTGGGATAACCACCTCCAATAAAGATTTCTAGTTAGAGCTTGGTTGTTTGTTGTTGCCACTTGAATTCTAGGACCTCCATCTTATTTTGGATGAAAAACATTTTCCCAACTGATAAAAGCTATTTTATAACTCCTTTGACATAGAACCTTTATAATATCAGCATTATTTTGTCAAGGTCCTTCAACACACCTTTTGGGACCACTAATATTGAGAATTTGTATATAGGCATTGCTTGAAGGACTAATTTTAGTAATATAACTTCACCTCTAAAACTTAGCCATCTATTCATCTAGTGATTTAGCTTAGATAAAATTCTATCTTTTATTGTTCTCCAATCCTTAGCTTTTAAAATTCTTCCTAAGAGGAGGATTCCTAGGTATTCCAAAGGAGGAGAAACTTTCTAGAAACTTAGAATTTGGGTAATACTCTCCTGAACTCTCTTTGTAAAATTGAAGAAAATAATTTTGGATCTATGGTCATTTATGAGTTGACCAATGATCTTTATATAGCAATCAAGGAGGTTTCTTATACTAATTGCTTCCCAGATTAGTGCCCCTCCCAAATATTGGTATCATCCAAAAATTGCAAGTGAGTAAGATCTAGACTAGGTCTTATACTTATTCTTGTAATGATGTTATTTGCCTTCTTCTATATGATATATCTCCCTAAGCCTTCCACATAAAGAATGAACAAGTATGGTGAGATATTGTCTCCTTGTCTGATCCCCCTAGAGGCTAGGAAGGGTTGGTATGGAACTCCATTTATGAGGATTGAGAAGGAAGTCAATCAGACACATTCCAACATCCACAAAATCCATTCTCTTTTAAAACCAAATTTCTCAAGTATTTGAGCCATGAATTCCTAGATAAGCCTATCATATGCTTTGGAGAGATAAAGTTTTATGAAACTTTATTCTCTTTCTTGATGAGGGTATGGAAAGATTCTTGATCTAGGATGATGCCATATAGAATTTGTCTTCCTTGCACAAATCCAACTTATTTAGGAGATATGATTGTTGTGAGGATTTTTTTAAGCCTTTTTTTTAAGCAAAAAACCCCTTGCGGGGCCACCTTGGTCTGAGAGACCACGAAAAAGGGGTTCTACACCGTCAAAGTAACCCGAGAGTTGCACCCGACCCTGTCCGCACCAACATTATCAATTGGATTTTGGATGCCCAATTCAAATTTTTTGTAGGGTGGAGATTTGAACCTGGGACCTCCCTTGGAGGATTGCCCTCTCCTCTCCAACTCACCTACAACACTTGGGTTTTTTTTAAGCCTTTTTACCTTAAACTTGGTGAGGATTTTGTAGATCACATTGTAGAGAGCAATGGAGCAGAATTTTACAATGTCCTCAATATATTTTCCTTTTAAAATCAAATCTAGGTGGGTGTGATTGAGGGCTCTAAGGATTTGACCATTAGATCATATCTCTTGTAATACTTTTATAACATCTTCTGCTATTGTATATCAAAATATTTGAATAATTCGATAGGAAGACCATTTGGTCTAGGTGATTCACCAGTTTGCATACTAAAGACAATTAATTTGACTTTCTCTATAGTAATTACACTGAGAATTTTCTCATTTTGGTATTGGAAGACCAAAACTAGGATACTGTCCAGGATCTCCTACTGGTGGGTTGGAGATAAATTTGGATCTACAATAAACAAATTCTTGAATAAATTTCTAGCTATTTTTTGCATACCTAGGGTAGTAGGGTAGTGTCATGTCTAAAACCTTGGTTATTAAGAAGAGCATCCATTCGGTTATGAATATTATGAGCAATTGAAAAGTAGTGGAAGAATTTGGTATTCTGGTCTACCTCTACAACCATGTTATTTGTGCCCTTTGTTTCCAATAAGCTTCCTCCTTATGGTCTATTTCCTCATATTTCTTTAAAAGGCCTTCTTCCTAAGAAAGAAAATCTTTAGATATTAGCCATTACCTAATTTTGGTAGCCACCTCTTGCATTTTTACTATGATCTTTACCTGTTATTTTTTATAGTTAGTGCGTTGGAGCCAACTCCAGTATTTCAAGTTTTGTCTTACATGCTTGAGTTGTAAGTGGAGTTGGAATTGGGTCGTCCCATGGGGCGGTTTCCCTTGCGTACACCATTAATGGATTAGATCTGGAAGGTTTTCATTTTGAAGACAAAAATTCTCAAATATTAAAGACCTTTTAGGGTTATGCTTTCTTTTGTCTATGTATAGACTAACCAAGAAATGATCAGAGGCTAAGTGGTTAAGAATATTTTATTGACACTACCATCTATGGAATGCTTCCTCTCCTAATAAAAATATATAGAGACTATATTTTATTGTGTCCCCCTCTTTCCTCTTGTTTATGCAAGTATTGGTACAACCTAGTGGAGGAATTACAATAAGCTCCATTTGATCTATTTGGGTGATGAGGAGTCTATCCTTATCATTCAACTATACTCTTCCACCTTATTTATCATTTATTATATTTAGAATTCATATATCCACCCATTATCCAAAGGTCCTCTGGGTAGGCTTCCCTAATAGCTTAAACTAATTTCCATTGTATTTTCTAATCTCTAACATTCTTTATCCCATAGATGTTAATAATCATCCATATTTCTTTTGTATTCCTATTCTTAAATCTTATCATAAGAACTCCTTTGGAGGTTATCAAACTAATTTATTGGAAAGTATATATGTGCCACAAGATTAGAGAGCCTCTTGAAAAGCCCTAGGAGGCTTGGGCTATGTTGTCATACTGCTTCCAATTTCTACTTGATATGGTTCTTATTGATTTAAGAGAGGTTCCAGTTTCTTGTAGTAACATAACATCCGACTTGGTTTCTACTAGAATTCTTGTGATAACCAATTGTCTAGGGAAACCGTTGAGTCCTCTCACATTCCATGTGTGTACTATAATTAGGAATCAATGCTCTAGAAAATTACTACAAAATTGACCAATTTTGTTTCTCTTAGTTTTTCTTCTTGTTATTCAATATTATTTTTATTTGATTTTCTTCTTGCTCCTTGTGAAGTTGCATTCTTCTATCTCTTCTCAATTTGACTGATCCCAAGAGTTGGTTTTTATTTTCTTAGCAAGTCCCATAATCACATCCTATGGATGGTGATGATTATGGTTGTGGATCACGATGGCCTTAGACCAATTATGGAGTAAGATAGGACGGTTGGGTTTGCTTGATCAAAATGTGAATAAATTGACTGAAGTGGGTTATTGGTAAGAGGAAAAAGGGACTGGCTAGAGGTAGCTAAATCTATTGGATTGGAATCCTTAGATTTTTGAGGGGAGATATAGTTTGAATAAGTATGGATTAAATCTATGGCTACCAGATCTGTATTGGGATGCAGGAGGAACTCTATCAGGTATTCTTTATCCATTGGATCATCTAGCCTAAGTATCTCATATTTGTTTTATGAGGCTCTCCCATTTGAGTGGTTGTTTGGGTTACCTACTTTTGGTTGGCTTCTTCCTCTATCTTGGGTGCTAGATTTCATATTTCTCCTTGAGATAGTTTGGAATCCTTCCTAATTTTCCTTTTGTGTTGATTGGGTTGTAGTTCTTGGGTTTGGTTGACTTTGTTCCTTGGCCATCATCATTAGTTTTGGGTATTGTCTCAATAGGTGACCATATTTATAACATGCTCTGCATATGAAGAGTATTGATTCATAGTCCACCTATTACCTCCAATAAATACTCCGCACCCTTAACTCAATTTTAGCTAGAAGAAGTTTGCCCAGATTCATCTCAACACAAATTCTAGTGAATGTTATCAAGTCCCCTTCTATAATTTCTCTAGACCGCCCTTTGTATATTCCTAAAATATCACCTATTATCTTGAGGATATCATCTCTCTAAAATTCTAGGGGTTGGGTAAATTGTTTGAGCCAAATGGGTACTACAAATGGCTACATGCATGGGTCAAAATTTGACTTCTAGGGTTGCATAAAAAACATGTTGGACCAATATTATAAGGGTCTCCCTCAAAAGCCTTATAATATTATGGACTTGTGTTTCAATATTAATATTTTTTCTATTGGTGCCTTTAATTTCACCTACAAAATTTTACTTCTTGGTTGTAGCAGAGAAGATGAATTTTTGTTGGAGTATATTGCATTATTTGGTACATGCTAATGTACTCCCATGGTACCTTCATGGTACATTTGTAAATAATAGATTAGGGTTGAGTCATAGTTTAGAGTGTGATTTATATTTTCCAATTTATGTAAGTGTGAATGTGCAAGAAATGCACAAGTGTTATGTAAAGTTGTAATGTGCTAGAAATGCACAAGTGTCATGTGAGTTAGAGTGCAAGTGTAAGTTGAGTCTATGTACCTAAGTGTCTTATATGTAAGAGTGTAGATATGTAATATAAATATGTGCATAAGTATCTTATATTAGAGTGTGCAATTTAAAGAAGTGTAAGAGTCATGTCTAGGTGTGCATATGTTATAGAGTCAAGTGTTCATCAAGTATGAAAATGACAAGTAGATAAGCCAAGGTTCATGAGACTTGGCATATGGAGAGTTATAGTCAAGTATCCAAAGAGTCACACTACTATGGATATATTATGGAGGTAATACTCCATAAGAAAGTATCACAAGGAGAACAAGCATTATTGTTGATATATTTGTAAGAGAAAAAGGAGTAATAAAGCTTGTATACATTTTGAGCAATTAATATTGTAAGTTGTTCTACATGCTTAGTACATGTATGATTCATACTATTTACATTCATATTTTTACATATTATTGAATTTTATTTGATTTATTATAAGACTTGATATACATATTAATATACTCATATTATTATACTCATTTTATTTTTTGACCTTATAATATTATGGCTATTTTATATTTGATCCTGTGTGTTATAACTTGTAATATTTTGTGGTAGTATTAAGGCTTAAAAGGCATCAATGGTATTAGAGCTACCACTAGACTCTATCCAGTTTGATAGATTTCATTCTAGCCACTAATATAAATTGATTTTATCCACATTTGATAAAGTCGATTAAGAGTTTGTCTACTTTAAAGGCAATAAGACTCAAACTCTATTTTAAGATCATATTGAGTAGAAAAGCTAGGGTCTATCCACTAGGTTGAAGAATAACCATTGAATATAAGGACTTAACTATATTGATAGGTATACCAATTCAATATTATTTTTTCATTTAGGGATAAAGACAACCCTGACATTAGTATTGATTTGTAGATTCAAAATTAAGAGGTAAATAAACTCTAAGATATTTGATCATTCAAGGACAACCAACCTTGGAAATTGAAGATTAAGGGGCATTCAAAGTCACCTTGACATTATCATATTCTTTAGTGAGGATGAGAATCATATTGAGTTCTTAGGCATGACCTAAGACATTATAAATTTTAGAAAAAAATTGTAGCAGAGATTAAGCTATAGAAGTGTGAGAAGCTTCCTACAGAAGATAGAGAAGATTTTCAACTTATAAAGAAAGCAAATAAATATATTGAAGAAAGAATATACGAAGAAATATAGCAGTATATTGAGAAGATTTCAAATCTTACTAAGAGAAAATAAAGAACTAAGAACAAAATAAAGTAGATAGAAATATCAATCTCTAATATATCAGTCTTGAAGAAAGATAAAGAAACACCTATATTAATTTATATTGCTTCAAGCATTATAGTTTGTTAAGAGCTACAAGTTAGTATAGAGAAAATAAAATATGCCCTTATAGAGAAAATAAAATATGCCCTTATAGTTAAAATAAAATAGACCCTTATAAAGTAAAGAAAGAGGCCCAATATAATATAGAGAAGAAAGATAGAGGTCATTACAAAGAAGGAATACATAGGCTCCTTATAGAATAGAAAATAAGCCAGTATAAAGAAGATAAAAAAGGCCCTTATAATATAATAGGTCATCATAACAGAAGTCATTAGAAGATAAGCTATTAAAAAGAAGCGATCAAGAAACCAAAATAGAGTAGCCATTCAATTAGGCTACATAGTTGCGATCATTAATAAAAAAAGAGCTAGCACAGATTTAAAGAAGAAGTCCATTAGGTTGATGTTCACAAAAATAGAGACCATCAATCCACCATATGCAAAATTGAAGGCCATCAGGCCAACTCACAAGGACAAGGAGTCTATCAGGTCAACATTCATAGAGAAAAAAATGATCAAGGCAATGTACATAGATGAGGAAGCAAAAAACTAATGTACATAAAAAAAGAGTATAGGTGCACAAGAAAAAGCTATTCAACAAGGTGCAAGTGATAGTAATATTATCAAGCACCAATGCTAGCATCAATTTATAAAGCAGTCATAATTTTGAGATTGAACCTACAAAACAATAAGTAATGTGAGTAAAGTAAAGTAGAAGTTAGAGCAACTATAGTGAATAACTACAGTGAGTGCATCAAGTGTAAATACAACACCTCAGTACATAATCACATGCAGTAGAACTAGAGCAAGTTTACAACATAGAAGTTAGACCATTTGGAAGCCAAAATAATGAACTGGTAAGGAAGACACAACCAAGGAGAAGCATTAGAGGCAGTTAGCAAAGTCTTGAAGTGAAAACACCAAAGATGTATGAAAGTTGTTTCACCTGTAGTAATGCTCGAATGCTACATTTGGAGAGCAAGTGCTACATTTTGGAAAGTAAAGTATTATTTTTGGAGAGCGAGCACTACATTTAGATAGAAAGTGATATGTTCCATGAATGTTATACCATGCAATCAACCATGTAACTACTGGTTGGAAAATATTTAGCAGATATTCACACAAGCTAAAGAACCATTATAGAATAATGAATCAGGGCATGCACAAGGTCAAAATAGAAGTGGAAAGTATTTTCTAATGTTGGTCTAGTATTTAGGATTTTTGAAGCTAAAATATTAAAGTTAATTTTGCTTGGAGTTATAAGGGTTAATCAAAGTTTTTGAAGTATTTGATTTATTGATTTTTTATAAGGTTGGAGTGATAAGTTAGGGTTATTAAAGTTTTTAAAGTTTTGTTAGTTTGGAGTGATAAGGAATTCAACTATTTGATTTAAAAGTTTTAAAATTTGAAGTGTTTGAAGAATTGATGAATTTGGATTTTAGTTTTGAAAAATTCTTAAATTTTGGCAAATTTAAATATTTGGGAGGTAAAAGGTTTTCAACATCAAAGGATAAGGAATTTTTTTTTTGCAAAATTCATTTTTATTTTCTAAATCAGGGAGACATAAGGTTTACTATGTTGGAAATTTTGAGTCCTCAAGTCAAAGTTGTCATTGATGTCAAGAAATGAAGTCATCATTAATATCAATGAATTTGTCAAAAACCAAGTTATCAAAGTTGTCATTGATATCCAGGAAGAAGCTTCTAATAAAGTCAAAGGTCAAGAGGAACAATGCAAAGGTTAAATGCAAAGATCTCCATAATATTTTTAAATATTATGTGGAAGCATAAGTTAAACAGTTTTTATAAAACCCAAGAAAGTTTATTGCAAAGCTAAAGGAAGGTTTAATATTTATTTGATAAATTATTTAAATTCAAAATTATTTATAAATAAATATTATTTATATCAAGGTGCAAAGTGAAATATGGTTTAAATAAAACCGGAGGGTCTTAAAATAATTAATTTACAAAATTTAAATTCAAAAGAATTTAAATATTTTATAAATTAATAAAACTCCAAAGGAAATTAGAGCGTCGACGTCCAAAGATCGTTGAAGACAATTCGAGCACCGACGTCATGCATGGAGGAAGGAAATTTGGTATATAAGGTAATATCTTAGAGGTATTTTAATTTAACATTTGCTCGATAATCAAAGCATGCAATTGTGTTTGAATTTGTAAGGAAGAAAGTGCAACGACCAATCTGTTTGACAACCAACGAATAACATCAAGGGGATTTGCACCGAAATCTCAAGTGCCAATGGGACAAGTGGCCTAATGGAAAAGAGGACAATGTTAGGGTGTTGAGCGCAAGGAGGTATGTGTTCAAAACATAGTGGTATCATTTTTGTGGCAGTTGCATTGGTGTTGGAGAGCGCCAAGGTAAGGTGCACATTTTGTGCAAGGTGAGCGGGGAAGCTTTTTGTAGAACGTGGTGCTCGTTAGTCCCCAAGAAAGTGCCTAGATTGCACGACATTGGGATCCATGGCTAGGGAACCAGTTGATGTTGCGTGGTGTGTTCGAATCCCTCCAAGGCAAGGTAATATATTTTTTATTTTAATTTTTGTGTGTTGCTTAAAGTTTGGAGTTAAAAGGGTGCATGAAAGGTTTGTTAGTTGGAAATGATTTTTGATAAGTTGGAGGAATAAGGTGTTAAGTTTTATTTTAATAAAGTGTTTTTGCATATTGGTTTATTGAAATATTAAAAGGATAGAGGGAGCTTCTTGCCTTAGGTTATTTTGAAAATAAGAGTGCATTGAATATTATTGGGAGATTATAAGGTGTAGGTGGTAATTTACTTTTTGTAAATGTTGATTAATGTTTTCTTAAAGATGGATTGATAAGGTGTATGTGTATTTTGATGTTTACATTGTATTTTGAGGAAGATAATCACCTTATATTTTCTTTGAGCTTGGCAAGAAGTGTTTGATATTTTTGGAAGATTTAGAAGATTCCTTCATCATCAAGAAAAAGGTATGAGCACATTTTCCAAAGTTTAATTTGATTGGTTGGTTTTATGGAAAATAAGTTTGGAGTGAATTGGGGTTTCCTTTTGAAAGTGTTTGATTTAATGCATCAAGGTTTTTTGGAATAAAGAGTTGTGATTAAAACCTTGTTTACTAAGCATTGTTGTTGAAGCCATTGGTTGTGTGAAGAACTTGAGTTAGGGTTTTGAAGAACATGAGTATCATTGTTATGTGAGAGTTGTTTTATAAGCATTTTTGAAGTGGGTTGTTATGCAAAGAAATTGAACTAGGGTTTGAAAAGAACATGAGTATCATTGTTATGTGAGATTTGTTGTTGAGCATTATTATTGAGCATTGAGATAAATCAGCCATAGCAGTAAAGATAGGTCTTCTGAGTGGGGATAAGAGTCTTTAGTGGAGAGATATCCACAAGCCAGTGTAGTGGAGGTAGTAGTCTTCTAGAGGATCACCAACCAGAGTAGAGGAGAAGGAGTTCTCTTGTGGATAGAGATCCACAAACTTGATTTAGGGGATTGATGTCTCCTTTGGACAGAGGTCCATAAACATTGTAATAGGGAAAGGATTCCCAAGAGATTGATCGAGAAAATTTTAGTGAAATATTTTCTCTGTGGAGTAGCCCACATTGGGTGAACCATGTAAATTATGGTGTCTCTATTGAATGTGGTGTTTTGTGCATTGCTTTTATTACTACTATTGATATTGCTATCTATACATTGTATAATATTTATTGGTAAAGAAAAGTAAAAAGTGGTCTTATACTGTTCACCCCCCCATCTCAGTATAAGTTTGTGTTCTTCAATTTTTATCAGAGCGGGTTATTTCATAAGAGTTTAACAACTTGAAGGAAAAGCTAATAAGAACACAATGGATCCTAAGGAGGTGTCTTCAAATAATTCAGCACCAGTATTTGATGGAAGTGACTATATATTGGAGTATGATGATGAAGATCTACCTGATGGCACTTGATAATGAAGTTTGGGAAGTAGTGGAATTTGAATACGATCCCTTAGTCAATCATCCTATAGATAAGGAAGGTAAGATTATATAGCACTATAATTCAAAAGCAATGAATGCACTTGTGAGAGGTTTGTGTAGAACAATGTCTATGAAAGTTATGCATTGTCAAACTACAAAAGAAATGTGGGATAAATTACAAAATATATATGAAGGAGATAAGAGTGTCAAGAAAGAAAAATTTGAAATCTCAAAGGAAAATTTGAAGCATTAAGAATGAACAATGAGGAAAATATTAGTGCTTATCTACTTTGAATTGATGAGGTTGTTAATGATATGCAAGGACTTGGAATGAAGATTGATGAATCTGATGTTTGTGATAAAGTATTAAGATATCTTCCAAAAATAAAGGTTTCTACTATAGAAGTATCGTTGGATGGTGATACTTTGATAAAAGATATGTTGCTAGGTATACTCACAACATTTGAGATAAGAATAAAATATTATATTCCTCAGAAGGAAGCAACATTCAAAGCAATGAAGAAGACAAAGGGTAAGAAGTTAGAATCAAGCAATGAGTCATCCAGTGATGAAGAAGCTAATTATGGTAGAAGAGATAAGGACTATAGAATATTCAGAGATCTAAAATATTTTAAATGTTTCAATTGTGGAAAGTATGGACATTTTGCAATAGATTGTCAAGAAGATAAGAATAACAATGGTGAAGAAAAAAAACATCATAGGAACAGGGAATTAGAAAGAAACAAGCACCAAAAGAAAAACAAGGATGGACAAAGCAGACAAGAAAATAAGTTCTTTCAAAGAAAAAAAAGGAGCTACTATGCGGATAAGGCAAATAAGTACTCAAGTGATAGTGATGATAGTTTTTTAGACAATGATAGAGATGAAGTTCTTTTTATGATTGAAGAAAAATAACAAGTTAAGAAAAGAACTCCAATAATTCTCAAGTTTTTTAGATGTGGTAACTTTGGACATATTGAAGATAGTTGTACAAGGGATGGTTATAGTTTCAGTGATGATGAATATGAAGATACACTTGAAGGACCAGATGAAAATATTCTAATGGTATTGGAAGATAAATAAGGTGATTTCATAAAAGACAAGCCAATTAAAAAATAAAGATGTGGACAAAGGTAAAAAAATAATGGAATATTCAGAAAAGGATGGTTATGATCTCAAGGATCTATGCCCTTGAAATAGTAAATAAGGTAAGAAAGAAAAACTCTAAACTTGAAATTCAATTCCAAGAATATGATGAAGAGAGAAGATTGCTCATAGAATATTTAAAAAAATCAAAGACTAAGGTAAAAAGGTTCAAGGATAAGTTAGAAGCAAAGATCTTAGAATGTGAGAAGTTAGCACAAGAAGTGACACTAATAAGAGAAGATTTGGAGATCTCAAAGATCAATATGAAAGGGTTCAAAAATATCTCAAAGAATGTGGATAAGTTCATCAAAACACAAAAGACTACATCAAGAAAAACATGTATTGGATTTGAATAGGTTCAAAATAAATGGGAAGGAGAATCAACCTCAAGTTTTGGAGGAGAAGAAACTTCAGATGAAGATACTTTAGAAGAAGATAGTGTAAAATAAAGTAAGATATCTAAGGATGAGTTGGACAATAGAGATTTCAACAAATACAGGAATAATGCACAAAGAAAATATAGATGGAATAACAATCAGAACAGGTCAAGAGAGACTAAGAGACCAATGAGGTCATGACAAGGAAACTCCAATGGAAGATGTTTTTCATGTCACAGGTTTGGGAACATGGCTTCACAGTGTAGGACACGGTAAATATAGAAATATGGGAACATACAACTTTTCCATGGGTATTGCTACTCATGTAATCAGTTTGGTCACAAAAAAATGAATTGCAGGGTTCATGACAGAAGAGGATATGACTTCACTAAGATAAATCCTATGGCATTTGCACCTCCAAGTAATAATAACATTAAGTGTTATAAATGCAAAAATGATGGTCATACAACAAAGTGGTGTAGAGAAGACATTACAAAAATAGGTATGAACAGGAACACAAACAGGAATATGAATATGAATAAGAATAGGAACAGGAACATGGATATAAACAGGAACAAGAACATGGATATGAACAGGAATAGGAATAGGAACATGGATATGAATAGGAACAGGAATAGGAACAGGAACATGGACATGAACAGGAACATGGACATGGAAAGAAACAGTTAAAGGAATCAGAAGGATCAGATAGGAAGGAAAGAGGATAAAGGTAAAGAACAATGTTTTCTGGGAGTAGAAATACTCCCACCCCAAAATTAACCACCTCAAGAGGAGGTGGGGGAGGGGCTAAGCTAAGAGGCTCATTCTTATCCCCAAGCCCCAAAGGTGACCCTTTTCCATTGATGTCAAAGGGGGAGAGATTTGAGTAAGGGGGAGGGATTTGGTACTTGAAGAGAGAATTGAGCTAGGGGGATCAATGTCCCAGGGGTAGCAGAACATAAGAAAAGCCAAGGTTTTGGTTTAAAGAATTTAGATTGCCATCAATGACAAAGGGGGAGATTGTTGGAAATTTTGAGTCCTCAAGTCAAAGTTGTCATTGATGTCAAGAAATGAAATCATCATTAATATCAAGGAATTTGTCAAAAAACAAGTTATCAAAGTTGTCATTGATATCTAGGAAGAAGCTTCTAATAAAGTCAAAGGTCAAGAGGAACAATGCAAAGTTTAAAGGCAAAGAGCTCCATAATATTTTTAAATATTATGTGGAAGCATAAGTTAAACGGTTTTCATAAAAACCCAAGAAAGTTTATTGCAAATCTAAAGGAAGGTTTAATATTTATTTGATAAATTATTTAAATTCAAAATGAATTTAAATTTTATAAATAAATATTATTTATACCAAGGTGCAAAGTGAAATATGGTTTAAATAAAACCAATGGGTCTTAAAAGAATTAATTTAGAAAATTTAAATTCAAAAAAATTTAAATATTTTATAAATTAATAAAGCTCCAAAGGAAATTCGAGTGCTGACGTCCAAAGATCATTGAAGATAATTCGAGTGCCAACATCATGCATAGAGAAAGGAAATTTTGTGTATAAGCTAATGCCTTGGAGGTATTTTAATTTATCCTTTTGCTTGATAATCGAAGTGTGCAATTGTGTTTGAATTCATAAGGAAGAAAGTGCAGCGACCAATCTATTTGAGCACTAGCGAATAACGTCAAGGGGATTTATGCCAAAAGTTCAAGCACCAATGGGGCAAGTGGCCTAGTGCCAAAGAGGACATCATTAGGGTGTTGAGTGTAAGGAGGTTTGTGTTCGAAATAAAGCAGTAGCATTTTTGTGGTAGTTGCATTGGTGTTGGAGAGCGCCAAGGTAAGGCGCACATTTTATGCAAGGCGAGTGGGGAAGCTTTTTGGATCACATGGTGCTTGTTAGTACCCAAGCAAGCTCCTAGCTTGTGCAATATTGGGAGCTGCCACTAGGGAACCAGTTGAGGCTGCATGGTGTGTTCGAATCCACTCCAAGGCAAGGTAATAAATTTTTAATTTTAATATTTCTGTGTTGCCTAAAGTTTGGAGTTAAAAGGTGCATGAAAGGTTTGTTAGTTGGAAATTATTTTTGATAAGTTGGAGGAATAAGGTGTTAAGTTTTATTTTAATAAAGTGTTTTTGCATATTGGTTTATTGAAATATTAAAAGGATAGAGGGATATTATTTTCTTAGTTTATTTTGAAAAGAAGAGTGCATTGAATATTATTGGGAGATTATAAATTGTAAGTGGTAATTTACTTTTTGTAAAAGTTGATGAATGTTTTTTTAAAGGAGTGATAAGGTGTATGCCTGTTTTTATGTTTACATTGTATTTTGAGGAATATAATCACCTTATAATTCTTTGAGCTTGGCAAGAAGTGTTTGACATTTTTGGCAGATTTAGAAGATTCCTTCATCATCAAGAAAAATGTATGAGCACATTTTCCAAAGTTTAATTTGATTGGTTGGTTTTATAGAAAATAAGTTTGGAGTGAAAAGGACTTGATTAGGGTTTCCTTTTGAAAGTTTTTGAGTTAATGCATCAAGGTTTTTTGGAAGAAAGAGTTGTGATTAAAACCTTGTTTACTAAGCATTGTTGTTGAAGCCATTGGTTGTGTGAAGAACTTGAGTTAGGGTTTTGAAAAGAACATAAGTATCATTTTTATGTGAGAGTTTTTTATAAGCATTTTTGTTGAAGTGGGTTGTTATGCAAAGAACTTGAACTAGGGTTTGGAAAGAACATGAGTATCATTATTATGTGAGATTTGTTGTTGAGCATTTTTGGAAATATTTTGATTTGGTGGTTATATGCTTGGACTAGGGTTTGTGAGAAAATAGGTGTTTCATTAAGTGATTGGTTGAGTAGAGTTGGTTGATCCTATTCAAGTGGATGTGTGAAGTTATTGTTCAAGTTACATAAAATAAACTATTCGATATTCTGAATTGAGTTGAGAAAGTGATTGAGCATTGAAGTGAATAAGAAGTATATTAAGTCTCTAACAATTCTCCATATGTTTTTGAGAGAGTGATTGAAAGTGATTGAGCATTGTGATTAGTATAGAACATATTGAGTCTAACAATTCTCTTTATGGTTCTATGATATTGGCCAAGTTCTGTGTGGACTTTTTGAGTAGAATTGAGCAATTTTTGTATAGACTTGTTGAGCAGATTTGAGCAAGTTTCTTGTGGACTTGTTGAGCAGATTGAGCAAGTTCTAGAGAGGACTTGTAGAGCAGATTTGAGCAAGTTCTGGAGAGGACTTGTGTACATATTAGTGTGAGATTTTGTGGAAGCTTACAAGGCAGATTTGAGATAAGTCTTTGAGAAGACTTGAGAGCAGAGTTGATTGTTTTGTTCAAACCTTGAATTAAGTTTTAGGGTAGATCCAACAGATTTGAGTCAGGCCTTGAGTTAAGGCTTGAGGACAGAGATCAAGGGCATATTTGTGCTAGACCGAAGAACTATATTTAGTGCAGATTTAAGAGCAAATTTTGGTGTAGATTTGAGGATAAGTTTGTGCCAGACCAGATATAGAGATTGAGCAAATTTGTCCTAGAACAAAGGACTATGTTTAGTATAGATTTGAGAGCAGATTTTGGTGTAGATTTTAGGATAAGTTTGTGCTAGATAAGAGATAAATATTGAGCAGATTTATGCTAAACCAAAGAACTATATTTAGTGCAAATTTGAGATAGAGCTTTGCAGGTGATAGATCAGAGAGGACAATAGTCTCCAGTGGATAGAGATCCATAAACTAGGGTAGTGAGGGTAGGTCTTCTGATTGGGTATAAGAGTCTTCGGTGGAGAGAGATCCACAAGCCAGTGCAGTGGAGGCAGTAGTCTTTTAGAGGATCACCAGCTAGAGCAGAGGAGAAGGAGTTCTCTTGTGGATAGATATTCATGAACTTGATTAAGGGGATTGGTGTCTCCTTTGGATAGAGGTCCATAGATATTGTAATAGGGCAATGATTCACAAGAGATTGATCGAGAAAAATTTAGTGAAATATTTTCTCTGTAGAGTAGTCCACATTGGGTGAACCACGTAAATTATGGTGTCTCTATTGTGTGTGGTGTTTTGTGCATTGCTTTGATTACTGCAATTGATATTGCTATCTATACATTGCATAATATTGACTGGGAAAGACAAGTAAAAAGTGGTCTTATAATGTTCACCCCCCCTCTCTGTATAAGCTTGTGTTCTTCATACTACTCCTTAGGAATTAAATTAGTGAAATTGAATTATTTAAACCTAGGAGTTATAAGGTTGTCTACTTCAAAGGAAATAAATCATAACATTGAATTGCATATCATGGAAGAAATTATTAAAAATGCATTCAATAAGGATAGTGAAGAAATAGTGAACAAGTTAAAACTTTATTTTCAAAGAATGATAGATGATCTTGATAGAGAGAATAAAATAACAAGATCACTAAATACTCTTGAGGACTCAAAATTGGATCTTGTTACTACAAAATCTTATTCTAGTAGTTCATCTATAATAGATTCCATTACAAAATCTGTAATCTGCAACTTATTTACATGGAAAATAAAGAAAGAGTAGCCTTGGTAGTACATCAATGGTTATATTATTTTATCAAGAAAACAAAAGAACTTGAAGCACTAAGACAAATAAATAAGACAATGAAAATATATTCAAGGTGCATTTATTGTAATAGAATTGGGTATGAAAAAGCTAATTGTTGGAATCTTCATCCATGTAAATATTGTGGAAGAAAATCTCATTCTCCAACATTTTTTGGTACAAAGAAAAGTATTGTAAAATATTTGAAAGAGAATTATTGTTCATATTAGGGAATATTTTTCATATACTTATTTTTGAAGCATCTTTTCACAATGGATCAAAGTGTTCAATTTTTAAAATCTAGGAAGAGATAATATTTAAAAAACAAGGAAATGGGAAATTGATCAAATATGGTCCAAATTTGTCTTACAAAGAAATTAGATCACATAGTCAATTTGAGATCAAAAACAAAGGAAATATTCTTATGCATAAAAATGATGACAATTAGAGAGTTTAAAAAATTTATGATACAAAGGATAAAGAATTAAAGAATTTTGAAAAATACGACAAAGAAGAACATGAATCTAAAAATAAACTCAAAGCAGAAGGTAAGCATGAAGATGAACCTAAAGGTCTCAAGCAAGAGATCATATGCATTGCAAGATCACTTGAAGACAAAGACAAAGACCATGATTAAAGACTAAAGTCTTAAATAACAAAATAATGTAATACAGGGATGTTGGAGTATATTATATTATTTAGTACATGTTAATGCACCCCCATGGTACCATCATGGTACATTTTTAAATAATATATTAGGGTTGAGTCATAGTTTAGAATGCGAGTTATATTTTCCATTTTATTTAAGTGTGAATGTGCAAGAAATGCAAAGGTGTTATGTGAAGTTGTAATGTGCAGGAAATGCATGTGTCATGTGAGTTAGAGTGCAAGTGTAAGTTGAGTCTATTTGCACAAGTGTCTTACATGTAAGAGTGCAAATGTGTAATGTAAAGATGTGCACAAGTATCATAGATTAGAGTGTGCAAGTTACAAAAGTGGAAGAGTCATGTATGGGTGTACATATATTATAGATTCAAGTGTTCATCAAGTATGCAAGTGGCAATTAGATAATCCAAGAGTCATGAGACTTTGCATATGGAGAGCTATAGTCGAGTATCCAAAGAGTCACACTCCTATGGCTATATTATGGAGTCAATACTCCATAAGAAAGCATCACTAAGAGAAAAAGGAATAATAAAGCTTGTATACATTTTGAGTAATTAATATTGTAAGTTGTTCTACATGCTCAATACATGTATGATTCATGCTATTTACATTCATATTTCTACATATTATTGAATGTTATTTGATTTATTATAAGCCTTGATATACATATTAATTTTCTCATTATCCTACTCATATCATTATTTTGACCTTATTAAATTGTGGCTATTTTATATTCGATCCTATATGATATAACATGTGATATTTTGTGGAAGTATTAAGGCTTACAAATCCATAAATCTTGAGGCATCATTGCTCAAATATTAATCATCTGCTTCTTGTCTCTCCCTCACCATGTCTGTAAAATATCACTTGGGAGGAAGGTATAGAGGGAGGGCCCATGAGGGTCCTCACCAATAGCCATGGATAGGTAGAAAGTAGTTTTAATCTATGTTATTTATGTGACAATATAAGAATTAAAAATTACCTACTATTATTTTGAATAGTGTTGGATACGAAGAAAACCCAACCTAAGCCTTGAATTCCGTATCCATTTCACGTTACTGAGGATTTTGCATGCAATGGTGGTAACACTACGCGCAAACCCTAGTAGAGCTACCATAAATCCTAGCAGACCTTCATATATTTCTTCCTAGTCTCCATTTTTTATTTACTTTAATTTTATTGGACCTATTTTTTGGAAGTTGAAAACCATCCTCTTCCATATCCATTTGTAAGCTTCTTTTGTGGTTTTCTACATATGTTTTTGCTAGATTTTTCTTAGGGCATGATCTCTCAATATGCCTCACCTCATGACATATTCTACATCTAAAATATGATTCATAATCTATGGTTTGGATCCACAAATGTTTGCTTATATCAATCATGACCAATATCCAAGCATAAATAGCTAACAATCCATATTTTATAGTTCCTAAAATCTTAAGGAATTCTCCTAGAGTGTTACTTATTACCTTGAAGATATCAATTTCCCATAATTCAATGGGCAATCCATATATCCTAAACCACGTTTGTACTAGGGATATATTTTTATTTTTAGATGCAAAGCCTTCATACCAGTAGTGTAAGGATGAGTTTTGCTCTTACAATAAACCAAGGACCCCCTTTTAGAATTCTATATATTTCCTCATTAAAAAAAAAATTATAGGAAGAAACCTTTGGGAATAAAGGATAGACTTACTCTTGGAGACAAATTCTATCAATCTACTTTTCAAGGCTGAAGCCCTTGGCCAAGACCCATTAAATTTACAAAAAAATTTCCTCTATTTGAGCAACAATGATCCTTTCTCTATGATGTCCTCACTAACCTCTACTACTAGTTATGATTCTAGAATTTATCTATAATCTGGTCCATAGGAAGGAAAATATAACTTAAAAACTATTGAAATTTAAGAGTATATCCTATAACGATTATATTATTTGAAAATAAACCTATAATAATTTGCATGAAAAACTTCTAAGATAATGAAGGGTAAAGAGAAACTTATTAAAAAATTATATGCCTATTAAAAATGCCTCATTGATTCCCTAGCCCTCTTGTTCCTCCCATCATTCGAACCCTAGTTGATAGATATCTACATTTTTATTTTTCAAGACTTGAAAAATTGTCACTATCCTTGTTTTGAATAGCTAGCTTCATAGGGCCAAATCTCCCTCAATAGCAATTGGATTCCTTTATATGACCACTTATTTTAAATCTCTTCAAATTCCACACAAATTGATCCAAGAATCATTTGAATTGGATATCCCTTCACAAAGAAATGGCTCCTAAAAAATGAGACTTTTTTCAAGAAAAATTTACCCTAATGCTACCCGAACTTTGAACGGTTGTCTTCACATGGTCAAATATCTCCCTTAATACTACTTGTATTCTTTTTAATGACCATTCATTTCTAATATTTTCAAATTTCACACAAAATGGCATAAGAATCACATGAATCAAACAAATATATGCAAAGTTGTGGCTCCTAAAAGATGATTCATTTTTTTCCAAAAAAAAATCCCTAGCTTTGTCGATTCATGATAACCAACTAAAGTTCAAGAATTTATTAGCATACTTATTTTAAAAATAGTATTGTATATATATTTAAATATATAGATGCATTTTCTTTATCTATCTTGTAAGATTGAAAGAAATAAAATGAGAATACAAATTTAAAATTTAGATGATATTTAACATGGTTCTCCTTAAAAATATAACTTATGAAATTAAACATCCCTCACCAAATAATTTAATGGGATTAATTAAAATTAAAAAACATGTAATATGGAAGATTAAATCTATAAAGATCTTGATATAAAGATGTAAACAAAGATAGTAGAAATATCTTGAATATGATTTTATAGGCATAAATGATAAGGGTATTAGAAAATACATTTGTATATTCTGAAATTTTAGGTGAAGTAAGTTGAGAACTTTGATGAAAACTAATTAAAAAAAATCTTAATTTCAAGTTCTGAAAATAAAATTAAAAAAAAAGCAACTATCTTTAAGTGAATAATTTTTTTATTATTAAATATTCGATATTTGAATATCAAACTCATCTATGAAAGTAAGTGTAAAACATGAAATAGATCAAAAGATAAAGTAAAATGGCTTGAATTATGTTATAAACATTTTGCACTTAGAATGATCAAGTGTGTTGTCATGGTTTTAATTAATCGAGTATTCCATAAATTAGTTTTCACCGTTGATTTCATTTTGATATGATATTTTGTTTAGAAGGAAATAATTGCATATTGTAAGAGGTTTAAGGAGGATAATGAATATTAAGAAGTAATTTTAGATGGGATGGCTTCAAGGAGGTCATCAAAGAAGAATTTTATCTCATATGTGACTATGATGACCAATACATGTAATGGAATTAATTGCATTAAAGTAAAGAACACTTTGTTTAATATTATATGAATGCTTTTCATTCTATGGAAGCAAAATTAGGTATTTACGATACCTAAAATAATTAAATCCTAAAGTACTATAATAGGCTATAAAGGTATACCGATAGGATATGGACCTATTTGAATTCAAGAACTTAGGAGAGGTATACAAATTTGCTATCAAATTAGAGTAGAAATACAAAAATAAAAAAAGGAAAGGAAGATAGCTGCAAATATACATTTACATAAGCTATGGATAGAGACATAATCTCAGGTATGGGCTTGATTCTTGGATCTAATAAGACCCTTTCAGGTGTTGGGAATAGGAGAGAGAATTAAGGTGGACGCAGTTCAAAATATATGGAATATTTTTCAAGATGTTTTTATTAATCATATCAAGTGAGAGGGAAATAGGGTGGCAATTTTTTTAGCAAAATGGATAAAAGAACTGGAGGAAGGGCAATATGTGGACTCTCGGATGGAAAATCAGATAAGTTGGTGCCAAATAATCCAAGGGATGCGATAGGTAGTGCCAATTAAACTTACTTTAATTTTATTGGACCTATTTTTTGGAAGTTGAAAACCATCCTCTTCCATATCCATTTGTAAGCTTCTTTTGTGGTTTTCTACATATGTTTTTGCTAGATTTTTCTTAGGGCATGATCTCTCAATATGCCTCACCTCATGACATATTCTACATCTAAAATATGATTCATAATCTATGGTTTGGATCCACAAATGTTTGCTTATATCAATCATGACCAATATCCAAGCATAAATAGCTAACAATCCATATTTTATAGTTTCTAAAATCTTAAGGAATTATCCTAGAGTGTTACTTATTACCTTGAAGATATCAATTTCCCATAATTCAATGGGCAATCCATATATCCTAAACCACGTTTGTACTAGGGATATATTTTTATTTTTAGATGCAAAGCCTTCATACCAGTAGTGTAAGGATGAGTTTTGCTCTTACAATAAACCAAGGACCCCCTTTTAGAATTCTATATATTTCCTCATTAAAAAAAAAATTATAGGAAGAAACCTTTGGGAATAAAGGATAGACTTACTCTTGGAGACAAATTCTATCAATCTACTTTTCAAGGCTGAAGCCCTTGGCCAAGACCCATTAAATTTACCAAAAAAATTTCTCTATTTGAGCAACAATGATCCTTTCTCTATGATGTCCTCACTAACCTCTACTACTAGTTGTGATTCTAGAATTTATCTATAATCTGGTCCATAGGAAGGAAAATATAACTTAAAAACTATTGAAATTTAAGAGTATATCCTATAACGATTATATTATTTGAAAATAAACCTATAATAATTTGCATGAAAAACTTCTAAGATAATGAAGGGTAAAGAGAAACTTATTAAAAAATTCTATGCCTATTAAAAATGCCTCATTGATTCCCTAGCCCTCTTGTTCCTCCCATCATTCGAACCCTAGTTGATAGATATCTACATTTTTATTTTTCAAGACTTGAAAAATTGTCACTATCCTTGTTTTGAATAGGTAGCTTCATAGGGCCAAATCTCCTTCAATAGCAATTGGATTCCTTTATATGACCACTTATTTTAAATATCTTCAAATTCCACACAAATTGATCCAAGAATCATTTGAATTGGATATCCCTTCACAAAGAAATGGCTCCTAAAAAATGAGACTTTTTTCAAGAAAAATTTACCCTAATGCTACCCGAACATTGAACGGTTTTCTTCACATGGTCAAATATCTCCCTTAATACTACTTGTATTCTTTTGAATGACCATTCATTTCTAATATTTTCAAATTTCACACAAAATGGCATAAGAATCACATGAATCAAACAAATATATGCAAAGTTGTGGCTCCTAAAAGATGATTCATTTTTTTCTGAAAAAAAATCCCTAGCTTTGTCGATTCATGATAACCAACTAAAGTTCAAGAATTTATTAGCATAATTATTTTAAAAATAGCATTGTATATATATTTAAATATATAGATGCATTTTCTTTATCTATCTTGTAAGATTGAAAGAAATAAAATGAGAATACAAATTTAAAATTTAGATGATATTTAACATGGTTCTCCTTAAAAATATAACTTATGAAATTAAACATCCCTCACCAAATAATTTAATGGGATTAATTAAAATTAAAAAACATGTAATATGGAAGATTAAATCTATAAAGATCTTGATATAAAGATGTAAACAAAGATAGTAGAAATATCTTGAATATGATTTTATAGGCATAAATGATAAGGGTATTAGAAAATACATTTGTATATTCTGAAATTTTAGGTGAAGTAAGTTGAGAACTTTGATGAAAACTAATTAAAAAAAATCTTAATTTCAAGTTCTGAAAATAAAATTAAAAAAAAAAGCAACTATCTTTAAGTGAATAATTTTTTTATTATTAAATATTCGATATTTGAATATCAAACTCATCTATGAAAGTAAGTGTAAAACATGAAATAGATCAAAAGATAAAATAAAATGGCTTGAATTATGTTATAAACATTTTTGCACTTAGAATGATCAAGTGTGTTGTCATGGTTTTAATTAATCGAGTATTCCATAAATTAGTTTTCACCGTTGATTTCATTTTGATATGATATTTTGTTTAGAAGGAAATAATTGCATATTGTAAGAGGTTTAAGGAGGATAATGAATATTAAGAAGTAATTTTAGATGGGATGGCTTCAAGGAGGTCATCAAAGAAGAATTTTATCTCATATGTGACTATGATGACCAATACATGTAATGGAATTAATTGCATTAAAGTAAAGAACACTTTGTTTAATATTATATGAATGCTTTTCATTCTATGGAAGCAAAATTAGGTATTTACGATACCTAAAATAATTAAATCCTAAAGTACTATAATAGGCTATAAAGGTATACCGATAGGATATGGACCTATTTGAATTCAAGAACTTAGGAGAGGTATACAAATTTGCTATCAAATTAGAGTAGAAATACAAAAATAAAAAAAGGAAAGGAGGATAGCTGCAAATATACATTTACATAAGCTATGGATAGAGACATAATCTCAGGTATGGGCTTGATTCTTGGATCTAATAAGACCCTTTCAGGTGTTGGGAATTGGAGAGAGAATTAAGGTGGAAGCAGTTCAAAATATATGGAAGGTTTTTCAAGATGTTTTTATTAATCATATCAAGCGAGAGGGAAATAGGGTGGCAATTTTTTTAGCAAAATGGATAAAAGAACTGGAGGAAGGGCAATATGTGGACTCTCAGATGGAAAATCAGATAAGTTGGTGCCAAATAATCCAAGGGATGCGAGAGGTAGTGCCAATTAAACTTACTTTAATTTTATTGGACCTATTTTTTGGAAGTTGAAAACCATCCTCTTCCATATCCATTTGTAAGCTTCTTTTGTGGTTTTCTACATATGTTTTTGCTAGATTTTTCTTAGGGCATGATCTCTCAATATGCCTCACCTCATGACATATTCTACATCTAAAATATGATTCATAATCTATGGTTTGGATCCACAAATGTTTGCTTATATCAATCATGACCAATATCCAAGCATAAATAGCTAACAATCCATATTTTATAGTTTCTAAAATCTTAAGGAATTCTCCTAGAGTGTTAGTTATTACCTTGAAGATATCAATTTCCCATAATTCAATGGGCAATCCATATATCCTAAACCACGTTTGTACTAGGGATATATTTTTATTTTTAAGGATGAGTTTTGCTCTTACAATAAACCAAGGACCCCCTTTTAGAATTCTATATATTTCCTCATTAAAAAAAAAATTATAGGAAGAAAACTTTGGGAATAAAGGATAGACTTACTCTTGGAGACAAATTCTATCAATCTACTTTTCAAGGCTGAAGCCCTTGGCCAAGACCCATTAAATTTACCAAAAAAATTCTCTATTTGAGCAACAATGATCCTTTCTCTATGATGTCCTCGCTAACCTCTACTACTAGTTGTGATTCTAGAATTTATCTATAATCTGGTCCATAGGAAGGAAAATATAACTTAAAAACTATTGAAATTTAAGAGTATATCCTATAACGATTATATTATTTGAAAATAAACCTATAATAATTTGCATGAAAAACTTCTAAGATAATGAAGGGTAAAGAGAAACTTATTAAAAAATTCTATGCCTATTAAAAATGCCTCATTGATTCCCTAGCCCTCTTGTTCCTCCCATCATTCGAACCCTAGTTGATAGATATCTACATTTTTATTTTTCAAGACTTGAAAAATTGTCACTATCCTTGTTTTGAATAGCTAGCTTCATAGGGCCAAATCTCCCTCAATAGCAATTGGATTCCTTTATATGACCACTTATTTTAAATCTCTTCAAATTCCACACAAATTGATCCAAGAATCATTTGAATTGGATATCCCTTCACAAAGAAATGGCTCCTAAAAAATGAGACTTTTTTCAAGAAAAATTTACCCTAATGCTACCCGAACTTTGAACGGTTGTCTTCACATGGTCAAATATCTCCCTTAATACTACTTGTATTCTTTTGAATGACCATTCATTTCTAATATTTTCAAATTTCACACAAAATGGCATAAGAATCACATGAATCAAACAAATATATGCAAATTTGTGTCTCCTAAAAGATGATTCATTTTTTTCTGAAAAAAAATCCCTAGCTTTGTCGATTCATGATAACCAACTAAAGTTCAAGAATTTATTAGCATAATTATTTTAAAAATAGCATTGTATATATATTTAAATATATAGATGCATTTTCTTTATCTATCTTGTAAGATTGAAAGAAATAAAATGAGAATACAAATTTAAAATTTAGATGATATTTAACATGGTTCTCCTTAAAAATATAACTTATGAAATTAAACATCCCTCACCAAATAATTTAATGGGATTAATTAAAATTAAAAAACATGTAATATGGAAGATTAAATCTATAAAGATCTTGATATAAAGATGTAAACAAAGATAGTAGAAATATCTTGAATATGATTTTATAGGCATAAATGATAAGGGTATTAGAAAATACATTTGTATATTCTGAAATTTTAGGTGAAGTAAGTTGAGAACTTTGATGAAAACTAATTAAAAAAAATCTTAATTTCAAGTTCTGAAAATAAAATTAAAAAAAAAAGCAACTATCTTTAAGTGAATAATTTTTTTATTATTAAATATTCGATATTTGAATATCAAACTCATCTATGAAAGTAAGTGTAAAACATGAAATAGATCAAAAGATAAAGAAAAATGGCTTGAATTATGTTATAAACATTTTTGCACTTAGAATGATCAAGTGTGTTGTCATGGTTTTAATTAATCGAGTATTCCATAAATTAGTTTTCACCGTTGATTTCATTTTGATATGATATTTTGTTTAGAAGGAAATAATTGCATATTGTAAGAGGTTTAAGGAGGATAATGAATATTAAGAAGTAATTTTAGATGGGATGGCTTCAAGGAGGTCATCAAAGAAGAATTTTATCTCATATGTGACTATGATGACCAATACATGTAATGGAATTAATTGCATTAAAGTAAAGAACACTTTGTTTAATATTATATGAATGCTTTTCATTCTATGGAAGCAAAATTAGGTATTTACGATACCTAAAATAATTAAATCCTAAAGTACTATAATAGGCTATAAAGGTATACCGATAGGATATGGACCTATTTGAATTCAAGAACTTAGGAGAGGTATACAAATTTGCTATCAAATTAGAGTAGAAATACAAAAATAAAAAAAGGAAAGGAGGATAGCTGCAAATATACATTTACATAAGCTATGGATAGAGACTTAATCTCAGGTATGGGCTTGATTCTTGGATCTAATAAGACCCTTTCAGGTGTTGGGAATTGGAGAGAGAATTAAGGTGGAAGCAGGTCAAAATATATGGAAGGTTTTTCAAGATGTTTTTATTAATCATATCAAGCGAGAGGGAAATAGGGTGGCAATTTTTTTAGCAAAATGGATAAAAGAACTGGAGGAAGGGAAATATGTGGACTCTCGGATGGAAAATCAGATAAGTTGGTGCCAAATAATCCAAGGGATGCGAGAGGTAGTGCCAATTAAACTTACTTTAATTTTATTAGACCTATTTTTTGGAAGTTGAAAACCATCCTCTTCCATATCCATTTGTAAGCTTCGTTTGTGGTTTTCTACATATGTTTTTGCTAGATTTTTCTTAGGGCATTATCTCTCAATATGCCTCACCTCATGACATATTATACATCTAAAATATGATTCATAATCTATGGTTTGGATCCACAAATGTTTGCTTATATCAATCATGACCAATATCCAAGCATAAATAGCTAACAATCCATATTTTATAGTTTCTAAAATCTTAAGGAATTCTCCTAGAGTGTTACTTATTACCTTGAAGATATCAATTTCCCATAATTCAATGGGAAATCCATATATCCTAAACCACGTTTTTACTAGGGATATATTTTTATTTTTAGATGCAAAGCCTTCATACCAGTAGTGTAAGGATGAGTTTTGCTCTTACAATAAACCAAGGACCCCCTTTTAGAATTCTATATATTTCCTCATTAAAAAAAAAATTATAGGAAGAAACCTTTGGGAATAAAGGATAGACTTACTCTTGGAGACAAATTCTATCAATCTACTTTTCAAGGCTGAAGCCCTTGGCCAAGACCCATTAAATTTACCAAAAAATTTCCTCTATTTGAGCAACAATGATCATTTCTCTATGATGTCCTCACTAACCTCTACTACTAGTTATGATTCTAGAATTTATCTATAATCTGGTCCATAGGAAGGAAAATATAACTTAAAAACTATTGAAATTTAAGAGTATATCCTATAACGATTATATTATTTGAAAATAAACCTATAATAATTTGCATGAAAAACTTCTAAGATAATGAAGGGTAAAGAGAAACTAATTAAAAAATTCTATGCCTATTAAAAATGCCTCATTGATTCCCTAGCCCTCTTGTTCCTCCCATCATTCGAACCCTAGTTGATAGATATCTAAATTTTTATTTTTCAAGACTTGAAAAATTGTCACTATCCTTGTTTTGAATAGCTAGCTTCATAGGGCCAAATCTCCCTCAATAGCAATTGGATTCCTTTATATGACCACTTATTTTAAATCTCTTCAAATTCCACTCAAATTGATCCAAGAATCATTTGAATTGGATATCCCTTCACAAAGAAATGGCTCCTAAAAAATGAGACTTTTTTCAAGAAAAATTTACCCTTATGCTACCCGAACTTTGAACGGTTGTCTTCACATGGTCAAATATCTCCCTTAATACTACTTGTATTCTTTTGAATGACCATTCATTTCTAATATTTTCAAATTTCACACAAAATGGCATAAGAATCACATGAATCAAACAAATATATGCAAAGTTGTGGCTCCTAAAAGATGATTCATTTTTTTCTGAAAAAAAATCCCTAGCTTTGTCGATTCATGATAACCAACTAAAGTTCAAGAATTTATTAGCATACTTATTTTAAAAATAGTATTGTATATATATTTAAATATATAGATGCATTTTCTTTATCTATCTTGTAAGATTGAAAGAAATAAAATGAGAATACAAATTTAAAATTTAGATGATATTTAACATGGTTCTCCTTAAAAATATAACTTATGAAATTAAACATCCCTCACCAAATAATTTAATGGGATTAATTAAAATTAAAAAACATGTAATATGGAAGATTAAATCTATAAAGATCTTGATATAAAGATGTAAACAAAGATAGTAGAAATATCTTGAATATGATTTTATAGGCATAAATGATAAGGGTATTAGAAAATACATTTGTATATTCTGAAATTTTAGGTGAAGTAAGTTGAGAACTTTGATGAAAACTAATTAAAAAAAATCTTAATTTCAAGTTCTGAAAATAAAATTAAAAAAAAAGCAACTATCTTTAAGTGAATAATTTTTTTATTATTAAATATTCGATATTTGAATATCAAACTCATCTATGAAAGTAAGTGTAAAACATGAAATAGATCAAAAGATAAAGTAAAATGGCTTGAATTATGTTATAAACATTTTTGCACTTAGAATGATCAAGTGTGTTGTCATGGTTTTAATTAATCGAGTATTCCATAAATTAGTTTTCACCGTTGATTTCATTTTGATATGATATTTTGTTTAGAAGGAAATAATTGCATATTGTAAGAGGTTTAAGGAGGATAATGAATATTAAGAAGTAATTTTAGATGGGATGGCTTCAAGGAGGTCATCAAAGAAGAATTTTATCTCATATGTGACTATGATGACCAATACATGTAATGGAATTAATTGCATTAAAGTAAAGAACACTTTGTTTAATATTATATGAATGCTTTTCATTCTATGGAAGCAAAATTAGGTATTTACGATACCTAAAATAATTAAATCCTAAAGTACTATAATAGGCTATAAAGGTATACCGATAGGATATGGACCTATTTGAATTCAAGAACTTAGGAGAGGTATACAAATTTGCTATCAAATTAGAGTAGAAATACAAAAATAAAAAAAGGAAAGGAGGATAGTTGCAAATATACATTTACATAAGCTATGGATAGAGACATAATCTCAGGTATGGGCTTGATTCTTGGATCTAATAAGACCCTTTCAAGTGTTGGGAATTGGAGAGAGAATTAAGGTGGAAGCAGTTCAAAATATATGGAAGGTTTTTCAAGATGTTTTTATTAATCATATCAAGCGAGAGGGAAATAGGGTAGCAATTTTTTTAGCAAAATGGATAAAAGAAATGGAGGAAGGGCAATATGTGGACTCTCGGATGGAAAATCAGATAAGTTGGTGCCAAATAATCCAAGGGATGGGAGAGGTAGTGCCAATTAAACTTACTTTAATTTTATTGGACCTATTTTTTGGAAGTTGAAAACCATCCTCTTCCATATCCATTTGTAAGCTTCTTTTGTGGTTTTCTACATATGTTTTTGCTAGATTTTTCTTAGGGCATGATCTCTCAATATGCCTCACCTCATGACATATTCTACATCTAAAATATGATTCATAATCTATGGTTTGGATCCACAAATGTTTGCTTATATCAATCATGACCAATATCCAAGCATAAATAGCTAACAATCCATATTTTATAGTTTCTAAAATCTTAAGGAATTCTCCTAGAGTGTTACTTATTACCTTGAAGATATCAATTTCCCATAATTCAATGGGCAATCCATATATCCTAAACCACGTTTGTACTAGGGATATATTTTTATTTTTAGATGCAAAGCCTTCATACCAGTAGTGTAAGGATGATTTTTGCTCTTACAATAAACCAAGGACCCCCTTTTAGAATTCTATATATTTCCTCATTAAAAAAAAAATTATAGGAAGAAACCTTTGGGAATAAAGGATAGACTTACTCTTGGAGACAAATTCTATCAATCTACTTTTCAAGGCTGAAGCCCTTGGCCAAGACCCATTAAATTTACCAAAAAATTTCCTCTATTTGAGCAACAATGATCATTTCTCTATGATGTCCTCACTAACCTCTACTACTAGTTATGATTCTAGAATTTATCTATAATCTGGTCCATAGGAAGGAAAATATAACTTAAAAACTATTGAAATTTAAGAGTATATCCTATAACGATTATATTATTTGAAAATAAACCTATAATAATTTGCATGAAAAACTTCTAAGATAATGAAGGGTAAAGAGAAACTTATTAAAAAATTATATGCCTATTAAAAATGCCTCATTGATTCCCTAGCCCTCTTGTTCCTCCCATCATTCGAACCCTAGTTGATAGATATCTACATTTTTATTTTTCAAGACTTGAAAAATTGTCACTATCCTTGTTTTGAATAGCTAGCTTCATAGGGCCAAATCTCCCTCAATAGAAATTGGATTCCTTTATATGACCACTTATTTTAAATCTCTTCAAATTCCACACAAATTGATCCAAGAATCATTTGAATTGGATATCCCTTCACAAAGAAATGGCTCCTAAAAAATGAGACTTTTTTCAAGAAAAATTTACCCTAATTCTACCCGAACTTTGAACCGTTGTCTTCACATGGTCAAATATCTCCCTTAATACTACTTGTATTCTTTTGAATGACCATTCATTTCTAATATTTTCAAATTTCACACAAAATGGCATAAGAATCACATGAATCAAACAAATATATGCAAAGTTGTGGCTCCTAAAAGATGATTCATTTTTTTCCAAAAAAAAATCCCTAGCTTTGTCGATTCATGATAACCAACTAAAGTTCAAGAATTTATTAGCATACTTATTTTAAAAATAGTATTGTATATATATTTAAATATATAGATGCATTTTCTTTATCTATCTTGTAAGATTGAAAGAAATAAAATGAGAATACAAATTTAAAATTTAGATGATATTTAACATGGTTCTCCTTAAAAAGATAACTTATGAAATTAAACATCCCTCACCAAATAATTTAATGGGATTAATTAAAATTAAAAAACATGTAATATGGAAGATTAAATCTATAAATATCTTGATATAAAGATGTAAACAAAGATAGTAGAAATATCTTGAATATGATTTTATAGGCATAAATGATAAGGGTATTAGAAAATACATTTGTATATTCTGAAATTTTAGGTGAAGTAAGTTGAGAACTTTGAAGAAAACTAATTAAAAAAAATCTTAATTTCAAGTTCTGAAAATAAAATTAATAAAAAAGCAACTATCTTTAAGTGAATAATTTTTTTATTATTAAATATTTGATATTTGAATATCAAACTCATCTATGAAAGTAAGTGTAAAACATGAAATAGATCAAAAAATAAAGTAAAATGGCTTGAATTATGTTATAAACATTTTTGCACTTAGAATGATCAAGTGTGTTGTCATGGTTTTAATTAATCGAGTATTCCATAAATTAGTTTTCACCGTTGATTTCATTTTGATATGATATTTTGTTTAGAAGGAAATAATTGCATATTGTAAGAGGTTTAAGGAGGATAATGAATATTAAGAAGTAATTTTAGATGGGATGGCTTCAAGGAGGTCATCAAAGAAGAATTTTATCTCATATGTGACTATGATGACCAATACATGTAATGGAATTAATTGCATTAAAGTAAAGAACACTTTGTTTAATATTATATGAATGCTTTTCATTCTATGGAAGCAAAATTAGGTATTTATGATACCTAAAATAATTAAATCCTAAAGTACTATAATAGGCTATAAAGGTATACCGATAGGATATGGACCTATTTGAATTCAAGAACTTAGGAGAGGTATACAAATTTTCTATCAAATTAGAGTATAAATACAAAAATAAAAAAAAGGAAAGGACGATAGCTGCAAATATACATTTACATAAGCTATGGATAGAGACATAATCTCAGGTATGGGCTTGATTCTTGGATCTAATAAGACCCTTTCAGGTGTTGGGAATTGGAGAGAGAATTAAGGTGGAAGCAGTTCAAAATATATAGAAGGTTTTTCAAGATGTTTTTATTAATCATATCAAGCGAGAGGGAAATAGGGTGGCAATTTTTTTAGCAAAATGGATAAAAGAACTGGAGGAAGGGAAATATGTGGACTCTCGGATGGAAAATCAGATAAGTTGGTGCCAAATAATCCAAGGGATGCGAGAGGTAGTGCCAATTAAACTTACTTTAATTTTATTAGACCTATTTTTTGGAAGTTGAAAACCATCCTCTTCCATATCCATTTGTAAGCTTCTTTTGTGGTTTTCTACATATGTTTTTGCTAGATTTTTCTTAGGGCATGATCTCTCAATATGCCTCACCTCATGAAATATTATACATCTAAAATATGATTCATAATCTATGGTTTGGATCCACAAATGTTTGCTTATATCAATCATGACCAATATCCAAGCATAAATAGCTAACAATCCATATTTTATAGTTTCTAAAATCTTAAGGAATTCTCCTAGAGTGTTACTTATTACCTTGAAGATATCAATTTCCCATAATTCAATGGGCAATCCATATATCCTAAACCACGTTTGTACTAGGGATATATTTTTATTTTTAGATGCAAAGCCTTCATACCAGTAGTGTAAGGATGAGTTTTGCTCTTACAATAAACCAAGGACCCCCTTTTAGAATTCTATATATTTCCTCATTAAAAAAAAAATTATAGGAAGAAACCTTTGGGAATAAAGGATAGACTTACTCTTGGAGACAAATTCTATCAATCTACTTTTCAAGGCTGAAGCCCTTGGCCAAGACCCATTAAATTTACCAAAAAATTTCCTCTATTTGAGCAACAATGATCATTTCTCTATGATGTCCTCACTAACCTCTACTACTAGTTATGATTCTAGAATTTATCTATAATCTGGTCCATAGGAAGGAAAATATAACTTAAAAACTATTGAAATTTAAGAGTATATCCTATAACGATTATATTATTTGAAAATAAACCTATAATAATTTGCATGAAAAACTTCTAAGATAATGAAGGGTAAAGAGAAACTTATTAAAAAATTCTATGCCTATTAAAAATGCCTCATTGATTCCCTAGCCCTCTTGTTCCTCCCATCATTCAAACCCTAGTTGATAGATATCTACATTTTTATTTTTCAAGACTTGAAAAATTGTCACTATCCTTGTTTTGAATAGCTAGCTTCATAGGGCCAAATCTCCCTCAATAGCAATTGGATTCCTTTATATGACCACTTATTTTAAATCTCTTCAAATTCCACACAAATTGATCCAAGAATCATTTGAATTGGATATCCCTTCACAAAGAAATGGCTCCTAAAAAATGAGACTTTTTTCAAGAAAAATTTACCCTAATGCTACCCGAACTTTGAACGGTTGTCTTCACATGGTCAAATATCTCCCTTAATACTACTTGTATTCTTTTGAATGACCATTCATTTCTAATATTTTCAAATTTCACACAAAATGGCATAAGAATCACATGAATCAAACAAATATATGCAAAGATATGGCTCCTAAAAGATGATTCATTTTTTTCAAAAAAAAATCCCTAGCTTTATCGATTCATGATAACCAACTAAAGTTCAAGAATTTATTAGCATACTTATTTTAAAAATAGCATTGTATATATATTTAAATATATAGATGCATTTTCTTTATCTATCTTGTAAGATTGAAAGAAATAAAATGAGAATACAAATTTAAAATTTAGATGATATTTAAATGGTTCTCCTTAAAAATATAACTTATGAAATTAAACATCCCTCACCAAATAATTTAATGGGATTAATTAAAATTAAAAAACATGTAATATGGAAGATTAAATCTATAAAGATCTTGATATAAAGATGTAAACAAAGATAGTAGAAATATCTTGAATATGATTTTATAGGCATAAATGATAAGGGTATTAGAAAATACATTTGTATATTCTGAAATTTTAGGTGAAGTAAGTTGAGAACTTTGATGAAAACTAATTAAAAAAAATCTTAATTTCAAGTTCTGAAAATAAAATTAAAAAAAAAGCAACTATCTTTAAGTGAATAATTTTTTTATTATTAAATATTCGATATTTGAATATCAAACTCATCTATGAAAGTAAGTGTAAAACATGAAATAGATCAAAAGATAAAGTAAAATGGCTTGAATTATGTTATAAACATTTTTGCACTTAGAATGATCAAGTGTGTTGTCATGGTTTTAATTAATCGAGTATTCCATAAATTAGTTTTCACCGTTGATTTCATTTTGATATGATATTTTGTTTAGAAGGAAATAATTGCATATTGTAAGAGGTTTAAGGAGGATAATGAATATTAAGAAGTAATTTTAGATGGGATGGCTTCAAGGAGGTCATCAAAGAAGAATTTTATCTCATATGTGACTATGATGACCAATACATGTAATGGAATTAATTGCATTAAAGTAAAGAACACTTTGTTTAATATTATATGAATGCTTTTCATTCTATGGAAGCAAAATTAGGTATTTACGATACCTAAAATAATTAAATCCTAAAGTACTATAATAGGCTATAAAGGTATACCGATAGGATATGGACCTATTTGAATTCAAGAACTTAGGAGAGGTATACAAATTTGCTATCAAATTAGAGTAGAAATACAAAAATAAAAAAAGGAAAGGAGGATAGCTGCAAATATACATTTACATAAGCTATGGATAGAGACTTAATCTCAGGTATGGGCTTGATTCTTGGATCTAATAAGACCCTTTCAGGTGTTGGGAATTGGAGAGAGAATTAAGGTGGAAGCAGTTCAAAATATATGGAAGGTTTTTCAAGATGTTTTTATTAATCATATCAAGCGAGAGGGAAATAGGGTGGCAATTTTTTTAGCAAAATGGATAAAAGAACTGGAGGAAGGGAAATATGTGGACTCTCGGATGGAAAATCAGATAAGTTGGTGCCAAATAATCCAAGGGATGCGAGAGGTAGTGCCAATTAAACTTACTTTAATTTTATTGGACCTATTTTTTGGAAGTTGAAAACCATCCTCTTCCATATCCATTTGTAAGCTTCTTTTGTGGTTTTCTACATATGTTTTTGCTAGATTTTTCTTAGGGCATGATCTCTCAATATGCCTCACCTCATGACATATTATACATCTAAAATATGATTCATAATCTATGGTTTGGATCCACAAATGTTTGCTTATATCAATCATGACCAATATCCAAGCATAAATAGCTAACAATCCATATTTTATAGTTTCTAAAATCTTAAGAAATTCTCCTAGAGTGTTACTTATTACCTTGAAGATATCAATTTCCCATAATTCAATGGGCAATCCATATATCCTAAACCACGTTTGTACTAGGGATATATTTTTATTTTTAGATGCAAAGCCTTCATACCAGTAGTGTAAGGATGAGTTTTGCTCTTACAATAAACCAAGGACCCCCTTTTAGAATTCTATATATTTCCTCATTAAAAAAAAAATTATAGGAAGAAACCTTTGGGAATAAAGGATAGACTTACTCTTGGAGACAAATTCTATCAATCTACTTTTCAAGGATGAAGCCCTTGGCCAAGACCCATTAAATTTACCAAAAAATTTCCTCTATTTGAGCAACAATGATCATTTCTCTATGATGTCCTCACTAACCTCTACTACTAGTTATGATTCTAGAATTTATCTATAATCTGGTCCATAGGAAGGAAAATATAACTTAAAAACTATTGAAATTTAAGAGTATATCCTATAACGATTATATTATTTGAAAATAAACCTATAATAATTTGCATGAAAAACTTCTAAGATAATGAAGGGTAAAGAGAAACTAATTAAAAAATTCTATGCCTATTAAAAATGCCTCATTGATTCCCTAGCCCTCTTGTTCCTCCCATCATTCGAACCCTAGTTGATAGATATCTAAATTTTTATTTTTCAAGACTTGAAAAATTGTCACTATCCTTGTTTTGAATAGCTAGCTTCATAGGGCCAAATCTCCCTCAATAGCAATTGGATTCCTTTATATGACCACTTATTTTAAATATCTTCAAATTCCACTCAAATTGATCCAAGAATCATTTGAATTGGATATCCCTTCACAAAGAAATGGCTCCTAAAAAATGAGACTTTTTTCAAGAAAAATTTACCCTAATGCTACCCGAACTTTGAACGGTTGTCTTCACATGGTCAAATATCTCCCTTAATACTACTTGTATTCTTTTGAATGACCATTCATTTCTAATATTTTCAAATTTCACACAAAATGGCATAAGAATCACATGAATCAAACAAATATATGCAAAGTTGTGGCTCCTAAAAGATGATTCATTTTTTTCTGAAAAAAAATCCCTAGCTTTGTCGATTCATGATAACCAACTAAAGTTCAAGAATTTATTAGCATACTTATTTTAAAAATAGTATTGTATATATATTTAAATATATAGATGCATTTTCTTTATCTATCTTGTAAGATTGAAAGAAATAAAATGAGAATACAAATTTAAAATTTAGATGATATTTAACATGGTTCTCCTTAAAAATATAACTTATGAAATTAAACATCCCTCACCAAATAATTTAATGGGATTAATTAAAATTAAAAAACATGTAATATGGAAGATTAAATCTATAAAGATCTTGATATAAAGATGTAAACAAAGATAGTAGAAATATCTTGAATATGATTTTATAGGCATAAATGATAAGGGTATTAGAAAATACATTTGTATATTCTGAAATTTTAGGTGAAGTAAGTTGAGAACTTTGATGAAAACTAATTAAAAAAAATCTTAATTTCAAGTTCTGAAAATAAAATTAAAAAAAAAGCAACTATCTTTAAGTGAATAATTTTTTTATTATTAAATATTCGATATTTGAATATCAAACTCATCTATGAAAGTAAGTGTAAAACATGAAATAGATCAAAAGATAAAGTAAAATGGCTTGAATTATGTTATAAACATTTTTGCACTTAGAATGATCAAGTGTGTTGTCATGGTTTTAATTAATCGAGTATTCCATAAATTAGTTTTCACCGTTGATTTCATTTTGATATGATATTTTGTTTAGAAGGAAATAATTGCATATTGTAAGAGGTTTAAGGAGGATAATGAATATTAAGAAGTAATTTTAGATGGGATGGCTTCAAGGAGGTCATCAAAGAAGAATTTTATCTCATATGTGACTATGATGACCAATACATGTAATGGAATTAATTGCATTAAAGTAAAGAACACTTTGTTTAATATTATATGAATGCTTTTCATTCTATGGAAGCAAAATTAGGTATTTATGATACCTAAAATAATTAAATCCTAAAGTACTATAATAGGCTATAAAGGTATACCGATAGGATATGGACCTATTTGAATTCAAGAACTTAGGAGAGGTATACAAATTTGCTATCAAATTAGAGTAGAAATACAAAAATAAAAAAAGGAAAGGAGGATAGCTGCAAATATACATTTACATAAGCTATGGATAGAGACATAATCTCAGGTATGGGCTTGATTCTTGGATCTAATAAGACCCTTTCAGGTGTTGGGAATTGGAGAGAGAATTAAGGTGGAAGCAGTTCAAAATATATGGAAGGTTTTTCAAGATGTTTTTATTAATCATATCAAGCGAGAGGGAAATAGGGTAGCAATTTTTTTAGCAAAATGGATAAAAGAAATGGAGGAAGGGCAATATGTGGACTCTCAGATGGAAAATCAGATAAGTTGGTGCCAAATAATCCAAGGGATGCGAGAGGTAGTGCCAATTAAACTTACTTTAATTTTATTGGACCTATTTTTTGGAAGTTGAAAACCATCCTCTTCCATATCCATTTGTAAGCTTCTTTTGTGGTTTTCTACATATGTTTTTGCTAGATTTTTCTTAGGGCATGATCTCTCAATATGCCTCACCTCATGACATATTCTACATCTAAAATATGATTCATAATCTATGGTTTGGATCCACAAATGTTTGCTTATATCAATCATGACCAATATCCAAGAATAAATAGCTAACAATCCATATTTTATAGTTTCTAAAATCTTAAGGAATTCTCCTAGAGTGTTACTTATTACCTTGAAGATATCAATTTCCCATAATTCAATGGGCAATCCATATATCCTAAACCACGTTTGTACTAGGGATATATTTTTATTTTTAGATGCAAAGCCTTCATACCAGTAGTGTAAGGATGAGTTTTGCTCTTACAATAAACCAAGGACCCCCTTTTAGAATTCTATATATTTCCTCATTAAAAAAAAAATTATAGGAAGAAACCATTGGGAATAAAGGATAGACTTACTCTTGGAGACAAATTCTATCAATCTACTTTTCAAGGATGAAGCCCTTGGCCAAGACCCATTAAATTTACCAAAAAATTTCCTCTATTTGAGCAACAATGATCATTTCTCTATGATGTCCTCACTAACCTCTACTACTAGTTATGATTCTAGAATTTATCTATAATCTGGTCCATAGGAAGGAAAATATAACTTAAAAACTATTGAAATTTAAGAGTATATCCTATAACGATTATATTATTTGAAAATAAACCTATAATAATTTGCATGAAAAACTTCTAAGATAATGAAGGGTAAAGAGAAACTTATTAAAAAATTATATGCCTATTAAAAATGCCTCATTGATTCCCTAGCCCTCTTGTTCCTCCCATCATTCGAACCCTAGTTGATAGATATCTACATTTTTATTTTTCAAGACTTGAAAAATTGTCACTATCCTTGTTTTGAATAGCTAGCTTCATAGGGCCAAATCTCCCTCAATAGAAATTGGATTCCTTTATATGACCACTTATTTTAAATCTCTTCAAATTCCACACAAATTGATCCAAGAATCATTTGAATTGGATATCCCTTCACAAAGAAATGGCTCCTAAAAAATGAGACTTTTTTCAAGAAAAAATTACCCTAATTCTACCCGAACTTTGAACAGTTGTCTTCACATGGTCAAATATCTCCCTTAATACTACTTGTATTCTTTTGAATGACCATTCATTTCTAATATTTTCAAATTTCACACAAAATGGCATAAGAATCACATGAATCAAACAAATATATGCAAAGTTGTGGCTCCTAAAAGATGATTCATTTTTTTCTGAAAAAAAATCCCTAGCTTTGTCGATTCATGATAACCAACTAAAGTTCAAGAATTTATTAGCATACTTATTTTAAAAATAGTATTGTATATATATTTAAATATATAGATGCATTTTCTTTATCTATCTTGTAAGATTGAAAGAAATAAAATGAGAATACAAATTTAAAATTTAGATGATATTTAACATGGTTCTCCTTAAAAAGATAACTTATGAAATTAAACATCCCTCACCAAATAATTTAATGGGATTAATTAAAATTAAAAAACATGTAATATGGAAGATTAAATCTATAAATATCTTGATATAAAGATGTAAACAAAGATAGTAGAAATATCTTGAATATGATTTTATAGGCATAAATGATAAGGGTATTAGAAAATACATTTGTATATTCTGAAATTTTAGGTGAAGTAAGTTGAGAACTTTGAAGAAAACTAATTAAAAAAAATCTTAATTTCAAGTTCTGAAAATAAAATTAAAAAAAAAGCAACTATCTTTAAGTGAATAATTTTTTTATTATTAAATATTCGATATTTGAATATCAAACTCATCTATGAAAGTAAGTGTAAAACATGAAATAGATCAAAAAATAAAGTAAAATGGCTTGAATTATGTTATAAACATTTTTGCACTTAGAATGATCAAGTGTGTTGTCATGGTTTTAATTAATCGAGTATTCCATAAATTAGTTTTCACCGTTGATTTCATTTTGATATGATATTTTGTTTAGAAGGAAATAATTGCATATTGTAAGAGGTTTAAGGAGGATAATGAATATTAAGAAGTAATTTTAGATGGGATGGCTTCAAGGAGGTCATCAAAGAAGAATTTTATCTCATATGTGACTATGATGACCAATACATGTAATGGAATTAATTGCATTAAAGTAAAGAACACTTTTTTTAATATTATATGAATGCTTTTCATTCTATGGAAGCAAAATTAGGTATTTATGATACCTAAAATAATTAAATCCTAAAGTACTGTAATAGGCTATAAAGGTATACCGATAGGATATGGACCTATTTGAATTCAAGAACTTAGGAGAGGTATACAAATTTGCTATCAAATTAGAGTAGAAATACAAAAATAAAAAAAGGAAAGGAGGATAGCTGCAAATATACATTTACATAAGCTATGGATAGAGACATAATCTCAGGTATGGGCTTGATTCTTGGATCTAATAAGACCCTTTCAGGTGTTGGGAATTGGAGAGAGAATTAAGGTGGAAGCAGTTCAAAATATATAGAAGGTTTTTCAAGATGTTTTTATTAATCATATCAAGCGAGAGGGAAATAGGGTGGCAATTTTTTTAGCAAAATGGATAAAAGAACTGGAGGAAGGGAAATATGTGGACTCTCGGATGGAAAATCAGATAAGTTGGTGCCAAATAATCCAAGGGATGCGAGAGGTAGTGCCAATTAAACTTACTTTAATTTTATTAGACCTATTTTTTGGAAGTTGAAAACCATCCTCTTCCATATCCATTTGTAAGCTTCTTTTGTGGTTTTCTACATATGTTTTTGCTAGATTTTTCTTAGGGCATGATCTCTCAATATGCCTCACCTCATGAAATATTATACATCTAAAATATGATTCATAATCTATGGTTTGGATCCACAAATGTTTGCTTATATCAATCATGACCAATATCCAAGCATAAATAGCTAACAATCCATATTTTATAGTTTCTAAAATCTTAAGGAATTCTCCTAGAGTGTTACTTATTACCTTGAAGATATCAATTTCCCATAATTCAATGGGCAATCCATATATCCTAAACCACGTTTGTACTAGGGATATATTTTTATTTTTAGATGCAAAGCCTTCATACCAGTAGTGTAAGGATGAGTTTTGCTCTTACAATAAACCAAGGACCCCCTTTTAGAATTCTATATATTTCCTCATTAAAAAAAAAATTATAGGAAGAAACCTTTGGGAATAAAGGATAGACTTACTCTTGGAGACAAATTCTATCAATCTACTTTTCAAGGCTGAAGCCCTTGGCCAAGACCCATTAAATTTACCAAAAAATTTCCTCTATTTGAGAAACAATGATCATTTCTCTATGATGTCCTCACTAACCTCTACTACTAGTTATGATTCTAGAATTTATCTATAATCTGGTCCATAGGAAGGAAAATATAACTTAAAAACTATTGAAATTTAAGAGTATATCCTATAACGATTATATTATTTGAAAATAAACCTATAATAATTTGCATGAAAAACTTCTAAGATAATGAAGGGTAAAGAGAAACTTATTAAAAAATTATATGCCTATTAAAAATGCCTCATTGATTCCCTAGCCCTCTTGTTCCTCCCATCATTCGAACCCTAGTTGATAGATATCTACATTTTTATTTTTCAAGACTTGAAAAATTGTCACTATCCTTGTTTTGAATAGCTAGCTTCATAGGGCCAAATCTCCCTCAATAGAAATTGGATTCCTTTATATGACCACTTATTTTAAATCTCTTCAAATTCCACACAAATTGATCCAAGAATCATTTGAATTGGATATCCCTTCACAAAGAAATGGCTCCTAAAAAATGAGACTTTTTTCAAGAAAAATTTACCCTAATGCTACCCGAACTTTGAACGGTTGTCTTCACATGGTCAAATATCTCCCTTAATACTACTTGTATTCTTTTGAATGACCATTCATTTCTAATATTTTCAAATTTCACACAAAATGGCATAAGAATCACATGAATCAAACAAATATATGCAAAGTTGTGGCTCCTAAAAGATGATTCATTTTTTTCTGAAAAAAAATCCCTAGCTTTGTCGATTCATGATAACCAACTAAAGTTCAAGAATTTATTAGCATACTTATTTTAAAAATAGTATTGTATATATATTTAAATATATAGATGCATTTTCTTTATCTATCTTGTAAGATTGAAAGAAATAAAATGAGAATACAAATTTAAAATTTAGATGATATTTAACATGGTTCTCCTTAAAAAGATAACTTATGAAATTAAACATCCCTCACCAAATAATTTAATGGGATTAATTAAAATTAAAAAACATGTAATATGGAAGATTAAATCTATAAATATCTTGATATAAAGATGTAAACAAAGATAGTAGAAATATCTTGAATATGATTTTATAGGCATAAATGATAAGGGTATTAGAAAATACATTTGTATATTCTGAAATTTTAGGTGAAGTAAGTTGAGAACTTTGAAGAAAACTAATTAAAAAAAATCTTAATTTCAAGTTCTGAAAATAAAATTAAAAAAAAAGCAACTATCTTTAAGTGAATAATTTTTTTATTATTAAATATTCGATATTTGAATATCAAACTCATCTATGAAAGTAAGTGTAAAACATGAAATAGATCAAAAGATAAAGTAAAATGGCTTGAATTATGTTATAAACATTTTTGCACTTAGAATGATCAAGTGTGTTGTCATGGTTTTAATTAATCGAGTATTCCATAAATTAGTTTTCACCGTTGATTTCATTTTGATATGATATTTTGTTTAGAAGGAAATAATTGCATATTGTAAGAGGTTTAAGGAGGATAATGAATATTAAGAAGTAATTTTAGATGGGATGGCTTCAAGGAGGTCATCAAAGAAGAATTTTATCTCATATGTGACTATGATGACCAATACATGTAATGGAATTAATTGCATTAAAGTAAAGAACACTTTGTTTAATATTATATGAATGCTTTTCATTCTATGGAAGCAAAATTAGGTATTTATGATACCTAAAATAATTAAATCCTAAAGTACTATAATAGGCTATAAAGGTATACCGATAGGATATGGACCTATTTGAATTCAAGAACTTAGGAGAGGTATACAAATTTGCTATCAAATTAGAGTAGAAATACAAAAATAAAAAAAGGAAAGGAGGATAGCTGCAAATATACATTTACATAAGCTATGGATAGAGACATAATCTCAGGTATGGGCTTGATTCTTGGATCTAATAAGACCCTTTCAGGTGTTGGGAATTGGAGAGAGAATTAAGGTGGAAGCAGTTCAAAATATATGGAAGGTTTTTCAAGATGTTTTTATTAATCATATCAAGCGAGAGGGAAATAGGGTGGCAATTTTTTTAGCAAAATGGATAAAAGAACTGGAGGAAGGGAAATATGTGGACTCTCGGATGGAAAATCAGATAAGTTGGTGCCAAATAATCCAAGGGATGCGAGAGGTAGTGCCAATTAAACTTACTTTAATTTTATTAGACCTATTTTTTGGAAGTTGAAAACCATCCTCTTCCATATCCATTTGTAAGCTTCGTTTGTGGTTTTCTACATATGTTTTTGCTAGATTTTTCTTAGGGCATGATCTCTCAATATGCCTCACCTCATGACATATTATACATCTAAAATATGATTCATAATCTATGGTTTGGATCCACAAATGTTTGCTTATATCAATCATGACCAATATCCAAGCATAAATAGCTAACAATCCATATTTTATAGTTTCTAAAATCTTAAGGAATTCTCCTAGAGTGTTACTTATTACCTTGAAGATATCAATTTCCCATAATTCAATGGGCGATCCATATATCCTAAACCACGTTTGTACTAGGGATATATTTTTATTTTTAGATGCAAAGCCTTCATACCAGTAGTGTAAGGATGAGTTTTGCTCTTACAATAAACCAAGGACCCCCTTTTAGAATTCTATATATTTCCTCATTAAAAAAAAAATTATAGGAAGAAACCTTTGGGAATAAAGGATAGACTTACTCTTGGAGACAAATTCTATCAATCTACTTTTCAAGGCTGAAGCCCTTGGCCAAGACCCATTAAATTTACCAAAAAATTTCCTCTATTTGAGAAACAATGATCATTTCTCTATGATGTCCTCACTAACCTCTACTACTAGTTATGATTCTAGAATTTATCTATAATCTGGTCCATAGGAAGGAAAATATAACTTAAAAACTATTGAAATTTAAGAGTATATCCTATAACGATTATATTATTTGAAAATAAACCTATAATAATTTGCATGAAAAACTTCTAAGATAATGAAGGGTAAAGAGAAACTTATTAAAAAATTCTATGCCTATTAAAAATGCCTCATTGATTCCCTAGCCCTCTTGTTCCTCCCATCATTCGAACCCTAGTTGATAGATATCTACATTTTTATTTTTCAAGAATTGAAAAATTGTCACTATCCTTGTTTTGAATAGCTAGCTTCATAGGGCCAAATCTCCCTCAATAGCAATTGGATTCCTTTATATGACCACTTATTTTAAATCTCTTCAAATTCCACACAAATTGATCCAAGAATCATTTGAATTGGATATCCCTTCACAAAGAAATGGCTCCTAAAAAATAAGACTTTTTTCAAGAAAAATTTACCCTAATGCTACCCGAACTTTGAACGGTTGTCTTCACATGGTCAAATATCTCCCTTAATACTACTTGTATTCTTTTGAATGACCATTCATTTCTAATATTTTCAAATTTCACACAAAATGGCATAAGAATCACATGAATCAAACAAATATATGCAAAGTTGTGGCTCCTAAAAGATGATTCATTTTTTTCTGAAAAAAAATCCCTAGATTTGTCGATTCATGATAACCAACTAAAGTTCAAGAATTTATTAGCATACTTATTTTAAAAATAGTATTGTATATATATTTAAATATATAGATGCATTTTCTTTATCTATCTTGTAAGATTGAAAGAAATAAAATGAGAATACAAATTTAAAATTTAGATGATCTTTAACATGGTTCTCCTTAAAAATATAACTTATGAAATTAAACATCCCTCACCAAATAATTTAATGGGATTAATTAAAATTAAAAAACATGTAATATGGAAGATTAAATCTATAAAGATCTTGATATAAAGATGTAAACAAAGATAGTAGAAATATCTTGAATATGATTTTATAGGCATAAATGATAAGGGTATTAGAAAATACATTTGTATATTCTGAAATTTTAGGTGAAGTAAGTTGAGAACTTTGAAGAAAACTAATTAAAAAAAATCTTAATTTCAAGTTCTGAAAATAAAATTAAAAAAAAAGCAACTATCTTTAAGTGAATAATTTTTTTATTATTAAATATTCGATATTTGAATATCAAACTCATCTATGAAAGTAAGTGTAAAACATGAAATAGATCAAAAGATAAAGTAAAATGGCTTGAATTATGTTATAAACATTTTTGCACTTAGAATGATCAAGTGTGTTGTCATGGTTTTAATTAATCGAGTATTCCATAAATTAGTTTTCACCGTTGATTTCATTTTGATATGATATTTTGTTTAGAAGGAAATAATTGCATATTGTAAGAGGTTTAAGGAGGATAATGAATATTAAGAAGTAATTTTAGATGGGATGGCTTCAAGGAGGTCATCAAAGAAGAATTTTATCTCATATGTGACTATGATGACCAATACATGTAATGGAATTAATTGCATTAAAGTAAAGAACACTTTGTTTAATATTATATGAATGCTTTTCATTCTATGGAAGCAAAATTAGGTATTTACGATACCTAAAATAATTAAATCCTAAAGTACTATAATAGGCTATAAAGGTATACCGATAGGATATGGACCTATTTGAATTCAAGAACTTAGGAGAGGTATACAAATTTGCTATCAAATTAGAGTAGAAATACAAAAATAAAAAAAGGAAAGGAGGATAGCTGCAAATATACATTTACATAAGCTATGGATAGAGACATAATCTCAGGTATGGGCTTGATTCTTGGATCTAATAAGACCCTTTCAGGTGTTGGGAATTGGAGAGAGAATTAAGGTGGAAGCAGTTCAAAATATATGGAAGGTTTTTCAAGATGTTTTTATTAATCATATCAAGCGAGAGGGAAATAGGGTGGCAATTTTTTTAGCAAAATGGATAAAAGAAATGGAGGAAGGGAAATATGTGGACTCTCGGATGGAAAATCGGATAAGTTGGTGCCAAATAATCCAAGGGATGCGAGAGGTAGTGCCAATTAAACTTACTTTAATTTTATTGGACCTATTTTTTGGAAGTTGAAAACCATCCTCTTCCATATCCATTTGTAAGCTTCTTTTGTGGTTTTCTACATATGTTTTTGCAAGATTATTCTTAGGGCATTATCTCTCAATATGCCTCACCTCATGACATATTCTACATCTAAAATATGATTCATAATCTATGGTTTGGATCCACAAATGTTTGCTTATATCAATCATGACCAATATCCAAGCATAAATAGCTAACAATCCATATTTTATAGTTTCTAAAATCTTAAGGAATTCTCCTAGAGTGTTACTTATTACCTTGAAGATATCAATTTCCCATAATTCAATGGGCAATCCATATATCCTAAACCACGTTTGTACTAGGGACATATTTTTATTTTTAGATGCAAAGCCTTCATACCAGTAGTGTAAGGATGAGTTTTGCTCTTACAATAAACCAAGGACCCCCTTTTAGAATTCTATATATTTCCTCATTAAAAAAAAAATTATAGGAAGAAACCTTTGGGAATAAAGGATAGACTTACTCTTGGAGACAAATTCTATCAATCTACTTTTCAAGGCTGAAGCCCTTGGCCAAGACCCATTAAATTTACAAAAAAATTCCTCTATTTGAGCAACAATGATCATTTCTCTATGATGTCCTCACTAACCTCTACTACTATTTATGATTCTAGAATTTATCTATAATCTGGTCCATAGGAAGGAAAATATAACTTAAAAACTATTGAAATTTAAGAGTATATCCTATAACGATTATATTATTTGAAAATAAACCTATAATAATTTGCATGAAAAACTTCTAAGATAATGAAGGGTAAAGAGAAACTTATTAAAAAATTATATGCCTATTAAAAATGCCTCATTGATTCCCTAGCCCTCTTGTTCCTCCCATCATTCGAACCCTAGTTGATAGATATCTACATTTTTATTTTTCAAGACTTGAAAAATTGTCACTATCCTTGTTTTGAATAGCTAGCTTCATAGGGCCAAATCTCCCTCAATAGAAATTGGATTCCTTTATATGACCACTTATTTTAAATCTCTTCAAATTCCACACAAATTGATCCAAGAATCATTTGAATTGGATATCCCTTCACAAAGAAATGGCTCCTAAAAAATAAGACTTTTTTCAAGAAAAATTTACCCTAATGCTACCCGAACTTTGAACGGTTGTCTTCACATGGTCAAATATCTCCCTTAATACTACTTGTATTCTTTTGAATGACCATTCATTTCTAATATTTTCAAATTTCACACAAAATGGCATAAGAATCACATGAATCAAACAAATATATGCAAAGTTGTGGCTCCTAAAAGATGATTCATTTTTTTCTGAAAAAAAATCCCTAGATTTGTCGATTCATGATAACCAACTAAAGTTCAAGAATTTATTAGCATACTTATTTTAAAAATAGTATTGTATATATATTTAAATATATAGATGCATTTTCTTTATCTATCTTGTAAGATTGAAAGAAATAAAATGAGAATACAAATTTAAAATTTAGATGATATTTAACATGGTTCTCCTTAAAAAGATAACTTATGAAATTAAACATCCCTCACCAAATAATTTAATGGGATTAATTAAAATTAAAAAACATGTAATATGGAAGATTAAATCTATAAATATCTTGATATAAAGATGTAAACAAAGATAGTAGAAATATCTTGAATATGATTTTATAGGCATAAATGATAAGGGTATTAGAAAATACATTTGTATATTCTGAAATTTTAGGTGAAGTAAGTTGAGAACTTTGATGAAAACTAATTAAAAAAAATCTTAATTTCAAGTTCTGAAAATAAAATTAAAAAAAAAGCAACTATTTTTAAGTGAATAATTTTTTTATTATTAAATATTCGATATTTGAATATCAAACTCATCTATGAAAGTAAGTGTAAAACATGAAATAGATCAAAAGATAAAGTAAAATGGCTTGAATTATGTTATAAACATTTTTGCACTTAGAATGATCAAGTGTGTTGTCATGGTTTTAATTAATCGAGTATTCCATAAATTAGTTTTCACCGTTGATTTCATTTTGATATGATATTTTGTTTAGAAGGAAATAATTGCATATTGTAAGAGGTTTAAGGAGGATAATGAATATTAAGAAGTAATTTTAGATGGGATGGCTTCAAGGAGGTCATCAAAGAATAATTTTATCTCATATGTGACTATGATGACCAATACATGTAATGGAATTAATTGCATTAAAGTAAAGAACACTTTGTTTAATATTATATGAATGCTTTTCATTCTATGGAAGCAAAATTAGGTATTTACGATACCTAAAATAATTAAATCCTAAAGTACTATAATAGGCTATAAATGTATACCGATAGGATATGGACCTATTTGAATTCAAGAACTTAGGAGAGGTATACAAATTTGCTATCAAATTAGAGTAGAAATACAAAAATAAAAAAAGGAAAGGAGGATAGCTGCAAATATACATTTACATAAGCTATGGATAGAGACATAATCTCAGGTATGGGCTTGATTCTTGGATCTAATAAGACCCTTTCAGGTGTTGGGAATTGGAGAGAGAATTAAGGTGGAAGCAGTTCAAAATATATGGAAGGTTTTTCAAGATGTTTTTATTAATCATATCAAGCGAGAGGGAAATAGGGTGGCAATTTTTTTAGCAAAATGGATAAAAGAACTGGAGGAAGGGAAATATGTGGACTCTCGGATGGAAAATCAGATAATTTGGTGCCAAATAATCCAAGGGATGCGAGAGGTAGTGCCAATTAAACTTACTTTAATTTTATTGGACCTATTTTTTGGAAGTTGAAAACCATCCTCTTCCATATCCATTTGTAAGCTTCTTTTGTGGTTTTCTACATATGTTTTTGCTAGATTTTTCTTAGGGCATGATCTCTCAATATGCCTCACCTCATGACATATTATACATCTAAAATATGATTCATAATCTATGGTTTGGATCCACAAATGTTTGCTTATATCAATCATGACCAATATCCAAGCATAAATAGCTAACAATCCATATTTTATAGTTTCTAAAATCTTAAGGAATTCTCCTAGAGTGTTACTTATTACCTTGAAGATATCAATTTCCCATAATTCAATGGGCAATCCATATATCCTAAACCACGTTTGTACTAGGGATATATTTTTATTTTTAGATGCAAAGCCTTCATACCAGTAGTGTAAGGATGAGTTTTGCTCTTACAATAAACCAAGGACCCCCTTTTAGAATTCTATATATTTCCTCATTAAAAAAAAAATTATAGGAAGAAACCTTTGGGAATAAAGGATAGACTTACTCTTGGAGACAAATTCTATCAATCTACTTTTCAAGGCTGAAGCCCTTGGCCAAGACCCATTAAATTTACCAAAAAATTTCCTCTATTTGAGCAACAATGATCATTTCTCTATGATGTCCTCACTAACCTCTACTACTAGTTATGATTCTAGAATTTATCTATAATCTGGTCCATAGGAAGGAAAATATAACTTAAAAACTATTGAAATTTAAGAGTATATCCTATAACGATTATATTATTTGAAAATAAACCTATAATAATTTGCATGAAAAACTTCTAAGATAATGAAGGGTAAAGAGAAACTTATTAAAAAATTCTATGCCTATTAAAAATGCCTCATTGATTCCCTAGCCCTCTTGTTCCTCCCATCATTCGAACCCTAGTTGATAGATATCTACATTTTTATTTTTCAAGACTTGAAAAATTGTCACTATCCTTGTTTTGAATAGCTAGCTTCATAGGGCCAAATCTCCCTCAATAGCAATTGGATTCCTTTATATGACCACTTATTTTAAATCTCTTCAAATTCCACACAAATTGATCCAAGAATCATTTGAATTGGATATCCCTTCACAAAGAAATGGCTCCTAAAAAATGAGACTTTTTTCAAGAAAAATTTACCCTAATGCTACCCGAACTTTGAACAGTTGTCTTCACATGGTCAAATATCTCCCTTAATACTACTTGTATTCTTTTGAATGACCATTCATTTCTAATATTTTCAAATTTCACACAAAATGGCATAAGAATCACATGAATCAAACAAATATATGCAAAGTTGTGGCTCCTAAAAGATGATTCATTTTTTTCTGAAAAAAATTCCCTAGCTTTGTCGATTCATGATAACCAACTAAAGTTCAAGAATTTATTAGCATACTTATTTTAAAAATAGCATTGTATATATATTTAAATATATAGATGCATTTTCTTTATCTATCTTGTAAGATTGAAAGAAATAAAATGAGAATACAAATTTAAAATTTAGATGATCTTTAACATGGTTCTCCTTAAAAAGATAACTTATGAAATTAAACATCCCTCACCAAATAATTTAATGGGATTAATTAAAATTAAAAAACATGTAATATGGAAGATTAAATCTATAAAGATCTTGATATAAAGATGTAAACAAAGATAGTAGAAATATCTTGAATATGATTTTATAGGCATAAATGATAAGGGTAATAGAAAATACATTTGTATATTCTGAAATTTTAGGTGAAGTAAGTTGAGAACTTTGATGAAAACTAATTAAAAAAAATCTTAATTTCAAGTTCTGAAAATAAAATTAAAAAAAAAGCAACTATCTTTAAGTGAATAATTTTTTTATTATTAAATATTCGATATTTGAATATCAAACTCATCTATGAAAGTAAGTGTAAAACATGAAATAGATCAAAAGATAAAGTAAAATGGCTTGAATTATGTTATAAACATTTTTGCACTTAGAATGATCAAGTGTGTTGTCATGGTTTTAATTAATCGAGTATTCCATAAATTAGTTTTCACCGTTGATTTCATTTTGATATGATATTTTGTTTAGAAGGAAATAATTGCATATTGTAAGAGGTTTAAGGAGGATAATGAATATTAAGAAGTAATTTTAGATGGGATGGCTTCAAGGAGGTCATCAAAGAAGAATTTTATCTCATATGTGACTATGATGACCAATACATGTAATGGAATTAATTGCATTAAAGTAAATAACACTTTGTTTAATATTATATGAATGCTTTTCATTCTATGGAAGCAAAATTAGGTATTTACGATACCTAAAATAATTAAATCCTAAAGTACTATAATAGGCTATAAAGGTATACCGATAGGATATGGACCTATTTGAATTCAAGAACTTAGGAGAGGTATACAAATTTGCTATCAAATTAGAGTAGAAATACAAAAATAAAAAAAGGAAAGGAGGATAGCTGCAAATATACATTTACATAAGCTATGGATAGAGACATAATCTCAGGTATGGGCTTGATTCTTGGATCTAATAAGACCCTTTCAGGTGTTGGGAATTGGAGAGAGAATTAAGGTGGAAGCAGTTCAAAATATATGGAAGGTTTTTCAAGATGTTTTTATTAATCATATCAAGCGAGAGGGAAATAGGGTGGCAATTTTTTTAGCAAAATGGATAAAAGAACTGGAGGAAGGGCAATATGTGGACTCTCAGATGGAAAATCAGATAAGTTGGTGCCAAATAATCCAAGGGATGCGAGAGGTAGTGCCAATTAAACTTACTTTAATTTTATTGGACCTATTTTTTGGAAGTTGAAAACCATCCTCTTCCATATCCATTTGTAAGCTTCTTTTGTGGTTTTCTACATATGTTTTTGCTAGATTTTTCTTAGGGCATGATCTCTCAATATGCCTCACCTCATGACATATTCTACATCTAAAATATGATTCATAATCTATGGTTTGGATCCACAAATGTTTGCTTATATCAATCATGACCAATATCCAAGCATAAATAGCTAACAATCCATATTTTATAGTTTCTAAAATCTTAAGGAATTCTCCTAGAGTGTTACTTATTACCTTGAAGATATCAATTTCCCATAATTCAATGGGCAATCCATATATCCTAAACCACGTTTGTACTAGGGATATATTTTTATTTTTAGATGCAAAGCCTTCATACCAGTAGTGTAAGGATGAGTTTTGCTCTTACAATAAACCAAGGACCCCCTTTTAGAATTCTATATATTTCCTCATTAAAAAAAAAAATTACTAGGAAGAAACCTTTGGGAATAAAGGATAGACTTACTCCTGGAGACAAATTCTATCAATCTACTTTTCAAGGTGAAGCCCTTGGCCAAGACCCATTAAATTTACCAAAAAATTTCCTCTATTTGAGCAACAATGATCATTTCTCTATGATGTCCTCACTAACCTCTACTACTAGTTATGATTCTAGAATTTATCTATAATCTGGTCCATAGGAAGGAAAATATAACTTAAAAACTATTGAAATTTAAGAGTATATCCTATAACGATTATATTATTTGAAAATAAACCTATAATAATTTGCATGAAAAACTTCTAAGATAATGAAGGGTAAAGAGAAACTTATTAAAAAATTCTATGCCTATTAAAAATGCCTCATTGATTCCCTAGCCCTCTTGTTCCTCCCATCATTCGAACCCTAGTTGATAGATATCTACATTTTTATTTTTCAAGACTTGAAAAATTGTCACTATCCTTGTTTTGAATAGCTAGCTTCATAGGGCCAAATCTCCCTCAATAGAAATTGGATTCCTTTATATGACCACTTATTTTAAATCTCTTCAAATTCCACACAAATTGATCCAAGAATCATTTGAATTGGATATCCCTTCACAAAGAAATGGCTCCTAAAAAATGAGACTTTTTTCAAGAAAAATTTACCCTAATGCTACCCGAACTTTGAACGGTTGTCTTCACATGGTCAAATATCTCCCTTAATACTACTTGTATTCTTTTGAATGACCATTCATTTCTAATATTTTCAAATTTCACACAAAATGGCATAAGAATCACATGAATCAAACAAATATATGCAAAGTTGTGGCTCCTAAAAGATGATTCATTTTTTTCCAAAAAAAAATCCCTAGCTTTGTCGATTCATGATAACCAACTAAAGTTCAAGAATTTATTAGCATACTTATTTTAAAAATAGTATTGTATATATATTTAAATATATAGATGCATTTTCTTTATCTATCTTGTAAGATTGAAAGAAATAAAATGAGAATACAAATTTAAAATTTAGATGATATTTAACATGGTTCTCCTTAAAAAGATAACTTATGAAATTAAACATCCCTCACCAAATAATTTAATGGGATTAATTAAAATTAAAAAACATGTAATATGGAAGATTAAATCTATAAATATCTTGATATAAAGATGTAAACAAAGATAGTAGAAATATCTTGAATATGATTTTATAGGCATAAATGATAAGGGTATTAGAAAATACATTTGTATATTCTGAAATTTTAGGTGAAGTAAGTTGAGAACTTTGAAGAAAACTAATTAAAAAAAATCTTAATTTCAAGTTCTGAAAATAAAATTAAAAAAAAAGCAACTATCTTTAAGTGAATAATTTTTTTATTATTAAATATTCGATATTTGAATATCAAACTCATCTATGAAAGTAAGTGTAAAACATGAAATAGATCAAAAGATAAAGTAAAATGGCTTGAATTATGTTATAAACATTTTTGCACTTAGAATGATCAAGTGTGTTGTCATGGTTTTAATTAATCGAGTATTCCATAAATTAGTTTTCACCGTTGATTTCATTTTGATATGATATTTTGTTTAGAAGGAAATAATTGCATATTGTAAGAGGTTTAAGGAGGATAATGAATATTAAGAAGTAATTTTAGATGGGATGGCTTCAAGGAGGTCATCAAAGAAGAATTTTATCTCATATGTGACTATGATGACCAATACATGTAATGGAATTAATTGCATTAAAGTAAAGAACACTTTGTTTAATATTATATGAATGCTTTTCATTCTATGGAAGCAAAATTAGGTATTTACGATACCTAAAATAATTAAATCCTAAAGTACTATAATAGGCTATAAAGGTATACCGATAGAATATGGACCTATTTGAATTCAAGAACTTAGGAGAGGTATACAAATTTGCTATCAAATTAGAGTAGAAATACAAAAATAAAAAAAGGAAAGGAGGATAGCTACAAATATACATTTACATAAGCTATGGATAGAGACTTAATCTCAGGTATGGGCTTGATTCTTGGATCTAATAAGACCCTTTCGGGTGTTGGGAATTGGAGAGAGAATTAAGGTGGAAGCGAGTTCAAAATATATGGAAGGTTTTTCAAGATGTTTTTATTAATCATATCAAGCGAGAGGGAAATAGGGTGGCAATTTTTTTAGCAAAATGGATAAAAGAACTGGAGGAAGGGAAATATGTGGACTCTCGGATGGAAAATCAGATAAGTTGGTGCCAAATAATCCAAGGGATGCGAGAGGTAGTGCCAATTAAACTTACTTTAATTTTATTAGACCTATTTTTTGGAAGTTGAAAACCATCCTCTTCCATATCCATTTGTAAGCTTCGTTTGTGGTTTTCTACATATGTTTTTGCTAGATTTTTCTTAGGGCATGATCTCTCAATATGCCTCACCTCATGACATATTATACATCTAAAATATGATTCATAATCTATGGTTTGGATCCACAAATGTTTGCTTATATCAATCATGACCAATATCCAAGCATAAATAGCTAACAATCCATATTTTATAGTTTCTAAAATCTTAAGGAATTCTCCTAGAGTGTTACTTATTACCTTGAAGATATCAATTTCCCATAATTCAATGGGCAATCCATATATCCTAAACCACGTTTGTACTAGGGATATATTTTTATTTTTAGATGCAAAGCCTTCATACCAGTAGTGTAAGGATGAGTTTTGCTCTTACAATAAACCAAGGACCCCCTTTTAGAATTCTATATATTTCCTCATTAAAAAAAAAATTATAGGAAGAAACCTTTGGGAATAAAGGATAGACTTACTCTTGGAGACAAATTCTATCAATCTACTTTTCAAGGCTGAAGCCCTTGGCCAAGACCCATTAAATTTACCAAAAAATTTCCTCTATTTGAGCAACAATGATCATTTCTCTATGATGTCCTCACTAACCTCTACTACTAGTTATGATTCTAGAATTTATCTATAATCTGGTCCATAGGAAGGAAAATATAACTTAAAAACTATTGAAATTTAAGAGTATATCCTATAACGATTATATTATTTGAAAATAAACCTATAATAATTTGCATGAAAAACTTCTAAGATAATGAAGGGTAAAGAGAAACTTATTAAAAAATTCTATGCCTATTAAAAATGCCTCATTGATTCCCTAGCCCTCTTGTTCCTCCCATCATTCGAACCCTAGTTGATAGATATCTACATTTTTATTTTTCAAGAATTGAAAAATTGTCACTATCCTTGTTTTGAATAGCTAGCTTCATAGGGCCAAATCTCCCTCAATAGCAATTGGATTCCTTTAAATGACCACTTATTTTAAATCTCTTCAAATTCCACACAAATTGATCCAAGAATCATTTGAATTGGATATCCCTTCACAAAGAAATGGCTCCCAAAAAATGAGACTTTTTTCAAGAAAAATTACCCTAATGCTACCCGAACTTTGAACGGTTGTCTTCACATGGTCAAATATCTCCCTTAATACTACTTGTATTCTTTTGAATGACCATTCATTTCTAATATTTTCAAATTTCACAAAAAATGGCATAAGAATCACATGAATCAAACAAATATATGCAAAGTTGTGGCTCCTAAAAGATGATTCATTTTTTTCTGAAAAAAAATCCCTAGATTTGTCGATTCATGATAACCAACTAAAGTTCAAGAATTTATTAGCATACTTATTTTAAAAATAGTATTGTATATATATTTAAATATATAGATGCATTTTCTTTATCTATCTTGTAAGATTGAAAGAAATAAAATGAGAATACAAATTTAAAATTTAGATGATCTTTAACATGGTTCTCCTTAAAAATATAACTTATGAAATTAAACATCCCTCACCAAATAATTTAATGGGATTAATTAAAATTAAAAAACATGTAATATGGAAGATTAAATCTATAAAGATCTTGATATAAAGATGTAAACAAAGATAGTAGAAATATCTTGAATATGATTTTATAGGCATAAATGATAAGGGTATTAGAAAATACATTTGTATATTCCGAAATTTTAGGTGAAGTAAGTTGAGAACTTTGAAGAAAACTAATTAAAAAAAATCTTAATTTCAAGTTCTGAAAATAAAATTAAAAAAAAAGCAACTATCTTTAAGTGAATAATTTTTTTATTATTAAATATTCGATATTTGAATATCAAACTCATCTATGAAAGTAAGTGTAAAACATGAAATAGATCAAAAGATAAAGTAAAATGGCTTGAATTATGTTATAAACATTTTTGCACTTAGAATGATCAAGTGTGTTGTCATGGTTTTAATTAATCGAGTATTCCATAAATTAGTTTTCACCGTTGATTTCATTTTGATATGATATTTTGTTTAGAAGGAAATAATTGCATATTGTAAGAGGTTTAAGGAGGATAATGAATATTAAGAAGTAATTTTAGATGGGATGGCTTCAAGGAGGTCATCAAAGAAGAATTTTATCTCATATGTGACTATGATGACCAATACATGTAATGGAATTAATTGCATTAAAGTAAAGAACACTTTGTTTAATATTATATGAATGCTTTTCATTCTATGGAAGCAAAATTAGGTATTTACGATACCTAAAATAATTAAATCCTAAAGTACTATAATAGGCTATAAAGGTATACCGATAGGATATGGACCTATTTGAATTCAAGAACTTAGGAGAGGTATACAAATTTGCTATCAAATTAGAGTAGAAATACAAAAATAAAAAAAGGAAAGGAGGATAGCTGCAAATATACATTTACATAAGCTATGGATAGAGACATAATCTCAGGTATGGGCTTGATTCTTGGATCTAATAAGACCCTTTCAGGTGTTGGGAATTGGAGAGAGAATTAAGGTGGAAGCAGTTCAAAATATATGGAAGGTTTTTCAAGATGTTTTTATTAATCATATCAAGCGAGAGGGAAATAGGGTAGCAATTTTTTTAGCAAAATGGATAAAAGAAATGGAGGAAGGGCAATATGTGGACTCTCAGATGGAAAATCAGATAAGTTGGTGCCAAATAATCCAAGGGATGCGAGAGGTAGTGCCAATTAAACTTACTTTAATTTTATTGGACCTATTTTTTGGAAGTTGAAAACCATCCTCTTCCATATCCATTTGTAAGCTTCTTTTGTGGTTTTCTACATATGTTTTTCCAAGATTTTTCTTAGGGCATTATCTCTCAATATGCCTCACCTCATGACATATTCTACATCTAAAATATGATTCATAATCTATGGTTTGGATCCACAAATGTTTGCTTATATCAATCATGACCAATATCCAAGCATAAATAGCTAACAATCCATATTTTATAGTTTCTAAAATCTTAAGGAATTCTCCTAGAGTGTTACTTATTACCTTGAAGATATCAATTTCCCATAATTCAATGGGCAATCCATATATCCTAAACCACGTTTGTACTAGGGACATATTTTTATTTTTAGATGCAAAGCCTTCATACCAGTAGTGTAAGGATGAGTTTTGCTCTTACAATAAACCAAGGACCCCCTTTTAGAATTCTATATATTTCCTCATTAAAAAAAAAAATTATAGGAAGAAACCTTTGGGAATAAAGGATAGACTTACTCTTGGAGACTTCCAAATCCTATCAATCAATTTTCTCAAGGTCGAAGCCCTTGGCCAAGACCCATTAAATTTACCAAAAAAATTCCTCTATTTGAGCAACAATGATCATTTCTCTATGATGTCCTCACTAACCTCTACTACTATTTATGATTCTAGAATTTATCTATAATCTGGTCCATAGGAAGGAAAATATAACTTAAAAACTATTGAAATTTAAGAGTATATCCTATAACGATTATATTATTTGAAAATAAACCTATAATAATTTGCATGAAAAACTTCTAAGATAATGAAGGGTAAAGAGAAACTTATTAAAAAATTATATGCCTATTAAAAATGCCTCATTGATTCCCTAGCCCTCTTGTTCCTCCCATCATTCGAACCCTAGTTGATAGATATCTACATTTTTATTTTTCAAGACTTGAAAAATTGTCACTATCCTTGTTTTGAATAGCTAGCTTCATAGGGCCAAATCTCCCTCAATAGAAATTGGATTCCTTTATATGACCACTTATTTTAAATCTCTTCAAATTCCACACAAATTGATCCAAGAATCATTTGAATTGGATATCCCTTCACAAAGAAATGGCTCCTAAAAAATAAGACTTTTTTCAAGAAAAATTTACCCTAATGCTACCCGAACTTTGAACGGTTGTCTTCACATGGTCAAATATCTCCCTTAATACTACTTGTATTCTTTTGAATGACCATTCATTTCTAATATTTTCAAATTTCACACAAAATGGCATAAGAATCACATGAATCAAACAAATATATGCAAAGTTGTGGCTCCTAAAAGATGATTCATTTTTTTCTGAAAAAAAATCCCTAGCTTTGTCGATTCATGATAACCAACTAAAGTTCAAGAATTTATTAGCATACTTATTTTAAAAATAGTATTGTATATATATTTAAATATATAGATGCATTTTCTTTATCTATCTTGTAAGATTGAAAGAAATAAAATGAGAATACAAATTTAAAATTTAGATGATATTTAACATGGTTCTCCTTAAAAAGATAACTTATGAAATTAAACATCCCTCACCAAATAATTTAATGGGATTAATTAAAATTAAAAAACATGTAATATGGAAGATTAAATCTATAAATATCTTGATATAAAGATGTAAACAAAGATAGTAGAAATATCTTGAATATGATTTTATAGGCATAAATGATAAGGGTATTAGAAAATACATTTGTATATTCTGAAATTTTAGGTGAAGTAAGTTGAGAACTTTGATGAAAACTAATTAAAAAAAATCTTAATTTCAAGTTCTGAAAATAAAATTAAAAAAAAAGCAACTATTTTTAAGTGAATAATTTTTTTATTATTAAATATTCGATATTTGAATATCAAACTCATCTATGAAAGTAAGTGTAAAACATGAAATAGATCAAAAGATAAAGTAAAATGGCTTGAATTATGTTATAAACATTTTTGCACTTAGAATGATCAAGTGTGTTGTCATGGTTTTAATTAATCGAGTATTCCATAAATTAGTTTTCACCGTTGATTTCATTTTGATATGATATTTTGTTTAGAAGGAAATAATTGCATATTGTAAGAGGTTTAAGGAGGATAATGAATATTAAGAAGTAATTTTAGATGGGATGGCTTCAAGGAGGTCATCAAAGAATAATTTTATCTCATATGTGACTATGATGACCAATACATGTAATGGAATTAATTGCATTAAAGTAAAGAACACTTTGTTTAATATTATATGAATGCTTTTCATTCTATGGAAGCAAAATTAGGTATTTACGATACCTAAAATAATTAAATCCTAAAGTACTATAATAGGCTATAAATGTATACCGATAGGATATGGACCTATTTGAATTCAAGAACTTAGGAGAGGTATACAAATTTGCTATCAAATTAGAGTAGAAATACAAAAATAAAAAAAAGGAAAGGAGGATAGCTGCAAATATACATTTACATAAGCTATGGATAGAGACATAATCTCAGGTATGGGCTTGATTCTTGGATCTAATAAGACCCTTTCAGGTGTTGGGAATTGGAGAGAGAATTAAGGTGGAAGCAGTTCAAAATATATGGAAGGTTTTTCAAGATGTTTTTATTAATCATATCAAGCGAGAGGGAAATAGGGTGGCAATTTTTTTAGCAAAATGGATAAAAGAACTGGAGGAAGGGAAATATGTGGACTCTCGGATGGAAAATCAGATAATTTGGTGCCAAATAATCCAAGGGATGCGAGAGGTAGTGCCAATTAAACTTACTTTAATTTTATTGGACCTATTTTTTGGAAGTTGAAAACCATCCTCTTCCATATCCATTTGTAAGCTTCTTTTGTGGTTTTCTACATATGTTTTTGCTAGATTTTTCTTAGGGCATGATCTCTCAATATGCCTCACCTCATGACATATTCTACATCTAAAATATGATTCATAATCTATGGTTTGGATCCACAAATGTTTGCTTATATCAATCATGACCAATATCCAAGCATAAATAGCTAACAATCCATATTTTATAGTTTCTAAAATCTTAAGGAATTCTCCTAGAGTGTTACTTATTACCTTGAAGATATCAATTTCCCATAATTCAATGGGCAATCCATATATCCTAAACCACGTTTGTACTAGGGATATATTTTTATTTTTAGATGCAAAGCCTTCATACCAGTAGTGTAAGGATGAGTTTTGCTCTTACAATAAACCAAGGACCCCCTTTTAGAATTCTATATATTTCCTCATTAAAAAAAAAATTATAGGAAGAAACCTTTGGGAATAAAGGATAGACTTACTCTTGGAGACAAATTCTATCAATCTACTTTTCAAGGCTGAAGCCCTTGGCCAAGACCCATTAAATTTACCAAAAAATTTCCTCTATTTGAGCAACAATGATCATTTCTCTATGATGTCCTCACTAACCTCTACTACTAGTTATGATTCTAGAATTTATCTATAATCTGGTCCATAGGAAGGAAAATATAACTTAAAAACTATTGAAATTTAAGAGTATATCCTATAACGATTATATTATTTGAAAATAAACCTATAATAATTTGCATGAAAAACTTCTAAGATAATGAAGGGTAAAGAGAAACTTATTAAAAAATTCTATGCCTATTAAAAATGCCTCATTGATTCCCTAGCCCTCTTGTTCCTCCCATCATTCGAACCCTAGTTGATAGATATCTACATTTTTATTTTTCAAGACTTGAAAAATTGTCACTATCCTTGTTTTGAATAGCTAGCTTCATAGGGCCAAATCTCCCTCAATAGCAATTGGATTCCTTTATATGACCACTTATTTTAAATCTCTTCAAATTCCACACAAATTGATCCAAGAATCATTTGAATTGGATATCCCTTCACAAAGAAATGGCTCCTAAAAAATGAGACTTTTTTCAAGAAAAATTTACCCTAATGCTACCCGAACTTTGAACGGTTGTCTTCACATGGTCAAATATCTCCCTTAATACTACTTGTATTCTTTTGAATGACCATTCATTTCTAATATTTTCAAATTTCACACAAAATGGCATAAGAATCACATGAATCAAACAAATATATGCAAAGTTGTGGCTCCTAAAAGATGATTCATTTTTTTCTGAAAAAAATTCCCTAGCTTTGTCGATTCATGATAACCAACTAAAGTTCAAGAATTTATTAGCATACTTATTTTAAAAATAGCATTGTATATATATTTAAATATATAGATGCATTTTCTTTATCTATCTTGTAAGATTGAAAGAAATAAAATGAGAATACAAATTTAAAATTTAGATGATCTTTAACATGGTTCTCCTTAAAAAGATAACTTATGAAATTAAACATCCCTCACCAAATAATTTAATGGGATTAATTAAAATTAAAAAACATGTAATATGGAAGATTAAATCTATAAAGATCTTGATATAAAGATGTAAACAAAGATAGTAGAAATATCTTGAATATGATTTTATAGGCATAAATGATAAGGGTAATAGAAAATACATTTGTATATTCTGAAATTTTAGGTGAAGTAAGTTGAGAACTTTGATGAAAACTAATTAAAAAAAATCTTAATTTCAAGTTCTGAAAATAAAATTAAAAAAAAAGCAACTATCTTTAAGTGAATAATTTTTTTATTATTAAATATTCGATATTTGAATATCAAACTCATCTATGAAAGTAAGTGTAAAACATGAAATAGATCAAAAGATAAAGTAAAATGGCTTGAATTATGTTATAAACATTTTTGCACTTAGAATGATCAAGTGTGTTGTCATGGTTTTAATTAATCGAGTATTCCATAAATTAGTTTTCACCGTTGATTTCATTTTGATATGATATTTTGTTTAGAAGGAAATAATTGCATATTGTAAGAGGTTTAAGGAGGATAATGAATATTAAGAAGTAATTTTAGATGGGATGGCTTCAAGGAGGTCATCAAAGAAGAATTTTATCTCATATGTGACTATGATGACCAATACATGTAATGGAATTAATTGCATTAAAGTAAATAACACTTTGTTTAATATTATATGAATGCTTTTCATTCTATGGAAGCAAAATTAGGTATTTACGATACCTAAAATAATTAAATCCTAAAGTACTATAATAGGCTATAAAGGTATACCGATAGGATATGGACCTATTTGAATTCAAGAACTTAGGAGAGGTATACAAATTTGCTATCAAATTAGAGTAGAAATACAAAAATAAAAAAAGGAAAGGAGGATAGCTGCAAATATACATTTACATAAGCTATGGATAGAGACATAATCTCAGGTATGGGCTTGATTCTTGGATCTAATAAGACCCTTTCAGGTGTTGGGAATTGGAGAGAGAATTAAGGTGGAAGCAGTTCAAAATATATGGAAGGTTTTTCAAGATGTTTTTATTAATCATATCAAGCGAGAGGGAAATAGGGTGGCAATTTTTTTAGCAAAATGGATAAAAGAACTGGAGGAAGGGCAATATGTGGACTCTCGGATGGAAAATCAGATAAGTTGGTGCCAAATAATCCAAGGGATGCGAGAGGTAGTGCCAATTAAACTTACTTTAATTTTATTGGACCTATTTTTTGGAAGTTGAAAACCATCCTCTTCCATATCCATTTGTAAGCTTCTTTTGTGGTTTTCTACATATGTTTTTGCTAGATTTTTCTTAGGGCATGATCTCTCAATATGCCTCACCTCATGACATATTCTACATCTAAAATATGATTCATAATCTATGGTTTGGATCCACAAATGTTTGCTTATATCAATCATGACCAATATCCAAGCATAAATAGCTAACAATCCATATTTTATAGTTTCTAAAATCTTAAGGAATTCTCCTAGAGTGTTACTTATTACCTTGAAGATATCAATTTCCCATAATTCAATGGGCAATCCATATATCCTAAACCACGTTTGTACTAGGGATATATTTTTATTTTTAGATGCAAAGCCTTCATACCAGTAGTGTAAGGATGAGTTTTGCTCTTACAATAAACCAAGGACCCCCTTTTAGAATTCTATATATTTCCTCATTAAAAAAAAAATTATAGGAAGAAACCTTTGGGAATAAAGGATAGACTTACTCTTGGAGACAAATTCTATCAATCTACTTTTCAAGGCTGAAGCCCTTGGCCAAGACCCATTAAATTTACCAAAAAATTTCCTCTATTTGAGCAACAATGATCATTTCTCTATGATGTCCTCACTAACCTCTACTACTAGTTATGATTCTAGAATTTATCTATAATCTGGTCCATAGGAAGGAAAATATAACTTAAAAACTATTGAAATTTAAGAGTATATCCTATAACGATTATATTATTTGAAAATAAACCTATAATAATTTGCATGAAAAACTTCTAAGATAATGAAGGGTAAAGAGAAACTTATTAAAAAATTCTATGCCTATTAAAAATGCCTCATTGATTCCCTAGCCCTCTTGTTCCTCCCATCATTCGAACCCTAGTTGATAGATATCTACATTTTTATTTTTCAAGACTTGAAAAATTTTTACTATCCTTGTTTTGAATAGCTAGCTTCATAGGGCCAAATCTCCCTCAATAGCAATTGGATTCCTTTATATGACCACTTATTTTAAATCTCTTCAAATTCCACACAAATTGATCCAAGAATCATTTGAATTGGATATCCCTTCACAAAGAAATGGCTCCTAAAAAATGAGACTTTTTTCAAGAAAAATTTACCCTAATGCTACCCGAACTTTGAACGGTTGTCTTCACATGGTCAAATATCTCCCTTAATACTACTTGTATTCTTTTGAATGACCATTTATTTCTAATATTTTCAAATTTCACACAAAATGGCATAAGAATCACATGAATCAAACAAATATATGCAAAGTTGTGGCTCCTAAAAGATGATTCATTTTTTTCTGAAAAAAATTCCCTAGCTTTGTCGATTCATGATAACCAACTAAAGTTCAAGAATTTATTAGCATACTTATTTTAAAAATAATATTGTATATATATTTAAATATATAGATGCATTTTCTTTATCTATCTTGTAAGATTGAAAGAAATAAAATGAGAATACAAATTTAAAATTTAGATGATCTTTAACATGGTTCTCCTTAAAAAGATAACTTATGAAATTAAACATCCCTCACCAAATAATTTAATGGGATTAATTAAAATTAAAAAACATGTAATATGGAAGATTAAATCTATAAAGATCTTGATATAAAGATGTAAACAAAGATAGTAGAAATATCTTGAATATGATTTTATAGGCATAAATGATAAGGGTATTAGAAAATACATTTGTATATTCTGAAATTTTAGGTGAAGTAAGTTGAGAACTTGATGAAAACTAATTAAAAAAAATCTTAATTTCAAGTTCTGAAAATAAAATTAAAAAAAAAGCAACTATCTTTAAGTGAATAATTTTTTTATTATTAAATATTTGATATTTGAATATCAAACTCATCTATGAAAGTAAGTGTAAAACATGAAATAGATCAAAAGATAAAGTAAAATGGCTTGAATTATGTTATAAACATTTTTGCACTTAGAATGATCAAGTGTGTTGTCATGGTTTTAATTAATCGAGTATTCCATAAATTAGTTTTCACCGTTGATTTCATTTTGATATGATATTTTGTTTAGAAGGAAATAATTGCATATTGTAAGAGGTTTAAGGAGGATAATGAATATTAAGAAGTAATTTTAGATGGGATGGCTTCAAGGACGTCATCAAAGAAGAATTTTATCTCATATGTGACTATGATGACCAATACATGTAATGGAATTAATTGCATTAAAGTAAAGAACACTTTGTTTAATATTATATGAATGCTTTTCATTCTATGGAAGCAAAATTAGGTATTTACGATACCTAAAATAATTAAATCCTAAAGTACTATAATAGGCTATAAATGTATACCGATAGGATATGGACCTATTTGAATTCAAGAACTTAGGAGAGGTATACAAATTTGCTATCAAATTAGAGTAGAAGCACAAAAACCAAAAAAAAAGGAAAGGAGGATAGGTGAAATCAACATATACATTACTACTTAGCTATGGATAGAGACATAATCTCGGGGGGGGGCTTGATTCTTGGATCTAATAAGACCCTTTCGGGGGGGGGGGGAGAGGATTTAGGGGGGGGGGTTCAAAATATATGGAGGGTTTTCCAGATGTTTTTATTAATCATATCAAGGGGGGGGGAAATAGGGTGGCAATTTTTTTAGCAAAATGGATAAAAGAACCGGGGGGAGGGGAAATATGTGGACTCATGGGGGGGAAACATCAGATAAGTTGGTGCCAAATAATCCAAGGGATGCGAGAGGTGCTACAGGTAGATAATAGACATGTTCAAGATGCCAATAATGACTTCAAAACATCATGAAGATAGATGGATGATCTATGCAATTCTGATGACTGAGAAAAATTGGAATTCAACTATGGTAATGTTGATGTGTAGGGATAATTGTATTATGGTGGCCTCAGGTGATGTTTTCAACAAACACACCTATATATTGTTCTTATGGCTAATTTTTGAGCCAGGAGGGACTAGAGGAGGATTTTATTCTTCCCTTGTTTCCTGTCCAACTCATTATACTTTGTAATACAAATTTTATAAATATAATCTATTATTCATTTTTTCAAAAACAAAGGAAAGGAGGAGGAGCAATTAGTAAGAATTGAATGCCACATCTCTTTCCAAGAAAGGTGAGAGAGACAATCCAAAAAATTAATATAGAGATTTAGACTCATAATTAAAATAGAAGTAGAATAAAGAATCCCAAGATAAAAATCCTTGAATGCTAATACCAATAAATTATGTGATTATCATAAGAGGAATTGATATTTGAGGAAGTAGTATTAAAAAATTCGGTTATTTTTTTTCAAGACACAATCCTTACAGCCACTACACTATTGCCTCCACATCCATAGGCTGAGGATATATGGAAGTGGATCATGGAAGAATCAAATGTGATCATTGCCACCACACATGCTACATCAAATAAGCCATAAGAGAAGGAATGTTTATTTCACTCTTATATATGGGTCAAGGGTAAGATTCAAAATAATCTATTTTTTCTTAGATTGTAAAGTATTTGAATATCCTTATCACATTGTACCTGAAAGGAATGATAATAAGATCATTCCAATCTGCAAGGATATCAAGTGTTAAAAAAGCACCACATTCAACCAAAACAAGAATCTAAAAGAAAATTGATAGCATAAGCTTACAAATAGATATGCAAAAAAATGAGCAACAATATCATATATTAGATCTGAAAATGAAACCTCCTCAATGAGTACAATGAAGGTGCATTGCTTATATAGGCAAGGATGATCAACCATAGTGGTAAGATCAAGCTAAGGACAAATATCCACCGTACAAAAGGAATAAGTGATATGGTCTATAGATCTGTAACCGCTATGGGGAGAAAGAATATCAACCTTCCAAATATAACTAAAAATATCTCCATAACTCCTAGAAATAGTCAAACCTAAAAATATCCCCATAATATATAAGAAATAAATATGTAACATCTCATAATATCTAAATAAGATAAATGAAATATCCACACATAAGTGGGTGGGAAAAATACATGGATAACTAAATAAAAGGAAAATAAATTACCTATGTGAACATGAGCTAAGGTAAACAACCTACTCTAACACCCCCCCTCAAGTGAAGCCAGGTGCCAAAAAGTAAAGTGGTATATCCACAATATGAGTCCCGATAACAAGGCCTGATTAGGTACTCATGTACAATGTGTATCCAAAAACTCTTGAACCAGAAGGTGGAAAACCATGTGGAAAAAAATCCATCTAGCTATAAAGAGAGAAGAAAAATAGGAATGGAGCCAAGGAGTGCTCCCAACACCCCCTAAGATGATGAGTTCCATGAAGAAGTCCTATGAAGAAGTGGATGCCTCTACAATGAACAATGTGTATCCCATGAGGAAGAAAGTAGCTATGAAGCATCCGTCGAATGTCTTCCCATTCCAAGTGAGTGTGAGAATATGGGAATAAAATGTAGAATGATGACGTAGAATCCTTCAAATTGAGCTGAAGTGAAGAAGATGTCACCAATGAATTATGAAATGAATCTCCAATAATGTAGAATCCCAAACCAACACCAAAATAGGGTAGAATATAGTCCCAATTAACATCCAAAATATCAATATGAACAAAACCATGAGTGTGTAAAAGTGGAAGAGATGTTTGAAGAGCATCCATCAAGGAAGAATAACCAATGTCCTGTTGTATAAGTGATGATGAGCCCATGGAAGTAGTAAGAGAAATAAGTGGAGGATTAGAAGCCTCAAAAGAATCAACATGGTCTTCAAGATCTCCAAGTGAGAGTCCAACTGAAGACAAAATCTTTGTATCCAACTCCTGTAGGAGTACATCATCCAATGTGAAAGAAACATGAGAATAAAATGGTGGACAAGGTGTCTCACTTAAATAGGGAGGGCACACCAAAGAAGAGTCCACAAAGGAAGAAGTACATGGAGGAGATACAATGTATATATCATCATCAAATAAATGAGTGAGGTCCTCATAAATGTCAAGAAAATCACATGTGTGACTCTCAATGAAGAGAGAGGCAACACCATCCAAGAAGTCATCTATATGTAAGGATGTAATATGCCATGAAATCTTTGTTGTATATGCTACAACATCAACATGATCATCCACATAAGACAAGTGTGGAGATGTATCCTGTAAAATATTTGAAGCAGGTACTATAGCATCAACATCATCATCCAAAACATCATGAGATTGTGACTCCAAAAATAAATATGCAATATCACAAATGATGTTCTCCAAGCAATAAATTGTAAGAGAAGGTGCCTTGGGTAAAAACTTTATTTTCAATGTATGATAAGCAAGGTGAGGTGTGTTCTTGTGAACTCCAATAAAGTTTTGAAGATCCTCACAAATTAAATAATAAAGCATGCTAGAGATCCTTAAATTATTCATGAACCATGTCTTATACTCCTTATCCTTCACCATTGGTTTAGGTTTTGGAGTTATGAACAAAGGATACAAACCTTCACTTTGACATAATGAAAAAGTACCTTAAACCATGCTTCAAAAATTTTAGCATTTGCCTCTATGCTAAGTTTAAAAAAAGAAGTTTCCAAGATGTCCTCAAAAGTAGAAGAGCCCCCCCCAAAATCAAATGCTATTATAATGTGAAAGGTGTAGTGTGATGTCACAAGGTGGTGCAAAATACCACAAAATCACATAAATGCACAAATGAAGCCTCTGAGCTTTGAAAAGTCTCTAAAGGAATTACCAAAAGAATCCCCTCCTTCAAACTAAGTGATGAGGAAGATTGGAACAAGAGGATGCACCACAAAAAAGCAAGAGAAGTCAAAGATAAATGAATCCTCAAGCACAAAAATGTATAGGCTCCACCAATACTGAACACCAAGTAAGCTGATAACAAAGTTCCAAACTAAGTGGACAAACATAAAATGAAGGAAGACGAGACTTTATAACAATAGTCCATATACCGGTTCAAGTGCAAAACCCTTTTTCACAATGTAATATTGAGAGTGCAGTCATAAAATCATTGTAAATATCTAAATACAGATCCAAAAAATCTGAAATTTTTTAGACATATCAAAAAATGATTTTACAGGCCTGGAAAAAATTTCAATGAGCAACTCCCAATATTTCTCCTGAAATGATGAGTTTACTAAAAATAGTAAAATCACTAAAATTGTCAGAATACAAATCCAAATTATCTAAAAATTTATGGGAAGGTCTATAATATGATTTTACACATTCTGTAAAAAAAATGCAAAAACTTAGAAGTTTTGATGAATATATACGCAGATTACTAAAAAAGTGTAGGTTTTCATAAAATCAAGATATCTTGAAGAATACTGATCCAAAGAAGCTGAAATTTTGGGGATAACTCAAATGAATGCATCTACAGACCTCCAAAATATTTTATGAAAAAATTGCATTTCTATTAAGAGATACATGCAAACTATAAAAATGGGTTGGGTTGGTGACCCTGCCAAAAAAGGAAATGCTCAAGAAGAAAAATGCTTAGGACAGATCCAAGGGAATGAGGCTATTGTAGTATGGGTAGAAGAGATTTTAGGAGGCTGGTGATGATCTAAAAATGGAAGGAGAGACACAAATTGGCCAAAAAACTCCACCAAGTACCCGATCACAAAAATTGAAGCTTCCACACCAATCTTCGAACCTACAAGAGAAACAACTGCAATACACTCACAAATGGATGACTACAACACCTATTGCTTTGATGCCATGAAAGGAACGATAATTAGATCATTCCAAGTTGTAAGGATCTCAAGTGTTAACAAAACACCACATTCAACCAAAACAAGAATCTGAAAGTAAATTGATAGCATAAGCGTACAAATGGATATGCAAAACAATGAGCAACAATATCATATATTAGATCTAAAAATGGAACCTCCTCAATGAGTACAATTAAGGTGACTTTCTTATATAAGCAAGGATGATCAACCATAGTATTATAATCAAGCTAAGGACAAATATCCACCATATAAAAGGAATAAGTGATATGGTCCATAGATCTGTAACCGCTATGGAGAGAAAGAATACCAACCCTCCAAATACACCTAAAAATATCCCCATAATATATAATAAATAAATATGTAATATCTCATAATATCTAAATAAGATAAATGAAATATCCACACATAAGTGGGTGGGGAAAACACATGGACTAACTAAATAAAAGAAAAATAAATTACCTAGGTGAACATGAGCTAAGGTAAACAACCTACTCTAACACCCTTCCTCAAGTGAAGCGATCCAAGGGAATGATGCTATTGCAGTATGGGCAAAAGATATTTTAGGAGGCTGGTGATGATCTGAAAATGGAAGGAGAGACACAAATTGACCAAAAAACTCCACCAAGTACCCGATCACAAAAATTGAAGCTTCCACACCAATCTTCGAACCTGCAAGAGAAACAACTGCACAACACTCACAAATGGATGATTGCAACACCTATTGCTCTGATGCCATGAAAGTAATGATAATTAGATCATTCCAAGCTGTAAGGATCTCAAGTGTTAACAAAACACCACATTCAACCAAAAAAGAATCTAAAAGCAAATTGATAGCATAAGTGTACAAATGGATATGCAAAACAATGAGCAACAATATCATATATTAGATCTAAAAATGGAACCTCCTCAATGAGTACAATGAAGGTGCCTTGCTTGTATAAGCAAGGATAATCAACCATAGTGGTAGGATCAAGCTAAGGACAAATATCCACCATACAAAAGGAATAAGTGATATGGTCCATAGATCTGTAACCACTATGGAGAGAAAGAATATCAACCCTCCAAATATACCTAAAACTATCCCCATAATATATAAGAAATAAATATGTAACATATCATAATATATAAATAAGATAAATGAAATATCCACACATAAGTGGGTGGGAAAAATACATGGAATAACTAATTAAAAGGAAAATAAATTACCTAGGTGAACATGAGCTAAGGTAAACAACCTACTCTAACAGTACCCATAACCATAATGTTGGAAAGTTACAATGAGGTAAATATATTTGTGTCACTCAACAATATCTCCTAAAAAAATAAAAACTCAAGTTTGACAACAAGGTCAATACTACCAATACAACAACCTTTCATGTCACAATAAAAAGGAGGTTTATATGCACCCTAGGTATTGAGCTCATCGGCTTCCAAGCTAACCTTACACATAGATTTAAAATTAAATACTACTTGTAAACTAGATATTCAAATCATAGTTTCTTGCTTTACCTCAATAGCACATAATAATTTTCCATCCCATAAGCTAATTTGTAGCACTTGGGTTAACTTATTGGAAAAGATAACCAAATTAAGATGTACGCAAATTTAGTCACTACTCCACTACTCTTTAGAATGAGAAATAAGATAATACATTCCTTTGATCTTTGACTAGAAAAAGTGATGTTATAGGCATGGATAGTTTTAATTAAGATACTAGTGTCAACGAGCATTGAAACTCTTACAACATTTAGAGTGGGTTTTACACAAATTCAATAGCAAAATACAAGTCTTGTCATAGATTAAAAAAACAAGCACAATCATTTTATTTTTTTTAATTAACTTCAAAGATGACGCTTAACTTTCAAAAGGACAAATCTATAGGTTCTTTTTCCTTCCCTCTTTGAAAATGATTGGAATAAATATATTCCCTTTCATGAATTCTAGTCCTAGTTTTTCTCCTTCTCATTGTTTTCATTATGGTCAAGAAAAGGCTTATTTAAGAAATGTCTTTGGTCTAAATTTTGTGTTCTCCCTGAATAAGCAATTGCTTCATATACAAAATATTCATGGAGAGATTTCAAAATAAGTGTGCCTACATGCAAATGATTTTCTTGTTAAAAGCTATTGATCAAAATATTACTATTTATTATTTTCATACACACACATAAATATAGATAGATAGATATATAGATTGCCTACTCATTAGCCTAGTACCTCTTAGTTCACTTTAAAAATAGTGGTCTAAGGCTCTAAGGAGAAGAAAACCCATTTTCCTTTTTTCTTGGACAGTTGGAAGATGAAACATATTTTTTATTGGCCTTATTTAATAAAAATGGAAAACAAATTTTAGGATGATTAAAATCATATAATGCTCATGCAAGATAAACATTATGTTATTCAACCCATGAGAAAGTTGAGTATTAAGTGCAAATGCATTTTTCACTCAATATTTATTATGCCTATCATGCAAGAGTATTCTATTAGTGGTGTGTGCATTAGTTTTGATTTTATCAATTTTGTTTATTAGCATTTGATAGCCTCTCCCTGATTATTTATCCATCCTATTCTTAGTTGAGGGTTGCCCTATCAAACACTCAAAATGAAAATATAGTTATATGATTCAATATAATAAAATAACTTGTATATAGAGAAGAATTGTAAACTCAACCCTCATAACTATATTTAACTTCAATGTCATGCATAAGTCCACATAATTTTCATGCTTTAGAAAAATAAGTAGAATTTAAGTTTTATCAAAGATTTGGGCTGTGACATTTGTAATGTGGATTTCACACAATTCTTAGCTATTGCACTATGATGAAAGAGGTTCTAAAACCAAGTTCCATTGGGGAGATACACAATAAAGGATATGTAACAATTTAAAGGACCAATTGTGTTTAGCTCTTTCACTTTTTCTACTTGATATATAACAACCTTTTGAGACAATGAGTAATGTATCAAAGTATACATTGAGAGCTATTATCATATATCATAGGAATCTAATTTTTTATCATAGTGAGATATTCAATAAAGAAGTTGAGGAATACCCCACATAAGATAAAGATATCCACATCATTATCCAAGCATGTAAATAGTGGAGGCACTATATCTTGAGAAAGGAAACAATCTTTCATATAAATCATAAACCTTTGTAGTTCATTTAGAGCTATAGTAAACTAAGGAATATAAGACATAAGAAGTGGACCACATACCTACGATAATTTCATCTTATCATCAAACATAGTAAAGGGAGTACCAAGCCGATTATATATTGTTTGAGCCAAACTCTAATAATAGCACTCACCACCATTCTTGATTCTTATGTGTATAAAACTTCCATTTGATTCACCTTGTATGGAGTTGATTCTAGTTTTATAGATACATACCAAACTCTTTATGTGGGTAAGCATGTTTCTAATTTTTTTTTGTAAGATGATACTCTTTGTCATATAGAACATATGTGCTTCATAGTGAGTTATAAAAAATAATTTGGGAAGCACAATTTAGCAAAGTTGAAGGTCACTTTGGGGTAGAAAAAATATTAGTTCTCTAAATGGATTTCTAATAGCCCAAGATGAGGAATGATGTTGAGAGGTATATCAAGTACTGAACTCCTTATGTTATTTTCAAGTTGATAAACAAGAAGCAAGAATTTTTTTTTATAGAATTCTTCTAGTTTGTTCAAATACAAAAAACATGACAATATATTTTTTTGAAAGTCAAGAATTCATCCAATTTTTTAAATACAACATCAAGACAATATATTTTTAATAGTTAAGAATTCTTCCAATTTGTTCAAATAAATTTATATTAGTATATCTTTTTATGGTGAAGGATTCCTCTAATTTGTTCAAAGACAAAAATAAGATAGTTTTCTTAACAATCAAGAATTCTTCCAGTTTTCCTACCTAACCTAGCACCTGTTAATTGAGTGTCCATTTGCCTACAGTGTCTTTTCAATACTATTGAACATGTATCAGGTAAATTGGGTCTGGCCCCAATCAATTTTTGACTTTTTCACCAAATGGCCCCAAGTTTTTTATAATCCCAGACTTAAATTCCTATGGGAAGCTTCTTTGCATCATACCCTATCGTAAATATGGCTTGAGCGCAATAGCAGAATATTCAATGACCAATCCAGAGATCCAGAAGTGGTGGTCAATAAAGCTATATTCTTTGCTATTGAGAATGCAAATTTGGTCCACTATCTGAAACCCTTGCTTCTAGGTTGGAATCCCATATATTCAAATCCCTTAGCATTTCTTTTGAGTGCTCCAGACCCCCTATTCATACCAACTGTAGGGCCAACGCCAAATGGATCCCACTCCTTTAGGGTGGCTCAAAGCAAATTTTGGTCGATCTTCTAAAGGCAATCCCAGAGATGTTGGAGCTAGAGGAGTCATTCGAGACCATGAGGGCAAGATCATCAAAGCATTCATTAAAAACTTGGAAGTTTATTCTAATAACTATGTTGAAGCTCATGCTCTCTGGAGGAGTCTAGAACTTGGCAAAGACCTACCTAACCCAATGATATTTGAGGGGGATTATCTAAATATGATTAATCATGTTAAGAATAACACCAAGTCAGGATAGAATATTCAAAACATTATATAGGAGAGAAAATCTCTAATCAACCATCTTCCACTCAGCATAATCCAGCACGTGTTTAGGGAGGCCAATGTGATTACAGATTTGTTGGCTAACATGATAGTCAATCAGAACGACTTCATTATGTGAAAAGATTCTTTTCCTCAAGAGATCATCACTACTGCTAAAAATGAATGAGTGAAATATCTAATGATTCAAAGTGTTTAAACAAAGGTGTTTTCCTCAACACCACGGGTGTTCCCATTAACACCATGGTCAATTGTTTACTTTTCCAATTAATCATTACCTCTTGAAATTTTGATTGCATCTCTTTCTAAGAGGTTCATTTAGAGCAAAGATTAGCTTTTGAGTCTTCTTGGTATCTTCCCAAAGCCTCACACCTCCACATTAGCTATCCTTTCTCTCTCATCATGCTAAGTCCATCTTTCAACTTTTCCAACCCTGTCACATGTTCACCATTTGCACCGTTTGTACTGCTTTGTTAGCCAGTTCCTTAAACCCTACCATCCCTCCTTTCCTTATACTTTTTTGAAATGTTTCCTTCCTCGTGTCCTAGTTGATGTGTTCCTTTGTCATTGTCCTATGGTTGGGTTTCCAAGCTGCATCAAAAAGTGCCTCCTTTCCTTTACTCTCTTATTTTGCAGCTTTTGGCACATCTTCAAAATCCACCACCTTCTTGACCATGTTCATTTGTTGTTTGACATCCTTACCATTGTTTCCTTGTGTTGGTCCTATTTTTGCTTTCGTCTGTTCGAAATTATGGCCATTATTGAACCTTCAATTTTGTATCTTGATCCTATTTATGCTTTGCCTGGAGCCAAGGGATTCACTCCCTTTTTCAATCTCTTTGGTGGTATTGACGATGGAGTCACTAGCGAGTTTGTCAGTTCATGGAAATATGGTGTGGTCTAGGTTCATGGGATTCGAATTGAGGTAAATATCCATCTTCTATCTAAAATTTTTGGGTTTTCTTCCAAGGGTCGGTTGGTGAGACGGGACCGCCATAACTTTAAAGAAGAAACAGACAACTTTCTTGAAAAAGGTAAATATTTGACTTGGGTCAAGGGTGGAGTTGTCCGCTCCTCTCTCCCTTACCCTTGGGACTTAGTTATTATCCCCATTATACAATATATCACTATGGATAATTTCAACAACCCCCTCTAATCCTTCCACCTTGCCTTCATTAATCATCTACAAAACATCAAGCCTATGATCATCCTTGACTTCCTATTTTGGTCCATTATTCTTAACATTGAAAACTGTAGGGATAAGAAAACATGCAATTATCCTTCACACCAAGGGTTATTCCTAGTTATTTATAAACATGCTCTCTTGTCTCGACTTGCAGTCAGACCCTTGGGTGGTTTTCATGTTCATCCCTTTGGATCTAGGATGTTTCAATTTTTGTATTATTGGTATTCTGATTGCCTTATGTATTAGGGATTGGGTCCCTTCAACCCAACATCTAATTAAAATCATTTCTTTACCTACAAAAAAAATTCTTCTAGTTTGTTTAAATATAAAAGTATATTATTTGACAATTAAGAATTCTTCTAGTTTGTCCAAATACAACATGATCATTAGTTGAATATTGACAACAAGGTCAATATTGTAAGTATAACAAAAATAATAAATCAAATTTGACAACAAGGTCAACATTGTCAGTATAACAACCATTCATGCCATAATAGAGAGAGGTATATATGCACCCAAGGTATTGAGTTTATTGGCTTCCAAACTGACCTTACATATAATTTTAAATGTAAATACTACTTGCAAACAAGTAGAGATTCAAATCATCATTTTAGTATTATAGTCCCTAATAACACATAATAATTTGTCATCCCATGATCTAAGTTACAGCTATTGTATCAACTTCATGAAAAATATAACATGATTAAAGTGTTCCCAAGTTTAGGTACTATTTGGAACTCTTTATAATAAGAAAGAAGAGAACAAATATCTTTGATCTTTAAATAGGAAAATTGATGTTATAGACATGAACAATTTTGATTTGAATTCCACTGTCAGCAATACCTCAAACTCTTACAACATTCAGAGTGGGTTTTATACAAATTCAATAACAAAACACAATTTATTATCATAGTTCAAGAAAAATAAGCACAATCAAATTTATTTTCTTTTTAATTAATTTTAAATATGATACTTAAATTTCAAAGTAACTTACATAACCTCGTTCATTCAAATTTTCTTAAAGGTAAAATCAAGCAAAAAATAATAAAGCATACTAAAATTTTCACTTTTGTGGGGTCAAAATAGAAAAAAATAATGGGGTACCTCACCAAGTTAATTTCCACAAATTTGAGGATGGACAAAAGCTATATGACAACTTAACTAGTTTTAGTTCTTTCCTCTTTGAAAATATTGGGAATCAATTTCTTGCCTTTTGCAAATTCTAGTCTTAATGTTACTCTTCTTTGTTGTCCCTATTATGGTCAAGGAGGGGCTTATTTAAAAAAATTGCATTGGTCTAAATTTTGTGTTTTCCCTGAATAAACAACTACTTCATATAGAAAATCTCCATGGAGAGATCTCAAAATAGAGTTTACCACATGCAACTAGTTTTCCTACCAAAATCATTTGGCCAACATATTAGTATTTATTATTTTCATATATGTGAGTGTGGGGGTTGGGTGGTTGAAAGGGTTGCCTACCTATAAATAAATATCATTATTATTTTGTGTTGGAAAAAACCATTATATTGATTAAAATAAATATTATTTTTTACTATTTTCTCTCTCTCACACACACACATATCTATATCTATATATATCTCTATATATAGATATATCTATGTCTATCTATATTTATTTATCTATTTATAAAAAAATAGATATAAGGGTTTCCTACTCATTAGACCACTCCCCTTGGTTTGATTTAGCAAGAGTAATCTAGGGGACTAAGGAGAAGAAGAGTCATTTTTTCCTTCTTCCTAGACAATTGGAAGATGGCACACATTGTTATATTGGCCTTATTTAATTAAAATACAAAACTTATTTTGTGATGAATAAAATATTATAAAACTTACACAACACAAGCAATCTTCTTTTTATGTCAATGAGAAAATTGAATATTAAATGCAAATGTATTTTTCAGTCAAGACCTCTTATGCTTATCATGCAAGTGTATTCTATCAATGGTGTGTACATGAGTTTCATTTTCTACCGATGCCATTGATAAGAATCTAATGCCCTATCCATTATAATACTCTCCCTATTGTTCTTGGTTAAGGGTTGTCCATATAAAAACACTCCAAATGAAAATGTGGTTAGACATGTTCCAATGCATTAAAATCACCTATAATCAAGTATAATTATAAACTTGACCCTTATAGCATTAAATTTAAATTATATATCATCCACAAGTATATGTAAGTTTCATAATTTATAAATATAATTTAAAATTTTATTTAAATTTTATCATGGATTTGGGTTGTGATATTTCTAGTGTTCTCACACAATGTTTAGCCATTGCACCAAGTGACCAAAGAGGTTCAAATCCAAGTTCCACTAGGGAGAACCAAAGAGGTTGGATTTGGAACTTCAATTGATGAGGATTTATTTTCTAATCAGACACGATAAAGGGAGTACCAACTTAATAAATATTGTTTGAACCAACCTCTAATAATAACACTCACCACCATTCTTAATTCTTAATTGGTCCACATTGTATGAAGTTGATTCTAATTTTGTAGATACATATTGATTATTTATATGTGAAGGATATTCCTAGTTTTTATTTGTAAGATAATCTTCTCTATCATATGGGAAATATTTGTGTGCTATATAGTGAGTTCTTAAATTTGGGAAGCACATTTTAAAAAAGTGGAAAATCGCTTTGAGGTAGAGAAAATATTGTTAGTTGTCCAAAAATAATTCTACTATCCCTATATGAGGAATGATGTTGAGAGGTAGATCAAATCATGCACTCCTTATGTTATTACTAAATTGAAAAATAAGAAGCAAGGATTATATATACCATTACCAATGCCATCCAAGCCCTTGGAATCCATCTCCATGAATTTTCTCTTAGGTCTATCCACATATAAGCATGGTATTTATTATATTTAATAGTATTTGATCATTTTTAAAAAATGTTATTATGTTTTCTTGTAAGAAATTCATTTCTAATAATGAAATTGTTAAACTCTATTTCAGTAATGTATGGATAAAATTTGGTTTGTCAAAGTCCATTGTCTCTAACATGCATAAAAAAATTATTAGCATTTTGTGGTCCATCCTGTGGATCATTATGGACGTCACATTGACCATGTCCATATATTTCCAACCTCAAACTAATGATCAGACCCAAGTGGTAGATAAAAAATAATTGTATATCTTCTTCAAATGTATATTTTGAAGACTCCATGCACATGGGGTAAGAGACTCCCCTACACCTAGCATGGGTATAATCGAGATTTGCACAACTCTACCAAAAATAATCTATTTTATGTGTATTTTGGGTTCTAACCGTTGGTAACCATTATTGCAAATCTCCTTTTGAAACCCAAGGAGTACTCATCTCATGGATAGAAAAAAGTAGAAATGGTAGCAACAATTTGTGGAATGGATTCAACATATCTAGAAAAAATTCTATATTGTCTTATAGAAAAAAATAGAAATACAAGCAATGCCATGACCAAAATCAAGTCCCACATCAATTCAAGATTGAATAAAAACTATAGGTACATATTTAGAAGGAGCGACTTATAGGACCCCATAAGAAGATTAAACCTATTTGTTGTGGACCATACACCATCACCAAGAAAGTAAGAGAAAAAAATTTTGAATTAAATATTTCATGCTATCTTAGTATGCATCCAATATTTCATGTTGAATTTCTTAGGATCTATCTTCCACATTTGTTAGATGCTATTGCAATAGCAAAATAATTGAACATTGAAGAACTCAATTCATATAGTTTAGCACCAATGGGTAAGGACTAGATTTTTGATACATGGATTAAGACCATTAGAAGTTAGTTTATTTAGATGTATAGAGTGGTTAATAAAAGACAACTTGGTCATCAACTCAATTCCTTTTAGGTTTGACTAATTCTAGGAGTTAGTTTATTTAGAAGTTAGTTTATTTAGATGTATAGAGTGGTTAATAAAAGACAACTTGGGTATAATCAAGATTCCAAATAGAATCCTAAATTTCTAAAGGTAACCAAAGGTCATATATATGGACATTATCCAATACCATGCATTCAAGAGCTACATGGTATTGGATAATGTCCATATATATATATATATATATATATATATATATATATATATATATATATATATATAAGATTAGATCTCTAAGGGTTTGGTAAATCTATAATGTATAATATTTCCTCAAATAAACTTAAACAACAAATAGAAAAATACAAGGCATTACGACAAGCATGGTGTATTATAACCCCAGTCACTACCATAATTGCTAGCAAAATACATTCTTTTATTTTTCTAGAAAAATCCCACACATCCATTGAATGAAATATTTTATTTATATTTCTATAATAGATATTCCTTCAGATTCAAGTTTACCTAGGTATGTCATATGCAAAATTTGTACAATATTTTTGTATCTTTAATATCAAACTCAAAATATTAAATAAGGAAGAAGGATCTTATAACACATATTTTCCTATTACTCATATACGACACACCACAAATATATTTTACCATTTAAAAGCTTCATTTACCCCAATAAAAATGTCAATGGTACATGTTTTTTTACTGATCATAGCACAAAGAATCAACCCCTATCAATTCCAAATTATCTCTATTATTCCCTTAGCATGAACCATGTATTACATTCCTCTTTCATGTTATTTTTGTATTTTTTGTTGACTCTTGGAATAAAATGAAATCATTTTATACCAAAATTATTTGGCACTTATGCATAATGTCATATTCACTAATAATCTTAGCATAACAAGAGTGAAATAAAAAAAATCAATAAGGAGAGCACCTCCACTATTTGTTTTCTTGTCCTTGAAATAGGGTTTTTAAATTTTTTATATTTTCTTATAAGAATTTCTTCACTTTTCAATAACGACCTTCAGCCAACTCACTCAATATAAGGGATCATGCATACACAATGATCTTCACAACCCTTAGTACATTAGGATAAAGAGATAAGAGAACAAAATAATTGATTTTCTAACCTATAAACATCCAAAACTTGTACTAGTATTGGGATATGTATTAATGATTAGACTTCAAGGAGATTAACATATTATGGATCCTCAATTCCCCTTAATTACTAGGATTAGTATTTGTGAAAGTAAATCAATAAAATTAAATATTAAATTAAATTAAAATATAATTGTACCTTTTTTCTAGTAGTAACTCCAACTCGGGTGTTAATAATTGGTATTTGTCTCTAATTGTACCTCACAACAAAAATAACAATTTTAAATACTATGCATATATTTATATCAAAACTAAATAATTAGTCAAATCTTAATTAATGCAACTATAGTTTCCAAAAAATAAATTTAGTGATAATAATATAATGTTTACCCTTGTATTGAGACTAGATAGACATTTATATTTTGGACCATGTTGATGACACTTAATAGATTAGAATTTGAATATAACCCATTTGAGTATATCCATTTTATTGTCAGTTGTATAGGCTATTAAATTCATAGGAAAAAGGACAATAGAACCAATTATAATAGCAGATAGAAGTTATATTTAACTAATAATTGTTAACCAAATGATTGATAAATAATGAAAAACTAGAGTAAATTGCTTCAACTAGAGAAATAATATTTATTGATTTAGTAGATACTAACAATTGGATTATTTATTATAAAGGGAGCAATGTAGAACGGTGATGGGGGAGTGACGAAGGCAGGAATGAGAAAGGTGGGAGCAACGAGGGGGGAATGATCTGGAAAGCGATGATAAGCTTCATCATATAGTGGACAAGGCTATGGGTCCTGATATTATTTAAAGAACTAATGTGTTGATTAATATCCCTATAATGATAGGTATCTATGTAAACTTTATTTTGCCCTAGAGGAGTGCTTTAGTCCTTTGTGGTTAGCAAAAAGCAAAAAACCCTAGAACCATTTTTGTCTTGAATCCTAAAATAGGTAAACTTGTTATCCTAGATGAGCTAGTGGATATGGTGGTGGTTCAAGGTACCTTTAATTTGGTAGGTTGTTTCATGAGCTTCCACACAAATTTGGATGTAGTTAGAAAGTGGGCTATGGAAAAATGGAGACCCAGTGGCCATATGAAAATTGTTGCCATGTCGAAATAATTTTTCATGGTCAAGTTGAAATCCAAAGAGGATTCAAAAAAATTGGGGGGAGGACCATGGTTTTTTGATCGACAAGGACTTTTCCTTCGTAGATAGAGCTTCGAGTTTGATTCGAAGACCCAAAGTTTTTCCTAGGCATTGATTTGGGCCATACTACCAAGTTTATTCTTTTAGTTTTGGAGTGAGGAGGTGTTAGCGAGCATAGCAAAGGAAATAGGACTCCTAGTGGCTATTGCTCTAGCCATGAGAGCTAGATATCATCTTGTCTATGTAAGAATCTATATCAATGTGGATCTAGAGAAGGATATACTGAATAAATCAGTATGATATCAAAGCTAGGAGTTTCGAACCAACCAATAGAATATGAGAATGATTGGATAAAATATGGAGTATACAAAAAATTAGGTCATATAGGCAATGCCTACCCTATGTGCAAAAAATCTTCCCATAATAAAAAATTATGACAGAAAAAATAGATTAAAGAAGTGAGTTTCAAATAATCCAGGGAGGAAAATATTAAGATGAATGGGACCTATGGAAGATAGGGGGAAGACTCTTCCCATTAGGCATCCCATGAGAAAAATCCAACTCTGATGGAAGATTACGAAGTATGTTTAAAGGAACCCTCTTTAGAGGTTTTTGATATTCCTATTTCAAACTCTTTTAACCAACTAGAAATTGTTTCTCCTGATTTAGACCACAAATATCAGGTGGAAGGAGCTAGAGGGGAAACTATGTAGTCCATGTCCTGTATTGATTTACAAGAACAAAACTAAAATCCTCTCAAGGATACTATTACTTATTTGGAATGAGAAGATGATAAATTGAGGAGAGGTCTTGAATCAGGCAACTCAACCCAAATTTATCAAAAAAAGAATTAGTAAAAAGGGGGAATTGATGTTGGTGTGGAAAAATTTCAAGGTAGGCCACCCAAGCAAAAAATGAGGTAATGAGAAATAGGGACTGATATCGTCAATGAAACCCAAACTATTTTATCCCTGGGTAGGGGAGGGAATAAAATTCTTGGTAGACCCAAAAAATGAAGCTACTTTCATGGAATATAAGGGGACTCAATACCCCTATGAAACAAAGAATGGTTCAAGCATTGAGAAAAGAAAAAGACCCATATATTTTCTTATTTAGGAAACCAAAGTGGATCACCAAAATGTGCAGGCAATTAAATTTTAGATCTAGAGAGAGGCAGAGTTTATAACTAGCCTGGATTGTGGGGATTTTAAGGGGTACTTTGCTTATGGGATACAAACAAATTTAAATGTAGAACTATAATTCAATCAAACCAAGTCATTAAGACCCTTATTCACTATAAGGAAACTAATATAGTGGATTCTCATAAATGTATATACCCTAAATTTAGCTGCTAGGAGAAAACAACTTTGGAACAACCTCAGCCAACAAAGAGAAACCCTTAGACGATTGCCCTAGATTTTAGTTGGATATTTTATTTTCCCCTTGAATCCATATGATAAGAAAGGAGGGAACCCTTATATTTTGAAAGGAATGATATATTTTTCCAATTCATCAATGATAATGTGTTTATGGATGTGGACCTAAGGATGAAGTATACCTAGAGCAACCAACACATAGGGGAGAAACTGATCCAAGTTATATTAGATAGAGTTTTTCTCTCAAAAGAAAGATTTAATTTTTTGGAGAGACTTTCCTTTCTGTCTTTCCTAAAGGTAGATCTAATCATAACCCACTGTTATGAGGGACTGGAGATTTAAAATAATTGTTCAAAAGTTCCTTCAAATTTGAGTTGATGTGGCTTAAGCATGCTAATTTGAAAGCCCAAATTTTTGAATTGTGGAAGGTGGATTTCTATGGTGATAATATTTCCCAAATTGCTAAGAAACTGAGGTTCATTAAAAGGAACCTAAAGTTGTGGAATAAACATATTTTTGGATATTTTTCTTCAAAAACAAGCTAGAAAATTAATTGTAGGAAATTGAATGTCTAGTTCATAAGGAGGGGCTATCTAAGTATTTGTGAGAAAGAGAAAAACAAGTTCTTGCTGAGTACCATAAAGCCCTGGCTTGTGAAGAGATATTTTGGCATTGAAATTCAAAAATAACTTTTCTTAAAGAGTGGGATTGCAACATGAATTTTTGCCATATTTCAACCTTAAGCATCAATAAAATCATAGAAATAGTTAAAGAGAATGGCCAAGTATTGGAGGATGTAATTGAGATCAAGGATGAGGCAGTCCATTATTTCTTTAATCTAATTGGGGTGACAACTCCCCTATCGAGGAAGCCATTAACCCTATGATCCAAAATATCCCTACCTTGAAAACGAATCAAATGAATGATTATATCTTGAGTCCTCTTAAAAATGAGGATATTTAAAATGCAATATTTGATATGAAGGGAGATAAATTTTGAGGTCCTTATGGATTCCCAACATGTTTCTTCTACCATTTTTGGCACATTGTGGTCTCTAATATTATTGAAGCAATGAAATAGGTTCATAGAAATCATCATATTCTTGGAGATGTGAATTCCACATTGATGGATCTTATCCCAAAGGTTACGAGAGAAAGAACCCTTGTTGAATACTGATCTATTAGCCTCTGTAACACATTGTATAGAATTTTCTCTAAAATTTTGGAATATAGAATCAAAGTGGTGCTCTCATTCATAAGAGATCCAAATTAGGGTGGATTTGTGAAAGGGTGTCAAAATTTAGATGGTATAATAATAATTCATGAAATCATCCATTCTATTGAAAATTTTGGGAGGAAGGGATGCTTCTCAAGTTGGATATGAGAAAATCCTATGATAGGGTCTCTTGGGATTTCCTTATAAGAGTTTTGAGAAACTTTGGATTCCATCAAGATTGGATTGACTTGTTGTTAGCCTATTTTACCTCAGCTATGTTCTCTATTTTAATTAATGGTGCTTCTACTAGTTACTTTAAAAGTAAGCAGGGTATTATACAAGGGGATACCTTATCCACCCATATTTGTATCATCCTTGTTGAGGCCCTTGGGAGATCTATTTCAAAAGCTATTGAAGAAAGAAAGTTGGATGGTATTAGATCTACTTCTTCTATTAGACCTATTTACCATCAATAGTTCATTTATGACACTATCATCACCTCGAGATCCTTTATTATGCAAGAAATAGAACTAAAATCTATTCTATAAAATTATGAATTAGAGACTTATTAGATAATAAAATTTTCCAAAAGCAAAATTTCCTTCTTGAATACCCCTATTAGGAGAGTTGAAAATTACAATTCTTTTTTGGCTATGAGATAGGGGATCTTTCCTCTACTTATATTCGGATGACCATGTTTAAGGGAAGATTATCATATGACATGTGAAACCCAAGAATATACTCTTTTGTGAAGAAATTAATAAGTTGGAAAGAGGCTTTTCTCATTCAAGTGAGAAAAGTGCTTTGGTGAAATCCTCCCTACAAAGTATACTGATTTATTTTATGTCCCTCTTTAAGATGTCAACCAAATTTTATTATAGAATAAAATATATTCAAATGAATTTTCTTTGGTCTAGTTCTAGGGACAAAAGGTGTCTTTTGTTGTTGGATTGGGAGTAGGTCTTCCAGAAAAAGGAGGTAGGTGATCTAGGCTTTAGAAGAATTAGAAAAATAAATAAAGCTTTCCTAAGAAACTGGGCTATAATATGGTTAGGAATGAAGATATGGGATGGGTGAAAATCCTTCAAGCCAAGTACCTGAGATATAAGGTTTATTTCTTGGAATAAAATGATCTCTCAAAGGGGTCAAATTTTTGGAATAACATCTAATTTGTTAGATATTTTTTGTGTTGTGGTATTCAATGGAATATTGAGAATGGTAACAAGGTTCATTTCTAGAAATATTCCTGGTTAAAGAATACTTCTCTTATTGAGGACCTAAAATTTAGAAACCTAGAAAGATGTTTCCCAGTGATATTGTCACATAGTCCAATATTATATCATAATAGGGGAAGACAGATCATGATGGAAATAAATTTGGGTAGAAGGTTTGGACCAAAGAAATATTTGGGCTATTAGAAAACTAAATAATATGATTTAGGTTTATTACTTGAATAGTCTAGTCACTCAGGATTCTAGATGGTGGAAATATTCTTAATGGGGAATCTACTTTGCCAAATTAGGCTACCTTTTACTTGAAGGAGAAGGGATTGGTTGGATGCCAACTTTGAAAGTTTGGTTAAAAAATTTAATACCAAAATTTGATTTCTTATTTTGGCTTGTGTCAAAATAAGATTCTAACAGTGGATAACCTTGTGAAAATAAGGTTTCAACTCCCCAATATATGAAAACTCTATGAAGTTATGGTGGAATATGTCAATCATTTGAGTTTGAAGTACCCTTTTTCTCAAGAAGTGTTTTTTAATCTTGAATAAATTCCAAGTTTCTTGGATCTTTCCAAATGGTCTTCTTAATCTATGTCTTCAATGGAATGCTCCGCTCAAAATTTAAATACTTAATACCTTATGGGCCATTAGTCTCCCTGTGTGGGGGATTTGGAAATAGTGAAACAATCGTATTTTCAAGGGCAATAAAATGGATAGTCTTGTAGTGGCCAATAGGATTACTTCTATAATTGTGGAAAATGCTAAACTGGTAAGCTAGGAAGAGGTTTGGAAATCAGATAAAGAGGGTGTTGTTGTTCCTAGATGGGATCTTTATTTAGTGGAAATAATGATAAATTCATCTACAAAAAACTTGAGGTAGTAGACAAAATGGAGCATCCTCCAGTTGGAATGCTAAAAATGAAATTTTATGGGGTGGCTAAAGGAAATCCAGGACTTGCGAGGGTAGGATGTTTAATTAGAAATAGTAATGATGATATTTTGTGGGCTTATGTTGAAGCTCTTGGGGACCAGTCAATTCACTTTGTTGAGTCTCATGCTATGTGCTTGGAAATCAAGTTGTTGGTTAATCTTTAGGTTAAGAAAGTGATCATAGAGGGGGATTCCTTAAACCTAATCAAAACAATGAAGGAGAATGTTGAAGTTGGCTAGAATTTAGCCATGATGATTAATGAAGTTTGACAAATTATTAGGCTTTTGGAGATGATGGAATTCACTCATATTTTTAGAGAAGTGAATGGGGGGTAGATTGCATGGCAAATATGAGAGTTATGTAGGATGAGTTCAGTCTTTGGAAAAGTGATTTCCCCTAGCAAATAGTTGCAATCATTGATAATGAGAAACAAAATTTGGGTCTAACTTGAAAATATAAGTTTCTTTGTCAACATGTCAAGCTTTACTCAAAATATTATGCAAAGATATCTTGGGAGTAGTAGTCTAGAGATATGGTCCCATGATAAGTTGAGCAGGAGTAGGCTTGGGGAAAGAGAGTGGATCAAAAGGGTTATATGTGAATCCCCTTAAGTTGTTTTGATTTTTATAATTGAGAAGACAAGTATAGGTAATTCTAGTTTGTATCCTTTATTTAAATGAAGGTTTAGTAAAATTGTGAGGCACATGGGATTAAGAATTTCTAGGGTGAATTCCCAAGAAATGATGAATAAAAGAGAAAATGTTGGGAGAAAGAATGATTTTTGACTGGTTCTGGGACAAGGTTGGACTTCCCTAGGTTAATTAAACTCCATATAAGTCCCACTATTGGATGGTTTGACAAAAAGAAGTTTTTGGTAGAAATAATGTTGTATTGACAAGTACCATGGTTACGTTAGCCTTATCCAGGTTAGTTTTTATTTCCAATTTTTTTATTTAAAATATATGTATGCTATTGATTGCTTTCCTCATGTTGTTTTAACATGGGATCTTTATCCATGTCCCAATATTGAATAGATGGAAATTATGGGAATTAGGCTCTGGAACAACAAGGATCACTATCAAATGGAATTTATGCAGGGTGGTAATTCCATGAATATTATGAATCACATTGATAATTATGAGGGAGCACATGTTAAATCCATGTTGAAGGATCATGTGATTCAAGTGTCACATTCTTCCCAAACTTTGATTAATGTTGTTTCTAGAAATGGTGGTATGATTCTTATGTTTGATATTGATCACTTCCCCTAGATTCTTTTGAATGGGAATCTTCACCCACATCTTGATATCAAGTGTCATGACCCTCCCTTGGCAAGTTTTTTATATGATGGAATTATGAATTTATATGTTGTTTTAAATGATAGATTAAATGGCTATATGATGATTTGTTGTTTGTCTTATTGACGAATATGATGCTACTAATGAATTTATATGTTGCAGGAATAGGTATCTTCGCAAGTGGGCAAAAAACTAATAGCTAAATAGTCAAAATGACCTAACACCTAATATCCACATTTAGCCTTAGTCCATGATTTTGCATTTTGATATATCATTTTTGTATTTACATTTTATTTGGTATCATATTTGCAATACTAACATGCTTTATGTTGGACTATGGAAGGAATGTCTAATGTATTTTAATAAAAAGACCTATTAATAAGAAGAAAACCAATGTGTTTAACATTATAATAAATGAAAATAATGACATTTATTAAATAAATTTGCATTAATCAACTTTAAATCCAAGTGAAATGAAATGGCTTATAGGGTAGTTATTGAGTTCGTTCCATGAGCGAAATATTCTCCATATTCTTTTAGAAACTCTTTTGATAAGGGAAGATAGATCTTTTGGAGAGCAGTAGTTTTTGGCTACATAAACGAATGTGAAAAACATAGTGGGTTTTTGAGAATTTTTTATGAGCAAAAGCATTAAAGGATCTTGTCTTCTGTGTGCATATTGGTCTTCTACAATCAAATATCTTCAAAATATTTAAGGTACTATGTGTCTATTATTTTTTCTTGAAGTAGTTGCTTCAGTTTTGATAACAACACCCAATAGATTTTGGATTGTTTTTGAAACAATAGATTTGAGTTACGTATTTAAAATATGGTAGCCCTTCATTGTGGAAATTGTAGAAGAGATAGGTTAAACTCTCATCAAATGATGTGTATTCGAGTAATATGATTGATCAACTCGAGGAGTTTTGTATTGGTTTGTTGCATTTAACCTTGGAGGAGACTATTATGTATATTTTGTACATCTCCCATCAACTTATCAAGATGACTATGAGGAAGTCCATATGTATGCCAATGCATCTTACCTATTAAAATATAGGCTCTTCCTCTTGGTATATTTAATTGTGTTGTCTCCACACAAATAATTTTGTGAGATACGCACACCTCTCTGTGTAAGGGTAGAAGACTTCCATGCTTAACCTGCATCCTCCCTATGCAAAACCATATTTTCCTTGAATATTTAACTTAAAATTAGGGTCACCCAAGTGTTGTAGGTGATTTGGAGAGGAGAGAGAAATTCTCCAAGGGAGGTCCTAGGTTCAAATCTTCACCCTACCAAAAAGTTGAACTGGGTACCCAAAATCCAATTGATAAAGTTGATGCGGGCAGGGCTAAGTGCGACTTTTGGGTGACTTTGATGGTGTAGAACCCCTTGGTCATGGTCTCTTAGACCAAGGTGACCCCGCAAGGGGTTTTTTTGCTTTAAAAAAATTAACATTAGGGTTTATTAGGAATTTTTTGGATTTGTTTGAACATCTGATATACGTAAGAGTTTGGGCCATGTTGTATTGGCGATATCACACATGGTTCATTTTGTTGTCCTTTGCACATTTGACCTTATGTGGGTTGGATTGCACACATGCATGATTTTGTATGGTTTTTTATTAGAGTGGCTCCCCATAGCGGTGGTTTTGTTACACAGACGAAACAATGATTTTATGTATGGCTTGAATGCAGATGATGTTTGTAAAGTGAGTCAAAGAATAATGAGATGTATTCATTTATTTTACCTTGGTAAGGTCTAGGTAATAAGGAATCACGGGTTTAATGTTTGATGTGATAGTTTAATAGATGCTATTTATAAAATGTTTTGATTAGACCTTTGAAAAAGTTGACTTTGTATTATTTTATATTCGAACAAGGCATGATCAAATATTATGCTTGTCTAATAAAATTGAGAGCCTTACTAGCAAAATAAGATAGAAGAAATTATAAATTTAACCTTAGGATTTATTTTGGTATAGAGTAACATTATGGGTACTTATGCTATGACAGAAATGATGGGAGGTTTTAATACTCAGAATAGTGAATGGTCTATAATAAGAATTTAAGAGTTGAATATTCCTAATGTATATTTATTTTTGAAATGGATTATTGTTTTATAAAAATAGGTTCATATTTTGGTTTCTAGAGACTTTAAGATGATTAAAAGGTTATGCCTTCATTTGTGGGTTATGAAAATTACCTTTGAAATATTAAAGTTATAAATGATGCTTTCTATTGGAAATCAAATCTATTGTAAAGAATCTATTATATTTGGATTATAAATAGTTTGTTTTATTTATTGATTTAGTTTTTGTAATCAAAAGGGAAGCAAGATATATGTTTTATGTATCCTTAAAAGGATTAAGAAGTTGGTTTTGTATGATGATATAGAGGAAATATTAATGTTGTATTTTTGAATGAAGAGTAGCAATTAGTATACTTTAGGAAAGTAAGTAAAATATTTAGATGGATTATTATTCTTTTAAGAATTCATAAATGTACCTTTGAAAGATAAAAAATATGTCTTGGAAATAGGGCATGGTGCCCAATAGATAGATTAGGATTTATAGGGGGGTCCTTAAGTATCTAAGCTTGGAAGAACGAATGGGAAATTAATTCAAGGGAATTATGGGGTTCTTTCATTATTATATAAAATGAATTACAAATATTCATGTTTGGGAACATAAGAATTATGGGGTTCTTATGTAATTATACCGACTTTGATGTTTGGAAAAAAACAATAATGAGAATTCCTTTATATAGTTGTATTGGATATTACGAGATGTATGCAATACAAATGGATGTTTTAAGGCTGGGTTTTTCCTGCAAGGGTTTCTTGGGATATATGATGTGTTATATGTGTATCATTTATGGATCTTGCTTTGGAATTATTATATACATGTAAGTATCTAGTTGATTATTTGAGTTGCTATAAAATGTATATGAAGAGAAAATGGAATTGTATACTTAATCATGTTATGCTTATAATCAAAGTACTTGTGCTTTGGTAGAGTAAGATGAATGTTAAGTATTTATTTTACACTTGCAATAGAGTAAGGTTTATGTAAATGTAATATAAAAAAGAAAGAGAGGAGCTTGTGTTAGATAATATATTTCATTATTTAGTACATGTCAATGTACCACCATGGATACATGTTTTAGATTATGAGTTTGTCTTAGATTAGGATTTAAGTATTTATTTTATGCAAAGCAATAAATGCACAAGTATATTCAATGATGTAAATGTACATGTTGTCCACATGTACATGAGTCCTTTAGAATAGGAAGATCAAGTTCCATTAGTTAGGTGTGCATGTGCACAAGTGTCTATCATGCAGAATGCACGTGTCCTTAGGGTAGGAAAGTAAAGAGTCATATACTTGTAAATATACTTGTGATCATGCATTGTAATAGTGAGTGAGTGAAGCATGCATTAGCATGCACTAGTAGAGTAGGAGAATGAGTTCCACATATTGTATCAAGTTTCAATTTTTGTGAGTTTATTGTAATAGCTATTTCATGAGTCATTTCTAAAGTTTCTCATGTTATTTACTTACTCATTAGAATTTCATTAACATAGTTATAATATTGTAAGCTTATTTTATTACTTATGGCTATATTTCCTTTAAGTTTAAAGCTTCAAAATATAACAGTGGTACCAGAGCACACAGTAGATCAAAATAAAATAGAGAAATCCACAAGTGGGATTGAAGGAAACTCAAAAAGAAGATCTCCATTGAATATTGAAGAGAAGACCCATAGGAGGTCTCATTGAAGTTCAAAGAAGACTAGAGAAGTGCAGGATTTAAAGGTCAAAGGATAAGGCTAGGAAAGCCTCATTGAATACTTGAAGAAGATCATTGGAAAATATTTTAGAAGTTCCCAATAGAGAATGATTTGGGATAATTGTCGCATGAGATAATAAGTCCAAATTGAAGACGGATTTGGCAAGAAGGTTGCCAAAATTTAAATGCAGATTTGTAAGGAGAGTTGGACAGCATTTTTTCAAGGAAATGTGCTACAAAATTTAGAGGTTAAAATCAACACATTAAGCTATATCATAGCAGAAAAATACACCTTCTATAACAAAAACTTGAAGGTGAAATAGGCAGCATTGAAAGAGGATATTTAAGGATAGCCACCAAGGATTTGAAGGTTGATTTAGAAGGATTTTGCAACAAAATTTTAGATCTTAAAGGAAAACAAATTTGAGCTGTAATTTCATCAAAATGAGGCAACATTTAGGTGATATAAATCACCAAGGAATCTTCTACCAAACTAAGTTTAAAAAGCATGCAACGTTGATGCAAAAGACTCATTACTTGAACACTCATATTTATATTATTACTAAGGTTTTAAAAGCATCAATTTCAAGGTTTAAAGTTACAAGATAAAAGGTTCCTAACTTAATTCTTCAAGGAAGTATAGAAGGTGGTTATCATGAGGAGTATAACCTACATAAAATAAAGAACGGTGAATATCTAAGTAAACATTACTCTAAGGCTTAGATTACATAGTGCAAAGTAGTGTTGTCCAAAATATAGTCGAATCACTACTAGAGGCAAGACAGAGTAGTGTTACGTTGAAAATTTGAGAGCCATTACAGGTAGTGTCAAACCAAGCACTAGAGAAAGCTAAGTAACAACAATCATTGAGGATTTCAATAGCCTTGAGTTGAGTCTATGATAGAATCAAGGTAAAACTAGGCAAATAAACAATGAGCATATGTAACAGAAGGTTGAGTAAATTAGTGATAGCAGTGAGAGTTTACAAAGCACTTGCGACCAATATTGAAGGAAAGTGAGCATCGAAGGATTGAAAGAACCAATCAAAACTACCAGTAATATAATTGATAACGTTCAAATTTACCCAACCAACGCATGATAAGATAACATGTTTGTCACAAACGCTACAATAATTCTTCCCATTCTAGTCGTTAATCAACACAACAAGTATATAGCATGCAACAAGGGAGGTGAGAAGAAAAATAAAGTACTATAATCTTGAAAAGGATCACACCAAGTGTTACTAAGTAACCATTCAAAGCTGGAAAGTACTATCATTTGAAACACTTGGCAAAGATGACATACATCAGGATTGAGAGCTATTATCAAAAACAAAAAGTATCATCAATGCTCCAACACAACAACTATTAGTAATCAAAGATTCATTACAATTGGCAACCAACATGAGCATGTTTGAGATGCCAAACATCACGGGTGTGTGCCACTGAAGGAGATTTACACCATGAAAGGGAACCCTATGATGAAAGAGGAAAGTGTTGCATGCTGAAGGAATATCAACATTATCCATCCAACACACAACAAGTCACTTGGTCTGATGATTACATTAGTTTGTTGAATATGACAAGGAAGAAAACCACAAATCAAAGTGGTAGATAGTCGTTACAATTTTTGTTATATCCCACTTATTGAAGGTGCTAAGTATCATTACATTCACGAAGGGAATATGTTTCTAATTAGCAAACGTTATCATTGCAGCAAACAGCGAACACATGGAGCAATCAATATGGGGAGGTTGGATAGTCGTTACATGATTACACGCATTATAGTCTAGTCATTGTAATATTTTTGCCTATCATAAATTCATAAAAGCTTTCATCGAGTTGGAAGAGAATGCTAGAAAGGAAGGAATCATTGCATGAAATGGTCACCCTGGAGCAGCACTTCTTTAGGTCAAATAACATTTACCATTGCAGAGAACAAGTAGATTTACCTAAGAGTAGATTGCACAAAGGAAAATCAGATAATAGTGCATGCATCGAAGGCAAATAATCACCATTACAAGTTTGAGATAATAGTCATTTTAGATCCAAGCATAATTCAAACGTTTAGATGCAACGAATAGTGGACTCATGGTGGACTTATTTTCGAGTAGACGTTTGGATTTTGATTGAGCATTGCAAAAGAAGGAGGAGTATGGCCTTATTACCTTGTAGTTGGTATACCAAACAATTTTATAGAATGTACATGGCTTCCACAGTGCACCAAGAGAAATTTGCAGTAGAAGAAGCCATTTAATACATCACGCTTCACTGTAAATGTAAGGTATATTAGCTTTCAATTATCATTTGCAGTCCATCAAACTAAAGGAGATAAAGTCTTTTATTTCTAAGGTTAATGGTTAATCATTTAATGCATATATTTATAAAGAAAGCATAACCTTAGATAATTCATTAGAAAATCTATAACTTGAGAGATTTTTGTAAATTCTATTATCTAAATCAAAGTATTAAAATTTTTGAAAATAATCTAACTAGGAGGAATAAGTTTTTTTTTCTACTTTGACATTAAAGTATTATTTTGCAAATATTATCATTCTCTAAATTTCAAATTAGGGATATATAAGGAGTACTACACCAAATTAAAATATTAAAATTTAGAAAACTAAACCATTGAGAATTAAAGGGTGAAAGAAGCAAAATATTGAATTGCTTGAAAATTTGGAAATAACATTCTTTACATTAGTCTCTTACACTAATTCAAGAGATATTAGAAATCCATCTAAATGATCTTGAGGAAAAAAATCTTATCAAACTTGATATTTTACTAAATTACGTAGGAGTTAAAAGGTATACTAGCTAGAGATTTGAAATACTTGAAAAAAGTATTTTTATATACTCTAAACTAGGGAGACATAAGGTAGTCTACATCAAAGGAACATGGCAAGGAAGAAACAAATGAAAAAGAAAACAAGCAATCCAAAAATAGAAACTCAAAAACTAGAACTTCATGAGTTGATAGAAATAGGTGAAGAAGAAAATCTATGTCTACAAGAAGACCTAATCTACATTGGAGAAGACTTAGACTTTCAGGAAGAAGAAGTCTACATTCAATATGACTCACTAGAAGAGACTAAGAAATGATTGCAACTACTAAAAAGGTGCACACAATCAATGATAGAAAAAATTGAAAGTCAAGAGAATACATCTACAAAGAGAAAGAAAGTTCTACAATCAATCATGAGAGAAGTCAAAAATGAAAGTTTCTCAACACTAGGAGATTACTTAAATTCAAAAATGGATGAAGCACATACAAACTCAAAATATGTGTTCACCTTACCTAATGAAATAGGGAAAGTAATATATATGGCATTACTCTCTAATGATGTTCTCAAAGACAAGAATAGAAGGTAAGAGGACATGATAGAATATTTAAAGAACAGGTATATTGATGAAGCAAATGCTTTAAATAGTATGCTTGTAGATATTACTAGTGAATCAAAAAAAGGGGATTATTCTACACTTCAAAAATACATGCAAAGTGTTCTTAGTAGTGCTAATGATTACTATGAAGATTTTGTTACTATACCTAAAAATCTATGGAGAATAATATACAAATGAATTTTCACTCTTAATGTTTCTAAGATGAGAGAACATGAAACAGTCGAAGAAGTAAAGAAAGATATAGAAAATAAATATGCTTATAATGATACAAGAGATTTAAAACCTATAATGGTAGATTCATGTTGCAATACTATAGATTCAAAACCAATGATGATTGATGCATGTTATGACACTAGTGATCTACTTCAAAAGGATGAAGATTCAAAGTATGATTCTTATCAAAATGAAAAGAAATATTGTAATGCAAGTATTGACACTAGTGGTTTAGAATCCATGATTAAGATATAAGAACCTATTACAAAGATTGATGCTATAGGTGATACAAGTGATCTAGATCTAGTTCATGGTTTCTAAAAAAATATTCATGCTACTAAATTTGATGAATACATTTATAAAGATAATGATAAATACAAGATGCATAGGATTTTATGGATACTGATAAAGATTATTCTAATGATTGTATTGATCATACTAATGATTGTTACTCAAATTTGATAAGACATGAATATACAGGTCATATCATCAACAATAAACACGGGAGTGAGTTTGCAGTAGAACATAATGACATCAAAGTAGTAACAAAGATTGATAGGAACAATTGCTATGATGGAAAAAATGGTCAAAGGGATTTAGCTACAAAAAATAGGTGCAGTCATTGTAAGAGATATGGGCATAAGATAGAGAGATGTTGGAATCTCCATAGCTGTAAAATTTGTGGAGGAACCAATCATTCACAAAGATATTGTTGGTATAAATAAAATCATTTCTTTTATTGGTTATACACAATGACAAGAAATATCATTAGCGAATTTTCTCAAGTATACATCTCAAGGTATAGAGGTAGATACAAGAAAGTATAAATTTCTTCGGTAACATATTCAGAAGGAAGATGGTAATAGTACCAAGGTCATAATATAGATTCAAGAAAAAGGATGAAGCTCAAACAAAAAATCAAATTCAAGGTCACATGAAGAATGAAGACAAATACAAATACCATATTGAAGCCTAAAGCTTTCAATACCCAAATAATGTAATACAGGGGGATACTAAAAAATATATTACATTATTTGGTACATGTCAATGTGCCAACATGGATACATATTTTAGATTATAATTTTATATTATATTTGTTGGCAATTTTGGGTACTTTGGGTACATTGCCTTTGCTCAAGTGTATAAGTTGTCATTGATGTCAAGAAGCTCTTGAAGGAATTCGATTTGATGTCAAACAATTTGTTTTGATGAAGGTTACGGCATGACAGTTGGCAGGTTTAAAGACTACAGGTGGATGCATTAGTTTAATGCATTTGGGTCCAGGAGGAAGTATTTATTTAATAATTAAAAACCTTGTTAAGGTTTCTTTTAATTATTTTTAAATAAATATTAATTTATTGTTTGCATTGGGTTCTCCTAACCCATGGCGCAAATGTCTTAACTTTGATGGCGCTATGTTCTAAGATTGTGGGCGCTAGCCAAGACCTCCGTCGACGTGTTAAACTCCTCCGCCGACGTGTTAAACTCCTTGCCGACGTCAAGAGTTTATGGGAAATATGCATATAAATTTCCCATGATTAAGATCAAAGATTATCCCATCCGCATTTTCAAAAAGTGTTGCTCATTGTGATTTCGTGATCTGATGTTCGATTTCTTCTTCGCTGAGATTTCGTGATCTGCTATTCGGATATCCGTCGTTCATGTTTTGTATCCGTCGTAAGGTTTCATCGTTGTCATTCACGTTAGAAGACAGGGAGGCCTGTTGTTTATTTTAGCCCTGGTGCAAAAGGTACAAGGGAAACAGAGTGAGGTTCAAACCTCACCGGATGCCATTGGCGCACCGATAGCGGCTAGGCTGTTGGTGCGCTACCCAAACGGGAGGTTCCGCATTCAAATAACGTGAAAGGGTTTTTTCTTCGTTGAAGTGGATGCAGCGGGTGGTGTTAGAGTTCGTGCACAATTTCTCCATAGCACAATTTTTGGTGTTGGCCAAGGTATTTTCGAAATTAATTTTTGCTAGTGTATTTTGCGGATGGAGGAAGTTTATTAGAGAGAAAAACAGCTTAGGAGTTATAAGGAGTTTGAAGCTTGCTTTATTTTGATAAAAGATTCTTTTTAAGGTGTTGTTTGCATTATCTTATTGCATTCTTATGAGAGATAAATTTTATTGTTGATAAGACTATAAGGGAGAAATAAGGTGTATAAGGGATAAATATTTCTTGTAATGTTGAGAGTGCTTTTGGTTGATTATGGAAATGAAAGCATGATGTTTTAAGGTTAGAATTGCTTCTTGTGTGAAAGTGTGAAACCTTAAGTGGGCAGCTTTGAGATTGACATTAGCTTTCATTAAATTGGTTATAATCAAGCTATTCTTTACTTGGTTAAAGTGTTGGGCTTGCTTCTTTGTTGATGAATTGAAAAGTTGTTTTGTGCTATTGTGATTTGAGTTGATGGATGCTTTTTGTTCAAATAATGTTGGAGAGAAAAGGATTTCTACTTGTTTCCTTTTCTGATGTTGATTGTGAAATGCTTCAAGGTTGTGTTTTGAGTTAAATGGTGTTGATTGAACCTTGGTTGATGAGCATTGTTGTTGAAGCCCTAATTGATGGTGAAAAGAACATGAGTATCATTGTTATGTGATTCTTTGCATAGTTGGCAATTTTTGGGGTTTCATGTTCTTGAAAGAAAGTTTTCTATCCTATCCATTTTAGATATTGAGTTGAGTTTTCATATTTGAGATTGAGATTGAGCTGAGTTAATTTGAGTTGAGTTTTGAGATTGGGAGTTGAGTATAGAACATATTGAGTCTCTAACAATTCTCTTTATGCTTCTATGAGTTTGACAAATCACATTGGGTCTCTAACAATTCACTTTGTGATTTCCTACTAATAAAGTTTTCTTGGTGAGCTTGCTGAGTTTTTGGACAGGTTCCGATGGGGACTTGTGAGAATTTTTTGGACAGGTTCCGGTGGGGACTTGTGAGCAGTTTTTGGACAGGTTTCGGTGGGGAATTTTGAGCAATTTTGGACAGGTTTCGGTGGGGACTTGTGAGCAAATTTGGACAGGTCCTAGCAGAGGACTTGTGAGCTGAGTTTGATAGTTCTATCAGAGAACTTGAGGATAGAGGTGCACTGGTTCTATGAGAAGAACCTGAGGATAGATTTGGCAAGTCTTTGAGAATACTTGTATGCGAGAGGATTGATTTGTTCAAGAGTTGGACAGATCCGATAGACAGAGGAAGACTTGTACTAGACCGTCTGACTATGTTTGGTACAGGTTGTTGAGCTTCTGTGGACGTGATCATAAAAGGCAGAGGTCTCTTAGGCTAAGAATTGAGGATAGGAGGTCTTCGATGGAAAGGAGTTCCATGTGCGGGCAAGAGGTAGAGGTAGTTGATCTTCTGAGGGATCATTTCCAGAGCAGAGGGGAAGGTATCTCCTTTGAGCAGAGGCTCATAAATTTTGATTGGGGGAAGGTATCTCCTTTGAGAAAAGGCTCATAAATTATGATTGGGGGAAGGTATCTCCTTTGGGCCGAGGCTCATAAACATTGTAATTGGGAAGGATTCCCAAATAACTTTGAGATAAGTTTTAGAGAAAATTTTTGTGGACGTAGCCCAGCCATTCTGGGTGAACCACATTAAAATTGGCATCACTTTGTGGATGATATTGTGCATTGCTTTGATATTGCTTTGGGTATATTGCTTTACTGTTTTGAAGTATAAAGGAAAAATTAAAAAGAGGTCTTATACTGTTCACCCCCCCCTCTCAGTATAAGCTTGTGTTCTTCAATATTAGGATTTAAGTATTTACTTTATGCAAAGGAATAAATGCACAAGTATGTGCAATGATGTAAATGTGCATGTTGTCCACATGTACATGAGTCCTTTAGAATAGGAAGAACAAGTGTCATTAGTTAGGTGTGCATGTGCACAAGTGTCTATCATGCAGAATGCACATGTGTCCTTAGGATAGGAAAGTAAAGAGTCACATACTAGTATATATACTTGTGACCATGCATTGTAATAGTGAGTGAGTGAAGCATGCATTAGCATGCACTAGTAGAGTAGGAGAATGAGTTTCACATATTGTATCAAGTTTCAATTTTTGTGAGTTTACTATAATAGCTATTTCATGAGTCATTTTTGAAGTTTCTTATGTTATTTACTTGCTCATTAGACTTCCATTAACATAGTTATAATATTGGAAGCTTATTTCATTACTTGTGGTTGGATTTCCTTTAAGTTTAAAGCTTTAAATGCTAAAATTTGAAACTTAATTACTTTGGGTTTTGGGATTCTTCCTTAGGAGGGATTACCCATAGGAAACCAACTTAGCTTGAACCTAAGGGATGGTACCAAAACTAAGGGAATTGTGGTGTAGCAATACCTTAGGGTTACAAGGGGCATGTCGATAATGGATCACCAAAGTGAAACATAAAGGGTGGGATAATCCTAGATCCCATATTAACTAGATTTGTGTGATGGAACCCCTACGGAGTGTGAGGTACCCATGTGATATATGTCATGAGAATAATAGTAATAGGTACTTGATTGACTAAGGGAAAACTTGAGGGATATCATTGGGTGTGACAGTCACTGGAAACCTTGATTGACTATTGGGAATCCAAGTGAGAGATGTCACATGGTTGATAGTCTCCTCAATTAAACTATTATGGGGATGGTTTAATTGAGCACAATGTTTTTACACATGGTGTAGTGGATAAAACTATAAGAAACTTTACACCTAGATACTAGTGGAAATTGAATAAGACTAGTAGTGGAATTGGTGTCCCTTCTCAACTGAACAAGGTAGGGTTAATCCTATCCTATGGCTAAAATGTCCTACAAAGGAAGGTAAGTAAATGGGGAGACCATATAGATGTGTCCTTTAAGTTGTATGGGAAGTGTACAAGGTGAATCCCCAAAGTCAATATGGAATATTGGTCACTCCTATCCACCTGAGGGATGTTGCAGCATCTGGAACTCAGAATGTGATTGAAATATTCTATTGAATCTATCTAAAATACCTTTGGTGAACCTTGTGAAAAGAAAAAAAAAAGGTTTTACTCTCCTGAGATGGTTAGAATTGGGTTGTTACATCAGGCAAATTGAAACTATGGGTACTGGGCTTCATAAACCCAAGGCTTGTTGTTAAATGGGCATTTTTTAGGGTAGTCAAGATGCGTGTTCAAAAGGATGATCAAGATGATTTGTTTTTTAGTTCCATGATGAAAAGTCATAGGATTCTAATGTCCCTGGCTATCCACATTCTTCTTAACCCCAAAGAGATGGTGGAAAGTAAATTCTAGTGGGAAGAAGAAATTGGTTTTAGTCAAAGTAACTTATCTATGGAGGGCAAAAATCTTAGAATTGATCCACTGCTTCTCAATGTGGATCAAGAGTTTTAGGGGATCCTTGAGAAATGAGGCTTTCTATAGTTATTGAAAAATTTTAATGGGAATGACCTTGATATTTCAAGACAAATTTCCCACTCTTAGTCTAGTGGAAGAGCAAATTTTTTTGGCTATGACTTCACCATCAATACTACCTTACTTGAGGAAGTCACAGGCTTAGTTGTAGAAGGAGATTTCATTAGGAGAGAAAAACACTAATTAATTGAGGAAATTGATATATTTTTCTTTAAGGATGAGCCTCCAATAAGGGAAGGAAATTAAGTGGCTATGGATTCACTTTATCAACCTTGGAGGATGGCGGTTGTACCTATTATAAACTAAATTACTTTGGATGCAAATCCTTCTATTATCAGAAGCTTCCATTTAGCATTTTTGAACTTCCTTTGTAGGGGTAGAAGAACGAACGTTCCTAACTTCCTATTCATATCTATGGTAAAATCAATATTGGATGTTCGATGGCATAGATCTTTGAATCCCATCCATCAGGGGAGTTTGCTTCCTATGTTCAAACATGTGTTGGGGAAAGGATTACTAGGGAAAGTGCTTTTGGAGTCTAAAGAAATAATGATCCCAAGAAAGGAGGAGAAACTTAAGCTTACCGTGTCAAATAATGCCTCGTTAGTAAAGAATAAGATTAAAGATGATTCGAATTATACCCCTTTAAGAACTAGAAAAAGTATTCCTATGTAGTTGAAGTAGTCCTATCAGAGTGGTAAGGAGGATGATAGTCACTTGGCAGATTCTTAGAAAATATTTGATAAGGGTGGTAAAAATTCAAGCAAGAAACAAAAAGTGGATGATCATCCTGATCAGTATATGAAGGAGGTTGAATCTAAAAAGGATGATGATGTTGGAAGAGAAGTGCCTATGATATTTTCCTCGATTGAGTTTGGTAATCAATTCAATAAGGAACATAGGTTGAAAACTATTGATCTTGTCAAGGATTTAGATTTTGAGTTCTAGGTGAAGCTCATGTTGGAGATATTAAATAATAGCTACTCAAATTTGAAGGATCTTAATGAATCCATTAGAATATTGACCCAATCGATGGCTCGTAATATAGATGATACTATCAAAGATCTGAAAAAGAGGATTACACTGTTGAGATCCTAATATGAGGTGTTGAAAAATGAGAGAAATAATTTATTCTCTCCTATGTGGTTCCCTCCCTCTATTGCTTTGCATTGCTTTTTGTGGTCCTTTTTTTTGCTAGCATCTTTGTCCTATCTAGCCAACAATTTTATTTTTTGCTAGTTTTTAAGGCCTAGGTTGATGCCTGATGGTATTTTAAATGTCTCTTTGGTGTGATATTGTCTATATTTATGTAAATTTATGTTAAAATGTTTTGGATCCCTTTCAAAACCTCTTTTTCTACTCCAATCAAAAAAATAATTGGGTTATGTATAATGATGAAATTATTGATCAACAAGGTTAGCTATGATAAAAAGGATTTATTACATTGACCAAAAATAAAAAGAGACATTACTTTAAATCAACCTCACTCAAAAAGAGAAAATTATGCAATCAACATATGCACAAAATGTAGCAACGGGCAGTATGACATATATGAAAATTTTTAATGGGCTTCCATGTACCCATGGGCCAAGGTGCTTTAATGCATGACATCATATCCCACCTTACCTGATGCTTCAACCATTGTCTTCACCAGAGGTGGGTTTTCTCCTTGAATGGTTTGCTTGCTACATAGTAGAAACCTACACCTGTTTGCTTGCTACGCAATAGAAACCTACACCTGCACTCAAAAACACTTGCAGCAGTATCATATTCTTCTAAAATAATTATCAAATAGTGGGATGTGACATTCTCCCCCACCATAATTCCACAAAGTCCTTGTTTTGGTCATATTATTTTGCATGTTTCAATAATATTAAATAGGTATATGCATATAACCAAACATATATTATGCATTAAATTGAAATTTGCTTTCATCATCAATATATCATATCATGATTCTTAGATCCAAAATATACAAGCAGTATTATATTAGTAATAAAATGTCCATATAAATTTCAGTTTTCAAACAAAAATAGAAATTATCTTTTCATTTCTGCCACATCTTCCCATGTGGTGTTTCTCTCTAAGTAGAGGTCCCATTGGACTCTACACTGATCTACTATTCTCTTTCTTAATTACTTAGTTATGTACCCTAAAATTTTGACTAGTCAAACCTCAATGAGTTGCGGGTCTGATTTTTGCAAATGAGAAACATTCAGTATAAGTGATGGGTCAGCTACATATTTACGAAGGAGGGACACATAGAAAACACTATGGATTTTGGATAAATTGAGTGGTAGAGCAAGCTTGTAGGCAACAGGACTAATTTTGGCAATGATTTCAAATGGTTCAAAAAATCTAGGGCTGAGTTTGGTAGACTTGATGGAGCTTTTGGTAGGTTTGACTCTTAATAAAACTTTATCACTAATAGCAAACTCTCAAGTTCATTTTAAATCAGCATAACTCGTCTAATGGTCCACTGCTTCTTGAAGTCATTGGTGGATTTATTTTAATTGGACCTCCATTCTCTTTACTGCATCAAGACCGATCATTTCTTGATTGTCCAAATTATCCCACATAAATGGTGTTCTACATTTGTGCCCATATGAGGCTTCAAAAGGAGTCATGCCCAATGTGGTGTGATAGCTATTATTATATGCAAATTCCACCATGAAGAGATAATCCTCCCACTCACTTTGGTGATCCATATAGTACATTCGCAATATATCCTCCAGCACCTAATTGACCCTTTCAGTTTGCCCATCCATATCAAGATTATAGGTTGTTCTGATATTAAGCTTTGTACCCTATACTCAGTGCAAAGCTTGCCAAAATCTAGATGTAAATTGTAAATCTCTGTCTGAGATGATTATCTTAGGAAAACCATGCAATCTTACAATTTCTTGAGCAATTTTTATGATATAGTAGGAGCATCATATCGAACATTACCCGGTATAAAATGTGCCACTTTTGTTAATTTATCTACCACAAAAAAAATTGCATCATGCTAGAATCGATTCTTGGGAAGACCAACTATAAAATCCATGGAAATTATTTACCATTTTTGCTTTGGGATATCAAATAAGTGTAGTTGTCCCCCAGGATGTTGATGCTTGAATTTGACTTTTTGACATTCCAGGCACCTTGCAACAAATTGAATTATAGCTTTCTTCATGCCAGGCCAGTAAAAATCTTTTTTCAAATTCTCTCTCATCTTTACCACACCTGGGTGAGCTAAACATGGAGCACAATGTGCTTCCTAAAAAATTATCTTCTTTATCCCTTCATCTTTGGGTACTATTATCCAGTCTCTGAAGTATACCAGATCCTCCTTGATTTTGAAATTCTTGTGCTGATTTGGGTCTTTCTCAACCTTAGTATGGTATTGGTGGTAAAATTCATCATTTTTTTGTAATTCCTTAATTTGCTTTTTTATCCCATACTGGCATCATGTTAGAGAAACTATGTATCTTCTACGACTGAGGGCATCTACTAGTTTATTTTATTTTTCTTTTATATATTTGATTCCAAAATCATATTCAACCAAGAATTCCATCCATCTCTGTTGTCTGGAATTTAATAGAGGCTGATTGAATATGTATCTCAAACTTTGATGATTAATTTTTAGTTCAAAAGGCTTTCTCAATAGATAGTGTCTCCATATTTTAAGAGCAAGGACAACAGTAGCTAATTCTAGATTGTGAGTGGTATAATTAATCTCATGTTTCTTAATATTTTTGGACTCATATTCCACAATGGCTTCATTTTGTAATAAGACACCTCCTAACCCTTCTAGGGAGGCATCTGTACAAACTGTGAATGGTTTATCGAGGTCTGGAATTTGAAGGATAGGTATCATTGTCAAATTTTCCTTAAGGGTTTTGAATGCTTCCTCATATTGAGCAGTCCATTTAAATACTTTTTTTTCCTTTGCATATTGGTAATAGGGAAAGCAATCTTTGAAAAACCCCTTGATAAATCATCGATAATATCTGGCCATTCCCATGAAACTTATTACTTTAGTAACATTAGTGGGAGCTGGCCATTCTACTATGGCTTTGATCTTTTTAGGGTCAATAGCTACCCCTTCGGCTGAGACAATATGCCCCAAATACTAAACCTATGGAGTGTAAAATTCACACTTAGACAATTTTCCATACAACTGATTTTTCTTGAGGATTTCTAGGACTATTCTCATATGTTGATCATGTTCCTCTTTGATTTGAGAATAGATCAAAATATCATCTAGAAATATCAATACAAATTGATCCAACTATTCTCTGAATACATTGTTCATTAAATTCATGAAGGCAACTGGTGCATTTGTTAATCCAAAAGGCAGTACTGTGAACTCATAATACCCATATCAATTTCTAAAGGTAGTTTTGAAGGTATCCTTTTTCTTTATTCTTAGTTTATAGTATCCTGACCTAAGGTCGATCTTTGAAAATATGGTTGTTCCCCGTAGTTGATCAAATAGATCATCAATCCTTGGTAGAGAATACTTATTCTTTACCATAATTTTATTGAGCATCCTATAGTCAATACAAAGTCTCAAAGATCCATCCTTCTTTTTCACAAATAGAACTGGTTCTCCCCATGGAGATACACTAGGCTTAATGTGACATTTTTCTAATAGATCCTGTAGATGGGTCTTGAGTTCTTGTAATTCAAGGGGAGTCATTCAATAAGAGGTTCTAGCTACAGGCGATGTTTCTGGTAAAAGTTCAATAGAAAAGTCAAATTCTCTTTTTGAAGGAAGTCCAAGTAGGTCTTCAAGAAAAAAATTCCTAAACACTTTCAAAATAGGATACTATTGAAACAGAGCGGAGCTGGACTCAGTTTCTTCTTTCTTATAAAGTCTACACCCTTTTCTTAAAGATATTTTGGCTTGCATTGCGGTCATCAAGTGAGGTTAAAGATATGCTCTATTACAATGGACATGGATTCACTGATTAGAACCATATGTGAAGTCCAACCACCTCTCTTCAAAATTTAGCAAAGCTTTGTGGGCTTTTAACCAATCTACTCCTAGGACTATATCAAAGGTATGCAAGGGCACCACATATAGGTGGCAAATAATATTTACTTGAGGTATATCTATTTGAGGGTCAAACAAGCATTGATTGACCATATAGGTTTGTCTTGATCCATACTCAATGCCATCCATTTGCCATGATCCCAGGTTTAATCGGTATGTCCCTCAAAATATTAGATGATATAAAACTATCAGTTACACCATTATCTATCAAAATACAAATATCTTTCTTGCCTAGATTTTCTTTTATGAGAATTGGAGTAGCTTGTCCTAAAATATTAGAGTTACCTGTAGTGGCATTGATCCTATGTGGGGCTACTTTTGTTGAATTTCTCTTATTAGATCTCTACGGACATTGGTTTGCATAATGATCTAGGGCTCCACACACAAAGCATACATTTGGTCCCTTATTCTTCTGCTTGTCTCCCTCTCTATTTTGGTTGATATTCTTTCCCTTGTCTTGGTAATTATTTCTTTTTTCTTGAAAATTCCTTCTATCTTCCTACCCCTTATTCCCTTAAAATTTTCCTTTGTTTCTATTATCTCCTCTGTAATGACCCCCATATCTATACTTCTTATACTGATATTTACCCTTAACTAGTTCTGGGTATTTTATTTTCTTAAACTCTTCCTTTTCAAATTTTTGGTAGTAGACCTTTTTATTTTTTTGGCTCACTTCTTCATAGCGAGCCATATCAAAAGTTGTCATCAAATACTTAGGCTTTCCTTGACCAACAAGAGTTCCAATTCTGGGGTGAAAACCCATTATAAATTTATGAGCTTTGAACTCCTCCCACTTATCATATTCAGGAGCATATTTCAAATATTGGACAAATATTTGGTAATACTCAATTACTGTCATGTTTTCTTGGTGTAAATTGGTGAATTCAATATATTTTCAATATAAAATTGCGGTGTAACGAATATATCCTTAAATTCTTTCTCAAATTCATTCTAAATGATATTTATGGCCTCCTTATGACTAGTTTTCTTATAGGTGGTCTACCAATACTTGGATGGACCTATCAAGTGAGCCACAACCCATGTAGTTTTGGATTCAGCACAAAGGGGTTGAATTAAAAAATACCCCTCTACTTCACTCAACCAATTACCAGCTACTTCGTCGTCACCCTTACCATCAAACTTGGAGATGTCTAGCTTCTTAATATTTTTTTGCATCTCAACATTGATCTTTCTCCTCGAATATCCCTCATGAAACCCATTATTTTAGCCTCATTACCTTTTGTTAGATTCTCAATAACTTTTTACTGCTGAGAGATAATCTCCTCTTGTCGACCCATTTGTGCTCTTTGTTGATCCATGTGCTCACTCATTTGAACCCTTTGGTTATCCATTTGTTCCTTCTACTAATTCAGTTGTTCTTGCATTAATTGAATCATTTTTTACATATTCTCGTCATTTTGTGTAGCTCTTGTAGCTACTAGCTCTTTCTCTTTTTTTATAACATGTGGAGGCACTTCGACTATTTGAACTCACTCTAACTCCCTCATGATTTATCTTAGTCCCTTCCTTGGAACTTCTACAACTTCCTCTTATAGATTTGCACTTGCTCTTCTAGAGGTCCTCGTCATATATGGTGATAAAACAGTTATGTTAATTGATAGATCATATTTATAAACTAGGGTTTCACAACCTAGGCTTTGATACCAACTGTCATAACCTAGGTCTACTCACCTAAATTTCAACACACACAATTTCAAATTGTTGAAAATAAAAATGAAAACACACCCAATTATATTAGTACTTGGCATATAAAAACACACTTCGAGTTCTTAACTGCTGTATATGGTCACTCAAGTGCTTGAGACCAACCAATTTATCACTATATATTACCTTACATGAGACCCATTTACTCCTTCCCAAGGATGGGATCTTGGCATGGGTTGTCTTTCTAGGGCCCATATCATCTGGAAGGGTGGACGCATTATTTTCCCCAACTCATAGTATAGAGGACTTAGACCTTTAACCCTGTTCTAGTCCTAGTGGTCCACTGACCCAATTTTAAACCTTTAGGTCCATACTAGAGATAACGTAGCTATGCCAGTTCCTGATCATTGATCCTCTTCTAGGGTTTTATCAAGGTCTGCCAATACTTTGGCTATTGGACCGAGTACCTCAGATCTTGCCCCAGTTGATGGTAATGTTGCCCATACCATCTATCGTTGGACCTTCCAACCCCAAGGATCAGCTCCTTAGTCTTGAGTTAAGTTGGCAATTATGTAACTGGTTCATGATTCATGAGGACTTTCATGTACTTCCTCGTATAACAACCTAGAATGATATCCCATACCATCGCTCATTACTCTCGATAGCATGGAATCCACCAATTTTTCTAGAGAACCATTGTCCCCGATTCTCAACAACCATATCCATGAACTGCTGGTGTTGGGTGGTTTGCACATCCTTCCTGATGGCGTCATAATTTTATATACACTCCATCCTTCTCGATGGATTATTTTTAGGAATAATTATTTCACCCTTCTCAATGAGTTATAGAAATGGTATAGTAATGTTTTATAATGTTAGGTAGGTACTTTTATTCACATGATAAGAAATTATGTTACAAATATGATTGACTTATGAATTATTTCAAAATAATATAAGCATTAATCATGTTTAATTTCTAGATTAGTTCAACATATCTAATTTTCTTATAAGGTTATAATCCTAGACTAATGGTCAACTATCTAAAACTAGAGACAAATATTATCTTTAGATATTATAATATATGGTGACGATATTTTAGGATATTTTTAAAGTAATTAGCACATGTGAAAGTTTCTACTATGGTTTAAATTACGTTGTCTACGAACCAACTCCATAACTTATATTCACTTTATATTATATATTAGAATAGAAACTATTGCTAAACTTTTCAAAGTTTGTCATAAGTTATACTTAAAGCTAAATAACATTTAATATTTTTTTTTTTAAATTCCATTTTACACAACTACGACAAAACCATCTATCTAGGTTTTGTTCAAAGCAAGTTCGTGTACCAAGACTGAAGCTCTTTATTTTAAGATTCTTTAAATCAAATACAAAAAAGAGGTGGTCCATAACCTCGTACAACATATTTCAACTTAGTAATGTCTACGAATTGGAAGAGAATTCATGATATTCAACCTAACCTAGATATTTTAAAATAAAATGATCTAAGGCTTACCACATAATTTCATTTAGAGTGGGAAGGAGTTGAACTAGGAAACGAAAGCCTTAAACTAGTTTAGTTTCAAGCAGAGAGGAACAGCGAGCATAGGGCAACCACAGAGCTAGGGTTTTGACCAGCAAAGTAGCAGAAGGGTGAAACCAGTAGCCACCAATAGCCGAAGAGTGGAGCAGTAGTCTCCAAGTGTGGGGAGGGAGGAGATGTCGATGGGCGGGAAGTCATCTACAGGGGAGCTTGGGAGCAGCTACGATTCGTGTCTTGGGTGCAGCGGAGCAATCGAAGGGCACCAAGGATCCAGAGGTGCGAAAGCATCCGGACCCATTGAAGAAGACCGTGTTGTTGACGGTGTCAGTCGGGGTAAGGACCCACCAGACAAAGGGGGTGGTGGGGCTCAAAAGTCTTATGCCCAGGCAGCGACCTCAGAAACCCTAAACGGGTTTTTTACCAAAGAGTTGTTTCTAGTTGGGGATGAGCTGGACATCCCAATGGAAGTTCTTTCAAGCTTCATGGAGTTTGAGAAATTTACCCTCATAGGCAAATTCATTGGCGGTCGTCCCGACATGGAAACTATCCGAAAGTGGGCAGCAAGCAAATGGAGGACTTTTGGTCATATGGATCTAGCAGCCCTATCTCAGGGTTTTTTTGCCATTAGACTGAATAATAAGGAGGATTACTGTAAAATTTTGGCTGGCGAGCCATGGTTTCTGGGTCGTAGAAGTTTATTCCTTGGGAAGTGGGACATGGATTTTAGTCCTGATACCCAGAACATCAACATTACCCCAATATGGGTTAGGCTCCCGAATCTTCCCCCCTTTGGCTGGCATGAAAATGTCATAATGGGTATTGCATGCTCCATTGAGGAGTTGGTCACCATTGACCCACCCACCCGAGCTCGAACAAGGTTTGTCCAAGCCCGTTTTTGCGTTCTGGAAAATTTGGAGGCAGAACTCCCAACTTTCATCACTCTTCGGTCTGGAGGTACCTTTCTTCATAAATAAGCTATTGTCTATGAAAATAGACCAGATTTCTATCCCCAATGTCGGTCCCAAGGGCACCTCCAATCCTAGTGTCCTCTTCAAAAACTAGGTAAGTAGAAGCCTGAAAACAACAACCCCTTGGAGCATGGGGAAGGTCAGACAAAGCAATCAAATCTTCCAGATGCGAAGGGTCATGAATCTCTAGTCCCCTCTAGAGTCTGCATCAAACTCTCTCAACATGAAGAGAATCCAACTCTCCAATCATACCCTGAGCAACTTGAGGCTGACAATCAGCAAGGAGCATACTCCCTCTTGGAAAGTGAATCGCAGGAAGAGAAGGAATGGACCCCATCCTAAATTGTGACTCAGACTGTTTCTTTGCCCCAAGATATGGGTCATCCCAATTTCAGCCAGTCACAGACGATGCTAGAAGATTACCTCTTAGGAAGGAGGGGTGAACAATCCGGTCACATTAGCCCCCGAAACATGAGGATTCAAAAGCAAAGTATGGATTTTGGTAGTGATAGGAAGCAGGGTCGTCCTCCTAACAAAGATAGGCGGGACAAAGAGACAGCAAATGGAACTCAACGTTTGCTGGTTCTGGATGACTGTGGTGCTCAGACGGACGAAGTGCATGCATCAAAACCTCCCCCTCAACAAGGAAGGGGAGGCAAGAAAAACCTAAAACTGTCCAGATGAAAGTCCTCTCATGGAATGTGATAGGACTGAACAGTGCAGCCAAATGAAGGTTAGTGGCTAATCTCCGTAGGAGGACTAATCCTTCCATCCTTATTTTGTAAGAGACCAAGGTCGATGCTATCTCCTCTGATAAAGTTGCGAAGGCCATTTGGGCCAAGGCAAATTGTTTGTCCAGCCCTACAGTGGGAACAGTGGGAGGACTCATGGTTCTGTGGGACCCTTCAAGGATTGAGGGCAGTCGGCTATCAACTTCCAACATAATCATCAATGTACTATTCTAGTCCAAAACTACCAATTTTTCTTGGATTTTGTCCAACGTTTATGCTTCAAATTCTGCCACAGAGAGAGCAGAAATGTGGAAAGCTATCTCTCATATGAGGGAGAATTTTAGTAATTTTCCTTGGGTTTTAGGGGGTGACTTCAATTGTCCCCTTCATCCTTCAAAAAAAAAGGAGGATCCGACCACTTCGACTGCAGCTTGGAGGACTTCAGGTATTTTGTCTCTACTAATGGCTTGCTCGACATCAAACTCAAAGGGGCTTCCTTCACTTGGAGTAACAGAAGGATTGGGAGCAGTTTGATTCAAGTCAAGCTCGACAGATTTTTTATGTCCTAATAAGCCATTCCTATCCTTGGCAGGGCTATCCTTTCGGCTCTTCCAAGGATTGGGTCTGACCATAACCCTATTTTCTTGGAGGCGGATGATGGGCCTATTTTTAAAATCCCCTTTAGATTTGAATCCATGTGGATCTCTCACAAGGACTTCAAAGGTTTGGTTTCAGAATGGTGGCAATTGAAGGTGGAATGAAATGCTCCTAAGAGGGTGGCTCTAAAGCTCAAAATGGTCAAAGAAAAGCTGAAAGTTTGGAATAAAGAGGTTTTCGGCAACATTTTTGAGTCCAAAAAATCCATCTCTGAGAACCTGAAGGTTTTGGAGGAAAGGATGAAACTCGAAGGTTACACTGAGGGTCTCAGGGAGGAAGAGCAGAGTCTTTTGGTGGACTTTCATTCTATTCTCGCTAGGGAGGAAACATTATGGCACCAGAAATCTCGTGACCTTAGGTTGAAGAATGGAGACACCAACATGAGGTTTTTCCATGCGTCTACTATGAGGCACAGAGGGGCCAACAAGATCAGAGAAGTGGCTTCTAAGGATGGGTGCATTATTAGGGAGATAGAGGAAATCATAAGCGAAGTGGTTGACTTTTTTTAGGATTTGCTTGGCACTCCTTTGGACAGCAACCTTCAGGTCCAGAAATCTCTGCTCGCCAATTTTCTAACTAAAGTCCCCCATGAGGTAAGCATTAAGCTTCTAGAACATTTTTCCTCATTCGAGATTAAGGAAGCATTGTTCTCCATGCAACCAGATAAGGCCCCTAGCCTCGATGGTTTCCCCCCTGATTCTTCCAAGTCATGTGGAAGGTCGTGGGTCTAGATGTGTGCGATGCTATTCGGGTTGTTCAAGCTTCTAGATCCATCCACCCGAAACTCAATTCCACCTTTCTTGCCCTCATTCCTAAGTCTCCTTCCTACAAAATTTTCTTTGACTATCGGCCCATCAGCCTATGCAATGTTTTTTACAAGATTCTTACCAAGTCTATAGCCAATAGACTCAAAACAGTCCTCCCCATCCTAATTGAACCTTGTTAGGGAAGCACTGTTAAATGCAGAAACATTCTTGATGGTGTCATAACTATCCATGAGACCCTTCATTCTGCTTACCACTCCAAGAATGCTACTCTTTTTGTTAAGCTCGACATGAACACAGCCTTTGATTGGGTTGATCAAAATTTTTTGTGTGTAGTCCTCCTCAAGTTCTGCTTTCATCCCCACTAGATTGACCTTGTCTACAGTTGTATATCCACTCCCTTTTTTTTTGTCCTAGTTAATGGTTCCCTAGCTGGGTATTTCCAAAGCACTAGAGGCCTCAGACAAGGCGATCCTTTATCCCCCATCCTTTTCATTCTTCTGGTAGAGGCTCTGAGTTGGTCCATGAAAGAGGCTCTTCGTCAGAACAAGATTTTTGGCATTTTGTCGACTTCTAGATTTGATCCTGTCACTCATCAACAATTTGTGGATGACACCCTCATCTCCACTGGGGTGTTCGTTGCCCAAGCCAAATTTCTCAAGCGGATCCTGTCCCGTTATGAGCAAGCTACAGGGCAAAAGGTCAATTACATCAAGAGCAAAATCTATTTTATTAACACTCCCCTACGCAGGCAACTTCGGATTGCTAGAATTCTTGAATGCACTATTGATTCCCTACCTATGTCCTATCTGGGGTTGCCTCTATCTTATAGCGGGTGGGCGAGTGGGGATATGTGGAACATGATTCTTGAGCGCCTTCACAAGAAACTCGAAACTTGGAAGGGAAACTCCTGTCGCAAGCCGAAAAATCCACCCTTACCAAATCTTGTCTTCAGGGGATCCCGACCTACTTCATGTTAGTGTTCATGCTTCTGGTTACAGTTCACTCCAAAATTGAGAAGATTCAGAGGAAAACTGCACTTTGTGCTACTTTATAGGGAAATTTTGGACATTTTTATCAATAATTTGCAAGAACAAATATCTTATGAGCTATCAACTGCTACTTTAACTACCTTCGATCAAGCTATAGATTTAGCTTGAAGAGCAGAAGATGCCCTCATTAGGAGAGGCCAACTTAGGAAGAAGGATGATGAGAAAACATCCAGAAATCGAGTATAAAAACAAACAAGTTGTCGGTGATGGAGTCACTGATAGCAGAAATGTTGCTAATATCAATGCAACGAAGACAACAAAAAAATTTATATTGAAACCTCCTGATAAGCCTCCTCGATAATTTACTCGATTGAATCAACCATTATCAACTATTTTACCACAATTACTCGAAAGAGGTTTGATCCAATTACCAGCTATCCATGAACCTGATCCAACTATACCCGGATACAGAGCTGACTTACACTGTGATTTCCATAGAGGACCTAGACACTCTACCAACGCTTGTAAAAGGTTGAAACATAAAATACAGGATTTAATTGATAATAATGAAATGGAGGTGCAAGCTTTCCAACCTAAACAAAATGCTCCTAATAATAACGCTCAAAAGACCATTCCCCAAAATCAAAATCAAAATGCTAATCAAACATTAGACATATTTCAACACCCTTTACCAAGACATGGTAAAGAGGTGGCCAATCAAATCGAACATCATAATGTTCCTCCTCCTACCCGATATGTAGGAACCATTAGCGGACAATTACCTGTTCAAGATCCTCAAATATTTGACACAACCTTATCCCTGGTTACGACTAGGCCCCTTCATAATATTCCAACTTCAGATTCTAGTGATATAGAATCAAATATTGAAAGTGAACTTGACATCACTTCAAACCAATCAAATAGTTCTAAAAATGAATCAGATCCTATTCAACCCATCACAGATGCTATGGTTCCAGAGGAACCATTTCCTAGAAGAGTTACTACTCGACCCTCTTCTAATCAATTCCTCCCTAATGAACAAGCCATAAATGCTCGATCGAGACCAGTTCAACATCCTCACTATAACATTGTAGGTACCATTGGAGTCGTTACTCGACAACAGGCTCAAAATTCTCAACAAGAACCAAACCAGAATGATGGATCAGCTCCATTCATTTTGAAAAATCCCAATAAAGGGAATCATGCTTCCCATGTTCAACCTAAACCCCCTTACAATATTAATGAGCAATTATCCAATACTATAGCTAGAATCTCCCTTTTGGATTTATTAAGATCCTCTCCCACCCATAGGGATGAATTGATGCTTACATTAAGCCAAATGATGGTACCTCAAAACATTCAACCTGAAGCTATGGCCAATACTATCATCACTCGAGAGGTTGATTATATTGACTTTCGAGATAAATATATCCCACAACACAGTCTACATAAGGACAATCCCTTATATATTACTGCTCTAATTGGAGATGTAGTTGTCAAACGAGTCTTGATTGATAATGGCTCATCTCTAAACATTTGCACTTTTGACTTCTACCAACGATTTGGCTTTAGAAGTGATGAAATGAAGAAAACTGATATGATTATCAAAGCTTTTAATGACGAAACACAAGAAACATGTGGAGTTATTACCATCCCCTTGCAAGTTGGTCCTAAAACCCTAGAAACAACCGTGTTTATTGTACATTGCCCAGCATCGTACAATATACTTTTGGGTCGCCCTTGGATCAATGCGATGTGGGCTGTCCCATCAACTTTACACCAATGTGTTAAATTTGAATTTAAAAATCAGTTGGTCACTATCCATGGTGACCCTAGACCCTTTGATATGTGTGCTTTGGTAGAACCTTTTGGAGTGCAATTTTGCCCCGCTCTGTCATCCACACATCCTAGTTCTTATTTTTCATCTAAACGTGTGAAACACACACCCATAACTTCACCTATTTCCTCTCCATTAATTTCATCCTCTTATATAGATCAACAATCTTCTAAAAAAATCACTCTAGAACCTTAAAAAGATCTTCAATCTACAACCAATCCTTCATGTTCAATTCCTATAGTTTCAAAACCTATAGAAACGACTATCATATCTTCCACGTCTAAAGATATAGGGAATAATCCTTCTACATCTTATGCTCTTTCTGATGAACTTTTACCAGATTTATCCACAATCTTAATATCAAAAAAAATGAATGCTTTCATGCAAGATTCAATTCTTCTAAATAACTTACCACCATCTCGTCATACTTTAGGCCTCCCACAACCTATGGGAATTACTTACCAAGTCGGGAGTTGTGCCTTCATTTATAAAGGATATGACTGGAGAAGAATCCCTCGGAACATTCAAAATCATCATGAGGGATATGCTCGGTGTTATTTTACCAATTAATATATTAAAGCTAAACCCATGATGCTTAAAATGGGATATAAAGGGAAAGGTTTGGGACCTTTCCAAAATGGCATGAAAGAACCTTTCGAGGTAGAACCGTGGCACTCGCCCACTGTGGTGTGGGCCTATTTCCTAGTAAGGGTCAACCCTTTCCTTTTGAAGATGACAATCACCTCATATGTTATCAAGATTATTTGGATAGGCATGATGATTTGCCTCTAAAAAGTCAGCCATTTACATGTAACATGCTATCCATAGCTTACCCTGAAATGATTGCTGATCCCGAGGAAGAGTTGGAAGGAGATATCTTCCATGACGTCTCTGTTGAAGAGATGTTACACAATGGATTTTATTTTGATGGTTCTATACCAACTATAGCTCAAATTGAGACCACTAATCCTCAATATGAATTATCCAAATTAACCTTACAATAATTACAATAATTGGGCGTTTCACCCGCCCCACCTAATTTTGAAAGATATCTACATATGGAGGTAGAAAACGTCATTAAAATTAATATTGGAACTGAGGATAATCCTCACATAATCAATATTGGATCAGAATTAAGTCAAGAAAAACAAGAACAATACATTACATTCCTTAAAGAGTATGAAGATGTCTTTGCTTGGACATATGAAGATATGCCAGGTCTCGACCCCTCTGTAGTCATGCATCATCTAGTGGTCCATCCGGATGTTAAACCTGTTAAACAAAAACTTAGAAAAATGCATCCCAAAGTGGCTCTACTAGTCAAAGGGGAGTTAGAAAAACTCCTAAATGTTGTTTTTATACAAGCTATTGATTATGCTTCGAATGGATCTCAAATGTAGTTCCAGTCACCAAGAAAGAAGCTACCAAAGTTAGGGTTTGCACAGATTTTAGAGATATTAACGTTGCATGCCCTAAAGATGACTTTCCTCTTCCAAACATGGATCAAATCATTGACTTTACTGCCGGGAGTGGGATGATGTCCTTAATGGATGGATTCTTCGGTTATAATCATATCAGGATAGCTCCTGAAGATCGGGCTAAAACAGCCTTTATTACCCCCTGGGGTACTTTTTGTTGGAAAGTGATGCCATTTGGCTTAAAGAACGCAGTGCAACATATCAACGAGCTATGACCTATATTTTTCATGATATGATGCATGATATCCTACATGATTATGTAGATGATATTATAGCTCGCTCTATTAATGAAGATAATCATTTAGATGATTTGAGAAAAGTTTTTAATCGATTATGAGAATATCTTATTCGATTAAATCCAACAAAATGCATATTCGGAGTTAAGTCCGGTAAACTATTAGGGGTTTTAGTTTCTTTACGTGGTATCGAAATCGACCCTCTCAAGATTGTGGCTATCACTGATATGCCCGCACCTACTAATATATCTGAGTTACGAAGTTTACAAGGTAAGCTTCAAGCCATTCATCGCTTCATCGATAAGCTGGTGGACAAAATCGGTCCCTTTCTTAAACTTCTTAAGAAGGATGTCCCTTTTAATTGGGATGTCGAATGTAGAGAATCTTTTGAACTTCTTAAACAATACCTCCTTAATCCCCCGATGCTTTCATCGCCTAAACCTGATTGCCCATTCCTCCTGTATATTTCAGCTTCAGATTCTGCTTTAGGAGCTATGTTAGCTCAGCTTGATGATGAAAAGAGAGAACGGGCTAATTATTACATTAGCCGAACCTTCATCAGTTATGAAACCCGCTATACAGCATTAGAAAAATTATGTTTAGCAGTCATTTTTGCTACGCAAAAATTACGACACTATATGCTTAGTCAAAAAACTTATGTCATTGCCAAATACGATCCCTTAAGGTATCTCATGAGTCGACCTTATTTATTGGGTCGCACAACCAAGTGGGTTCTTGCTCTAAGCGAATTCGATCTCACATTCATAGGACAGAATTCTGTTAAGGGTCAAATCATAGTAGATCAATTAGTTGCTGCACCCTTAGAGTCTACCCATCCCCTCATCATTGAGTTTCCTAATGAATGCCTTCAATTAGAGGCAGACCATACTGAACAATGGTCCTTATACTTTGATGGAGCTCGATGCATGAGTGGGGATGGTGCGGGTATTATTCTAATATCCCCGCAAAAACATCTTATTCCTTTGTCCTTCAAATTGACATTTGCTTGCACCAACAATACTACTGAGTATGAAGCTCTAATCCTTGGATTACGAGCTGCCTTGGCGCTAAAAATTAAACATCTGTTAGTTTTTGGTGATTCTCAATTGGTTATAAACCAAATTAATGAAGTTTATCAGACCAAAGATGATAAACTGTGCCCATATAAGGCCTATGTTTTACAACTAATGTCTCTATTTGATTAAGTTACCTTGGAAGCTATTCCTTGAACTTGCAACCATGCAGCTGATGCTATGGTCGCAGCTGTATCTCTCCTGCCCTTGGAGTTAGATGACGAATATGCCACTATCATTATTTGTCGACTCCAATAACCTGCTTCAAATAAATCATGCTTAGAACCCTTGGATGTTTTTCTAATCAATGAAACTACTCCGAAACCTTGGTACATGGACATATTTGATTTTCTCCAAAATGGGACTTTCCCTACCAATTCTAATAGAAACCAGCATCGGTTATTACGTAGACGAGCAAGTCGATTTGTAATAATTGGCAATACTTTATATAGGAGATCTTTTGAAGGTATCCTATTAAGATGTTTGAATTTAGAAGAATCTAAATCAGCCTTGAGTGAAGCCCATGATGGATCTTGTGGAGGACACTTCAGTGGTAGTGTCATTGCTAAAAAGCTCCTTCGGATAGGATACTTTTGGCCTACCATGGAAAAGGATGCACATGATTATGTGCACCATTGCAACAAGTGTCAAAAACATGCTGACCTTGTCCATGCGCCTACACAAGAGCTGCAAGCTATTTCATCTCCTTGGCCCTTTTCAAAATGGGGTTTAGATATTATTGCCAAAATCAATCCTGTGTCATTTGATGGACACAAATTCATCATAACCGCCACTGAGTATTTCACGAAGTGGGTTGAAGCTATGCATTTAGCTTCTCGCACTGGCACACAAGTCTCTAAATTTATTTTTAATCAAATCATTTGTAGGTTCGGAATTCTTGCAAATCTCATCTCTGACAATGGAACTTGTTTCAAAAATAAAGATGTTAAAAAATTATGTCAAAAATATAAGATTCAACATCGCTGGTCTACTCCCTATTATCCTCAGGGTAATGGTCAAGCAGAAGCATCTAACAAAACCTTAATCAAATTTCTCAAAATATTGGTCAATAAAACTAGTCGTGGATCGGCACATTCAGTTATATCCAGCCTTGTGGGCCTATCGAACTAGTGTTCGAACCCCCACGGGAACTTCACCATTTGTTTTGGTCTATGGTGCTGAAGTCGTTTTTCCATTTGAATTAGAAGTTCCTTCTTTGGCTCTACTACTTCAAGATACCAAAGTAGGAGATGAATATCGAGTTGGCAGACTCAGTCAGCTAGAACTCCTAGACGAAAAATGCATCAATGATTTGGAGCATCTCCGTGCCTACCAAAACAAGCTTAAAAGATCATATGCTAAAAAAGTTCATCATCGATCCTTTGAGATCGGCGACCTTGTTTTAAAAGAAAATAAAAAAAATACTAATGCAACTAAGGACCTTAAAGGTAATTTTGAGCCCAACTGGCTTGGACCATACATTATCACTGCTAAATTTGAATCAGGAGCATACAAATTATCTACCTTAGATGGTAAAGAACTTAAATAACCCATGAATATTTTGCATCTTAAATGTTACTATGTATAAATTTGGTTATTTCATCCTTGTATATATTTGTTTAAAATATTTCAAAATCACTATTTTGTATTTCTTGCAATTTATAAATTCAAAAACATAAAAAACATTCAAAATCATCAAAATATTCAAAACTATTTGTTGTATTTATTTATGGCACTTGTTAATTTTTTTTGTTCAAAAACAAAAATGGTAAAAAATCAAAACAACAATATGCTTGACTCTTTCGAAACCAAAATAATGTAAAGAAGAAAGAAAGAGTCAACATTCTCAAAGCTTCTCAAAAACAATATTTATTTATATATATATTTTTTCAATTATTTGCAGTTATATGTTTCAAATTATTTTGGATAAATTAGCATTTATTTGGAATCCCTCACTTTCACATTTACAAAAATAAATATCTTGATTTTATCTGGCATGATTACTAATCTCTCTTATATCAAAGTCCACAAAATTCAATTAAATAAAGTTTGAGCATAGAGAATTGATCTTGTTATTTACTTAAACCAAGCACATCTTTTCATAATAAAATGATTATATTTGTAATTTTTATGCTTTGCTACATAGTAGAAGTGGTTTCTTGAGCGAAAAGTTTCCCCTGCTATCCTATCATGCACATGGTCTAAAATCTTTGAGAATTGGCAAAAGGACAAGCTCAACCCTACCCAGAATAAAAATCCCTTGCTCTACAGCTAATCTGAGCAAGTATCCCTAGCACAAAAAGAAAAGACAAAGTTCAAAAAAAAAAAAAAAAGTTATTACAGCAATATTTCAAGCATTATCTCAATTATCAAGCAACAATACAAAAGAAAAGAAAAGCAAAAGAAAGCAAAAGCAAAAGCAATAAAATCCCTGTAGATTAAAGATACAACGCCAAACAGAAATAAAGAAATCATAATAAAGGAATGCAGAACAGTTGTACAAAATGAATGATTTTTATTAATCAATGGAGTTTAGAAACTCCTTTTAAGTACAACAGGCCCTGTAACCCTTTTCGTGATACAAAGTTACAATTTGTGCTAGGGTTCTCCGAAACCCTAGCTGGCACAATGTGGTGGCGTCTCCGAAGAATGTATCCTTAACCTCAACGGAATGAGTGGGCTTCGTTGTATCCTTTGGCTCGGACCACTCCAGACTTAAGCAACTGCTATCAACAAATCAGATCTACCACTAGAATCCCGCACACATTAAAATTATCAAAGAGTTAGAAACTAATAAGAGGGCTCCACTGTGTGAGCCCTCAGAAATAGTCTAAAACCCTAGATTTATGAAATAAAAATAAAAGAATGCAGAATTCAATAGCAGATTAATACATAAAGAAAGATTACTTGCTTTAGACGAATCTATACCTTTTCCTCTTAACGCGGCGAGACCAAGCGGTGGCGATGGATGCGGCGAAAGGGTTTAGTTCAGACTTAGGGCCGTAGAAGACTCAGAAGACTCAGGATTAACAGCAATAGCCAACTCCAGACTTAGATAGGAAAGATAGGTAGGTTTAGCCGAAGAGATAGATAGGGTTTGAGCCATCAAGGTGACTCAATTTATAATCTACTCTTAGGGCACACTTTAGGGTTTTAACGACACTTTGAACGTGTGGCTAAGATTAAAGTGGATCCAAGGGTAGAGAATAAATCTAGGTTGTGAAACGGATTAAGATGGATGGACGGATGAGATTAAATGAAGGATGGACGGCTCAGATTAAATCACTTAAACTTTATTTATATATATATTAAAATATTAAAAAATATATATATAAATATTAATTTAAATAAATTTGGGGATGAAAAATGGCGGGAAAAGTGAAATTGGGCCAAATAATGGTGGGAAAGTGTGGATTTGGGGCCAAATAATGGCGGGAAGGATGGATGACTCGACACGTGGCCAGGCAGAAGGTATAGATGACTTACAAGTGGCCGGATTTTGGTGTCTACAGATGCCCCTTTTGAGCCGCTTTGTGTGAAGACACAATGTAGCACAAAAACTTAAGACACCCGAAAAGCCGGATCGGACGCAACTCTCTCTCAAGACTAAAGCACAACTTTGAAGACCAAAGAATAAAAGAATATTTAAAATTTTTCAGCTTACCCCCTCAATTGGCGAGCGAGAATGGTTCTCACAAGCCAATTGGAAGAAATTCGGAAGATAATGAACCGTTTTTGCCCCAACGGTGAAAAAAGGGTTGGTGCATGCACCATCTGTTTATGTCCCAACAGAAAAGGGGTTGGTGTACAAACCAGAAAAGAATATGATTGAAGACGATATGAGTGATGTGAAAGATGGACCGTTTTCTGCCCCAACGGTTATAAAGGGATTTTTGCCAAACTCTAAATTCCATGATCATGTAAGATGAATTCCACTATAGGAAAATTAGAAATTGATAACGGATGCCCCAACTCCCGTGTGTGAATCCATACTCGTTGATGAAATTGCCTTGTTGGCGCCATTGATATGCAGAGATGAAAGATGCATGAAAGAGTCCGTAACTCGTAGATGCTCCTAGTGACTCGTATGGATAATTCCTCGGGTCGGAACCAATCAACCTAGGTAGCCACAATCTCTAGCAAGACTTAAAATAATGACGATATGAAAGATTGTCCATGTTTAAGGCCCCATGAACTAGGCCATCAATGACAACTCGTTGAGCAAATTAATCTTGGTATGAGGTCACTTGAAAAGTAGAATACCCAAAATTGATTTCCAATTTTCAAACAATGAAATAATTGATGATGATAAATGGTAAGTGTCCTTATGGTGGTTTAATCCTCTTACCGAATTGCATGGATTCAAATCGCCGCAATCGCCAAGGTGATAGAATATACCACTAGATACGAGGTTTACTTTAATTTGATTTGGCAAAAATATGCATGATGAAAGAAGAATGAATGTGGTTAATTTTGTGAAGGTTTTGAATATTTTTAACCCAATTTGTAAAACAATGATGAATGATGCGCTTTTTGAGCGAAATGACAAAATTTGTGTCCAAAACTGTTGTAACCTTCACAAAATGTTTTATTATGATAAGAAGAATGGATGAATGCAATTTGATGAAATTTGGAGGAGGTAAGCTTCAATTTTGTAAGTTTTGTTCCTTTATTCAATACTGACACCAAACGCCGGTCTGCGTTTGTGGTTGGCATAGACGCCCGCCGGTGTTTAGGCGCTCTGCAGACGTAGGACTGCGTCTGAATCCGCCATGAAATGCCCTACTGCGTTTCAGGGCACCAAAATCAGCTATTTAAACAGTTTCAGCGAGAATTTCGCTCATTTGTGCGTTCGAGCTTAAGAGAAGTGCGTCTGAGGGAGTGGAGTGAAGTGGAGTGAAAGGTTGTGTGGGAGAGTGAAGCACGCGGGAGCTATGGCGGAGATGGGAGCGGACGCGCCAGTGCAGCCAGCTGAGGTATTTGTTCATTTAAGCAAGTACTTATTATGTGTTTTTTTTTTTTTTTTCGAAAAAATTTGTAACAAATTTTTGTTTTGTTGTTTTGCAGCTTAGGGTGTTAGAGGCACGACACCGATTCTCCCCTATCATTCCGGGGATGAGGAGGTCGTTGTCCCAGGCAGACTGGGAGATATTGGATGCAGTGGGGCTAGCGGAGGCAGCCCGGTTGGAGGTAGTTCGGGCGGATGAGGGGTACCTCTCGGCTTTGGCCGAGAGGTGGGATCCAGATCGGGGGACGTTCCAGCTCCCGACTGGAGAGATGACGGTGACGCTTGAGGATGTATACCGCATCCTCAAGGTGCCCGTGGAGGGGGCGCGGGTGGAGGTTGGACGAGATAGGGCCACGGAGATGGCCAAGGTGTTTGGGGATGACTGGAGGGAGATCCGGACGGAGAGCGGGGGGATCCCATACTTGGCCATGTATACGGCCAAGGAGTTGGGAGCGGTGGAGGCTCTGACGATGTTCGTGTTGGCCAACATTGTGGCCCCGAACAACACCGGGTGCAGGTTCCCATGGAACCTGATGGGTGTAGTGAGCGAGATGCTCACTAATAGGGTAGTGTATGCCTGGGCGCCCGCTTTATTGGCGCAGGTGTACCGGGAGTTGTATGAGGTTCGGAGACGGGGCCGGAAGGGCCTGGGTTGCGATGTGGTGCTCCAAGTGCTCGGGCCGGGAGCACTTCGGAGTGGCCCGACCGGAGGGGCTGCCATGGGCTCACTGGGACGTGAGCCAGGCTTATGGTAGGAGATGGCCGATGGCGGAGGAGAGACAGCCGAGCCGCCCCGTGAGATCGGGGCAATGGTATAGGAGACTATGGGCAGACTTGACAGATGTCCAAGTCATTTGGAGGCCCTGGCGGGAGGCGAGGTGGATCGGGGATGGAGAGCACCTGAGACGGGTGCGACAGCCGGATGGGTAGTGGGGCGGAGCCACGGTGAGGCGGAGTACATACAGATGTCTCGAGTACTCCGCCGAGTCGGATTGAGGCAGGATGTCCCCGATGAGCCAGTGCGCTACCGGAGGCACAGATCAGAGGGGGATTTGCCGTGTGCCGAGCCATGGAGGGAGGCGGCAGAGGACGATGAGGACATGGAGATCCCCGACGTGGACGACGTCGGGGTGACAGCTGAGTATGCAGCATGGATGGCCGCAGAGCCGAGGTGGGAGCCACCATTGGTGGCTGGTGGAGCCGGAGAGCCCGAGGCTGGGGCTGGAGAGGGCGAGGGAACCGCGGAGGTTCCCAAGCGCAGGGAGGGTCCCCGCCTTCGATCTGACAGTCGAAGGCGAAAGGGGAAGATGGCGCGGCAGGCTCCGGGGGAGCGGAGATGACGGGGAGGATGGCGGAGAGGGCCTAGGAGAGGCCGCAGGAGAGGCTAGGGAGGTACCCCCTAGCGGGCACGAGAACGAGCTGGCATAGCTACAGCAGTAGATAGCAGAGCGCGATGCTATGCTAGCTGCCCGAGACGAGAGGATAGCTCGACTGGAGCAAGCAGCAGAGCGGGATGCCCTGTTAGCTGCTCAGAAGGAGAGGATGGCCCAGCTATAGGCGGACTTGGATGGAGCGACCAGGGTGCCCCAGGATGACAGGGTGACGAGACTCCAGCAGAGCTAGCGGAGCGGGAGCGACGACACGGGATAGACATAGCTAGGCTTAGGTCTAGGACTCGTTACATTGAGGCTCTGGAGGACACATTGTTTAGGCATCACATTGTGTTGCCTGATCCTCCATCCTCCTCTGTCTCTAGGCGTAGTGAGTCTAGGCACACCACTAGGTCTAGGGCTCCTACTAGGTCTCAGGGGTCCTCTTTTGATGGTTAGCTTAGTGCTTAGATGCACTCTTTATGAGCCTTGGTGCTCTATTGTATATTGTAGCCTTTTGGCATTCATTGTACAGTTTGACCTTTATACAATATATATATACATGGCTTTTATTTATTTGGTGTTTTACTCTCTTTTGTGTGAATGCCTATGTTTTTGTGATGCATGTTTTTATATGTTTTAATGTTTTTGATGCATATGTGATGGAATGGAATGCAAACTTATAGATGATTAATGCGAGACTAAGTATATAACATACAAATCTATGGATGATTAATGCAAGACTAAGTAAATGATATGTAAATCTATGGATGATTAATGCAAGACTAAGTAAATGAAATATGCACTAAGAAGCACTCATACTTTTAGATAGTTAGATTTAGCCAACTCTTATCATAATTGTTTAATCAGGGGCACCGAACTTGGTGGCTTGTGAATGGATGACGTATGGAATGACATGAATATGGAAGAAGATATGGAGGGTGAGGAAGAAAAGAATATATGGAGGTTGATATGGAAGACTGTTTTACAAAGACTCAAACATGCTAGTGGTATCAAACAAACTTACTAACACCGCCTAATTCAACTAGGACCAAATGTGTGTGCATGCGAGTTCATTAACAGAAGCATGGTAGTGACTCTAGGCAATCAAAAACCTGTGTGTGCAAGTGTGTTCATTAACCTCATCTTGCATAAATTAGGTAACCCTGTTATGGAGAAGACCCCAAAGCTAGTTTGTCCGTATGAGCATTCAAAGGTCTCTTTTTGAGGAGAGACATGTCGCCACGCAATGAGTATACTCCACTCGCCACCAAGCGTCTATAGCCCCGATGAAGGTTAACTCCATAGTCCATGTTGTTTTTGACCTTTGTAAGCCTTGGGGATGACTACCTATCCGTCCGATCGGACAAGTAGTACGATCCTTACAACTTATTTGGGATCAGTGGTGTGTGAAAAATGTTCATTTCCTTAGAGCTTTGGGGAATCGGATTCTCAACCGAAGTATGATGAGAATTTTACCCTATCCTTACTACTCTGTTTATATTTATATTTTGTGATTGCTTGTGATAGTGGTAAGAACCACTGTTTTATGGACTATGTTTGCATGATAGGACAAACGAGGATTACCCTTTTCACTTCAAGGCACAACCCAAGGATGGTGTTATCTCTCTTTGACACAAGATGTTTTTAAGATGTGAAAATGTGATAGGTTCAAGACCGCTTTTGAAATCATTTCCCAATACTCAAGATTTTATTTAGTGTAATTTGTGATATGGCCCTAGAGAACTTTGACATGCATTTCGAAGTTTGCTTAAAACACTAGGAATGGCTCGAGTGACTCGAAAACATTTTGGCAATGTAAATATGTGCAAATGGAAAATGGGTGTACGAATGACAATTCGGTTTGATGGATTTTATGAAGGTGCCCCCGATTAAGGCAACATGACTTTTGCTTGACCAAATTTTATATCCAAAAGATAGAATGGTCTCTAACATGATATGCAACTATGGCTGAAAATGAAATGTTATGGTTTTCAATGAGATGTATGCACATGAAATGCAATGTTTTTGAATGAGATGTATGCAACTAACAATGAAATGCAAATTCTTTTTATTTTATTTGTTTTTTTTTTTTTTTGTTGTACAAGCCATGTATATATGTACATATAAAATTCAAACTATGCGTAGAATGCCCTCAAGTGTATAACATTAAGTGGTTCGGGTTCTTCCTCTCCCTCTAAACTCGGCAAGTCTATAAGTTCCATTACCCACTCTTTCAAAGGACCATATATGGACCTAACCAATTAGCCGCGAATTTATCTCGAAGATGCGGCAATGCATTGGTGTTTTGTTGATTCTCTTTAAGGACAAGATCCCCTACTTGAAATTCTCTTAGATGAACTTTGGCATTGTAAGCACGTTTCAATCGGTCTTGATAAACTCGCAAATGCTCTAAAGCATTGATTCGTTTTTCATCTATGAGTGTGAGTTGATCAAGACGTGCTTGTCTAGCAAGTATCATCATCGATAAATTCCCGCAAATAAATTCGCAAGGAAGGGATCTCGAGCTCAAGAGGCATGATTGCTTCAGCTCCATAGACCAAAGAAAATGGCGTTGCCCCAATGGGAGTTCTCGATGCTTGTTCCGTAAGCCCATAATGCCAAGGGGATTTGTGTATGCCAATCTTTATGATTTTCTTTAACAAGTTTCTTAAGAATAGCAATTATGGTCTTATTGGAAGCTTCAGCTTGTCCATTGGCTTGTGGGTAGTAAGGAGTTGAGAAACTATGTTGGATATTATACTTTTCGCAAAGAGCTCGAACATCCTTATTCTTAAAAGACTTGCCGTTATCAGAAATGATTTTAGAGGGAATACCAAAACGACAAATGATATGGTGAAGTATAAACTCCACAATTCTAGGACCTGTCAGTATCGGTTAGAGGAATAGCTTCAACCCACTTTGTGAAGTATTCAAGTGGCCGTAATGATGAAAGTATGTTGTCCCGAAGAGGCAGGTGAAATCTTGCCAATTAAATCGAGACCCCATTGTGAGAAGGGCCAAAGGCTTTGGATGGGTCTGTAAAGCTTGTGATGGTATATGGGTTAAATTAGCGTGTTCTTGACACTTTTTACATTGTTTAACATATTTGCAACAATCTTGTTCCATAGTGGGCCAATAATACCCCATACGTAAAATACGCTTCGCAATGGCCATTCCACTAAAATGACCACCACAAGTACCATCATGGGCTTCAACAATAGCTCTATGTGTTTCACCTGCTTCTAGACAATGGAGGAGTACTCCATCATATCCACGTTTATACAACACATCCCCCAAAAGAACAAAACGAGCTGCCTTTTGCTTAAAACAGTGGTGGGCAGTTCGAGACAAATCAGATGGGAGTGTTCCAAACTTGAGGAAGGCTACTATCTCACTAGACCAAGGCTCATATGGATCCGAATGGATAAAGCAAACATCTTTTTCATCCTTAGACTCAGCACGGACAATTGCAGACTTAGAGATTGTGGAAATGATTAGGGGTTGTACCTCTCCAAGGGAGTCCTTTGGAATCAATGATCCAAGAGAGGCCATGGCATCCGCAAATCTATTAGTCGAACGAGGCAAACTAGTGATCTCATACCAATCAAACTTAGAGAGCAACTTCATTGCTACATCATGATAAAGCTTAATGGTAGGTTCTTTGGCTTGGTATTCTCCCGTAATTTGTTTAACCACGAGTTGAGAATCCCCAAATATCCGAATACGCTTAATGCTCATAGCTATGGCTGATTGAAGACCTAAAATTAAGGCTTCATACTCGCTGTATTATTGGTGCATTGGAAGTCTAGTTTGAATGATAAAGGGATGGGAATCCCTTGAGGTGTATGAAACACAACTCCAAGCACCTTGACCTTTCGCGCACTTAGAGCCATCAAAGAATAGCGTGATGTCAACATCTTCCTCCGGAATGATGTCCTCTTCTTGTTCAATGATAGCAAATACCGAATCATCTCGGAGCTCAATAATCAAAGGATGATCACTAGGTAGTGGAGCTTCCGCAAGTTGATCGGCTATAACTTGACCTTTAACATATTTTTGGCTAATGAATTCAAGATCGAATTCGGTAAGCAACATTATCCATTTAGCGGTACGAGTGTTATTATAAGTGCGAGACATCATATAACGCAGAGGGTTTTCTCTAGCTATGACATATGTTGTATGGCTAAGCATATAATGACGAAGTTTCTTAGTGGCAAAAACCACCGCTAAGCACAACTTTTCCACATAAGCATATCGGGTTTCATAGCTTACCAATGTTCGACTAATATAATAGACAGATTGCTCACGATTTTGTTCATTCTTTTGTGCAAGCATTGTCCCTAAGGCAAAGTCCGTTGCCGAGATATAAAGATTGAAAGGGACCCCCGGACGAGGCGGAGCTAAGACTGGCGGAGACGCTAAGTACTGCTTGATGTCATCAAAGGCTTTCTCGACACTCATCTCGTCCATGAAAATTGTACCCCCTTTTGTAGTAGGTGGCAAAATGGCCTACATTTATCGGAAAGTTGTGCAATAAAGCGACGGATTGAATTAATCTTTCCTTGCAAACTACGCAACTCCTTCAAATTAGTTGGGGGACACATTTCCATAATGGCTTTGACCTTGTTTGGGTCCACCTCAATACCTCGTTTAGAGATAATAAAACCTAGGAGTTTGCCTGAGGTAACACCAAAGACACATTTCTTAGGGTTCAACCTTACTTTATGCTCTAGAAGTCTATCAAAAACTTTTTCCAATACATCAAAATGCTCTTGTCGAGTTTTAGATTTTGCCAATAAATCATCCACATAATCTTCGATAATCTTATGCATATAATCATGGAAAATATAAGTCATGGCTCGTTGATAGGTTGCACTTGCGTTCTTAAGGCCAAAGGGCATCACCCTCGTAACAAAAAGTTCCCCAAGGTGTGGTAAATGCTGTTTTGTGTTGATCTTCGTGGTTTATTCGAATCTGGTTGTATCCCGAAAATCCATCCATGAACGAAAGCATTTCATGACCCAGCACAGGTGTCGACAAGAGTATCAATGTTTGGAAGAGGAAAGTCATCCTTAGGACACGCTTTATTTAGATCTCAAAAATCGGTGCAAACACGTATTCCCCCGTTAGGCTTGCGAACGGGTACCATGTTAGAAAGCCACTCAGGATAATCAATCGGGACGACAAATTTAACATCCAAAAGTTTCTGAATCTCCGATTTAACTATGAGGGCCACGGTAGGATGCATTTTCCTAAGTTTCTGTTTGACAAGTTTAGCATCTTTTTGTAAGGTGAGGTTATGGACAACCAAATTAGGGTCTAGGCCTGGCATGTCTTTGTAAGACCATGCAAATATCTCCTTCTTCCGCTTGAGTAGAGCAATCATTTGCTCTTGTTCCTCTGATGATAGACTTTTAGCCAGCTTCACAATTTGGGTGCCATCTTGGTCTGGACTAAGGTCTACATCGATAGTTTCTTCAATAGACATGTGGGAACCTTCCTCAAGCTGATGGGGAGTAGGGATCAGATTTATGTCATCTAAAATGTCATCAAGCTCCTGTGCCTTGCTCTCGTCTATGTCTTCCTGGAAGACCTCTGGCTTAGAAGATGAAGGTGAATGTGGAGGTGAAGGAGGAATGTAGTTGGCGGAAGCCCTTAACAATTCCTCGAAAAGGATGAACTCTGAAATAGATGGAGGAGATGAAATCCGATCCATGTCAATCATGCTTGGGTTGATCGGGATTGGCTTATCCGGATCATATGGATTATGGAGCGGGGTGAATAAGTCTTCAAAATTCATTGTCGACTTATGAAAGAAAGGATGGGCGGAATGGAAGGGAAAACCGGTGAAGACCTCTAAGACCTTAAATGCAAAACAACATAGTTTTTCGCTTTTTTTTTTTTTTTTGTAGTTTGAGTTTTTTTTTTTTTTTTGTAGTGGTGAAAACCACTATTACACACATACATAAAGCAATAAAGTATTTTTATATATTTTGATTTTTTTTTTTTTTGGATTTTTTTTTTTTTTGGTAGTGGTGAAAACCACTATTTTAGTATATACATATAATACAAGTTTGGATTATGGCTTATGGATGTGGCGGAGGGGGTGGTTCACCTCGTTCTTGTGGAAGAAGCAAGCGAAAGATGGCCTCTTGGAGAGGGAACAATTGGAGATAAAACTCGTCTTGTTCAGTGAGGGGAACAATGGGCGCCGACTCTTCTTCGGATTCATCACCATTTGACATGACGTCAAATTCTTCATAGGCTTCATCTTTGGATTCGTCGGGTGGAGGATTTCTTCTTCTGAATTAAGATTAATGCTTTGAAAAGCTTGTTCAAAAGAAGAAAGGGATGGAAGTGGTTGGTAGCCCGCACCAAAACGCTCGTGGGTCTCTCGGTATGGCATATCGATGCGTTCGGTTACCCCTTGCTCGTATCGACCTAGGCCAAATTGCCGCCAATTATGTCTGTGGAAATAGCGAGAGGGAAAACCCTCCATCCTTTCGATATTGGCAGGGACTCGGATGCTTGGGTTCTAGTATGGTGGTAGGACTAGAAGATGACTCTATTCCCCCATATACAAAATTAATGGAATTTGGCATAGAACCCATGTTATAAACCGATCCAATGGATAAATGTTGGTCATGTGGACGACCAAAATCTTTAACTCTTTGCACATTGAACGGTGTGATGTGGACATCTTGGATGGCATACTCACCAATACCCGCATCAGTGAGATGGACCTTGACTTGGGAGGGAGATGGACTAGATGATGGAATAGAAGAATGTGGGATAGAAGAATTGGAAGGATTTGGTTGGGTTGATGCTTCACCGACTTGTGAAACATCACCGGTGATGGTTGGGAAGATGGAGGAATAATAGGTGATGTTGAAGAAGGTGTAGAAGAAGGGGGTAATGACGTGGAAAGATATGATTGGTCATGGCCACATGTGCATGTGGTCACTGATGAAGAAGAAGGAAGATTAGGAGATGAAGAAAGTGGTGAATGAGATGGAATAGCGAAAGAGGAATATGGTTACGATATGATGGGTAGCTCCTCAGGAATGGGAGATTTAGAAGAATTGTTTTGTAGCTTAGGGTGTTAGAGGCACGACACCAATTCTCCCCTATTATTTCGGGGATGAGGAGGTCGTTGTCCCAGGTAGACTGGGATATATTGGATGTAGTGGGGCTAGCAGAGGCAGCCCGTTTGGAGGTAGTTTAGGCGGATGAGGGGTACCTCTCGGCTTTGGCCGAGAGGTGGGATCCAGATCGGGGGACGTTTCAGCTCCCGACTGGAGAGATGACGATGACGCTTGAGGATGTATACCGCATCCTCAAGGTGCTCATGGAGGGGGCACGGGTGGAGGTTGGACGAGATAGGGCCACGGAGATGGCCAAGGTGTTTGGGGATGACTGGAGGGAGATCCGGACGGAGAGTGGGGGGATCCCATACTTGGCCATGTATATGGCCAAGGAGTTGGGAGCGATGGAGGCTCTGACAATGTTCGTGTTGGCCAACATTGTGGCCCTGAACAGCATCGGGTGCAGGTTCCCATGGAACCTGATGGGTGTAGTGAGCGAGATGCTCACTAATAGGGTAGTGTATGCCTGGGCGCCCACTTTATTGGTGCAGGTGTACCGAGAGTTGTATGAGGTTCGAAGACGGGGCCGAAATGGCATGGGTTGCAGTGTGGTGCTCCAGTGCTGGGGCTGGGAGCACTTCAGAGTGGCCCGATCTGGAGGGGTTGCCATGGGCTCACTGGGACGTGAGCCAGGCTTATGGTAGGAGATGGCTAGTGGCAGAGGAGAGACAGCTGAGCCACCCCGTGAGATCAAGGCAATGGTATAGGAGACTGGGCAGACTTGATAGATGTCCAAGTCATTTGGAGGCCCTAGCAGGATGCGAGGTGGATCGGGGATGGAGAGCACCTGAGACGGGTGCGACAGGCCAGATGGGTAGTGGGGCGAAGCCACGGCGAGGTGAAGTACATACAGATGTCTCGAGTACTCCGCCAGGTCAGATTGAGGCAGGATGTCCCCAGTGAGCCAGTACGCTACCAGAGGCACAGATAAAAGGGGGATTTGTTGTGTGTCGAGCCATGGAGGGAGGCAGCAGAGGACGATGAGGACATGGAGATCCTCGACATGGACGATGTCGGGGTGACAGCTGAGTATGAAGCATGGATGGCCGTAGAGCCGAGGTGGGAGCCACCATTGGTGGCTGGTGGAGCCGAAGAGCCCGAGGCTGGGGCTAGAGAGGGCGAGGGAACCACGAAGGTTCCCAAGCACAGGGAGGGTCCCCGCCTTCGATCTGATAGTCGAAGGCGAAAGGGGAAGATGGCACGGTAGGCTTCGAGGAGTAGAGATGATGGGGAGGATGGCGGAGAGGGCCTAGGAGAGGCCACAGGAGAGGCTAGGGAGGTACCCCCTAGCGGGCACAAGAATGAGCTGGCGCAGCTGTAGCAGTAGATAGTAGAGCGCGATGCTATGCTAGCTGCCCGGGATGAGAGGATAGCTCATCTGGAACAGCAGGCGATAGAGCAGGATGCCCTATTAGCTGCTCAGGAGGAGAGGATGGCCCAGCTACAGGCGAACTTGGATAGAGCGACCAGGGTGCCCCAGGATGACAAGGTGACGAGACTCTAGGCAGAGCTAGCAGAGCGGGAGCGGCGATACGAGATAGACATAGCTAGGCTTAGGTCTAGGACTCATTACATTGAGGCTCTGGAGGACACATTGTTTAGGCATCACATTGTGTTGCCTGATCCTCCATCCTGTAGACACCAAAATCTAGCCACTTGTAAGTCATCTATACCTTCCTGCCAGCCACGTGTCAGTCATCCATCCTTCCCGCCATTATTTGGCCCAAATCCACACTTTCCCACCATTATTTGGCCCAATTTCACTTTTCTCACCATTTTTCATCCCCAAATTTATTTAAATTAATATTTATATATATTTTTTAATATTTTAATATATATATAAATAAAGTTTAAGTGATTTAATCTGAGCCATCCATCCTTCATTTAATCTCATCCGTCCATCCATCTTAATCCGTTTCATAACCTAGATTTATTCTCTACCCTTGGATCCACTTTAATCTTAGCCACACGTTCAAAGTGTCATTAAAACCCTAAAGTGTGCCCTAAGAGTAGATTATAAATTGAGTCACCTTGATGGCTCAAACCCTATCTATCTCTTCGGCTAAACCTACTTATCTTCCCTATCTAAATCTGGAGTTGGCTATTGCTTTTAATCCTGAGTCTTCTGAGTCTTCTATGGCCCTAAGTCTGAACTAAACCCTTTCGCCGCATCCATCGCCGTCGCCTGGTCTCACCGTGTTAACAGAAAAAGGTATAGATTCGTCTAAAGCAAGTAATCTTTCTTTATGTATTAATCTGCTGTTGAATTCTCCATTTTGTTTATTTTTATTTCATAAATCTAGGGTTTTAGACTGTTTCTGAGGGCTCACACAGTGGAGCCCTCTTATTAGTTTCTAACTCTTTGATAATTTTAATGTGTGCGGGATTCTAGTGGTAGATCTGATTTGTTGATAGCAGTTGCTAAGCTGGAGTGGTCCGAGCCAAAGGATACAACGAATCCCACTCATTCGTTGAGGTTAAGGATACATTCTTCGGAGACGCCACCACATTGTGCCGCCTAGGGTTTCGGAGAACCCTAGCACAAATTGTAACTTTGTATCACGAAAAGGGTTACAGGCCCTGTTGTACTTAAAAGGAGTTTCTAAACTCCATTGATTAATAAAAATCATTCATTTCGTACAACTGTTCTACATTCCTTTATTGTGATTTCTTTATTTATGTTTGGCGTTGTATCTTTAATCTACAAATGGCGATCACGGTGGGACCATTAAAATATTAAAATATATATATAAATATTAATTTAAATAAATTTGGGGATGAAAAATGGCGGGAAAAGTGAAATTGGGCCAAATAATGGTGGGAAAGTGTGGATTTGGGCCAAATAATGGCGGGAAGGATGTATGACTAACACGTGGCTGGCAGGAAGGTATAAGTGGCTGGATTTTGGTTTCTACAATCCCTTTCTCTACCCTTTGAAAAGAAAAGAAGGGTTGATGAGCTTGAATCCCTGGAATTCTCAATTATTCGAAAACTATGAGGTAAGCCCCATAACAGGTGGTTTGTGCCCAACCTGCTTGGCCTTGGGTAACTCCTAGCGTGGCGATATGTCCGTCACATTAGCGACCTTCTTTTGTACGGACCTATGTCCGCTTATGGATTAGCTAGCTCTTGATAATCCGACCTACATAGTAGTCTAGTATGGTTATATGCATCTACATCATGGTTAATGAACACTTATTTGGTTTCTTCAAATCACTTGTATCATAGTATCTTGCTCAAAATTGGTAAATGAACAATGCAATTGCACACACATTTGTATTTGAGAGATTTTGTGTATCATTATGATAAATCAAGATTGGAAATGAATTCACATATGCACATGGGATTCCTTATAAATCTAACTTTTGTCTTCAAAGTACTTTGAAATATTTTGCAAATTGTTTGGATCAATTCGTTTTCTTCTTTAAAAGTACAGTTGTTTAGTCTAAAGACAACTACATGCATAATCAAAAATATCAAAATTTCTTTCAAAACCATACAATCAAAACATATATATATATATATATATATATATATATATATATTATTGACTTTTGCGACGATGGTATAGTTCCACAACCAAAATTAGAATTTTATGCCTAGCGCAAGTCCTCATCTTCATATTTTCTGTTTATCAAAAAATCAACCATGCAATAATACTCTCTTTTTGGATTTCGCGATGATGGTGTAAGTCTATACCTACATATTCTATGCCTAGCGCAAACCATTGTAACAATTTTTATTCCCCATTTATTTAAAAATCATGAAAACCATATGACTTAAATCATTATGTTATACAAATTATGCTTTTCAAAAGCATGCACATTATCATTATTTCATGTCATTATGTCAACCTTCAATTTTGCAATGATGGTATAATTCCTAGGGAATTATCCAAAAAAAAAAAAATTTATCACACTTAGGAATTTATGCCTAGCAAAAATCATTTTAACATTATTTCATGCATACTATTTTTATGAAAATCTGAAAAACAAACTATCATCATCATCATTTGCACCATTGCACCAAAGTCTTAAGACAGTCTCTTAAGCACTCTTTTACTTTTTAACAATATTTCTATACTGGGATTAGCTTGACGACCGAGTGAGCGACGACTCCATGAAATGGTCTATAATAGTGACAATGTCCTTTGAAATTATTGTTAGAAGTCTCTTTTTATCTTTTATCACATTACATCATTACAACCAATTTGTTACATCATATTATTTCATTTCAATTTTACAGCATGACATTCAAACCATAATATTTCCAATAACGTAATTACATGAATCATCAAATCAATCACATCAAAAACATTAAAGCATCATAAAAATCATACATAAGACAAGTCATATGATCAAAAATATCTCATCTATATATATCAACCGTATATATACATCATATCAAAACTGGATTGGTATGCCACAATCTGTACCTCGGCATACTCAATCCTCTATCAAAAACTAATAAATGCTATCTATCAATCTGTACAATGTTGTGTAGTAGTCTAGCCTCGAGAGCCCCTCGAGCTCTCAGCCTCATCTCCTCCCCCGCCCTGAGGTGGACGAGGTGGCCCCATCGCAGTCTGTGTAGTACTGTGAGTCCTAGTCCTTGATTGGGATGAAGTCCTAGACAACCCAATCCTGATCGGCTCTGCGATGTTAGCCGACAGTGGTAGTGTATCCTCCTCTGGCACCATCTGATAGTATAGTTTCTGGTAAAAAGTGATTTGGGAAATAGCTCGTGTCAGCTCCCCAGTGCTCGCCCCTCCGCCCCGCGCTCTGAGGCATGCAATCTCGTCTCTAAGCTATGTCACCTTAGCTTGGTGTCGTGCAGCCTCCTCCTGTAGGGTCTGCACCTATGCTTGGAGATGGATCGTCTTCACTCAGAGATTCGTTGTCTCGCTACTCTCCCCTGTGTCCACACCCTTGCCCTTATCGGGCGATGGTGGCCTCTTTATCTATGGAGAAGGGGGTCTCTCTACCCTCCTCTATCACTGTCGTGGCCTCTCCTGTGCCTGTGGCCTCCTCAGCTCTCTCCTTCTGTGACCCTGGGCCGCCTCCATAGCCGCCTGGCATCGCCTCCCTATCCAACGCACAACTGCTTGTATCAGACCCTGAGCCCTCGTCATCTGAGGAGGGCGGATGCCTGTGTACCAGGCATCATAACCATCAGCTACCCCTGCGTCGTCCCCATCCACTGGCTGAATGGGGGCATCGTCCGAGTCCTGACTCCAGAAGCGCTGCATGTCTAGAGCCCCACTAACCGTGGTGTTATCCCGGACAGTCTAAGAAAACTCATAATCCCTGAGAGATGGGATCCCCTGCTGTAGACCGAACTGTCACAAAACTTGGTCATACCGGTGGAGCTCCACCTCTCCCCTCTCCATCTGTAACCAGCAAACTCACCTGACACGAGCTAACTCCTATACATCCTCGGCCCACCCTAGGTTCTCTCGCCATGGCCGCCAGGTGATCTAGTCCGAGACAAGGTCATCCAGTAGTCTCCAGGACATCAGTAGGTCAATCCGCCGCTATGACCCTCTTCGGAGCCACCAATAGAAAACTCGGGGCCTCTCCCCGTCAATCCCTATCAGAGGAAGCCCTACCGGCCTCCGCACTATAATGTGCTCCTAGCACCAAACCTGTAGGAGCGATGTCATAACTAGACATCGGTCGCCCTTGTACACGACCCCATGCAGGATCCTGTACAACCGGCATAGAACAAAGCTGCCCCAAGCAAACCTATAACCATGGTCTCGCATATCGTAGATCACATCTTCTAGCATCCATGGTACCCTGCACCCGCTTGATGTTCACTCCGCCCTTCTCCAGGGCGAAGCTTGGGTCACCACACAACCGTCCCATAGCATGGCCCTAATTGGCCGCAGGAGTGATCAACTATCCTTGTATGGGGATCCTTAGAATCCTCCATACATCCTCCAAAGTAGGAGTCATCTCCCCTGTAGGTAGCCGAAAATAGAAAGAACCTAGATACCACCTCTCTGCTAGGGTTGTCAGTAGCCCCATGTTTGTAGACACTTATGGCATTTCTGCCACAAGCAGTAAGCTGGCCTGTGCCAGCTGATCCCACTCTACCTGCGTTAAAGCGGCCAAGTCATCTCTCAAACCTCCATATTTCCATTCCCTACTCTTTAGCAATCCTCTCTGCAACATAAACAACAAAACAATAAAAATCATTAATAACAACTCAAGTGATTAAAAATGCAAGTTAAAATAAGTTCAATTTTAATCAACTGATGATATCGTCCACTATTGGACGATATCGTCCCAAATTTGAGCACAATCGTCTCCGATTTTACAAGCCGAAATCATCCCTAATTTGATGAAATTGTCCCCCTTTCGTCGATTTCGCCCTTAGATGAAATCGACGAACTTGAGACGATTTCGTCGAAATCGGGACGATTTCATCCCGACGACGTCGACGGCCCAAAAATGGTCGTGATGCTCAAAATTCATTCCAAATTTACCTAAAAAGCATGTAAATTCAAATTCAATCATTCTAAGCTAAGTTTAGACTCTTACCCGTAGCCCGCGCCGGACCTCTGTTGATCTGTGCGTCGTCTCCACCATTTTTGCTTGCAGAGCTCTAAAACCAGAAAAAATGAACAGTAAAAATGAATTAGGGAATTACCCTATTTTTCTTAATTTTATTCAAAACACAATTAAAAACATTTTAAATTTTGTTTTGCTTTTTCGCGTTTTTACCTCAAATGTTCGATTTGGGTAAAAACACAGAGGGGGCACCATAGTAAGCTGTCGTACGATTCGACCAAGAATCGTCGCCTAAAAATGGGAATAATTTTTGTTTTTTCGTAGATCGAGAAGAACTCATATTTAACGCATTTTCTTTAGAAAATTTGCTAAAGAGGGGGCAAAATGTAGCACCCTAAAATTGGTGCAGTGAAATCTTAATAATTACATTTACTCTAGTAAATAATTTAAATTCAAATTTTAACCTCCCAAACCGCTCGTTAACCGCCGGGTAATCCGTTTCTCCCTTTTCTGCGTCATTTTTAGAGGTTGTTTTGACCGTTCGACGATATCATCGCCGATCAGACGATATCGCCCCAGATATGACGATTTCGTCTGGACCAAGATGTCTAGATGATCTTGTCCCTAAACTGATTTTGTACAATTAGCTTCTATTCCAACTGATCTCTAATCCAGGCAAAAGCGTGTTTGCATCGTTAGAGACCCTCCCCCATTGGAGATCTCCCAAATAAGGAAGATCTCCAACCTCCTAACCTCCCTTCTAAGCCTATTTAATCCTAAGCCCTTCCCTTAGCACCCCCCTGGCTGATAATTCCTATAACCCGACTTCATACGCACTAAGACATCCCAAATTGATATTTGCAGTAGTTCTATACCAATTTTGTTGCAGGTACCTTAGTGTTTTTCAGCCGGAGCAAGCTTACATAGTCGCGGATGATCATGTTCAGATCGGAGGCGATCCTGTCGAATCAGAGACGATTTCATGTCAATGCGAGATGATTCCGACTGCAGTCAACATCGAGGCAATCAGTGCCTAAAGTTTGCATTTCTTCTTCCCTTTTTCTACTGTTTTATGCTGTAATTAGTTACTTTATTTATTATTTTATGCTATTCTACATTTTGGAATTCACCCATCTAGATTAAATGCATAATTAATTCATAATTATTATGAAATCAGTGTAATGCATGCATGTTTCTGCTTATAAGTTTCAGTTTGATAGTGCTACTGTCATTTTACATTGTTTCCCTATGTTAGCATTGCTGCACTTTCTATGTTTTGCACCTATTTCTCTGTTTGCAGGTCTCTGACGAATTCATCAGATCTCAGACGATCTTGTCTGATCTCAGACGATCCTATCAAATCAGAGGTGATCCTGACTTCTTCAAGAATCAGAACCTTCATCAGACATCCGGATCAGGTATTTTTCTTCTAACATTCTTTAATTTATCTATTTTTTGTCTTAATCTTGTTTTCTGTATTCATTTAATTTGCATCTTCATATAGAATAGCTTAGATGCATTTTGGCCAAACCTAGGATTTTAATGCTTAAGGCTAAAACGAACACATAAAACACATTCCCAACCTAGGCGTGAAAACTGCCATTGAATGTTTCCTGGTGAACCCACCATCCATCGAAAAATCATCAATATACACATCCCTTGAGAGGCAGGACCTTTGCAAGGCCTCTCAGTCCGAGGTACCACGCCATCCTTTTCACATCCCCCTTTCGGGCACGGATCCTATAGCTTGAAGGTAAGGGTGTGAAAAATTTGGAGCGATACACTATGGTCTGGCAGTGAAGAGAAATCTAGACTCCCCCTTGTTGCCTAGGATAAGGTGTGTTCGAGGATAGACCAAGGCGATCTGGGGTTGAGAAGATCAAGACTTATGAATTTGGATCTGATAGCGAAGCATTCTTGGAGGATTCTATCTAGCGACCTGGTGGAGTGGGTTAAGTTGGTTAAAAAGAAGTATCTTGGCCCCATTTCCTTCTTGGATGCTGAGACCTCCTCCATGGCATCGACCTTTTGGAAATTTGTGCTCCAAACCTGGCATTTGATCAGCCTAGGAGCCCACTAGATTTTGGGTGATGGCAACCTCATTTTCTTTTGGAAGGATAGGTGGGTGACTGAAGAAGCCCTTGGGTCGAGGGCGGATCTCGCTAGGCTGAGAGGTTTGACTGACCCTAACTCCCAACTCAAGGTGGCAGAGTTCATAGACTAGAGCACCCATTTTCCTCGGTGTAAGATTCCAATTGTGGAGGGGTTTAATAATGAGGTTATCTTTCTTGCAAATATCCTCTAGTCAGTTTTAATTCCTTCTGCCAGGAGGAATGACAAAATCATCTAGAGTGGTACGGAGGATGGGCTTTTTTCTATTAAATTAGCTTATGAGTTTCTTACCACCAAGACTGCTCTGGACTACAGGTGGAATACTGTGTGGAGGAAAGGAGTCGTCCCTAAAATCAACTTCTTTGCATGAATTGCTTTCCACAACAAAACCTTAACAATTGACAACCTTCACAAGAGAGGTTTTGCCTTCCCCGACAGGTGTTACTTGTGTCTTGTAGATTGTGATACAAGGGATCATTTATTCTTGCATTGCCCATTTTCCCACTCTGTTCTTAGTATTGTCCTATCCTCCTTCCAAATCCTATGGTGCTCTCCCCATTCCCTCAAAGATGCTTTCCACCAATGGCCTAATCCTTTCAAGAATCCCAAACTTCGCTTCCTCCTCGAGGCCTCCTTCCATCATTCAATTTGGCAAATTTGGTTAGAGAGGAATGCCAGAATATTTGGCAGAGCTCCTAGAGGGCCCCATTCTGTTGCTCAAAGGGCGTTGTCCTATGCCATCGAGAATTCTATTGTTGTTCCTAGTCCCCGTCCCTACCTTTCGAGCGAAGAAGCGATTCTCAAAATGATGAATCTCTGGCCATTTTTGGAGGTTGTTAAAGGGCCCTGTCGAAGGAATATTGTTTGGACCAAACCCCCCATGGGGTGGATTAAATTAAACTTTGATGGAGTGGTTAAGGGGAATCCTGGGCCCGCTGGTGCTGGGGGTGTTGTTAGAGATCATGATGGGAATCTTGTGATGGCCTATTATGAAGATTTGGGCTCCCAGACAAATCACTATGCCAAAGCCTGAGGCGCTCTAAAAGGTATTTGGATACTCTCTGAGGATCCTCGACCTCTTATTATTGAGGGTGACTCGCTCAACATCGTGAATTACCTTCTTGGCACCAAAAATCAATCTTGGAAAGTCTACAACATCATCCTCGAGGCAAGAACGCTTCTCTCCTATCGTGGTAGGTGGAAAGCAAATCATACTTTGAGAGAAGGTAATCACGTGGCTGACCACATGGCCAACAAAGGGCTTGCGACCACGTGTCTGGTCGTGTGGCGGTCTCGCTTCCCATACGAGGTGGAAAGGTTGGCCAAAGTAGACATCCATTCATGAAGCTTTCCTTGCACAGTTTTTGGAAAGCCCCCTTCGATGAGTTTTGGTGTGGCGTGGCAATTTTGTCTACTTAGCTGTCCATGGTGTCTTGTCTGTTTTGCTTTCCTTGTTTCATTTCTTTGGGCTCTACTTGGTGTTCCTTCGATTTTGTCCTGTTTCTTTTTCATTGGGTTTCCAGGCCTAAAATCCCTTTTTACAGTTTCCAAGTATTTAGCATTAGGATGGCTTTACTTGCAATTAGGCTTATTGTTACAGCCAAGAGGTATGATGCATCATTAGAAATATGGCTAATTTTTTACATAAGGTTTTGGGATCCTCTATAAAAACCCACTGATAATATATTAAAATAATTACCTGAAAAAAAAATTCATATTCATATATTGAAAGATAATGAGACTGTTATTTTTGGCGAGTAACCCATAAAATCATGTTACTCCTACCAGATTTCACAAGACTCGTTCTCTAACTGCGATTACAAATAGCTAACACATAGTTTTTATGGTTACAATAAGGTTGTATAACATCAAAGTAACTCATATATTCCTCAATGCAAATCTTTGGACCTCCACATACAAACGCGCCCATCAGATCGTTACCAAAATAATTCAAAAATCCCTATATTATGAGGACGATATCAATCAATGGAACAACCACTAAAAAGCATTCTACTATAAAGTTTTATCAACTTCACCATTTGGAATCGTGCTAAAAGCTTGTACATGTATAATATATTTTGTATACTCAACATCAAGGAAAGGAAACCATTACTAAACACAATTCGCCAGCAATATCCAAAGCACAACCCAATGAGTACCTTAAGTTTCCATCACTGATTTCAACCCTACCAACTTATAAATTTTAAACTTTGTATTAAAATAAAAAGGAAGATAATTTCTATGATGGTTTTTTCTCCACTATAAACACTTATTTATGTTTAATTTTATAAGATAAGATCTAGTTTCCAAAGTTTTCTATTCTATTATATTCTGTATATTATATATATATATATATATATATATATATATATATATATATATATATATATATATTTTTCCTCTGGAAAACAAATCATGTCATAAACTCGCAAAGTGAGGCTATAAAACATTGTTGATATATATATATATATATATATAAAGTTAGTGTTCCTCCACGACGTATTTAGATGATGATGCCCAGAACATAAAGAGACTATATTTAAAATCTAATTTTTCCATATTTTTGAAAAGAAAACGAATTCCATGGCGTATTCAGGTAATGTTGCCTAGAACATAAAGAGACTACATTTTAAAATCAAATTTTCCACAGTTTTGGAAAGGAAATGAATTTTAACAAACAATATTATTTTTTTAATATCAATGATAGATATATAAACATAATAAAAGAATATTATTCATCCGACTTTCTATTTTATTTAACATATTCAACCTGTTATCAAAAATACAACTCCATAACATGTTTCTACAAAACAATTTTTATTTCCTCTAGAATTTTTATAATAGAAAGGAGTACAGGAATCGTCTAATCACAGATTTAATTATTCTTTGATGATATACATATCAACAATTGAATGCATTCCCTCGTCCGCTATTTTATTTTCTTTCGAAATTGCATCAATCGCAAGACAAAGCTCATGGCACTTCTTTTTCCATCTCGACAGAGAATTATGTGGTTGAGGGTTATTTGGGTTAGCTTGGCCCTAATTGTATGCAATTTACTTATGAAAACAAAATGCAGCAATACAGTGGAATTTCTAATTCATTATAAATCCAAAGAAGCAAAACTAACGCAAATTCATCAACATCATTTGTGTTATTATCAAAATATCAAAGCCAACTTATAACACTACATGGAATGAAAATTAGCAATACGCTTACTAAACCAGCATGTATTTTTGTAGATAACAATGCACATACTTGAATTCATTAACATAAGCCACCACAACCAGTAAACTAATCATTCCAATCATTAGTTTTTAAAACATAGGTTGCTCTTCCTAAATCATACTATCTATGCATCTAGCAACAAATAGAGAAGATGATTATAGAAACTTACTTGATCGTTCGTCGGTACAATTTCGACACCAATCAACCAACAAGGACGAAGAAAAACACCAACCGCACAGATAGCAACAAATGCACACCAGAATTACGTACCCTTTTTCCCCAATGCCCCTTTATTTTACAGAATACTAGAATAGTTTTCATAGAGACATATTATCAAACATGCAAAAAGGTCACTTATATGATAGCCAGGTGGTGATATCCTCCCTTGTCCGATGGAAATAAATTACTTAGACATTCTTTTCATGTATTGATATGGTTATTTAAAATGTTTGCTATAAATATTTTAACTTGACACGAATATTTTTTTTTGGTAGGTAAAAAAAAATATTTACTTGTCGGGTTGAATGGCCCAATACCTGTTATATAAGGTATTTGGAATGCTAGCAGTACAAAATTTGATGCATCCCATCATCACAGGGATAGACTTTAAGATGACCTACAGTCTGAAGAACCCTATAATAGACTAACTACAAGAACTAAATATAAAATTTAGGACAGCTCCATGGACAAGAACCCTGAAGAGGGGAGACAACAATAGAACAGTAACCAAACAAGCCATAGGCAGACCATCTACCAGCTACCAACAACTCAAACCTAATGGGATTCTTCCACATCCTCCTGATTGGTAGCACCTTTCTTATATTTTACAAGCAAGACACTGAGGACAGTTAGGAGCTCCTGGAACTCATTAGTGATGTTAGAAAGGATGGCACCCGTCTCCTTGATCATGTTAGTTGCAGCTTTGAGATGCTCCACTACTCTAGTGATGTGATTGATAGTGCTGGTGCACAGCGCTTCATCTGTATTGCTCTTGGTATCTTCCTCATCATCCAAAATTATCTAAGGATGAGCTTTACCACGATCATAATGGCTCTCATAGTGAGTGGTACAGGCGACTTCATGGGAGACAATGATGATCTAGGAAGGGGAACAAAAATCCTTGGTGTTGAAATGAACACCCTTGGTTTTAACAAAAATACCTTTGAGGTACCACTTTCTAGTTGGAAATACGCTCCACATCATTTTTGGTAGCATCAATGATGTCTTGTGGGAAGGAGTCTTCCCAAATGGTAAGCTCATTCTGATTGGCTTCTCTATTTTCTAGTAGATCAGCCACTGCATTTGCCTCTTTGAACACATGTTGGATTGTGCTGAGCGGGTGCTATATGAGGGTGAGTTGACTCTCTTGGATAATATTTTTAATATTCCATCCACCCTTGGTGTTTTTCTTGATGTGTTTGACCACATTTAGGGAATCCCCCTCAAAAATCATGGGGTTGGTAAGAACTTTGTTGAATTCAATGCTCCTCCAAAGGGCCCGAGATTCGACATAATTATTTGATTGGATCCCTAGATTTTCGATGAATGATTTGATAATTTTACCTTCATGGTCCTTGATGACTCCTCCAGCCCCAGCATCTTCGGGTTTCCTTTAGATGATCTGTTGAAATTCACCTTGAGCCACCCTAGGGGGAGGTTTCCAATTAACAGTGGATCTATAACTAGTATGGATTTGGGATCTGGTACACTCGAAAGATATGCCAAGAGAATTGAACATGGAAGCTTCCAACCCAGATGTAGGAGTGTCCATATAGGGGACCAAGTTTATGTTTTCAATTGCAAGACAAAGGGATTTGTTAACCACAACTTTTGAGTTCCTAGAGCAATCATTTAAGACTCTGTTGTTATGCTCAAGCCATATTTGCCATAGCATGTGGTGCAGCAACGCTTCCCATAGGAACTTGAGTATGGGGTTACGAAACACTTGGGGCCACTAAGTAAACAAATCAACGATTGACTGGGACCACACCCATTTGACACAAATATGAGTACACACACACACACACACACACACACACACACACACACACACACACACATATATATATATATATATATATATATATATTATTTCATTATATTTTTATTTGTATTATAAATATAAATATATATTTATTTATTTATTTATTTTGCAAAGGCTAATACATATAAAGCAAAATAAATAAATATATATTTATATTTATAATACAAATAAAAATATAATGAAATAATATATATATATATATATATATATATATATATATATATATATATATATATTATTTCATTATATTTTTATTTGTATTATAAATATAAATATATATTTATTTATTTATTTATTTTGCTTTATATGTATTAGCCTTTTTAAAATAATTTTCTTCTTCTCTTCTTTTAAAAACAAAAAAAAAATACATTACTTTAAATCAACCTTACTCAACAAGAGAAAGTTATGCAATCAACATGTGCACAAAATGCAGCAGCAGGCAGTATGACCTATATGAAAATTTTTAGTGGGCTTCCATGTACCCACAGGCCAAGGTGCTTTAAATCATGACATCATATCCCACCTTACCTGATGCTTCAACCATTGTCTCCGCTAGAGGTGGGTGTTCTCCTTGACTAGTTTGCTTGCTACGTAGTAGAAACCTACACCTGCACTCAAAAACACTTGTAGTAGTATCACATTCTTCTAAAATAATTATCGAATAGTGAGGATGTGACACTGTGATTGTACTAGAATGTTGGTCCCTCTAGTAATTTTTTTATGGAATGGATTTGGAATCCTTCACCTTTCTAATTAGCTTAGTGAGGATAGGAGACTCATGGATTAATATAATGTTGCAAAATCTAATTCTATGCAGTTTTATTTATATTGTTTGATATGCTTTCTTAAATTTATACCTATGCTTGTATATGGAAATTAGTACTTGTTAGCAAATTATCAATATTATCTCACAAGATAAAATCAAAGGATCTTACCATAATATGCAAACCAATGAAAATCAAAATCACAAGAAAATTTATTGAAAAATATCTACTAAAAGCATGTAAAAATGGAATACTTCTTTGATTACATATTACATGGCTTTGTCTTCAATATATAGATACATGATACTCTTCATATTTCATGACTCTTAACCTCTGCTCTCCTCACACGACACCTCACACTCATAACTCCACACTTAATTACATGACACATACTCACACTTAATAACTTGATACATATTATGGACTCAAATATTAAACACACATCCTAATCTAAATATTTACAAAGGGATAAAATTTTGTAATACCTCCAAAACCCCCCATATTACAGTATTTGGTATGAAGACATTTTGCCTTCATGTAATTTTTAGTCTTCTCGATTCTTACCTTGGCCTTTTGATATTAAATCTAATACACCTTCAACTTTGAGCATTAAATATGTTCTTTTGGGTTGATACATGTCATTATTATGAGCAAGTCATCACAATATTATATTCCACTAATATTATCCTTGCCATCATCTGAATCCCATGAATTATTATCAACTTTGTTATTAACACATGTTGAATGTAACACCTTATTGTCCTATTTATCTTTTGAGAATTTTAAATCAACATTGTTTGTACATTATTTGTTTATATTTAAATTTTTTCTTGAAAAATACCATTTGTTGTCATATGTTATAAGTCATTTTTGTTGCAACTGATATTTTTCATCATAGGTTTGTTCTTCAAGCTTTTAATCAATTATTCTTGCCTTGTGGTCTTGTCTTTATAAACATCAAGAGTAAGTGATGCCATATACATTATCATACCTTAATAGCATATTTAGAATTTTCATGTGCTTTACTAAGTTCTAAAATTAGATAATTACTGTTGCAAAGTTTTCATCTTTGCCTTTTCTAAAAATTGAGTGGAAGTCCTTCAATTTTATTGATATATCCTTCTATTCTTCAGTATTCTCTATCAAATGTTGTGTATAAAGTTTTAGACATTTCAATCTTTCTTTACTTTCTTCTAGCAATTCTTTCCATGATAATTTGTCCTTATTTTAGTCTTATATGAATTTCTTCTTTGGTTTCCAATTATTTTCCTCTATTGTAGAATTCCTTATTGCTCCCAAATTTAAACATATTCTTTTAAGCTTCAATAAATTTTCAATTTATCTTTCTTCTTCAATTTTGTAGGAATCCTTTTATCTCCAGAATTTAAATTTAATTAATCTTCAAATTTATCATTCATAAAATTTTACTCTTTCAATTTCTTCTTATAACTCCCCCCCCCAAAAAATATTTCTTTCTTCTTCAATTTCAAATGTTTTTTCACTTCTTATTACTCCCTTCAAATTTTATCTTTGTCTATTTAATTTATTATTTTTTTCAATTCAAATTCGATATTTTTTTCTTATACCTCCCTACAATCAATTTCTTTCTTCAATTAATTTCAAATTTTAAATTTTCATAAACTTCTTATATCTCCCTTTAATTTAATTTCTCAATAATTCAATTTCAATTCTTCAATTCATTCCCTTTAATTTCTCCTTTCAATAAATTTCTCTTCTTTTCAATTAACTAATCTCTCCTCTTATAATTCCTATTTTTTCATTTAACTTATTTCTCTTCTTATATCTCCCAAATTTTATTTTTTAAACAATAATTATTAAATTATTCCTCCTTCACATTAAACATTCATTATCTTCTTATATTCCCTTAATTAATATTTTCTCCAAAAAATAACTTATTCCTCCAATAAATATTCAACGTTATAAGGCAAATCACTTATCTTATTATGTTTTGACTTTCTTCTAGTATGATCCAATTATATCTGATGAATGTTATAACATATTTGTAACTACAAATTTTAATGCTATGCCTCCCAAGTTTCATGCTTAGCCTTCTACATTTTTACTTCATCTTCCTTTGTCTTCTAAATGTAGCCATTACTAATTTGAATGCAATGAATGCACAATTGTTGTCTCTCTAGATTTAATGCTCTCCAAATGACATATTTTGTGAATACAACACTATGGGAACATCTTCCAAACAACATGTTCTTAGACTAAATCAATATTACAACACACTTTAAATTGTGATTTCTTCAAATAATAGCATTCTTACTCCAATGTCGCTTTAAATGCAACACCATGTTATTCTCTCACACTAGTTTTAGACTTGGCACTATAATCCATATTCTTATCTCCTTTATTTGCTTCTATATAGGATCTCCTCCTCTACTTAAACTCTTCTCCATCATATCTTCTCCTTCACTTGGTCGTATCTTCATTGTAGCTACTCCACTCAAATGCTTCTCCACTCAAATTCCTCCTCTACTTAGTCATTTATACACCATGTTTTTGTTTCCTTAAATACTACTCTTCATAGTCCAAAATGTCTCTTCTCTTCTCCTCACAAATTCTCTTCTCCAATAACATAGCTTCCTTAAAATATGGATGCGAAGATAATGTCTAGTAAATATTGGTTGCTATCCTCACCAAACCTCTTCCTCTCCATCCTTAACATAGTACCTCTGATAGCATTGTCAGTAAATTATAAATATTATATCATAGGATACAATCACAAGGTCTTATAATAACATGTATAAACCAATGAATATAAAAATCATAGAAAATGTTATTAAAAATATATCTACTAAAAGCATGCATAAATGTAATGCTTCTTTGATTACATATTACATGGCTTTATCTTCAATATATAGATACATGAGACTCTTCATATTAAATGACTCTTGACCTTTACTCTCCTCAAACTCATGAGAGATCTAACTCTTCATATTTCCTCTTACATAATAAATATCACATATTACATAAAGATAAAGTCTCTTATGATTTCTCATAACTCTCTATTTCTAAACTTGATACTTCACACTCATAACTCACACTAACACACATGACACCTCACACTCATAACTCCACACTTAATTACATGATATATACTCACACTTAATAACTTGACACATACTATGGACTCAAATATTAAACACACACCCTAATATAATTATTTATAAAGGGATCAACTAATGTAATACCTCCAACAATACTATACATCCATTTGATTAAAATAGTATGCATAAGATAATAATGACATGAATTGGTACATGATATGATGGATAAGCTCTATTCCATTTGATAAGCATCCTACTAGAACAAAAAAAATAAATGTAATATATATCAAGCCTATATAGTTATTCATGATATTACTTCACTTCAAAGAAATATTAGTATGATCTTATTGTAATCATAGTTGAAATGCCTATCAAATAACATTAGCTCAACTAGTTAGATTCCTTAAATTTCAAGGAGAAGACCTAAATTCAAATATTTCCAAGAGAGACATGTATAATTGCCAAGTTATTTGTAATATCACTATGATACAAGTGGGGCTTGTTTCAATCACATACAATCAATTAAAAATATAGTTAAAATATCGAATATTTTTTGTGTAATGATGGTGTCCATGTTATTTATTGAAGGCATACAATATTATCACTAACATGAACAATTGGTTATAAAATAAATGTGTTAAGGGAATGTTTGTGCAAGTTGTAAAATTACATTTAGATTAAGTGTTAAGAGTACTTGCACATTGGAATTGCAAAGTGTGAAGGATTAGGGTTTTTTCCTGAAAAATATCTCATCTTTTAGGAGTCATATCTTCGCAAAGAGTTATCCGATTCAATTGATTCTTGGACCAACTTGTGCAGAAGAATAGCTTTAACATGTGTGGTCATATGAAAAAATCTAAGCAATATTGAGGGATATACAGCCCTATGAAGTCAACCATATGGAATAAGGGCAATGACGATTTTTCAAATCACAAAAAATGAAATTGTAAAGTGCGAAGGATTAGGGTTTTTTTTTTTAAATATCTCATATTTTAGGAGCCATATCTTCGTGAAGAGTTATCCAATTCACCTGATTATTGATCAACTTGTGCATAATTTGAATAGCTTTAAAATGAGTGGTCATATGCAACAATCTAAGCAATATTGAGGGAGATATGGCTCTGTGAAGTCAACCATCTGGAATAAGGGTAGTGATGATTTTTCAATCATAAAAAATGGAATTGTAAAGTGTGAAGGATTAGGGTTTTTTTCTTTAAAAACATATCATATTTTAGAAGACATATCTTCATGAAGAGTTATCTGATTCAACTATTTCTAGACCAACTTGTGTAGAATTTGAATAGCTTTAAAATGAGTGGTCATATGCAAAATTCCAAACAGTATTGAAGGAGATACAACCCTGTGAAGTCAACCATCCAGAACAAGGGCAGTGACAAATTTTCAAGTCATAAAAAATGAAATTGAAATTATTTTCCAACTAGGTTTCAAACTATGGTAAGATAAATGAAGGGCTAGGACTTCAGTGAGGCAAGACATTCTATCTGGACAAAGAATTTTTTAGCTAAGTTCTTTTTCCATTTCTTTATCTTAGAAATTGTGCATGAAATTTTTATAAAGTTTTTATCAAATATTATATTTGTTATAGAACTTTTTGATAAATTTCATTAGATTTTGAGTTTTAGTTTCCTTTCCATGGATAGATTTATAGTTAAATCCTTAGAATCATCCCTAGTGGTAGAGGTTAGTGAGCGCATCTCAGAGAGATCCTCATTACTCCAAGATAGGGTATTTTTGGTAAATTTAATGGGTATTGGCCAGGGGCTTCAGCCTTGAGAAAATGGATTGATAGGAGTTGGAAGTCTCCAGGAGTGATTCTATCATTTCTTCCCAAGGGTTTATTCCTAGCCATTTTTTATTCTAGGAAATAAAGAGAAAGAATCCTAAAAGGGGGTCCTTGGTTTATGGGAAGAGCAGGGCTCTTCCTTACCCATTGGTATGAAGGCTTTTCACCTGAAAATGTAAATTTATCTCTAGTATTAGTCTGGGTAAGGATGTTTGGATTGCCTATTGGATTTTAAAAAATAGATACCTTCAAGGCAATAGGCAACACTCTAGGAGAATTTCTTGAGATTTTGGATACAACAAAAGATGGATTTTTTTCTATTTATGCTCGAATATTGGTTATGATTGATATAAGTAAAGCTTTACCAAAATCAATCATTCTTAAGTATGGGGATAATATGTGGAGCCAAACTATAGATTATGAAAACATATATTTTAGATGTAGAATATGTCATGAGGTGGGGCATATTGAAATATCATGCCCTAAGAAGAGTCCAGCATAATCATTTGTAGAAAATCATAAGAGAAAATTACAAATGGGTATAGATAAATATGGTTTTCAACTTCCAAAAAATAGATCTAGGAAAATAAAAGAAAATCAATAGTGAATACCAATAAGAAAGGATACTAGAAGAAATTCTAATTCTTTTGAGGCTTTAGCCTATGAAGAAAAAGTAGATCAAAACTTAGAGGACATAGGACAATAATTTCAATATATTAGCAAGGAACCGTCTATTCAATATGATCATAATTTAAGGAAGAACATTCCTAATGAACCCAAGGAATGTGTTTCATCATATTTTGAGGACTCTCTTGAAGTACCATGCACCATTCAGGAGGAAATAATTAGTAAAGAGAATGCATTTTTAGAAGGTAATACCTCTGCCATTAATAAGAAAATACTATAAAATGAGTAGGATAAGTCAAAAGCTTCTATAATAGAGCCAGGAGAGGATAAATATATTGAAAAAAAAAATGTTGAAAGAATTTTGAGGAATAGAATAATAATATCTACTCTTGATACAGGCAAGGCAAAAAGAGGAAAACCCTCAAATTATCAAGCAATATCTAGGGAAGCAAGAGCTAACATAGAGAAAGGAACATAAACTAAGTTGGTTTAACTTCTCTTTACCAAACAACAAAATGATATTGGTAATATGTAAGAGGGGCCAAAGACCCCTAATAAGACATGATTATCATCTCATGGAATATAAGGGGTGCTAATACACCTTCAAAGTATAGGTGTATTAGGGACCTATGTTCAAGTCATAAACCTGATATTCTTTGTATTCAGGGAACTAAAATGACAAAAGAAGAAGTTTCAAAAACTATGAAAGTAGTTTGGGCAAGATGTGAATGGGATGCTATGGATTCTGAAGGAGCAGCAGGGGGAATTCTAACTTGTTGAAATCCTTCTAGAACCTCTTGTGTAACCATTCATAAAACTAGGCATTGGATAGCCTCTTTAGTCACTTGCTACTTTGTTGATATTTGCTTCATCCTTATCAATGTGTATGGTCCTACAACTCAGTCAGGTATATTAGAATTTTGGAGTGGAATTGAGGCCTTTATGAGAAGTAAAGACCAAGAAACTCATTTCATGATCATTGGAGATTTTAATACCATTACCAAGCTGAATGAAAATTTTGGAGGAATTAGGAAATTGACCCAAAGTATGAGAGATTTCTCAGCTTTTATTTAAAACAACAATCTTTGAGAAGTTGAGTTTGAAGAAGACAACTATACTTGGACCAAAAACAAGAGAGGCCAAAACCTAATAGCAAAAAAATTAAATAGATACATTCTCTCAGATCATTGGCTAGATGAAGGAACTTGTGCTAAAATTAATACCTTGACTAGGATTGGTTCAGATCATTAGCCAATAAGAGTTAAAATGGTGGTTAGTGAATTCAAAAAAATATCATATTTTAAATATGAGTAGATGTGGGAAGACCATCCTCAATTTGTTGATATGATAGCTCAAACATGGAATTCTTTAGGTAATGATGGATTGTATGCTCTTCCAAACCAAATTAAATCTATGATATCTAGATTAAAAAAATGAAATAAGAACACCTTTGGAAATATTTTTGAAGTTGATTTTGAAGAAGACAACTATACCTGGACCAAAAATAGGAGAGACCAAAACCTAATAGCAAAAAAATTAGATAGATGCATTCTCTCAGATAATTGGCTAGATGAAGGAACTTGTGTTATAATTAATACCTTAACTATGATTGGTTCATATCATTGGCCAATAAGAGTTAAAACAGTGGTTAGTGAATTCAAAAAAAGATCATATTTTAAATATGAGAAGATGTGGGAAGACCATCATCAATTTTTTGATATGATAGCTCAAACATGGAATTATTTAGGTAATGGTGGATTGTATGCTCTTCCAAACCAAATTAAAGCTATGACATCTAGATTAAAAGAATGGAACAAGAACACCTTTGGAAATATTTTTGAGAAGAAAGAAGAACTAAAAGATAAACTTTCAAAAGTCCAAAATTGTGATGAAAATAATACAAGCTTAGAGGAAAGGGAGTTGCTTAGTGAATATCATAATATTTTGAGTAAGGAAGAGAAATTCTGGAGATTAAAATCAAGACAAACTTGGTTAAAATAAGGATGGCTATAGTACAAAGATATTCTTCTAGAATTGGTAGAATTAAATCAATAGAAGGGGTTTGGATTGAAGATCAGAGTGAAATTAGAAAAGAGGCTAAGTCATTTTTTCAAAATATTCTAGGTTTAGAGGAGACCGAAGTTCTTAATGATAAACTTCTTCAAGATGTTCCTTTAGTTATAACAAATGAAGACAATAGGAAATTGATGGAGCCTATTACTCTAGAAGAAGTTTATTTAGATCTTTTCTCTTTTAATAAGGATAAATCCCCTAGTCTAGATGGACTCTCTACAGCTTTTTACCAACATAATTGGGATATAGTGAAGGATTATTTATTGGTGGTAGTGGAACAGTCTAGGGTAAAACAATACATTCCTTATAAAATAAATGCAACTTATCTTACCCTAATTCCAAAAAAGAAGGATGCTGAATTGTTTGATTCTTTTAGATCCATAAGCCTATGTAATATGGCTTATAATATTGTTTCCAAAGTGATGGTGAATAGATTAAGGTCATTGTTAGACAAAATTATTTTAGAATAGCAAGGAGGTTTTGTGAAAGGAAGATAAATTTTGGATGGGATTATAGTATCTCATGAAGTTATACATTCAGCAGCTTCAAGAAAAGATAAAGCTATGATCTTAAAACTTGAAATGAGTAAAGTCTATGATAGGGTTAAATGGAATTTTTTTTTTGTAGTTTTAGATAAGTTTGGTTTTGGGGAAAAATGGGTTAGATGGATTAAATCTTGTGTCTCTATAGTTTCTTATTCAATGTTGGTCAATGGGTTAGTGACAGAATATTTTAAAGCTAAGAGAGGCCTTAGATAAGGATATCCTTTATCTCCTTATTTGTTCATTATTATGGCAGAATTTTGAGTAGGAACTTAAATAAGGCTTACAAATATGGGTATATAAGTGTACTTAAGGTTAGTAATAACATTGATAGCATCACCCATCAACAGTTTGTAGATGATACAACCCTTTTTAGAAGGGCAAGGATAAATGAGGCCAAAGCTTTGAATAAATTTTTAAAAGAGTATGAAAGAGCTTCAGGGCAAAAAATTAATAGGACTAAATACAAAATTTACTTTCTTAACACTTTTGCTAATATCAAAGCAAGAATTTATAGGTTGCTTCAAATGGAAGAGGCAAATTTGGCAACAACTTATCTAGGGATGCCTTTATTTGAGGTAAGAATGAGGATAGATTTATGGAATCCAGGTATTAGTAAATTTCAAAATAAACTTCCAACTCAAAAATGTAGATGGTTATCTTTAGCAGGAAGAGTGCAGTTAATTAATTCAGTCTTACAAACCATTCCAACTTATTATATGTCTTTGTATTCTATGCCAAAATCAATTGAAAAAAATTTAATATTTATTATGCGATCATTTTTATGGTCAGGTTTACATAATAAAAGGAAATTTTCTTTGGTGAAATGGAGCAAGTTGTGTGATGACAAAACTAGGGGAGGTCTTGGTTTAAGAGCTCTTACAAATGCAAACTTAGCTCTTAGGGGAAATTTATCTGGAGATTGTACAAAGAGAGTCAAATACAATGGGTAATAATTCTTCTAAGTATGTTGATCCCAATGACCCAAGTTTAATATTTATTGCTTTCTCTCTTCCAAATGGTTCTACTCTTTGGAATGGTTTAAAAAATGCATTGATATTATGATTAAAGGTTTAATATGGGTGGTGGGAACTAGAGAAAAAAAATCTATCTGGATAGATACTTGGTGTGATAAAAAACCACTCAATTTAGATCCAGTTTTGAAACCTTGGATGAGATTGCTTCAAGACAAATATGGTGATAGGGTTTCAAACATTTTGTACAAGGATCAAGAAGGAAGATACAAATGGAAAGAAGATTTTTTTACAAGTATACAAGACATTGATGCTAGGAGGCAATTGAGTAGAAATATAACAACTACAATTATTTCGAGGAGTGCCAATGATAAATTGATTTGGGAGTTGAATAGATCAGGAGAATACACAACAAGAAGTGGATATAATGTTCAACACCAACATAATAATAATATCATTAGAATTTGGAGAGATATTTGGGATAGCCCAAGCATTCCTAAAGTTAAAATATTTGTTTGGCTAGTAGTTCATAGAAGAATTTTATCCTCAGATAACCTTATGAAAAAGGGTTTTCATGGCCCCTCTAAATTTTTTTTATGTAATAAGGAGGAGGAGAGTATTGACCATCTCTTAGGACATTGCTCAATTGTCTAGAATTTATGGTAATGGATTCTTAATATGTTTGGTAAATGCATGGTTATGAATAGCAAAATTAAAGATTGGTTAAAGAAATGGAAGAGCACTTATAAAAGTGAGGCTTCGCAGACAATATGGGATATTTCAAAAGATATAATACTTTGGACTATATGGCTAGAAAGCAATAGAATATTTTTTAAAGGAAAGGAAAGCAGTTTAAAGGTAATGAAAAAGAAGATATGTTTAGCCATAGAAGAGTCTAAACCAACCCTATCAACTCACCCAATATCTAATTTGGAAGAAGAGAGTCTTGATAGATGGATTCAAGTCATTAAATGGAATTACTATGTTGGGTACAAGAGAAGCAAAAATAAGGTAAAGAATATAAATTGGAAACCACCAAATGTGGAGTGGGTTAAGTTGAATTTTGATGGAGCATCTAAAGGAAACCCAGGACCAGCAGGAGGAGGAGGAATAATTAGAAATAATAGAGGAGAGATTTTGTCTCATTATGCTTTCAATTGTGGATTTAAGACAAATAATGAACCTAAAGTTTGGGCAGCTTTAGAAAAGTTAAAATTATGTAAACAAATGAAATGGAATAGATTTTGGATGGAATGTGATTCTCTCATGGTAATAAATGCAATTTTGAGGAAAGCAAAGGCTCCATGGAACATATAAGAGATAATTGTGGAAATTCAAGATCTTTCTAAAGAGTTTGAAGATATAAGGTTTACAAATATATTAAGGGGAGGAAACAAATGTCCAGATAAGCTAGCCAATGAAGGGATTTTTGTTGAGGATCATGAAGTTAACATCTCCTTTCCATGGTTAGAGGAAGTAGAAAGTTTAGTTGAAGCTAACAAAAATTGTTGATTGCTTAATTCAATTTATGATTAATATTTACTTTAATATTTTCCACTAATAATATCTATTTTATATTGTAACAATAATGTGTGTTCATTTAGACTATTTATTATAATTTTTGTTGTTGCACTTGTGTTTCAGGAAGGAAACTAGCAATCCAGATTTGGTAAAGCAAACTATGTTAGTGCGATGTTCTAGAAATATTACTCTACTAATATGCAAGGCATATATAGTAGAGGTGAATTTTTGGAATTGTGAAGGCTACTATAGGAAAATTTTAAGAAAGATACTAAATTTTGGAGTAATTGTATTCATGCAAATATTTGAAAAGATCCAGATAATGAAAATCAAAAATTCAGACATTTTATGTAAAATGATGTAGGTTTCTAACTATAGCATCTCAATTGAGATGAGAAGTGTATCTATTTGTAAGCTCTCAAGCCCTAAATAAGAGAGATATAATTTTTAAGGGTAGGGGGCTCGATTACAACCCCTTTTTATCAAGCAAAAAAAATATAGTACTTGCACCTTGATGGTAAGGGTTTTTTGCTTACTCTCGATAAGGGTTTTTCGCTTACAATAAGAGTTTTCCACTTAATCTCCGAGGTTTCCTTTAGCTGCACCATTAAAATTAAGCTTTATCCACCTGATAGGGGGAGGATACCATCTAATTTTGGATCTGTTGGTAGGGATAAAGGAAGGATGGAAAGGGTTATTCAAAATTTTGATATAAATTGCAAGGGTGAGCTCAAAATTTAATGGATGGGCATCAAAATCATACCAAGTGAGCATTATCAATGGCAATTGATAAAATACAACCATGAACAGAGAGGGGTCCTTCGAGATGCCATAAAAGTATCTAATGTTCCTTTCTATTCAGATCTACCAAAGCAAAAGGACCATAAATACTTTAGGTGTTGATTAAATAAAAGTATGGGCCACTACTTGTGCAGATCAAGGATAGAATTGGGTTAGACCCAAGTGAAATGGAAGGATGAAAAGGATTGCAATACATCACTGGAAAAGGGACACTCAAGAAACAGGTGATGCATAGATTTCCATGTAGACTAATAGAGGTAGCAACGATTGGTAATGATCATCCCTCTAGATAAGAGAATATCAATGGTGAGGACTCTATTCTAAACAACTAGCTAGAAAAATATGGCCATATTGGGGATGAGGTGCTTGAGCCAAATGATTTTGGTAGAGAACCAATTGGCTGGAGTATCAGCTTGGATATGATACATAGATTTGACTAAATTAAATAATGGATACCAATCATGCTTGGATATGATACACAAATACTATGACAAGCATGGAATATTTATGGATACCAACTATTCACCTTAATGCATTATCCTATATAAGGACTTGCACATGCTTACAAGGCATGGAATATAGATTAGCATACACATATTAATAAATTGAAATGTTTAATTATAAGTTCATGCCTACACTTATAGCCCAAAAATTACTTGGAAATTTTCTATCTTTTATGAAATTTATCTTGCTAGGTATTAATGAAGATCTTTTAAGGGTATCATTAAGGTGATAATTTTCCCTTCTAAACTTTTCCTCTATAGAGAAAATCCTAAGTTTGAGATATTTTCCAAGTTTTAACAACTTATTCATTTTAAGCAACATCATTTGGCTCTAACAAGCGATGGTCACCAATCATGATGATCAAGATATCCCAAATTTTTTAGTTTCATGAATGATGCCTTATCCATTAGGCCCTTCCTTATTTTTAATTTCATGAATGATGCCTTATCCATTAGGCCCTTTCTTATTTTTAAATTGGTTATATGGGATTGAAATTGACAACATAGTGGTATGATAAAAACTTGGTAAATATGCATGTATAACTTTGCAAGATTTGAACCTATATCTCCTCCTTGAAATTCTATGTATTTAACCAATTGATATCATGCCATTTGATATTGGGACTTAACTCCTTGTTCTCAATTCATCAACATTATTTTTTAAATAAAATATTTTTGGGACATAAAATACTATTTACAACATGAAGGTATTCCCTCCAATCAACCTTATGATAAGAGCCTTCAAAAATTTCCCATTAAGGGTAACCTAGGGTGTGTACCATCAAGACACAAAAGATAGAAAAAATTTAGTCCTGTTATGTAATGTACCATAAAGGGTCCAAGCCATAAAGAATCAAATTTACTGTGAACTTTAGGCTTTTCATATTTTTTGTCCCATAGCAAGACCAAATATCTTTCTTCTACCTTCTCCTCATTTATTCCATTGTCAAATAATTTTTGACCTATGACTAATGCTTGAAAAACTTTTATTGTGCATCCTCCCTTGACTCTTCAAGTTTGATAAATTATTAGTACCAAGATTTGAAAGGGTTCTCCTTTTCTAGGATGCAAATTTTAGTGAGGACTTGAGTTGAAGGTAATTGCATATTGATTGTTATAATGTCTTATGTACCATGGACTAAGATATAAGGAGAATTTTCCAATGTATTTTTGATGGTAATTCTATTCGTCCAAAGTCCAAAAGGAAGCTTCTTGTGCAAATTTTACTAACTATAAAATACTTTTATTAAGCTCAACTCATTCCCTTGTGCGTAGTACTTTGATGAGGATGTATAGCACAAGGTACTACCTTAACCAATAATAATAAGCTTAACAGAGGAAACTAGTCCTAGATGATGAGAAGCCTCAAGGAAAACTAGGTGGAGTTGGAATATTTTTGCATGCCACTATTGATTTTGTAATGATCAAGTAGTGAAGAAGGCTAAAGGATCAAAACAATTAGGAAATTAGTGATCCATAAAACCTATAATTCATTGACCAATAATCCATCTAAATCTCATGATTCATCAAAATATTTTTATAAAGATGATATTAGCAACCTAAAAGCAATATTTTTATCATTTTGTTATAAACTGTAATGGTAGAAAACTATTACTTAGGGTAAAAAGTAAACCCTTACTATAAATAATATCTTGCACCTCATTATAAAATTTGTTTGGCCAATTTGAGAAAGACTAGAACTATGTTCTTTAATAGCCTAATGATGGAGACTTTGGAATTTTTAATAGAGATCCAAGGTTTAAATCCTAAGGGGGGTAGGGTTGTACACCATGCTTCAATAACTAGGTTATTGTTGGGATAACCATATATTGGGCAAACAATATCTCTTTCATATGGCTTATATCCTCATGGACAATAAAAAATACTTCACCTTTTAGTAGCAATTATCTTTATTTTGTTAATGGAAAATTGTGCTTGGTTGTTTTTCTAGACTGTGTCTCATTTTATTAGACCTCTTTATGCATGAATATTTGGTGTTTGTTACAATGCTCTTTGACTTGCCTATTAGTCCTCTTTTTATTGGATGCATGCTCAGCGGGTGGAAGTAAATTTTTGTTATATAATTTTCAATTGAATGACATAAATGATCACATAGTAGCCTCACTACAATATCTTACTATTTTTATTTTATCTCTCACACCCTTGCCTTCCTAAATTTTGTTTCTACACTTAGTTTAGTTAGATTTGTGTAGGTTAGTAGGGAGCCTACCTAAATTTGAAGGTCAAGGGACCTAATCCTACCCTTTTCCAATGCATTGAACATAGGGACATGGGAAATATTTTGAATTAGTCAGCCTAGTGGATCAATAGCTTTATTTTTGACACACCTTGTGGGACCTGTCCCACATCAACATGATCATTCATTCTCATATATGTGTTGAACTATTGGGAATCTTTTCCAATCCATTAAATTATTTGTTGAATACTACAAGATCTACAAAATATAGAAACCCTTCTATAAATAATTGATCCAAATAGCTTAGATATGATTTTTTACCCTTGAGTCTATAAAGTAATCATAGAATTTGAAGAATTGGGATATATTATGACTCCATTGAAGAACTTAACCCAAAAACCTACTTGACTATCAAATCCTACCAATTCGATGTTACAATTAATAAAAATAAATTAACCTGTAGTTGCTTCAAAAAAATTTCTTCTCTAACAAACTCTTAATGATGATCGTAGTAACATTTCAAAAATTTGTCTAAGTACCCATTATGTTGATTTATAAAAATTTGATATAGATGTATTGAAACTAAACCTATGCTATTTATGAATCATCCCCTTTACAAAAATATTTTTCCTGCTAAGTCAACCTCCTAGTGATTCATATGAAAATTATAACGATTCACTAGACCAGTTTGCTAATGCATAGTGGCATTATCAACTCATACTACATCCTGATGAAAATGAGTCTTGATCATTATGGTTCACTAAAAAATCTAATGTTTTGCTAGATTTGTTTTGATTTTGATTTCTAACTACTTTGACCTATTGTATGAGGTTTTTTATGAAGGTATAAGGTACACTAATTAAAAACTAAAATTATTGACCTCTCTTATGAATATAAGGTCTAAGTCATGTGACAAGGGTAAAAAGTTGGAAAATGTGAGGTTGATTGATTATATACAAAAAGTAGGTAAAGGGAAGAATCCTTTCATGATAGTATGGATACAAAGCCTAGAAATAAATTCCTCTAACTTCCTCTATTGAATATACTATTGAAAATATTATTATGTAAGGATTAGATCTCCATATCCATCCTAGATAGAATTGAACTTGCCTAATCATTCATCAATCCATCATCACTATGCCATACTAGGTACCACATAGGCATGCGATACCACTCCATCCATGATATCCTATGTTATTATCAATCCTTGTACAACATGGGTCAAATATCTCAAGCTCTCTTGAATGCCAACAATTCCTTGTCTATTAGGTCTAATTGTGGTATTGCAAGTATGTATCATGATTTTTACCCTCATAATTCAAAAAATATATCCATCCATTCCTTAATCAATCCAAGTCCTAAAGTATGGATCACATAGTCAAGTTAACTTGAATTTATCACAATTTAGTTCTAAGTAGATCCAAGCCAACAACTAGTTAGCTTTATTTAAAATTCAACCCCTCCAATTATTATGTCTCAACTACCTAGAGGATTCACATAACAAATAATTCAAGTTCCTATCATAAACTAAGGCTCTCAATGATTTCCAAATAGTAAATTCTAATAAATATATAGAATCCATTGTTCCCTAACATATCCTATGACACATCAAATCGACATCTTCTTAAATTGCTACCATACTAAAATGCTTCTCAAATTCTAAAAGCTCCAAACATGTAAGTAACGACTCAAAATTATATGATCCCTTTAGAAGGTTATCTTGCATAATATCTTCAACCTCCTTTCAATTTGTATTTCTTCAATAGCCTTACAGAGGCCTAAACCAATAAGTGTTGCCTAGCCTACCTCTACCTCAAAATCCTTATCTTCATAATCAAGAAATATCAAACCTCCTTCTATCCCTAATCCTAATTAATAAAAATTTCTACAAGCACAAATCACCCCTAAATATTAACAAGCAATCTTAAAATAGCAAGTAGTATCATTCATGCAAAAACTACAAGGGCATGTAGTTTATCCCCAATATCAAATGCCATATTACTTGTAAATTCCTTATGGCCATTCTCCTCATAATTACCAAGTGCAAGTATAACCTATAATTTATCAATAATTACTTGATTGGACTTATTAAAGGCCATTGAACTTGATGGTTATCCTTCCATATCCATAACTACCTTGAAATCCTTACTCATTTTTATAGTAATGGGAATAAAATTGCCTTAGACCATATTAACAATATATCCACTTTGAAATTAGTATATTGAATCAAATAAGAGGATATTATGATATGATTAATAATTTATTCATTGAAAAACAAGGTTATCATATGGTACTAAAGCCTATCAAGCAAATATATTGCCAATTGGGCTTCCATAGTTGAGCCTTTTACAAGGATAATTGGTAATATTAGGAATGGGTATTCCATTCTTTTTCAACTAAATGCCATGCAAAGGAATCCTTAAGAGAATATCCATGAATAGATTTATGAGGACTCTATATTTGATAATAGCAAACATCAGACCTTGATATGAGTAATATTTACCTTACTATATCAAATATTTATCATCTAATTTATCTCTAATAGTTTGAAATGCTAACCTACATACTTTATCTAAAGCCTTTGAAGAGGTCTTATGAGCAAAAGATGTGTTATTAAGGGCTTGAAAATTACCTTCTGCTCCACCTATGGATATTTTTGCATATGTGAATCTAATCCCTTGCCTCAGGTACTTGGAGCACCATTTACCATTGACCTTATTCCTAATATCAAAACCCATCCTACTCCAATGTAGTCTAACATATCTACATGAACCTAAATCAATACTCCATTTATAGTATCCTTCCCTAGTCAAAGTGCACCAAATACTATATATTTTTAACCTAAGATCCTAGACTTACCTAGTCCTCCTAAAATTTCCAATCTAAATACTAATACCATTTCTCAAAACCACAATAATGAAATTCAATCTTGGGTTAATAAACTTATAGAATTAAATAAAGTTTTTATAAATCAAACCAACTTAGAAAAGAGGTAGAACTAGAGTATGCAATAAGGTGGTGGATGACAATAGTTAGGGAATTGGAAATAAAGGAATATTTCTTAGCTTACAAAAGAACATATATCTCAACAAACAACTAATACAATAGAGAATTAAATACAAAATAACATGGTGAATATTAACACAAAAATGAACACTATTTGATGCCTCACCTATAATGTTGGGAATAATCCTTTAGAATGTAGTATTGTAATAAGGAACACTCACACTACAATGAATAACCAACAATATCAATTTCAACAAGAAAAAATGATGGGTTAGATGACAGTTCTTCCAATACTAATAGTCAAACATACCCTTGTGTAGCCACCAAAGGACCCTTTAGGGATGGTTCAATAGTAGATTACAAATTTACCTAACCTAGGAAACATTGTTCTAGCAAAATTTGGTGACTACATTTAAGAGGGAAGTGTTCTTGTGGAGGATCAATTAGTCCTTGCAAACCAATAATAAGAGGTCACAACTAGGAGTAAAAGAAAAGTATTTTAAGAACAACTTAGACCTTTAGATGATCAATTTGAACCACCTAAGCCACTTGACCTTAATATGATGACTACTATTCTCAAGATGTGACAAACCCATTTGCACATCAAAGATAAGTTCTCAGTAGTATCTAAATAAGAAGTAGCACCAAAGAAAACAAAGGAAGGTTCCATGACATAGGATTCTTGAGATGATACACAAAAAATAAATGTACCAATGGCTAGAAAATAAAGTAATAACAATTTAGAATGAGGTGAAAGAGAAAGATTGTAAAATAACTAAAAAAAAAAATGAAGTATTCCTCATTAACCAGTGAATACAAGATGGAAACCTCAACAAAGTTTAAGAATTATATGCCATGCAATAAAGGAAATTCAGCTAGTGTAGGGTTCAACACTGTTGAATATTTGAAGATCTCAGGTAAAGTAAGCATTCTTGAGGTATTGTCATTACTTGACCTAAGGTATATATTACAAGAATCCCTAGATAATAAGAGAAAAAATATGCTAAGGATAAAGTAACCTTGGCCCCTAGTGTTCCACCTAATATGTCAAGGAAACAAAATTTCATAGCATAAGATCCATCAAACATACAAGTAGATGTTGCCAATGTCATGAATACTTCTAAGCCAAAAATAATAAAACTGTCTATTTTCTACATCACTCTAAATATTAAAAACTACCTTCTAAATAGTTACATCATTGTATTAGGAGCAACTATAGATGTAATTTCAAAGGTTTTTTGTAAAGAAATATAGCTACCATATTCTTAAGAAACTAGCAAGCCTATTTGGATGGATGGAACCCAGGTCAATGTAATTGATATATTGAAATATTTACTAATGAGTATATCCAAGCACTTTAAATTTTTGGTGTTTTAATAAGTGATAGTAGTGGATATTCCACCTTATTTTTGAATTTTATGTAACAACCCACCAAAACAACCTGATATATACAGTCACAAGCAAGATTCACAAAGAAGTCCCAATAATTTTTGGCATTGTAATACATAACCACATTTTAAGCTCAATGTCACTGTAGATGGCACTCAAGTGGACAAGAGTGGCCAAAATATTGTATTTCTATGGTTAACCTTCCCAAACCTCATCATTTAAGAGGAACACCAATAATGGTCCCCCCACCTTTCCTATACCCTCATCGGTACATGACAACTTGACCATAATATATGGATTATCCTTTAAGGCCCATAACACCTAAAGGGGAACACCATTTTCCTAATCCTAAATAAGTCCATCTATGTAGGATTATTATGGCATAATTCCTTAGTGCTTAGTTACCACACTACCATGGGATAACTAAGGTTATTACCAATCACCTGGAAAATAAGCATGGTCACCTGACCCTGACCAATCAAGGTGCTACCACTATATTATTTTATGAATAATTACAAAGAAGTCATTGCTTTGGAACATCTAAACCTCACTATTCAAGGTTTATCATCCATAGTTATCTGGTTATTAAATCATCGCAACTCCTCCCATATTAGTGAATACCTGGCTATTGCATCATTGCAACTCCTTCTAGGATTTAAATCTTCCTGGTTATTGCATTCCTATAACTCCTTCTAAGAATGGGTTCCTTATTGACTCGAGGGTATTATTAATATTCTAGATCCATACCCATGAACCCCCAACAAACCCAAGAATTACATACAAACAATTTAACATTTCTCTCATGAAAAAAATTAAAGTGCTATAATAAAAATAACATGCTTAAATATAACACAATGTTAGATCTTGGATTTAAATAGAACATTTTCAACCCATACTTAAATAAAATATAAATTCCAACATAATGCTAGCATGAAAGAAGCATATCTCTAGATTAAAACATGATTAAATTAATCATAGTGCTAACATCTAAACATAATGCTAGCATAAAACATCTCTTCAATTAAAGCTATAGTAAAACAAGCTTAAATAGATCAAAATGCTAACATATAGTTTTTATTTTCTTTTCCATAATGAAAAACATCTTCAAAAAGAGTTCATAACCCACTCATTCTTTTGTTTGCTCAAAAATTAAACATTCCATATTTTTACATAAAGACTTCCAAGCCTTATTAATTTAGGAATAATAATAACCAAGTATTACATAACAAAACTTCCATTTACATAACAACTTTTCATTCCCAAATACATTAGAGCAAATCTACCTAAGTGTCCTCTACACCACCTTCTTTTCATGATCCTCTTCATGAAAGAATATCTCCCACAAACTTTGAGAAAAGCTTAGGGATCAGGACAACTCATAAATTGCTTATGCAATCCTACCATGCACTAAGCTATAACATATAATATGTAAAAACACCCAAAAATAAAACACCCATACAAAGGTATTTGAGGTAATCCCATACTTCCCTCAATAATGATTCCTTTTATCTACCCAAGCCTTAGGAAACCATTATTAGCAAAAGCCTCTTTTCAAAACATCCTTTTTAAAAATAAAAGAATCTTAACCAACATAAAATTTCCCTCTTAAATTGAAAGCACTTATTGCTAATATATCAATATATTGTCAAGTAAGGTTTATAACCCTAATTATAAAAATTCAAAAACCAAAAACCTTATAATATTGAAAACATTAAAATAACCATCAATCTACCTCTAATGGCTATACCTAAGTTTTACTTTCATTGATTTTGAACAAAAGCAATGATTTCTAAACTACAATTCATTTTCTTTCAGATACTTCTACTAAAAAATGAAGTGAAAGTGATGTGACTCGGGTTCAATCCCCATGGTGGATGTGTATAAGAAGTATTATTTCAAAAAAAAAAATGTGAAATGATTATATTAGTCTAATATTATATTAACACAATTAAAAGAGTTATTTTAATACTTAAACCAATAACTTTATTTAAACCAATAAAATCAAAGCATCCAAAAAACACTTTAAAAAACCCAAAAAATTAACCAAAGGACAAATAAAATCTTTAATCACATTATTCAAAATAAATATAACCTAAGCTCAAATCTAGCACAACTCAAAACATCAATAGAGCTTAAGACCGTACTCAAACTCACCCACATATGCAAAACCATCATAGGTAGATAGGCAAGGAGCACTTTGAGCTCTGGAAGAACTCGGGTTAGAGAGAATTAACTAGGATCTCCTTAGAACATGCATGTCCAACAACAAGATCCACGTACATTGGGATGGGCATGGAAAATACCAATGATGCATAGGGGTTTTAGAAAACATAAGCACTCTACTCAGGTTACTCAACTACACAATTAAACAAAGCACCAAAGTAAAAACCAAACCATACATCCGTCAAAGGTGTATAACCAAAGGAGACCCCCCTGTTAACTCCAGCTCATGCAAAGATAGGCCAAACATAATGCATAATAAAACCACCACCTTACAACTCAATAACAAAACTTATGCATGTAAAATCACAATACAAAGGCAACAATAGAATGTTTTATAATGGTTACAAAATAATGCAGAAAACAAGTTCTATGCAATGCAAACATCAAATTAATAAGCCAATGAGCACAACAAATCAATAGCATTAACCTTAGCATTCATTGAATGATTAATTATAAGAACCCATTTCTTAAAAATGCACTCTTGGTGCTCTAGAAAAGCTCAAAGCTTTAGTGCTTCCATGGTTCTAGATATTTGTTCCTCAATCTTCTCATTTTCATGTTCTACTCTTCCGTTCCCAAAAGCAACAACTAAATTCAAAAACATTTTTCCTTCAAATAGCCTTTGTAGCCTCCCCTATGGAAATGAGGTCCTTCCATTATCTCTTCAATTGAGCTGGTCACCCTCCAAGACATCCAACTTGTAATATTCTTTAGTGAACGTTACTAATATTTGAATGCCCATGAAAGAAGATAACTCCCATTCATCTTTATTACATTAGCATGATTTTTAAATAAAGGAATTATAATATTAATCCCTTGACATTTATAAAAATATTCTTTATTTATATTATCATTTTCCATACTAATGTTCCTTGTATTAAAACTCAAATCAATCCTTCTTAATAATCCATTTTCCTCATAAAGCTACCAACATTAGTAAACTAAGGAAATAATTATTCACCTAATTAAATACTATCGAGTGCTAATATCAACCATTAGCATTCATGTAAAACAACATACAAAAGCTCTTTTTTGAGTCGTATTTATCCAACTAGGATGAAATCAATAACCATATATTCAATGCATCTACAAGAACAATATTTTTGCCCTTGAGTTGTCGATGAACAAGTCATCCATCATTTCCCAATTTTCTCTCAACTTTGATGGTTGTCCCATACCAATCCACTAGTGAGAGTACCTGGTCTTGCAAAAAAAATTCCATCAGTAGTACCATATTCTAAAATAGTATAATCAAGCATAAAGTGCATTATCAACTCATAAAATACAATTATGTATTTATATCCAAACATCAAACATCAATACATAAATCAAATGTCAAAAACAAGTCCTTCCAAGGAGAGCCATTACATGTTGCTATTTAGGGAATGGACAAGAAATGTTTTGGGAGATAACTATATGGCAATGGACTATACTTACATAAAGCTACCTCTAGATAAAAAATTATCAGGATAGAGAATTAACCTCTATGCAAGAACTTTTTACATAAATTAGGTAATGACAGGTATTTAGTTAGAGTGATCTACCAAAATTAATAGATGATTAATCTATCAAAGGAGAACATATTTTATAACTAGACATAAATATTGGGGTACTCTAAAATGAAGATGGTCAAGAGACAAATGAGTTGTATGAAGAAACTGAATTGGGTAATTTCCTTATACTTGAAGAACCCACCAAGGTCTTGGCCTTAACAAGCCTATAATATTATGAATCCAATCCAACCTATAATATGTACTTTGATGGTGCAAGGATGAGAAATGGGGCTATTGCTTGCATATAAATTATCAACCCCCAAGGTCAATCAATGAATTATTCTTTTTATCTCCTAATCAATTATACTAACAACAAATCCAAGCATGAAACTTTATGTACTAGATTAAGGAAAGTTGAAAAATTTGTGGTTAAGAAATTAATTATTTTGACAATTTGGATCTAGAGATAAATTAGGTATATTTAGCATTTGCCACTAGGAATAGGCATGTAAAGTCATATAGGCATTAATTTTGGGAAAATTTAGAGACTTCTAAAATCTATGAGATCATCACAATACCAAGGGAGATGAATACTAAAGTCATTTAGTTAGCTACTTTAGCTACTAATTTTGACCCTTTTGTAGTTATGAGAAATAAACCAAAAGATCTAGAAGTGGTGTTTAGGTCTATGATCCCAGGCAATGCAAATCATTGGAAAGGATTTAACAATTGTGAACAAATTATTAATTTTTTATACAAATTTTGAAGGTCATAATGAACATGGATATGAAATTAAGGACAAAGTGATCCAACTCAAAATTAATCATTTGCCTAAAGGGTTTATTACCTTGGAAATTTTGTTTAACCCAAATGATAGTGCTAAGAAGTCTAGTTTTAAAATGAAACCATCTTTTTACCATCCTATACAAATTGTTAAAGGAATTTATTAAAAACAATTTCCATTTATTCAAGGGTCTATGTGGATAATATAACAATGAGATTGTTTGGAGATATTGTTGGGATCTGAATTGACATCAAGGAAAACTCAAAATTGTGACTATTACCTTTAGCTTGTTGATTAGGCGTGCACCTACTAATCATAGTCCAAACCCCAACATTGGATGGATTAAAGATTGCTCTAATTCAACCTCTAGATTATGATGGTATACCTTGTCAATTGATGAGGTGTTGACTCATTTAAGCTCAGTTAAATGTTTAAGAGATAGGGATAGAAATGGGTTTAGGGTTAGAAAGGTGATGATTAAACAGTGGTTGGATAAAGCTAAAAACATAGGCATCTATAGGAAAACTCTTTCCAATCAATTTCCAATGTCCTACACTTGCAATTAATAGCACTCATACTAGGTAATCCTCATCAATTAAACAAACTGAGATGTACTTCAAGAAATCATTTCAAACATCTATTATACTAATAATACAAATAGTAAAATTAGATCAGTACCTAGACTATTAGAAAAGAACCCCTTGCAAGTACAAATTCAATCATAAAATATTTCAAAGTGCTCTATGCTAGCAATCCAATATCAGCAGAATAGACTAACCATAGCACAAGTAGTAGAAATGCATTCACAGCTTGAATCTCTCAAAAGATACAGAAGACACCAGTCTGAGGTAAAAATCTAAGTAATGTTCCTTCTATTGATTTGTAGAAAGTGTTTACACAGTAGGGCAATCAAACACTCTAGATACGACCCCAAAAATAAGGGTTTGACCTTTATTTATAGTTTTTCATATTTTACATATTAAAAAAAATAAAACAATACAAGGAATTTAAACACCAGATCAGTCAGGTGTTAAGGTGGCAGCCTCTTATTTATCTTGGATGAAAGAATAAATTGCTTGATCTTGTGCTCCTCTGCAACTTGCTAGACTTTCATGGCATTTGGCTCCAGAATGTGCAAAACTATCACCTAGAATATTCATTTTTTCTTGTAGACAATATCTCGGCATATATTTGCAACTACCTTCAGTTCTTGATTCTTTATCTTATCACTGCTTCATCTTCCAGTTAATTTTGATTGACCAAGTCATATTATAGACCTCTTGATTTTATGTGCCTTGAAGAGCACTAAACTAAATAGATCGTTGATCTTCTCATGGCTGATTGAGATTAGTGATTCACTTTATCATCAACCCATGACGTAGAACAATGTCATAGCCTACTCTTCTTAGCTAGCTCAATAGTATGGGATTGTGTTGTAGCTCGCTCCTCAAAAATTTCATTCACATAAGTTGACCACTTTTATCATGAACTAGAGCAAAAGATTTTTAATGTATAAATATGCTCTGAACCATGTGGGGTAGAGCATTGCATTGAGATGCACCTTTTGTCTTCGAGTTGTCTTCCTTTTGTTTTCAACCATGGCATAGATTAACATCCTAGTCGTTTCATAGCCCACATCTTGAAATATTTGTGCATAAGTTTGACCGATGCTAACCGTAGGGTAGAGCATTGCGTTGAATCACACAATGTAGAACTATACTCTAGCCTACACAGGATAGAACCTCACTCTAGACTGCACGTTGGATTTTTCACATGTAAACTTTAACTTCTTTGACTGATGGCTAGAGCACTGCATTGGGCCGCATGATATAAAACATATTATAATTTGCATGGGGTATAACGGTGTTGTAATTTGTTATTTTGAGAGCATAGTTATCATATTTTATATACTTTGACCGCAAGATGTAACAATGTTCTATTTTGCACGAGGTAGAACATACTACGAATCACTCACTATTTGACTATGTTGTGGCCCGCAATCTTAAAATTGCTAAGTATAAACTTTGACTTCTTTGACCGTGGGCTGGAGCATCATGCGTTGCACCTCTACCATGGGATAGAACCAGCTTCTTCATGACGTAGAAAATTTAAAAAAAAATCTAAGAATTTGGCCATTTTGGACCTACATTTTGGTGCCTCCTAGGGGGTTTTGCTTGCAAAGCCTACGAACTTGAAGTCTTATCCATTGGGCATCATGACTCAAAAATTATGAAGAGAAATAATCTGTAGAGTGAGCTAGATGAATGGAGGAAATTGTTTTGAAGAAGATATGTATGAAGTGAGGTGAAGAGTGTATGTAGTGGGAAAAGAGAAAATATGGAAGAAAAGAGATAGATTGAAATTTTCAGCGAGCCATGTTTCATAGAATAACTTCTATATGACCATCACTCTAAAACATTTGTATATATACTCAGAGATTAATGGTTCATATGGAAATTATGCAGGAAGCAATAAACTCTGCAACTCCTTTCATGAGCACAATCTCACTTTGGCTATATAAAACTATTTTTCTTTTATAACCTTAACCATATCATTCCTTCCTTTACAAAATGTCTTCATGGCCTTTTCATGCTCCTTGTGATAGCTTCATGCTTTATGACTATTCTCTAATAATGTCAGAGTCAAAACAATTTACAAAGGATAGAATTATATAAATATAGCCTCATTTGTTGGCAAATGATACAAAAATGCTTTAGTCCACTTTCGCCATAAGACTATTTACTTTTATGCATTCTCTTGTTGATCTTGCACTTTGAGTTGTTCATCCTATACCTCTTCAGCATCTTCAATAACATTTTTTGATTGACCCTTCTCCTCTTGGTGATTTTCTTCCTTATTTATTTTTGGTTTCTCTCCTCCATTGTCATCTTATTGGTCCTCTTCAGCCTCTTCTATTCCTGTGAAGTTTCTTATTTATCCTCAGCTTTTGGATCTGCTCCAAATAACTAGATCATCTATTTCAGGGTCTGCAGTGCTTTGCTCCAAGCTGAATCAGTAGGATTGGTCATTTATTTGAGTTGCTTATGCACATACTCCAATTTATATGTCTCTTCATAAGACATATAATTACCTCTGTTCACCAAGTCCTCCATTATATCTTTGAACCTAGTTAAGTCTTTGATCATCTGAGAGACCTGCTCTTGATCAATCGGATCTTCCCAAGCATCTATTTCAAACTCATATTGGATGATTGAGGCTACATTATTTTGGATGTCTTCTTCTATTAAAAAAGTCTTATTTTCAATCCAGAGTCCTCCAAAACCATACTGCATCATATCTTGGTGAATATCTATGATTTCCTGTAGTTTACCCTCAATTTTATCTGATAGTAACAAGCCCTTTTGGAGTAACCTATTCTTTTCAATCATAATTCTAGTGGCCAATATGGAAGTTTTCCATGCCTTATTTAGAATAGGCTTGGTAGCTTCATTAAATCTACTCTCGAATAGTTTATATATTTGTTCTGTTGGTATCACCATAGGTTGTAGCTCCTTAGTGAAGTTATCCAGATCTTCCTTGGTAGCTTGTAGTAAATGGCTAACATCATCCATGTAGTCAATTATAGGTTGGATTTCTTAACATTTCTCAAGGATTTCAGACCATATTTGCTTCCTAACCTATTTTATACCTGCTTTAGCAAAACCTATAGATTTGGCCTTTTCAATCTGGTTCCGATGCTTCAAATATTGTATTTCTTTAGCCTAAGTTTTGTTTTCTTCAGTTCTTCAAACTAGTATTTAAACTTTTTGGTCTCTTGATATTTACTCTACCAGCTATTGACCTCATTTCTTACATCATTATCCACATTATGATTAATGATTGTCTTCTCCACCTTCTCAATATTTTCCTCTAGTTTTCCACATTGATCCTTGTAGATGTCGGTCTTGACATAAAAAGTTTCAAGGTGATCCTTGGTTATGACCAATTCATCCTCCATTGGCAATTGATCAATATCCTTCGTATGCTCCTCCAATTGATAATATTATATAGTCATGTCCTCTTATGATTTGCTAACAAGAGGAGTGATAGACCTAGTTGTCCTTTGCCCAATCACTGGATCAACAATCATAGTTTTCCTTCGTCTAACCATTTGTTTTGAAGGATTGGAAAATTTCTCAACCTAGAAATCTTGGATTTTTTGTGAAACCTCCTTTCCTTTCTACAAAGTGGCTACTATGGGATAATTTGTAGGTGTAGAAGTAGCCATAAGTGAAGGGAAAATTAATTCAGACATTTATGGAGGAGATGGATTGGTTTGATACTCTATGATAATTTGTAGGAGGAGAAGTAGCCCGAATTTGTTGAAGGTGGAGGAGATGGATTGGTTTGATACTCTATGATTACTGGTGAAGTGGGTGGTGAACTATGAGGGGAAGAGGGTACTTTATGTTCCAATATTTATTGAGAATGGGAAGGGTATGCTTTTTTGGAAGGAGTAGAGGAAGGGATAGAGATCATACCTTTACCTACCAAAGTAGTCTGTTGGAAAATGTCATCTCCACTTTGATGTTGTGTTTGCTAAACTTGAGGCTCTACAACTATTACAAGAATTTGTTCAAAAATTTGCTTTTGATCCATTTTTTGCTTCTTGTAGACCTCTTTCTGAGATTCCCCTACTGAATCCTTAGCCTTTCTCTTGAAAACAATAGGAACTGTAGGCTTATATTTCTTTGTATTCCCTTCATGTTGTGTTTCTTGTGATTCAACTTCAACAACAGGGGTTGAATTTACTATAGCTGCAGTGGTGAATTTTATAGGGGTGAACACAAAACTGTCATCCTTTTTATTTTCCTTTGTATCTTCTATAAGAATTTCTCCACCCAAGACTAGACGTTGCAGCCTTTTCATTGCTTGAATATTTTATGCATTCCCAACTTCGTCCTCATCCAATATGCCACCATAATAATGCATCTTGCTCATAATCTAAGCACCCATAAAATATTTTGTAATTGCTCTTATGAAGGCTCAAATTTAGTTTGGGTTCCTTGAGTTGTTGATGGAGCATCTATCACTACTTCTTGCACTTCTTCTTGTGAATGTGGAGAAGGGGAATCTGATGATACTTGATTTTTTCTCTTTCCTTTTACCCCTAATTTTTTGTAACTTAGCACCAAATTCCTACTATTTTTGGTTTTCCATGTATTGATATTCTTTTCATATAGCTCAAAAAATCAATGTGCATTTATCGGTCGAATCTAGCCTTTTTTGTACCTGTTTTGACTCTCATCTACCACCATTCCATAATTCTACCACTGTCCCAATTATGTTTAGTTTTAATTTATTTAATCTTGAACTCTTTCAATTGGTGGATTTTGTTCTTCTCAAGATTGTAATCAACTAATTGCTCATAAAAATATCTCCATGGGAGAAGTTGTTCCATTTTTCTAACATTCCATTCTAGTGGAGAACTTTCCTTGTTATTTCTTTCCTTTTAAAAATGAGACCTCAAATTTTTCTCAAATTTGAGGGCACTTTCTGCATTTAGGGCAATATTCCTTTGCATCAACTTGTCATCAGGGTGGTATTTCCATCTTTGTGGGATATATAAAATACATAGTCTCTCCAAATATTGAGTAATTTGTTCATGTTGAACCCTTTTAGTTATGGTTATATCATCTACATTGTGAGCATAAATAATAGTCCCCTTCCTTCCCTTACTAATTTCGAAGTTAACATTGATAAAATCAACTTGTCTTAAATATTCCAGAGCCAACAACCTATCAGTAACAAAATGAGGCAGCAGAAAGGGTTTACTAGTGAAGCCGTAGAGTTTGATGACAATTCCCTTCGTAAGGATATACCAATATTTCTCTTCGATGTTCTCTACTCGCAACAATTCCTTAGAAAGGGTGGTAGACTAGGGCATTGACCATACATAACTTTCAAAGTTGGCCCTAAAAATTCCATGTTGAATCTGTAGAATGACTCTGTATTCCTCAAATGACTAGTCCATTGATAAATTGGAATAGGATATCCATTATCGTTCTTATCCATAGTTGGAACCCATGGTATTATATGTCTTATGATGTTATAGAACATTCATATCAAATTTTAACAATGTCAGAAGGAGGGGTTATTTGAATCTCTCTTCATACTAACCAGTTGTCCATGCATTCTTTTAGAGAGATAAGTTGGCCAATCAAAATAAATTGGCTTGATGCCCTCTTCTTCTACTGAAGCTTTATATATTTTTATTGGAAATGTAGTAAACAGTGGTTATTTGCCAATCCCTTACATACCAATTAGTCTAGACCCTCTAAATAGGCTAACATGGTGAAAAGCTCTGGGTTAGTATATTGTTCAGTAGCAGTTGGGGTTTTTGGTAAAGTACTCCTAGACTTGATAGTTCTAAATTGGTTGTAGACCCTTTTTCTAAAAGGCTCCCCCTCATTAGCACATACCTGTAATGAGTAATACTTGGCTTGTGCTAATGGATCGAAGGGTTTAGGGCTCACAGGAGGATCTATACCTATGGCAAACAAATCTCAGCAGACTTTAGTGGTTATGTTGAACAAGGTTTTATCCTTAGCCATTTTTATTGCTTTTACCCTAGGATTGTAAAAATTTACAATGGAAGCTATTAATTTAGGGTAAGGATGCATAGAATCAAAGATATAAAATGATAAAAAGAAGCGAATAGCACAATTACCTTGAACTATCATTGGTTCGCCCCTTTGGAATTTATCATTGATGTCCTGTCTAAGCCTATTTCTTGTTCTCCATGTCATCTTAGTGTTTGCCACTACTTTTTATTTATCCACATAGCATTATAGCTCAATAGTCACCTACTGGGAAACTTTCTAAGCTACTTTTAGTGCCATTTTAAGAAGAATTAGAAAGGATTTGCTCTTCTTTTTTACTTGATAGCTTCATCTCACTTCTTATTTTGCTCTCTTTGGTAATTCGACATTGCTTGCAAAATGAATAACAATTGAAATTTTAGTTTAAATACCCCCGCATGCACACCTTCCACCATTAATGTGACCAATGAACAATTACCCATTGCACACTTCTCAATTCAAAATATGAATGGCTTGGTGGCGAAAAACATCATGCGATCTATTGATTGGTCATGGCATAGCGCACATCACAAATCATGACTATTTTTGTCTTATTCCTTTTAAAAGAGATGTGAAGCACATGTTACAACCCATGGCCATCTTAGTATTACTCTCTTGGGTGCAACATAAATCACAGTGTGATAGAGAGCACATTCTTAACTGTGACCATCCTAGCTCTTGGTTAACAGCATGTTGTGCACCACTATACTGCCTTCCTTTTTCTCTGTACAAAAAAAATTAGAAAATAAATAAAATTATAGTACAAATATATACATATGTTACATGAAATGAACTCTTACTCAAAGTAGAGTTTTTGATGGAATCCAATAACCAGAATCGGCTGAATGTTTTCATCTAGTTATTGGAGCTGAAAATAATTATTCTCTTTAACCTCAACTATTTTGAAAGGGCCATCCCAGAAAGAGTCAAATTTTTGGTGGTGGCCTAGTTTGGATCTCTCTAAATTCCACCTTAGAACAGATTCACCTACTTTGAACTTCCTAAATTTAGCTTTCTTTTCAAACCAACCCTTAGTGTCAATTGAGTGCTTCTAGAAATCTTCATATGCTTGGGTCCTTTTTTCTTCTAACTACAAGAGATGCGTCAACCTAGTTTTAGTTGGATTTTGATCAAACTCTTCTTCTTGATTTACCAAATTTAGAGTTGGTATCTCCAGATGAATAGGCAGGACTACTTCTTTACCATACACCAATGCATAAGGGGTAGTCTTGATAGATTTCTTGATGGTAATCCTATCTGCCCATAGAGCTTGCTCTAAAAGTAGATGCCAACTCCTTTTGTTATCCTCCAGTGATCTCTTCAAAATTCTAAGTAGATTTTTGTTAGTTGACTCAGCTAATCCATTCCCCTAAGGGTAGTAGTTAGAGGAGTTTTTTAGAATTATACTATATTTTCTTGTAAACTCAATATATTTAGCTCCTATAAAAGTTGGACCATTTTCATTTACTATAGCTTCAGGGATAGCAAACCTTGTGATCAATATTCTATAAAATCAATTATCACTTCCTGATTTGATTTCTTTGTGGGAATGGCTTCAACCCATCTGGTAAGATAATTGATGGCATTCGGGATATACTTGTGTTCTGCTAAGGAATTGAGGTTTATTATTCCAATGAATTCTAGTCCCCATTGTTGAAAAGGCTCTTCTACTTGAATAGGTTGAAGGGGAAATGATGCATTTCTATTCCTCCCCATATACCTATGGCATTCATCGCATGTCCTCGTTATCTTAAAATATTCAGCAAAAATTGTAGTTCAATAATAGCCTGCCCTGATAATCTTCATAGTTGTGACCCTTCCTTAAAAATTTCCTCCAGATAACCCATCGTGGAACTCTTTAATGACATTTTTAATTTTTATCATCTTTCAAGAATATTAGGAGGATGCCATAAATATTTTTCCTATATAATCCTTATGTAAATAGGACATACTTCAAGGCTTGAAGCCTATATCTCCTCCTTTGATATGGGTTAAGACCTTAAGGGCAAATTCCTGTTTGAAAATAGTTTATCATTCAATCAACTCAATCTAGACCTTCTAATTGAAACTCTTCAGTCTAATATGTTGTTAGTGGCTGAAAATTTGACATCTATTCTGCAATTACCTTTTATATCAACCCTTGGCATAGTTCCCTACCTCTAACTAGCTTGGTAGGGTGGATTTCTACATTGTACTCCTAAATTTTGGTAATCCAACCAACTCTTTTGTCTCCCAGTTCACCTTGTAAAATAAAACTCCTTACATCTAGGTGGACTACATACATAAGGGTTTTACTTTGAGCCAAGTATTGTCTAAAATTCTTCAATGACTTCATTACAGCAAACACTTGTCTCTAAATAAAGTTATATTTGATTTGATACTCATGAAGGGTTTGACTATAGAAAAAATTCGGGATGTTCTTATTCATCATAATTCTTCTAAGTAAGCACAACTGCATAGCTTTCTTCAGCTCCATAAGCATATAAAATGAAATTCTTACCAAAATAAGGATTCACCAGAACTAGGGTAGTGGCGATAGCTTGTTTAATGGCTTCAAAGACTTGTTTCCTTACTTCTATCCACTTGAAATATGTATTTTTCTTTAGCAAATATGAAATAGGTTTTACTATTTGAGTAAAATCTGAGATGAACTTCCTAACAAAGTTGATTATACCAAAGAAATATTGTAGGGCTTTCTTGTTCATAGGCAAGGGAAGAGCTAGAATTGACTTTACCCTGTCTGGGTCTATAAACATTCCTGCCTCAAAAACCACATGCCCTAATAGCTTCCCTTCATGAACCGCAAAAAATGACTTCTTTGGGTTAATAGAGATACCAAATTCTCTATATTTATCAAATACTTGCTCTAAGTGTTCTAGATGAGCTTGTTACTCATGAGAGAACACAATCATATTGTCTAAGTAAATGAGAATGACCTTATTGATTAGCTCTCCAAAATCATAATCTATAGCTCTATGGAATGTGGCCCCTGCATTAGATAGAATGAAGGGCATCCTTTAGTAAGCAAAAGTTTCCTATTTGGTGGTAAATGTTGTCTTGAATTGATTCTCATATTTTACCTAGATTTAGTTATATCCAAAGAAACCATCTAACAATAAGAACCTTTCTACTCCTGCAATAATCTATAGAATTTGGTCAATCTGAGGGAGAGGGTAGTGGTCCTTTAATGATGCCTGGTTGAGATTCCTAAAATCTACACACATATGAATGCCTTTATTCTTCTTTCTGATAGGAACTAAATTAGCCACCCATATGGAGTGCTTAATTAGGTATATAATCTTAGCCTTCAACAATTTGAGCATATCCTCTCTCATTATGGATTCAATCCTAGGATTTACAAGTCTCTGCTTTTTTCTAAAAATCTTTGCATCAAGATCTAGCTCAATAGTATATTGGAACACCTTTTTATCATATATCTTTAGATCATATGACCAGGCCATAATATCTTGGTAGTTAAATCACACGGCTTTGATATCTTCTACCTCTTCTATAGAACAACGAATACCAACTTTGAACTTCTTTTATTTCTCAATCTCAATTTCTTTATAGATTTTTTCATTGATTTCTATAGCTCTAGCTTTCCTCCTATATTCATTATCAAGGGTGACCAAGCCCCTAGGGATATTATTGTTCTTCAATTGGATGACATATTGCTAATCTATCTCATGAGGATGTTCCTCCTGAATAGTGGATAAAAAAAATCAATGATTTGATCATCACTTTCAAAAACCTACCAAAAAATATGTCTATCTGGTACAGAAGGCCTAAAAACCAGTTTGATCCTATTTTCTTTAAATAATCCCATATCTAAAGAAGTACTAAAATTGGAACCTTTAACAGCCAAGAAGTCGACCAACATGTTCTATTTTTTGGGGAAAAAATGAATGTTTAGGGCATCAAAAGATTCCATCAAATCCCATACCCTATTTTTGTATGCTCTCATATAATGATGCTTACTATTGCATCTCTCTCTTACATGATTGACTATCAATTCAAAGTTGCCATGTATGTTCAATATTTTGATACCCATGCTCTCAGCTTGCATTAAACCTAAGCATAAAGCTTTATATTTTGTAGCATTGTTAGTACAAGACCATTTTAGTCTATATGCAAAATGTTTTACACCCTCTGAGGGAGACTAAAAAACTACACTGACACCAACTCCATTTCTACATCTCGTACCATCAAAATGCATAGTCCATATCTCTATCTCTCTCAAGGATTGGTTGGATATAGCAAGGATATTTTTCTTTACTTCTAAATAATAAGTACTCATTCCTATTCCAAACTAATTGTAATCTTCTCTGAATGGCAATTCATACTCCACATCTAACTCCTCAAATATTTCTACTATCTTAAACTCATCCATGGGTGTGAGGTTACACATATCCTCTTCAATCTTCTCAATGTGATAGGACACATGCTTTTTCAGGTGTTATCCTTATCCTCTTTCCTTTGAAATGAATTATCATGCCAAGTTAATACAAGTACATATAACCTTCTAGCTTAGTAATGAATTCTCTGGAAGGGCATAGGTCAAAATAAGGCTCTTTTTTTGCACAATGGTCACCTCTGGAGCTCTATGCAGTCTCAATAGTATATCTTTTATTACCCTAATTGTCTTGACTGGTGACCCATCCAACTACAAAACTCTAATATAAGATTTGGTATATTCCAAACCCATCTCTTCACATATTGCTTTGGGCATGACTGTGGTAGAGGCCCTTAAATCAATCATACAGTTGCAGACTATCCAACCCTCCATCCTCAAGGATATGTAAAAGGGAGGGGGTTTGTTCTTCATAGTAGTAGGATATATTTTCTCCTTACCAAAAGGTATGCTAAGGATGGTGGTAGTCTACTTTTCTTGGGAATTTTTACTCAAAGAAGTCTTAAGCAAATCTATTTGACCGGGAATAAAGAGAGTGTCGTATAGACTAGCCTTAGAGGGGATTCTTTTCATTTCTTCCACAATGTTATAACCTGATTTTTCTGAAAGGGGTCTCTCATACTTATTTTATGGTTCACCATATTTTCTCTTGTACTATTGTGTAGCTTCAATCCTTTGTATTTTAGTTATGGAAGGAAATATCAGCTTTTCTTGTGCTTCATTTTTGGATCTCATCCTTTCTTTGTCATTCTCTTTATCATATCTCTTAGGGAAATTGACTTCTCTCTCTTGGCTCTTAGGAAATGTACCCCTCTTTTTAGGTTCTTAGGGAATAGTAAATTGATCATTAATTTGTAGGGGGGATCTTTCTTCTTTTTAGAAGGAACCTAAAACTATCCCATCTTCTGTGGATCAACCTACAATACCTTTTTACCTAATCTTATCATGACAGAATTGGGTTCTTCTTCATCAAGATCTTGCCCAACCATGATCTATTCTAGTTGTCATAGCATGCTAACTCTACCTTTTTTATTTCTCTTTACCTTTTTCATGGCCTACTGCACATGACATTGGTATATAATGCATGACTCTGAATCATGAATATCATTACACACCAGGCACCATATGTTCACAAGACTAGTTTTAGGGAAATATTCTTGATCTTCTTGATTCGCATTAACTCTGATACATGTGCTATTACTAGTACCAGGTATTTTATCTCTATTAACATAGGAAAATATTCTTTGTTGATACCTCTTTGTCTCCTTTTACTCCATCACATTCATATTTTTATTGAGTGTTTTCAAAGTACTATGATTATCAAGCAACATGGTGGATTCTTGAGGTGTTTGAGATGGAAGTGGTGGAAAGGGAATTGAAGTAGATGGTATTTTAGGGGATGGAATTGGATCCATATAAGGAAGTGAATATGAAAAAGGAGGGGGTTCCATTCAAGAAGATGTAGTCATCTAATTTTGTACTTGAGGGATATCAGAATAGTAGGGCATCACAATTTTTGGAGGTAAACTTCCTACATTAATGAGGATATTCTTAGCTTGCACGGTTGCATTGTAGACCTGAGAGAAGGTGTATACCCCTGACTATTGAGTTTGTAAATCTAGTTTTGATCTAAGGGCTCTAATATAGTACATAAAAGCAAGGGGGAATCTGGACTAGCTTCAGGTGGAATCCTTTTCTAGGTTCTACTAAATCTTAGATCAAAGCCTGAAACTAACTCTTGCTAATGATTTTGCATGGATGTCAACTAATTTAGGAGAGAAAAAGGATCAGGAAACTCATTGAATTCTTCTATAAATGGCTTAGCTAATTCAGCCCAAGATATAATGCTATTGTCCTCTAATATCTTGAACCAATGTAGAATATTACCTCTAAAAGATAGGGCTATAATTTTGATAATCACATCCTCATTTATGATGTTATGAATTACTACTAGATTTAGGATATCTTGGCAATGCTTTGAAGCATTTTTTCCTAATCCATCATAAGTAGGAATAGCTTTGGATACATATTGAGGGATATCATGCATTTGGGCAAGTCTTAAGGGATCAACTGTATTCCAATTAGGGTATTTTTGCAGAGGCTGGTTTGGAACCACATTCACCTGCCTAGTCATATTTCTAGGTATTTTTCTTTCTAGAGGTGGTCTTGGAGGTGCTTTAGGGGGTGGTTCAACTGGAACCTCTCTAGCCTAAAAATCTGAGGATAAATTTCTTATGATATTGGATCCTCTTAAAGGGAGCTCATAAAAGATAATAGGATCTAGATTGTTCTTCGCAGATGACCTAGTATTCATGAAAATTATGAGCTATTGGAATGGCTTTTTTGGTTTATTGCATTCATGGAGTCACCGAGTGAATTTAATTTTCACCACTTAATAAGGTCAATACAATCCACTAAATCTTGATTCCTCTGGGAAAAGGTAAAAATAAAACTTTGTGGGTTAGCTATGTTCTTGTAAACAAGATCCCACTAGGTGTTCCAAAACTATTGGGATCTGAATTGACATTAAGGAAAACTTTAAACTATGAGTATTATCTTTAGCTTTTTTATTAGGTATGCACCCACTAATCATAGTCTATACCCCAACATGGGATGGATTAAATATTGCTCTAATCCAACCTCCATAGTAGGTTAGTATATCTTGTCAACTGATAAGGTGTTGACTCATTTAAGCTCAGTTAAATGTTTAAGAGATAGGGATAGAAATGGGTTTAGGGTTATAAAGGTGATGATTAAACAATGGTTTGGTAAATCTAACAACATAGACATCTATAGGAAAACTCTTTAAAATCCATTTCTAGTGTCCCACACTTGCAATTAATAGCACTCAAAATAGGTAATCCTCATCAATTAAAGAAATAGAGACGTACTTCAAGAAATCATTTCAAATATCTAAGATAGTAATAATCCAAATTGTAGAATTAGACCAATACCTAGACTAATATAAAATAACCCCTTGCAAGTAGAAATTCAATCATAAAATATTTCAAAGTGATCTAATCTAACAATCCAATATTAGTAGAATAGACTAACCGTAGCAGCAATAGCAAAAATGCATTCATAGCTTGAATATTTTAGAAGATATAGAAGACACCATCTTGAGGCAAACATCAAAGTAATATTCCTTCTATTAATTTTAGAAAGTTTTTACACAGTAGGACAAGCAAACACTCTATATTTGACCCAAAAAAATGAGGGTTCAACCTCTATTTATAATTTTACATGTTTTACAAATTAAAGAAAAATGGAACATTACAAGGAATTGAAATACCAGATCAGTCAAGTGCTGAGGTGGCAACCTCATATTTATCTTGGATGAAATAAGAAGTTGCCTAATCTTGCACTCCTCTACAACTTACTGGAATTTCATGGTGTTTGGCTCTAGACTATGCAAAACTATCATCCAAAACTTTCACTATTCTTATAGACAATATCCTACCATAGATCTGCAATTGCTTTCACTTCTTGATTCTTGATTCTTGATTCTTGATCCGGTCATTGCTTCACCTTCCAATTCACTTTGATTGACCAAGTTATATTATAGACCTCTTGCTTTTATGTGCCTTGAAGAGCATTAAAACAAATAGACCATTGATCTTCTCATGGATGACTGATATTAGTGATTCACTTTATCATCAACCCACGGTGTAGAAAAATGTCATTGCTCACTCTTCTTAGCTATCTCAATGGCATGAGACTGTGTTGTAGCCCGCTCATTGAAAATGCCATTCATATAAGTTGACTACTTTGACCGTACGCTAGAGCAAAAGATGCTTTAATGTATAAATATGCTTTGAACCACGTAGGATATAGAATTACATTGAGCCACACCTTTTATCTTTGAGTTATCTTCCTTTTGTTTTCAACCACAATATAAAACAACATCCTAGTCGTGTCATAGCCCACATCCTAAAATATTTGTGCACAGGTTTAACCGATGTTGACCGTAGGGTAGAGCATTGTGCTAAATCACATGAAGTAGAACTATGCTCTAGCCCACGCTGGGTAGAACCTCAATCTAACCTATGTGTTGGAATGTTCACATGTAAACTTTGACTTCTTTTACCGTGGGTTAGAGCACTACACTAGATCACATGATATAAAATACATTATAACTTGTGCGAGGTAGAACGGTGTTGTAATCCATAATTCTGAGAGTAGGGTTATCATATTTTATCGACATTAATCATGGTCTAGAACAATTTTCTATGTCGCATGGGGTAGTATATGATATGAACCGCTCATGATTTGACTATGTTGTGGCACGCGATCTCAAAATTGCTAAGTGTAAACTTTGACTTCTTTGACCACAGGTTGAAGCATCATGTGTTGCGCCACTGTCGTGGGATAAAACCAGCTTCTTCATGACTTAGAAAATTTTGCTTGCAGTATGTGGTCATTTTAGGCCTACATATATGAAGATCTTTAGGTATTTAACAAGAAAATCATTTAGCATATAAAATAACTAGATCATAGAATAAGGTCATTTCATGAAAAATAGAGACTTGTAAATTTAAAAATGGAATTCATGATGAAGGAACTCCTCAAGTTACTACATGCTCAAATCATAATCCCAATAAAGTATTCTACATAGAATACCAATTTAATTCTTGTGAGAGTTAAAAATGGGAATATCGAACTTTGTGTTGACTTTATAAATCTAAATAGAGTTTATTTGAAGTATCATTCTCTAATATTGTTTATGGACTAAATTATCTAGAAAGTGAAAAGCTCACAAATGTTGTCTTTATGTGATGGCTTTTCAAGGTATAACCAAAATTGGGTGAAATACAATGATAAACATAAAATACTTTTACAACCAATTGGTGGATGTTTGCTTACCAAATACTGCCATTTGGATTATTAAATGTAGGAGTAAAATTCTAAAGAGCAATGGGCATCACTTTTTTAGGACTATTTTATGAAATAATACTAGTCTATTTAAATGATTTGACCATAGTTTTTGAATATAGGCCTAAGCATATTGAACATCTAAAAGCAAACTTTAAGAGACGTAGGAAATTTTGGATAACTCTAAACCCTGATAAGTCTATTTTTAATGTAAAAAGGAAAATTATAAGGTCATGTGGTATCCTAAGATGGCTTGATATTAATCTTGACTATATCAAATCTATATAGTAGCTGCTATTATCATCCTCAATTAGAGGCATCAAATATTTCCTAGGCTAGATTCAATTCATATCTAAATTCATCACTAGTTTTGTTAATTCATCAGTCCTATCACTAAGATTCTAAATGATGAGCATCAGAAATGCTCATCTTTTGTATACATTTTCTTGATTATTATGCGGTTGTATAATAAGGATTGCATATGTTTATGAATGATTATATAATTATTTTATGAAATTATGCATGTTATCTAATTCATGTGTTTTCAGTGTGTTTTTGTGGAATTGCAATTGATTTAGTTAGATTTGGATCAGTCGAGGTCTTTTCATGGACCTGACACTTTGTTTCTTTCGGAATCAATGTAGAGAAGGTAGGCGCCTTCCTCTTCTAGGAAGGTGCCAAGCATAATTAGGCACCTTCCTATTCCAGGAAGGCACCAAGGAAATACAAGTGCCTTCCTCTCCCAGGAAGGCGCCAATAGAAGGCCAGCACCTTCCTCTTCCAAGAAGGTGCCAAAGGAAAAGAAGTGCCTTCCTCTCATAAGGAAGGCTCTAACAAGAAGGCACCGCTATAAGGCAAGTGCCTTCCTCTCATAAGGAAGGTGCCACTAGAATGCAAGCACCTTCATCTCGACAAGAAGGCACCACTAGAAGGCAAGCGCCTTCCTATCATAAGGAAGGCACCACTAGAAGGCAAGCACCTTCCTCTCATAAGGAAGGTGCCACTAGAAGGCAAGCACCTTCCTCTCATAAGGAAGGCACCACTAGAAGGCAAGCACCTTCCTCTCATAAGAAGGTGCCACTATAAGGCAAGTGCCTTCCTCTCATAAGTAAGGCACCGACAAGAAGGTGCCACTAGAAGGCAAGTGCCTTCCTCTCACAGGAAGGCACCAATAGAAGATAAGTGTCAATGGTAGTAAGGCACCTTTCGCATAGAGAAGGTGCCCGACATACTTAGGCACCTTCCTCATAGGGAAGGCGCCCCTATTCTTCACCCGTTGACCAGACAAGCACGACGTGGACAACAGTGACCAGTGCAGTTCCAACTCTACGTCATGTAGAGTTAAATTGGGAATCGCACCAATGTATGAGAACATCCTACCAATTCCAGGCAGAGCACAAACCAATCAGTGAACACGCCATCATTAGAAATGAATACCAATTTTAGCAGACGTCGATCACATTTGTTAGACTGTCTTAGTTTAGTCTGTAATGAATCGACTATTATAAATTCTTTATAACAGATCTATGGGTGTGTTATATAAACACACGTAGACCTCTCTAAGGATATAGAGAATATTTTAGTAATTATAGAGAGATATACAGCAGAAGCATTGTAATTCTTTGATAATTATAATACAGTTCTAAGAGTTTCTAAGTGTGTGTTCAGTTGGGAGGAAGTTGTTGGAGCCTGGGCCCACTCCAAGCTAGTATTTCTTCCCCTAATTTTCCTATATTTTTTCTATATTAGTTTACCACTTTTATAAGATTGTTTACCGCATTGTTATTTCCAGTATTACAGTAAGTTTATTTCCAGGAATGCGTGAATATTTCCTTTCTGTAGATTTAATTGTTTTTACATAAATTATTGAGGAGTGTATGAATGATTGATGACCATTTGAAACACCCCCAATAGTAGAACTAGTAGACTCATCTCAAGTGGTATTGTAAGCAATCTTGTTCAAGACCCTTCGCAAGTTTACGAAGCTCCCTAGGTTGATAAATTAAATGCATGGGCATGTGACAAAAGTAGGAAAGAAGTTAACCTTGTTTGGCCCGCAACATTTTGGCATCTTTGTCAAGGAAGCATCTCAACTAGATCATTTACAATGCCTGGAAGCCTTCCATCTGACCTTATATGAGTTCTTCGAGAAGAAGAGGACCTGACGGTCGGTTTATAAAAACCAATCCACTAGAACCTGAGTCATTGGAGCATTCTAAATTTTAATTAGACTCGCCCGACCCACCACCAGCAATCCATTGGAGTGAGTAGCCACACTTGGTGCAAAGTGCCTCCTCATCCCATCAACATGGGGAAGAACGAATCATCATAAATCCCTTGTTTAATAGGACACCCTTAGAGGAAGCCCTATTGTGGAAAGCTATAAAATATCGGACGATAACACCAGACAACCTTAGAGCCTTGACTCAAAAAGCCTTAAAAGATCGTAAGGCCATAAATACTGCATTAGAGACCGCATTTCTTGAAGAAATGGCTAATAATAAATAATTCTCATTTGGCTTTAGTTTCCCGATTGAGGAAGGTGTAGGAGATACCAAAATGAAAAACATATCCCTTGCTCACCTTTTGACCTTTATAGGATACCCAACTGAGGACCCTGACCTATTTTTATTTAAGTTTGATGTCTTATGCAGGTTTGTGGACTACAAATTTGATACGCATAAGCTGAAACTCTTTCCTTCCACATTGGATGATGCAGCTCTACGATGGTTCATTGGTCTGGGAGACAAACACATTGCCACTTGGGATCAAATGAAGAAGCTCTTTTTAGAACAATACCAAGATTTGAGGAGAGCAAGAGACTCCAAATAAGAGGTCCTGAGCATGACGCGGAAAGAATATGAGTCTCTCGAGGAATACTGGAAGAGATTCAACTTCAATCTTCAATGATCTCCTCACACAAGACTATCTGATAAGTCCCTCAAAAGCATATTTTTGAGAGGACTTACCAATGAATCACTGGAGGCTCTTAACATGATTTCTGGAGGTGATGTCTACCAGCACGCTATGGAATACATCCGACAACTATGCCGGAACTACTCAAGAAGGAGAGGCAAGACCACTTCTAGAACCATGAAAGTGACTGCTTCAGTCACAAAGATAGAAATAGGCAACATGTTGGAAGATTTAAAGAGAAAAATGCTCTCATATCTAGCATTGCAGATGGATACGCTGCTGTTAAAGAAAAAGAAGTAAGAAAATGAAGCAACATTGGCTTATTTCTATCCAAAATGTAGAGGGAAGCATGCAAAGAATGCATGCCTAGAGAACAAAGTCAGAGTATGCACAGTTTGCAAGCTGAACCATAAAACTTGATTGTGCCTACAACTGCCCAATAATCAAGAGGATGCTAAAAGCATGGATGCCTATTTCATAGGCAATCAAAATATTTGGCCACAACCCCTTGCAAGAAATATGCCAACCCAGATGTCGTCATATGGGGGAGGAACATACATGCCCCAAGGCCCACCTCAACCACCTAACACGGGGTGGTGGGGGCCATCACCCTGGTCCAACGCACCCCCAACAGCATTCCTAAACCAGCAGCCATGGATTCCATATCCATATCTTGGGAAATAGTGGAGAGGCCACACTGCATGGAATCAGGCTCCACATAATGTAGCACCATCTCACCCCCAATAGAATTTACCGACATTGCCAGTAGTGAGACCTACGCAGCTACCCACACAACCGATGATAAATTTGAATAATAGGGTGAACCAGCCAACATACAATGTGGAGGGTGAGATGTATCCGATGTACCATATTTAGCTTAGGTCTGGTAGATAGCTAGGAGTAGGAACACCTCCACTGGTAGAAGAGGAGGAAGAGGTAGGAGAAACACCTCTTGTAGAAGAGGTGATAGAAGAAAATCCTGAGAGAGCAAAGGCTCCATTTCCCAATTGGCTACAAGAATAAAGGAAAGTAACGCAACCGGATTTCAATATCTTGTCTAGCTTGAAGAACCTCACCATGATAATTCTATTATTCCAAGCCATCCGAGATGTTCTGATATATACCAAGGCAATAAGAGATATGTGTCTAAGAAATCCAGGACGAAGAGCAACCTAGACTATCAATGTCATGGGTAAACTAGCAGATTTGATGATGGGCAAAATGTGCCATCCTAAGTATGTAGACCCAGGTAGCCCGGTGCTGACTATAAAAATTAAGGGACATTCCCTGTCCAATACGTTGGTCGATCTTGGAGTAGCCATCAACATAATGCCTCAAGAGACCATGCAGAGGCTACAGCTCACGAACCTAAAACCCACTATGACAGTGTTGTAGCTGGTTGATTGATCGATCGTGGTACCAAAAGGAATGTTGGAAGACGTAATAGTGACAGTCAGCACATGGGAATACCCAACCAACTTTTTAGTCTTACAATCTAAAACTAGGCTGGGCAGTTACCCACTCATCTTGGGAAGGCCATGGCTGGCAATAGCCGATGCTTACATCAGCTGCCAGGATGGGCTGATGACCATCTCCAACGGATGAAATGTTAAAAGGTTGACTATTTCACCCCCAGCATAGTCTGTTTACTCAGTAGGAGAACCCATGTTGACCGAGCATGAAAATCCTAAGCTATCCATGATCCAGTCGGTGATGATGTTGGATGAGTTGGTAGAAAAATACAAAGATGGTGCTATCATGGAGTTCCTCTACGAGGAGTCCTCCATCTCTACACCTAGATCATTGTTTGCTGGCACCCAAGATCACCACATTTAGTAGATACACGTCAGGCCAGGAAGAACATTGAATGTCAGCAGTGGGTTGACTCCCACACAATTGACGAAAGTAGAAGAGCTCCTGGTTAGACACCAGTAGGCATTTGCATGGTATTACTTAGATATGAAGGGTATCAGCCCAAAAATTTATACCCATCGTATATACCTCGATGATCAAGCAACTCCAAGCAAGCAACCACAGAGAATAATGAATCCGACAATGAAAGACATTGTCAAGGAAGAACTGCAAAAACTCTTAACTATCGGATTCATCTATCCAATTTTTGATAGCGAGTGGGTATCACCGTTAGTGGTAGTCCATAAAAAGAATGGGAAATGGCAAATCTATGTGGACTATAGAGCATTAAACAAAGTGACCAAGAAGGACCACTTCTCGCTCTCGTTCATTGATCAAGTCTTGGATACACTCTCAAGGAGGAAGTATTTCTCCTTTCTAGATGGATTCAGTGGATACAACCAGATCCAGATAGGAGAAGAGGATTAGGATAAGACAATGGTTACCTACCCATGGGGAATGTTTGCCTATCGAGTATTACCTTTCGGATTGTGCAATGCACCTGCCACCTTTCAAAGGGTGGTGCTTAGTATATTTTCAAACATGATGGGGGACGCCGTCGAAGTATACATGGATGACTTCATCTTCTATAGAGAAACCTTTGATAAAGCAATGACGAACTTGGAAAGAGTGCTCGAAATAATTAAGGAAAATAGTTTGTCCCTAAGCAACGAGAAATGCTTTATGATGATGTAAGAAGGCATCGTACTGGGACACCACCTCTCCGCAGAAGGAATAAAGGTTGATAAAAGAAAATTTGAGGTCATCAGAGACCTACTCAGCCATAGAACACAGAGAGAGGTAAGTTGTTTTCTTGGATCAATCGGGTACTACCAATGATTTATCGCCGAATTTAGTAAAATTGCAAAACCACTGCACACTCTATTATCTAAAGATGTGGAGTTCAATTGGATGGAAGACTATGAAGAAGCATTTTAGTTGCTTAAAGAGAAATTGATATCCATATCGGTTTTAAGAGGACCAAATTGGGCTATACCATTCCATATCTACTGTGATGCATCCAACGGTGTGATTGGAGTAGTCCTCGGACAGAAGGATGGTGAAGAATTTTATGCCATCTACTATGTTAGTAAAAACTTGGCAGGAGCCGAGCTCAACTACACGGTGACGGAGAAGGAGTTCCTTGTAGTTGTGCACACCATAAACAAATTCCACCATTATATCATCGGGTATAAGGTATTTGCAGCTATTAGATACTTGATGAACAAGCTAGCCATTGGCGAAAGAATTATCAGGTGGCTCTTGTTATTGCAGGAATTCGACATCACAATAGTCGACAAACCAGGCAAAGAAAATGTCGTAGCAGATTTTCTCTAGATTGATACCGATAGACCATACAACAGTGGAAGACCAATTTTTGAATGAACATTTATTCACCATTAGTGAGCAAAACCCGTGGTACACAGATATAGCCAATTACTTGGCCACCGAAAGAACCTCACCTGCTCTCTCTTTTCGAGAAAAGCAGGCAGTCATAGAGAAAAGTGCATCATTCCTATGGATTGATGGCCTCTTGTTCAAAATAGGATGTGATCAAATTATAAGGAGATGCGTAGAAGAGTAGGAGTTCTTAGAAGTACTCAAAGCATGTCACGACGAACCATGCAGAGGACACTTTGTAAGGAAATGAACTGCCTATAAAATTCTACAGGCTGGGTATTTTTGGCCCACTTTGTTCAAGGATGCGGTTGCGTACGCCAGCAAGTGTGATGAATTCCAAAGAATGGGCAGACCAACCCATCAAGACAAAATGCCCCTCCAGCCTCAGGTACACTTGGAACCCTTCGATAAGTGGGGCATGGACTTTGTGGGACCAATTAATCCACCTTCAATAGGGAGGAGGTTTATTTTGGTCTATACAGATTACGTCACCAAATGGGTTGAAGTTCAAGTGTTGAGAGATTCAAAAGAAAGAATAGTCACCGATTTCTTATTTGCCCATATTTTTACATGATTTGGGGTCCCTAGAGAGATAACAACAGACCAAGGGCCTCAATTTACCTCCAAGTTGATCAAGGAGTTGATGGAGCAATACAAATTTTGGCACAATAAAACTACACCCTACCATCCGTAGGCAAATGGGTAAGTGGAAGTGATGAACAGATAAATAGAGAACATCCTGACAAAGACTGTGCAACAACATAGAAAATATTGAGCTACATGGTTTCTGAAGGCAATCTAGGCATATAATACCATGTGGAAATCCACCATAGGCTTCACACCCTTCCAACTGGTCTATGGGAAGAGTGTGATGATGCCCATTGAATTTGAAATCAAGACATTAAGGACGGCTTCATAATTGAACTTGAGCTTGGATGACGCTCAAAAAGAAAGGATTCGACAGGTAGATCAGCTGGACGAAATCTGAATGGACACTTTGTAGAGAACAAAAATCATACAAAACCAAAGAAAGTGGTGGCATGATCGCCACATTAAACTGAAGCAGTTCCAAGAAGGAGAATGGGTGTTGTTGTACGATTCTTGGTTCTAGGAAAGAAAAGGTAAATTAATGCAAATATGGATGGGACCGTATGGGTGGTAGAGCTCATCAAGAATGGGGGAGTGTGCGTTAGAACAATTGATAGCAGGAACACCATGTTAACGGTCAATGGCCATCGACTGCACCCCTATAACACATCTAAAACCTTATAGGTGGAATCCTGAATAGATGTGGGGGAGACTCCATCTTGTTAGATCCAAACCAAACTCTTAATAGGAAAAACGATGGGCATGGAGGTGCTCACCAAAATCAAATAATTTAGTTTTTTTTTCTTATGATGTGTTTTGCAGGGACGACGTCCGCATGCAAGCTACAGGCATCCTAATCTAGGGCCTAATAGGCACAAAATGCATCTAACTGCCTTTTTTTTCTTTTTTTTCTTTTTATTTTGTAGGTGGAGGACCTAACAGCATGAGGAATAGGTATCTGGGAAACCAAGCCTGATTCAGGTCAACATTCTAACATCGAAACTCGTAGATAGAATCTGAGGTAGCATGACTGAGAAGGCTTGATCACCCTTTCCCAGTCAATCGCAACATGATTACCAAGAATAAAGCACCTTCCACATCGATAAGACGTAGAAGGAGGCACCTTGCTTATAAAGAAGATGCCCAGCTAGAAGAATGCGGCTTCCTTATAAAGAAGGCACCCAGCCAAAATAAGGTGCCTTTCGTATGAAGAAGGCACCCTGCCAGAATAAGGTGCCTTCATTATAAAGTAGGCACCCAACCAGAAGAAGGCACCTTCCTTGTAAAGAAGGCACCCAGCAAGAAGAAGGTGCCTTCCTTATAAAGAAGGCGCCCAGCCAGAAGAAGGTGCCTTCCTTATAAAGAAGGCATCCCACCAGTAGAATGCACCTTCCTTATAGAGAAGGCACACAAAAATATATATATATATATATAGGCGCCTTCCGTGGCTGGAAGGTGCCACACAAATAAAAAAAAATTCCTAAGGCACCTCCCACATCGGGAAGGTGCACCCATTCAGAAGCACCTTTCGTAGTAGGAAGGCACCATCATCAAAAAGGCACCTTCCACCACCAAAATACACATCCAATCAGAGGTGCCTTCCACCATCGAAAGGCGCATCCATTCAAAGAGCACCGACAACATCGAGAAGGCACCATATAAGCGCCTTCCACATCGAGAAGGCATTGATGTGCCTTCCACCACATCAGGAAGGCACCACATAAGCACCTTCCACATTGAGAAGGTGCCACATAAGCGCCTTCCACATTTGGAAGGTACCAAAGAGCACCTTTCACGTATAGCTGACACTTAAGTCTCCCGGATGCCTCGATTGAAACAAAATCACCACACGAACGAGCGGCATCAGATGACCATACCCCTCCCCCGTATCACAAATCAGCGAATCAGCGCTCTTCACAATGCATGAAACATCGAATAAGGTACGCGCATACTAACTCAAATTTTTATATAATTATTTATAAATTATGCAGTACCAAAAAAAATATTGTCGTCATAAAAATCATATCCCCCCATAGTCGGAACCGCATGCCAATGATATGGCTCGAAAGGTGTACCCTAGAATTAAATTCTAAGGTTAGGCACTTCCCTATAAGAAGGCACCTTCCTGAAGAAGTAAGGACAAAAAAATGTAGTAGTAAGGGAAGGCGCCATGTGAGGAAGGTCGAAGAATCACGTAGTGAAGAAGAATGAGCCAAGTGATACGGAAGGAATTAGGGGGGCGATAAAAACACAATTCGAGACCGAGGGATGGTTTGAATACTATACCTTGGTCAGTCAAGGCTAGGATATGGAGGCAGCCAAGGAATTTGCTACCTCCTTGAGGGGCGATGTAGCTCAGGTGCGAGGGGTAGAAATTCCAGTCACCCCCGAATACATCTTGTAGGTGACTGGATTGCCCCTCACAAGAGAATGCATATACAAATGCGGACTGCTGAAGCCGTATGCCGAAGTGCTACTACCAGGGGAAAATATGCATATAGATAAGGAAGGGCTACCAAAAAGCAACCTTCCCATGAATCTATGGAAGATATTTGAGCAGGTTGCTAGATTCTTTACATGCACCGAGAAGTATACCCATCTGCACGCTAACCATGTGTAGTTTCTGAATCACCTAGTGCATGGAAGGAAGTTGAATGTGCCATTCTACTTGGCAAATGCTCTGAAGGATGAAGTGGCTAGGTACCAGAAGGGAGCACCGTCCGCCTTGGCCCACCATGGGCTGATATCAGCACTGGTCTTCCATGTAGAAGCGCAGAGGCAGAACCCCGACACAGAGGGAGATGGCGGCCAAGAAAGGCAATGGGATGTTATTGTCGAAGTAGTGAGAGAAGAGAGAAGCCCTGTAGAGGAGATGGCAAGTATCGGGCAATTAGCATTGCCCTATTTCATGAAAGAAATAGGGCATTCACCAGTACCCAAATGCATAGAGGAAAGAGGGCATTCCCCAGTGCCCTAGTATGAAGAGGAATGAGCATCGCTTATTAGCAGCGAGGCCGATTTCCGATCGCTAGAACCAGTCCTCAGGAGGAAATGCCTATAGTGACTCCTCCTCTCAATAGAAGAAGAACAGAGTGACCCGAAATTCAACGTTGCAGCCCAAACCCTTTTGGAATTGACAAACCAGAGCCCACAATATGCAGGGACTTCCAAGAGCAATGATCAGGTCGACACAGCCTTGGAGGAAGCACTAGAGTGGCAAACCAATTGCTGGATGGCCCAACAAATTTTTGAGGACTACCAAAACAAGCATAGAGAGGAATTTAAAGAGTGAGAAAGATGAATCGCCCAGCTCGAGCAGATGGTCTAACAGTTGTGGGAGAACCAACTACTCGAAGACAAGGGAACAGAAAAAAGGGACGCATCGACCCAAACTGACTGGGCAACAGAAGTCCCGAAGAATTCTCCCACATCTATAGAACGAGTATTTTCTTTGAGAGAATTTCGATTGGATGCCTGACAGAGCAGCCCAGAGGCAGGGGATAATTCCTCTGTTTTTAGTAGTGAAGGGGAAAGAAGTCCCACAACATCCCCTATCATCATCTTGAATGATATAGAGCAAGACGAGGCCCAGCAGCAACAAACAGGACCAGGGGATAAGGAAGAACTCCCTAGACCTAAGGAAGGAAGAGAAGAACCTGGGGGGTCAGCATAGGATAGATAGGGGGGCGAAGAAGCATCCCCAAGGACATCAGCACATGTCCCCTAGAGTGAGGAGAACGCTCCAGGGACCACAGAGTAGGTCCCTCAGAGGGAGAAATGGAAAACCCTATTCGAGCCACCAAATTTTCTACAGAGGCCAAAGGAAAAGGGCCCAAGACGGCTCAAAAAAAGGCAAAGGTGACCTTCGCTGAGCCAGAAGAAGATGAGTAGGATGTTCAACCATTTGTAGAGAGGCCAAAATAGTTTGAAAAGCTGCTCAAAGAGATGTCAGTAGCCAAGGAGACTAGGAAGGCAACCTCGAGGATGTAGGGGGATTCTGGTATCTACATCAATTTGGCAGAGGATAGCCAATTTTGGGATATTTACGGGTCATCCCGGGGATGACCCTCCATGATAAGAAGGTATTTTGAACGATGGGGGTATATGGTCCCGAATTGGAGGCTGCTGCCATTGCAAAGGAGAACGCAGGGCTTACTCCTGAAGCAACCTGATTGTACAAAGCCCAAGTAGTTCATCTTAGGAGGGATAATTCAGATATCCCTCTTACAAAATTTAGACCTTCAGATGTTGACTTATGGCAAGCTATAGAAGCTGCATTTTAGGCAGCAGAGACGACGTTGGTTCGATCACCTCTAATAGTTGCCAAGATGAGGAAAACACAGCTGACAGCAACACCTTTAGCTCTGCATAGAAAAAGAAGAGCCACACCTCCAGATGCCTGTGTGTAGAAGAGGCAGACACGGGCCGCAAGTATAGCCGGATCCACCAAGAAACAACAATGATAAGGGGTCAACAGGGCTAACTATAGTTTTGATGCCATGAGGGTGTGGCATATGTTAGGCATAGGGGTATGATGAGCATCGAAATGCTCATATTTTGTATACATTTTCTTGATTATTATGTCGCTGTATAATAAGGATTGCATATGTTTATGAATGATTATATAATTAATTGATGAAATTATGTGTGTTATCTAATTCATGTGTTTTTAGTGTGTTTTTGTGAAATTGCAGTTGATTTAGTTGGATTTGGATCAGTCGAGGTCTTTTCATGGACCTGGCACTTTGTTTCTTTCAAAATCAATGCAGAGAAGGTAGGTGCCTTCCTCTTCCAGGAAGGCACCAAGCGTAAGTAGGCGCCTTCCTCTTCCAGAAAGGCACCAAGGAAAGATAAGTGCCTTCCTCTCCCAGGAAGGTGCCAATAGAAGACTATCCCTTCCTCTTCCAGGAAGGCGCCAAAGGAAAAGAAGCGCCTTCCTCTCATAAGGAAGGCACCGACAGGAAGGCGCCACTAGAAGGCAAGCACCTTCCTCTCATAATGAAGGCACCACTAGAAGGCAAGTGCCTTCCTCTCGACAGGAAAGCACCACTAGAAGGCAAGTGCCTTCCTCTCATAAGAAATGCGCCACTATAAGGCAAGCGCCTTCCTCTCATAAGGAAGGCACCACTATAATATAAGAGTCTTCCTCTCATAAGGAAGGCATCGACAAGAAGGCACCACTAGAAGGCAAGCGCCTTCCTCTCATAGGAAGGCGCTAACAGAAGATAAGCACCAACGATAGTAAGGCACCTTTCGCATAGAGAAGGTGCTCGACATACTTAGGCACCTTCCTCATAGGGAAGGTGCCCCTGTTCTTCGCCCATTGACTAGACAAGCACGACATGGATAATAGTGACTGGTGCAGTTCCAACTCTACGTCATGTAGAGTTAAATTGGGGATTGCATCGATGTATGAGAACGTCCTACCAATGCCAGGTGGAGCACAAACCAATCAGTGAACATGCCACCATTAGAAACGAATGCCAATTTTAACAGACATCGATCACATTTACCAAACTGTCTTGGTTTAGTTTGGAATGAATCGATTGTTATAACTTCTTTGTAACAAAAGATCTATGGGTGTGCTATATAAACACACGCAGACATCTTTGAGGATATAGAGAATATTTTAGTAATTATAGAGAGATATACAATAGAAGCATTGTAATACTTTGATAATTATAATACAGTTCTAAGAGTTTCTAAGTGCGTGTTCATCTGGGAGGAAGTTGTTGGAGCCTAGGACCACTCCAAGCTAGTATTTCTTCCCCTAATTTTCTTATATTTTTTCTAAATTAGTTTATCGCTTTTATAAGATCGTTTACTGCATTTTTATTTCCAGTATTGTAGTAGGTTTATTTCCAGGAATGTGTGAATATTTCCTTTCTATAGATTTAATTGTTTTTATGTAAATTATTGAGGAGTGTATGAATGATTGATGACCATTTGAAACACCCCCCAATAGTAGAACTAGCGGACTCATCTCAAGTGGTATTGTAAGCAATATTTTTCAAGACCCTTCGCAAGTTTACGAAGCTCCTTGGGTTGATAAATTAAATGCACGGGCATGTGACAAAAGTAGGAAAGAAGTTAACCTTGTTTGGCCCGCAACACTAAAGAAATATGCTACATCCACATGTATAGAAGAGAAAAATAAATCTATCACAAGAGTAGTAGTGCTTATTAAAACTAAATTTTCAAAGGACTTTAGACTCTACATAGTTGGTAATGACAAAAGTGTGGTTGTAGTATTGACCCAAAATGATGATAAAGATGATAAACACTCTATATCCTTTATAATCCAAGTATTTCATAACTGTGAAGAATGATACACTTTCATAGATAAAAAGGTGTTTGCTATGAAATACTTAAGATAGTTTTGGTATTATCTTTCCTAGAGCAAGACCATCACTTTTATTATTCCTCTAGATGTTAGACCTATATTTTTGCATAGGGAGAAAAATGAGCAAGCTAGATTAATAGGATATAGAAATTTGATATCAAGATTAAGCTTACTAAACTAGTGAGAGAGAGTGCCCTTTGTGACAATTTATCCATTGTATGTTCAAACAAGCACCTAATATTAGTAGAATAAATTAATCTAGAGGAGTTGACTAGATGAATGGGCAACATAAAATGTTACATGCTAACAAGTGATGTGCATAGAGGTTTAACAATAAAACAAAGATATAGGCTCAAGCGGAAGGTCATGAATTATACCTAGCTTAATAACACTCTTTTTTAAGAGGTTATAATAGGGTGTTACTAAGTTATGTTGGAGAGGGAATATTCAAAGACACGATGATAGAATATCATTATCATGATAAAGAAGGTCATTATTCAACCCAAATAATGACCGACAATATATTGAGAGTAGGATACTTTTGGCTAGCCATATTCATAGATTATGTGCAATGGGTAAATAATTGTTAAGCATGTCATCTATAAATGGACCATAATAGAAGAGCCACTATGCCTCTAGAAACTATTATAGTTATTGAACCTTTCCAATAATAGGGGTTAGATTTTATTCAAAAAGTCAATCCATTATTTAGCATAAGATATGGTTGGGTCTTGATGACAACTAAATATTTTACTAGATGGGTCAAGGCTATTCTAGTCAAAGCATCAAGTAGCTATTCAATTTTTAAATAACATAATAACCAAATTTGGGACACCCTTAGTGGTAAACACTAATATTACCACTTCATTTATAGGGGAAAAATTGCTTTAATTTATATTTGAACATGGATTCATTCTTAAAACCTCCTCAAATTATTATCCACAAGGTAATGGCTTGGAAAAATATACAAACAATAATATGATTAGGAACATAAAAAGAAAAATTTAACAAGTAAAAAATGGATTGACATACAAAACTAAAGAAGGCACTATATTCTAATAGGATTACTCCAAAATCATAAATTGGTACATCTCCTTATAAGCTGGTGTTGGAAAAAGTAGTATTGCCAATCAAAATAGAACTTTCTTTACTCTAAATGTATTAGTTGTCATCTTCGATTGTCTCGGTTGGAACAATCATGCCTTATAAGGAGTGATATAGCAGGGCCACAATCAAGACAGCAGGGTTCAACTCAATTGAGGGCCTTTGAAAGTTTTTACAAGGCCAAATTCTTGTTAAGATGTGATCTTTTTGGGGAGCTTTGGACTCAAAAAGGAAAAGGGATGTGAGGAAAGGAAAGTAAACAACTTAACAAAATAAAAATGTGACGATGTTCCAAAATATTTGCTAATATCCCTCTACACAATAGGCCTGAATGCCATGTGCTATCAGTGAACTCTTCCAATCTCCAACAAAGTTAAGCACAAATTGAGACTCATCAATGTAGGCATGCATAAAGAAGGTGGACCCACAAAAAATCATAAATGGCTGATCTAAAATTAATGGAGTCCCCTCACATATACATACATCAACGAAATCCAAAGCAAGTAAATACTACAAGCACACACATACGTACATAAATGGGTCCACAATAAGTCATAGATGACTAATCCAAAAATTGATGTAGGCCTCCATATATATATGCAAAATAGTATAATTACAAGGATTATGTCAAGAGCAGGGGTTAAATTTTCCCACAAGCCACTTGAGAATCAACTACTATACACAAGTAAATGAAGGGAAATCCTACAAGAGAATACAATTGCAAACTCTATATTTTTTATAGTTTCTGCTATTACTATTTATAAATTACAAGGAAGATTTCCCTCCAAAATTACCTAAGACTTTGATCCTCTCAGCTACCCATTCTAGAGATTTTAAAAATTATATTTGGACATCCTTTACCATGTATTGTATCAGTCTAAGCTACCATTGTTGTAGGTGTTGTCTCCACATTTTAGATATTTTATATATCCTTGTATTTTCAGGATGAAGTGTCTTTGGTAGGTGGATTTGTCCTTTATTAGTAATGGCATGATGTTTTGGTTCAACCACTTTTCTAGGAATTTTTGTGTTATTACTCATGTATACCATTTTTTTTTTAGGAGTTTCCCATTTGTTATATCCATTGGCCACCTTATTGAAACTTTTCTTCCCCCTTCAGATATTCATTCCTGATGACATCCACTAATCAAGACATTTTCTCCCTTTTAGCACTTGAAGCTTTCCTAAGTCTCGATAGGTAGTCTCATTAGGTCTTTTATTTTTTCTTTGACCAATTTCCCTAAAAACTTGTGATCACTCTTTGCTTCCACATTTTGTTTTCACAACTTACCAACCTTTTTTCTTTGTGATCGAATGTTCTCCTTAGCTTATTTTTGTTACAGTAGGTTGTTTACCTTAGCTCATGTTCGCCTAGGTAATTTATTTTTCTTTTATTTAGTTATTCCATGTGTTTTCCCCACCCACTTATGTGTGGATATTTCATTTATCTTATTTATATATTATGAGATGTTACATATTTATTTCTTAAATATTATGGGGATATTTTTAGGTATATTTGGAGGGTTGATATTCTTTCTCCCCATAGCGGTTACAGATATATGGACCATATCACTTATTCCTTTTGTACGGTGGATATTTATCCTTAGCTTGATCCTATAGCTATGGTTGATCATCCTTGCCTATATAAGCAAGGCACCTTCATTGCACTCGTAGAAGAGGAAGTTCATTATTCATGTATAGTATATGATATTGTTGCTCATTATTTTGCATATCCATTTGTAAGCTTATGTTATCAATTTGCTTTCAGATTCTTGTTTTGGTTGAATGTGGTGTTATGTTAACACTTGAGATCCTTTCAGCTTGGAATGATCTGATTATCATTCCTTTAATTGCATTAGAGCAATAGATGTTGCAGTCATCCATTTGTGAGTGTTGTTCAATTGTTTCTCTTGCAGGTTCGAAGATTGGTGTGGAAGCTTCAGTTTTTGTGATCGGGTACTTGGTGGAGTTTTTGGCTATTTTATGTCTCTCCTTCCATTTTCAGATCATCACCAACCTCCTAAAATATCTTCTACCCATACTGCAATAGCCTCATTCCCTTGGATCTGTCCTAAGCATTTTCCTTCTTAAACATTTCCTTTTTTGAGGGTCACCAACTCAGCTTGTTTTTATATTTTGCATGTATCTCCTGATAGAAATGTAATTTTTCCATAAAAAAAATTTGAGGTCTGTAGATGCATTCATTTGATTTGTGCCCAAAATATCAGCTTATTTGGATCAAAATTCTTCAACATATCTTGATTTTACAAAAACCTGTACTTTTTTAGTAATCTACGTATATCTTCATAAAAACTTCTAAGTTTTTGAATATTTTTTTTATAAAATATGTAAAATCATATTATAGACCTTCCCATAAAATTTCAAAGAATGTGGAGTTGTATTCTGACAGTTACAATGATTTTACTATTTTTAGTAAACTTGTCATTTCAGGTTAAATATTAGGAGTTGCTTAGCGAAATTTTTTCTAGGCCTGTAAAATAATTTTTCTGATATATCTATAAAATTTCTTGGATTTGTATTTAGAAATTTACAATGATTTTATGATTGCACTCTCAATATTGCATTGTGAAAAAGGTTTTTGCACTTGAACCGATATATGGACTATTGTTATAAAGTCCCATCTTCCTTCATTTTCTGTTTGTCCACTTCGTTTGGAACTTTGTGATCAACTTACATGGTGTTTAGTATTGGTGGAGCCTACACATTTTTGTGCTTGAGGAGTCCTTTGTCTTTGACTTACCTTGTTTTGTTGTGGTGAATCCTCTTGTGTCAATCTTCCTCATTGAGGCACTTAGTTTGAAGGAGGGGATTCTTTTGGTAATTCCTTTGGAGGTTTTTCAGAGTTTAGAGGCTTCATTTGTGCATTGATGTGATTTTGGGGTATTTTGCACCACCTTGTACATAACACTAGACCTTTCACATTATAATGGCATTTTATTTTTATTTTTTTTGGGGGGGGTCTTCTACTTTTGAGGACATCTTGGAAACTTCCTTTTTTACACTTAGCATAGAGGCAAATTCTGAAATTTTTGAAGCATGGTTTAAGGTACTTTGTTCATTATGTCAGAAGGTTTGGATCCTTTGTTCATAACTCCAAAACCCAAAACAATGGTGAAGGATAAGGAGTATAGGACATGGTTCATTAATAATTTAAGGATCTCTAGCATGTTTTATTATTTAGTTTATGAGGAGCTTCAAAATTTTATTGGAGTTCACAAGAACACACATCATGTTGCTTATCATATGTTGAAAATAAAGTTTTTACCCAAGGAACCTTCTCTTACAATTTTTTGCATGGAGAACATAATTCATGACATTGCATATTTATTTTTGGAGTCACTATCTCATGATATTTTGGATGATGATGTTGATGCTATAGTACCTGCTTCAGATATTTTACAAGATACATCTCCACACTTGTCTTATGTGGATGATCATGTTGATGTTGCAACATATACAACAGAGATTTCATGGCATATTACATCCTTACATATAGATGACTTCTTGGAGTGTGTTGCCTCTCTCTTCATTGAGAGTCACACATGTGATTTTCTTGACATGTATGAGGAGCTCACTCATTTATTTGATGATGATGTATACATTGTATCTCCTCCATGTACTTCTTCCTTTGTGGACCCTTTTTGGTGTGTCCTCCTTCTTTGAGTGAGCCACCTTGTCCACCATTTTCTTCTATTTCTTTCACATTGTATGATGTACTTCTATAGGAGTTAGATACAAATATTTTATCTTCGGTTGGACTCTCACCTAGATATCCTAAAGACCATGTTGATTCTTTTAAGGCTTCTAAGCCTCCACTTCTTTCTCTTACTGCTTCCATGGCCTCATCATCACTTATGTAGCAAGACATTGGTGATTATTCCTTTATGGATGCTCTTCAAACATCTCTTCCACTTTTGCACACTCATGGTTTTATGCATATTGATCTTTTGGATGTTGATTGGGACTATATTCTACCCTATTTTGGTGTTGGTTTGGGCTTCTACATTCTTGGAAATTCATTTCATAATTCATTGATGACATCTTGTTCACTTCAACTTAGTTTGAAGGATTCTACATCATCATTATACATTTTATTCCCATATTCTCACACTCACTTGGAGTGGGAAGACATTCGATAGATGCTTCATGGCTACTTTCTTCCTCATGGGAGACACATTGTTCATCGTAGAGGCATCCACTTCTTCATAGGACTTCTTCATGGAGATCATCGTCCTAGGGGGGTTTTGGGAGCACTCCTTGGCTCCATTCCTACTTTTTCTTCTCTCTTTCTAGCTAGATGGTTTTTTCCACATGGTTTTCCACCTTCTAGTTTAGGAGCTTTTGGATACACATTGTACATGAGTACCTAATCAGGCCTTGTTGTTAGGACTCATATTGTGGATATGCCACTTTACTTTTTGGCACCTAGCTTCACTTGAGGGGGGGTGTTAGATTAGGTTGTTTACCTTAGCTCATGTTCACCTAGGTAATTTATTTTCCTTTTATTTAGTTATTCCATGTGTTTTCCCCACCCACTTATGTGTGGATATTTCATTTATCTTATTTAGATATTATGAGATGTTACATATTTATTTCTTAGATATTATGGGGATATTTTTAGGTATATTTAGAGGGTTGATATTATTTCTCCCCATAGCGGTTACAGATATATGGACCATATCACTTATTCTTTTTTTACGATGGATATTTGTCCTTATCTTGATCCTACCACTATGGTTGATCATCCTTGCCTATATAAGAAAGGCACCTTCATTGTACTCATAGAAGAGGAAGTTAATTATTCATGTATAATATATGATATTGTTGCTCATTATTTTGCATATCCATTTGTAATCTTATGCTATCAATTTTCTTTTAAATTTTGCTTTCAGATTCTTGTTTTGGTTGAATGTGGTGTTCTATTAACACTTGAGATCCTTGCAACTTGGAATGGTCTGATTATCATTTCTTTCAATTTTAACTCAAAGTTATTTGGAGTCTTACTTAATATGAACAAAATGATGATGCTTCCATCCATGGGACTACTTCCCAATATATCTCCATGCCAATAACTCTGCTATCATCTTGGCTCGACCCTTGTGATGAATGGGTGGTAGGTGTAGAGAATTTTCATCTAGACGCCTCTCTTATTGAATATGGGGAAGTAAATATCTCATGAGGTCTTTTGGTGCAGAGATTCCATGAGTCCTTATCCTATTTCCCCAACTTGTGACCTCCCTTAAGTAATTTCTCCCTCTCAGATGTTACCCTAAGAATGTTGTGGAGAGATAATATATGAGGTGCAGGAGGTTATGTGCCCAATTAAATGTGAATGAGACTCATTCTAGCTAACTTAGATATGGATCTTCTTTGGTGTGAAGCTTTTCCAATAATGGGGTATTTTTATTTATCACTGAAAACGTTGATCAACCACCATCCATCATAGATTTCTTCTCAAATATCACCAAAAGGTCTTAGCATGACTATCATGGATTTTTCATGTGATGATTCGATGATAGTCATGGCCACATAACATGAGGGTTTTTACACTTGTCTTCACCCTTTGGAAATATTTACTTTGTGAATTTTGACATGGAGGTTCTACAAGTTGATAATGGTTGTAAATCATCTACTTTCATCTTAGGCATTGCATCCCTTTGGATGCTCAAAACCAAAAATAAATAATACTTAACTATAGTTATAGTTGCTCACAAGGTATGTTTAGCTTGTAATAGGGGAGGAATCCAAAGCATAATGCCTTCTCCATTGGGTACAGAGTCTCTAAAGCATAGTTTCTTCTCTTAGAATGTTGGACCTTGCTTTTAGAACCCTTTTCCTAAGGATGCGAGACAATTGCCCTCAATAATTATGTTAAGCCTACCTTTATTCTTTTCATTATCCTTACATTCTAGCTTAAGTGTATCTTGGCCTTTGAAATTGACACAATGAGATCCATTTCTATTGTATGCTCATCTTTTGGATTCATGAAAGTCTACCACCTTACTTGTTTTGAATTATTATTTGCTTTGGCACTATTCTGAGGAGTAATTTTATTAACGACTCAAAGATCCTTTTCTTTTTATAAAAGATCACCCTGCATCAAAACTAGTTAAGAAAATAAAACATAAAAATACATATATATAAATTTACATCAGCTCTCTTTTTCCTTGGGGTATGGTTTCTTATCTATTTTCTCTCTATCCCATTCCTATTTTCTTGTATGTATTTAGGGGATTTGGATCCTAGTTTTTCATTGCCCATTGGGCCACTTGGTCCTCTTGAATGTATGGTTGTATTTCATCCATCATTACATAAGGGGAAATCCATACCTCCTAAGGTGTCAGTATTTGATCATTTTTCCATTTTGATGGTGGTAGCTCCTCCACATGATAGGAATATAGGGGCTCCATTGGAATCTTAATCCTAGTCCCGTGTGGTGCTCTCAAGACCATTAAGGACCAATCCAAATATAAATAATCTCTTATCTTTGTAGTAAAATCCCTTGATAGGTAGATGCCAAAGGATGGAGGGAGGTCAATTATAGATACATAGTGTGCAATTGTTTGACTTGGGTGTGCATATAAAGAGAGTAAAAGTATTTTTATAATTACTAATATTTAAACTAGATTTCCATATAACTGCACAACCATTTTACCTACAGGTTGGTATCTTAAACCTAAAGCATTCACTACTCATTTTGGCATGATGGATGTGCTGGCCTCGGAATATATGATGTAGTTGTAAATCAATGCAATACAAGGGTTAGATAAAATGGGGGGTTTGGGCATTCTAGGTTTGGGGGATGAGATTTGTAACATAATTGCAAGTCATAGTTGCTTTTCTCTCTTTTATTCTTCTTCTAGGGCCTTTTATAGGTGCTCCTTTTGTCTTGGAATGACTAGAATTTTCCAAAATAATACTGGTATTATGGACCTTTTAAGTGGTCCACTATGCTAAAGGATCCAAGGGATACTATACTTGGTGGGATGAATTTGAGCCTTTCTCCAATGAATTTGGTGCTTTTGATTGGTTCTAGAAGCAATACCTACTCCCTTAGGACCGTATGGGAATTTTTCTTGACAAACATCAAGATTTTTGGTGGATATATTTCTAGAAGTTCCAATCCATTATTGACTACTTTGTCCTGGTCACTTGAAACCTTTTGACCATTCTGTTGAATGACAATAGTAGGCACAAATACCCTTGGTTGATAAAGGTATCATAGTTGGATACTATCATGTTGCTTGGGTTTTGTTGTGTTGACTGCTAGTGGTTGCATGGTTTCCTTTGTCTCTTTCCTCAATTACCCACTTTATAGACCACATCATATAGTCTGATTGGAATTGAGGTCTCTTAGCCATTAGATTACCCATTTAATTAGATACTGCATAAATTTATTCTTCATCCCAAGCTACTAAAACTTGCTCTTGAGGTACATAGTTGGGATCTAAAATATGAGGGATAAGGATATGTTGCTCTTGTATCTGATCCCCACCTCCAAAGTATGAAGTGGATACCTAAGATGACATTATCTTAGTTTTTGTAGTGGCTAGGAGCTGAGATATTTCTCCTATGTTACTTTGGTGGTGGTAATTCTAGGGGTTAATACCAAGAGGTGGACTCTTGTACATAATTTTTTTTGTATAGGGGCTATTTACCAAGTATGGTTAGGGAATTCTATTTGTAGAGGAGTTACCACTAGGACTATTTGCTAACTTTAGGCTTGGGTAAGACCATTCTCTTGATTGCTTTAAACTTGAGGCCTGGAATAACTCTTAGATGGGACTCTTCAACCGTGGTTCCCTTGCAAGAAAGGAGGTCTTGGGTTGTTTAGGTAGTAGTGCCTTGGGGTATTTCATTCCCTCCTCATGGCTAATATTTGGTTGGCTATTAATGTAAGTAACTTGTTGGATGTATATTTTTTGGGATCCCTTAGAGTAGATGGGGTTGGAGTCTATAGGGCAATAGTAGCCATAGGTGATATTGAGGATGCCTGAGAGGTCATTGAATAAAAAACTGGAGTATATTTTTAAGGAGATTATACATTGGGGTACAAATAGGGGGTCTAGGGGCTAGTCTTCCAATTTGGATTAAATCATGCTCAACTTAAATGGCTATTCCATAATCTTTCAATAGATAATTTCCATATGTAGCCTTAACCATCAATAAGATTTTAGAATCCAAGTCTTTCAATTTGTTTATGAGTGTCATACTTGGGGAAGGATGCAAATCCTTGGGTATTCTATACCAAGACATTAAATCTAAGGTTGAAACCTTCTATCACCTCCATGGGAGCTCTCTTAATAGCTGACAATTATTCCAACAACAATACCCCATCCATATTTTCTCTAAATATCTCAACAAAAATATTGTGGAGATGGTCCCAATTAGCTATCGATCCAAACTAGAGTACAAGATACCATTCTTGGGCCCTTCCCCTAAAGGAATTTTCCAATAGTTTTAGAGCTATATTTTGCTTTGATATATTATGAATTGTGCATATAATTACTATATGGTTCAAATTCTCACTAGGGGTAGTGATATCTTCTCTAGTGAAATAGGTGAGAGACTTCAAGGTAAACTAAGGAATCTCATTCCATACTTCATGTGTTATCGGTGGTGCTAATGGGCCTTTATGATTCTATGCAGGGAATGTTCTGGGGGGTGGAGTAGCCATAATATGGTCTGTAACTCTTCATATTTGTATTGGTTATAGGTGTGTAAAAAACTCTTATAAAATAAATTTAGCACAAAGCTTGATCGAAGGTTCCTTGACTAGTTATTTTTAGGTTCTTCATTTGAGAGGATTCACCAAGTGAATGCAATTTTATAGGTATTAAAAGTAGGTAGATTAAGGTCTTCACCAAAACCTTAGTCTAATATCTCTAGTGTAGCTTCTTTAGATGTTTTTTCACTGAATCAGAGTCACCATATGAGTAAGGAGGTGCTTCAACAAGTTGTGGTAGGCTCAAGCCCTCACCAAGTCCAACCTGACTTATTGTTGTAATTTTGGGACATATGGTGTGTCATTGGGGTCCCATTGGGTTTGCCATTAAACTACTATTATCTATGATTATTCCAATTATAACAATCATACATCATAATGAATGCCACATTAGGGTCGTAGTCAAGAGTGTGGGGTTTGACTCAATTGGGGGCCTTTGGGAGTTTTTACAAGTTCAACTCCTTTTTAATATTTGATCTTTGTGGAGCACTTTGAAATCAAAATGGAAAAGGGATGCGAGAAAATTAAAGTAAGCAAATCAACAAAAGAAAAATATGACAATGTACCAAAATATCCACTAAGATCCCTTTGCACAATATGACTAAATTATATAACCTAGTGGTAAACTCTTCCACTCTCCTACATAGTTAAGCACAAATAAGATTTATTTATTTAGGCATGCATAAAGAAGGTAGGTCCATAGGAAGCCATAGACTATTGATTTAAAAATTGATTCAAGCCCCTCACATACATACATCAACAAAAATCAAAGTAGATAAAGACTAAATGCAAACACATACATACAAAAATGGGTCCAGGAATTCACAAAAGACTAATCCAAAAATTGATCTAGGCTTCCATATATATATGCAAATAGTTTAATTACAAGGATTGTATAGATATTAGGGGTTTAATTTGGCCACAAGCTAGTCATAAACTAACTACTATACAAAAGTAAATAAATGGAGAGCCTACAAGAGAATATAATTTTAAACTTGCTAATATTTTTTATAATCTATGCTACTGCTATTTATAGATTACAGTGGGAATATTTTCATCCAAAACTACTTAAGACTTTGACCCTCTTAGCTACCAATTTTGGGGAATCTAAAAATTAAATGTAGACATCATTTTCCATGTGTTGTGTTAGTCTGTAGCTTCCATTATTGTAGGTGTTGTCTTCTCATTTTTAATATTTCATTTATCTATCCCTACATTTTTAGGATGAAGTGTCTTTAGTAGATGGTTTTTTCATTTCTTAATAATGGCATGACATTCTGGCTCAACCACTTTCCTAGGTATTTGTGTGTCATTACTCATGTCTCCCATTTTGTTCCAAGGAGTTCCCCACTTGTCAAAGCCATTCACCACCTTATCAAAAAAATTCTTCCTTCGAATATTCATTTTTGATGGCATTTTCTAATTCATATTTTTTTCTCTCTTTTAGCACTTTAATCTTTCCTAAATTTTGATAGGCAGTCTCATTAGACCTTTTCTTTTTTCTTTGACCTATTTCACCAAAACCTTGCAATCACTCTTTGCTCCTGCCTTTTGTCTTCACAACTTACCAATTTTTTGTCTTTGTGATTAGATATTCTCCTTAGCATATTTTAAGGTAAAGTTCTTTGGATTCCTACATAATATGAACAAAATGATTATGCTTACCTCCTCGGGACTACTACCTAATTAATCTCCATGTCAACAACTCTACTGTTATCTTGGCCTAACCCTTGTGTTTAATTGGTGATCAGTGTAGAGATGTTTCATCTTGACTCCTCTGTTGCTAAATTTTGGGAAGTATATGTCTCATGAAGTTCTCCTAGTGCAAAGGTCCTATGAGTTCTTATCCTCTTTCCCCACTTTGTGACCTCCCCTAAGTCATTTCTCCCTCTCAAATGTTACCCTAAATGTATGGTGGAGAGATAATAAATGGGATGCAGGAGTCTATGTGTCGAATTAAGTGTAAATGAGATTAAGTCTAGCTAAATCAACCATGGATCTCCTTTGGACTGAAGATCCATCGATGTTGGAGTATTTTCAGTTATCACCAAAAATATTTACCAATCACCATTCATCGTGGAGTTCTTATATATCATTGAAATGGCTACAAAGCTACAAATTCTTTGCTTACACCTTAAGCCTACTTAATAAAATTGGACAAGGAGGTTTTGGAAGTTGATAATGGCTACAAAGCCTTGGTTTCCACCTTAGGCTTTGCATCCCTTTGGATGCTCAAAAACTAAATTATAGTGAGACTTCACTACAATATCAACAATTAGATCTAGAGGACATTGATCACCCATGTCAGATCACCTAGATACCTTGTTACAACCAGAAGAGGATAGTATGAAAGCCTTCCAATAATTTGTACATGACCAAAAGATTGTTAATAAATGGTTTTATGAGTGAGCCACCTATGTTCATTCGAGAAAGGAGATTTAGTATTTAAATAGGATGAATATAGAACAAAGCTAGGTCAACATGGTAAGTTTGATTCCTTGTGAAGTAGGTCACATCAAATCGGTAAAGTGAAATCCCCAAATACATACAAACTAGTTATTTTGGAAGGTCAAATGTTACCTATCTAATTCAATAGATAGTACTTACAACCCCTCTAGGCATGAAAGTAAAACCAATTATAAATATGTAAATAGTAATTTGATTTCCTCTTTTTCTCTCTTCTATTTTCCTCCTTTCTCTTATTGCTTTATATTATGCCAAAAAATACCTTCCTACTAAGTGATTATCTTGAAAGAGATTCTTAGTTCCCTTCATCTTAATTCCTCCTAACAAATATCAACTCAAAAAATAGACAGGAACTATAACAAATAGCAAAAAAATAGAAAATTAATCTAATGCAAAAGTCCATTGATTTTTTGGATATGTCTGATGATTAGCTGGATTGGTTGAATGAAATCACTTTGCATTAGCCAATAATTCATTAAAATTCTATAAAGTATTAAACCTGACAATTCAAAATTTTGATGATTCCCCAAAACAAAGCTAATTTATGAAAAGTAAGCTTGAACTCCTCCTCAAGGGTTGATATTTCAATAAATGATGCAATTCATCAACTCAAGCTAAGCAAGAAAAAATTAAGGATGTCAAGTTGACATAGACCTAAACACTAGCACCCAAGATAGGGAAAGTAAGGAAGATTATTGGTGTTAGTCTACTTAAAGCATGATTCATTGATACAATGGATAGTGAAGTTAGATGATGATGTCAACAAAAGTAAGGTTTGATCTGTCAACTTTATGATGATAGATCCAAAGGGGACTTTTGCATTAGGATGGCATCATAATAAAAACCCATTGATTTTTTGGATGGCTTATATGAATAGGGTTGGTCCATAGAGGAGGATATAAATATTTTAGGGGGTAAATATATACATTTATTTTACCATTCAATACCTTTGAGAACACCTTTACAACCAATAAACCAACTGCAACCTATGACCAATAAGATCCTATTTATGTAAAGAGATAGGTACACCAGTCACGGCCATGCTTTGAACATCGACTATACTAGTATTTCATTTGAATGGAACTATTTATCCATCAAACCTATTCAAACCTAACTATATTGTGGACAAAACCCTATATGACCCACATTCCTTATTCTAGAGGAAACCATAATGACTTAAAATGATGTGTCTATCATCATTTATACATCCTAGATAAACTTCTATTCAAAGTGAGAAGTTAATATGTATGCATTGCATTAGTTCCTTACCTTTGTATTTAGCTCTATAACATCTCTACCCCCTAAAAAGTAGGTTATGAAGGCCCTTTCCTTTTTATTAACTTGTAATAAATTACCCCTTTTACAAAAATTCAAAACTCTTGAGTCGTCAACCTCTACCCTAGAGGGGAAAATTATTTTGAAATAAAAAAGTTCCAAGTGTAAAATCGAATGATTTGTCAAGTACTCCAATTTAATCACCGGCAAGGCATATAAACAAAGAGCAAGGGTAAACACTAGTAATTCATAGAAAAATTACCAAATTGGTAGAAGAACTTAGAGAGAAAGAAAACATAACTAAACTCTCAAATTCATTGAAAATGCTACAATTCAAAAAGTAAATTAGCAAAATTTTCAATAACCCCTATAACACCACCTTAGATATTTACATAATGAATTCATAAGGGATAACCATAACCCCCAGTAGAGAGGTACCCAAGATGGAATTATAGGAGGAGGAATTTTCCATTCCTATTAAAGATGTCATCTCATCATATTCCCTTGAACAACCACCAACATCTAGGAGGGAGAAGACACCAAAATCTATATAGATGACTAGAAAGAGGTTCACAACATCCTGATGAGCACATAAAATGCTCATCTTATTTATATTTGTGGGGGTATCATTATTTGTTCAATTAGCATTTGAGATGTATTTTTGGTATAACTTTTACCTATAATTAATAGAAATTGTTGTACTTATGTTTGATTGGTTTTTTTAGTTGTTCATGTGTGTAGTTATAGATTTATTTTTATTTTTTAGCTGAGGTCCTATATGGATCTAGAATTTTGTGGATGCAATACTACTTTTTGAGATGGAGACGTTTATAAGGCAGTCCCTATGGGTGTACGAGGCACCTACCTCCTATGAAGTGTAGGAGGCACCTACCACTAACCAAGGGTGAAGCGCATACCTCTCATGGAGTGAAGGAGGTGCCTACCCCCCCACCAAGGTTGAACACTTCAACTAAGATAAATTTCCTACACCCCACCAAGAATGTAGCTCCTACATCCTATAGAGTATAGGAAACACCTAGACCCCATCAAATTTGTGGTGCCTACTCTCAATACGAATGTAGTGCCTACATTTTGTGGAGTTTAAGAATGTGCCTAAACCCCACCTAAGATGTAGCACATACTCTAAATACAAATGTGGTGCCTACACCCCACTAGAGGGTGCCTATACCCCAACTGGTGAACATTGACCAAGACCATCTGTTTTTGGAAAATGACAAAAGTGGTTGTAAATTCTAGAAGAGGATCATCTTCGAACACTAACATACAATTTTGAAGAGGGATTAACCTTTCTATGGCAAAGATCATAGTTGCACATGCAACCACTATAATGAATCAACAAGGTGTATCTTATTTTGGATTATTAGTTGTATGTGATTTTAATAAGAGTTGCATGCATACTGTATAAATATGCAGAGCGACCCTAAGATGAGTTTTCATCTGGGTTTGATCCCAAGTTTTGTTCAAGAATTTTATAAATAATATATACTATAACTGAATCAATAAAGACTCGAGGGTTATGGTGTTCATTGACACAATAATTTAAAAAAAAATCCTTAGCAATCACTCCAAGCAGTAATCCTCCCTTTCTTTTCATTTTTTCTAGTAGAATGTGTGTGTTTTATTTCTTCAAAACATATACATGTGTTTGTTTTTATTCATTTTAGTTTGATTAATATTTCTTTATGCATGTGTGTTTCTTTCAGTTAATTTAATATGTATATGTACATTTATTTTCCAGTATTAATTTATTTATTGTCTTTATTTTTTTCAATACATCATTTTATTTAAATTGGGTTAGAACTTATTAATGTAAACAACACCCCCCATTAAATGATAGGCTTAGAAGGGACTCATTCCCCCACTATAGGCATTTACTATGCATGGTATCTCATAAGTTTATGATCCCATAGATTGACATGAGTTGATAGGACTCAACTGTTTTAGGAGCACTATTTTTGCCTATCATTTTGGCACCGTTATAAGGGAGATACCAAAATTATAGTGTTTAGGGTCCACTAAGTAAGTCAGCATGAAAGTGCACATTCAGTTTGGCTCACTTGTAGACCCACTACTTGATATGCATGAGTCCACCAAGGCTTAGATGATCCAATATATGATTTATTAAGAGAATGGAAGTCACCTAAGAACCACAAGCTCAGGCTACTCTAGAAATACCTACCAAAGAGTCAGAAACATACCTTGAAGAGATACAATCCCCTCTACTTGAGACACAATACAAAAACTTGTTATACAAAATAGCTAGTGGATCAAACTATAATCGTGATTTGGTTGATGATATATCTCGAATGTGGAAAGCACCTTAAGAAGGTACTATATCAGATCTTGATATGAGAATATTATTGGAGGATAAAAAGAATGAGTGTGACACTATATTAGCTACCATATAAACTACTAAACCTACACCTCCTGTAAGAATAGAAATGGCTCAAAATAATTAAGTCTCCATAAGTTTTGAGTTTTTGATTTAAGAATTGATAAAAGAAACCAAAATGAAAAATATTTTTGTTAGGATCCTCCATCCTAACATTATTAGTTAGTATTATTAATTCATTAATTATTATATTATTATAATATGAATAGTCATGTCCCTTCATTAACGTAGCCCTAGGTTAATATAAATATTAGGAGGGAGGCATAGAACTCCTCATCCATGAATAATAAAGAATAAACACATATTGTGTATCCATTGGAAGGGTCTCTCTCCAGTGAAAAGGTGATTCCATCTCAAAGGTGATTTATATATTTCTTCTTGTTTTGCATCCAAATCCATCTAGTTTTCATCCTTCACAACTGCTAGGAACTAGGTTTCTACCATTTGGTATCAGAGCATTAAGATTATGGAAATACGCCAAGCTCGCAACTTCGAATTGAAATATTATTATGAATGTATTCTAATATATCCTACGCGTATAAAATTATCAAGAATAATATAAATTATGATTAAACTCAATGTGCTATGATATCCATATCCAGTCAATTATCCACTGCGATTTCATTTATCACTTTGAAGTTGCATTCCCAAAAAGAGAACAACGATATTATTTGCAGAAGGATGTACAACTAAGATTGGCCATACTCCACCATCATCACCAATTCGTAGAAATTAAAATCAAGTATTGTTCGCAAAAGGAGAAATTATTTTTGTAAAAAAAAATTCATCGTCATCACCGATCCCGATCGCCGTAGAGTGTCCGATGTCAACAGGGTGCAAAAATTCTATTCATGGGTTTTCGACATCACTTTTAACCTTGGGCAAGAAAAATTATTCACTGCCTAAGTTTGATCAAATTTTTGGTGTCTGCTAAGTTTTTCTAACGCCATAGACCAATTCTGATGATTTCTGAGTTTTTGGTGATGAAACAATAAAAACCGATGAGGAAATATTGTGCAAACCTAAGTTTTGCATAAGGCTTTCTTTTAATTAGTGATGTCGATGATAAATTTTTTGGCATCATTACATCGATCGCTAATGATCGCTTCATGGGAGAGTGCAAAACAATGGTTTGTACTTTAGTCCCACATTCTCCCTATTAGGGTGAATGCATCACTTATAAGCACTAGCACTCCCATTTGAAGTTCCTAGTATGCTAGGCATACGTGCTCACATATTAAAGTGCCTTACACTCCCCATTGGTTATGGACCTTGTGTCTTGGACTTTGTGCATCATGGACCTTGTTGTGGTGCACTCGTTTACTTTGGCCTACAAATTTCTATTAACCTAGTGGTTGACCGGCTCGTGTTGACCCACCTACCCGAGTTGACCGAGGAATATTAAACAATTTTTGGAAGGAAAATTCAAATTTTGGAAAAATATTTAAATTTGGACACCAACTTTTGTTGACAACTTTTTACAACATTTTTTGGATAATTTTCAACAAATTTCATGACACTTTCCACAAATATTATGAAAATGGTCGATGGCAAGAGATCACAATCACAAGACCCTACCCTTAAAGACTTTATCCTGGAAGTACGCCAGTGGAGGGAAGAACTTAGAAATAGTACTATACAAAAAGATGAGTTCTGCCAATGGAAGGACCAAATTACAAAACCACCTATATGGGAATCACAAAATACTTACACCACCCCAAAAATTACCCGAATCTTACCCATTAAATGTATCAATTCTATGAAAATGAAGGCACGACAAGAAAAATGCCTTTGTCGTCATTACGATGAGAAATTTATACCCAATCATAAATGTATTACACCCAAACTATATATTCTAGATGCAACCATTCCTAGTAGTTCAACCAATGATGAAAATGAGATCAAGGTAGAAGTGGTGATGGATACACCTGAAGCTAGCACTGAAGATGAGGAAGATGAGCAAGAAATGACTGAACCACCTAATCATAGCCATGAAGACAATGAGGTCGATTTGCAAGATATAACCAAAACACCTAATCACAATGAAGGTAATAAGGTTGATGTGCTAGAAGTGATTGATGCCTCAAGAAAGGATAGGGTAGACATACATGACATGACCAATGACGATCAGACATACACTCTACAATACTTACACCCACGTTCCTCACCAATATTGAGTTATCACCACATGGTCAAATATATTCGAAAACAACGTAGAAAAGTGACTACACATTCCTTTTCCATTGACTCTTCCAAGGAAAAACAAAAATATGTGGAAGCATTACCACCACTTTGGATGCATCATTCTTAAGGAATTGAGGAACCCCAAGGGTTGCCCTCCCATTTTCATCATGATTCTCCTAAATAAAATTATACTATTTTTCCTGGCAACCCCCCACTAATGCTCCGACCCTCAAGATATCCCTACCTTTGAAAAATGACATTAAAATAGTACAAGAACTTGCATAAATTCTACTCAAAAAACAAGGGATAAAGCTCCTTATTTTGATCTTTGAGGATAAAGCTTCTTCCAATAGGGGTGGCATGTTAGGATCCTCCATCCTAACATTATTAGTTAGTATTATTAATTCATTAATTATTATATTATTATAATGTGAATAGTCATGTCCCTTCATTAACGTAGCCCTAGGTTAATATAAATATTAGGAGGGAGGCATAGAACTCCTCATCCATGAATAATAAAGAATAAACACATATTGTATATCCATTGGAAGGGTCTCTCTCCAATGAAAATGTGATTCCATATCAAAGGTGATTTATATAATTCTTCTTGTTTTGCATCCAAATCAATCTAGTTTTCATTCTTCACAACTACTAGGAACTAGATTCCTACCAATTTCCTCAGCACATCTCCCTACTTCAAAAGGATTACCAATAGAGGACCTTGACCTTTTCCTTTTTAAGTTTGATGTCCTTTGTAGGTTATTTGACTACAAAATAGATGCCCAAAAACTAAAACTTTTCCTTCTACGATAGATGATGTGGTGTTACGATGGTTCATTGGTCTAGGGAATAGGTAAATCAACACCTAGGAAGGAATGAAGAAAATTTTCCTAGAACAATACCAGGACTTCAAAAGAGCATGAGATGCCTGAGAAGAAGTCTTGGATATGTCACAAAGGGAGGAAGAATCATTAGAAGATTATTGGGGAAGGTTTAATTTTAATCTTCAATGCTCACCCCATACAAGGCTAGGAGAAATATTGCTAAGAAGCATATTCTTGAGGAGGCTTACAAATGAATCATTAGAAGCCTTGAATTTATTAGCATGAGGTGATATTTATCAAGCTCATATGTTAGATATCCAACAGTTGTGCTAGAATTATTCCAAGAGAAAAGGAAAACAGCCAACATGAGGAACAAAAATAACAACCTCCTTAAATAACCAAGGTAGAAATAGAAATATTGCTGGAAGATATGAAGAGTAATATTTTATCATCTCTAGCTTTACAATTAGATATATTCCGACTAGAGAAGAAGAAGAAATAAATAGAAGTAACACTTGTCTTTTTCTACTTGACATGTAAAAAAACCTGCAAAAAATGAATGTCCAGAAAACAAAATGAGAGTTTGTGGGATTTGCCACTGGATCATAAGACTAGGTTGTGTCCAAAAATAGAAACCATGAAAGAATACTTAAAAGAAGTAGAAACCTACTTCATGGGTAATAGGAGGAATTGGCAACAACCCCCTATATCAGGTGGAATGCCAGAAGTAACGTCCCCATACGATGGCCCGAATTTCATGAATCAAGGGTAGTTTCAACCACCCAATATGGGTTAGTGGGACCAACCACCTTGGATGAATGTTGCCCAAAGTCCTCCTCAATATATGCCAAATATTTCAGGCCCATACCAACAACCCAAAAAGTAATGGAGTAATTTTAAAACATGGGTCTTGCCTCAACAAACACAATCGTCAATACATCCCAACTTATCGGCTCCACCTACTACAAGGCCATAACACTTACTAACACAACCAACAATGAATCCTAGCGATAAAATGCCAAACTCACCAGTCTATCAGGTAGATGCAATAATATACCCAATGTATTATATTAGTGTAGAAAATGTAGACTATAGTCCAATCCAACTTAGTTCAAGTAGAGAGGTAGTATTAGAACAAACACCTATGGTAGTGGAGGAAGTAGAATTAGAAGAAAACCATGTTGTTGAACAATTAAGCAATGAAGAAATTTCATCATATCCAATAAAGGCTTAAAGAAACCAAGAAAAAGATACAACCCAAGTTTGATATTATGGAAGAGTTGAAAAATCTTACTGTTACCATTCCATTGTATCAAGCTATTAGGGATGTGCCTATTTACACAAAATCCATTAGGGAGTTATGCCTTAAGAGACCAAGATGAAGGTCACAATTAAAAGTAGTGTAGGTGATAGGTCAACTTACATATTTAATGTTAGGAAAAAACTACCACCCTAAATACGTTGGTCTAAGAAACCCACTTTATGGTAAATATTAAAGGCTTAACGTTACACAACACTCTGGTGGACTTAGGTGTAGCCATTAATTTTATGCCCAAAGGTACCATGTATAATTTGTAGCTAAAAAAAATGAGTCCAACTAATACAATATTACAATTGGTAGATAGATCCACAGTTCTTCCAAAATCCATTTTGGAATACATAATAGTAACAATCGACGCATGGGAGTACCCAACTAACTTTTTGATTTTCCAATAAAAGTCAAAATTGGATGGTTACCCACTCATCCTAGGATACCCCTAGCTAGTGATCGTTGATGCCTACATTTGTTACAGAACAGGAAAAATAACAATACTTGATGGAAGGAATGTAAAACAATTAGTCACTTACCCACCTACACAATCCACAAATGAGTTGGGTGAGCCTAGTTTGAGGTCATAGGTGATGATGCTTTTCCCATGATGCAACATATCATGGTACTTGATGAAGTTTAAGATGTGGTAGATAAATATGTAGTTCTATCAAAAATTTTAAAATATAAATCTTAGATATCACCTACAGTCTCACCACTTGTCGGGGAGAAAGAGCATCACACCAAACAAATTGAAGTAGAACCCTAATATTAGTATTACATTAATGACCACCTAAGAGAGAAAGCTAAAATAAATATTGAATATACATAACACAAATTTTGCATGGGATTACAAGGATATAAAAGGGATTGCACCAAAAGTTTGCACCCATCGTATTTATCTCGAAGATAACACAAAATCGATAAGGAAACCACAAAGAAGGATAAACCCAACCATCAAGGAAATAGTGAAAACTTAATTACAAAAACTATTATCTACTAGATTCATCTATCCCATCTTGTATAGTCAATGGGTATCACCACTAGTGGTAGTACCCAAGAAAAATGGTAAATGGAGGATCTTTGTAGATTACAAGATGTTAAATAAGGCAACCATAAAAGACCATTTTTCTCTACCCTTCGTAGATCAAGTCTTGCATACTCCAGTTGGATGTAAATATTTTTCATTCGATGGATATAGTGGATACAATCAGATCCAGATAGGGTAAGAAGACCAGGAGAAAACCAAATTTACTTGTCCATGGAGAACCTTCACTTATTAGGTTTTACCCTTCAGGTTATGCAACATACCTACAACTTTCCAACGGGAAGTACTATGTATCTTCTTAGATATGGTAGGAGAAATTATAGAAGTTTATATGGATGATTTCACCATTTACGATGAAAACTTTGAGGAAGCTACAACTAATCTGGATAGAGTGCTTCAACATTTTCAAGAGACTAATTTATCTCTAAGCAATGAAAAATATTTTATGTTAATGACAGATGGGATAGTTTTAGGGAATCACATTTCAGCTAAGGGGACAAAATTTTATGATACAAATAGAAGTTATTAAAGGACTCCCTACCCCTAAAAAATAAAAATATGTGCATAGTTTTCTAGGCCATGCAGTATATTATCGACAGTTTATAAAAGAATTTAACAAATTTGCTAAACCATTACATGTGTTACTAACCAAGGAAGCATAATTCATTTGGATAGAGGAATGTGAATAGTCATTCTAGACTTTAAAATAAAAATTGATAACTACTATGGTTCTTAGAGTTCCACATTGGAATCTCCTATTCCATATTTATGTCGATGCGTCTAACAATGCAATAGGAGCGATACTAGAACAAAATGAAGGAAATGAGGTGTATGCCATATATTACGTTAAAAAAAACCTCATGGGTGTTGAACTAAATTACATCATCACAAAAAAATAATTTATAGTAGTATTACATGCCATCAATAAATTTTGCCACTACATCATAGGCTACAAAATTTTTGTGCAGATCATGCAATGATTAAATATCTGATAAATAAGCCGATAGTAAGCAACAAATTTATTTGATGCCTATTACTTCTATAGGAATGTGATGTCACCATTATTGATAAAACTAGGAGAGACAATGTGGTAGTAGACTTTCTATACAAATTAATATCAAAGGACAATATGACAACTAAGGACATGTTCCCTAATGAACATCTTTTTGCCCTTGAAGATCAAACACCATGGTATGTTGACATGGCCAATTACTTGACAACCGATAAGATGTTCCCTGCACTCACTCCTCGAGAAGCTCAAAAACTAGTCAAGAAGAGTGCAGCATTCTTATGTATTAATGGATGTCTATTTAGGACTGGTCCTGATCAGATTATGTGAAGGTGTGTAGTGGAATAAGAGCCCCCAACTATCCTAAAGGTCTATCATGATGAGTTGTGTGACGACCACTTTGTAGGTAAAAGAACCACTTTTAAAATTTTACACACAGGATATTACTGGACCTTATTATTTAAATATGTATCCAAACACACCAACCAATGTGACCAATGCTAGATAATGGGACGATCAATGACAAGAGAAAAAATGCCTCTTCATGCCTAGTTGTCTTTAGAACCATTCAATAAATGGAGAATGAATTTTATTGACCCTATTAACCCCCAGTCAAACGATAAAATATATATTTTAGTATGTACTAACTATGTGACTAAGTGGGTTGAAGTGCAGGTCTTGTAGAGGGCAAAGGAGGAAAATGTAGCTCAGTTCCTTTATGAATTCATCTTCACTTGGTTAGATGTTCCTAGAGAGATCACCATGGACCAAGGGGCTCAATTCACCTCTAGGATGATACAGGAACTTATGTAGCAATATCAAATCCACCATAATAAATCCATCCCATATCATCCATAGGCCAATGACCAAGTGGAGATCACCAACCATGAGTTGGAAAATATTTTGACCAAAATTGTGCAACAACATAAGAAGGATTGGGAGAAACATCTCCCCAAAGCGGTGTGGGCATACTAAACCACCTATAAAAGTACTACAGGGTTCACACAATTTTAGTTGGTGTATGAAAATAATGCAATGATGCCCATCAAATTTGAAGTAAAAACTCTACGAATGGCAATGGAAATTAATATGAACTTAGATGCAACACAACAAGAACGTATTCTCCAATTGAATCAGTTGGAAAAATATCGATAGGAAGCATTACAACACACTAAAATAATGTAGAAGTATAGGGTTATGTGGAATGACCACCACATAAAACCCAAATAGTTTAGAGAAGGTGAATGTGCACTACTATATGACTCCTGGTTCCAAGAGAGAAAAGGTAAGCTCACAAAAAGATGTCTTGGTCCTTATGAAGTGGTTAGAGTATTCAAAAAATGGGTTATCCATATTAAAACCATTAATGATAGTGAGGTGACCTTTACAATTAATGATCACAAACTAAGGCCCTACCATAGGCCCAAAATTCTAGAAACTAGCTCAAGTGTAGGCATGGGGAAACCCCACCTTCAATGTTACCATCAACAACACAAGGAATGCCACTACAACGCTCAATATATATATAAATGATTTTCTACTAATACCATTAGTAAAGGTTTTTCTTTTTTCTTTTTTATTGTTGTGTTTTGTAGGGCAACGTGGAACCCATTGTAGACTGTAGATGGTTAAGCTTATTAGGCAAGAACCACTCCATCCTATTTTTCCTTTAAATAGAAAAAGAGAGAAAGGAAGAGGAATGAAATGCCTACAAATCGTGACATGTCGCATTTTCGCGACTTGTCGCGAAATCGCGGGGAGGCTGGTCTTGTCTCTTTTTCGCGCCTTGTTGCGAAATCGTGGAGGTGAGGGTTGGTGAATGCTGAGGGCCGTGTGCTTGTAACTGTTTCAGTTGGGGGCTCCTGTTGGGTTCTTCTTGCCTAAGATAGTCTTTCTTATTTGATTTTGTTCCGAAACAGCTCAAAGCTGATTTTGTAAAAGGTTTTGGGTCAACCTTGAAAACCCGATTGCAATGAATTTGATCCTTAATTACCAAAAAAAAAAGGAAGGAAGTGCCTACACTCAAGTGAGTGGTGCCTACACTCAGGAAAGTGTAGGAGCTATGCCTACACTCAAGCGAGCATAGGAGCAGTGCCTATACTCAAGCAGGTGATGCCTACACTCAAGCAAGAACAAGAGTGGTGTCTATATTCAAGCAAGTGCTGCCTACACTCAAGCAAATGTAGGAGTGATACCTACACTCAAGCAAGCAATGCCTACACTTAGGCGAGTGCATTAGTAGTACCTACACTCAAGCAAGTGTAGGAGCAAAATCTACACTCAAGTGAGCACAAGAGTAATGCCTACTTCCCACAAGGAAGGTAATTCCTACACTCAAGTGAGCAGCTTCTACACTTAGGCAATTGCAGGCAGGTTGCCTACTTCCCATAAAGAAGATGGCACCTCCACTCAAGAACATGCTTTTTGGAAAAAGTTTCTACTTCCAAAAATTTTATGATAGAGTGTGTCTACTTTCAAAATTCTAATGAAGAAGTATGCCTGCTCCCACTTGGCATGACATCAAAGCAATAATAGTGTGAACTTTTCACACATTGAGCCTCGAGATCTACATTGATACAAACCATGATAAACCAACCTCCAATAGGAACATACATGAATAATAAATGCCAAGAGTGCAGTGACTTCCTCATCTCATCTTCTACCACATTATGATTAAGCGAGATCCAATTATCGTACGTCACTTGGTGTAACACACACCGTGTTCCACAAACTACACACGGGTGAGTAATGTTGTTTCTTTTAATTATATACATAGTTATCCATAAATCATTTTTGTTTTAATGTTAGTATGTGCCCCAAAATATTTTTCATCTAATCCCACATCAGTGTTCAGCCACATGACACCAATCAAATGTGAGAATATTTGCAACTGGATCTCAATACACTCAGGCACATGTCCCAAAATTGAAAATAATAACTACTAGGGTGTAGTGATAATTTTTAAGTAATGGGGGTAGGTGCATGTTACGATATACTACTGGAAAAGGGTGTAGTCTCCACCAAGCAATGCAATGATATAGATATATGCACACAACAACCATAGGAGTACCATCAAAGAATCGCATTCAAAAAAGGAATGATCATGTCGATCATATCATAGTAGTAGTAGTGAAAGAACAATTCATAGCTACGGGTTGGGTAGGATACTACAATCTTGTCAGTTAGGACCAATACCGTGCCATAGCCCATGAATTTGTGGCATCTATGGATGGTGAAACTATGCATAGGATGGGGCTTGTGATCCTGATAATTGAAGAGTATATTTCAGAGGTCACAAGTCTACCATGCACAGGGGAAATATTCTACAAGGGTGATAAAATTGAATTGTGCACACAAAGGTTCTTCAGCCAACTAACAACATAATTAATGCATTTGAGGTTTCCCAAGTAGTATCTATCAAATTAATGGAAGCATGTGTTCAAGCAATTGGCTCAATTTTTCACTTGCAATGGGTGATATTCCTATGTCCATGTGAACCATTTTTTGTTCTTAAATCACCTGTGGCACAACGACACCATGAATATTCCCTTCTACCTTGACAATTCACTATGGGATGAATCGAACAAACATAGGGTAGGCACTTAAACTTCATTGGTCCACCATGGGATTATCTCATCCCTTGTGCGACATGCACAAAGGCAACATGTAGCGTCACCACCTCTGGATGCCACAAAAAGACAAATTGTAAAAGCAACATCAAAAGAATGGTCATAGCAAGAGGGCACTATCGATGGAGGTGTAGAGGTGCCTACCTTCCAATAGAGTAGTCCAAATAATTAGGAGGTAGGGTAGCCAACATTGAGCTCATACAGGACAACATCGACTACTACACTCAAATTAGAAGTAGGTGTAGGCTCACCAACAGATGATGTCTTGCTGTAATAACACACCCTGGACGATGCACATGCCACCCAAGTGCTACAATATATGTTCTCTATTGTGATTCCTTGTAATAGTTCACCCTATGAAGACCTTAGTTGCCAATTGCCTAGGGCACAAGAAAAATCCTCCTACTGGGAGGAAAAATACAAGGCACTATAGGCCAAATACAAGGAATACCAGCAAGTGGTCATCAAAAAAATAACAACCAAAAGTGGACATTCAACAATTGAGGCAATTACTGAATAAAAAAGGAAATAGAGTGGACATCGCCACTCAGATAGATTAGACCATGGACCCAAAATTATCCTCCATGGATGAGGAGGAAGAAGTGGACTCTACAAGGGCCTATCAATATGATTCTAGGAGGTTGTCATCAAACGACCTACAATTCAAGGTAGGCATGCAGCAGAATGCATCCACAACAGATGCATTAGAAGAGCAGAGAATTTATATAGTTAAATAAGGGCTAATGATAGTATAAATCTCTAATAGCAAGGGCACACAACCTAAAGTCGAATCATATGTCAGTCTAGACTAGTTGGGAGTATAATCATTTGCCAATTCAGAACACCCAAAAGTAGAACACTTCACTAGATCAATTTGTAGAGAAATTTGTGTAGGATCAGCTTGCATGAGAACCCTCTAAACACATATTGGGGGATAACATGTAGAAGGAAAGATCTAACCCTATCCATGAAGAACATATAGCCATGACACACGTTGATAAGGGGGAAGGAAAAATGAAACACACACAACCCTAATGTGACATCACATCAACAAGAAAAGAAAACATGATGATCCTAAATATGATGAGGAATGGGATGCCTCCATGAAAATATTTTAGACCCACTAGAAGAAATTGATCGAGTACAGGCAAAATGAGTGGTAGGATAAAGCCTCACGATGGGTTGAGAAGTGTGTCGAAATAGAGCTAGCCATATCAGTAAACCCAGTAAACCAGCACTAGTTAAAATAATCATTCACCCCTATTGATGGATACCCTACTCTTCTATTCATAGTAGCACCACCAATAATAGAATACTTCTTTCAAATTGTTCAAAATAGAGCCCCTGTGGCTAAACATGGAAAATATAAGCCAACCTCTACCTCTAGATCCTGAAGAACCCGAAGAAGAGGAAGCACTAGTATTGACTCCCCCACTACCAATCCTACTAGATGCTCAACTTGTTTACACATCATGGACAACACCATGGGAGACTCTGATTACTAAATAAATAGTACCCCTAGCCGAAGATCATTTTTTTATGGTAGCAAGCAGAAACAAAGCTTCAATGGGATAGGGTCACCCTCGCTAGGCTCCTATTGCTAAGAGCTCCCACAAGGTAACAAAATAGAGGTGGCCAATGAGTAACGGATAGATCAAGGACCAATGCCCAGAACAAAGAGCAACACATCTGTAACTTGACATATTGGTGGAATATGACATGAGGACATGTCAAATAGTAGGCATGGGGATATGATGAGCATAAAAAATGCTCATCTTATTTATATTTATGGGGGTATCATTATTGGTTCAATTAGCATTCAAGATGTATTTTTGGTATAACTTTTACCTATAATTAATAGAAATTGTTGTACTTATGTCTAATTGGTATTTTTAGCTATGCATGTGTGTAGTTACATATTTCTTTGTATTTTTGTGTTGAGATCCTGTACAAACCTAGAATCTTGTGGGTGCAATACTACTTTTTGATATGGATACATTCAGAAGGTAATCCTTATGGGTGTAGGAGATGCCTACACCTCACCAAGGGTGAAGTTTCTACCTCCTATGAAGTGTAGGAGGCACCTATCCCCCACCAAGGGTGAAGGACCTACCTCCCGTAGAGTGTAGGAGGTTCCTACCCCCCACCAAGGGTGAATCAACTACATCCCATGGATGTAGGAGGTACCTACACCCCAACTAAGGTAAATCACCTACACCCCACCAAGAATATAGTGCCTACATACCATGAAGTATAGGAAGCACCTACACCCAATCAAAGGTGTGGTGCCTACTCTCAACATGAATGTAGTACCTACATCTTATGGAGTGTAGGAAGGTGCCTATACCCCAACTAAGGGTGCCTACACCCCGACCATTGAATGTTGACCAAGACCATAAGGTTTTTGGAAAATGATAAAAGTGGTTGTAAATTCCAAAAATGCATCATCTTCATCCACTAGCATGAGATTTCAAAGAGAGATCAACCTTTCTATGGCAAAGATTGTAGTTGCACATGCAACCATTGTAATAGACCAAAAAAGTATGTCTTAATTTGGATTATCAATTATACACGGTTGTACTAGGAGTTGCCTGCATACTGTATACATATGTAGAATGACCCTAAGATGAGTTTTCATCCGAGTCTAATCCAAGTTTTATTTGAAAAAATATATAAATAATCTTTACTATAGCTGAATCAATAAATAATTAAGGATTCTCATGTTTATTTTCACATTAATTTAAAAGCTCTTTCTTAGCATTCCACTGGGCGAATTATCTGCAGGAGCTCGAGCCCACTCCAAGAAGTAATCCTCCCCTTCTTTTCATTCTTTTTTCTAGTAGAGTGTGTGTGTTTTATTTCTTTAGAACATAGACATGTGTTTGCTTTTATTCATTTTAGTTTGATTAATATTTATTACACGTGTTTCTTTCAGTTAATTTAATATGCAGATGTACATTTATTTTCTAGCATTAATTTATTGATTATCTTTATTTTTGTTAACGCATCATTTTATTTAAATTGGGTTAGAACATCTTCATGCAAACAAAAACCCCCCATTAAATGATAGGCTTGGAAGGGACTCATTCTTCCACTACAAGCATATACTATGTGTGGTACCTTGCAAGTATATGATCCCCTGGATTGACATGATTTGACATGACTCAAATGTTTTAGGAACACCGTTTCTACCTATTACATCCCAATAATTAAAACAATCTAAAGATATGAAGGGGGGAAATAAATAGTGCACACATTATATGATGACATGGAGAATGGGGATCTAATATTAACCAAGAAGAGTCAAGAAGAGAATCCATCAACCAGTACAACATGAATCCCAACTACAATTATGGAGTTTAGCATGGATCAGTTTTTAGTGCCTTAGTTCTAGATGTGCTCTGAGTTAGTACATGCTTGTGTGGCATGACATAATAAAAGACCATAGGCCATCATCCAAATCCACTGAAATATATATCTAATTTTGATCACCCTAAATACTACTAGAGACTTGATGCACATAACAAAATGTTTCGATCAATTAGATCTCCTACTCCCTAAAAGCACAGGTAGCCTTCTTTGACATAAAAGACAAGAATTTTTGGAAGATATTTATAGAAACAAGATGAAGAACCCCAATAAAGTTAGGGGATTCAAGTTGCCCCTCCAAATTAAAATGTATGAGTAATCACAAAGGGAAATTTTGGCCAATGATTTTAGTATAGGTAGTGAACCCAATAGGAATATAATAAAGGAACACTTTGGGATATTACATGTAGTCTAGGATGTAGAAAATTATCCAAAATTACTAGACTATGCAACATACATTACTAAAGAAATAAATAGGTAGCTTGAACATTTTGAAGATGTGATAATTTTCACCTACTCCTTATATCTAGTTTGGTTGATCTTGCATTAAAATATGGACTATATTTGGCATGTAGATCTAGATAAGAAGGATGGATAAGACTATTCCTTGAACTTGATATTGTTAAAGGCAACAAAATTTCCTTACATTAAACAAAATAAATTTAGATGAATTAAATAAAGATGTCTACATGCCCATCATGCAAAGGTTAAAAGGCACTATTCCAAGATTGTCTCTAGCCTGTGGAGCACTTGTATAAACAAAGGAGGAAGAGATAGGATATTTTTACTTGGGGTTCTACTCCACATGTGTGTAGTTATGGATTTTTTCAATTGAGATATTTTGGATACCAACTTTTATACCTCACTATATTTTTGCACTAGAGGTCGTCAAGCAACTAGACTTAATTGATAGACATTTTGGCAAGAAGTAAAATAAGATCATCCTATTCAATCACAAGAGGAGTTTCTTTTTAGTAACCTAACTAGTCAAAGGGTGCATAGAATAAATAGAAAATAATATAAGGAGGTATGACTTTACAGCAATCTAATATAGGTGGGCCTATAATCTTGATGTACAATTCATATAAGTGCTCCTAGGCAAGAAATTATGAACTATATATATCCAAGAGAATTGATTTGATACTCAAAATGAATAGAATATTGGTGAGGAGGAGGTCATAAAAAGGATTGATGTAGACAACACATGAGAGGACAAGATCAATATCTTGAGAGAATATCCCTTCCCTTGGTTTGGTTTTGCTTCTATAGGATATTTTACAGAAATAGGGAAAGGAATTCTACATCAATTTTGACCTAGACATCTACATAAACTATCAAAGAATAAATATTCTAAGCAAAAATAAATTCAATCGAATCCTTGAGAATGTGGAAACATATGCTTGCATGCACTACAAAACATAAAATCCAAAGCTTGAGAACAAGCTAAAATTGATGAAGGGGTATGCTGATCAAATGTTCATAAACATCTAGGATAAGTAACACCATAAAGAGATGGAGACACATAGAAGAGACAAGAGATAAAGGTAGGAAGTGTAAGGGCCCTACTAGCCTAAGTTTATAATCAACTATTAGCACTAGAGGTAGCTGAGAAGAGGTTAAATTTATAAGAATGGCTATCGAAGAGGGTGTTGCTGAGATTGTCATCTACTCCACCCATGATAAGGTGGAATATGTGAAAGCTACCACCTTGGAGGCCCTCAAAGTTTTTGCAACTGTCTTTACCACTAGCTACTCTTCTATTTTATCTTCTTCTATATCTTCTCTCTTGCACAAAAATTTCTTCTCAAATTCCCTTCTTCTTTACTTCCCTTTCTTCTACTACACCTCCACCCCCATATGATATAGGTGTAGTCCCTACTATAATAATATCTCCCACTTTGGTCACCATCACCTTGCACTCCATTATCCCAACCACTTCCACTATGTATATTATCACCTAAACTACTTCCACTAAGACTTTGTATACATGGTCTACTTGCACTTCACCCACCCCCACCATCCACTCAAGTTTTATGGAAAAAGCATTGAAATTATTGGATTCTCTTCCCAGGGGCTGAAACAAATCACTTTGAGAATCAATACACCACCAATAGTAGTAAGACTATAGAAAATAATACCAAAATCCCTAAGAATGCACAAGTACCTAATGTTAAGGGAAACCTCTAGAGATAGAATCTCTAGAATACACCACACTCCAAGTAGTCTCTATTCCATCCCATGAGGTGGAAGTTATCAAGGAATAGATAGACCCAACACAACCCATGGCTTACGTGTCACTATAAATGATTATCCCAACTATTCAAGTGGGTATGGATGTAATGGAAAAGTACCTGTTAAAGGCCCAAAGAGCACTTGACAAGATCTTAGTAGGTGATTTTATCTCAACAAAAGGATTGCCTTCCCTTAGGATGTAAGTGGAAAAGAGGGGTATGAATATATTATTCATAAATGCTTATTCTATTGGTCTAAGTTTTTTTACCACTACACCCTCTAACTATATCTCCAAGTTGTCATGCCACAGTCTATAAAGAGTATTTCATGTTGATTTAGTCTAAATGTCTAAATAAGCAAACTTGGTGATGTTATACAACTATCTCAGGTTGGTTGGTGAAAACCAACACTATGATAAATAGAATAAAGACCTTGTTGTGGTATTGGACAGATCTAAAACCAAGACTAATCAAAAGGAGAAAAATAATAGGAAGCTAAAAGAATATTTGGAATCCCTATGGAAAGGAAAATATGAGCTAAAGTATCTAGATGAGCAAATTAAATAGGAATAAAAAACATGGTGACAAGAAAAATATGAACCCCTAAAAGAGATGAGATATCCCATCTCAAACAATTGGAAAAGATCTTAAGATAAAACATTGAGTCCACTAAGGCCAATGTTTGTACCACTGATATAATCAATGCCCTTTGGGATAAAATCTTAGAATATATCAAGCATGCCAAGCTAGTCTTATAACATATATAGGCATGATAAGGACTACTATTAAGGGCTCAAACTACTATCGATAGCATGGAGTCTAAACTTACCTCTAAGAAAAATCACGTATATACACTAATATGGACCCATGAGGCCACTAACAAACAATTGCAATAACTACGAATCTAGCAAAGTAGGCCACCTACTGTAGTTGATTAACATGCCACTAAAACTATAGATTCTAACTACATATAAGTCCTCTTACAGTAATTTGAAATAAGTTAAAGGAATTTTGAGGGACTATATCACTCAACTAGTCAATGGGGACTCCTAAACCCCTCTTGTATCAAGTGAGTATAATTTCTAAAGAGGAATACACTAGAGTTATTGAAGACCATAAGAAGGTGGCTTTTTAGGCAGACGTAGCATCCCCAACTTATGTTGTAGCCAACACCACAAATATCATTTCATGTTAGAATTTTTAATATTTTCTAGAATTGAACATAAGAAATCCATCCATTCAAATCTTATACAAAAAATGAAAAGAAATAAAAGAAATAAAAAGAGAAAATATTTGGGATGCTCGTAAGCACCATAAATAATCATTGTATTATCTATAGACAAAATTATACACATGTTAATCATTAAATAGGGAGTGGAATAGGCGTATTTATACTAATACCAAAACCCTAATCATATAATAAAGTTTAACCCTAGACAAAATAACAAGAGGGCTTAAGGTTAATTAAAAGCAATAAAGTAGGTTTAACCATTATAAGATTAATTATGTACCATAGGGATTACATAATAGATTAATACAATTTACAATGAATTCCCTTACGCCTAGCAATATTACATCATACGATGTCAGCCTTGGCCATCAATCAGATTACACTTTTAACACTCCCCCATAATCTAAATTAAGATTTCAAAAATAGAAGACATAGATGACAAAATATATTTCTTCCCACAATGAAGCTCTTGTGGACCTCTCTAGTTGATAAAAATCCAAAATATCCCTCTTCATTTAGAACATATCCACCAATATTTAATAACTAAACTTCAATCCCTTATAATTTCAACAAGCAATTCTTCATTGGATGTCCCTCCCTCTTATAGTATTTGCAAGTAGACTTTCACTTAGTGAAAATCTACTAAGGAGCACTTGCTTTGATACCACATAAATGATGTTAAACAAAAAAAATTATTGCATTCCAATTCATAGATGTGTACATGTATTTGTGCATATAGTTATACACCATCTCTTGGCATCTTAAGAGACTCTTGGTGCTTCACCTTCATCAATGATTGTTCAACTTCTCTCAACCTCCTATGATGTGTAATAATAATATAACATTTCCCAAGGTGTAATAATTACATCATACAATAATAAAATAAGTACCTAACATCCCCATTACATTATTTGGTATGACAAATAATTGAAGGTGTCGATCATGGTTGAAAATACATCTTTTACAAAAATTACTACCTCTTAATTTAGAGGGTAATGAAATTATGATTTGGCTTTAACTCTAGCATTGGATCTTACTTTAGATCTAACACTAACTTTAGCTCTTTAAATCAAAGCTCTCTAACATTGCTCTCTAAATCAAAGCACACACATACAATAGGCCACAAAGAAAACATTCTCACATAAAAGCAAGCTAACCATACTTAGGTCTAGGGAGCCCCATCGACCAATTGTCATGTCAACATCTCAAACCAACAAAAAGAAGAAATACCTCAAGAAGGTTTGCAAGCAACATAGACCACAATGCATATGAATATAGTCATAATAAGCCACAACAAACATGATAAGGAAACCATAGCCGCACCAAAGCAAAGAAATAAATCTAATTCTATAGCCATAACAACAATATGGCACTTAGCTAGTGCTACCTTTGAAAAGCCTGTTGCAGACACCAAAACCTAGGTACTGGAAAGACCGCATTCACATTGCACATTCCAAATCTGCATAATAAAATATATTCCTAGGTCCAAACTTAGGTATATAAATCCTACAAATTAAAAGTATTTAAAATATAGAAAATTTGCCTAGGATACCCTGCCTACTCACTAAACATGTTTCCTAGGAACATCACCACCACCCCTTGCCACCTCTCACACACCCATTTCACCCTTATCCCTTCACATGGGACATCTATCACACCTCACTCCACTTGCACCTACCCAGTAGACACGTCACCCCAGTTAAGTGAGACACCCTAGGTGACTGTTACACTCCAAATATAGTATTCGTCGGCTATGATGTCCAAGCATGTTAAATTTAATATATATGGATTCACAAATAGTTAAATGAAAAATCATCTTATCTTTTATATATTCTTCATCTGCGTTTGCGCATTTAGCCTATACGGCGAGGGTGTGCCCACCTCAAGTGGCCATTGATTTATTTTTATTCTTCCGTATTAATTTCCTCTTCGGCTTATTTAATTCGTCATTCTGTGTCAAATTCTCTGTGTATAATTTTGAATTGTGCCGAAGGATAGTTAAATCCTTCCAAGTGGTATCAGATTTTAGGCTCGGTTTCCCGCAAGCTGCTCCGAATTCTTCTAACGCAAAAATTGACGGTTCTGGTTCTTCGTTTCGTGTCACAACTGCATTGCGGTTCGTGGCCAGGCCAGTAAGCGTTTCGTCTTCTCCCAGCCGAATAACCGACGAGAGTACTCACAGCCATAATTTCTTGTCATTCGATTCCTCGCCAAGCGTTGTCCTGTCGCATATCCGGTTACCATCTGAGCTCGTTCCGCATTCCAGGTTAAAATCGCAGTCTTCCGCGTAGATAAATCCGCGTAAAACCAGCGCAGGAACACCAATCAATTTCGGCCAATCACAGCGCATGATTTACGTTTAATTAAACGGCCTGCCTAAGGTACGAATATTTTTTTTAATTTTTGTTTGGGATATATATCCCACATTCGCTGTGGGACAGCGATTCAGGTGCTTATAAGGGATTAGTCGCACCTTCAAGTTTGTGACTTCGATCACATCCTCAGTTGCCTTTCCGCACGTGTCGTTGAGCGTGTCGTCATTGGGTTTTCTGTTCGGTTGTCGTGTCGTTGGAGCGTGTCGTCGTTGGTTGTCGTTGGTCGTCGCGTCCATGTTGTCGTCTAGTTCTCCATTCGATTGTCGCGTCTGTGTCTTCGTTTAGTCCTCTGTTCGATTGTCGTCCGTGTCGTTCGATAGCCACGTCCTCAGTTTGCTCGTTGCATTCGTGTCATCGTATAGTCCTCCGTTCGATCGTCGCACCCCTGTCGTCATCTAGTCCTCCGTTCGATCGTCGCATCAGTGTCCTCCGTTTGATCGTCGCGTCCCTGTCGTCGTTTCGTCCTCCATTCGATCGTCGTGTCCTTAGTTCGTTGGTCTGTTCGTATCCTCACGTCCAGCTGTCGTGTTCTCGCATCAAGTGTCCACTTAGTGTTCGGTGTCCTCATTGTAGTGGTTAACTGGGTCATGTCTTAAAAGTGTTGTCAAGAAAAAGTGTCAAAATTGTAGTCAAAGTGGTCAAAAGCTGTCACAAAGAAGGATCTCAAATTCACATCCGCATCGCAGTTGGAGCGACAGTTGTAGCGAAAACCAAATTTTTAAAATTCCATCATATTTGGCGGTAGTCCAAGTTCAAGGGTTCCTAAGCGGGTTATGTTAACAAGTGCATGAGCAAACAGTGGATCAAGGGATCTGACGGTCGATTATCAAGCTCGAAAATGACCAATAACAACACAAGAAGACCTAATCGCAGCCCAGGTACTAAAAATTCTCTTTCTCCTTTTAAAATTGGTAGTTATAATCCACATCATCCACTAGTAGATCCTATGGCTACTAATCCCTCCCCAACTCACGAAAACATCACACAAGGAAACTCAAGTAACTCAGCCGTTTCCGACAGTGATTCTCTTAGACTCTTACTAGAGGGTATGAACGAAATTGGTCTTCTCCTAAAAGACCTAGTCAAAGCACAAAACCAGCCTAATCCCAATACTAATCCCCAAAATCACTCCCATGCCCAAAGGAATGAAGAAAATGTCGATCCTAATGATGATTGGGAACAACAACAAGGTGATTCGGATAATTACAGGGATCGCTATCAGAGACAACGGTATAACCAAAATCAAGAAAGGGACACGGGTTATCACCAACCAAGAGGCCCTAATAATAATAATTTTCCACGAATTGATATGCCCACTTTTGAAGGTCATGATCCTCGTGGTTGGATAGCCAAAATGGAAGGCATCCTTGACTTATATCAAATTAAGGAAAGTGATAAAGTCCCTTTCGTTGCATCAAAACTAGGCACTGAGGCCTACCAATGGTTTGTATGGCTTAAACGAGAGAAAGGAGCTACTATCAATTGGAGAAAATTCACTTCCTCTTTTTTAGAAAGATTTGATGAAGGAGCTACATCATCATACACAGTAAGACTGTTATCTCTTAAACAAGAAGGGTCCGTTAGCGAATTCGTCTCGGAGTTTACCAGTTTACTACCATACACTTTAGACCTTAGTCCTGATACAGTGGTAGGAGCCTTTCGCAATGGTTTGAAAGAAAGTATTCGAGTAGAGGTAGACATGCACAATCCCACCTTGCTGAACGATTGTATAAGAATAGCCAAGCTGGCCGAGAAGAGACATCAGTTGTCTGCACGGCGTGAAACTTATAGTCGTCCTTCATATCGCAACAATTCCTTTCGTAGAAATGATCAACCATCAAGATATTTTTGCTTTAAATGTCGCACTCATCACCCCAAGGAACAAGCATGTGCCCAAAAACAAAACTTTCATATTGAAGGTGATCAATGTGAAGGAGAAGAGGAAGAACCTTACCAACCAGAAGAACCTATGCCATACGACCTACCATGTACTATAGAAGAAAAAGAAGAGGATACAATGGCGATTTCCGTGCATGCTCTCATGGGTTTAACCGCCCACCATACCATCAAGGTACCAGGATTTCTCCGCCAGAAAAAGGTGAATGTGCTAATTGATTTCGGTAGTACCCACAATTTTATCGATATCAAAACCGCAAAAGCTTTGAATTTATTCATTAACTCTTCCAACAAAGACAAATTCCAGGTTCTAGTGGCCAACGGGGTGAACGCACAATGTGTTGGTCGCACATCTCAAGTTTCCATAAAAATGGGAACTTATACTTGGGTTGGATCCCTTTTCGTCATGAATTTGGGGAATTCGGATGTCATTTTGGGAGTTGAATGGTTGGAAACATTAGACACGGTTAGCTTCAACTTCAAAAAATTATTTGTGGAATGGAAGGAAAACGGACGAGTCATTCGCTTACAAGGCATTACTACTCCTCCATCACAAATGGTGAGCTCTCATAGTATGGAGAAGATGTTAAAAAAGAGTGGATATGGGTTTATAGCTCAAATTAATTGTTTGGAAAAACAATCTCCTAGCAACTTCGGATATTATTGCTCCAGAGTTACAAGACATCATAACACATTACGAAGTGGTTTTCCAAGAACCTCAAGGATTACCACCTAAACGATCTCATGACCATGCCATCCATTTGATTCCAGGGAGTGTCCCTCCTAACAATCGTCCTTATCGCTATCCTCAACCACAAAAGACAGAAATCGAACAGATCGTTCAGGATTTGTTGGATCATGGAGTCATTCGTCACAGCACTAGTCCTTATTCCTCACCTGTAGTACTGACTAGACGAAAAGATAACTCTTGGCGTATGTGTCCCGACTTTCGTTCTCTCAATAAACTCACTATCAAGGACAAATTTCCTATCCCTGTCATAGATGACCTATTAGATGAGTTGCATGGTGCAAAATTTTTTACAAAATTAGACCTTCGCTCCGGATTTCACCAAATCCGTGTTAGAGAAGAAGATATTCCCAAAACCGCCTTTCGTACTCATGAAGGTCATTACGAATTTTTGGTCATGCCTTTTGGTCTCACCAATGCACCATCCACATTCCAAAGTCTCATGAACCAAGTGTTTCGCCCACTCCTCCGCAAGTTTGTGTTAGTCTTTTTTGATGATATTCTCATATACAGCAAAACATGGACGGATCATTTACATCATGTGGATAAGGTCCTTCACATTTTACACAAAGAAAAATTATTTGTTAAACGTTCCAAATGTTCATTTGGTGTTCAAGAAGTCGAGTATCTTGGTCATATAGTTTCACACGAAGGCGTCAAAGTGGATCCCAATAAGATTAAGGCAATTCAAGAATGGCCTTTACCTAAAACCATCAAGAAACTTCGTGGTTTTTTGGGTCTCACGAGCTACTATCGCAAGTTTGTGCACAACTATGGTAAGATTGCAGCACCTCTCACCGCACTCACAAAGAAGGATGCTTTTCGTTGGTCGACAGAGGCTACGCAAGCCTTCGAAGCTCTTAAGAAAGCCATGTGTACAACTCCAGTATTAGCAACTCCCAATTTTCACAAACCATTTATTATCGAATGTGATGCATCAGGAACAGGAATTGGGGCTATACTAATGCAAGAAGGTCATCCATTGGCATTTGAAAGTAAACAACTTTTCGGGAAAAATTTGGGAAGATCAACATACGAAAAAGAAATGTTGGCTATTCTTCATGCAGTAGAAAAATGGAGACACTACCTAATCAATAGCCGCTTCATTATAAAAATAGATCATAGTAGCCTCAAGCATTTTTTGGAGCAAAGGTTTTCTTATCCGGAACAAAATAAGTGGTTAACCAAACTGTTGGGCTATGATTTCGTTATCGAATACAAGAAAGGGAAGGAAAATATAGCCGTCGATGCACTGTCCAGGAAATATGAAGATGAAGTAGTCATTAACGCTATTTCAGGTCCTTGCTCCCAATGGGTGAATCAATTACAAGATGAATGGTTGTCCAATAGTGAAACTGCCCAGATAATTCATGAATTATCTATAGGGTCCTCTAAACACCCTTTGTTCTCTTATGAAGATAAAATCCTCGGGAAGAAGAACCGCATTTACATTCCACACAATTCAGAACTCAAATCAAAGATCCTCGACGAATCACACGCTTCTCCATCGACAGGACATTCAGGATTTTTGAAGACATATTTAAGGGTCAAACAATCATTTTGTTGGAAAGGATTAAAAGCAGAAGTCAAACAATGGGTAGCAGAATGTGAAGTTTGCCAACGCAATAAAGGAGAAACAAGTCAAATCACCAGGATTGTTACAACCATTACCCATCCCCGAACGACAGTGGGAACATATATCCATGGATTTTATTGAAGGTCTTCCAAAGTCAGAAGGCAGGACAAGTAATCTTCGTCGTCGTAGATCGGTTATCCAAATACGCTCACTTTCAGGCTTTACAACATCCGTTTTCCGCAAGCAAGGTGGCAAAGGTATTTATGGATTCAATTTTCAAATTACATGGTATGCCAAAAAATATTGTAAGTGATAGAGATCCCATTTTTACTAGTAACTTTTGGAGGGAGTTATTTCGCCTTAGTGGTACCAAATTGAACATGTCTTCAGCTTACCATCCACAGACAGATGGTCAAACAGAAGTAGTTAACAAATGTTTGGGTACGTACTTAAGATGTTTTGCTCAAGATAAACAATACCAATGGAGCCATTGGTTAGCATTGGCAGAATGGTGGTACAACACTTCTTACCATTATTCAATTAAGATGTCTCCATTTGAAGCATTGTATGGCACCAAACCTCCAGCAATCGCAGATTACGTACATGGATCAGCCAAAGTAGCCAAAGTGGATGATTGGTTCCAACAAAGGCAGTCTACACTCACCATCCTCAAAGAGAATTTAGTCCAAGCACAGAATCGTATGAAACAACAACAAGACTTGCACCGATCAGAGAGAACTTTTAATATAGGTGATTGGGTGTTCCTAAAGTTGCAACCCTACAAACAATCCTCGTTAAGGATAAAGTCCAGCCAAAAGTTGGCTCCACGATTCTATGGTCCCTACAAAATTGTGCGTCGCATTGGAGAAGTAGCTTATCAATTAGAGCTACCTACATCATCACGAATACACCCGGTATTTCATGTTTCATGTCTTAAAAAAGTAATTGGTCAGAAAGTACAAAGTCAATCGGACTTACCAGTGCTCGATGAGGAAGGACGCATACATCTCCAACCTGAAGATATACTACAACATAGAACCCGAAGACTGAGATCACGTCAGATTCAAGAATTTCTCATTAAATGGCAAGATTTACCAGAGGAAGATGCCACATGGGAACCTGAAAGTATCTTCCAGACATTTCCAGCTTTGAGGACAAAGCTTTTCGAGGAGGGGAGTCATGTTACACTCCAAATATAGTATTCGTCGGCTATGATGTCCAAGCATGTTAAATTTAATATATATGGATTCACAAATAGTTAAATGAAAAATCATCTTATCTTTTATATATTCTTCATCTGCGTTTGCGCATTTAGCCTATACGGCGAGGGTGTGCCCACCTCAAGTGGCCATTGATTTATTTTTATTCTTCCGTATTAATTTCCTCTTCGGCTTATTTAATTCGTCATTCTGTGTCAAATTCTCTGTGTATAATTTTGAATTGTGCCGAAGGATAGTTAAATCCTTCTATTGACTCACTGTAACTGCCCCTTCCATTTGGAAGACCTGGCTTACCACTTGGCAATCCTGACTTTCCACCTTCCTTTCTCTCCAAAAATCTAGGAGGGCCTATAAAGACACCCTCATCCCATCAACCAAAGGAGGCTGGAAAATATATCTTTACTCTGTCAAAATCACTACAGGAGATCATCAACTTTTGTGAGGATCGATACCATCGAAGTTTTGAATCACCATTCTTAGAATTTTAACAGTTCAATCTAAACCACACGTAGGCATTTACATAGTTGCAACCACCCTCTGACGGTTTCTCAATCGTCCCCCCGTGGTTGGCCAGCCCCACCCACATGCCTGCAGTTTCTCAGGAAGCATTTCAGCCATCAACAAATGGATCATATCATGTTGCAGCAAGGATGACTCAGATGGATACTCAAGCCCATCCAACCTTTGGATTGTAGAATAAAAGACAACATCCACCATTAGTTTGATCGTGCAAAAAGGGTTCCCATCCTTTTTTGCTCTCATTGTATTGAAAATAAGCACGAGTGCTTATTGTAATCATATTCCTCACACAACTGGGGCAAAACATTATAAAAAGGGAAGTTCAAAAAAAAAAAAAATTAATTTTTCAAAAAAAAAAACTTTTAACTTTTAATTCTTAATTTTTCAAAATATATATATATATCTTATTTAATTTTTTTCAAATTTGCTTTTTCAAAAAAAAAAAAATTATTATTTTATTATTTTTTTTATTCGATTAGTGTGAGAAATACCTATGACGAATGCACAAGGCTTTATTTTATTAATTTTTCAAAAAAAATTATTTTATTAATTTTTCAAATCTGCTTTTTCAAAAAAAACAAAAACAAGTTTTCTTTAATTTTATTCTTTTTCAAATTTTGCTTTCTCAAAAAAATCAGGAGGACTTCGTAGTTTAAATTTTGCTTACAAAAACAAGGGGGATTATATTTTTCAATTTTTGCTTTAAAAAAAAACAATAAAAACAAAATTATTGTTGAAAAATAAAATAACAATTTTTTTTTTATTATTTGATTCTATCTGTATTTTACCGTATTTGTGTGCATTAAAATTAAAATTGCATCCTAGATTGCATTTTAGGGTTGATTTTTGCACTTTGCTTTATAAAAAAATCATAGAAAACCAAAAAACAAAAAAAAAACAAAATCACACACACTTGCACGACTCACGTAAACATTGGTAAGGTTGGACTTCATCACCAACCTCTAATCGAGACTCCATTTTTTTTTTGCCAAGGCCAATCCAAGAACCATCTTAACCAAGGAATAGAGCAGGTATCTCTCTTCGAAGAGGTATATCACTGACCGAGGTGAACTAGGTGAGGACTGGTAGGACTTGGGCTCCCTCATCGAGTTTGGATTTCATCACCAAGCCCTGGTGGGATTCACAACTTGGATTTCATCACCAAGTTAGTGTGTGTGAGCATCTGGGTGAAAACCTTATACCTGCATAGGCAACAACAACAACAACAATAAAAATAAATAAAAAACCTCAAAATTCAAAAATAAATAAAAATAAATAAAAAATATCAAACATCAAAAATAAAACTAGCAAAAACATAGAAAACATTTGTTTTTTTGTTTTATTTGTGTGTTATTCATTTTCATTTCCACCAGAGTTCACACATACCTTCACATTTATCACCTCATTTCACTCTTAGCTTATGGTAACAACCATGGTCAAGCCAGAAAGCTAGACCAAGTCCAGAGTCATCCACCCTCATCAATAGAGTTTCCTGCTCAATATTCCCAAGCCCCACCCACTTCTACGATGGGGCAAGTCAGTGTGGCCCGCACTATGTATCTAGAAATGTTTGTTGGACCATCCAATCGCACCCCCACTTCGAACATGGATATGATATAGAGGACTACCCATGATGCCATATGAGAGACTCCTAGGAGTGAACCACCCACACCATTTGATCAACACATCACGTATCTAGATATTGATGCCATTAGGACTTACTTAACTATAGCAAGATTGGTATTTCCATCATTGCCTTTTCTCACCATTCCACACCACGCCATTGCTACATCACATCAAGAAGCCACCTACTGTCATCCTCAGCAAGCTCATCAGATTATCACTAACCCACTCTACAAACCAACTGTTGTAACTATGACCTACACCCATCCATAATTATCATATCACCAATACATCTCCATCCCATCCCATCAAAACATCATCTGATCTAACCCCCTATATGAAGCACAAGTCAATGCTACTCCATAGGTCCCTTCACCCATCTCATTCACATCATTTGTTGATCCCATCTAGCATGCCATCCCTCATTCAGTTGTGGTGCACTTCGCCACCTATCCTCCACTAGCATCCACTAATGTTACCATATCACATCCTACTCAATATCCCACCCCTCATGTGGCCATACAATCAGCCTCTACGATTGCCATACAATAAGCTTTTCTACATTTACAATAATTGCTTATGGATAATGCTAACCAAGGTATTCATCCTAATTCACAACAACAATCATAGGGGATAGACCCTAATCATCCATCCACCTCATCACAAAACACCTTCTTCATCCAAGATCCATCATGGGTATTGAGGCCACCCACCATAAACATACCCACACATCCACCCCATCACATGTATGTTGCTTCATCAACACAACACACCATCATTCCACCATATTCTCATCAACAACCCTCGCTTCACCAATACACTTTGCTCATTCTACAACAAATTTTGAATTGCCTCATAAACATTAAGCTATAGTTGAGTCATCATCAACCTCATTAGCATCGCCCACCTCATCAAACTCATCAACATCGCCCACCTCATCAACCTAATCCACCTTGCCCACATTGTTCAAATCGTTAGCCTCGTACCTAGACCCCCTTATCCAAGCCCTTATTGACAATCTTTCACAAGTTGCAAGATGCAAGAAAATAATTTTACCTTACATACATCCTGCAAATACCAAAAATTATAAAACCAAGTCATATAGGGAAGATCAATATTATCTCTATCATTGACAAGTGGGCCACGACATCAACAATTGGTTCACATTTAAATATGTGGTCCAAGATCTTATCAACAAAGGGGGTCTTTTCCATCGAAATTCCACTCATCACATCCAATCACAACCCTGGTATTCACCAGAACCATTGTGGGGACACTCAATATTTTGCACCTTCCCCATCCTCACCAAGCACAAAATAATCTGGGGATGATTAAGGTATCGTACCTTCCCAAAGCCAAAAACAAATATTTTCATTAGAGATTAATCACTCACATTGCATTTCATGCATCCATTAATGCATTTCACCTGCATTGCATACATACATTAGTATCATTTGCATTCATTCACGTCGCTTACCATATTAGTTGTCATCCACTCAGGTTAGATAATTATTCATTCACTAAGTCTTGTTACCTTAATCAAGGGCACCTTAATTCAAACATTAGTCACCAATCCATCAACCACAATAATTCGTAACTTTCTTTATGATCTTTTGATGATTAAGGGGTCCACATAAGATAGGATAGATATCATATAGTCATTAGCAATGATTATTAAACGACCACTAACTATTTTATATACACATTTTAATTATAAAAAGATTATAGGGAAACTACCACCACATCTTGCATAACAACTTGTTTGCTAAACAAAATCTAGGTATTTTCAATTACTTAGCCACCCTTAGTTTTTTAAGCAACCTCCATTGAAAATCGGACAATCCTTAAGACATAGGTTGTTCCTGGTCAATCAAGTTTCCTCTTGGACCATGCACATCAGAACATATTAAAATATTGTGAAGCCTAGGAATGACAAAGTCATGCCTTGCTATTTCCATAAAGCGAAAGGTTTCCCCTATTCATCCAATTATGCGCATGGTCTAGAAAGTTGAAAATTGACAAAAGGATAAGCTCTCCCTTCTACTCCAAAAAAAAGAAAAAAAATCCTTTGCTCTCCCACAAAATGAGTGAGTATCACAAAAAAAATTCCCTTGCTCCACCACAAAACAAGCAAGTACTCCAAAAAATAAAAATACAAAAATCCCCTTGCTCCACTCCAAAATGAGCAAGTCCCCAAAGCAATAAAAATCCCTGTTGCTCCAAGATAAAATGAGCAAAGTCCCAAAAAAAATCCAATAAAATAAGGGAAAGGAACTTGAATCATTGGAATTCTTAGTGTTTCAAAAACCATGGGGCGATCCTCATTACAGCAATGGGTTGAATGAAACCCGCCTGGAAATGGGGTATCCTTACGCATGGTAACATGTTTGTCATATTAGCGACCTTCTTTTGTACAAACATATATCGCTCTCGGGTGACCTAGCTTGTTGGCATAAGTTACCAACTGATTAGTCAGACCTTACTCATAATGAGAAATGAACAATCATTGCACACATAGTTGGTCCTTGAGAAATTTGAAAACACTAGGACAACCTTCGCATCCTATGGATTTGTGAGATGAATAGATGAGTTTTTTTGAGATCACTAGGATGTTTGAGTCTTTGTAAAACAACTATAGATCCTTTATTCCTAATGCAAACAAATTCATAAGCAATATTCCATTCCATACCACCATTGCATGGTCACATATATCATAGTCTATTTCATCCTATAAAATGTGGTCAAATCAATAGTACTGTATTGGTGACCCTAATTAAGCAATAAAGCCAAAGTTTGTTAAACAATGGTTCATAACCTCTTTGAATGATAATTAATAAGGCAACATCATTCATTCACTTGCATACATCACCACCAATTTCATTCATTCATAATACATTCATTTCATCACATGCATATCAAAATTTAAAAAAAAAAAAATCCAAAAGAATGGTCAAAATTCAATTCAAAATGCTCCAAAAGAACCAAACTCCTTTGGTCAAAATCAATTCAAAAGGCTCCAAAGGAACCTAACCCCTTTGGTCAAATTTTAATTCAAAAGGCTCCAAAGGAACTAACCCCTTTGGTCAAATTTCATTTCAAAATGCTCCAAATAAACTAACCCTTTTGGTCAAATTTCATTCCAATTGCTCCAAAGGAGTCACACCCCTTTGGTCAAATCATTTTATAAGATCCAAAGGAACCAAACCCCATTGGTCAAAATATCCTTAAGAAAACCTTGTATCTAATGATATACTCTAGTCACCTGGCGATTACAATGACTAGTTATCCATGCAATCTGATAGGATGAGTAGATTACCATAAGGACACTTGTCATTACATCAATTCAAAAGGCTCCAAAGGAACCAAGCTCCTTTGGTCACATTCAATTCAAAAGGCTCCAAAGGAATCAAACTCCTTTGGTCACATTCAATTCAAAATGCTCCAAAGGAACCTAACCCCTTTGGTCAAATTTCAATTCGAAGGCTCCAAAGGAACCTAACCTCTTTGGTCAAATTTCACTTCAAAATGCTCTAAGGAACCACAAACTCCTTTGGCCAATTTCCATTCAAAAGGCTCCAAGGGAACCAAAACTCCTTTGGTCACATTCAATCCAAAATGCTCCAAAGGAACCACAAACTCCTTTGGTCAATTTCAATTCAAAAGGCTCCAAGGGAACCAAACTCCTTTGGTCAATTCAATTCAAAAGGCTCCAGAGGCACCAAACACCTTTGGTCAACATCTAGAATAGCTTTTTCTTTCTGCACTAGCTAATCAAAATTCCCAAGTGAACCTTGTATCTAGTGATTTACTTTAGACACCTAGTGGTTGCAGTGATTGGTTATCCATGCAATATGGTAGGATGGGTAGCTCACCATAAGGACACTTCTTCAAAAAAACATTCATTTCATTCTAACCATTTTCACCTTTATCATCAACTTCGTCACTTTCATCATTTTATGTCTTCTTTGTCGACTCATCACTTGAGGGAGTAGACATTATCTATAAATTCTAGTCTCAAATCAAGTCAATACTCAAAACACTCAATATTGGAATGGCGTTCATTCAATAATCATTACTAAATACTATTGTACGCCCTTTTTGTTGGGGTAGATCACAAGCAAATCTCAATCAAACAAAAACTTGGTATACCTAAATCCTAAAGCATAGACTAAAGCCTATCTACCCATGAATAGAAGGTTTACCAAAATTAAGTTCATCAATTTGTTGAAAGTAATGATTCAACAATGTGCATCTTTTCCATGATTGGGGTAACCCATGTTGACTTTTATTTGTGACCATCTTACACAACTACCCTCCAAATGCAAATAGCTTCAAAAACCCTCTCAAATCAACAAAAATGTATTCAAATCATCATCTCACATCATCATCATCTCAAGTGAACCTTGTATTTAGTGATTTACTCTAGAAACCTAGCGGTTGCAGTGATTGGTTATCCATACAATCCGGTAGGATGGGTAAATTACCATAAGGACACTTATTCAAAATTATTTCATATCATCATACTAGAAATCAGATCAGTTTGGTCCCTCAATTTTTGAGTGTGACTGTGCCTAAGTAAATTTACCCAAAGTTATCATTAAGACCTCTCCGTGGGGTTACAAATGTGGAAAACTCTAACAACTCTCAATTTGGTAAGAATTGCTAAAATCACTAAGGTTTTCGAGCTTCCAAGGTGGTTGGTTCCTTTAACACAATATCATTTGGTAGGAATTACTAAAGTCACAAGGGTACCCAAACTCTCAGAGTGGTTGGTTCCTTTACCACATCATTTTACACTTCATTATTACCAAAGGCAAATTTTAAACAACACAGATGCACCCAAAACTTGGGGTAACCAACTTGATCTTGAATTTTAATTTTTTGCATCCATCACGTCCAACCCTTTTTCATCATCCACATTTGATCACTTGGCTCATGGGTTTCATTCTTCACCCATTTGTCAATTGAGGGGGTAAGCTACAAATCCAAATTTTTAAAAGTCATTCAGTCTTGTATGTCGAGAATGTTTGAGTCAATTTCTCCATCTAATAAAGTTGTGTCTCTTATTTTTGGATTGCATTGTGTTCTACGCAACACGCTACAAAAATGAGCATTTGTAAATACCAAAACCTAGGTATTGGCAAGACTGCATTCACATTGCACATTCCAAATCTACATAATAAAATATATGCCTAAGTCCAAACTTAGGCATATAAATTATGCACATTCTAAATCTAGAAAATAAGCCTAAGATACCCTACCTACTCACTAGACATGTGTCCTGGCCACATCACCACCACCCTTTGCCACCTCTCACACACCCATTTCACCCTTGTCCCTTCACATGGGACATCCCTCACACCTCACTCCACTTGCACCTACCCACTAGCCACATCACCCCTATTAAGTGAGATACCTTGGGTGACTCGTTGTAACTACCCCTTCCGTTTTGAAGCTCTAGCTTGCCACTTGGCAATCCTAGCTTGTCACCTTCCTTTCCCTTCAAAACCACAGGAGGACCTATAAAGATACTATCATCCCATCAACCAAAGGAGGCTAGAAATTATATTGTTACTCTGTCAAAATCATTGTAGGAGATCATCAGCATTTGCGAGGATCGAGGTCATTGAGATTCTGGATCACCTTTCTTAGGGTTTCTGCAGTCCAGTCTCAACCAACCATAGGAATTTACATAGTTGCAACTATTGGAAATATGAGAAAGATTTGTTGTCATTGATGTCAAGAGTCAATTTCAGTGAGCAGTGCAAGAGGAAGGATGTCAAGAGTCAGTTTCAAAAATAAGAAGGTGATTAGATAAGGTCTACTAGAGAAATAAGAAGGCCAAAGAAAAATAATATTATAATATTTTATTATAATATTAAAGATCTAATGGTAAGACCTAAAGAAATTAAATTAATTATAAAAAAAATCAATAATTTCATTATAAATTAATTTTATTAACTTTATAGTTATTAAATTAATTATAATAATTTTATTATTAATTAAATTATAATCTAATTTAATTAACCCCAAAGTTAGGGTTATGAGGGCAAAAAGAAATGTGCCGACGTCATATATTATTTCCTCCATCAATGTCTAATATGGTGGTGGCAGAATGGTATAAATACCATGTGCCTTGGTTGCAAAGGAGATTAACCTTCGTTTGAATTAAAACTAAGCCTACGATTTTCGTGCGAGGAAGAAGACAAAAGTTTTTGTCTTGTTTGTGCCAGTGAAGGGACAATATTGGTGAGGCTCTAAGCCTCATAACCAACCGCTTGGTTGGCCTAGTGGCAAGTAGTTATGACTTAGGGCTTTGGCAAGCGGAAGGACCCGTGATCGAATCTCAAAAAAAAATTTGGTGAACATTTTGGTTGAGGTGCCAAGAAGGGAAGTAAAAGTTTTTTGACTTAAGCACCAAGAGGAAGCAATAAAGTGCACGAGGCACTTCTTGCTTCCAAGGTGAGTGCCTAGCTCATGCGGAAGTTGAAGCCATGGCTAGGGCACTAGGGGCAGCGCAGCATGGGTTCGATTCCCACCAAAGGCAAAAGGTATTTAAATTTTTAAATTTAATTTTTGTCCTAAGGTTGTTTGGCATAAGATTTTAGGGAGATATAAGGTTTATGAAAATTGCTTTTTATATTATGATTTTGGTGATTAAGTGTTGAATGAGTGATAAGGCTTTAAGGATTTTAAATTTTATTTTAAAATAGTCTTATTTTGTTTAATATTTGAAAGGAATAATAGTATGTAATTGAGATCTAATGTTTTGTATGGTGAGAATAATTTGTGAAGGAATTGTTGATTGAAATTTTGAGAAGGTTTTTGCTACCTAATCCTTAAATTGACAAAGAGATTAATTGTGATTGAGACAGATTTATAAGGTCAATTATTCATCCAATAAAAAGGTATGGGCACATCTTCCTTGTGAGTGATTGTTGGTTGTTGTGAATGCTAAGTTGGAGTGAAAAGGGTTGTTTGATAAGCATTGTTGAGTTTGATTGTTAAAGGTTTTTCTGAGTGAAATTTGATGATAAAAACCTTGTTTGATAAGCATTGTTGGAAACATTGAATGAACCTTCATATGCATTATTAGGTTTTGTGCAATATCATGAGTATCATTGTTATGTGAAGTTGAGAACTATATTGAAATTAGGGTTTGTGCAAGATCATGAGTATCATTGTTATGTGAATTTGAGAACTATCTTGAAACTAGGGTTTGTGCAAGATTATGAGTATCATTATTATGTGAGATTGATTGATAAGCATTGTTGGAAATAATTGAGTGAGTGTTTATATGCTTGGACTAGGGTTTGTAAGCAAGGAATGTTTCATTGAGTGATTGATTTATTGGAGTTGATTGAGCCTAGTCAAGTGGAAGTGTTGAAGTGACAGTTCAAGTTTTGTAAAACAAATTGTTCTATATTCATAATTGATTTGAAAGAGAGAATAAAAATGATTGAGTATTATTGTGTGTGAAGCATATTGAGTCTCTAACAATTCTCCATATGTTTTTTGTGAGATTGAAAAATATTATGTGTGAAGCTTGTTTGTGTGATTGAAGAGGTTTTCTGTGATAGATTGAGTTGAGTTGCATAGAGCTTTTGTAAAATCTTGTTGAGCAGATTTGAGATAAGTCTTGGTGAAGACTTGTTGATCAGATTGGACAAGTCTTGGTGAAGACTTGTTGAGCAGATTAGACAAGTTCTAGTGAGGACTTATTGAGCATATTTGAGGTAAGTCTTGGTGAAGACTTTTTGAGCAGATTAGACAAGTTCTAGTGTAAACTTGTTGAGCAAATTTGAGGTAAGTCTTGGTGAAGACTTGTGGATAAATTAGTGTGAGCTTTTGTGGAAGCTTACAATGTAGATTTGAGACAAGTCTTTGAGAAGACTTGAGAGCAGAGTTGATTGATTGATTTGTTCAAACCTTGGATTAAGGTTTGGGGAAGATCTAGCAAAGTTGATTTATGATTGAGTTAAGATTTGTTTTAAGGTTTGAGGATAGAGATTGAGCAGATTTGTGCTAGATCGAAGGATTATGTTTAGTGCAAATTTGAAGGCAGATATTGAGCATATTTGTGCTAGATCGAAGGACTATGTTTAGTGCAGATTTGAGGACAGAGATTTAGAGAAATTTTTTTCTAGACCAAAGGACTAAGTTTAGTGCAAATTTGAGGACAGATATTGAGCATATTTTTGCTAGACCAAAGGATTGTATCTAGTGCAGATCAGAGATAGAGATTAAGCATATTTGTGCTATACCAAAGGACTGTGTTTAGTGTAGATTTAAGACAGAGCTAAGAGTAAGCTTTTGTGGTGATAGAGTATAGAGGACAACAATCTCTAGTGGATAGAGGTCCATTAGCTAGGGTAGTGAAGATAGGTCTTCTAAGTGAATGCAGTAGTCTTCAGTGGATAGAGATCCATAAGCCAATGTAGTGGAGATAGCAGTTCTTCTAGAAGATCACCAACCAGAGCAAAAGAGAAGGAGTTCTCCTATGGATAGAGATCCACGAACTTGATCAGGGATTGGTGTCTCCTTTGGACAAAGGTCCATAAACATTGTAATAGGGAAAGGATTCCCAAGAGATTTGTTGAGAAAATTTTAGTGAAATATTTTCTCTGTGGAGTAGACCACATTGGGTGAACCACGTTAAATTGGTGTCTCTATTGTGTGTGGTGATTTGTGAATTGCTTTGATTATTATTGTTGATATTGCTATTGATACATTGCATAATATTGATTAAGAAAAAAAAGTAAAAAGTGGTCTTATACTGTTCACCCCCCCTCTCAATATAAGCTTGTGTTCTTCAATTGGTATTAGAGTGGGTTCCTTCGGAAGAGTTTAATAGCTTGAAGAAAAAACTTACAAGAACATAAATGGATTCTCAGAATGGATCTTCAGGAAATTCAACACCATTGTTCGATGGGAAGAATTATACACTATGGAGTACAAGGATGAAGTTTCATCTAATGGTACATGGAAATGAAATATGGGAAGTAGTTGAAAATGGATACACACCATTAGCAACTCCACCTACATATAAAGATGGTAAGCTTATACATCATTAAAATTCAAAAGCAATGAATGCAATTCAAAAGGGCTTGCGTGGAACAGATTTTATAAAGATTATGCATTGCAAATAAGCAAAGGAAATTTGGGAAATTTGCAAGGCATATATGAAGGAGATAAAAAGGTCAGAAGGGTAAAGTTGTAAAATTTCAAGAGAGCATTTGAAGACCTAAAAATTAAGGATGAGGAAAAAATTGCAACATATCTGCTTCATGTGGATGAGATTGTTAGCTCCATGCAAGGACTTGGGCTTGAAGTTAAAGAATCTGATGTGTGTGATAATATTCTAAGATCACTACCAAAAAGGTTTAGTAAAATTATTTTAGCTATAGAAGAGTCGAAAGATATTGATATTTTGAAAAGGGATGAATTACATGGCATTCTCACAACATTTGAGATAAAAATAAAAGAGGAACCTATTTCCCAGAAAGAAGCAACATTCAAAGCCATTAAGAAGACTAAGGGTAAAAAGTCAGATTCAAGCAATGAGTTATCCAATGATGAAGAAGTAAATTATGATAGAAGGAACAAGGACTATAAAGGTATAAAATTAGTTAGATGTTTTAAATGTGGAAAATATGGTCACTATGCTACTGATTGTCCAAAAGCTGGAAATAGCAGTGGTGATGAGAAACGGGATCATAAGAACAGGGAAGCAGGAAAACATAGGTACCAAAAGAAAAATAGGGATGGACAAAGCACACAAGGAAAGGCAGGTAATAGCTCAAGTGATAGTAATGATAGTTCTTCATATAATGATAAACTTGTTACTGTTCTATTTATGACAAAAAAGAAAAATAAGTGGTCAAGAAAAGGTCACCAATAATTCTCAAGTGTTTTATATGTGGTAACTTTGGTCATCTTGAAGATAGTTGTACAAGGAATGGATTCAGTTTTAGTGATGATGAATATGAAGATGCACTTGAAGGACCAGAAGAGAATCTTCTTATGACATTAGAGGAAGAAGGAGGTGATCCTATAAAAATTAGTCAGAAAAGAATGAAGATATTTTCAGAGGCAAACAAATAGAGGAAGAATCAGAGGAAGGAGAAGTTGATATTGAGGGTGAGCTTATTCATGCCCTTGATGCATTAAAGGAAGTAAGAAAGCAAAACTCAAAACTCAAGCTTAAATTTCAAGAATGTGATGAAGAGAAAGGAAATATTATAGAGGATTTAACTAACTCAATAGTTGTAGCACCCTAAAATTGGCGTAGTTAAACCCTTAGTAAAAAGATAAAAATTTGAATTTTAACCTCGAAATCGCCCGTTAATCGCTCACCCCATTTTTTGCACCATTTTTAGGAGTTGTTTTGACCATTGGATGATATCATCGTCGATCAGACGAAATCGTCCCAGATCGGACGAATTCGTCTAGAACAGAATGTCCAGACAATTTTGTCCTAAAACCAAATTTTCATAATTAGATTCTGTTTCAACAGCCTCTCCAACTTGGGCAGAAGCGTGTCTACGCAGTTGGAGATTTCTCCGCTGAGGATCTCCCAGATTGGGATGATCCCCAACCTCCTAACCTCCCCCTAATCCTATATAAACTTAGGATTTTTCCAGTTTATACCCATGGTTGATCATTTCCATGTAACTCTAGTTTTTGTTGTATTAGAACATCCTCGCCCCCATCATTTGCATTTGTATTTTCAAGTTTTCATTGCAGGTTTTCACTATGCTTCAGCTGGAGGAAGCTCGGATCGTCACAGGCGATTCTAGACGATTTCAAATGATCCTGTCATAGATAGACGATGATCTCGTACGATTGGAGGTGATCTCGACAGCAGTTTAGATTAGGGGCAGCCAGAGCCCTGAGTTTGCATTTCTCATATTTCTTCTTTATTTTACTATGCATTAGCTTGATTTATTTTCATTCTGCATCCTGGAGTTCACCTCATTTAGCATAAATGCATGATAAAGTTAAAATAAGTTATTAAAACAATGCATTTCCTTTAATCTGCTATCTAGATTTATCAATTAAGCATTCATACTGTCATTTCTATTATTTTGCATTATTCTTGCAGTAGCATTTTCAATTTTTGGTGTCTATTTTTGTGATTGCAGGCTTCTGACAGATTTTTCTGATGAATTCGTCAGATCGACGATGATCTTGTCTGATTTCAGATGATCACCTGTGATCTAAGACAATTTTGTACAATTGTAGATGATCCTGTCATATTCGGGATGATCTGGACTCTTACAAGCTTCAGAATCTTCATCAGACATCCGAAATCAGGTGCATTCTTTCTTATTTAGTATATTCCTGGTATTTAGGATTCATTCATGCTTTCTGTATTCATATAAATCGGCATTTCATATAGAATAACTTAGATTCATTCTGGCCAACCTAGGGATATGAATGATTAAAGTACAAAATGAACACATCAATCCCATTCTCAACCTAGGCGTGGAAACTGCCACTCAAAGTTTCCTGGTGAACCCCACCATCCGTCGAAAATTCACCCTTATACCCCTCCCCCGAGAGACACGACATTCAAAGGGCCTCTCAGTCCAAGGTATTGTTCCATCCTTCTCACATCCTGCTTTCGGGTATGGATCCTTTAGCCTAAAAGTAATGATGCGAAAAATTTAGGTCGATACATTTTGGTGAACCCGACGTGAAACTAAAACCTTTTGAAAACAATCCAAAAAAAAAAAAAACATCTAGAATCATTAGACAAACAATTAAAATTGCATATCATGTTTAGATGGTAGATTATAATAAAATATGAGTTGTCACCATAAATGTTGAAAATCAATTAACAACCATAGAGATTACGTATGTGCTTAGAGTACCTCAAACGAATAGAGTCCAACCTTTATGGGATGAACTTGATAGGAGATTGGATATTATTTCATCTAGATCAACCGAACTTAGGCAAATCAAGAGGTTTGTCCTAGATAGAATCCTGGATCCTGATCAGGTAACTTTGTACCATGAACTTCAGAGAGCTTGCCATAGGTGGTTAGCCGATAAAAGAGCACTTGTGTCTTTAGAATTATACACATTTGAAGAATACCTTGAGAATGCAGTTGTAGTACATAAGTTTTTATCTCGTATAGAGGATCAAGAAGTCATTCTTACGGATAGAAAAATATGGAATAGAGTTCCTAGAGCTGTGTTATATCGAGAGTATTGCCATGAAATTTATCTTTACAAGTTCGAGTATGAAATAGATCATATTACTATAGCACACTTTGTCAAATTTTTGAAAAATCATTTTCAATTTGAAGAGGAGCATTTCATGACTCCTGATGAACTTGATCCCATCAACGATATCCATAAATTATTTATATAAAACTAAGTCATTTCTTTTATTATTGTTATTTCTTGTAACTAGAATGCTATTTGTTATCTTTATAATAATATTATAAAACACAAAAAAAAACATAAACAAAAAAAAAATCAAAACATTTCCCTTTTAAGTATTATAGTAGGTATATAATTAAAATATATACCTCTCAACCTTATCGCATATATATATATATATATATATATTTGTTGAAATATAAGTTTAAGCACAATGCCTAGACTTAGGAATGGAAAACAGACTGAAGAAGAAGAAGATTGGTTAGGAAAACCATTAAATAACCCAGATGTCCTTCCTGAAGACCAAATCCAGGAAGAAGAAACCCTAGATGAGCAAGAAGAAGAGCTTGCTGTAAGAAATGAACAAGAAGAAAATGTTAGAGAGGAAGGATCCTCATCCCCTAAAATGTCTCTGGGAGGAGCTGTCATGTTTGAAAACATGGATCAATTCTGGAAATTCATTAATACTAATCTTGGTGTTCTTAATAGAGTAGTCCACATGGACAAGGATCGAATTAGTGACACTCAAGCAACTCTAGAATGTGTATTTCACACACGCACTAATCCCTTGTCCTTTATTGAACAAGAGAGTGATCAAGCTGGACCATCCAATTTGGATATGGTCGCTGCGATCCGAAACATGCAACAACAACAGGTTACCCAACCATCTAAAGTGCCTGTTAGCAAGCCTAGGGTCATTCCCGCACAAAAGAAACCATATTTTACTACTCTATTTTGCCAAGCTATTGAGCAATATACCTCAAATCAGCAAAAACCTAAAACAAAACCAAACACTAATTACCAACAATCTAGGATACAACATAATACTATTACAAATCCTCTTCATAATACTCTTCCTACCAATGCTTTGCATAATAGCAATATAGCGTCTAATCCTTATGTCACACCGTCATACACTCATAAATCCCATATCTATGTCCCACCGAACCAACATGGTGGACAAACTAGTAATCTTGAAACTACGATGAAATAGTTAGTTTCCCGCATGGACCAGATAGATCCCTACCGTTCCTCGTACAATTATCTAGAGATGTGTAGTCAGCCTTTAGATCCTATAGTTGTAGCACAACCATATCCTAAACATTTTCCTATGCCTATCTTGCCCATATATAAAGGAACCGAAGATCCCATAGAGCATCTTCGTATGTTTAGGATAGCATGTCATGATATATCGCATGATGACTTATTATTGCTAAAAATGTTCCCAAAAATTTTAGGAGGAATGGCATTAGAGTGGTATTATCAATTACCCACTAATTCTTTGAGGAATTTTGAAGAAATTGTTGAGTCTTTTGTTCATAAATTTAGTGCCTACATCGAAAGGCATGTGACCATTAAAGACTTGTACAACTTAAAACAAGATAAAGATGAATGTTTTGCCAATTTCCTAGCTAGGTGGAGACAGTTAATAGGAAAATTGCACTTTGTGTTACCTTATAGGGAGATGTTGGACATTTTTATTAATAATTTACAAGACCAACTATCTTATGAATTTTCAACTGCTACCTTGACCACCTTCGATTAGGCTATAGACTTAGCCCGAAGAGTGGAAGATGCTCTCATTAGGAGAGGACAACTTAAAAAGAAAGATGATGAGAAAACATCCAAAAATCAATATAAAAATAAACAAGTTGTGGGTGATGGAGTCACTAATAGTAGAAATATCGCTAATGTTAATGTTGCGAAGACAACGGAGAAGTTTATACTGAAACCTCCCGATAAACCTCCTCGATAATTTACTAGATTAAATCAACCTTTATCAACCATTCTCCCACAATTATTAGAATGAGGTTTGATTCAATTACCAACTATCTGGGAACCTAATCCAACTATACCCGGATACAGAGCTGATTTACACTGTGACTTCCATAGAGGACCTGGACACATTACCAACTCTTGTAAAAGATTAAAACATAAAATACAGGACCTGATTGATAACAATGAGATGGAGGTACAAGCCTTTCAACCTAGGAAAAATCCTCCTAATAATGCTCAAAAGAACATTCCTCAAAACCAGAATCTGAATGCCAATCAGTCATTGGACATATTTCAACATCCTTTACCAAAGCATGGCAAGGAAGTGGCTAATCAAATTGAACATCATAATTTTTCCCCTCCTACTCGATATGTAGGAACTATTAGTGGGCATTTACCTGCTCATGAGCCAGAAATCTTTGACACAACCTTATCTGTGGTTACAACCAGGCCTCTATATAATGTGCAGATATCTGATCTTAGTGATACAGAATATGAGATGGAGAATGATATGGAAATCACATCAAATCAGTCGAATAGCTCTAAAGATGAATCGGATCCTATTCTCCCTATCACAAGTTATATGGTCCCAGAAGAACCATTTCCAAGAAGAGTCACTACTAGACCATCGTCTCACCAATTAATTTCTAATGAGCAAGCCATAAATGCTAGACCAAGACCCATTCATCATCCACAAAATAATATTGTGGGTACCATCGGAGCTGTTACTAGACAACAGGCCCAAAACTCTTAACAAGATCAAATACAGAATGATGGATCAACTCCATTTGTTTTGAAAGTTCCTAATAAAGGGAATCATGCACCTAATGTTCAACCTAAACCTCCTTATAATTGAAAACACGAGATTTCGGAAGTTTGAAAGGAAAACCAATGCGATATATATCCGAAACAAAACTAACGCTTAAATGCTACAAATTGCGGTGCATGAAAGGAGGAAAGAAATGACTCGAAACGAAATGAAAGAGATATAAGAAACACAGCCCTTTTTGTATTTATTCCCTCTCAATATCGGTTACAGAGACGTCTCCCGCCTTTTCAGGGGCTAGGAGCGTTAACATAGTTTCGGTTACAAGGGAGATGGGTGATCCTTCTTTCGCGTGCCCACATGTAAAACGGGCGGGCCAAAGTGTTGTCGCCGCTTGTGTTGAAGAAGAGTCCTCGATCCTTGCTGCTCCTCCTGCGTTCAAAGAAACAACAAAAAGAGTTTAGTAGCACCTGTCAAATGATAAAGCGTCTGATCCCTAAAAACCAATGTAAGATGCATGCATAAGATTAAGTAAATCAATGAACAAACTGATTTCGAATGATAATGCGTAATCGTGATTTGGCAGCACTTCGTTGCTTAAAATCTCCAAAACCCTCTTTTTTTTGGTGAGAGAACTTTGCAATTTATAGAATTCCCAGGGTGCAGTTGTTATGGGCATGCAGGGATGCCAATTGGTGTTCATGCTAGTGCGTGATGGGGGAAATTCTTCCTGTCTGCCTGCCCATGCTTGTCTGCGTGACAGTTCGCTGGTTGTCCACTCGCGCGCATGCGAGGCAGGGAGCCGTAATTGATTGACTTCCACTACCATTTGTCTAATGTCCCTTTTCAATTGTTTAATGTCCACTTTCGTTTGTCTAGTGTCCACTTTCAATTGTTTAATGTCCACTTTTAATTGTCTAAAGGCCCATGTTTGCCATTATGACAATTGTCTAATGTCTATTTTCGTATTTTTGTCAGAATGCCTGTTGCCTCTTTTTTCGAGGCAGGAGTTGTCGTGATATCGCAACGTCACGGAAGAAGTCAGGGTGAAAAGGCGGAATGGTCGCGATATCACAACATAAAACAAGAGAAAGGGCCCAAAGGTGGAACGGTCGCGATAGCGCGACATAAAATAAGAGAAAGGGCCCGAAGGCGAAACGGTCGTGATATCATGACATCGCGATATCACGACATAAAACAAGAGAAAGGGCCCGAAGGCGAAACGGTCACGATATCGCGACATAAAACAAGAGAAAGGGGCCGAAGGCGAAACGGTCGCGATATCGCGACGTCGCGATATCGTGACATAAAACTAGAGAAAGGGGCCGAAGGCAGAACGATCGCGATATCGCGACATAAAACAAGAGAAAGGGCCCGAAGGCGAAACGGTCGCGATATCGCAACGTCACGATATCGCGACATAAAACAAAAGAAAGGGCCCGAAGGTGGAATGGTCGCGATATCGTGACATGTCACGATATCGCAGCCAAAAGAAAGCAAATGGGAAATAGACACGCGGACGGCCACACGCACGAAAAAAGAGGCAACAGTCATTCTGACAAAGCGATAGTTGCAGGTCATGGGCAATATGGATGAGACAACAGTTCAGAAGGACAGTCTGACAAAACGGCGGTTGCAGGTCAAGGGTCTCTTTAAATGCGTGCTTTCATGGTGGATCGGGGCAGTGTGTGTCAATGCGATCAGTGTTTGCAGTCACGTAATCGGATTGGTGTTGTTTTGGTGTCTACAGATGCCCCTTTTTGGGAAGCGCTGTGGGTGGCGCAGTGCTGAGCAAAAATAGATAACCAAAGCACTAGTGATTAGGGTTTCTTCGTAACCTAACCAACTTGTGATGCCCCAAGCATGGAAAGGGGATGCATTCTTGAATCCTTGCTTCGACGAGCTAAGGAATTTGATTTCAAGTATTAACCTATTTTGGTGAGGTGTGACTTGAACTTAGACATTGATCAGTCATGAATAGGCAAAGGGCGCAACCTTTTATCCATGGGGGAACCTTGAGTTCATGCTTTGGGAATGCCAAGCGTTTGATCGCGTTTGATCGATTTGTGATTGTTGCTTGTTTACTGCCCCAAGTAGGAGCATGATTGTCTTTGTCAATGATTCTTTGAATGCATGCCATTGCCTTGATTGGGTGTGTGTTTGTTGATTGGTGACTAAGTGTGACTACCCCCTCAAGCGACGAATCAATGAGGGAATGACCGCCATGAGAAAAGCGACGAGTCGCTTGACCCAAGATGACTTAGGTGAGGGTGTCTTTAGATGTTTGTCCGTTGAATGTGCAAGCAGTTTTCTAACTTTTGGACCTATTTTTGGTGGGTAAAAACCCTTTTGGTGATGCCATAATGGGGTGAAAGTGTCAACAATCCGTCGTCCCGTGGAGCGGTCCGGCTATGGTAGCCTTCTTAGGGAGTAGAATAGCGACCATTTGTGCCCCGACATCAATTTTCTATGCCAAGAGGTTAAGTGCAAGAGCGCTTGTGTCCGGCAATGCTTATTGCTTTTTTTTTTTGTGTTGCATTTATTTGTTGTTTTTGTTGTTTTGTTGATTTTGTGACGCCATTGGGGATTAAAATTGGCGAAAATCCGACCTCCCGTGGAGCGGTCCGGCTATGATAGCCTTCTTAGGGAGTAGAATAATGACAATGTAAGCCCCGACATCAGTTTTGCTATGCCAAGAGGTTAAGTGCAAGAGCACTCTTGTCTGGCAATGTTTATTGCTGTGTTTTTGTGTTGCATTTTTTTGTGGTTTTTTTTTTTTTTTTTTGTGACGCCATTTGGGATTAAAATTGGCAAAAATCCGACCTCCCGTGGAGCGGTCCGGCTATGGTAGCCTTCTTAGGGAGTAGGATAGTGACAATGTAAACCCCGACATCAGTTTTGCTATGCCAAGAGGTTAAGTGCAAGAGCACTCTTGTCTGGCAATGTTTATTGTTGTGTTTTTGTGTTGCATTTATTGTGGTGTTTTTGTTGTTTTGTTGTTTTTGTGACGCCATTTGGGATTAAAATTGGCGAAAATCCGACCTCCCGTGGAGCGGTCCGGCTATGGTAGCCTTAGGGAGTAGGATAGTGACAATGTAAATCCCGACATCGTTTGTATGCAAGAGGTTAAGTGCAAGAGCACTCTTGTCGGCAATGTTTATTCTGTGTTTTTGTGTTGCATTTTTTGTGGTTGTTTTTGTACCATTTGGATTAAAATTGGCAAAAATCCGACCTCTCGTGGAGCGGTCCGGCTATGGTAGCCTTCTTAGGGAGTAGGATAGTGACAATGTAAACCCCGACATCGGTTTTGCTATGCCAAGAGGTTAAGTGCAAGAGCACTCTTGTCTGGCAATGTTTATTGCTGTGTTTTTGTGTTGCATTTATTGTGGTGTTTTTGTTGTTTTGTTGTTTTTGTGACGCCATTTGGGATTAAAATTGGCAAAAATCCGACCTCCCGTGGAGCGGTCCGGCTATGGTAGCCTTCTTAGGGAGTAGGATAGTGACAATGTAAACCCCGACATCAGTTTTGCTATGCCAAGAGGTTAAGTGCAAGAGCACTCTTGTCTGGCAATGTTTATTGTTGTTTGTTTGTGTTGCATTTTTGTGATGTTTTTGTTGTTTGGATTTTCTTGCTTTGTGTATATGTCATGATTTTATGTTATGCACAAGGATTGATGTTGATGGATGCATGTTTATGGTGACGAATGCATATGGTATGATAAATGCGCATGTTGTTGATTTATATGATAAGTAATGGAATGGATGAAATGATTTGTTGATAACCTTACATTGGCACCATAGACTATACATGACTTATGGCTTTATGTACTGGGTGATTGTTGTGGTAAATGCTTTTTGTGTATATATGTTGTTTCTTTTTTTTTTCTTTTTTTTGTATGGCGATATAGGAATGGATTATATGCAATGGTTGGCGTAGAATGTAGCTAGGTTTTTCTGAGATTCAACTGTTATAACTAACTAGCCAAGACTGGACCGTTATCTTACAAGATGTTTGACCAAGGTATGAATCGCGCTTGTTTTTGACCAAGTTATTTCGCATCCTTGTGTGTGCAATTGAGTTTGTTTATGTGGTATTTGTCAGGATACCGCCAGTGCCAGATAGGCTTTCAACCAAACCTGTATTGAGGATCACCTAATTAGTTCCACTAACTCCTTTGTTGTATTTTGTCGGATTAATCTGTTTTGCGATCTAGGAGACCATAAGCTAGCTCATCCACATGCAAACATTGATCTGCACACAAGTAAATGTGACAGATATATCGTCATGCAGGAGGTTTGCCGCCAGTGACCGATAGGTTATCCACTAAACCGATACTGAGGTTCACCTCATGACCTTTTGAATGCTGAGAGTTCCAGGGATTCAAGTTCGACTCCCTTCTTTTCTTCATTTGTATTGGGATACTTGCTCGTTTATAGTGATGAAAATCACTTGTTTTTTTTTTTTTTTTTTTTTTTTTTGAGCAAGGGATTTGAATTTTGAAGTGATGAGAATCACTATTGCTTGTGGGATTTGACGTCAATGTTTGGAGTATTGACTTGTGCAACTTTTTGATGTTTTTGCAATGTTTTGAGGACTTGGGATTCTTGGGGAATTGGGTAGGGAAGATTCTTGTCCTTTTGCCAACTCTCAGCATTCTTGGGGTCATTCGCACAGGGGGATGAGCGAGATAATATTTTTGCTGTTTGGTATCCTGAATTGCTTTACAGGTTTCATCCTTCATTGACACAACTTAGGAATTGTTTTTATGTGTTTTTGAATTTGTGATGGGATGCTACGTAACAAGGTGTATTTCAAGTAAAACTCTACCATTGTAACATCATTTTGACTTTTGTACAGTTTTGGCTAGAAACCTAAAGACAGCTGAATGACGAAAACTCTAGATATGTTTAGATGACAACTGATTTATGATATGGTGAAATGGTGATTGGCGTTTATTTTGGTGTACTTTTGTTCAAAGTGGAAAATGTGAAAAGGTGGTGGTTTTGCCAAGTAATGACAGTCTATGGTGCTTTTGCCTTGTGTGATCAACAAACATGGATGTGATGCCTAATGCAACTATTTTTTTTTTTGTATTTTTGATTTTGGAAGTATGCATGAAATTGAGATGTAGATTTTGTTTGTTTGTTTTTGAATTTTTTTTTTTTTTTGGATTTTCTTGACCAAGCGATTGTGATAATCCTTGGAGCTTTTGAGGTTGACCAAGAGATTGCGATAATCCTTGGAGCTTTGGGGGTGACCAAAGGGTTTGTAGGAACCTTGGAGCATTTTGGTGTGACCAAGTGATTGCGATAATCCTTGGGGCTTTTGGGGTGACCAAGTGATTTCGATAATCCTTGGGCTTTGGGATGACCAAGGGATTTAGGAATCCTTGAGTTTTGGTTTGACCAAGTGATTGGATAATCCTTGGGGATTTGGGTGACCAAGGGATTCGATAATTCTGGAGATACAGGTTTGGGTGACCAAGGATGCGAAATCCTGAGATTTGGTGACCAAGGATTGACAATCCGAGTGACCAAGGATAGAATCCTTGGAGCTTTTGGTTGACCAAGTGATTGTGATAATCCTTGGAGCTTTGGGGGTGACCAAGGGATTTAGGAATCCTTGGAGCTTTTTGGTTTGACCAAGTGATTGCGATAATCCTTGGGGCTTTTTGGGGTGACCAAGTGATTGCGATAATCCTTGGGGCTTTTTGGGGTGACCAAGTGATTGCGATAATCCTTGGGGCTTTTTGGTTTGACCAAGTGATTGTGATAATCCTTGGGGTTTTGGTTTGACCAAAAAACCGAGCTTTGGGGGTGACCAAGGGATTTAGGAATCCTTGGAGCTTTTTGGTTTGACCAAGTGATTGTGATAATCCTTGGGGCTTTTTGGTTTGACCAAGTGATTGTGATAATCCTTGGGGCTTTTTGGGTTGACCAAGTGATTGCGACAATCCTTGGAGCTTTGGGGGTGACCAAGGGATTTAGGAATCCTTGGAGCTTTTTGGTTTGACCAAGTGATTGCGATAATCCTTGGGGCTTTTGGGGTGACCAAGGGATTGCGATAATTCTTGGAGCATTTTTGGGATTGACCAAGCGATTTTAGGAATCCTTGGAGCTTTTTGGGTTTTGACCAAGAGATTGCGATAATCCTTGGAGATTTTGGTTTGACCAAGCGATTGTGATAATCCTTGGGGCTTTTTGGTTTGACCAAGTGATTGTGATAATCCTTGGGGCTTTTTGGTGACCAAGCGATTGCGGTAATCCTTGGAGCTTTTCAGGGGATAGATGTACCCCCAGCTTGATGATATTTGTGCTCCGGATCTGGCTCTGGAGGGATTGGCACGAATGGATCGGCCCTATGTATAGATAAAAGGACAGGGTCTACCTTTGGCACTGTTGTTGCTATGAGGTCTCTGGGCAAAAGTTGTTCTCGATATGCCCAAAGTGGCGGATTCAACAGTTGGTTGCACTGCGCTGGGTTAACGCGCCACTCATGCACTGGCCTTATGTTTAGCTGTTGAAGTGCATCATCCATATGCATGGGGTGTTGGTGCTGTCGCATGTGATTAATGTGGGCCATCTCAGTGTCGTCTTCGTAATATTTGTCAAAAAACCAAAGGCCCTTGTTGGCTTCGACAATTGCCTGTGACATGCTAGGCTCTTCTTGTTTGAGCAGGTTGATGTGGTCCCCATGGGGTTGTTCCGCTCTTTGCGGGTGTACCTGATTGCCTTGATGTGGTGCTTGCTCGGTTGGCGCTTCTAAGGGGAATATTTCCATTAAGCTCTCTTGGTAGTCATCCATGGGAATCATTTGTGAATGATTAATGTCAAATTCGATCGAGTCCCATGGTGCTACCTCGCATTCTGACTCGTCTTTGCTTAGCGAATCAGGCTCATCAGAATTTGGCGATTCTGAGACATGGGAGACCGCATCATCAGGTATCTCTATGGTCAGAGGCTGATCTTCCTCGAAAGGAACCTCTTGTAAGTTGGGATTTTGGGGTCCCAAAGTCTTGGTCTCGACCGACTCTAAGCGCTCTAGTAGCGCATTGCACGTATCGGGGGATTTGAGCTCCTCCGCTTTGGTTGGTTCCTGTTGAGGAACGTGGGGCCTATGGAGGGGTAGCTGGATAGCACCCCCTGCCTTGGTAGTGCGTTTCAGTCCACTCTTTTTCTTGCTCAGATTCCTTAGAGGCTTCTTGAGGGATTTTTGAGGGTGGCCCATGAACTTGGGTGGGTGTCTGAGGAATCAGGGGAGTAGCCTCCCGCTCCTGTCTAGGAGGCATTGGGGGTAGTGCTTGATAAGGTCGTGATGACCTGTCTCGCCCCTAGGGGTTGTGTCCCTCATAATGTTTTGTCTTATGCATGTGAGGGGTTGGAGTCCTCGCCTGTATAGTGCGTTGGAACAACTCATCCTTCTGGCATTGGATGCGCTCTTTGTTGATATGGTACAGTTCCTCTAACGGTAGTCGGTCTAGCTCAAGTTGCGTGAGCTGCACCCGACGTGCGATATATTTGGTAGATTCTAAGATAGTTGGTCCTACCGTCTCATGTCTAGAAGGCCTAGATGCCTCTCCTAGATATCTATCTTGGTCATGGTGATTCGAGATCTCTATAGGCTGCCTCCCTCTGTTGGGGAGAGCAGCATTCATCGAGGCTTTGGCCTTAGTAGGTGATCCTAATAGCTAGCAGGTGTGGGGGTGCATTACTCCCATTCTATGTATTGCTCTTGAGGAATGTAGTGGTCTTCCTCGTACCCCCTTTCGTAAGTGAAAGAGGGACGGGCGGTGTTGGCTTGCCCAACCTGAGGAGCCTTGTGCTTTGGATTTGTCCTTGTAGTCCTGACAACTAGAGGGGGTGAAGGAGGGATATGCAACCATGGTTTCCTCCCCGTATTTCCGGAGGCTGGCTAGGTCACTCAGCGATGCCTTCTTCTTGGTGTTGAACGCGAAACGTTCAAGAAATGCGTCCACTAATTGATCTAAATTGTAGATGTTGTGCTTTGGCAGTTGTGTAAACCAATCCGAGGCAGGGCCTACGAACGTGGTTATGAATGTTCTTAATAGCAAAGCATCATTATCCTGAATGCCGAAGCATTGACTCAGGAATCTGGTAACGTGTTCTTGGGCGTCCTCCTCCCCTCTAAAGAGTGCCAACTGGGGTAGCTTAAAGTGTTCGGGGTAAGGAGGTGTCGGCATCGACGGATGTACTGGATGACTGCGAAGTAAGCGTAGGGTGGGCTTTTGGTGCCCGAAAGTTTTAGTTTCTATCGACTCTAAACGCTCCAAGAGCACTTTGTACGCGACAGAGGACTTAATCTCCTCCTCCGTAACTTGTTCCCGTTGTGTGTTACGGGCAACTGGGGGCCTATGGAGGGGTGGCCGGATAGCACCTCCTCTACCTTGATAGGGCGTTTTGACCCATTCTTCTTGTTCATACTCCTCATAAGCTTCTCGAGGAGTTACTGGGTGAGCTCGATGAACAGGGGTGGGCACCCGCGGAAGGTATCCATCATTGTTCCTAGGAGTGGGCGCCCGCGGAGGGTACCCATCATCATTCCTGGGCGTGGCCTCCCGCTCATGTCTAGGGTGTCTTAGAGGCACCTCTTGGCGAGGTCTTGGAGACCTATCGTGCACTATGGGGTTGTGCCTCTCGTACCTTTTCGCCCTCTGTGTTTGGGGGGTCTGAGCCCTTTCAGGCATAGTGGTGTGGAGCAGCTCATTTGTTTGGCATCGGATGCGCTCTTTACTAAGGTGATACAGCTGTTCTGGCTACTGTTGATCCTGCTCAAGCTGCGTGATCCGTGCTTGGCGGGCGGCATGTCTAGCATGTGCTAGGTCGATTTGCTCTGTTGTTCTAATCCCAGGAGACCTAGTCGTTTCTCCTATGTATCTGTCTCTATTTTGAGGGTCCAAGACTTCTATGTGGCGCTTCCCTCTATCGAGGTTAGCGGCATTTACTTGAGGTTCTGGCCTCCGTGGGTGGCCCTGATACCTAGGGGGTGCGGAAACACATTGTTCTCATGCTGTATATTGTTCTTGAGGAAGGTAAGGGTCTTCCTCGTGCTCTCTTTCATAGGTGAAACAGGGACGGGCGGAGTTGGCTCGCCCTGTCTGATGAGCCTTGTGCTCAGGATTGGCTTTTGTAGTTCTAATAACAAGAGGGGGTAAAGGAGGGATAGTGTAATCATGTAGCCCCTCCCTATGGACCCCCTACCGTTCAGGCGCCTCACTGCGTGGTGACCACTCATAGCAAGCTTCTAAGGGAGGCTTCCTACGGATGTACCCCTCATGGAAGGGTGTGTGCTGGGTATTTATGGGATCTCTCCCATCTATAGAGTGCCACTATGAAACTCTCAAAAGGGGGTGCCCCTATAGTCCCGTTCCGTCAAGGCACAAAGTGGGTTGTTGTGTGTATTTGGCCACCAAGGTGGTATGACCAAATCCTTGGAGCTATAGCGGAGGTGACTTGTGCCCCCTTGGACATTCTCCCTAGCATCTGCCCGTGAGTGGGCTTGGCTACGGGTGAACACCATTTGTGCCCACAAAGTGAAGATTCTCTCTAAAAAAAAACCTAAAATTGAAATGAGTCAGATGGGGCCCAAAATTGGGGTGCGCATCCCTCTTACAATAGATAAGCCAAAAATGAAGTTTCAAGTCCTAACTCTAAATACATTAGGAGATATTGACCTCCGAACAACTCAAAAAGCATAAAAAAATTAGGTTATCAAATTTAAAACCTAATTTCGGGGCACTAGATGATGGAATTTGGCCTCGAAAACTGACTTTTTTGGACAAATAGAATTCCAGGGAATTATATTTGTTTAAAATTATCCCAACTAACTCTCTGTAAAATTTCGTGTCAATCGGAGCTACGGTTGAGAAGTTATGGCCCCGACAAGATGCACTAAAATTTAGGGAAAAATATAAGATTTCCCATATTTTGTTGGATGCTCTTGCATCACTTATGGGCACCTTTGGGGCACTTTTGGGTTTACCAAAGGGTTCATGGACACCTTTGGGGCATTTTGGAGTGACCAAGCGATTGCGGGAATCCTTGGAGCTTTTGGAGTGAGTGACAAAATGCGTGGATTTTTATCTTTTGTTTATGATTTTTCTGATTTTTTTTGTTACACTAAGCAGAAAATGATCACACACATGCAAGCGATGATTATCTCTTTTAAAGCTTAAAAGTGTGCCCTAAATCTGGTTTTGTGTGTTTTGTTTTTGTTTTTGAAAGTTTTGTGAAATGTTTAAATGCAAGATGAAGGCTCTTATGACTCCCATAAATGGTCGCCCCTTCGATATACCATTGCCAAGCCGATATACCAACCTCTCTATATACCCGCCCTTACGAGAGGGAGACTATAGGTACGTGAGAGCAGATGATACGTGGTGCATAGGCGGTACGAAAGGGGAATCGCTCTGTTTATGACACCTACCATAGAAGACTTATCCTCATACGCTGGGAATCACCCTAGCTACACTTGGTCAGCTTTCATCGGGATTTACGTCTAGCAACGATTGCGATCGGGGTAATGGATGCAAATATCCAAGCCAAGGTGGTGATGAAATCCACTATTGGTCTTGCTCAAGGGCTGGGGTTTTATGACCAGCTCCTTGGTTTAAATTACCACGTGAAGTGTGTGGGGTTCATTTTTATTTAAAAATGAAACAGGCAAGCAAAAAGGAAACTTTCCCTAAGAAGGCAAACTTGACAGAAAACATAAACATAACAACAGAAAATGATAGGGACAGTTAGAAACCGTTACCTCTTTTTCGCCCAAATTGGCTGTTTCTGACTCTCGGCCTGGTACTTGTAAGCACAAAAACATAAATTTTGATCAGTTTCTTAATCTCAAAAGGCAGGGGACAGGGTCCCACCGTGATCGCCACTGAAAACACGAGATTCTGGAAGTTTGAAAGAAAAACCAATGCAATATATCTGAAACAAGACTAACGCTTAAAGCTACAAATTGCGGTGCATGAAAGGAGGAATGTAATCGACTCAACACCAAATGAAAGAGATATAAGAAGCACAACCCCTTTTTATTTATATGCCTCTCAATATCGGTTACAGAGACGTCTCCCACCTTTTCAGGGGCTAGGAGCGTTAACATAGTTTTGGTTACAAGGGAGACGGGTGATCCTTCTTCCGCGTGCCCACATGTAAAACGGGCGGGCCAAAGTGTTGTCGTCGCTTGTGTTGAAGAGTCTTCGATCCTTGCTGCTCCTCCTGCGTTCAAAGAAACAACAAAAAGAGTTAGTAGCACCTGTCAAATGATAAAGCGTCTGATCCCTAAAAACCAATGTAAGATGCATGCATAAGATTAAGTAAATCAATGAACAAACTGATTCCGAATGATAATGCGTAATCGTGATTTGGCAGCACTTCGTTGCTTAAAATCTCCAAAACCCTCCTCTTTTTTTTTTGTGAGAGAACTCTGCAATTTATAGAATTCCCAAGGTGCAGTTGTTATGGGCATGCAGGGATGCCAGTTGGTGTTCATGCTAGTGCGTGATGGGGGAAATTCTTCCTGTCTGGCCTGCCCATGCTTGTCTGCGTGACAGTTCGTTGGTTGTCCACTCGCACGCATGCGAGGCAGGGAGCAGTAATTGACTGACTTCCACTACCATTTGTCTAATGTCCCTTTTCAATTGTTTAATGTCCACTTTCATTTGTCTAGTGTCCACTTTCAATTGTTTAATGTCCACTTTTAATTGTCTAAAGGCCCATGTTTGCCATTATGACAATTGTCTAATGTCCATTTTCGTATTTTTGTCAGAATGCCTGTTGCCTCTTTTTCCGTGCGACATCAAAGAAGAAGTCAGGGCAAAGGTAGGAGTTGTCACGATATCGCAACGTCGTGGAAGAAGTCGAGGCACAAAGGCAGAATGGTTGCGATATCGCGACGTCGTGATATCGCGATGTCGCGACATTGTGATATCGCGACGTCACGATATCACGACATAAAACAAGAGAAAGGGCCTAAAGGTGGAACGGTCACGATATCGCGACGTCGTGATATCGCGACGTCGTGATATCGCGACGTCGTGATATCGCGACGTCGTGATATCGCGACGTCGTGATATCACGACATAAAACAAGAGAAAGGGCCCAAAGGCAGAACGGTCGCGATATCGCGACATCACGATATCGCGACATAAAATAAGAGAAAGGGGCCGAAGGCAGAATGGTCGCGATATCGTGACATAAAACAAGAGAAAGGGGCCGAAGGCGGAATGGTCATGATATCACGACATAAAACAAGAGAAAGGTCCCGAAGGCAGAACGGTCACGATATCGCAACGTCACGATATCATGACATAAAACAAGAGAAAGGGCCCGAAGGCGGAACGGTCACGATATCGCGACGTCGCGATATCGCAACGTCGCGATATCGCGACATAAAACAAGAGAAAGGGCTCGAAGGTGAAATGGTCACGATATCGTGGCCAGAAGAAAGCAAATGGGAAATAAACATGCGAATGGCCACGCGCATGGAAAAAGAGGCAACAGTCATTCTGACAAAGCGACAGTTGTAGGTCATGGGCAATATGGATGATACAGCATTTCAGAAGGACAGTCTGACAAAACGGCGTTTGCAGGTCAAGGGTCTCTTTAAATGCATGCTTTCATGGCGGATCGAGGCAGTGTGTGTCAATGCGATCAGTGTTTGCAATCACGTAATCGGATTGGTGTTGTTTTGGTGTCTACAATAATATTAATGAGCAACTATCAAACATCACAGCTAGAATTTCCCTTTTGGACATTTTAAGATCCTCTCCTACACATAGAGATGAATTAATGCTCACATTAAGCTAGATGATGGTACCACAAGACATTCAACCTGAAGCCATGGCTAATACTATAATAACTCGTGAAGTTTATTGTATTGACTTTCGGGATAGAGACATACCTCAACATATTTTACATAAGGATAACCCCTTATATATTGTTGTCTTAATTGGAGATGTAGCAGTTAAACGAGTCTTGATTGATAATGGTTCATCTTTAAACATTTGCACTTTTGACTTCTGAAAGCACGAGATTTTGGGCGAAAGAAACACTAATTGCGATGTATTCAAAATCAAACACGCTTAAGTCCTAAAATGTAAAATGCATGAAACGAAAGAGACGAAGTGAAATGAGATACAAGAAATTAGAGAAATCACAGCCCTTTTATTTAACTCTCTTGATCTCGGTTACAAAGACGTCTCCTCCCTTTTCAGGGGCTAGGAGCATTAAATGAATTTGGTTACAATCAAGACTTAATGTTCTTCCTTCTACGTGCCCACATTTGAAATGGGCGAGCCAAAATGTTGTCGCCGCTGGTGTTGATGAGTCCTTAACCTTCGCTGCTCCTCCTGCGATCAAAGAAACAACAAAGATGTTAGTAGCACCTATTGCAAGTAAGAAACGTTTGTTCTCTGAAATTAATGAAAAATGCGTGTAAAAGATTAGCCAAATCGATAGACAAAATGACTCTAAATGACCTACAAACTCGACAGAGATCGGAAAACATTACCAGAAGGCCATTGCCATCGAAACAGTCGGCCAATTTGCATTCAACTGAAATTCATCCCTGGGCAGGACGAATTTTGCTATAATTCGTCCTCGGGTAGGACGAATTCGACTGTAATTCGTCCTCGGGTAGGACGAATTCGACTGTGTTAAAATGTCGAGTTGATGTCGTCCCAATGTCACATCTCAGGATCTCCAAATGACCTACAAACAGAGGGGTTAGCTAATTGGGGGCATTTTGGGACGACCCAGATGGTTGGATTCTCCCAATTTGACCTCCATCAGTGGGAATTTGGCATCGCTACCTGCAAGTTAGTGGGACAACAAAAGCAACGAGAACATGATGAAATCTAATCAAAACATTGTGAGATTGAATACATAAACTATCTAATCAACAGAGAATAAAATGAAGGATGAACAAATGACAGCAAAACGAATTATAATGAAACTCAAAAGGTGTGGAGCGTCCAAGTGGGCCGCCCACCGTTGGCACTTGATTTTGGCACCAATCCACTTGGGATGGGCCCAAAATCTCTTAGGATGGGGTTGTCAGCAAATTGGTGGATTACAGTGGTCAAATGTCGGGTTTTTGGGTCCGAATTCACACTTCCAATAGCCACCCAATAACCTCTCTTGTGAAAGAGATTAAGGATGTGGAAAATGTAAATCAAGAGGGCAAAGGTGTGGTATCAAATCGGCAGCACTTTGTTGCTTGAAAATGCCTCCTTCTTCTTGTTTTGGGTGGGAAAAGTCCACCATTTTATAGACCCAGGGGGTCTCTTTGGAGAGACATGCATAAGCGCCATGTGGTGGTCATAGGTGCCATGTGGCGGTCATGTCTTCTCATGGGGGAGGAAGGTCCTCCATGACTTGGGCTTTCATGAATGCCCTTGTGACGAGTCCTCTAACGGCCCATCTGCCCACCTACACGTGCGTGCGAAGCAAGAGTCATCAATTGACTGTCTTTGGCTGCCACTTGGCGCCATTCTTCTTTTTGCCCGTTAAACCTAGAATTCGTCTTGACCAAAGACGAATTAAGAATTCGTCCCTGGGTGAGACGAATCCAAGTTTGAATTCATCCCTGGGTGAGACGAATACTGAGCAAAGTGCTTGAATGTGCCAAATTGCCTTTTGACCTTACAAAATTGCTATAAAAGTGGTTAGGACCACTGTTTGACTTCTTGGGGCTGCCCTGGGGGCTGTGTGTGTGTCAAAGCGATCAGTGTTTGCAGTCACATAATCGGATTGGTGCTGTTTTGGTGTCTACATATGCCCCTTTTTGGGATGTGATGTGTATGGCACAGTGCGAAGCAAAAATAGATAACCAAAGCACTAATGATTAGGGTTTCTTGGTAACCTAACCAACTCTTGATGCCCCAAGTATGGAAAGGGCATGCATTCTTGAATCCTTGCTTCTGACGAGCGAAGGCACTCAATTTCAAGTATTAACCTATTTTGGTGAGGTGTGACTTGAGCTTGGACATCGATCAGTCATGACTAGGCAAAGGGTGCAACCTTTTATCCACGGGGGAACCTTGTGTTCATGATTCACAAAATGCCAAGTGTTTGATCAATTTGTGATTGTTGCTTGTTTACTGCCCCAAGCAGGAACGTGATTGTCTTTGTCAATGATTCTTTGAATGCATGTCATTGCCTTGATTGGGTGTGTGTTTGTTGATTGGTGACTAAGTGTGACTACCCCCTCAAGCGACGAATCGATAAGGGAATGACCTTCGTGAGAAAAGCGATGAGTCGCTTGACCCAAGATGACTTGTGCAAGGGTGCCTTTAGATGGTTTATCATTAAGCATGTGCAATTTTTCCAACATTTTGACCTGTTTTTGGTGGGTGTTAACCCTTTTTGCGATGCTGTTTGGAGCTGAAATTGGCTAAAATCCGTCTGCCCATGGAGCGGTCCGGCTAAGATAGTTTTCTTAGGGATTAGGTTAATGACAATTTGTGACCCCAACGTCTTTTTTGTATGCCCAGTATGTCAAGTGCAACAGCACTCTCATCGGGCAAGTTTATTATCGATTTTAGTGCATTTTTGTCCAATTTTTGATGTTTTTGAAGTTTCTGGCCTGAATTCGTCCCGGAGTGGGACGAATTCCACCTTTAGAATTCGTCCCTGGGTGGGACGAGCGCTAACCAAAGCGCTCGTCCTAGGGAAGGACGAATTGAAGCTCAAAAGGCTTATTTAAGGGCCAAAACTTGAGTTTGGGCTCATTTGCATTTAAATTTTCTTACGGTTTGGAGCTCTGGGGAGGAGGAAGTTAATTCTGCGAAGCGAAGCGCTGTCGGATTTTCCTTGCCATCATGAGTGCACAAACCGGGTCGAGCGGCGAAGCCGAAGCGAGACCAGTAAGTGCTCCCTAGAGTTTATTTTTGTTTAAAATTGCAATTGTTTTATTTGATTATTTTTGTGATGATGTTTTTCTAAATTTTTAAAACTTAAACCCTAAAACTGAATTGAAGACAACTAAGACTTAGTGTACAACTAAACGTAGCGTAAAACCTAGGTAAAGAATTTTGCTTACCATTAAACCCTAAGACGTAATGTTTGTATTTTTTTTTGTTTTGTTTTTAAATTAACCATTTAGGATTAGTAACCCTAGACTGAAAATTTAATTTTTGTTGAATTTTTTTTGTTTTGCTTTTTAATTAATCAGTTAGGATTTGAAACCCTAGAACTAAAAATTTAATTTTTGTTGAATTTTTTTTTGTTTTTTTTAATTAATCAGTTAGGATTTGAAACCCTAGACTGAAAAATTAATTGAATTTTTTGAATTTTTGTTTTTAAATTAATCAGTTAGGATTCGAAACCCTAGAACTGAAAATTTATTTTTTTGTCTTAATTTTTGTTTGTTTTTTTTTAAATTAATCAGTTAGGATTAGAAACCCTAGAACTGATAATTTAATTTTTGTTTGCATTTTTGTATGTTTTTGTTTTAAATTAATCAGTTAGGATTAGAAACCCTAGAACTGAATATTTAATTTTTTGTCTCAATTTTTGTTTTTTTTTTTAAATTAATCAGTTAGGATTAAAAACCCTAGAACTGAAAATTTATATATATATATATATATATATATATATAATATATATATATATATATATATATATATATATATATATATATATATATATATATATATATATATATATATATATATTTTTTTTTTTTTTTGTCTGAATTTTTGTTTATTTTTGTTTTGGCTGTACATTGATAGGCAATGTTTTATATGCATGTTGTTGTTGTACAGTTCTTTTTCGTGATTTTAATTTTATTTTATTTTGAATTTTTATAGGTTGTTAGGAGCCGGTACCGTGTATCCATTGCTTTTGCTGAAGCGCGTGGGGCGCTGACTGAGGCTAACTGGGAATGGCTTGATGCCCTTGGGCTCAAGCAGGTGGCTTGTCTAGAGCCAGTGGTCGTGGATCAGGCCTATTTGACGGCCTTGATCAATCTCTGGGATCCGCGGACCAACACCTTCCATCTCCCGACAGGGGAGATGACTATTACCTTGGAGGATATCTATCGGCTTCTACGGATTCCAATAGATGGATCGCCCATCAGGACATCGTCGCGTGATCAGCGGATAGCTGATGCGACGAGATGCTTCGGCCATGGGGAGCTTTTGGGCGTACAGAGCCCAGTGGAGACGACCAAGATTGACTGTCAAGTTGGTGGGATTTTTGTTCGATGGTGGTAGGAGAGGGGGGTGTTGGGAGTGAGGCATGCATTCCTTATGGGCCTCATTTCCAACATGCTATTACCTGACTCGTTAGGTGCGAGGTTCCCATGGAACCTACTAGATTTGGTTTGGTAGTTGGTAGAGTGCCCGATAGAGGCACCACTTATCCTAAGATGGGGACAGACATTATTGGCACAGCTCTATGGGGAGCTGTATGAGGTCCACTGTCGACGACAGAAGGGGATCAGTTGCAGTTATCTATTACAATGTTGGGGTTGGCAACACATAGCAGTTGAGAGGCCAACCGGGTTACCATGGACGACTCGGGCGACGATGGAGGATAAGGAGATAGGGTATGCAGTTTTGTGGCCAGTTTGAAGATCAAGGACAGAGTCAACGTTGGGCAAGTGATGTAGGGCACTATGTTGATATCTTTTCTCGGCTCACTCTCAAGGAGGTGGTTTGGCATCCTTATCGAGACTGTCCAGCCTGGCCGAAGGCTAGAGAGTGGCTCCGACGGGTACGTAGAGGGCGGTGGTTGATTGGGCGACATGGGACCGAGCATGAGTTCTTCTCGTACATCTGGGTTACACGACAGTTTGGGGTGCGCTAGGGGTTGCCTGGTGAGCTCATGGTCTATCAGCATCGGGGGGATGAGAGGACTCTAGACTGACCAATCATCGCACCATTAGGCGAGGATTCAAATGCAATGATCGACGTCCTTGACATGGATGACATCGGGACTACTACAGAGTACGACTAGTGGTGGGTACTACGGTGATGGCGGGGAGAGGGGCCACTGGGAGGCGCAGAGGCAGCAACGACGGGTGGGGAGGGTGTTGAGGCACCTGGGGATGATTGGGGAGCTCCTTTGGAGGACATGGTGGAGGTGGAGGGTGTTGATGCGTATTTGCGAGCTCTGGATCAATCGGAGACGCAGGACATGGCGAAGTAGCGGGAGCCAGAGCAGACTGCTATTCTAGAGAGTCCCACGCCTTTGGTGTATGCGAAGGAGATGGAGTCTGGGGTATGCGCTGAGAATGCACAATTGACAGAGTTATTGCGAATGTGAGATCAGGAGCTGAGGGATGTGATGCGAGAGCTGGGGGATGCGCTGCGGGAGAGGGATCTCCTGCAGGCTCAACTAGTAGAGTGGGATAGGGTTTTGGCACAATGCGATGATGCAATAGCTTACTACCATTAGTGGGAGGTAGAGTGGTGTCGACACCGGCTAGATTTGGAGAGGGAGGTCATCCGCCTCGATGTGCGGCTACCTGAGCCATCGGGAGGTGGATCTTCACGTCGAACGAGGGACAGTGTTACTGAGCAGTCAGCATCATCTCGTCACAGGCGATTGGATGAGGGAGGTGGCAGTAGGCATGATGTGGGGGCTAGCAGTAGTCGTCCTGAGGGGTCCCATAGGACCCACACCACGGGGGGTAGTTCCCATCGCATCGATCCTGCGTGATCATGGTGGCCGATGTCTTAGGTTGGGTGGTTTTTGTTATATGATTACGGGGTCTGAGGACCAGTTTTGTAGCCTGCGAGCATTTTTTTTTTGATGATATATATATATATATACCGGCTTTATTGTGGTTATGCATATGTGATGATTTGATATTATGCATGTTTATTTATTTTGATGGATGCATATGTTATGATGAATGCAAATTTTTTTGATTTATATGTGATATGCAAAATGAAATGGATGAATGGAATTTGTGATGGTTGGTTATGGCACCATAGACTGCTTTGGACTTTGTGATTTTGTTTTTATGCGATTGTTGTGGTAGATGACTTTGTATTTATACATGTGGTTTTTTTTTTTTTGTATTTTTTGATGGTATTTGTAAGGATGAAAAGTAGCGCAGTTGGTTTAGAAATGTAGCTAAGGTTTTTTGAGACTCAGACGGTTTTAACTCACTAGCCATGACTGTACTTTATCTTACAAGACTTTTGGACAAGGTATGAATCGGACTTGTTTTTGACCAAGCTATTTCACATCCCTGTGTGTGCAATTGAGTTCATTTATGTGGTATTTGTCAAGATACCGCCAGTGCCAGATGGGCTTTCGACCGAACCTGTACTGAGGATCACCTAACTAGCTCCACTAACTCCTTTATTGTACTAAGTCAGATTAATCTACGATGTTTTTTAGGATACCATAAGCTAGCTCATCCACATGCAAACATTGATCTGTACACAAGTTAATGTGACAGATATATCGTCATGCAGGAGGTTTACCGCCAGTGACCAATAGGTCATCAACCAAACCGGTATCGAGGCTTACCTCATGACCTTTCAAAATGCTGAGAGTTCCAGGGATTCAAGTTCGACTCCCTTTTTTTCTTCAATTGTATTGGGATACTTGCTCAATAGTAGTGATAAAAATCACTGTTTATTTTTATATATTTTTCTTTCGAGCAAGGGATTTGTATTTTAGTGATAAGAGTCACTATTGTAAGTGCTTTTGATGTGTGCACTGTTGGATGTCAAATTTTGGAGTTTTTGACGTTTGCAAATTTTTTTGATGTTTTGCAACTATGGAGAAATTTGGGATTCTTGGGGAATTGGGTAGGGAGGATGCTTGTCCTTTTGCCAACTCTTAGCGTTCTTTGGGTCATTTACACAGGGGGATAAGCAAGATAACCGTTTTGCTTATGGTGACCTAGATTACTGTGTAGGTTTCATCTTTCATTCGTACAACTTAGGAATTGTTTTATGTGTTTTAGCTTGTGATAGGATGTTACGTAGCAAGGCGTATTTCAAGTAAAACTCTACCTTCGTAAAATCTCTCTGACTTGGTACAGTACGTGGCTAGAAAGTAAAATGACGACTGAATTACGAAAACTCTTGATACATTATAAGACCACTAACTCTATTGTGGTAAACAACAGTAAATGGCGTTTGTTTGCTATTTTGTAAAATGGAAAAGTGTGGAACAAGATGGACTTAACAGAATAATTACAGTCTATGGTGCCTTTGACTTTTACGACCACAAATATGCAATGTATGGGTGCGATGTTTAATGCAACTACATATTTTTTTACTTTTGATGGATTGATTTTTGTGAATATGAAGATGATATGTGAGAAAAGCTCTGTATTGATGAATTTGAACATGCCTAGAAATGAGATGCAAATTTTTGTTGTTTTTGATGATTTTTGTTGTTTTTGAATTTTCTTTATGATGACCAAGGGATTTCGAGAATCCTTTGGGGCCTTTTTGGGGTGACCAAGCGATTGTGGGAATCCTTGGAGCTTTTTGGTTTGACCAAGCGATTGCGGGAATCCTTGGAGCTTTTTGGTTTGACCAAGCGATTGCAGGAATCCTTGGAGCTTTTTGGTTTGACCAAGCGATTTCGAGAATCCTTGGAGCCTTTTTGGGATTGACCAAGCGATTTCAGGAATCCTTGGAGCCTTTTTGGGATTGACCAAGCGATTTCAGGAATCCTTGGAGCCTTTTTGGGATTGACCAAGCAATTTTAGGAATCCTTGGAGCCTTTTTGGGATTGAACAAGCGATTTCAGGAATCCTTGGAGCCTTTTTGGGATTGACCAAGCGATTTCAGGAATCCTTGGGGCCTTTTCGGGATTGACTCTCTCAGATATGGAATGGTCGCAAATGACTGATATTCAAGGGTTCTATTTCCTTAATTCCGTCAAGAGAGGCTAGTCGGTACGTCTCGGGTCCTATTTTGCTATCAATGACATATGGACCTAACCAATTTTCCGCAAACTTGTCCCTTAGGTGGGACGACAAATTAGAGTTCTGTTGGTTTTCCTTCAAAACCAAATCACCAACCTGGAAGTCCCTTAGGTGAACTTTCATGTTGTAAGCTTTCTTAAGTTGCTCTTGATAGATACATAAGTGCTCGAGAGCATTAACGTGTCGTTCATCAAGCAACGTAAGCTGGTCTAACCGGGTCTGTCACGTAGTGTCATCATCGATGAACTCCTGCATTGATATGCACAGGGAAGGAATCTCCAACTCTAGAGGCATGACTACCTCGGAGCCATACACGAGCGAAAATGGAGTGGCCCCAGTGGGCGTCCGAATGCTAGTGCGATAGGCCCAAAGGGCAAGTGGAATTTGGATGTGCCAATCCTTATGACTGTCTGCGACTGTCTTTTTAAGGATGGCAACTAGCATTTTGTTTGACGCCTCTGCTTGCCCATTTGCCTGTGGATAATAGGGTGTCGAAAAACTATGCTAAATTTTGTACTTTGTGGTCAAAGCATGCACATCTTTGTTCTTGAATGGTGGCCCATTATCCGAGATTATTTTGGATGGAATACCAAAATGACATATGATGTTATGCAAAATGAACTCCACAATGCGGGGTCCTGTCGTAGAGGTCAACGAAATTGCTTCCACCCACTTGGTAAAATACTCTGTGGTCGTTATGATAAACGTGTGACGACTGACGACGTAAGGGAGATATTTTCGATTAGATCGAGGCCCCACTACGAAAATGGCCAAGTAGACTGGACTGTCTGCAAGGCCTGGGAAGGTACGTGCATCAAATTGGCATGATGTTGACACTTCATGCACTTCTTGACATATGAGCAACAATCTCGCTCTAAAGATGGCCAATAATAGCCCATGCAAAGAATGCGCTTTGCGATGGCCATACCACTGAAGTGGCCACCACATGTACCATCGTGCGCTTGGGCAATCGCCCAAGTGGACTCTTGCTAGTCCAAGCAACGAAGGAGGATCCCTTCATAGCTGCGATGATACAAAATGTCTCTTATCAAGACATACTTAGCTGCTTTTTGTTTGAATGTTCGTTTTGCGGCATGCGTCAATCCAAGCGAGAGATTACCTAACTTGAGAAAGTCTCTAATGGGTAAATACCAGTCCTGTTGATCAGAAACCTCGATAGTATTAACAGCCAATCCCTCTTGAAGTTCATCCCTAACAAATGTTGAGCGGGATAGAACTTGTAAGAACAGCGTTGTGTTGTTATTAACGGGAGTAGGGGAGAACAAGGAACCCCAGTTGGCATGTTTCAGACGATCGTGGATTCGAGAGAACTTATCCGAGGATGGTTCAATCTGGATCATGTGGATTCCTGACGTCAAGTTAGAGCTTGCACGCTCCATTGCGGATTGCGATAGGGTTTTGACTTGAATGGTTGTCATATCACCAAAAAGGTCTTGCGGGATTAGTGACCCCAAGGAGGCCATTGTGTCCACAAAATGATTCGATGACCGAGGGAGTGCCTCGATGTCGTACCATTCAAGTTTTGCCAAGAATTTGTCCACAAGAGCTTCATACTCTGCATTATTATTGGTGCATTGGAATTTTAATTTAAATGACAGGGGCATTGGAGCTCCCTGCGATGTGAAGAATACTATTCCTTTTCCACCACCTTGCTCACACTTAGAACCATCAAAAAATAAGGTTATGTCGGCCTATGACTCAGGCTCATCAGAATCTGGTGATTCTGAGACATGGAAGACCCCATCATTGGGTAGTTCTATGACTAGAGGCTGATCGTCTTCAAGAGGAGCCTTTGCTAGTTGATCGGCTATGACTTGTCCTTTGATAGATTTCTGTACAATAAACTCTATGTCAAATTTCATCAACAACATGATCCATTTCATCGTGCGACTACTATGATAAGTACGACTCATCATGTATCGCAATGGATTTTCCTTAGACACAACATACGTAGTGTTGCTCAGCATGTAGTGGCGTAGCTTCTTGGTAGCAAACACCACCGCCAAGCGAGTTTCTCGACGTATGCATAGTTAAGTTCATAACTGACCAGGGTACGGCTAAGATAATAAGTAACCTGTTCTTTGTGAAGTTCATTCTTCTGGGCTAGCATGGCGCCCAGTGCCACCTCAGTAGTTGAGATGTATAAGTAGAACGACACTCCTGGTCTAGGTGGTGCCAATACTAGCGACGAAGCCAAGTATTGTTTGATGTCATCAAAGGCTGACTGGCACTTGTCATCCTAGTGAAATGTAACCCCCTTGTGCAATAATTTGTTCATTGGTCGGCATTTGTCAGATAGCTGCGCTATGAAGCGCTTGATCGACGTGACCTTTCCTTGCAAACTTCTGAGCTGCTTAATAGTAGTTGGGGGAGGCATTTCAAGGATTGCCTTGACTTTCTTTAGGTCCACCTCGATGCCTCGCTTTGAGACTATAAAACACAAGAGTTTTCCAGATGTGATGCCAAATACGCACTTCTTGGGATTCGATCGACCTTATGCTCTATGAGGCGATCGAGAATCTTGCTTAAGTCATTGATATGATTTGAGCGCAAAAGAGACTTGGCTAACAGATCATCCATGTAATCTTCCAAAGTTTTATGCATGTAATCATGGAATATGTATGTCATGGCACATTGGTAGGTGGCGCCAGCATTTTTAAGGCCAAAAGGCATGACCTTATAACAAAATGTCCCCCAAGGCGTTGTGAATGCTGTTTTGAGTTGGTCCTCAGGATTGATACGAATTTGATTATATCCTAAGAAACCATCCATGAGGGATAACATTTCGTGACCTACTGTAGCATCTACCAACGCGTCAATGCTTGGCAAGGGGAAATCATCCTTAGGACTCGCTTTGTTTAGATCTCGAAAATCGATGCATATGCGAATCCTCCCGTCGGGCTTTTTGACGAGCACCATGTTGGACAGCCATGGTGGATAATCCACGTAGATGACAAACTGTGCATCCAACAACTTTTGCAATTCATATTTGACCATCAAGGCCACTGTTGGGTGCATCTTTCGTAGTTTTTGCTTAACTGGCTTGATTGTCGGGTCAAGCGTTAGATTATGCATGACTAGCTGTGGATCTAGTCCTGGCATGTCTCTGTATGACCATGCAAAAACTTCCTTCTTCTCTTTGAGAAGGGCAATGTAGTCGGCTTGCTCTTCAGGGATAAGCTTACCCCCAGCTTGATAATCTGTGGATTCATTGGGTCTAAGCCGATGTCTACGTCAGTCGTCTCCTCGATTGACATGTGGGATCCGTCCTCCAACTGATGTGGAGTTGGGATCAAATGGATATCATTAGTTGAGTTTAAATCTACGTTTGGAACCTCGGGTCCCTCTTCAGCTTGAAAAATATCTTGAGTTATCCTTGGGGTAAAATGAGGCATTTTACCGAAATGCCAATACTCTGATGGGGAGAGCGATGAATTGACGCGATCCCAGTCGATGGCATCTATGTCTAGATGCAATGACCATGCTGGATCGGTCGAATTACGGATGGGTGCGGTCAAGTCAATGGAGATCATGTGGATGAAATGAATTTGGTCTCCATTACCGTGGGTGTGATAACTCGAACATTCTGGATGCTCCCTATGCTCTGGATCTGGCTCTGTAGGGACAGGCATGAACGGATCAACCCTATGTATTGATAGGAAGACAGGGTCTTCCCTCGACACTGATGTCATTATAGGGTCTCGGGGTGGACGGTGCTCATCGTAAACTTGGAGCCACTGATCCAACACTTGGTCCCACCCTGCTGGGTCTACGTGCCATTCATGCCCTAATATTATGCCTAGTTGTGCCATCAGTTGTTCATGGGTTACAGGGTGATTGTGTCGTCGTGCATGATTAAGATAGTCCATCTTAGTTTCGTCTTCATAATCATTATCGGTGATCCAAAGGCCTTCGTTGGCCCTGACAGCTGCCTGCGACATATTATGTTCATCTTGTTCGAGCAAATTAATCTGATCCCATTACGGCTGTTCCACACTCGGTGGGGGGACCTAATTCTCTTGACATTGCACTGGTTCAATTGGAACCTCTAAAGGGAACAATCTCAAAAAGATATATGGACACTGTTTATGCTCTCCTTGGAAGTTAGTGTCCGAACTTTCACCTCTCTCTATCAATGGAGAAGGGTCATTGATGTTACCAAGGGTTGTTGTTGACCATGGGAGATAATCTCCCAATGTGAACGTTGTGTTTGGGTTGGCATAAGGATCTGATGCCAATCCACCCTTGTTGCCTATTCCTAGGCCTTGCATGTTTTCCACCAAGATGTCTAAGGGTAGGGAGTGGTTGAACCCTACTCCCAACTTATCATAAGGCATTTGATATCTTGGCTGGCAAAGGACACGCACCCCTTGCTCATACCTGCCTAATCCGTATCCGTGCCAATTGCATTGGCCAAGATATCTCAGAGCGAAGTTTGGGTTCGACAGATAATTGATGTTTTCGACAAAAGGCTCTTCGTCCTCGTCCTTTTGCTTACATAGTTCGATACCATGATCAAGGCCTCCATACACAAAATTTGTCTGGTTTGGTGGGTAACCTAAAGGAACAACTGTCCCTATGGGAAGGCAAGGTCTCCCCATGTTCTGCACTGATTCTAGCTCGGGCGTTGCTACAACATTCTGCACTAGATATTCCCCCAGGCCCGTACTGGCTATTTCAACGGTAATTGTTGACGATTGAGAAAGGGGAAATGGAAGGCCTTCCTGAGTCCATTCCATGTTGGGTGGATTAGGAGCTTCAGCTTTCGTTGTGCTAGGTATTTCTTCTGTTGAGACAGTTGATATCATTGGCAACACCTCTTCTAGGGGTTTGGCCTCTTCCAGGATCTGTTTTCCTTTGTCCTTCTATTTAGCCATGACAGGTGGCATTGGTAATGAAGGAGCAGATGATGTAGATGCACCTGGATGGGGTTTTGATGGATTAGTCACCAGTGGTGCCCGCGGCATCGGACCCTGTCTAGATGGATTTAACTGGAAATCCAAGTGCGTTGACGAGAGGGTCGATTGCGGCATGAATTACACTGCATTGCAATATTTGAAGGGTTCTAAGTCCATCGGGACTACATGTATTTCTCCTTCAAATGCATCCTTCAGACACTGGTGAGCTATCGAAGGGACACACTTCATGTCCCTGATCCATGGTCGCCCTAGCAATATGTTGTATGCCATCTCGCCTTCCAAAATATGGCATAATGTGGGTATCGTCTTTTGTCCTACCTGGATGGGTAGAACAATTGTGCCGACTGTCGAGCATATCGCATTGTTGAATGCTCGCAGTGTGTATGTGGAAGCCGTGATATGAGAGGTCGGCGACTTCGGATGTTTTAATGTCTGCAGTGGTAATGATGTTACTGGACGAGCCAGTATCTACCAACACTCTCTTGTACGGGATCTCGTTGACCCGTGCGATAACGTGCAGGGGTGGATCTGCCATGTCATTTGATATTGTTTTAACTTCATCCTTCTAAAGGTAATGATCGGCTCCGTACATCGTTTTACATGTCCCACGAAGTTATTGCAGGAATTCGCTTTGTGAGGCTGTAACTCGATGGCTTTCAATATTTCCATGAGAGCTTCTCGATGGGGTGCTGACTGCTGTATAAGCTCATAAATGGAAAGCCTAGCCGATGTGGTCCGCAAACTCTGCATGAGTTTGGTCCGTATTGTGACCTCGGGTCTAGGCAGAGGCAACTGCACAGGGTGTTGTTGAGGGTGCGACGTTGAAGGAACTTCTCTTGTAGCTGCCTCAGTGGCAACTCCTGGGTATTTCTTGTTCCTTGTTACTATGCTGATCATTCCCACATACCCTTGCATGGGAAGATTATGTCGCACCTCATTAACCTGAAGAGGTTTTGCCTGTGCCTCGTGGGCAGGCAAAGGGTCCTTGAATACCCCCATCTACTGATTATTTGGCGCTATGGGGTTGTCCACTGCCAATGTTTGATTATCAATCAAATCTTGTATCAAGCCCTTGAATTTCCAACATCCATTCAGGTCATGTCCCCTTCGCCTATGGAACCTACAATATAAATCCTCTCTGTATCCCTTAGGCTTGGGAGCGTTAGGATCTATGGTTTGGATTTATGGAAGGGTGATTAGATTTGCCGCTGACAAGCGATCAAATAGGGAGTCCCTGGACTCCGTATAAGGAGTGAATTGTCGCCTAGGGCGACGCTGCTGATTTTGCTCGTCTTTTATTTTCTCTTTCATAATTAGGAGGCACTGCCTGATAATTAGCCTTTTGACGCTGTATTTCTTGCGCAGGCTTGGGAACATTTATCGCAACTGGATTAACCGTAGCAGGTTTTGGTTGCATAGTCCCTATCTTAGTGTTTTTGTTCCACTCTTTCTTTTTAGGCTTGGTGATTGTGCCCTCCTGTATTTTGATCTCTTCTATAACTCTGGCTTGCGCCAAAGCTTCTTCTAGGCTGGCGTATTACTGCAGCTGCAATAGCCCAGAGATCGATCTCAGACAACTCCGTGAAAACATTTGTGTGAGGTCATACATAGGGGGAAGGTAAGGTAGCTTAGAAAGTAGAGCCCTCCATCGATTCTCGTAAGCTACCATTGTCTCTTCCTCATATTGCCTAAGGCTGGCCAGATCACTCAATGATGCCTTCTTCTTGGTGTTGAAGGCAAAGCGTTCCAGGAACGCATCTACTAATTGATCCAAGTTATTTATGTTGTGCTTCGACAAATGTGTGAACCAATCCGAGGCAGGACCTGCGAATGTGGTTATGAAAGTCCTTAGCAACAGTGCGTCATTATCCTGAATGCCAAAGCATTGGCTCAGGAATCTTGTCACGTGCTCTTGAGCATCTTCTTCACCCTTAAAGACTGCCAACTGAGGCAACTTGAAATGTTTGGGATAAAGAGGTGTGGGCACTAACGGATGCACCGGATGACTGCGAAGTTGTCGTAACGTGGGCTTTTTGTGCCCAGAAGCTTTAGTCTCCACAGACTCCAAACGCTCTAATAGTGCTTTGTATGCATCGGAAGATTTAATCTCTTCCTCTGTAATTCGTTCCCATTGTGTGTTACAGGCAACTGGGGGCCTATGGAGGGGTGGTTGGATAGCACCTCCTCTGCCTTGATAGGGCGTTTCGGCCTGTTCTTCTTGTTCATACTCCTCATAAGCTTCTCGAGGAGTTATTGGGCGAGCTCGATGAACAGGGGTGGGCGCCCGCGGAGGGTGCCCATCGTCATTCTTGGGAGTGGCCTCCCGCTCATGTCTCGAGTGTCTTAAAGGCACCTCTTGGCGAGGTCTTGGAGACCTATCATGCACTATGAGGTTGTGCCTCTCGTACCTTTTTGCCCTCTACGTTTGGGGGGTCTGAACCTTTTCAGGCATAGTGGTGTAGAGCAGCTCATTTGTTTGGTGCCAAATACTCTCTTTATTAAGGTGATATAATTGTTCTAGCTGTTGTTGATCTTACTCAAGCTGCTTGATCTGCGCTTGGTGGGCGGCATGTCTAGCAAATGATAAGTCAATTTGCTCTGTTGTTTTGATTCTAGGAGGCCTAGTCACCTTTTCGATGTATCTATCTTGGTTTTGAGGATCCGGGACTTCTATGTGGTGCTTCCCTCTGTCGAGATTGGTGGTGTTTACCTGAGGCTCCGACCTTAATGGGTGATCATGATATCTAGCAAGTGCAGAAGTGCAAGGCTCCCGTGTTGTATGTTGCTCTTGAGGAATGCAATGATCTTCCTTGTACTCCCTTTCATGGGTGTGAAAGGGTCGGGTGGAGTTAGCTCGCCCTATGTGGAGAGTCCTGCGCTCTGGGTTTTGTCTTTTAGTTCTAATGGGAGGCAAAGGAGAGATGTCGTATTCACGTTGTCTCTCCTCATGGACATTGTGCCTCTCTAGCGCTTCATCGTGCTGTGGCCACTCATATCTAGCCTCAAAAGGCGGTTTTCTATTTGCGTTGAGTGCTACATGTAAAGCTTCTTCCCGAAAGGGGCTGTTTTGAATGGGCGTATCCCCCAGAGGGGTGTCCCTGTAATTCCACCTAGACATGGAATGATGTGGATTCTCTTGTGGCCTAGACCGCCAAGGCGGTATGATCAAGTCTTCAGGGCTAAAGCGAAGGCGACTTGTGCCCGCTTCTTATGCACCCTCCAGAGCTTCTGCCCTTGATTTGGCTTGGCTACGGGTGTACACCATTGTGGTACCTTTCTACTAGCTAAGCAGATTTTTATCTTTTCGTTTATGATTTATGATTTTTTTTTTGTTACACTAAGCAGAAATGAACACACACATACACAAACGGTGATTATCTCTTTTAAAGATTAATGGTGTGTCCTAAACTGGTTTCAGTGCGTTTTGATGATTTTGTTTTGTTTTTTGAAAATTTTGAAGAACGTTTAAATGCATAATGAAGGCTCATAAAACTCCCATAGATGGTTGCCCCTTCAATATACCAACCTGGCCGATATACCAACCTCTCTATATACCCGCCCTTACGAGAGGGAGACTATAGGTACGTGAGAGCAGATGGTACGTGGTACGTAGGTAGTACGAAAGGGGGATTGTCCTGTTAATGACACCTACCATAGAAGACTTATCCTCGCACACTGGGAATCACCCCAGCGACACTCGGTCAGCTTTCGTCAGGATTTATGCCTAACAATAGTGACAATCGGGGAAATGGATGCAAAATCAAGCCAAGGTGGTGATGAAATCCATCGAAGGTCTTGATCAAGGGTTGGGGTTTTACGACCAGCTCCTTAGTTTAAAGATGTTGCGTGAAGTGTGTGTGATTCTTTTTATTTGAAAAATGAAACATGCAGAAGCAACTACTTTCCCTAAGAAAGCAAAATTGATAGAAAACAAAAACAGAAAAGCAAAAAAAATGACAGGAACAGTTTTGAAACCCTTACCTTTCTCTACCTAAACCTGCTATTTCTGATCTTCGGCTCTAAAAATTCACAGACATAAATTCGTCCCTCTGTGAGACGAATTACAGAACAAAATTCGTCCCTCCCAGAGACGAGTTCGAATTCGTCTTAGGGTCAGACGAATTGCAGTAAAGTAATCGTCACAGGCAAAGACGAATAACAATCAAAAGTTGAAAAAGGTACCTGTCAAGTACAAAACACAAAAATTTGATCAATTTCTTGATCTTAAAATCAGGGGACTGTGTCCCACCATGATCGCCACTGAAAGCACGAGATTTCGGGCAAAAGAAACACTAATTACGATGTATTCAAAATCAAACACGCTTAAGTCCTAAAATGTAAAATGCATGAAACGAAAGAGACGAAGTGAAATGAGATACAAGAAATTAGAGAAATCATAGCCCTTTTATTTAACTCTCTTGATCTCGGTTACAAAGATGTCTCCTCCCTTTTCAGGGGCTAGGAGCGTTAAATGAATTTGGTTACAATCAAGACTTAATGTTCTTCCTTCCACGTGCCCACATTTGAAATGGGCGGGCCAAAATGTTGTCGTCGCTGGTGTTGATGAGTCCTTAACCTTCGTTGCTCCTCCTGCGATCAAAGAAACAACAAATATGTTAGTAGCACCTGTTGCAAGTAAGAAACGTTTGTTCTCTGAAATTAATGAAAAATGCATGTAAAAGATTAGCCAAATCGATAGACAAATGACTCTAAATGACCTGCAAACTCGACAGAGACCAAAAAACATTACCAGAAGGCCACTGCCATCGAAACAGTCGGCCAATTTGCATTCGACTGAAATTCGTCCCTGGGCAGGACAAATTCTGCTGTAATTCGTCCCTGGGTAGGACGAATTCGACTGTAATTTGTCCTCGGGTAGGACGAATTCGACTGTGTTAAAATGTCGAGTTGATGTCGTCCCAATGTTGCGTCTCGGGATCTCCAAATGACCTGCAAACAGAGGGGTTAGCTAATTGGGGGCATTTTGGGACGACCCAGATGGTCGGATTCTACCAATTTGACCTCCATCAATGGGAATTTGGCGTCGCTACCTGCAAGTTAGTGGGACAACAAAAGCAACGAGAACATGATGAAATATGATCAAAACATTGTGAGATTGAATACATAAACTATCTAATCAGCAGAGAATAAAATTAAAGATGAACAAATGACAGCAAAACGAATTATAATGAAACTCAAAAGGTGCGGGGCGCCCAAGTGGGCCACCCATCGTTGGCACTTGATTTTGGCACCAATCCACTTGGGATGGGCCCAAAATCTCTTAGGATGGGGTTGTTAGCAAATTGGTGGATTACAGTGGTCAAATGTCAGGTTTTTGGGTCCGAATTCACACTTCCAATAGCCACCCAATAACCTCTCTTGTGAAAGAGATTAAGGATGTGGAAAATGTAAATCAAGAGGGCAAAGGTGTGGTATCAAATCGGCAGCACTTCGTTGCTTGAAAATGCCTCCTTCTTCTTGTTTTTGGTGGGAAAAGTCCACCATTTTATAGACCCAGGGGGTCTCTTTGGAGAGACATGCATAAGCGCCATGTGGTGGTCATAGGTGCCATGTGGCAATCATGTCTTCTCATGGGGGAGAAAGGTCCTCCATGACTTGGGATTTCATGAATGCCCTTGTGACAGTCCTCTAACGGCCCATCTACCCACCTACACGCACGTGCGAAGCAAGAGTCATCAATTGACTGTCTTTGGCTGCCACTTGGCACCATTCTTCTTTTTGCCCGTTAAACTTGGAATTCATCCTGACCAAAGACGAATTAAGAATTCGTCCCTAGGTGAGACGAATCCAAGTTTGAATTCGTCCCTGGGTGAGACGAATACTGAGCAAAGTGCCTGAATGTGCCAAATTGCCTTTTGACCTTACAAAATTGCTATAAAAGTGGTTAGGACCACTGTTTGACTTCTTGGGGCTGCCCTAGGGGCTGTGTGTGTGTCAAAGAGATCAGTGTTTGCAGTCACATAATCGGATTGGTGTTGTTTTGGTGTCTACAACTTCTACCAAAAATTTGTGTTTAGAAGTGATGAAATGAAAAGAACTTATATGATCATAAAAGCTTTCAATGACAAAATGCAAGAAACGTGTGGGGTTATTACCATCCCATTGCAGGTTGGTCCGAGAACCCTGGATACAACCGTGTTTATTGTACATTGCCCTACATCATACAATATACTCTTGGGTCGCCCTTGGATCAACGCAATGCGAGTTGTTCCCTCAACTTTACATCAATGTGTTAAATTTGAATTTAAGAATCAGTTGGTTACCATTCATGGTGATCCTTGACCCTTTGATATGTGTGCTTTGGCAGAACCTGTTGGAGTTCAATTTTGCCCTGCTTTGTCATCCACACATCCTAATTCTCATTACCCATCTAAACATGTGAAACACACACCCACAATGCCATCTACTTCTTCTCCATCGGTTCCACCCCTACATACAGCTCAACCATCCTTTAAACAAACCACATTAGGACCTCAAAAAGATCCTAATCCCACAGCCGATGTCTCTTGTTTTACTCCTATAACTTCCATACCTATAATAGAATCATCCATCGACATATCTACAACATCTACATCCACAAAATGCATAGTTTTCGCATCAGAAGATGTAGGAAATATTCCTTCTACCTCTTATGCTCTTACTGACGAGCTCTTACCCGATTTATCTAAAATTCTTATATCAGAGAAAACAAATGCTTCTATGCAAGATTCCCTTATTTTAAATAATTTGCCACCATCTCCTCGTACCTTGGGTCTCCCACAGCCTATGGGAAGTATTTACCAAGTCGGGAGCTACGCTTTTATTTATAAGGGATATGACTCGAGTAGAATACCCAAAAACATCAAGACTCATTATGATGGATATGCTCGATGTTATTTTACTAATGAGTATATTAAAGCCAAATCTATAATGCGTAAATTGGGATATAAAGGGAAAGGTTTAGGACCTTTCCAAAATGGCATGAAAGAACCCTTTGAGGTAGAACCATGGCCCGCTCGATGTGGTGTGGGCCTATTTCCTAGTAAAGGTCAGCCCTTTTCATTTGAGGATGATGACCAACTCATGTGTTACCAAGATTATTTGCATAAGCATGATGCTTTGTGTTTAACGAATAAGCCATTTACATGTAATATGCTATCTATAGCTTACCCTAAGATGATCGTTGAATTCGACAATGAGTTGGAGGGAGATATCTTCCATGATGTCTCCGTTGAGGAATTATTACATAATGAATTTTATTTTGATGGCTCTATACCTAGTATAGCCCATCTTGAGGCCACGACTCCTCAAGACGAATTATCCAAGCTAACCTTGGAAGAATTATAAGAATTGGGCGTTTCACCCGCCCCACCTAATTTTGAGAAAAATCTACACATGGAAGTAGAAAATGTCATAAAAATTAACATTGGAACTAAGGATAATCCTCACATAATCAACATTGGATCATAATTGAGTCAAGAAAAATAGGATAAATACATTGCATTTCTTAAAGAATATGAAGATGTCTTTGCTTGGACATATGAAGATATGCCAGGATTAGACCCTTCTGTAGTTATGCATCACCTAGTAGTCCATCCAGATGTTAAACCTGTTAAACATAAACTTAGAAAAATTCATCCTAAAGTGGCCTTACTAGTCAAAGGGAAGTTAGAAAAACTCCTGAATGTTATTTTTATACAAGCCATTGATTATGTTGAATGAAACTCGAATGTAGTTCCAGCAACTAAGCAAGAAGCTACCAAGGTTAGGGTTTGCATAGACTTTAGAGATATTAATGTTGCATGCCCTAAAGACGATTTTCATCTTCCCAATATGGATTAGATCATTGATTTTACTACGGGGAGTGGAATTATATCCTTAATGGATGGATTTTCTAGTTATAATCAGATCAGGATAGCTCCTGAAGATCAGGCTAAAACAACCTTTATTACCTCTTGGGGGACCTTTTGTTGGAAAGTGATGCCATTCATTTTGAAGAATGCAGGTGCAACCTATCAACGGGCCATGAATTATATTTTTCATGATATGATGCATGATATACTACATGATTATGTAGACGACATCATAGCTCGTTCTACTGAAGAATATGACCATTTAGATGATTTGAGAAAAGTATTTAATCGGTTAAGGGAATATCTTATCCGATTGAATCCAACTAAATGTATATTCAGATTTAAGTCCGGTAAATTATTAGGGGTTATAGTTTCTTTACGTGGCATCAAAATTGACCCTCTCAAGATTGCGGCTATCACTGATATGCCCGCACCCACAAATATATCAGAATTATGAAGTTTATAAGGTAAGCTTCAAGTTATCCGTCGCTTCATCGATAAGCTGGCAGATAAAACCGGACCATTTCTTAAGCTTCTTAAGAAGGATGTCTTTTTCCATTGGGACTATGAATGTCAGGATGCATTTGAACTCCTCAAACAATATCTTCTTAACCCACATGTGTTTTTGCCGCCTAGACCTGATCGTCCATTTATCTTGTATATTTTTGCTTCAGATTTTGCTTTAGGAGCTATGTTAGCTCAACTTGATGATGAGAAGAAAGAGCGTGCTAATTATTACATTAGCATAACCTTAATCAGTTATGAAATCCACTACACAGCATTAGAAAAGTTATGTCTTGCAGTTGTATTTTCTACACATAAATTATGCCATTATATGCTCAGTCAAAAAACGTATGTTATTGCTAAATTCGATCCTTTGCGGTATCTCATGAGTCGACCTTATTTATTTGGTCACACAACAAAGTGGGTTCTTGCTCTAAGCAATTTTGAACTCACGTTTATAGGACATATGTCTATTAAGGGTCAAATCATAGCAGGTCAATTAGCTGTTGCACCCTTAGAGTCTACCCATTCCCTCATCATTGAGTTTCCTGACGAATGCCTTAAACTAGAGGTAGACCATCCAGAGCAATGGTCCTTATACTTTGACGGAGCCCGATGCATGAGTGGGGTTGGTGCAGGTATTATTTTAATATCTCCATAGAAACATTTTATCCCTCTGTCCTTTAAATTAACGTTTGCTTGTACTAATAACACTGTTGAATATGAGGCTCTAATCCTTGGCTTACGAGCTACCTTGGCATTGAAAATTAAAAATCTATTGGTTTTCGATGATTCTCAACTTATTATAAATCAAATTAATGATGTTTATCAGACCAGAGATGATAAATTGCGTCCATATAAAGCATATGTATTACAATTGATATCTTTATTTGATCAAGTTACCTTGGAAGCTATTCCTCGAACTAGCAATCGTGCGACTGATGCTATGGCTGCAGCTGCATCTCTTTTACCCTTGGAGTTAGATGACGAATATGCTACTATCATTATTCATTGACTCCAGGAACCCACTTCAAATAAATCATGCTTAGAACCTTTTGATGTGTTTCTAATGAACAAAACTTCTCCTAAACTTTAGTACACTGATATATTCAATTTTCTTCAAAATGGGACCTTCTCTGAAGGTTTTAATAGAAACCAGTGTCGGTTATTGCATAGACGAGCAATTCGTTTCATCATAATTGGCAATACGTTATATAGGAGATCTTTTGAAGGTATCCTACTGAGATGTTTGAATCTAGAAGAAGCTAGATCAGCTTTGAGTGAAGCCCATGATGGATCTTGTGGGAGATACTTTAGTGGTAGCGCCATTGCTAAGAAGCTCCTTATGATAGGATATTTTTGGCCTACCATGGAGAATGATGCACATGATTACGTGTGCCATTGCGACAAGTGCCAGAAACACGCTGACCTTGTCCATGCTCCTGCACAAGAGCTACCGACTATTTCATCTCCTTGGCCCTTTTCAAAATGGGGCTTAGACATCATTGGAAAAATCAACCCTGTGTCATCCGATGGACACAAATTCATCATAATCGCCATCGAGTATTTCACGAAGTGGGTTGAAGCTATGCCCTTAGCTTCTTGTATTGGAACCCAAGTTTCCAAATTTATTTTTAATCAAATTATTTATAGGTTCGAAATTCTTGCAAATGTCATCTCGGATAATGAAACTTGTTTCAAAAATAAAGATGTCAAGAAATTATGTCAAAAATATAAAATTCAACATCGTTAGTCCACTCCCTATTATCCTCAGGGTAATGGCCAAGCAGAAGCATATAATAAAACATTAATTAAAATCCTCTAAATACTGGTCAATAAATCTGGCCGAGATTGTCACATTCAACTATATCCTACTTTTTGGGCTTATCGAACTAGCGTTCGTACCCCCACAGGCACTTCACCTTTTGTTTTGGTTTATGGCGCTAAAGTAGTTTTTCCCTTTGAATTAAAAGTTCCTTCTTTGGCTCTGCTACTTCAAGATACTGAAGTAGGAGATGAATATCGTGCTGGCAGATTTAGTCAGCTGGAGCTCCTAGATGAGAAGCGCATCAATGCTTTGGAGCATCTTCGAGCCTACTAGAACAAACTTAAACGAGCATACCTCAAGAAAGTTCATAATCGATCCTTTGAGATCAGTGACCTTGTCTTGAAAGAAAATCAAAAAAATACTAATGCAACTAAAGACCTTAAAGGTAAATTTGAACCTAATTGGCTTGGGCCATATATCATCACTGCTAAATTCAGATCGGGAGCATACCGATTAGCTACCTTAGATGGTAAAGATATTAAAGAACCTATGAACATTATGCATCTTAAGCGCTATTATGCATAATTCTGGTAATTTCGTCATTGTATATATTATACATCTTGTCTCATTTTAGTAAATTCATATTAAAATTACAAAAAAAATAATCATATTGTGTATCTTCTCAATTCATAAATCAAAATCATCAAAATATTCAAAAACATCTTTTATTTTCGCACTTGTCAATTCTTGAAGTATTGCAGTTATATTTTCGATTATTTTGGATAAATTAGCATTTATTTGGAATCCCACACTTTCACACTCACATGAATAAATATCTTGATTTTATTTGGTATGATTATAAATCTCTCTTATATCAAAGTCCATAGTTGAATTAAATAAAGTTCTGAGCATAGAGAATTGATCTTGTTATTTATTTGAACCACGTATATCTCTTCACATTAAAATGATTTCATTGCAAATTCAATATGATGCTACATAGTAGAAGTGGTTTCTTGAGCGAAAAGTTTCCCCTGCTATCCTATCATGCACATGGTCTAGAATCTTTGAGAATTGACAAAAGGACAAGCTCACCCCTACCCAGAATAAAAATCCCTTGCTCTATAGCCAATCCGAGCAAGTATCCCTAGTATAGGAAGAAAAAGAAAAGTCAAAGAAAATGAGAAAAAGAAAAATATCATTTTGTACCATCACAGCAATATTTCAGCATTAATACAAAATAAAAAAAACAAAAAAGAGGAGAAAAAGAAAAGCAAAAGCAAAATGCAATAAATCCCTTTCCCTACCCCTTGAAAAGAAAAGAAGGGTGAATGAGCTTGAATCCCTGGAATTCTCAATTATTTGAAAACTATGAGGTAAGCCCCATAACAGGTGGTTTGTGCCCAACCCGCTTGGCCTTGGGTAATTCCTAGTGTGGTGATATGTCTGTTACATTAGCGACCTTCTTTTGTACAGACCTATGTCTGCTTATGGATCAGCTAGCTCTTGATGACCCGACTTACATAGTAGTCTGGTACGGGTACATGCATATAAATCATGGTCAACGAACACTTTTTTGGTTAATTCAAATTACTTGTATCAAATTATCTTGCTCAAAATTGGTAAATGAACAATACAATTGCACACACATTTGTATTTGAGAGATTTTGTATCATTATGATAAATCAAGATCGGCAATGAACTCACATTTGCACATGAGGGTTCCTTATAAATCTACATTTTGTCTTTGAGATAATTTAAAATATTTATGCAAATCTTTTGGAATAATTTCATCTTCTTATTTGAGAACATTTGCTTAGCATAAAAACAATTAAATACATTTCTTTCCAAAATCCAAAATTTTCTTTCAAAACATCTTCAAAAATCTAGCAAATAAAGTCACATTTATATATACTTTCGACTTCCGCAACGATGGTATAGTTCCTAAAACCTAAACTGGAATTTTATGCCTAGCGCAAGTCCTCATCTTATATATTTTTTGTTTGTCTCAAAATCAAAAACCAATTATGCAATTAAAATATTTTTGGATTTCGCGATGATGGTATAAGTCTATACCTATAAATTCTATGCCTAGCGTAAACCATTGTTCTACTTTTGATTTCCCATTCATTTTAATTCATAAAAACATATGGCTTACATCATTATGTTACACATTTGTGCTTTAAAAAGAATGAACACTTCTTCTATTTCATTTCATTATGTCAACATTCAATTTTGCAACGATGATATAATTCCTAAGGAATTGTTCTAAATTTTATCACACTTAGGAATTTTATGCCTAGCAAAAATCACATTTTTTTTTTCATGCATAATATTTTCATGAAAATCTGAAAACAAATCATCACCATCATCATTTTTCATCATCACAAACACAAAGTCTTAAGACAGTCTCTTAAGCACTCTTTTACTTTTAGCAATATTTCTATACTAGGATTAGCTTGACGACCTAGCGAGTGGCGACTCCATGAAATGGTCATATAATAGTGACAATGTCCTTTGAAATTATTGTTAGAAGTCCCTTTATTTTTCATCAAATCACACCACAAACAAAAATTTGTTTACATCAGATTATTTTATTTAAATTTTATGCCATGACATAAAATTATAATTTTTTCAACGACATAATTACATGGATAATCAATCACAATTCAAAATTTAAAGCATCATAAAACATATGCACAAGTCATATCAAAAAGATCTATATATATATATATATATATATATATATATATATATATATATATATATATATATATATATATATATATATATTTAATATCCTGTATATCTTATCACAACTAGATTGGTATGCCATAATCTATACCTTGGCATACTCAATCCTCTCAAAAATATACAGTCTATAGTCTATAGCAGCTAGTCTCGAGAAGCCCTCAAGCTCTCAGCCTCATCTCCTCTCTCGCCCTAGCGTGGATGAGGTGGTCCCATTGAGGTCCATGCTATTTTGTGGGCCTTGCCATCGATCGTGAGGATGTCCTCGACGATCCCATCATGACCGGCTCTACAATAGGGGTTGGCAATGATATCCTCTAGTTCTTTGAAACCACGTGATAGTACAATCCTTGATAGAATGCGGTCTGAGCAATAGATCGCACCAGATCCCGAGTGCTCGCCCCTTTGCTCTGAGCTTTGATTCGTGTAGCCTTATCTTGCAACATTTGCACCTGATCTTGGAAGCAGGTAATCTCAGCCCGGAGAGCCGCCATCTCGCTGCTCTCCTCCACCTCGATACCCTTGCCCTTATCGGGCGATGTTGGCCTATCCCTCTGCTGAGAAGGGAGTACCTCCTCCCTCCTCTCTAACTGTTGTGGTCTCTCTGGAGACTATGGTGCTCTTCAATGTCTCTCCTGAGGAGACCGTCGCTGCTCCATCCCTCCATGACACCTCGCTGCATCAATGGCAGCCTGGCACCGCCTCCCCATCTGTCGCACCACGACATGTATCGAACCCTGTGCCCTCGTCATCCGAGGAGGGTGGATGCCTGTGTACCAGGCATCATACTCGTTTATGACCCCAGTTTCATCCCCATCCACTAGCTAAATGGGGGCATCATCCACATCCTGACTCCAAAATCGCTACATATTTGGAGCCCCGCTCAGTGTAGTACTATCTCGGATAGTTCGAGAGTACTCATAGTCTTTGAGAGAAGGGATCCCCTGTTGTAGACCAAACTGCCTCAAAACTTAGTCCTAGCGATGGAGCTCTACCTCTCCCCGCTCCATCCTCAGCCAAAAGACTCACCTGATGTGAGCCAACTCCTATCCGTCCTCTCCCCACCTTGGATGCTCTCTCCACGGCCTCCAGGTGATCTGGTCAGGGACGAGGTCATCTAGCAACCTCTGGGACATCGATAGATCTATCTGTCACTGTGACCCTCTCTGGAACCACCAATAGAAAATCCTAGGTCTCTCACAGTCAACCCCTATCAGTGGAAGCCCTACCGACCTCCGCATCGAAATGTGCTCCCAGAACCAAACCTGTAGTAGCGATGTCAAAACCAGACATCGACCTCCCTTGTATACGACCTCGTACAGGATCCTATACAAGCGATATAGTGCAAAACTACCCCAAGCAAATCTATAGCCATGGTCTCTCATATCGTAGACCACATCTAAGAGCTGCCATGGTAACCTGCATCCGCTCTGGTGGCATAGCAGTAAGACACCCACTACCCCTGCCAAAACCTAAGTCAATCGAGATGCCCTAGGCATCTGCCTGAATGTCTTGATGTTCATCCTACCCTTCTCCAGGGCAAAGCTAGGATTTTTGCATAGTCGCATCATGGCATAGCCCTGATTGGCCATAGGAGTCATCAACCATCCCTGTATGGGGATCCTCAAGATCGTCCATACATCCTCTAGAGTGGGAGCCATCTCCCCTATCGGTAACCGAAAGTAGGATGACCCCGGATACCACCTCTCTGCTAGGGCTGTCAGTAGCCCCATGTTTATCGGTATTTGTGGCATCTCTGCCACATGCTGTAGTCTGACCTCCGCTAGTCGGTCTCGTTATGCCTGGTCGAGTGCGGCTACATCGTCTCTTAGCCCTCCGTATTTCCACTCTCAAATTTTTAGTAATCCCCTCTACAAAATAAACAATCAAACAACAAAAATCATCAATATATAATCATTAAAATCAATATAAAAAAATGATATCGTCCACTATTGGATGATATCGTCCTAAATTGAGTCAAATCGTCCTTGGTAGGACGAAATCGTCTCCGATTTCTCAACTTGGGGATCACCCCTTGTTGGATAGGATCGTCCCTATTTCGTAGATTTCGCCCCTAGACGAAATCGACGATCTAGGGACGATTTCGTCCCGACGTCGTTGACGGCCTAAAAACGGCCGCGATGCCCCCAAAACAGTCAAAATTTAAATTAAAAATCACATAAATCAAATTAAAAACATAATTCACTAAGTTTAGATCCTTACCCGCAACCCGCGCCGGACCTTTGTCGATCTGTGTGCTGTTTCCACCATTTTGCCTATAGAGCTCTAAAACAACAAAAGTGAACAGTAACAATGAATTAGGGTTTTACCCTATTTTTTTAATTTTATTTAAAAACAACACCATTTTTTTTAAATTTTGCTTTTTCGTGCTTTTACCTTAAACGTTCTATTTGGGTAAAAACTCAGAGGGGGCACCATAGTAAGCAGTTGTACGATTCGACCTAGAATCGTCGTCTAAAAAATTGAATAAATTTTTGCTTTCTCGTAAAGCATAAAGAACTCATCTTTAACGCATTTTCTTTAGAAAATTCACTAAAGAGGGGGCAAAATGTAGCACCCTAAAATTGACGCAGTTAAACCCTTAGTAAAAAGATAAAAAATTAAATTTTAACCCTGAAATCGCCCATTAATCGCTCACCTCGTTTTTTGCACCATTTTTAGGAGTTGTTTTGACCATTGGATGATATCGCCGATCAGACGAAATCGTCCTAGATCGAACGAATTCGTCTAGAATAGAACATCCAGACGATTTCGTCCCAAAACCAAATTTTCATAATTAGATTTTGTTTCAACAGCCTCTCCAACTTGGGCAGAAGCGTGTCTGCACAGTTGGAGATTCCTCCGCTGAGGATCTCCTAGATTGGGATGATCTCCAACCTCCTAACCTCCCCCTAATCCTATATAAACTTAGGATTTCCCAGTTTATACCCCTGGCTAATCATTTCCCTGCAACTCTAGTTTTTGTTGTATTAGAACATCCTCGCCCCCATCATTTGCATTGTATTTTCAAGTTTTCACTGTGCTTCAGCTGGAGGAAGCTCGGATCATCATAGGCGATTCCAGACGATTTCAGATGATCATGTCGTAGATAGACGATGATCTTGTATGATTGGAGGCGATCTCGATAGCAGTTCAGATTGGGGGCAGCCAGAGCCTTGAGTTTGCATTTCTCATCTTTCTTCTTTATTTTACTATGCATTAGCTTGATTTATTTTCATTCTGCATCTTGGAGTTCACCTCATTTAGCATAAATGCATGATAAAGTTAAAATAAGTTATTAAAACAATGCATTTCCTTTAATCTGCTATCTAGATTTATCAATTAAGCATTCATACTGTCATTTCTATTATTTTGCATTATTATTGCAGTAGCATTTTTGGTTTTTGGTGTCTGTTTCTGTGATTGCAAGCTTCTAACGAATTTGTTTGACGAATTCGTCAGATCGACGATGATCTTGTCTGATTTCAGATGATCGCCTGTGATCTGAGATGATTTTGTACAATTGTAGACGATCCTGTCATATTCGGGACAATTTGGACTCTTACAAGCTTCAAAATCTTCATCAGACATCCGGAATTAGGTGCATTCTTTCTTATTTAGTATATTCCTGGTATTTAGGATTCATTCATGCTTTTTGTATTCATATAAATCAGCATTTCATATAGAATAACTTAGATTCATTCTGGCCAACCTAGGGATATGAATGATTAAAGTACAAAATGAACACATCAAACCTATTCTCAACCTAAGCATGGAAACTGCCACTCAAAGTTTCCTGGTGAACCCCACCATCCATCAAAAATTCACCCTTATACCCCTCCCCCAAGAGGCACGACCTTCAAAGGGCCTCTCAGTTCAATGCATTGTTCCATCCTTCTTGCATCCCCCTTCCGGGCACAGATCCTTTAGCCTGAAGGTAAGGACGGAAAAAATTTGGGTCGATACAATAGCTAAGACAAGGATATTTAAAGAGAAGTTATAAGCTAAGGTTTTAGAATGTGAAAGGTTAGAGCAAGAAGTAGCTTCACTAAGGAAGGAAGTAAAATATTCTAAAGATAAGCTACACAAGTTTTGAAAGAGCTCATAAATCGTAGATAAGATGATCAAGGTACAGAGACGATCATCAAATAAAACGGGACTTGGATTTAAACAGGTACAAAAGAAACAAAGAGAGGATTCAATATCAAGTTCTGAATAATAAGAAACTTTAGAAGAAGAGATTATAAGAGAGAGTGAGACTTCTAAGGATGATTTGGACAATAGAAAGTTCAACAAGGAAAGGAACAATGCACAAATGAGGAACACATGGAACAAGAAACATCATAGGGTATAAGAGACTAAGAGACCAATGAGGTCAAGGCAAGGCAGTTTCAATGGATGATGCTTCTCATGTCACAGGTTTGGGCACAAGGCTATATAGTGCAAGACACATGGAAAACAAGAATATGGAAGTTTCAAAAATAGATAGCTCTTTTAAGGGTATTGCTACTCTTGTAATCAATTTGGTCACAAGGCAGTGAATTGCAGGGGTCATGACAGGAATAGATATGGCTTCACCAGGAGAAATCCCAAATATTTGCACCTATAAGGAATAACAACATTAAGTGTTATAAGTGCAATAATGATGGATATATAGCAAAGTGGTGTAGAGCAGAAATTTTGGAGACAAGTAGGAATAGGAATAGTCAGAGAAATCAAAAGGATCATATGAAGAAGAAAGTGAACAAAGGTAAAGATCAGTGCATGTTGGGAGTAGAAATACTCCCACCCCATAATTAACCACCTTAAGAGGAGGTGGGGGAGGGGCTAAGCTAAGAGTCTCATTCTTAGCCTCAAGCCCCAAAGGTGGCCCTTTACCATTGATGACAAAGGGGGAGAGATTTGAGTTTGGGGGAGAGCATTCAATCAAGGGGAGCAGTTTCTCAGAGGGAGCATAACAGAAAAAGGTAAAAGAAATGGTAAAAGGTAAATGGGTTGCCATCAATGACAAAGGGGGAGATTTTTGGAAATATGAGCAAGATTTGTTGTCATTGATGTCAAGAGTCAGTTTCAATGAGCAGTGCAAGAGAAAGGATGTCAAGAGTCAATTTCAAAAATAAGAAGGTGATCAGATAAGGTCTACTAGAGAAATAAGAAGGCCCAAGAAATTTAATATTATAATATTTTATTATAATATTAAAGGTCTAATGGTAATACCTAAAGAAATTAAATTAATTTTAATAATTTCATTATAAATTAATTTGATTAACTTTATAGTTATTAAATTAATTATAATAATTTTATTATTAATTAAATTATAACCTAATTTAATTAACCCTAAAGTTAGGGTTATGAGGGCAAAAAGAAATGCATCGACGTAATATATTATTTCCTCTGTTGACGTCTAATATGGTGGTGGTACAATGGTATAAATACCATGTGCCTTGGTTGCAAAGGAGATTAACCTTCGTTCGAATAAAAACTAAGCCTGCAATTTGTATGATTTTCGTGCGAGGAAGAAGATAAAAGTTTTTGTCTTGTTTGCGCCAATGAAGGAACAAGATTGGTGAGGCTTTAAGCCTCATAACCAACCGGTTGGTTGGCCTAGTGGCAAGCGGCTGTGACTTAGGGCTTTGGCAAGCGGGAGGAACCACAATCGAATCTCGAAAGTAATTCAAGTGAACATTTTGGTTGAGGCGCCAAGAAGGGAAGTAAAAGTTTTTTGACTTAAGCGCCAAGAGGAAGCAATAAAGCGCACAAGACGCTTCTTGCTTCCAAGGTGAGTGCCTAGCTCACACGACAGTTAAAGCCACGGCTAGGGCACTGGTGGTAGTGCAACGTGGGTTCGATTCCCACCAAGGGCAAAAGGTATTTAAATTTTTAAATTTAATTTTTGTCCTAAGGTTGTTTGGCATAAGATTTTAGAGAGATATAAGGTTTATGAAAATTGATTTTTATATTGTGATTTTGGTGATTAAGTGTTGAATGGAGTGATAAGGCTTTAGAGGGTTTTAAATATTATTTTAAAATAAAGTCTTATTTTGTTTAATATTTTAAAGGATTAATAAGGTGTAATTGAGATCTAATGTTTTGTATGGTGAGAATACTTTGTGAAGAAATTATTGATTGAAATTTTGAGAAGGTTTTTGCCACCTAACCGTCAAAATTGGCAAAGAGAGTAATTGTGATTGAGACAGGTTTATAAGGTCAATTTTTCATCAAATAAAAAGGTATGGACACATCTTCCTTGTGAGTGATTTTTGGTTGTTGTGAATGCTAAGTTGGAGTGAAAATGGTTGTTTGATAAGCATTGTTGAGTTTGATTGTTAAAAGTTTTTCTGAGTGAAGTTGATGATAAAAACCTTGTTTGATAAGCATTGTTGGAAACATTGAATGAACCTTCATATGAATGATTAGGGTTTGTGCAAGATCATGAGTATCATTGTTATCTGAAGTTGAGAACTATCTTGAAATTAGGGTTTGTGCAAGATCATAAGTATTATTGTTATGTGAAGTTGAGAATTATCTTGAAACTAGGGTTTGTGCAAGATCATAAGTATCATTGTTATGTGAGATTGATTGATAAGCATTGTTGGAAATAAGTTGTTCATATGCTTGGACTAGGGTTTGTAAGCAAGGAATGTTTCATTGAGTGATTGATTGAGTGGAGTTGATTGAGCCTAGTCAAGTGGAAGTGTTGAAGTGATAGTTCAAGTTCTATGAAACAAATTGTTCTATATTTTGAATTGATTTGAAAGAGAGATTGAAAGTGATTGAGTATTGTTGTGAGTGTGAAGCATATTGAGTCTCTAACAATTCTCCATATATTTTTGTGATATTGAACAAGATTATGTGTGAAGCTTGTTTGTGTGATTGAAGAGGTTTTCTGTGATAGATTGAGTTGAGTTGTATAGAGCTTTTGTAAAATATTGTTGAGCAGATTTGAGACAAGTCTTGGTGAAGACTTGTTGAGAAGATTGGACAAGTCTTGGTGAATATTTATTGAGAAAATTGGACAAGTTCTAGTGAGGACTTGTTGAGCATTGAGGTAAGTCTTGGTGTAGACTTGTTGAAAATATTGGACAAGTTCTAGTGTGAACTTGTTGAGTAGATTTGAGGTAAGTCTTGGTGAAGACTTGTAGACAGATTAGTGTGAGCTTTTGTGGAAGCTTACAATGCAGATTTGAGATAAGTCTTTGAGAATACTTGAGATCAAAATTGATTGATTGATTTGTTCAAACCTTGGGTTAAGGTTTGGGGCAGATTTAGCAGAGTTGATTTGTGATTGATTCAAGCTTTGTGTTAAGGTTTCAGGATAGAGATTGAGAAGATTTGTGCTAGATCGAAGGATTGTGTTTAGTGTAGATTTGAGGATAGAGATTGAGCAGATTTGTACTAGACCGAAGGACAGTGTTTAGTGCAGATTTGAGGACAAAGATTGAGATTATATTTATGCTATACCTAAGGACTGTGTTTAGTGCATATTTTAGAACAAATATTGAGTAGATTTGTGCTAGACCAAAGGATTGTGTTTAGTGCAAATCAAAGACAAAGGTAAGAGTAAGCTTTGAAGGTGACAAAATATAGAGTACAACAGTATCCAGTGGATAGAGGTCCATTATCCAGGACAGTGAAGATAGGTCTTTTAAGTGAGGGTAGGAATCTTCAATGGATAGAGATCCATAAGCTAGTGTAGTGGAGGTAGCATTTCTTCTAGAATATCACCAACCAAAGCAAAGGAGTTCTCATATGGATAGATATCAATGAACTTGATTAGGCAATTGGTGTCTCCTGTGGATAGAGGTCCATAAACATTGTAATAAGGAAAGGATTCCTAAGATATTTGTTGAGAAAATTTTAGTGAAAGATTTTCTCTGTGGAGTAGCCCACATTGGGTAAACCATGTTAAATTGGTGTCTCAATTGTGTGTGGTAATTTATGCATTGCTTGATTATTGTTGTTGATATTGCTATTGATACATTACATAATATTGATTGGAAAAGAAAAGTTAAAAGTGGTCTTATATTGTTCACTCTCCTCTTATTATAAGCTTGTGTTCTTTAGTAACCACCCTCTAGTGGTTTCTCAATCGCCCCCTGTGGTTGGATAGCCCCACCTGCGTGCCCACAGTTTCTCGTGAAGCATTTTAGCCATCAACAAATGAATCAAATCAGGTGGTTAGCAAGGTATATTTGGTTTTATTGTTTTATGTTCTTGCACATCATCTACAGTTCCAACAAGCATATATTTCAGGGTTTCAAGCTAGTTGCTTTCACTCATATTTGTAGGTGCTACTAACCATCTTTGTTTATATTTCATGTGTGTGCAGGTTGTAAGTCCTTTGAAAGTTGTTGCAGCAAGGATGGCCTAGATGGATACTCAAGCCCATCCAACCTTTGGATTGTAGCAGAGAAGATTCAGCACCCACCATTAGTTTGATTGTGAAAAAAGGGTTCCCATCCCTTTTTTCTCTCATTGTATTGAAAACAAGCACGAGTGCTTATTGTAATCATATTCCCCACACAACTGGGGTAAAAAATTGTAAAAAGAGAAGCAGAAAGTTCAATATGATATTCATTTTATTCTTTTAAATTGCTTATTTTACTAGTGCTTTATTTGGGTGTCATTTCTTTGTATACACATGTCCAACGTCTTCCACTCGAGAGTCGCGTTGCCAAGTCCTTCCTCCTTCCAAGCCTCTGGTTCCTTTCTTCCTAATCAACTTTTCTTCTCCCCAAAAATCCCACTAGATTCAAATATGACAGGGTGTGCCTTCTTGCATGGTGGAGGTAATGTATGACAAGCTCAAGAATACATTACTTCACCAATCCCACATTTTGTTAATTAAGGTTCCACACAAACATGGTAAAAATAAATAGATAGGATTGTTTAAAGTTTTGCAAGTCATTTAAATTTTATTCCAAACATTAGAAAATTATGTAATAATTAAATCATCTCCATTAATTAATCTAATAATTTATTTTATTAGTTTTAATTGCTTTAATATTAATAACTAGCATTGACACTAATATTTTCAAGTATTAAGATTACCAATAATTAATACTTATAGTAGTTATATGCATACAACACATAAGCATATATGTCATTCACACCAATAATATTACACACCATTGTATTATCATTAAGTAGATTGTATTTTTAAGATATTATATTGCTATCACCAACCTATTAAGGAGACTCATTGCACAAGCAAATTCTTGGCCCAATGGTGTGAACATGAAACAAGCATAATGCAAATGCATCTATATGAGGGGTATTTTGTTACTCGGAGCTATTGATGAGCAATTCATCACCATCATTTGAAAATATATATCTCAAATTAGGTGGTTCACCCATATGATCCCACCAGTAAAATACCTGGTCCTGCACCCAAAAATACATCAACAATACCATATTCCAAGCATGGTGCACTTACCCAGTCATATTGACATCTTAAAATGAAGCTATGCATTTAAAAATTCACACCAATACATAATTTATTGTCAATAATGTGTTGTATCAAGGAATGTTGTTACAATACTATAATAAATATTATAGTTGGAAATAAATATAATTGGATCCTCAAGGGGGTGGTAGTGTATGCTCATAAGGATCATGAAATAAAAGACCCAAAGTTGAAAAACAAGCCAAAACCAATAAAGGGACATTTCGATGAGATGTTCTCAAAAATTTGGGATGAGAAACACCCTCAAGAGGTGGACTTACATAGAAGGAAACAAAAAATTAGTACATAGGTCTCTTTACCATAGGTGTTACCTATCCCTAAAACAATTACCACCATTAGTAGAGCAATGTAAGCAACAACCAAAGAGGCATACAAAATGGGTGAAATAGAAGACATGGGAATGTTGCACCCTATGGAAAAACAAAATAGATAAGATAAAAAGGTCAAAAGTGCATGAGCCTCTTCTAACCTAAGTTTAGGACCAACTGCTACCACCATAGATAGCCAAGAGGAGGCTAAATCTATAGGAGTGGATACTCAGAAGGGTGCCTTCAAGATGACCACTTTATTTGTGGAACAAAAGGAAGTTCCAATATTAGAAGCCCTAAAAGCTGTAATAACCATATTTAATATCATTTCCTCTTCCACTCTTTTTTTATATCCTCTTTTGCACAAAAATTCTTCTTAAATTCCCCTCTCCTCTACTTCTATAGGGATATTTTACAAAAAGAGAGATTTTGACCCATATGTGTACATCAACCATCAGACAAAAAACATGCTAACCAAAAATAAATATAATTAGAGCTTTGAGAAGGTGGTAGTATATGCTTGCATGGACTATGAAACATACTACCCCAAGTTGAAGAATAAGACAAAACTGATGAAGGGGTCTTTTTAGGGGCCAAAAATGACCCTTGCACCTCGGGCACCATGATTGCCAACAAATGAAGTTTTCTCTAGGTGTGTCCAATGCCCATGTCTGACTTAGGGAACTAGTTCTAGGAAGTCCAAGGAGCATGGGACGTGGATCCTTTGGATGACCTCCAATATTTTTTACCAAGGTTGGCTCCTTGTCTGGGTTCACTCCTTGACATATTTCCTCCTATGCTAACCTAACCTATCGGATGTTTTTCTAGGGAAAAGTGAAAGGGAAAAAAGTAGTAACTAAATTAAAAGGAAATAGCAAGAAAGTAAACCTAACTAGTCTAATATACAGTTGGTGATGTGCCAAATTTTGTGGTTACCATTATGCACTTCAATGGGATGAGTGAACACATGAATTAAACATGATAGCGTTAAATTGAACATGATCCCAATTGCATAAGACTACAAATTTAATAATATCGTATGAGAGCCAAGATGGAAATATTGGAGTAGTCATAGCCCCCCATAGAGAAACACAAATACTCAGACTAGGATAGAAATATCGGAGTAGTCATAACTATTTGTATTAATGTTAAAGCACATTATATTCATATACAATTAGAAAAGGCTTAGCAAAATGACATACTATGGTCCAAGGCTTGAATCTAGACTAAAATGCAAAATAGAAAGAAGAGAAAAAATTGCTCAAGGTCAAATACTAGACACAACAATTCAACCTCCTTATTTTAACCTTGAGATGGATATTTATAATGTTTACATCAAAGTTTCAAATTTAAAATTTTCTCGTTAAAATTATTATAGGTAGGAGCGCCTATGTCATTCTTGGTTGTTGAATTAGAGGGACTACATTGCATTAATTTCTAGAAGGTTTGGCTATAATTGGGGAGTCAAGTCACCTTAAATGCTTCCATGAGTGGCAAAACTTCTTTATGGAAGTGTCGTTAATAAGTTCACCTCTCTTCATGGAAACTCAAGCTCAAGTGATGAATTTTACCATTGGGAGTCCACTCTAGTGGTTGTAGTCTTATCCCTTCTTGATTTCTAACCCATCTCAATATTTTCCATCCCTTATGTGTTAGTCCACCAAGTTGTTTTTTTTTTTAAAGCGAAAAACCCCTTGTGGGGCTGCCTTGGTCTGAGAGGCCATGATTAGGGGGTTCTACACCATCAAAGTCACCTAGGAGCCCGACCCTGCTCACACCAAAATTATCAATTGGATTTTGGATACCCAATTCAACTTTTTTGGTAGGATGGAGATTCGAACCTGGGACCTCCCTTGGAGGATTACCCTCTCCTCTCCAACTCACCTACAACACCTGGGTGTTAGTCCACCAAGTTTCGGTAATGTCTTGGTCTTAAAAATTTTCTTCAATGGCCCGATTGCTCTGGCAACTCTTATTCTTGCACTTTTGGTTAGCCTCTATCTTGGTTGATGTCACTTTTGATGTTTCTCTTCTATTTTTTATTGTTGATTCTTTGAATACCGCTCTACATGGGATCCCAATAGACCTCAATTAATAGGCATGCTTTCAGTTCAGTGTGTCTTTTCCATGCTCTTCTCATCTCTCTTGCCATCATACCTCTAGGGAAACTGTATGTGGACCACCAAGACCTAGCAATCTCATTGAGTCCTTACTTGAATCATATCATCCCCCTTTTTCTTTCCCTCCAAGGTCCTTGGGCTTCCCCTTATGGGTGTGTTGGTCATGCCATTAAGAAACTTCCCCTAGGTATATGGAGTGTTACAACCCAAAAACTGTAGGAGGGTAGCTTAGTCATCACCAAAAAGGTTCTAGGGCTCCTTTTTATGGTGGGATGTGGTTTAGTCACCACCAAAAAGGTTGTGATCCTTTATTGGTTTAATTTAGGTGAACGACTTTACCTCATGGCATTGGGATATTTGAGCATGCTAGCAGTCTTTGGCATAGATTATCCGTTGTTTGTGTCTTCTTCAAATAAGCTGCTTGATGTGGATGGAGCTTTAGTTCCTCTCATATGCTTAGTCTTGGGTGATATTTCTTCTCGACTTTTCTTTGGGGTAGAGGTTTTTTCCCTTATAGTGAAATTTTCATTACAAATGTTTTGATGAGATGTTCTTAAACTTATAAGATTAGTAATACCATCAAGAGGTGGAGACACATGTAAAGAAAGAGCAAATTAGTGCATAGTTCTCCTCAACATAGGTTTTAGCTAGCCCTAAAATAGTCATCATCATGAGCAAAGTCGTACAAGCCATAACAAGGGAGGTATATGAAAGGGGAAAATAGAAGAAATAAAAACCTTGCACCTTGTAGAAGAGATAAGATATTAGGGTAGAAAGTGCAAGGGCCCTACCATCCCAAGTTCATTATAAGTTATTTTCACCAGAGGTAGTCAAGAAGAGGCTAAATGTATAAGAATAACTACTAAGGAGGGTGTTGTTGAAATTTCCATCTACTCCACCCATGATGTGGTGGCATATGTAAACGCTTCCACCTTGAAGTCCCTCAAATGTTTCATAACCATATTTGTTGTCATCTTCTCTTATATTCCATCTTCTTCTATCTTTATTCTCTTGCATAATTTCTTTTCAAATTTCCCTCTCCTTTACTTCCTTTTCTTCTACTACACCTCCACTCCATCTAATTCAAGTGTAGCCCCCACTACAATAGTGCATCCCACTTTCATAACCAACATCTTGTCTTCTTCTTCTTCATATCCTTTGATGATGACTTTCAAACTAGCTATATTTTTATATGGGTCCCATTTATTCAAGAATGCATGCTCCATTTCATCCCAAGTGAAATTATAATTCCTTTCCTTTTTAACACTTTCCCACCAAACATAAGCTTCCTCTCTTAAAATTTTCATAAGTTGAATTTGCCAAAAATGGTCACTATAATATAGAGATATAAACTTCATCCACCATTCTTGAACATCAATATCATCCTTTCTAGTGAAAAGTAGTAACTCCATGATCTCAACCCAAAAAATTCCTAAAGCAGCTAGGGTTTTGGAAAAAAAAAAAGGTTTTTTTCACAAAAATTCAAATCTCCTCTATTCCTTTCTATCAACAAAAATTTCTATAAATTTTTTTCGAAGATAAATTAAATTAGAACTGATTTTCTTACCCTGACTGACATATATATTTGTATTTTTTTTATTTTTTTGTGATTTGAAAAATCCTCACTATTTTGTCTTGGATGACTGACTTCATAGGGTCGTATCTCCCTTAATACCGCTCAAATTCCTTCATATGTCCAATCATTTTAAAGCTATTAAAATTTGGTACATGTTGGTCAAAGAATCATTTGAATCAAACAACCCTTCGTAAAGATACGACTCTTGAAAGATGAGATATTTTTTTGAAAAATATTCCCCCAATGTTGCCCTATTCCCTATTCCTTCATAATGTTGAATTGATTAATAATATATATATTTAAATTGAAAAACCCCTTGCGAGGTCGTCTTGGTCTGAGAGACGACAACCAGGGGGTTCTACACCGTCAAATTCACCCGAAAGTCGTGCCCGATCTTGCCCACACCAACATTATCAATTGGATTTTGGGTACCTAATTCAAATTTTTTGGTAGGGTGGAGATCCAAACCTGGGACCTCCCTTGGAGGATTGCCCTCTCCTCTCCAACTCACCTACAACACTTGGTTGATTAATAATATTAATTTTCATGAGTTATATAAGATTAAATCGGTCTCACCCATATTATATCATGATCATATAGTGATTTTTTTTTGTTGGATAATAAGGGGTTGTACTCAGGTCCCCCACACTTGACAAATTACATCTCTCTTCTTTAGAGCTTGAGAGTTTACAAATAGATACACTTCTCATCTCAATTGAGATGCTATAGCTAGAAACCTACATCATTTTACATAAAATGTCTAAATTCTTGATTTTCATTTTTTGGATCTTTTCAAATTTTTGTATGAATACAATTAATTCATAATTTAACAACTTTCTAGACATTTTCCTATAGTAGCCTTCACAATGCCAAAAGTTCACCTCTATTATCTATGCCTTGCATCTTAGTAGAGTAATATTTCCAAAATATCGCACTATCATGTAATACTATAATAAATATTATAGTTGGAAATAAATATAATTGGATCCTCAAGGGGGTGGTAGTGTATGCTCATAAGGATCATGAAATAAAAGACCCAAAGTTGAGAAACAAGCCAAAATCAATGAAGGGATATTTCGATGAGATGTTCTCAAAAATTTGGAACAAGAAACACCCTCAAGAGGTGGACTTACATAGAAGGAAACAACAAATTAGTACATAGGTCTCTTCACCATAGGTGTTACCTATCCCTAAAACAATTACTACCATAAGTAGAGCAATGTAAGCAACAACCAAGGAGACATACAAAATGGGTGAAATAGAATACATGGGAATGTTGCACCCTATGGAAAAACAAAATAGATAAGATAAAAAGGTCAAAAGTGCATGAGCCTCTTCTAACCTAATTTTAGGACCAACTGCTACCACCATAGATAGCCAAGAGGAGGCTAAATCTATAGGAGTGGATACTCAAAAGGGTGCCTTCAAGATGACCACTTTATTTGTGGTACACAAGGAAGTTCCAATCTTAGAAGCCCTAAAAGCTGTCATAACCATATTTAATATCATTTCCTCTTCCACTCTTTTTTTATATCCTCTTTTGCACAAAAATTCTTCTTAAATTCCCCTCTCCTCTACTTCTATAGGGATATTTTACAAAAAGAGAGATTTTGACCCATATGTGTACATCAACCATCAGATAAAAAACATGTTAACCAAAAATAAATATAATTAGATCTTTGAGAAGGTGGTAGTATATGCTTGCATGCACTATGGAACATACTACCCCAAGTTGAAGAATAAGACAAAACTGATGAATAGGTCTTTTTAGGGGCCAAAAATGACCCTTGCACCTCGGGCACCACGATTGCCAACAAATGAAGTTTTCTCTAGGTGTGTCCAATGCCCATGTCTCACTTAGGGAACTAGTCCTATGAAGTCCAAGGAGCATAGGACGTGGATCCTTTGGATGACCTCCAATATTTTTTACCAAGGTTGGCTCCTTGTCTGGGTTCACTCCTTGACATATTTCCTCCTATGCTAACCTAACCTATCGGGTGTTTTTCTAGGGAAAAGTGAAAGAGAAAAAAATAGTAACTAAATTAAAAGGAAATAGCAAGAAAGTAAACCTAACTAGTCTAATATACAGTTGGTGATGTGCCAAATATTGTGGTTATTATTATGCACTTCAATGGAATGAGTGAACACATGAATTAAATATGATAGCATTAAATTGAACATGATCCCAATTGCATAAGACTACAAATCTAATAATCTTGTATGAGAGCCAAGATGGAAATATTGGAGTAGTCATAGCCCCCCATAGAGAAACACAAATACTCGGACTAGGATAGAAATATTTGAGTAGTCATAACTCTTTGTATTAATGTTAAAGCACGTTATATTCATATACAATTAGAAGAGGCTTAGCAAAATGACATACTATGGTCCAAGGCTTGAATCTAGACTAAAATGCAAAATATAAAGAAGAGAAAAAATTGCTCAAGGTCAAATACTAGACACAACAATTCAACCTCCTTATTTTAACCTTGAGATGGATATTTATAATGTTTACATCAAAGTTTCAAATTTAAAATTTTCTCGTTAAAATTATTATAGGTAGGAGCGCCTATGTCATTCTTGGTTGTTGAATTAGAGGGACTACATTGCATTAATTTCTAGAAGGTTTGGCTATAATTGGGGAGTCAAGTCACCTTAAATGCTTCCATGAGTGGCAAAACTTCTTTAAGGAAGTGTCTTTAATAAGTTCATCTTCCTTCATGGAAACTCAAGCTCAAGTGATAAATTTTACCATTGGGAGTCCACTCTAGTGGTTGTAGCCTTATCCCTTCTTGATTTCTAACCCATCTCAATATTTTCCATCCCTTATGTGTTAGTCCACCAAGTTGTTTTTTTTTTTAAGCGAAAAACCCCTTGTGGGGCTGCCTTGGTATGAGAGGCCATGATTAGGGGGTTCTATAGCATCAAAGTCACCTGGGAGCCTGGCCCTGCTCGCACCAAAATTATCAATTGGATTTTGGATACCCAATTCAACTTTTTTGGTAGGATGGAGATTCGAACCTGGGACTTCCCTTGGAGGATTACCCTATCCTCTCCAACTCACCTACAACACCTGGGTGTTAGTCCACCAAGTTTCGGTAATGTCTTGGTCTTAAAAAATTTCTTGAATGGCCCGATTGCTCTGGCAACTCTTATTCTTGCACTTTTGGTTAGCCTCTATCTTGGTTGATGTCACTTTTGATGTTTATCTACTCTTTTTTATTGTTGATTCTTTGAATACCCCTCTACATGGGATCCCAATAGACCTCAATTAATAGGCATGCTTTCAGTTCAGTGTGTCTTTTCCATGCTCTTCTCATCCCTCTTGCCATCATGCCTTTAGGGAAACTGTATGTGGACCACCAAGACCTAGCAATATCATTGAGTCCTTACTTGAATCATATCATCCCCCTTTTTCTTTCCCTCCAAGGTCCTTGGGCTTCCCCTTATGGGTGTGTTGGTCATGCCATTAAGAAACTACCCCTAGGTATATGGAGTGTTACAACCCAAACATTGTAGGAGGGTATCTTAGATGTGGGGTGTTTGCCAAATTGTCATATGGGTCCTAGTAAACCATGCTATTAGAGGTCCTACCATCAATGGAACCCTTTTAGTCTCCACAAAAATGGTTCTAGGGCTCCTTTTGATGGTGGGATGTGGCTTAATCACCACCAAAAAGGTTGTGATCCTTTATTGGTTTAATTTAGGTGAACGACTTTACCTCATGGCATTGGGATATTTGAGCAAGCTAGCAGTACTTGGCATAGATTATCCATTGTTTGTGTCTTCTTCAAATAAGCTACTTGATGTGGATGGAGCTTTAGTTCCTCTCATATGCTTTGTCTTGGGTGATAGTTCTTCTTGACTTTTCTTTGGGGTAGAGGTTTTTGCCCTTGTAGTGAAAATTTCATTACAAATATTTTGATGAGATGTTCTTAAACTTATAAGATAGTAATACCATCAAGAGGTGGAGACACATGTAAAGAAAGATCAAATTAGTGCGTAGTTCTCCTCAACATAGGTTTTAGCTAGCCCTAAAATAGTCACCATCATGAGCAAAGTCGCACAAGCCATAACAAGGGAGGTATATGAAAGGGGGAAATAGAAGAAATAAAAACCTTGCACCTTGTAGAAGAGATAAGATATTAAGGTAGAAAGTGCAAGGGCCCTACCAGCCAAAGTTCATTATAAGTTATTTTCACCAGAGGTAGTCAAGAAGAGGCTAAATGTATAAGAATAACTACTAAGGAGGGTGTTGTTGAGATTTCCATCTACTCCATCCATGATGAGGTGGCATATGTAAAAGCTTCCACCTTGAAGTCCCTCAAATTTTTCATAACCATCTTTGTCACCATCTGCTCTTATATTCCATCTTCTTCTATCTTTATTCTATTGCGTAATTTCTTCTCAAATTTCCCTCTCCTTTACTTCCTTTTCTTCTACTACACCTCCACTCAATCTAATTCAAGTGTAGCCCCCACTACAATAGTGCATCCCACTTTCATCACCAACATCTTGTCTTCTTCTTCTTCATATCCTTTGATGATGACTCTCAAACTAGCTATATTTTTATATGGGTCCCATTTATTCAAGAATGCTTGCTCCATTTCATCCCAGGTGAAATTATAATTCCTTTCCTTTTCAACACTTTCCCACAAAACATAAGCTTCCTCTCTTTAAATTTTCATAAGTTGAATTTGCCAAAAATGGTCACTATAATATAGAGATATAAACTTTATCCACCAAACATCAATATCATCCTTTATAGTGAAAAGTAGTAACTCCATGATCTCAACCCAAAAAATTCCTAAAGCAGCTAGGGTTTTGGGAAAAAAATAGGATTTTTTCACAAAAATTCAAATCTCCTCTATTCGTTGCTATCAACAAAAAATTCTATAATTTTTTTCGAAGATAAATTAAATTAGAACTGATTTTCTTTCCCTGACTGACATATATATTTGTATTTTGTTATTTTTTTGTGATTTGAAAAATCCTCACTATTTTGTCTTGGACGACTGACTTCATAGGGTCGTATCTCCCTTAATACCGCTCAAATTCCTTCATATGTCCACTCATTTTAAAGCTCTTCAAATTTAGTACATGTTGGTCAAAGAATCATTTGAATCAAACAACCCTTTGCAAAGATATGACTCTTGAAAGATGAGACATTTTTTTGAAAAATATTTCCCCAATGTTGCCCTATTCCCTATTCCTTCATAATGTTGAATTGATTAATAATATATATATATTTAAATTGAAAAACCCCTTGCGAGGCTACCTTTGTCTGAGAGACCACGACCAGGGGGTTCTACACCATCAAAGTCACCCAGAAGTCGTGCCCGACCCTGCCCACACCAACATTATCAATTGGATTTTGGTTACCTAATTCAAATTTTTTGGTAGGGTGGAGATTCAAACCTGGGACCTCCTTTGGAGGATTGCCCGCTCCTCTCCAACTGACCTACAACACCTGGTTGATTAATAATATTAATTTTAATGAGTTATATAAGATTAAATCGGTCTCACCCATTTTATATCATGATCATATAGTGAATTTTTTTTTTTTGATAATAAGGGGTTGTACTCAGGTCCCCCACACTTGACAAATTACTTCTCTTCTTTAGAGCTTGAGAGTTTACAAATAGATACACTTCTCATCTCAATTGAGATGCTATAGCTAGAAACCTACATCATTTTACATAAAATGTTTAAATTCTTGATTTTCATTTTTTGGATCTTTTCAAATTTTTGTATGGATACAATTAATCCATAATTTAGAAACTTTCTAGACATTTTCCTATAGTAGCCTTCACAATGCCAAAACTTCACCTCTACTATCTATGCCTTGCATATTAGTAGAGTAATATTTCCAAAACATCACACTATCATAGTCCACTTTACCAAATTTGGATTGCTAGTTTCCTTCCTAAAACACAAGTGCAACCACAAAAATTATAATAAATAGTCTAAAAGAAAACACATTATTGTTACAAAATAAAGCAGATAATACCAATGGAAAACATTAAATTAAATCTTAATCATAAATTGATTCAAGCAATCAACATTTTTTTGTTAGCTTCAACTAAACTTTCTACTTCCTCTAACCATGGAAAGGAGAATTTAACTTCACGATCCTCAATCAAAACCCCTATATTGGCTAGATTATCTACACATTTGTTTCCTTCTCTTAATATATGTGTAAACCTGATTTCTTCAAACTCTTTAGTAGGATCTTGAATTTCCATAATTATCTCTTGTATGTTCCATGGGGCCTTTACTTTCCTCAAAATTGCATTAATTACTATGAGAATCACCTTCCATCCATACTCTATTCCATTTCATTTGTTTACATATTTTTAACCCTTCTAAAGCTGCCCAAGCTTTAGCTTCATTATTTGTCTTAAATCCACTATTGAAAGCATAATGAGACAAAATATCTCCTCTATTATTTCTAATTATTCCTCCTCCTCCTGGTCCTGGATTTCCTTTAGATGCTCCATCAAAATTCAATTTAACCCACTCCACATATGGTGGTTTCCACTTTATATTCTTTGCATTCTTTTTGCTTCTCTTGTACCCAACATCATAATTCCATTTAATGACTTGACTCCATCTATCAAGGCTCTTTGCTTCCAAATTAGAAATTGGGTGAGTTGATAGGGTTGGTTTAGACTCCTCTATGGCTAAACATATCTTCTTTTTCATTACCTCTAAACTATTTTCCTTTCCTTTAAATATTATTCTATTCCTTTCTAGCCATATAGTCCAAAGTATTGTATCTTTTGATATATCACATATTGTTTGTAAAGCCTCACTTTTATAAGTGCTCTGCCATTGCTTTAACAAATCTTCAATTATGTTATTCATCACCATGCATTTACCAAATATATTAAGAATCCATTACCATTGATTCTAGACTATTGAGCAATGTCCCAAGAGATGGTCTATACTCTCCTGCTTATTACAAAAAAACACATTGAGAGGGGCCATGAAAACCCCCTTTCATAAGGTTATCCCAAGATAAAATTCTTCTATGACCTACTACCCAAACAAACATTTTGACTTTAGTTATGCTTGGGCTATCCCAAATATCTCTCTATATTCTAGTGATATTATTATTTTGTTGGTGTTGAACATTATATCCACTTCTTGTTGTGCATTCTCCCGAGCTATTCAACTCCCAAATCAATTTATCCTTGGCTCCCCTCAAAAACCACAGTTGTTATCAATCTACTCAATTGCCTCCTAACATCAATGTCTTGTATACTTGTAAAAAATCTTCTTTCCATTTGTATCTTCCTTTTCGATCCTTATACAAAATATTTGAAACCCTATCACCATATTTGTCTTGAAGCAATCTCATCCAAGGTTTCGAAATTGGATCTAAATTGAGTGGTTTTTTATCACACCAAGTATCCATCCAAATAGAATATTTTCCTCTAGTTCCCACCACCCATATTAAACCTTTAATATTAAGATCAATATATATTTTTAAAACATTCCAAAGAGTGGAACCATTTGGTAGAGAGAATTCAGTAAATATTAAACTTGGATCATTGGGATCAACATACTTACTTAGAATAATTCTTGCTCATTGTCTTTGACTCTCTTTGTACAATCTCCATATAGCTTTTCCCTTAAGATCTATGTTTGCATCTATAAGAACTCTTAAACCAAGACCTCCCCTAGTTTTATCATCACACAACTTGCTGCATTTCACCAAAGGAAATTTTCTTTTGTCATGTAAACCTTTTTTTTAAGCAAAAAACCTCTTGCAGGGTCGCCTTGGTTTGAGAGACCCCTCGATCAGGGGGTTCTACACCATCAAATTCACCCGGGAGTCATGCCCGACCCTGACCGCACCAACATTATCAATTGGATTTTGGGTACCCAGTTCAACTTTTTGGTAGGATGGAGATTCGAACCTGGGACCTCCCTTGGAGGATTGCCCTCTCCTCTCCAAATCACCTACAACACCTATGTTTTATCATGTAAACCTGACCATAAAAAGGATCGCATAATATAGATTACACTTTTTTCAATTGATTTTGGCATAGAATACAATGATATAATATGTTGGAATGGTTTGTAAGGCTGACTTAATTAACTACACTCTTCCTGCTAATGATAACCATCTCCCTTTCCAAGCTGGAAGTTTATTCTGAACTTTACTAATAACTGGATTCCATAAATCTATCCTCATTATCCCCTCAAATAAAGGTATCCCAAGATAAATTGCTGGTAAATTTGCCTCCTCCATTTGAAGAAACATGCAAATGTTTGCTTTGATATTAGCAACAGTGTTAAGGAAGTAAATTTTGGATTTAGTCATATTAACTTTTTGCCCTAAAGCTCTTTCGTACTCTTTTAAAAAGTTATTCAAAGCTCTGGCCTCATTTATCCTTGCCCTTCCAAAAAGGGTTATATCATCAACAAACTATTGATGGGTGATGTTATCAATGTTGTTACTAACCTTAAGTTCACTTATAAGCCCATATTTGTAAGCCTTATTTAATTTCCTACTCAAAACTTTTGCCATAATAATGAATAAATAAGGAGATAGAGGATCTCCTTGTCTAAGGCCTCTCTTGGATTTAAAATATTTTGTCACTAACCCATTGAACAACACTAAATAAGAAACTACAGAGACACAAGCTTTAATTCATCTAACTCATTTCTTCTCGAAACCAAACTTATCTAAAACTACAAAAATAAAATCTTATTTAACTCTATCATAGACTTTTCTCATATCAAGTTTTAAGATCATTGTGTTCTCTTTTCTTGAAGCTGTTGAATGTATAACTTCATGAGCTACTATGATCCCATCCAAAATTTATCTCTCTTTCACAAATCCTCCTTGCTCTTCTGAAATAATTTTGTCTAACAATGGCCTTAATCTATTCACCATCACTTTGGAAATAATATTATATGCCACATTACATAGGCTTATGGGTCTAAAAGAATCAAACAATTAAGCATCCTTCTTTTTTGGAATTAGGGTAAGATATGTTGCATTTATTTTATAAGGTATGAATTGTTTTACCCTAGACTATTCCACTACCACCAATAAAGAATCCTTCACTATATCCCAATTATGTTGGTAAAAAGTTGTAGAGAGCCCATCTAGACCTGGGGATTTATCCTTATTAAAAGAGAAAAAAGCTAAATGAACTTCTTCTAGAGTAATAGGCTCCATCAATTTCCTATTATCTTTATTCGTTATAACTGAAGGAACATCTTGAAGAAGTTTATCATTAAAAACTGTGGTCTCCTCTGAACCTAGAATATTCTAATAAAATGCTTTTGCCACTTTTCTAATTTCAGTTTGATCTTCAATCCAAAACCCTTCTATTGATTTAATTCTACTAATTCTGGAAGTTGATCTCTGTACTATAGCCATCCTATGAAAAAACATTGTATTTTTATCACCTTCTTTTAACCAAGTATGTCTTGATTTTAATCTCCATAATTTCTCTTCCTTACTCAAAATATTATGATATTCACTAAGTAACTCCATTTCCTCTGAGCTTGGATTATTATCATCACATTTTTGGAATTTTAAAAGTTTATATTTTAGTTATTTTTCTCAAAAATATTTTAAAAGGTGTTCTTGTTCCATTCTTTTAATCTATATGTCATAGCTTTAATTTGGTTTTGAAGAGCATACAACCCACCATTACCTAAAGAATTCCATGTTTGATCTATCATGTCAACAAATTGAGGATGGTCTTCCCACATTTGCTCATATTTAAAATATGATCTTTTTTTAATTCACTTACCACCATTTTAACTATTATTGGCCAGTGATCTGAACCAATCCTTGTTAAGGTATTAATTTTAGCACAAGTTCCTTCATCTAGCCAATGATTTGAGAGAATGCATTTGTCTATTTTTTTTGTTATTAGGTTCTGGCCTCTCCTGTTATTGGTCCAAGTATAGTTGTCTTCTTCAAACTCAACTTCCCATAGATTATTATTTTAAATAAAAGCTGAGAAATCTTTCATACTTTGGGTCAATTTCCTAATTTCCCCAAATTTTTCATCTAGATTGGTTATGGCATTAAAATATCCAAAGATCATGAATAAGGTTTCTTGGTATTTACTTCTCATAAAGGTTTCAATCCCACTATAAACTTCTAATCTACCTAACTGAGTTGTAGGTCCATAGACATTGATAAGGATGAAACAAATATCTGCAAAGTAGCAAGTGACTAAAGAGGCTATCCAATGCCTAGTTTTATGAATGGTTACACAAGAGGTTCTAAAAGGATTCCAACAAGTTATAATTCCTCCTACCATTCCTTTAGAATCCATAGCATCCCATTCACATCTTGCCCATACTACTTTTATAGTTTTTGAAACTTCTTTTGTCATTTTAGTTTCCTCGATACAAAGAATATCAAGTTTATTACTTAAACATAAGTCCCTAATACACCTTTTCTTTGAGGGGGCATTAGCACCCCTTATATTCCATGAGATGATAATCATGTCTCATTAGGGGCTTTTGGCCCTCGTGTGTATTACCAATATCATTTTGTTGTTTGGTAAAGAGAAGTTCAACCAACTTAGTTTGTGTTCATTTCTCTATGTTTGCTCTTGCTTCCTTGGATCTTGCTTGATAATTTGAGGGTTTTCCTCTTTTTGCCTTGCCTATATCAGAAGTAGGTCTTATTATTCTATTCCTCAATATTCTTTCACAATATTTTTTCCATCAAATTTATCCTCTTCTGGTTCTATTATAGAAGCTTTTGACTTGTCCTGCTCATTTTATGGTATTTTCTTATTAATGGCAGAGATATTAACTTCTAAAATTGCATTTTATTTACCATTTATTTTCTCCTAAATGGTGCATGGTACTTCAAGAGAGTCTTAAAAATATGATGAGACACATTTCTTAGGTTCATCGATAATGTTCTTCCTTAAATTAGGATCATTCTGAATAGACGATTCCTTGTTCATATGTTGAAATTATTGTACTGTGTCCTCTAAGTTTTTATCTACTTTTTCTTCATAGGCTAAAGCCTCAAAAGAGTTGGTATTTATTCCAATATCCTTCCTTATTGGTCTCCATTGTTTATTTTCTTTTATTTTTCTAGATCTATTTTTTGGAAGTTGAAAACCATCTTCATCCATAACCATTTGTAATTTTTTCTTACGGTTTTCTACAAATGATTTAGCTGGGCTCTTCTTAGAGCATGATCTCTCAATATGCCCTACCTCATGATATATTCTACATCTAAAAGATATATTTTCATAATCTATACTTTGGATCCACATCTTATCGCCATACTTAAGAATGATTGATTCTGGTAAAGCTTTACTTATATCAATCATGACCAATATTCGAGCATAAATAGCCAAAAATTCATCTTTTGTTGTATTTGAAATCTCAAGGAATTCTCCTATGATGTTGCCTATTGCCTTGAAGGTATATATTTCCCAAAATTCAATGGGTAACCCAAACATCCTAACCTAGACTGGTACTAGGGATAGATTTACATTTTCAAATGAAAAGCCTTCATACTAGCGGGTAAGGAAGAGTCTTGCTCTTCCCATAAACCAAGGACCCCCTTTTAAGATTCTTTCTTTTTCTTCCTTAAAAAAAAATGGCTAGGAAGAAACCTTTGGTAAGAAATGATAGAATCACTCCTGGAGACTTCCAACTCCTATCAATCCATTTTCTCAAGGCTGAAGCCCCTGGCCCATACCCATTAAATATACCAAAAATTGCCCTATCTTGGAGTAATGAGGATCTCTCTGAGGTGCGCTCACTAACCTCTACCACTAGAGATGATTCTAAGGATTTAACTGTAAATCAAATCATGGAAAGGAAACTAACACTTAAAACATATTGAAATTTATCTGAATGTCCTATAACAAATATAACATTTGATAAAAACTTTATAAATTTTTATGCACAATTTCTAAGATAAAGAAAGGAAAAAAAACTTAGGTGAAAAATTCTTTGTCCAGATAAAATGTCTTGCCTCGCTGAAGTCCTAGCCCTTCATTGCTCTTCCCATCGTTCCAACCCTAGCTGGCAAATATTATTTCATTTTTTATAACTTGAAAAATTATCACTGCCCTTGTTTTGAATGGTTGACTTCATAGGGTTGTATCTCCCTCAATATTGCTCGAAGTTTTACATATGACCACTCATTTTAAAGCTATTCAAATTTTGCACAAGTTGGTCCAAGAATTAGCTGAATCGGATAACTCTTCACGAAGATATGGCTCCTAAAAGATGATACATTTTTTAGGAAAAATCCCTAATCCTTCGCACTTCACGACCTATGGGACATGAGTTGTTAATTGATGAGGAAGATTTGCCTCAAGAGAATCTTAACCACCATAAATTCCAAATAGAATGTCTTGCTTCGTTGAAGAACTAGCCTTTCTTTTCTCTTCCCATCATTCGAACCTTAGCTGGAAAATATTTGCAATTTCATTTTTCGTGAATTAAAAAATCGTCACTACCCTTATTTTGAATGGTTGACTTCACAGGGTCATATCTCCCTCAATACTGCTCATATAATTATATTGGTCGTATCTCCCTCAATATTGATCATATAGTGATATTTTAATAATTATACATGTAGTATTTGACAATAATTTAACCTCAGTCTTCTCCTTGAAATCAAAGAATTTAAGTACTTGAACTAATATCATTTGATTAAAATATTAGTCACTTATAAGATTTTTTGTTTTGTTGAAAGTGACTTGATCTTGTTAAAAATATAAGAGTACATCATTCACATAAAAATGGGTGGTATGAAAGCACACCCCAAAATCCTGGGACAACTATAAAATAATTAGCATATCAACAAAAAAAGGATAGAAGGCTCGCTAGTACTCAAGTCACCATAGGAGTGGCACCAACAGAGGGAGGGGGGTTCTAATCCGAAGGATTTCCCCATCAAATGGAAGGATTAGGGTCTATGAAAATTGAATTCCACCCAGAACCATTGTCCTACAATGCTGAAGTGTTACCTGCGATCTAAGACAAAGTGGTAGCCTAGCCAGATGATGAGCCCTAATGGAAATACTATGGCACAAAGAACTATCTTTCCCTTGCACACTGGTCTTACGAGTGAGGGCTACTAGCAGTTAGAATCCTGTGGTCTCGATCTTGTTGTTGAGAAGAAAAATATCTTTTGTGAGGTGGGGAGGACAAAACCTAAGCCATAGTGCAGGGAGCATTTACCCAATGATCCAATAGAGTTAGCAAATGTTGAACCTCAAGGGCAACCTTATCCGCGTACACTTGAATCTAAATGTAAAACATTGGAGCATATTAGAGCTTTTGTATAAATGGAAAACTTTTGAGATGCATGTTGAGCAAAAAAAAAAAAAATCCATTAAAGTTTTTCTATATGTTAAATAGAATCTTAGCCCAAAAAATATGCCAAATCTGCTCCATATGTATTGGCATTTGAGTTGTATCTCCAAAAAGAACAACAGGTCAAGAAAAGGGTTGTGACTTACAAGGTTTAAAAAATCATGAATCCATTTCCATGCCGCTTGGGCCCTAGGACAATACCAAAATAAATGTTCAATGGATTCCCTACAATGACAAAACAAACAATTAAGAATATGCAGTCCTAAATGACGAAAAAATTCTCTTATAAGAAGTCCTTGAAAAAGGAGACACCAAAGAAAGTAAACCACTTCAGGATCCAAAATAACATCCCATAGAGTGTGAGTCACTTATAAGATTTGAATTTTGGTTTAAATATAAAATTCTTCACTTTCACCAATTAACCTAAACCACATAAATGTTGATTAATAATACAATTTTTTTAACAATTAAATAGGATTAAAACTAGCCCCACTTATATTATAACCATATGGTGGTATTTTTTTCCAATGAGTTTACACATGTTTTATGAGGGGGGTTTTTATGAGGGGTTTCGATCCCCTCATATTGAATGAGGTTTGAACCATACACCTCCAAATAAAGGTCAAAGCCCTTACCACTGCAATAAGCTTACAACTTCATATGATAGTATTACAACAAACTTGACATGGTATTACTAGAATATGTTTTATAATCATACAAGATTTAAATCTTATTCTCCTAAAAATTTGAAAAATCTAAACAATCAAATTAATATCATTATATATATAAAATTGGAACCAACAATTATATTCAATAAAAATAAAAGAGGTTAAAAAAAAGCTAGAAAGATCACAGCTCGGGGCGCAAGGTCATCAGGCCATCCATACAATCAAAACCGAAACCAGGTCCTAAAAGGGCAAAAAAACAACATAAATAACTAAGCATAGAAAAATAAACTATAGTAAAAAAACCCTAAACTATAAAACTGTAACTCTAGGCACCAAATAGATTTATTGCTCCATCATCCTATGTAGCCAACACCTCAAAGGTGTTTGAACTGTTGGGTTGGATGAGTGAAACCTTTTTCGGGTAGACTGTCTCCATTTTCTTTCCCTGTTGAGGACTACGAGAACATTGAAACCACACAAAAATAGAGGGATCTTTCCGTAGGAACCACCAATTCCATCGATGATGACTCTTCATCCAACAACATCCTTACCACTGCTAAGATACTTCAACACACTATAGTTGTTAAATGAATCAGAAACATAACTACCCAACTGAACACTGGTTATATGAAGTGACATCTTCTTCTGCAGGTCCCCTTCTCGGGCTACAGAAGTACCGTGTACTAGTCGAGGGAATGTACTAGAGGACTGGTCGATTGAGCAGATTGTGAAGCAACTACTATTACAACCATCAGGGTATGAATCTATTGAAATTGAGGAGCCTCATTATTGGTAGTTTCAGCTTGGGACCAACTTTTCCCTTTTCATAGCTTTGAGACATTTCTAGATTTGGACTATGTATCTTTAGAAGTAGTTAAACGTACATTTTTATACCCTCCCACCGTTGTATCCTCCTGAAAAGTAGGCACACTCAGTGTGGTGGGGCTTTGTTTGTCCTTGGTAAATGACATCAAGGGACAATCTTTGTCCCTTGATCTTATGTATTAAAAATTGAGACTGAAAACATGTGTTAAGCAAATTAATATAAAAGACTCGTTGAAATAACACATAGTATCACCAACTTATATATCAATAGTGTCCTTGATAATACCATTATTTTTAATTGTTCGAACTTAAACCCAAATAAACTCCTAAACGGGGTCACTTTAAATTTGATTCCTTAAAATGACGGCCGTCCTTTCATCACCAAAATGGTATATCAATTTAAAATGTTCAAATCCCACATTTCCACAATACTTTTAATTTCCCTATCCTTTGGTCGAACTTCATTAAATCTCATTCGACCTAGATTCGCAGGTTTCTAGAAATAACGAGCGCCCATTTTCGTCGGTACACTCCCTCCCTTTTAGTCGTTTTAGAGCGGACGAGCTTACTTTCCTCAATTTTGCTGAGTTTTTGAAGGTCTTCGCAGAAGGAAATATATCAAAAGAAAAGAAAACAGTACGCAAAAACCCTAGCTAGGGCTTTAGCGAAAATGGTGTTCCAGATGCAGCCGCACGGAGTACAGTCCATGCTGAAGGAGGGGCACAAGCTCCTTTCGGGTCTTGATGAAGCCGTCCTCAAAAACATCGATGCCTGCAAACAGCTCACAGTTATCACACGCACTTCGCTCGGCCCGAATGGTAATCCCCTAAATCTTAGCAAATGTTTTAAGAGTAATCTTTTAAATCCTAGTGCAATTCTTTAACAGAAATCTTTTAAATCTTAGCGCAAAGTACGGAAATCCTTGGAATCTTAGCGCAATGGTTTTGCAATATTGCTTTACTGCTCTCCATTTTAGATGATACTGAATCTTATTTGTGTAATGAATGTTATTTGCCCAGCTTATTTCCCTTTGATGTGGCAAATGCTGATTTTTAAGTGGTCTATCAGATGCTGAGGCATCTATTTAGGATTTTCACAAAAACAGTACGGATTTCAGTGTTTTTCAGCCATGGCTTGTGATTTTGAAACCTATAGGATTCCGGCCGTCTACCATTAGTGTTCCACAGTCTACAAATGTAGTTGAAATCTACTATCTAAAGGCTGATATACTGTAATAATAGTTGATAACTTGATGTACTAATGTCGTTATTATTTAGATGCAAATGAAGCCAAATATTTGTCTTCCTGCACTTGTACCTGAATTTGACCCCCCAAAAAAGCACTAAATTAGGCCAAAAAAATTCCAGCAAGAAAATGATATTGATGTTGAGAATGCGTTCAACATGTTTAACAATGATAAAATACTATACTGGTAACGGTAGCTACACGAACTGATGTAGCTAGAATCAGGGGTTTTGCAAGTTATCTGATTATACAGCATTTGATAAGTCTAGAATAAACCTAGTCAAAATGCATGAGAAGTTGAACCTATGGAAACTGAGAGTTTTCCACAGTTACAGAACTGGGGGCCGAACTTGCAAACAAATAATTTCGCTGAAAATTTTACTCTTTTTAGCAGAAAAACGGGCTCCACGCGGTCCCATTGGTACGAAGTCTACTAAATCTTAGCACAATGTTTTCCCAGTGTTGCTTTACTGCCCTCCATTTTAAAGGATCCTGACTGCTCTATGTATAATAACTATTGTTTGCTCTGTTTCTTTGACGTTGATGTTGCAAATGCTAGTTTTTTCAATGCTAAGGCATCTATTTAAGATTTTCATTTTTTTTTTTTGTGGATTTCGAGTGGTTTTCAGCCGTAGCTTGTCATTTTGAATTTTTTAGAAATGCAACATTCTACTTTTAGTGTTCCACAGTCTATGAACTGTTTTTTTTTTTTAAGAAAGACAAGAATAGAAGAAATCAGAGGAAATCCTTTATTTAAAACAAACTGCATATCTTCCTTGAAAATACAGGGGACGCTCATAGCTTTAGGTAGTTGCTTCTGCCCTTTTTTCTCTAATGGCGGGGTTCCAGCTTGCTCAGCTCCTGCTCTAGGTTACCCCGTCTTCGACCTCATGACCTATGCTGCAGCTCTTTTTCAAGCTTGGTCACTTTGGCTGTGACCTCTCTTTTCTTTTATGCAAAAGATTTCACTGCAAAATTGGTATAGGAATGGTCACCATGTTTATTTCCCATCTCCATTAAATCTGAATCTGAAGAGTCTATTGCACTTCTCTTCTGTTACATATTTTTGTTTACAGCTGGCAAACAGAACATTCTACAAATATGCTGTCTGGTAGCCAATATACTATAGTGATGTACTATATTAGCAGTTAATAACTTGATCTGCCAATGCTTTCTCTTATTATTTTGATGCTAATGAGGCCAAATAGTTATTTTTCTGCATTTATACTTCAATTTGACTGAATATCTAGGCACTTAATGCAGACTAGGAAAATATAGACCAACAGAATGATGCTGATGTGGAGAGTGCATTCAAGTTTCACAATATATTCACTTTTATGCATAAGTTTGATAAAACATCATATCATATTTGTAGAGGTCGATCCTAGTTATAAGCATTGAATTTGGTAGCTGATTCAGAGGTTTTGCAACTTATGTGATGGTTTTACAACTTATCTGATTACATAATCTTGGATGACTTTAGAGTAAACCTAGTAAAAATACATAGGAAGTTGGATGTTTGAAACTGAGAGTTTTTCATGTCTAGATAACTAGTGTCAACACATACAAACAAATCATTTTTCTGAAATTTTTATTCTTTTGAGCAGAAAATCAAGCAAATAGTAATGTGTTTCCAAAATACGAAGTTAGGGGATTTGCCATAGACACGAACGGAGTGTGGGGTATCTTGTGATATTTGGTAGATGCGTCTCATTATAATGAGATCAGCTAGGAATATATGCAAAAAGTGTATGAGTTGATGTAGATGACCAACCAAAGTCAGTGTTTCACAGTTATAGAACTAGCTTAGATATATATATATATATAAACGCCGAGAGTTATCAATCTCGAGGCGCCTATCTATCACACCCCCAAGAAATGAGATAGGCGCCTCGAGATTGATAACTCTCGGCGTTTATAGATATATATATTTTATATATCTAAGCTAGTATTAGAAAGTTTGGGCACCATTTTAGTTTAAATAGTTTAAATATTTTTTAAATATTTTAAATCCACCGTAACCCTTAATGTCGGTGGATAATTTTCTTAATGTCGGCTTTTTTAATAAAATATTAATATTGTTTACGGCGTGGCTGACCTTCCTGGCTGCCATTGTAATACGCCTATCGGCGTAACTAGGGTTAAAACTTGCAAATAAATCATTTCCTTGAAACCAAAGTTGGTGTTTCATGGTTATAGAGCTAGGGTTAAAACTTGCAAACAAATTATTTCCTTCAAATTTTAATCTTTTGAGCAGCAAACCAAGCAAATAGAAATGTCAGTCGAAAACAAAGATCGAGGGAATTTGCCATAAAACTGACTAGAGTATGAAATATGTTGTGATGTTTTGTAGAGACATACAATGAGATCAACCTGGATTACGTGCAAAAATGTATGGGTTGATGTGGATGACCAACCAAAGTGAAATTTTAATGGTAACCTTAGAAGATAGTTGTGAATGAATCAAAAGCAAGGTTTTTCTTTGTCTTCAGATGCATTTCCTTTTGAAGGTAGCAAGAGCGACAAAATATGCTCTCATCAAATCCAAGTTTTGAGGAAAAGGAAAGTAGTTTTTAATGTCCATGAGGTCATAGGCCATATGGGATGACTGTCATGGAGGATGTGTTTATCTAACCATTCTCCACTCAGCTTGGATACCTGTCACCAGAGCATGGAGTACCACCCTACCCATTTTCGGATTTGAACCTTAGAACTCCTATTTGGAGTTCCGAAATCTTCACTGTTACAATAAGGATCATAGTTGAGAAAATCTGCAAAAAATCCCGATTCGAGCAGATTTTTCCCAATTCAGAGCCTGGCTGGTTTTTGCCAATTGTTTTCCCAAAAATTGTGATATGCATGAAAAAGGCTTTTTTTCAATGAAAAATTGCATTTTCTTTGTTTTTTTCAATGAAAAATTGCCAAAATTTTTGCCAATTCCCGATTTTCCCCATTCTTTTGCCATGCCAATTCTGGTCCAATTCTGATTTTCTCAACTATGATAAAGATATTTCTATTTAATTAACATTTGGAGAATTCTAAATTGGGTCAGAGGGCTTGGTTCAACGGACAAAACGCTTCTGTAGGAGCGCGGAGACCAGGGTTCCAATCCCTCGGGCCCTGTAGTACCAGTGGGCGTGTTGCATCAGCGTAGCCGGCTACGTAAAAGGTTTACCCAATGCAACTGGAGGTTATAGTGGCGACAAGGAGTGAGATTCAAACCCACGAAGAGGCGTAGAAAATTGTAACGAGTTACCGATTCCTCTAGTATAATCACAAAAAAAAATAAATTGCCTTTCATCAACAAAGCCAAGTGGCAAACTATATGTCTACAATGCTTTATTCTAAGTGTGTTATGTTTTTTTTTTTGTTTTGAACTGTTTGAAATGTTTCCTATTCAGGTATGAATAAAATGGTCATTAATCACCTGGACAAGCTTTTTGTAACAAATGATGCGGCTACTATAGTAAATGAACTTGAGGTGCAGCATCCTGCAGCAAAGCTCTTAGTACTGGCAGGGAAAGCTCAACAAGAAGAGATTGGAGATGGTGCCAATTTGACAATATCATTTGCAGGAGAGCTTCTTCAAGGAGCTGAAGAGCTTATAAGAATGGGATTACATCCTAGTGAGATAATCAGTGGTTACACAAAAGCTATAAATAAGGTAACCAAATTTTGCTTCATGCACAATTAGATAAAATTCCAGAATGCTTTCCTTCTGTTTGTTTAATCTTTTGACCAAAGTTTAACGATACAATTTCTTTTGAATGTATTGTTTATTAGTAATATTTTTGTTGTTAATTCAGGCAATTGAGCTTTTGGAGGAATTGGTAGAACAAGGTTCTGAAAAGATGGATGTTAAGAATAAAGAGGAAGTGATCCTCAGGATGAGAGCTGCTGTTGCCAGTAAGCAGTTTGGACAAGAGAACATTCTGTGCCCCCTTATTGCAGATGTAAGAAAGATGGTTATACCTGTACTTCTTATATTTTGTATGATTCTTGACAGTGGTTATGACATCAATCTGAGGAAAACTTTGTTGCAGGCCTGTATTCAAGTATGCCCAAAGAATCCCATGAATTTCAATGTGGATAATGTGCGAGTTGCAAAACTCCTTGGGGCAGGATTGCATGAGTGCATGGTGGTTCGTGGGATGGTATTGAAAACTGACACTGTTGGAACTATTAAGCACATGGACAAAGTCAAGGTATGATATGTTATTTAAGAAATTTGAATTAGATGAAATGGACAATGTTCCAATGATATTCAGTGATCTCAATTTGCTTTTTAAACAAGCATTGCAGCACGATGCATATATGTAACCATTCACATCTTTCAAGAGCACCTTGTCTAGTTCCTAGCTATTGGTTTTAGTTGACTGTATTGTTCTCAAACACACTAGTTTTGTTACTTATTTATTGTGCTATTATCCTTGTGTAGCCATCAAATATTATGAAGTTGATTTTCTGATGACACTTTCTTCTTGTCCATTTGATGCAATACATTTGAATTCAATAAATGATAATGATATGAGCTATTATTGAAGAAATATTGAATCCTAATGATAATTGTGTTTTATAATTTGGTGATGTAACTTCATGCTGCAGTAGTATGTTTAAAACTGTAGTTTTGTACAATTGATAATTCTTTTAACAGAGGATAATCTGGAATGCTATGAGTTGCCTGTGTTTGGCAATGGTTCAAACTTCATATTTATAGAAATTATTTTTTTGTAGAGTGTCGCTAAAGTACTTTATCATTAATGATTAATGTCCTTGAACAGATATTTTTGATAGCCTTTAAATACTTTTGTTTTGCTTTCATATCGCTAATGGAACTACTTCAATAAAAAAATTACATATTACAAGAAGGTAGTCCTCCTCTATGTCCAAGATTGAATTCCTATCTTATTGTCTTTGTGATTGAAGTTAACCCAAGAAAGGAAGAAACAAATTTAAAAGTGTAATATCCAATCTTTCTGATTTTTTTTTTCCCGCTGTTTTCTATTGTGTTTGGGGATTTGTAGTTGAACACACTCTTTTAAGTTTTGATTCAAAGGAGTCAACAGTGAGGAGAACCTGTCCCCTTGGTTAAAATTGCATTTTTACTTTTATAGGTAACTTGCAAATAGTGTGGAGCTATAATTGTGATTGAAGTAAACCCAAGAAAGGAAGAAACAAGTTTAAAAGTGTAATATCCACTCATCTTTCTGATTTATTTTCCCGCTGTTTTCTATTGTGTTTGGGTATTTGTACTTGAATACACTCTTTTAAGCTTTGATTCAAAGGAGTCAACAGTGAGGAGAGTCTGTCCTCTAGGTTATAATTGCATTTTTTCTTTTATAGGTAACTTGCAAATAGTGTGGAGCTATATTTGCAAATCGTGGATGGATTTATGGCTCTCTTTAGGATCTTGGTTGTCTTCAGAAAGGCTTAGAAACCAAAATTTGGCATTGGTAGATTCATCATTTTAATTTTTTGATTTTTGTTTTGGGGTTTGACCTTTAGAATATATATATACCTAAAATCTGTTATATGGGATTGAAATGGGCCCCACCTGTATTAAATCATGACCACAGTGGTTTTACAACAGCTTGGCAATTATGCATGTATCGCTTGGCAAGATTTGAACCTGGGTCTCCTCCTTGAAAGTTGAGGAATATAACCAGTTGAGCTAATGCCATTCGATAACCTTTAAAAAATATCTTTTATCAATTAGATCTTTGTCAATTACATGAGTTTATTTTGAAACAGTACATTGTTTGTTTGAAAAATTCCTCTTTAGAGGACAAACTACAGCTATTTAAACCTAGTTTCTCTATTTAAAAAAAAAAATATTTACATAGTCTAAACGCTGGTGGGAAACAAGTCCTGGAATAGAGGATGAACTGCTGCCTGCTATTTGACAATAGTTCTTTAATTTGTTATACCTGAAACTCCTCTCAAAAGTGGAGTTGGATCTTTAAGTTTTACTTACACTGTTGTTGAGTTGTATGGGGTTTCATGGACTATTCTCCCATTCTCTATGACCATTGTCTGCTTCAAAGATTCATTGTCTTATCTCAGATCAAAAAATAAAATGCTACCCTTGGAATTCGGCACGGAAGATAGCCTTTTACCAAAGTGCCTTTCTAGGATTCAAGTATCCCTTTCCTTAAATTCTTTTCATTTGGCAAAAAGCCACTGCATCTATAAATGATGGTTAAGCGGGTAAAGAAATTTAGTTTGTTTGTTGCCTCTTGGGTGTGAAATGTTACCTTAAGAGTATTTCCAGTTTGTCTATGCATAATACCTTTTAAAAAAGGAATATTAAAACAGGGGAGTATACATATATCCCTTGCAACATGGAAGACGTTAACAAAGCCATGATAAATTTGCACATGGTTATCATAATGCCCTTAAATGACTAACATAGGGCAATGACAGCCTAAGTATAACTAACAACAATCACAATAAATTAGTGCTTAAATTGTTGTCCCACTCACAAAAGTAACAGAATAGAATAGGAGTGGAGGTGCTATCCTTCCCACCTGAGGTTCAAATCCTTGATCCAGAAGGAGAACATTGTGTTCCATGAAGAAGCAATGGCAGCCCATTATCCAGATGAGTGTATGGAGCTGTCAGGGAACAGATGAACTTCAATAGGAGTTGTGTGGAATCCTGGACTGTGTGCAGACTGCAGAGACTTTAGATAAGGCATTCTTGAATAAACATATTGTAGGCTTGAAATCTTGGGAGTGCCGAAACAGGCAGGGATTATATGACCTGATCTATTAATTCTTCACATCATTTGGGCCTATGCCTGTTGCAATTGATTAATAATGAGTATCCAGTTTTACCTCCATTTCTTTCCACTGGAAAGTCAACCAGGGTTGATTTACCTTGGAAGGATGGCTCTTGCAACTTGGCTGAAAGGCTTCCCATCCATTCATTTTTGAAAATACTGTTTTCTTCTGTCATTAGCTCTCTAATACAATTGGGCTTCCAAGACTTTTATGCTAGGTTCTGACATTTTTGTAAGTGCTTTGTATTGTTGGTTCTTTGAATTTGACTTTAATATAAAAATTGTCATTTTTTGTGACAAACACTACTAACACACATTCTTTTTTTCTTGTGTGCTGTCAGATTGCAGTCTTTGGTGGTGGTGTGGATACATCAGCTACAGAAACAAAAGGCACAGTCCTGATTCATAGTGCTGAACAGGTAACCCATTTTTTAAGCTAAATCATTCTCTCAAAAATTTTCATGATAAGCCAAAAATGGAGATTTTTTGTCTGTATGCACATCTCAGATGTATTTGAGAAAAAGAATCCATGGAAAGTTAATATGTCGTGGTTTTTTCTTTTATTTTTGGTTCCTAAAGATCATTCATGTTGTGTACGCTTATATGGAAGTTGTGTATGAGTTTGCAACCATTACGTGTGTGCTTACGAGTCTGAATACGTTCTTCGCAAAGCAACCATAAAAAAAACTGCTGCAAAAGAATGTAGAGACTATCTGGCTGTTAGAAGACGAGTGAGACAAACCACTGGCAATATCTCAAGAATCAGCTTATATTTCAAACCTATGTCTATGTTTGAATGTTCTAGCAGGAATCTGAAGAGAAAACTCAAGTCAATAAATGTATTGAACTATTCTTATGGAATGGTGTGTGTAATATGGCTAGAATCTGTATCTTACAGGTTGTGAATTGAATCAGTATGCATCTAACCAGTTATATTGCTTGAGAGGTATCCTATATTTGGAAGGTGTGTTTTATTGTGGCACACAGGTCGGCTGGAAGTGGCTTAAACAGTGCATCTCTTGGCTTATTTACTTGTGACTTACAGGTTACCTGAAAATGCCTCAAAAGTGTCCCACTGAGCTTATTTGATGCAGTCAATTGTTGAGCAGATCATACTTTCCACTTCTGTCTGGATCTCATAGCATAGCATTACTTTTAAAAAGCAAGGAGATTACACGGTTTACTTTGTGTTGTATATGGTTGAATACATATCTTCCAGTAGCTTTCCAATTTACTTTGGTTCTATAGCAAGATCAAGATAGGTAGAGCCTCCAAAGGTGATTAACTGTTGCCAGCTACGTAAAGTTGGATAAGGTTATAAAAAACATGATAAGGTTTATGCTGCCTTATTGTAGTGTGTGTGTGTTTATATATATTTTGTATGGTTGTTTGCCTAATGATGTTAGAAATGTAATATTTTTTGTCACTACAGCTAGAGAATTATGCAAAAACAGAGGAAGCAAAAGTTGAAGAACTTATCAAAAGTGTTGCAGACTCTGGAGCCAAAGTGCTTGTGAGTGGAGGATCAGTAGGCGAGATGGCATTGCATTTCTGTGAACGTTACAAGTAAAGTGAAATCCTGCCTATAAGGCTCAATTCAATTTTTTCTTTCAGTTCTAATGATGTGATTGATGTTGTTTTATAATGTTGATGTTCCCCTTATCTGATTCTTTCCTCTGAAGTTGTATGTTGATGTCTCTGAGTGAGCAATATATCTCATTGAGACTAAAAATATTTCCAATTACAAAATGAAAAGCACTAGTGTTAAATAGACCCTAGAAAGTGAGAAAGTAACTATGAACTAAAATACTAAGATAATGTAAGTGAAACTACACAGTTAAACTCAAGGTAGGTAAACCTTAACCATATTATCTGAGTACAAATACAAGTAATTTGTATTAACCAAATCCTACTAATCCCTGTTCATCTACATATATGCACACCCTACAAGAAAACATGTAGAGTTTCAAACGGTGAGGCAATGTAAGGTAATTGACAAAGCAGGATTCAAGAAAATTGTACCAGTTTGAAATGGGATATTAATATGCACCTCATGCAGTATAGAGGACTTATTTTTGCAAATTTTTTCTTCACCATCCTTTGAAAAAGCTTTTTATATCATCTAGCATACCACAAGTGCAAATGGGCAAGACTAGGATCAGTAGGGAGTGTGGAGAAACTTGTCCTCAGCAGAAGAAGAGGTATTAATGTGGACTCTTAGCTATGGGTGGCAAATGGTGCAGGAAACTTTTAATTATAGAAATCTTAGGTCTCAAGCTTGAGTCTTGAAGGGATGCTATTTTGTTAACATTATAGTTATTCACAGTAGCACAACTTTCATGTTATTCTTTAATAAGATTAATGTTTGCATTATATTCTTTTGAATTAATGTAGTTTAGTGTGAAAGCATTCAAAACACATTTTCAGCTTAGAAAATATCTAGAAAATTTCTCTTAATACTATCTATGTGATGATGTTGTTCATCACTCTTTTCAGGCTTATGGTGTTGAAGATCAGTTCAAAATTTGAGCTACGAAGGTTCTGTCGTACAACTGGTGCTGTGTCACTGGTGAGTGTACTATGTGATGTTATGGAACTTGATTTGGTTATCACATTTCACGGAGTTCTACAAAGGTATTTGTGTCAATTTGCAGGTGAAACTTGGCCAACCAGGTCCAGATGAGCTGGGTTTTGCAGACTCTATTTCAGTGGAAGAAATTGGTGGTGTCAGAGTAAATTCAACTTGCTTTTCCTGAATGTACAATTTAATATGCATTGTCATAGGGCAATGCTTATTATGAGTACAATTTAACTCTTTTGGATCTTGCTGTAGCTGAATTGTCAACCTAAGACTCATTCTGAGATGCTATCTTTGTATGTTTTAGGTCACTATTGTAAAAAATGAACAAGGTGGAAACTTAGTGTCAACAGTAGTATTGCGTGGAAGCACAGATAGTATATTGGATGATCTTGAGAGAGCGGTTGATGATGGGGTGAATACCTATAAGGTATTCTCTTTGGAATTTCTTCACAAGGCTAAAGCATAGAATCATGTGTTTTTTTGCTGTTCTTAATTTTGTTTTAGTAGTTTATGAGAAAATATATTTTTGCATTTTAATCTTCTATTGTCCTTCATGATTAAGGCTTTTTCTAAATTATATTATGTTGCAGGCTATGTGCAGGGACAGTCGTATTCTTCCTGGAGCTGGTGCAACTGAAATTGAATTAGCAAGAAGATTGAAGGAATTTGCATACAAAGAGACAGGGTATTGGTTACAACCTATAAACGTATTAGTATGCATGATAAAGTATTGTCATATGATGGTATTTGGAACCTGTTTTAAGTAGATATTCATAGAACCTATTATTCTAACCTCGTCAAAATTTTGAACACAAACATGTTAATAGATGGGCCCATTAGATGCACATTTATGAGGCAATGGAAATTGGATCAAAATGAGATTATGTTTCTGATGTCTCATGTGGAGTGTAGAAACTTTGTTTCTATATCACTTAGACTTGAACCCTTCTATCAGAGCTTTAGTTATAAGGCAGAAGTCCTTGCATTTAATGGTTTCATGTTTCTTCTCTCCAAGAATAATTTGTTTCCACTTTGCTTGGAAGCAATCCCTTCTATCAAAGCTTTAGTTATAAAGCATAGGTGATGGCCTCTAATTGTTTTATGTTTTTTAACTTGTGACAGTTCTGATGCCTGCTGTCCTATGAGCATCGCATCCTTTGGTAAAGGTTAAAAGACCTTTGTTTCATTAATCGTTTTTCAAAAGGCTGGGTATTTTTCTTGCAAACATCCTCTTGTATTGCAAAAGAAAAATAGTGCATTGTCAAGGTCTGTGAGTTATATGACTTTTCCTTCATGTCTAAGAAAGGAGAGAACATCATGAATTGGATTTTTACATGGCAGAGAGTCTATTTTCTATTTGAATGGAGGTTAGCACACAACTAGACCATTTTGTCATCTGCAAAGAGGACCAGACTTGCGGAATTCCTTTTTAGTACTCCTGAAGGTTACCTTGCATTTTTATTGAGGCAATAAATGCGGAGAATTTGAGAATAGTCCAGAAGCTTCAGGCTACCATTTTTTGCATCTGGGTATTAAAGAGTGACCTCCAATTGCACCCTAATATGTTAAAATAAACATTTCTAAGATAAATGTTTGAATTGTATCTCAAATTGAACATCTGGACAATATAGGCTCCTTCTGATCTATATTGACATGCCCTTGATAAAGAACCCAGAAGGCCAGAACTTTGAGAACCGAACAACCAATGAAAAATGATTTAATATGGAAAGCTTTGTGGTCAGTCTTTGCTTTTTTGTCTTGCAATATACAAGGGATTGCAACATAGATGCTTCTGAGGAATAAGTGATAGTTACTGCAAAATAATTTTGTGGCTTTGAGGGCTTGGTCTCTGAAAATGGTTTGGTTTTTTGCTGAATTATTATCACACAACAACATCAATTTGTTTTACTATAGAGATATGTCCAGGAAGTGTGTCCTTAAAGTATATGATTGTCCACCTTGATGTGTTTAATATTATTGGCCTAATGATACTTATTGTAGAAAGGTGTCCATATCATGATATCATGCGTGGTCTGATGTTAAAGCTACTACAAATTGCAAATCCTGTTCCCTGGATAATTGGACTCAGTTTTGTTGTCCAGAAAAATGTTGAAACGTGAGTCACAGTAATACTCCACACTAACACACCACCCATTGGGTCTATCCAGAAATATGCAATATATCTTTCAACTGTGATAAAAGGAAAGATTGTTCAAGATATGAATTATGGTAAGAGGATTTTAAAAAAAGAAGCATGAAGATGTTATTGGATTGAGTATAAAAATTTTTTTGGAGCAATTTTCTTAATTTTAGTATTTTTTAAGGCACGTTAGCCTTTTCTGAAGCCCTTGATTTTTGAATCCTTTTCTCTGATTGATAGGATGTTTTGCTGATGCCTCAGTTTGCAAGACAGAATTTGTAAGTTTCTAAATGTATATTTCTGCAGAACATCTTTTTTTTAAACGGGTTATATGGCAATGAGACAGATACCACCTGTATTAAATCATGATTTCATTAGTATTACAAAAGCTTGACAATTATGCACGTGTTGCTTGGCAAGATTCGAATCTATGTCTCCTCTTTAAAAGTTGAGGAATTTAACTGGTGGAGCTCATGCCATTTGATGCAGAACATCTATTTTTTTTTAATTGGTTATGTGGGATTGAAACAGGCCCCCCACCTGTATACATCATGACCACATGGTGCTATTACAACAGTTTGGCAGCTTGGCAAGATTCGAATCTATGTCTCCTCTTTAAAAGTTGAGGAATTTAACTGGTGGATCTCATGCCATTTGATGCAGAACATCTATTTTTTTTTTTAATTGGTTATGTGGGATTGAAACAGGCCCCCCAGCTGAATTACATCATGACCACATGGTGCTATTACAACAGTTTGGCAGCTTGACAAGATTCAAACCTAGGTCTCCTTGAAACTTGAGAAATATAATCGGTTGAGCTAATGCCATTTGATATGCAGAACATCTATTTTAATTTAAATGCTAATTTTTATATATAAAGATTGTTTTTTGAAACAGAAGAAAGAAACATATACTTTATCTTTCGAAAACCATGAAATGTGAACTGAAATAAGTAGCCCATTTGTATTTTTTCTAAAAGGGTGGGGTTTTGACTGGGTCCTCAAACCAGTTACATTATCCTCCACATTGGGTACCACTAGTCACATTGAGCTATACAACCCTTTTGGTGCTGCTGAGATTTGAACTTTGGTGTGGGTTGCATTATCCATATGTATTAACCATTGAACCAAAGCCTCATTGCCAATAAGTTGTTCATTGTTATTCAATTACTTGTATTTATTTTTTGGCAATTCTCTACGTAATTTTATGTAGTGGGATGGTTAACATTTTACATATGCTAGGTGATACAGGTATGCCATGGTCTTACATAGTCTGTTCTCTGATCGGTTGCAGATTGGATCAGTATGCCATTGCAAAGTTTGCTGAGAGCTTTGAGATGGTTCCTAGGACTCTTGCTGAGAATGCTGGATTAAATTCAACTGAGATCATTTCCTCACTTTATGCGGAACATGCTGCTGGCAATGTGAAAGTTGGAATTGATTTAGAACAGGGAGTGTGTAAAGATATGTCAAGTGATGGTGTCTGGGATATTTATCTTACAAAGTAAGTCAATAGTAAGCTTTGGCTGATACGCCATGGAGCTTCTGATTTCTTTTTGAATATAAGAGTTTTTTTTGATTTCCTGCTTCTTTTTGAATATTTGGTAAGTTCTTAATCTTCAACAACCCATTTTAGACAGATGTTGTGTCTGGATTTCATCAGAGAGGGATTGCAAAAGTGGTGTTTTCAAAATGGAATGATGTGGAACGCCCTGATCTGAATGTGATGATTTGCCTTTTGCAGGTTCTTTGCTTTGAAGTACTCAGCCGATGCTACTTGCACAGTTCTTCGTGTTGATCAGGTACAACATTTTATCCTTTTGTGCTACTTGAGTACATGAATTATTGATTGGAACCAGGACATATGGATGAATTTAGAAAAAAATCATTTTTGAATGCCTATTTTCATCTTCTTGCAGATCATAATGGCAAAACCAGCAGGGGGTCCGAAGAGGGACCAAGCAGCTCCTGCAGATGAGGATTGAGTTTTTTATGTAGTTTTTGTGACACGTGGCCTGTTATTGTGTGGGCATGCCAACATTGATCTGAAATATAAAATGGGGTCCGCCCTTTTGTTTGGGAGTTGTTTTGCAAGTTGGAATGCGTAGAATTTTTTGCTATACGGGAAGTCTGCCACTATTGTACCATTTTATGATGAGGCCAAAAGCTCATGTACTTGCTTATGGTGATAATGAAATATTGAATTTTCTAGGAGTCTTCTGTATTATAACATTATGTGCATTAAGAGGTAGAGTTTAAACTGATTTGGCTCTGATATTTGTTTGCATTATTGATGAACAAAATCTTTTTATGGTAATCTTTGTAGATTTCTTAGTTTAGGGGGTGTATGATATAAAGTTTCTGAAAGATGGCATATGCAGTAAATGTTTTTAAATGGATAAAATTAATGGCGTTATATTTGTGCATGCTTGTTTGCTGTAGTGTTTTGTCTCTAAATTTGAGAATTGTAAATTCCTATCTTGCATTTGGTATTGCATCAAGCATTTGTTATAGCTTTCGTTTTTTTTGAATTTTGCATATGATAAATGCACTATAAATGCCCTTTCAATTGTTGTGTTAAAAAAATAAACTTGAAAATCTTTCCCGAGGATGCTGGTTCTCTCCCCAATCTTGAGAGATGGCCTGTCAAATGTTACATCCAATGTATAAATTCATTTTGCCTTTGTTGATATAATATAAATGCTTGGCCGTGAGTACTTTTAAAACATTTTGTACTTTTTTATTGACTCTGGTTTATAGCACCCTAGTTTATTATTACCAAATTTATTGTACTTCATCATGCATTAAAAAACCGTTCTAGTTATTTCTTGTGAAGTCCTAGAATTTGCAATGGAGACGTAGCAAACTCTTGCTTTTAACTGAGAAAATATTGAGAGGGCAACATTGCTTTACCATGTTTGAATTTGGGTCTTCCTAATGTCTACTCTATTTTACATTCCACAAAGCCTTAACAAGTCACAAAAATCCCTTCTCGTTGTGGTTTAGACTTCTTTGACCATTGAATGTTTGCAGCTTCTAAGAATTAATTTGAGTGGGTATCAAACGTTAGAATCAGGGAGACAATCGACATGGCTATCAAAACTTTCTGATTACAAGGATACATATAGGTGTCTGGAATGACTTTTGTATGTGGATGTATAGGTGCCTGGGGTTGGCCACTATATCTAATTGTGATCCAGTGATACTGATAAGCATAATTCTAGGTTGCTTATTTTGGACGGCAAGAAAGGATTGGTTGCTACATCAAATCAATTTTTGATATTTCAAGGCTCAAAAGAATTATAATTGCAAAATTCTATCGCAGTCAATATATCATTGTTGTGATAACATATTCTGAAAGGTGTCTATGAAGTCAAAACAAACCTCAATTGTATTATATCACTACAACATTACGGCGGTGTTTCATCAACAATATAACAAACTATAGCAGCAGGGTATTACTGTTAGCTAATAATCATGGGCCCGTCATGTCATTGAAAGGCCAATTAGAGTCTGAGGGTTTAACTTGGGCTATGTTCATGATATATCATTTATTGTTGTTCCACAATGATTTAGACAAGGGTGTATTTACTATTTACTTTTATTGGATCTTAATTTTGGTCATATTGAAGTGCAATTTTTACACTGATATTTGTCATGGTCTAGAAGAATTATTTAACATGAGGGAAGGCAATTAATTGAATGCAACAGTTTTCTAATATATTTGTTAGGGTTTTATCTGGATTATGAAAATGTTACTTGCAGCATGGAGGTTCTTTGAATTTGGAGCATGCAATCACTACCTAGATTGAAGTATCATTTGGAGCAATTACTTTGCAAGCAATGTGGAACATAATATGTGATTCACTATTTAGACATGTGTAGCCATGTCTCTAGATTGAAGTATCATTTGGAGCAATTACTTTGCAAGCAATGTGGAACATAATATGTGATTCACTATTTAGACGTGTAGCTATGTCTTTACCCTGTTTTCTTTATATATTTTATAGAGACAAATTATATAGAGTAAGGGACATTTGTTTTTATTTCTCAAGGAGTACTAAAAATTGGTGTTTGATTAAGAAATATGGTTTAGAGGAGTATGTGTGAGCATAGCGTGAGTGGGATATTAGAGAATAATCCTGACTTCTAGAAATTAAAAGAATGAAAGGATTTTAATTAGGAAAAGTTGGGTGTTAATAAAGGAAAATCATTTAAGGGAGCTCTAGTTGAAAGGATGTCTTTGTTGGTCAAATTTATTTTTATTGAACAAGGACAAATGAAAGAACAAATTTGTAGCAATTCTCATTAAAGATGCACATGACTTGTCAAAAATGATTATCAAGGACGAGATGATCGAGTATGATATAATGGTTCTTAGAAGTAGAGCATTTGTATGCAAGGGATTTTGGTTAAGTTTGTTTAAGATTCAAAAGTGGATCAAATAAAATGAAGCTTAAATTCACATTATTCAACGAATATTCTTTTGAAAGGATTTTCTTTTATTTATCTTTTTTTAATTCAAGGTAGGGATAAAGTAATGAATTATGGTCTATATTATATTGATTCAACTTTGATGTTAAGTCTTGGGGCCACATGGGATATGTAGATATATACATACATTGATTATATGGACTAGAACATGCCCTCGTTACATCATGAGCGTATATTGAACCTTGGGCTTCTTGAAAGTTGAGGAATTTGACCGATTGAGCTAATGCCATTTAATGGGCACCTAGATACATATTATGATATCATTATGTGAAATTGTTATCATTGGAAGCGTATTTTGAAGACCATTTCAAGAAATATAATGAGTATTATGGGAGCATTGCTAAGTTTCATTCCATAAAACTGGTTTCGTTGAAATGTATTTCGAAGACCATTTCAAGAAATATATGGTATATTTATGTTGGATATGCAAAACAAATGTTATGCCGAGTTGAATGATGCTTTGACAAGGCAATCCTCCAAAGGTTATAGGTGAGTTTGTCATAAATATATCAAACAACATAAAAATTGAATGAAATTCAATGCTGATGTAGTTAAGATCCATTACAATGTGTGTAACTTGGTGTTTTGTAATTTGAACTCTCAAATGCTATGTAGAACAATGCATAAGTGGAGATAATGTTTTCCATAACTTGATCAAACATAATCATAACTAAGTGTGTTTTTTTAGTTAAAGTAGAACTTAATATTGTATCTAATGTAGAATTTTGACAACAAAATTTTGATTGTTTGATACTTGAAAATGGCAAAATGTAGTTTAGAGTACAATAGCAATCTCTCTCGTATGAGTTCAAAATGAGTTTTTATTTATTTATTTATTTTTGTAGTAGATTCTTCATAATGTTAGCTATATTCAACAAAAATATTAGACCATAACAAGATTATTTGATATGCCAAAACATGGAAAAACAATCCATGTTGAAGGTTGGAAATTGTATGGGCTCATTTGCATTTTGAAGTGGGCTCAAATAGATGGTCATTGAAAGGCAATGTTACAAGAGGTATTTGGGCTCTATTGCAATGCATAAAAAATTAGATGTACATTACATTCTTGTGTTAACTTGTTTTGTTTGGAAGAGAGAAGTTCAAACAAGCAGGAATCCCAAAGAATCTATAAAAGAAGAGGAACCTACACCAAAGAAGGGGATGGAGAAGAGAAAATTAAACAACAAAGTACATGAGCAAAGATAAGGGGTTTGAGAAGACTTAGTAGCAGTTGCATCGGAAGGCATAACAAGCATAGGAGGATATGAATGAGATAGGTACCTCTTAATTGTAGCTTGAACAACAATGCAAATTCTTTGTATCATCATAATGGAAGCCTTCCTATTTCCTTTGGGAGTTTTATTCGCCAAAGGGATTTGTCTTCCAATAACTTCTATTGTTCCAATTTTGATTGATGTATATTCTCTTGGTTTTCTTTTCTAGATTTGAGTTACAATAGATCTATTTCAACATTTTTCCTAGTTTTGATGAACATGTTTAAATTAGTGAATATGTGAGATTGAATTATGGGTTTTGAAATCTCAAAGGGTATGTTCAATGAGTTATTGGTGAGTGTTCTAGATCATATTAGTATCAGAGCAAACGATTTCCTATCTTGTGGGATTGTATGTCGTTAAAACAACGAGAAAAATGTGGTTTAGTTTTTTTGACGTAGAGACAACTTGATATTGAAAGCAAAGGGTGGAAAGCTTGTATAAGATCCATGGCAACTAAAGAATTAAATCCCTTAGAACAAGGGTTTTAAAGAATTGAATCCCATTTGGAGAATCTAGCAACCACTTAGACCAAAGTGATGTTGGCCATAGAAAGATTGACAAGTGCACTTGAGAAAGGCAAACTCATTTCTTCACAAGGTGAGGAAGAAGAAGAAGAGCAATAAGACCATATGCAAATAAACAAAGCAATCATATGAGGAAGAGGTTTCTAATAGAACACTACCCTTCAATATGAAGGCTAGGATGGATATTCAACAGTATGGAGGCCAAAAGAAGGTGGAGTTAGAGAACTAGTTTGAGCAATTAGAAGTCCACTTTGAGATCCATGGCTATAATGATAAGCAACTTTTTTTTGAACATGAAGATTTCACATTGTGCTCTTTTATGTTGGAGAAGCTATGTGGAGTCTTTGAAGAAGAATAAAGATCACATGGTTACCAAATGAAGTGACTAAAAGAAATTGATGTGGAAGCAATTTTATCCCATTAGATATGAGGAAATAGGAAATATAAATGGTAGCATCTTTGACAAGTTGGAGGATGAATTAGAGAAGATTATACCACTTAGATTTAGAAACAAACCATTTTACTGGGTGAATCCCTCAATGAACCAAAAATTGAAAGACTACATGACCATAAAAGGAGAGTTGTTATGCTCTTCAAACCATAAAGCATTGATGATGCAAATGCTCAAGAATATCATATAGAAAATGAATGACAATAAGCTCTCTCACTTGGGTGCAACCAACAAAGAAGAAGATTCTAAGAAAGGAGAAAATCCCAAGAAGGAAAGAAGAATTCCACCACCACTACTTAATGCAAAAAATCTAAGGGTCATTGTCTACATTATGATAAGGATGTACACATCAATGTAAAATGTTGGAAGTTGCATCCTAACTTTAACCATTGAAGAAGAAAATAAATGAGGCCAAGAAATCCATGCAACTACAAAATAAAATGAGGTCACATATAAATCAAATATTGATGAGACAATTGTTGCAATTATAGGTACATCTATGAGAAGGAAGAAAACAATCCAATAAACCTCCATGGAAGAATAAATATTAGAGAAAAAGGTTGATCTCTTTTTTCTTAGGATGCATGTTAAAAATCAAAATATTAATGCATTGATTAATCTTGGTTAAAAAAAAGAACCTAATTTTAGAACAATTGACACAAAAAATTGGGTTGAAGAATACAAAGCATGTAAAAATTTATTTTATAGGATGGGTCCATGATCACATAGGGATGTGAGTCATAAGAAAATGCAAAATTAGGTTTACAATTTCATCTCTTTTTATTGATGAGGTAGAATATGATGCAGAGCCACTTGATGCTTGTGAGGCATTTTTAGGTAGTCCATATTTATGGGATAGAGAAGCCATAATATTCAAAAAAGAACACCAATGCCGATTTTCAACAAAGGAAATCATACCTCATTATTTCATAGAAGGAGATGCAAGAGAACCCTCTTATTTAGGTCAATTCAGCTAGCTAACTAGCTTGTAGAAGAAGACAAGATATCATGTTTGTTTGTAGAGGCCAACGTATCTCTTCCCTTGTATTTTCTTAGTCATACTTTGAGGGATCAAAGACCTCCCACTAGGGAAGTGTTGATCCAAACTTAATGTTGGGTCACCTAGGGGCCTTAAGGGGTCACTTAGAATGACATCCATACTATTGATATGTAGCTCTTGATAACAAAAACTCATAATTGGTTACAAACTTTACAAATGCATAATTTTGACACACAAATATAGTTCAAGAAGTAGTATGGAAGCACTATTAAGTTTCATTCATAAAAAATGGTAATGGAAGCATATTAAAGATATTTTTAAGGATATAATGTGTATTTATGTTAGATATGCAGAAAAAAGTTATGCTTAGTTGAATGATGCTCTGTTCAGGTGATCCTTAGAGGGTTGTAGGTAATTTTGTTATAACTATATCAAACAACATCAAAATTGAATGTAATTTGGTGATGTATTTAGCATCCATGACAATGTTTAAAAAATGATTTCAACTTGGAATTTTGTCATTTGACCATCAAATTCTATGTAAAATAGTGGACTTGGAGATGATGTTTTTGATAACTTGATCAAACAAAATTACATATAAATTATTATTATTTTGGATGAAGTGGAACACAATATAGTATTTGTAGAATTTTGATAACAAAATATTACTGTTTGATACTTGAAAATGGCAAAACATAATTTAGAGTACAATTGCAATTTCTCATATGATCTCTAAATGAGTTCATTTTTTTGCTATAGATTCTTCATAATATCATCCTTAGTATGAAAAAAATCAGGTCACAACAAGATTATTTGATATACCAAAACATCAAAAAAAATCTAGGTTAAGGACTAGAAATTGTATGGGCTACTTTGCATTGGGAAGTGGGTCTAGACAATTGGAACTTGAAAGGCAAAGCTATGAGAGGTTTCTAGCCTCAATTCAAATGTATAGAATATTAGATAACACATTATATTATTGTTTTAACTTGTTTCATATAGAAGGAAGTTCAAACAAGAAGGATCCCAACATGATTTCTTTTCGGAATTTGAGTTAGAATAACTCTATTTCAACATTTTACCTAATTTTGATGAACATGTTAAATAGTGCATATATAAGATTGAAATATGGGTTTTGGAATCTCAAATGATTTATTTAATGGGCTATTGGTCATCTTGGAGCCACATGGGGCATCAAAATATATATTATGATATAGAAATATACACAAAATGACATCCATACTATTGATGTGTAGTTCTATATATAAATACTTAGCATTTGTTACAAGCTTCACAAATACATAATTTTAGCACATAGATGATTCAAGGAGCACTTTTAAGTTTAATTTAACAGAAATAGTACCATTAGAAGCATATTTCAAAGACCTTTCTAAGATAATGTGTACTTATGTTGGATATTAGTGCAAAAATTATGGTTAATTGAATGATGTCTTTATAAGTGTTCCATATAAGGCTATATGATGAAGTGATTTCTTCTTGCCAAAGTGACCACCATAGATATTAGAGTGTTCCTTCTTGAGAAAATATGTTCGATGCACACGAAGTTTATCCAACTTGTTGAGCAACTCTTCCTTGATGTGAAAATCTTGAAAAGGAGCCAAATTTGAAGAGGCAGGATTCCAAAGACTATAAAATTACCAAAAATTAAGATCATGAGCATACTTTGAAATCCCACATGATAAGTGGTTACAATAGTCAAAGCATGTGCTATAGGAGGATGACTCAAACAATTTGTAATAGTGTTGGTGTTCCATTTCTTATATTTGATGACCAAGTGAAACTGTTGTAAATATGAGGCCCACTTCATATGCCTAGATTCTTCAATTTTGTTCTATGATTGAAGAAACTATAGAGACAAGTGACCGATATGGATAATTATTTCCTTACCCAAAAGATAGTTCCTCCAGTACTTAATGGCTTGGACCAATGTGTACAATATCTTATCATACATGGAGTAGTTATATTTAGCAGTAGAGAAGGTTTCTAAATGATAGGCCATTGGATGACTATTCAGCTTCAAAACTCCTCCAAGGACAAATTGCGAAGTGTTTGTTTTAATCTTAAAAGTCTATGAAAGATATAGTAGTACAAGAATAGGTGCAAAACACATTTTTTTCTTCAATGTGTGGAAGGCATGAGAATGGTTATTTTTCCATCGAAACACAACATTGGTCTTTGTCAAGTAATGTTAAGGTGCAATAATGTTTGAGTAACAAGGGATGAATTTGTTGTAGAAGTTTGCAAGACCAAGAAAACTTTGCAATTCTATGAGGGGTGTAGGAGTTGGCCAGTTAAGAAGAACTACTTTTGCTGAACATATCTGAATACCATGTGCATCAATGATAAATCCAAAATTGGAGATGGAAGTCTGATAAAAAAAACACTTAGAAAGGTTGACATACAAATTGTTCTACTGAAGTGTGCAAAGAACATGTTCCAAATGATGAAGATGTACATTCCAAGTATGATAAAAGATGAGGATATAATCTAAGTAATTAATTATAATTTCTACAAACTTCATTCATCAATCACATGAAAGTGGCAGCTGCATTGGTGAGACCAAAAGGTATCACAAGCCACTCAAAAAGATCCATTTTGGTCTTGAAAGCTATCTTCCATGTGTCCTCAACCTAAACTATGACTTGATGATATCCACTTTTCAAATCTATCTTGGAGAAAAACTTTGCACCCTAAAGTTCATCCAAGAGATCATCAATGTGAGGGAGTGGATATCAAATTTTTATAGTGATCTTATTCAATGCCCAAAAATAAATGCAAAGACACCAAGTTCCATCCTTCTTGAGCATAAGCAAAATTAGTGAAGCATAAGGGGATGTACCTGGTTTGATGAAACCTTTAGACAACAAGTCCCGAATTTGTCTTCTGATTTCATCACTTTGAATAATTGATTGTCTATACAATGGGGCATTAGGAATAGGTGCAAGAGGAATAATGTCAATGTTGTGATTGATTGTTCAAGCTGGAGGAAGTGCCTTAGGATCCCAAAATACCTGTTAATAAGATTGCAATAATTTTTCAAGAGTAGCATGCATAGTGAATTTTGCTTGGGACTCATCATGTTGTGGCCTAATAAAAAATAATGCAAGCTCTTAGGCCTGATTGATAGCTTTACATGTTTGAAACTGATTACTAGATTTGTGTTCTTAGTATATTTTATTAAAAATATTTTATTATCATGTTGTAGAGTGTATATGTTATTAAAGGTATCATAATGAGCTTTCCTATCATACTGATAAGGTTTACTGAGCAACAAACCATAACAATTCATATTGGTCATATAACATGTGATATTATCAACAAATTTGGGACCAAATACAAAATACACAATGCATGTGTGCATGATCTATGAAGATGAGACACTATCCTTCCATCCAAGTCAATATGAATGAGGATGTATATCCATTGACAAATTTAGTTTGTCGATAATGGACCTCTTGATCATTTTTTTGTGAACCATTATTGATGATACAAACCATAGAAAATCATGTGTTAGGTGAGCATGAGTGACAAAAAAATTGTCATGCTCCCCTGTAGTAGAATTATGGTTCATTAAGGTGACTTTATTGAGTCTACATTTCAGATCATCATATGTCCTATCATCACCAAAAGTCTTGATGGGAGTGTTCTTTATTTCCTCACTAGGAGACTATACAATCATACTCTTCTTCAATTTAAAAAAGCATTAAAACTTTTCATGATCCTTCTTTTTACATTAACTACAATATTTATAAGAACATCAGAAGGAGGATGCATATAAGAAGGATATGCCGAAGAAGAGAAATAATTTTTTGCTTTGGAAGAATGCTACTAGGATTGAGAGTTTGAGGTTTTAGAAGGTCCTACAAAAAAGGAAGGTTGAGACACTTGAGATTGGGCAACAAGTTTTTCTTCTGCCAGTTGTGCATGATTGAACATAGAATCAAGTGTTGCAAGGGTAATGTATTTTAACTCCCTAAATAATTATTCCTACAGTATTCTCTTGAATTTGAGAATAAGAACTGAATCTAACACGTGGAGTAACATTTGTAGTCAATTGAAATAGAATATGTAATCCTGCATAGAAATTTAATTACCCTATCTTAAATGGAGCCATTTGATATGCAAATATTGGTCATGGTTTGAAGGATATAATGTCTCCTTCAAAGATATGGCAAGTTAATCCCAAGTGTTGATGAGATTTTGAGTATCTTGGAATTCAGTGACCAAGATCTTAGCATCATGTTGGCAGTTTTGTCACTTTGCCACATTAAAATTTTTGTTGAAATTTTGTTGACAATTTTAATTGTAAAAGAAGGGCAAAATATAATGAATAATACCACAACTTTTGCCAATATATTTTGTTACAATTAATTTTTGTTTTAATCCTATTCTTGTAATTTTCGTGGACATTATGCTGGGAATGATGGGGTTTTAAGGTAAAATTAACATTATGTGTAAAATGGAGCAGCAAGTTAACAGTTTTCGGCACTAGCAAAATTGGTTCAAAATGAAAGCACCGATAGATAAAGAAAGAAAAATAATTTCGCTTTCCATGAGGATGAAAGGGCACTTTAAAAATAAATGCATCCAAAAACAGGTTGAAATCGCTCAAGACGTCCATATGAAGAATTTAAAATAAACAGAAGTCGTGGCGCATAAAAGATTAAAAATATTTGAAGTTTCGAAGGCAAAAAGGAGACAAGGTATTTTCGGCCCAAGTGAGGGGTGAAAATCTCTGTCGCCCCTCTTTGGGGCAAAAATGTTGTTTATTTTAAAGCAAGCACAATGAAAGGCCATGAGCTGATCAAAGGCTAAAGTCAAAGATGCTTTTGCCCCAAAGGAGGGGCAAAAAGCCCTTTCGCCCCTCCCTGGGGCAAAACCACATTTAAAAAGGATAAGATTTGCGGGCCCATATCAAATAACAAAGGCGAACATATTTTTGAAATGGAAAAGGTACACGTCAACAACAAGTTGAAAATTCAAAAGAGATTTTGCCCCAAGTGAGGGGTGAAAATCCCTTTTGCCCCTCTTTGGGGTGAAAGCCCATTGCAAAAGGAGAGGCAAATACCCCATTCGCCCCTCTTTGGGGCGAACGTGTTTTAAAAGCCAACGAAACACGTCAGTGCAAGGTGGAAAAGTCAAAGTTTGAAATGATTTTCACCCCGAAGGAGGAGGCAAAACTCATTTTCACCCTCTTTGAGGAGCAAAACTATAAGAAATGTTGGTTTTCGTGTTCTAAGCATTTTATTTAAAAATGTGGGTGCACGCTCCAAATGAAGGCATGAATGAAAAGGAAGCCTTGGAAAGGGGAAGAAGAGATTTGAAAACATAATAGTTGGCAGAATGAAGACATGTTGGGCTAGTTATCAAAATATTAGAGAAAAATTTGCACAGGGTGCTTTCACCCAGTTTCGTTCTGAAAGAGCTAGTCGCCTCGTTTTTGGGGCGAAATCAATTTTAAACAACAAAGGAGACTTTTCCAAGATATCAATAATGCAAAATTTTTCGAGAAAGACCAAGGGATGATGGAATTTAATTTTTGAGGTAAAGCAAACAAGTTTTGGGCCCGAATTTTAGCTAAAAATTTGCAGGATTAAATGCTAAAGGGTGATTTTGACTATTTCCAAGGCACCATCCACCAACTCCACATTTTATCAAAGCAACATTAATACCCAGTGGACTTTCTTGGTGAAGGTAGAGTTTCAAAGCACAAGGGTAATATAGGTTCAATGACCAAGCTCCTGATGTTTAGGCAACTTCACTGCGTCCCAATGCACCAATGCTCAAGGCTGATTCCCATCATTTAATCATGCTAATTTCCCATGTGATTCTCCCACCAAAGTCGGATTGTGTTTTCCATGAATAATATTTTGACCAGAACATCTTGATGCCGAGGAGGAAAGTATTCATGCTAGTTTTTGATCTATCAACATTTTGTTTGTATGTGCATTAAATGAAAGAGGAGTAATATTCTATAAAAGCTAATCATTTTTCATGTACAAAGGAGGATGGACACTCTACAGAAAAACACTTCAAGTTTTCTGCATCAATAGAAAAACTTCGACTTCCAGTTCTCTAAATGTTTGCATTTGATAATTTCTTGTCTGTCATTTTTGAATATATTCATCTCCATTATTTACTGCGTTTAAATTCTGCATTTGAACTTAATCTTTGCGGGTGAGGGAATGAATGTTGAGGTGCTTATTGGAGGTTGTCATTGCAAAACTGTAAGTAGTTCTTGTTCTTCCATTTCTATTGCATGCTAATCACTTCTTGATTTGAATTTTGGATATTAGTATATCCCCATCCTATACTTTCGGTTTATAGCCATATTTCCCCATTTCTTTCCTATTACCCTAAGCTTTAAACCAAAGTAGATTAGAAAGGGAGCCAACCCTCTCTGGAGGTTGGCTTGAAGGACATTTATCTCCTTCGACCTTTCAATGTTGCACGGGTATAGGGTGCACAACACATAGATTTTGTACTAGATATATTCGTGACCAACAGTTTTTGGCATGCCCAATGGGACTAACCGTCTCATTATCGGTGGGACAAATAGTCTTAGTAATTTAAAGGAGCCTAGCATTTATCTGCTAAAATCACCTTCGATGCCAATAGTTTTTGGCACGACCGATGGGACTCTCAAAAGGTTCCACTTTCAAAAGTATTAAGGTTTGATGTTCACCTTTGTACTGTATGATTAGAATATTTGGTGACTCAACTATACCCAGAAGCCTCCGAACATGAAGGGAGCAAAAAATTTCTTCATGATCACAAGATCGAAGGCCAAAAATCCAAAATATCCCATTGAGTTTTATGAACTTGACACCCAAGTGCTAGGAGAACACCCTAGGTTAGTTACTTCAGCTGTTCCATCAAGTGTAACATCTTCATAGTTAGATAGTGTGTTTTTTGTTTCTTTAAGTCCTGCTAGTACAACCACTAGTTTTCCACCTCCCCAACCACACCCACCAGTCCATATGGCTCAAAATCCACCACCATATCCACAAAGGTAGTTTCTAGCATGGAACCACTCTGGGACTCTAAATATGCTAGCTCAAAACCCGATACCACAAGTGGTGGTGAAGGCTTTGCCAACTTACGATGGCACGATGAAGACGGCCTATGAGCATGTTCAAGATGTAGCTACTTTGGTGACGATCCATGGCATCACAGATGAGGATATAATGGTAAGATTGCTTGTTATTTATCTTCGAGGAAAATTACTTTACTGGTACCAATTGTTACAACCTGCCACCATCACCACTTGGGGCTAGTTAGCTAAACTGCTAATTAAAGGGTCCAATGAACAAGTAGATTCGTTCTCCCTGCTACATCAGTTTGCTACTATTTAGAGGCATCCATAGGAGGAAATCATGGACTTTAATGTCAGGTTCAACCGAACTTTGCATAGGGTTCCTTATGATCTCCATTCAACTCCCAAAAAAGCAACATTTTACTACCTTTGAGATTTCAACTTCGACATCAGTATGGCCATCCGACAGTCCAATGCCAATACATTCCCTAATATGTATTCTATAATACAAAATGTTGAAGCTGATCTGATTTCTATCAGCAAACTTCTGCCAAAAATGGCCATGCCTATTTTCCCTGATCTTCCATAGTATTTGTATGCTAATGCATCTTCTCAGCCCTTGCCCATGTCATCCATGTATCCAATTCCTTCTTGGAATCCAAGTACATCCCAAACCACGGTGATAGTTTTTGTTCCTCAACTCCCTGCTCCAACCATTCTGCAGTTACCATCACTAGTTCCATTTTTGGCACTACCATCTCCACTTGTTCCATTACCATTACCAGCTCCCCAAAACCCTCAAACCTTGATCCACAAGACAACGTACTAAAGGAGTTGCTATCTATGAATTCAACCATAAGAGTGATGTGTAACGAAATCACGATGATAAAAAGAAAGCAAGATGAAAGTGATTTCAGACCAAGGAGATTTCAACCACCATAAATCACCAAAGAACAAGAAACTTCTCCTGTCAAAGCCCCTGAAAGGGGTACTATAGTGCTTGCAAATGAGGAAGCTAACCCATCAGAGAGGAAATTTTGGTGTTCTATCTGTATGATCCACATAGCGAATATACCTGTATAGTTCATTTGAACTATGTGCAGACACTAGCGGATAGCTCTTCTAGTGGTCAAGTCAACATGATCACAAAAGTTGATCATAACTTCATGGTACCATCTATTGAAAAAGTTTTAGTTCTCACAAGATCTGGAAAAAAGCCTATCACTGTAGATCCAACTGAAATGGAGCTATTGAAGGTACCTGCTAAGTAGAAGATGCAGAACAAAAAGAGGTAATCTCAAGTGAAAGTTCTTGTGCTGGAACCTAAGGCATACGAGTCGATCTTGTTGAAGTATCTTCTACCTACACCAGCGAAGGGCAGATTGCAAGTAAAACCATCAACTTCAAAACCTTCGACTACACAAGCATAGAAAAAAATGAAAGAGCAAGAGAAAGAGAGGCTCAAATACCCTTGACCAAACATCAAAGGGTAGAATCTACACAATAGTATCAAAATAAGTACAAAGATACTAGTGAAGGAAGAGAGCCCAATGTGTAGTCATACAATATTGTCGAAGAACTAAAAAATATTCCCACCAAGGTGAGCCTCTATGATGTACTGAAACTATCTGGACAAGTGAACCTGTTGCAAGAATCAATAAAATTTATGAAGGATAAGAGGAAAAACCCTACGCAGATAGTGTTAGCTCAAATGCTGCCCACTTCTACCACAAGAAAAAATAGACCTCCCCATTATATTTGTCTCTCAGGATGAAGGGTTGGATCGTGCACAACTGTATGATCAATTCTGATGCAACAAAAAATATCATGCCAAAGGCAATTTACGAAATCATGGATATGGAATATACAAGAAGTAGCCTAGGCATCTTGTAGTTGGATGGCACTCCTGTAAAAATGGTGGGGGTGATAAAAGATATCCTGATTGCCTTACACATCATGCCCCATATAACTGTCATTCAAGAAGTTGTTGTGGTAGATTTAGATCCATACTTCAACATGTGCCTATCAAGGGCGTTCATAATCAAGTTAGGAGGCTATCTATCTTTGGAATATTATCACCTAGATATTCTATTCAAAGGGAGAAGAATACAAATTTACAATGAGAAGCCCTCCATGTATCATATAGAAATAATTGAAGAAGAAGATAAGGCTGTGGATTTGGTCAATATGGTGACTGAAGAACTAGAGGATATGGATTTGATAGAGGAAGCTTTAGATGAGGTTCATTTAGAGGATGAATTTTGAATGCAATGATGGAGATCAAAATCAACTGTTACACCATTACTAAGCCTGAGAAGATTGAAGTGAAGGTGTCTGACGATCTAGGTTTTGCCCCTCACCAATTGTGGATAATGTACTTTGACGGTGCTAGATGCCAATTGTGGATAATGTACTTTGACGGTGCTAGATGCAACAATAGTGTCAAAGCTAGAGTAGTCTTTATCTCTCTTGTTGGAATTCAAAAGACATATTTATACCGGTTGACCTGGAGCTATACGAACAATGCCATCGAGTATGAAGCACTGTGCTTAGACCTGAAGAAAGCAAAAAAAAATCAAGATCAAATAACTATAAACTTTTGGAGATTCTAAGTTAATTTTCAACCAGGTGACCAGCACGTGCGTTTCGAAGCAACACTACTTGAAGGTATACCGCAGCAAGGTATGGGATCTGTTTGAGTCATATATTGCATTTGATGTTCAAGCGATTTCATGAGAATGAAATAAACATGCAAATATTTTGGTATCCCTTGGTGCGAACTTCTCTCATATTGAGCATGTTGTAAGAAAGCTCAAGACTGTAAGGTTAATCTATAGACCTTCAGTCCCTAACAAAAATATCTATTGGAAAGTTTTTGACAATGATGAGAATATTGTGATTTTTTTGATTAAAGAAGCCATTAGTTTGGAGGGAAGGACACTAGATGAAAATGAAGCTAAAGGTTTAATCCAACTTAGAAATAATCACATCCCAAAAGGAATGATTATTCTTGAGAACCTCTTTTATCAGAATGATAGAGCAGAAAAGTGTAGAATCAAAGTGGACAAGAAAGAGTGTAGCACCCTAAAATTGGCGCAATAAACCTTAGCAATAATTAAAATTACCTTAGTAATAATTCAAATTCAAATTTTCAACCCCGAACCGCCTTTTAACCGCTTTCCTCATTTTTTATGCCATTTTTAGGATTTGTTGTGACCGTTGGACGATATCGTCGCCGATCAGACGATATCGCCTCAGATCGGACGATTTCGTCTGGACTAGGACGTCCAGACGATTTCGTCCCAAAACTGATTTTTCATAATTAGCTTCTGTTTCAACGACGTCTCTAACCTGGGCAAAAGCGTGTCTACGTGGTTAGAGACCTCCCCTATTGGAGATCTCCCAAATTGGGATGATCTCCAACCTCCCAACCTCCTTCCTATGCCTATTTAATCTTAGGCCCTCCCCTTGACATTCCCCTGGCTGAATTTTTTTGTACTTCGAGTTTTACATGCATTAGAATATCTTAGACTACCATTTGCCTTCGTATTTTTCCAAGTTTGTTTGTAGGAACTTTGTTATTCTTCAGCCGGAGCAAGCTCAGATCGTCGTAGATGATCCTGTACAATCTCAGACGATCTCGCACCAATTCGAGACGATTTCGACCGTAGTCAACATTGGGGGCAATCAGTGCCCTGAGTTTGCATTCTTTCTCCATTTATCTATTGTTTTGCTTTGCATTAGTTAGAATTATTACTATTTTGCATCCTGGAGTTCACCCATATAGCTTTAATGCATAATAAAATCATGATTTGTCATTAGATCATTGTAATTTACTTGCATTTCTATTTGTAATTATCTTATTAATATCATTATTATCATTTTACATCATTTTCCTTTATTAGACATAGTTGCATTTTCTGTATTTTGTATCTATTTCTCTGATTGCAGGTCTCTGACGAATTCGTCTGACGAATTCGTTAGATCTCAGATGATCTTGTCTGATCGCAGATGATCCTGTCATATTCGAGGCGATCTTGATTGCTTCAAAAATTAGAACCTCCATCGGACATCCGGATCGGATATGGTTTCTTAATCTAGCTTATTCTCTTGTGTTTTCTGTTTAAATCTATTTTTTGTATTCATTTAAATCTGCATTTCATATAGAACAGATTTAGATTCATTTGGCCAAACCTAGGATTTGAATGATTAAAGATAAAATTGAACACATCAAACACATTCCCAACCTAGGCGTGGAAACCGCCATTCAAAAGTTTCCTCGGTGAACCCACCATCCATCAAAAAATCACCTTAATACACCTCCCCCGAGAGGCGGGACCTTCCAAAGGCCTCTCGGTCTGAGGTATTGTCCCATCCTTCCCGCATCCCCCTTTCGGGCGTGGATCCTTTAGCCTAAAGGTAAGGGTGCGGAAAATTTGGAACGATACATTTTGGTGAACCCGACGTGAAACTAAAACCTTTTGAAAAAAAAAAAAAAAACAAAAACATAGATGCATTTAAAATCATTAGAAAACTACTAAGTTGCATATCATGTTTAGATGGTAGCTCCTAAGAAAAGACTAGCAGTTACTATAAATGTTGAAAACCAATTAGTAGCCATAGAAATTGATTCTATGTCTAGAACATCTCAAACAAATAGAAACCAACCTTTGTGGGACGAACTTGATAGGAGACTAGGTATCATTTCATCTAGGTCAACGGAACTTAAACAAATCAAGAGGCTTGTCCTAGATAGAATCCTGGATCCTCATCAACTCATTTTTTATCATGAACTTTAGAGAGCTTGCCATAGGTGGTTAGCTTATAGGAGAGCTCTTGTGTCTTCAGAATTGTTCACCTTCGAGGAATACCTCGAGAACGCAACCATTATACACCAATTCCTAGGTCATGTAGAAGATCAAGAGGTCATTCTTACGGATAGGGAAATATGGAGGAGAGTTCCTAGAGCTGTGTTATATCGAGAGTATTGCCATGAGCTTTACTTCTACAAAACAGAATCTGAAACAGATAATATCACTATAGCACTTTTTGTCAAATTCTTGAAAGAAAATTTTCAATTTGAAGAAGAACATTTCATGACTCCTGAAGAACTTGAGCCCATTAATGATATTTATAAATTGTTTATAGAAAACTAGATCATTGCTTTCATTATTATTATTTCTTGCATTTTGTGTGTTGTTTGTTATCTTTATAATATTGTTATAAAAAACAAGAAAAACCAAAAAACATAACAAAAACCAAAACATTTTATTTTAAATACTATAGTAGGTATATAATTAAAATATATACCTCTTAAGCTTGTTGCATATATATATATATATATTTGTTGAAATCTAAGTTTAAGCACAATGACTAAACTTAGGAATGGTAAACAAACTGAAGAAGAAGAAGAAGAAGATTGGTTAGGAAAGAAAAACAAAAAATTAAATGCCCTTCCTGAGGATCCAATTCCAGAAGAAGAAACTCTAGAACAGCTAGAAGATGACCTGGTTGAAGAAAATGAACAACAAGAAAATGTTAGAGAGGAAGGATCCTCATCCCCTAGAATGGCTCCAGATGGAACTATTACTTTTGATAACATAGATCATTTCTGGAAATTCTTCAATAATAATATTGGTGCTCTTAATATGGCAGTTCGTATTGATAGGGGACAAATTAGTGACACTCAAGCAGCCATGGAACATATGTTTGACATACACACTAATCCCTTGTCCTTCGTTGATCAAGAAAGTGATAAAGCTGGACCATCCAATATGGATATGGCCGCTATAATTCAGAACATGCAAAAACAACAGGTTACCCAACCTCCTAAGGAACCTGTTATTGAGCCTAAAATCATTCCCACACAAAAGAGACCTTCATTCACTGCTTTATTTCGCCAAACTATTGATCAATATGCTTCAAATCGACAAAAACCTAAAATGAAGCCAAACACCAATTTTCAACAACATAATACAACTTCAAAACTTCTTCATAACACCCTTCCTACCAACAATTTACACAATAGCAATATAGCATCTAATCTTCATGTCCCTCCATCATATGCTCACAAATCCCATATTAATGCCCTACCGAACCAATATGGTGGGCAAACCAAGTAATCTGGAAGCCATGGTGAAACAGATTAGCTTCCCGCATGGACCAGATAGATCCCTACCGTCCCTCGTACAATTATCGAGAGATGTGTAGTCAACCTCTAGATCCTATAGTTGTAGCACAACCATACCCTAAACACTTTCCCATGCCCTTCTCGCATATATATAAAGGAACCGAAGATCCCATAGAGCATCTTCGCATGTTTAGGATAGCATGTCATGATATATCACATGATGACTTGTTATTACTAAAAATGTTCCCAAAAAGTTTAGGAGGAATGGCATTAGAGTGGTACTATCAATTGCCCACTCATTCTTTGAGAAATTTTGAAGAGACCGCTGAATCTTTTGTGCATCAATTTAGTGCCTATATCGAAAGGCATGTAACCATTAAAGATTTGTACAACTTAAAACAAGACAAAGATGAATGTTTTGCTGATTTCTTAGCTAGATGGAGGCAGCTTGATAGGAAAACTGCACTTTGTGCTACCTTATAGGGAAATGTTGGACATTTTTATTAATAATTTGCAAGAACAAATATCTTATGAGTTATCAACTGCTACCTTAACTACCTTCGATCAAGCTATAGACTTAGCTCGAAGAGTAGAAGATGCTCTCATTAGGAGAGGCCAGCTTAGGAAGAAAGATGATGAGAAAACATCCAGAAATCAATATAAAAACAAACAAGTTGTAGGTGACGGAGTCACTGACGACAAAAATGTTGCTAATATCAATACAACGAAGACAACAAAAAAATTTATATTGAAACCTCCCGATAAACCTCCTCGAGAGTTTACTAGATTGAATCAACCATTATCAACTATTCTACCCCAATTACTCGAAAGAGGTTTGATTCAATTACCGACTATCCGGGAACCCGATCCAACCATACCCGGAGATACGAGCCGATTTACACTGTGATTTCCATAGAGGGCCTGGACACTCTACCAACTCTTGTAAAAGGTTAAAACATAAAATACAAGATCTGATTGATAATAATGAGATGGAGGTGCAAGCCTTCCAACCTAAACAAAATGCTCCTAATAATGCTCAAAAGAACATTCCCCAAAATCAAAATCAAAATGCTAATCAATCATTAGATATATTTCAACATCCTTTACCAAGACATGGTAAAGAGGTGGCCAATCAAATTGAGCATCATAATGTCCCTCCTCCTACCCGATATGTAGGAACTATTAGCGGACATTTACCTAATCATGATTTACAAAAATTTGACACAACTTTATCCATGGTCACGACCAGGCCCCTACATAATATTCAAACACCGGATCTCAGTGATGTAGAATCGGATACCTGAAAGTGAAATAGACATCACCTCAAATCAATCGAATAGTTCTGAAGATGAATCAGATCCTATTCAACCTATCACAGATTCTATGGTTCCGGAAGAACCATTTCCTAGAAGAGTTACTACTCGACCCTCTTCTAATCAGTTCCTTCCTAATGAACAAGCTATAAATGCTAGACCAAGACCTATTCAACATCCTCAATATAACATTGTAGGTACCATCGGAGTCGTTACCAGACAACAAGCTCAAAATTCTCAACAAGAACCAAATCAGAACGATGGATCAACCCCATTTGTTTTGAAAAATCCCAATAAAGGGAATCATGCTCCTAATGTTCAACCTAAACCTCCTTACAATATTAATGAGCAATTATCCAATACTACAGCCAAAATTTCCCTTTTGGACCTATTAAGATCTTCTCCTACCCATAGAGATGAATTGATGCTCACATTAAGCCAAATGATGGTACCACAAAACATTCAACCTGAAGCCATGGCCAATACTATCATCACTAGAGAAGTCGATTGTATTGACTTTCGAGATAAAGATATACCACAACATAGTTTACATAAGGATAACCCCTTATATATTACTGCCCTAATAGGAGATGTAGCAATCAAAAGGGTCTTGATTGATAATGGTTCATCTCTAAATATTTGCACTTTTGACTTCTACCAAAGATTTGGGTTTAGAAGTGATGAAATGAAGAAAACTGGCATGATCATAAAAGCTTTCAATGACGAAACACAAGAAACGTGTGGAGTTATCACCATCCCATTGCAAGTTGGTCCGAGAACCTTAGATACGACCGTGTTTATTGTACATTGCCCCGCATCATACAATATACTCTTGGGTCGTCCTTGGATCAATGCAATGCGGGCTGTCCCATCAACTTTACACCAATGTGTTAAATTCGAATTTAAAAATCAGTTGGTCACTATCCATGGTGATCCTAGACCCTTTGATATGTGTGCTTTGGCAGAACCTGTTGGAGTTCAATTTTGCCCTCCTCTGTCATCCACACATCCTAATTCTTATTTTTCATCTAAACCTATGAAACACACACCCATAACTTCATCTATTTCTCCTCCATTAATTTCACCCTCATATATAGCTCAACAATCTTCTAAACAAACCACTCTAGAACCTCAAAAAGATCTTAAATCCACAACCAATCCTTCATGTTCCATCCCTATAATTTCAAAACCTATAGACCCATCTATTAACACCTCCACATTATCTACATCTATCATACCTTCCACATCTAAAGATATAGGGAATGATCCTTCTACATCTTATGCTCTTTCCGATGAACTCTTACCCGATTTATCTAAAATTCTTATATCAGAAAAAACAAATGCTTCTATGCAAAATTCCATTATCTTAAGTAATTTGCCGCCATCTCCTCGTACTTTGGGCCTCCCACAACCTATGGGAAGTACTTACCAAGTCGGGAGTTGTGCCTTCATTTATAAGGGATATGACTGGGGAAGAATACCCAGGAACATCAAAACTCATCATGAGGGATATGCTCGATGTTATTTTACTAATGAGTATATTAAAGCTAAACCTATAATGCTTAAAATGGGATATAAAGGGAAAGGCTTGGGACCTTTCCAAGATGGTATGAAAGAACCCTTTGAGGTAGAACCATGGCCCGCCCGATGTGGTGTGGGCCTATTTCCTAGTAAGGGTCAACCCTTCCCTTTTGAAGATGATGATCAACTCATATGTTATCAAGATTATTTGGATGGGCGTGATGATTTGCCTCTAAAAAATCAGCCATTTACATGCAATATGCTATCCATAGCTTATCCCGAAATGATTGCTGAATCCGATGATGAGTTGGAAGGAGATATTTTCCATGATGTCTCCATTGAAGAGATGTTACACAATGGTTTTTATTTTGATGGTTCTATACCTACTATAGCCCAACTTGAGGCCACGACTCCTCAAGATGAATTATCCAAGTTAACCTTAAAAGAATTACAAGAATTGGGCGTTTCACCCGCCCCACCTAATTTTGAAAGAGATCTACACATGGAAGTAGAAAACGTCATTAAAGTTAACATTGGAACCGAGGATAATCCCCACATAATCAATATTGGATCAGAATTAAGTCAAGAAAAACAAGAGCAATACATTGCATTCCTTAAAGAATATGAAGATGTCTTCGCTTGGACATATGAAGATATGCCAGGTTTAGACCCTTCAGTAGTCATGCATCACCTAGTAGTCCATCCGGATGCTAAACCTGTTAAACAAAAACTTAGAAAAATGCATCCCAAAGTGGCCTTGCTAGTCAAAGGGGAGTTAGAAAAACTCCTGAATGTTGTTTTTATACAAGCTATTGATTATGCTTAATGGATCTCGAATGTAGTTCCTAGTCACCAAGAAAGAAGCTACCAAAGTTAGGGTTTGCACAGACTTTAGAGATATTAACGTTGCATGCCCTAAAGATGATTTTCCTCTTCCAAACATGGATCAAATCATTGATTTTACTGTTGGGAGTGGAATGATGTCCCTAATGGATGGATTTTTCGGTTATAATCAGATCAGGATAGCTCCTGAAGATCAAGCTAAAACAACCTTTATTACCCCCTGGGGTACCTTTTGTTGGAAAGTGATGCCATTTGGCTTAAAGAACGCAGGTGCAACCTATCAACGAGCTATGACTTATATTTTTCATGACATGATGCATGATATCCTACATGATTACGTAGATGATATCATAGCTCGTTCCATCAAAGAAGATGATCATTTAAATGACTTAAGGAAAGTGTTTGATCGGTTAAGGGAATATCTTATCCGACTAAATCCTGCTAAATGCATATTCGGAGTTAAGTCCGGTAAACTATTAGGGGTTATAGTTTCTTTACGTGGCATCGAAATTGACCCTCTCAAGATTGCGGCTATCACTGATATGCCCGCACCTACCAATATATCCGAGTTACGAAGTTTACAAGGTAAGCTTCAAGCTATCCGTCGCTTCATCGATAAGCTGGCGGACAAAACCGGTCCCTTTCTTAAGCTCCTTAAGAAGGATGTCCCTTTTAATTGGGATGACGAATGTAAGGAAGCTTTTGAACTTCTCAAACAATACCTCCTTAACCCACCTGTGCTTTCACCGCCTAGACCTGATCGCCCATTTATCCTGTATATTTCAGCCTCAGATTTTGCTTTAGGAGCTATGTTAGCTCAACTTGATGATGAGAAAAGAGAACGTGCTAATTATTATATTAGCCAAACTTTAATTAGTTATGAAACCCGCTACACAACATTAGAAAAACTATGTCTAGCAGTCATATTTTCTACACAAAAATTATGCCATTATATGCTCAGTCAAAAAACTTATGTCATTGCTAAATATGATCCCTTGCGGTATCTCATGAGTCGACCTTATTTATCGGGTCGCACAACAAAGTGGGTTCTTGCTCTAAGCGAGTTTGAACTCACGTTTATAGGACAAAAGTCTCGTTAAGGGTCAAATCATAGCAGATCAATTAGTCGCTGCACCCTTAGAGTCTACCCATCCCCTCATCATTGAGTTTCCTGATGAATGCCTTCAATTAGAGGCGGACCATGTTGAACAATGGTCCTTATACTTTGATGGAGCCCGATGCATGAGTGGGGCTGGTGCAGGTATTATTTTAATATCTCCACAAAAACACATTATACCTTTGTCCTTTAAATTAACATTTGCTTGCACCAATAATACTGCTGAATATGAAGCTCTAATCCTTGGATTACGAGCTGCCTTGGCGCTAAAAATTAAACATCTCGCTAGTTTTTGGTGATTCTCAACTTGTTATAAACCAAATTAATGAAGTTTATCAGACCAAAGATGATAAATTGTGCCCATATAAAGCATATGTTTTACAATTAATATCTCTATTTGATCAAGTTACCTTGGAAGCTATTCCTCGAACTAGCAACCGTGCGGCTGACGCTTTGGCCGCAATTGCATCTCTTCTCGCCCTTGGAGTTAGATGACGAATATGCCACCATCATTATTCATCGACTCCAGGAACCCGCTTCAAATAAGTCATGCTTAGAACCTTTGGATGTGTTTCTAATCAATGAAACTACTCCTGAACCTTGGTATACGGATATATTTGATTTTCTTCACAATGGGACTTTCCCTGCCAGTTCTAATAGAAACCAACGTCGGTTATTACGTAGACGAGCAAGTCGATTTGTAATAATTGGCAATACTTTATATAGGAGATCTTTTGAAGGTATCCTATTGAGATGTTTGAATTTAGAAGAATCCAGATCAGCTTTGAGTGAAGCCCACGATGGATCTTGTGGAGGACACTTCAGTGGTAGTGTCATTGCTAAAAAGCTCCTTAGGATAGGATACTTTTGGCCTACCATGGAGAATGATGCACATGATTATGTGCGCCATTGCGACAAGTGCCAGAAACATGCTGACCTTGTCCATGCCCCCCGCACAAGAACCGCAGGCTATTTCATCTCCTTGGCCCTTTTCAAAATGGGGCTTAGACATTATTGGCAAAATTAATCCTGTGTCATCTGATGGACACAAATTCATCATAACCGCCACCGAGTATTTCACGAAGTGGGTTGAAGCTATGCCTTTAGCTTCCTGCACTGGAACACAAGTCTCTAAATTTATTTTTAATCAAATCATTTGTAGGTTCGGAATTCCTGCAAATCTCATCTCAGACAATGGAACTTGTTTCAAAAATAAAGATGTTAAGAAATTATGTCAAAAATATAAGATTCAACATCGCTGGTCCACTCCCTATTATCCTCAGGGTAATGGCCAAGCAGAAGCTTCTAACAAAACCTTAATCAAAATTCTCAAAAAATTGGTCAATAAATCTGGCCGCGACTGGCACATTCAATTATATCCAGCTTTGTGGGCCTATCGAACTAGTGTTCGTACTCCCACAGGTACTTCACCTTTTGTTTTGGTTTATGGCGCTGAAGCCATTTTTCCCTTTGAATTAGAAGTTCCTTCTTTGGCTCTACTACTTCAAGATACCGAAGTAGGAGATGAATATCGAGCTGGCAGACTCAGTCAGCTAGAACTCCTAGATGAAAAGCGCATCAATGCTTTGGAGCATCTTCGTGCCTACCAAAACAAGCTTAAAAGATCATATGCTAAGAAAGTTCGTCATCGATCCTTTGAGGTCGACGACCTTGTTTTAAAAGAAAATCAAAAAAATACTAATGCAACTAAAGACCTTAAAGGTAAATTTGAGCCCAACTGGCTTGGACCATATATTATCACTGCTAAATTTGAATCGGGAGCATACAAATTATCTACCTTAGATGGTAAAGAACTTAAAGAACCCATGAACATTTTGCATCTTAAACGTTACTATGCATAAAAAATTGGTCATTTCATCATTGTATATATTTGTTTAAAATATTTCAAAAAAACCACTATCTTGTATTTCTTTCAATTTATAAACTTAAAAATATAAAAACACCAAAAACATTCAAAATCATCAAAATCTTCAAAAACATCTTTTATTTTTGTACTTCTCAAATTGTGACATATTGCAGTTATATTTTCAAGTTATTTTGGATAAATTAGCATTTATTTGGAATCCCGCACTTTCACATTCACATGAATAAATATCTTGATTTATTTGGTATGATTACTAATCTCTCTTATATCAAAGTCCACAAAATTCAATTAAATAAAGTTTGAGCACAGAGAATTGATCTTGTTATTTACTTAAACCAAGCATATCTTTTCACAATAAAATGATTATATTTGTAATGTCCATGCTATGCTACATAGTAGAAGTGGTTTCTTGAGCGAAAAGTTTCCCCTGCTATCCTATCATGCACATGGTCTAGAATCTTTGAGAATTGACAAAAGGACAAGCTCACCCCTACCTGGAATAAAAATCCCTTGCTCTACAACTAATCCGAGCAAGTATCCCTAGCATAGGAAGAAAAGAAAAGTTCAAGAAAAAGAGAAAAAGAAAAAGGTTATTTTTCATCACAGCAATATTTCAACATTATCTCAAATATCAAAGCAAAAGATACAAAAAAAAAAAAAAGAAAAAGCAAAGAAAGCAAAATGAGCAAAAGCAAAAGCAATAAAATCCCTTTCCCTACCCATTGAAAAGAAAAGAAGGGTTGATGAGCTTGAATCCCTGGAATTCTCAATTATTCAAAAACTGTGAGGTAAGCCCCATAACAGGTGGTTTGTGCCCAACCCGCTTGGCCTTGGGTAACTCCTAGCGTGGTGATATGTCTGTCACATTAGCGACCTTCTTTTGTATAGACCTATGTCTGCTTATGGATTAGCTAGCTCTTGATAACCCGACTTACATAGTAGTCTGGTATGGTTATATGCATCTAAATCATGGTTAATGAACACTTATTTGGTTAATTCAAATCACTTGTATCAAAGTATCTTGCTCAAAACTGGTAAATGAACAATACAATCGCACACACATTTGTATTTGAGAGATTTTGTGTATCATTATGATAAATCAAGATCGGAAATGAACTCACATACGCACATGGGATTCCTTATAAATCTAACTTTTGTCTTTAAGATACTTTGAAATATTTTTGCAAATTGTCTGGAATAATTTCATTTTCTTCTCTGAGAACAATTGTTTAGTATAAAGACAACTACATGCATTACCAAAAAAAAATCAAAATCATTTTCAAAAACATGCAATAAAGTTACATTTATATATAACTTTTGACTTTCGCGACGATGGTATAGTTCCAAAACCAAAATTGGAATTTTATGCCTAGCACAAGTCCTCATCTTCATATTTTCTATTTATTTTCAAAAATTAAAAATCAACCATGCAATAAAACTATTATTTTCTTCTTTGGATTTCGCGATGATGGTATAAGTCTATACCTAAATATTCTATGCCTAGCGCAAACCATTGTTTTAATTTTATTTTCCCATTTATTCCAAATCATAAAAACCATATGACTTAAATCATTATGTTACACAATTATGCTTTACAAACGAACGAACACTTATTCTATTTCATGTCATTATGTTCAAATTCAATATTGCAACCATGGTATAAATTCTAAGGAATTATTCAAAATTTTATCACACTTAGGAATTTATGCCTAGCAAAAATCATTTTAAAATATTTCATGCATACTATTTTTATGAAAATCTGAAAACAAATCATCACCATCATCATTTGCATCATCACAACAAAGTCTTAAGACAGTCTCTTAAGCACTCTTTTACTTTTAACAATATTTCTATACTGGGATTAGCTTGACGACCGAGTGAGCGGCGACTCCATGAAATGGTCTATAACAGCGACAATGTCCTTTGAAATTATTGTTAGAAGTCCCCTTTTATTTTTTATCAAATCACATCACAACAACCAATTTGTTTACATCAGATTATTTCATTTAAATTTTAAAAGCATGACATTCAAACCATAATATTTCCAAACGACATAATTACATGAATCATCAATCCAATCAACAAACAATTCAAACATTAAAGCATCATAAAAACATATGAACAAGTCATATCATCAAAAAGATCAAGTATCAAACCGAAAAAATGAACAAGAACAATGAATTAGGGTTTTACCCTATTTTTCTTAATTTTATTCAAAAACAATTAAACAACATTTTTAAAATTTTGCTTTTTCGCGTTTTTACCTCAAACGTTCGATTTGGGTAAAAACACGGAGGGGGCACCATAGTAAGTTGTCGTACGATTCGACCTAGAATCGTCGCCTAAAAATGGGAATAATTTTTGCTTTCTCGTAGATCGAGAAGAACTCATCTTTAACGCATTTTCTTCAAAAAATTCGCTAAAGAGGGGGCAAAATGTAGCACCCTAAAATTGGCGCAGTAAACCTTAGCAATAATTAAAATTACCTTAGTAATAATTCAAATTCAAATTTTCAACCCCGAACCGCCTTTTAACCGCTTTCCTCATTTTCCATGCCATTTTTAGGATTTGTTGTGACCGTTGGACGATATCGTCGCCGATCAGACGATATCGCCTCAGATCGGACGATTTCGTCTGGACTAGGACGTCCAGACGATTTCGTCCCAAAACTGATTTTTCATAATTAGCTTCTGTTTCAACGACGTCTCTAACCTGGGCAAAAGCGTGTCTGCGCGGTTAGAGACCTCCCCCATTGGAGATCTCCCAAATTGGGATGATCTCCAACCTCCCAACCTCCTTCCTATGCCTATTTAATCTTAGGCCCTCCCCTTGACATTCCCCTGGCTGAATTTTTCTGTACTTCGAGTTTTACATGCATTAGAATATCTTAGACTACCATTTGCCTTCGTATTTTTCCAAGTTTGCTTGTAGGAACTTTGTCATTCTTCAGTCGGAGCAAGCTCAGATCGTCGCAGACGATCCTGTACAATCTCGGACGATCTCGCACCAATTCGAGATGATTTCGACTGCAGTCAACATTGGGGGCAATTAGTGCCCTGAGTTTGCATTCTTTCTCCATTTATCTATTGTTTTGCTTTGCATTAGTTAGACTTATTACTATTTTGCATCCTGGAGTTCACCCATATAGCTTAAGTGCATGATAAGATCATAATTTGTCATTAAAGCATTGTAATTTACTTGCATTTCTATTTGGGATTATCTTATTAACATCATTATTATCATTTCACATCATTTTCCTTTATCAGGAATAGTTGCATTTTCTGTATTTTGTATCTATTTCTCTGATTGCAGGTCTCTGACGAATTCGTCAGATCTCAGACGATCCTGTCTGATCGCAGATGATCCTGTCAAATCCGAGGCGATCCTGATTGCTTCAAAAATTAGAACCTCCATCAGACATCCGGATCAGATATGGTTTCTTAATCTAGCTTATTCTCTGTGTTTTCTGTTTAAATCTATTTTTTGTATTCATTTAAATCTGCATTTCATATAGAACAGTTTAGATTCATTTGGCCAAACCTAGGATTTGAATGATTAAAGATAAAATTGAACACATCAAACACATTCCCAACCTAGGCGTGGAAACTGCCATTCAAAAGTTTCCTGGTGAACCCACCATCCATCGAAAAATCACCTTAATACACCTCCCCCGAGAGGCGGGACCTTCCAAAGGCCTCTCAGTCCGAGGTATTGTCCCATCCTTCCCGCATCCCCCTTTCGGGCGTGGATCCTTTAGCCTGAAGGTAAGGGTGCGAAAAATTTGGAACGATACAAAGAGTATACTAAGCTGAAGTTGGAACTTGATAAGATAATCAAAGTTGGAACAAATTGCTCTCCAAAGGATCTTGAACAAATTAAGGAGTTATATTTTGAGTTCCCATATATTTTTGCCTAGAGCTATCATGATCTTAAAGGCTACAACAAAGATGTGATCCAACATACCATTGAATTGTAGGAAGGGGTAAAACCCTTTAGATAGAAACAACGACTTGTTTATCCAAATATTGAGGTACTAATGAAGGTAGAGTTACTAAAGATGTTGGAGGTAAAAATTATATATCCTATAAAGCATTCAACCTAGGTGGCAAATTTGGTCCTAGTGTGAAAGAAGAATGGAGACATTCGCCTATGCATGGATTTTCATAACTTGAATTAGGTATCACTGAAAGACCATTATCCTTTGCCATAGATCGACAAAATCATTCATGTAGTTTCTAGAGCACAAATATTTTCACTACTAGATGGTTTATTCAGCTACAACCAAATATGGATGAAGGATGAAGACCAGCACAAAATGACGTTCACTACCAAGTGGGGCACTTTCATCTATCAACGAATGCCTTTTAGTCTATCAAATGCTGATGCTACCTTCCAAAGAGCAATGGACGTAGCTTTTGGTGAGTTGTTGAATCACATTATTATGATATATTTGCATGACATGACTATTTTTTCACATGATAAGAAAGAGCATGGTTCTCACCTAAGACAGGTTTTCGAGAAATATCGTGAGTTTGGAATTTATATCAACCCCAAGAAATCGATTTTTATTGTTAAAGAGAGGAAAATCCTAGGCCATGTGATTTCGAAGGAAGGGTTAGCTATTGATCCTCCCAGAGCTAAAGCTCTCTTGAAGTTGCCACTACTAGCCAACAAGAAAGAACTACAATTATTTTTCGATCAAATTAATTTTGTTTGAAAGTTCATTACAAAATTTTCTCAAGTCATGAAGCCGATGATCAAGCTCCTTAAGAAGAATGCATATTTTAAGTGGACAGAGTAGAGAAAGTGAGCTTTCGAAGAGATCAAAGAAAAATTGTCCAAGACCCTGTCCCAAATTATTCAAAGGATTTTATCCTTTACACTGTGGGCGAGCAAGAAATCTATGAAGTTGTGCTCACACAAAAGAGAGATGATGGAGACAAACAACCAATTGCTTTCCTAAGACAAGTCATCCAGCCACACAAGAAGTATAATTTTATTGAGAAGTAAGTCTATGCGGTTATGAAATCTCTAAATAAATTTTGGCACTTTGTTTCATAGAGCAAGATAATTTTTTATGTCATTCATCCAGATGTTAGAAGCTTCATTATTTAGGGTGAACTAGTGATAAGAGAGCTGGTTGAGTTTCCAAAATCTAGGAGTTTGATGTAGAGATTCGACCAAATAAGCTAGTTCATGGTCGAGAACTCTACCAAGATCTTACTAAGAACGCCACTTATCAATTAGTTGATCTCAAGTTTGATAATACACTAAGTGAGAGTAATATCGCTAATCGAGCTTCGGTTGGGCATGATTGGATAGAGGACCTTGTCGAATATTTTAACTTTAGGAGATATCCATCACACCTCAAATCCTCATACAGAAGGAGATTTAGATTTCAAACCCTCAAGTATGTATTTTTGCCAAGCGACTTGTTCCACAAAAATACCGATGGATTCCTTCTCAAATGTGTTAAGGAGATAGAGAAATAAAGGATCCTAGATGAGTTCCACTTTGGTCTGTCAAGTGGTCATTATGCGGGAAGGCCCATGGAACTTAAGATCCTTAGGGTAGGCTATTTTTGGCATACTCTTTTTTTAGATGCATTCAAAGTTAGCCAGAGCTATGACAAATGCTAGAGATATGTTGGTAGAGGTAGGAAGGCATATTTACCCCTTCATCCCATACAAGTCGAAGCACCGTTTCAACAATCGGGCTTAGAATTTATTAGGGTTATTGATCCCAATTATTTTTCCCAACACAAGTATATTTTGACTGCAATAGACTATTTCACTCGATGGGCGGAGGCCATTCCGACTAAGAAAGTAGATCATGCCACAATTATCTCCTTTCTAGAGGGGTTAATCACCCGCTTTGGCATCCTAGATGCAATTGTGATAGATAATGGGACCCCCTTCATCCGTGCTAAAATCAGTGAATTTGCAAGTATGGGATTTACCTAAAAATATTTTCTAACTACTAGCCACAAGGGAATGGCTTGGCCGAATCTACAAATAAGAATTGAGAATTTCAAAGAGGATCCTTGGAGACAACAAGAGGAGTTGGCATCTACTGTTGAACCAAGCCTTGTGGGCAGATCACATATTGATCAAGAAATTAATCAAATCTTCTCATTATTCTCTGGTGTACGGTAAGGAGGTGATTTTGCCTATACATATTGAGTTGTTTGTCCTCTAAACTTTGCAAATGTTCACTGATGAGAATGACGAATTTGATCCCATGAGCGTGAGACTAGCACAACTCCTACAACTAGAAGAATAAAGAGAGAAGGCATATAATGCTTTCATGGAACATGCCAGGATGACACAAAAATGGTTCAGTAAGAAGACATCTGAAAGGGCATTCAAAATCGACATTCTGGTGTTAAAATGGAATGTGGATAAAGCAAAACCTGGAAAGCATCATAAGTTCAAAGCTATATGGGAAGGTCCATTTCAGATTTCAGGAGTGAACTCAATCAATGCCTATTATCTCCAGGACATGGATGCACGAGAATTACAGATTTTGGTAAATGGTCTTCATCTGAAGGCCTATTATCACTAATTTTTTTGAAGAACAAGTATGTATATATATACAAATATTTTTCCTTTATTTTTCAAGTATTTTATGCTTATAAAAAAAAGAGAAGAGAAAAATGGAGAGTGATCTTGTTCTACTCCAACAAGTGATTTCGCCCCGAAAGCATGTCCTCAACTGTAAAAATTATTTCACCCCGAAAAGCATTTTCAAGGCCTCATTTTTAATTTTGGGCGAAAATCATTTGAATAGCTTTTGGCAAAGTGAGTACGAAAAAGGGAAAAATTATTTTATTAACGGAGAAAAAGGGGTGAATAAGCATATAATATATATAAAAAAATAATAATAAGCATATGATAATATATATATATATATATATATATATATATATATATATATATATATATATATATATATATATATATATAAAGAAAAAAATAAAATAATATTAAATATAAAAAAAGAGGAAGATTTAATTTCACCCCAAGTTTAATTTGACCATGCAATTTTTATTTGGGGGGGGGCAAAATTCTATTTCGGAGTGAAACTCCCAGAATGAAAAAAGCAAAATAAATTAAAATCTCATGCTTTTTGAAGACTCCCAATTTGAAAAAGATATTTTTGGCAAAAGAGGGGTAAAATTAATTTTAATTGCTTTTCCAAAAAAAGTAGTGGCAATTAAAAGCTTTCTTTTTTAGCAAGGCACTTTTTAGGGCAAAATTGGAAGAGAGGAATTGTTTTAAAAGGGCATCCTGGCTTATGAATTCACCAAGCAAACAGGGAGAATGATTTTCGAGCACCGGTTGGTTAAAGAAGCAATTTGGAGGATTGTTTTTGCCTGGTTAATATTTTTTCAGCAAAGAAAGTGCGCCTGGGAGACGTTTTTGCTAGCACAGAACGATTTTGGAGCGCCCAAGTGATGTTTTCAGCGGAAGAGTGTGCCCAAAGTAGATTAATTTCACCCATTCACCCTAGATTGATGATTTGACGTCCCCGAAGTGGTAGAATTGATTAATTTTCATCTTGAAGGGCGTCTGTCGTTGACACATGGTGTTTATCATTCTTGGGATTAGCTGTTGACATCTAGGTTGCACTTGTCAAGATAAAAGGTAGTCAAGCACAAGTTTAGAGGAAGATTTGGGTGAAAAGAAAGTTAATGATAGTTAAAAAATTATTAAAAATCATGTTTGGCGAGAGGATAAAGGTGTACATTCGCCCAAATTCTCTGAAAATTAGCACATGCATTAAATCTAATAGTTGAAGGCACAATTAATAAATTTGGTGCATCCGTGGCTTGGAGGTAAAATTTCTTACATATTTTTTGGAGCATTGCTGCATCTGGTTGCTTGAGTGCAGGAATTACAGGACACCCAAGAGTTATTGAAGATGGGAGGAAAAATTGTAGAGCCAAAGAGCACTGCTGAGCCAAAGAAGGTACAAAAGAAAGCTGAGGGAGGAAAGAAGTCCAAAAAAGCTAGGTGAAATGAAAATATTGACCTGGATCCATATTTCGATACTCTAACTTAGGTTGGAGATTACACAATTTTGAATAAAGGTGTTAAGAAATTACGCTAGGATGTGGATATTGCAGTCAAACAAGGGTTGACACCAGAGAGCCCTCTCACTATCACATATCATGCTCAAATTTTCTAGTATTTGTGCACACTAGTTAACTTTTATCCAGAGTTGGTGGAGGTAATTTTAAAATTTTATGATCCCGACACTAGAGTTGTCCAAAACACAAAAGGAGAAGTATTATTTACTATATCATTTGATGATGTTTGAGAGGCATTTTATTGTGGGATTAAACCTCCTTCTAACTTTGTTGTTAAGAGGTTGCATCTTGGCGATCAGGAGGAGAAATATCAGTCGATAGTAATGTTGTGCTAGTTTATGGAGACCCAACTGATAAAGACGCCCCAACATGGTGAATTATCGACTTTATCGAAGTTGTTAACAGAATTCAAGAGTACAAATTTATTTTCTATGGTGGCTTGGGTTGTGGGTCTCTCAACTGATTCAATAGTGCACAGGTGGCAGCAAAAATTAGTGCAGTGCATTTCTTAGGTCGAATTCTATGCCCCTACTACAATGACAACGAGGACGAACCTGATTTTATTTGATTGGGCTGATTATACTACCAAAAGAATGCATTCCTAGCTGGAGAAAATGCAGAGTGAAGAAACCATGGCATTCAGGCACATGTCATTCTTAATATGGTATTTCTTCTTTCACATGTATCCAAAAATTTTCTTCATAGCAGTTAGGTAGGTTGACAGAGAAAATAGGAGATTGCCACTATATTTATGGACCTCTAACTTGTCAAGAAATAATCATTTTATAATTTTAACTGCATGTTTGTGGGCCCTGCCCTAGAGCTCATTTTTGGCAAGTGTGAGAGGGTACCAAAGGCGATGAGAGAAGAAATTGTTTCAAAGGAGAAGGTCAATATATTTTTGCTAACGCAGGGTATCGTTCTACGTATTTTTGGCTATACTAGCAAGCAATTCCTTCTTCTGCATTTTACCATGGGACACCTTTTTGCGTTGGAAGTCATTCACCAACATGAATTTATCAATGACGTTTATGGGGTAGGACAAGAAAAAAGAAACCACATGCACTATATATTTTTTCTTCGAAGGTATTGAGATGAGCCATGTGGGATAGAATCAATTAATTACCAAAGCTCTCTATGACATCAGTATGGTAGAGGTGCCGTAGCGATGGAAGTAAGATCCTTCGGGTCACTTCATGATGCTAATTCAGGTCAAGAAGTTTCATTGTTACCCCAGGCTAGACATTGAGCGACATCAAAATAATTCAAAGGGGCATGATTTGAAATGGCATGTGGAGAATATGATGTCACTCCCACCATGGCACAAATTTTATGAGATGGAAGCTGAATACAACCTTGCAGTGCATAAGCATCAAATTCCTCCTCCAGGGTTATTTAGTCATATGAAGGAGCAGCTTCCTGATTGGTCTGAAGAGAATATTACTAACTGGTGGATTATGATGGCCCATCTAGGGAAAATAGGGTCCCCATATAGCTTGGTGATGGATGAAATATTTTGAAATATTTATGATGAGTTTTACACCAGTCATAGTTGATCACTTTCACTGGTATTGTACCTCAAAGTTTTCAAAAATCCAGTAGTAAGGAGAGTGTGGCCAAAGAAGAACAACTTGTGATGCAAGAGGCACCACTTGTAGAAAAGGAAGAAAGACAAGTGCTAAAGGAGCCGTTGTAGCATCAGGCAAGAAGTAAGCAAGACAAATTACCCATTATAAAGATCTCCAAAAATCCAAGGATTGTTACAGTTTCGTCAAACCCTCCTCCTGTAGTTTTAACTATACAAACAAAAGTGTTAAAGGCTATCCCCTTGGTCCGAACAAATATATTGGGCCAAAATACTGAGATTAAAAATCTTGAGGATGAAATTATGATGAAACCAAAGGACCAGGCAGAGAAGGATCCAGTATTACAACCACTTTCACCCTCGTTAGCTCAAACAACGTCAAAGCCCAAAGGTACATTTTCTCTCTCTTCTATTTTTTAGTAGTTGGTGACTGTCATTTCTCATTCTCTAGTTTCCACTTTTGTTTCACCTCTATTAGGTATACCTTCCACCTTAGTTTCACTTCTTATCTCTTAGCCACCAATCACCAATGCTCCCTCTTATTCTATTCCAATTTCTTCTACTTCCCTTTCTTTCAGTTCTTTTGCATCCACCCCAAACCCATTTTTGCTTCCTATATCTTCCATTTCAGTAACCTCCACTATGGCTGTAAGAACACAAGCTCCTCCTTGAGTGAGTGTGACCTTAGTTGAACCTCTTGCTTCTATTCCCATGACCACCTCCATTTCATCAATCATTCTCACAATGCCAGTTTCCACTTCCCTTGAGCCGAATTCACAACAACTCATTTTCCTTTTACTCCATTTTTGGAGCTAAGGTGTTATCCAAATCAGATATGGAGGCTGTATCAGAACAACCTATTACAATAATGATCATCCAAGCTTGCCTAAGTTCATCATAGTGGTTGAAGAGCCATAAAATAAAGGAGGATCTGGCACTAGCAAAGCCATTGAATAAAGTTGCTTTTAATCCTAACACTATGGAGGCCCACACAGTGAAAATGTTCTCCCAGGTTCAAAAGCCTTAAGGAGAGATGGCTTTGAGTGACTACACTTATGAGTTCATCACCGAGGATATTACAAAGATCGACACTACAGAGAAGATGGGGAAAATTCAAGTAGATATGAACTCCCTGTACCTGCATGGCAAACACTATAAGAAGTTATTTTTTGAGGCTAAGGCTAATATTTTCGAGTTGGAGGAGACTTTGGAAAAAAATCAAGCACAGTTACAATCGGCAAAGTCAGAGGTGACTCTTTGGTAGAAGAAGATAGAATATTGGGAGAACATAGTTCAAAAGCACCAAGAGGCAAATGAAGGAGCATAACAATAGGTTCATGCCTTGAAAGGCCAACTCCAGAGGTTGTAGGATCAGCTAGCTGTGAAAGCAACACAAACGATTGTTTTGACCAAAGAAAAGGTCAAGGAAGCACGTAGACAGTTGCTTGTTGACTATAAAACCATGGTGATGAAGGCGACATAGGTCCTCATGTACCTTCAAGAGATACAAATAGTCATATTGTATGGTCGACATGTAGTGGAGTATGATGGAGAGCACCTAGAGCCCTTGCTAGTAAAGGTGATACAAATGTAGGCGTTGGCTAGATCAGATCTTAGATTTTGTTGCATGAGCGACATGGCCCAAGCTTGGGCAAGTGCTAAAGTTATACTGCACCAGTATTTTTCTAAGCTAGATTAGGTTACGGAGACTCGTAAGCTACTTGACGTATTTGAGTAGGAAAGAAGAGTTTCAATGCTCTACTTTAATGTAGTAGCTGAAAATGGTTTCCCTAGTTTCACTAATGATAAGGGGAACATCCTATCAAAGGAGGATCTAGAAGTAGTATGGGCAATTTTTGTTGATGAAACCTCAAAAATTGATGATTGGGATGAGCCTCTCACTAAAGATCATGTGCTGCCCTTGATGAGGAAACTTACACGCATTAAATATGATTTGCTAGAGCTCAGCCAATGGGTAAATTACATTGATATGGAGTAAGTGGAGACTTTTAGGTATCTTATGGATTCACTTAACAACCTAGAGCTGATTAGTAAAGATGCTTGGTCTGAGGCTGTTGCAGTGTTCAAGGTTACAATTGCGCATCTTGTAGAAGAGGAAGAGGTTGCAACGAAGGAGGTCGAGGAGCAAAATATCGAAGCAAGCCATAAGTAGTCAGATGCACCAAGTGGAGAAAACACCTCAGCCCAATGGATGAAGGCCTAGGATCAATTGTATCCATGCAAGATGGATACCCCGAGAGCCACCAAAAATGTTGGCAGTTTTTTCACTTTGCCACATTAAAAATTTTGTTGATAGTTTTAATTGTAAAAGAAGGGCAAAATATAATGAATAATACCACAAATTTTGTCAATATATTTTGTTACAATTAATTTTTGTTTTAATCCTCTTCTTGTAATTTTCATGGACATTATGCTGGGAATGATAGGGTTTTAAGGCAAAATTAACATTATGTGTAAAATGGAGCAACAAGTTAATAGTTTTTAGCACTGGCAAAATTGGTTTGAAATGAAAGAATAAATAAAAATGGTTTCGTTTTCCATGAGGATGAAAGGGCACTTTAAAAATAAATACATCAAAAAATAGGTTGAAATCACCCGAGATGTCCAGATGAAGAATTTAAAATGAACGGAAGTCATGGGGCATAAAATATTAAAAATATTTGAAGTTTTGAAGGCAAAAAGAAGACAAGATATTTTTGCCCCAAGTGAGGGGTAAAAATATCTATTGCCCCTCTTTGGGGCAAAAATGTTATTTATTTTAAAGCAAGCACAATGAAAAGGCATGAGCTGGCCAGTGGCTAAAGTCAAAGATGCTTTCACCCCAAAGGAGGGGTAAAAATCCCTTTTGCCCCTCCTTGGGGTGAAACCACATTAAAAAGGATAAGATTTTACGGGCCCTTATCAAAGAAAAAATGTGAACATATTTCCGAAGTGGCAAAGGTACACATCAACAACAGGTTGAAATGTCAAAAAAGCTTTTACCCCAAGTGAGGGGTGAAACTCCCTTTCATCCCTCTTTGGGATGAAAGCACACTGCAAAAGGAGAAGAAAAAACCCCATTCACCCCTCTTTGGGACGAACGTGTTTTAAAAGCCAATGAAACACATCAGAAAAAGGTGAAAAATTCAAAGTTTGAAATGATTTTCACCCCGAGGGAGGAGGTGAAACTCATTTTCACCCTCTTTGAGAGGTAAAACTATAAGAATTACTGGTTTTCATGTTCTAAGTATTTTATTTAAAAATGTGGGTGCACGCTCCAAATGAAGGTGTAAATGAAAAGGAAGCCTTGGTAAGGGGAAGAAGAGCTTTGAACACAAAATAGTTGGTAGAATAAATACGTGTTGGGCTAATGATCAAAATATCGGAGAAAACTTTGCATAGGGTGTTTTCACATTTCGAAAGAGCCAGTCACCCCATTTTTGGGGCGAAATCAATTTTAAACAGCAAAGGAGACTTTTCCAAGATACCAATTATGCAATTTTTTTTTAGAAAGACCAAGGGATGATGGAATTTAATTTTTGAGGTAAAGCAAACAAGTTTTGGGCTCGAATTTTAGCTAAAATTTTGTAGGATTAAATGGTAAAGGGTGATTTTAACTATTTCCAAGGCACCATCCGCCAACTCTGTATTTTATCAAAGCAACATTAATACCCGGTGGAATTTCTTGATGAAGGTGGAGTTTCAAAGCACACGGGTAATACAAGTTCAACGACCAAGCTCCCAATCTTCAAGCAACTTCGTTGCGTCCCAATGCACTGATTCTCAAGGCCACTTCCCATCATTTAATCATACCGATTTCCAATGTGATTCTCCCACTGTTAGGATCCTCAATCCTAACATTATTAGTTAGTATTAGTTAGTATTATTAATCATTTAATTATTATATTATTAACTTATAAAGTGAACCATCACAACCCTTCATAATGTGAACCATCACGTCTCTTCATACGTGAACCATCATGTCTCTTCACCAATGTAGCTTTAGGGTAGATATATATATTAGGTTGGCCATCCATATCAAATCATCCAAGAAGAAGAAGAATAAGAATAAGAAGAATAAGAATCATAGATTCTTAAGGAGGGAGCCCCCTATAGTGGCAAAGCGATTACAAGGGAGCCCCCTTTGAGTGGCCTGTGATTACATTTATATTAAATTATTTATTAATTTTGTAGTAAGACCTTGGGGTCTTACCATTTAGTATCAGAGCCATGTGGGATCCAACCATGTGGTATTTGCTCAAAGATCTTCATCAAATCACTTTTGTGCATGAGTATCAAACTCGGTTTGAGGATATCACCAAACACAACACAAGATTGGATGAATCAATTCTCATCAATGGCTTCATTAGGGGATTAAAAGAGGAAATTAGAATGGAGGTGACAAGGTTCAATCCCTATACCATGATGCAGACCTATGGATTGGAAAATTGTCGACCACTTACATCGCTCCCAAACCTATGCATAATATAAGGGCACAAAGCACTTACACAACCCCCAAATCTAACCAAAATTTATGAATTAAACATCTTAGCTTTGAGGAGATGAAGGAACGACGAGCAAAAGGACTCTGTGATAATTATGATGAACAATTTGGACCCCACCATAAATGTGCTACACTAACATTGTATTTATTGAAGGAATTTGATCCCTGTCTCTCCATAGAGCAAGAAAATGAGGTAGTTGTGTATGAAGTGACTAATGCACCTACTCACCACAATGAAGACAATGAGGTCGATGTGCAAGAAGTGATTGATGTACCAAGCAAGGATGAGGTAGACATACCCAAAGTGATTAATGCTAGCCAAACATGCACTCTACAAGACCTACACATACCTTCCTCACCAATAGTGAGTTCTTACCATATGACCAAACCTATTCGGAACCAACGCAGAGTGAATACGCACTCCTCCGTTGGCTCTACCAAGGAACCAAAAAAGGATATGAAATCATTACCATCACTTTTGATGCATCATTCTGAAGTATTTGAGGAACCCCAAGGGTTGCCCTCCCATATTCATCATGATTTTCCTAAGGAAGGTTCTACTATTGTTCTTGGCAACCCCCCGCTAATGCTTCATCCTTATCGATATCCCTGCCTACAAAAGGATACCATTAAAAGAGTTCAAGAACTTACACAAATCCTTCTTGGAAAACAAAGGACAAAGCTTCTCACTTTGAGCTTTGAGAATAAAGCTCTTTTTAAGGAGGGTGGCATGTTAGGATCCTCAATCCTAACATTATTAGTTAGTATTATTAATCATTTAATTATTATATTATTAAATTATAAAGTGAACCATCACAACCCTTCATAATGTGAACCATCATGTCTCTTCATACGTGAACCATCATGTCTCTTCACCAACGTAGCTTTAGGGTAGATATATATATTAGGTTGGCCATCCATATCAAATCATCCAAGAAGAAGAAGAATAAGAATAAGAAGAATAAGAATCATAGATTCTTAAGGAGGGAGCCCCCTATAGTGGCAAAGCGATTACAAGGGAGCCCCCTTTGAGTGGCCTGCGATTACATTTATATTAAATTATTTATTAATTTTGCATTAAGACCTTGGGGTCTTACCACCCACCAAAGCCAGATCATGTTTTCCATGAAGAATATTTTGACCAAAACATCACTGATGCTAAGGAGGAAATTATTCACGCTGGTTTTTGATCTACCAACATTTTGTTTGTATGTGCATTAAATTAAAGGGGCCTAATCCTCTATAAAAGCTAATCATTTTTCATGTACAAAGGAGGATGGACACTCTACAAAATAACATTTCAAGTTTTCTATGTCAATAGAAAAACTTTGGCTTCTGGTTCTCTGAATGTTTACATTTGATAATTTCCTATTTGTTATTTTTGAATATATTCATCTTTGTTATTTGTTGCATTTAATTTCTGCATTTGAACTTAATCTCTGCGGGTGAGGGAATGAATGCTGAGGTGCTCTTTGAAGGTTATCATTGCAAAACTATAAGTAGTTCCTGTGATTCCATTTCTATTGCATGCTAATCGCTGCTTGATATAAATTTTGGCTATTAGTCTATCCCCATCCTATACTTCTGGCTTATAACCATATTTACTCATTTCTTTCCTGTTACCCTAAGTTTTAGACCAGAGTAGATTAGAAAGGGAGCCAACCCTCTCTAGAGATTGGTCTAAAGGATATTTCTCTCCTTTGGCCTTTCAATATTGCACGGGTTTAGGGTGCACAAAATGTAGATTTTGTACTAGGCAGATTTGTGACCAACACGTCACTAGATAGCTTCAATTTGACAAAGGACACCTTATCATCATCACCAATATAATTATATTTAAACCAAGTTTCCATATCTAGAATCTAGCTTGAAGTACTTTATGATATTTGGGTCCATAAAATATCTTAGCATCATAATTTATTTTTGAATAAGTTTCATAGGGCTTGATGTCCTATTGCATGGCTTGGACATTAATGTCGTTGACCTTGTTGGTTAATGCACTGACCACTTAAACAAACCCAACCATTTTCTCAGCTAGATTGGTGGCCATGATGGTGTGCATTAGAGCTAGTGATAAATGCTACTATTATAGCTTAGGTTGTTTAAGATACCCAATGATTAGAAGATATATAACTCTATTATGAAGTTTTAGTTTCTATTATGTCATTATAGCTTCACATAGACAAGAACCAAACCTACGATTTTGGTCAACAAATTCACAAAATTGAGAAGTGTAATGTTACACTAGTTTTTTATGGTGTGCACTTGATAAAACTAGATAAAAGTGCATAAACGTCTAAAACACAGTAATTGGAGTTAAATACAAATATATTTGGTGAAAGATATTACAAGTTTTGGCAAAAATTTGTGGTGATGAAATGACTCTTTCCAATCAAGTTGATTCCATACATAAATAGAGGAGCAAGGACAATTTTTTTGGTAGTGACAACCCCATATTAAAGTCTTTCTAGAATTGAGAACATCAAAGGATTAAAAATTGGTGTATGTGTGCATGTGAGTGAACTTGTGTACAAAAAATTGCTTATTTTAGGAATTTGAAGGTGCAGAGTATCAACAACAAGACCACAAAGAGGTCAAGGTCATAATCAATGAAGAAGAATTCATCAAGATTCCTTTGTTTCTTCTCTCGACAAATAGAAACAACAAAATATCATGGAGGTTTGCGAATCCATGAGTTACTCATCCTATGAAGCCTAGGCAAACTGTCTAACATGACAATCATACTTTATAATTAGAGCCATAGATCAGGCATCAATTAAGGTCTGTGATTGTAGGAAGAACAAAAAAAAATAAAATGTTAAATACGCTCGGACCATGTTAAACACAAAACCAAACATAAAATATTAAGAGAGCCTGTTGGAGAGAAATGATGTTGGGAGAATGCATCAAGAAAACATGCCTAAAGACTACGTTAGGAAAATACATCGAGAAGATGCATCAAGCGAACACGTAGGTCTAATGATGAAATTAATATTACCTTATTCATGCAGTGGGGTTCCCATGAGGTGGGAACTCAAATTTGGGAAAAAGCATGTGCCACCACACTTTGGTTGACTTCAATAATGAGAGCACTAAAAATAGAACCATGATAATGGTAATAGAAAACTGAACTACTACGTGAGCATGATTGACTTGCATGGGCCACCACTACCATGGATAAAATTAGAAAGCAATCATATATTGACAAAGTCGAGGGAGAATTATTAGTCACCGAAAGCGATGATGGTCTTTTAGTAGAAGTTTTGATGTGCAAAGTATCAAATACTACCATGGAGAAAATAGTTGATTATGAGTGTCTTAGAGTGGTAACATGGCTGCTTTATTACTTGGTCATATTAGACGTTTCATAAATGACTCCACCATGATAAAAAATATGGCCGCCAAGTCCTTCAGTTACAAGTGCATCACCACATGTTGAACATGCTGGAGTAGTTATGCTTTATGCAACAAAGCATACATAGGGATTATACGAGGGTAAAAACTCACACTTGTGGAAAATGATAACTCCTTATAGAAATCTTGTAGACAAAAACTTCAAAAACCCAAATGGGAGGATCAGAAAGATAACCCAAATCCATTAATCAAAATGAAAGCTTTGTCACCTATGATATGGGAGTAAATTTTATTTTAAACTTTTTTGATTTAATAAGAAAACATACAAGTTATAGGTATAATATATGACAAAATTATAATATATGTAATATATTCCAAAGCTCAGGTGAAGTGCAAATTAAAAGATCAAATATCAACGTGAAGTGCAAATTAGAATAGTGTCAACTAAAGCCCAAAATAAATTAACTAGCAACCACTAGAAAACTAACTTTAACTTTTCAATCCTATGTTTTATATAGGATAAAAAAATATAATAAATTAATAAAATAATATAATAAAACTAAAAAAGTTATCTTTGAGGGAGACTCCTTGAAAATTATTAAATCTTTTGAAAAATGAGGGAGAAGCTAATTGGCAAATTAATTACATTGTGCAAGATATTAGAGATATTGTAAAGCATTTTGAAGAAGTTAACTTTGTTCATGTCTTTAGAGAAGGTAACAAACCAGTAGACTAGCTAGCAAAATTTGGTGCCATTAAAGAAAAGGATAGGAGATGGACCCCCATAGGGGTGGTCCATGAGGACTTAGAAAAGTTCATGAGGGAGGACTGCAGCTAATTGGGATTGAGAATGAATATTGTTTGTCTTATGTCCAAGGAATTTTTGGCTACTTGCCCTTGGTAGCTGTGTAGTTGATGGGCTGAATTTGTATTGTAAAAGGGTTTGGAACCTTTCAAAATCCTGTTTTTACCCTTAAGTGATAAGGGATTTGGCCTCTCTTTGAGACATCTAAGGTTCAAACCCAACTCATTATGAGGGGATCGGGACCCCTCATAAAACTTGTGTAAACTCATTAAAAAAATATAATATATTGTATGCTAAGGTCTACAAACTATAGTATGCAATTTGAATGCATTGATCATCATTAGTTTGTTATAACTGTATCAAACAACATTAAAATTTAATGAAATTTAATGGTGATGCAGTTAAAATCCACAACAATGTCAAAACCCTAATTACAACCTAGAATTTTATCATTTGACCTCTCAAATGTTATATAGAATGATGTAGACTTGGAGATGATGTTTCCTCTAACTTGATTAGACAAAATTATAATTGAGTGGTCTTTTTTTAGATAAAATATAACTTAGTATAGTATCTATTGTATAAATTTGATACTAAAATATATCTCTTTGATACTTGAAAATGGCAAAACATAGTCTGGAGTACAATTGCAAGTTCTCTCTTATTTGAGCTCAAAAAAAGTTTTTTTTTGCTCTAGATTCTTCATAATATTATCCATATTATGATAAAAATCATACCATAACTACATCATTTGATATGTCAAAACATGGAAAATAGTACGGGTTGAAGGTTAGAAATTATGAGTTGATTTGCATTGACAAGTAGGCCTAGATAAGTGGTAGCTAAAATATAATTTTATGGGAGGTATTTGGGATCAATTCAAATGTATGAATTATTAGATTACTTATTATATTATTTATTTAACTTGTTTCATCTAAAGGAGGGAATACCAAACAAGAAGGAAACCCAAGAGGCCATAAAAGAAGAGAAAGTTATAGGAAATAAGGGGACAAATAAAATATAAGCTACTAGAACAATATAGGAATAGAGATAAGAAGTTTGATAAATATTAGCAGGGGTATTGGAAGGAATATGAAGCATAGTAGGATTTGAATGCAAAAGGTACCTCCAAATTATAACTTGAATTTCCATGTAAATTCTTTTCATCATCATAATAAAAGTCTTTCTCTTTTCTTGGGAGTTTTTGTTGAGGAATATTACATTATTTGGTCCATGCAAATGTACCCCCACAATACCTTCATGATACAATTGTAAATATGTAGTATATTAGGGTTGAGTCTTTAGTTTAGGTGTGTGATTTATATTTTTTCTTTTATACAAGTGTAATGTGCAAGAAATGCAAGTGTCATGTAAGAGTGCAATGTGTAGGAAATGCACAAGTGTCATGTAAGTTAGAGTGCAAGTGTAGATTGAGAGAATGTGCACAAGTGTCATGTATGTAAGAGTGCAAATATGTAATATGAGGATGTGCACAAGTGTATTATATTAGGAGTGCATGTAGAAGTGTAAGAGTCATGTTTATGTGTGCAAGTGTCTTAGGATCAAGTGTCCATGTAAAAAGAAAGTGAAGAGTATAGTATGCAAGTGGCAAGATGATCATAGTACTTGTCATATGGAGAGAAATAGTCAAGTACTTGAAGAGTCATATTACTATGGCTATATTATGGAGATAATACTCCATGATAATGTAATATGAATATCAGATTACAGAGTTGTAATAGGAAGAAAAGAAATAAAGCTTGTATACGGATTTTTGAGTAATTAATATTGTAAGTTTTCTTCATGCATAGTTCATGAATGACTTAGGCCATTTAAATTCATATTTGATTATATAAATGAATTTTATTTACTTTATTATATAGACCTTGATATACATATTAATTTGCTCATATATTATTCTACTCTTATATTATTATTTTGACCTTTAATATTATGGCTATTTTATATTGAGACTTGTGATATTTTGTGGTAGTAAGGCTTAAAAATCTAACAATGGTATCAAAGCTACCATCTGAATCTGTCCATTTTGTTAGAGTTCATTGATCCACTATTATTACTTAACTTTATCCACTTTTGATAAAGTTAATTTAGAGTCTATCCACTTTGAAGGCAGTGTAGAGTTGGACTCTAATTTTTAAAGGCATTATTGATTAGAATATTGAGGGGACAAGGATCCAATAACCCTAATTTGAAGGCTAGGGTCTTTCCATTTGGTTGAAGGAAAACCAGTGAAGACTAGGACTTAGCTAGATTGATAGAAAGGGCCAACTTAGGAGAAAATTTGGACATTTGATATAGAGGAAGCCAACTTAGGAGATAAGTTGGATATTAAAGATTGAATACTGAGGAAGAACCAACTCAAAATATAGTTGGTCATCCAAGGATATTCAGAGCCACCTTGACATTGATATTGGATTCTTTAGTAAGGAGGATAATCATATTGAGTTCCTAGGTGTGACCTAAGACATTGAAGATTTCAAAGTTACAGTATAGAGGAACAAAAAAGATTAAGCTACAAATATTAAGAAGCTTCCTATAAATATAGAGAAGAATTTTAGCTTCCAAGTATAGAATAAGCAATATAGAAGAAAAATGAGAATATAATAGAACAAATAAAGTAGAAATGAGAAGAAAAAAAGAATTAGAACATGCAATACAAAGAAAAGAAAAGAGTAGAGATAAATAAACCTGCATAGTAAAATAAGACCAAGAGGTCTATTTTGAATAAAAATGATATAGAAGCCTATATTAAGATAAGATCTAAGAGACCTGCATTGAAGAGAAGGTTTGTAAAGGCTTGCATTGAAGAAGATCCAAGAGAGACCAACATTATTCAAGAAGGCTAGAGATAATTGCACTATTGAAAAGGCTCAAGAAGCCTACATAAGTGAAGATTCACAAATGACTTGCATAGAAGTATACATAAGGTATTTGTAGAATTATTTTAGAGTTAGAATAAGCATACAATGTATCTAGAAAAGGAATCAAATCTAGAGTTAAGCATATATAAAGTAAGAAGAAGAATATAGATCCAAATAAAGCATACAATCAAAGTACACAAATCCTGAGAAGGATTACTAAGCAAGCACATATTAAAGAAGGTATTCTAAGCTAGAGAAAGCACGTAGGAAACAATGTTTGAAAAGGAGTTTTGATGATATGAGTTAATGGAGAACCAAATATCCAAACCAGGAAAGAACATAAGCAATAAACCAACCATTTTCAGTCTCAAGTAGCTTAAGGAGAAGATGAACCAAAATCACTTGGATTAAGGTGGACCAACAATAAACCTCTAGAGAAGAAAAACAATCCAAATTTCCAGATTTACCAGAGGTAATCTAGATCACTTGAAGCATGGAAAACCAAAGAATCAAGGTAAAATTAGCATAGGTGAACTAGTGAGGCATCAAGCATCGATTCTTCATGGCATTTGAATGAATGAGCAAGAGTAAGCAGGAGCCAAAACAAAGTTACAAGGTGAGGCAAACCAATTTTTAAATCACTTGTGAAATCAATAGCCAAACAAGAAAAAGGAAGAGCCAAGATGAAGGCACGAGGTGAGGCAAACCGGTGTTTGAATCACCTAAGAAACCAATGTTCGAATGAGCAAAGTAACATCCATGCAAAATATAGTAGATAGCATTAGGGCATATGAGTGTTAGACATTACACCTACACTGAAAGAAAAATTAGTTCAACTATAATATCGTTGAGCTTCATCAGGTAATGAATGTTACATTATATTCAATGCTTAAAATATTTTGGAGGGAATAAATAAGTTTTGAATAATATTTGAGCGCTAAGGTTATAAGATAAGGATGTATAAGGGTTAATTTAAGTTTTTTGATTATTTGAGTTTTTAGTTGAAAATTAAAAAGAGTAGGAGATATAAGGAGTTAATGATTTTAAGTTTTTTAATTTGGAGTGATTTTTGAAGATTTAAAGGTTTATAGTTATTTGAAAGTTTTAAAGTTAAAAAAAAAACTGAAAAACTTTAAAAACTTTGAGTTTTTGAAATTTTGGAGTTTTTGAGAATTTGAAGTATCTAAAATTTGAAATTTTGCAAATCCAATTAGGGAGTTAAAAGGTTTTCAACATCAAAGGATTAGAAAATTTATAATTTGCAAATTTCATATTTAAGTTATTTTTTTTACACTAGGAGATAAAGATTTTCAACTTAATGACACATGATGGATACATGGCAAAGAGGAAATTTTCAACATAGGAGACATTATCAAAGTGCAAAACCATATATTATGAGAGGAAAAGTTCAAAAAAAAAATTGTATCAAAAGCAATATTTTGAATACAATGGGAAACATCATAAAAGACTTTTTCAAAATCTTATCAAAGATGTGAGATTATATCACTTGAATCTCATCAAAGAATTCAAAGAGAAAAAGATATTTGGTATATAGATTTAGGGGCTAGTCATCACATGACTAGAAACTTACATTAATTTAAACTATAGAAGTCGAGGATAATATCTCACTAAAAATTGCAAATGATAAGAGGTATCAAGTTCAAGGAACTAGAAGAGTAATATTTAGCATGCCATTTTTAGATTTTGTGCTATAAAATATTTATATGTTCCTAGACTATCAAGTAGTCTTATTTAGTTGCTAAATTGGTTGGAAAAGGAAGACCAATTAAATTCAAATATATAAATGAACATAGAAAATACATTATAAAATATCAAAATAAAATCGAAGCTACAGGTTAAATCAAGAATGGAATATATGTTTTAGATTCAACGGATTTTCTCAAGATATTTTTGAATGCCTATATCAAGATGTAGTTAATGATAAATTACATGTCTTTTTTAGAAAGATAGAAAATAGAGAATTAGATCCAGCATAGTCCAAAGTTTTCTTATAAATTTAAGCAATGGATGAACCCAATATTCAAGATAATGAAGAAGATTCCAAAGAAGTAGAGGTTCATGAACAATGCAAGGTTGATTGAATATTGAAGACAAAGATGAAGACCAATATTGAAGACTAAAGTCTTCAATAACCAAATAATATAATACAGAGGGGTGTTGAGGAATATTAAATTATTTGGTACATGCTAATTTATCCCCATGGTACCTTCATGGTACAATTGTAAATATGTAATAGATTAGGGTTGAGTCTTTAGTTTAGGTGTGTGATTTATATTTCCTCTTTTATGTAAGTGTCAATGTGCAGGAAATGCACAAGTGTCATGTATGTAAGAGTGTAAATATATAATGTGAGGATGTGCATAAGTATCTTAGATTAGGAGTGCATGTAGAAGTGCAAAAGTCATGTTAATGTGTGCAAGTGTCTTAGGGTCAAGTGTCAATGTAAAAAGAAAGTGAAGAGTCTAGTATGCAAGTGGAAAGATGATAAGCCAAAGGTCATAGTACTTGTCATATGGAGAGAAATAGTCAAGTACTTGAAGAGTCATATTACTATGGATATATTATGGAGATAATACTCCATGAGAATGTAATATGAATATCATATTATAGAGTTGTAACAAGAAGATAAGGAATAAAGCTTGTATACAAATTTTTGAGCAATTAATATTGTAATTTTTCTTCATGCATAGTTCATGAATGACTTAGGCCATTTATATTCATATTTGATTATATAAATTAATGTGATTTGCTTTATTATATAGGCCTTGATATACATATTAATTTGCCCATATTTATTCTACTATTATATTATTATTTTGACCTTTAATATTATGGCTATTTTATATTAAGATTTGTGATGTTTTGTGGTAGTAAGGCTTAAAAAGCCAATAATTTTATTGTTTAAGAAAAATTCTTCCAATAAGTTATGTTATTCCAATCTACTTGATTATCTTCTCATGGATTTATTTTCCAAATTTGAGTTAGAATAGCTATATTTATCTATTTTTGCCTAGTTTTGATGAATATGTTAAAAATGGTGGACATGTGAGATTGAAATTTCAAATGATTTGTGTAATGAGATATTGGTGGGTATTATAGATCATTTACAAGGAGGGGTGGCTTGTGTTTAAAATAATAGAGTATTTTTTTGTAGATTAGGAACATCTTGAATGTATTTGAACTTCTATATCTCATAATCAACATGGAGGTCCTGAAACTTTTAAAATACTCAATGGGACTTCATACAGTGAAACTAACCTTTTGTGGAAAAAAATATACTTTATGCATGAATGCATATTATCATTAATATTTCAAAACCTTTATTAAAATCCATTGTGACTAAAATAAAATTAAAAAATCGGTTTAACAGATGGACTATGAAAACATTGCATTCCAATGTTACAAATGCCATGAAGTTGGACACAATAAAAGATTATAAAATGAAAAACGTTGATAAAGAGGTGAGGTTTCAATCATTATATAAGTTCAAGATTAAAGGAACAAGATGAAGCTGTAGAAAAGGAAGGATCATTTCAAGGATTATTCACTCTTAAAAAGTAGTAAAGAAGTACTTTCTATCTCATAACATGAAAAAGGCCATTATAGTCCTTTAAAAAAATACAAGAAACCAAGAAGGATATTTTGACTATGTTATTGCAATGTGTGAGTTTGAATTCAAATGGAACCAAAGATGCAATAAGTATTTTGAGACAAATTATAAAGTGGAAAAGGTGGATTATGTTGAGTCCGAGAGAGATAAATCATCCACATTCTCTTCAAATAGTAATAAAATAGCTTGTAACAAAATAGAAAGTAGTATAGAGGTTACCTCTTTCACTTTACTTTTTATAAGGTGACATAATCCTAGAGATTATAAATCAATTTGGGAATAGACTTAAAAAATGGAAGAGATTGAACAAGATTAAAACATTGGTGGGAATGAGAAAACACAAAGGAAGACTCTAATATCAAAGAGAAAATGTAGAGAAATATTGGTTTGGAAACTTAAAAGTAAGTATCTAGTTGTGAATAGGAAGTGGGGTTAAATGCACAAATAAGAATGAAAAATATGAAGAAGATACTTTCTTGGAATATTTGAGGTATAAATAAAGACAAAAAAAGAGCTATTAATAAATTAGTAGGATGTCATACTATCTGTTTAAATATAGAAAACAAAAATTGGACCAACAAGGTGCTGGACAATTGTATCATCAAGAGAATTTTATATTTATATTAAATATGGAGTCAATTAAGGTTGGAAAATATAATGATCAAGTAACCAACTCTAATATACATGTAGAACTTTTTATCACCATAGAAAACATCACCTAGCACCATAATAGGTGATTTAATATTCACAACAATCCTCCCTTATTACATCATTGCTCAATAGAGGCAAGAAATCCTCCATTGAACTAGACTAGAACCACACATTACATTATATTTTGTTGGAGGTATTACATTATTTTATACCTTACAAGATTAATGCAATGACTATGTAAATAGTTTAGGCTAAAGTGTTTATTATTTGAGCATATAGTAGGTGTTATGTTAATAAGTGTGTGTTATATAAATGAGGTGTCATGTTAGTAAGTGTGGGTTATGAGTTATATGCAATCATGAGAGTATGCAAATATGTGAGATTTATTATTATGTATTTGAGAAATATGAAGTGTTAGATCTCCCATGTGTGTGAGGAGATGAAAATTTTATGTAAGTGTAAAGGTCAAGAGTCTTGTGAATATGAAGAGTCTCATGTATGTATATATTGAAGACAAAGCCTTGTAATAGAGTGTCAAAGAATAAGCATTGCTTAAAGTAGATATATCAATAATATATTTAGTGAGCATTTTTTTATTGTTCATTGTTATTATGAATTGAGTTATGTGTAGATTTATTCTTGATATATTGTGAGATCCTGGAAGAGCGTTAAACCTGTGAGAATAGTGAATTGATAATAGTGGTATTAGAGCCACATTGGAGAGACATATAGGTTCAAGAGAAACTTTCTTTGAAATCATGAGTTGTGGAGATAAAATTTTGAGAAGGCACATTGTTGGAAGTTTGATTTGGTTAATAGGAGAGTGCAATATTCGAGAGAATCTACGATTGAAAGAAAATGCCTAGTGAGAGAAGAAAGTATGTTTACGAAGCCACCATTTCCATAACCAAGGTATTACAACAATCATCCAAGTAAAGAGACATACAAGAAGGTGATACAAACATACAAACTATGAAGAGATGAATGTGCAGGTTCTGAAGGAAATATACACATGGATGTGTAGACTATAAGGAGACAAACATGTAGGAGATATTAAAAGGATATCAAACAAAGAGAGCCAAAATTTAAGTTGTGAAGGAGCATGCAACACCCATTATAGAAGTGTTAAGATGGTGCAAAAATAGGAAGAAATGCACAGGTCAAAGGTGTAACGTTCAGAGAAAATGTAGTCAAAATAATGCCTACAATAAAGTTGTAACATTCAGTCATAGATTTGAATTATTTCTAGAGTTGAAACACACAATCTATGCCGCAATCTAGAGATTCAAAAAAAGGTTCCATATAAGGTAGAGTTTCTAATTTACATTAGAAAGTTGAATGCTTATGCTTGATAAGGTGAAAGATTGATTTATTTAAAAGATTAAGGAGGAATTTATAAAGCGAAGTAGGTAAAGCTGAAAGTGAAAATTGAAAGGAAGAAATTATTATTATTATTAGTGTGAAAAATTGGAGTTATAAGGTAATAATTTTTTTCAATGAGTTTACACAGGGTTTTTATGAGGGGTCCCGATGGGGTTTGAACCTTGAACCTCTCAAAGAGAGGACAAAGACCTTACCACTACAATAATCTTACAATTTTTTTCAATGAGTTTACACAAGGTTTTTATGAGGGGTCACTATCCCCTCATACTGAGTGGGGTTTGAACCTCGGACCTCTCAAAGAGAAGCCAAAGCCCTTACCACTATACTAAGCTTGCAACTATCATTATAAGGTAATAATTAATTATTGAAGTGGAAAATTTATTTTTGAGGAAGAAGAATATTAATTTGAAAAATTGAAGAAAGGAAGGAAATTATATAAAGGAAGAATAACAAAAAAAGAAATTAATGATTAAAGAAGAAGATTTATATTTTCAGTTTTGAAGAATTATTTGAAAAAAGAAGGATTATTGAATGAAAAATATTGAAGAGAAATTATTAATAGAAGAAAAATATTGAAAAAATAAGAATTAATGAGAGTTATAAGAAATTAATATATTGAAAGAAATACATATTTGAAGAATAAATTGAAGAAGAAATATTATATATATATTAATGGGATATATGGGATTGGAACGGATCCCACCCATATTACATCATCACCACATAGTGGTATTATAACAAAGCTTGGATATTATCGAACCTGGGTCTCCTCCTTGAAATGTTGAGGAATCTAATAGGTTGAGCTAATGCCACTTGATTCATTTGAGTTTACATAGGTTTTTTATGAGGGGATCCGATCCCCTCGTACTGATTGGGGTTTAAACATTAAAACTGCTCAAAGAGAGGCCAAAGCCCTTACTAGTGCATTAAGCTTGCAACTTGAAGAATAAATATTATATTGAAGATTGAAGAAAATAAGAATATTAAAGATTGAAGAAGAATAAATATTTGAAGAAGAATAAAGAATGAAAGGTTAAGAAAAGAAAGAATTTGAAATATTTGAAGGTGAAAAAACTTATTGTGAAAAATTAATTGAAGGGAAATTAGAGAAGATAAATATTATATTAAGTTGAAGATTGAAAAATTGAATTGAAGAAATAAAATAATTTGAAGAAAATAAAGAGTTATTGAAGAAAAAGGAAGTTATTAAACTTGAAGATAAAAGAATTTCAACAAAGGAATTAATTATTATTTGAAGGAAATTAAGATTGAAGAAGAATATTTGAAATTGAAGAAAATTGAAGAAAGGAAAGAGAAGAAAATTATATTGAGGAGAATTTTTTTTAAATATTGAATTTGGGAGTAATAAGGAATTCTACAACAAAGGAAATTAATTGGAAATTAAAATTGAAAAACTTTGAAGAAATTTATGTGGACAAAAAAATTGTAAAATTATTTATTATTGAAGGAAAAAATAAAATATTAAAAAACTTGATCATTGATCAAATACAAGAACAAAAGGCAAGAAAAAATAATAAAAAATTTGAAGAACAAACCTATGATGAAATATGTTAGTTGTGACATAAATAATTTAAGGTATATGATTGCAAATGTGTGTTATGCTCTTATTCAAGAAATATATTTGGGTATAGAAAAATAATGTACAAAAGGCATATGTGTTGATACAAACAATGTTGATTTAAAAGTCTCAAATGTTAAACATAGATATACAAATAACAAAGATGATAAGTTGTTACACTCTACATGTGTTAGCATCAATATGTTTGATAATTATACTTTTAGAGGTAATGAGCCATGGGATTTAGATGATAGCAGGGGTATCAAGGACAATATTAATATTAGTGATGGACTATATTATTGTGATTCTTTGCTCATAAGTATGACAGGTACAAATAACAACCTAGAAGGACATATTTAGTATACAAACCTGAAGGAGTACCAGAGTTAGAGTAGAAAGACCAAGATCCAAAAAAAGAGTGAAAGCATATGAAGGCAAAGGAATTTCATACCAAATAACATAATACAGGGGATGTTGGAGGTATTATATTATTTGGTACCTTGCAAGATTAATGCAAGAACCATGTAAATAGTTTAATCTAGAGTGTTTTTAATATTTGAGTATATAGTAGGTGTCATGTTAATAAGTGTGAGTTATGTAAGTGAGGTGTCATGTTAGTAAGTGTGGGTTATGAGTTATGTGCAATCATGAGAGTCTTTGTATTTATGTAAATATGTGAGATTTATTATTATGTATTGAGAAATATGAAGTGTTAGATCTCCCGTGTGTGTGAGGAGATGAAAATTTTATGTAAGTGTAAAGGTGAAGAGTCTTGAGAATATGAAGGATCTCATGTATGTATATTGAAGACAAATATTTATAATAGAGTTTCGAAGAATAAGTAGTGCATTACAATGCATTGCTTAAAGTAGATATATCAATAATATATATAGTGAGTATTTATTCATTGTTTGTTGTTGTTATGGATTGAGTTATGTGCATATTTGTTCTTGAGATATTGTGAGATCCTCAAAGAGTGTTAAACCTATGAGAATAGTGGATTGCTAACACATTTCATAGTGGTACTAGCCTCAATGTATTACAAGAATCATGGAGTGTACACATAAGTACATAAAATCAAGTCAAATTTATCGAAAAAATGTTGGATTAGATGACAAATGAATAGTGATATTACACTTATTTACAAATAAATTGAAGTAAGGATTCATGCATTTTTACTTCATTCCTTGTGATCATGACCTTTGACAACTACAAACACAACTTTTGAATCTCGACAAGGTAGATTCCAATATCTCCCCACACACCATGATTATCAAAATTATCTTGAAGTTTTGTAGACTCAAAAAATGTACTAGTGTACACCCCTCAATCAAGCAACCCTCTTCAATAGTCACTGCAATATTTGGTATTACTTATGGAGCAAGTGATTTAGGCTTAAAAATAACTTTATAACGTCTATAAATACACCTATATTCCTCATCATGATATAAAGCAAAGTAATTAATTCTATCCATGTCTATATGTCCATAAAATTACAAAATTTAATCTAAAAAATAATAAATAAAATCCAACTATAAATGCAACTATCTTCCTCATCAAGATAACAAGCAAAAGTAATTAATTCTGTCCTGGTCTATATGTCTAAAAAAATTGTAAAATTTAATCTAAAAAATTACAAAAATAAAGGCACCATATTAATCTCAAAGCATGTGTCATGCCCAGCTTTAGTGTCCACACACCACTAAAGCATCCACATGCAATAAAAAAGATAGATTATTAGGCCAAGTTCTTCATTTCCATGTGAGTACACTCAAACCTTACTTTATACACTTTATATGAATCATTACAATGACAAATATGGGATAATTCAATGCTTTATCTTAAAAAAGCTTTCAAACAAAGCCAATGAATTCTTACCATGTCAAATATAGGATAATGCAATGCTTTGTATTATATGAATTCTTACCATGGAAAATATGGGATAATGCAATGATTTATCTTCAAAAAGCCTTCAAACAAAGCCAATGAATTCTTACCATGACAAATATGGGATAATGCAATGCTTTATCTTGAAAAGCCTTCAAACAATAAAGAATTATTACTCTGATAAATATGGGATAATGCAACTTTGTCTTCAAAAACCCTTTAAAAAAAAAATATTTGAATGCAAATAATATCACCATCATCATCACGTAAAAAAATATCACATGAAAATTGCCACTAGGGTCTCCTAATCATAGGGGGAAACATCCACCACAGGACATTAAGTAGTTGTGCAAAGCACATAAAATGTTATTTGTTTTCTTTTCTCATAGAATGTGGGATAAATGACACTAGTGCTTTCAGTGCATAATACATTTTTATGCAACAAATCAATAAATCAGTTAAAATGCATATATTTACCACTAATGTGATCAACTAAATGACCATTAATCATCACACATTAGGGTTTTGAGCTTATTTACTTTATGCTTGTCATATTAGATTTGCACACATACAAGTATGTTATTTTAATCATTGATCTCTGTGTATATAATGGTTGCAGATAAATTAACCTTTGGTTTTGGTTTTCATCCAACATGGGATAATGATAATTATCATTTGACATTCCCCAACTGTTGATCGTCATGATCAACTTTTCATACAATGCACATAGATTTAAAATTCTCCTTTGTCTATTTTTACTACATGGAATGATGACCACATTTGATTTATTTCTAATTTAGAACATGCATGTAATGAAAGCACAATAGGATCTCTATATTTGACATAATATTTTCTCCAAATATCTATCTTCTTCACCTTTTGCATATAACAACACTGAGGGCCTCACTCTATCCACTTTGATGATGATACAAAGATGACAACTTTATGCCCTTCAATCTTCAAATAAATGTAGTATCACCACTGGTTATAAAACCTATGTCTCCATCATGTATGGTGATATTTTCCTTCCCACCTATGATGTCCCTAGAATACAACTTAAGCAACTTGCAATTCAAACTAGTGTGGGAGTATCATCTCCATGATTTTTCTAGCATGTGTTTCTCTGTCTCATTCAAAAATGCTCCATCAATGGCCTTTAAATGAAATATTACTTGTATAATATTATGCTTTGAGCACAAAATTAGTCTTGGAGATCCTTCATAGAATTCAGACGATCAAACTTATGACATGATGACATTCATCTAGGATGATAGTGTTAGATGATCCATTTTGGATGACCTATCTCCTAGAGATGACCCATTCATGGGATGACCCATTAAAATTCATGTTTAAAATATTAGGATGACCTGGTTGATGATATTTTACTAAACTCCTTTGGATGACCACTTATCTATAGATAGTTCATACATCTTCAAACAACCTTCATTTACCTAGATGACTCTTTAACTTGCACCTAAAATAACAAACTTTTTCAAATGATCCTTCATGCATAATCATATGGTTTTATCTAGATGGTAATATTCTTTGTGAATGACATGACATATGAGGATGACAATAGGATAAAAAACCCTTCAACGAACCTCTTCCTTTGCACATGTTTATGTTGATAATATTGTGCATAACAAAACATCTATAGGCAATACTCCTATGGTATTCAAACCTTGAACACATTAAATATTTTCCAACACATTGATTTCTTTAACAACATAGCTTCATAATGCTTTTTTTAGCCATTATTCATGCAATTGGTACAAATAGGAGGATAACCATAAATAAATCTGTAAAATAAATAACAATAAAAATGAACAAAACATGTTTTCTTCAAGCTGATGAAGACAAATATCTACAATATTTTACACATAATGCAATATTCTAATAAATGATCAGACTCATGAACATTTGTCGCCTATTGCTCTAGGCAATGACTTGAAATTGCATGCCTTGTTGATTGACTAATAATGTACAACACCTTTTGAATATCATTTGCTTTCATTCAACAAATTCAATTTGGGCATGAAATATTTACGCCTTTATATCTATCGTTTTGTGTTTGCATCTACTAGATTTGCTAGGGTAACACACAATTATGATCATCTTGATTAATTAATTGTCTCCTCATCAAGGACAATTAAAAAAATTACATATTGAATTGATATCTACAAAATAAACAAATAATTAACAAGGTAGGAGAAATCCATTACTTTGATTTCCTCTAGAATTTAATATTCTTGAATCCACTTCTATCTTGCTCAAGTATCTTGCTCATAGCCTATTTTGTTACCACATATTGGACTAGCATGATGCTGAACAATTATTATATCAAGATAATATTGATAATATAGTATAATATGGAATCAATTAAGGTTAGGAAATAAAATAACCAAGTAAACAACTCTAGGTGTATGGGTAGAACCCGTTATCACCATAGTAGACATCACCTAACACCCAAATAGATTATGTAATATTAACAAAAACAATGAGAAATATAATGATGCGTTCAAAAGTATATAAAAGACATGAGATTGCTTGAAAATTTTTGTAATGGAATATTTTAAAGATATTACAACTATTAAGGACAATTGTAATTGAGATTAAAAATTATTAGATATAATTTGTAATTGGGTTGGTAATTTTCATAAGAATGGATGAACATGAAGAATTGAAGTCATAAATAATTATGCTCCAAATACAATTACTCTTCAAGATATATTTTGGAGGGACCTTAGTTTATTCATTTAAAATTATGTTGGTTCACGATTGTGAGATGTGGATTCTTAAGGAGGCCTAAATACATTTTCTCTCCTTTAGATAAAAAGGTTGGTAATCTTGGTTGGTCCAAGTTGTTAGAAGAGATTTTTTCTTTGTAATCTAAATGGTCTTTGGGTTACTATTCCATCACACTTTCAACATACATAGGATAATAGAAATTTTGAGATCTTACATGTTAATAAAAATTAGATAAAATTTTGTCACCTAATGGTTACAAATAGAGTATATAATATCTTCAAATATTTTATTATAAGTAGTATTAAGTCATACACTGATTCTCTTAATAAGAAACCTCATTAATGGTCATCCAAATACATTTTATTTTTAATGAACAATATCATTAATGGCCATCCAAATCCATATTTTTAGTTTAGGTGGCTTCAAGAACCTACTTTCTTCCAAATGGTTATATGTGATGGAATAAAGTAAAGTTTGAAGGACCATGCATGTACAAATTTGTTTAAAAGTAAAAATATAGAATGCCAAATCCTGCAATAGCATATTTAATAGGAAGAGATTAAATCCAAGCTCAATAATTTATGAGAGACAATGGAATGAATGGAATGGATTGACATTGATATATACAAGAGAAATAAATACTATTTAATTATTGTAATATATTACAAAAATAAGTCATATTGGGACTACATTTTTTGAGATATGGCTTCAAAAGGATGATAAAAATACCAAAATTTTCATGTTATCATCAAAATTTTGATAGAGATTTTTTTTTTTTAAATCTTGATGGAAGGTATATTGAGAAAGAAGAGAAAAAAGGGTACTAGTAAGTTATTTTAAATATATTCTATCAAAAGATAGATATGATAAGGAGGATCAACTTGAGCTTTTGCAAAAAAATCCATAAATTATTATGGAGATATAAAATAAAATTTTGATAAGGAATATTTTTATGGAATAGAGAATTCAAATTTCTTTTTCCATCCTAATAAGGCACCTAGTCTTACTAGATTACCTATGATATTCTTTCAAAATTTTGAGGTATTTGAAGAGTGATATATTGGTTATGATATAAGAGGTTACAACAAAAATGATACATAAGTGAGATCAAATCCAATTTTATCACGGTGGTTCCAAAGAAAGGTAAAAAAAAATATTTTGATAATTTCAACTCATAAGCCTTTCTAACATAATTTATAAACTATTTAAAATCACTACAAATAAATTAACATTTTAGATTGTGTTACCTAGGAGAAACAATGTGTTTTTCTTCATGAAAAACAAAATATTTATGGTATAAGCATTGTTTAGTAGGCCATATATTATTCTTAATTCATAAAAAATAGATATACTTATAGTCGTGGACATGAACAAGGCACATGATAGGGTTTATTCAAATTTTCTTATAATTTTATTCAAAAATTTAATTTTAATCAAGGTTGGTGTGGATGTATTAGATGTTATAATCCTTTAAAATATTATATTTTGATTAATGGATCTCTCCATTAATACTTTAAAACATCCTCCTATGGATTACTGGGTTATAGTCTTTATCTTTTCATTATTATTGTTGAGGCATTGTGCATAAATATCTTGAAGGTGGTTGGTCCATTTGAATATTATGACCAATTTGTTGATGATAAAATTCTTTCAATCATACTTTTTATTATTGACATCATGGAATTTAATTCAATCCTATCATGCTATAAGGAAAAAAGTTGGACAATTGGTGAGAACAAAAAAATCTAAGGTCTATCTTTCTCAACATTGCCCTTGATTTGTAATGGATTATTATAGATATATTAGGATTTAGAGTGAAAAAATACCATGAATATATTTAGTTATTCCCTCCTTGAATAAAATAAAAAGGAATTTATTACTCACTTTTGGATAGAATAAAATCTTGTTTAACTAGTTAAAGTTAGGTTCTTAACCATGACTAGAAGATTCTAACTTATAAAAACTCCATTGCAATCTATCTTGATATATATGGTGTTAATTTTGTGTTTAAAAATAGTATAAGATTTAAATATGAAAAATAAAAGAAATTTTATTTGGAAAGGATACAAGGATGAGGTGCTTGTTTAATCCCATGTAAGGAATTTGGGTTTGACACATTAAGCATGTAGGGTCATCCTAAACAAATACTCATAGATTCTAAATGTAGATATCCTCTTGAATATATCCATGAAGAAAATATTATTAATGTTTATATGGTGCACTTTCCAATATTGTAAAGTAGCTAAAGAGAGAATCACAAGAATAGAGTTCATCCAAGCAATGAGAGAAGTATCATTGTAGTTGATCCCTTCAATTCCAGTAATTTTTTTTTGAAAAATTGAGAATCTTGCTTCTCAATTTATCCATATACACCATACTATATTTTATAGGCCCATATGAACCAATAATATTCTTTCCCATTGGATAAAGGTATTGATTCCCCTATGTATTTCTTCATAAGATAATCATTCCTAGATCGTTGCTTCCAATTATGGACATCTCTTAGCCTAGTTATAGGTGGTCTATTATACATTAATATCCATATTTTTGAGCAAGGTATATGGTGGGGCTTAATTTAACGCTCTTGTTACACAAATTGCCTAGAATCCTATAAGGTAATCCTATAGAACTTAGGCATAGGGAAATATAGAGAAGGCAATGATCCCTTAAAAATAGGGATGTGAAGTTAATGAAGGTATAAGATAATCCTACACATTATTAGAATTTAAAATAAATCCATTATAAAAACACCTAGGTCAAAAGGGATAATACTCTCTATAAAAGATATAAAAGAAGGCCCAAAAGCATCATATGAAGAACTTAAATATTTGGAAATTGAAATAACGATATGGATAATAAGAACTAAGGAAGGATAAATAAAAAAAAATTAGAGAGTATCATAAAAAAAATTAGGAACCAATCCTGAAGATGTAGTGGGAGTTACTTCATCAAATGAATATATCTGTTCACAATGACCTTTCCAGCTTTAGGATCAAATAATTGATATGATTTTGATCGAATTTGATTCCCAATAAGATTGCACTTATGAATATTAGGTTGATTCTTGTTTTGCAACTCAATGGGAACATAATATCAAGCCACACATTTAAATATGTAAAAATATGAAATAGAAGGATTCTCTTGGTAAAACCTCTCAAGTGCAATCATACTCTTTTTTTTTTTTGTAAAAGAGGGTAAAAATTTATTAACTCAGCAAAACATTCATGATACAAAGAAAAAGCAGAAGCTATTCAGACATATCAGCTCTCAATAAAGAAGAGAGAGATTGAGAGCAATCAGAAGAAAGTTGAGACCAATTTTGAACATCCCAACCATCTTGAAACTTAGAAGCCCATTTAGCTAACCAATCCGCTACCCTATTCCACTCCCGAGGAATATGCACAAAAGAAATGAAGTCCAAGTGAGCAGAGATATTAAGAATTTTCCGAGCAACCCAACTCAACCGCCAACAACCATGAAGACTATCTCCAGAATTTAACAAATTTATAACAATCTGAGAATCAGATTCACAAACAATCCGACGCCAACCCAAAGCATACCCTTGCTCCAAAGCATATAAAATTGTGAGTGCTTCCATGAAGTTATTAGAATGATGTCCCTTAAAGCAAGAGAAAAAAAATTGGATAGTACCACTACTATCCCGCCCCACACCACCAATACCAGCATTACCCGGATTACCCCGGGAAGATCCATCCGTATTAATTTTCAGCACTCCCGGAGGAGGCGGATTCCATTTGCTAGCCCTCCGCACCTGATTATTCTGACCCATCCGTCTGCAAGAGACATTAGGACCAGGACCATTAACCATCAAGCCTAATATTTCCATGATCTGACGTTTCGCATGGTCCACGGGAGAAATAATCTGACATTTTGCAGACACAGTTTCCTGGATCATTCGCAAAATCCTCTGCCAGACCTGGGAAGTAGTTAACTCCTTACCTTGGAAAATCCGACGGTTCCGTTCAAGCCAAATCTGCCAAAAAATGCATGAAGGACCAATACTCCATCCAACTTGTAAAAAGAAAGCCGTTGCAGGAGGCCGCCCCATACTCCTCCAAAAATCAACTATTGATGAAGCATGCGAACAAGGGTTATTCCATACTCCCCACCAATAATGCCAGACTTGTCGAGCAAAGTCACATTGGAGAAGTAAATTCCCAACAGATTCTTCAGCCTTCCCACAGTTATAGCATAAAGAGGGGCCAGCAAACCCATGCTTTTGAAAATTATCCCAAGTGAGACAACGATTATGAGTAGCCTGCCACCCATAAAAACTACACTTCAACCAAATAAAATTATTCCAAACTTGCTTCCACCACGGAACCTCATCCTCACCAAACCGTTGCCGATCCAAAACACAATAACCAGCAGCAACCGAAAATATCCCTCTATTATCTCTTCCCCATGCTAGCACATCATCCCCAGGTAGAGAAGAGTAGGGACGGCTAGCGAGAATACGGGCCAGCCCTGCCCTCGCATCCATAGTGCCACCAACAGGCCATTCTCGAGGATCCTTCCACTGGAGACTAACCATCTGACCAAAGGACTTAACAGTTTTGAAATCTGCTACCTTCAACCATCCAGCATCCCAAAAGCATTGAGCAAGATCTTGAAGATGTGGAAACTCGCTAAGAAGAGGAGCAAAGCCATCCCAAGAATCCTGCAAAACAAGAGCCTGAGACCCAGTATAACACATCCAAAATAACCCCTGCTTAACCAGCTCTGCTCCCTTTTTCAAAGTATTCCAAACAAATGATCCTCGACCAGTCAAGCTGTATCAAGGAATCTCTGAACCTTCCACTCCCCTAAGATACTTGTGGGAGATAATCTTGGCCCAAGTTTGCTCCCGATTACTACACCAACGCCAATACAGCTTAGCGACCAAAGCGAGTCCCGGAAAGAGAGCTTAGACGAAGACCCAACCCCCGACTTGCCTTGGTCGACAAATAGTCTCCCATTTAACAAGACTCCATTTTGAGGAACCAAGATTGCCGACCCATAGGAATTGCCTAGAAAGAGAATCCGAGTCATGAAGAAAACTTGCTGGAGCAATCTGAATAAGGCATCTATACACCGGTAAAGCCTGAAAAACTGACTTCAAAAGTAAAACCTGACCAGCAAAAGTTATCCATCTATGAGTCCAATGACTAACTCGACTACAAAATTTGTCAAGTATGTTAGTCCAAACCGCCCTAGGTAGAGGACCAACAAAAATGGGAATCCCCAAGTATGTAAGAGGAAGAGTTCCAACCTGAAACCTGAGAATCTAAAAAATTCTAGCTTGAACCCTAGGATCTATATTGAAAAATAAAATAATAGACTTGTGCTCATTAATCTCCTGACCAGAGACAACCAAATACAAGTCCAAAGCATGTCTAAAGTTGGTTGCTTCACAAATAGAAGCTACACCCAAGAGAGCAGTGTCATCAACAAACTGAAGATGGGAAATGGCTGGCCTACTATTCTCCCATTTCCATCCATGAATAAGACCCTGGTGAACCTGATCTTTAAGCCAGCGACCCAGACCTTCAGCCATAATTATAAACAAGTACGGAGATAAAGGATCCCCCTACCGAAGACCCCGGGAAGCATGAAACAAAGGAGAGGGCTTTCCATTAATTAGGACAGAATATGAGGGAGTTGTAATAAAAATCATAATCCACTCAATCCAAGAAGGATCAAATCCAAAGGCCAAGAGGATTTTGTGAAGAAAAGACCATTTCACCCTGTCATAAGCCTTCGCCATATCCAACTTCATAAACATAAACTTATTCTTAGAAGTGCTCATAGAATGAATCGCCTCGACAGCAATAGCCACTCCATCCAGAATCTGTCGGCCAGCCACATAGCCACCCTGCTCATCAGAAACAACTCTATCCAGCCAAGGCTTGAGATGCTCCGCAATCAGCTTAGTAATAATTTTATACACCACATTGCAGAGAGCAATAGGCCGAAACTGATCAAAAGAGCTAGCACCATCCTTTTTAGGAATTAGCATCAAAAAAGTGGAATTCAAAGCTTTCAAAAACTGATGGTTATGAAAGGACTCAAGAACAACCCTCAAAAGATCAGATTTAATAATTTCCCAAAAGTGTTGAAAGAACTCAACCGGGAAGCCGTCGAGCCCGGAGCTTTCCCAGTCTTCATAAGGAAAACTACCCTTTCTAGTTCATCAATGGAAATAGGTTGAAGAAGGCATGCATTGATCTCTTCTAAAATAATAGAAGGAATACAACGCAAAATAGTATGATCATCAACATGATCCCCACAAAAATCCTCAGAATATAAGGAAGAAAAAAATCGAACAGCTTCCCGAGAGATATCCTGAGAAGCAGACAACTGAATACCTTGAGAAGAAATAATCGAAGAAATACCATTGCCGTGTCTTCGAGCCTTAACAGTGTTAAAGAAAAAAGCTGTATTTCGATCTCCTTCTTGTAACCATTCCACTCTAGCCTTTTGCTTCCAGAAAATCTCTTCCCGAAGCTCCCATTCTTGAAGTTCATGCAAAGCTTTAGACTCCTCCTGCAAATTCTGCTCTGTTAACCCATGATCTTTGATATGTCTGGTGATAACATCAAGCCTTCTTTGGGCCAAAGTTTTAGCCTGAAATAGATTCCTGAAACACTACCTGTTCCACTTTTTGAGTTGATATTTCACAAATTGGAGTCTTTTAACAAAAGAGTACATAGCAGTACCGTGGGAAGGACAGCCCTGACTCCACCAGAATTTCATCAACTCGTACAAAGAGGGATCCCTAAGCCACATTAACTGGAATTTAAAACTTGGATGATGATCCATTTCTTGCTGAGAGATAACAAGTTTAATAGGCCAGTGGTCTGATCCCCTCCAGTCAAGAATCATTGAGTTAGTAACCCAATAATTGTTAATCCAAAATGAAGAAGTAAGAAACCTGTCCAACCTCTCAGAGATCGAGTTAGAACCACACCGCTTATTTGTCCAAGTGAACACACCATTCTTTGGCTTAATATCCACCAGATTAAGAAGCTGAATATTATCATTAAGGAGTCTAGAGGCAGGCCCCAAAGTACCCACACCACCCCTCTTCTCATCAATACTAGATACAACATTAAAATCTCTAGCCATAATCCAAGGATAGAATGGAACCAAGGCTCGAACACTTTGAATATGATTCCATAGCAGCACCTTCCCAGCAAGATCCGAGGGGGCGTAAATGTTAGTGAACAAAACCACTTCTCCAGACTCATGGCAAGAAGCTATCATAGAAAGAGATGACTTATTCGATACCCACCAAAGAGGAGTAAGCTTCTACGGATTCCAAAGGCTAACAAGCCCCCAAGCACTACCCACAGCCCCAACACACTGACAAAGACCTCGAGGCCAGAGTTTAGAAGCAATACTAAATAGACCCTCCACCGATAATTTAGATTCTTGAAGAAAAACAACATCCGGCTTATGTGCCTGAACCAAATCCCGAATAGATTTTTGACGAGGTAAGCTATTCAAACCTCTCACATTCCAAGAAAGAACAATCATTTAGAGAGAGAAGAAAAGTGAGACTCCAGGGGTTTAACCACCCCACTCTCAACCAATGTTTCTCCCTCCATATGCGGTTTATGTGCATCTTTCTTTCTACCCGCCTTAATCGACCTTCGCGAGGGCCTCTTTTTTAAAGTTCTGTTGGAGTAACCCTAGAGAAGGACTAGGCCAAGAACCCTTTCCTCTACTAGAAGTTAGCAAATCAGCCAAAAGAGGGTCATCCCCTTTCACACCGTCCTGTTGCCCCTCCGAAACAGGAACAATTGCCAGGGCTGTGTTCAAAGAAGAATCTGTCACTTCCTGTTGCCCATTAGGATTCAACACCTCAGTTACATTTTGAGTATCCATATTCAAATTACCATTCATTCCTTCATCCGGAGATACCAACTCATCTAAGGCATCAAAATTATTATACAGGCCATCCATTTGTCTAGCAGTAAAGGTCCGCTTCAACCCTTTTCCCTTATTACGATTATTAACTAGAACAAAGCCTTCTTTGTCTACCCCACTAACATCCATGGGAGCCCTCCCTTGTCCAGGTCCAGCCTCTTGTGTAACTGACTTCCCACCCTGAGATTGTAGATTTGGATTTTTAGAACCAAATGATTTATTTTTAGGCATTTTAGGGCATTTACGCTGAAGATGCCCGTACTCATGACACAACCGACAACGGAAAGGAATAGTTTCATAGTCTAATTGTTGAACCCAAGAAAAAGAGCCAACACATATTTGCATAGAATTAGGTAGAGGCTTAGATAAATCCAATTCCACACAAATACGAGCACATGAGACTACCTTTTTGTCTGAAGTTTGCTGAGACGGTCCCACCGGTTTGCCTAACACCAATGCAATCATGTGCAGAATATCCGTTTGCCAAAACTCCAAAGGTAGCCATGGAAGTCGAACCCACACTGGAACCCTAGAAGGAATCTCCTCAGTCGGATTAAAACCCATATGCCAGGGTTTAATAAACAGGCCAATCTGGTTGTAAAAGTATGGGCCCCCCTCAAAAGCCCTATTCCGGTCTGCCAAGCAGGAAAACACCACCAGAAAGAAATTATTAGCTCCCATCATGATCTCCATATCACCGACCGGGTTCCAAGTACTCCTGGCCCACTTTTCAAATGCCAAGAAAGGGATGCGAATACCCAAGAATTTGCATATTAAAGCATGATTTTGCATATATTCAACATCATCTGCAATTGACTCAGGCTGAATCACAAGAACAGGCCGCTCCCCAGCCCTTTCCAAGCATCCATTAACTCGCTTTGCACGAAACCCTCCTTCCAAAGAAGAATTACTTGGGCCTGAAGAATTACCCTCTGCATTATGCCAAACAGAAGAAAATCCTGAGCCACGAAGGGCTTCCTTAAACGAGACATTATTTCGACATTGGGTACCTCCAGGCAAAGCCATTCATGCTATTCCAAAATCTCAGTAATCCCTTCTCCTCAGAGCACCTCCTAATTTTTTCCTCAGCTGTTCGATAATCCTTACCCCAAAACTAATTTATAGTGGAAAACACCCCTTTCGAGGTGCCACTTTCAATAGGTTGGGCATAGGAGAAATGGAGCCTTGTCGGCCTCTACCAACACATAGGACATTCCTAACTATACCATATATCTGCAGGATGGAGACAAGGGGAATGGAACCTGGGTCGGCCTCTACCAGCACCTAGGGAATTTACCACTACACCACAACAAGCAGATAAAACTAATTTATAGTGGAAAACACCCCTTTCGGGATGCCACTTTCAACAGGTTGGGCATAGGAGAAATGGAGCCTTGTCGGCCTCTACCAGCACATAGGACATTCCTAACTATACCATATATCTGCAAGATGGAGACAAGGGGAATGGAACCTGGGTCGGCCTCTACCAGCACCCAGGGCATTTACCACTGCACCACAACAAGCAGATTACCATGTTGAATTTTGAGTATCCATCCTATTAATGATACACAATACACAATGATTTACCCTAGCACAAAGTTTAAGATTCAACTATCTAGCATGAAGTATGCATTGATTACCATGTTGAATTTTTTCCTTTTCTTAGCCACCCAATTTTAAATTGGAACATATTGAATGGTAAACTATCAAGAAATACCATGGGTACTCAAGAACATAAAATTTATACTTATATAATCCCCTAAATTAGTACAAAGTTTTCTCTTTCTTATTCTTGATTCTCTATAATAGTATTAAAATTCTTTAACTTATTCCCATAGCCTTGCTTCACTCCAAGCTATACCAGTTGGAGGTGAGACCGGTTGAGGCTACATTGTCAAAAGGTGCTTCCCACCTCCTATAAAAAGGTGCTTCTCACCTTTAGTCAAAATAAAGGAGCTTTAAGGAAGTGTAGATGAGATAATGTCCATGCTAGATGTTAGATCTTCCATATATGGCTAGAGCTTCATGACTGCTCAAATCAAGCCATCAAGGGAACCAAGGCCCGTAGATCATTGATTTTCAATCCAACGTACCATATGGTCCTTTCAATAAAAAAGGTACCAATGATGGATGAGGGTATCCAACAAAACCTGAAGTAAGATACATGGTAACCGATTGGAATTCCATGAGAGTAAAGAACCAAAAATCTAAGGAGAAGGCTTGCCATTGGAAAAAATGTTTCATTATGTCCAAGGACACGTGGTAGTCGCATGTAAAAAAGAAGAGTAGGCAATAGGGTATTAAATGAGGTATCCACCAGTGGTCACAAAGCTTGAATTTTATGGCTAAGCCTATCAGAACCAATCACATGCCAGCTATGGCCATAACCCACCATATGCATGAGCCTACCTTGTCCATCTACACCAGTTAGGAAGACCATGTCTACTATGCCAGCATAATGACACATTATAGAAAAATTATGATGTAAGAGTTATGGTGTAGCCACATTAACATAGTAGTAGAGAGCCTAGTCATCCACATAAATTATATGAAGGCCCTAAATATTTCAACATTTATGGCCCCGGATCCATAGACATTGAAGCTATTATCATGGAAGTTGCAAAATAATTTCTTGAATAGAAGCACAACAGATATCTATAGATCTTATACATAGAACTTTAAAGGGAAGGCACCCTACTATCATTTTATAAATAGGTCTAATTTTATTATAAAGGCATCAAAATCTATTTGCTTATGCCCAAAACCCAGCCTTGTAGGCTCTTCGTTTCACCCTTCTTTCCTATTGTAACAAGGGGAGCCTGAGCATTTTCTTGTGCCTAGGGAGCATTGAACTGAACCCTCTAGACCTCATTATATTGTAATCACTTCAATAGGTTAATGGAAGTCATGAATAATTTTACTTTATCCTTCTTCCCTTGATTTGTCTTGATTCCTAGTAACATGTTTTTCTTGGTTGTGTTAACTAGCTATAGGTGAAAATTTTTGTGTTCAATTGCCACTTGTTGCAGTAAAAAATTTGGGTTAGTTTTTAATTCTTTGGTGCATCACCTCCGTAGCTTAGGGCTTTAATTTTTTGCACATTCAACTTATTCTTTTTTTTACTTTCATTACAATTCCTTCTTTGGCTACACATCCCAACCTCAACTTATGGAGGTCACTATGTGTCAAGGAGTTAAAATCTAACAAGGATATGACCTCAATTAAAAATCTCGAAGGTCACCCCATAGGCAATTCTTCCCTTCTATCCCATGATGCTTCATACTATTTTTCCCTACATGAGACACGAGTACAACTGCCCCATTCCTAAATAGGTGTCCTTAGAGATAACAATAATTTGTTTGGCACACCTAATGAGATAAAATTCTACATTTGCACTACTAATATTGAAGAAAGTCCAACTGTGACCTCGATGAAGGTCAAAGTCTTTCTTATTGAAGAGAAAAACTTGGCTAATTCACTTGGCAACTCCACTCAATGACTTAGATTTAAAATATAGACTTTCAAAAGTCATTCGATAAAAGATAAACCAATATTTTGGTGGGGGTATCTATCTCATTAGATTGCTAAAGAAAAATCTCCCCACCTAGAATAATCGCTCAATGACTCAGATTGGAGGTATAGATTTTGAAGGGAGCCTTTGCCTCATCAAAATAGGTATGGCATTCATTTTTTCTCTAAAATATTTTAGTTCTAAAGTTTCCATAATGAGAGGATTTAAGGGTGAAAATCCAATGCTAAAAGCCTATGTGATAGCCACTCAAATGGGTAAAGGCTTGGTCCAAGCAATAAGGCTAATCACAAACCATTCCCACCATTACAACACCCCTATCATTACTCTCTAGCCATACAACCCTCCACTCATCTATCTAGTCCTCCTATGTATCCATAAAAAATATGAGCCTCCTCTTCTCTAGATGCTAAAACTAACAAAAAATTCAAACTTTTAAGGGCATTTTATAATGGTATCATGGACCCCAAAAGGTAATCTAACATCCAAATGTTTCCCTACCAGGGGTGTCCAAAGCCTACCTTCCAATAAGGAAACCCAGGTTTCAAATTGCCCCTAGTTGGATACCATAAGCCTCTATTTTTGACCAATAAGAATCTTGGTCATCCGTAGGCCTTGACTCAGTCAATAGTGTCAGTATTAGTCCCAAATCGCCAAGTACCCATAAGCTTAGGTAAGGACTTGATCACCACCTAGAAAAACTATGTTGAAGATCCTAGTGGCTGGTACTATCCTGATCCTAACTATATTCCTCCCTCTGACTATTTTGTCAAAACAAAAACTCAAGATATCAAGACTTCCTCATTCGATTATAAAGACATCTATCCTTCATAGTTGGAAGTCTGAATGTTGAATCAAGAACTTGTTACCCAATATCTGACCACATCATTAGTTGTTGACTTGTTAGCTTTAGACCATACTTTTGTTACCTAGGATGAAGTGGAAGTATATGTTGTGTTGGACAAAGTAGGTCCCTCAAGGAGGATATTGTGAGTCTAATTAGGGTATAATACATAGTCCAAGAGAGGGACCATTTAAAATTAGGGAAAACCTAGCCCGACAAAATCTAGAATTCAAAGAAGAAAAAAAATGATCCAAGGACCCTTCTAACACAAGTGGCACCAATAAATTAAATCCAAGGGGCCTTAATAGGGATAAAAGTTTCCCTAACCTATGTGTTGCTCTAAAATAGATGTGGGACCTATCTCATTATCCCATCAAAACATCTCTATGAGTAGACCTACTCGAAGGAAAAAAAATCATCGGATTTTGACTACGTCATAAGCACTCTCAAAAATAATTTGAAGTAGCATACATCTAAAGCATGGATACTGGGTCCTGACTAGACATCAAAACCAGTAGGTATATGATGATCCATTAAACATGTATTCCAATTTTGCACATAGTGTATATATTATACTTAGCAAAAAAATGAGGAAATGTGATTAGATGGTCATCTATATCTACAAAGGTAGCACTCCTACCAATGCAACTATGGATTATTTAAGCTCAAGGTCACCTACAAGAGTATGCCCATATGACCATTGAGAATAACTCATAAATGTGATTATCAACACCTATGATCAAACATAGCAAAGCACTCCTGATTTTTTTATTAAAATAGATGTATTAATCTAATAGACAAGGATTGTCACAAAGATCATTACGAGAGTGGCACACTTTCCAATCATGACAAGCATGTCTAGCCTTCAACCCCATTGGCCAAATTTAGACTCCATTGTAATGACACCATGATAACCATCTCTTATAAGTATTGGCTACAGTATATAGCATTGGGGTGAGTACCATATCTATTGGAAACTAGTGATCGTACTACCCATTCATAGCAAGTGAGGATGTAAACTTCACAAAGTAAGGAATTCTATAATTCATAGAGAAAGTAATAATTTAAAGAATTAAAAGATAGACCCAAGGCAAAGAAACAATATATTCCTTCCATCACCTCCCCAAAAAATATATCTCACATGCATGGAGAAATTAAAGCCGATCTACATATTAACCCCTTGAAAGGAAATCTATAAAAGGGAAATAATGACCTTTGAATCATTTCTTGCATGCAATATTTTTGGAATAGAATCGAAGCATCAAATAAAAAATAGGAGATAGAACCAAAGATAAATAGGTGTTGACTATGCAAAAGTGTCCAAGAAGCAATGGAGAGGAGAAGCAACACCCATAGCCCAATTTCTAGAATGAGATATATGCTAGCTCCATCGAAACCCTTCCCAACCACTTCTAGCTAAGAAGAATAACTTTATTTCCTCAATCCATGGGCTTTGATCCCATGAAAACTACATAAAATGGGGTAAAAGATCCTAAATTATCGAGGAGAACCAAAATCCTAAGAGATGGGGTATTGGAACCTTTTAGGCAAAGATCTTTTGAAAGTTTTGGCTCTTGCATCTAGATGAGTAATTTGGCATAATACATGATGTATAAAGTGCAAATTTTTTATGAGGTAATCACCCTATGCATCGAGTTGTATAATCCTGATACCCAAGAAATTTGAACCCCCAATGAAAGCTTTAGGGTAGTCATCAATGCCAACTGATATAGGAAATATTAATGGTAGAAGTGATGACAACCATGGTCAAATTTTCAAGTGCCATAGATCCATACAATGCCATCCTAGGTAAGCTTGACTATCTATGTAATGAATGCAACATAAGGGGAAAGGAGTTACTAGAGTTTTCATTGGACCTCAAGTATCTAAAGGATAGCACCATTGATGTGATAAGAATTATGGTGTTTGTTTTCACCTTGAAGGAAGATAAGGATCCATTCCAAGCCCAAATTAGGATGTTATACCATCTAAGGCACCCCCTAGCTAGGAAAGGGTGACCTTTGACATTGTCAAGACATTGTAGAGAACATCCATGAAGGACTGGTAAAATTTCAAAAGACTGATTGCACTTTCTAATGTTCAACATACCTGGCTCATTTGATCATATTTTAGCAATATCCAGGACTATATCCCATATTGGCTATAAAAACTAGGGATGAATTAGGCCTCCCACAATCTATATTTTCCTAAACAAAAGGTGTGAGAAAATCATCCTCTTCTTATTATGATTTTGTTGAAAGTTTCTTGGTCCTAACATTGACTACCCTTAATAAAAGCCTATGTGCTTTAGTGAAAGTTGTAAAAATTTCATAGGGAGAAAACTCCTTGGTGATTAATTTTTCATTGAAGATAGAAAACTAATTAGAATGCATGATTTCAATAAAAAAGCATACTGGCTATTTAAATACATGTCATATTAGGTCTTTGATTTAGAGGCCCTCCAATAGTTGGATATCATTGATGCCTTATATGTGAGTGGAAGGAATAAAAAAAATCTATTCAAGCTTTCTATTTTAGAGGAGTTAGCCTGATAAAGCAAAAAAATCACAAGATATTGGAGCTCAAAGAATTGAAATTGAAAAATGCTCCTTGGGAATGGAAGTATGACCTCAACAATAAGTTCATGGAATGGCTAACCAAGGTCAAGAACTCGATGGAGTTCATACATGGGCCCAAGCTAGACTTGGAGGCCCTTCAAAATCCCATAGATGAAATAGACACTCCTCTACTAAAGCAATCGATAGAACAAGCTCTACAACCACCATTAGGAAGGAAACCCTACCATGCCTTCTACAAGATGATCGAGAGGGTAGATCCAAATTTTCAAACTCATGCATCCAAGATAAAGTCTTTCAAGGAGAAATAGAATATGAAAAAGATCAATGCATGGTAGGTAATGCATCAAGAGATCAACAATACAATGCTCGTGTTTGGTCATATTGATAAATATGTAAAGTTTGAAGAGTGATGGGACAAGGAGTATGATAAATAAGAAACCTCTAGCTCAAGTGGAGATAATGAGAAGAAAGTTGTGGAAGCCCAAAGGACATAAAAGTAGGTATGAAGTAAGTAATATTATTGGAAGAATAATTTGTATAGGACATAGAGGTATCGATAACTAAAAATAACTCACTGATTCAAGAGCTTATGGTTTTGGTACTTGCTCTTGTGCAACCTAAGTGAAAGGAGTCTTTTAGCAGCATCGATTTCCTTCCCATAAAGAAAAAGAAGAAAAATTATTTGGAGGCAAGAACCTAGGTATCCATAGCCTAGACGATCAAATTAGTTTCTTGCACCCCTTCTCATATTTTATTATAGGTAGGATCCTCACTATCCTTGTCATTGGCCCTTCAAATAGTAGCTTCCATCCCAATAGCCTCAAACATTGTTTCCTCCCTGTAGGCACCAAGTATGCGAATTCCCTTCATAGAATTTGCACTCCAAAGATCCAAAGTCCTCACACTAATAGGCCCTATCCTAACCACTCCTCAAATTGGTGTCCAATATGCCCTAGCTAAAGGATATCCACCCATATATACCACTTATCCACTTCATCTTTTTGTCCCCTTTGTTGAGCCCATACTGCCCAGACTTGCACGAGAGCAATTAATATTTGGCTCTATCACTTCTCCAGGTACACCACTATACTTTGGAGACCTTCAAAAGAAGGTCATTGATATACACAAAAGAAGCAGGTGACGAGAGAAAATAGACTTGTAGAAAGGGACCTTTAGATCTAAATTGATTTGTAGGAAAGAGTTCTCCACTTGGCTCACATGGGCCCAAAAATATCCAAGCTATAAAGGTAAATGCAACTTCAAGATTATAAAGTGATCACAATGGCCATTAAACTAAAAGGGATAGGGACTAGGGGGTCAATCGAATTAACTAAAAATGTGATGAAGTGGCTTAAACATGATTTGATGATCTTGGAAAGGAGATTGTGCAAAAGTGAAAAGGATCTCTAGGAGGTCAAATATTCCCTCAAGGAATCTCAAGATGAAGTCAAGGGGCTCCATAATAAAATGGAGCAAGTGGTGAGTGATCGAGAGATAGCTGCCCAACTTGAAGAAGAATGAAGGAAATCCAAGAGCTACTAGATCGTTTGTTAATAATGAAATATCGACATAGATCATTCAATATTCCTTTTGAGAAGGAGCTAGAGTAAGAACAAAAGAAATGCTTCAAAATCATGCGATAGAGTACTACTACATTCATTCAAGATATCTACACCTTATACTAGAGAAACATAGCCAATACTATGGTTTCAATGTCCTCACTCATTCACTTTGTCATCTCAACATCCTTTAAGCATAAACATTTCTTAAGAAATTGAATAGGCCTTGGTGACTAAATTGAAAAGGATGCACAAAGTAGAGACTTTCTAGGTTCAAATCATTGTCACAAGCGAATAAGAGCTATATTCCATTGGGATATAGGACCAAGAGACAATATTCAAAAGGGTATGGAAGATCATTTATCAAGAACAATCCATGTATGAATATGTGGCCTAGATAGAAGTTCTAAATAAAGTGGTCAAAAACTTGTGTGCCTCTCTAGAATCCTTAATTCAAGGAGGGTTTCCATATTCCTGGGTGGAAGGAGGTTTTCCCATTTTAGAGCAAGAATATGCATAGGCCCTAGAAGAGCAAAGATAAAAGAGGATATAATTTAAAAAAAAGGTAGAGGTCCTAATGATTGAAGATGTTGTGAAGGCTATTAGTCTTGTCATAGATATTGAAGTACAAATGTGGGAAGTTGCACATGGAGTAGCAAGTTTCTCATGCTTCGACCAAGTTGAAATCTAGAGGATTTGCTCTCATTTCCATGAAATCCATGGATTCTCCATAGAAGAGTGTGTTAGAAATAGATTATATTACATCATTTGGGTCATGTAAATGTACCTTTCTTGGTACATACTTAGGACATTAGGTTACTTTAAGGGGAAGTTATTTAGTTACTTCATGCAATGTAATAAATGCACAAGTGTCAATGTGCAAGTTGTATATGTGCAAGGTGTCCCTTGTATAGCTAGGTAGAGTGTTGGCCAAGGAACCTATCTTCCTATATAAAGGACCATAGATAGTAGTACATATATATAGAGTGATATTGAGATAGTGCAGTGTGGTAGTGTAGAGAGTGTGTGAGCTATAATCTTAGATCTCATTCATGAGCAGTAGCTTAGATCATGGAGTGTTCATTTCCTCCATAGCTACTTTGTATTCATTTCCATCATTTCTATTTATAGCATATTTCAGTCATCTCATAGATTTGCTTATTTCTTATTATTCTGCATCTTGTGATTGTTATCACCCATTACATATTGTATCAAAATATAATAGTGGTATTAAAGCTACGGGAGATCAAGCTAGAGTAGATCAATAGGAAAACCACCATTATCATTGACCCTGAGTTTTTTGTCAACCTGATGCACCATTGGACCAGTCATTGTCAAAAACTCTTAGAAGAGTCTAGGTGGTAGAATTAAGGAGAGCCACAAGTGAGGACTGAAAGAAATCTTAGTTTTAGAAATATTGAGATTGCATATGGCTAGAGTATTTCCATAGAGTTACAAAAAAACTCGTGAAGACTAGGACTCAACATTTGATCCACTAGTTTGATGAATCAACTAGTGAAGCTCATCTAAGAGATCTGAAAAAATTTACCTGAAGCTTATTTTATTGCAGGGAATTAATTCTCAAATTATTGGGACACCTTCTATATTAGAAATCTAGGAGATTTCAACTTCATTACCCAAATGTCGGAGTGCCTTCATAGTGCAGAGATTAGTTTTTGCAAAGAGGAGAATACTTTAGAAGAAAATTTTGGAAAATAATCATGGTGAAGTCAAGAGACAAGAGATATCCATTGCTAGATAGAGAACTTCACAAAAAGGAAAAAGGCCATAGAAGCCTTGATTCAAAATAAAAGGCCATAGAATCCTTGATCTAGAAGAAAAGACCACATAAGCCTTGAAGAGGCCACAAAATCCTTGATATTGAAGAAAAGGCCATAAAAGCATTGATATTGAAATAGGCCACAAATGCCTTAATCCTAAAGAAGAATCTAGAAGAGAGTATATAATTCAGAAGCTGATTTTAGTACTAATACTTTATTACAAGAAAATGAGATTCAACGAGTTGGGAAATCTTCCTACAAGAAATTTAGGAAGAGTATCTTCTTCAAAATTAATCTAGCACCTGAAGCAAAAGAGATCAGGAGGAGATCTCATTGAATAACTTCCAGAATAGGAAGAAGAAGGACTAGGAGAGTCCTGCTCGAATCTAGAAGCAATAGAATTAGAGATCCAGGAGAAAGTCTCACCACAAATACTTTTAAAATAAAAAATTTGAAGATAAGGTCTCAAGAAAGACTAGAAGAAGTTGCAAGATTAAAGGCCTTGGCGAGGTCTCGATGAGCATCCAATAAAATTCTAGGAGAGCCTTACTAAAGAAATCATCAAAGGAGAACTCATTGGAGAAATACACTACCATGGAGAAGCTCCTGATAGTGGAGGACTTGGGATAATTATCACCATCCGATAAAAATACCAATAGAAAGAGCATTTGGCAAGGAGTGCCAAATCCGAGCATAATAAGAATCTAACGAAGACCTAAATACATTCATAATCTTGAGAATAAGATCCTGCTTGAAGTCAGGATTTGACAAGAAGACTTGAAGATAAAATAAGCTCACCAAATCTAGGAGATTTGAATATTATCTCTCACAGTAAGAGGACACTGCTTTAGAGACACTGACTTCTCCAAATATACAGTAGAAGGAGGAGACCATAAGAGGAGAACAAGTCACCAAATCTTAGGCTCGTGAAAAAAATTTTGAGATCATATTTTTGTGAAAAAGGAACTATTCAAAATAGCCCACAAAGAGCTACAAGATATTACTCAAGGTAACAACTTGGTGATCTTAGACACCAAGATCTACATCCTCTCAAAAACGACAAAAGAGCTACAAAAGCTTAAAAAAAAAGGTAAGCAACTATTGGTGCAAGTAGATTCATTAATTGGATTACTTATCATATTTGTTAAAGCACCTTAATTTGGATTAAAGTTGCAAAAATGAGATTTGAATTACAGTATTCAAAAGTGCAAAAAGAAAGGTTTTTTTAAGGTTCATTTGCACATTAGGAGTTGATTAGATTTCATAATTACAACTATCTATCATCTACTTAGGAAATCAAAAGAAGAACATCTCCTACTATATTGCTTATAAGGAAATTGCAAAATAATTCTTGAAAGATTCATTTTAAATTATTCTTGATTAAGTTGTAGTAAATTAATTAAGTACATTATTTTGAGAGTTGATTGGAGTGATAAGGTGAAATTGTTAGTGCATTAAAAGTGAAATATTATTAGATTCATTTGCACTGATATATTGATCTAAAAATGATTGTGGTCTGTGTTCATGAGAAGGGCACAAAATCAAAATTTGTCAAAGTGTCTAAAGATACTAGCGGTGCACAAAAATATGCAACTCATAGTGGCCAAGAGAAGACACCAAAAGGTTAGAATCATATGTAACTTGGAGAAGAAAACAACTAATTGGAATAAAAAATAGAAGCTTCAAATATTGAGACTTGGTGAGTCTCAAATCCAAAGCATTACAGGGTTTGGTGCAAGAAAAAAAGTGTACAAAATTACATAAAATAAAGAGCTTCTATCTAACCTTGGATTTATCATAAAATTATCCAAGCAAATAGGGGAAGGTGTCTAAACAAAGAGATAACCTCAAACCCCTACACTATATTAAAAATTCTACCACAAAACCAAAAATTCAAACCTACAAAAGGAGTGCAAGGAAGGGTGCAATAAAGGCATCTTATTAAAAAATATTGGTACATTATATTGCACTTATATAAATACATTCTATGCAGGAAAGAGGGAAATTCTCAAGAAGAGCGCAACCGAATACAAGCATCAAGAAGCCTCTCAAAAGGGCCTACATCGTGCACAGGTTAGGGAGGCCATGTTTACCACTTCAATAGAATGATGCATTCCAAAATAAGCAGAACAAAGGAGTTATGGTGTATCCACCTTGACACAGTAGTAGAGAGCTCAATCAACCACATCAATTATCCAAAGCTCTAAAGCTTTCAATATTTATGGCCTCGAACCCAAAGATGTCAAATTTACCATTATGCAAGTTGTAGAAGGATTTCTTGGTTGCAAGAACAAAATATATTTGTAAATATTTTACAAAGAAATTTGGAGGGAAGGCACCATTCTTTTTACTTATAAATAGGTCCAATTTTATTGTAAAAGACATTAAAAGCTTATTTATCATGCCCAACACCTAACCTTGTGGGCTCTTCATTTCACCCTTCTTTCCTACTATAACAAGATGATCTCGAGCCTTTTATTATGCCTAGGGAGCATCAAACCCTCTAGACTCATTGTATTGTAATCACTTCAGTAGGTTAATGGAAGCCATGACTAATTTCACTCTATCCTCCTTCCAATGATTTATCTCAATTCCTGGCGATGTGTTTTGCTTGGTTGTGTTCACTAGCCATATGTGACATTTTTCATGTTCAATTGCCACTTGTTGTAGTAAAAAATTAGGCTTTTTTTAATTCTTTGCCACATTGCCTCTATAGCTTAGGGATTTACTTTCATTGCAATTCCTTCTTTGGCTAAACACACCTGAACCTCGGCTTGTGGAGATCATTGAGCATCAAGGAGTTAAAATATGATGAGGAGTTGACCTCGATTAAAAAACCTAGAGGTTTTACTATAGGAGGTTCTTCCATTTCATCCCATGAAACTTATTTTTGTTTCAATCTACACAAGGTGTAGGTGCAAATGTTCCCTCCTTGGACAGGTGCGCTCCAAGATGACAACACTTATCAAAATCCTCATCCCTGTATTTTATAGTAAAATCCCAAACAACTATATCAAGGTCAATAATGAAGGTAAGCAAGTATTTACTACTAAATAAATACTAAAATATGATAGGACTATAGGTGTCAATGAGGATAAACTACAAGGGCTAGAAAATATGTTAAGATTTGTATCTAGGAAAGGACTCCCAATGATGCTTTTCCAAAATACAAACTTTATAAACATTTGAAGGAGACTCAATGAAGGGAATACCCTAGACCATGCAAAGGTAACCATTATGTATAAAGGAACCAAACTTCATATGTCCCAACTATTTATGCCAAAATATATTAATAGAATATGTCTTTGGAATTATAGCAACAAAATATTACTATCTTATTGTAGTAACTTAAATCAATCTCCTTGAAAATAATCATCCATGTCCTTAACAACCCAATAATCAATCCAAAACTTAAAATTCTTGTTTATTTGAGTAATGTGATAAATGGAAATAATATTAGGCCTCGCTAATGAAATATAAATAAATTCATCAAATTTGGAATCAACAATAGCAATCATTGATTCCTAAAACCTGCAAGGAAAAATCATCACCAATAATAATATACTTTCTACTATGATGGTGGCTATAATCATAAAGGCTAATGCTTGGTCATATTCTAAGTACCTCCAAAATAGTAATCCAATCCTATAAGAAAATAGATGTCAATTAAAAGAATGCATTGCAACATAAGTATTGTGATCTTCTCTATGATTTGGATGATTAATAAGATTTTCATCAAGACAAGCCCTTGTAATTTATACTTTAATATTATGAAAATGGATAAGGAAATTCTTACAAAACCAATGTTCTCTTTTACAATACTTGTAGAAGGGTTGCTTTTTCTTGGAGGATTTGGAGTCATCTAGATTGGCCTCCTTGGGCTAGTTGATTAACCTCCTTCCATTTAGTGTATCATTTACATGACCTATCTGGTAGGACATTCCCCATAATTCTTGAGCTTAACTTGAAAATTCATCAAAGAGAAAAAGGATCATCAATAGTTGGGTTAATATGTCTCTTGATAACCAAAAATACCATATGAGGAGTTTAAGGGACATGAGTAGAGTAGATAGATTAAAAATAGAAATCTTAATATATTCTAGATCTTTGTTGGAGAATATTACATTATTTGGCACCTTACAAGTACTTTGTAAATATATTTGGTTTCATGTAATCATTAGGTTGTCTTTCTTAGAAGGTTAATAAAATATTTCTCTTATGAGAAATATGAAGAGTCATATCTCCTGTGAGTTTGAGGAGATGAAGAGATAGTTGAAGATGAAATATCAAGAGACTTCATGTAGAGATTGTAAGATATATTGAATGTATCAGATTGTGATGCATTATTTTGTACTGTAATACATTTATTATCCATTTGAACACATTGTATGTTTTTTTATTTGAGTTATGGCATGAACATATGTGAGAGTTCTATTTTGGTATATTATCTGTAATATTGGAGACTAGTTTATTGCATGATATATTAAGATTTGAATATTCATTCTTGATTATTTACCAGCAATCTTCCTTTGATGTGCTATTATATATAACAATTTCTATCACATATTCTAGATATTCCTTTGATGTGCCACTATAAATAACATTATCTACCTTTAAAGTGTTATACTCAACATATATCCTTTAACATTATAGGAATATCCTATTTTAAGAGTATCAAGCTCCATATCAAGTCCCCTAACTTTTGTAGCATTCAAATTTTTAACCAAATTCTTTAACTTGTCCTATAGATACCCATTGGATTGAATCATCTCAAAAATATAACAACTAATCAAGTTTAAATATCAAGGAATACAATCCAAGATCCTACTCTTTCTTAGCCAACATAATTGCTTTATCAAGGGTAACTACTTTTTTTTTGAAATATAATTTATAATCTTGTATGTTGTAGTAAACTTGTTATTTGAGTATCCAAGGTATTATACTTATATTCATTCAAACAAACAATAAATGACTTGGGATCCATTGTGCACAAAAATGACACCACATAGACTAGAAAGTATACCTCCATTAAATAAAACTTAAAAATCCATGTAATCTAAACAAGCAAAATATGCTTCTAGATGATAAAATTATGGCCTCCAAAAGATTGAATCTACTAATAGACCCAAGGCATAATTTTTTTTCTTTTGAAAATCAACCTTAGTATTTCTATCCAAATTAAATGTCCATGAGAAATAGAAGGTTTTAAATGAATGAATATGATATTACAAAGTGTCATAATGATAATGGTAGAGAAGGCATAAAACTATTGACATAGCATGCAAATACAAGACATTTTCATTAATAAAAGATATAATTTAAACTTTAACATGTGTCACATTAGCTAATAATATGCAACAACTAAATTTAGTCATGTCACAACAAATTCCAATGTAAGTCAAATAGGAATCATGTAGATGAGGGCTTGAATTAAGGCCTTGTGAAAGGAAAAATTCCCAAGGTATCTAAGCTAGCTAGGAGCTTGCACCAATACTAGTGATGGTGCTTTCATTCCCAACACAAAATATGATGATGGAGACATGCCAACCAAGTGGGTTGGGTCTCCCAAAAGGGGTTAAGAGTCAAAATAATAACCAAACATGAAAGCCAAGGATTACCAAGTGATGGCGAACAAGAAACTAGTCTCTTCTCAAATTCGGATTTTCATTAAAATTCGCTAAAAAAAAAATTACATACGTCAAAATAAAACAGCCCGCAGGCTTTACAATGGCCGGACTCAGCCTGGTCTTCTTCCCTGCACTTTGTGTCCCCTGTTCTCTCATCCGCCCCCCAACTATTACAAACGCCGAGTTTTTATCGAGGTCTCGACCCTCTAGCAATTAATGCCCAACCTGATCGTATTTATTGAATCCAACCTGAAGTTTGCTTCCTCCGTCAAGTTTTCAAAATTTCTTACATTAATGGGCAACCACCCCCGATCCGCCATGAAAGCACGCATTAACCTTGACCTGCAACCGTCGTTTGCCAGACTGTCCCTCGGGAACTGTTGCCTTGTCAGAACATTTAACCGTGCCCGCTATCTCTTTTCCCATGCACGGGACCATCCACGTGTCCATTTTTTATTTGTCTTCAACTGGCCATGAAATCGCGACCAAACTGGCGCCTTGCCTTCGTCTGCCAAAAATGTAGTGAAATCGCTACCAAAAACCCCTTTCGCATCTTCACTGCAAAAACATCACGACATCGCGACGAAATCTCTCCCTTCGCCTAGCTACTGCAATCACGACCCCCTTCCCAACTCTTGCCGTAGCTCCCACCTTCGTATTTACCTCTGCCTTCGCCTTTCTTCGAACCCTTTGAAACGTCGCGATATCACGACGAAAAACTCCTCCACGCCTTAGCTCTCGCAAACGTCGCGACATTGCGATGTCGCGTTATCACGACGAAAAACTCCTCCACGCCTCAGCTCTCACAAACGTCGTGACATCATGATGTCGCGATATCACGACATCACGATATTACAACCAAAAACTCCTCCACGCCTCAGCTGTCGAAATCGTCGCGATATCGTGACGTCACGATATCGCAACAAAACTTGCCCCTACCTTGCCGCAGCCTTTGGAGTCGCGATTTCGTGACATGTCGCGAAATCGCGACCCCCCTCAACTTCTGCCTTATTCCTCCAACTTCTGCCTTGTTCCTCCAACTTCCGCCTTGTTCCTGCTAGACACTTTAGAAGGAAAATTTTGGTAACTCTTGAGAAAATTTGGTTGATGCAAGATTGATCTCGTCGCCGCTGGATGCTCCTGCATCAGACACCCGGGGTAAATGGAGAAGTGATCTTCACTTCTGTGCTGTTCGGTCCGCATCTTTTGTAACAGCTCCAAACACTCATCTGCCTTTGCAACCTGCTCAAATTCTGTCTCTTGGCAAAATAAATTTTTGCCCTCTACTAGACAAATTTTGGCATTGCTGCACACCTTCTCATCCATTGTCTGTAATGGCTTTAATTTGTGGCGCATTCCATCTTTCATCAAGGAGTAAGTATTTGCACGACCATCATGCACTGCACTCCGATCAAACTGCCATGGCCTTCCCAACAACAAATGGCAAGCATCCATGGGGAAAACATCACACAAGACCTCATCCTGGTACTTCCCAATATTGAACGTGACTAAGCACTATTCATGGACCCATGCTCTATGGTCCTTCCGCAACCACGCAATCCGGTATGGATGCGGGTGTCTCTTTCTCTCAAGTTGTAACTTAGCAACCATCTCCTCGGAGACTAAGTTATTTGTACTCCCATTGTCTATAATAACATTACAGACTTTGCCTGCACTTTTGCATCGTGTGTAGAACAGGCTTCTCCTCTGCTCTGGTTTGTCTTCCTCAACCAGCATGGTTCTCCTCACGATCATTGCTTCTCCTTTCTCAGCTTCTTTAGAATGTTCTGATTTAGCATCTTTCGCTACCACAGCAACTCTGGCAGGACCCACTTGTTTCTTGTTCACTCTCTCGAGGTGCTGGGGACACTCATATGCCTAATGTCCCTCTACTCCACAGTGGAAACATGTTCCCCGAAACACTCCTCTTCCATACCCACTTCCAGATCTACCTCTTCCCCTTGGGTAGCCACTGTTCTGAATTTGGGTTTTGGGTTCCTCATCTTCCTTCTGATCTCGACTGCTGGTAGCCTCTTCTTTCTTCTCCTCTTTTCCTTCATCTTTTCTTCCACCAGTATTTCCTCCATTACCTTTTCCTCTTTTCTTGCTCTCAAACCTTCTGTTCAGTTTTTCTTCAACTTTCAGAGCAAACTAGTAAGCATCTTCAATGGTGCTCACCCAAACTAAGCTCAACTCTTCCTGGACACTGGGTCTCAACCCATTAATATAACGGGCCACATTTTCCTTGCTTGCTTCTAAATGGCCAGTTCTGATGGAGATTTTATAAAACTCCTCCATGTATTCTTGGACAATTTTATTCATCTGTCTCAAACTATGCATTTTCTGTAATAGATCCAACTTGTAATCTGTTAAAATAAACTATCTTTTTAATTTTTCTACCATCCGTTCCCATCTTGTTATCCGTTCTTTTCCTCTTCAATTTTGTTCCAGCTGTACCCCCTTCCACCATATGCTGGCATGAAATTTTAATTTGGTTTTAGCAAACCTGACCCGTTTAGGATCTTCAACTTCTTCATATTCGAAGTATTCTTCCAGATCATTGACCCAGTCGATCAATTCCTCCGAATTCAAGTTCTCGAAATACGTGGAAACTTCCATCTTCGGCCTCTTCCCGATCTAGGATATGGCTTTATATAGTCTGGCTTGTGCCAGATCTACAGCCTCCTCTTCTTCTTCAAACTGATTTTCTTCTTCCTCTACTTCGTCTTCACTGTCTGCATTTCTTCTTGGTTTGTGTCCTCTGTGCAGTTCTTCTTGCAGGGCCTGAAATTGCCGCTGCAAAGCTCAAAAATCTGCTACTGCCATGCCTCTCCCACCAACGGGGTTTCTTCTTGGAGGCATCTTCTCACCTTCTACGAGCCTTCCCATAGATCCTGGTGCGACTGCCTCACGTCCGGAAATCTATCACACACTCAGGAACTTTCGGCTCTAATACCACTGATGGCGAACAAGAAACCAGTCTCTTCTCAAATTCGGCTTTTCATTAAAATTTGCTAAAAATAATTACATACGTCAAAATAAAATAGCCCATAGGCTTTACAATGGCCGAACTCGGCCTGGTCTTCTTCCCTGCACTCTGTGTCCCCTGTTCTCTCATCCACCCCCCAACTATTACAAACGTTGAGTTTTTATCGAGGTCTCGACCCTCTAGCAATTAATGCCCAACCTGATCGTATTTATTGAATCCAACCTGAAGTTTGCTTCCTCCATCAAGTTTTCAAAATTTCTTACATTAATGGGCAACCACCCCCGATCCACCATGAAAGCACGCGTTAACCTTGACCTGCAACTGTCATTTTTCCAGACTGTCCCTCGAGAACTGTTACCTTGTCAGAACAATTAACCGTGCCCGCTATCTCTTTTTCCCGTGCGCGGGACCATCCACGTGTCCATTTTTCATTTGTCTTCAACTGGCCATGAAATTGCGACATGTCACGATATCGTGACCAAACTGGTGCCTTGCCTTCGTCTGCCAAAAACGTAGCGAAATCGCTACCAAAAACCCCTTTCACATCTTCGCTGCAAAAACATCGCGACATCGTGATGAAATCTCTCCCTTCGCCTAGCTGCCACCTTCGGGGTCACGATTTCGTGACATGTCACGAAATCACGACATGTCATGATTTTGTGACCCCCTTCCCAACTCTTGCCGTAGCTCCCACCTCTGTCTTTGCCTCTGCCTTCGCATTTCTTCAAACCCTTCGAAACGTTGCGACATCGCGATGTCGCGATATCGAGACGAAAAACTCCTCCACGCCTCGCAAACGTTGTGACATCGCGACGTCGCGACATCATGACGTTGTGATATCGTGACAAAAAACTCCTCCACGCCTCAGCTCTCACAAACGTCATGACATCGCGACGTCGTGATATCGCGACCAAAAACTCCTCCATGCCTTAGCTCTCGAAACTGTCACGATATCGTGACGTCGCGATATCACGACGTCGTGATATCACGACAAAACTTGCCCCTGCCTTGCCGCAGCCTTTGGAGTCACGATTTCGTGACCCCCCTCAACTTCTGCCTTATTCCTCCAACTTCTGCCTTGTTCCTCCAACTTCTGCCTTGTTCCTGCTAGACACTTTAGAAGGAAAATTTTGGTAACTCTTGAGAAAATTTGGTTGATGCAAGATTGATCTGCTGCCGCCGGATGCTCCTGCATCACCAAGCATGTTGGATGTTCCTATTGGGGTAAAAGGGCAAGGCCTTGTAACTAATGAGCCTCCATATGAGCTAGTCAATGTAACATATGCATAATCTAGTGCATGGAACAATAAGAGTTAGACAAGTAAAGAGGGGAAAAGGATATGGTCAAGTGGAAAAGCATTTAGAAATTTTTTATTCCTTTTTGTTTTAAGATCATAATTTAAAATTTAACATTTCATTTAAAATTTTAAAAGGAAAACCCATGAAAATACCTTAGAAAAATTAATGAAAAATAATTTTTGAGAAAAAATGTTGAAGTGGAGCTCCATAAAATTCTACATAGAATTCAAAAGTGGTCGTTGTTTGAGAGACTCCCAACAAAGTATAAAAAATCATGACTATCTAGAGAAGAAGAATATGGCTACCCAATCATAATTTGTTACACTATATAAATAAAACTTGTAATACATTTTGATTTATATTATCAACAAAAAAGGATATCCATATTCAATGATGCAAGTGGTTTTCCTAGAAATCGTTCAAAGCATAAGTTTTCTAAAAGTGTTTAGTGAAGGAATGATATTTTGAGATATAAAGTGTCCATTAGATATGTTAAAAAAGATAAGAGAAAAATAACTTTGATTGCATGATGCTTCCATTGATCATAAATCTTGATTAAGTAATATCTTATCCTTTGGATGATTAAAGTTTTATAAAAAATTTTGAAAAAGGTATGGATCTAAAAAAACAATTATAATTAATTCCCTTGGAAGATGTTCCATTAGAAATTTATCACCACCAATTTTTGATAAAAATTATGAATCAAACAATAATAATTCACACTCACATTGACACCATATAGAATTAGACAATATAGAGAGGAATAAATGAAATAAATGCTTTACCTAGATTAATAAAATAAATTATAAAAGATATGAAATAAGATAAGGTTTCTTGAGATATTATATATATATCACTATCTAATGAAAGAGTGATCTCCAACTAACACAATGGAATGACTAGAGGTGGTTTTTAATTACACCTTTGATATAAAGGCACATATCCCAACTGGTTAATGCAATAACACATGGATCATCTAAAAAATGTGTCATATAGGCCTATGTGCGAATAGAAATTACAATGTTAGGTCATGGCCAATAAGTGAGTATTCCATATTCCAACATGTATTTGTTAAATATTATTTCCCTTGACATCAAAAATTTGACAAATGTATAACACATCACAAAATTTTGCATATTATCATCCTATGTTCGACCCATACATACTTGAAGCCATTATATAAGCTAGTCTAGTAGCTAATGCAATCTAGTATAAATCAAAACCACCTTATTAATTGTAAGTTTTTATTGGCACTTGTTTTTAATCATATTTTATGAAATATATTAAATTTTCTTATGAAATTTTTAAAAATAATCATTTTTGAAAACTTATGGTTTACATATCTAGACCTTTGATTTTCCTCTCCAATAATATATTATTCATACAAAGTGTCTGCTATAATTTAAATAAATAATCAATTTATATTTATTAATAAAATATTTTAGCTCATTTGTTTCTGTATTGTAATTTTTCTGTCTCAATCTTGTTAGGTCTGTTACAAGTGTTTCATATTTATTGGGTCCATCCTCAGTCCATTTTTGACTTATTTGTCCAGTGGCCTTCTCCATTTTTGAATAGGCGTCTTAGGTATATGTGGAAGATCTGCCTTCATCACTACTTGTGGAAGATATGGTTGGAAAGGAATCATCGGGCCTTCTTGGATAAGGTTTCTCAGTCATCCTCTGTCCTGTCAAAAATTTTAGTATATGCTAATGAGAATGCTTGTTTAGTGCCTGCAACATCTAGACCTCCAAATCCTTTTGAAGCTTCATTAGGCCAGTCAATAAACTTACCTCTCATTGATGGCCTCAATCATCCTCAAGTCTGTCCTAAAACCATGATCACATGGACCCCACCCCCCCTAGGGTGGATTAAGTTAAATTTTGATGGGGCATCTAGGGGCAACCCAGTGAAGTCAAGTGCGGTGGCTTACTTAGAGACCACAAGGGTGAGGTGCTTGTAGCTTTTGCTTCGAACATCTTGGAGCTCAAACTAACAATGTGGCTGAAGCGAGGGTAGTTTGGAGGAGCCTCAAGGTGGCAGAGAATTATCCAGGGAAACTGTTGGTGGAAGGTGATTCTCTTATTATTATAAATCTTCTAAAGAACACTAAGAGAGCTCCTTGGATATTTGATGACTACATCCACGAAGCAAGGGCTCTAATTCATGATCGACCTGAGGCCATAATTTTGCATACCTTCCAGGAAGCAAACATGGCAGTTGATAGGTTGGCAAATGAAGGCATTGTAGCAGCAAATTTGATCACGTGGACTAAAAATCTTCCTCATGCAGTCTCAATGGTGATAGATAATGAAAAATTTTAGATTGGAAGGCTCAAAGTGGATTTTGTCTTTGTTAGTTCTATTTTGCGTCTTTCTTTTTTGATGGCCATAATATTAGGCTTCCATAGTTTAGTTTGGTTGTATTCTATTAGAAGAGTAGGTCTTGGCCCTTTTTGTTGTCAGTTTAAACTTTTAGGGCTTGGCCTTTGTCCAGTTGGTCGGTGCACCCTATTTTGTAAAATGGTTTTGGGTCAACCAGTTAAAACCCGGTGTTAATTATAAATATTCTCTTACTTACCAAAAAAAAAAAAAAAAATTTTAGCTTTAGCATAAAGTTGTAAAACATTCTATTTTCTTAAAAATAGGTATAAACTTATTGTACATATATATATGAAGCGTATAATCTAAGGTGCAATATTAGAAATAAATGACATAGGCAACGATAATCTCAATATTAATTTCTAAAAAAATCAATTTCAAAGAATATAACTACTATTTGATAATTTAGGCATGTATGAAACTAATTTTCTAATATTTCTTACCAATTGAGAAAAAAAGAATAGATTTTAGTGATATTATCCTAAATTTTCTCCCCAATTAAATTTTCACCTAAATTTGTGTAAGCTCTTTGAGAACATGTCTAGGCAATGGACTATGATGAAATTATATGTATAAAAATACCAATGAAAACTTAAAATTTGTATATAATTATTTTATTTTTATAGTCCAGGTGCACATTTACAATTTTTAAGCATAAGTGATAGCTACAAGCTTATTGCAGTGGTAAGGGATTTGGTTTCTCTTTGAGAGGTCCAAGGTTCTAACCCCACTCAGTATGAGGGGACCGAGACCCCTCATAAAAACCTATGTAAACTCATTAATATTATTTTTAAAGCAGAAGTGGTTTGTTCTCATTTATTTACAAAAAATGACTCTACACAACATATCATAAAATAGTTGAATCAAATGCTTGAATATGTTAGCTATATAAATTAAGATAGAAAGGAATAAACCAAATATATAATGAAGGATCTGTGGTATGAAATGAGGATAATTATTTATAATTTTAACATTGAATCTCCTCAAACTTGAAAATCATGTCCTCTACTTTCTCTCAAACATGTAAGTAATAGGTATTTGAAGTCAATACATGAGTAATCATTAAATTTCATATTGTAAAACTCAAAGTGAATGAATGTTTGAATATTCTATTTGGGTTTTAAAATTCCAACATGTGGCATTCATATTATGTGGGAACTTATTTATTTTGCTTATTGGATCATGATATTATACCTCCATGCATATAAATATACTTAACCCATAGTTTCTTTCCTACACAACAAATACTTTCATATAAAAGAAAAAAATTAATTATTAGAGTACATTATATTTTTTTGTGAATAATGTATTTTCCATTCCTTATTTTCTTTTATCAGGAGAATATTTTATAATTAAATTATCCCAATAGTTGATATTTTTGAGACTCTTATATTCTCACTCTTTGTCTTCATGTTGTACATAACACTTCGCATGCTCATAGATCTATAAAACATCCTAAAAATACAACTTCTTATCTCCATCATATATATATAAAAGAAACCTTCCATTTATATCTTGTGATTTTGATTTATTCGAGCATATTAATTGCTATTGCACTAATAAACAAAAGAATGATAATAAAGAGACATTTTAGGAATATTTGATATTAATGAATATAATTCTATATAATTATATTTATGTAGACATATATGGAATATATAATTATATTTGTAGGAGATATATACCTATAATATGCAAGTCCTACTAAGAATTATGTATAGAGTTGCGTGTGTGTGTTTCTATATATGTTTGTGTATGTGTGAATCTATATCTATATATGTGTGTGTGATGTGAATGTGAAGAGGTGTTGGAGAAGATGAAGTGCTAATGTGATGCTAAGAAATATTGGTACCAAGATAAGAAGGGTTGACATGATATTGGAAAGTATTCGTACCAAGTATGATATATGGACAAAAGCTTTAGCAATTGGTGTTAGTTTTTTTTGATATTTGATTTAAATAATTCACCCCCTTAGAAAGTAATAATATCTATTCCTTCAATACTTTAAAACAAGTATGAAAACTTCTTCTCAATTTTATTGAGTGATCCATCATCCTTGGTAGATGAACTAACTAGATTTAAAAGATTTAAAGAGGGTATTATGTTGAGTATTTATGAATTTAATTTGGAAATATGTGATATAAATTAGATCATGAAGGCACCCAAAACCAATGTTTAGAGCTTTTGACCAATTTTTAAACTTGGCACAAATATTTTTCAACATGGTCTCAACACTTCTCATCTTGGTATCAACCTTATTTAACATGATCCCAAAAATTTGTATTCTATATTGAGAATGATCTATATTTCCAATAATTTCAAATATGTATGATGGATCTTAAAAATCTAAAGCTAATATTCTCAACTTTAAAGAAGGAAAATTTAAAATACTACATATAGCTAGTTCTCTATAATGTTAGCATGGATATCATACTCAAACATAGAAACACCAACGTTTACCTAAAATTTTAAGGATGTAGGTATTTGAATGTCCTTCCTATTATAGGAGGACGAGGAGGTTGATTTGTGATCGGGATTCACCAAATAATTATGTAAATAGTCAAAGATATCTATTCTCTATTTGGACAATATTTCTTATAACAATGTCAAAAAGTGATTGGATATATCAACATCACTAAACTTATAAAATATATCTTTTCTCTAGGTTCATTGATTACAATAAGGAATATAAGTGGATGAGATACCTCATGTCATATTGTTTTACAATAAGGATTCTACTCTAATACCAATGATCCAATTTTATTTGAGTGGCTAGATTGCTTCTATGCTAACAAAAAAAGAGCAATAATAAAGTGGTATATTGTAAGAATATTCTATATTAATTTATATAATATTACACACTAATATCTCTAGACATATTTATGAAATGTATAAGTATGTCTATAGGATATATGTGTCGATAATACCTATTAGCAAATTTTTAACTTCTACTAAATGATTTGCATAGGAATGTAAAGAGGTTTTGGAGAAGATGATGTGCTGTCATAATTCTAAAAAAGATTCACAACAAGTTTATGAAGGTTGGCACAACATTGGGAGGTTGGAGTAAATTTTGTTAGCTAGAAAAAGACTTTGGAGATCAACATGAATGATTTTGAGATCTAGTTCTAATGATATTGATAAATTTCTAAGTTTAATTAGCTTGTTTTTAACCTTATTTAATCCATCCAATTTACACATGGATCACATACATAATACAATAATTTTATAAGATATTAATGCATTAAATTTTTGGCATAAATAATAACACTTTAGAATTTTATTTGATTATCTAAACAATAATTATCATCCATTATAAAGTACCATAAACATCATATAATATATATATATATATATATATATATATATATATATCTTATTTACTCATTGAAATTTTTACATAATCATATCCTAGTTTAAGCAAGTATAATAGATTCTTTAAATACAACAATGTCTATGATATCTTGTATATTATCTTAAAACCATATTAATACATATAAGTGAATCCTATAGACATAACAAGTCTTATAAATCAATGCAATGTTCTTGATAGGATAATAGTATATAGATATAAATGTACCAAATGTTTTAATTATATACTTAATAAAGAGCATCAATAATATATCTCTTTTAATGGGTTCTTGTTGAGCAGTGTAGTGGCTATGGTCTGAATGACAGTTGTGGTGAGGTGTAGTGTTAGCATGGCCTATGTAGCATTTCACATTTTGATTTGTATTTGTGGAGGGAAGAGATGTCTTGGAGAGATAAATTCTTGGGTGGTAATCTTGAGCAGGAGGATAAATTTGATATTTCTTCAAAGGATATAGATAAGAAACTCTACTTAAAAATCTAAAAAAATCTAATAGATACAACAATGAATTAGAAATAGAATAGCCTTATTGGAAAATTTATTAGGGCCTAGCCAGATTTAGATATGGTAAGGAAATGGGCTACTAATAAATGGAAGCCAAGGGGACATATTGATATTGCAACACACCCGAAGGGTTTTATGTTTTTTTTCTTTGCAAACTATGAAGACTTAGTCCATGCCCTAACAAAATGATCTTGTTTTATGGGAAGAAGGGCCTTTTTATGAGGAAGTGGAGACTATAATTTAACAAAATTTTAAAAATATAAATTTGGCTCTAGTTTGGGTCCACCTACTAGGGATTCCATTGGAATTATGGGATGAAGATATTCTAATAGGTATAGCTAAAGCAATGGGATAATTACTATCTTTCAATTTAGCAATAAAGGAAGAAATTAGATTTATATTCATAAAGTTATGTGTTAAATATGATTTGGTAAAGGATATCCCAACATATATTAGGTTAGCATCCGAGTATCAGGTTTGGGAACAACCGATTGAATATGAAAATTCTCAAGCACTTTGTAAATTTTGTAAAAAAATGAGATATTTTCCAAAAACTTGCCCATCTAAAGAATTTATTAATAAGGTATGGAGGAGGAAAGAGAAACAAAAAGAAAAATATACAATGGAAGAGGAGGCTCCTAAGTTCCCTTCCTCATATGTAAATATATTTAGTATTCTTGCTAAAATAATTGAGGAGGGAGAATTTGTATAGAAGGATCAAGAGAGAAAGGGAAAAATTCCCAAAAGGATGCCTTAGAGAGAGAAGATAAAAAATTGAAAGAACAAAAAGACAAGATGGAGAAACAACCAAAAGTAATGGAGGATGGGGTGACAAAAATTTTAGAAACCCCAATTTGTAGGGGAATAAAGCCACAAGATTTTGAAGCAAAATTTTAGCCAGAGAATGCTCCCAGCCAAGGTATAGAAAATGTTAATTATATTATTTGCTCTCTGTACGAGTCAAAAAATTCTGCTCAAAATAAACCCTTGAACTCTAAATAAGATGAAATTTTAGTGAGACTCATTAGGAATACTAAAAAAATAGCTAATGTAAGGGTTGAAGTCAAACCAGGTAGACCAATTGATAATGAGCTTAGAAACAAAGAAGCAATGAGAGAAATTACAATTAGAATATAGAGAATTTTGAATTTGAGTGGAAAGAAGATTTCCATGATGGGTAAAAAATGAAAATCATCTTTTCAAATTTAAGGGATATGAACTGTTAGAAATATATTATATTACATCATTTGGGTAATGTAAATGTACCTTCCTAGGTACATGCTTAGGACATTATATTAATTTAGGGGGAAGTTATCTAGTTACTTCATGCAATGTAATAAATGCACAAGTGCCAATGTGGAAGTTGTATATGTTCAATATGTCCCTTGCATAACTAGGTAGAGTGTTGGCCAAGGAATCTATCTTCCTATATAAAAAGGGCCTCATTGTAACAAGTAAAATATAGAAGCTTAGACCATATTCGTAGGTAGTAGCATAGTGATGTGTGGATCATCATATATTTGTGATGGGTAAAATGTAGTCCAATAGCTTTGTTAATGTAGTGTCCATTTCCTCCATAGCTACATTGTATTTATTTCCATCATTTCTATTTATATCATATTTTAGTCATCTCGCAGATTTACTTTCTTTCATATTATTATGCATATTGTGATTTCTATCTCCCATTGCATACCACATCAAAATCTAATAGTGGTATCCGAGCCACGGTAGATCTAGCCATAGTAGATAAATAGGAAAACCACCATTATCATTGAGCCTAAGTTTTTTTCAACCTGACGTGCTACTGGACCAACCACTGTCAACAAATCTCAAAAGAGTCTAGGTGGTAGAATTAGGGAGAGCCACAAGTGATAACTAAAAGAAATATCAGTTCTAAAAATACAGAGATTACATTTGGCTAGAGTATTTCCATAGAGTTGTAGGAAAACCTCGTGAAGACTAGGACTCAACATTCAATCCACTAGATTGACAAATCAACTAGTGAAGATCATTCTAGATATTTGGAATTTGTTAACTATTATCCAAAGTTTCTTTTTTTGCAAAAAATTAATTCTCAAATTATTGGGACACATCCTACAACAAAAATCTAGGAGATTTCAACTTTATTACCTGAAGATCGGCTTGCCTTCATAGTGCAGAGATTAGTTCCTTATGCAAGAAAATAATATTGTGAAAGAAGACTTCTGGAGAAGAGTCATGGTGAAGTTTGGATATTTGAGATCTCCATTGCTATATTGTGAACTTCACAGAAGAAGAAAATTCCATAGAAGCCTTGATCTAGAATAAAAGACCATAGAAGCCTTATTACAGAAGAAAAGGCCATAGAAGCCTTGATCCATAAAAAAATCCACAGAAGCCTTGATACTGAAGAAAAGTCCACAGAAGCCTTGGAACTGAAGAAAAGGCCATAAAATCCTTGTCCCAAAAGAAAAGGCCACAAAGGGACAAGGCCACAAAAGCCTTGATACTAAAGAAAATGCCACAAAAGCCTTGATACGGAAGAAAAGGCCATATAAGCCTTGATACTAAAGAAAAGGCCACATAAGCCTTGATACTGAAGAAAAGGCCATAAAAGCCTTCATACTAAAAAAAGGCCACTGAAGCCTTGATCCTAAAGAAGAATCCAGAAGAGAGTATCTGATCTAGAAGTAGATTAAGATTTCAGTACTAATACTTTGTTGTAGGGAAAGGAGATTCAATGAGTTGGGAAACTTCCTACAAGAAAGTTAGGAAGAGTATCTTCTTCAGAATCAATCCAACACCTGAAGCAAAATTGAAGGTAAATATATTAGGATAAGATCTCATTGAAGATATTCTAGTCTTGGAAGAAGAAAAAGGACTAAGAGAGTCCTACTCGAAGACATAAGTAGAAAAATTAGACATCCAGAAGAAGATCTCATCACCAAAACTTCTAGGAGTATAAGGTTGAAGAAAAGGTCTCAAGGAAGATAAGAAGAAGCTATAAGATCAAAGACCTTGGGGAGGTATCAATGATCATATAGTAAAAGGATTGGAGAGCCTTACTGAAGAAATCATCAAATGAGAACTCATTGGAGAAATTCACTATAGAAGATAGTGAAATATTTGGGACAATTATCACCATATGAAAATAAGCCCAAAAGAAGAAGAAGAATTTGACAAGGAATTCCAAATCTTAGGAGACCTTAAGACATTTGGAATCTTGAGAAGAAGATCCTAATTGAAGCCATAATTGGACAAGAAGAATTGAAGATAGGAGAAGCCTTCCAAATCCAAGATATTTGAAGATTACCTCTCACAACAAGAAGGCATTATTTGTTGAGATAAAGACTTCTAAAAATCTATAACAAAAAATATGAGACTATAAGAGGAGAACAAGCCACCAAATCCTAGGCTCGTGAAAGAAATTTTGAGACCATATTTTGGCGAAGAAGGAGTTATTTAGGATAACCTACTAAGAGCTACAAGATATTACTCAAGGCATCAACTTGATGATCTTAGACACCAAGATCATCATCCTCTACAAAAGCTACATTCTCTATAAAATATTTCATAAAAAGGTAAGCAACTATTGGTGCAAGTAGATTCATTAATTGGATTAGTTATCAGATTAATTGGAGCACCTTATTTGGATTAAAGTTGCACGAAGGAAATTGGATTACAGTCTTCAAAAGTGCAATAAGAGAAAAGTTCCTTTTAAGGTTCATTTGCACATTAGTTAGGAGTTGATTATATTTTAGAACTACATCTATCAACTATCTATCATCTACTTTGGAAAAAGAAAAAGAAGACTAAGTCCTACAATATTAATTGTAGTGAAATTGTAGAATAATTATTGAAGGTTCATTTCAAATTATTCTTGATTAGTTGTAGTAAATTGATTAAGTGCACTTATAAGTTATTTTGAGAGTTTATTGGAGTGATAAGGTGTGATTGTTAGTGCATTAAAAATGAAATATTAGTGGGTTCATTTGCACTACTATATTACTCTCAAAAAGATTAGTGTTTGTGTTCTTGAGAAAGGCACAAAATCAAAATTTGACAAAGTGTCTAAAGACACTATTAGTGCATAAAAATCTGCAACACATAGTATCCAAGTGAAGCCACCAAAACAGGTTAGAAGCCTCCAAATATTGGAGAAGAAGACAACTAACCAAAATTAGAAATAGAAGCTTCAAATATTGAGACTTGGTGAGTCTCAAATCCAAAGCATTATAGGGTTAGTGCAAAAAATTGCATCAAATAAGGAGATTCTATATACTTCTATATAATCTTAGGTTTGTCATAAAAGTATCCAAGCAAAAAGGGGAAGGTGTCTAATCAAAGAGACAACCTCAAAATCCCTACATTGCATTCAAAAGTTCTGCCACAAAAACAGAAATTCAGACCTAAAAAAATGAGTGCACAAGAGGGTGCAATAAATGTTATTTTATACATAAATTTGTTACATTGTATTGCACTATCCTAATCTGGTTTATATAGGAAAGAGGACATATTTGAAGTTGCCTCATGTAGGCAGCAAATCCAACTCCCAGAAGAAGAAGTGATTTTTGGATTTGCACAATTTTGTTTAGTTTTGTTAATTTTTGATTAAAATTTACAAGTGTCAAAATGTACAAGTAGGTGTAAACGTACAAGGTTTGAAAATGTACAACTTGAAATATCAATGAAATTAGGTGAAATGTGCATTTGGGATGAATTTGATAAAAATCAAATTAGACTTAGTAAAACCTTGTAATGAATTATTTTGAGATAATTCAGAATGGCAATTGTAAGTAATGTGATGTCTCAAAAACCACTTTGGAATGGCTTGGGCATGCATTATATAGCCCCCCATTCAATTTTTGAAGATTTCCTGTTATTTTTTTGATAGTTATAAATTGTTCATTAATGAGTTCTTGATTGTTCATGCTATCCATTATTGCGATCAATAATGTATTGTACATGAATGTTCTACAATGAATAACTCAGCAAATCTCTTGAATCCATAATCCTATCAATTCCATTGTACATTTTGGTCATTGCAGGTTGTGTGATTGATGTTGAATGCATAACTTGTTATGTTAATTTAATGGAATTACATTAGAAATAATTTTGATCATCTTACGGACCTTGTGTGAGGGTATGAAATGATTGCACCATGATTTATGGCTATACAAGTATGTTTCTAGGTAGTTGTATGATTTTTGGAAATGTCCTTGATGATTATAATTCATTTCCAGTGAATTAGGGTTTGCATGTTGGAAGGAAAGCAAGTAATTATCATAATAAAACATCCCAAAACTTGTCTTGAAGAGAATGGTTGTGTAAGTTGGTAAATATAAGTGTAATTTTCCACAAGGGTTCGTACAATTCGTACCAAATCGTACAAGTGGTCATTTACCTGATTTGGTAATATGATTGCAAGACAAAACCTACCAAATAAGGAACTTTAGTTTTTCAAAGAAATCAATTACAAAACCACCCAATTTTAGCTGTAAAACTTGTTCCAGTGAATTGGCTAAGTGGAAAATTGTACAAGTGATAGTGTTGTACGATTTGGTGATCGTACAAGCTATTTTGGCAAGTTGAAAAATTGCACAAGACAAATCGTACAAGCTGTACAATTTGGAGAAGTTAGTTTTGAGACTTTGGAAATCATTTATAGACCTTATAAATCACCCCCCCATCTAGGAATACTACACCCCTATGCTACAAAGAGGAAGTGCAAGGCAGGAGTGAGATCTACCCCCAACCCCAACCCCACTATTTAGTTTGGAAGAAAAGTCATTTGAAAGCCCTAATTGGAAGTGAGGATGCCCTAGTTGGAAGTATGGATTCCCAAGTTGAAGATAAGTGTAAGAGCAAATATATGGAAAGTTTTATCCAAGTAGCATATGCTACATCAGAATTGACCATCAAAGATGATATAATTGAGCATGACATAATGGTTTTGAAAAGTAAGGGATTAATATGTAAGTTTCATAGATACTGGCCAAGTTTTTGGATATTCAATATTGGATGAGGTGGAAGGGGGATTGAATTCAAATTACTCTGTGAGTTTTCTTCCTAAAGTTTTTTTCCTTGTCATATTTTCTAATTCAAAAATTAGGGATAAAATATTGAGTGGTGGTCCATGGTTTAGAGGGAGAGATACCCTTTATTTAAGACCATGAAACACTTTTTTTTTTATTGAGATAAAAACTATTAAGAATATTTTGATTTGGGTTAGGATTTTTGGAATTCCATATTGAATTATTAATAAGGATGTTTTAAAGAATACTAGAAATATCCTAGGATAATTCATCAAGGAAGGACTAGCTATTAAGGAGTGGAAGCATGCTATATGCACAAAAATATGTGTTTCTATGGATATTTCAAAATATTTGCCACAATTTGTTAATATTAAATCCAAATCAAGAGAATGGGATCAACAAGTGGATTATGAAAACATCATAATTTTTTGCCACAATTGTAATAAGGCTAACCACTTGGAAAGAGTTTGCAAAGTGAAAACTATGAAGAAATAGACAAAACAATTTGGTCATAAGATAAATTTTAAAGCGAAGCAAGGAAATCATACATTAGTAGAAGGTAAATGATATCAATGATATTCCACTCCTAAAGAAGGGGTAAAAGAAGCCTATCTACAACATCTTATTGAAAAGGCCACCATAACTCACTTAGACAAACAATTAAAACAAATAAAGAAGGATATAAGGGATGAGAAAGTACAATATGCAAGTTCAAGTTTAGAAGTAATTAAAAATGCAAAGGTAAATGTGGAGAAAAATACAAACACAAAGACAACAAAAGAGATCAAGATATTTCTAGGTAAATCATCTTAATTTTCCTCAAGTAGTATAGATTCCTCTCTTGGTAATAAAAGTGAAAGTGATATGGAGGTTATCTCTTGTACTTTAGGGTTTCAAGAACAAATTAATAAAGAAATAAGGATGGAGGAAGTCTGTAACAATTTAGGGTTTTTTAGGGTAGAATAAGAAGGCAATTGCTTTGGCAGAGTTTCCTTGCACTTTAAGGTTTCTGGGGAAATATAGAGAAGAATGTGCTTTCGAGGTTATTCCTTGCTCTATAAATCTTGCACAACAAGACAAACCTATAGATAAAAAATATTACTTTGAGCAGTGCGAGATAATTGAAGAGATGGATGAGATGTAAGTATTGGTGGAAATGGAAAAAAGAGAGGAATACCCAAGAAGCAAAAACAAAGAGAAAAAGAAACCCAAAGGGATATTGATATGGGAAAACAAAAGCAAATATCACAAGTGTTAACAAGAAGTGGGGCTAAACCCACAAATAAAAACAAAAAATAACAATGAAAATAATATCTTGGAATATTAGGGGCATGAATAAGAACCCTAAAAAAAGGTATTAGAAAACTCTCAATTATAGACAATACATTTATATTTATAGATATGAAAAATGACCAACAAATATTTCATGATGTTGAATTTTATCTTGACAAAATTTCATTTTTGAAACACATATATATGAAATGATTAAAAGGAGTTGACTGTGAAAACTTAGTAGTGAGGAAGATGACAAATATTTTTTATAAGAAAGGCAAATGGAATTTTTTTTTATGGAAATATAAGTTGGATATGATTTAATTAATTTGATAGAAATGTAATGAGAGCAATGTAATGTTTTATTTTTATAATGGGAGTGGCCCCCAATAGAAGCCACACATAGCTTATTAAAAAAAAATATAACTATTATTATCTATAAATAATATTTAACTGACCCAAATTTATATTATATTTTATTTGTTGGTGGATAAGAAACTAGTTATATGTAGATATATTTTTTTATTGAATAATTTTATTTGATTAAACTTGGGAAGCACAATAGAAGAAAAGGTAACCATAGGACATACCACCATATTAAATATTTATTAAACCTTTATGGAAAACCCTTATTAAAAGCTTTGGAGAGAGTATTTAATAGCATTAATATAGGTAAGATTTTATCCTTAGTCCGTAAGGATAATATGATGGAGACATTGTTGATTCCTCTATATAGAAAAAAAGAAAAACAAAAAAGTTTGGGAGAGAGTATTTAATAGCATTAATATAGGTAAGATTATGTCCTATGGGGACAACGCAACGGTTCAAGATTTGGCTCTATTTCAGGAGGTCCAAGGTTCAAATTGTAGCATGTGTGTGTGTGGGATTATGTGTTAAATTCCTTATTAATAAGCTCAAATCCCCCCTTATGAGATATCATGGTGGGATGGGGATGTCCATCCCTGAGCGTCGGTCATAGGGGTTTCTTACACTAACCAAATCTAAAATATATATAGGTAAGATTCTTGTTATTCACTTTATAGTATTGTTTAATTTTTTACGATATATGTTTAATAAAATATTAGATATACTTCTTACATGGTCTTTTGTTGGGATATCCTTGTTTTTTGTAGTAAAAATATAAAAATTTTATTCAAAAAATTTCAAGTTATACATTTACTTTTTAACATGTCTTTCTTAGAAAGGCTCTTTCTTGACAAGGCTCAAAATGTAGCTCAACTCTATTTCCTTGACTATCCAAATTTTGGATGTTCCAGTTCCTACTAGATGACCCCTTAAGGTGTCCAATTCACCCTCTCTTTAATCCCTGACCTTCATCCCGAATCTACAAATTACACTTTCTATTATTTTAATGACCCAAATTTAGCTACAAGAAAACACATAGAAAGAAAATAATTTTTTTTTAACTAAGGAGAGGGATTCATAAACCCCCATTCGATACTTATTGATATTTTTTTCAAATACACTAAGTTTATTGAAGAGCTACATCTCACCAAATACCCTAACACAAGTCCATATGTGTAGGCATATAATATGTTACCACAAATAAGTTTATCCCTCTCATCACTCTTAATGAGATAACTTATCACCTTCAGCCAATCAAAGGTGTACGTCCATCACCATACCATACACAAGTCAATTTGTGTAGGTATTCTAAGCATATTGCGAGTTAAGATATCCATATCATCTCCACGACGAGCTATCTTAACTTAGATGTAGTCTTCTTCCTTAATTATCATTATTCCTAAGGGGTCTTAATACCTTAGGTCCACTATGTTCACCCTAAGGGGGTCTCAATCCCTTAGGTCTCCCTATAAGTTCAACCTAGAACTCATTACTTAAGTTTCTATTGTTTTAGCAAGGAAAACAAGAATAATTCTAGATACTAAATCTAACAAAAGAGCATAATTCACAAGCATATAAAAGATACTAGAAAAGAAGCGACATTCAAGAAGGTAACCTTAAGTAGAAAGAGAAGTTAAATACAAAATATAAGCAATTCATAGCAGTAAAGTAAAGGTACATCTTCCAGATAATTAAATCATTATTACATAAAGTATGGTAAATCCTCCATACTCTTAAATAATAATATAATTACATCAATTTCATCAGGGAAATCTCCCCACAAATCATATTTATTAAAGCATAAGTAAATCATTATAAGTAGATTCAACTAACACATTGGTTCCAACTACCTCCTTGTCCTCCTCAGCTCCCATCGATCATTTGAGGATAGTAGGGGATCAAAGCACTCATGGTTCCATGATAGACATGCTTCTAAATGCATCTACTATGCTTATTTCCAAATTGCAACTATAAAAATCAAATCAAAGTATCTAACCATCTATTGCATAATGACATTATAAAAATCCCCATTTTTATATCCCCTCTCATTATCCCATGAGAGTATTTCAATACATGCAACTAGATCATAGGTTGAATAGCAGAAGATTATACTAAGAGGTGGGGGTGAACAGTATAAGACGACTTTTTACTTTTTCTTCCAAATCAATATTATGTTGTGTAAAGATAGCAGTATCAATAACAGTAATCAAAGCAATGCACAAAAACCACACACAATAGAGACACCACAATTTACGTGGTTTACCCAATGTGGGCTACTCCATGGAGAAAATATTTTACTAAAACTTTCTCAATCAATATCTTTGGTAATCACTCCCAATTACAATGTTTATGCACATCTATCCAAAGGAGATGCTAATCCCCTAATCTCAAGTTCGTGGATATCTTCCATAGGAGAAATATTTCCCCTTCTAATCTGGCTATGTGATATTCTATAAGACTCTGTATCTCTGCTGCACTAACTGGTGGACCTCTCTCCACTTGAAGACTCCTCACTCAGATCTATCTTCAACTGTGTTGCTGCTGGCTCTCTATCCACTAAGACTCTATCCTCTGTACTCTGTCACATCCAAAGCTCTATCAATAGGCTCACTAAGAACCTACTCAATAGGCTCACATAGAACCTGCTTAACAAGCTCACACAGAACTTGTCAAATTTGCTCAAGCAAGCTCACCAAGAACTTGCCCAAATCTAAATAACAAGCTCACACAAAACTTGTCCAAAATTGAATAACAAGCTCACACAAAACCTGTCCAATGCTGAATAACAAGATCACACAGAACCTTTCCAATGCTGAATAACAAGCTCACACAGAACTTGTCCAAATGCTGAATAACAAGCTCACACAAAACTTGTCCAAATCTGCTCTAGCAAGCTCACCAAGAACTTTCCTAAATCTGCTCTAGCAAGCTCACCAAGAACTTGCCCAAAATTGCTCTAGCAAGCTCACCAAGAACTTGCCCAAAATTATCCACAAATCTATCCCAACACTATCCTCAAATATATCCCAACACTATCCTCAAATCTATCCCAACACTGTCCTCAAATATGTCCCAAAGGCCTTCTCAAAGGCTCAATCAATCATGCTCAAGTAGTACTCAAAATGAACTCAACAATGAATGGAAATCTCTCAAATTAACTTCATAGAAGCAAAAATAGAATTTTTAGAGACTCAATATATTCTAATCTCACTCTCAACTCAAATCAACCTCAACTCAATTCAAGTCAACCTCAACTCAACTCAAGTCTTATAGAACCATAAAGAGAATTATTAGAGACTCAATATGTTCTAACCTTAATCTCAACTCAACATAGAATGATGGAATAGTTTGTTTTTAGAACTTGAACCATCACTTCACACATCACTTGACTAGGCTCAATCAACTCAACTCAACCAATCATCACAAGGGACAACTTTTTCTCACACAACCCTAGTCCAAGTATGTATCAACCAGCTCAAATGTTTCCAATAATGCTCAACCACAAATCTCACATAACAATGATACTCATGTTATTTTCTAACTCAATTTATTTCACAACCAATGGGTTTCAATAATAATCATTATAAAACAAATTTTAAACACAACTCTCAACTTAGAAAACCTTGAAGTATTCACCGACCACTTTCAAAAAGGAAACCACAAACAATCCTTTTCCCTCCAATGATATTTCAGAAATCAACCACCATAAACAATCAATAGGAGAATGTGCCCATACCTTTTATGAAGTGAAGAAACCCCTTTGGAAATCTGCCACACTCAACACAAAATTCTTTTGCCAATCTTCACAAGGGTTAGTAGATCACAAAATAATCAACATTACTCCACTTTTCAATAATCATCACCAAGGCCTTTAATTTCTTATCTCTCCTAAAACCACTTGTACCATCAAATAAAATAAATCAAAACATTGCATAACATTTTCACTCCCAAAACCACTTATACCATAAAATAAAATAAATCAAAATATTGCATACCTTGTCACCTCATGAAAGAATTAATCATTTTGAAAAAGAACAAGGCAAACTTCACATTTGGAACCCCTTTGCAAAATCAAAAATATCTCTTTACAGACACCTTATTTCTCATTCTAAATAAGTTAGTCAAATAGCCCTCGAAATAATATTTCCGACGATATATAATATGCCCACTTTCCAAAATAAATTGAAACCTTTACATATATATATGCCAACCTCCATTAATTGCACATAGGTCGGCCTTCCATTAATTTAAACTTAAACTTTAAACTTTAATATCTTCATCACCGAAGGTCCTTTTTCAATGAAACAAAATTCTACCTTATCTTTTAAGAAAAGCCATTTCCACATAAGCCCACCTTAGTTTTAAATAAAATTTTTTATTTTGCCGCCTTGGTTTTCATAAAAACCTTGTAAATAGCCATGCTTTCCAAAATATCATAAATGCTTATTTATGAAATATTTTGGCCACCAAAACCAAATGTGATCCATGTGACATCAATTATCCATGTGACATCAGTGACAACATAAAATGCCTCAAATTAACTCAAATTTCCAACAATCTCCCCCTTTGTCATTGATGGCAACACCTCTAAAGCAAAAACCACAATCATTGCAAAAACCATCTCTAAGAATCAAAGTTGCTCCCCCTGACTCAATAATATCTTTGGAGGATGCTCCCCCTAACTCAATGCTCTCCCCCTTACTCAAATATCTCCCCTTTGACATCAATGGCAAAAGGGACACCTATGGGGATAAAATATATGACTCTTAAGATTAGCCCCCTCACCCCCTTCTCTTTTGAGGTGATTAATTTTGAGGTGGGAGTACTTTTACTCCTATATCACTTTGTTTCTTTCCTTTATCAACTTCCTTCCATGTTTTTCTGACATCCTTCTCTTGATGAATTACTTGATCTTCTTGTATAGAACCTATTTGACTTTCTTGCTTTGAACCTATTTGGAATTGAGTCCTACACTATATTGAAATATGCCCAAAGTTATTGCAATTAAAATACTTGATATTGTAGCCTTTGGTTGGTGCCCATGTCCTGAAATCATTCTTGAAATAATTTCCATATCCATTCCTTTCCTGAACCCTATATTGTGTAGCTCTGTTTTCATGACCATTATAACCATAACTTCTGAATTGTGTAGCTCTAAAACCAAAACCATGTTGCTCATTTCATTTGCACTGAAAATCTCTATGACCAATCCTATTGCATGAGAAGCAATGTCCCTGAAAACCATACCTTCTTCCCTTGAAGTTTCTTCTAGCAAAATCAAACTTCTTTGATCCATGGATCCTGCAATGTATAGCCCTTTCTTGACCATTATCCTTATGATCATCTTCAACTTGTGCATTGCATTCTTGAACCTTATTTGTAGCATCTAAAACCTCTTCCTTGCATTTTTATTCAAGAATTTCTTTTCCCTTTGAGCTTGATTCACCTATCTCAAAACAATAACCAAACTAAATATTTGAAGCCATAGGAACTTTGGAACTTTCCTCATAAATCTTAGGTGCTTCCTTGCTTTCATATTTTAGAACTTCCTTTCCTTTTGATTGTGATTCCCCAAACCTAAAATATGAGACCTTTGGTGCTTTGAAACATTTCCAAAACTTGTGCAACTTATCCTTGGAGTCTTTCACTTCCAACCTTAAGGAAACAACTTCATGTTCTAATATTTCACATTCTTGCTTCCTTACCTTTAATTGTTCAAGCATATCTTCTTCAATTTTATTTGCCTCTTCAACCATGATTTTTAGATCAATGAGATCTTGTAGGATCTTTGCATTTATCTTCTCATCCTCTTGTGCTTGAGCCTTTAGTCTTGAGTTTTCTCTTTTCATTTCTTCAAAACCTTGTTCTGACACTTTTTTTTCTTCATGATAATAACAGTGCCTGTTTTTCTCTTCATGATAAATTCTTAGTTGAGATTCCTACCTTTGATCTTCAGTAGGAGCTTCTTCTTTTTCACTGATTGAGAGACTTTAATTATTGCTGCTAGAAGCACTGATTGCTTATTCCATATACAATCTCTTCTTGTCATGCTTGCCTTGTTCATACATGTTTTCCTTTTCTTTTTGATTCTTGCATTCATCTTCACTATTTTGATTGTGCCTATCTTCCTTGAGTTCCATTTCATATTCACTATCACTGAAGCCATTACAGTAACCTGATACATGATCGAGTTAAACACAAGCAGAATATTATTCTTTTGAAACCTTGAATGTTGCCTTTTGAGAAACAATATCTTTGAAAATCTAGTCAAGTTCCATTTCCTCTCTATTACTGCTATACCCATTTTATGGACAATAAAATGCCATGTGACCAAGCTTACCACACTCAAGACATCTTACTGAGTTTTATTCTTCCCTTCTTAGAGCTTCAAGATTGTATTCATTTTTATTCTTAGATCTCATGGTTCTTATTTTGCCTTTCTTTGCCATGCGTGTTCTTGTAGAATCTTCCCTCAAGCTGTTACCATTTTCGAAGGAACCCGATCTGATACCAATTGAAAAACACAAGATTATACTGAGAGGGGGGGTGAACAGTATAAGACCACTTTTTCTTCCAAATCAATATTATGTTGTGTAAATATAGGAGTATCAATAGCAGTAATAAAAGCAATGCACAAAAACCATACACAATAGAGACACCACAATTTACATGGTTCACCCAATGTGGGCTACTCCACGAAGAAAATATTTTACTAAAACTTTCTCAATCAATATATTTGGGAATCACTCCAAATTACATTGTTTATGGATATCTATCCAAAGGAGATGCTAATCCCCTAATCTCAATTTCGTGGATCTATTCCACAGGAGAACTATTGGCCCTTCTGCTCTGGCTATGTGATCTTCTAGAAGACTTTGTCTCTCTACTGCACTAACTGGTGGACCTCTCTCCACTTTAAGACTCCTCACTCAGATCTGTCTTTAATTGTGTTGCTATTGGATCTCTATCCACTGAGACTCTATCCTTAGTACTCTGTCACCTCCAAAGCTCTATCGATAGGCTCACTAAGAACCTGCTCAATAGGCTCACATAGAACCTGCTTAATAAGCTCACACAAAACTTGTCAAATCTGCTCAAGCATGCTCACCAAGAACTTACCCAAATCTGAATAAAAAGCTCACACAGAACTTGTCCAAAATTTAATAACAAGCTCACACAAAACCTGTCTAATGCTGAATAACAAGCTCACACAGAACCTATCCAATGCTAAATAACAAGCTCACACAGAACTTATCCAAATGATGAATAACAAGCTCACACAAAAATTGTCCAAATCTGCTATAGCAAGCTCACCAAGAACTTGCCCAAATATGCTCTAGCAAGCTCACTAAGAACTTGCCCAAAACTTCTCTAGCAAGCTCACCAAGAAATTACCCAAAACTATCCACAAATCTGTCCCAACACTGTCCTCAAATCTGTCCCAACACTATCCTTAAATCTGTCCCAAAGGCCTTCTCAAAGGCTCAATCAATCATGCTCAAGTAGTACTCAAAATGAACTCAACAATGAATGGCAATCTCAACTCAAATTAACTTCATAGAAGCATAAAGAGAATTGTTAGAGACTCAATATGTTCTAATCTCACTCTCAACTCAAATCAACCTCAAATCAATTCAAGTCAACCTCAACTCAACTCAAGTCTTATAGAACCATAAAGAGAATTGTTAGAGACTCAATATGTTCTAACCTTAATCTCAACTCAACATAGAATGATGGAATAGTTTGTTTTATAGAACTTGAGCAATCACTTCATACATAACTTGACTAGGATCAATCAACTCAACTCAACCAATCATCACAAGGGACAACTCTTTCTCACACAAACGTAGTCCAAGTATGTATCAACCAACTCAAATGTTTCCAACAATGCTCAACCACAAATCTCACATAACAATGATACTCATGTTATTTTCTAACTCAAGTTATTTTACAACCAATGGGATTCAATAACAATGCTTATAAAACAAAGTTTAAACACAACTCTCAACTTAGAAAACCTTGAAGCATTCAACCAACCACTTTCGAAAAGGAAACCACAAACAATCTTTTTCCCTCCAATGATATTTCATAAATCAACCACCATAAATAATCAATAGGAGAATGTGCCCATACCTTTTATGAAGTGAAGAAAACCCTTTGGAAATCTGCCACACTCAACACAAAATTCTTTTGCCAATCTTCACAAGGGTTAGTAGATCACAAAATAATCAAAATTACTCCACTTTTCAATAATCATCACCAAGGTATTTAATTGCACAACTTCCTTATCTCTCCTAAAACCACTTGTACCATAAAATAAAATAAATCAAAACATTGCATAACATTTTCACTCCCAAAACCACTTATACCATAAAATAAAATAAATCAAAATATTGCATACCTTGTCACCTCATGAAAGAATTAATACTTTTGAAAAAGAACAAGGCAAGCTTCACTTTTGTAACCCCTTTGCAAAATCAGAAATATCTCTTTACACACACATTATTTCTCCTTCTAAATAAGTTAGTCAAATAGCCCTTTATGAAGTGAAGAGAACCCATACCTTTTATGAAGTGAAGAAAACCCTTTGGAAATCTGCCACACTCAACACAAAATTCTTTTGCCAATCTTCACAAGGGTTAGTAGATCACAAAATAGTCAACATTACTCCACTTTTCAATAATCATCACCAAGGTATTTAATTGCACAACTTCCTTATCTCTCCTAAAACCACTTGTACCATAAAATAAAATAAATCAAAACATTGCATAACATTTTCACTCCCAAAACCACTTATACCATAAAATAAAATAAATCAAAATATTGCATACCTTGTCACCTCATGAAAGAATTAATACTTTTGAAAAAGAACAAGGCAAGCTTCACTTTTGTAACCCCTTTGCAAAATCAGAAATATCTCTTTACACACACATTATTTCTCCTTCTAAATAAGTTAGTCAAATAGCCCTCGAAATAATATTTCCGAAGATATATAATATGCCCACTTTCCAAAATAAATTGAAACCTTTACATATATATATATGCCAACCTCCATTAATTGCACATAGGTCGGCCCTCCATTAATTTAAACTTAAAATTTAAACTTTAATATCTTCATCACCGGAGGTCCTTTTTCGATGAAACAAAATTCCACCTTGGCTTTTAAGAAAAGCCCATTCCACATAAGCCCACCATGGTTTTAAATAAAACCTTTTATTTTGCCTCGCCTTGGTTTTCATAAAAACCTTGTAAATAGCCATGCTTTCCAAAATATCATAAATGCTTATTTATGAAATATTTTGGCCACCAAAACCAAATGTGATCCATGTGACATCAATGACAACATAAAATGCCTCAAATTAACTCAAATTTCCAACATAGGTCTAACTTTAATCAATTCCTTTCCAACCTTTATTCAACAATTAAAGTCCCATACCTTTAGTTAGATTCCTTTTTACTCTCACTAATTAAAATCCTATATATTTAATTAACAAAAATAAATCACATTACTTTTATTTAACATAATCAAGTCCCATACCTCAATTATTTAAATAAATCCCATTACTTTTATTTAACATAATCAAGTCCCATGCCTCAATTATTTAAATAAATCCCATTACTTTTATTTAACATAATCAAGTCCCATACCCCAATTATTTAAATAAATCCCATTACTTTTACTAACCAAGGTCCTCCAACTTTAATTAATAAAGCATACAACACATTTCATTTACCTTTACTAACCAAAGTCCTCTAACTTTAATTAATAAAATATAAACATATTTCATTTCTTTTACTAACCAAAGTCCTCTAACTTTAATTAATAAAACATAAACATATTTCATTTCCTTTTACTAACCAAAGTTCTCTAACTTTAATTAATAAAACATACAATACATTTCATTTACCTTTACTAACCAAAGTCCTCTAACTTTAATTAATAAAATATAAACATATTTCATTTCCTTTTACTAACTACAGTCCTCTAACTTTATTTCATAAAACATGCAATATATATCATTTGCTTTCACTAACCAAAGCTCTCTAACTTTAATTAATAAAACATACAATACATTTCATTTTCCTTTTACTAACCAAAGTCCTCTAACTTTAATTAATAAAATATAAACATATTTCATTTCATTTTACTAACCAAAGTCCTCTAACTTTAATTAATAAAACATACAATATATTTCATTTGCTTTCACTAACCAAAGTCCTCTAACTTTAATTAATAAAACATACAATACATTTCATTTACCTTTACTAACCAAAGTCCTCTAACTTTAATTAATAAAATATAAACATATTTCATTTCCTTTTACTAACCAAAGTCCTCTAACTTTAATTAATAAAACATGCAATATATTTCATTTGCTTTCACTAACCAAAGTTCTCTAACTTTAATTAATAAAACATAAAATATAATTTATACAAATAAAATATGAGTTAATTCTTTAACAAGCCTTCAAGCCTCATGAGCCGCCCAAGCTCGATACCCTAATCTAAGAGCATACGACCAACTAGAATACGTATCTGAACCGAAGTCTAATAACCTTCAGGTTATTCACAAGATAGAGGGGCCAGATAAGGGTGAGTCTTGCACAGCCAAGGAGGGAGACACCGACCACCTACGTCATGCTGAGTGACATATTATCCAAGGTCTTTTGAGTCCTATCCTAACAATGACAAATAAGGCTACTCAGACTGTCTAACGACAACAATACAAGTCTCACACAAGATTACATAGGGTTACCTGCAGCTGGTTCGCTTGAATAGTGAAACACACCTTAGAGAAGGTGATGACAACAACTACCAAGGTGTAAGGTTCTACCATGGATGACCAATTACGAAGCAAGGGTGACAATGCAGACAACCATACGCTAAACACAAGGAGGGACGACCATAGCCAACAACTAGGCAATAGAAGCAAGGACATCATTTGAAGGAGTTTTCCCTTGTAAGGAGGGAGTTACCTTCCTTCGATTAAAATGATAACATCACCAAGGATCACGCTAAGCTTTAGGCTAAGGTGATGTATGACATAGTAAAACAAGCTTCAATAGGGGGATGATAACATCCAACCAACAACAACCAAAGGAAACCTAAGGAAAACAATCCAGTCTAAGGGTTATCTAAAAGCATGAGTCTGGAATCTAGTTTTAACTGATGATCCAACAGAAGGGTGCTTAAGAAGAAGGAGTGAGCCATCTCGACTAGAGAAAAACTAGCAACCAAAATTATGAGAACCAACGAAGAAGTTGGTTTCTAAATTAATCTTAGCCATACCAAAGAAGAAATAGGTTCTTTAAACCAACCTGGTTTCGTAGCCTTCGTTTCCCCTTGTTGGAATATATCTTCTTCCTCCAATACATCGAATTCATCTTGCTGTTCATTCTTCTTCTTGTTGTTTGCTTCTCCTCCCTCTTGCTCTTATTTTTTGTTTTCTTATCTCCCCTCTTTTTTCTTTTTTTTTGCAAGTTTTGTCCCTACCCTCCCATATGGGATGGAGTTCTCTTGTCTTTGCCAACCGCTATCCAATCTCATAACTCCATGCCCATCCACCTTCAATACAACCTTATCACCTTGGTGGATGAGCAAGATCAAATCCCCTATCTCTCTTGTTTTTAGTCCTTTATTTACCTTAAAAAGAAGCTATGCCATAAAGGTGTTTCCTCCCCAGATCGATGGAGAGCTTCGACCAATTTTAAATAGAAATATTCTAATAAATAAGCTTTATTTATTCATTCTTTTTTTTATATAACATAACTTATTTTTGATGGAAAGAAATAGATTGTCTATTATTTAGAGAATGAACATATTTTATCATTTAAATAAATGATGAAACTATTTATTTAAAAGAAGTTCTATCATTCTTTAAAATAAAACCAACATGTGTGTTCACGGGCTTCTTAAAAAATCCTCTATTTTTATAATTTACCACCTCCCCTTTTAATTTATTGAACCCCTGGTGGTAAACCCCTATATAATAAATAATAACCCATTTTCAAAACTTACCATTTTGTTGAAAATAATTTGAATCATTTTTTAATATCCCTTGGTAGTTTTACCATTTTATCAATGTATACCCATTAAGCATGCACTACTACAAAAATATTTAAGGGCGGTTATTCAACCGCAATCTATAAGGATGTCGTAAAAAATCTGCAACATACGAGGGTGGTTAAAAATTACCCTCGTAGACCCCTAAAAACTGCTCTCATAGGTGTCTATGAGGGCAGTTTAAAACCACCCTCATAGGACTATGAGGGCGGTTTAAAACCACCCTCGTAGGACTATGAGGGCGGTTTAAAACTACCCTCGTAGGACAATGAGGGTGTCACATAAATCTACTTCAATACTGATGACAATAAGATCTGAATGAGGTTCTATAGCAAAGGAAATATCTGTATTTGGGCATTAATATTATTAAAGTTACAAGAAACAATAAATTCAAAAGGTGGCAAAGTCCACAAACCAACCGATAAGAGATGAAAAGACCACATGTTTAAAAGCTACAACCACGTCTTAGAGGAAACATGTTGGATGTATTCATTTATGACAAAAATGGAAGACATTAAATTGAACTTATTTGCTTATGTGTTTTGTGAGCTTGTTCGTTTGTGTTTCTGGGTGCCCCCATCACCTTTATTCTATGTTTTCTCTACACCTATTTGCAATAACTATTTGCACAGTTCATGGTTCTCACCAATGATAGAAGTAGCTTAATGAAATTATTACAATAAATTGACCCAAAACTTGCTAGATTAGCATTGGAAGTGGGAAGCATCTTTGGGTACCTAAAGCAGATTCAAAATTGAAATTGAATGATAAAGAAACCACCAAACCAATGGCCCCAAACTCTTCCAAAATGAAAAAGATTTAAAATATGTCACATCATTTAGTCTTTGAATATTTAAAAAAAAAAATGCTAAACTTGTACTTTACACATAAATAAATAAATATTTTAATAGATGTGAACTAAGGTATGCTTATACTTCCATTCAGATAAAGATTTTTATGATAGGTTTGTGAAATTTTGACAATGTGCATATTCTTTGACTTCAACAATCAATAAAACTTTATATTTATTCTATACCTCAAATCTAAGACACATAACAACCAATTTGTTTCCCAATTTTGTTTTAAAAAATATTCCTATGTTCCATGCAAATGTGTCACAGGCTTTGAGAGTCATCTTGGAGATGTGCATAAAACATGTCCCTACATCCTAGAAGTGCATCCCAATGTGTCTGGAAGTCCCATTAAAAAAAAATTCATGGTACATTCTAGATGAGCAAAAATTGAAAGTTAAAGGATTCACAAAAACTCTTAATAGATATCAAAAGCAGCTTGCCACTATCATTCTTGGAGACAAGCTCCATTACAAAAGCCAATTGGAAGATTTTACAATAAATTATTAACAATGTAGAATTCTAGATTTTCAAAGCAGTTGCAAATGAGTTAAATAAAATATAAATTTGGATATGATGATAGTGCCTAAAACTTAAAACATTTCGTGGAGAATTTTTATCTGACATGCTTAAGAACTTTCCATAAAAGATCATTTAAATAGATAAAATATGAAATCATGAAAAAGAAGGAATATATTGAGCTTTTTAGAGACAGTAGAGATATAAAAGTCAAGTAGGCATTGCATATAATTGGGTGGGCAAAATAGGATAAAGAAATAAAATAGTAAGTGACAAAGGATGAAAATCTAAGCTTACGGGCCATTACAGAGATACACAGATGTAGTGGGCAATTAAGCATGAATTCTAATAAAGCCAACCAATAAAAATATGGGGTACAACTATAAATTAAATGTTTTTCACAATTTGCTTGATCATAATTCTTAGCTTTTTATGTAGCAAGTAATGGGAGATAGCAATCACAAGATGCAGAATAATATGACATAAAGTAAATCTATGAGATCACTAAAAATATACTATAAATAGAAATGATGGAAATGTATACAAAGTAGCTATGGAGGAAATTAGCACTCCATGAATAAATCTACTGCTCAAGAATGAGCTTTGAGAATATCACACTCCACTACATCACACCACATTGTTCTACACTACTTCCTACTGCTGTATGATGCTCAATGTCTATGGCCCTTTATATAGGAAAATAGGTTCCTTGGCCAACACTCTACCTAGTTGTGCAAGGGACAACTTGCACATATACAACTTGCACATTGACACTTGTGCATTTATTACATTGCATGAAGTAACTAGATAAATTCCCCTAAAGTAATCTAATGTCCTAAGTATGTACCAAGAAAGGTACATTTACATGATTCAAATGATGTAATATAATATATTTCTAACACCCCCTTGTATTAAATTATTTGGATATTGAATACTTTAGTCTTCAATGTGGATCTTCTTCCATCTGGTAGCTTTGATTCTTCTGCAATTGCTTCAGTCTTCAAATGATACAAAAATAGGCTAAAGTTGTAGGTTCTTCTTTCAATTGACTTTGAACTGAATTCCTAATTCTTTGGATTCATATTCTTCTTATTTAGCTTTTCCTTTGGATTCAATCTCTATGCTTTCATAAGTGGTTGTGCTGCTACTTGATTCTTGTAGAGAGGGTTCTTCTTTCTTGTCTTCAATATGTACAAAAGTTTCTAAACAACCACTTTGGGCATCATGATAAGATCTTGAGTTAGTAGAACCTGGAATGTCAATGTTGCATGAGGATTGAAAATTTTTTTTAGATATGACTCATTAAGTCTGGTCTGGTCTTCTTTTTGATTAATTCTATCAATCCTCTTTGTTCTACATTTTCATTCTTGTAGTGTTTATATGTGATCAATCCCATGTATGATATGCTCACAAGATCTAAGGAAAGTGTAATGTCGCTTTTTCCATTGTCAATAGCTTCATTGAGACGAGCTTGAAGATAGTATTCCATAGTATCAAAATTATATTCTAAGGCTTCACTATGGATTACTTTTGAAGTTATATCTAACATTCTTTCAAACTTCATTAGAAGATTCATGATCCCAAGTTTTATAGCACTAAATTTTTCCTTACTGAAGCAATTATCCTTGTTGATGTTTGCACATTTATTGAAATTAGACATCCTTATGGCTCCCTAATTGAGGTATATAAGCTTGATTTGATAAAAACTTTATTAATCCTTAGTTTTTTAGGCTTCTTTATGACTCCCAAGTAATGTGAGTGTATACTCTTAAGGATTTTTAGGTTTTGAAGAAAACTTATATTTTGTAACTTGATAATATTTGATAAATGATGATATTATCAAGTTTTGTAGAATTCATTATGACTCCCTAGTATGCTCTGGATAGGATATAGTGTTTTGTAAATTATTGTTCAATATTTGGTTGATTTTGTAATTTTTTGTAAAAAATCTTCTAATATCCCTTATTACTTCTATTGAACTAAGCACTTTTCCCAAATTTTAAAGAGGTTATAATGTTGGATATTTTATCTCCTTTTGAGAAGTTTGAGACAATACTTTTATAAATTTCCAACCTTTGAAATACTATGATAAACCTCTCTTTTAAATAATCCTTTGGGAATTGATTTAAGTGTATCTAATTTCCAATAAATTAATTTGATGTAGTAACCCTTATGACTCCCTAATATTTAATATTTAATCCAATAGAAACCCTTATTACTCCTAGGTTTTATATTGCAAAAATTATATTGTTTTGATAAAATATTCCCTCTGATGTATGGCTTTCAATATAATCAAATTTATTCAATTTTAACCTTATAACTCCTAAGGAAAGAAAGCACATAGAAATGGGAATAAACCTTACCTTTATCAAGCAATAATCGACGTTGTTTTCAGATGAGCTAGGGCTGTAATATTGACATAGATGCTTTGAATGCTTTGACTATACCCTCCAATGGAATCACTTGGAGCTTATCCTTGTGAGAAGTGTTCCAAATATGGTGATGTTTAAACTCTATATTTGACCTCGCTAGAGCATTGAAGGCTCTACCACCTTCTTGACATGTTGTGCTTCAAACGTGTTTCACTGTGCTATTCTCTCATGGATTCATTTTACTGTGCTATTATCTCTTCTTCACCTTGTGCCACTTCCTGTTTAGATTCCTTTTAAGGTGGCAAAGGCTTTGACAAGTGTCATTGAGCATTACGTACGAGTTCTCTCATTTGTAATGTAATAATCCTTTAGTAACACTTTGCTAGCTTCTTGGTCACCTTGTAACACATGAACACTTGCGTGAGCGCTTGTAACTCCTTCGAGAGTTTTATCGAATGTTAAGAAATGGGATGACACCTTAGAGAATTTGTACCAAGTGGATTTCAACATTTTTGCATGGAGTTATTTTGCTGTAACGCTTCCAAGGAGAGTATAACTCCTATTTGTATGCCTCTTCTTTGCTTTCTACATTTCTTAGACTGCAAGCAACCTCTTCTCTTGCTGGTCAATCATTGAGATGATTTTGGAGCTTCGAATGGTATTGTAGGTGATTATTTTGGTGGACAATCTTCACCAAGCCAGCAAACTAAAAATATATAATCTATTCTCATCATTCCTTGTTCTATTAAATGTGCTCCTTTTATGCTGTTCATACACATTGATTGAGGTAGAATCTGTCACCTTTTTTCTTGTAAAAGAGAGCTCCCTTTCTGTCTACGTAAATGTAGGTTGATGATCGACTGATATGTGCATTGCCTTTTGTAGGTTCATCCATCCAAGATGTGAACTGTGAGCCCCTTCAAATGTCTCCTTGTGTTGTGGATGTGGAGTGCTTGATGTTTGAACTTTCTTGGTTGGATTTACCTGTAGTTTTTATGCCTTTAGTGGCACCTTCAATCTACCCTTTTCTTACGAATAATGTAGTGCAATAACTTGTAATATTCTATAAGAATAATACATTCTTATTGCACCCTTTTGGCACTCCTTGCAGGTCTTGTAGTATGCTTTTGTAGCAAATTTTGAATGCATAAATGAGGGTTTTGAGGACATCCATTTGGATAGACTCCTTGCCCTCTTTGCTTGGATATTTAATGATAGATCCAAGATTTAAAAATGTTGTAGATAGAAGATTTTTTTAGCTACACTTAACCCTATAGTATTAAGGATTTGAGACTCACCAAGTATCAATCTTTGAAGCTTCTTTTGGTTAGTTTTTATTCACTTGTACTAACCAATTTTGGTGGCTTCTATTGGCCACTATGAGTTATAGATTTTTGTGCACTAATAGTGTCTTTAGACACTTTGATAAATTTTGTTTTTGTGCCCTTCTCATGAACACAACAATAATATTTTTGAGAGCAATATAATACTGCAAATGAATCTAATAATATTTTACTTTTAATAGAGGGGTCGCCACAAACCCCATAAGGGGCAGGTCCAAGGTTCAAATCTTGGGCCTCGTTGGATTGAACGCTCTCTTCTTCCCGTGTGCTCTTTAACGACGTAAAAGGTTTAAAATGATTGTGGCATGGTGGTTATATAGGGCGAAGACTCGTGTGGCAAATTCTAGGGCAGACAATGTAGAATAATGTGGTGGCCATAAAAGCTGGACAACCTACCCAAATTCGTGGCGACTACCGATTCCACCATGTAAATTCAAAATTTTTTTTTTTTTTTTTTACTTTTAATGCATTAAAAATTTCACCTTATCACTCTAGTCAACTCTAAAAAATAATGCACTTAATAAATTTACTACAACTAATCAAGAATAATCTGAAATTAATCTTCAAGAACTATTATGCAATTCTATTATAAGCAAGGTAGTAGGAGCTAGTATTCTTTTGCTTTCCAAAGTAGATGATAGGTAGTTGATAGATAGTTTGAAATTTTGAAATCTAATCAACTCCTAAAGTGCAAAGGAACCATAAAGAAACCTTTATATTTTTACACTTTTGAAGACTATTATTCAATTCTCCTTATTGTAACTTTAATATAAATTAAGGTGCTTAAACAAATCTGATAAGTAATCCACTTTAATGAATCTACTTACACCAATGGTTGCTTACCTTTTTTTGAAATCCCTTTTTGCCACTTCTATAGAGGATGTAGATCTTGGTGTCTAAGATCACCAAATTGTTGCCTTGAGTAAGATCTTCCATCTCTTTATAGGTTGCCTTGAACAACTTCGTGTTCATCAAAATATGGTTTCGAAATCTCTTTCACGAGCCCAAAATTTTGGTGGTTTGTTCTCCTCTTGTACTCTCCTCCTTTTGTTGTATATTTGAAGAGATATTTATTTCTAAAGTGGTGCCTTCTTGTTGTGAGAGGCAATCTCAAAATCTCCTGGATTTGGTAGGCTTCTTATGTTTGAATATTTCTTCAAGCTTCTTTTCGCATTCTAACTTCAAACAGGATCTTCATCTCAAGATTCTAAATATCTCGAGGTCTTTTGAGATTTGACACTCCTTGCCAAATTTGTCTTCTTGGGCTTATTTTTGGATGACGATAACTGTCCCAAATATTTCACTATCTCCAATAGTGAATTTTTCCAATGATTTTTCCTTGGAACTCCTTTGATGATATCTTCAGTAAGGATGTCCAAGCCTTTTATTGGATACTCGTAGAGATCTCTCCAAGGCCTTTGATCTTGCAACTTCTTTTGGTCTTTCTTGAGACCTTATATTCCACCTTCTACTTCTAGAAATGTTGGTGGTGAGATATTCTCATGGATCTCTGATTCAACTACTTCTAAATTTGAGCAAGACTCTTCTATTTTTTCTTCTTCCAATTATGGAAGTTTTTCAATGATATCTTCTCCTGATCTCTTTTGCTTCAAGTGTTGGATTGATTCTTAAGAAGATACTCTTCCTATCATTTTTGTAGGAAGCTTTCCCAACTCACTGAATCTCCTTATTCCTACAATAAAGTATTAATATTGAAATATGCTTCTGAATTAGATACTCTCTTATGGAGTCTTTCTTCAGGATCAAGTCTTCTATGATATTTTTTAGTATCAAGGCTTCTATGGAATTTTCTTCAATATCAAGGCTTCTGTGGCATTTTCTGTATCAAGGATTCTATGGCATTTTCTTTTGGATCAAGGCTACTATGGTATTTTATTCTAGATCAAGGATTCTATGGCCTTTTTTGATTAAGGATTTTGTGGCATTTTTTTTCTTCTAAAGTTTCCAATCTAGCAATGAAGATCTCCTGTCTCCAAAATTCACCATGATTCTTCTCCAGAAGTCTCTTATGCAATATTCTTCTCTTGTAGCAACTAATATTTGCACTACGAAGGCACTCTGATATTCGAGCAACGAAGTTGAAATCCCCTAGATTTCTATTGTAGGAGGTGTCCCAATCATCTAAGAATTAATTTCCTACAACAAAATAAACTTCAGGTAAATTTCTCTAGATCTCTTAAATGAGCTTCACTACTTGATTCATCACACTAGTGGATCAAATGTTGAGTTCTAGTCTTCATGAGTTTTCCCTTGTAACTATGTGGAAAGACTCCAGCCATATACAATCTTAGTATTGATCTACCGAAGCTCTAATACCACTTTTAACTTTTTATGTAACAAGTAATGGGAGATAGCAATAATAAGATGCAAAATAATATGACATAAAGTAAATCTGAAAGATGATTGAAAGTATACATAAATATAAATTATGAAAATATATACAAAGTATCTATGGAGGAAATGGACACTCCATGAATAAAGCTATTGCTCAAGAATGAGCTTTGAGCATATCACACTCCATCACAGTACATAACACTTTGCTACATCACACCACATTGTTCTACACTACTTCCTACTGTTGTATGATGCTCTATGTCTATGGCCTTTTATATAGGAAAATATGTTCCTTGGCCAACACTCTACCTAGCTATGCAAGAGATAGCTTACACATATAAAACTTGCAAATTGACACTTGTGCATTTATTAGATTGCATGAAGTAACTAGATAACTTCCCCCTAAAGTAATATAATGTCCTAAGTATGTACCAAGAAAGGTACATTTACATGATCCAAATGATGTAATATAATCTATTTCTAACAATAATATATCATATTCTTAAATTCCATTCACCATGACAACATAAATCATTTCTTTATGCATTTCAAAGGCTTAAAATAAAAAATTGTAAATAAAAAATTCTCTAAAGATACCACGTTGGTAATGGAGTGACCAATGAAAGTATTAAAAAACTTGTTTAGACTACATGCACTGTGAAATTCTAAATATCTTCATTGTTAGTCTATTTATCTGATCTGGTACTGTTATGGAACCTTTCACAGTAAGGAAGCAGCTAAGGATTCAATATTTTACACATATAGTAGAAGTGTGAATGGCTTTGCTGCCCGTCTAGAAGAAGAGCATGTTATTTCAAGTAAATTACAGTCACCATCAAGACTTTGTTTCCTTTTTAATTGAGTGTTGAATCAAATACTTCCCATTATATCAATTGATCTCGCAGACAGAATCTGTTGAGTTGATCTATCTTTGAGAGAATTCATATTCTGTGGTATTAGTTTTCTAACAGAATGTAGTGGTGGTTCTCATCCAGGACTCCCAGGAGTACTGTCTGTTTTCCCTAACAAAGAAATAAAGTTGCATACAACTCATTCATGGAGATTCCTTGGCCTAGAAGATGGAATTCCAGGAAGCGAGACTGAAGTAATCTCTCTGGAGAAAAGCAGAATTTGGAAAAGATGTTATTGTTGCTAACTTGGATACAGGTAGAATGATGGGGATGTTCTTTTCTTTTTTCTCATCAGTAGACCTAGAATTAAGCAAACCCATTTCCTAATTAAAGATAATAATATTCATTTGATCTTTGTTTGAGTGTGTGGCTCGAGAATGCAAGCTCAGGTCTTGGGTATTTCTAATGAGCTGGCTATTTTTTGGAAGGCTTACATTGATAGTATTAATAAGAGTCATCAAGTTGAGATCTTAACTCGATACTATTGCTTGGGCATACAACAAATATGGGGGTCAATATACGACTAGAATTGGTTACAAAGAAAGTTTTGACCCTCATCCTCAAGGGCCTACTTGGTGGTGGAAGAAAATTTAGAAATTATATGCCCCCCAAAAAACAATTATTTTCATGTGGTTAGCTTTGAGAAATAAGGCTTTGACTTGGGAAGTTTTACAAAGGAGAAGCAGACAAGGTCCAAGTATTTGTATGTTGTGTCAGTCAAAGGAGGAAAACATCACACATTTGTTAATTCTCAATAGGTTTGGTTAGAAGCCGAATAGATAACTGGAGTACAAAATATTTGGGAAGGAGAAACAGTTGAGGTATGCTTAAGACAATGGTTTTTGAAAAAAGAGTTGAAACAATTTCTTTCTTTATTATGTATTATATGTTGGGGTATATGGTTGGCACGAAATGCAACTATTTTTAAAGGAAATTTAATACCCCATTTCAGGTTATTTTTCAGGTGAGGACTTTGGTCTCAATCAACAAAGGGCCTGGAAAACATAAGAAACCTCGACAAGTGGGTAATTTATTCATTGGAAAGTCTCAACCATAGGGTTTTTTTGATGGGGCTTGTCAAAGACACTCATCTTTTAGTAGTGCAGAGGCATTCTATACTTCTCAAATACCCAATATATCAAATTTAAAGTAGGTCTTGGGACAGTTTCCAACAATTTTGCTTAGTTCTAAGCATTGAGATTGCTAATGAAGTGTGTTGTGGAGAGAAATGTGAAAAAATTACAAATTTTTGGAGATTCTACTCTAGTCATCAATTGGATGAATAAATCCACTCAATTTAAAAATAATCTGCTTAGACCAGTGGGAGATGAACTACTGGAGGTGATTTCCCTTTTTGAAAATATATATTTTAATCATGTTTATAGGGAATTAAATCAAGAAGCAGATAAGTTATCAAAAGAAGGTCAACAGGTTCCGAAAGGTTTCTTGCAAATGGAAGAGAACAAAGATGGAGTTTCTTATTTCACCCACATATCATACCCCTAGTTCCTATGATAGCTCTAGTTTGCATTGTGGGTATTTTTATTTTTTTAGAGATTTATGGCCATTTTTAACTATTTCCTTTCTTTCTAATGGTTTATTTTTCACTGATATCTATCCAGGTTTTGGACATGGAGGTTATTTGGATGATTAAGTATTGATATATAAGGATATTTATCCTTATTATCTCCATGATATTTTGAAGATGGTTTTTTTGCCTCTTCGACCTACCCGACTGTCATTATATCTTGACTCCTAGTAATCTATTTTTATCTGGGTTTTTGTTTGTGACAAGGCACCTAAGAAGTGTAATTTCTTTCATTCTTGAAATAAAATTACGATTTTTTTCTTGTAAAAAAAAGGTAGAATGATGGGGATGTTCTTTTCTTTCTTCTCATTAGTAGACCTAGAATTAAGCAAACCCATTTCCTAATTAAAGATAATAATATTAATTTGATCTCTGTTTAGGTGTGTGGCCCGAGGATGCAAGCTTCGATGACACAGGTTTTGGCCCTGTACCTTCCAGATGGAGGGGAAGCTGCCAAAATGGCACCAAATTCAAAACAACCAATTGATTAAGACCCATAATAAATATCTAATATATATATTTCAATTGCACTGAAGATGACTAGTTTAAATTTTATGCCAATCTATATTGTATCTATGCTAGCTTTGCCATATATGCATTACCTAAGTTTCTCAAGCTTAAGGAGAATCCAAGAAAGTTGGTGGAAGATCTATGTCCTTTAATTTTTTGTTCATTTTTTTCCTTCGGCACTAAAAATAGGTCAAAGCATAGAAAATGAGGACATGGATGAATACGGTAAATGGTATCTAGGGGACTTATTAAAGCTGCTCTAAATTTTTAGATTAGCTTCATATTTGTTAGCTGGAAAAGACTATAACTTAATAAGGCTCTTATTGTCAATCGTGGGTGAACCATATGACTTGGCTACAATTTGTAGCAAAAGGTATTGCACTGGATGTATTGATAGAGTTTTAGCCTCGTGTAGACTCAAGGTCACAAAACACTTTTAGCAGTTTCTTTTACCAGGGTGTTAGTGTTGGAGTATATGTTTCATCTCCCAATATGTCATATGTGTTAATTGTTGCTTTTGTTGTAATTAGTACAAAGTTTCATCTTGTAATTTTTTATTCATTAGAAATCCATTCTGCTGCCTGTCTATTGACCAAACGAGAACACTACCAACTTGCTTCTTGCACATGACATTATGCATTTTGTTTGTTCTTGCTGTTGGGTGGTACCAAACTCTCTTCCAGTCTCATGTGCATTGGAGGGTGGACCTATTAGAAGAAGTAGGGCTTCATTACATGGATCAATAAATTCAAGGTCTAACTCTAGAACTACTGTTGTTCACCAAAAAATTAATTGGAGATAGATACTTCATCAAGGGATATGAGGCTCAAAATGGGTCTTTGAATCTCTCCACAACAAAAGAGTTTCTTTCCAATATAGGTGGGCATGGTACTCATACTATGTCCACAGTAGGAGGGAGTTTTGTATAAAATACAAGTATTTGTGGTTATACAAAAGGGATTGCAAAGGGAGGGTCTCCTCATACCAGAGTTACAACTTACAAAGTTTGCTGGCCAAACATAGGCTGCAGCCAATGCTATGGTGTAGATGTTCTGGTATTATTTTATGCAGGGGTGCATGATGGAGTATATGTGTTCTTTGTCTCTCTTGCATCTAGTCCTCCTCTTGAGGATTATATTCAAGATGGAATTTTTGTTGAAGCATTGCATGTTGTCCAAAGAGGAAAGGTGGTGGTCTGTTCTGCAGGAAATGATGGTCCAAAGCCAGGGACAGTCTCAAATGTCGCTCCATGGATTATAACTGTAGGCGCAAGTAGCATTGATAGACAATTTCCTTCCGTTGCTTCCCTTGGAAACAATAAGTCATTCAAGGTGAGGACTAGAAGCCTGTTTTTCAGTACATGTTCTCATTTTCTTAAGGACACATGCTTATTAATTTTATTATTTTCAAATTCTGGGAGGTTTACATAGTTAAGCCCATTATCTATCATGTTTTTGAAATTTGAAGTCAAGGCCATGTCTTTCCAAGCATTGTAGAATGATTGAACTACACTAGTTTTGATTTCCTGGAATATGCTAGAGTACTTACTCTATGCCTACTCATGATGTGTTGGAGCCAGGGACAAAGCCTATCTGAGTTTACCCTAAAAAATAAAATGTATCCTCTCGTATCATTAGTGGATATCAGAGAAGTTGTACTTCAGGCAAGCTGGTAGCGTAACTAACTATGGCATTTTTGGCAGTCCAGGCAAATTGTACTCTCTTGTTATTATTGAAATTCAGTGGTGCATTTATCACATATGTTGTTAGTTGTGCTTACAAGTAAGAAATTAGACCACCTACACTTTGGTAGGGGATCACGTGCATTTGTGCAAGTTTGTATTATTATCAAATTTCAAATTTACAATTAAAAAAAATAAAAAATAAAAATAAATAACCTACAATTCCAAGTCATCTATCTTCATATTGAAAGAAATATTTTGAGCCCCTACTTTACCATATGCGAGCAATCCTAAAATAAATGAATGTTTTATTTGTCATACCAGAGTTTGGTTAAGCCTCTCTTTTACATTTTTACTTTAATAGGCTTATCTTGTTTTATAGAATACGTTGAATACACAACATATGATGTAACACTAAGTGATTGATATTTTTGAATAAACTATTTAGGAAGAGATATCAATATTATTCAAATTTTGTAAGAGGGAACATAATTCTAATACCCAATGCAAAACACATATTTCTTCTTGTCTCAGGCATTATTAAACTCTGTGAAAACAAAGACTTGTTGCAAATGACTTTTATACAATGCTCCAATGGATTTGTTGAATAAATGCTTACCAAGAAAAAGTAAAACACAATTTTTAGGTCTTGGAAGTGTATTAGTTCAAGAACAAGAGGAACAACAAAGCAATAGTTCATAAATATCTAATGAGAAACATGAATATATATTTTTGACAATTGCTAGGACAGAATCAAATACTTCTTATGACTAGTCTTGTTCAATAGTGTGATTTCATTTAGCATGCAATATTTATTGGCTTTTCAAGTTCGGGAAAATTAGATGCTTTGCTACATTGTTCAAAGCTTGTTTCAAGGCCAGGTATCTCATTGAGACATACAAAATATGGTTGATGAAGTTCACATAGAGGATCCAGGCCATGCTTGGTTGTAAGCTCTTGCGAACCAACCACAACATCGATCCACAAATGCCATAGTTAGAGAGATCTTATCCCATCAAATAGTGGCTGCATCTGTTCTAAAGAAATTATCAAGCAATCAAATAATATATTGATCTTTTCAACATGATCTTCACTAGGCTTAAGATTATTGACTTTCATGAAAAACTTAAGTTCAAGTTCTTATTGAAATATTTTACCAATGAGATACATCTCTTGCACATAATTTCTATTGAAAGGGACTTATTTAAACTTCAAAGGCACATAGCCAAATCTCAGCTAGATTGTGTTGATGGATGAAAATTATAACTCCAAAGCAAACAGGATTAGTTCCTACTATGTTTTATTTTTCACCGGTCCTTCTCCTTTACACTAAAACCCAATTCGAATGGGAATTCTTGCAAATGTGTTACTTAAATTAAGAAACCCTAAAACAAATCTAAGTGCTTTGATGCCTACAATTGAACATAGATCCAGGGAAAAGGAATAATCCTTCATTATAAGCAGTATTTCTAGTCTCACAAATTTATATCTACTTTGATGGCTATAGAATCATAGATCAGTTATTTATAGATAAGGATTATTTATTTATACAAAGTTGTGGATGAAAAACTGATTATTATATTGCATCATCAATATTGGCAGTAGCATAATCTTGGTTTCTTGTTAATTTATATTATTTTATCTTCTCACAAAATATTATGTATAGTCTTGTAGTTCTCTTTATTTGCAATTGAACTCTTCATTGACACCCTAAACTATAGAGTCATTAGTCATTACCATGGGATGTTTTAATTTTCTTCTTGGGGGACCCTAGTGTCATATCAAACTAACCACTTATAATACCTACTGTAGCATATACAAGCTACATAAGGATAATAAAACATAATAGGTCAAGTCTTGAGCTTTGTACAAGCAAGAAAAGTCAAACTAGCCATCTTTGTTAAGAAAATTTTGACTTGTACTCCTGGACAAGAGGACAATCCCAAAACAAATTAGGGGATTCCTGTTTCTTATGGTGACATTTTTTGAAAATCGAAGAACATTGATTCCTTTTTCTTGCTATGGCTGATAGCATCATTGAAGGCTTAACTTGAAATCCACTGTGTAAAGAAAAACTTAGAACCATAACTTGCAAGGGGTTCTTAAGGAAGCTGTGGACTTTAATGATCTTAAAAGTTAGGTCAGTTCCTATAATTTTGAACATGGTCCTAATCCTATGTATGTGGGAAATTGAATGTGGTCAAGAACAGAAGGATTCCATTTAGTAGCTGACGCCAACCCAGTGTTGAAAATAACATAATTTGGTCTTAATATAACATGCATTCCTTTCAAATGAAAATAAAAATAAAAAGGAATACCCTGTTCAAATGGATACCATGCAGGATCTTCTCCAAAATACAGGGCAAGTGCATCTGCATTTCGACCCTATAAACAACACATGAACAACTCATCAATAATAAGATGGTTCACACAACCTAACAATATCAATGCCTAACTTCAAAAAAGAAAAACAATATCAATGCCTGAACATTTACATATAATGGTCCATGCAACTTTTGAATACAAAGAAGCTTCATCTTGGTATGGTAAGGCAATGGGTTCCACCAAGAATGTCATGATAGGTAAGTACCTCTGTTGGCTACAATGTTTTTTCTTAGCCTTGTTATAAAGAATCATGATAAAATAGTCCTTAAACATCAGAAACGATGAGCTCGAAAATAACTTATTTTATTTAGGAGAAAGGGGACCGAACTACACTATCAATGACTCGATGATCAAAAATCCTCAAGGACTTGTGGAGGATATGGAATATTATGATCAAGATATGGATGGAGCTATCTACTATAATATCCAAGGGTGCAGGGATAAAATAATCATAGTGTCAGAAAACTAACAAGGAGCTGTTGTGGGGATGGGACCTTTGAATGAGTTAAGGTATGGAACCTCCTTTACCTTTAACATAAAGCAATTCAGATACAAGATATCTCTTCATGAATGCATTTCCCCCTTCCACCCTAGTCTATTTCTAAAGACCCCTCAGATTTTAAAAGAGGATTACATTGCTGGTGTTGAAGAATGTGAAAAATTGAGCACTCTAGATGACTTACGAAGATGCGCAAGCAAGAATATTGAGAGCTAAAAAATGTTGAGCTTAAAACACAATACGAAGGACTCTATTGAGAAGCACACAGGCAAAGAAAACCCAAAGAAGAACGAGAGTGACCAAAAAATTAGGGGAACATCTTGGAAGAAGAAGATTGTGAAATGGCAGAGCATAGACAACAAGAACAAACGCTGGAAGGTATTGTCTTAAATATTTTTAGTTTCAAATACATATAGGGGTCCATACCATCTAAAAAACTTACTATTAATTCCGAGTAAAAAAGAGAAGATGCGCGCGTGGTTCATTTCCCACGCAACAATTATTTATTTTTTTAAAGTGAGACCTCCCTAAGAGGGTGGCTTTAAACCATCCTCTTAGGGTCCATTAGGGTGGTTTTTTACCACCGTAAAAAATCGCCTTATTTCAACCGCCCTTAAAAGCTATTTTTGGTGTAGTGATGTTTGACTCCATCCAACTATCAAGTCTTTATGAACATAACAAAAATTAGTGGTTTGAGCTCTAACTTGAAATGAAAATATCTTCACACATTTCATTTAACCAATAATATATAAGAGCAAGTTTTGATTATAATAATTATGAAAAATAAAATTACATAGATATAAATTGAAATATTTTTATAAAAAATTTCAAATGCTTTGACTCCCAATCTATGTTACACGAAGTTCTAGAACGAACACATGTTTCTAGGACAATAGGATGAGGTTTTTGGGATGTCAATATGCACCTTTGGAATGGTCCCCAAATCCCAAGACAAGTCCCCATGGAACATAACTCCCAATGACTCCACTTAAAGAATCTCACAAAAATCTAACTTGTTTAAATTTTTCACTAGTACAATTGAAAAGTAATAAATCATTAAAAACTTTGACTCATTCCTTAAAAGAACAACTTTCTATTAAGATTAATTAAAAATTTTCATGCAAATTATTCTATAATAATGTTTACATGCTTGTGTATGCCAGGTGTAATAAATAAGTTCTAGTTGAAACCATACCATTCAACTCGGTAGGTCAGAAGAATCAAGATTTTAACCTAGCAATTGATTTCCAAGAAAAATGTGTCTTGATGGTAAATAAGAACAAAACCATGCCAAGGGTGACAACCTAGTTTAAAACATAATCTTCAACAATACCAAGTTCCAAGAGGTAACTTTTGTTCCACACAAAGCCTAACTAGTAGAATTGAAGGTTCAAGCCAACTCTACAATCCATACCATAATAACTCTACTTGTTAATATGCAATAATAAACAATTCATAACACATTATGATTGTGGACAAGCATAGTATTAGTCATTACTTGGTATATGTCGAGACAGGACTAGACCCCTTGATCTTCAAGGAGGCTGCTTTGTAATCACATTTCTAGTAAATCACAATGTATAATGTTTTCCAAATCAAAGTTTCATTCCCTAGTTCTTGTTTTGAGGTTATCACAATTTCTCTCTAAAAATAGAGTTATACTTGAAATATTAGGATGGACAATGCAAAACCATTTAGAGATGCAAATTTGCATTTACAGACTGCTTTCATAAACCCATTTTCTATGCTTTAATAAGCCCCTTATTTCACTCTATTATAAATATCGTTTTACGTATAAAATGGTTGTTTTAACCAGTGTTGTTTAGTTTTGCTACACAACTTTTGAGATGCTTACCTTGGAATGTTATAGTGTGATCTCTATAGAAGACCTCGATTGCCTTGAATTATCCATCCAAGCATAAACTCTTTCTGGATACACTAAAGCAACAAACATTGGATAAATTATGTGGAATTAGCAAAGATGTTGTTGGTAGTTGATTAAAATATCTAATCTGGAAGACGTGTCTTATAAGAAGTATAATTTATCATCAATATGATATCATAATGAAACCTAGTTTAACTTGGTTCGCGCACCTGGTTGGCTGGGTGCGTGAACCCGCACCCACACCCGCATTGGGTTCATGGGTTCATGAATGGCTACGACTGAGCCGAATCCCATCCGAACCCTATTTTACTGAGTTCACCTTGAGCCGAACCCTATCAATCAGGGTTCGGCCAAGCCGAACTCTATGGCCAGTCGGGATTCGGCTAGTCGAACCCAACCTAGTTTGGACATTAACATAGGAAAAAACATTTTTTTTATTATTATTATTTTTTTAAGGTATAGTATATAGCATATACTTATAGTATATTGTTATCTCATATACTTATACTATATAGTATATAGCATATACTTATAGTATATTGTTATCTCTTGACTCTTTATGACTTGACATCCTATCATTTTTTTACATGAATATCATATATCAATATGCTTTTATGATGTCATATTTAAATATTTTGCAATGTGTATGAATGATTTATTTTATTTCACAATGTGTATGATTTATCATTTTTTTACATGAATATCATATATCAATATGCTTTTATGATGCCATATTTAAATATTTTGCAATGTGTATGAATGATTTATTTTATTTCACAATGTGTATGATTTATCATTTATTTAATTATTTTGCAATGTGCATAATTTATTTTATTTTTTATTTTTTGTTAAAAAATACAATATATATATATATATATATATATATATATATATATATATATATATATATATATATATATATATATATATAATTAAAAACTAGTCGCACTCTCACTCCTTATTTTTGGTGGGGACCGCACTCGTACCCGTGATTCCCGTCGCATCCACACCTCTGCACCTGGTAACCTTGATATATATATTTTTTAAATTAAAAACCAGCTGCACCCACATCCAATGAACCCTATTTTTGATAGGGGCCGCACCCACACTTGATATTTCCGTTGCGCCCGCACCCCGCACCTGGTAACCTTGATGAAACCACTCTTGTCCATTAAACAACTCACAACTGCACCATCACTCTCTATGTGCAAAAGAGATGTCAACTAATGAATATATTTGTGTCCCCTACACTTTCCCCTCTTTCAAGTTTGACAACACCTTTATGAACTGAAGGTAAAGAATCACTGCTCATTGCATGGTGACAAATGGAAATCAATGACTTGTATTGATCTAAATCAAAGTTCTCATAACAAGATAGTATTTGGCTTCATAAAGTTAATACCACATCTCCTTGTTGAACATGATCTTGACATTAGTAATATGATTTTCACCTATGAACAGTATTATGAGGTCTACCTTGGTTACAACTCGATCTTCGACCATTTGACTTCCATGGGTACCATTGGACATATATTGACTGTAGTTGGCTCATGGGCAGAATATGAAGCTCATAATGGGATCGCTGACACATTTGACTGACCATAGCATCTTGAACACTACACCCTATGACAATAACAACAATTGTGTATGTACAAATAGATAGTTGCAATTATAACATGGTGTAAAAAGATCATATTGAATTGTGATGTTCCTTACCGAATAACATATATAACCAACTTAGACCAAGGCGGCCCCACAAGGGGTTTTTCGCTAAATTAAAAAAAAAAAAGTATATATAACCAAAAGTGAAGGGCCTCAAAGTTCTTGGTATTACTTATGATCCCGTTGCTCCAAATCCATTCTATTTTTCTATTTGTGTCCATCCTAGATAAAGAGTATGCAATTGCAAAAAGTAGGGACACTCCAAATTGAAGCACCCACTCTCCCTGATACAAGTTTGGACTAACAAGAGCAATCCAGATATGAAAGATCATCTTTAGATCTTGAGTGACAAAAATAAACACACTGCAATTTCTCTACAACCATGCTCTAAAACAAATGGTAGTAATGAACACGTTGCAATTTTTTTTGCAGCTATGCCATACTACCACATGTAAAATTAACACTCTATTACCAAATTTCTAAGAAACCAAACGCCGCAGAACTATACAATTTTACATGCATCTTCCTTATTACTATAACATGAAACATACACATAAATCTTTGTACCATACAATTTCATATACTCAATGTGGGTGCAAATGCCCATCGAATCATAACATAATTGTAGTGTAACTTTATGCAATACATAAATATATAAAATTGTTATAATACTAATTAAATTTTTTCTTAACTAATTTATTTTCGAAAACCTAATGTCCGAGTTTGAAACCCTTCCCATTAAAGAAAAAATACAATACAATATATGATTTGAATCAAACTTCACAAGAAACCAAAATCATATAAATAAATTATTAAAAAAAACGTTAAACCTTAAACCCTAGAAGCTTTCAAAACACATGGAACTATAGAATCGAAGGTAAAATATGTTTTTCCAAAAATTACAATTAAAAAAACCCTAAAAAAAAAATTAACAATTTTTTTCCCTTAAAAAATAAATATCTAGCAAAATACCGTGATTAAATGCAACCAACTTACCATGATGGGAATAGAAATGTTAATAGATGTAAAGGGACGTATTTGCAATGCACATAGAGGTGAAACTCCTCTTCGTAGTTACTGAATATGGAAACTCTGCTGCCGAAGATGCCAAGGGCAGGCACTTCGACCCCGATGACTAGGCAATACCCCGATGACTATGCAATACTTCATATTACATTAGACGAATTTCTTTTTGCAGTCAAGGAAGAGAACATTGAGGAACACTCACAGTCTTCCCCAGCATTGTTGACATTTAGAATGTATATGGCCGAGGAGGGGTTGCGTGCAGAATTGGGAGTTTTAATCTACAACAAATGAGTATAATTGAAATCTCGTTTGAATAAGGGAGAAGAATACACACTTTGACCACTCCAGAGTAATAATTCAGCTAAGAAAAAGAAGATATCATGATGTTTTTCAAAAGTTTTTAAAATTATATTTATATTAATAAAATAAATTGAATTAGTGTTTTTAATTTTTTTTTGTTGGAGCTTCATTTGCGATAAATTATTTTTTAAAATTAGATTCCATGTTCAAGGGTTCTCTTTCTTCAAATTTAAATTTATAGATTGTTCATCTTATCCACGCTGGCAACCCTAATCAACCTTCAACTAAACTTCACATGTGAGCAGAGATTTGGAATCTCACTTTTCATCTTTTAAAAGTTTTTATACCCTTTGTTCTCCAAATACCCTAACATAAATTGATATGTTTTTTATATTTAACTTATATATCTAATTTTTTTGTGTTTTTATTTACATGATTTATATGGTCTATTTTGTGTGTGAGTATGTTCACTCAATGCATTGCAATGATATTTAATTATTTTTTAATGAAATATGGATAGATGACTTCCTATTTTAATCTGATTCTTTAATCATTTTATTGTTTTACATTTAATAGGATTAACTACATATGATTTCATGTGCATGGGATAAGAAACTTAGAAGAAAGAGGTATTAAAGTGGAACGAAATTCCAACATTATATTGAAAATCATGTTAAAGTAATAAATTTAATCATTTTAAATCATATACATATAAGTTGTATTCTTCAAAAGTGAATCAATATAATTATTTTTACTATTTTAAATAAAAGGTGAATCAATTAAATCATATATATTGAAGTAGTTTTATTATATTTGACCAATATATTGAACCATTCATATTTATCTTTGGATAAACTTTGATAGGTCCTACAAACCATTGAGTGTAAGGGACATTAAACGACGTCATTCATTCATATTGATTCATCTTTTATGAAGTTACTTACAAGTGTTAACTGTCAAGTATTTATCAATAAGAGGTAAATATAAGTACATGATATTTGATGATGAATGTGAATGAATAATTTTCTCTCTATTTATTATATTCTAGTGAAAGAGCACATTCCTTATGAAAAGTTATACCTTTGTAATTAATAGTTGATTATAATCAATTAAAGGGTCATATTTTAGTATTATTTAGATTCAAAGTTCAATATCTGGTTTTAAAAAGTTAAGTAAAATTTTTCTTTTCATATAATTTTAGTTTCAAATTTTACATGGTTTGTTTTGTTAAATATTTTACTATTTTAGAACTATTTGATGTTATAAATGATATAAATATTTGGTATGCAACTCAAATGTAACCCCGACCTTCTCTTCTCCAACCCCTATTTTTATTTATTGAGAAATACTTTTTATACACATCCGCCGTGGGGATTGAACTCTTATTTTTACCGATAGAATTTATATCTAGGTATGCATGAATTTTAAACACCCCTCCCCTATAAGATACTTACCAATATACCGATGGTTCAACTTGATATTAAAATACCCCCTGTATACACTCACGTGGTATTTACCATTTCCTCTATTAAAATACCCCATGTATACACTCACGTGGTATTTACCATTTCCTCATAGTGACCCCTGTGAATTGAAATTCCATTATTTATAAATGAATTTATTTTATCAAATAAAAATAAAACATTTATTTATTTTTAAATGAAATTCTTTTATCAAATAAAAATAAAAACATCTATTTATTTTTAAATGAAATTCTTTTATCAAAATAAAAATAAAACATAAGCAGGGGTTCTTCTTGAACACTATCATTATGCCAAAGGATTTAAGTTATACAAGGAGTTCAAGAACAACCAAATTATGCATGCTTTTTTTAATCCCTTGATGTAGATAGTGATGAAGTAAAAGATAAATCACACATATGCATTAGATAAAGAGGGAATCTTTCCATCAACCTAGTCATCTGTCTCAGCCTCGAGAATTTACGATATCTGCTTGGCTATCAATCTAGGGCTCAATGTGGCTAGTTTTTTACGATTATCCCTAACCCAAATGTATGCCTATATGAAGGTATCAATCAATGTTACCCTTGAGATGCCTTAATCATCATTTCCCCAACCTCAAGTACCCCCAATTTTGATGTATGATTCTACTTCCTCCACCTACGAGTGTACTTGATATCGCACACTTGACAATATGTTAGTAGTATCATGCTCTTCTAAATCAACTAAACATTGCATAGTTGGTTCAATTGCTCAAACTAGGTATTACAACATCATAGGTTAATACATTATTTCTTTGTACCAAAAAGTTCGTCAAGGAGGGTCATGACAGTTCTTATCCTCCCTTTCTTAGTTCCCATATTGTAGTTGCTTCTAGAGTTGTGTCCATATATTTGCTTCATCCTCTGCCATCTGAGAGTCCTCTTGAGTTCTAGCCTGGACTATCTCTAAAAGTTTCCTAATTAGAGTTCCTCAAATTCTTTCCTCTGGTCTAAATTCTTCTTTGAAAATCTTGTTGTTACATTCCAACCAAAGTTGCCAGCAGATGAAACCCAAATCCAAATCCCAAGCTGTCTGCAAGGTCTGGGATTTAAATCTATTGGTCTTTGAATAGTCCCAAAAGTTGTTGTCAGTGGAAATGGATCTTTTTTACTGATATAAAATGTTGTACCACCAACTCCATATTTTTTGAGCATAGGGGCACACAAAAAGGAGGTGGCCCATTGTTTCCTCCTCTTGGTGACACATTACACACCAGTTGGATCCAATAAATCCATGTCTTCTCAAGTTATCCTGAGTCATAATACTCTTATGTGCAACCAACCACATAAAACAATTTATATTTGGTCATCCTTTGGGTTACCATAATTTCAACCGGGGGGTTGTGGACCAATTTGAGTGTTGTGGATAATATTTTCATAACCTTCTTTGACACTGTAAATTCCTAATTTGCTATGCCCCCAAGCTAGTTGAACAAGTTCATTCCTCCTTGGCCACTTCCTTTCGTCCAAGATTTCTTTTAGTTCTCTTTTCTCCTTAGTCCATTCTTCCCTTAGCCCCTCCTCTAGGACTTGCCACTAACTAGGATTGGCCATTTGTTGATATGATGGTTTAAAATAATGGCCTATGAGATACCACCCTTTCCTTTGGAAGTTTTATCTAAGGTTTTTTAAGTGGGGGTACTGATCAATTATCGGGATAAATTATTCCCATGAATCTTCCCATAGTCTAGCAATCCTGCCATCCCCAACTTTTCAATTTAGCATTTCTTTGATAAGTGATGCCCCTCTCTTTATAGCTTTCTAGGTCTCTGATCCCTCTCCAATTATTGGAATATGAGGAAGGTCTTCTATATTTTATGAGGGATAGTATTTAGCTTTCAATAATTAGCTCCAAAGTTGGTCTTGATGAGTTCCATATCCAATACAACTTGGTCATTAGAGCTTGGTTGTTTGTTGTTGTTGCTCTAATTCCTAGACCTCTAACTTCCTTTGGCTTACAAACCTTATCCCAATTGACTAGTGCCCTTGTGTGATTACCCTACACTCTAGACCAAAGAAAGTGTCTCATCACCTTGTTGGTATATTATTGTTAAGGGCAAGCAAACCAAAATTCTTTGTGAAATGTGATGATTGTGCAAGCAAACGAAAATCTTTATGAAATCTGGGAACCACTATAAACTTTGAAAAAGAGTTAAACATGTAACCCAAGGGTGATTATATTTTAATATTTTATTATAATAATAAATGAGATAAAAGAGATGAAAGGTCTAAGAAGATGAAGTTTTTTTATAAAGAAGAAATATTGTTATTGTAAGCAAGCTATATCAAATATTCTTTGCAATAGTCTTGGTTTGTGAAATGGAGTTGAAAGATTTCTTCCTTAATAAATAATATTGGTGTTGCCTTACCTTAAAAGTATTATATATCTTTATATCATATAAATTATCGTTATAGAATATTAATTATTAATGCATGATTTAATATTCTTATATAACTGATAAATAAATTAATGTTAATGTAAACTATAAGAAAATTCAAACTTTAAAAGCTAATATAGATAAAAACTCTCCATATAATTGATAAATAATGTGAAGTCGGTCCAATTCTACACACCCATTACATATAATATAATAGGATAAAAAATCAGGAAAACAACGTCTGCACATTTTACCAGCATGGCCACTGCTCGTACGGAACCCAATGCCGATATGACCACGTCAGACACAATTCAGCTCAATCCCCCTCTTGGGTGTCCAGCGTGGACTGTTGACGCCAACGTGGCACCTTCAGATGACAGAGTTCAGAGCAACCCACCTCTCCGCCTGGACGGGCAAAGCCGACGTGTCAAGCTCCGCTGACGGAATTCAGAACGACTGCTCTCTTCGGCGTCCAGCCTGGAGGGGTAACGCCGATGTGTCAATTTCAGGTGATGGAATTCAGAACGATAGTCCTCTCGAGCGTCCAACTTGGAAGGGCGACGCCGACATGTCAAGTTCAGAATCGAAGACACGGCCGAATCCGACGTCAACGACCCGGAACTTTAATTTCGGAAATGGCACGTGTCCTTGCGGCACCAGTTGTTTTTATAAGCATGCTTACAGAGATGGATGCTTAGAGAAGGTGGAGCTCCGCTATGTTTATGGTGCAGATGGAGTTAAGATCATATCAGAAAGATTTGCAGGCAGAATTGAAATTTGATGGACAAAGTGCCCATTTTTCATTTTTCATTTTTATTTTTAACTTGTCACAATAGAGAAATAAAAAAACGAGAAGAAATAAAAATAACATTTAGTCTCCAAGTAGATAAAATTGAGGCCCCAAAAACAAACTACAACCAACACTAAACAAAACCAGCACTAAACAAAATATATTAGGGGAACCCGACAAGCACAAAAGGAAAACTACCTGATTACTCCGGGATTAGCACGTATATGCTTTCCTTCTCACTGGTCAGGGAGGATGGCCTTGACCGTTTCACTCTTGCTGGCAAAGATTGTTTTGAAAACGCGGATCACATGCTCGAGGTCGGTCAAGGCTTTCATTTGGGATTGATAGATGTTTTCTAGCATTTCGGTCAGGATTTCCGCCATCATTTTGGTATCTAGGAGAGACTCATCAAGCTCAGGTTCCATACTCTCAATTGTTGTGGATTCACTAGGGTTCATAAGTTGATCAAGACACTTCCTTTTGACCGACACATTCCGGACCAAGGAAAATCTTTGGTACTTTGATTAGGATTTCTACTCATGTTTTCCATAATCAATAGAATTCATCCCTCAATATGTTAATTCTTTATAATTCTTTAGTTTTTAAGATTAGTGGATTGGTTATGGATTCACTAGGGTTCATAAGTTGATCAAGACATTTTCTTTTGACAGACACATTCCGGACCAAAGAAAATCTTTGGAACTTTGATTAGGATTTCTACTCATGTTTTCCATAGTCAATAGAATTCATCCCTCAATATGTTAATTCTTTATAATTCTTTTATTTTTTTTGGTTTTTAAGATTAGTGGATTGGTAAGACTTTAGGCATTTACCAAGAAGAAATCTAGGTTCAAACTTGAGGCATGCCTAATAAGGGCAAAGATAGTAGTTTGACTTGAGTTTATTGAGTGTGCGCTATTTTGATGACGACGGTATCAACCCTGAGCCACTGAGGGTCTCCCTCACTTTGGGCCTCTTTGACCAAGGAGAGGTAGACGTTAGAGAGGCAACTTTAATGATTTAACTTGTATTCGAAGGCATAAACTTCGAGGAGAATGTCTAAACCCCGTATCCGATTGTTGTTAAAGATGAAAGGATGTCGATTTGAACCTTAAACCTTTCAAAAAAAAAAAAGAAAATATGAAAAATATTAATTCTCTTAGTAAAAAAAATCAAAATTTTATGTTAATTTTTTATAATTCTTTAACTTTTCCTTGTACTCTTTACCTTAGATCGTTCATGAACCCCTTAGTCATAAGAGATAGTTGTTTTGATACATAGTGCATGATACTTTGCTAAAGTTTATGGTTCTATATTGACAAAGGATAAAGTGTTATGGTCAATTTAGATCTTCTTGATATTTATATAGGATCTTGGTGGAATAAGACATTAATTATCTTATGTATGATTCTTTGGGATATATTATGTATAGGGATTTAAGTTTGATATTTTGGTATGATTTTTGTGTCCATCAAATAAAAATTTTAAAATCATTATTTTTTTAATTTATTTTTGTTTGGTTTAATTTTATGTATAAATTTTATTTTTTAAATAGGTTATATGTTATTAAAATAAATTGTATATGTATTACATTATGATTATATAGTAGTATTAAGATAGTTTGGTTATTATAGGAGATAATAGGTTGTTATAGTTTTAAGCTTATTTTAATACAAAAAAATAAAATTAAGTAGTGGGTAATATAAGAACAAATTTAAAAAGAATTGGAAGATGGGGGATTGTTTGGAAATTTCTTCTATAGGAGATTCATGTAGTATTGTAACAGTATGGGATAAAGAAATGTTCAAAGCAAAAAGTAATTTGGTTTCTACACTATTTTATCAAAAAAGAGGAAAAAATCAAAGTTAGGGTTATAAATGTAAGTTCTTTAGTTATAGTTATTCCTTTTGAAAGATATTGTAAGAACTTAAACATGTTTTTGTCAAACACAATGATGATTCATAATTATGATCTATGGATTCTTGGGATGACTTCAACACAATTCTATCTCCACTAGAAAATAAGGGTGGTACTTTGGATGGTCTAAACCAATTGAATAGTTTTCTTCATTTTTCAATTTTAATGACCTTTGGGATATTATTCCCTCAAGTTTTTAGTATTTATCAAATAATAAATGCATTGGAAAAACTCATATAGCAAAAATATTGGATAGATTCTTGTTATCTAAGACATGATTACAAGCAAAGTATATACTCTTATTAGATATTCAGTTTTGAGTAGGGTCATATCACATACCAATTCTTTTGAATTGTGATTTACCCAATAACAATCATCCAAAACTATTTTGCTTCTAGTCTATATGGCTTTAAGACCCCAATAATTTCTTCTAGACAATTATGTTATGGTAGGATGAAGCAAATTAAAGGATCATATATGTATAGGTTTGTTCAAAAGATAAAATTTTTAAAGGATCAAATGAAGATTTGGAATGTAAATGTTTCAGTAACATTTAAAAAAAAAGAAGAAAATTAAATCCAAGCTCAAAAATTTACGAGATAGTAGAAAACCAATGGAATGGACCTAGATTCTTATATGAAAGAAAAAAAATCACTTTTTTATTATCATAATGCATTGAAAAATGAGACATATTTATTCCAAAAATCTAAGGATAAATTACTCAAGAAAGGAGATAGAAATACAAAAAATATCATATTACAACAAAAACAAAATTTTCTTTTTGTCATATAAAAAAATCAAAATCTAGATGGAAAAGATATTGAGGAAGAAGAAGATATCAAGAAGGAAGCAATTAATTATTTCAAAAACATTTTGTCAGATATTGTGCACGTGAGGAGGTATAAGGTAAGCATTTGTAAAATTTTCCAACAATTATCACAAAAGGAAAAAATAAAAGCTTGATGAAGAAGATATAATTATTGTAAAACATGAATTAAAATGAAAACACGAATCAATAGTCCTCTTTGCATTGAGGTTGGATTAAATAGAACAATAAAGTGGTTCCATGGTTGGTTGAAGAACCAACCAATAGTTTTAACAACTACCCCACCCAACCTAGCACTTGATTAAGTGGCGATGAAATAATGTAATAATATGCTCTAATACAATATATGCTAACATCCCCCCTTATTACATTATTGGCAAATACCCAAAGCATTGCGAAATAATTCAAATTTGACACGTGCAAGTGCCTTGAAAATATCAGCAACTTGCTCATTAGTGGGAATGTACTGGAGTTGAATGTGATGCTTTGGAACTTCATTGCGAATGAAATGACATCAAGTGTTAATGTGTTTGGTGTGATCATGAAAGATTGGATTCTTGAAAAGATTCAAAACACCTTGATTACCGTAAACAAATGAAGTGGAAGGTTTTTGGAAGAATCGTGTTTGTAAGAATACGACTTAGCCATATTATCTTGCAGACTTCTCCTCTAGCTACACAATATTCTGCCTCTGTAGAAGATAAAACAACCACCTACTGCTTCTTACTGTGCCAAGAGACAGGACCAGATCCAAGATGAAAAATGTATCCAAAAGTTGACTTGCGATCATCAATAGATCTGACATAGTCTGAGTTCATGTATCCTTGTAGATAGAACTTGCTATTATTTTTGTAATCCAAGCCAAAATTTGTAGTACCACGGACATAATGAAGAACTCTCTTTGCTACTTTCCAATGACTCACCTTTGGTTCTTGCATGAACCTTGAAATATAACCCACAGTAAAACTAAGATTTGGCCAAGTATTTGTCAGATATATGAGACTCCCAATTAGTTGATGATAGAGAGTACCATATACCTGTGGTGATTGATCATATCGAGATAGCTTGAGTCCAAAATCCATTGGAGTTGCCTTAGACTTACAGTCTGTCATGTGATATTTATCAATCAATGTCTTGGCATACTTCTTTTGTGTTACTCTTATATGATGCTTTTTTCGGAGTCACTTCCAAACCAAGACAATAGTGAAGAAGTCCTAGAAAGGTTATTTCAAAATATTGTTTCAAATAATCTTTTACTCCATCAATCATACTCTATGAACTCCCTATTATGATCAAATCATCTACATATAGCACCAATATCACTATGTTAGAACCATTATTCTTGATATAGATATTTGCATATGAAGGACTTATTTGGAAACCATCCTACACTAGGTGACTATCTATTTTGATGTACCAAGCTCGAGGAGCTTGTTTCAGCCCATACAAGGATTTGATCAACTTAAAAACTTTCTATTCTTACCCTTCAATAAGAAATCCTTTTGGTTGGGTCATATACACTACTTCTTGTAGGTCACAATTCAATAAAGCACTTTTTACATCCATCTGATGTAACTTCCACTCAAATTGAGCTGTCATGGCATAAAGTACTTGAATGGTAGTCATTTTTGCAATAGGGGCAAAAGTCTCTTCATAGTCTATGCCTTCTTTCTGAGCATAACCATTTGCAACAAGACAATATTTATGCTTATCAATAGTACCATATGCCTTATACTTCACTTTGAACACCCATTTGTAGCCAATGGGCTTCTTTCTTGAAGGTATATTTACTAGATTCCATGTATGATTTTTCATGAGAGATGTATGTTTTGCTTCCATAGTAGCTTTCCATCGAGTCTCACTAAGTGCATCCTCAACTGTCGTGGGTTAATTTTTATCCAATGATGTCATATAAACCCTCTTATCCTCCATATATGTTTTCCTATCTTCCTCTGCATCTACAGATTGTTCATCAAATTTTTGGCAAAGCTCGTCAACCTCTAAAGTTGATGCCTATGCTCTCTTTTGCCGAGTCATAATGTGAGTACAAGGTCGATCTAGAGTTAGATATGGAAGTGATGTCAACTTTGAATCTCTCAATGTACTGGTATACCATTTTGGAATCTTGTTTTTAGGAGGTGGAGTCTCTTTCTTGGACTCATCTTCTTCAAGGTATACAATTGTAGAAGTGGAATTTGATGTGAAAGCTTCATCAAATACCACATCTCTACTTATATGTGTCTTATTGGTCATAAGATCTATCAATCGATATCCCTTTGAATGCTCATAATAACCAAGGAAGATACATTTAAGGGTTTTATCATCTAACTTCTTTCTTTTCTATTTTGGTATGTGCATGAACACCTTACATCCAAAAACCCTTAGATGAGAAATGGAGGGTTTCTTACCACTCCATGCTTCTTGTGGAGTTTTAACCTATAGATATCTTGTGGGTGCTCTATTCAAGAGGTATGATGTTGTGTTTACTGCTTCTACCCAATACTCATGCTCAAGGTGTGCCCCTACAAGCATACATCGAACCATTTCCATAATGGAACGATTCCTCCTTTCAACAACTTAATTTTGTTGTGGAGTATAGGTTGTAGTCAGTTGTCTCTTAATTCCATGTTCATTCAAAAATGATGAAAATTCCTTGGAGGTATATTCCCCCCTTGATATGAGCAGAGGGTTTTGATGGAACATATTGACTCCTCAACAAGCTTCTTGAACTGCTGAAAGTACATAAATACCTATGACTTCAATTGAAGAAAGAAAACCCACATCTTTCATGAGTGATCATCCACAAACAATTGAAAATACCTTTTTCCACCATAGCTGGTTGGCATATGACCACACATATCGATGTGCACAAACTTTAAATATTTCTTAGCTCATAAAGAGCTAACTTCAAATGGTACTCGATGTTGCTTCCCTACTAAGCAATCCGAGCAAATTGGCAATGTAGGTGAAATATTGGGAAGACCTCTCACCATCTCATATTTTCTCAACTCGAGCAAATATTTAGAACTTATATGCCCATATCTCTTGTGCCATAGAGAAGTAGCCTCTTTGGTAGTTGCTGCTAGTGCAACATGAGGCGTTGAAACGACATCTAAAATGAACAAGTCATGCTTGTATGATCCTGTTGCTACATGTTTTCCTCTTTTGGTTATAAAACATCTCTTCTTGCCTTTCTCAACACTGAACATAACATCCATGTCTCGATCCAAAATCTGAGGGACTAACAACAAATTATTAGCCAATCCAGGAACATAAAGTACTTTCTCAATCTGACATTTGCCATCTGGAAGAGTGACGAAAACATCGTCTTCATCCTTCACTTGGTATGTTTGATTGTCAGTAATTGTTACTGGCTTACCTTCCTTTTCCTCAAATATCTCAAACCAAGATCTATCGCTAGTCATGTGCTTACTAGCACCAGAATCAATATATCATACAACATATATCTATTGAGATGAAGTATGAGTCATGAGCACCTTATGTGGTCACCCAGATTTTGAGTTCGAGTCTGATTCTATAGAAGCTGAATCTGAATTTGAATCGACATAAGCAACATGCCCCTTGGGTTGCTTATTTTTTTTTGTGGTTTGTATTTCCCTTTTTTATTCTTCTTATGATCTTGGTAATTCTATTGCTTGTTCTTAAAGCAACACCTGTTGGTTTCATGATTATTCATATCATAAATCTTATAGTATGGTTTGTCATTCTGTTGATGTTGTTTCCCTTTTCCCTTTGATGAAGATCCACATTTTTGAAATTAACCTTGTTTCTTACCTCCTTGTTTGGTGTAGAGGGTATTATCTGGCACTTCATCATTCTAAAACTGATTTGCCTCCTTAGTTTGGAGCAAATTCACCAATTTCACAAAAGATACTTGTATTCCAAATACATTAAGAGAGGTTATCAATACCTTATAGGACTCGGGCAATGCTCTCAAGATGACAGAGGTTAAGAGAGTATCATCCACTAGTTGTCCCATAGTATTCAATTTGGATTTCAATTCTGCCACTCTGCATAGGAATAGATCAACTATCTCACCAAAGTTCATTATGAGTGTATGAAGTTAAGTTTGAAGGTGTAGATTAGTAGACCAATTCTTACCTTCATAAATAGTAATCAAAGCATCCCAATCTTCCTTACTAGTTTTGGCATCACAAATATGAGGTTGGATCTCATTTGTAGTAGCAAGCAGGATAAACATGAGACATATTTTGTCCTTCTTATCAAACTCTTCTTGATCTACTCCTACTGTTATAGGGTGTTTTGTAGTGCCAATCACTACATCCCATAAATATTCCACTTGAAGAATAGCACACATCTTATTCTTCCATGGTGTGAAGTTAGAACCTTTCAACAACTGTGAATTTGATAGATATTTATGAATAGAGGCCATTGTGAAGGTTCCTTATAACACCAAATGGTCCCCCTTTCTTTATACCTGCCAGGAATTTATACCGAAACTCCTCTATATGTACCTGCCCTTACGTGAGGGAGACTATAAGTATATATAAGAGTAGAACAATATGTGGAACTAAGGCGATACTAAAAGGGAATCGTTTTGTTTATGACATCTACCATAGAAGGTCCTTCCTCATGCATGGGGCGTAAATTACCCTAAAAACTTCAAAAATCACTTCGTCAGGATTTACGTCTAACAATAATAATGATTAGGGTATTAATGGAGTGAATATCAAAATTGGTTTGCCTTATTTCTCCCCGATGATTAATAGAGAATAAACTTAGATGTCGTTGTTGCAACTATATTAGACATTAGATACAATAGTCCAATCATGACAACATCACCTATAAGTGTGGACCAGAGGTATCATATATATCGAACGTTGCTGTGCAATAAATTGCACAAATAGGTGTATAAATTTGGGGTCTTTTTTTTTGCTTTATTTGTATGATTGTTAATGCAAGAAAACAAGAAATTTAATTGCAAAATACAACCACAAATGCCCACAAATTTAACTACTTTAGATATTGGTTTCCACCGAAAATAAACCTATTACAATGTCAGTTTTTCAATGAAAATATTCACTTTTCCACAAAGCAATAATTTTTTATTCCCCCCTATGTCTTAGAATTTTGCAAAAAGAAATGCTGAAGATCCCTTTTTTTTTTGTTGCAAAATAAACAAGGATGAAAAAATTGAATGTGGACCCTTTCTAATTCCAAAAAAACAACTTATCCCTCCAAAAATGCTTTGAAAGGAAAGAAATCAAAGTACGGAAGAATACCTCAAAAAAATGGCGTCTTTTCTAGCTTGAGGCAAAAAAATGCTCTTGTGCTCTCCTTTGACAAAAAAATGCCCCTGGTGTGCAAAAAATGACCCTCCTTGGTCAAAAATTGGTTAGGCAAAAAATGTCAAAAAATTGCAAAAAGTTGACAAAAAATTGTTGGGCGTCAAATTTTCTTGCTTAGAGCGTCAAATTTTCTTACTTGGGATATCACTGGTTTCATAGGGCATCACTGTGCTGCACAGGGCATCACTGTGCTGTGCAGGGTATCAATGTGCATCGTAGGGTGTCACTGTATGTCGCTGGGCATCAAATGTGAAAGCTAGATGTCAAATTTTTTTTGTGCATTTACAAAACCCCTCTGTGGGATTCGAACAACGAACCTCATCTGTAACAGCAAGCACCTTTAAGTGACTGTGGTACTAAGAGCGTTGAGTATGAAGGACCAACGCCTAGGCCTTGTAGAGGAGAGCATCATGTGTTTTAAAAAAATAGTAGTGGGATTATCCCACATGCATCCAACGGATGCATTCACCTTGCTTCAAAAGGTGGGAGGGCCACCTTTGAAGGTGACTACCTTTGGGCGGTCACCCCCTCCCAACCCTTTTGCCTGAGAACTCTCGAACCTCTAAACATTTGCCACATGTCCTATCATGTCCATGCCAGCGTCGCCTCTCTATCATATCCACATAAACGTCTGCATGTCCTTAGTTTGCATGTCCTCTATCAGGTCCACATCAGCGTTGTGTGTCCTCAGTATGTGTATCCTCTGTTAGGTCCATGTCAGCATCTGTGTGTCCTCAGTCTACGTGTCCTATGGTCTAATCATGGTAGTCCTCATGCAGTGGTCGGTCACATTCGCGGGTTCGAGTCTACGTCACGTCCTTGGGTCTGGTCACGTCAGTCCTCGTGCAGTGGTCGGTCGTATCCTCGAGAAATGTACCTCAAACGACAATGCCTTTCTCCCTCCTTGTTGGCTCTGGTACCATATTGTAAAACACGATCTAAAATGAAAACGTGAATCAATAGTCAACTTTGCATTGAGGTTGGATTAAATAGAACAATAAAGTGGTTCCATGGTTGGTTGAAGAACCAACCAACAATTTTTAATAACTACCCCACCCAACCTAGCGCTTGATTAAGCGACAATGAAATAATGTAATAATATGCTCTAATACAATATATGCTAACAATATTTGGAGGATCTACAATTTTATCTTTCCTTCATAATAATGCAGTCTATAATTAAATTTAAAAAATATTGGGATTGATTAAAGAGTGATATGTTGGTTATGGTTGAAGAGGCACTAAAAAGGAAGGCTATAATAAATGAGATCAATGCCTCATTTATTACATTGGTTCTCAAGAAAGTCAAAACACAATATTTTGATAATTTTTGTCTAGTAAGCCTTTGTAATATGAAGCATGACAATATTTCAAAATTTTTAGAAAATAGGTTGAAAAACATTCTAGATTGTGTTATCTCAAAGGAACAAGGTGGTTATATTTGAGGTAAGAAAATCCTTGATGTTGTAATCATTGCATAAAGAGGTTATACATTCTCTTCATTCTATGAAAAAATCAGGTATGCTTATGAATTAGATATGAACAAAGCATATGATAGGATTTTTTTGGATTTTTCTACATGATATTCTCAAAATATTTGGTTTTGATCAAGGACTTTGTGAATGTATTAAACATTACAGGACTCTAAAATATTTAATTTTGATCATGGTTCTCCTACTAATTACTTTAAATCATCTTATGGGCTCCACCAAGGTCATCCACTATCTATTAATTTAATATTCTTGAGGAGGCATTAGGGAGAGCTTTCTAAAATGCAAAAATTGAAGTAAAAGTCAAAGGTGTTCAAGTTGCAAAAAATGGTCCATTTAAATCTCATCTCTAATTTTTAATGATACTTTTATTTTAGGTCATCCCATGGTCAGTCAGGCCATAAATTTTACATCAATATTACATTATTTGGTACATGCAAATGTATCCCCATGGTACCTTAATGGTACAAATGTAAATATGTAATAGATTAGGGTTGAGTCTATAGTTTAGGTGAGTGATTTATATTTCTCCTTTTATGTAAGTGTTAATGTGTAAAAAATGCACAAGTGTCATGTAAGAGTGCAATGTGTAGGATATACACAAGTGTCATGTAAGTAAGAGTGCAAGTGTGTATTGAGAGAATGTACACAAGTGTCATATATGTAAGTATGAAAATATGTAATGTGAGGAGGTACACAAGTGTCTTGTATTAGGAGTGCATGTAGGAGAGTAAGAGTCATGTAGAAGTGTGCAAGTGTCATAGAATTAAGTATGCATGTAAGAAGAGAGTGAAGAGTCTAGTATACAAGTGGTAAGATGAGAAGCCAAAGGTTAAGAATAGGAAAGGTCACATCTCCTAGATATGTGAGGAGTGCAATAAACAAGTATTGAAGAGTCACATTACTATGTCTATATTATGGATAAAAAGCTCCATACAATGTAACATGAGAAAATATGTAAGGGAAAATGTAATGTAACGATCACCACATAGTAAGAATTGATAATAAAGCTTGTATACAAATTTTTGAGCAATTTATATTGTAAGTATTCTTCATGCATATACATAAATGATTTTGGTCATTTTACATTCATATTTGATATTATAAGTGAATGTTATTTCATTATTATATTGGCCTAGATATATATATATATTTGATTTCTCACATATATAATTCTATTCTTGATATTGACATTTTGACCTATAATATTGTGGCTTCTTTATATTGGGACCTGTGATATTTTGAGGTAGCAAGGTTTAAAATCCAACAATGGTATCATATCTACCACTTAACTCTATTCATTTTTTATAGAGTTATATTTTATTAGCCATTATTACATTGGAGTTTGTCCACTTTGAAAGCAATGAAGACTTGGAATCTATTTTTGAAGGTCTGATTGAGTAGAGATTGAGGGGACAAGATAAGTCACATTGATTTGGATGCTAGGGTCTTTCCACTTGGTTGAAGAAAAATCAATGAAGACTAGGACTCAACTTGAATAGATTGAGAGAGCCAACTTAGAAGATAGTTGGATGTACAGGGATATTCATAATCATAATAATTGATTTTGGATTCTATAGAAAAGAGGTGAATCAATTTTATTCTTAGGTGCAACCTAAGATATTGGAGATAGATTTTAAACATTGGAGATAGTTTCCAAAATATTGAGATAGAGAAACATCTAAGCTTCTTGAATAAATAGATAGAGATAGAATATTGAAAAGCAACTAAGCTTATTAAGTATAGAAATTGAGAAACATCTAAGCTTCCATAGAACAACAAATTTCAAAGAAGAGAAGCAGTATAAGCTTCCTAAGAAGAGATTATTACTAAGAAGTATAACAAAGAAGCCTCTAGGAAAATAATATAGAGGCATAGAAATTTTTTTAGTTTTGGTTATTAATAAAAAATATAAGGTTGACTGGAACACTATAGTTACTAGAGTCTTGGTCTTGGATTAGTTCTCCTAAAGACGTATTTCTTGAAGAACTAGTACTACATAAGTAAAGTAGAATATATAAAGTGCAAGAGCACTGCCCTATAGAGGGAATCATATAGAAGCCACCATACAAAAGTATTATGAGAAGGATGAGAGCTACGTATAAGTTTGACTATAAGTGAGAATTATAAGCTAGGTTTTCTAAGTGCTATGAGTGCAACTAAGTGAAAGTTATATCAACCGTTATAAGAGTCATTATACATTTGATACCTGATACACTGTAATCAAATTTTTTTTTAAGTGATAACAAGATGCATATCACTAGGAGATAAGAAACTCAAGAAGCAATTGATGCTAACTAGAGTGCGACCAACTAAAGAAGTGCATTCAAACGTGAGTGCTAGCAAAGTGCAACTATCCAAAAGGGCATTCGAACGTGAGCACTAGCAAAGTGCTACTATTCAATGCATTCGATCATGAGTGCTAACAAAGTGCTACTATCCAGAAGGACATTTGAATGTGAGCACTAACAGAGCAATACTATCCAAAGGTATTTGGACATGAGCAATAACAGAGCACTACTATCTATAGGTATTCAAACATGAGATAATAACAATGTAAAACATGTATTGAACCAAGCACCATTTAGAGACATTGCACCAGAGATGTAACCACCAAGGAACATTGGCACCTAAAATATCTCCATATGAGATATTGCACAAGAGATGTTTCCACCAAGGGAACATTGGCACCTAAAATATCTGCACCTAAGATGATCATGAGATATACCCACCAAAAATGTTGGCACCCAAGCAAGCAATAACAAAGGAAATCATTGCTACCATTTGGTTGAGAAAGCAATACCAAAGAAGAGCATCACCACCATTCAGACAAGCTAACAAGATCAAAGGAAAGCATTGCCACCATTCAGACGAGCGAGCAGAGAGTAAGGTGAACGAACAAGCAAAGATAATTCCAAGCATTTTGTGTCTTGGAAACCTAAACTATTGCCTAACATTAATTTAGAAATGGCATTGTCCAACAAAATAATTACAACACAAATATAGCCATATTGTTGAGTTAACATTTAATGTTACTTCATAATTGATGTGCCATTTAAATATTTGGAGGGAAAAACTCTTTGACTTAGTTTAAAAATTATAAAGTGGAGTTATAAGGTTTTCCACCTTGATACTTATGCACTTTAATTATTTGATATTTGAATTTATTTATAAGGTATGGAGTGAAAAGGATTTCAACTAGGATAATTTTTTTGAAGGTTTCAAGTTTTAGTGTTTGAAGATTAGAAGATTTAAGATTTAGAGTGATTTTTAATTTTTTGAAGGAGTGAATATTTTATTTTTATGACTTGTGGTGTTAAAAGGTTTTAAGATTTAAGTTTTTAGATTTTTCAAGTTTTAGAAAATTGAAAAAAAATTGAAATTTGAATTTAGAAATTTTGCAAAGGATTTCTACTTCAAAGGTTTAGAAGATTTAAAATTTGCAAATTTCTTATTTGAATTATTTTAAATTTTGGGAGATATAATGATTTCAAATTCAAAAGGATTTAATTATTATGGAAGAATGGAGTCCATAATCAGAAAGAAAAGGATTGGAAGTTATAAAGTTTGGCATTGGTAAATTGATTGAAAAATCTAAGGGCAAGCTAGATATGGCAATACAATTCATCTATAGAGAAGCTATGAATGAAAGCTTTGAAACATTCAAATATTATTTATATTCAAAGATTTTTGAAGCAATTGATAATTCAAAGGATGATATTATAATACCTATTGATATAGGTAGTATAATGTATATGGAATTGCTCTCACTTGAACTTTATAAAGATAAAAATTGAAAGCAAAAAGAGTTAATTGAAACTCTAAAAAGGAAAGTAGAGATTGACACAAGTGAATAAAATGAATAATATCTAAAAACATGGTCCAAAAACCAAATTTCATCTAATTCAAAAAATTATTAGGATGCTCTAAGTGAATGTTCAGAAGTTGTAGGTCAGTGTCAAGATTATGAAAAATAGAAAAGAACGAAGCACATGAACCAAAAACCAAGGTCCAAGCTATTCAAGAATCAAAGGTACATGAACTAGAAGCCAAAGAAGGAACTCAAGCAATTTGTGAACCAAAACCAAAAAATGAAGATGAATGATAACTCATAGCAAAACTCAAGAGTGAAGCTAAAGATAAATATCAAGCAGAGGTTCATGATCAATAAAATGTTACAAGAAGATTGAATATGAATATAAATATTGAATACTAAAGTCTTCAATAACCAAATAATGTAATACAGGGGGTGTTGGAGAATATTATATTATTTGGTACATGCAAATGTACCCCCATGATACCTTCATGGTACAAATATAAATATGTAATAGATTAGGGTTGAGTCTATAGTTTAGGTGAATGATTTATATTTCTCCTTTTATATAAGTGTCAATGTGCAGGAAATGCACAAGTGTCATGTAAGTAAGAGTGCAAGTGTGTATTGAGAGAATGTGCACAAGTGTCATATATGTAAGTGTGCAAATATGTAATGTAAGGATGTGCACAAGTGTCTTGTATTAGGAGTTCATGTAGGAGAGTAAGAGTTATGTAGAAGTGTGCAAGTGTCATAGAGTCTAGTATACAAGTGGTAAGATGAAAAGCCAAAGGTCAAGAATAGGAAAGGTCACATCTCTCATATATGTGAGGAGTGCAATAGATAAGTATTGAAGAGTCATATTACTATGTCTATATTATGGAGAAAAAGCTCCATACAATATAACATGAGAAAATATGTAAGGGAAAATGGTTTGTAACGATCACCACATAGCAAGCATTGATAATAAAGCTTGTATACATTTTTTGGAGCAATTTATATTGTAAGTATTCTTCACGCATGTACATGAATTATTTTGGCCATTTTAAATTCATATTTGATATTATAAGTGAATTTTATTTCATTATTATATTGGCCTAGATATATATATTTGATTTAAGTCTACTCTTGATATTGATATTTTGACCTATAATATTGTGGCTTCTTTATATTAGAACCTATAACATTTTGAGGTAGCAAGGCTTAAATTCCAACAACGATCACATGATCTACTAGGCAAGGCATCCTATGAACTACCTAAACTTTGTTTACTTCATATTATACCAAGTTATCATTAGGTAATCCATGATAATGAAAGAATTATGGGGTAACCCATTACTATTTTAAAATTTTATGATACTATGATCTGCCATCTTATGATAACACACTCTATCATATCAAATAAGCATTACTAGCTAGTTCTATTAAAAATATAAATGAATGTATGGTTTATCATAGTGTCCTTAAGGAACATCTAGGTGGATATCAAAGGAGTTTTCCAAGACCTAAAATATAATATGTGCATGACAACTTTCAAAATTACTTCATATATGTGTAACATTGATTTAATATAGATGTTTATCTTGAATATGCTTGAATGGTCGATTGTATATTATCATTCTTACATTTGCTTTTATTTAATAGTACCTTTGTCTTCCACCTAGATAGGATGTATATGAGGGGTAATGAAAAATATATTTGTCATGATAGGACCATGTTTATGACTTCAATGGTGGGTGTCCCCTATGTATTTTGTTATTTATTTATTTATAGGTTATCCTCTATATAAAATAATAATTTTGATCATTTAAATGAACCTTGTTAATGATTACATGTGCTTTTGAAGTACTTTATATATATATATATATATATATATATATAGGGTGAAAGAAGGGGCTTTTGAAAGCCTCCCAATCCTTTTTTGTAATACCACTCCTTTACATAAAACAATGAAGAATTGGAGAAGTGTAGCAATAGAACAAGACAAGAAGTCACATAGATCCATTACAAGGCAAAAAAATTAAAATGTTTCACTTCCTATGACTACAAGAGGTCAATAAATCTTGCAACATTTGATTAATTATTTAACCATAATTATGTTTATCATAAGCTTACAACTCCCTATCAACTATACTCCTCAACTCACTAGGGAAATCATCCCTTCATAGAATTGGTTCAGGATTATCTACACCTTTATTGGCCAACCAATTCATTGCTTGGTTGCCCTCTCGATAAATATGCACTATATTAACCTCATCCAAGGTTACAATGACCATAGTAATCACATTTCTCAATAGAAACCTAGCACAAAATAGTAACTCAACCATAGAACAATATCCTACTATCATACTGCTCAACAAGAACCCTACCACAAAATAGTTTCCCATCATCGACACCATAGTCATCACACCACTTAACAAGAACCCTACCATATAATGGTATCTCAAAAAATATTACATGGTTCATGCTAACACCACACCCCATCGCAACCATCATCAAGAACATAGTTGTCCCATTGCTCAACAAGGACTCTACCACAAAATAGTATCCTATAACACTACTTAATAGGAACCCTACCATATAAAAGTATCCCACCATTGATCCCATAGCTATTACATCACTCAACAAGAACCCGACCCATATATTCACAAGTAAAAATCTCACTATATTTCTTTGATGATGAACATCCATTCTCTATTTTGAAGGGGTATTCATGTTAGCTTTTGATATAGTGTGCAATGGGAGATAATGATCACAAGATGCAAAATAATATGAAAGAAAGTAAATCTATGAGATGATTGAAATATGCTATAATAGAAATTATGGAAATAAATACAATGTAGCTATGGAGGAAATGGACACTCCATTAACAAAGCTATTGGACTACATTGCACCCATCACCAATTTATGATGATCTACATAGTACTATACTACTACCTACGAATATGCTATGAGATTCTATATTCTACTTGTTACAATGAGGCCCTTTTTATATAGGAAGATAGATTCCTTGTCCAACACTCTACCTAGCTATGCAAGGGACATTTTGCACATATACAACTTGCAAATTGACACTTGTACATTTATTATATTGCATGAAGTAACTAGATAACTTCCACTTAAAGTAATCTATTGTCCTAAGTATGTACCTAGGAAGGTACATTTACATGACCCAAAGATGTAATATAATCTATTTCGAACACCCCCTTGTATTACATTATTTGTGTAATGAAGACTTTAGTCTTCAATATGGATCTTCTTCTTCATATTGAACTTTGTACTCTTCCTCTGCATTCTTTGTAACCTATTCAAGCAAATAGTTAATATCTGTGTAATGTGTTACATTTGCTGATAGATCTTTCACCTCATAGTATTCTGTGGGTTCTTCTAGTTCTTCAATTTCTTATATCCTTTGAACTAGGTGTTCTTTACGATTTCTCTTTTGATATTGCAATTGAGGATATTTGGTTGGTCATTGAGATTATTGTTGATGAGGATTCCTTTGATATTTTTGTGGTTGAAATTGATTCCCATTGTTCATCTAATTTCCTTGGTTCTACTTTTTGGTATTGTATCTACAATAACTGGTACTATGACCTTTCTTTCTACATATTTGACAATACCATATTTTTCATCCTCATGTTGATGAATCAATATTTTCCTATGGATTATCTTTTGATTCCAATGCAATGTTAGTCATATCATATTTCATAGTTTTTTTCCACTTCATATTCCTAAAATATATTGACTAGATCATCAAAAGAAGTATCTTTACTTAACACTTGTAAATATGTGGCCAAATGCTTATAGATGTCTGGAAGTGCTCTCATGGTTACTTGAGTAAGAATTTCATATTTAGGTTCTTGTCCAAGGGTTAGTAGTTTCCCTTTAATATATGCTACCTTACTTAGAAATAATTCTATGCTTTCCCCACTACTCATTTTCAAGGAATGTAGTTGTGTTTGAAGATGAAGAATGGTGGCTTTATTCTTTCCTTCGAATATTTTCTCTAAGCTTGTCCAAGCTTCAGTGGATGTTTTTTCTAAGCTGATATAAGGTTGTATTTCATTAGTGATAGCAAAGGTTATTATCATTAGAGCTTTTGAATCATTTTATTCAAACTTTAGAATCTCTGTATCACCTATTTTGGATCTTTTTGTTGATCCTATGACTATATACCAAAGTTTCTCATATACCATGATTTCTTTTACTTTGTTTTTCCATGAGAAATAGTTTGGACATTTAAGAAGTTTATATTCTGCAAGAAAGAATTTCTTTGATGTCATGATGATTCTTCTTCTCCTTTTTAAATTCTCTAGAACCTTTATGAAGCTTTGGATTTGGTGGACTTCCTTATGTCTCCCTAGTATTTTTTTTTGGGTATAATATAAGATGAATATAGTGCTTTTGTAAATTGTAGTTCAATTTTTGGTTGATTTTGTAAATTTTTTGTAAATCCCAAAATCAACTTCTATTATCCCTTATTGCTCCTATTGAACTAAGCACTTTTTCCAAATTTGAAGAGGTTTAATGTTGGATCTCTTTTATCCCTTTTTGTGAAATTTTGAGATAAGTAAATTGCTAAATTCCAACCTTTGAAATGCTTTGATAAACCCCTTTTTATTATCCCTTTAGGATTTAATTTTAGTGTATCTAATTTCCAATAAATTAATTTGATGTAGTAACCCTTATAACTCCCAAATTTTGGAAAATTAGACCACAATAATATTTGCAAATATTTTAAAATCAATTTCCAGTAGAAACCCTTATTACTCCTAAGTTTAATATTGAAAATATTATATTGATTTGATAAATTATTACCTTTGAGGTATGGATTTCAATATGATAAAATTATTCTAAGTTTAACCTTAATTTATTGACCTTATAACTCCTAAAAATGAAAGCACATTTAAAATGGGAATAAATCTTACCTTGGACTATACAAAGATCACAATAATCGGTGCTAATTTTGGGTGTGCAATGGTTGTAATATTAATGTATTTGCTTTGGCCATTCCCTCCAATAGAATGCTTGGAATCCTACTTATATTTAATGCTCCAAATATGGGACCTTTAATCTCTGCCCTTGACCTCCCTTGACTATAGCATTAAAGGCTCTTCTCCTTGCTTCCACGCTGTAAATTCAGTCTTATGCACAATTATTACAGTGTTGAATGAGGATGAGTCAATGCTCATGAATGCTTGAAAGTCCTTGGTCTTTGGCACCCTTTAAATGGAATGGAATATTGATTTAAGTGCCAAGTGGCACATTCATTTTCTTCTTGAGTGCTTGAGGAATGAAAGATGCTAGATGATACTTGTAGTCTCTTGTAGTAATGCTTGGAAGTTACATTATTTAGGTGAGCACTTGTTCTCTTTGTAGACCAATGTCTCATACATTCTCAATGTACCAATCTATTATTAGTAACATTTCTTTGACCAATATGAGCGCTCATGGATGGAATATTAAGGTTTTCTTCCAAGTGACAAGTGTCACTTCCTCCTTGTGCATGGACCTTTGCTCCTTCAACATAACCCTTCACTATCCTTATTAGCAAAGTTTGATCTTTAATTTTTATTTGATGTAGATGCTTTTGATGGTGCCTTGATTGAGAAGCAATGCTATGGTGGAGCCTTAGTGGAGCTCCAATAATGGTATATAGTGCTCCTACGTATATCTTGCTTTGTTTGCTTTCCTTAAACATGTTATACTCCTTTTTTAGACTCGAGTATAATGCTTCTCCCTTATTTGCTTTTATGCCTTGATTACTTGCATGTTCGACTGTCCAATAAGTAGGGAATATAACCCTTATATGGTGCTATTTTGCCTTGCTTGGAGTGTGCAAGTATTCATCTACCGTTGATTGGTTTACCCTATAGATATTGTGCCTTTGAAGTGTAGCATAGGGGTGTATTATTATAGAAGGCGAAGGTGATTTAGAAGGTCTAGAAATGATTCCCAAAGTCTCAAAACTAACTTTCCTAAATTGTAAAACTTGTATGGTTTATCTTGTGCAATTTATCAACTTCCCAAAACAACTTGTATGATCACCAAATCATACAGTTGTATGATCCAAATTGTACAACACTATTCCTAATAGAATAGCTATATTGAGGTCCGAGGTGTAGATCAATTGGTTCAACCAAACATCATAAGGGGGTGGAGGTCCAAGGTTCAAATATCGGGCCTCGTTAGACTGAACGCTTGTCCCTTTCCTAGTGCTTTCAATGCTGTAAAAGGTTTAAAATAATTGTGGCATGGTGGTTATAGAGGTAGACTATGTAAAGAACTGTGTGGCGACTTCCAGGGTAAACAACATAGAATACTATGGTGGCCATAAAAATTGAATTGCCTGCTCGAATTCATGCTAGATATCGATTCCACCATGTCAATTAAAAAAAATCATACAACATTGTCACTTGTATGATTTTCCACTAAGATAATTCACTGGAATAGGTTTTACAGCTAAAATAAAATAGTTTTGTAATCGATTCTTTGAAATACCAAAATTTCCTTATTTGATAGGTTTTGTCTTGCAATATTATTACCAAATCAGGTAAACAACCACTTGTACGATTTGGTATGACCTATGTACAGATTGTACGAACCTTTGTGGTAACTTACACTTAGATTTACCAACTTGCACAACCATTCTCTTCAAGACAAGTTTTGGGATGTTTTCTTATGATAATTAATTGATTTCCTTCCAACATGCAAACCCTAATTCACTGGTAATGAATTATAATCATCAAGGACATTTCCAAAAATTATTAAACTACATGGAAATATACTTGTACAACCATAAATTATGGTGCAATAATTTCATACCCTCACACCAGGTTTTTAGGATGATCAAAGTCATTTCTAATGCAATTCCATTAAATTAACATAACAAGTTATGCATTCAACATCAATCACACAACTTGTAATAACCAAAACGTACAATGGAATTCACAGGAATATGAAGTCAAGATATTTGCTAATATACTCATTGTAGAACATTGTTGTACAATACATTATTGATCACAACAATGGATTCAAAAATAGACTCAACAATTGATAACATGAACAATCAAGAACTCATTAATGAAAAATTCAAAATTATCAACAAACTAATAGAAAATCTTCAAAAATTTAATGGGGGGCTATATAATGCATAACCAATCCATTCCAAAGTGGTTTCTGAGACATCACATTACTTACAACTACCATCCCAAATTATCTCAAAACAATTCATTACAAGGTTTTACTAAGTCTAGTTTGATTTAGATCAAATTCATCCTAAATGCACTTTTCACCTAATTTCATTGACATTTCAAGTTGTACATTTGCAAACCTTGTACGTTTTGACACTTGTAAATTTTAATAAAAAATTAACCAAACTGAACAAAATTATGCAAATATAAAAATAATTTCTTCTTCTTCTGGGAGGTGGATTTGTTACCTACATCTGGCCTCCCCTTTAAATCAGTTGGTTTCCTCACTGACTAAGTCTTCTTGGTCTTGGCCAACAATTCTTGGTGGTACTCATCAAGATGCATATGCAAAGCAGTATGTTCATCCTTCAATTGAGCTATATATTTGACTGACTTCTAAGGCTTTTAACCCATACAAATTGAATTTCTCTTCTATAGTAGTAAGAAGTGCAACTAGCTTCTTCTCACGCTCAAATACTCCATTGCACAACTTTTATATCAATATGGCTTCTGTTTTGGCTGCTATAGATACCTCATTATTTTATATAATTACCTACAAATTTTGATGAATGTCAGTTTCATAAGCCATAATACACTCATACTTATCCTAAAGTCGAGCCTTTTGATCTATAATTAGCTCATTATAGTGCTTGGCATACTTTACCATCTCCTTGATCTTACAATTATTCTCCTACAATTGTTCCTCCACTACATTCAACTATTTTGCTTGTTTGTCCAATTGTTTATTTTGTACTACCAGCTGTGCTTCTAACTACTTCGTGTGCTCTTTTGCTTGTTGAATCACATGCTACTTTTCCTCCTCCTATGAGCAGATCTTGTCTTCATAAGCCTACTTGATGTCATTTCATTATGCTTCTATCTTCTTCAATATTTTCTCAACTTCGGTCTTGCTACATACCAGTTCTTCTTTCATCACAACCATTTCCTTTTGAGTAGCCTCCGCTTCTTCCCTTTGTGCTTCCTTGGTTTGATAAATCTATTCAAGACCCAAGCTAAGCCACTCAATCCAATATGTCAAAAAATTCAATTTCCTCGGGGTGAAGGCTAATTTCGAAGGTACTCTTCGAAATTATGTACCTGATGTATTCAATGGACAAGTCTAACATGTTGCCCTATCCAAGTACATGCATGGATACTCACAGTAATTTATCTTCACTCCCTCTGGCAAATCATCTCTTCTTAACATCATAGTTACCTCTCCCCTGGGTAACAACCATGGGTGTTGTGCATGAATCTATGCTATTTGCCTTGTATGATATTTATTGCACACCCACTCCACAATATTCTCTAATTAAGTGAAGGTTTTATCTCTCCACTGTTTCAACTATCCAATGCCACCAATACAGAATTGTAACCTAGTGTTGGCAAATATTTTGCTAGCTTGTCAAAAGAAGTGCTCCAATTGTTCATTAGTATTTTCACCCTCATCCCCCGTAATACCAAATCAAGGTACTTCAACTAAAAAACTTGTACGAAGCCCTACATTATTATCTTGTGGTGGGGTTTATTCTTCTTCTTCCTCTTTTAGTGTATTTAAACTTCGCACTTGCTACTTTACCTTCTTGTAGTTGGATGTGTGCTATTATCTTATTCGGTTCTTCTTCATCAGGTGCTTTGATCTCCTCAACATTGATGATCTCCTATAGAGACTACTACTCTATTATTGGTGCTTGGACTTCTTCTTGTGTGTTAGGTAAGTCCTCTTATTGCATTTCTTCCAAATTTTCATGAGATTCTCTCAATGTCATCTTAACTTCCTTGTCCATCACACATCTTCATAGGATACCATCAACACCCATTTTGTACAGAAATCCAACTATCAAATAAAAAGGTGTTGACTTCATGATTACCTTCTTCTTCTCTGTTGCCATCAGATCTTGTGGTAATTAACTTGTGGATAAGTATTGACAAATCAACTTGTACTAATATAGAACAATGTTAATTGCTAATAATTAAGCATCAGGGAATTCATTTGGAACCCTTGTCCCCATAGGCTCTCCCGATCGTATTCAAGATAATTGGTCTACAGTCACATGCTTCTTACTAGGTCAAAATACTACTCAAAATACAAATTCCTATTAAGTGATGAACCACCTGTTGAACCATACTTGTATGATTGGCTTATTTATTAGGTACAACAAAGCCTGATGATCTATGTATAAAGCAAAAGGGTTCACCAATATATAATGCCTAAAAATTTGTACAACATATATCATCCCTAAAGCTTCTTGCTCTATTGTACTATACTTCCTCTCCGCCCATGATAATAGGCGACTTTCAAAAAAGATAGGCTGATCTAGCCTAAATTGTAATGCACATCCAATTACAAAGTTTTTGGCATCAATATGGATATAGAATTCCTTATACCAATTAGGGAACACCAAAATGGGACTACTGACAAGTTTAGCTTTCAATTCTTCAAAAGCTCCTTGGTGCTCCTCTGTCCATATAAAAGGAATATTCTTCTTAGTCAAAAAATCCAATGGGGAAACATGTGCATAGTTCCTGATAAACCTTCGATAGTATCCCACGGATCCAAGGAAGGTTTCTAATGATCTCACATCATATGGCTCCTCCATGTGTAAGATAAAATGAATCTTATCAGGATTAGTATTCAACCCTTCACTACACACTATATGTCTAAAATTTTCCCATAAGGTACCATCAAAAAATATTTTCTCGGATTCAAAGAGATCTGTGCATTCATACACATGCTAATACATTCACTGAGACCAGGTAGATGATCTTTAATCTTACCATAAATGGACCAATCATCTAGAAATGCCTTGAATTTCCCTGTTGCAAATTGATCAAAGATGTATAGAATAATACACTGAAATGTGGATGGGGCATTGCATAGCCCAAATGGTATTCTATTATATGCATAGATACAATTTTACACATTAGATGTGGTATTCAACTTATATTCCTCAGCTATACTTATTTGATTGTATCAAGAAAACCCATCCAGGAATGAATAAATTTCATGTCCTACGACCTCTTCTAGAATGGATTCTATGAAGGTAATTGGGAAGGGATATTTGATCATCATTGTGTTCAAACTCTTGAAATCTATGCATATTTGGATCTTATCCACTTCCTTATTCAAGGTGACCATAATAGGTGAAACCTAGTCATTAGTAGTGACTCTAAAAATGATGCTTGCATCCAACATATTTTCTATCTCTGCATTCACCAGTGTGGTATACTTGGGGTTCATCCTATAAGGTCTTATTCTCATTGGATATGCCCTAGGAATTAGTGTGATCTTGTGGACACATAACTCTGGTGGTACTCCTTTAAGGTCCTTATACATCCAAGCAAAGACATCATTGTATTCCAAGAATATCTTGAAAGCTGCTATACTAGTTTCCAATCATCTCCACGATGGATCATTCTACGTTCTTCCTCTATTCCTAGATTTACATCCACTATTTCAGGTCATTCATACTTAATATTCCCAGGCTCTGTTATTGCCTTTTCCACATTCATTAGATGTGCCAATCTTACATCGATTTTAGCATCGCCCATATTGTATTATGCAAAACTTTTAGGAAATGTCCATTTTTTGTCTTCTTCTTTATTTGGTTCTAAACTAACCTTCATCTCATCTTGTTTTTTCATGTTCTCCTCTGTATTGATATAGATGCAGGTGGGCTAAAAAACCTCATACTCCTCCATATGCCAATGAAGGAGTCCACTATTAGATCGAGCTTCATATTCACTACAGTCATCTAGGTACAACATCCCTTCTTCATTAGGCTCATACTCCTCTTCGCTAGAAGAACTACCTAACTCATCGATCATGGAAACATCCTCATTGATCATCTAGTTATTCTTGTTGATCATGTATTTGTGCCATCCTTTCTTGAAGGTAATCTGATCCTTTCCCTAGTTGTGATTAACTTTGGCTATTTGTAGTCGTCCTCTTCCCAAAAAGCATCATATTCCAACTTTTGCATGGTAATCACAAAAAAATCCAAGATGAATTATTGATTAGCTATTATAACTTGTTATGCTATCAAAACATCCTTTGTCTTGATACCACATTGGTGAGTACCATACAATCAAAAGCTAGGTGCCCATAATGACAAAGTGCCAATCTTTTTCCAAGTATTCTCGGGTAACACATTAACACTGGATCCTCCATCCATAATAACTTGTGTCAACTTGTGCCCCAAGATCTCCATATGAACTAATACGAGTTTCTTACCAACATCAATCATCAATATGGTTGGATCCATAAAATAATCATTTTTTTCTTCTTTCTTGATTGACTAGCTCTGGACTTCCATCACCTTATGAGGTTGTATGTCTTCCGCCATCGCTTTATGTAATGATGGGATGACTTCTAACAAACTCACTATCTTAATCTCGATAGTTGTATCCAGGACTTGTGCTTCTAGGTTTTATATAACTACTTTATCTTATGATGGTTTCTTTAACTCTTTTTCTCCTACTAGTATCAATTGCTTTACCTTCTTAAATATTTTATTATTTCTTCATTTTTATTTATTTATTTATTTTTTCTTTTCTTATAAGGGGTCACCATTTCTGTTTTTCAATCCACTTCTGAACAACCTACTAGTATCACTTGTTAGGCTCCTTTTTCTTTCACCTATTCCAAAGGTCCGCTACAACTTGTATTACTTCAATTTGTAGCTCACAGTACCTTGTGGTCTTGATTAGGATGAAAAACATCATCAACATGATGGGTAATTCCCATCACCACCTGTGATGGGGGTTAAAGGATAGAATAAAATTTTTCTCTTCGTTGACACTTTGGCAGCCTTGGTTTAACCCACTAAAATGGCTCACCATCAACTCTATTTTGCTTCTCGAACTGCCATGTCTTAACCACTAATGAAACACCTTGTATAATTTTGATTTGAACGATTTCATCTTGTACGGTTCCATTTTGCATGATTTCAAATTATACGATTTGATAGTGAACGATTTCATATTATACGATTTGACTTGTAATTGTACAATCTCTACCAACTTTACGATTTTACTTACTACTTGTACGATTTGTGCAAACTGTATGATCACACCTATTAATTGTACAATTGGTATCTATGGTACGATTTCACCTAGCAATCGTATAATTCCCTCTTGCAAAATTGTACAATTTTGTTCTTCCTTAGGCAATTTTGATTGTATGATCAGTTGTTCTATTTGAACAACATCTTCCAATTGTACAATTGGTCTACCCTTAATATCATACAATATTTTACCTCTTTTATTTATATGATGAGTGTCACAAACTGCATCTCTAGTGACAATATTCCTCTTCACACCCTGGCTTTGGGCTACATATACTTGTGGTGATGATTTTACATCACTTTTCCAGATCAAGGCATAATCCAAATCCTCTTGGTATGATATTGGAGAAGATGTCTTCATCTTCCTTTGATACATAGGAAGAAGTCCATCTATGAACCATATCTTTGTCAATACCTCTAATTTATCTTTCTCCAAATAGTCAAAAAACCCACTCAACCTTTGACTATAGGAATGAACAAAATCATTCTCTCCTTGCACTTAATAAATTTTATCATTATCATATGATCGAAATTCTTCCACAAATGCATCACGTAATTATTCCCATATTTGGTACTTATCCTCTGGTAATTCTATATACCAGTTTATTGCAAATTCTCAAAATATTGTAGGAAACAACCATCTCCAATCTACCTCATTGGTCTACCCAATCACTTTCCACACCATGCAAAAAATTCTCTAATGCCAAATTGGGTCTTCCTTCCCATATCTTGTGAAAAGTGGGCACCTTTGTTTCCTTACTCTCTTGGCTACACTAGCCATTGCTGGATTTTATTCCTCTTAACTTAACAAAGTATCTCCTAGAATTCTTGATCGATTCCTCCTTGTAGGTGATTCACTATGCTAGTCCTCATTGAAAGTGTCTAATCGATGTATCTTATACTCACCAAATAGTTGTTTAACAATATCATGTGCATCTTCACTCTGTGACCTCCTTTATTGATGTGTAGGTTGTAGCCTTGGTATTTCCTCTTGAGACCTCATGTACTATTGCTTTAGTGCCTGACTTCCATCCATCGCACTACTTTGTAACCTATCCACCACTTTCTCAGGTGTTACCATCCACTAATCTTGATATCATACAATTTTCTTATTAACATCTTCACTTATGCCAACGTTCTCCTTGACTATAGGTGCTTCTTACTCCTTTCCTTCCATTTCGATCAATAATGTATCCAACCTCTCAATATCTCCTTAGTTAGATGCCCATACTTGTTCTATCATCGGTTAATGTGTATTGTGTTCAACACTTTTCACGTCACTCTTTGAGCAATTCTTGTGCTCCTCCTAACTAGTATATCTTCTCCTTGATATCGTATCCTACACCTTTGCACACTTGTGTCTGTCATTCACCTCCAATTCAGAACTACTCTCAATTTGTCACTTTACAGGATATTCTTGATTGCAGTAATTTTGACCCATTTTAACAAAAATACCAAGGTTAGATAAGGCAATGACACGAAATGCAGCACACTTTGGAACTACCTAATCGATCAATGGGTCCTTCCAACTATGACAATAGTTTATTCTCAATTGAGTCAATTTGACTCAATTAAAATAGGCAACGATGCCAAATGTAGCACATGGGTGTAGTATTCCTAGAAGGAGAGGTGATTTAGAAGGTCTAGAAATGATTCCCAAAGTCTAAAAACTAACTTACCCAAATTGTACAACTTGTACGGTTTGTCTTGTGCAATTTTTCAACTTGCCAAAATAGCTTGTACGGTCACCAAATCGTATAGTTGTATGATCCAAATAATACAACACTATCACTTGTATGATTTTACACTTAGCCAATTCACTAGAATAGGTTTTGCAACTTAAATCGGGCAGTTTTGTAATCGATTTCTCTAAAACACCAAAATTCCCTTATTTGGTAGGTTTTGTCTTACAATATTATTACCAAATCGGGTAAATGACCACTTGTACAATTTGGTATGGCCTATGTATGGATTATATGAACCCTTGCGGCAAATTACACTTAGATTTACCAAATTGCACAACCATTCTCTTCAAGACAATTTTTGGGATGTTTTCTTATGGCGATTACTTGCTTTCCTTCAAACATGCAAACCCTAATTCACTGGAAATAAATTATAATCATCATGGACATTTATAGAAATCATACAACTTCTTGGAAACATATATGTACAACCATAAAACATGGTGCAATCATTTCATACCCTCACACCAGGTCTATAGGATGATCAGAGTCATTTTTAATGCAATTCCATTAAATTAACATAACAAGTTATGAATTCAACATTAATAACACAACCTGTAATAACCAAAATGTAAAATGTAATTCATAGGAACATGGAGTAAAGAGATTTACTGATATATTCATTGTAGAACATTCTTGTACAATACATTATTGATCACAACAATGGATTCAACAATGGACTCAATAATGGATAACATGAACAATCAAGAACTCATTAATGAACAATTCAGAACTATCAATGAACTAATAGGAAATCTTCAAAACATTGAATGGGGGGCTATATAATGCATACCTAGGCCATTCCAAAGCAGTTTTTAAGACATCACATTACTTACAATTGCCTTTCTGAATTATCTCAAAATAATTCATTACAAGGTTTTACTAAGTCTAATTTGATTTTTATCAAATTCATTCCAAATGCACATTTCACCTAATTTCATTTATATTTCAAGTTGTATATTTGCAAACCTTGTACGTTTACACCTACTTGTATGTTTTGACGCTTGTACATTTTAATAAAAAATTAACAAAACTAAACACAATTGTACAAATCCAAAAATTATTTCTTCTTCTAGGAGGTGGATTTGCATCCTACACTTTTGGCTTACACTTACTCTCAACTCACACTTCCTTCTATCTCGCACTCCCTATTGGATCACACTCTCTCTTATCTCTTATTTATTTTGACATTCCTTTGCTTCAATAATTTTTTAGAAATAATACTTGTTGCATTCATGGTAAGGGTTTAAAGCATTGATACACTTTGAATAAATCTGCTACTATTTTTCCATATCTAAAGATCTCAATATTGGCTCACACTTCCTCTCAGCTTGCACTCGCTCCCAACTTGCACTTCCTCCTAGATTGCACTTCCTCCCAGCTTGCACTCCCTCCTGGCTCACACTCCCTCCTGGATCACACTCCCTCCTATCTCTTCTTTCTCTCGATGTTCCATTGCTTTAATTTTTTTTTGGAAATAATATTCACTTCATTCATGGTAAGGGTTTGAAGAATTGATACACTCTAGATAAATTTGCTACTCTTTCAACATATTTAAAAATCTAATGATTGGCTTGCACTCCCTCTCGACTCGTACTCACTCCAGGATTGTACTTCCTCCTTGCTTGCACTCCTTCCCAACTTGCTATATAATAATAGTTATATTTAAAATTAATGATTTTAAATATAATTTTATTTTTAGAAAATTTAGTTATAAATTCAAAATTATTAATTAAATTATAATAATATAGTGGGAATATTGGAACCTCTCCTAAAACTCACACCATTTCATACATACTTTCTAAGTTGTTTATAATATTTTGTTAATGTTTTGAATTATATATACATATAATTGTTTTTTTTTTTAACATGGTGGAATCGGTAGCTGCTATGAATCCGGGCAGGCTGTCCAGCTTTTATGGCCGCCATAGTATTCTATGTTGTCCACCCAAAAATCCGCCACACAGATCTTCGTGCAGTCCACCCCTATAATCGCCATGCCACAATCATTTTAAACCTTTTACACCGTTGAAAGCACTAGGAAAGGGACAAGCATTCAATCCGATGAGGCCCAAGATTTGAACCTTGGACCTCCGCCCCCTTATGGGGTTTGGATGAACCAATTGGTCTACACCTCGGACCTGAAGTTTATATACGTATAATTGTTTATAATATATTTTATATAAATTTAATTTATAAATAAATTTAATTGTATCTTAATATAATTATTTATTAGCAGTGTTCCATTGGGGGGGACGCGTCCCCTCGTTTCTCGTGCCCCCAGCACGGGGGACGATAAGGGGGACATTTTACCATCTCACTTTTTAGGGGATGGCTAGGAAACGTCCTCGGGATGGCTAAGGCCTATGGCATCCCATCCTCGGGATGTCCCCTTTTTTGGGGCATCCCCGAGGATGGTTGGGACCCATTGGGGACGCGCGAGCCATCCCCAAGGATAGTTGGAAATCCTTGGGGATGGCTAGGAATCCCCTAGGACAGCTGGGCATCGATACCCAACCATACCTGGGGACGTCCAATCATCCCTAGGGATGGTTTGAGCATCCCCAATGGGACCCAACCGTCCCCCACGGCTGGGTGTCCTCACCCAAACAAAAAATAAAAAAAAAATTAATAAAAAAAAGGTAAGGGGTGGAACTCCAATAACCAGTAGAGTTGCAGGTTTGCCATTGTATTTAAAATTTCTTGGTAAGTTATGGAAGATACATTACATGTTATGATTTTTAATTCTTTATTTTACATTTTTTAATCTGCCCTGACTAAAACATGACTATTTTTTTGAGTTGCTAATCACATACCTTTACATTTTTGGTGACAACTGTGATGATGACACTTTTGGGTATTTCATTTTCAGACATGTAAGCCTAGTTATCATGTAGGCAGTTATCCTCTAGACTACCTGAATATTCAGTTCAAATAGGAATTTTGTTCTTTCCCTGTATTTTTAAGAACAACCTGTACAACCTTTTTTTCATTTTGTTTTTGGCTTGGATGTTGCAGTCATTGTTTTACTTTATATGTTTTATTTTTATTAAATCTTATTTCAATTGCCTTAATTAGAAAAGGTGGGGTTCATCCATTCTGCCTTCAAGTACCATAAGATTTCAAGTGCTTCTTTAAGTACAATAAATTAATCTGATTTTTGATTGAAAAGAACTCTTTTCTGTTTCGAAAAGTTTGTTGGAATTATTTCCCCACCTGGAGATACATTTATTTACCATTTTAACTTGGTTACTACTTACTACTGAGTTTGATATTATTTTTACCAAGTACTTTTTTTGATCTCCATTAAAAAGACAAAAAAAAACAAAAAGGTATTTTTTGACTTCCTCCAATAACCACCAGAGTTGCAGGTTTGCCATTGTATCTATAATTTCTTGGCAAGTTCTGGAAGATACATTACATGTTATGATTTTTAATTCTTCATTTTACATTTTTGAATCTTCATTGACTAAAACATGACTGTTTGTTTGAGTTGCTAATCACATACCTTTACATTTTTGGTGATAACTGTGATGATGGCACTTTTGGGTATTTCATTGTCAGACATGTAAGCCTAGTTATCACGGTATTTATGATATGCATTTATATTTTCATTATCATAAACCATAAGAAACTATATAATTTTGGGCATTGCTTATGAGTCTTTAAACTTTTATGATGTACATTGTATACTCTTTTGAGTCTTTTTGTTGTAAATGAGCATTGATACTATGAGTATTTCAGATTTCTGATTGCTTTCATATTTGAACAGTTAGTGACTGAAAAAATTAAAAAATGATAGTCTTTGTTTGAACATTGGTGGCTAAAAAAATAATGACTGTTATTACTTAAAATGATGACTGTTTAAACATTGTCTGAACATTATTTGCACTTGATATCCTTGGTTGAACCTTCAAGTTATAGTTGTTGAACTTGAAATAATTAAATGGTTGCACTTAGTAACTAATATGAATATCCTAATACCACTTATGTGTTAGTAACTAATATGAATATGAATGGTTGCACTTACATAATTGATTACTAATATGAAATATCATTTTTGTTGGGTGTAGAATTTTGAATGTGTAGATTATTCTAAATTTCTAAAAAAAATTAATTTTTATAGTATTATACCAGTTGTCCCCCCAACCGTCCCCGAGCCATCCCCTAAAATCAGCCTGTCGTCCCCGCTGTCCCCGAAACCCGTCCCCTCGTCCCCCCGTTCCCTAGGCTCGTGGAACCTTTTTTATTAGATTTTTTATTATGTTAAAACTAATAATTAATAATAATTTATCTTTAAATTGCCAATGATATTTAAGGCAACTAGTTGAAAGTGAAAAAATTTACACCATCAACCAAGGCCCAGTCTTCCAATAAACTTTAAAAATCAAATATTATAGTTTAAATGGCTAAATTTTTTGACTTTCAAGAGAAGACCAATATTCAAATCTTACCAAATGAAACATACATAATTTTCAAGTTGTAATACCATTATAATGATTATGATATAAAATGAATGATGCCTATATAGATTAAATCCCGTAAAACCTATTAAAAATATATAATTTACCCTTACTATAGACATGTTTCAAAGAGTAGCATTTAAAAAAGATAGGATGTTTCAAATGTTTAGCTATCTTAAAGACAATAATGATAAATTATTAATTAATCCATCTAGATAAGAAAATGATGATAAATTACTTAATAATCCATCTAGATACTATATCCAAAACCAATATAAAAAGTAGTATCAGTGTAAAATTCAAAACCTAATACTTCCAAATTGTGATGATGTCAAACTGAATTCCTCAAGCAAGACACTACAACCTAGCAGTAAAATGCAAGGTCTACAATCCTGTGAAAACATTTACCTCTTGGTTGACATTAAAATGATATAAAATCATTCCTCATGATAATTTCCATAGCCATAATTGTGCAGACATCATAGCCATAATTGTGCAGACATCTAATAAAAAAGAAGAAGAAAAGTAAGTGATGTCAATACCAAGGTTAACACAATCTCCCCGTTAACTAAAATATAAATGAAAAAGAGTTTTTCTAAGTTGACCCAATGAATACTAGCATGTGACTTATAGCGTGTCTTTTCATGATTTTTTCTAAGTTGACCCAATGAATATTAACATGTGACTTATCGCATGTATTTGTAAAAAACTGAACTGCATGAGAATACAGATCGATTAGTAAAGACTTTAGGGCATGTTCAAAATGTGTCATAAATAGTAAAAAGGATTCTAAAAAATGAACGTACAAAGGGTAGTTTAGGATCAATCAGGTAGGCTTCATTGTCATCAAGGCAAGGTCTAATGTTCATTTACTCTAGACATTTTTTTCCAATCTACAAGACTAAGGTATTGATGAAGGCATCTTCCAAAGAAATAAGACTGTGAAGATTAAAATGAAAAGGGTAAATAATAACTCCCTCAAAATGGAAAGGCAAATTTCAACATATCTAAATCCACTCAAGAGTGAAACCTACTTTCCAGAACTACGTGATTAGAAATAAAATTTAAATAAACAGATTAAAAGTTCAATAAAGCTGAAAAAATGCACATGATATTTAATTGACATTTACTCAGGTGTTGTAGGTGAGTTGGAGAGGAGAGGGCAATCCTCCAAGGTTCGAATCTCCACCCTACCAAAAAGCTGAAATGGGTACCCAAAATCCAATTGATAATGTTGGTGTGGGCAGGGTCGGGTGCAACCCTCGGGTGACTTTGACGATGTAGAACCCCCTGTTCGTGGTCTCTTAGACAAAGGCGGCCCTACAAGGGGTTTTTCGCTTAAAAAAAAAAATATTTAATTGACATTTCAAGTTGATATGATTGTTAGAATGTAAGATCACCATTAATAGAAGAGTATAACAACTTCTTTGAATAGGTTTCTCTGAGAATATGTTTTTGATAATCCAACCCCTGTGAGTCATTCCCACATGGAGAATTATGAAGAATTTCATTAACCATAAAAATTGCAGACGGTTCTGAATACAACCTATAAGTTCAAAATTAAACCTGTAAGTCAAGCTTTGTTGTCTCAGAATAATTCATCAAATAAGAGGAAATTTGAGCTGCAAAAACAATAAAGAACTAGAAGCTAAGGTTTTTGATACAATTATGGAGTGCCAACCGATGTAAAAGAGAGCTTGTCAAAAGACCCATTTAAAGGACATGAATAATATAGTCATGGAGATAACCTACAAATGCTTTGAAAAATTCTCAGGAAAATGATTTCTAAAGGTGCAAATGGTAAAAATTATTGTAAAAATAAATTAATTATAGGGAGGACCTTAATGAATTGTGATATTTTTCATCAACATCAATGGTTTCCATATCTTTCAAATGGTTGGCATTGCAGAAGTTGATGGAAGGGATTTGGATATTACTTGGGTTCCTGACTCACTATAATATGGCATATAAGGCCCATACAAAGTTCAAGATTTCACATAGAGGTTTATCATGTTTTGAAAGTCAATTAGTATGTCAATTCCATTCCTCTCAAAACTTTGTGATTGCCCTTTCAGTGACTTGCTTTATTAGAGATGCATATCACTTACACTGAAATATTAGAAAAACACGGTACAAGTTTCAAGAAGGAAAATAAAGAAAAAATGCAAATCCATGAGATAAACACACTGGAATCACACCTTACACTCTTTAAAATTCTCACTCAATATTACAAATATGCAAAAATTCAAGCGTTAAGCACAAATACAATTGTGTTAGTTAACTAGGTTTTAGAGCTTGAAGTACCTTTCCTTCTATGATAAAGAAATCTATGCTTCTTTATGGCAATGTATCAAAGATTTATGATCCCAATATTTCACATCTATATTAATATAGTATTTGCCATTAACTTACCAAAAATGCATGACTACTAATTTCAACCATTTCATAATTCAATGTTTTCAATAATTGTAATGTAATGATTAAAAAAATACCAAATAATTTTTCAAACCACATATAATCTTAATGATATATCTAAAATATCAAAATAACAGCACAATCAACTCATATTTCACATAGAGCTTACTTGATGCTTGAACAGTCCTACAAAGTAAGCGACATGCTTCCACAGGATAAAAAATATCACCATAATAATTTGCTCGAAAGAAGAACAACCGGCAAAGATATTTCGAACTTGGATTGAAAACATTCCTAAATAAATACAAAATTGTCACACAAGAAGTTTATGAACAAAAGCCTTCTACTCCTACACTAAAGAACTATATAATCAACTTTAAAAATAGCATCAAAGACACAATGTACAAAAAATAATATTAGTAAAAACAACAAGAAAGGACATTGATAAATGTCAATTCACCTGTCAGCTTGTTCACCATACTCTCCAAAATGAGTGCAGAATTATCTCCCTCTAAAACTTTTTTGGCATAAACACAACAAGAATGATGAATACAATATCTTAAATAAATCAAAAGTACAAATTACCATAACACATAACCAACCATTGGAAGTGAAAGAGAAATATCAAATTACCAATGAAATAATACCAAATGAAAAGGTGCATTCGTAGTTAAAAGTAAGTTAAAGATATACATGTGTGCAAATTTTGATGTTATGCTAGCATAATTTTGTAATCAGATCAGTCCTCAAACAAAATTTTGATTAAGACAATCAAAGTCTTCCAAACGACTTGTCAAGAGGGTAATCACTTCCTTCTGTGGCTCATTAGTATTTTCCCACTAGGATTTGATCGTTCTTTCCTTAAAATGTTTATGCATTATCACATGGGAGTAAATATATTTTATGAGCTACAATATATATTGTAACATCTTGAAACTCAAAAGAAATTAAAAAATAGCAGGTTCATCAAATTGTTATCCTAGACATCAAGTGGTATTAGCTCAATTGGTTAGATTTATCAACATATAAGGAGAAGACCAAAATTCAAATTTTGCGTTATGATAACAAGCTTCTTTACCCATGATATTACCCATGACATTGAACTTTATATTGATAATGATAAGTGGCCCTCTAAGGTCCACACCTCGCCAAAGACCAACCTACTTATCAAATAAAGACATGGCTAGGAACTAAAATATGATAATCAAATAATACTCATGTTTCAATGTTGTTAAGTAATTTGAAATGCTAAAGTCTGGGTTTCCAAATAAAATGTTTATTCATTATTTTAATTTTCACTTCACAAATATTCTTGTATATTTCTATGGTTGAAACATATAAATCTCAACATGGATGGCAAGCCTTTACTATTATATTACAATTAGTAAAATTCACAAGCAAAACAATTGTTATCAAATAATAGCAACATTAGAAGCATGATTGTAAGAAATATATTCCAGAATGATTACCTTCAACCAACACACATTAGGATAAAATTGATATATATGCACAAGTTACGAATTTACACTTTACACACAAAAAATTAGATTTTTTGGATATTTGTTGTCTTTATTGTGTATGATAATTATAAAGAGGAGTTCGTTTCTTGAGCTGCACAAAAAATACAAACCAAATTAGATCAGAATCAAGTGCATAAGCTAGAGGTCTTCGAAGGACCAAACCTGAGCAAATATTAGATTCACTCATTTTCCAAGTTATGTCTTCTATTTTCCTACATAACATTACTTTACCAGCAATTAAGCCTTCTGATATTTGTTGTCTTTATTATGAATGATAATTATAAAGGGGAGTTCATATATTGAGCTACACAGGAAAGAAAAACTAAATAAGATCAGAATAAAGTGCATAAGCTAGAGGCATTCGAAGACCAAACCTAAGCAGATGTCAGATTTCCTCAATTTCCAACTTATATCTTCTATTTTCCTACATCAAAGTAGTTTACCAACAATCAAACCTTCTCACATTTGCACATTTCATATGGCATACACATAAATCCACACACACTTCACCATTGATATAGAGCACCTTGATAGATGATAGAAAAAAAGCCTTAAAATATTTCAGTTTCAAGTAGTTTAGAATGAAGATGTCAAAATGATAAAGCAAGGTTCAAATTCCATAGGTAAACCTTAGTGTTCTAATCTAAAATTTATTTTTTAAAGCAAATGGCATTAGCTTAACTAACCTTCCAAGAAGACTAAGATTAAAATCTTGCTAGGCCATACAAGCATATTTTTTAGTAGAACTATTGTAATATTACTAATTTTTCAAAGTCACTTACATGGTACTTACATATGATGTAAATTAGGTTGGGCAGTTTCATTCCATATAAATATACTGTACAAAATGGATACTTAGGATAAATACATAAAATTTCATACACTCCATGAAACATAAACTACATATAAATAAATCTATCCAAACAAGGTTTCACTTTTTTATCTTAAGAGTCAGCTTGCAAATATAAGCCTCTCAAAAGTCTTTTCCTAAAATAAAGATGTCCCAGTATATTGCACTTCTCAAGCTCACATATACTTCAATAAATAAATAAATAGATAAATAAAAGAAGAATGTTCATCATCAGGTTCAACTTTCTCTCATCCACAAATCCAACTCTGAGTGTGTAAGAAGGTGTCCTAAGATAATGTTTATTTTTCTCATTTGATGAACCATCCTATTGCACAAAAATACATGCATATTCAGAATACTAATCTATAATCTACAACTCAGACTAAGTAATCATCATAATATATATACCTCATAAATAATTTTGTTTCAAGGAATTAACTCTCTTCCCACGTAACCAATTCAAATAAGGTTACACAAGGTAATCAATATAAGATGAAAACAAAGGGTAGCAAGAGGAGGTTACAACCACAACTTTTACTTTTTGATTGAATTGTAATAAAATAAAAATAACAAGACAATTTGTAACCCCCCTTTCAATTTTTAGTGACAAGATGCAATCTCCTCAATATTTAAATTAAAATAATAGTTGGATTCTTCCATTTATCAATATCCTAACTCCAATCTAGTAATGACATTTTGTAAAGTGCAGATTTTGAGGTCAAGCACAAAGTACATTAAATTAATATTTAGTGAGAATAGTCTGAGTTCTATATGCATGGTACTGATAATAATAAACAAACATGGTCACTAGATACTTTATCTCTGGCATTATGGACCATATGAATCTTAAGCCTATGGCAACCCTTGTGATCATAAAAGAGCCCCATTGTATGTTTTGATTTGCACAACTCTTACTAATTTTTATGTTCAATTATGACTTGATGACCATATTTTTCTTCTAGGGGCTCCTGCTAGTCTTTTGACAATACATGTTTATGTTAGTGTTGTGTATTGTAGTTGTTTTGCTCTTATTGGATAGGCTTCTATGTTGATTTTTGTACTCTTTTATTTAACATTCCTCATATATTAAAAAAATACTACGAAAAATAAAAGTAAAACTTATGCTCAATTAGTACAAAAATGTTTTCAATGCAACATCAACATCATTCTAGGTCATACTTGAATAAATTGTACCTATCTCCCAAACAAGTTACAATTTTGGCTATCTTGTTAATACACAAGACAAATATACGTAAAGTTGAACTTTCTTGAATACGTGGTTCTTTTCATTTTGTAGTTAAATTAAAATGGCAATTCCTCCAACAAAATCTAGAGGTCTAATTTGTTTAAAGGAGGCTTATTGCAATGGAGATGCGGATGTAATGCCCTGTTGATAACAAGCTAATGTTTGGATGACTTGCAATATTGGCATTTGTATAAATGTAATAACATATGAAGATTGCAAGGTAATATAAGGAGCAAATACAATACCCATAAAAATAGATAAAATCATACTTTGTTCGCTCCTAACATGAAAACTTTGATATAGACTAATGTAAGGACAAGGGATCAGATTGGGTGTAATGAAATTCCAATTTGGTACACAAACCTTCGTAGAAACAACGTACAAGTTAAGGCCTATTTGAAAAGGGTAGTCAAAAATTATAATTCATTGATTTCAATTTTTAGTATGGTTTACTCTTCCCGAAGGTAATTCATGTCGAACCAAATGTTTAAATAAATTTGAATGGCTATTTCTACCTCTAGTTTTCCAGGGTCATATGAAAGTAACCTAGTGGTATTTCAAGAATTTTGAACCTTGAATTAATTTCATTGTATTTCCATTGCAACACCTAGAACTTGCTTCATTTTAAAAGTTTTTTTATAAATACAAATGTTACCACTATGAAGGTATCGTAGACTCTAATTTTTAACTTTTTTTTTATAACAAGTTCATATTTAGACCCATTTAATCTCGAATGTTAAGGAGACTAAAACCTTTAACCTACAAGTGTTTAATGAAGAAGGTAAGGAGAATATTATTAACCTCCTCTGGACACTACTCCTAGAAAAAATGGCTTCCTTCTGGAAAAAATATGATATCAAGATTGGGCACATTAGCCTTGAGATTCTCACTGCCAACATATGCTTTCAGACTTAGAAACTTGAAGATATAATATTTAGTACCCATAATCAGTAGAGTGGGAGATTTTACAACAAAATCCATCAGATGAGACATACACTCCCAAGTATTGCAAAGGAGAATCCAAAAATTAAATAAAAAATCATTCAGCTCTATGGGATAAATAAGCTTTGTGGGTAGTTCAGATATCAAACAATAAATGGGTTTTGTAGCCTTGCCTCTCTTTACTTCGGTATGGAATTTGGAGAGCTAATATAAACCCATTTTTTATATAAGCTTGCATAAACATTGAGGTCATCTTCAGTGAACCACAATGGTAGAGGAGTGGAAGGGTTATAGAGATCCATAATCTCCTTACTCTCTTCTGCCATAGGTAGCTCAATCTTAGAAAAAGTATGTAGATATTCCTCACCACTGTCTTCACATCAAAAAATCCAAAATCTACCTCTGCTCTCCTAGAATCCTATAAAAGTAACCATACAATGAAAAGGTTTATGTTAAAAGATAAAGGTATTCCTATTCTACTCTATAAAAGTGTGTATAGAACATTTTTCCACTTTTCCCCGAATTTACCTGCTAGCGATTCAAATAAAATCCTTCTGGTAATAGGTGTGATTGACTTAATGAGCCAACAGGTATGTTGTATGGGATATCCAAAATCTGCATACCAACATACACAATACATGCCTAAATGCATACAACTGCAGGAATTAACAACATAAGATCTCGTCAACTCAAAATGGGATCGCTGGGCCATCCCTGCAGGAAGAAAATCCGCATAACCATTCTTGTGTTCCCATGGCAGAAGAAAAATATTAAAACCATACAATAAAACATTGTAATTGATGAACACTTTGGCTTCATTCCTCTAGGTCCCATCCCACGCGTCCTTTCCAAGAGCTAAGAGAAGAGGGAAATGCCAAATATTTCCCACGAAGAGTAACATTATAATTCGATTTTCTCGTGCCTTATTTAATTTTTTTTAGTGAGACAGACTAAGATGAAGGTTTTAAACCACCCTCTTAGGTGTGACCTAAGACAACAATTTTAAACTTCTATCTTTCATTTCTTAAATTTTTAATACGGTGGTTCATAACTATCATCTTTTATTTCTTTTAATTTTTATTTTTTTGATGGCAATTTATCCCTATGACGGTGGTTATAAATCGCCCTCTTAGATCAACCTAATATGATGGTTTATAACCATTGTATTAGTCCTAAGAGGGTGGTTACCCTAATACAATGGTTTATAACTGCCCTCTTAGGGTCTATTAGGGCAGTTTTTTACCATCGTTAAAGCCCTTTTTTAGTGTAGTGATGTTGAGAAAGAAGACTCAAATAAATAATATATATGAATTAGAATCATAGATAATGATAAATTGATTAGCATTAAAGCTTGTTATTTTTCTCCACAACAATCAAAGTTTTATAAGAAACATGACTTAGATCATGAGGATCCATTTATGACATCACAAAATATAACAAGCTTGAAGAGGTAGTTTTAGTGAGTGACTTTAATGCTAGGGCAGCTAATAGACAAGCAAGCAAGGTTATTTTTTTTTTTAAGAGAAAAACCCCTTGTGGGGCCACCTTGGTTTGAGAGACCACGAACAAGGGGTTCTACACCGTCAAAGTCATCCGGGAGTTGCACCCAGCCCTACTCGCACCAACATTATCAATTGGATTTTGGGTACCCAATTCAAATTTTTGGTAGAGTGGAGATTCGAACCTGGGACCTCCCTTGGAGGATTGCCCTCTCCTCTCCAACTCACCTACAACACCTGGGTAGCAAGAAGGGTTATGCACAACGATAAATATTTATCAATTGGGTGAATATTTGTATTTTCAAAAATTCAAATTGGTGAATTTGGGGGACCCTGGACGTTGGCCCTTTTGCCCAAAATTTTTGAGAAATTTTTTTTAGGTGTTGATTCGCTATGCATTGATAATAGTATTATGGATATTTTTAAAAATTCACCAACACTCCTACCTAAATTGTGGACCATTTTTATCTAAAATTTCTAAAATTTTTAATTTATCCTACCAACTATAACACTATATATAACTAACACACAATAATACTTTTTCACTTAAGACATTCAAACTATTAAAAAATTGAGCAACCATAGTGAGAAGTACATCTGATCTGTTGTAGAATTCCATCGAAGTTTACTCGTATCCAAAAACCAGTTGATTCAGATCAAAACTCTACTCGGATCGAAACCAGACCCATATCTGCACTCAGAGAGATCTGGTTGTCGTTTTCCACTCAAATACTTTGTTGTACTCAAAATGATAGCTACGCATAATTCTTTACCCGGATCGACATCCGAACATTATTTTGCACCCGGGTTGACATCCATTAGCCTGACATAGTTCTACACCAAGATCGACATCAGGATAGCCTACACAGTTTTGCACCCGAAATGACATCTGGTCTTTATTCTGTACATGAACTGCCAATTGAATACTAATCTATACTCGGATTGACAATCACATGGCCTAACATAGTTCTATACCCGAATCAACATCAAAACAGTTTGATACAATTATGTACCCAGACTAACATTTGAACTTTATTCTTTACTTGGACTACCATCCATTTACTAATTTATACCTGGACTAATATTCAAACAACCTGACATAGTTCTATACCTAAATCGAACTACAGATGGCTTGACATAGATCTGTATCTGAACTGACATCCATGATCTATTTTGTAACCGGATTGGCATTCGACATTGTTCTAAAACTAGATCGACATTCGACACCGTTCTTCACCCGAACAAACTATTGGACCTCTTTTTCACCAAAAAATCCCAATAGATTTTTTTCCAACCGGACCTACCTTCGACCCTTTTTTTGCACCAGCTACTCTATTTCTTAAAACGTTATGAATTTGTGATCCTGTGTTTTTATTTTATTTTTAGAGAATATGAGTTGAAGCAATTGTAGTAATAAGATATGTTTTTCTATCATCTAATTACGGTTTTTTCTTTTGCTATTTTTTTATCATTTATTAAAAATAAGTCAATGCTCTGTTTCCCATGTTATTCTCTATTTCACCCTGTTCTCCATGTTTTCCCATATTTTCTCTCTTTCTGTTAACACTCTATGATTCTCTATTTCTATTGAGATCTATTTTTCTGTTACAATATTATGAGTAGGTAGATGCTTTGGTTCTCTAAGGATATTGTGATGCTCTCTTTCTCTAAAGACATTTTGATTCTCTGCTTCTTGTCCATTTTGTACTAGAATCTTATGTTTTGCCAAATTTATATCTGTAATTATATATTTCGCATACACAAGTTTTTTTTCTTACATTGATTTGGATTTGTATATTAATTAGTTTATGGTCTTAGTTACAAGTGATATCTCCAAAAAATAGTGTAGTGACAAAAAAATCACAATAAAGCATTACTGGAAACAAGTATGTATTTTCTACCAACCCACCATCTGTTTATTCTAATTACTATATTATATTGAGCTCTTAATGAATTAAAACCTCTTCAACATTTTATTACTTTTCTAAATTGAAAAATATTTTCTTTATAAGTAAAATGTCACCTACTGGCAATGCAAAGAAGGAGGCCAAATCTTCTGCTAAAAAGAGTATCTTGAATTATTTTAGCAATATGTCAAAATCCAACGAGCCATCGACATTTGAGCAAATTAAAAGTACAAATGATTATTGACTTCTAAACAATTAGTTGTATATTTCATGATTATTTTAAATAATGCTTTCTTCCTCAAATAGTTAACTCACAATATGTGCCTCTGTTTATATTTCATGATGATATGAATCATAAATCCCTATTTGTAAGTTTTTTTTTAAATTAAAAAATGATAAAGAATATTATTGTATGCTACTATGTAGAATACCCTGTTGACTCTGATATACCTCCACTTGAAGATATTCCTCACCAAGAGATGCCTTCTAATGAAAATTCTCTTAACAATGATATCCAAAAAACACTTGAAGATATTCCCTAAAAGAAAATGCTAGTTGAATATGAAAGCGATAAATCAAATGCATTACAAAATTTTTTCGAATATTCAAGAAAAAATACTAAAAAGAGAAAGAAATCTAACTGGGATATTGGAAGGGCATTTAAGAATGAATGGGTAGAAAAATTTCTCTTGATAGAGTCTATCCTGACCGAGGACAACCAATTCAATCATGCAAATACAAAATTTATCTATGCGTTGATAATAGTATTATGGATTTTTTTTAAAATTTGCCAATACTCCTGCCTAAATTGTGGATCATTTTTACTTTAAATTTCTAAATTTTTAATTTATCCTGCCAAATTCGCTAACTATAACACTATATATAACTAATATGCTAGCGATACTTTTTCACTTAAGACATTCAAACTATTAGAAGATCGAGCAACCGCAGTGAAAAGTACATTCGATTTGTTGCAAAATTCCATCAAGTTTAGTCATATTCAAAAACCAATTGATCTAGATCAAAACTCTACTCGGATCGAAACCAAATCCATATCTACACTCGAAGAGATCTGGTTGTCGTTTTCCACCTAGATACTTTGCTACACTTGAAATGATAGCCAAACACAATTCTTTACCCAGATCAACATCCAAACATTATTTTACACCTAGATCGACATTAGGATAACTTACACAGTTCTACACCTAGACTGACATCTGATCTCTGTTCTATACATGGACTGCCCGCCAAACACTAATCTATACCCAGATCGATATTCAGATGGCCTAACATAGTTCTGTATCCGAACAAACATCAAGATAACTTGACACAGTTCTCTATCCAGATTGACATTCAAACTCTATTCTATACTTGGACTGCCATATAGACATTAATCTATACTTGGACTGACATTCAAATGGCCTGGCATAGTTCTATACCCAGATCAACCTATGGATGGCCTAGCACAGATCTGTAACCTGAATCAACATCCATAATCTATTCTGTAACTGGATTGGCATTCGACACTATTCTGAAACTAGACTGACATTCGACACCATTCTTCATCTGAACTGACTATTGGACCTCTTTTTCACCAAGAATTACCAACCAGACCTACCTTCAAACCTTTTTTTGCACCAACCACTCTATTTCTTAAAACATTGTGAATCTGTGATCCTGCGTTTTTTGGGTTTTTTAGAGAATATGATCTGAAGCAATTGTAGTAATAAGATATGTTTTTCTATCATCTAATTACAGTTTTTTCTTTTGCTATTTTTTAATAATTTATTAAAAATAAGTGAATGCTTTTTTTCCCATGTTAATCTATATTTCACCCTGTTCTCCATGTTTTCCCCTATTTTCTCTCTTTCTGTTAACACTCTATGATTCTCTATTTCTATTGAGATCTATTTTTCTGTTACAAGATTATGAGTAGGTAGAAGCTTTGGTTCTCTAAGGACATTGTGATGCTCTCTTTCTCTAAAGATATTTTGATTCTCTACTTCTTGTCCATTTTGTACTAGAATATTATATTTTTCCAAATTTGTATTTGTAATTATATATTTCCCATACATAAGTTTTTTTCCTACATTAATTTGAATTTGTATTTTGATTAGTTTTATGCTCTTAGATAAAAGTGCTATCTCTAGAAAATAGTGCAGTGACAAAAAAATCACAATAAAACATGTCTGGAAATAGGTATGTATTTTATACCAACCCACCATTTGTTTATTCTAATTACTATATTATCTTGAGCCCTCAAAGAATTAAGACCTCTTCAACATTTTATTACTTTTCTAAATTAAAAAATATTTTCTTTACAAGTAAAATATCACCTACTAGCAATGCAAAGAAGGGGTCAAATCTTTTGCTAAAAAGAGTATCTTGAATTATTTTAGCAATATGTCAAAATCCAACGAGCCATCGACATTCAAGCAAATTAAAAGTACAAATAATTTTTGACTTCTAAACAATTAGTTGTATATTCCATGATTATTTTAAATAATGCTTTCTTCCTCAAATAGTTAACTCACAGTATGTGCCTCTGTCTATATTTCATGATGATATGAATCATATTCCTATTTGTAAGTTTTTTTGTTAAATTCAAAAATGATAAAGAATATTATTGTATGCTACTATGCAAAATACCCTGTTGACCTTGATATGCCTCTACTTGAAGATATTCCTCACCAAGAGATGCCTTCTAATGAAAATTATCTTAACAATGACATCCAAAAAACACTTGAAGATATTCCTCAAAAGGAAATGCCAGTTGAAAATGAAAGTGATAAATCAAATACATTACAAACTTCTTTTGAATCTTCAAGAAAAAATACGAAAAAGAGAAAGACATCTAATTGGGATATTGGAAGGGCATTTAAGAATGAATGGGAAAAAAAATATCTCTTGATAGAACCTATCCTGATCGAGGACAACCATTTCGATAAAAAATAATGTAGATGCAAAATTTGTAGTTGGAAACTAGATAAGGATCATAGGCTGCAAAATAAGATAGATACAATAGAAAAACATGTTGGTAAAGTTTATGTAAAATTTTGAGGAAGTGATGGTAAAATTAATAAAGAAGTTAGGTGGAAGGATGCATGAGAATGTATGAATGTCGGATATGCAATAGAATATGACAATCACTTAAAGCAACAATAATATCTTGTTGGGAAATGTGGAACGATTAAAGCCCAATTTCATAAAATTCATAAGACCACTTTAGCTTCAAAAAGTTTACAATTTGTTGTTGTATATAGTATTATAAAAAAGGGTAGACCCATGTCCGATTTCATTGATTATAAGCATCTTTTTCCAATAGCTGATGTGCAAAACCTTCCTAGTTCCCATAGGTCAAATCAAAGTGGTTAGAAAATGGTAAAATATCTATCATTAGTTGAGAAGGAGGACCTGAGGGAGAAAGTAAAACTTGCCAGATTCATATCACTTTCCATTTATGAGGTAATTATTGTGGACAACACATCATATATTTGTATGCATATGTACACATTTCAAAATCATGTAAGGCAACCTAGTTTGCTAGGATTACATAAGATGGTGGAAATTTCAAATGCAAAAAAAATCTATAATTTTGTTGTGAGTAGTTTAAAGGATACTGCAGGAATGAATTATATAGAGATAGCCATAAAGTTAATATGCATTGGAGCTGAGGGTGTTGCTATAATGCAAGGACATAGAAATGGTCTTTGAGTTCGTCTCCAAACCTTAGCTACCCCATATATGATACCCATTCATTGCATGGCTCATACAGTGAATATATCATATAAAATCATGACCTCTTTTGAAAATGTTGCGAGAGTGGAAGACCTTATTTGTGAAATACATTCTTATTTTTCTCGCAATCCAAAAATATTTGCAGAGATTCAATAGTTTGCACTAGGAGTTACAGAAGGAAAAAATGTTAAAAGATATGGATATAAGATGGATTTCATTATATCAATACACACTGAGTTTTAAAAAAATATCAATCATTAACGAGGTTTATGTACACAGATCGTAGGGTAGCTGATAAGGCAAAAGTTTTGTTGTTCCACATGTCTAACTTTGAAATATTTTTAACATTATGTGGTATTCTTTCAATGTTACATGAAATAAATAGATTGATTAAACTTGCACAAGAGAGATCCATCTATATCGTTGATTTCATAAAGATGAGAAAGCAAATATATGTGATTAATGACAGGTTATATGTGTCCAAAAATTATTTTAAATATCCCTTATTTGATAGTTGGAATACATTGACAAACATGAACAATCCAAAAAGATTTTTAAAGTTTAACATCAATGATCATATTTCTATTAATATTCATGGAAAGATGATACATTTGTATTGTTTTTAAAGGTAGTTAAGTATAGTTTCTAACGATGTTGAACAAGTTCTTGTAACACACAATATATTTGAAGTTGTTTTACAAAAAACTAAGACAAATTTGTTTAAAATAGCAGAATAATTGACAAGTGAGATAAGAGAATAGTCTAAAAAAGGTGAGTTGCTTGAGGCCATAGGTGTGGTTAACCCCATGTTTTGGGGTCCTTGTACTGAATACAATTCTACACATGAGTTATTTATTAAATATATGCTCACACTTATTAAACATTTCAGTAAAAGTGTAGAAGTCAATGGTGTTGAAATCAAAGGTATACTCAACAAAAATCTTTTAAAATAATAGTCATCGCATTTTGGTGGAATATTGGTTGAGCAAACATCACTTTTGAGTAACATCCATGAGACTGGTTCCATTGCACGTTTATAGCAAAAATTGTATCCAAGTAGTGTCTTACAAGATACTATTAGTGAATACTTTTTTTATATGAATTTTGTCAAAAAATGATTTTGGGATCTATGCAAGATGAGAGGATTTTCAGTGCACTATATTTTGTTAAATATAAACTCCACAACAAGCTAGACAAAAATTTAGAAATTTGTTTGAGAATTTATGTGTCATTGTATCAGTTGGACACATTTCCCTATGACAGAGCATTGAAATATTGGAATTCTCTTATAGGCAAAAAGGGTACTAGGAATACGAACGATAAGGAGAAAAATGATGCTTTCAGTGATTAGATGGAGACACAGATATCTACTATGCTTAATAGTGATTTTGGACAAGTTGAGAAGTGTTTTTTTAAGCTATCTGAATTGTGATTTTTCCAGTATTTCAAATATTAATAAATTTAAATTCATTTGATATCAGATTTCACAATATTGTTTCATATTTGTTAGATTTCACAAAATTTAATTATTCATAAATTTTAATGTTCTATATCCTATTGTTGTTTTTGAAATAGTTTTAGTTGTCTTTATATCATAGTATTTGTTTGTTTCAGTTACTTAAATTATAATTTTTACAAGATTTTACAACATTGACCAATATGAATTTGTTAGTTATCATTTTCATCTATAAATTTGTGTTTATTTATCATCACAAGATTGTTTCATCTATCTAAATTGTAACTTTATGATTTATAACACAACATTATCTTTCAAATTATATATTTTATGTTGTAGTCTTCGGAGTGTCCAAACTATGTTCATTCATAATTTACAACATTATCTTTCAAATTATATATATTTTTTGTTATAGTATTGTTAGTGTACTGATATTAATGTATTAGCACAACTGAGTTGAATGGTGAATATAGTTGAATCATTTATTTTCTTTCAGATTGTAATTGTGAATATAGTTGAATCATTTTAAATTTAAAAACTACAAAAGAATATAAATAGAAACAACCTCTGAGTGATGGAAGATAAATTAAAAAAAAACTCTTTTTCATTATTTGCATAGAAAATTTACATTGTACAAAATTATTTATAGAAATACAACATAACTTGCTATCAACTATGAAATATTTTACAATATATTAATTTTATCATGGGTGAGTAGGGGCAGATTCAGTCGCTCCTTGTGCACATGGATCACCTAGGGCTTGAGATTCAGTCGCTCCTTGTATATCTGCATCTCCTTGAGTTTGAAATGCTCCTTGTATATTTACATCTCCTTGAATTTGAGATGCTCCTAAAGTTGTAGGTTCTTTTTCCTTATCTTCTGTTTCAATAACCTGTGCATGCTCTTTCAGTGATCCTATTCTGATGAGGCCTTACTTTGCTGTCTATAAGCTCCCCATCAACAATCTATCTTCTTTGGTTGGATCCTCAAGGACTACATGTTCATTTTATTTAAGCTTCTTCTTAAGCAAGATATTTGGATCCATTTTGTGCTCCACGATAATTGATTTTAAATAATTATTATCCTTGACCTTAGCCTATAAGATCTCCTTAATTGCTATTGCATTTAAGATTAATTTCTTTGTAACCTCGAGATTAACAACCATGAAATAAACTTGTTTCTGTAAATTCTAAAAATTTGTCTAAAAAAATTAAATAAAACCTTAGTCGAGAGTTATATTACAAAAGCTAATGATAATTTTTTTTGCATATAAAGTCTCACCTCAGCAGCATCTCTTGCAACATCAGCGATTAAAACTTTCTTCTTATTAGAAGCCCATAGGTTGTAATACGCTTGGGCTTCAACATTTAGGTTCTCTAACCTGTTCAACATAGTCTTTAAAATTTGATCATAAAACACAGAAGAGTTCACCGATCCTCATTAAGCTTGATGCAACAACCCAGCAAGCTTCTCAGGTTGGTTTCTTACTAGGGAGAAAATTTCTTCCCTTTTATCATAATTTTTATAGTGGGTATTTATTTCATTGATAAGGATATTTGCCCTAAATTCTTAATCCTTCATTTCTTTCACATTTTAAACCAAAATATCCTAGATCAGTGCATAACAATTATCAAAAACCAATTTTTTTCAGAAAAAAAGTAATTTGTTCATCCTTAGTTTGAGGACGAGGATCAGAGGTGTTAGAAAGCAATGATGAAATTGGCTTAGCTACAGGAATTTATTATTCTTGTAGTCCTTGAAACATCTCTGACACTTTAAACCCTTCAATGCTCCCATGTAAAAGATAATCATGATCTAGTGCTGGCACATCTAATCCAGAGGTCAAAACATATTTCAATAAACAACCAATTGAAAATGAAAAGGATGGAAATGTAGAACCTTGTGTCCTGGATGGTGTGGGTCCCACCCGTGATCTCGGTCCAACACACTATTTTCCACCAACTTGACCTCGCATTAATTTTTGTCGTTGTTGAGGTTGTCATGATGTTGGCGGTGGTGGTGGCGGCATCATTTCCTTCCTTCTTTTAGTAAATTTTTGGGAGGGACCTAAATACATTATAACAAGATATTATTAAATATAATTAAAATGGATAAAATTAGTACATAATAGTAAGAACACACTTACCCGATGAAGAGATCTCTTGCTGCCCTTTGGTCGATGGAGAAAATTGGGTGCAAGTGCATGGGGAGGTGGGGCGTAAAACTCAAAACATACAAAAAAATAAAAAATAAATATAATTTCAACTAAATAGTAATGGTAATTAATCAAGAAAACTCGAAATAGTAAACTTACCCATCATTGGTGCGACATAATTAGATTCACATTCCATGGCATTTGCTGAAATGAGAGAAGCTGACTTTTAACGTTTGTGAGGTCTCTGCAGTGGTTGAAATTCACACATTGTGCCTTTTGAATGAGCACCGTCCTTTGACATGTGACTTTTGACGCCAACATTCTTTTTTTTTAGTGTGATGGCTACCTTACTCTGCATTTAGGTGCAAAAAAAAGTTAAAAAATAAATAAAAAATGTGCTAAAATATAAAAATTATTTAATGGTGAAAAATAAAATAATTACCTTCAGCTCTTCGGTAGTCATAGCAATGCTTTGTAATTTTACGTGCACTACAGTTGGTGAACCGGTTTCCTGCATATTATATAAACTTTCTTAGTAAAGTGCTAAATTATAATTTACCGAGGTGATCGTGTTAGGTTTATATGATTGTTTTGTTTGAACAATATAGAGTTTTGATATGATTTTATTTGAAATATATGTACATCAATTGAATCTTTCGTGGTACTCTAGATAATAAAAAATATAAGCCAATGACCAGAATGGAATCTTCGTTCTTCCAAGCATAAATAGTCTTGCTTGGAAAAATTCAAGAATTGCCTTGAAATCATTTTTGGAAACTGAGTTATTAGTTAACCCTCTCTTGGACTTCACCACAGATGCTGTAGAAAAAAATTAGGTGACATAACAAATTTTAAATTGTGAAGTTTAAGATATTCAACTGAAGAGAATATACCTGATAACAATTTTGGAGAGATATCATAGTTGCTTGCCAGGAAAGCCTTATCATTCTTCGAGAGAATTAACTTCTGTGAAACTAGAGTGAGACCCTTCTGTGGAAGACCAGTCAATCTCTGGATATTAGAGGATTTGATTGTAAAATATATTTTTCTATTCTGTAGAGATAGAGTAACAAACCCAAGATCATTGTCGTAGCCTTCGATGATATTGTATAGAATAAATTTATCTGTTCTAAATTGGGGCATAAAAGTCAAAGCCTCAAAACCTGCATCCTAAACCCATGTATGATAGGTCCCAAGTGTGGTTAAGTACTTTGAAAATCCGATGTAGCTTAAATTTTTAAATGAAATTTTTTGAGAGGCTGTGGACTGGTGGTCATTACTCTGGAAAGGTGTAAGGTAATGGTCACTTGGGGGAGGGAAGGGTTTGCAACTTTGCTATGATCTCATGCAGCAAAAAATCCTAAAAAAATAACTATTGATGTCTTTTTATAGATAAAATTGAGTGGGGTGGACATGTGGTAGCATGTTAGTGGACATGCATGTGGCGGTGTGACGCATGGCAAGGTGAAGTCTATTTTTTTTACACACGATATGAGGCCAGAGCATTATCTACACCTAGTACGAGGTTGAAGCATTATATACACTCGATGAGTTAGCCAAACCTTTACTTCATCTGGTCTGTTAACTGGATCTATGTTACACTCGGTCCTTTAGCCGAAACTTATCTTACACCCAATCTATTGGTTGAAGCTTATTATCCACCCGATATGTCTGTCAGATCTTTCTTCCACTCGATCCATTAACTGGTCCTTTCTTTGCATACGGTCCATTTACCAAAATTAATATACACTCGATCTGTCAGCCAAGACTTTTTTCAACCGATCTAAGCACTTTTTCAGTCGAATTTTTTTTCACCTGGTCTGAGCCCGAATCATGTTTTGCACCTGATTCAAGCCCAAATCATGTTTATACCCAATCCAAAGCCAGACTGTGTTTTCCACTTGATCCAACCATAATCAACTAAAAAAATGATAATTCATCATTTCCTCCGACATGAGGTTGGCCAAGATTCGCTCATTTTACCTTGCTCTCATGGCATAAACATGTGGAAAAATATTGGAAAATATACTTGTTAAACACATAATGGACACAATGTAGTTGATTATGCTATTTGCTCACCAAACTTCATTTCAAGGATAAAATATCTAGAAATTGAAGTAGTTCCTATGGAGCTAAAATATGATCACAATCCAATGTACATAAAGATCCAAATGCAAGAAAGTGAACAAGAAGAACATATTCAAGTAACTAAAGAAAAGACAATATAAAACATCCTTATGACAAAAAAAATAAAAAAAACTTTTAAGTCATTGCTTAAGCAAAAGAGGCAAAGAGAGGAAAGAAAGAGGACAAATATTTTTCAAACCTATACTTTTGATAGTTGATGTATATAATTAGAGAAACCTTGTAATCATGCAAAAAGTTAAAACCCAAAAAAAGAAAACATGAAAGCTTCCTTGTAAATCCATGGATTTATGAGTAATGTAAAGGAGTAAGAAGAACCTTGAAAGAACCATACAAATAGAAAACAAATAGCAAGATATATAAAAAACTCATGAAAACAAAAAAGAAGAATAAATGAGAGCAATGTAAAAGGAGTTGATATATCTTGCAAAGCATATCCCAAGACAATTCTTGAAAGAGCTACAACAAAGCAAAAGGAAAATTAAAAATAAGATCACAAGTGAATAACAATTATAGTATATGCTAAGAAATTATATGATAGAAACCAAGAAAAAGATGCCTCTCCTCAAATTAATACAACTAAAGAATATTTTTTGTGAAAGATATGAAGGAGGGCATTAAGAAATCAAGATGTAGATGACCTGCAAGATAAACATCTCAAGTATGGGATTGACATCTTAATACCATACAACCAAAATATTTTTGATGGTATCATTGAAGGAGGGTTTATGTTAGAATGGATAACTAGCCTAGTCATACCATTTTATATAAAAGAAGACACCAAAAATCCTTCAAATTACCACATCATCATGATTAATCCTCTTTTTACAAAATTGTTTGGTCGCATAGTAGAAAGTAAAACTAGTTAGTGGGCAAAAAATCAAGGAAAAGGGCAACAAGACAAATAGGGTTTAGACCAAAGTACTCAACAATAGATCACTGCATTACTTTAAGACACTTAATAGAGAGGATATGAAATGAAAAAGGAGAAGTTTATTGTTGTTTTATAGAATTTAAAAAGGCTTTTGACACAATACTTAGAGGTAAATTATAGAAAAGAATGGAATAAATTGGCATACTAGCCAACTACAAAGCAACTATACATAGATTTTATAAGTAGGTGGTAGAAAAAATTAGAACTCCAAAATGACTATGAGAGTGTTTTGGGAGAGATTGCATGGTGAAATAGGGTTCTCCATTGTCACCTACTTTATTTGATCTTTTTATTGACAAATTGAAGGAATGGGTGAAAAGGATGGGAGGAGAGAAAATACAGTCTTTGCATTGGCTAATTATGTAATGAAACTTCTCCTTTATATCGATGACCTCATCTTGATTGGCAAGATACTTGAAACTTTAAAATAATATCTAGAAGATTTAGAGCATTTTATAAAGAAGTTGAAATGCAAGTAAACTATAACAAGACTAAAATTACGATCTTCTCAACTCCAAGAGAGCAAAAACAACCATATATTTGATTTGAAGATTTTTTTTTTAAGATAGTAATAGAATACAAATTCCTTGGATTAGGTTTTTAAAACAAACTCAATTGAGGAATATTTGGGATGAAATGAATATAAGCAGGATGGAGGGCACTCTAATTATTACTAAATAGGGGAAAAAAAGAAAAGTTGGAGGATTGGAAAACCATTAAGGTCCTTTTTGGGTTATTGTTTATTCCAATGGTGTTATATGGGTGTGAGGTGTGGAGTAGCAAAATGGAGACAAATAGAAAGAATTCAAAAGTGACTAATTACAATTAATCTTAGAATTAAAGCACAAGTCCCATATGAGATTTTACTTGCTAAAATAGGGACTTTTCATTATAAGCAAAGGCTATGGTAAGACTAAAGAGACACCTAAAAAAATAGAAAGAATGGAAGATAGTTGATTGCCAAAACAAACAATCAAAGAGACAATGAATAGAAGAAAAGACATGGATGAAACATGCAAAATGGGGATGGAAAAATGGAGCATTAAATTTCAGGAGGTCCCACGCTCCAAAAAAAAAAATTTGAGGGAAACTTTTAAAATTGAAAATTTAGGAAGGAAAAAACAATTATAGATCAGTGAGTTCAACCCAAACTATGAACATAGCCAAAAGAAGTAAATAGATGCAAAGATCAAATAGAAGGATAAATGCTTATAGCTCAACTACCATCTAGTTCACACAATCTCATATGCAAAACTAAGATATGACCAATACCTCAATGAGACATGGCTAGAACAAATATATCTTTTGCATAGTACAAGTATTGAAGAACGAAAAACATTTTATCATGGAATATGAAGCCTACAAGAATATCAAGAATGCATAGAGGAACACTCTAAAAGTAGACTCACTAATGATTTTTTTTTAAGAATTGAGAATAAAAAATATAAAAATCAACGATAGAAGAAACACACTCCAACTTTCCAAAAGATGATAAGAAGATGTTGAGCTTTTTTTTTTTGCTAACACAACAAACACCATCATGACGAAATGAGTGATTTTCCATGTACACAAGAACCAAAGCTCGAGTCACACATAATTACACACACATGTTGTGGTTTGAACCTTGGACCTCCTAAAGAAAGACCAAAGTCTTAACCATTGTGTTGTTCCCACCGGGATGATGTTAAGCTTTTTGACTTTGTTGAACATTTTTTTTTCCTAAATAAAAATTGTAAACAATTATATTGTTTTTGACTTTGCCTAACAATTTTTTTTTCCGAAAGTTGTTAAGTTTGAAACTCTAAGATCAAGGTTTGAATTGAAAAGGGAGTAGGGTTGTACACCACATCCCATTTTAAGTTTTTAAGTTTGAAACTCTAAAGGTAAGGTTTGAATCCAAAAGAAAGTAGGATTGTACACCACATCCACCTTGTATTAAAGCTTATAGTTTTGGTCTAAAATTAAAGCTCTTACTCTTAGTCCCATAAACTGTTTTGGTCTAAAATTAAAGCTCTTAGTCCCATAAACTGTTTTGGTCTAAAATTAAAGCTCTTATCCTTTTATTTCATTTCTCCTTGGTTGATAATTACAAGATAATTTCTTGGGAGAAAGGTCCAAAGTTCAAACCTTGGTGTGTATATGTGTATTTCTATTGATGAACTTAACTCTCGACCTTAGGAGAAGTCATAGCTAGAATGGGAATGCTCAATCCTAAACATCAATCCTAAGGGCTTCTGACCAATAAAAAAATAATTACAAACTGATAAATATTTTTCTATGTAAATATTAAATATTATATTTTAGAGAAAATTTTAAATTAAAAAAATTTAATGTTAGGGACACGAGGGCTAAACCCTTGACCTTACTATAGCCCCGCACGTTAGACCAATTTTTGACCATTTTGCGTTCGGTAATTTCGGATTTAGTGCAGATATTGACTGTTGCCAAAATTAATGAACACATGCTTCGATGGTGTCGCATCGCGTCGATCTCGTGGGGAGTGGGACTGTGGGAATGTGGGACCCACGCCCCACGTAGATTTTCCGCACGTTGGAGATTGTTCTCAGAACGTTTGAACTCAACGGCTACTTCTCTGCTCAGAATTCCCTTGCAATCCCCACTCCTTTTTATGAAATCCAAAGTCTCCCATCTTTCATCTCAATTGACCTGGCTCCTGAACAAAGTAATCAGAAGGTCCGCCTTAAAATAAATTTCATCTTAAAGTCGGTACGAGATTCTGCTTCAGGCTGACGTACCAATCCAAAGTTGAGGATTGATCTGTTCAGATACTATCACACCCACTAATTTGAAGGTATTCATGGCATTCTTTCTTTAGTCCAATCTGTGTTTTTTTAAGTTTTCCATTATTTTTTGTTTTAGCATGGAATAATGGTGTTGGTGTGTGTTGAATAAGAATCACTGTGTCCAAAGGCTCTAAAAATGGAGTTGAAGAGAGCAGTGTTGGCTACCAGCAGAATGGCAGAGGCTCTTCTTAGGTCTAAATGAATTAGGGCTTGGAACTTTAAAGAAAAGGTCCAAGGTTTGAAAAAGAATAAATTTGTCCATCATATTCAATATAGGTGGTTAAAGACTTGGATATAAGTGTTTAATTTATGCAAGCTAGAAATGTACATGTCAACGAATCAACTCCCTCCCCTTTTTTTCCACTGGTAGGCTTTAGTTCTTATTCTGCATTCAATTGGGTGCAGCAAAGTTGCAGACGGTTTTGCTTGGGCTTTTACTACTTTTAGGGTTGGGGTGATTCCTCTGCAATCAGGTGTAATTCCATGTGATCTGGATCACCTCCTCCAGCGGTCTGTGTGTATCCCCTGCAGCAGGACCTATTAGCATCTAACAATCATTTCCATCTTTTAGCATGTTACGATAAGGAAAGCCTTTGTTGAAAAACTCAAACCTCCTAGAAAGCCCTCTAGGTTCTCTACCACTAAGCTACCAAACCTCTTATAGTTTAAATAATAGGCTTTGATTGACAATTTCCAACACCCTTCTGTAATAACCCAGATAGAGTTCATGTTTGCTGAAACAATCCATAATTGGCTTTAATTGGAATTGCAACTCTTTCTATATCATTGCAATCCTGAACTTCATGTTCAATTCTGCACTACTGTAAGTAGGAGACCGTTCCTGTGTCCGAAATCCTGTTTTAGGAATCCCACGCATGTGCAGTACAGGTACACGCCTTTGTCTAGCATTCAATAACCATGAATTCCAATAAGTGGCAATGATATCAAATCCCACAGAATCGATTTTCTAGCATTTAGAATATGGGCCCTAATACTTCTGGTGGTTTAGGCAAGAACAGGGATCCAGTGTAAAAGGATGAACATACTCAAATTATCCTTTCTCCTTGAATTAATATAAAAACTGCCTCCATAAACAAAAGGTTGGTGGGAACTTATATAATAAGTTATTTTGGCATTTTGGTGTCCGTTTTAGTTGAACTGAGGTGACAGTTATCTTTCAGATTCAGGATGTCTAGAATTATCGTAGCTGTAGTAAATCTTGATAGTTGAACATAGCTTTGTGACACTATACTGAAATCTAGCCTCCATGAGCTATTGTAAATTGTAATTACTTTAAATCTGTTCTGTTATAATCAATAATGTGTTGGCCTTTCTATCCTTAAGAAGCTATTCGTGGATAGATACAAATAGTACGAGGTCTGAACCAATATACAGGGAGTTGATTGATGTGGAAAAACTACTGGAGTTGTTCTTATGGCCAGTGGAGATTGCAACTTGATTTTTGGGTTGTGATATTGGCAGCCTTCAACTCCCCACATCTGAGTGATAATCCAATTATACATGGATTACCCTAAAACAAGATAGTTTACATTGGATTTCCTTTTCCAATTCACTTGGACAATGCCATTTCTGCTTTACATTATCTTACTTTATGCCCCAGATTTGGGACATATCTCACCCTTCTTGTTCATTTTATGGACATGTGTCTTCTCTACCATCTGAAGTGCTATTCCAGTTCAATTTCTTTTAAAAACAAGCATGGTGAGCATTAAATATGACTTATGTATTCCCCATTTCAACTCAACTTCTTCCAAGTTATCCACATCGAGCATAAAATATCTGTGGTTAGAACCATATGTAATCATACGACCACCATTACAGATTCTTCGCATATCTACAGAATGATGTAAAGAAGGGGCTTTCTTACAATAATAAGTACACAATCTACATTCCTCATACCTCAATTTTCCTGTTGAAAGTGTGAGTTCCACTACGATCACAACTGAGAAAAGATGCTTAGCTATTATAATAATGTCTGATATGGTCTACCGGTAAGGACGCCACTTGCATTATCAGTGATGTGACCCCGATTCCACCCCACCACGGATATGTATATGTATACCAAGTATTACTCAATAAAAAATAACGTCTGATATGGAAAAATATGTTCGGTTGACTTTGAAAATATCTAATGATTAATGTTTTTTATAGTTGAGATTTGTTAATTGAGTTTAAAAACATTGTATTATTACTATTGTCCATGATTGGAACATTTTATTAGAATGAAACGAGGAGCTACACACTAATAGATTTGATTGGATAACAAAACTAATAATGAATTTTTTCCTTTCAATTAGCAGTATTTTTAACTCTGTAAAATAGTTTTTAAACTGAAATAAGGCAGGATAAAATTTGGTTTTACCGGTGAATTCTTACAGTATAACAGCCATACAAGTATGGGGTGTTATTTCGCCCTTTCTAATTAAGAAGATATGTTCGATTTGAATAAGGTATATTTATACACTGGTTGAATAAATATGTAAATAACATTCGGTAAGAAAATTATTTTACATGACTTATAGTTTTGTAAACTTTTAAAACTATTTTACTTCATCATAGTGAGTGATCAAATTTTATGATATCAATTATTCTTCATCTGAATCTTGGATTCAATCAATGCTTGCAGCCAAAGTCAGTGGTATTATGCTAATAGGTGTTTTGGTTTTTAGATGGATGGTTTGTTTTATTTCCACACGAAATTTCAATATGCCCAATAAACTTATAACTCATCGTTCTGGGCAGCCAAATTCAGCCAGATTCTGCCCCTCTGAAAGTTGCCAATGAGGTATTATATGCAAGTAACGTGACTTCTGATATTATTAACATATATGGTGTCAAATGTGGGATCAGTTAGTATTTACAGATTTTATTTGTTGAAGAGCCAGGTTGCCAAGGGCTTTCCACATTTTGGGATTTTAGAGTTGTCTAAAATAGTTTGGGATATGCTACTTGCATTCCGCTGGTGATTTTATAGAACTTAGAGTATTCAAAGCTTACTGATGTCAAATTTGCTGCCTTGTAGAGCATTTCATCTTAGCAGTTATAGACACATCAGAGACAACATACATTTGCAATTATTGAAATATTGTATGTTTGAGACCAATCTGAAAATTTTAGAGATGCCTTTTTTAATTCTGTTGGAACAGTCTCTAAACCGCTTATCTTACATCCTAGAAGATTTCTTTATGGTCCAAATTGTCCCAGCCTCCATAGTTGGAGCATCAATTCTATACCAGAAAATAAACGCTGAACAGTTTTAACTAGAAAATAATATTAGACCCTTCAAAATGCCCTAAAGTTGGAAAAAGCCTTGCCAGCTGGAAAGAATCACAGAAGCTGGCAAACTTTGCCAGAAGGATCTTCTAAATTGCAAAGAAAGTTTCCTTCAAACCAGAGAAGATCATAAACCCAGATATTGCTAAACTAACACTTTGGAAGTTTAAGCAGGAAGTTGTGTGTGTCATGATTCTGACAACATGCTTTTGATGGCACGTTAAATCGCAGAAAGGTCGTCATCTCATATAAAATCCTGGTTTACCGTAAATTAGTGTAGAGTTTGGCCATTAGGAAAGCTATACCCAGTTCTACTTTGTATAAGCACAATTTATTTGGATTCCATACTAACCTGTATAAAATGGCTAATCTTTTAGAGATCTTTAAACAAACCATATCAATTTTATTTTTATTTTTTTAAATTTCATATGATAGATGAAATATATAAATTACATAAAATGTTTCAATATTTGTGAGTAAGTTTGAAATTCCATTCCACTTAGCCGCAAGTGATCAGATCTATTAACTCAGGCTCTTCATGTAACACTTAAGTGCTATCTCCCTTTAATTACTGTTAGTCGATTTGTTGGCTGGATTGTAAAGAGTATATCTTGATTTTACAAAACAGAAACTTTATTTTCTGGCAGTTACCTGACAAATCTAATGCTCTCATTTTTATTCTAATTTATGCAAACGTTAACAAATCAAATTTTTTCTAAGGCCCGAAAGTCAGAAAGACAAAAGTTATTGTTATCAGACCTTACTCTTTTCCTAGTCATTAGAGTGCTGCTTTTCTTTTTCAAATTTCTAATAACAGGCAAGTGATTTGTGTGATCTTGTTGTCTTTTTCTTGGACTCCAAACATGTTTTGTATTTTATTTCTTCAGACTAGCGATTACCTAATGATTTGATGGTTAACATTTTCGCTTCAAACAAAGCAACTAAGTTCATTTTCACTGCCCAGTTTAATTTCTACTGTTTACACAATAAGCCATAGGAATTGCATCAGCTCAACTATTTTACAGGAATTTTGGAGACTACTTCAAAGAAATTTTCTCTGATGTAATATGTTCTTGTCGTTGATTGAGTGTTTTTTTCTTTTTAGTAATTGAATGTTTCTGAACTTGCAACAGACTGAAACTAAACTCTACTATATAAAACATACCATAAGGCTATTGCTTTCTAGAAAATCACACTCAAGTTTAAAAGGAACCGAAGTTTATAGATTGGTTAAGAGGTTAAAATCTCAAAAATAGGGTCTTTCATTTCATAACAACCATAGTAACCATAGTGATTTATTTATTCGTGCTTTGATGTAATTCCGTTTCACAACCTTTGTTAAGGTCTGTTTCTTATCACATTGACAGCATACACAACCTTGTTGAGGTTCACACAACCTTTGCTGAGGTTCATTTTTTTGTCATGTTGCCGTTGCCATCATGTTTGTTGTTGTTTTTTTTTCACAACTTGGCCTTAAAACATTCAAAAATGGTTTTTAAAAGACCCGACGCAATAGAAAGTATGCTAGAAGTCATCAACATTCATAAAATAGATATAGCATGTAAAGGTTATTGAAACTACAACGTAGACAGTAATAGAGCCTGGAAACTTGGTGCTGCATGAGTAGAGACACTGTGTTTCTATTTTTCAGCCCTGATATTGGAGATTTTTAAAATATATTTGTATTTGTATCGGATATATTCTCTTCACTACATGTTTATTGGTAAGTTGCTTGTAACAAGAATGATTTAACGAACTTACTATTGTTTTATCAGATATTTTCTTTTATTACCAGTGACTTGCTTGTAATAAGAATGGCCTCATGAACTTCTAGTGTTGTATTGAATCAAAGACGGTTCTGTCGGTTATGTTTAGACTGTCTGATTGTTAATGTCAAATGTTTATTCTATTGAATGTCTATTTGCAAAAAGTTGATATCTATTATAGACCACCTTCTTTCAAATTCCTGGGTCTGAAAACTTGTAGTTTGCAAATTTGATTGTCTAACTTGAGCATTTTACTCCTAATGTTAAAGAACTCACTCTCAGATACATTTTAAATGATTGTTAATTTCAAATGTTTATTCTATTGAATGTCTATTTGCAAAAAGTTGATATCTATTATAAATCACCTTCTTTCAAATTCCTGTGTCTGAAAACTTGTAGTTCTGCAAATTTGATTGTCTAACTTGAGCATTTTTCTCCTAATGTTAAAGAACTCACTCTCAGATCCATTTTAAATATTTGTCCTCTTTAATTTTCTTTCTCCAAAAGGCATACGTTCTTGAAATCCTGCATCTTTTTAAGCAGAGTGAAGCAACCATTAATAACATTTTCTTGGTTTTTTGAAATCTCGTCTTTCAAAGATTAAGTAATATAAAAACTAGATAATTTTAAAGGAAAAATGCAACTCAGTTATTTATTATTCTTAACATATCACTAAATACATATGTGGAAACTTATCAATCTTTAATACATATGGAGCTCCTAGAGTGATCTTTGGAACGGAATCTTTAATTGAATTTTTTTAATTTAATATTTTGAGGCCCTTTTTTGAACAGGAGATGGTCATAGAAGAAACTGCAACAGATTCAGCAAAAGACCTCCGACGTATTAGTTGCCTGTCCGAAGCTGATGAGATGAGCAATTCAGCTGCTTATTCTGATACAGCTTGGCATGGGCTCAATGGAAGAATATTCCCCATTTTCAATCAAATCAATGAAGTTAAGGATTCTGATCATATGAATTCTGTCTACCATAATGAAATCCATACAGACATGATATCCAAAACCATGTCAGCAGAGGAATCTTTTCCCAAGACAATGGATATGGAGACAAAGGTTCTGAGTGGAAAAGGCTTATGTACTACTCCTGTTGCAATATATGAAGCTAAGTTGCATAGCAAAAGGGACAAAGAGGTACTTGAAGATTCAGACGATCATGGAAAGAAACAATACTATTTTGATGGTCAAAACATAGAAACTGGTGTACTGAGACATGCAACTGACAAAGATAGTGCAGAAAGTAAAAAAAAAGTGATAAGGACTGAGACGGATGACGCAATTAAGAGTAATCAATGTCCAAACTCACATACAAATGGGTCTTCTTCCACGAGCAGGTGTCCTGTGAATTGGTTTCCACGGAGGAGGACAGAGTCATATCTGGAGAGGAAGATAAGAATGCTGCAGGTATGTAACTCATTTTTTCATGATAACCGAGATTTTTAGTTTTATAGTGCAGGGACTTTTCTGCTGCTACATTTTATCTTAAGCTGACCTGTTTATTTGTATGCCTCATACAACCTAACTGACTACAGGAAGTGGAAGGAAGGAATGCCACACTTGATGAAACTTTGGGTGGATCAAATCCACATTTATCTCGGATAGAAAGGGAAAAGCTTGCAGTTCAAGCTGCAGCAGGAGCGGCAATGGAGGCTCGGAAAGCTGCATTGGTGGAAGCATCTTGGTGCCGAATTCTTAAGGCAGCTAGGTTGTGCGCCAACGTTCCTTCTGGATTTATTTATTATTTTTACCGATATTATTTAGTTGCACTGTCCATTTTGCATCTAATAGTTTACAGTTATTAATTTTTGTTTCATAATATATTAATCATATTCTTGTTTCAGAATTCCATGTGAATTAGCTGAAGCACAACTGCAGAATGCTGAGAAGAAAGCAGCAGAAGCTGTTGACGCAGCAGCAGCACTTGGAGTAGTTATGCATAACAAACCTGGAGGGCCAAAACAGTCATTGGAAGTTGAGACCTCAACTGCTAATGGAGGCCAAACCCATAATGTCTCTGCCTCATTTCAAACAGCCTTTGAAGTGGATAAGGAAGTTGCTGGGGCTGTAAAAGTAGCAATTTTCCGTTTGGGTCATCTTCCAGCTTGTGCCATTAAAGGTACTTTTGATTCTAATGATGATGCAATTAGAAGACTAAGCATAAAGCCGGATGAAAAGGACATTGCATTGGCTAATGATTCAGCTATTTTTGAGGGTTTGTCTTGGGAAGCATCTTCTGAAAGTGAAGCTCAGGCTGAAGGTGAACAGCAGACAGACTTCGAGCCTAAAAAAGGTGCAGATGCTAGTTTTCTTCATGCAAATAATGTCCCAGCTGGTAAGCATATTGCTAAGGGATCTTTTCACAAACAAAGAAACAGTTCAAATTGCTTACGTTCCAAGCAAGTACCTGATAAGGAAATTGGGATCTCTGAAGAGCTTGTTGATTTGATGCTTGCAAGAGTAAAACTTCTTAAAGAAGAGGAGCTTGTCTCTCTTGCAATGATAGTTGCAACCTGTGGTCTCACTGCTATGCTTAAGGAGGAGACCAAACAACAAGAATTCAATAGCCAGTGCAGTTCTGGAGGTCTAGGAGATATCTTGGTGAAGCACATTTCTCGGTTGGAGGCAGAAAAAGCAGCAGCATCTAAAGCTGTTATTGAGCCAAGAGTTCACAAAAAGAAACTATCTACTGAAAACATACCTGATCTAGGAAGTATCCTTGTCAAACATGTTTCAAAACTTGAGAGAGAAGTTCAAGAAGCTAGGAACTTGGCAAAATCAATGCAATCTGAACGAGAAAACTTGATTGTGGAAGGTGAAAACACTGCCAAGTTATCTCAGCCAAAATCAGGTCTGTCCATGAAACCAAGCATGGAAACAAGTATGGATTTATTTGTGAACGCCAACAATGATCACAATAAAGAGAATCGAGATGTGAATTTTGATGTTCTCAATCCTGAAAGTAGCAGTAACCTGGATAAATTACAAAAATCTAATTTCACTTCTACGTCATTTGTTTCCAACCCTGATACTGTTGTAGTCAAGCATGTCACCAAGCTTGACGAAGATATTCATGCAGACAATAATGCTTCAGATTTTTTTTGGGAAGTGCAGACAAAGCAACAGTACTATGGTGAGAACCATGAAGAGAGTCTAGATAAGGTACTGGTCAAGCATACCTCAAGATTGGAAAAGGAGAAGCTGGCAGCACTAGCATCAGAAAGAGAATCATCTCAAAGGGTGCAAAGAAATCAATACCAGTGCGATAGTTTAGATAAGGTTGTGGTAAAACATGTTTCTAAAATGGAAAAAGCAAAAATGGCAGTAGCACAAGAAGAAACATCTCTTAGTGTGCAAAGAACTCCGCAGCAGCAGCATGAGTTGACAGCTGAGGATAGTTTAGATAAGGTTTTAGTCAAACATATCTCTAAACTGGAGAAGGAAAAAATGGCAGCAGCACAAGATACAGTTCATGGTGTGCAAAGAAATCCGCAGCAGCATGACATGAAAATGGAGGATGGCTTAGATAAAGTTTTGATCAAGCATATCTCTAAACTGGAGAGGGACAAAATGGAAGCAAAACAAGAAGAGTTTCAGAGGGTTCCAAGAAAGCAGAACCACCATGATGAGAATTCTTGGGGGAGCTTAGATCACGTCTTGGTCAAGCATATCTCTAAACTTGAGAAGGAGAAAATGGCAGCAGCAAAAGAAGCATCTCATAGTGTGCAAAGAAATCTGCAGCAGCAGGATGTGAAAATGGAGGATTGTTTAGATAAAGTTTTGATTAAGCGTATCTCGAAACTAGAGAGAGCGAAACTGGAAGCAGGGCAAGAATCATTTCAGAACGTACAAAGAAAACAAAACCACAATGATGAGAATTCTTGGGGGAGTTTAGAGCATGTCTTGGTTAAGCATATCTCTAAACTTGAGAAGGAGAAAATGGCAGCAGCACAAGAAGCATGTCATAGTGTGCAAAGAATTCCAAAGCAGCATGATTTGAAAATCGAGGATGGTCTAGATAAAGTTTTGGTCAAGCATATCTCTAAACTTGAGAAGGAGAAAATGGCAGCAGCACAAGAAGCATATCATAGTGTGCAAAGACATTTGCAGCAGCATGATGTGAAAATCCAGGATGGTCTAGATAAAGTTTTGGTCAAGCATACCTCTAAACTGGAGAGGGAGAAAATGGAAGCAGAACAGGAAGCATTTCAGAGGGTGCAAAGAAAGCAACACCACCATGATGAGAATAGTTGGGGGAGCTTAGATCAGGTCTTGGTTAAGCACCTTTCCAAACTTGAGAAGGAGAAACTGAGTGAATCAGCAAAAGGAAAATCTCAAGAATATGAAGAGCCTTCTTCTACTGTCACTTTCGTTCAAGATGCAGCTGGAAATAACAGCGTCTTGCGAAGGCACAAAAATGCTAGAGTTCAAGAGATACAAGAGACATGGGGAGGTTTGAGCCTTGGAAGCTCTCTGAGGCCTCATTTAACTAAGCTCGAGCTTGAGAAGGTAAATATTGTATTCATCTCTCCGCATCTTTTACAGTATATCATGACTTCTATTAGTTTTGTGTAATAGTTTTACAGTTTGAAAGTAATTTACCTTAGTTGTAGCAATTGTGTTATTTTCAATATAGGCTGCTTGGCTTCAAGCAGAGGAGGAAGCTAAAACGAGAATCTCAAAACTGGAGTGAAGGGATGTCCCATTTCTATTAACCAGCCATTAACAGGGGTGTGCATTGTTTAACGAGGAAAACTTCGGCTAACAGCTGCCACAAACGGTATTCTGTTCTGCCAAAATCATCATGTCACCTTAATGGAGACATGTTCCTTGTTTTATTTCATTGCTCCTGATTAATCATTAGAATAAGTATTTGAATTAACATTTTTCATTGCCACAATTCTTTTGTTAAATCATATTCTTTCTTGCTTTGGCCTGTTGTCCAGTTCAATATTTTTATATGGCAAGATCATTCGCTCTGGACTTTTGTAACTATATGTATTATAGATTAAATTTTATTATGGTGGTTTTATATTTTGATTTATATCAGGTTCCTCACTTATGGGAATTTCCAAATGCAACTATCCAAATTCATGTTTTTATCCCCTCAAATTTTACAGAATATATGGTATTTGAATGTTGAACTAATATGTGAACAAGTGCAAAGGATGGAAAAGTGACATGGCATGGCTATATGGAGCTCACAGGTTGTCTTAAATTATTGAAAAATTGCTCATAAAATATATTCTTTAAATGAGGTTATTAAATAAAAGACTGCTAAACACATAAAAATAATGGTGATTTTTAAGGTCACCCTAGCACTCATTCATTATATTGATATTTTATTTAATTGATATATCATTGTAAAAATTATTCATATGTATGAGCTGTATGTTGCTCTGCCGTTGCAAGTCTATTAACAAGCTGTTTAAATAACTTTGAAAGTGGGTACCTTGCCATGGCCTTTAGTTTGTGCTTTTGGTTAAGGACCCCATATCCACAAGTACAAAGTTATGTGTTATCAGACATTATTTCTTGTCAATTTGATAATGTTTTTGAAGAATAAGACAATGAACTTTCCTTATGAGGCTACTGCAGAGATGCTTTTTTTGAAATCCAATCAGCTTCCATTTAGTATTTTGATATCTAATATTTTTTTCATCCTATTGCAATGTCTTCCTATCCTGATTAGGACTGGCTGTAATGGTTTAGAGATTTTGGCTCTTACAATGTTGATGGCATGAGAACTTGTGTGTTGATGTCATTTATATCTGAATTTGTGTTTTCACTGGAGTTGAAAATTTTCTCAAAGACATATCATTGACATTCTCAGTATACATTGTAATGGACCTCATCTTGCAATTCACTGCCTCTTGGTTTCTGTGAGTCTCAAACATTTTATAAGACTGATTTTGTTCTCTAATTTTAGGTTATTACTCTTTTATTTGCACTTTGATGCTGGAACTTGAATAAACCAAGTTTTGTGATAATGACTATTTATTGTTGTGTACAGTTCTGGGCTTGATAATTTGATAACTTTATTAGCTTTCATTACAGTTAAATATTTGCTTAATGGCACACTCTTAAAATATCTTATAGGACACTAATAAGCATCTTCTACTATAATTACTCTGGAATTTTAAAAAGGTATTGCAGGGTGAAAGTTGAATAGGAGAATGTATTACAGTTCTACTATATTCAGTTGCTGCCTATTGTGAATATACAATCATATATGAAGAAGACAACAGTGAACCTTAGGTTTAGGAAAGAGATCTTCCAAGCCCTTATTCGGAGATAATATTTTCAGTTGGAAGATGATAAAAGAATTTTGGGCAGATATTGTGGAGAGATTTGATTGAAAGTTTTAAGACTGGAAGGCTAATTGGTTGTCTTCTACTGTAAATTGCGGTTGATACAAGCAATATTCCAGGCCCTTCCCTGTTTATACGATGCCAATCCTTCATGTCCCAACATGAAGAAGAAGGGCGTTTTTTATTACCCTTGATGACGTGGGAAGCAATGCCAAAAGCAAGTCAGGAGCAGGTTTAAGGATCTAAAATCAATAATTGTGTGAGGCCCTTGGGGCCAAAATGGTATGGAAAACTAATTCAAGATAGGCAGCAAATGTGGAGCAAACTAGTATGCCAAAAGCATTTGGGTGGAATAGAGTTAGAAAATCATTTCAGTTTGGACGAGAGTATGTAGGGGTTAGCAATGTGGAGATTACAATGAAGGTGGCTACCTGTACAGGAGGACTATGAAAGTGTTATGAAATGAGATAATTTGATTTTAATAAGGTCTAGGAAACCAAAACTGTCTAGGGGACCAGGAGGTTAAATAGCACCCAAAGAGGGGCAGCAATATTAACAGAATCTGTAAAATCCACTAAGCAATAGCCAAAGTCTCAACATTTAAGTATTGTTCTTTAGTTTTATCTGTTGTTGATTTAGTGAAAAGTTTCCTTTTTGTATTAATTCACTTTTAGGGTGTCTTCATATATTAAAGAGACATTAGAGTCCAAGGGCGAAGAAATCAACATAAATGCTCCTAAAATGAGGTGAGATCATGTGGTGGGTTCTAGAGTCTCCTCCATCCAATTAGGTTTTGTTTCCTTAACAAAAATAAGAGTTTTTTTGGTTGAAAGAAATATTGAAGATCTATGGTTTTCATAAATCTAAGGTGTTTTCCATGAGGCTATAGGACCTTCTATTTGGTGTTTGAAAGTCTTAGTCATTAGGCTCATTCAAAGGGATAGGACCTTCTATTTGGAGCTTGAAAGTTTTAATCCATTAGGTCCACTCAGAGGGAGAGGATCTAAGGATCCTTGATGTATTTTGTGCAAGGAAGCAGAAGAAACAATGAAACATCTTTTAGCAGGATGCACTTTATGCCCTCGAAATATGCTATTGGATGTCAAACCTAGCAAAACAACTAACAACAAAGGTCAAATGGGATATAGGGAGGATTTTGTTTCCATGATGATAAGAAATGCAACAAATGGATTTTCAATGACTCCTTAGGGCTGATTTCGAAACTATGGAAGTATTGTGGAATGTTGAGTTTTTTTTTGTTAATTCCAAAACAAGTTTTAAGGTGGTATCAAGGCCATAAAAGAGAATTGAAGCAATAATTGGATTTTTAGGGATTCCTACGGTTGAGTTAGAGATTATGAAAATACTTTGGGATGTTGAACTTCTTTTTGTTAATTCTAAAACAACTCTAAAGGTAGTATCAATGCTTGAAAAGGGAATTGAGAGAGAAACTCCAATTGGAGAAGATAGAAATAGGCTTTATTAAATTTAGTCGGTGCAAAACTTAGAAATGGTAAGTGTAGGGGACATGTGGCAAGATGAAAAGTGGAGGTTAATATTTGCCTTCATGGTTAATTTGGAAGAGGCCAAAAATAACATGACAGGTCTTCAAATCTTGAGGGAAAAACTTTAAGTGCATTTGGATAAAGGGTGACTCAAGATTGGCTATTAAGAATACAATAAAAGGATGGTTGCAAGATTGGTGTTTAAGGGTTAGACCTAAGAAAGCAATTGGTTTTCAACAATATATTCAAAGACAAGAATGTGTTGGCTAATTGTTTATCTAAAGTAGCGAAGATAAATTTTATGCATAAAGTCACACAAAATTTTGGATCAAGAAGCTCTTTTAGTTAAATGTAGTATTCTAGTTGTGTTGGGTTGATGTATATTAAGAGTATGTTCCAGAGTCAAGGATTTTAGGCATTCTCATGGATAAAGGTGGAAGGGTTTGTAGTAATATTGTAAATAATACTAGTTTTCCTAGGGTGTTTTTAGGATCAAGGTGTTGGACTTTCCTTAAGTCCAAATAGGAATCTTTGTTTGTTATTGTCTTTTTTGATGGTATTTAATATGAAATTTGTAAGCAAGGATTTTTGTTTTAGTTTAAAGTGTTGGGCCTATCTTCCAAACACAATTAGCATGGTCAAAATTTATCTTAAAAAGTGCTAGGATGTTTCTTAGGAACTTGTCTAACTACAATTTTTATCATTGGTGAGTCTTATATAGTCCACAAATTGGGATTTCATATGGTTGATATTGGAGGAACATGTTATTATTTTGCTCTCAACATTATTTCAAATAAGAAATTTGGTAGAGATACTATTTTCAAATTTATAAGATAGGAAATATTCTATTGGGGACAAGGCATATGCCATGCCTTTTCTCAGAAGAAGATTGTGATCTAGAAAGATATATGGTTGCAATAAAATATTTCCTAGTGTAGATGAGTGGGTTGATCTGCTACAAATTGAGAAGAGTGTAATTTGGAGAAGCCCAAGGCAATCACATTTAAGCTTCAAAGAAAGAACAATAAGATCCTAAGAAGATCTTATGTTAGCTAGAGCAAATTTGTGTAGGAGGGACTAAGAAGCTATGTAACATGACAATATATAGATCTAAGTATATGACAACTAGGGGAAACACAACTACCTATAAAAAGGATGATCCTTTAGAGCATATCACTTGGGAGATTTGGTATGGATCTCAAATAGGATAACTAATCACCAATGTCAAGATGGTCATAATCACCTCCCATAAAAAATGAGGTGAAGTTGCATTTGACAATGTCATTATGGCCTAAGGAGATGATCTGAGTAGTTGATAGTGGGAGACATGGATGTTACAAGATGATTAATCATACATGGAGCACAAGCACCTCAAAAAGGATTATGAAAATACCATTAAAACATATACATAGGTCAATGGTATGTCTATGGATTTAGAAATTGATAATTGGTATTTAGAAAATACAATAGTGGTAGCCACATGGAAGGCTCATGCTTGATCTAGAATTGTCAAAGAAAAATTCTAAGGTATGATTAGCATGAGTTGTTTGATCATATCACCAATAGATAATGCATGGTACTAGGATAGGAAAAACGAGCATCTCCATTGGAGCAACACAAGCCACCTAATTGGCTAATAAGGGTGGACCATAGGCCAATAAGGCGTGTTGACATTTTTGCATTGATCTTGTATAACAACATGAATTCACATGAGATGTATTAAATGAGGTGATATCCTTCCACCAACCTTGTATGAGAAAGCAAATAACTTTGCATGACATGAATTCAGTGGCATGGAAGGAGTGGTAGTTTCTTCTTGTCATTCTTATAGAAAGAGAAGTAAATGAATATGATGTGAATTCATTGTTGGAGAGATGAAAATTATCTTAAGAAATAGAAATTTGGTGCTTAGGAAAAAGGCAGTGGACTTGCCTTGTTAGCATTGCAAAAGAGAGTAAATTTAGATAATATAAATTTAATGATGACAAAGGTGGCATATGCTTCCTATAAACTTCATGGGAAAGGACAAAATGAATTCACATAATGTGAATTCAATACAGGTGGATGCTTCAATCTTTGAGAAGAACATTTATAAAAGGGCGTCTTTCCTTCATTTTTCATCATTGATTCCTAAGCACTCAAGTGAGCAAGAGCCTAGAGAGCACAAAGAGGGCAGTCATAGGGCCAAGTCATGATGAAACATATTACAAATGCAAGTTTTAATATTTTCATTCCTCCCTTATTATCTCTTCAATCCACCCAATTTTCATTCTTCCATTTGATTTTGTTCTCAATTTTAATTATGACAACTTCTTTTTGGATTATGTATCTTCAATGAACAAAAGATCCCCTATGAGTTATCAAAATTGTAGTGAAAATATAGTACATTGAGGAGGAATTTTGCCTTGTCTAATTTTGTAACTTTAGCCTTGTCAAAGGAAAACTAATAGAAGGAAGGTAGAAGCAAAGCACACTATCAATTTTACAATCTGCGGTGGGCACCAAATTCTCATAGAGGATATTTTAAAATATTTTTTGATATCGCACCCACTGTTTGATCTTTTGATGAATATTAGGTGCTGATTTGAGGAATTAAAGAGCCACAAAAATTACCCAAAGTTATGTGTGCTCTTAATTTTTTCCTATCTACGATAAGTTCTTGTTCCACCAGGAAGAGGTTCATCAAGAGTTTTGAAGCCACCCAAGCCATTGATTACCCATCCTACAACCCATGCCATTTCATAAAGTTTCCAAAGGAATTATCAGAGGAGAAACCTACCATTGGTCAAGGCCTAGACACATGGTAAATGTATCAACAACCTATCTAAGAAGTAAGTAAATATCCTCTTGAGGTACACATCTAGAGGAGATCTACCATTGATTTTGGTTAGAAATAATAACCAATGGTCCACCAAGATGTGAAGCAAATATTGAGACATCTAAGTCACAAAGTCTTGTGAATTATTTGATCTTGATGATCAACAACCTGTGCCATCTCAAGAAGCTCTTTAGCATCAACAACCCATGTAAGAGTATGAAGAAGACTAGAGCACCTAGATTACAAAGTTCTATGGACCATTCAATTATGGTGATCAATGACCCATGTCATCCTTGATAGTCTTTTTGATAATAACTAAAAGTGACCAATGACTTGTGCCATCTCCAAGGGCCTTTTTGAAAATAACTAAAGGGTATACCTCACCATTGGTTGGACGGTAGTATAGTTAACATCTATTGGGTATGTCTTCCATGTTTATTTGGGATCATGGGCTAATTCTTCCATAATTGATTGATATCACAGTGATAATACACGTGGCAGTTACATGTTCTTCCCTCTCCATATTTATAAGGAACCAATGGTTGGAGATCTAGCCAAGAGTGATCTAATGACTCACAATAAAGGAGAGGAATACTCAGATGAATAATCATAAAGTATCAATTCCAACCATCCAATCTCAATGATAAATGACCCAAGGAGTACACAAACAAGAAGAAGATTAGAAAGAGCTCCACTAGCCATCCAATCAAGCAAAAATAGTCCAATCTAGTAGGGCACACTTATGAAAAATAATGATAGTAACCAATCAAATTTTTTCACTAACCCTATGCTTTTCACATCCATTACAATTGGACATGAAACCCCATGAAAAAAAATTAGCATATTAAAAACAATAGTGATAGAATTTCCAATTCCAAAGACCTCAAATCCAACGACTTTGATTGCCAAAATATACCATGCTCAATTTTGGAGGAATTTATAGCAAAAGTAATTGGCAATAGTAGTAGAGGCTCCAAATACAAAGGTATAAAATCCCTCAACATTGATAGATCTAACTCCAGAGACCTGTAACCCATCAACATTGAATGCAGACCAATCTCCCACTCAATTTTGGGGAGGAAATTTTGAAATTTATCATACAAGTTTTTGAGGCAAAGAAACCATAATTTTGCTTATAAATAATGGTTTTATTTTTTAGTGTAAGGCATTGGAAATTGCCTACTCATGCCTAATACATGGCCTTATGTGTATTTTCCTTTCATTTTTCTTTTGTGTAATAATTTGAACTCAAACTTTGAGTCATTCTATTACTGGTATTTTAGTATCTTTTGGTTGAGCATCTTGGTAAAGAAGGTTTATGACATATACATTAATCTATGATTAATTTTTCTCTATACTATTTATTATATACATCTTATGCATGAATTATTATATGTTAGATCAAAACCATGTTCACTTTCTAGCTTTTAGTAGATGAGATAATGCATGTATTAATTTCATTTTAGTTATGCATAGGAGAATTTTTTGGTCTTAGCATATTGCCTCTATTATATTAGGTTTTATTTTCTACAATCTCTCTTCATTTTTCTTTAATAAAGCAATTACTTTAGGAAACAAAACATCAAAGATCATATCGAATGATGATCCTACCTTAGCAAAATCTTAGAGGTTTTCCTATGAGTATGTCCCTAACTCACAAAGCTTCCCAACTATGTGGCTCAATGCAAGGCATGAGTGTTGGATACATCCAACCTTTATCATTGATTATCATGATATTCTTATCATACAATAGTTATAACTATCCCAATATGGAAAATCACCTTAGGTATTTGGTACTCTTTATCATTAGCTAATTAAAAGTCTCATATACCTAATAAATACCACGCTAAATATCAACTTTGTTATGAGTTATCTTTCAATGTTCATGCAAAAACTAAGCTTAGTCAGTAGAAGGAAGCAAAGAGGATACTGCATTATGTCTATGGTACAATAAAACATGTCCTAGAGTATAAGAAGAATGATGAGTTCTTTATATAAGGATACACAAACTCAAATTATGCTTGATGTAGAGATGATAGGAGGTCAAAATTTGGACATGTATTTCATCTAGGATATAGACCTATCTCATGACATAGGTAAAAATACATAGTAGCATTGTCATCCATAGAGGTATAACATCATGCTACATGAGAAGATGTGTACGAAGTGATATGGTTATGTCATATACTAATAGATATGGGTGTATGGAAAAATTGACCAACGATATTGAATTGTGATAATTAAGGTGTTCTCAAATTGATCAAGAATCTAATATTTTATGAAAGAAAAAAACACATTGAAGTTCATTGTCACCTCATTTGATTACAGATTTAGAATCACTAGATTTAACTCTAATGCATTCCTATCGAATAATAACTTGTAGATATTTTCATAAAGGCACTTGCACGAGCCAAATTTGAATTGTTTCAGAACTATATTTATATACCAAATAATGTAATAAGGGGGGATGTTATGTAATTATTATATTATTTTTACACCTTATGGGAGGTTACACCAATCACACTAGTTACATAAATAATCTTGATCGTAACACTTATCTTGATAACTAATCTACTATTGCTCGATCCTTCAAACCTTGGACTACTAAGATGAGAGCCATAGCTTCCTTTGTTTGTCAAGCGATCAATTATAACTATGATGATACATTTTTCACCATAGAAGGGGACTTAGATATTTTGGGGTCTCTTTCTCCAAGTCATGATAGTTATTTTATTCCTTTAATGGAAAAAATATTGAAAGTTACCATTGATGAACATGAGCCTTAGTGGACTTCTAGAATGAAGTTATACAAGGGGAATCCTAAATTTTACTTGAAATGCTCTCAAGATAAGTATGAATCTAAATATGATTAACCTAATATGGATGTCATTATTTTTCTTCCTCAAGAGAGTAGATAAAGTGTCGCCATTGTTGAAATCTAAATAGAGAGATGCTATTTTGTTTTACTAAATGTTGGCCAAACTACAAAAATCCCATGAGGATGCTACCAAATTGAAACAAGTAATATTTTGTGTAAATAATGATATCATGGGGGAAAAAACCAATAGTGACATAGATAATGATTTTAATCAAGTATTTAATTTTGAAACTAAGAATGCTCCTTCTAATACTTCTATTTATGATGTGGGTGTGGGGCATTATAAAGTAGGTTCATGGAAGTTCTTGTTTTAGAAGATAGTGATGATAAGTTAGATATTATTTTTTATGCAATTGATATTAATATTTTTTCCTATTGTATGATTGTTGAATGTAATCAATACAAATCTAGGTTAAAGAGGCATAGGACAACTAATATTTTTATTATCTCTATTTCAAAACCTCTATATAGGTTAGATGAAATATAAATTATTCCCTTATGTAGGCATTTAACAAAGGATAAAATCTGTTAGTTTCAAAACTATCATGTTGACCATCCTATATTTGGAAATATTAATTCAAGTATTGTTTTAACCTTTCCTAAACCAAACTCCATTGTTGTCCCATTATCTATTAAAAATTTTCTAGCAATGTCAAGAACACCTCTAAAAGTGGGACTCTTAATCGGTCCTAATATTCCTATTATTTTTTGGACTATTCCTACTAATTTTTGAGTCCTTGATGATTGTTTAGCCTATAGAAACCCTATTATGTTGAAACTATTTGATATTTATAGTGATATTTATTGGTAGTCGTGACCATCCCAAAATGTGGTAATTTTAGTTCTTGTAGATTTAAGGGGAACCACGAATGCCTAAGCATTCCATATCATTATTGCTAGCTTATTTATAGATATAGAATTATTTTCCTATTTAGATAAGCTATATAATAAGTGAATTAATGATTTGATTGATCCTACACACTCTTGTCTTACAAGGAATTTGATTAAAGTGGAATATTCTATCAAGCCAAAAACTAGGTTTTTTTTTTTCTTTTGATTAGGTATAAGAAGGGGTTTTGAAAGGGTCCCTGAACCTTTTATAGAAGGGGTTTTGAAAGGGTCCTTGAACCTTTTATAGAAGAGGTTTTGAAAGGGTCCTTGAATATTTTATATAAGGATTTTTGAAAGGGTCCCCAAACCTAAGATATAGCAATAAAAAAAATCTAAAGAGAAACCAAGGTGAAACACAAGAAGGCTTGACCCACCCAAGGAAAAAGGAGATCAAAATTCAAAAAAATTAAACCAATCTCAGGTGGCTCCTACCCAGCATAAACTAAAAGCAATTAAATTTTAAGAGATGAATCATGTATCTGACATAAATTGATCCTGCATTTGAGAAACCAGAACCAAGCTGAGTCGGATCCTATGGATCTAAAACAAACAATATTCTCACCTGAACTTGGAGTATTTAAAAATAAAATCAAAATGAAGCTTCCCACCCAAGCCAAAGAACTAATTACCTTGGAAATTAGAGAAATTAACCGACGTATCCAAAATTACAACCCACAATGCTATCCGATGTCAATTTGAATTTAAAAATAAAATAAAAAGAGCGCTCAATTTTGAAATTTTTTGCTCAAACACCAAGAGCACTCAAATTTGAATCATAGATAAAAATTAGGTCTTCATGCCCATAACAAGAATTCTAATTCTAGTAACTCTAGCCTCCACTAGTAGGTACCCAACAACCAACAACAAGAACTCCTACAACCACCACATAGAAAAATCCATTCAAATAAGTGGATCTTTCCCAAGGATAGGCTCTTGCTTTTTCACTAATTCAAAATTCAAAAATCTTGCCCAACCTAGAAACCCTATTTTTGGAACCAAGCTAGAATCTACCTTCCAGCAGTAGGCATGTAGGGTCAAACCCTAAACCAATAAAAACCTGCTAGAAAGTCCTACAACAACCTTATGCCCAACATTACAGAGAGGTCACAAACATACTCTACAACTTCTCAAGGATGAACCCCTAGTAGGCAGGAATAGACCAAAGCACTGTTAGGTTCTTGCCTAAATTTGGATCAAACTCAAATTTAAAATTTTCCCTCCCCCACCAGAAAATTTGAAAAATTGCAACAAAACTAGGGGGTAGACTACTCCATTATGAAACAAAAGGTAAAAATGATTATCAGATCCATTAGGAACCCTGCAGCCAAAAACATCGACCTTTAACAGAAAAACACATCCTACAATAGGGATTCTAAAATAAAACCTTCCTACCAGAGATGAGAAGCAAAGATCTGGAACCAAGGGTGCTTAATCATGAATAAAATATTAAATAACCCACCCCAAATAAGGGAAGTATAAGCTACTATAGGTATAACATACCTAAAAAATATAGAACTAGGCTTATATAGCTTTAAGAAAGACTATGGGTTGTTAAGTGGTTAGTAGAAAATAGAGAAGACTACATTTCATTGCCTTTGATGTGCCAAATAAATAACCCCCTTTTATGAAATTGACTTTCATAAAGAGAATTCAATTTATTGCTTTGCCCCTCTTTGATGAAATTGTAACTTTCATAAAGAGGAGTCAATTTATGGCTTTGAAAATGAGATATAAAGCTTGAAATATGAAATAACGAAAAAAATGAAATTATAAACTGCCAGAAAAACAACTTTGAATAATTTTTATAAATTCAAAATTGCTCCGGGATAAGATCGAAATTGCATCAAATGAAAGATTAAAACTCATTATGGGGCTCCAAGTATTTATTTTTGAAGTTTTAATTTATTTTTATTTTTATTTTAATCATTGAAGTTTAAAAAAAATATGTAAAAAGGAAGGGTTAGAAAAATTAAAGTAAAATTTGGAAATGGACTAGAATGCTAAAAATGTTAAAACAAACTATTACCAGTATGATGCCACCCTATTTTTGCAAAATCGAAGATGTGAGAAACTTCTGCATGTAACCTAGTTTATCCAAATCTGCATTTGCACCTCACAATAACCTAGGTGTGAGCTTTTGAGGAAAGAAAATGAATTTCATGTTTTAAACATTCAATGATGCAACCACTATTATGCATTAAACATCATCTATAGGCCTAAAACATGAAAAGGAAAAAATAAACATTTAATCCAAACATGCAAAAATAATCTCCTCCAATCTTGCTAACATGATACAAATTTTTGGAATCATTTGCAGTATATTTCCAGTCTTGGCCTCCAAAAAGATCCAACCTCTCTTTCCTTGCTTCTAAGAATATTTAAAAATTTTGAAACGCCCTTTCATTTTCCTTTCATTCGATTACACAATCTCTTTGTTTTATTTCTTAGTGCCTTGAAATGCTTCCTGAGTAACGACCACATCCGTTCTACCCTTTTGTAACACCTTTGCTCTTGGGCACGTTAATCGTTACACTCATATCATCATTGGTGCATAGTTGGTAGCCCTTATATTTACCAATACATTTAATCTAAAGATAAATAAAGACACAACTTTTGTCATGGTGATAATGGCCCTAGATGATTTCCATTTGTTTATATTGCTTTCATTAATGTTTCTACCCGCTCCTTTTGCTTTTGTTTTTTATTCTTATAGAATCCTTATTAAATCTGATTAACTGATTATCTTCACATTAAAAGCTTGACGATGCCCGCTTGTAACACATAATCCTTCATAATTCTTGCATCCACGTGGGACCATGTTAACTGCACTCACTAGCGATGACTACACTATTCAAGGCGTTGTTGCCCCTATGCTTCCCATTGCTTTGTCCGGTGTTGTTGGAAGCCACTATGGCAAGGTGGCAAACTACGACCCATGAAATATACATGATTTTGTTGTGGGCTACAACAAACTCTACCCTGTGAAAATAAATTTCATCTATGGTCATCGCTCATTATGGGGAGCATTCTAGAGTTCCTTTGGCTCTATCCCACTGACATCTATCCTCTGCTTGCACTAACATACCTGCTTGCTTCCCTGATACCTTCAACATCAAAAAATATGGGGGCACGTTAGGCCCATACTACACTGTCAACCTCGATTGGCTTGAACATTTTAGCCTCCTCCACAATGGAACGGAAATTAGCACCTAATATTTGGCTTTACTCCATCCATTGAGATAAGAGTATTATTTATATATGTCCTTAGCTCATTAGTAATTTATTAGATCCACATGGTCCTCATCAACTCCACAGGCCCATGTCAACGTCTCCATGTATGCTTATCCAAGTCAATCTGCCTTCATCCAAATATTGGCATCCATATCTCACGTTAATATTACGTTACTCATAATCGACACTCGATTAATCATGCAAACCATATGCTATAAGAATTCTCCATTTACAACTCTGAATACAGGTGGTACCACGACCAATTTTATTTGTGAATCAAGACTTCTCATGTCACTGTATCTGATGCTTGAAATTACCCCTTCTAGATGATGATTTCAACAAATAGTTTCACAATTGCCTGTAAATAAACATCATGTTTGCATCATTCTATTATTGCAATTCACAGTGTCACTGCCTGTGCTAGTCGTTGTCCAACATATATGAACCAATACGACTAAGTCTTGATTCCTTGAATGTAATTGACATTGCCAACATTATTTTTGCCTTGAATCTCATGTGGAATGCACCTTCTAAATTTGCTATCGAACATGATCATCTCCTTGAGCCACGGTAAAATCATGAAACGTATTGGTCATTGATGAAGTTTATTTCACTTATGTTACGATAGCGGATGACTTCTCCAAGTTCGTCATGTCACTCCCCATCATCTCAGGTCAAGTTAGGGTTTAGGTTTGGCCAGTAGCCGTTTTGATTGGTCTACATATATGTTGGGAGTCATCTACTCACGTCTTGGTCATCCCTTTCTACCACACTATCCACAACTACGTTCAAACAAGAGCAACTGGACTTCCTTGTTGGTCCATTTTCTGTCAATATGTACTGGTCAAAACTCCACAAGCCTGTCCCTATTCCCTACCTAGCTTTGTTGTTACCATGTACCATGTGGAGGATTTTTCCTATTCATCCTTAATACCCAGTAACCCACTATCGCACCTGTAAGTTCGTTATATTGTACGGATGTCCCTCTTGCTATCCATGTCAGCACAATGGTGCCCGATCACCCATTAGTCACCTCACGACTCAGAGTCCTTCGTATCAATCTACCTCTGAGAGCCAACAACGCTACCAAGCTTGCATCTGGTACAATCCTACACGTCATCAGTCTACGTCGTCAAACCCGTTTTGTTGTCTAGCTTCACCTAGAAACCCATGCTCCCAAGCTTATCGTACTGCCAAGAAATATATATATATATATTAGAGTATTCAAACAGTAACAACCTTTTTCTAAATAATAATATTGAAGCCTAGACTGAACTTTCTAATACAACTAAAGTAAACATAAACTAATTATTCTAAAGGAACTTTACATATATATATATATATATATGTATTTCATTATTTTAACGATTTTCATTTTATTTTATTTTGAATTTATTTTATTTTATATATATATATATATATTAGTTTATTAAATAAATAAATAAATAAATAAATATATATATATATATATATATATATATATATATATATATATATATATATATATATATATATATTTGAGTATTTATCATTTCCTATTTTATTTGTATATATATATATAAACTTATTTTATGTTTTATGAATTGGATCAATCCATTTCAAAAATTTGAATTATTGAAATTTCAAAAGAAATAACAAAGCCACATTAAAACCCACATTTGAAATTCAAAAATGAATCAAAAGCCAAAACATAAACACTATGAAATAAATAAAAAAGAGGACACTCAACACCACCCCAAGCCTACGATGCAACCATGAAGACTACAAAGCAAACTCAGGAGGATGAACCTGTAATCAGTCACTCAAAGAAGACCAAAATCCCCAACAAAAACAAAATTTAAAGGGGGGTCCCCAAGCTTGGGGTATGTTGTGCAATGGTTACAACAAATGGTGACTCTGCTGGAAAATGCTCCTGAGCATTTCGGGTGAAGAACCCAGTTCTGTAATTAATGAACCAAAGGTTAGAAAAGTATACACCATTTAGCAACATCCAAGGAAAGTAAGGTCAATAGCTTCATATGAGAACAAATGGATGATTTGATTATGCATGGTGTGTGCAATGTAATTCAATTTGCATCTTTGGGACCATAAAAATTCCATCATCTGGTTTACCTTTAGGCTATGAAATGTTGCTCATAATATTTCATTTTTGAATAATATTTTTGCAAAGTCTCTTTTGAGCATAATTTTTTCAAACAGAGCCCCACTACTAGTCAGACATCCATAGCCCCGATGGATATTTTCTAATCTAGGTGACTGATTTGATCAAGCTTTTCAATACTTGTTTTTTATATCAAGCTATATCTAGACAGAGCCCCACTGCCAGTCAGGTGCCCATAACCTCGATGGAGTTTATCCAAACTTAGTAACTAATTTGATCAATATTTGCATTTCTTGTACTCTTCTTTTATAGGTAACTTTACCAATATTTATGTGATACTTGAATTGGAGCACATTAGATATTCACCTTAATCGGTTCACCAAGATGATTTCATCCTTCATAATTCCAAGGAATGCCTCTTTATGTGATGTTCATTAAAGTGAAGCTTTGGCATAATATTCCATTGTTTCATATTCCACCATCTTAATAAACTTAACCAAGTATAATTACTATATAGCTTCATTTTATTTCCCCTTGGTTCCGTTTGATTCGTGGGTTGCACTATTTATTTTGAAATAATGCCATTTTTCAGTAACCATCCCAAAACCAAAACCACAATAAAGGGGACTAAATCAAAATTTAAATGTATGGGAGCATGAACATGACTCTAAAACACACAAACAAAAATCCTAAAACACTCTAAGGAGACAAGAGAAATAAACAACAACTCAAATGGAAACCAACACACAAAACCAAGACTAAACATGAAAACCAAAAAGTATTTACAAAATATACAATATAGTACAAATGGCAAAAAAATCAACCCTGACTTTCTTGCATCCCAAATTTGATTTATTTCATGAAAATAATTTTTTTTTACTTGATAGGCACACTGAATTATAGAGGCATCAATCCACAATAAAATTATGTCTACAAATACAAAATCCTTTATTTTACCTTTTTTATTCCAATATTCAACAATTTCAATTTGAGATTCTGGCACATTAAATTGGCAAGCAAATGCTTGATTTTCAATTATTTCTTGCTTATTACATGAGGTGTAAATTCCAATATTCAATTCATCACTTTGACAACATTTCTTATTTTCGTAAGCATATAATATTTCCTTCAAATAAGAGGCTATTTTTGAAAATCTTGACATCAAGTCACCCTCTAAATTTTTAGGCCAATCATGCTCATGCAACACTTTGCAAGCATCTAGGATATTTACTAAATAAGGATCATTATAAGTTTTTACCCTAGATTAAATTTTTAATATTCTATGGACATGATTCAACAATTCAAACATATTCAAATTTGTTTCGTTTGACAAGACAAACTTATTAGCATTGTAAGTAGAAACCAATTCTAGCTCTTTGCTAACCTCACATGGCACTTTATCATTAATCACATTTGCATCTAAATTTCATGATGCAACATTTTACCTGGATTTTGGATAATGGAACACAAAGGTTTAGATTTTACCTTTTGCATATTTTCATTTGCCAAACCATTTTGAGCATTTGTAATCTTTCCTTCTTCTTCATGACTTTCATCATCATCAATCACCTGTTCAAAAATACTAAATCTAGGCACCCAATAAAACATATGCCCATAATTTTCAAAATAAGAACATAGCTTCTCAGGATATGTGTCACATAACACCTTTCCATGATCAATGGCTTGAGTTGTTTCAAAATCTACATTTTCATTAGGATCATCAATAATATCAAACCCAAACCACTCAAGTTCTGAAATTTACTCATTTTTAGATGGCATAGACATTGTAGAGCCAATAGGTGGATCAGGATTTTTAATTTCTTACCCCTCAAAGGGGACTAAAGCAAGTGGTTCTCCTTATTTATCCATGGTAGTATAATCATTATCATTTTCCAACACTTGATGATATTCCAACCCTTCTTCCAAAACATTCTTAGATTGTATAGGACTTGTAATATCCTCATACGAGAAAGCAGTTGTATTATCCTACATATCAATTGACACAAAAAGTTCATTAGAAGGTTTGGAGTGAGCATATTCTTCCCATTTCTACCAAGAATCATAGTAATCATGTTCCAAAATCAAGTAGTGATGCTCAACTACTTATTCACCATCTTCCAATTCAACAACATGTTTCTCATCAAATTTTCCTTCACCTTCCTTAGATGGTTAAATTATTTTTAAAATTGGGCTACTCTTTGTATTCAAGCTTTCAAGATCACAATCCACATTTGTAACCCATGATTCAATTTTATCACAATTTGGAAGGTGTGGGTTTTAGTGACCATCAGTTTCAACAATCTCATCCAAAGTGTCTTCCAAGAACAAGTGGTGAAATTATGTTATGTCTTCGAATTCATTTATTGATTCTATTTCAACCTCACTTTCAACCACTTTTGATGGCTTAGGGGTTTATATAATGGGATCAATTTTTACATTCCTCTTTCTATGATCATCCAAATCCTCCTTTGTGAATAATGATTGTAAACCCTTTTTTTCCCAAACAAAAGGGTCATCATTTGGGACTTATTGGTATTCTTGATCATTTATTTCAACCACTTAATTCAATTCTATGGAAGGTCCCATCCTATCACATATCTCCATGCTAGTTAACTCTAGGAATATTCCATCACTTGAAAGTTCATACACTCTAAAAAATGAATTAATTTTGACATTTTGTTGGGCTTGTTCACCATAATTATCATCGGTGTACATTGGCTTTGAAACTTGCATCTCCTTTGGTATGATGTCTAGGGTGGACATAACATTTGGACATTCATATTTTTTCTATTGATTGTTTACATTAGACATCCTTGAATTAGAGGATACTATATTAGATGGTTGGTGTAGGTTGGATTCAATAACTCCTGAAGAAAAATATCTCATGGGAAAATGGTGTGCATCAACTCGACTTAGGGGTGACTTTTGATTTTTAGCCTTAGGGTTACACAATGATAGCTTACCCCCATTAACATTTCTCAAAATCCACCATCGTTCTATCATAATTGCCTCATTGTAGGCCTTAGACAATGATGACTCTTCAAGAAGCTTCCTTAGAAATTTGGATATTGAGGGATCTAAGGCTCCCATGTAAATTTGAAAGGCGTCATATTCTAATATGCAGTAATGTTTCACCACTTCAGTGTACAACCCATGGAACATATAATTGAATTATATCATAGATTCATTAGGTTTTTTATAGATAGAGGTAAATTTATTTTACAACATAATTGGGTCAACTTGATTTCCAAAATGGTCAAGAAATGTTGTTTCTAGTTGGACCCAAGAAGTGATAACATCTATAGGTAATTGGATATACCAAACCAATGCTATGTCATCCAATGTATATGAGAATAACCTACATGCAATATCCTCATTGAAAATTTGCAAGTGAATTAACATGCTCTTGTAGACAGACAATCTTTGTATGTGTCCTAATGCCACATCTTGTCTAAACTGTGGTGCAAACTCCAATACACTTTTAGGAATTTGATGGGGTATTCTAGACATGCTTAAAAGACTATAATGGTCACCTAACAAAGATGTCATTCTTACTCTTATTTGATAAAATATCGCCATTAGTGGGCCTTAAGGAACACAACTTTAATATCAATTTTGTTAGTCAAATAAATATATCTTGCAAAGAAGCATAAAATGAATAACAAATATCAAATGTTTACATATGAATCATCACATATATCAACCAAAAGATATGCATCTATTAAACCATAACATTAGAGAACATTCTCCAATTTACAAAAGGTTAGCATTAATGCATCCTCAATTAAAGAACTTTCAAATCAATGGATATGATCAACAAAACTTCATTAGTCAAGACCAATTCCTTCAAATAACTCTTTTGAGTAACATGAACAAGTTAGCATTTAAATAGCAATAAAGTAAACCAATTCAGGCCCTCCTTCTAGCACCAATTCTATTGAGTGGAATTTTTTCCCAATTGCAAAATCACCATCATAGTCAGGGTTTTGATTAGAAAACCCTCTCTTGCAAAGAAATGAAACGTCTCCAAGGTTATTTTTACTTAATGTGTGCTTGTAATCTTGTGAAGATATATCAAATAAGTTCTAGGAATACCTTAGTGATTTGCAAGTAATTGTTAACAAGGGGCTTGTGTTGGTTTATTTTATTATGCTATGCTAGTGATTGTTCATGAAACTTAAAAGAAAGGAAAATGTGATTGGCCCTCATATGACCATGATGTAAAGCCTTAGTTCCTTTTATCTTGGAGGATTTTAGGTAGATTTTATCTTCCTTTGTTAAGCAAATTTTAGATAAGTTTTAGCTTCCTTAAACCTTGCTTTGAACAATGAAATAGAAGATTAAAATCTCTCTAAATGTGGATGTGAAATGAAGATTGGATTCATTTAAATTATTGCTTGATGAATGAAAGTAAAATAATCTACATGAATGACTTTGTGAACATGATAGCCTTTGATGTGCCAAATAAATAACCCCCTTTTATGAAATTGACTTTCATAAAGAGAATTCAATTTATTGCTTTGCCCCTCTTTGATGAAATTGTAACTTTCATAAAGAGGAGTCAATTTATGGCTTTGAAAATGAGATATAAAGCTTAAAATATGAAATAAAGAAAAAAATTGAAATTATAAACTGCCAGAAAACAAAAAATTTGAATGATTTTTATAAATTTGAAATTGCTCCAGGATAAGATTGAAATTGCATCAAATGAAAGATTAAAGCTCATTCTAGGATCCATGTATTTATTTTTGCAGTTTTAAATTTTTACTTTTTTTTTTTAAACTTCGGTGATTAAAATAAAAATATGTTTTTTGTGACACAAGCAAGCTTGTCAAAAAGATATATTTCAATTGTGATACTGATAATTTAAACATTAATGTTATTAAATATGAGCGTCATGATATCATGTTGAATCTTGTTGATTGTGTTGACCATGACAAAGGCCATGATGATGAAGAGTTTGGGTGTTTGAACATTGTTGGTGATAGTGGAGTTGGCTATGACAAAGACCATGTTTTTGAAGACCATAGTGATGATGAATCTATGTTTTTTCAGTAATTTTGATCCAATACCTTTGGCATGATTTTCAACAATGACACAAGATTAAGAAGGAATGAGAAAGGTATAAGAAAATACATTAAATATAAACACAAAGACTAAGAATTAAGGCCTTAGTTTTGTCATACAAATAGGAAGTGATAGACCAAGTTTGTGAAAATATAAACCTATGTAAAATAGGAAAATCCTAGAATAGATTGTTACAGTAATTATGGATGCTCTGGATATGTGACAACTAGGTGTTGGAATTTGCATCCTTGTGTGATTTATGGAGGTAATAATCACTCTCAAAAATATTTTTGACATATAGATAAAATGGCCAACAAAATACATTTTGATTGTGGATGGATAAGTGTGATAGAATGAAATAAATATTGAATGAATTTAACAAGAGAAGGTATTATCATCAAAATAGAGCAAGGAAAAGATGAAGTTTTGTGGTTGAGAGAGCCCATAGTGATGGTTTTCCCATGAAGTAATATAATCTTGGAATTGTTTAGAAGGATTAAAAATAAGAGATGCATAAATTTTGCATAAAAATTTATAGATGTGACCTAGGTTATGCTTGAAAAGACTACAATTATAGAGCTTGTAGTAATACATCAAGTGGAAGGTTCTAAATGTGTGATAGAAAATTCTAATTTGCTCGTATTGTCTAGTTGGAAAGAAACACCAAGTACCTTTTGACCTTAGTAATAAAAAAGCTAAAGGACTATTGGATGTCATATATATAAATTTATGTAGACCAACGTCAACCAGTTACAATGGACATAGGTACTTTTAGATCTTTGTTGATGATTACTGATGAAAGATGTGGATATATTTCCTACCACTCAAATCAAATGCCTTCATAAATTTAAGGCATCATTTTTGAGTCGTTTTCTTATATCAAGGGGAAATATACATCCAAATATGCATTTTAAGGATTTTGAATCTCTTTTTCTAAGGATTGAGTCAAATTAGAAAGTTTGCAAAGATGTTCCCAAACTAGAGCTAGAGCTAGAGACAAGGCTACAATGAAAACTAGAGCCCAAACCAGATCTAGATCTAGATCCAAAGCCAAAGCTATAGCTAGATCCAAAGGCCAGAGGGTAGAGACAATGCTAGAGTTAGAGTAAGAGCTAGTCCTAGATCCAGAGCTTGACCACAATTTCATTTTACTACCCTAGGAAGTAAAAATCAAGGGGGTATAATTTCTTGTAAAATGTGCATTTTTTGCTATGTCTGACACCTTCAAATATTTTATATAACAAATAATATAATAAAGGATATGTTAGATAATTATTACATTATTTGAAAATTTTAGATAATTATTATATTATTTGATGTTAGATATTATTATTGGCACACCTCATGAGAGGTTAAAAGAAGATGAACAATTATAGATGAAGGTGAAGAACCAAGAGTATCTTGAGACATCCAAGAGACTTACTACTATATGTACTTAAATGTGTACATATTTGAAATTCATCTTGGTAATGAAATAAAATATTGTGTTTAAAATTATTAACCTTGGAGCAACCATAGTTCATTAAAATAAAGGTAAGCCTATTTTCTAAAGAGTAAACTACCTTTACTACTTTAATTAAGAAGTATAAGGATGTATTTGCTTGGAAATATTCTAAGATGCCTAGAATGTATGAGGAATTGGTTATCCATAACATTATTACTTATAAGGATGTTGCTTCTATCTAACAAAAGAAAAGGAGATTTTATTCTCTTATATAAGACCTATGCATAATCAAAATCCAAAAGTTGTTATATGCCAATTTTATTAGGCTTGTTGACTATTTTAGATGGGTATCTAACATTGTTCCTATGTAAAAGAAAGAAAATAATGTTATCTAGATTTGCTATGGTTTTATAAACATCAATATTTCTTGTCTCAAGGATAACTTCTCTTTGTTCTCTATTGATGTGATTGTATATTCTACCATGGGGAATGGAATATTGTTCCTTATGAATAGGTATTTAGGATATAACCAAATTTAGATTACCAATGAGGATGAAACCAAAATAACTTTTACTAAACCTTGGGGATTATTTTGTTATATTGTCATACCTTTGGGTTGAAAAATGTTAGTGCTACTTATCAATAGGCTATGACAATCATCTTTCATGAATTAATGAGAAAGATAGTAGAATCATATGTAGATGATCTCTTGGGTAAATCTAGAAAGTGGGCTTACCACTTGATAGACCTTTATATCATAGTTGAATTATTACATCACTATAAGGTTAAGATTAATATCAATATGTGTGTATTTTGTGTTATTAGTGGTATGCTACTAGGATTTATGGTGCCCATAGGGACATATATGTTGATCAATACAAGATCAAATCCATTAATGCTATGCTTTTCCCAAAACTGTATAAGATAACAAATTATTTTTATGGAAGCTAGGATCCATTAGGCAATTCATCTTTGAGTTAGCTTTTAAAACTTATCCATTGAATCACTTGCTCAAAAATGATGATGAATTCAAGTGGGATGAAATTTGTAACAAGGCCTTTTTATAATTCAAGAAATTATTTCCTATAGCTTTAAAATTTACTGCCTTCCATAACTCCCTATTAGCTTATCTTCTAGCTTCCCTTCCTCTCAATATTTTTGTTAGGTTCTTTATTTATACAAGTGAAAATACCCCAAAATCACCAATAATGTCAATCGATCTGGTTACATTCACAATTCCTTGCAAACCCAATTAAGTTGTGATTTTGTTAAAATTTTACTAAGGCAATAGTGCAACAACGAGACCAAAAGCATCATCTTTGCACAAGTTGAATACTAAAGTAATTTACTTATAAATATTTAGCTATAATAAGCAATGGAGGTCAAGCCAATGAACTACAAGGTAGCTTGATGCAATGCACCTCTTTTTCTCATGCCAATATTTCACCTCAAATCCTTAGCGCAAAGTTGAACTGAGATAAGAAATTCAATGCCAAGGATAATATAACCATGATTCATAGAATATTAATGAAAGCAACATTCATTTTGATAACAAAAACATACATGCATGAAACATAAGAACAATAATTGCAGGAATTTGGAATGAGAAATGTTACTATCATAGGCCTCTTTGAGGGGGCAACCTCCTTACAAAATATGTAAATTCTTCTCTAACCCATGAGAGTTACATCCTTCTCATTTTATAACATTTACAAGAATATTTCCTGACATCTTATGACAATATTCTATGACATCCTACTATGACAATATTCCTAACTTACCTAATTTATGACAGTTACATTCATAATACTAATAATTACATTCATAATTGATAGTTACATTCATAATATCAATAGTTACATTCATAATTCTATGACAACAAAGAGATTCTATGACAACACACTCTCCTAACTTAACATGTGGCCCATTTCTAACTAAATACATGGTCCACCTTATTACAATAACATATACCCCAATGTATTACAAGTGTTAGGTATGTAACATGCCACCCCCCTTAAAGAAGCTTTGTCCTCAAAGTTGAAAGGTGGGAAACTACTGTTGAAAGTCTTGCAATGGCTCCCATGTGGCATCTTCTAGTGGTAACCCTTGCCATTACACCAACACCTCAATGATATCCCATGAGTGGAGATGTCAGGTTCTGATCCAAAATGGTTGTAGGTTACAAAAGAATGGATCCCTCTTCATCCAATTTAGGAAGGATAGTTTGTACTTGAGTATGTGTGCCTACCACCTTCTTCAAGCAAGATACATGGAATATTGGGTGAATCTTGGATGTGGTTGGTAGTTCCAACTTGTAAGCAACCTCCCCTATCTGACGTAGTATCTTGTAGGGCCCATAAAACTTGGGTGCCAACTTATGTCAACCCTTTTGTTTGAGGGACAATTATTTATAAGGTTGAATATGAAGGAAAACCATGTCACCTTCTACAAACTCCCTCTCAATTTTGTGTTTGTATGCTTGTTATTTCATGCAATTCTAGGTGATGGTCAAATTTTACTTAAGAGCTACTAAGACTTCCTACCTATGACTAAAGAGTGTGTCCACTACATCTACCTTTAAACTACCTAGCAAGTAAGAGGTGAGTGTTGGGGGTGGTTGACCATACACAACTTCATATGGTGTCATCCTTGTGGTAGTGTGAAAAGTGGTATTATACCACCATTCAACTAAGGGAAGCCATTGAATCCACTTGGATTGATTATCTAAAACAAAACAATGAAGATAGGTCTCAAGATATTTATTCACCACCTTTATCTAGCCATCTATCTAGGGGTGATATGATGTGCTTCTTTTCAACTGAGTCCCTTGAATGCGATGTAGCTCCTCCCAAAATTTACTAGTGAATATCTTATCATGGTCACTAATGATGGAATGTGGGCTCCCATGGAGTCGAAATATCTAATCCATAAAAATTTGTGCTATTATCTTAGAAGTATAAGGATGACTAAGGGATAAAAAATGAGCATATTTGGTCAATCGATCCATGATTACCATTATGACTGATTTACCTCCTAAGAGAGGAAGGCCTTCAATGAAGTCCATGGAGATATCTATCCATGGGGACTCTAGAATGGGTAAAGGTTGAAGTAATCTTAGTGTACTAACTATTTCCCCCTTTTGGTATTGACAAGTGTCACAACTATCCACAAACTGCTTGATATCTGATTTCAACCTTGGCCAATAGAAACTATGCTTTACCCATTCATAGGTTCATAAGAAACTTATGTGTCCCCTTATCAGAGAGGAATGGAGCTCTTGGAGAATCTGAGATTTAAGTTTGGAGGAAGGTGGAACAACAATCCGATGCTTATAGCATAGCTCCCCTTATTTCCAAGAATAATTGGGATGGTCCCTTGTTGTTGTCTATAAATCTTGAATAATATTTGCAAGTGTGGGGTCTACCTACCATTCAGACTTAAGTGTATCTAACCAATCAACCTTAATGATGGACACTACATATAGGATATCTTGTGTTTCAGGCAACCTAGAAAGAGCATCAACAATGATATTTTCCTTCCCTTTGTGATAGACTATCTCGTAGTCATATCCCAAGAGCTTAGTGACCCATTTTTACTACTCAAGGGAAGAAATTATCTACTCCAAGAGATACTTAAGGCTATGATGATCGGTCTTGATGATGAAGTGTCACCCCAATAAGTATGGTTGCCAATGGAGGATGAACAATGACCATCATCTCCTTCTCATAAGTTGATTTGGCAAGGTTTCACCCTAAGAGGGCCTTGCTTATGAAAGCAAGTGGTCAACCTTCTTGCATAAGTACTACCCCCAATCCAACTCCTAAGGCATCACTTTCAATGATAAATATTTTGGAAAAATTTGGTATAGCTAGGATTAGTGTACGATACATGGCATCCTTCAAAGTCAGAAAAGCTTGCTCAGCTGCATTGTTCCATGTGAATGCATCCTTCTTAAGCATAGTTATTAAAGGAGTTGCTATCTTCCCATAGTCCTTGACAAACTTTTGATAATATCTAGTAAGGCCAAGAAATCCTTAAAGGCTCTTCAATATTTTGGGCTTGGGCCACTCCTTCATTACCTCAATTTTACTTGGATCTACTTGGACACCATCTCAGGCCATGACATGCCCCAAATATTCTACTTTAGTTTTCCCCAAAGGTGCATTTAGATTGCTTGACATACAATTGGTTCTACTATAAGAGCTTCAAAACCTGATCGACATGTTGTAGGTGCTCTTCCCATGTTTTGTTGTAGATCAGTATGTCATCAAAAAAGACCAATGCAAATTTTTGGAGGTAGGGTTTTAAAACCTGATTCATCAAGCCTTGGAAAGTTGATGGTGCATTGGTGAGGCCAAAAGGCATGACCAAGAACTCATAATGCCCCTCATGGGTCCTGAAAGTTATTTTAGGGATGTCATCCTTGTGAACCCGAATTTGGTGATAGCCCGATCTGAGGTCCAACTTGGTGAAATACTGAGCACCATGCAACTCATCCAACAAGTCATCAATCACTAGAATGGGAAACTTATCCTTGATGGTGATATGATTGAGTTCATGAAAGTCTACACACATTTGCCATGACCCATCCTTCTTCCTGACCAATAAGACTAGAGCTAAAAATGGGCTTGTGCTTGGATGGATGAATCCTGCATCTAATAATTCCTTTACCAATTGCTCAATCTCATTCTTTTGGTGATAGGGGTACCTATATGGCCGAATATTTGGAGGTTGACTCCCAAGAATTAAATTGATTCTATGATCTTCCTATCAATTGGGTGGTAGTTGTTTGGGTTCAAGGAAGACCTATTGATTCTTAATTAGGACCACTGACAATTTTGAGGACACCTACTCATCCTGAATAACACACAATTGCATCTAAAAAAATCTTCCCATAACTAGTCGATGGCCCTTCTTAATTAGTCATTGCATCTGGTGGGATGTTACAAGCTTGGGATTGCTAGTTTTCACACCCTGAATGGTATGGGTTCTATTGTTGATAGTGAACTACATCCAAAGTTCTAAAAAATTCTAGGACATTATTCCCAATGTTCATAACCAAGGGCACCCCAATACCATATCGACTCCACCCAATGGGACTGCATAGAGATCAATATGACAATGATAGTCACCAATGGATAGGTGAGCATTTTGACACTTCCTAATACAAGTCATGATGTCCCCATTGGCAATTTTCACTTGGACTCATTCATGACCATAAATGAAGCAATCTACCCATTTTTCCATAGTTGGATCAATAAAATTATTAATGCTACCAGAGTCCAATAGGATCAAAACCTTATGCCCTTTGAGAAATCCTTGGACTATCATACATTATGGGGTGGATATTTCGATGATGGCATTCAGAGAAATAATGGGAATTTCTTCTTCCTGACTATTAGTTGGAGGTTCTACATCCACTGAATCTAGGTGTTCTTCCATTGAATCCACAAAGTCTTCCCTTATGTCTATAGAAGAATCTGAAGGATTTCTCATATCCAAGAGGTAGAGGTGTTGGGTTTTGCATTTGTGTCCCATGGCCCATTTTTCATCATAGTTATAGTAGAGTCCCTTGGCTCTATGATTGGCCATCTCCTTAGGTGTTAACCTCTTAACCACTGGAGCTTTTGGAGCATTATTATTGGTGGATGCAAAAGTTCTATTTTGAAATGTAGGGGGTCTAGAAGCCTTCCTTTGAGCATTCCATTTGTTCTCTACAAGTTTGGCTAGCCCTATGGCCATCATATAAGTGGTTGGTTTAAGCATTTGCACCTCAGTCCTTATCTCTTCCTTAAGGCCACTAATAAAACAACTCTTGAAAAATTCATCAAGAAGGGCTTCAGTTCTATTGGCCAACTTCTCAAAAGCAATGATATACTTAGGCACAATGCTTGTTTGTCTCAACTTAGTGAGTGCTCTAGTAAAGTCTTCAAACTCAGATGGCCCAAACTGACTAAGGAGTTCTCTCTTGAACTATGTCCAACCAATATTGGGAATTTGTTTTCTCAACCATTGGTACCAATGCAGTGCTTTCAAAATGAAATGCAACTATAAAAATCCTTTGGTCAAAGGGAGTTTCATGTAGCTCATACCATTGCTCAACCTTAATCAACCAACTCTGTGGCTCTATTCCATCAAACCTTGGAAAATCTATTTTAGGGAGTCATGGAGTCATGCCTCTATTGCTTGATTATCATTGAGTGTTCTCTTCATTAAAGACTCTAGAATAATCAGGGTGGTCAATAGTTTTTCCCTTTGAGCATTTGGATTATTCTCAGTAGACCCATCAAAATTTAGATTTCTAATCTTGAGCACCTCAATGTCTTGACTCATCTGATCCTGCTTATGTTGGTAATCTACTAGCATGGTGACAAGAGAAGATAGTTGATCCTTGAGATCCATGATGGCATCTAATTTAGAAAGTTGCTCCTCCATCTTGTTCATTCTAGCCTCCATTGCTTGATAATGGGTCTTCGGGGGCATTTACTAAAAATAGAAATATTATTTTTAGTAATTACTATTTTTAGTAAGGGTCCCAAAATAGTGTATGGGTGCTATATACCAATACAATCAGCTCAATGAGATGATCGTAATGGGCTATATCCCAAAATGATAATTTTTGGCAACCTAGACTACTATTTTTAGTAAGGGTCCCAAAAAGTGTTTGGGTGCTATATATCAAAATGATCAGCTCAGTGAGAGGATCGCAATGAGCTATATCCCAAAATGATATTTTTAATAACCAATTTTTTTTGTTGCAAGGGTTTTCAGGTTGTGTATCTGCTCCCAAACTCTTAAATTTCACTTTTTTTGTCTCGTAAGCTCTGCTACTGATATGGTGAGTAGGGAAGGGATGGATTCTAGGTTAGGGTTTGTGTAATCTCCATAGCCCTCTATTATACCATAATGACGAATGATAGTGCTCAGACCAATATTTTAGGCCACTACCCAAGGAGGATTCCACACATACCCTTGAGCGCACTACCCACCTCTCTGATAGTATGAGAGGGTAATCTTGTTGAGTGTTGTGCTCGGTGCACTATGGATTTTACATGGTTGACTAGTTTCCTATATATGAAGGTTTGGCTAGGGGTTCCTATAGGGGTCTCCCGATATACCCGAAGATACATGGGAGCTCAAATCCATGTATGGGTGTTGTCTGAGGCCTGGGTATTGGAGCCTGATCGCCCCTCACTTCACTAGATGCTTTATGGGCAATCTAGCTTAGCCAATAATGACAACTCCTCCATATTATTTTAAAATGGCCAAAACATTATTTCTAACCTATAGACCTAGGATAAATAGAAAAAAATTGCTCATAACAGAAGCTTACCAAGCCCCGAAAAGGGCTCTGATACCACTTGCAATGCACCTCTTCTACTCGTGCCAATATTTCCCTTCAAATCCTTAGTGTAGAGCTGAACTGAGATAAGAAATTCAATGCCAAGGATAATATAACCATGATTCATAGAATATTAATGAAAGCAACATTCATTTCGATAACAAAAACATACATGCATGAAACATAAGAACAATAATTGTAAGAATTTAGAATGAGAAATGTTACTATCATAGGCCTCTTCGAGGGGCAACCTCCTTACAAAATATGCAAATTCTTCTCTAACCCATGAGAGTTACATCCTTCTCATTTTATAACATTTACAAGAATATTTCTTGACATCTTATGACAATATTCTATGACATCCTGCTATGATAGTATTCTATGACAATATTCTTGACTTACCTAATTTATGGTAGTTACATTCATAATACCAATGGTTACATTCATAATTGATAGTTACATTCATAATATCGATGGTTACATTCATAATTCTATGACAACAAAGAGATTCTATGACAAAGTAGTTATATACAAGATTCTATGACAACACACTCTCCTAACTTAACACGTGGCCCATTTCTAACTAAATACATGGTCAGGTATTACATGTAACATTTGATATCCAATAGTGTCTAGTTGGATTAAAATTTTGTGTAAGGCTTGATACCCAACATATAGAAGTAAGAATTTGGAAATTTTTGAAGGTTGAAATGAGCACAAAGGCAATACGATCCTATTATTCAAAGTTGATCATGTGGCTAGACTTAAAATTTGACTAAGGTTGAGCATCTAGCATAGACAATATGCCAAACTTTTTAGATAGTTGATGTCATTGCAAAAGTAAATATTATCTAGTGTCCAACACACTGTTGGACCCAAAATATGGCTAAGTATGGAGATCAATCTAGGAGATTGCTAGAATATTGGAGGCACTAACATCACCTAAACAGATAAAAAGTCTGTCATCAAGTATCCAAGGTTTCACTAGATTCAAAATTTTGTTACGTATGAAGAGATGGTTGAACATTTCCAAAAACTAACGTCATCAAGAGAGCTAAATTTTTTTGGCATTAAGATACAATGTTGGACTAAAAATTCTACTAAGGTACAGGCATGAAGGATTAGATCTATTTGACAGTAAATGTAGAGCTTTCAAACTTGTCCTTGTTAATCAGTTACCTAGATCGAAGCCATCAGAATGGATCATGATCTAGAAATGCAACAAAATGTAGTGATTATAAGTGAACCTATAATATTATGTTGAGATATAATAAGGGCACATGGATGTTAGCTTCTTGGAATAAATCCAAACTAGACACATTAGCAAAACATAACCTACAAGGAGCAAAATATTAGCATGGCTAAGCTAGAAAGCAATACCCATTCCCTACACTCGCCCTGATGGACCTACAAGGAGATTTTATGCAATGATATGAGCTAATAGAAAGGTATTTAAAATGTATATATAAATTCTAGATGTGTAGACTAATTTGTGAAATGAAACCCTATAAGGAGGATGAATGCCTAGGGTTCAAACCTCGGGCCTTGTTAGACTAAACACTTTTTGCTTTCGTAGTGTTTTCAATGACGTAAAAGGTTTAAAATGATTGTGGCATGGTGGTTATAGGGGTGAAATCCATGAAGTACTATGTGGTATCTTCTAGGGAAAACAACACAAAATACTGTAGTGACCATAAAATATGAACATCATACTTGGATCATCGTGATCGCTTCTGATTCCACAATTAAAAAAATCTATATATAGCTCAATGTACTTCTAAATGAGGATTGGATATTTAGCTTTTATTATTGATAAGTTGCATAATGATTGTATTGTGAACCTCTTAATAAATTTTGAAGTCTTTTTTAGCCTCTATTAGAAGATATTGCAATACATGTATGAATGTGAGTTAAACTACTATGAATTTATATTTATATTAAATGGATGGTGAATTTGTTTAAAGATTATTTTGCTAAACTAGATCATTGTTCGAATTACTATTTATTTAACCATTAGAATACTTATTTGTGTCTATGTTGATTTGAATAAATGCTCCACAATATTGTATGGTGGTTTTTTTATTAGGTCTTTGAATTGATTTGAGAGTGCAAGACTCATACCTTCTATTTCTTGCTATTGTTGAATCCCAACTAGATCTATTTCCACTCTCTAACCCTTCTCATTTATTTCTTTACTATTCAATCCCATTTTTAGTTGAGATAGAATTATAGGAATTGGTATTATTTGAAGGTTGGCTAAGAGCATATGACTAGTCATCCAATCTTGGCTAGAGTCTAGGGCACATCTCATAAACTAGGCAATTTTTAGACCAGGAATACCTTTCCTATGGAGTTTATAATGGTAAAATTTACACATTCACAAAAATATCCAAAGTGCTAAAATGGTAAATGATGAAAAGCACAACTATCAAGATATAAATATCAAGCAACAAGAGGTTGGATGAAAAACAATGACATATAGAGTTATGTTGTGGAAAGCAAAATATAACCTTGGATGACAACAAAGTGGGTTGTAAGTCAAAGCATCATCAATCAGAGTCCATGTCCTACTAGATATAAATATGGAGAAGGCAAAAAATTTCAGTGAGTGAAGAAATATTGTTTGAACATGGATAACACTAACATATTGACTTGGAGAAATGGTCAACAAGGTCAATCAACCCCATAAAGTTAACAAAAGATAAGAAATAACATAAAATATCAAAAGTCTTGTTTTTTTTCAATATTTGTCACTCTTTGATGAGTTATTTATGATGATTTATCCTCTAGGGAGGTACAAAATTATCATGTAGCAATTTGTTAACATTTATATGTTTATTTGGACATCATAAAAGAGCAATGTAATTGGGCCTACTAATGAAGGTCTTCTTAAGCTCATTAAAATCCTATATCTTGAATAAAGTCACTCCATTGGTTCTGTCAATGCTTACATGAAATAAGCCAACAAGAAAATGCATAGTTATCATAACTAGAAATTATGCTAAGGAAAATCATTTTTTTTAGATTAGGAAAGTGTATATTTTCATTGGAGTCATATATCCAAGCAACAATGAAGGTATATCTCCCTGCTGGTGTCTAGATTATATAATTGAAAATATCATGTTCTAATTGTAGCTAATATCCATCATAAAGCTTGATATATTTTGTGCTTGGAAGGGACCTTCAATACAATGTGCCTTTAGATGTTGATCATCACCAATGTCTATGATTCACAATTGTAGACCAATCAAACATAGGGAGGTGTTATGTGGTATGTCACAAAGATAAATCACCTTGGTTGTTTAACTTAGACTTGGTCACGCTCCTCAAGCCTCCTTAAATATTGTCATTCACTCCAACTAGACTTAGGTTATAATTTTCAGTTAATTTAGCCTTCTCCAATGACTCTCATACACTTTGTTGTCTAGGGTAGGTACTTCATGAAACTAGGAGCTCGATGATCCTTTGCAAGTGGAACCAAAAGTTTTCAGGATGTCGAAATATGGAAATAACCTACTATGCATATCTTAAGAATACATAGATTTATCTCCTACCTAGGATATTGTATGAGGGAATCCCTTCATCAAGGTGAGATAAAAATTGCACCTAGATTAAGCTTATGCAATAGGCCAATAAAATACTTAATTGAAAGGAGGGAGAAGTTCCAATAGGCTAGATAAATGATCTATAAAGAAAATTATCCCTCATAGAACAAATTGAAGCTTTGATACCAATGATATGGGAATTAAAATATTGGATTTTTAATTGATTCACAAGGAGAAATTTACAAGAATATATAGACAAATACATGCCCAAATTACAAGATCTTCCAAATCACACATAGGTGAAAATTGACATATCTAATCTTGATGAAAGTTGCAAATAGTAACTAGCAAAAACTAATGCTCAACATAGCTTAATTGAAAGCTAACTCAAGCTAATTACATGGAAGATTTATATCTCACTCATGAAAGATTTATATCTCACTTAGGAATCTTCTTTATTTGACACATTTTACATAATAACCTAATAAATAATAAAAATTATATCAATCCACATAATTCTTTGGACACAATATGACCCAACAGCTTGCCCTAAGGAACACACAAAACTTCTAGCATTATCTAAAAACCTTATCTAGGTGCACAAAGTGATCTTCCTTCTTATTGGAGAAGATAATCAAGTCCATGACCCTTTGGAGTGTTGCACCCATATTTGACAATTTGAAAGGCATTTGTTGATATGTGAAAGAACCCCATTTGGTGGTGAAGGTTATCCTGTGCTAGTCTTCATCCTTTATCCATACTTTCTTGTAACCATAGAATCCATCCAACAAATAGAATCATTCAGAACCAATAATAGTCTAACGGATTTTGTCAATTGAAGGCAAGGGGTAATGGTATTTCAACAAACACATTTAGTGTGGTTAAGGGGATATATAATACTAGACTCAATCAATTTATCTAGATCCTTCTTCATAAGAACCTCAATCTTTAGATTAATAGGCCTCTACATTTTTCACACTAGCTTAGCTATAGGAGCTAACTCTATCATATGTTTGATGATGTATTTATTGTACCCTTTAAGGTCTTCATAGCTCCATGTTATCACTCCATCATATTTTTGGCAAAGATGGCTAGAAAATTCCTTTTCCATTCAATTAGATACTCTATCTTCAAGGTTTTCCTTGGGCCAAATTCTATTTCTTGGTAGTCTTCTTTGTTGGTAGCCATCTAGGGTTATGCATAGTGGCAAATTATCACCAAATTGGCTAAACTTAGAATTTACAAAATTTGAAATTGGCTAATCTTAGGACCTTTCACTGGGACCCATTCACATGAAATTTTTGGGGTGCAATTTTTTTTTGGGATTGGCTTGCCCAACCCTGATAATTAATTTTTATTTTATTTTAATTTGCCAACCACTTTCATCCAAATACATGGACCTTTTCCCTACAAATTATAAGAAATTTTAATTTTCCTACCAAATTCACCACTTATACCACTAGTATATATGCCTAACGTGGTAGTGATACCCATACACCCGAGAATAGCACGTAGGATCGAGAACTTTACAACTGCAAAAGAAGATAAGAAGCAACAAGAAACCCTTGGAACCTATGATAATATCCAATGAAGGCTACTATCGCCATGGAAGGATGGTAGGAACATAAGACTACCGGTGCCACTAGCATATGCCGATAGCCTTTGGAGGATACCATCACCATGAAAATATGGTGTTCTATTATAGGCTACCCTCCTTTGATGGTGATAGTAGCCTTTAGAGGCTACCAACATATGCTAGTAACACTGGTAGCCTTATGTGGGTACTATCCTTCCATGGTAATGGTAGCCTTATTAGGAATGCGTGGTGCTAGTTTCTTAGAAGGGTTTATACATAGGAATTTTGTTTTGGAATCTAGGGGAGGAAAGAAAAAAAGAGTTTTTTTTTTTTCATTTTCTAAAATCTATGACTTTCTGGGTAAGCAACAAAAATACCTCCCTTTTTTTTTTGGACCTCCTTAAAACCACAACCAAATATTTAAAAAACCACTATGAATTGATGTTTTTCAACCCATAAAAACCTCCACAGTCAAGCATTCTTGACTGGAGTAGTGCTCAGATGGGTGACCTCCTAGGAAGTCCTAGTTTTGCACTCTCCAAACTGAATATTTTTTCTGAGCCACACATATGTTAGTAGCCTTTGCTAGATACTGATGCCACTGATAATTTGGTAGCTTGTATATGCTACTGGTGCCACGCAAAAATTTTCTTACTGGAACTCTTTTACTATTGTTAAATATTTTTTCAAAATATTAGTATAAATTCACCCCATTATTATAATTTTTTGTGGAAAAAAATAAAATTCGCCATGTCTCCTACATAAATTTGGTTAGGATTCACCTGGGTTTCAAACTGATTCACATTTTATTTATAATTAGATTTCGGATCTGACCCCTTATGCATAACCCTGGAGTCATCCCTTTCTTGTCTTTGAAATGATCATATAAACTATACAATGACTCCAACATCACTAGCCCCTTGGGAAGCTTGTTGTATTTCAATTGTATGATTTGGTCTTTATATGCTTTCTCAATATGGAGGTTCAGTTCCTTTGATAATTCAATTGATAACTTTTAATTCCAAATACTTAATGTAAAATGATCACAAGATCTAAAATAAATATACTATATCCAATATAAGATAATGGTAATATTTTGAACATATAAAACTCATAAATCACTAACGCAACTACTCATAAAAATACCATTAAAAAATGCTCATGAAAATAGTATTTTCATATAAAATGGAGATCTCAAATGCTCCATACTTCTACACACTCTTTCCCTCTACATTATGTCACTCTCTCAATACTCACCTCAACATTCCTCAAAATTCCAACACCACACACTCATACATATATAATGGAATGTGAATCTTCATATGGAGTGCTATTGACCTTCACTCTTATTGAGACTTTTCACTTCCTATTCTATGGACTCATGTACACATGGACTATTATGCACATTTATATTTTTAAATACTTTGCACACATTAATAATACTTGTGCATTTATTACATTGCATAAAGTAAATACTCACACTCTAATCTAAGACATTCTTCTAAATTAAAGATGTACCCAAGGTGGTACATTAGCTTGTACCAAATAATGTAATACTCTCCAACACCCCCTTGTATTACAATTTTTGGCTATTGAAGACTTTAGTCCTCAGTATGTCTTCTTCCTTATTCCCAAACTTGTGCTCTTCTTTTTTGCTTTCTTAATTTTGCTCCCTATTTGGATCCTGATCAAGTAAATGATTAATATCTTCATAAAATACTATCTTTTATAAAAGAGCTTAACTTCATGTTCTTCTGTAGGTTCTTCTAGTTATTGAATTTCTTGAATCTCTTGAGCTAAGTGCCCCTTTTGTTTTCCTTCTCTATATTGTAACTAAGGTTGATGGTATTGATTCGATGCTAAAATTATTGCTTGATGTGGTCTATATTTATTCTAATATTGTCTTGGTTGAAATGTCCTAATTAATTAACTTCCAAAACTTATTTGATTCCCTTGATACTAATTTATTGAATTGAATCTACAATAATTTGTATTATGTCCACTTTTATTGCATACTTGACAAAATCTATTACTTAATTTTGACCTATTCCTTAAGAATGAAGCAACATTTCCTTGTGGATTATCTTTTGAGGCTAAGATATTGTTAGTCATTTCATATTTCACTAAATTATCTACCTCATATTCTTGTAGTTTATTAAGTAACTCATCAAATACTATATCTTTACTTAAAATTTGTAAGGATGTGACTAGATGCTTGTAGTTGTTAGCAAGTGCTCTTAGAATTACTTGAACAAGAAACTTGTCTTCTACCTTTTCCACTAAGGTTAATAATTTTCCTTCTATTTCTATCACTTTTATTAGAAATAATTCTATATTTTCACCAATATTAACTTTAAAAGAATGCAATAGGGTTTGAAGATTCAATATAGTGGCTTTATTATTTCCTTCAAATATCTTGGCTAAAGTATTCCAGACTTTTGTAGAAGTTACTAATGAACTAATGTATGGTTGTATATCATCGGTAACTACAAAGGTTATTATTATAAATGCTTTTGCTTCATCTTATTTATGCTTTTAAATTTCTCTAGCATATTTAGTAGGCTTAGTTTTTACTCCTTTAACAATATACCAAAGCTTTTCTACTATTAATATTGACCTCACTTTGTTTTTCCATGAAGTGTAATTAGGACGTTTAAGCAGTTGGGCTTCTGAAAGAAATAATTTATTTGTTGTCATGATAACACTTGTAGACTACCTTATATTTGCCTAATGTTTAAAATAATAATTTATATATAATATTCAACTTCTATTCCTTAAGGTAAATACCTTGTTTTCTCCTTAGAACAAACAATAATTTTGACAAGGGTTTCAATTCTCAAGTCTCTAGGTAGAATTCCTTTTATCTCCCAAATCTCAATAATATGGTTTCTAAATTTCACAAACCTATGTTGGTGTTGAATTCCTTATAACTCCAAAATAAAAAATTTAGAAATCTAGTAAAAGGATATTTGCAAATTTTATATTCCTAATTTGATGTAGGAAACCTTATTTCTCCAAAATTCAAAATATTTACAAATATTAAAATGCTTCACAAATTTCAATTACAAAACTTTATCAAATATTTTCAAAACTTGAAATTGATTTCCAAAATTTCCCAAAATAATTTCAAGGCTTCTCAAAACTTTCCAAAAATAGCTAATAATGCTTCTAAGGTTTCAAATTTCACTTCTATGCCTTATTTATCCAATAATTAAATTAATCTTGTAAGTAAATAGATTAATTTCCTTTTACCTTAGAAAATAATATTATCTCCCAACCTTATAACTCCTAACTTGGGAAAATAATCAAAATTCAAGTAAATTATTTTACCTCCAATCTCTAGGCATGAAATATTCGATCAAGGGAATTTGACCTTCCCTTGAATGGTGCTCTCCATGAAATCTACCACACTTATGGTGCTTCTATATGCTCTACCGTACTCAAGCCTAATTCTATCATGCTTAGTTTGATGGCTATATTTCAAAAACTTGCTTCTATCTTAATGACTTGTCCACCATGCATTTAAGGTGGTATGGAGATGTTTCAATAACCCTGCAGAGGTGACGCTCCCCTTGTGAAGTGACACTTATCACTTTGGCTCTTTACTTCCTCGTAGTGTGATTACCAAGTGGTGCTGGTTGTTTTAGATTCTTCTCTACCCTCTTGAAATGCTTGCTATAATGGATGGCACTTTGGATGACCTTCTAACACTTGCTTTATGTTTGACTTCCTCCTTGCTGCCTATTCTATTATATGATTGGATTTCTATCTCCCTTATAGCTCTTAGTCTTTGTTCCAAAAATGCACTCTCGTTCTACCTTCCAATGTATCTCCAAGCTTGGCAACATACATTGGTTGTTTGATGTTCTTGCTTCCTCCAATGGTTGTTCTCAATTGATGCTCTCCTTAGGTGCTCTAGCTTCTTCTCAATGACTCTTTGTTCTCACTCCAAGTGGCTCTCCTTCTTCACTATGGTGGCTCTTCCTTCAATATGGTGGTGCCTTCACTTGTGCTTGGTGATTCTACCAATCCTTTGGTGACTTTTCTTCACCAATATTTTTTGCAATTCTTAGTGCTCCTCTTGGTGTCTTTAAACACCTCAAATATACCTTGTCTTTATTCACTATTCAGCCTTCTTTTATTTAATAGACCTTATAAAAAATCTGCACTTATTTTAATTATAAAAACAACATATGTTGCTTCTTCTTATCACTCCCTTTCAAGCAACCTTTAACTCCAATATTTGTTGTTGTGTTTTGCAGATTCTAGGATGATAATGATGCCTCCTTCCTTGGCTTGGAGACACTTAGCTTAGACTATATTTTTCTGCCTTTAATGGTGCTTTCAAAAAACTTTATAATAAACTAGTTTTAATGCTTGAATAATAACCTTTTATAGCACCAATGTTACGAACCTCTTTTGCCTCCTTTTGCAGCTGATCTCCTTGGTGATTTGATTCACCTTTTTGTTGTCTTGAATTTACAAATTTTGTAGCTTCACTTATTTTTAATTTTCTGCCCTAAAAACATCAATTTTGCAGCTCTAATTGCTGCCCAAACTCTCTACCTTTTAGCCTTTAACTTGCTACCTTAAAAACTAATTTTTGTAGCTCCAAATGCTACCTTCTTGCTGTCCAAAATCTCTGCAATTTGTAGCTTCAATTGCTGCCAAATATTCCTTCGCTTTTCTGTCCAAAGCTCTCTCAAATCTGCTCCAAAATTCTTCAAATCACAGCTCTACTATCTCCCTCTAATGCTGCCCAATTTTGCAGCCCAAATCTCTTAAATTTTTGCTCACAAAATCTGATCTCTCCTCCTATATCTTTCTGTCCAAAAATAGTCTCTCACTCCTCCAATCCACTGCCTTAGTTTGTTGTCAAGCCTTCCTTCAATTGGCTATTCAAGGGCACTTCAAAATCTGCCCAAATATCCTTCAATTTGCAGCTCTATGTCACCTTCAAATTTTTGTCCTTTCTCCTATCAAATTCTGCCCAAATATCCTACACTATTGCTGTCCAAAAATATTTCTATTTGCAACTATTTTCTTCTCAGATTGCTACCTTCAAACTTCTAAAATTTTCAGCTAATTTCCTTCTCCAAATGCTGTTCACAAACTCCAAAAATTGCAGCTTTACTTCTCCAAATGCTGCTCAAAATCTATCCTTTTCTCCTTCAAAGTATGTTGTCTAAAACTTGATAATTTGCAGCTTTAATTTCTCCCAATATGCTGCCTCAAAACTTCTCCTTTCTCCTTCCAAAATGCTGCCAAGGAACTCTAAAATTTGCAGATCAAATACTTCTTCAAATGTTGTCCAAAAATAAATTTATCTCCTTCAATTTGCTACCTTAGATTGCAGTCAATTTATTCTTCAAAAACTCCTTCAAATTGCTTCTTTTTTGTTTGTCCATAAACTCTACCTCTATCTCTGTCTTAATTGTTGTCAATTTCTTCTTCAAATAGCTATCCAAAATCACTTCCAATTCTGCCCAAAACTTCTCCAATTCTCTGTCCTGTGACCCTTCAACTTCTATCACAAAAATCATCAATATTCTCCTCCACAAATAAGCCTTCAAAACTTTAATGGCTATCTCCAAAAGTATCAATTTGGTGGCCTCTTCTTTCCTCTTTCTCCTCCTTAGCTTTCACTGAATTTTATCTTCAAATTTGACCTCTTTGTTGGCCTCTTCTTCAAGAATCTAAATTTCTTGAATTCTTCAAAAATACTTTCTCAAATTTGGAAAAATTCTTGCCAAAAATATTTCTTCCTTTTGGTCTTGTTTCCGGATGGTGACAATTGTCCCAAATTTCTCTTTCCAAGAGCTTCTCCTACTTGCAATATTCTTCCTCAATATTTCTTCAAATATTCTCAAACTTTCTTCAAATATTCTCCAATGGCCACTTCTTCAACTTCTCAATAGGGCTTCTCTAGCCTTCTTCTTTCTCCTTCCAAATTTTCTTGAAACCTCTTCTCTTGGATTTCCAAATTCTTCAATATTCTATCTCCTTTCTCAAATCTACAATGGGGACCTCTTCTCTTGGGTCTCCTCTTTCTTCAATATTCTTTCTCAAATATCCTATCTCCTTTCTCAAATATGTAATTGGGACCTCTTATCTTGGGTCTCCTCTTTCTTCAATATTCAATAGGGCTTCTTTGGCCTCTTTATCTCTTCTTCCTTCAATCTTCTATGGAGACCTCTTTCTTGAGTCTCCTCAATCTTCAATCAACAATATTCAATCTTCAATGGGGACATTTTTCCTTGGGTCTCCTCAATATTCAATATTCAATCTCCAATGGGACCTCTTTCTTGGACCTCCTTTATCTTCAATGTCTACTCTTTTTATGCAACTCAAAAACTAATCCCTACACGAGGAAAGCACATATACTTTAAGCCAATCGAAGGTGAAATTCTTATCTATCTATTGTAGGAAGATTCTCAACTTTTGAAAACTAATTTTCTAAAATAAAAACTTAGACAACAACAATCAACCAAATATCCAAAATTCTAAAATCAATAAACTTCACTAGTTATCCTTCAATCTAGTGGAAAGAAATCTATGCTGAGTCCTAGTCTTCACAAGTTTTTTTGCAACCTTGTGGAAAGACTCTAGCCAAAAAGCAACTTCCAAATTCTGTAAATGAATTCTCCCTATATCCTCTCAATCTCTCTTGTGGATCTCTCTATCTCCTATAAATCTCTCTTGTGGCTCTCCCTATATCGTATCAATATCTCTTATGTCTCTCCCTATCTCCTATAAATCTCCCTTGTGGCTCTGATACCACTGTTAACTTTTAATGCCAAATACTTAATGCAAAATGACCACAAGATCTAAAATAAATATGCTATATCAAATATAAGATAATGGTAATATTCTGAACATATAAAACTCATAAATCACTTTTACAACTACTCATAAAAATGCCATTAACAAATGCTCATGAAAATAGTATTTTCATATAAAATGGAGATCTCAAATGCTCCATACTTCTACACACTCTTTCCCTCTACATTATGTCACTCTCTCAATACTCACCTCAACATTCCTCAATATTCCAACACCACACACTCATACATATAATGGAATGTGACTCTTCATATGGAGTACTCTTGACCTTCACTCTTCCTAAGACTCTTCACTTCCTATTCTATGGACTCATGTGCACATGGACTATTATGCACATTTATATTATTAAATACTTTGCACACTTTAATAATACTTGTGCATTTATTACATTGCATAAAGTAAATACTCACACTCTAATCTAAGATACTCTCCTAAACTAAATATGTACCCAAGGTGGTACATTAGCATGTATCAAATAATGTAATATTCTCCAACATCAAATTTCTTTTAAATAAAATGAAAAATATATTTTTTATTGTCAAGCACGTACCAATGAATGCCATTATAAATAATTGATAGCTTGAATACCAACTTCACGCATTGCTAATTTTGTATTGGATCACTCGTAGGATTAAAATATGATATTAAAAATTTTGTATAGTTAACATTCATGTTTTAAGTCCTTGGGAGGAGTTTAAAGTTTATGGTATCAAAGGCTTCGATCAGGTCCCAAACCCTATGCTTATAAAATATTATTAACCTATTTTAGCCAATCATTGGGATATCACATATTTTATCACCATATTGGTGTCATAAAAAATTTACAACTTAATACCTCTCATTTCAACAAGTTTGAGGTCATGCACCAAGGCCTTATATTCAACAACATTGTTCAAGTAGTTAAAACGTAGTTGATATGTTATAGTATCTTTATTCCTCTTGGTGAAATTAGATAGACACCAACACCAACTCCCTTATTACTCTTAAAACCATCAAATAATAACTTCCACATATCTATCATGTTCTCCTTAGCCTTTATGATATTAAATATAGAGTAATCATCCTCTTACCTTAAGTAAGTCCCTATGCTTATTTTATCAAAGACTAGATAGGGATTAGAATCCCATATTTTGGCTACCCACTAGTCCATATGGTTATTAGGAACGAAAGAACATACCTCATCAATGTATAGGTATAATCTAGACTACCCTACTATAACATAGGTCTATTCACTATCTAGCCTGATTGGAGGTACATATTCCACATAATGGATATGAAGGGGCTTTGATAGAATCTTTATCTTGGTCCCATGTCTGGTCTTGAGTAGCATATGTGCCACTCCAAAGATAAATAACCACCTATCTTAATAGTAAAATCCCTTGATAAGTAGATACCAAAAGTAGCTAGAATCTCAATCATCACTATGTCCTTATGGACTATAAGGATTGGGAAAGGTTGTAGTGTGAGGGGAATATTCCTCACTAGTCTAAATATTTTAACATAAGTTATATATAAGTAGAGTACCCTTTTGTTGATAGGCTCATATGCTAGCCCCAATGCATCCACTACTTTTTTGGACATGACCAAAGTACTTGAACTTGAATCTATCATGCAATTATGGATCAACTTATCTCCATAGAACAGGGTCAAGTAAAATGGAATCAGTTTGGCTTGAGTTGCCTAAGGGCTATAGATTTATAGTGTTGTAAGTGACATTTACTTTCCCAACATCTTATACCTCTCTAGGTTTTCCTGCAAGTACTTCATTTTCTCAAGCATGGTCAAGAAATTCTAGAGAGGCATGGCCATGGTAGATTTCTTCATATGCTCTACCATATTAAATGTTATGGTATATTTGACCTTTTGAAGTGTGCCCTATATGCATTACAGTTTGGGCATCTATATAGTAGGTTAAGGAGTTTTAGCTAGTTCTATAATTAGCATGCACTACCTTGGAGCTTCAAGGACATTCCTTGTATTTTCCACCACGCAGTTTTGAACATTTTATTTTGATGTGACCATAGGGAAAATATTTTTCTAGGATCAATTGGCCTAATTTGGGCATAGAGACCCATTGGGTTAGCTCTTTCTTGCTATTCTATAACATTCCTTTTGGCCCTTGTCATAGATTCTAATTAGACTTCTAACCTCCTATATGTCATAATTATGGTTCCATAAGATAGAACAGATGATCCCTCCTTGTCCCAAGTCATCAAGATGTACTCCTGATTGGAATCCTTTGTTACTAGAAGAGAGCTTTGGGGTTGGATAGAAAAGGTATGGTTCTGTGACTATGCATCCATCACTAGTTAAGAAGTAGATGGATGAAGATATACAACTTTATTTGGCATGGAAATATCCTATTGAGGATTGCTTTTAGCGTAAGCATTTATAAGATAATATCATGATGAGGGTAGTACCATGTGTTAAGATATTTCACATAGTTGTTCTACATGATGACTATATCCCTAATAGGATTAAAGAGAACTTGCTACAAGAGGATTGGTATGGATATTATTTTCTAGTTTGAGTTTTATCTTTGCCCATATTATTATGATAATTATAGCATTGATACCTATTTGAAGGTAGCCTATAACCTTGGTTATCCTACTAGAAGGGAGGTCTTATATTGTTATTATATTGAAACCTTTGGGAATTTTATTTCCTTTTGAGGGCCATGACCTCATTGGAGATCATCCTCAACAATTTTATCATTTTCTCTAGCTTGGTAGAGTAAATAATTATAGAGGGATATTCAAGAGTAGGAGAGGTTTTCAAGATCTCATAGATTTCACAATAAGAGTAGGCTAGAAAGTAGTAGGTTATACTATCAGAGGTGGTTGATATGAATTTTGGATGCTTGGAAAAAGAGGTATGGGGTTGCTAGGAGCTAACCTTCCTATCTAGATTAGAACATTATCAACTTGAATGTCTATCCCATAAGCCATTTGTAGGGAGTTACCTCCTCTGGACTTGATCATAATAGCTATTTTAGAATTAATAACTTTTATATAGTAAATTAAAGCCATACCTAGGAGAGGATAGATATTGTTGAGAATTTTAAATTAGGTTTTATGAAACTATATGTTGAAGTCATCCATAATATCCATGGGTTCTCTCTTGATGGTAATCAATTGATATAGAATGGGCACACCATTTTCCTTCTCTTTGAATCTATCAATCAATAGGTCTATGAGTTGATACCAAATTTTCATTAAATATGAAACAAGATATATATACCACTCTTGCACCTTTCCTCTAAAATAAGTTGTTAATAGTCTAAGGACCACGTTATGTTCCTCAATATTATGTACCATGCATAGGATCATAATGTGATGTAGATGTTTTGTTGGTGTGGTTGCATCCTCACCACTGAAGTAAGGCAATAATTTGAATATTGAGGTCAAGATAGGATACCATGTCATAGGAATAATGAGTGGTTGAAGGGGACCTCTCTCATTCCAAGTTGGGTACCTACTTGGTGGATATTTATAATCTATAGTCATGTCCTAATGTTTCGCTCTCCTTGTGGGTGATTGGTTTAAGGGTGGCATCAATACTTGTAGATTTGCTCTTGTGAAGGATCAAGTTATATGTAATTTTCTCATAAAATTCCAGGCCCTTCATTCTTAGTGGAGTCACTAGGTGAATTCTCTTGTGCTTTAATAGACTGAGATGTTCACCAGAATCTTAATTAGGCATGCATACCAACATATTTGTTGGCATTGTGGATATTTATAGATCCTTTATCTTTAATGGAGTAAATAGGTGAATGTTTTGATGCTTTAATAAGCAAAATAAACTAATATATTCATAAAAAATTTAATCATATAATATCATTTCATAAGGCAAATAAGAAATAAGATTTATCTTACTCAACATGCTAGTAAAACTATTGTATGCTCAAAATATCATGGTCATTCATTATGGTAGCTAGATACACCTAAGACCAATGCCTCACATTGAGCCACATAGTCAAGAATCTTAATGAGTGAGTGACACACTTGTAGGGAAACCTTTGAGATTTTTCTAAGGACAAATACTCATCTAATATGATATTTGACACTTTGCTTTCTAAACTAATTACTTTGTTAAAGTAAAAGGGGAAGCAATTATAAAAAATATAACCTAATATAACAAAGGCAATGCATTAAGATCAAAATATTTCTCCTATGCATATGAGAATGAAATGAACACATGCATCATATCATCTACTAACAACTAGAAAGTGAACATGGATTTGATCTAACATATAAGCATCCACACATAAAATGTATACAAGAAATATAATAGAGAAAAATTAGTCATAGATTAATTTATATATCATCAAAATTCTTTATAGAGATGCTATACCAAAAGATGATAAAATACCATTAACAAAACAACTAAAGGTTCAAGTCTAGATTATTATATAGAAGCAAAATTAAAATGAAAATACACATAAGGCTAGGTATTAGTCATGAGTAGGTATTTTTTAATGCCTTAAAATAAAAATGAAACCATTATTTATAAGCAAAACTAGGGTTTCTTTCTCTCAAAAATTTATGCAAGAAATTCAAAAGTTTCTCCCCAAAATTTAGTAAGAGATTGGTCAGTATTCAATGTTGATGTGTTAGAGGTATTTGGAACTAAATATATCAATGTCAAAGGATTTATAACCTATGAATTTGGAGCCTCTTCTACTATTGTCAACTACTTTTGCTAAAAAATTCCTCCAAAATTTAGCATGAGATCCTTTGGCAATCAATGTTGCTTGATTTGAAGTCTCTAAAATTAGAACTTCCATCACTACTTTTTTTAAGATGCTAACTACTTTTCATGGGGTGTTACATAGAACTATCATTGAAGTGGAAAGAATAGGGTTAGTAATAAAATTTTGTTGGCCACTATCATCATTTTTCATAATTATGCCCTTTCAAATTGGACTATTTTGGCTTGATCATATGGTTGGCAGATCTTCTCCTAATCTTCTTCTTGTTTGCATACTCCTTAGAGAATTTATCACTAAGATTAAATGGTTGTTGCTACTTCTTAATGCTTCAACATTTGAGTATTCCTCCCATTTACTATGAGCCATTATATCACTCTTGGCTAGATCTATGACCATTGGTTCCTTCTAAATATGGAGGGAAGAACATGCAATTACCACATATATGGTCATCATGAGATTAATTGATTATAAAATAATTGGCCTATGATACAAAATAGATATGGAATATGTTACCTATAGTTGTTTACTTTGTTGCCTTTCAACCAATAGTGGGGGTTTCCCTTTAGTTATCATTGAAAAGGTTGTTGGAGATGACATAGGTCATTGGCCACTTTTAGTTGTCATAAAAAAGGTTATCGAAGATGACCTGGGCCATTTATCACTAGGATTATATGATTCATAAAAATTAATGATTTAGGTACTCTAATATTCTTCCCACTCTTATTTGGTATATTTATGTTAATATCTTGATCTTGAGACAATGTAGTCTATTGATCATCAGGATAAGACAATTTACAAGATATCGTGATCCAGATGTCTCAATATTAACTTCAAGTCTCCATAGATTGTTGGATATTATTTTTCAAATATCTATGGTAGATATACTTTGAATGTGCACCTCAATGGGAAAACTATTTACTTCTTCTATAGGTTACTGATGTTTTTTCCATGTGTCCATACCTTTACTAATGGTGGGGTTCTCTTCTAACAATTCCTTTGATAGCATCATGAAATGGCATGGTCTATTGGATGGGCAATGGGTAGCTCATACAACTCTAGAAATCTTGAAAAAAAATTCTTGATGGAAAAGCACCCATTATAGATAGGCTATAATTGATGGTGCACATGGCTTTGGAGAACTCACCTGACATTGATCAAAATATTGGACGATGGGTAAGATATCAAAAAATATTTTGGAAGCTCCTTTGTGTAAAATTGGAACCTATTTTAGATTGTAAAATTGATGGCATACTTTTCTTCCACCTTCCTTCGTCATTTTCCATCTATCAATTCCAACTTGCAAAATTAGAAAAAGTATAATTCATCCTCGATGTAGTAACTATTCACTACAGTAACCCTTGCTCCATTGGTATTGATTTTGGGTTACAATTTATCATCCAATATTTTTCTAGTAGTATCTCTGCTTACTTCTTTTGTAAGACCACAATATGACTATTTTTTTGTCATACTTTTGAGCCAAGAAAATATTGTAGAAGTCTCAGATCTATCACATGAAAGGATTTTTCTAGTCATTCTTCACACCATTTTCTAGATCACCCAAGCTATCAGTTATGACTAGATCATCAACATATAGCACAAGTATTACTATCTCATATCTATTTTTTTAATATAGAGATTTACATCAAAGGGAATTCTAGTGAAACCATGTTGTAGTAGGTGACCATTAATTATGATGTACTTGGATTTGGGAGCCAGCTTCAACCCATACAATAAATGTTTCAATATGAAGACCTTTTGATGTTGGCTAATGACAACAAAACCTTTAGGTTATGTCATGTACACCTCCTCTTCGAGATCACCATTAAGAAAGGCACTATTAACATCCATTTGTTGGACTTCCTAATTGAACTATGTTACTAGTCCACAAAGTATATGAATGATTTTAATTTTTCTTATGGGTGTGAATGTATCTTCATGATAAAATCCTTCATTTTGTGCATAACCCTTTGCAATGATCCATACCTAATACTCATAAATAGATTCATCTTCCTTGTATTTAATTTTTTAATATCCACTTGTAGCCTATTGTCTTGTTTCCTTTTGGCAGATCAATAATATTATGTGTTTTTATTTATCATATATTTATATTCTGCATCCATAGGTACCTTCCATTATAGTAAACTAAGTGTATCCTTCACTAATTATGGTTTTGAGTTATCTATCACTAAATCCATAAAGCCTAGATTTAATTCTTTATGAGTACTACTATGAGTTTATGATCACATGGAAGTGAGGCTATGATATACACCAAGTTTAGCATATTTGATGGTACTAGTGATCCATATTTGAGTCTTTTCACATTGATACATAGTTGTAGGTTCATTAATTACTATAGGTTTATCAAAAAAAAATTAGAACTTCCTTATCTAACTTCATACTCAAAACTAGAGATGGGACATATTTAGACTCCTTAGAATACTCAGTATTTGGCTTAGTTTCAAAATTTTCATAAAACACCAAATATCTACTTATATGTAATTTATTGATGACTAGATCTATCAATTGATAGGATTTGGACTCATCATCATACTAGAGAAATATGTATGCCAAGATCTTCACATCCAAATTGGTCCTATGTTGCTCTGACCCATGCATGTATGCCTTTCTTTTAAATACTTTGAGATGTGAAATGGAAGGATTCCTCCCAAAATAGGATTATTTAGGTGTAAATCCTTGTAGTACCTTTGTGGATGCTCTATTTAGAAGATACATTATAGCAGAGACTATTTTAGCTCAACATTGCTACTCCATATTGGCTCCTGTGAGCATGCAATGAACCATTTACATGATGGAATAGTTCCTCCTTTTATTAACCCCATTATGTTGTGGAGTGTATGTTGTAGTAAGTTGTCACTTATTCTCATTTTGCATGAGAAACCTTAAAAAAATATTGGATGTATATTCCCCCTCAATCAAAGTAAAGACCTTGAACATAACACCTAGTTTTTATTTCTACATGTGTTTCGAATTGTTGGAAATATTTGAGCAAATATAACTTCAATTGCAATAAAGACACCCAAATATTTATTGAGTAGTCATCTACAATCAACTAAAAGTATCTTCATCCATTAAAAATAGCTAGTATGGATCTACACATATTAGTATGTACCACATACAATGGTGCTTTGGCTCTATGAGTGCTCAACTTAAAAGGTACTTGGTGTTGTTTCCTTGCTAATAACTTGAGCATACTAGCAATTTTGGTGAAAGTTTTGGTAACCTAACACCATATGATGCTTACTCAACTGGATTAACATCCAAAACTTAGATTATCATATTTCCTATTCCAAAGAGATGTCGCATATATTTTTACTACTGATAGTGCAAAATTAGGAGAGAATATGACATCAAATGCAAAAAATCCATAATTGTAAGAATACATTTCTATAAAATTACCATATTTTGTGATAAAACACTTCTTGTTGTCATTAATAACTTAATATTAGACCACCATGTTATGATCCAGAACTTGTGGTATGAACAACATGTTATTTTTAAATTGACATACATATAGTAACTTTTCAATGGTGCACTTACATATAGGAATACTGAGAGGGACCTCTCCCACTCCTTTGACCTATTGGGTTTTATCATCTATTGTGGTGATTGGTTTTATCATCTATGGTGGTGCTGGTAAATTTGTCCCTAGTCATGTGAAGATATGCAGAGTTTTGTTCCCATAGGAAGTTATGCCCACATACAAAGCACAAGTGTGGATATATGCAATATTTTTTATCCCCTTATGGAGTTATACCCACATACAAAATTTTGCATATCCCTACGCTTGTGCTTTGTAAGGGTTGGATTGTATAGCCTACCGGTTCTAGGTTTTATGTGTTAATTATACAAACACCTAAGATTTTATCTACTGCTCTATCCTAAACGTAGTATTCAAAATATGAGATAAGATGCAAGTGTAAACACAATATAGCAATACAAAACCTAAAATATATGTGCCCTTATCAATTCCAATGCTGATAACAAAGTAAACACTTTTTTCCTTTTTCAACCAACAATGTAACGACCCAAAAATCAAGAAACACACAAAAAGAGAAAGAATTTTTTTTTTGACTAATGAGAGGGATTCATAAATACCTAACCAACATTAGATCAACTTAATGTTTACCAACCCATAAGTCTCTCAAGAACTATACAACACAATATTCCCCTCATGCAAGTCCCTTATGCATAGGTATATCTCATGTCATGCACATAAGTCCATCCATATCATCAACCTTGATGAGATAGAATTACCACCTTCAATCATTAGAAGGTGTACACACATCTCCATATTACATGCAAGCCATTATGTGTGGGTATGCTACGTGTATTGTGAGTTAAGCTATCAATATTATACTTTGACAAGCTATCTTAACTCAGGTACGATCTCCTAAACCTAGTTTCCAATATCCCTAAGGGGGTCTTAATCCCTTAGGTTACCTCTAAGTTCACCTAGAACTTACTAATAATTTTTATAGATTTTATTCAAACAATAATATAAAGGATGTATCTAGATACTAAATCCAAAAAAATATAAATCAATAAACAAGCAAAGGATAACTAAAACATGAAACAATAATTAAAGGATAAACATGCAACATAAAGGATTTTAATACAATTACATTCAATTTATAGAATAAAAAGGTGCATCAACCATATTGTTCATTTATTACAATAGTATGTATGGTAAACTCCATACCTTCAAACAATACATTACATCAATTTCATTAGGGAAATATCCCTATAAATCTAATCTATTTGCATAAATATGCAAGATGTAAGGTAGAGAGGTCCATCTTATGAATTTGGTCCTCATGATCTTCCATATATCAAGTGAGGATAGTAGGGGATCAGGACACTCATAGTTAAGGATAGACATTCTTCTACAATGCATTTGTTCATTTCATTGCCAAATTGCAACTATACAAATAACCCAAGCAATTCAACTTTCTAATGCATAGTTGATATAATAGAAAACTACTCTTTCTATTTTCCCTCACATATTCCTATGAGAGTTATTCAACCATGCATCAGGACCACATTATTTGCTCATAATAAATAACTTAACCCTTATTCAACAATCAAAGTCTCATACCCTCAATTGCTAAATAATCTAGGTTCACATTTATTTACTAAATTAAATTCAACTACTTTAATTCATAAGTAATCCTTCCCTTCATTTCATAAATTAAATTCCCATACCTTTAATTTACAAAACAAACCATTTATACATTCATTTATTGAATTAAAACCAACTACTTTAATCCATGAATAAATATTTTTCTTCAATTCATAAATTAAATTCCCATACCCTTAATTTACAAAATAAACCATTTCACATTCATTTATCCAATTAAATAAAACTACTCTAATCTTCAAATAAACCTTTTTCTTCATTTCACAAATTAAAGTCCCATACCCTTTATTTACAAAACAAACCTAATTCACATTCATTTATCTAATTAAATCCAACTACTTTAATCTTCAAATAATATTTTTTCTTCATTTCTTAAATTAAAGTTCCATACCCTTAATTTACAAAAAAAATCATATTCACATTCATTTTTCCAATTAAAGCCAACTACTTTAATCTTCAAATAATTTTTTTCTTCATTTCATAAATTAAAGTCCCATACGCTTAATTTACAAAAAAAACCATTTCACATTCATTATTCAATTAAAGCCAACTACTTTAATATTCAAATAAACCTTTTTATTTATTTCATAAATTAAAGTCCCATACCCTTAATTTACAAAACAAACCATATTCACATTCTTTTATTCAATTAAAGCCAACGAATTTAATCTTCAAATAAACCTTTTTCTTCATTTCATAAATAAAAGTCCCATACCATTAATTTACAAAACAAACCACATTCACATTCATTTATCCAATTAAATCCAACTACTTTAATCTTCAAATAAACCTTTTTCTTCATTTCATAAATTAAAGTCTAGCATTTTAGCTAATGAAATTATATTAAAGGTCCTTTCCTTTCATTAACCTAAAAAATGCCATTTTAGATAATTAAACTATTGTTAAAGATTCTTTCCTTTCATTAAACTAAAATCTATCATTTTAGATAATGCAACTATTATTAAAAATTCCTTCCTTTCATTAACCTAGAATCTACCATTTTAGATAATAAAACTATTATTAAAGATTCCTTCCTTTCATTAACCTAAAATCTACCATTTTAGATAATTAAACTATTATTAAAGCTTCTTTCCTTTCATTAACCTAAAATCTACCATTTTAGATAATAAAACTATTATTAAAGCTTCTTTCCTTTCATTAACCTAGAATCTACCATTGTAGGTAATGAAAATATTATTAAAGATTCCTTCCTTTCATTAACCTAAAATATACCATTTTAGATAATGAAGTTGCATTAAATGTTCGATCCAACCAAAAAGAATATACGCTCCCTCCTACACAATGATTAAGCAGTGGCTAACTCTAGCGAAGGAAGAACAAATCACCATAGATTGGCTTACAACATAGAGGATGACAAGGGTGATATTGAGATAACTTCTAACCTACGACAAGCCAGAGCAAGGGTGGAGTGTTCAGGGGTCTCCATGGTGTTAAACGACAACTACGACATGGTAAGATCAACCTAGCACTGACGTAGCCCAACGATGCTACATTTTTAATTCTTGAAGGTAGCTATTAATCATGGTTAAAAATCTAATGTGCAATCCTTGCACAATTGTAAACCTACTATGCAATCCATGTACGACTGGAAACCTACTGTGCAATCCATACATGGATGCAAACATCAAGGAAAGGTTATCCCTGGTGAAAAATTAGATGAATTACCTTGAGGTACTCCTAATCAAAGCTATCTACCCTTACTAGCAATAGTTAACATCTGTAACAATGATCACATTGGTGAACATGGTGCGGTACAACCAATAGACTAGACAGATGGTGCTACTCTGAATCGGTTGACCACACATGATATTTGATTCACAGAAGTAAGGTGCTAAGGCTTGGTAAAGTATGTTAGCATGTCCATGAAATCACAACAATTCCATAATTTGTCAATAGGAGGATGACCAAAGGACCACCTCACTAGTCTTAACATTACACTCTTAAGGAAGCAGATTTACCATAGTTTAAAAGAGTCGACGTAACAAGCAAGAACCCACAACCTGACAATAGTCTAAACCAATGAAAATAAAATATTAAATACAACTTAATTAGAGTGATCTCATGAGTCCAACCTGGTATATTCATTGTTGGCTATTTATCTGGGTTGCATTCAAAAATGTCCATCGCCTACTTCCTCTTCTTCCCACTGGGATTCATTCTTAGCTTTGTGGTGCTTCCTCTCCTTCTGTCTTTTCCCATCCCGCTCTTCCATTTACATCCACATCCTCTCTCCAAAACTCCTCTCACATCCTTCTACTTAGCTTCCATCCACTACCTACCTGTAATAACTTCCCATATCCATATGTTAGGAGGTAGAGGAGAACATTCCTTCTTTCACCTTCCCAAGACGCTTTTCATAAAGAAGCCATCCCTTCATGTTAGAGGAAGCCTCACATAGCTAGTCCAATAAAATTTTTTTAAGGGTGGCCAATACGATTATCTAAAAAGTAATCTTATCATAATTAAAACCAACATTGGTTGGTCATTTTTATTAAGTGTGTAGACACTAAAATCTGGTCAATCCGATTATGCAACCAAGACAAGGTCCAATTGACACCTTATGGCCCCCTTGGGCAACCCTAAGAGGTTTTATAGTGGTCCTAACCACTCTTTGAAGGCTCTACCCCACTTTTGGGAGGTTTTGGGTCACATAGGCATGACCTTCCCATCCTGGGATGGTCATAGTTCATGGCCATCCCATCCAAGGACAATGGCAAACTAGCCATCTCGAGGTGGGACGACCACAAGGTTTGACTAAAAAAAAGTCAAATTTGGACAAATGACACCCAAAAAATACCATTTTCTCTGCCTACTCAAGCATGCAATTTAGAGGGCACAACATCCTTATGACATACTGCATGAGGGAGGCCAAATAGGAATATTATCTTCACCCTCCAATGCATGCCACCCTGTTGGCCAAATGGCACCTCTTGCCCTGCATGCCTTCTTGTCCAAAGGCTTTCTTTGGCTATAAAGTGGATCTATTTACCACACAATATATACAGAGGATTTTTGAGACATAGAAATGAAGTGATGCTAAGATTTCCCCTCACCCTTTTTGTGCCTTTTTCTCTTGGAATATCTACCTAGCGAAGGAGGTTTGCGAGTGATCTAGGAGGCATAATTTATTTACAAAACTGAACCAATTGAGTGAATTTAACCATTAAATTTTATGAAAACACTATTTATAAGGGTACTAACCAATTAATATAGGAATTGGTGGTAAAATAAGGGTATAATTGTTGGTCATGCCACCCCTGGATGGTCTCGATAATTGTTGATCTAGGAATGCCATCCTTGTGAAATTTACTTTGGTGATAGCCCGATTTTACGTCCAACTTGGTGAAATACTGAGCACCATGCAACTCATCCAATAAGTAATCAATCACTAGAATGGTAAAATTATCTTTGATAGTGATATAATTGAGTTCATGAAATTCTACACACATTTTTCATAACCCATTCTTCTTTCAGAACAATCAAACTAGAGTTGAAAATAGGCTTGTGCTTGGATAGATGAATCCTGCATCTAGTAATTACTTTATGAATTGATAAATATTATTATTTTAGTGATAAGGGTACTTATATGGCCAAATTTTTGGAGGTTTAATCCCAAGAATTAAATTGATTCTGTGATCTTCCTTCGAATTGGGTGGTAGTTGTTTGGGTTTGAGGAAGACCTAGTGATTCTTAATTAGGACCACTACAAATTTTGAGGGCACCTACTCATCCTGAATAACACATGATTGCATCTAAAAAAATATTCCCATAACTAGTTGATGGTCCTTAATTAGCCACTACATCTGGTGGGATGTTACAATATTGGGATTTCTAGTTTTCACACATTGAATGGTATGGGTTCTATTGTTGATAGTGAACTACATCCAAAGTTCTAATAAATTGCAAGACATCATTTCCAATGTTCATAACCAAGGGCACCCCAATACCATATCGACTTCATCCAATGGGATTTCATAGAGATCAGTATGATAGTGATAATAAACAATGGATAGGTGAGCATTGCAACACTTCCTAGTACAAGTCATGATGTTCCCATTGATAATTTTTACTTGGACTCATTCATGACCATAAATGAGTCAATTTTCCCATTTTTCCATAGTCGGATCAATAAAATTATTAGTACTCCCAAAGTCTAATATGATCAAAAAATTATGCCCTTTGAGAAACCCTTAGACTATCATACATTGTGGGGTGGATATTTCGATGATAGCATTTAGAGAAAAAATGGGAATTTATTCTATATAACTATTAGTTGTAGGTTCTACATCCACTGAATCTAGGTGTTCTTCCATTGAATCCATAATATATTCCCTTGTGTCTGTAGAAGAATATGAAAGATTGCTCATTCCAACAGGTAGAGGTGTTGGGTTTTGCATGTGTTCCATGACCTATTTTTTATCACAATTATAGCAGAGTCCCTTGGCTTTGTGATTGGCCATCTCCTTAGGTGTTAACCTCTTAACCATTGGATCTTTTGAAGCATTATTATTGGAGGATACAAAATATCTATTTTGAAATGTAGGGGGTCTAGAAGCCTTTCTTTGAGCATTTTATTTGTTCTCTACAAGTTTGGCTAGCCCTACAACCATCATATAAGTGGTTGTCTTAAGCATTTGTACCTCAGTCCTTATATCTTCCTTAAGGCCACTAATAAAAAAACTCTTGAAAAAATCATCAGGAAGGGCTTCAGTTCTATTGTCCTTCTAAAAAATAATGATATAATTAGGCACTATGCTTGTTTGTATTAACTTAGTGAGTGCTCTAGTAAAGTATTCAAACTCAGATGGCCTAAACCAAGGAGTTCTCTCTTGAACCGTGTCTATCCAATATTAGGAATTTGTAGTACTTCCAAATCAGAATAAAATACAACTATAAAAATCCTTTGGTCAAAGAGAGTTTCATGTAGCTCATACCATTGCTTAGCCTTAATCAACCAAATTTGTAGCTCTTTTCCATCAAGCCTTGGAAAATATATTTTAGGAAGTTGTGGAGTAATGCCTCTATTACTTGATTACCACTAAGTGTTTTACTCATTTAAGACTTTGGAATAATCAGGGTGATCAATAGTTTTTCCCTCTAAGCATTTGGATTGTTCTTAGTAGACCCATAAAAAATTAAATTTCTTATCTTGTGCACCTCAATGTCCTCACTCATATGATGCTACTTATGTTTCTAATATTCTAGCTAGCATGGTGAAAAGAGAAGATAGTTAACCCTTGAGATCCACAATGGCATCTAGTTTAGGAAGTTGCTCCTCCATATTATTCATTATGGTCTCCTTTGCTTGATAATGGGTCTTCGGGGACATTTACTAAAAATAGAAATATTAGTTTTAGTAGTTACTATTTTTAGTAAGGGTCAAAATAGTGTATGGGTGCTATATACCAATACAATTATCTTGATGAGATGATCGTAATGGGCTATATCCCAAAATTATAATTTTTAGCAACCTAGAATACTATTTTTAGTAAGGGTTCCAAAAAGTGTTTGGATGCTATATATCAAAATGATCAGCTTAGTGAGAGGATAAAAATGATCTATATCACAAAATAATATTTTTAATAGGCCCAATTTTTCTTTTGCAGAGGTTTTTAGGTTGTGTATATGCTCTCATGCTCTAAATTTCACCTTTTTTATCTCCTAAGCTCTGCTAATGATATGATGAGTAGGGAAGGATGGATTCTAGATTAGGGTTTGTGTAATCTCCATAGTCCTCTATTATACCACAATGACGAATGATAGTGCTTAGAACAATATTTTAGACCACTATCCAAGGAGGATTCCACACATACCCTTGAGTGTACTACCCACCTCTTTGGAAATATGAGAGGGTAATATTGTCGAGTGTTGTGCTCGGTGCACTAAGTATTTTACACGGTTGACTAGTTTCCTATGTATGAAGGTTTAGCTAGGGGTTCCTATAAGGATATCTTGATATACTTGAAGATACGTGGAAGATAAAATCCATGTATGGGTGTTGTTTGAGGCCTAGGTATTGGAGCCTAATCACCCCTCACTTCACTAGATGTTTTATAGGTAATATAGCTTAGCCAGTAATGACAAATCCTCCATATTATTTTGAAATGTCCAAAACATTATTTCTAACCTATGGACCTATGATAAATAGGAAAAAATTGCTCATATCAAAAGCTTTCCAAGCCCCAAAATGGGCTTTGATACCACTTGCAATGCACTTCTTCTACTCATGCCCATATTTTCCTTTAAATCCTTAATACAGAGCTAAACTAAGATAATAAATTCAATGCCAAGGATAATATAACCATGATTCATAGAATATTAATAAAGTAAAATTCATTTTGATTACAAAAACATACATGCATGAAACATAAAAATAGTAATTATAAAAATTTAGAATGAGAAATGTTACTATTATAGGCCTCTTCAAGGGGAAACGTCCTTATAAAATATGCAACTTCTTCTTTAACCAATGAGAGTTACATCCTTCTCATCCTATATCATTTTTTTTTTTTGACATATTATGACTATGACATCCTGCTATGATAGTATTCTAGGATAATATTTTTTACTTACATAATTTATGGCATTTACATTCATAATCCCAATGGTTACATTTATAATTGATAGTTGTATTCATACTATCAACGATTATATTCATAATTCTATGACAACAAAGATATTCTATGATAAAAAAAATTCTATGACAACACACTCTCCTAACTTAACACGTGGTCCATTTCTAAATAAATACCTGGTCAGGTATTACATGTAACACTTGATATCCAATAGTGTCTAGTTGGATTAAAATTTTGTGTAAGGCTTGATACCCAACATATAGAAGTAAGAATTTGGAAATTTTTGAAGGTTGAAATGAGCACAAAGGCAATACGATCCTATTATTCAAAGTTGATCATGTGGCTAGAATTAAAATTTGACTAAGGTTGAGCATCTAGCATAGACAATATGCCAGACTTTTTAGACAGTTGATGTCATTGCAAAAGTGAATATTATCTAGTGTCCAACACACTGTTGGACCCAAAATATGGCTAAGTATGGAGATCAATCTAGTAGATTGCTAGAATTTTGGAGGCACTAACATCACCTAAACAGATAAAAAGTCTGTCATCAAGTATCCAAGGTTTCACTAGATTCAAAATTTTGTTACATATGAAGAGATGGTTGAACATTTCCAAAAACTAACGTCATCAAGAGAGCTAAATTTTTTTGGCATTAAGATACAATGTTGGACTAAAAATTCTACTAAGGTACAGGCATGAAGGATTAGATCTATTTGACAGTAAATGTAGAGCTTTAAAACTTGTCCTTGTTAATAAGTTACCTAGATCGAAGCCATCAGAATGAATCATGATCTAGAAATGCAACAAAATGTAGTGGTTATAAGTGAACCTATACTATTATGTTGAGATATAGTAAGGGCACATGGATGTTATCTTCTTGGAATAAATACAAACTAGAAACATTAGCAAAACATAACCTAAAAGGAGCAAAATATTAGCATGGCTAAGCTAGAAAGCAATACCCATTCCCTGCACTCGCCCTGATGGACCTATAAGGAGATTTTATGCAATGATATGAGCTAATAGAAAGGGATTTAAAATGCATATATAAATTCTAGAGGTGTAGAATAATTTGTGCAATGAAACCATATAAGGAGGATGAATGCCTAGGGTTCAAACCTCGGGCCTTGTCAAACTAAACACTTTTTGCTTTCGTAGTGTTTTCAATGGCACAAAAGGTTTAAAATGATTGTGGCATGGTGGTTATAGGGGTGAAATCCATGAAGTACTATGTGGTAGATTCTAGGGAAAACAACAAAAAATACTGTAGTGACCATAAAATATGAACATCATACTTGGATCATCGTGATCGCTTCTGATTCCACAATTAAAAAAATCTATATATAGCTCAATGTACTTCTAAATACTGATCCTTTGCAAGTGGAACCAAAAGTTTTCAAGATGTCGAAATATGGAAATAACCTACTATGCATATCTTAAGAATACATAGATTTATCTCCTACCTAGGATATTGTATGAGGGAATCCCTTCATCAAGGTGAGATAAAAATTTCACCTAGATTAAGCTTATGCAATAGGCCAATAAAATACTTAATTGAAAGGAGGGAGAAGTTCCAATAGGCTAGATAAATGATCTATAAAGAAAATTATCCCTCATAGACAAAATTGAAGCTTTGATACCAATGATATGGGAATTAAAATATTGGATTTTTTATTGATTCACAAGGAGAAATTTACAAGAATATATAGACAAATACATGCCCAAATTACAAGATCTTCCAAATCACACATAGGTGAAAATTGACATATCTAATCTTGATGAAAGTTGTAAATAGTAACTAGCAAAAACTAATGCTCAACATAGCTTAATTGAAAGCTAACTCAAGCTAATTACATGGAAGATTTATATCTCACTCATGAAAGATTTATATCTCACTTAGGAATCTTCTTTATTTGACACATTTTACATAATAACCTAATAAATAATAAAAATTATAGCAATCCACATAATTCTTTGGACACAATATGACTCAACAACTTGCCCTAAGGAACATGCCAAACTCCTAGCATTATCTAATAACCTTATCTAGGTGCACCAAAGTGATCTTCCTTCTTATTGGAGAAGATAATCAAGTCCATGACCCTTTGGAGTGTTGCACCCATATTTGACAATTTGAAAGGCATTTGTTGATATGTGAAAGAACCCCATTTGGTGGTGAAGGTTATCCTGTGCTAGTCTTCATCCTTTATCCATACTTTCTTGTAACCATAGAATCCATCCAACAAATAGAATCATTCAGAACCAATAATAGTCTAACGGATTTTGTCCATTGAAGGCAAGGGGTAATGGTATTTCAACAAAGACATTTAGGTCCTTGAAGTCAACAAAAAGTTTTTTTTCTTCGTTCTTGTTCCTCATAGGCACTAAATTAGAACTGTATATAGTGTGGTTAAGGGGATATATAATACTAGACTCAATCAATTTATCTAGATCCTTATTCATAAGAACCTCAATCTTTAGATTAATAGGCCTCTACATTTTTCACACTAGATTAGCTATAGGAGCTAACTCTATCATATGTTTGATGATGTATTTATTGTACCCTTTAAGGTCTTCATAGCTCCATGTTATCACTCCATATTTTTGGCAAATATGGCTAGAAAATTCCTTTTCCCTTCAATTAGTTACTCTATCTTCAAGGTTTTCCTTGGGCCAACTTCTATTTCTTGGTAGTCTTCTTTGTTGGTAGCCATCCAGGGTTATGCATAATGGTAAATTATCACCAAATTGGCTAAAATTAGAATTTACAAAATTTGAAATTGGCTAATCTTAGGACCTTTCACTGGGACCCATTCAAATGAAATTTTTGGGGTGCAATTTTTTTGAGGATTGGCTTGCCCAACCCTGATAATTAATTTTTATTTTATTTTAATTTTCCAACCACTTTCATCCAAATACATGGACCTTTTCCCTACAAATTATAAGAAATTTAATTTTCCTACCAAATTCACCACTTATACCACTAGTATATATGCCTAACGTGGTAGTGATACCCATACACCCGAGAATAGCATGTAGGATCAAGAACTTTACAACTGCAAAAGAAGATAAGAAGCAACAAGAAACCCTTAGAACCTATGATAATATCCAATGAAGGCTACTATCGCCATGGAAGGATGGTAGGAACATAAGACTACCGGTGCCACTAGCATATGCCGATAGCCTTTGGAGGATACCATCACCATGAAAATATGGTGTTCTATTATAGGCTACCATACTTTGATGGTGATAGTAGCCTTTAGAGGCTACCAAAATATGCTAGTAACACTGGTAGCCTTATGTGGGTACTATCCTTCCATGGAAATGGTAGCCTTATTAGGAATGCGTGGTGCTAGTTTCTTAGAAGGGTTTATACATAGGAAGTTTGTTTTGGAACCTAGGGGAGGAAAGAAATTTTTTTTTTTTTTTTTTTCATTTTCTAAAATCTATGACTTTCTGGGTAAGCAACAAAAATACCTCCCTTTTTTTTTTGGATCTCCTTAAAACCACAACCAAATATTTAAAAAACCACTATGAATTGATGTTTTTCAACCAATAAAAAACTCCACAGTCAAGCATGCTTGACTGGAGTAGTGCTCAGATGGGTAACCTCTTAGGAAGTCCTAGTTTTGCACTCTCCAAACTGAATATTTTTTCTGAGCCACACATATGTTAGTAGCCTTTGCTGGATACTGATGCCACTGATAATTTGGTAGCTTGTAGATGCTACCGGTGCCACACAAAAATTTTCTTACTGGCACTCTTTTACTATTGTTAATTTTTTTTTCAAAATATTAGTATAAATTCACCCCATTATTATAATTTTTTGTGGAAAAAAATAAAATTCGCCATGTCTCCTACATAAATTTGGTTAGGATTCACCCGGGTTTCAAACTGATTCACCTTTTATTTATAATTATAATTCGGATCTGACCCCTTATGCATAACCCTGGAGTCATCCCTTTCTTGTATTTGAAATGATCATATAAACTATACAATGACTCCAACATCACTAGCCCCTTGGGAAGCTTGTTGTATTTCAATTGTATGATTTGGTATTTATATGCTTTCTCAATATGGAGGCTAAGTTCCTTTGATAATTCAACTGATAACTTTTAATTCCAAATACTTAATGTAAAATGATCACAAGATCTAAAATAAATATACTATATCAAATATAAGATAATGGTAATATTTTGAACATATAAAACTCATAAATCACTAACGCAACTACTCATAAAAATACCATTAAAAAATGGTCATGAAAATAGTATTTTCATGACAATTTTGATCTCAAATGCTCCATACTTCTAAACACTCTTTCCCTCTACATTATGTCACTCTCTCAATACTCACCTCAACATTCCTCAAAATTCCAACACCACACACTCATACATATATAATGGAATGTGACTCTTCATATGGAGTGCTATTGACCTTCACTCTTATTGAGACTTTTCACTTCCTATTCTATGGACTCATGTACACATGGACTATTATGAACATTTATATTTTTAAATACTTTGAACACTTTAATAATACTTGTGCATTTATTACATTGCATAAAGTAAATACTCACACTCTAATCTAAGACATTCTTCTAAATTAAAGATGCACCCAAGGTGGTACATTAGCTTGTACCAAATAATGTAATACTCTCCAACACCCCCTTGTATTACAATTTTTGGCTATTGAAGACTTTAGTCCTCAGTATGTCTTCTTCCTTATTCCCAAACTTGTGCTCTTCTTTTTTGCTTTCTTAATTTTGCTCCCTATTTGGATCCTGATCAAGTAAATGATTAATATCTTCATAAAATACTATCTTTTATAAAAGAGCTTAACTTCATGTTCTTCTGTAGGTTCTTCTAGTTATTGAATTTCTTGAATCTCTTGAGCTAAGTGCCCCTTTTGTTTTCCTTCTCTATGTTGCAACTAAGGTTGATGGTATTGATTCTGATGCTAAAATTATTGCTGATGTGGTCTATATTTATTCTAATATTGTCTTGGTTGAAATGTCCTAATTAATCAACTTCCAAAACTTATTTGATTCCCTTGATACTAATTTATTGAATTGAATCTACAATAATTTGTACTATGTCCACTTTTATTGCATACTTGACAAAATCTAGTACTTAATTTTGACCTATTCCTTAAGAATGAAGCAACATTTCCTTGTGGATTATCTTTTGAGGCTAAGATATTGTTAGTCATTTCATATTTCACTAAATTATCTACCTCATATTCTTGTAGTTTATTAACTAACTCATGAAATACTATATATTTACTTAAAATTTGTAAGGATGTGACTAGATGCTTGTAGTTGTTAGCAAGTGCTCTTAGAATTACTTGAACAAGAAACTTGTCTTCTACATTTTTCCCTAAGGTTAATAATTTTCTTTCTATTTCTATCACTTTTATTAGAAATAATTCTATACTTTCACCACTATTAACTTTAAAATAATGCAATAGGGTTTGAAGATTCAAGATAGTGGCTTTATTATTTCCTTCAAATATCTTGGCTACAGTATTCCAGACTTTTGTAGAAGTTACTACTGAACTAATGTATGGTTGTATATCATCGGTAATTGCAAAGGTTATTATTATAAATTCTTTTGCTTCATCTTATTTATGCTTTTAAATTTCTCTAGCATATTTAGTAGGCTTAGTTTTTACTCCTTTAACAATATACCAAAGCTTTTCTACTATCAATATTGACCTCACTTTGCTTTTCCATGAAGTGTAATTAGGACGTTTAAGCAGTTGGGCTTCTGAAAGAAATAATTTATTTGTTTTCATGATAACACTTGTAGACTACCTTATATTTACCTAATGTTTAAAATAATAATTTCTATATAATATTCAACTTCTATTCCTTAAGGTAAATACCTTGTTTTATCCTTAGAAAAAACAATAATTTTGACAAGGGTTTCAATTATTCAAGTCTCTAGGTAGAATTATTTTTATCTCCCAAATCTCAATATTATGGTTTCTAAATTTTACAAACCTATGTTGGTGTCGAATTCCTTATAACTCCAAAATAAAAAATTTAGAAATCTAGTAAAAGGATATTTGCAAATTTTATATTGCTAATTTGATGTAGAAAACCTTATTTCTCCAAAATTAAAAATATTTACAAATATTAAAATGCTTCACAAATTTCAATAACTATAAATATTTTAAAAACTTGAAATTGATTTCCAAAATTTCCCAAAATAATTTCAAGGCTTCTCAAAAATTTCCAAAAATAGCTAATAATGCTTATAAGGTTTCAAATTTCACTTTTATGCCTTATTTATCCAATAATTAAATTAATCTTCTAAGAAACTAGATTAATTTCCTTTTACCCTAGAAAATAATATTATTTCCCAACCTTATAACTCATAATTGGGGCAAATAATCAAAAATCAGGTAAATTATTTTACCTCCAATCTCTAGGCATGAACAATTCGATCAAGGGAATTTGACCTTCCCTTGAATTATGCTCTCCATGAAATCTACCACACTTATGGTGCTTCTGTATGCTCTACCGTACTCAAGCCTAATTCTATCATGCTTAGTTTGATGGCTATATTTCAAAAACTTGCTTCTATCTTAACAACTTGTCCATAATGCGTTTAAGGTGGTATGGAGATGTTTCAATAACCCTGCAGAGGTGACGCTCCCCTTGTGAAGTGACACTTATCACTTTGGCTATTTACTTCCTCGTAGTGTGACTACCAAGTGGTGTTGGTTGTTTTAGATTCTTCTCTACCCTCTTGAAATGTTTGCTATAATGGATGGTGCTTTGGATAACCTTCTAACACTTTCTTTATGTTTGAATTCCTCCTTGCTGCCTATTCTATTATTGATTGGATTTCTAACTCCCTTATAGCTCTTAGTCTTTGTTCCAAAAATGCACTCTTGTTCTACCTTCTAATGTATCTCCAAGCTTTATAACATACATTGGTTATTTAACATTATTTCTTCCTCCAATGGTTGTTCTCAACCAATGATCTTCTTAGGTGCTCTAGCTTCTTCTCAATGAATCTTTGTTCTCACTCCAAGTGGCTCTCCTTCTTCACTATGGTGGCTCTTACTTCAATATGGTGGTGCATTCACTTGTGCTTGATGATTCTACCAATCCTTTGGTGCCTTTTCTTCACCAATATTTTTTGCAGTTCTTAGTGCTCCTCTTGGTGTCTTTAAATGCCTCAAATATACCTTGTCTTTATTCACTATTCAGCCTTAATTTATTTTATAGACCTTATAAAAAATCTGCACCTTTTTAATTATAAAAACAACATATGTTTTTCTTCTTATCACTCCCTTTAAATCAACATTTAACTGCAATATTTGTTGTTGTGTTTTACAGATTCTAGGATGATAATGATGCCTCCTTCCTTGGTATGGAGACACTTAGTTTAGACTATTTTTTTCTGCCTTTAATGGTGCTTTCAAAAAACTTTATAATAAACTAGTTTTAATGCTTGAATAATAACCCTTATAGCATCAATTTACAAACCTCTTTTGCCTACTTTTGCAGCTGATCTCCTCTATGATTTGATTCACCTTTTTTTTTTCTTGAATTTACAAATTTTTTAGATTCACTTATTTTTAATTTTATGCCCTAAAAACATCAATTTTACAGCTCTAATTGCTGCCATAACTCTCTACCTTTTAGCCTTTAACTTGCTACCTTAAAAACTAAATTTTGTAGCTCCAAATGCTACCTTCTTGCTGTCCAAATATCTGAAATTTGTAGCTTCAATTTCTGCCAAATATTCCTTCGCTTTGCTGTCCAAAGCTCTCCCAAATCTGCTCCAAAATTCTTCAAAACACAGCTCTACTATATCCCTCTAGTGCTGCCCAGTTTTTCAGCCCAAATCTCTTAAATTTCTGCTCACAAAATCTGATCTCTCCTCCTATATCTTGCTGTCCAAAAACAGTCTCTAACTCCTCCAATCCACTGCCTTAGTTTGTTGTCAAGCCTTCCTTCAATTGGCTATTTAAGGGCACTTCAAAATCTGCCCAAATATCCTTTAATTTGCATCTCTATTTCACCTTCAAATTTTTGTCCTTTCTCCTATAAAATTCTGCCCAAATATTCTACACTATTGCTGTCCAAAAATATTTCTATTTGCAGCTATTTTCTTCTCAGATTACTACCTTCAAAATTTTGAAAATTTCAGCTAATTTCCTTATCCAAATGCTGTTCACAAACTCCAAAAAATTGTAGCTTTACTTCTTCTCCAAATGCTGCTCAAAATCTATCCTTTTCTCCTTCAAAGTATGTTGTCTAAAACTTGATAATTTGCAGCTTTAATTTCTCCCAATATGGTGCCTCAAAACTTCTCCTTTCTCCTTCAAAATGCTGCCAAGAAGCTCTAAAATTTGCAGATAAAAATCTTCTTCAAATGTTGTCAAAAAACAACTTTATCTCCTTAAATTTGCTACCTTATATTGCAGCCAATTTATTCTTCACAAACTCCTTCAAATTGCTTCTTTTTTTGTTTGTCTACAAACTCTACCTTTATCTCTGTCTTAATTACTGTCAATTTATTCTTCAAATAGCTATCCAAAATCACTTCCAATTCTTCCAAAAATTTCTCCAATTCTCTGTCCTTTGACCCTTCAACTTCAATCACGAAAAACATCAATATTCTCCTTCAAAAATAAGCCTTCAAACTTTAATGGCTATCTCCAAAAGTATCAATTTGGTGGCTTCTTCTTTCCTCTTTCTACTATTTAGCTTTCACTGAATTTTATCTTCAAATTTGACCTTTTTGTTGGCCTCTTCTTCAAAAATTATAATGTCTTGAAGTCTTCAAAAGTTCTTTCTCAAATTTGAAAAAATTCTTGCCAAAAATATTTCTTCCTTTTGGTCTTGTTTCCAAATGGTGACAATTGTCCCAAATTTCTCTTTCCAAAAGCTTATCCTACTTGTAATATTTGTCCTTAATATTTCTTCAAATATTCTCAAATTTTCTTAAAATACTCTCCAATGGCCACTTATTTAACTTCTCAATAGGGCTTATCTAGTGTTCTTCTTTCTCCTTACAAATTCGCTTGAAAATTCTTCTCTTGGATTTCTAAATTATTCAATGTTCTATCTCCTTTATCAAATCCACAATGGGGTCCTCTTATCTTGGGTCTCCTCTTTCTTAAATTTTCTTTCTCAAATATCCTATCTCCCTTCTCAAATATGGACTTGGGACCTCTTATCTTGGGTCTCCTCTTTCTTCAATATTCAATAGGGCTTATTTGGTCTCTTTATCTCTTCTTCCTTCAATCTTCTATAGAGACCTATTTTTTGAGTCTCATCAATCTTCAAGCAACAATATTTAATCTTTAATGAGGACATTTTTCCTTAGGTATCCTCAATATTTAATATTCAATATCCAATGGGACCTCTTTCTTGGACCTCCTTTATCTTCAATGTCTATCCTTTTTATGCAACTCAAAAACTAATCCCTACACAAGGAAAGCACATATACTTTAAGCCAATCAAAGGTGAAATTCTTATCTATCTATTGTAGGAAGATTATCAACTTTTGAAAACTAATATTCTACAATAAAAACTTAGAAAAAAACAATCAACCAAATATCCAAAACTCTAAAATCATTAAACTTCATGATTTATCCTTTGATCAAAGAAATCTATGCTGAGTCCTAGTCTTCACATGTTTTTCTGCAACCTTGTGGAAAGACTCTAGCCAAAAAGAAACTTCCAAATTCTATAAATGAATTCTCCCTATATCCTCTCAATCTCTCTTGTGGATCTCTCTATCTCCTATAAACCTCTCTTGTGGCTCTCCCTACATCGTATCAATATCTCTTATGGCTCTCCCTATCTCCTATAAATCTCCCTTGTGGCTTTGATATTAGTGATAACTTTTAATGCCAAATACTTAATGCAAAATGACCACAAGATCTAAAATAAATATGCTATATCAAATATAAGATAATGGTAATATTTTGAACATATAAAACTCATAAATCACTTCTACAACTACTCATAAAAATGCCATTAACAAATACTCATGAAAATAGTATTTTCATATATAATGGAGATCTCAAATATTTCATACTTGTACACACTGTTTTCCTCTACATTATGTCACTCTATCAATACTCACCTAAACATTCCTCAATATTCCAACACCACACACTCATACATATAATGGAATGCGACTTTTTATATGGAGTATTCTTGACCTTAACTCTTCTTGAGATTCTTCACTTCCTATTATATGGACTCATGTGCACATTTATATTATTAAATACTTTGCACGCTTTAATAATACTTGTGCATTTATTACATTGCATAAAGTAAATACTCACACTCTAATCTAAGATACTCTCCTAAACTAAAGATGTACCCAAGGTGGTACATTAGCATGTATCAAATAATGTAATATTCTCCAACATCAAATTTATTTTAAAGAAAATGAAAAATATATTTTTTATTGTCAAGCACGTACCAATGAATGTCATTATCAAGAATTGATAGCTTGAATACCAACTTCACGCATTGCTAATTTTGTATTGGATCACTCGTAGGATTAAAATATGATATTAAAAATTCCATATAGTTAACATTCATGTTTTAAGTCCTTGGGAGGAGTTTAAAGTTTATGGTATCAAAGGCTTCGATCAGGTCCCAAACCCTATGCTTATAAAATCTCATTAACCTATTTTAGCCAATCATTGGGATATCACATATTTTATCACCATATTGGTGTCATCAAAAATTTACAACAACTTAATACCTCTCATTTCAACAAGTTTGAGGTCATGCACCAAGGCCTTATATTCAACAACATTTTTCAAGTAGTTAAAATGTAGTTGATATGTTATAGTATATTTATTCCTCTTGGTGAAATTAGTTAGACACCAACACCAACTCCCTTGTTACTCTTAACACCATCAAATAATAACTTCCACATATCTATCATGTTTTCCTTAGCCTTTATGATATTAATATAGAGGAATCCTCCTCTTACATCAAGTAAGTCCCTATGCTTATTTTATCAAAGACTAGATAGGGATCAGAATCCCATATTTTGGCTACCCACTAGTCCATATGGTTATTAGGAACGAAAGAACATACCTCATCAATGTATAGGTATAATCTAGAATACCCTCCTATAACATAGGTCTATTCACTATCTAGCCTGATTGGAGGTACATATTCCACATAATGGATATGAAGGGGCTTTGATAGAATCTTTATCTTGGTCCCATGTCTGGTCTTGAGTAGCATATGTGCCAATCCAAAGATAAATAACCACCTATATTAATAGTAAAATCCCTTGATAAGTAGATACCAAAAGTAGCTAGAATCTCAATCATCACTATGTCCTTATGGACTATAAGGATTGGGAAAGGTTGTAGTGTGAGGGGAATATTCCTCACTAGTCTAAATATTTTAACATAAGTTATATATAAGTAGAGTACCCTTTTGTTGATAGGCTCATATGCTAGCCCCAATGCATCCACTACTTTTTTGGACATGACCAAAGTACTTGAACTTGAATCTATCATGCAATTATGGATCAACTTATCTCCATAGAATAGGGTCAAGTAAAATGGAATCAGTTTGGCTTGAGTTGTCTAAGGGCTATAGATTTATAGTGTTGTAAGTGACATTTACTTTCCCAACATCTTATACCTCTCTAGGGTTTCCTGCAAGTACTTCATTTTCTCAAGCATGGTCAAGAAATTCTAGAGGCATGGCCATGGTAGATTTCTTCATATGCTCTACCATATTAAATGTTATGGTATATTTGACCTTTTGAAGTGTGCCCTATATGCATTACAGTTTGGGCATCTATATAGTAGGTTAAGGAGTTTTAGCTAGTTCTATAATTAGCATGCACTACCTTGGAGCTTCAAGGACATTCCTTGTATTTTCCACCACGCGGTTTTGAACATTTTATTTTGATGTGACCATAGGGAAAATATTTTTCTAGGATCAATTGGCCTACTTTGGGCATAGAGACCCATTGGGTTAGCTCTTTATTGCTATTCTATCACCTTCATTTTGGCCCTTGTCATAGATTCTAATTAGACTTCTAACCTCCTAGACGTCATAATTATGGTTCTGTAAGATAGAACAGATGATCCCTCCTTGTCCCAAGTCATCAAGATGTACTCCTGATTGGAAACGTTTGTTACTAGAAGAGATCTTTGGGGTTGGATAGAAAAGGTATGGTTCTGTGACTATGCATCCATAACTAGTTAAGAAGTATATGGATGAGGATATACAACTTCATTTGGCATGGCAATATCCTATTGAGGATTGCTTTTATCGTAAGCATTTATAAGATAATATCATGATGAGGGTAGTACAATGTGTTAAGATCTTTCACATAGTTGTTCTACATGATGAACATATCCCTAATAGGATTAAAGAGAACTTGCTACAAGAGGATTGGTATGGATATTATTTTCTAGTTTGAGTTTTATCTTTGCCCATATTCTTATGATAATTATAGCCTTGATACCTATTTGAAGGTAGCCTATAACCTTGGTTATCCTACTAGAATGGAGGTCTTATATTGTTATGATATTGAAACCTTTGGGAATTTTATTGCCTTTTGAGGGCCATGACCTCATTGGAGATCATACTCAAAAATTTTATCATTTTCTCTAGCTTGGTAGAGTAAATAATTATAGAGGGACATTCTAGAGTAGGAGAGGTTTTCAAGATCTCATAGATTTCACAATAAGAGTAGGCTAGAAAGTAGTAGGTTATACTATCAGAGGTGGTTGATATGAATTTTGGATGCTTGGAAAAAGAGGTATGGGGGTGCTAGGATCTAACCTTCCTATCTATATTAGAACATTCTCAACTTGAATGTCTATCCCATAAGCCATTTGTAGGGAGTTACCTCCTATGGACTTGATCATAATAGCTATTTTAGAATTAATAACTTTTAGATAGTAAATAAAAGCCATACCTAGGAGAGGATAGATATTGTTGAGAATTTTAAATTAGGTTTTATGAAACTATATGTTGAAGTCATCCATAATATCCATGGGTTCTCTCTTGATGGTAATCAATTGATATAGAATGGGCACACCATTTTCCTTCTCTTTGAATCTATCAATCAATAGGTCTATGAGTTGATCCCAAATTTTCATTAAATATGAAACAAGATATATATACCACTCTTGCACCTTTCCTCTAAAATAACTTGTTAATAGTCTAAGGACCATGTTATGTTCCTCAATATTGTGTACCCTGCATATGCTCATCATGTGATGTAGATGTTTTGTTGGTGTGGTCACATCCTCCCCACTGAAGTAAGGCAATAATTTGAATATTGAGGTCAAGATAGGATACCATGTCATAGGAATAATGAGTGGTTGAAGGGGACCTCTCTCATTCCAAGTTGGGTGCCTACTTGGTGGATATTTATAATATATAGTCATGTCCTAATGTTGGGCTCTCCTTGTGGGTGATTGGTTTAAGGGTGGCATCAATACTTGTAGATTTGCTCTTGTGAAGGATCAAGTTATATGTATTTTTCTCATAAAATTCTAGGCCCTTCATTCTTAGTGGAGTCACTAGGTGAATTCTCTTGTGCTTTAATAGACTGATATGTTCACCAGAATCTTAATTAGGCATGCATACCAACATAATTGTTGGCATTGTGGATATTTATAGATCCTTTATCTTTAATGGAGTAAATAGGTGAATTTTTTGATGCTTTAATAAGCAAAATAAACTAATATATTCATAAAAAATTTAATCATATAATATCCTTTCATAAGGCAAATAAGAAATTAGATTTATCTTACTCAAAATGCTAGTAAAACTATTGTATGCTCAAAATATCATGGTCATTCATTATGTTAGCTAGATACACCTAAGACCAATGCCTCACATTGAGCCACATAGTCAAGAATCTTAATGAGTGAGTGACACACTTGTAGGGCAACCTTTGAGATTTTTCTAAGGACAAATCCTCATCTAATATGATATTTGACACTTTGCTTTCTAAACTAATTACTTTGTTAAAGTAAAAGGGGAAGCAATTATAAAAAATATAACCTACTATAACAAAGGCAATGCATTAAGATCAAAATATTTCTCCTATGCATATGAGAATGAAATGAACACATGCATCATATCATCTACTAACAACTAGAAAGTGAACATGGATTTGATCTAACATATAAGCATCCACACATAAAATGTATACAGGAAATATAATAGAGAAAAATTAGTCATAGATTAATTTATATATCATAAAAATTCTTTATAGAGATGCTATACCAAAAGATGATAAAATACCATTAACAAAACAAATAAAGGTTCAAGTCTAGATTATTCTATAGAAGAAAAATTAAAAGGAAAATACACATAAGGCTAGGTATTTGTCATGAGTAGGTATTTTTTAATGCCTTACAATAAAAATGAAACCATTATTTATAAGCAAAACTAGGGTTTCTTTCTCTCAAAAATTTATGCAAGAAATTCAAAAGTTTCTCCCCAAAATTTAGTAAGAGATTGGTCAATATTCAATGTTGATGTGTTAGAGGTATTTGGAACTAAATCTATCAATGTCAAAGGATTTATAACCTATGAATTTGGAGCCTCTTCTACTATTGTCAACTACTTTTGCTAAAAAAATCCTCCAAAATTTAGCATGAGATCCTTTGGCAATCAATGTTGCTTGATTTGAAGTCTCTAAAATTAGAACTTCCATCACTACTTTTTTTAAGATGCTAACTACTTTTCATGGGGTGTTACATAGAACTATCATTGAGGTGGAAAGAATAGGGTTAGTAATAAAATATTGTTGGTCACTGTCATCATTTTTCATAATTATGCCCTTTCAAATTGGACTATTTTGGCTTGATCATATGGTTGGCAGATCTTCTCCTAATATTCTTCTTGTTTGCATACTCCTTAGAGAATTTATCACTAAGATTAAATGGTTGTTGCTACTTCTTAATGCTTCAACATTTGAGTATTCCTCCCATTTACTATGAGCCATTATATCACTCTTGGATAGATCTATGACCATTGGTTCCTTCTAAATATGGAGGGAAGAACATGCAATTACCACATATATGGTCATCATGAGATTAATTGATTATAAAATAATTTGCCTATGATCCAAAATAGATATGGAAATTGTTACCTATAGTTTTTTACTTTGTTGCCTTTCAACCAATAGTGGGGGTTTTCCTTCAGTTATCACTGAAAAGGTTGTTGGAGATGACATAGGTCATTAGCCACTTTTAGTTGTCATAAAAAAGGTTATCGAAGATGATGTGGGCCATTTATCACTAGGATTAGAGGATTCATAGAAATTAATGATTTAGGTACTCTAATATTCTTCCCACTCTTATTTGGGATATTTATGTTAATATCTTGATCTTGAGACAATGTAGTCTATTGATCATCAGGATAAGACAATTTACAAGATATCGTGATCCAAATGTCTCAATATTCACTTCAATTCTCCATAGATTGTTGGATCTTATTTTTCAAATATCTATGGTAGATATACTTTGAATGTGCACCTCAATGTGAAAACTATTTACTTCTTCTATAGGTTACTAATGTTTTTTCCATGTGTCCATACCTTTACTAATGGTGGGGTTCTCTTCTAACAATTCCTTTGATAGCATCATGAAATGGCATGGTCTATTGGATGGGCAATGGGTAGCTCATACAACTCTAGAAATCTTGAAAAAAAATTCTTGATGGAAAAGCACCCATTATAGATAGGCTATAATTGATGGTGCACATGGCTTTGGAGAACTCACTTGAAATTGATCAAAATATTGGACGATGGGTAAGATATCAAAAAATATTTTGGAAGCTCCTTTGTGTAAAATTGGAACCTATTTTTTTTTTTTGACTAACATGGTGGACTCGATAGCCGCCATGAGTCTGGGCAAGCCAGCCAGAAAGCCGCCACAGTATTATGTGTAGTCCTTTTTTTTTTTTTTAATTAACATGGTGGACTCAATAGCCGCCACGAGTCTGGGCAAGCCATCTAAAAAGCGGCCAAATTATTCTATGTAGTCCACCCCCATAAGCTGCCACACAGATCCTCATGCAAACTGCCCCTATATCACCATGCCTCGATAATTTGAACCTTTTACGTCGCTGACACACCCGGATGGGGACAGGCGTTTAGTACAGCGAGGCTCGAGGGAATGGAACCCCGATATCCTTACTCTAAAAGAAGCGCTTTAACCATTGAACCAGGCCCTCGGACCTAAATTGGAACCTATTTTAGATTTTAAAATTGATGGCATACTTTTCTTCCACCTTCCTTCGTCATTTTTCATCTATCAATTCCAACTTGCAAAATTAGAAAAAGTATAATTCATCCTCGATGTATTAACTATTCACTACAGTAACCCTTGCTCCACTGGTATTGATTTTGGGTTACAATTTATCATCCAATATTTTTCTAGTAGTATCTTAGCTTAATTATTTTGTAAGACCACAATATGACTATTTTTTTGTCATACTTTTGAGCCAAGAAAATATTGTAGAAGTCTCAGATCTATCACATGAAAGGATTTTTCTAGTCATTCTTCACACCATTTTCTAGATCACCCAAGCTATCAGTTATGACTAGATCATCAACATATAGCACAAGTATTACTATCTCATATCTATTTTTTTAATATAGAGATTTACATCAAAGGGAATTCTAGTGAAACCATGTTGTAGTAGGTGACCATTAATTATGATGTACTTGGATTTGGGAGCCTGCTTCAACCCATACAATAAATGTTTCAATATGAAGACCTTTTATGTTGGCCAATGACAACAAAACCTTTAGGTTGTGTCATGTACACCTCCTCTTCGAGATCACCATTAAGAAAGGCACTATTAACATCCATTTGTTGGACTTTCTAATTGAACTATGTTACTAGTGCACAAATTATATGAATGATTTTAATTTTTCTTATGGGTGTGAATGTATCTTCATGATAAAATCCTTCATTTTGTGCATAACCCTTTGCAATGATCCATACCTAATACTCATAAATAGATTCATCTTCATTGTATTTAATTTTTTAATATCCACTTGTAGCCTATTGGCTTGTTTCCTTTTGGCAGATCAATAATATTATGTGTTTTTATTTATCATATATTTATATTCTGCATCCATAGGTACCTTCCATTATAGTAAACTAAGTGTATCCTTCACTAATTATGGTTTTGAGTTATCTATCACTAAATCCATCAAGCCTAGATTTAATTCTTTATGAGTACTACTATGAGTTTATGATCACATGGAAGTGAGGCTATGATATACACCAAGTTTAGCATATTTGATGGTACTAGTGAGCCATATTTGAGTCTTTTCACATTGATACATAGTTGTAGGTTCATTAATTACTATAGGTTTATCAAAAAAATTTAGAACTTCCTTATCTAACTTCATACTCAAAACTAGAGATGGGACATATTTAGACTCCTTAGAATACTCAGTATTTGGCTTAGTTTCAAAATTTTCATCAAACACCAAATATCTACTTATATGTAATTTATTGATGACTAGATCTATCAATCTATAGGATTTGGACTCATCATCATACTAGAGAAATATGTATGCCAAGATCTTCACATCCAACTTGGTCCTATGTTGCTTTGACCCATGCATGTATGCATTTCTTCTAAATACTTTGAGATGTGAAATGGAAGGATTCCTCCCAAACAAGGATTCTTTAGGTGTAAATCCTTGTAGTACCTTTGTGGATGCTCTATTTAGAAGATACATTATAGCAGAGACTACTTTAGGTCAACATTGCTACTCCATATTGGCTCCTGTGAGCATGTAATGAACCATTTACATGATGCAATAGTTCCTCCTTTTATTAACTCCATTATGTTGTGGAGTGTATGTTGTAGTAAGTTGTCACTTATTCTCATTTTACATGAGAAACCTTACAAAAATATTGGATGTATATTCCCCCTCAATCAAAGTAAAGACCTTGAACATAACACCTAGTTTTTATTTCTACATGTGTTTCGAATTGTTGGAAATATTTGAGCAAATATAACTTCAATTGCAATAAAGACACCCAAATATTTATTGAGTAGTCATCTACAATCAACTAAAAGTATCTTCATCCATTAAAAATAGCTAGTATGGATCTACACATATTAGTATGTACCACATACAATGGTGCTTTGGCTCTATGAGTGCTCAACTTAAAAGGTACTTGGTGTTGTTTCCTTGCTAATAACCTGAGCATACTAGTAATTTTGGTAAAAGTTTCGATAACCTAACACCATATGATGCTTACTCAACTGGATTAACATCCAAAACTTAGATGACCATATCTCCTATTCCAAAGAAATGTCGCATATATTTTTACTACTGATAGTGCAAAATTAGGAGAGAATATGATATCAAATGCAAAAAATCCATAATTGTAAGAATGCGTTTCTATAATATTACTATATTTTGTGATAAAAAAACTTCTTGTTGTCATTAATAACTTAATATTAGACCACCATGTTATGATCCAGAACTTGTGGTATGAACAACATGTTATTTTTAAATTGACATACATATAGTAACTTTTCAATGGTGCATTTACATATAGGAAGACTAAAAGGGACCTCTCCCACTCCTTTGACCTACTGGGTTTTACCATCTATTGTGGTGATTGGTTTTATCATCTATGGTGGTGCTGGTAACTTTTTCCCTAGTCATGTGAAGATATGCAGAGTTTTGTTCCCATAGGAAGTTATGCCCACATACAAAGCACAAGTGTGGATATATGCAATATTTTTTATCCCCTTATGGAGTTATACCCACATAAAAAATGTTGCATATCCCTACACTTGTGCTTTGTAAGGGTTGGATTGTATAGCCTACTGATTCTAGGTTTTATGTGTTAATTATACAAACACCTAAGGTTTTATCTACTGCTCTATCCTAAACATAGTATTCAAAATATGAGATAAGATGCAAGTGCAAACAAAATATAGCAATACAAAACCTAAAATATATGTGCCCTTATCAATTCCAATGCTGATAACAAAGTAAACACTTTCTTCCTTTTTCAACCAACAATGTAACAACCCAAAAATAAAGAAACACACAAAAAGAGAAAGAATTTTTTTTTGACTAATGAGAGGGATTCATAAATACCTAACCAACATTAGATCAACTTAATTTTTACCAACCCATAAGTCTCTCAAGAACTATACAACACAATATTCCCCTCATGCAAGTCCCTTATGCATAGGTATATCTCATGTCATGCACATAAGTCCATCCATATCATCAACCTTGATGAGATAGAATTACCACCTTCAATCATTAGAAGGTGTACACACATCTCCATATTACATGCAAGCCATTATGTGTGGGTATGCTACGTGTATTACGAGTTAAGCTATCAATATTATCCTTTGACAAGCTATATTAACTCAGGTACGATCTCCTAAACCTAGTTTCCAATATCCCTAAGGGGGTCTTAATCCCTTAGGTTACCTCTAAGTTCACCTAGAACTTACTAATAATTTTTATAGATTTTATTCAAACAATAATATAAAGGATGTATCTAGATACTAAATCCAAAAAAATATAAATCAATAAACAAGCAAAGGATAACTAAAACATGAAACAATAATTAAAGGATAAACATGCAACATAAAGGATTTTAATACAATTACATTCAATTTATAGAATAAAAAGGTGCATCAACCATATTGTTCATTTATTACAATAGTATGTATGGTAAACTCCATACCTTCAAACAATACATTACATCAATTTCATTGGGGAAATATCCCTATAAATCTAATCTATTTGCATAAATATGCAAGATGTAAGGTAGAGAGGTCCTTCTTATGAATTTTGTCCTCATGATCTTCCATCTATCAAGTGAGGATAGTAGGGGATCAGGACACTCATAGTTAAGGATAGACATTCTTCTACAATGCGTTTGTTCATTTCATTGCCAAATTGCAACTATACAAATAACCCAAGCAATTCAACTTTCTAATGCATAGTTGATATAATAGAAAACTACTCTTTCTATTTTCCCTCACATATTCCTATGAGAGTTATTCAACCATGCATCAGGACCACATTATTTGCTCGTAATAAATGACTTAACCCTTATTCAACAATCAATGTCCCATACCCTTAATTGCTAAATTATCTAGGTTCATATTTATTTACTAGATTAAATTCAACTACTTTAATTCATAAGTAATCCTTCCCTTCATTCATTAATTAAATTCCCATACCTTTAATTTACAAAACAAACCATTTATACATTCATTTATTGAATTAAAACCAACTACTTTAATCCATGAATAAATATTTTTCTTCAATTCATAAATTAAATTCCCATACCCTTAATTTACAAAATAAACCATTTCACATTCATTTATCCAATTAAATCCAACTACTCTAATCTTCAAATAAACCTTTTTCTTCATTTCATAAATTAAAGTCCCATACCCTTAATTTACAAAACAAACCTAATTCACATTCATTTATCTAATTAAATCCAACTACTTTAATCTTCAAATAATATTTTTTCTTCATTTCATAAATTAAAGTTCCATACCCTTAATTTACAAAACAAATCATATTCACATTCATTTTTCCAATTAAAGCCAACTACTTTAATCTTCAAATATTTTTTTTCTTCATTTCATAAATTAAAGTCCCATATGCTTAATTTACAAAAAAAACCATTTCACATTCATTTATCCAATTAAAGACAATTACTTTAATATTCAAATAAACCTTTTTATTTATTTCATAAATTAAAGTCCCATACCCTTAATTTACAAAACAAACCATATTCACATTCATTCAATTAAAGCCAACGACTTTAATCTTCAAATAAACCTTTTTCTTCATTTCATAAATAAAAGTCTCATACCATTAATTTACAAAACAAACCACATTCACATTCATTTATCCAATTAAAGCCAACTACTTTAATCTTCAAATAAACCTTTTTCTTCATTTCATAAATTAAAGTCTAGCATTTTAGCTAATGAAATTATATTAAAGGTCCTTTCCTTTCATTAACCTAAAAAATGCCATTTTAGATAATTAAACTATTGTTAAAGATTCTTTCCTTTCATTAAACTAAAATCTATCATTTTATATAATGCAACTATTATTAAAGATTCCTTCCTTTCATTAACCTAAAATCTACCATTTTAGATAATAAAACTATTATTAAAGCTTCCTTCCTTTCATTAACCTAAAATCTACCATTTTAGATAATGAAACTATTATTAAAGCTTCTTTCCTTTCATTAACCTAAAATCTACCATTTTAGATAATGAAACTATTATTAAAGCTTCTTTCCTTTCATTAACCTAGAATCTACCATTGTAGGTAATGAAAATATTATTAAATATTCCTTCCTTTCATTAACCTAAAATATACCATTTTAGATAATGAAGTTGCATTAAAGGTTCGATCCAACCAAACAGAATATACGCTCCCTCCTACACAATGATTAAGCAGTGGCTAACTCTAGCGAAGGAAGAACAAATCACCATAGATTGGCTTACAACATAGAGGATGACAAGGGTGATATTGAGATAACTTCTAACCTACGACAAGCCAGAGCAAGGGTGGAGTGTTCAGGGGTCTCCATGGTGTTAAACGACAACTACGACATGGTAAGATCAACCTAGCACTGACGTAGCCCAACGATGCTACATTTTTAATTCCTGAAGGTAGCTATCAATCATGGTTAAAAATCTAATGTGCAATCCTTGCACAATTGTAAACCTACTATGCAATCCATGTACGACAGGAAACCTACTGTGCAATCCATACATGGATGCGAACATCAAGGAAAGGTTATCCCTGGTGAAAAATCAGATGAATTACCTTGAGGTACTCCTAATCTAAGCTATCTACCCTTACTAGCAATAGTTAACATCTGTAACAATGATCACATTGGTGAACATGGTGCGGTACAACCAATAGACTAGACAAATGGTGCTACTCTGAATCGGTCGACCACACATGATATTTGATTCATAGAGGTAAGGTGCTAAGGCTTGGTAAAGGATGTTAGCATGTCCATGAAATCACAACAATTCCATAATTGGTCAATAGGATGATGACCAAGGGACCACCTCACTAGTATTAACATTACACTCTTAAGGAAGCAGATTTACCATAGTTTAAAAGAGTCGACGTAACAAGCAAGAACCCACAACCTGACAATAGTCTAAACCAATGAAAATAAAATATTAAATACAACTTAATTAGAGTGATCTCATGAGTCCAACCTGGTATATTCATTGTTGGCTATTTATCTGGGTTGCACTCAAAAATGTCCATCACATACTTCCTCTTCTTCCCACTAGGATTCATTCTTAGCTTTGTGGTGCTTCCTCTCCTTCTGTCTTTTCCCATCTTGCTCTTCCATTTACATCCACATCCTCTCTCCAAAAATCCTCTCACATCCTTCTACTTAGCTTCCATCCACTACCTACCTGCAATAACTTCCCATATCCATATGTTAGGAGGTAGAGGAGAACATTCCTTCTTTCACCTTCCCAAGACGCTTGCCATAAAGAAGCCATCCCTTCATGTTAGAGGAAGCCTCACATAGCTAGTCCAATAAAATTTTTTTAAGTGTGGCCAATACGATTATCTAAAAAGTGATCTTATCATAATTAAAACCAACATTGGTTGGTCATTTTTATTAAGTGTGTAGACACTAAAATCTGGTCAATCCGATTAGGCAACTAAGACAAGGTCCAATTGACACCATATGGCCCCCTTGGGCAACCCTCAGAGGTTTTATAGTGGTCCTAACCACTCTTGGAAGGCTCTACCCCACTTTTGGGAGATTTTGGGCCACATAGGCATGACCGTCCCACCCCGGGATGGTCACAGTTTATGGCCATCCCACCCTGGGACGGTGGCAAACTAGCCATCCTGGGGTGGGACGACCACAAGGTTTGACTCCCAAAAAGTCAAATTTGGACAAATGGCACCCAGAAATTGCCATTTTCCCTACCTATTCAAGCATGCAAGTCAGAGGGCGCAACATCCTTATGACATACTGCATGAGGGAGGCCAAATAGGGAGATTCTCTTCCCCCTCCAATGCATGCCACCCTATTGGCCAAATGGCACCTCTTGCCCTACATGCCCTCGCATGCCTTCTTGCCCAAAGGCTTCCTTTGGCTATAAAGTGGATCCATTTTCCACACAATATATAGAGAGGAGTTTTGAGACATAGCAATGAAGTGCTGCCAAGATTTCCCCTCACCCTTTTTGTGCCTTTTTCTCTCGGAATCTCTACCTAGCGAAGGAGGTTTGCGAGTGATCTAGGAGGCACAATTTGTTTACAAAACTAGATCAATTGAGTGAATTTCACCATCAAATTTGATGAAAACACTATTTAGGAGGGTTCTAACCAATTCATAGAGGAATTGGTGATAAAATAAGGGCAGAATTGGTGGTCATCCCACCCCTAGGATGGTCCCCATTCTATGACAGTCCCCACCATCCCTACAAGGGATGATAGATATATATGTGTATGATTTATTTACTATTCTTTTTTAGTCATATTATAGATTAGTATATGAACATGCTATCCAAATTTCATGCATTTTGGAGCTATATTGAGTGAGATATCACATTTTTAGTGTTTTGTAGGGTCTTATGCAGGTCTACGGAGCTCATCTAGAGATGCACATGAAAATGTTATTTATTTTGCAAATATTACCACATGGGTTGTCTTGAAATGTCATTTTATGTATTCTATCCAAGTTTCATGCATTTTGGATATGTTTAGGGGTAGAAATTGCTTGCTTTGGGTTTTGTAGGTTGGAAAAGAGCACTGTGATTACGCCATGCCATAGGATGCAATTTTGGTTTTGTTTTTAGTAATATCTTCCCAAAACCATCTATTTTACATACCTCTACAATTTCAAGTCATTTGGAGTTGATTTAGATAGGCATATTGCATATTCATGCTTTCTAGTCTTTTAGTGCCTATGGGGATTGCATGTTTTCAATATACGCACTTGCTATTTAATGATTCTGGTTTCCTTGTGTGTAGGTGTAGGTATTACATCATACAAGGAAGGATCACAAGATCATAGAACAAAGCGGTGGCATCATAGGTTTACCCACCTCAATTGTGGGTATGAGGAAGGACATTGGAAGTGCACACGAGCTTCTTTGAAAGGACTTGATCCTTGGGCACCCATAATTTTGTAAACAATTGTATCACATTAAGAGCCCTCAAGGGGACATCTATGTAACCATGGTTATTATTTCCTAAATTAAATAAAGAGGAACACCTTTTCTTGCATTTATTTGGCTTATATGGTTGCTTAAATTTATCCTTTTGCAATGCTTGTTTAACACACTCGGATTCAGATGCATATTGTTTAACACTCTTAGGTGCATCATTTTCCCCTAATTCAGTGGTTATCATGGTGGGACCCTATCCCTATTGAAGGTTTAACCTTAGTTTTTTCTTGGTTTTTGTTGTAGGTACTGGTCGTTCTGGCCTGAAATGGCCTCTGGACTGCTCCTCGTGCCACCCTAGGATGGCCACACAACCATCCCACCCTAGGATGGCCATAAAACTAGCAGTCATCCCACCCTGGGAGCCACAAAATAGAGCCTTTTCTGCTCAGATGCCAGAAATAACAGGTTCCCTAGGTGATAAGGTAGGTGCCTAAACTTTTGGTTTTTTGTTACATAGTCAAAAATTGCTGAAATTTGATTTTTCTTGCATGCTTTGTTTTCTAGAAAGGTAGAAAGATAGTTTCCTTTTCTTATAAATGAAAAAATAGCAAAGAAAAAGAAGAAAAATAAAAAATAAGTTAAGTTATGATGCCCTTGTATGGTTTGCTTGCATGTAGGCTACCTAATGGGTAGGCCATCATTTAGGGTTTGCATCTTGTAGGTCTCTTTTTATCTAGCTTTCTGAAAGTAAAATGTACCTTTTGCATGCATTTAGTGAATGATCATCGAATGCTTCATTGTTTACTTTATTTGGCTTAAAAATAACCACACACACCATGCTTCACTTAAATGCTAGTGAGGTGGATTTCATCACCAACCACTAGTAGAGGTCAACGACGGTGGCTTTCATCTCCATCCATTGCCTCAAATCCCATGAACCCTTGTTCTTTGCCAATATTGACTCCAAGATCTATCCTAACCATGCAAAATAGCATGCATCCCTCTTTAGAGGGGTGTATCACTACACGGGGTGCTGGGTGAGGATCGGTAGGACCTATGCTCCCTACTTGGGTGTGGGTTTCATCTCCACATTTTGGGGGGTTTACATGACCATGACTTTCATTGGTGGTTGTTGAGCTACGAGCATACAGGTGAAATCTAATTAAACACAAGATTATCATCCAACAAGATTTCAAACACATGACACAAGGTCATATTTACAAACAACACATCTAAAACACACAAAATAGCTTAGGGATTCACATCTAAAACTTAAAAGAGATAATCACTTGTTTTATTGAGTGTTTCCTTTCTTATGTGCTATTTCATTAAGAATTTGTAAAGGAGATAATCATCTAGGGTTGGTAGAGAGTCATAATGGTGTGCACCCATAGCCAAGCCCAATCATGGGCAGAAGCTATAGAGAGTGGACTAGGAGACATGAGTCATCTCCACTTTAGCCCTAGGGATTTGGTCATACCTCCCTAGAGAGCCTCTACTCACCCAAGTCCCAGAATAGTGGGACATGAACCACACCTACAAGGGAGCCCTATGTGGGACACCCCTATGGGTGATGGACCTTACCTAGGAGAGTGTTCCTGGTATGTAGACACATCACATGCCTTCCTTGATGAAAGGCAACAATGTGTTGAGGTGCAAGTAGATAGAGTGGTGCCATGCATCCATGTGCCTGATAGGCCTGACACACCCATTTATGGGCTAGAGCATGACTTCACACATTGGGTAGAGCAGGTTGATCATACCTTACCTCTACATCACCCTGATAGGGTCCAACAACCTAGGCAATAGGATGAGTATGATACTCATCGCTCAGGGTGAGCAAACTCTGCCCTTCCCTTCCTCATTCATGAAGGAAGGCATGAGGAAATCCCTGATTATCCTCAAGAGTAGTATACCATGCAAGCACGATGTGCCTCTGCACCCACTGAGTACAATGAGCATATGCTCAAGCCTGAACCTCAAGTAAATGTGACGACCCTCGATCGAGGGAAGCGTGCAATAGATATCATAGATTATCTTGAATGAGGTCGGCCTTAGGGTGAGACTCCTAGGCCTCCTAGGCCTCGCACAATGGAACATATCAATCAAGTGGTTGCAAGATATAACCAAATATTCAACCCAAAACCCCCCCCCCCCCCAAAAAAAAAAAAAAACACAACACACACAAAATTAAAAAACACCCGGGGCCCCCCCCCCCCCCAAAAAAAAACCCCCCCATGCCCCTAGGTCTCCTAGGCCTTATCCAATGTTACCTCTATGACCTCCTAGGCTAGATCGAGACTTGCCTCCTAGGCCAAACATAGGGTACCCACAATAGGCAGCTACCCCTCTTTATAGACTATCTCGAGAGATGCCCTATGGGGCTTACACTGAGCATGAGCTAGAGGTAGAATATTTGGAAATACCTTACCAAGGTAGGGGGTGACATGCCACCACCCCAAAATAGGCTTGAGGATCCTCGTCCTCCATCGTAGGATAGGAGCAAGGAAGAGGAGATCAAATCCTTCGATGCATATAAGGTACTGCTAGAGTGCCTAGAGTCAGTAGAGAACAAGACCTCTAGGTCTGGATCTCAAAAGCCCACTCTGCACCAACTACATAGTCAACCCCTTCATCCTTCGGTGCCTACCCCTTCCTATCTAGAATAATTTAAGATGCCTCAGTTGGCTACCTTTAAAGGAGAGGAAGATGCGTAGGAGCATGTTACCAAATTCCTGAGTCAATGCTTTGGCATCCAGGATAATGATGCTTTGCTTTTGTGGATATTCATGACTACCCTCTCTGGCCTAGCCATGGAGTGGTTTACCCAACTCCTGAAGCATAGCATCCATAATTTGGATCAACTTGTAGATGCATTCCTAGAATGCTTCACCTTCAATACCAAGAGGAAGGTGACGTTGGCTGATCTCGTTGGGTTGAAACAATATGATGATGAGTCAATAGCAAATTATAGAACAGGTGGTGAGCATTGCTCGCCAAGCTACCATATCTACTCCCCATGTTGGAGTTGACTCAGATGTTTGCCAAGAGCTACCTAAAGCTGATCTCCTTATTGTTGCAATTGCAATAATATCCAACTCTTGAAGATGCCCTAGCATAAGCTAGAATGATTGAAGACATCAAGATTCAAGAGGGAGAGATTGTGAAGCCTCACAAGGAGTGGAACAAGAATGCTAAGAATACCCTAGTGTAGCCTAAGCTAGTAGTAGTGAATCAAGTTGCCATTAGCATCCCAGGGCCAATGCAACCCATGTTACCTCAAAAGCCTAATTATCAGGCCACACCTGGGAACTATAACAAGGACAACCAAAATAATCAAGGGCAAAATCAATAGCGTCACCCCAAGTGATAGTTCATGCCCATTGCAGAGTCTATGGACTCATTTTTTGAGCACCTCTTAGCGGCTAATTCGATCAATCTACCTGAGAGTCGACCTGTCGACCCAAATGCACCGAAGCCCAAAGGATACAGAGAAGACCTATATTGCAAATTTCATAGGCAAAATGGGCATGATGTGTAGATGTGCTATAATTTCAAGCATTTGGTGCAAGACATGATCGATAGGAATGCCCTTTAGGTAGACAACCCTATCGTGCCAAACAACCAATAGATGGAGGTGTTTAAAGACCCCTTGCCTGCCCATGTAGAGCAGGCCAAGCCAGTGCCCTAGGTAAATGAGGTTCATCATGCACCCCCTCAGCAAGGGTATGTCGGCATGATCAACATTGTAATGAGGAATAGGTGGTACCCAAGTCCAGTCGCACCACCAATGGCTCAGAGCGATGTTCCTTCGACATCATAGCCTTTACCGCCTCCTATGTTGAGCCTCCCACCTAGGCTTATGGTCACAATCAAGAGCAAGCTCGCTCAGAGCTTGAGAATGACATCTGCCCAACTCTCCATCTATGAGCTCATTTAACAATCACCACCTCATAGAGAAGCTTTAATGGAGATCCTTAAGGTGATAGAGCTTCAGCCCCAGGAGTCTAACTCCTTCAACAATTTTGTGGGGCATGTGCGGTAATGCATGGAACCGATGATTACCTTTTGAGAAGATGAGCTTAAATCGGTTCCAAATGATATGGTGGATCCTCCCTTGCACATCGTCACATGTGTAAATAAAACACCTTACAAGAGAGTGTTGATAGACACTGGGTCTTCGAGCAACATCATCACTACAATAGCTCTCAAGCATCTGAAGCTCCCAACATCCCATATTGTCGTGTCTACCTACACCCTTTGAGCATTTAATGATGCCATATGCTCAATAGTCAACACAATAGTCCTACCCATTCAGGTAGGGCAAAAGACCATATCGACACTGTGCCACATCTTAGAGGGTGAGATGGCGTACAATATCTTGTTGGGCAGACCTTGGATCAGGGACATGAAGTGTGTCCCTTCCATTGCTCACCAGTGCCTGAAATACACCTATGAAGGGTAAGTTCATGTCATCCCCATAGACCTAGAACCCTTCAAGTACTGCAACATGGTGCAACAGATCCCTGAGTCTACCTTACCGTCCACCCATCTAGATTTTCAACTGAATGAATCCAGCCAAGGTCTGACTCTATCACCATCACCTTCATTCAATCCATCATCATCTCATGCCATACCATCCTCATATTTAGCACCCCCAGATGTGCCTTCATCATCGATGAATCCTCCATCGAGAGACACGAGGAAGAGGCCTATTGATGAGAGCCCTCCGATCATATCCACCATCTCCACAAGCGAGACTCCTAGCCTAGTGGATGAGGAGCTACCTCATGAGGCAAACATTGAGTCAATTCAAGCCTCACTCCCATCTCCTCCTTCTCCACAGCCACAGGTCACCGTGCATCTAGCTTCCACCGATTTGGGAGAGTACATGGTTAGGAATGTCACAACCACTCCTACCATCGAGTCGGTGCAAGACATGGGTCGACCTCATCTTCCCATAGGTACTATCGTACCTCTTGGTCTTCCCCCTAATCAAACAAATTTCATCTATGGGGGCCTCGACTATGGCATCGAGCCTTATCAACAGCAGGAAGAGGATGAAGAGCCCTTTTTTGAGGACATCAACTACATGTCCAACCTAACTTTGCCATGAAGTATCTTCATCTCTGTAATTGGTATGGTTATGGGTTGGGCTTGTATGAGCAAGGCACCCAAGTTCCTTACCAGCCATAGTATCAAATACCTTATGACAAGTCTGGTTTGGGACACAACAAGCCTGTGCCCCTCGATATCCTCATAGATAGCTTAGAGTGCATGACTCTCGACTTTAGGGATGAGCTTGCACGTGATCCTTATGCCAACCCCAATCGCATCTACTCACTGGGGGACTACTTCCCTACACCCTTGGGAGATGATGACCCACCTTGAAATGTCATCCAATCTTACGAGAGAGGTGAAGGTTTGCACACTCTTCCCCATGATAGTGAGGAAGAGGATCTAGGGTCCCCTTATGAGTGGACATCCGATGATGAGTCGGACTATGGAGTCACACCGATTGAATCTGCTAGCTCTGATGGAGAATACACATAGATCATCCCTCTAGATGATGATGATGAGTTCTATTTGTGCATGTTCCCATTACACGATCCCATATAGTGACAAATTCTACCTTTAGAGGAGCAAGCTTACCCACAACCACACCGACCACCTTCGATCATTCAGCCATCGCCACAACCACCTCCAGAAGTCTTATGACATCCTGATGTCCATAGACACCATCAACCACCTAGGGGAAATCATCCATCCATAAACATGATTTCCATAGACCTGTTCAAGCCCCTACGAGATCTGAATAACCCATTGAAGCCATTGCACCTCAACTTGGGGGTAATTGACTTCGATCAAGGAGATTCTCCCCCATCACCTTCTGAGTATTGGCCTTGTGATGAGATGTTGTAGCCATTTCATTTCTCTCCAAGGCCTACTCATGATGTCTTTCATGTTGAGGAGGAACCTGAGGTTCCAATTGATGATCTAAACCCAGCAGATGACATTCACCTGATCCCTACTCCCCACCAGTTGGAGGAGGGGTCGCATATGTCAATCGAGCCAACGATTGATAAAGATATCAACTCAAATCTCGAGAATCCTCAATGTATCAAGTTAGGGGAAAGCCTATCCCCCGAAGAGCAAGCCGATTACATAGCCCTTCTCACAGAGAAGAAGGAGGCTTTTGCATGGTCCTACAAAGACATGCTGGAACTGGATCCAAATCTAGTCACCCATAATCTGAAGCTTGACCCCAAGGCCAAGTCGATTAAGAAAAAGCTGAGAAATATGCATCCGAAAAGTAGCCCTAATGGTCAAATATGAGCTACAGAAGTTATTGGATGCTAAGTTTATCATTTTTATAGACTATCCACCATGGTTGTCCAACATGGTTCCCATCAAGAAGCCCGATGGGAGGATTCACATTTGCATCGACTTTTGAGACCTGAACAAAGTGAGTCCTAAGGATGATTTTCCTTTGTTGAGCATCGATGCCCTGGTAGATGCCATAGTGGGCCATGAAATGTTATCCCTCATGGATGGTTTCTCTGGGTACAATCAGATTCGTATCAATCTAGAAGACCAACTCAAAATGGCATTTACAATACCTTGGGGAACATTTTTCTATAAGGTCATGCCTTTTGGCCTTAAAAATATTGGTGCTACCTACCAACATACCATGACATACATCTTCCATGATTACATGCATAATATTTTGGAAGATTACATGGATGACTTACTAGCCAAATCTTTATTACGCCATGAGCATCTCGATGTCTTGCGCAAAGTCCTCGATCGCCTTATTGAGCATAACGTGAGATTGAACCCCAAGAAGTGCATCTTCGATGTCACATCTGGAAAGCTCTTGGGATTTATAGTCTCTAAATGAGGCATCGAAGTGGACCCCAACAAGGTCAAGGTAATCCTTGAGATGCCTCCCCCAACTACCATTAAGAAGCTCTAAATCCTGTAGGGTAAGGTCGCATCCATCAAGCGCTTCATCATGCAATTTTCGAACAAGTGTCGACCCATGAACAAGCTATTGCACAAGGGGGTCGCATTCCATTGGGATGATGAGTGTTAGGAGGCCTTTGATGCAATAAAGTAGTATATGGATTTGCCACTAGTATTGGCCCTGTCTAGACCAGGAGTGCCATTCCACTTATACATCTCAGCCACTGAGATTGCATTGGGTACCATGTTAGCCCAGAACAATGAATTGCATAAGGAATAGGCTACTTACTATCTTAGCCGCACCTTGGTCAACTATGAAATCAAGTATGCATACATTGAGAAGTTATGCCTAGTGGTGGTTTTCGCCACCAAGAAGCTACGCCATTACATGCTTAGTCATACCACATATGTTGTATCAAAAGAGAATCCATTGTGATACATGATGAGTCATACTTATCACAATAGTCGCACGATGAAATGGATCATGTTGTTGATGGAGTTTGACCTAGAATTTATCGAACAAAAATCAATTAAGGGTCAGGTCATCACCGATCAACTCATAGAGGCTCCTCTCTAGGATGATCAACCTCTTAGCATGGAGCTTCTCGATGATGGAGTCTTCCAAATATCAGAATCACCTGATTCTGATGAGCCTGAGTCACAGGCTGATATGACTCTATTTTTTGATGGCTCCAAGTGCGAGCAAGGGGGTGGTGTAGGGATCATGTTTTTCACACCTCAAGGGGCTCCCATACCCTTGTATTTTAAACTTGATTTCCCATGCACCAACAACAATGTCGAGTATGAAGCCTTGCTCATAGGTCTTCAAATGACTATCACCATGAAAATAACCAAGCTCAACATTTTTGGTGACTCCTTGCTCATTGTAAACCAGGTCAAAGGGATTTTCCAGTGCAAGTGTCCAGTTTTGCAAGCCTATAAAGCCCTTGTGGATAAACTCCTGGTAAATTTTGAATGGTATGACATCGAGGCACTCCCTCGATCATCTAATAATTTTGTGGATACAATGGCCTCCCTAGGGTCCTTGATCCCATAGAACCCTACTGATGAGATGACAACCATTCAGGTCAAAATGCTATCACAATATATGGTTGAGTGTGAGCACACTCAAGCCATGCCAGAGGTCCACTTGATTCAAATTGAACCTCATCAAGAGAGATTCTCACAAATTCATGAGTACTTGAATCATATCGCTTGGGGGACTTTGTTCCCTCAAACCCATTTTGATAGTAGTACAATGCTATTCTTACAAGTTCTTTCCCAATCAACATTCGCTCAGGAGGAACTTCAAGAGGGACAGGCAATTCATGCAATCGAGGCTTCCTCACAACAAGACTAGTCCACACAAATCAAAGGGTACCTAAAGCTTGGTAATCTCCCTCCTAGGTTGTCACATGCCACCAAAAGGATATTTAAATGAAAGGCAGAAAAATATGTCTTGCTTAGAGATATTTTGTATCATCGAAGCTATGAAGGTATCCTCCTTTACTGCTTAGAGCATCAAGAGTCAGTTTGGGCAATGGCCCAAGCACACGATGGTACTTGTGGTGGCCATTTTAGTGGCATGGCCATCGCAAAGTGCATTATTTGCATGGGCTATTATTGGCCAATGTTAGAGTGAGATTGTTGTGCATATGTTAAGAAGTGTGTAAAGTGTCAACACCATGCTAACTTGACACACGTACCTTCTCAGGCCTTACAATCGATTCAATCGGCTTGGTCATTCTCGCAATGGGGGTTGGATTTAATCGGGAAAATCTCACCTACCTCCTTGGGCCATCACATGTTTATCATTACGGCTACTGAGTATTTCACAAAGTGGGTGGAAGCAATTCCCCTTACCACTACGATAGGACCTCGCATCATGGAGTTCATATTGCACAATATCATTTATCATTTTGGTATTCCATCCAAGATCATTTTCGATAATGGGACATCATTCAAGAATAAATATGTGTATGCTTTGATAACAAAGTATAATATCTAGCATAACTTTTTGATGCCCTATTATCCACAAGAGAATGGGCAAGCAGAGGCATCGAATAAAATATTGATTGCCATTCTAAAGAAAATAGTTAAAGAAAATCACACCGATTGGCACATGCAAATACCCCTTGCTCTATGGGCCTACCACACTAGTATTTGGATGCCCACTGGGGCCACTCCATTTTTGCTAGTGTATGGTGTCGAGGCCATCATGCCTCTAGAGCTGGAAATCCCATCACTGTGCATATCCATGTAGGAGTTCATCGATGATGACATCACATGACAGGCTCACCTAGATCAGCTTACATTGCTTGATGAACGTTGCATCAATGCTCTTGAGCACCTACACATTTATCAAGAGTGACTTAAGAGAGCCTACAATATGAAAGTCCATCCTAGAGACTTTCAAGTTGGTGACCTCATTCTGAAAGAGAACCAACAAAATTCTAATTTGCCACCCCATCTATGAGACAAGTTTATGGTAAACTGGTTAGGTCCTTTTGTCATCACTAGTCAGATCGGACCTAAAACTTATCGCCTAGCCTCCCTTGAAGGAATCAAGGATCCTGAACCCTTGAACATCCTTCATTTATGGCCTTTCCATGCCTAGAGTGTTGTGGCCCACCCCAAAATGCTCCAAGGGTGTCTACAACCCGCTTGGTCAACCCAAAATGCTCCTAGGTGGTCTATGACCATCTAGGTCACCCCAAAATGCTCCAAGGGTGTCTACAATCACTTGGTCAACCCAAAATTCTCCTAGGTAGTCTATGACCATCTAGGTCACCCCCAAAATGCTCCAAGGGTATCTACAACCCGCTTGGTCAACCCAAAATTCTCCTAGGTGGTCTATGACCATCTAGGTCACCCCAAAATGCTCCAAGGGTGTCTACAACCTACTTGGTCAACCCAAAATACTCCTAGGTAGTCTATGACCATCTAGGTCACCCCAAAATGCTCCAAGGGTGTCTAAAACCCACTTGGTCAACCCAAAATGCTCCTAGGTGGTCTATGACCATCTAGGTCACCCCAAAATGCTCCAAGGGTGTCTACAACCCGCTTGGTCAACCCAAAATCTCCTAGGTGGTCTATGACCATCTAGGTCACCCCAAAATGCTCCAAGGGTGTCTACAACCCACTTGGTCAACCCAAAATTCTCCTAGGTGGTCTATGACCATCTAGGTCACCCCAAAATTCTCCAAGGGTATCTACAAACCACTTGGTCAACCCAAAATGCTCCTAGGTGGTCTATGACCATCTAGGTCACCCCAAAAATCCCCAAAGGCATCCATAAGCCCTTTGGTCACCCCAAATGCCCCAATGGCACCCATAAGCCCATTGGTCACATGTACATACATATATACATATCAAAAATCTAAAAACATTATCAAAACATCAAAAATACAAAAATATTGCATTACATCACATTGCATACCATTGCATTATATAATCACTTGCATTAGGCATACTCATCATTGCACTTTGCATTTTAGAGTTGCTCATACATATCTAGCACTAAGACTGTACACTAGTCATCATTCAAAATCAATGTTGTTCAAGTCATCATTCACATCATTTCATATTTCACATATCATTTCCATCTACATTTCCCACATTTCATATTTGTGTCCATTCCCTTCACCTAGCCATTTTTTCTAGAATGTCATTAGGGTTTTTGGTCACTCAGCCATCTCTAGTTTTCTTTTCAGATTTTGTAGAAAGCTATCCTGATTTTTAGGAGGTAGAGTCTTGCTTAGATTGTACCTTGTATACTTCAAAATCCCAACACATTTTCACACTAATAAATCCAAGTTTTGCACAAGGAAAGATGAAACCTACGAAGTGGTCTAGGTTACCTTAAGTGAAAAGTTTATCCTGCTCATCCCCCTGTGTGGATGGTTCAAGAATGTTGAGAATTGGCAAAAGGACAAGCTCCTCCTTACCCAATTCCCCAAAATAAATAGTGGTTTTCACCACTATCAAAATCAAAATCCCACAAAAAGAAAAAATCAAAAGAAAAATAAATAGTGGTTATCACCACTCCCCAAATCCCTTGCTCAAAGAAAACAAAATACAAAAATAAATAGTGATTTTCATCACTACATATGAGAAAATATCCCTGAAATCAAATAAAAGAAAAGAAGGGAGTATTGAACTTGAATCCTTGGAATTCTCAGCATTCGACAAACCATTAGGTGATCCTCATTACAGGTTTGGTGGCATCAAGCCTTCCTGGCAATGGTGGTATCCTTATGCATGATGATATGTCTGTCACATTAGCTTTTTGTGTGTGTGCAGACCAATGTTTGCATGTGGATGAGCTAGCTTTTGGTAGCCTATACTACCTAGTGGTCTAATCCAACTAAGTACAAAACCTAGGATCGTGCTACTCATAGGGTGATATTTAGTACAGATGGGCTATATTAATCTTATTTGGCACTAGGGTAATCTTATGCTTATCACAAAATGAACTCACTTGCACACACAGGGATATTGAGTATCTGGGTCATCCTAGCAGATTCATACCTCATCAAAAAGTCTTGCATGGTTAGTATATAATTTTTGACCAGTTGACTAGAGTGTTTGAGTCTCATGAAAACCTCAAAGACATCCTATAACATCCTATCAGTCATTCTATTTTATCACATACATGTTAGTTTACATTATTCACAAATACATTACATAGTCTCATGACAACATTACACATGAATTGATGAATTCTATACAGTCTATGGTGCTAACATAGTATGTCATATAGTATACACATTTCATCATCTAGATCAATCAATCATCCATCTCAATATGCATCCACGCAAATACATATCATCAAATCAAATCAAATCACCACATATGCATACATGATAGACATCCATCATCATATCATAAAGCAAATAAACACATTGCATACATCTCATAAAGCAATAAACACATGATCAACCACATAAAATCTCATATATATATATATATGTGTATATGTATGGGGTAAAAATATACATCATACTACCCATAGGCTACAATAAAGTAGGTCCTCAGACCTCACAATGCTAAACATCCAAAAATCCAAAAAGAGTCACAAGAGCCTCAATCACCATGGTCACATAGAACCGGTGCTACGACTCACACTCCCACCCATAGTTAGAGTCTGATGTGAACTCCCATACCTACTACCACCTACCCTATCTACCCTCCATCTAGATCCAGGTGCCTCCATCCTAGCTGAAGACTACCCTATCCCGCTCTATCGACTCTGGTGTGATCCACTAATAGCTGAATCATCTAGTAGGCACCCTCCAAGGTGCACCACCTCATTCTCTAACTCATCCATGTAGGTCCACCCCTACCGATACCACGCCTGATAGGTCTCCACTATAGAATGGAGTCGTGTCACCTCCACCTGTAGCCTAGCCACATCCTCACTACTGGATCCCTCCCACCTAGGACTCCATGATCTCAACTATGCCCATAGAGCTACTATCTCTACCTGAGCATCCTATACCTATGTTCGAAGGAGATCTCTCTCCTACCTAACCCTGATCAGCTCATCCCATAGCTCAGTCTCTGTGTCACCCTATACCACCTATTGTGCCTGCACCCCTTGATCACCAATGTCATCATCCCCAAAGTCACCCTGATCTCCCAAGTCTAGGAGGTCTACCTACTCATCTGCCATGTGACGAAGCCCATGCCACTCACCTACCTCAACCTGGTCCTCATCAGGAGCCTCCTGATGAGCCTCCTCTATTGTACCACCCCTAGTGGCCCCTCTCCTCACCACTGGTGCATCACCCACCAGGAGTCATACTCCTCTATAGTCCCAACATCATCCAAATCTAGAATGTCCACTATAGGATCTGCATCCCCTCCAACTACCTCCACCATCGACCACCTTAGTGTCCTCTCATTCTCATAATATTGATAAACCACTAGCTCACTAGGCAACCCCTATCATAGCCCAAACTACCGCATAACCCGAGCATATGGAAAGAACTCTCACTCTATCCCATGTCGACCAACCAACCATCTCCCTCACCTCACCCAATGAAGTTGTGCCTCAGCCTCAGCCCATGTTGGGCAATCCTTATAGGGTCTCCAGAGTACATCCGCTACTCTAAGTCCTACAAAATATTAGGTATAATGACCCACATCACCTACCCAACATCAACTCTATCCTACCTCCCGAGCCCACTACCATAGGATCTCATAGCCAATCTCCTAATCCGCCAGTTGTACCCGCATCATCCATGGTAGTCCCTACGACCTATCCACCACTATATGCTACCATCCCCAAACCTATAGTAGAAATCTACACCCCAAGCCCTTCCACCCATGGGAGTAGATCTCGTACAACTCATCATACAACTATGCCAAGAGTGTCATCCCCCACACCATCACTAGTGGCTGCTCCACAGTGCACCCTACCAAAGTAAACACTAGCTCCAAAAGGTTCCAGGGAAACCTAGCACCCGATGAGTCTGGTAGTAGCATATTAGAGATCAGTGTCATCAGTAGAATGTGCCTCATGCCCAGTAACCTAGCCTCATACCAATACACCACCAGTATGCCTCCACTAGAAGAGTCCCCTATCACCTCCTCCATGACCTTGCCAAAGTACCTCTCCATAACTACCTCTCTTCGATCATGGTGAGTAGACTCAATCGACCATCCCTCTATCAAAATGCATAATATCTAGTAGATGTCCTCTAACATCACCATCATCTCCCCTATCAATAGGTGGAAGGTGTTGGTGCATGGGTCCCATAGATCAATAAGAGTCATCAAGTAAGCATGGTCGCCCACCATAGGCTCTAACCGCGTCACCTGCTTGAGGCCAATGGCATCAAGCCACTCCTAGTTAGCATCTATCAATAAGTCTCTCATGGTATCAAAGAGGGTTGAAACTCGACACCGACTCTTCACCACCTGGCAGAGACAAGTCGGTCAATAACAAGCTCCAAATAGGCTTCAAAATGCCTCAAAAACACTCAAAAACACTCAAAAAAAAAAGGGCCCTTTTTTAGGCCAGTTTATGGTCGTCCCACCTAGGGATGGCCCCAAAATCTATGACCATCCCACCCAGGGATGGCCCCTAAACATCCTAGGTTGGCCGTCCCACCTAGGGACGACCCCCAAATTGGGCAAAATTGGGCCTTCTAGGCCACCAAAAATAGTCAAAAAATGGTAAAATAAAGCAAAATAAAGCAAGAAAATTCCATAAAAACACAAAAATAAGCATAAAATATTATAGGGCATCCCTAATTAGGTTCAATTACTAAGAATTTAGTGTGCTCTATCAAAAAGAAAAAACAAGCAATAATTCCACTTTCAATCTTAAGCATAGTGTAGTAAGAAATTCAATTCTTACCCATCTCGCATCGGCTCTACCATTGGATGAGTCTGCATACTGGCTCATGGTGACTATAGGATGATTTTGGTAGTACTCCACTACTTAGAATATTTCTTCTCCTCCTCACCTCTCAAGCTGCAAAGTTGCAAATGCAAAAATGAGCCCAAATGACCCATTTTTGGCTTAAATAACCCTCCTAGGGCCCTGACCATCCCTGGGTGGGATGAGTGGCTAATTGGCTGGCCATCCCACCTTGGGATGGCCATAAAATATGCCACCATCCCACCCTAGGATGACCACAAAAAAATTGCACAAAAATAACTTAAAATGCACCAAAAGGGGTCCAAAACCCACCAAAAATAGCTCAAATTTGGTCAAATTTCAACAAGGATCAAAAGGAATCTAAATTGCTCATGGAGAAGTGGAAAAGTCTTTACTTCACACCCTAATAAGGCCATTGTGGCTGGACCACCCCATGGGAACGAAGTTTTTGACTCCTTTCTTCCATAAAACATCAACAAAATCACCAAAATCCTCTCAAAATGCTCCATGTTTCAATGGGTAAAATTGAAGGAAACCCTATCCAAGTCATATGTGTCAAGTGACTCATCACTTTGATCCTTGGTCATATCCTAATTGACTCATCACTTGAGGGGGTAGTCATACTTAAATATTTCATAATCAAAATCAACAATCACACACTCAATCATGCAAATTGCGTTCGTTCAATGAATCATTGACAAAGACAATCACGCTCCTGCTTGGGGCAGCAAACAAGCACAAATTAAACAAATGCTTGGCATTATAGAATCATGAAGGATACAACTTTATCATTATGAATGAAAAATATCCAAGATCAAGCCAACCTTACATGAAAGGTTGTACTTGAAGCAAGTTCCTTAGCTCGTCAGAAGCAAGGATTCAAGAACGCATGCTCTTTCCATGATTGGGGCATCAAAATTTGGTTAGGTTATTGAATAAACCTAATCATTTAGCATTTTAGTCATCTATTTTTTCTCAACATTGTGTTGCACACAACGCATCTCAAAAAGGGGCATTTGTAGACACTAAAATCTGGTCAATCCGATTAGGCGACCAAGACAAGGTCCAATTGACACCATATGGCCCCCTTGGGCAACCCTCAGAGGTTTTACAGTGGTCCTAACCACTCTTGGAAGGCTCTACCCCACTTTTGGGAGGTTTTGGGCCACATAGGCATGATCGTCCCACCCTGGGATGATCACAGTTCATGGCCATCCCACCCAGGGATGGTGGCAAACTGGTCATCCCGGGGTGGGACGACCACAAGGTTTGACTCCCAAAAAGTCAAATTTGGACAAATGGCACCCAAAAACTGCCATTTTCCCTACCTATTCAAGCATGCAAGTTAGAGGGTGCAACATCCTTATGACATACTGCATGAGGGAGGCCAAATAGGGAGATTCTCTTCCCCCTCCAATGCATGCCACCCTGTTGGCCAAATGGCGCCTCTTGCCCTGCATGCCCTCGCATGCCTTCTTGCCCAAAGGCTTCCTTTGGCTATAAAGTGGATCCATTTTCCACACAAGATATAGAGAGGAGTTTTGAGACATAGCAACGAAGTGCTGCCAAGATTTCCCCTCACCCTTTTGTGCCTTTTTCTCTCGAAATATCTACCTAGCGAAGGAGGTTTGCGAGTGATCTAGGAGGCATAATTTGTTTACAAAACTAGATCAATTGAGTGAATTTCACCACAAAATTTGATGACAACACTAGTAGGAGGGTTTTGACCAATTCATAGAGGAATTGGTGATAAAATAAGTGCAGAATTGGTGGTCGTCCCACCCCAGGATGGTCCCCATTCTATGATAGTCCCCACCATCCCTGCAAGGTACGAGGACATATATGTGCATGATTTCTTTACTATTTATTTTTATTCATATTCTAGATTAGTATATGAACATGCTTTCCAAATTTCATGCATTTTGGAGCTATATTGAGTGAGATATCACATTTTTAGTGTTTTGCAGGGTCTTATGCAGGTCTATGGAGCTCATCTGGAGATGCACATGAAACTGTTATTTATTTTGCAAATATGACCACATGGGTTGTCTTGAAATGTCATTTTATATATTCTTTCCAAGTTTCATGCATTTTGGATATGTTTAGGGGCATAAATTGCTCGCTTTGGGTTTTGTAGGTTGGAAAAGCACACTGCGATTACGCCATGCCATCGAGTGCAATTTTGGTTCTATTTTTAGTGATATCTTCCCAAAACCATCTATTTTACATACCTCTACAATTTCAAGTCATTTGGAGTTGATTTAGATAGGCGTATTTCATATTCATGTTTTCTAGTCTTTTAGTGCTTGTGGGGATTGCATATTTTCAATATACGCACTTGCTATTTAATGATTCTGGTTTCCTTGTGTGTAGGTGTAGGTATTATAGTGCACAAGGAAGGAGCACAAGATCATAGAACAAAGTGGCGGCATCATAGGTTCACCCACCTCAATTGTGGGTATGAGGAAGAACATTGGAAGTGCACACGAGCTTCTTTGAAAGGACTTGATCCTTGGGCACCCATAATTTTGTAAAAAATTGTATCACATTAAGAGCCCTCAAGGGGACATCTATGTAACCATTGTTCTGATTTACCAAATGAAATAAATAGAAACACCTTTTCTTGCACTTATTTGGCTTATATGGTTGCTTAAATTTGTCCTTTTGCAATGCTTGTTTAAACACCAGATTTAGATGCATATTGTTTAACACTCTTAGGTGCACCATTTTTCCCCTACTTCAAAGTAAATTCCCCATAATTTCAATAGTAAAGGTATTTTCTCCATAAGTTCAATGAATTGTGTTTATCATTTACAAATAGAGTAGCCATTTGCTTATAATGGGGTTATTTTATTTCTTAATATAAAACAATCGGTTCTCTTTTTCTTTTTAAAGAGGTTTTTCTCATAAATCTGAAATAAATCACATATTTATTCAAAATGAAAGCTCTTTATCACTATAAAATAAATCAACCATTTATTTAAAATAGGATTTCTTTAACATTCTAAAATAAATCAATTATTTATTTAAAATGAGATTTCTCTATTATTCAAATAAATTAACTATTTATTTAAAATTAGATTTCCTTATCATTCTAAAATAAATCAACTATTTATTAAAAATGATATCTCTTTACTATTCAAATAAATCAACTATTTATTTAAAATGAGATTTCCTTATCATTCTAAAATAAATCAACTATTTATTTAAAATGATATTTCTTTACTATTCTATTTACCAAGGCATACAAGGAGTTATGAAGATAACCTATTCATTCATAGTTCCCAAATTATTAAGGCAAATAGTGCTGAAGTAAAAGACAATAAAGCATGTGCAACAAACAAAGAGGGAGTCTTTCCATCAATATAGTCACCTGTCTTATCCTCTAGAACTTACGATAGCTACTAGGCTATTAGTTTGGGGCTCAAGGTGGCTAGCTTTTGATAATTATCCCTTTACCAAATGCATGTATATATGAAGGTATTCATCCTTTTTACCTCTGAGTTGACTTATCATCATTTTACTAACCTCAAGTACCCTCATCTTCGGTGGATGACTCAAATTCTTCCACTTACGAGTGTACCTGATCCTACACATTGGCAATTTGTTAGTAGTATCACTCTTCAATATATATGAATATCACATAGTTTATTAATTGCACAAAATCAAGTATTAAAACATCATCAATTAATACATTATTTTCCATATCAAAAATGTCCATCTGGGAGGGTCATGACAAACAATCAAGTTGTGCAAAGTACAAATAATAATATTAGCCTAAAGATGCACTCTATATGCAATTTACCTTTACTGCCTATGCTTATAAAATGAAATACTTTTTATCTATTATTATTTCATGAAAAGGAAACAAATGCAATGATGTACACAATGAGTCCAAAATGCTCTTTCAATTTTGGGTTCTTATGGAAATGAATGGCTTCTAAGATATTTGAAATGCCTAATTTATATTATTTAATGCAAGGCTCAAAATTATTAGAGAATATTAAATTATTTGGTACATGACAATGTGCCACCTTGGTACATTATTGTAGATATTAGATTAGGTTTGTGTCCTAGATTAGTAAGTGAGTTAATATTTTATGTAATGTAATAATATGCAGGAAATGCACAAGTGTCATGTAAATATGTGTGCAAGTGTTATGAGTGTAGATGTGCACAAGTGTCTAATATGTAAGTGTGCACATGTATCCTTAGAATAATAAAATGAAGAGTTATTAAGAAGAGTGAAGTTCAAGAGTGTAGCATATGAAGATTCACATACAATTATATATTTGTGACTAAGCATTATAATATTATCGAAGTAAATTGAACGTATAAAGATTTGTGCTTGAATTAGTAGACCTTTATTCAATAGCATTTTCAATATTTTCATGTGCAATATTGTGAGCATGTTTATGTGAGTATTCTTATGAGTTATTCAATTTGTTATTATATTTTGAGCTATTATTTGGTTCATTATATTGCAACTTCATTATATTAGATCATGTGATTATTTTCCTATGATAATTTATATTAAGTATTAGAGCATCAAAAGCTAATAGTGGTATCAAAGCTACAACAAGGTTGCTTGCACATGATTTAAAAGTTGCATCAGGCTAGAGTCTTTTCACAAGGTTGAAGAATAACCTGTGAAGACTAGGAATCAACAATAGAATTTGAAAAAGCTAGATTATTTCCACAAGGTTGAAGAATAACCTATGAATACTAGGACTCAACAAGGATATTTCCATTGGATTGAAGAATAACCAGTGAAGACTAGGAAATCAACTTTAAGATGATTATTTAGGGAATTGATAACCTTGACATTGATAAAATATATAGAAGGTACATAAATATATTGATACCGATATTTATCTCAAGAAAAGAGAATAATTATTGATTGATTTTTTTTGCATATTAAATATTGTAGGAAGAACTAACACAAAATAAAGTTGGTCATTCAGAATTTTTGATTCTTAGGTAATACTAAATAAATCTAAGGTATTTCTATAATAAAAAATTGATCATAGAAGTTGAGAAGCTTCCTACAACAAATAGAGAAGACTTTCATATTTGATTACTTTAAGGCCAAGAGATTTCCTCATGCATGAATTGGTTTGAGTTGCAGTCAAGTATAATTTTTAGGTCTCAAGGATAGACCTTGATAAAAGTTCTAGATAATTAAGATATTGACCTTGATAAGATAGATTGAATTTACTTATTCCAAGAATATGTTCTTAATAGAAGGCAATCTATAATATTGATTAAAGTCTTGAAGATAGACCTTGACAAATTTATCCAAGATAAGAGACCGATATTAAGAGATAGAGTTCAAAGAACCAAATATTTAAGATATTTTAGAGAAAGAGGTCCATAGTGGAGATAAGTTGCCCTAGTATAAAATAGGTAATATTTTATTAAGAATGGAAGGAGTCATAAGGAGTAAAGTCTTATAAGACTTATAGATTCAAGATAAAAGAAAGATATAGGAAATCCATCATAAGAGCTCCAACAAGAGTACTTACTCTAGATTTGGGACAATCATCACCATTTGACAATAAGTCCATAAGACAAATAGAAATAGAGTAGCTAAAGAAGGTCTTAGAAGATTAAAGGTATTTTAATGAGACCTATTAAAAGATGTCCCATTGAAGGTAGAGAAAGGAGACCCATTGGAGAAGGTCCCATAGCATACAAAGATAAATGAGACTCATTGGAAAAAGTCGCATTTAGAAGACGTCCCTCATAAGAAAAAAAATATTTATCCTCAATAATAAAAGAGACCATTTATATAGCTTTCTCTACAAAGATAGAAATAAAGATAGTAAGAATAGTTCAAACAAGAAATACTTGAAGATAATATTTGGAAGGCAAGTATATTTCTAAAGTTTGAATGAAATAAATGATACCATTGTAGATAAATATTCAACCAAAGTAAAAAGATAGCAAGGTTGTGAATACTAATATTGCAAGGAGAAATAGAGATAGAATATCTCTATAGATTTATCCAAGGATAATCTATGAAATAAATAAGGAAATAAGTAGTATGAAGGCATCATCAAGGTAGCAAGGTTTAAGGAAAAACAATCTAAGTCTAACCATTATAAGTACAACTAAATGGAGAAAAAATAAATTAGTATTAGAGAATCATTCCTGCATGAAGAATAAGGTATTGTAAAGAGATTTAAATATTTTACATCATAGTGTAATATCTAGACATTTGCACTTGCAATAATAAACAATAAAATAAGATTAGAACAACAAGCATTGGTAGCAAATAATTTAAGAAAAGCAAGTTATACAATCATAGAAGAATGCAGTGCAAATGAAAGGATGAAATAGTGAAGAAGGATAATCCTTTGAGTTGAATGTAGAGTTGTTATAAACACCTAAATATTCTCATTATAGCCAACAAACAACTTTGACAACAAGCATTTGAGCACAATCCTGAGTTAGAGCTAAGCAAAGTAAATTATAATCGAACATAGGTCCAATGAAGTAGTGAAATGCCATTGTAAATAACCATTGAGAATTAGTGAAGCACTATCATGAGATAGTGAAAGCATCATAAAATTTGATAGGCAAGGTTTCATTATCGTATTTAGGTGTGAAAAATCATTGTTGAGTGTAATCAATCTACACATATAGGAGTGCAAGATAGGCAATGAAGCATCTCTTATCTTGTGCATAGTAGAAGCACAAACATCAACAACTAGAAAGGAACCAAGACTCCATGCAATTTTAGTGAGAAGAAGCTCAAACGATGGGTGAAGTTCCATATCTAATTCAAATATCAAGCAATTTGGTTAAGTTCCAAGAAAGGTGAAGATCAACTATTTTTGGAGGTGTGTAAGCACAAACACCAAGAATTCAGAAGTGCAGTCAAATGTTATAATTAACAAAGTATTGGAATATTTGATATTTAATTTCCAAGAACCAACTTAAATTGCTATGCATTATACCAAAATGCCACATTGAAAGAAGGAATGCAAATGGGAAGAGAATGAAGTGTTTTGTGAAAGGTTACAAATAATGGTTCATGCAAAGAATGCACACATATCCTCGCACGCTCAATCCAAGAGAATATCAAAGAAACACTTACCAAACGCAGTGCCATATATCATCCCAAGTAGCCATGCCTAAGGAGGTATATTAGGGTTCTATAATTCAATATTTTAATTTTTTTATTATTGCTAAGGTTAGAGGAGAGATAAGGCTTTTATAAATTTAATTATTGAATTTTCTAAGGTTTATTAAGATTATATGGAGAGATAAGAAGTTTATTAGGATAATTAATACCTTAGTTATTTTTTAAAGTTTTGGAGTGATAAGTAGGTATAGATATAAAGTAAATGTTTAATTTGAAGTTTTTTCAAAGTTATTTAATATTTGAAAGCTTTATTACTTTATTTATTTTTTGAAAATTCAAAGCCATAGAATATTTGCAAATAATTTAATTTTGGAGAGATAAGGAAGTCTACTTAAAATATAGAAATATTAAATTTGTAAAATTCTTATTTTTCTAATTTCTAATTAATTAGGGAGACAAGGAATTCAACATCATAGGTTTTTGAAATTTACAAACTTAAAATTTATCATTCAAAACCTAGGGAGATATAAGGTAGCCAACTTAAAAAGTTACATGAGTGCCACCATGTCAACTGATAAATTATTTCTTTTAGAATCTCAACTTCTCAAAGTTCCTAATTATACTTGATGAAAAAAAAGTGAAATCAATTTTGATAGTAGAAAAACTTTGGGATATTGTTAGAGGAACAAAAACTAAACCTGTTGAAGGTGATAGAGAAATTCAAAAATATGAAGAAGAAGAAGCAAAAGCCCTCATGATAATAACATTTGCAATTACAAATGAGATACAACCTTACATAAGCACAACAATAACCTCTACAAAATCTTGGAATACTTTAGCCAAGATATTTGAAGGAAAGAACAAAGCTACTATTTTGAATCTTCAAACTTAGTTGCATTATTTAAAAGTTAATAGTGGTGAAAGCATTGAACTATTTTTAAGAAGAGTGGTAGACATAAAGGAAAACTATTAACCTTAGGAGAAATTGTAGAGGACAAGTTTCTTGTTCAAGTGATCTTGAGAGCCCTTTCAAAAAATTACAAGCACCTAGTTACATCTTTTGAAATTCTAAGCAAATATACTTCATTTGATGAGTTAGTCAATATTATACAAGAGTATGAGGTAGAGAATTCAGTTAAAGATTAAATGGCTAAAAATACCTTAGTACCAAATGACAACTCACAAGGAAATGTTACTTCAAATTCAAGAGAAGGTTTAATAGGAGTAACATTTATTGTGAGATATGTAGAAGGAGGAATCATAATACAAATTGTTATAGATATAATCCAAGGAAACGATCTCAAAGTGGTAAAAAAAATAGGCGAATACAACCAATACAATATCAAACTCGATATCATCCACATTAGCAATAATTTCAACATCACTACCCTTCTCAATATCAATATAATCAACCTCAGTTATAATATAAAGAAGGAAATCAAAAGGGTTATATAGCTCAAGAAATTCAAGAACTAAAAGAAAATACTAAAGAAAATGAAATCAAAGCTCTTTTAGCAAACTTAGTAATTGATGAAGATGTTTTTTTAAAAAGTATTAATAATTCATTGATCAGAATACAAAAATGCAACAAACTGAAGAAAGCAATAAAGGACAACACAAGCTCTAGGATCAAGAAAAAGACCATATTGAAGACTAAAGTCTTCAATAACCAAATAATGTAATACAAGGGGGTGTTAGAGAATATTACATTATTTGGTACATGATAATGTACCACCTTGGTACATTATTGTAAATATTAGATTAGGGTTGTGTCCTAGATTAGTGAGTGAGTTAATATTTTATGTAATGTAATAATGTGCAAGAAATGCACAAGTATCATGTAAATATGTGTGCAAGTGTTATGAGTGTAGATGTGCACAAGTGTCTAATATGTAAGTGTGCACATGTATCCTTAGAATAGGAAAATAAAGAGTTATTAAGAAGAGTGAAGGTCAAGAGTGCAATGTATAAAGAGCCGCATACAATTTTATATTTGTGACTAAGCATTGTAATATTATGGAAGTGAATTAAACATGCAAAGCTTTATGCTTGAATTAGTAGACCTTTATTAAATAGAATTTTCATTATTTTCATGTGCAATATTGTGAGTATTCTTATGAGCTATTCAATTTGTTATTACATTTTAAGCTATAACTTGGTTCATTATATGCAACTTAATTATATTAGATCCTATGATTATTTTCTTGTGATGATTTATATTAAGTATTAGAGCATCAAAAGCTAACAAAAATGAAAGAAATATACCACAAAAAATGTGATACAATTAAAGGGTAATTATGTGCTTTTATGATCTTTAAATACCTAATGAATGCAAAATGTAAAAATAGATTAATTTTACAAAACCATTTTATTTGCTAACATTTTATTATAAAATCAATTACAAAAGACAAGGGAGGATTACAAAACCCTAAATTGATCAAATTTATCTATATATCAAATTATCATCTAGCATATTTTCATATAACACACCTAATTAAGGATTTATGAACACAAAATATAGAATGCACAAAAATGAGATAACCACTAAAAAAATTTACACAAAACAAAAATAATAAATTTTGATCTAGTTTTGGTTGCTTTGAAAACTATGTTGTAGCACACTTGTAGGCCTATGACACACTGTTTTTTATATAGTACACTTGTTCTGCTACAACACACAGGTCCTTCTATAGTGCACTTGTTAGCCTATGACACACTTTTCTTGCACCTACAAAATGGTAGTTCTACAACCAAAACAATTGATAGAAGTTGTTAGTATTTAGGATCTATCCAATTTTGATGAGTGTATCACTTTATTGGTAAATGGATAAGACCTTGGTTCTCTTTTATGGTGATAAAACCAAGAAAAGGTATAAAATATAGTATGCAAGAAAATTGAAAAATACTGATGCTACAAATAATTGCTAAAAGAGTGCAAAATATGAGATCAAATAATTGTTAAAATACCACCAAATATGAGATCAAATGATTGTTAAAATAAATTAAAAAATGAGATCAAATGACTATTGAAAGAATGCATAAATATGAGAGAAGAATTTATAACCCTTTTGACGTTGTTTCTTTTGATGCTTTATATGAGGGACTTTGCTCCAAAAACTCTTCATGATTTTTATGTGTATGTTGAATACATGGTTTCAAGAAGCAAGTGTGAGAAGGTCTAGATCTTATAAAAAATCTCTGGTTAACTTCTAAATTTTTTTTAATCAAGGATCTTTGTAGCAACAAGTACCTATGAAGAAATTTAAAATCTTACCAAAGAAAATAGTTGTCCCAAATATATAATTGTCAAGATTCTTGATTACCAAAATTGCCAATTCTAATTCTTAATCAAATTATTCATTAACTTGAGATACTCTAATGGTGATAATTTTATAAGCTATGTAGTCAATCATTTGAGGATTGATTCCAAGTATGAGAGGTGGTAGCAAGGAGTCAATGGTGTGGTAGGAAGACTAGGTGGAGGAGAGTGAAAACAATTATGTGGTAGGACAATTGGATGGTGGCAAGTGAGTGATTATGAGATTTGAGAGGGCTATATTAATAGGGATAATCTTATGCAAACTAGACTAATTGCTAGTTATAATCCTTGATTTGCATAGTTTTATTGGTGATGTAATATGTGTAATTAACTAGTGATAAGGAGTCAATCTATTGGTACTAGAGCTCTAGCAACATCGATAAAAGTGTGTTATAGGGGTATAAGTGCACTATGATGAAATTGTAGGGTCAATAAGTGCATTGCAATTTACTTGTAGGGTATTTTAAGGGGTCAAATCTTGTAAAAATCTACGTATGTTATTACCCATTGGAAATATCTATTTTAAAGCTTTCTAATGGTACCACTTGTTAAATTTTGTGTCCATTTGATAAAATTTTGTAATAATAAAAGTTAGGATCACTTTTTACCCATAATTTGGGTACAAAAGGGTCAAATGTGCTTGATTTGACGTCTAGGGAGGTGGAAAAAATTATGTGTCTACATTTACCCCTTTTTTATGCAAATATTACATATTAAGCATGTGTAAAATCATCATATGTACCCTAATTTTATGAAAAAGGGGTACCTATTTTCATGGAATCTCATCTATGATTGATGTAGTTTGACGCCTTGGTATGTACCCTTGAGTATCATAGGGAAGCCATAGCTAAGAAAACTTAAAAGTGGGGTGGAATGCATAGGATAAACACCCTTAATATCATGTGAACTAAATAGAACTAGGGAACCTTAGGCTTTATAGGTTTGATTAAATTTATTATGTTTGGAGGGAAAATGTTAAAAGTGAAATAGAGAAGGGAAATTTTTGAAGGGAAAGTTTGGGAGGAGGAATATAAAGGGGTGGGTGGGAGGTTAAAGGGCTCATTTTTACCATGCAATGTTTAAGGATAGAGAGACAAGGAGGGGAAATCAAGATATTGATTAGGGGTCATGTAGAACATGGGGTATGGTGAGGTGGTACCAATAGACACAATGAATGCCAACCTCAATTTTCTTTTATTTTTATTATCTAGTTGTATAATTTTGATATATTTTTTCTAGGGGAAATTCTTGTGTTTGTTTGGATGCCTAGGGTGGATTTTAAAAAATAGCATTTATATGTGTAGGTGTGCATCTATATATCATATTTGTTGTGTCTATATGATGCACTTGTGACTGTATGTTGCACTTGTTGCATTTGTATGACACACTTATGAATTCATGGTACACTTGTGGTTGTATGACACACTTACATCTGTATAACACACTTGCATCCATACAGTGCACTTGTATCTATATGAAACACTTGTGATTGTACAAAGCATTTCTTGTAGTCCATGTCAAATTTTTGCTATTGTTTTAATGTTATTTCTTGTTTTACGCATTGATAATTTTCGTATTTGTTGAATGTAGAGTACCCTAATATTCTCAAGTGTTAGTAGAGACAACCAAAGACACTATATACTATTTAGGGCCTTTTGGATGGTGATTATTATGCCCTACTACTGGTAGTGGGGTTATATCATGTAGCTCATATGCCTAAGGTAAAGTTTAACCATACATTACTACTTACCCTAGCAGAGTAGTGATACTTGAAGATGAGTGCATTTTAATTTTTGATAAGGGAGAAAACCATCACACTAGAGAATGTATGGAGGATCCTCTATGTACCTATTAGATATTCCTTGGTTGAGAGGGGATCAATCAAAGATTGTGCTTGTAAAGGTTGATAAGGGATCCTATTTTTTTATTGGTACAATATGTCACTGCCATTAATACTGCATACCTCAAGTAGTGACTAGATCATTAGATGATGTTTATATGTGTCTTTGTTTTATGTGTCCTACTAGGTGATGACATGGTATTGGGGGTATGTAATAGTATATATGAGGGATTGACAAGCCATATTTTCTTGGGGTCTAGTGCTATTTTTTCATCTATATCAGACACTACATCAAGTCATATGCAAAGAGGAAAATAGTTTGGTATGTTGCACACTATTGTAGGTTTGGGTATGGGAGCACATAAAAATATTATAATTTCCTAGTAGGATGGATGGTTGGTAGATGTTTGTCTCATTTCATTGTGTATTATGTTTTGAGATCGTATAGAGAGTCACCATCAATAGAAAACTACTATCTCTATGTAGAGCAATGTATGAGCTTTAGGCTAAGCAGGTTATATGGAATTCTTACCACTAATGGAAATGATAGTTATAAGCTATCCCAAGTATGATATATGAGATGGCTCATGGAATCCAAGGATGAACATAAGCTACATTGATTTGATCAAGTTGTGAGAAAGTTTGGTGAGGTGTAGGAGATTCCAAGGATTAAGATGGTTCAAGAGGATGCATTGGGAGAGATAGATGAGATCCTTTCCTAGTTTTGAGAGCTATCCAAAAGGGAATAGGTATGATCCAATTATTATTTATCCTAGTTGAGATGATTTAGGTGTAGTAGAGAGACAATAATTGGTATGAGGAGATTATCCCTTAACAAGTCACCTTTCCCTAAGTGTAGGTATAAATATGGGGGAGATAGGCTTATTCATATGTACAATAACATATTCAAGAGTTTTTGAGGAGGTATATACAAAGGCAAATACAAGATCCAATAGTGGTGTCTCCACTCTAGATATTACCACCATTTATGGATGTGGCTGGTGAGGTAGGAGGAAATAGTTCACATCCCATTGAGTTTGTTTGTTTTGACAGAGAGGGTAGCAAGACACTGACGGGGGACCGAGAAAATACACCCTTACTCAAACCCTACTTTTTCATTAAGAAATCTAAAAATATACAAGCATACAGCCCGCAGGCTTACATTAGCTAGCTCTCGGCCTAGCTTTACACTTCTCACACTCAGAGTGCATTCCTCGATCCACCGTCCCGACTAAAACAACAAACTGGGTTTTTATAGAGGCCCCGACCCTCTCACGCATTAAACCACGCATTAATCGGGACACCAACCCGATTAAAGACCCCTCTCCGCACGGTCCCTGTCATCTCTGAATCCATCAAAAAATTTTGCGTGCCCATCCTTCTCGTCTTTCACGCTTCTGGGTAGTCCCCCTCTTTAACTTCAATTCGTGCCACGTGTCATTTTTGAAAAACCCTCGAAAATGCCGTTCTCGCCATCTCTTTCTCCTCCCGCATCTTTTTCTCTCTCCGTCGCGATATCGCGACATGTCACGATATCGCGACGTTTCTGTCTCTCTGCGCTCTTTGGCACTTTTGGTCGCGATATCATGACATGTCACGATATTGCAACCAACTCTCGCTGCTCACCCGCCTTCGAATTCTTGTTGTGATATCGCAACGTCGCCATATCACGACGTCTCCACTGCTCTCTTTGTTTGCTTCCCTACGGTCATGATTTCGTGACAGTCATGATTTCACGACGTGTCACGAAATCGTGACACTTCCGCTACTCTGCTCTGCTGCTGCCCTGCTGTCGCGATTTCGTGACGTCACGATTTCATGACATCATGATTTCGCAACATGTCACAAAATCGTGACCACACCCGCTACTCTGCTCTATCTCTGTCTTGACGTCATGATTTCACGACGTCATGAAATCGCATTGTGATTTCGTTGCAACGTTTCTCCTCCGCCTCTACCTTGCTGAGACGTCACGATTTCACGATGTTGCGAAATCGTGACGTCACAATTTTGCTACGGTTTCCTGCCTCCGCTTTCACCTTGCTGCTGCTGTCGCGATTCTGCGACATGTCACAAAATCATGACAGGTTTTCCCCCTTGCTCTCCTTGTCGATTTTTATCGTGATTTTACTACACATCACGAAATCGTGACGGTTTTCTTCCTCCTTGCCTTCTGCTTTCTCTTCTTCTGACTCTACAGCACTGAATTTCCTGAAACTTGATGCCTCTACATCAGATGCTGCTGGATGCTCCTGCATCAGACACCCAGGGTACATGGAGAAGTGATCTTCACTTCTGCTTGGTCCGGTTGCTGCCTCCTGCAACACTCCCAAACTCATATTTGCCTCAACAGTCTGCTTTAACCCCGGCTCCTGGTCCATACTTCTGTCTTCTTCCAAACAAATTTCTCCACTGTTGCAAACTTCTTCTGTAGCCTGCTTTAACTCCTCCTCTGGCGCAAAAAAAATTGTCTTCTTCCGGGTAGGTCCCGGCACTGCTGCACGCCTCTGCAGCCTTCTTCATTTTCTCCTCTTTCTTCCTCTTTCTTTCTTCCTGCATTCTTTGTCGCTCCTCTTTCTCCCGTAATTTTATCTTGAGCCATTCCTTTTGTAGGGCTTTTAATTGCCATTGCAAAGCTAAGACTTCTTCCTCTGGCACCATATCTTCTTTGCTGTCCCGTCTTCTTCGGGAATGCATTTTTCCTTAGCTTTTCTCATAAAGATTTTACTGATCCGGTGTAGCTGCCTCACGTCCGACGATCTGCTAACATGCCTAGGATCTTAATTCACTTTCTTTCAGAACCCTCCACAGATCCTGGCATAACTGCCTCACGTCCGGCGATCTGTTACGCACTTAGAATCACTTGCTCTAATACCACTGACGAGGGACCGAGAAAATACACCCTTACTCAAACCCTAATTTTTCATTAAGAAATATAAAAATATACAAGCATACAGCCCGCAGGCTTACATTAGCTAGCTCTCGGCCTAGCTTTACACTTCTCACACTCAAAGTGCATTCCCCAATCCACCGTCTCGACTAAAACAACAAACTGGGTTTTTATAGAGGCCCCGACCCTCTCACGCATTAAACCACGCATTAATCGGGACACCAACCCAATTAAAGACCCCTCTCCGCATGGTCCCTGTCATCTCTGAATCTATCAAAAAATTCTACGTGCCCATCCTTCTCGTCTTCCGCGCTTCTGGGTAGTCCCCCGCTTTAACTTCAATTCGTGCCACGTGTCATTTTTGAACGGCCCTCGAAAATGCCATTCCTGCCATCTCTTTCTCCTCCCGCATATTTTTCTCTCTCTGTGACCAACTCTCGCTGCTCGCCTACCTTCGAATTCTTGTCGCAATATCGTGACATCGTGATATTACGACATCTCCGCTGCTCTCTCCGTTTGCTGCCCTGCAGTCGTGATTTTGTGACAGTCACGATTTCGTGATGTGTCACGAAATCATGACACTTCCACTGCTCTGCTCCGCTGCTGCCCTGCTGTCACAATTTCACAACATGTCATGAAATCGCGACCACACCCACTGCTCTGTTCTATCTCTGTCTTGATGTCTCGATTTCGTGACATCGCAAAATCGCATCGTGATTTCGTTGCAACTTTTCTCCTCTGCCTCTGCCTCGCTGAGATGTCATGATTTTGCAATGTCATGAAATTGCGATGTCACGATTTCGCTATGGTTTCCTACCTCCACTTCCACCTTGCTACTGCTATCGTAATTCACGACATGTCACGATTTCACGACATGTCACGATTTTGTGACATGTCGTGAAATCACGACAAGTTTTCCCCCTTGCTCTCCTTGCCGATTTTTGTCGCAATTTCATGACACGTCACGAAATCATGACGGTTTTCTTCCTTCTTGCCTTCTGCTTTCTCTTCTTCCGACTCTGCAGCACTGACTTTCCCGAAACTTGATGCCTCTGCATCAGATGCTGCTGGATGCTCCCTGCATCAGACACCTATTAATTTTGATGAGGAGAGAGAGGATACTATGGTGGATAGCTAAAGTAAATTTAGATAGAGATGCTATGGCTAAGAAATTAGTGAATTGGGAGGCTATAGATGCTTAGATGATGAGGAGAAGGCCAAGGAAAATAGATCAAATTTGGGTAGAGCAAGACTACCTCTAGGGGGAGTGGAACTAGATCATGATAGAGGTTTATAGATAGGTTGTCGATTTACAAGGATAGATAACAAGCCTAAAGAGGTGACTGATGGAGAAAGGATAAAAAATAATAAATTCATTATAGGAGAGGGACTAATTGATTAGAGAGGCTAACATGATGCAAGAGACTATCTAGACCCTAACTACTAAGAGGAATGCAATTTTAGAATAGGCTATGAATTTAGAAACAAGACAAGGGGATATGGTGTGTATGTTATTTGAGTAATTGATGTAGGTCTAGGGTGAACTAAGACAATCATAGGGAGAGCTAGTTTGATCACAAGAGGAGTAGTCATATGGATAAGGAGATGGCTTGACAATAGGAGTTGGATATGGCCTAGAGAGAATTAATGGCTACTCAAGAGGACTTACAAATTAGTCAATGTGAATTTCAAGCAGATATGAAGTAAGTGATAAACTATAGGATATTGTATCACATGATGGTATCTACATATCAACGACTAGCATCATCTATGAGGATATAATTATCTATGAGGACACAATCATGGACACACTCAAGATTGATGACTTAAGCCTCTCAAAGGTCGACGATGATACCAATAACTCCTAGAAGGGTAATCGATGGTGGATCTTAGTCAAATATTTTATAGATGTCATACATAAATTTTGAATGGTGTTTGAATTTTGGCTATTATAATTGAAAATTGTCTACTATAGATGTCATACATTAATATGATATTTCGACAATTATATATTTGTACAATTATTTCTATGAATGTTTGTTTTTTATTCTAATATAAGACATATTTGCTTTGCTTAATTATAAATAATGTTATTAACTTGTATGTCAAACAAGACACTTAACATTATTTTTTATGGTATTTTGGTATATGTACATGCTAACACGCTTTGCCTAGATGCATTGCGTCTGCAGTTATTGAATGGTTTGCTTCATCTCTAAGTAGTGGCCTTTAATCCTATTAATGGATAAGTGCTTAGGAGGTTTTAAATATTTTTATTAGATAGTTTATGTCTACAAGATTTTAATTTTGGTTGCATAGATACTCAATGTATTTAAGACTTTATTAATTTTCTTGGATAGTTTATATTTGTAGACTTTAATAATTTACTTGGATAGCCCATGTCCATAGGAATTTATTGCTTTTATTTGATATATTTTTTTGGTAAGTTAATTTTTTTAATTAATCAAAAGGGGGCATTTGAAAGGCGCCCCAATGCCTTGTACATCAATGAATCAAAAGGAAGAACACTAGAGAAACCCAGAAAGGAACACAACAAAGAGGAAAAATCCTGCAACAACAGAAAGAAAACATCCTCTGATAGAAAGGAACAAAAAGAGACAGGCCTACAGCCAACAAGACCAAACCAGAACAAAACCTTCAGACCGAAGGAACAAGAAAAATAAGGAAAGAGTCATCAGCAGGTGGGTCCACTTCCATGCTTAGAGAGGAGTGTCAGTTTGCATAGGTGAAATGACAGCGGTCTCCAGCGTGGTATCCTTCGCTTCATCCTTTGGTGCATCCTTTGGGTTTTCCTTCAGAACATCAATGCAGGCTTCCTTTGCAATCTCCACCATGTCCTCATATTTAGCATCACCCTTGGCATCAGAGGGTACCTCAACAACTAAAATGGTAGGAATGTCCTCAAACGTATCACAAAAGAATAGGAGACTAAGAGCTTGGTGTTGTTCCTTAAGCTTTGAAATTGCTTTACCAATGGCCATATGAGCTATTTCCAGATGATCAATTGTAGCAGAGGTTGCATGGACAACAAGTTTATGGAGGTACTTTTCAACCAGATCAGGCGAATTGGAATGATCCTTTATAGGTTTAACAGACGTGGAAGGAGGGGTTTCAACAATCTCTTTATGCTTGAGTCTTTGGGAGCATCTAACAGGCATACTTTCGACTTTAACCTTTTTTTTGATGTTGAAATCAGAAAGAGGTTTGTCATTATTATCCTTCCTCTTAGATCTAGAAATTTTAGGACTGGGGGTTGAGGAAGAGTTTTCCTCATCAGACTCTGGGATAGGGATGTTTCCTTTGGGGAACTTCAGGAGGAGGAATCTATAAAGGACTTTAAAAAGCCCTTGGTGACAGGGCAGACCTTCTTCCTTTTTAGACCTGGTGGAAATTATGGTGTAATCTATGGACCAATATAGGGCAACTAGAATGTTCATCATTTTGGCTTCACGAAAATGGTTTACGTAAGCCAAATGAAAGCAACAGAGCTGGGATTCAGGATTATCAATGGTAAGGTATTGCATGATGGGTTTTAGAATTTCTTTCCAGGGAGTGGAGAGATGATGATGATACAAACCTTTTTTGAACATCTTGTGAATCACCGAGCTCTTCTCAAAATGCGTCAGCTCTGCATCCCAGTTGTGTTTATTCCTCCTAATCACCTTGTCATCTAGAGGTTGTCCCGTAAGGTCCGCCAGTAGCTCCATAGTAATTTGAAATTCCACACCATGAATAGTAACCAGGCCCTTGTTCTAGGACGTAGCAAAAGCTTTCATCACCTCCTCATCAATGCCAGAAAACAACTTAAAGAAATCAATAAGTGCAACTTTGTCCTTCCACATATCTCTGACAATGGATTCTAGCTCAAACACCTCAGGCTCAATGAAAATAGGTTTTCCTTCCTTCATGGTTGCGGATAGAAAATAGTGAGAAGGAAGACAAAAGGAATGGCTAGGGATAAACAGGACAGACAAAATAGCAATGAGCTGATGAGTAAGCAAAGCATGCAAAGGGTCATATAAAAGGAAAACATTGATACAGCTTCGGGTTCTGTAGGAAATCCATAAAGGATGCTTCGAAAAAGGAAAAAACCACCTGAAGGAAAGAGATTGGCTAGGGCAGATAACAAGGCAGATTTTTAGGCATCGAACATTGCGATAGATGATTGAAAGAATCAATGTCAAATGAAAAGGTTGACCATCGGGGATGCTCAAAAAATGAAGCCAAAAAGAGGGTCTGGCGCAAGACACAGAGAGGATTGGGATGTTCACCAAACAAGGTCTTGGAACAATGCAACTGGCTAAATGGTGGAAGATGGTTCTCGATGAAGCTAGATTGCGAATATCAAGACACATGGGAGAGGTATGATTAAAAATCATGCTAGGGTTAACCTTGGGATTCCAAAGGGAATCGGTTATCAAGAAGAAAGTGCAAGCATGAATAAAGGCAATGGGTAATTTAGAATTAAAGCTCAATGGGTCATGTGTCCAAATTTCAAGGTAAAGCATAGTCCTTGAAGGAAGAGACAACAAAATAATTAGGACATGAACCCAATGCTTCACATGGAAGAAGGAGTGTCGGGAAATGAACTGAATGAGATTTTCAAGATTCAACATGATTACCATTATTTTGGTCACATCTGACAAGCTCAGCCACCTCTGGAGGAAGAATATCAGTCCACATCAACAATCCTTGGGCATTTGCTCCAATATTTGCCAATCTATCAGCAACAAAGTTAGCCTCTCTAAAAGCATGTTGAACAATGGTGTTATGCTACTGACAGAGGATTTGTTTACTTTCTTCCACAATTGTTCTAATCCTCCAACTACTAGGTTTTGAAGTTTTTAAATAATTGATAATATTTAGAGAATCTCCTTCCACAATGATGTTCCCTGGAATGTTTTTGATGAATTGGAGGCCTCTCCAAACAGCCTTGGCTTCAGCAGAATGATTGGAAAGGATGCCCAAAGGTTCGGAGTAAGCAAAAATAGAATTGCCAAGGTGGTCACGAAGAATTCCTCCGGCTCCAGCATTGCCAAGATTTCCTTTAGCTACTCCATCAAAGTTAAGCTTGACCCAACCAATCGGGGGAGGATGCCATTTGATGTTGGTTCTCGTAGTTGAAGGATTGACTGGTCTTGAAGTATCAAGGAAGATGTTGCAGGAATTGAGGATGGCTTTCTCAAACGGAGGACAAGGAAAAGGATCAAAAGGGGCTATATGGACATTCTCCTTGGCATAGAGGATGATTTTATGAGCAATGATATCAGCATGTAAGGCTTTTTTGTCAAATATTCTTCTATTGTGTTCAAGCCAAATTTTCCAAAGGTAATGTTGTAAGCAGAATTTCCAAAGTCCTTTAAGCATGAGATTCTTGAAAGGATTGGGCCATTGAAGGAACAACTCAACAATGGAAGGAGGATGAGCCCAAACCAGCTGGAAATTTAGAAAAATCTTGCTTATCACCATTCTTGAAAAAGGACAAAACAAGAAAAGGTGAGAAGTTGATTCCCAATCAGAAAGATAGAGATAACATTTGTTAGGAAGAGGAATGCCCCTTTTTATTAGGTTTTCAGTAGTAAGGATATGATCTTGAATGCAAAGCCAAGAAAAGGAGGTGATCTTGGGAATCAGGTACTTGGTCCAGACCAGCTTAAATGGAATAGGAGTTTCAAGATGATTGAGAGAAAGCAAATAAGCTAATTTGATAGAAAATTCTCCAGAATCAGTAGGTTCCCAAATAGGATGGTCCATAGGATCACCAACTAGAATTTTGATAGAAGATAATTGAGCTTGTAGACAAGAAATTTCATCCTCATGATTCGGGACATCAAGTATTTTCCAGGTCATGATTCCATTGATAGAAGATATGAAATTAGCCACTAAAGGACCAACCAAATGTTTAGTTATGTTGGATATCCTTTGAAACATAGGAATATGAATAAGAGGACTATCACCAAGCCACTTTTCCTCCTAGAAGAAAATGGATTTGCCATTCCCAAGTTGCCATCGGAGCCCTTTTTGCAGAAGGGAGTGAGCTTCACAGATGGATTTCTAGAAAATAGACCCAGTAAAGGGGACCTCACCATAGAGAAATTTAGAACCCTGAAGATATTTCCTTCTCATGATCTTGACCCAATCAACATTTTCATTGGAAATGAGTCTCCAAGCTTGCTTAGCAAGGAGGGAAATGTTGAGACGAAAAATCCTTCTAAGTCCTAAACCTCCCTGGTCTTTGGGTTTACAAACTTTGTCCCAAGAAACTAAATGAAATCTGTGTTTATTTTTAGACCCTATCCAAAGGAAGTGTTTTTGAATTTTTTCCATTTTTTGGTAAACACTTGCAAGAGCTTTGAACAAAGAAAGGAAATAGACATGAATACTTTGAAGGAAGGCCATGGTGAGAGTGATTTTACCCGCTTGAGACAAAATATTACCTCTCCAAGTGGACAACTTTTTTTGTAATCTCTCAATAACATTATCCCATAGGCTTTCTTTGGAATTCCCAATAAAGAGAGGTAAACCTAGATAGGAAGAAGGCAAATTAGCTATGGAGCATTCAAGTATATTGGCAATCATGTTCTATCTTCTTAAAGGAGTATTAAGAAAATATAATTTGCTTTTCTGGAAATTTATCCTCTGGCCAGCAGCTTCTTCATACAGGAGAAGGATACGCTTGATGATTTTGGCTTCATTAACAGAGGCGAAGGTGGACAATAGGGTATCATCAACAAATTGTTGATGAGTGATGGGGTTACACTGAGAGGTAACCTGAAGTCCAAAAATTAAGCCTGCATATTTAGCTGCCAAGATTGATCTTCCTAAAGCCTCTACAACAATAATGAAAAGAAGAGGAGACAAAGGATCCCCTTGCCTTAAACCTCTACTACTCTAAAAATAACCTGCAGGTGATCCATTGATGAGGATAGAAAACCAAGCTAAAGAAATGCATCCTTTGATTAAGGAAATCCAATCAGAATGAAATTCGAACTTATGCAGGATGGCAAGAAGGAAATCCCAATTGAGTCTGTCATAAGCTTTGTTCATATCAATTTTGAGAAGGAAAGCAACTTTTTTGTTGAAGGATATGGAGTGGATTGCTTCATGGACTGAAATGATACCATCCAAGATGGATCTTCCCCTGATATAGCTTCCTTGACATTGATTTATGATTAAAGGCATGACCTCTCTCATGCGGATAGTGATGGACTTTCATTAAGATCTTGTAAATGACATTACAGAGGCTGATTGGCCTAAATTCATTAAAATTGGAAGCATTTGGAATTTTTGGTATGAGCACAATAAATGTGGAATTGAAGCCTCTGGGGATGACTTTAGAACCTTGGATTTCTCTTATGGCATTGCAAACATCCTTACCAACTAAATCCCAAAAGGCTTGAAAAAATCTTGGAGAAAACCCATCTAGACCAGGTGCTTTGTCAGGTTTCATTGAAAATAAGGCATCTTTAATTTCCTCATCAGAAAGGACAGCTATAAGTTTGTTGTTAATGTCATAAAAAATAATATGAGGAATAAATTGAAAGAAGAAGTCCTTGCCTACAAGAGAATTAGGTCTACGTTCCTCCTAGAGTAATTGCATGAAGTGAGCTATCCCTTCATATTTGATTTCCTTGATATCATTAATGGTCCTTCCATCCTGGCTGCGAATTTCTTTGATCTTGTTGTTGCTTTGGTGTCTCATGGTGGAAACATGAAAGAATTTTGTGTTGGAATCTCCTTGTTTGAGCCAAATGTCACGAGACTTTTGTCTCCAGAAAATTTCCTCACATTGAAGGATATTGTGATATTGAGCTAATAAGTTCCTTTCTTCACTTCTCATCTCAGCAGAATAATCTCTAGTTTCTTGGTTCTCCTTTTCTATTATGGCTAACCTGTTCTTGATATCCTGTTTGTTCTGGAAGAGATTTCCAAAAATGTCTTTATTCCATATTTTTATATTTTCTTTAATATTCTTAAGTTTTTGAGCCAAAACAAAGGAAGGGGTTCCTTGGACATCATATTTCCACCATTGATAGATCCTTTCTTTGAAATCGGGATGTAACATCCACATAGCTTCAAATCTAAAAGGAGTTTTGAATATTTTTGGATTATTTGTGTCTAAAAGAATAGGACTATGGTCAGAGCCAATTTTGAGAAGGGATTGAAGATTTGCATCCCCCCAAATGTCAATAGCTTCTTGAGAAAATAATACCCTATCAAGTTTGACTTGGATTAGTTGAGGTCCACACCTTCGATTTGACTAGGTAAATTTATTTCCTTTTAGATTTACATCCATTAAATTTTGTTCGCTAATGAATTCCTGAAAATCCTCCATACTTTTGGAAAAGGAGCCAACACCTCCCTTTTTATCGGAAGGAAACAAAGGGGTATTAAAATCTCCTGCAAGGATCCAAGGAAGATTTGGAAAGGTGCTTTTATTTGATATTCTATGACTTAATACTTTAATGCTTTTCCTATATAGTCTATGTATATAGGAATTTAATGCTTTGGTTAGACAATTTATGTCTGTAGGACTTTATTGTTTTTGTTTTGATTACTTTGCTATTTGGAGTTTGATACCCCTAGTTTTAGGTGTTGTTTGACTTGTCTAGTTACTTGCCTTAGGGATGTGAAGGGGGAAGGAAATAGAGAATGGGGTTGTTAGAACCATATACTTATTGTAGTGATCATGTTATGGTTCATTGATAATATAGGAGATAGGAGAAAAGAGGATTTATAGAAGGTTTTTTTCATCAATATTTGTGTCATAGAATTTATCATGTGGAAAATATCAAAGAGGGATCAAAGTGAATATGTTAAGATATAAATTACCATTTTGTGATTGACCATTTCTAATACTTTATCAGCCTATAAATAAATGGTTTAGACTAGTCCATTGCCTATTAAACTGATAAAGTAGATGGGAATAAATTGACCAAGGTATATTACCAACTTAAGATTTTGCTTGAGGCCCTTATATATACCTATGAGAAAATAGAGTCTGCTTAGTCCATAACCTATTAAGCATATATAAGACACCTCAAGAACCTATCTTCTCATTAATAATAAATCATTCACCAATATGCAAAAATACCAAACATGCATCCACAATAACAATCCACTCAATAAAATAGAGAGATAATACCATTGAGGTAGGGCAACACCAAGAATAATCCTTAAGGAAGTAATCACTCCATAAGAGCTCCAAATCCATGATACAAGACTCTTACAAAGAATACTTCATATGAATTTTACAATTGGGGGGTACATCTGTCTTCATATAAGAATGTGATGGTTCACCTTCCATGAGTTACAAAGTTCATAATATTATAATATTGAACTATGTTATATATTACTATAATTTTATGTGTGATCCATGCCATAATAAAATATTATATTATATCCGCACATTCCTATACTTAGGTACCAACATTCCACCCCCCTTAAAAATTGTTTCAACCTCAAAACATAGGAATAAACTAAATAATATGACCTTCTAAGCAAATATGAGAATTGAAACTGATCTTGATAATCCATCCATCCATGCTGATATAACTTTATGCCACTTGAATATCCATAATTATCCCTTGGATTTTGTGTATGTCCATTATATCACCTTTGTTGCTTTAACCCCTATGTCCATTACTGTTGCCTCTCATGGTGGTGTGGATGGTGATATACTCTAACCTTAGCCCGATGTTCAACCTTTTGTACCTCTACTTTTGGTCCATCCTTTACTTTTGCTTTTTCTTTGAAATCTACTACCTCCTCCTTAGATTCAATTTTAGGTTCTTTTACTTGTTCTTCAATTTGCTACCCCATAATTGCTTCATGTTTTTCCTTACACTAAGAAATATCTTGTAATGTTATCTTCTTCATCTTGTACCATAACTTCATGAATGTTTTTTGCACATTAATATTAACATTATCCAAAGAATGCAACCAAGGATAATAAAAAATAATATCCATATCACCCATAACAATGTCATAAAAATATGAATGTAAAACATATTTATCCATGGCGATCTTCAAATTTTAAAAAATATAAACAACTTCACCCTCAATATTTATGTTTTTTATTTTTGTAGTTGGAACCTATAAAATTTAAGCCAAGTACCTACTAATGAAGTTATGTTTGCTGCTAGAATTTATGGAGCTCTTTTCTTTTGTATGCAACCATGAACTTGCAAAAATAAATTTTGTATATTCAAACAAACATTTTTTAACATTCTTTGGCATTAAAGGTGTGATTTCCTTAGCCTGTATATTATTATCCTCTCCTTCTAATACCCATATGCTTAAAAATGTAACTTTAAATGATTTCCATGTGTAAGTAATATTATGGGCACTAGCAAAGTCCATAAACCAAGATAAAACTTCCCCTTGTAAATAAACATAAAGCTCACATCTCCATTAAAAATTAGAAGAATTTAAAGACTTAAAAAATTTCCATCTTTCCCAAGCATTACTATCATATTTTCTGGTGAATATTGGCAACTCCATTAATATTTTTTTCCATGGCAGCTAGGGTTTAAAAATAAATAAAAATTCTTAAAAATATATTTTTTGAGACCTCATCTATTTATTTCTTCAAACAATGAAATATGTAGATTTTATTCGAAACAAAACAAATGTCAACTAATTTTCTTACACAGATTGAGAGATATGAAATTTTTCTCCTTTACATGAATTTCCTATGCAACCCAAAAACAACCTAAAATCCCAACTTTCAACAACCATAACTCCCTCTTTACTTATCATAATTTAACAAGTGGCCAATAATTTTTGTACTACTCAATATAATCTACATGTTGGTGCAAAGATATTCTAAAAATGATTGCTAAAGCTTTAATATATTTTTTTATATTGAAAACAATTTACATAGTTAATAAACAACAAAAATACCTCAACTTCAAACAACCATAAATTTGACTTCATATGACTTTTACAATTGGGAGTATATATCTCTTTATACAAGAATATGATGGTTCATCTTCATGAGTTACAAAGTGCATGATATTGTAATATGGCACTATGCCATATATTATTATATATTTATGTGTGACCTATACCATAAAAAATATTATATTATATCCCCATATTCATATGCTCAAGTACCTAACAAAGAGGTAAGGTGATAAAAGAGTTTGAATATTTGTGCCATCCATCCTACAACTCATAGTGGTAGAGATGATTTGGAAAAATATTAAGGTTTAGAAGAATATGTAAAACTAGATTAATCAAGTTATCTCATGCAACTATGCAAGAAAGTGATTTTATATGCAAATTATGGATAAATAACAAATAATATCAAGCAATGCAAAAAATGGGATGAGATTTACTAGCATTAGTCACCTAGTACATGTGCAAACTAAGCTAACTAGGATCATCACATGCATCCCAATGGAGCTCAAGTGGAATAGTAGAATTGGGTTTGATGAGCATATTTATCCTAGAAACCTTATAGACCATTGATAAGCATAGGTTATTTTTATCAATACTTGGGGTATGCCAAGGATGGGTCAAAAATACACTTGCATCTCATGGGTCTATAATGATACAATGATAGATGATTGATGAAGGCTCTATCATAGCTATGATGCATTATGAAAAGACTCAATTGTAAAGAGGAAGAGGGATAATAAGGCCAGATTAATTTTATGATTTAAGTAAGAGAGAAAATTTCAAAAAGGAGTGATAAAATAAGAGAGAGCTATGAGGAATTTCTAGTTTAGATTCCTAGTGCACATGCAATGTGTGAATGAGCTAACCTACCTAGGATCATCCATACATCTTGAAAACTCATATCAAGGGGAGAATATGAGAAAATGAGAACTTGATATGGTAACTACCAAATGCCTAATATCTTGTTGGAATATCTTGAGCATATTTTAAAACCTAGAAGAAAAAGTTAAGGCTTTGTTCTTCTATTGATTGGCAGATGTACAAAAATCTCATAAACATGTCAATTATTGAAATGATAAAGCATCAACTACTTCTAAGGTCCTAAAATGATGTTAGGGTGATATTATGATGAGGATTAGGGGTTAGGAATCTGAGTGATGAAATAATATGATTGTAAAAACGTATCCAACAAGCCAATGGATTAATGGGAAAGATCCACTAGTATTAGTGACCTAGTGAAATATAAGTGATAACTATGCTAACTAGGATAAACATTGCATACCAAAATATTCCTTCTTGATATGCATTAGGTAACCAAGAATATGTAATCATGTAGATATGTAGGCAAGTAATACCATGTGCAATTAAAGAAATACGATAACTAATCGAACGATAAGAAGAGATCTGCTAGCATCATATGTCATATGTAAGTGTAATGCATATGCAAACTATGCCAAATAATATTATCATGCACATGTTATAGATATTGTGCTTTAAATATATGTGGAATTAAGCAGCAATGTAGAATGCAACATGCAAAAAAATAGAAATAAATTAATTATTCAGAGTCATTCATATGAAATGATACAATATGTATCAATTACATATAATATCTTTTTATGTGCGTTATATTCATTGGTTCATTTAGTTATTTTCTATCAAGTGTAGCCATGTAGTATACTCTTGACCCATACTTGGTTATTATAAATGGACCTAGTAAATTTAGATTAACTTTACCTTTGAGTTTATCTGCATTGGTATTTTTATAGTTTATTTAATAACCAAGTCACCTACTTCGAAGGAACGAGATTGTACCCCTTTTTCGTAGGCTCTTTTGAGTCATTGATGATAGACCCATAGCTTTTCCAAGGTATGGATCTCCTTTTCATAAAGTAATTTAGTTGACTAAGGTTATCATGTTAGTACTCCTTTCCAATAGATGAATCCTTTGAGAGTATTCATAGATAAGACACTTTTAGTCCAAAAGGAAAGATATCCTTGCTCTCATAAAGCAAGGCATAGGATGTGGTGCTAGTTGGAGTCCAAAAACTAGTATGATAGGCCCATAAGGTAGATATAGCTAAAGGTACCAATGCTAACATATTTTGCTAGTGATTTTATTTAGTATATTGATTAAGGCCTTATTAGATGCTTCTATCAGGCCTTTACCTTAGGGATAATACAACATTGACCACTTACACTAGATTTTACATTTTGCACAAAGTTTGGAGATATTGTTGTTCTTGAAATACACACAATTATGAAAAATTATCATGTTGGGAATTCCATAATGAGATAAGATCTAATTTAATATTAATTTTTATACTTAAATACCATTGTAGGAGGAAAAAGTCATAGCTTATACCATTTTTGTGAAGAACTTAGTTGTAGTAATAATGAACTTGTATCCATTCGATGATGAAGGATTTATATTTCCAATGATATCAACACACCAAATAGAGAAGGGAAAGGGAGAGGCTAGTGATTGGGGATCTTGAGATAGGGTATGAATGAGGTTGTTATATTTTGGAATTTATCACATTTTTAGGCATAACTGCAAGAGTATTTTTCCCTATAGGACAAATGATATCCTCACCAAAGAATTTTTTTGGTGATCACATTTCTATTAAAGTGACCATTGCATGTTCTCTCATGGGATTTTTGAATGACTAGTTTAGATTCATCATAGTTTAGGTATCTAAGAAGGATACCATCAAAGGATATGGATTTCACCAATAATGACAAGTTTACAATGTTGTATTAAATTCTTGCACTCACTCATTAATGCTCTCTAGGGTATCATATTTTATGAATGCAAATATATCCTTGTATGAAGGGCTAGGAGGAAATTTTTGTTCAACAACAAATATTTGACTTTATTCTAAAGTTACAATTTTTTTATCTGTTGAATAATGATTGTGGTTTGATCATCCTCTAGTTCGAGGGAAATGAGTAAAAAAATTGTGAACATAGCATCTACTTTGAGATTACTTGAATAAGGGATAGTAATGATGGTAACTTTATCAAAACTAGCCATAATATCTTTGGTTTGATAAACACTATTAATTTGATTAATGATAAGCGAAGAATCCCCATAGGTGGACAGAGTTGTTACCTTTAGTACTAGGGCTACATGAAGCCCAAGAATAAAGGCTTCATATTCATTTTGTATTGTTAGTGCATTGGAAGGTTATAGAAATAATAATTTTATATGGTGATACTAGGATGCCTCATGCTCCTACTCCTTTGACACATGTTACATAATCAAAGTATAGGGTCCAAGAATCAAGTTGGTCAATTTTGTGGCTATAGATTATTTTACCTAGAAACTCTATAACTATAGGCTAACTAATGAGTAAAGGTGTTGTTGCTAGTTGGTTAGCTATCACCCATCATTTTATTGATTTTTTGGCTAATGAATTTAAGGTCAAATTCATTAAGGGTCATTACCCATTTGGAAATATGACTTGAAAGAAAAGGTTTAGATATGAGGTACCTTAAGGGATCTACTCTAACTATGACATAAATTTTATGATTTAACATATAATGTCTCAATTTTTTGGAAGCAAAGACAATTGCAAGGTAGATATTTTCTAAAGGTGTGTTACATCCTTTATAACTAACTAGGGTTTTACTAATATAATAGATAGTCCTTTCTTTATGTCAGTTGTTATATTATGCCAACATAACACCTAGGGCATAAAAAATTGCTATGATGTATAATAACAAAGGATTAAGGGGGTAAAAAATATCTTTAGAGAATTAAAATCCTTTTGACACTCATATTCCCATTTGAATTTGGTTTCGTTTCTCAAGATATTGGAAAATGATTGGAATTTGTTAGCCAATAGAGAAATAAATATCCTAAGGGCTTATAATTTACCCTAAAGTATTTGGAGTTGAGTTATGATGCACTGTCGTTAAGCACATCATTAATTCTCAATAAATTTGTCAATCCAGGGCAGTGTACAAGGCTATCTACGAAAGAAGGAGTGAATAGGGCTATAATTTAAGGTCAATTGGGAGTAACAAGTCTTATTGGTGGAACTGATTGTGTGGGGGTTTTTAGGTCTCTTATACCTCTAAATTGCATAAATTAAACTTTAATCTAATTGCAAGAATGCATACTAATTTTTGATTACAAAAATGAAACCTTAGTTATAGTTACAAGAATGAAATCTGATTAAATTACAGAATTAAAACCCTAGTTACAGTTACAAAATTAGAAACCTAATTACAGTTGTAAAATGAAAGTCTATTTACTCTTGCAATAATGAAAACTAAAATTAAGTCCTGTCAATACTCTGTAATAGAAGGTTGTCAATATTCTATGCAGGGGTTGACAACAAAAACAATAATGTAGGAAAATTACAGAAAACTGTAAATTGTTGGAAATGGAAATCGCAGTAAATTGGAAAGTTGTTGGAAAGAAAAAAGACTAATCAGATCTACTGCTAATCACATCACAAAAGTATATTGAACAAAAAATAAATTATTAGGACTGAAATGGATGTTAACTACTACAAAAGAATGAAATTGACAAGTTTCACAACTTATTCTACTGTAGCAAAATCAGAACAACAAAATCAGAACAAAACCTGTCTGTTAGTCCTCCTCCTAAGTTTGGAAGTGGCAAGCCTCCTTTTCCAGAAGAAGGTATGAGTTCCTATCTCTATAAATCTTACTCACACTCAAACATAATAGAATTAATAGAAAAAATTGTACTTTATTTATTCAGAACATGATTACAAATCTGCTGCTAAAAACTATTACAGATTTATAACAGTCTAGTTTTCTCGCTTATTCTCTATCTATCTTTTCTCTACTACTATTTCTACTATTATTATTATTAGCTCAACTTGTACGGGATACATATTTTATATATTCTTAAAATCTAATTACAACAAAAAATAATCTGCAAATCAATTCCTATTATTCTATAGTATTCCCTGGGTTTATCCTAGAAGATGATATTTTCATAAATTGTGGCTTTGGATGGCAAGGACAACAAAATTAGATGGGAGATATTTTTATTTAAACTTCTCAGCCTTATTTCCATTTTTCCACCATCAAAAATCAGTCAACAAGTCAAAAAATGTTTTTTGTTCTCAATCCGGAGCTAAGTGGCTCAATCCGAAGATATTCGCTCAATCCGAAGAGACTGTATTTCTTAATTCGAAGATCTTCAAAATGACCAACTATGTACTCTTCAATTTATTTCAAATGCATTTCTTAGGTGTATTAGTCCTCAGGATCAGATTACAATAGCCTTCATTCCTCTTCATGTGTGAATTCCATGCCTTGCCATTCATTGGTAGTTGGTTGGAATTTACATAGGAAAACTAGTTTCTGCTGCACAATAACAGTTATTTGCACTATTTTCTAAATTCAAAGAAATTAATGCTTGAGAAACATCAAAATAAGAATAGTAAAGTGTTGCTATCAGCCTAAGCATATCCCTTATGTAACAAGTCATGGCAAAGTGACATAAAACTACACAAAAATTGTAAAAATTAGCATATAATATTCCAAACACATCAATCATGCAAAAAATTAATACACAACATATTAGATCAACTTAAATAGTATATAAAGTAAATCACAGAGTCCTAGGCAAGTTTTAGTTGTTAAAAACATGCTATGATGGAGGTATTTCCAGGCCTCATCAATTTCTCCCCAAATTATATTAATGCATGTCCTCATGCATTATGTTGGGCTATAGAATCATAGATATCCATATTCAAGTTCCATGATCTGTAGAACAACTTTTTTCCTATATAGTATCCTATATTCTCCTAAAGGTTTCTGAGCCAATTTTCAAACTGCTCATCTGATTGAGGATCCTCTTCAAAATAGTAGGTAACTAGAGTAATGATGGTTGGAGGCCTAAATCTGAGACCTACCCAATTACACTACATAATTTCAATAAGTTGTATCACCCCTTCTGCTTTTCTTCTGGGCCATTCCAGATTAATGGGGGAGATAGGATCCCTTTTCTATAAAGACATGGAAAGTTTTGCCCATCTATTTTTGTAATGTGATAATGCTGGAACCAAATTATCATTATAGAAATTTTGGAATTTAGTTACACAGTCCCTCAAATTCTCAAATACATCCTTTTGATATCGTCCCTATTCATCATGAGAAAATGTTGTCTGGTGATAATCAGATGATTTTGCTGAATTGCTCTGACTAATAATTTAGCTCTTAATTATCTACTTGTTGTGGTGTAGTGGTAAATGCCCTGGGTGCTGGTAGAGGCTGACCCAGGTTCCATTCCCATTGTCTCCATCTTGTAGATATATGGTATAGTTAGGAATGTCCTATGTGTTGGTAGAGGCTGATAAGGCTCCATTCCTCCTATGCCCAACCTGTTGAAAGTGGCACATCAAAAGGGGTGTTTTCCACTATAAATTAGTTACCTAGGTGTTGTAGGTGAGTTGAAGAGGAGAGGGAAATCCTCCAAGAGAGGTCCCAGGTTCAAATCTCCATCCTACTAAAAAGCTGAATTGGGTATCCAAAATCCAATTGATAATGTTGATGCAGGCAGGGTCGGGTGCGACTCTGGGGGTGACTTTGACGGTGTAGAACCCCTTGTTCGTGGTATCTCAGACTAAGGCAGTCTCACAATGGGTTTTTCACTTTAAAAAAAAAATTAGCTCTTAATTCAATTTCCTTATTTTGCATTTTTTCTTAGTCCCAGTAAAATTGATTTTGTAAGGTAGACAAAAGCTCTCAATTGCACTTCTCCTATGCAAATTTGGGGGTGGAAATCTACATCCTTTGGAATGAAAAAGCTATGCATAAATAAATCACATAGCAAGTTTTTTTGCTCTATAGGACTGTTGAAGTAAGCTTCCAAAAACTCTTCAGCTTTTTCTAGTTAGAGGGGAGACCTGAGCTAATTCTCATAACCTACCATCTCAAAATTCTCTCCTTTAGAATGAGACTGTAAAACCTGGCAGGTATTCTAAAATGAACCAAAAATTCAGTAATTTGACATAGGTCAGTTAATTTTTCATTCAATGCACTGATTTTTGTGTCCTTTGTCTCTAGTTTTTTTCTTACTAGTTTCAATTTCTCAACCTGTGTGGTAAGCTTTTCATATTTTATCATCCAATTAGCAATGTTTGTATTATACTGCTCCAGGGATATAGTATTGGGTGGTCTAATTACAGGTTGAAACTTAGGCAACAGTTCCACCTGTACCTCTTTTTATGCCACTTCTACTAGTTGGACATCTGATAGCAATTTTACTTGTATCCCTTTTTCTGCTACTTCCATTGGTTGGACATATGACAACAATTCTACTTGTATCCCTACTTCTAGAGAAATATTATTCAGAGGAGCACTTACTTGATTATTTACATTTTACTATTTAAAATGCTCCTATGCTAGTGTTTCTTGTAGATATAACTGTTGTGACTCTCCACAAATATTCTTTTCTGGGCTCCTGATTGATTCTGGAGCATCTCCTGATTGAGAAGGTGTTTCTTTTGAATGGAAGGGCACTACTTCGAAATGAGCTCTTGTGTTTTCATCCAAATATGCCTTTATCAAGGGAGAATAATTATCTATCCTAGATAATCCAAGCAGTAATTGAGCCAACTCTTCCTTATTATTTGTTGTAGTTGACTATTTTTCAAATTGTAACAGTCTGCTCTTTAGTTCCTCCACTTCCTGCTGCAACTCTACAATTATTTTTTCATGTTTTTCAATGATATTTTCCTTCTCCTCAACCCATATGGTTTGTGTTTTAATCACACTCTTGGCTGCTCTCAACTATTCTGCAATGTCGACCTCCTCTTCTTCTGATTCAGAATCTGATGCAGATAAATTATTTGTAGTTTGTTGCTCAACCATTATCTAAATTTTTGTTTCAACTATTCGGTCCTGTTCAAAAGTTTCCATAAGGTTATCTATGATTGCATTCAAGTTTGCATCAATTTCAAAATTGTCTTGTCTAGGCTCTTCCTCAACCAAATGTTCAAGAAATTCTGAAAAATCCTCCAAGGTGGTATTTACAGTGGCTGGGTGTATTTCAGTGACATCAGGACTGCCTTGGTTTTTTTCCTCTTCAATCATCTATTTTTTCTGTTTCTTTCAGGTGGAGTCTTGTAGACCTCCTGGTTCCTGGTGTATACTTTCTCTTCTTACTTTGTTTTCTTGTGTCAATAGGGGCTGTAGGAATTGTATCAAGTTTTGGTGGAATTTCCTTTGCTTCCACTTTTGTCTCTTCTCCAGTTTTGCTAGGAAATTCACTCCCCTGTTCTGTCAGATCAACAATATTCTCAAAAAAATGGACCCTCTTCTGTTTTCCTTTTCTGTTGCCAGTTCCAGACCCTCTCTTAGTTTGTGAGGTTGAAGGTTCTAGGGAAAGGTACTCTATTGCTTTTGCAGTAATATCTATAGTAGCATCTATTTCCTCCTCTACAGTAGCATTTATTTCCTCCTCTACAACAACATCTATGTCTTCTTCCTCCTCATCCTCTTTTTCGAAGACTACATCAGTCAGAGCAAAGTAAAACCTATCAAATCTTCTTATGTTACTTCTAAAATGATGCTTGTAGACCAATTTGATAAGACCATGGTGGTGAGCGCTCTCTTTTCCATCCTGATAGCGTTTTGCCATGTTTTGTAGCTCCTAGTGCAGATATAGGGGAAGATTTACCCTAACCTCAGGCTGTTGCCTACCATGTCTAAGGTGGTTCAAAATTTTAAAATGATGCCCTAATAAAACTACATACTGCCCTTCACAGGTTAAAAACTTGATTACCCATGTGGCTACTTCATCCCAGGGTTTTTGCAAGCTGGTCCTCTTTACACCCTTACACATGTTGTTATTTATCAAGTATTCTGGTTCTTTATCATCTTCTTCCAAAAATTGACTAACTATGTTTGCTAGTGTATTCTTGCCAGTTCTATAAATTTGAAGACCCTCTAATGGAAGTTCAGTAATTTAACTTAGAAATTCAGGGGTTACCTTAATTCTCATGTCGTTGATGTGCACCCTGTTGTTTCTGAATGTGCGAGCAAATTTGGCAGCCAAATATTCAGAGCTTCCATTGAATTTGTCTAAAAATGGCATAAACCCTCCATATTCAAAAATTTGCAACACTTCTAGAATCTCTCGAAGGATGGTAGTATCTACTGGTTCCATTTTTATCTTTCGTCCCATTTTTCTATTCTTGTTGTGCTAAAAATACTACTCACCTCTGCTGCTACAACCGTCTGCTAGGTCACTAGTTTTTGGTTTCTATAGAATTATAGGGTTTTCTCTTTGGATTTGCAATGTTTTATTCTTCTTCAAAAATAAATTCTTGTAATCATGTTGCATTAGTGATTACGTATTCAAAATTAAGAGTGGCACACTTCCCTATTTCTAACTTGGACACCTGTCCATCAATCATTAGACAGACGTCCTTGCCGTCAAATCTCCTTAGCTCATCTGATATACGCGTGATTTTACCACATGCATGGTTATCAACAATGAACGGTGGTGGAATGTTATTAGTTATTTCCCTATGATTTCATACTTCCTTGAGATGAGACAAATTTCACTGTAAACTAGCTGACATGTGTCAATGATCACATGGAGTCAAAAATTTTGTTGATCATGTCTTTTCTCCCTCCTTGGATGCCACGTGGAAACATAACATTAAGTGCTCATTCCAAATATTAAATTTCATTCCGAAGATAATTTTTATTCTGAAGACAAAGGTTCACTCCAAATACAAAGCAGGACTTGTCATTCCGAAGACAGTTTTCAATCCGAAGACAAGGTTGGACTTGTCATTCCAAAGACAATTTTCAATCCGAAGACAAGGCTGGACTTGTCATTCCGAAGATAATTTTCAATCCGAAGACAAGGCTGGACTTGTCATTTTGAAGACAATTTTTAATTCGAAGACAAAGCTTCATTTTGAAGATACAATGCAATAGTCATTCCGTAGATACAATGTAGCAGTCATTCCGAAGATACAACAAAAACCAACATTCTTCTTTTAAAACATGTTTTGCTTATGCCAACTCTTATGAACACTTTTATACTAATGGTTAATTGTCATATACTATATATCAAATATTTACAATGAGAAAAGTGCAAGAAACATATACCTGGTTAAAACAAGTTAATGCAAGTTTTTGAAAGATGTCTGCTTTTGTTGATGCTCTGCTGAGGCTTACTGCAATACTTCAAAAAAAATGTAGTTGGTGAATTTGTAAAATGGTGACTCAAAAATTTTCAAGGTTATGCATGCCTAAAAATTTGTTTTCATGCATACCAGCTCAGTAGTGGCTTAGAAAAAGGTTTTCACTGCTGAGTTATTCATTTTTTATTTTTTTATTTTTTTTAACCTCTCATTTTCTCTCTCTTTTTTTTCTTTTATTTTTATTATGCCCATGAAGGAATTCACAACTAGAATTTATTCATCTTTTTGTTTTTTGATTTTTTTTGTATTTTTTTGTATTCTTGAAATCCATGATTATGCTCAATCTGTGGCAATTGTGGTGGAAGAGGGAATCTCTTCTACCTGTTGTGCATCCAAGCTATCAAGTTGTTGCAAGAACTCCTACTTAGTCAGAGGTGTATGGTACACTCGAAGGCGATGTCAATTCACTACCAAATTTCTTCATGAATCATCAATGGGAGAGAGGCAAGCTACTTCATTGTTAAATACTTCTTCAATATGGTATGGTCCAAGCCATCTAGTCCTTAGTTTTCTAGGGAAGTCCACATAGCGAGAATCAAACAACAAAGCCCAATCTCCTTGCTAAAATTTTCTTTGTTGCAGGTGGCCATCATGCCATAGCTTCCTCTGCTCCTGAATTACTTCAGTTTGGTGCAGAGCATCCAACCGAAGTTCATCCAATGCATTCAGCTACAAAATCCTGTTTGCATGTGCTTGTGACAATTCAATTCCAATTTCCAATGTTTTGCACAATGTTAGTAGCTCAAATTCAATAGGTATGAGGGGCTTTTTACCAAAAACCAGTTCATAAGGTGTGAATCCAATAGTGGATTTCCAAGTAGTATTGTAAGCCCAAACTGTTTTAGGTAATTTATCTAGCCAGTTTCTCCTATGAACAACTACTGTTTTCATCAAGATCCGTTCCAATTCTTTGTTTGTTACCTCAACTTAGTCATTTGCTTGTGGATGGTAAGGTGATGATTTCCTATGTTTGATTTCATACAACTATGTAAAAGCCTTAATAACTTTAGATGCAAATTAGGTTCATTGTTCTGTGGTGATAGACCGTGGAGTTCCAAATATCTAAAATTTTTGATTACACAAGAAATCAATGACCTTCTCTTCACGAGCATATTGAAAGAACGCACCTCTACCCACTTTGTTAGGTAATTAGTGCATACCATAATATGCACCTTTCCTTTAGAAGGTGGATCAATAGGTCCCACAAAATCAAGCTTCCACCTCTCAAATGGTTCTAAAACCACTTGAGGCTGTAGTGGTATTTCATTTGTGTGAGTGGGTTTCCCCATTCTTTGGCATGCATCACAATGCCTATTGTACTTTTTCACATCCTTGTGAAGAGATGGCCAATAATATCATGTTCCTAAAATTTTCCTAATTGTGCTTTTTACAGAATAGTGTCCATTGGAGGGTTCATCATGACAAGCCCTAAGGATATCATATACCTCATCCTTTCGGATGCACCTACGTAACACATGGTCAAGACTACTCTTGAAAAGCATACCTTGAATCCATTCAAAATAAGAGCTCTGTTTGATCAATTGTTTTCTTTATTTGGAAGTAAAATGTGGGGGAACTTTCCCTGTGACAAAATAGTTGGTTATATCTGCAAACCAAGGTGATTGGATAGATATAGCAAATAATGTTTCATCAGGAAAAGTGTCCTCCACTAATTCTCCTTCCTCTATGTTCTGCAACCTGGAAAAAAAATCTTCTACAATATTAGCTTTTCTTGGTTTATTGATTATTGTGATATCAAATTCCTGCAACAATAGTAACCAATGGATAATCCTTGCACTCACCATAGGATTATTCATCAAATATTTAATGGTTGTGTGATCTGTGTGAATGAATATTTGATAACTTGTGATGTAATGCCTGAATTTATTGATGGCATAGATTACTGCCAAGAATTATTTCTTAGTTGTGGTATAATTTTTTCAACTCCTATCAAGTTCTTGCTAATGTAGTAGATAGCATAGTTTTCACCATTGTCGATTTATCCCAATGCTGGTCCAATTGTAGTATTGGAAGCATCAGTCTATATGTGGAATGGTAATGTCCAGTTAGGTCCTCTTAACACACGTGGAGTTACTAATTTTTATTTCAAAGCTTCAAATTATTCCTGACACTTTGTAGTCCAAGAGAATTCAAAATCTTTAGTCAATAGGGAAAACATGGGATGGCCTATTGTGCTAAAGTTGGGAATAAACCTATGGTAAAAACCAATGTGTCCTAGGAAGCTTCTGACATTAGTCTGAGTTTTAGTAGGGATAAGGTTCTTGATAATTTCCACCTTCTTTGGATCAAACTGGATCCCTTGAGGAGAGATGTGATGACAAAGAACTATTCCTTCCTCCATCATCATAAAAAAATTGTCTAGATTTAAGGATAACTAGTAGGTTTCACAACGAGTTAAAACTTTATCAAGGTGTTCCAATGTAAAGTCAAAAGTCTATCTACAGACTGTGAAATCATCCATGTATATTTCAACATTGTTGGTAGTCAGATCATAAAATATGGCTAACATTGCTTGCTGAAATGTTGCTGGGGCATTACACAAACCAAAAGGTAAGACCCTATAGGCAAATTTTCCCCATGGATAGGTAAAGGTTGTTTTATATTGATCTTCAGGTGCAACCTAAATTTGATTATATCCACTAAATCTATCAAGAAAATAAAAATATTTCTTTCCAGCAAGAGTATCTAACACTTGATCTATGAATGGAAATGGAAAATGATATTTGTATGTCACTTTGTTCAGTTCTCTATAGTCTATACATACTCTCATTTTTTCATTTTTTTAGGCACTATAACCAATAGAGAGACCCATCGACTATCAGAAATTGGGTAAATGAATCCTACTTCCAGAAGTTTTTCAATTTCTTCTTTCACAATATCCCTCAAGGCAGGATTCAATCTTCTCTGAGGCTGTCTTATAGGCTTGACATCTTCAGTATAAATTCTATGAGTACATACATCAGGCTGAATCCCTGACATATCTTTGTAATCCCAAGAAAAAGCATGGATATGATTCTACAAAACAACTGTCAATTTTTCTTCCTCTTCCCTTGTAAGCTGACTATTTATGTTCAAAAATTTGCCTGGCTGGAATTCTATTTGTTTTGTATTTGGAAGGACTGAATTTACTTCTTCACAATTGTTGACTAGGGAATTAAGAGGACAATAATGAGATTGGAGGACATAAGATGTTTCTATCTCATTGATTTCTGATGGAAGCATATCCTATATGAAACAATGAGAAGGGAAGATCAAGTGATGGTGCCACCCATGTGGTAGTGAAATAGATATTTCCTATGATGGTATATATGGCCTTTCTTCAGAACTTTGGCCTTCTTCTCTCACTAACAATTGATTGATATTGGCTGCTTCCTCTTCTAACCTTTGTTCATGCAAAACATTCATTAGGACTATTTCATTTTCTAAAAATTTTGTTTCATGGAGGTCTTATGTGTGTTCCCTTACTACCAAGGTGGCTAGTGTGGAAATAACCTCTTCTGGTTATTCATCCGAGTTAGGAAACCATAACTGACCTATGCAATTTCTTAAAGGTCTTGCAGGAGGATATAGAGAAATATGTTTTAGGTCAATACCATTTGAAATTGTCATTTTTTTAGATTTGTAGTCTATAAAGGCTGCTGTAGTTGCAATCCAAGGTCTTCCTAGGATAATGGGATAGCCATGTGATGATTTTCTTGGCTATAAAACCAAAAAATCTACAAGGTATTCCCAAGAAGAAACTTCTATAGGGACATATTCAATGATACCTTTAGGTTTTGCAACTGACCTATCATCCATTTCTAAAATTATGAATGTGGGGCTGATATGTTTGAGCTGTAATTGTTCTATTGTATCCTTGGTCATGATATTTATTGCAGCTCCTAGATAAACTAAGAGTTTGATATTAGTACTGAGCTTATAATAATTGTGATAACTGGACTTCTTGGGTCACTATACTTTGAAGGTACTAGTTTTCCTGACAAGAGGTCAACTATCTTTCCTTCAACATGAACAGTTTTAGGAAATGCTTTCTTTTTTCTTCCTGATCTTCTGTTGCACAAATATCGGATAGTTTTTTTAATCATAGGTATATCCTTAACGGCTTGTAATAAGGGTAGTGATATGGTTAATTTTCTGAGTTCTTTCACTAACTCTGATTCAAAATTTTCTAATGTAGTGTTAAGTCTCTTAGGGTATGGAATTATCCCTGATGAAGGTAACTGTTCTGCCTATGGTTCTATTTTTTCTTCTTCTTTTTCCGTTGTTGATTTGACTTTGCTTGGTTCAATAGGTTCTCGAATTTCATCTTCTTTCACTTCAATTATAATAGGTTCAGGTAAAAATTTCCCTGAATGTAGTTGTATGTTGCTACAATCTAGAATTTACATATCTGAATTTCCTTCAAAATCAACCATATAGGTAGGAGTTGCTTGCCTTATGGTATTTGGATTTATTACATGTTAAGCTTGTAATTGAGGTTGTTTCACCAGTTGCATTTGTTGATTTGGTTTTCCTTAAATTTTTTGATTTGGTGCAGGTAGCAAATTCTAAGTTTGACCTTGATTTCTTTGTTGCCTTGGATAGGACTGGTATTGTTGACCCCACTACTATTGATTTTGCATCCAAGATGGATTACTTTGATTTTGAGTCCATGGTGGGTTATTTTGCTTCCATGATGGGTTATTCTAGTTTTGATTCCAGGATGGATTATTCCAACATGTTAGTGGCCATTATTGAGAATTTGTCCATTGAGAATAATTCCAAGGACGTTGGGGTGGTTCTGACTATCCCCAAGACATGTTTCCATGGTTGTTTCTCCAATTTGTAGGAAAACGAGGGGTATTTTGATACTGTTGAAAGTTTCCCCCTTGTCTTGGTCCCATATAATTGAGTTCTTCTATTTTAGTTTCTAGGATAGTTTTTAGTTGTGGTAGCAGATGACATTTGTCAGTCAAATGTCCTTTTGAGAAAATACTACAAATGGCTAAAATGGATGTTTTGTTTAGAGGACATTCTTGTAAGGCATGTTTATTCCTACATCTTGGGAAATAAATTGTTAAAGGTTCTATGGTTTTTGCTTTAGTAGACATTTCTCCCAGAGCTGTGTTTAATTGTACCAGGATATCAGTCTTAAAATTTGCAAGTTCCTCTATTAGGTCCTTCACATCAGTGCCATTTGTACTCTTTTTATTTCTTTTATGCCTAGTGCGAGAGTAATTTCTGCAAAGATCCACAATATCATCCATATTACGAGTACTTACATCCCCATTTCCCATAAAATCTAATACCTCTCTGGATTCATCTTGTAATCCTCTTAGAAAAATGGTTTTGCATAATTCTGGTTCTCCTAGTCCACACCTTCTTTGAACAAACACAAATCTATCAAGGTAATCTTCTAATGTTTCATCATATTCTTGTTTAATTATGAACAACTCATCTTTCCTATTCCTTACTTGACAATACTCTTGATAATTTTCTAAAAACACAGTCTCCATTTGATCCCAGGTTTGGATGGAATCTGGCTATAAGCTCATGAACCAGCATAATGCTGAGTCCTTGAGTGTTGAAAGAAAAACCTTGAGTTTTTTATTATCATTTATATAGTCATAGGTTTGACACACTACTTTGAACTCAAACATGAACTGATCAGGATCTTCAGATGCAACACCCTAGAAGGTTGGAAGCGCTGAAGGTGAGATTGTTTTCATGGGAGAGTTCTTTGTGGGATTCAAAAGAATAGGATATTCAAATGTTCTAGGAGGTTGGAGAACATCTTGATCATTTTCATTATGTACATGGCCATGCTGGTCATCCCCATCTGGATTGCCTCTTTCTGCCATAATTGCCTATTCTTTAGAAATAATTAAACCTATCCAAATTTCTTTCTCAAGAGGTCCAAAACCTTCTGTTGATAATGAGTCTGGTAATTTTTCTTACTTAGGAGATTCTGATGATGATGAAGCTGGTGGTTTTTGTTTTAGTTTTTCTGGTAGTTCAAACATAGGTGATTCACCCCTTAGGCATGAAGATATTCTTAATGGAATAAGCCAGGGATATCTTTAGATAATTTTACCTTCTTCGTCCCTAGGCCTACTCATTCATGCCTACTCCTTAATGACATAAATTATAAGTCAATAATTGTTACTTAACCAACTATTATATTCTCAATGAATTGTTGACACCTTCTAACAACACTCTCCCTAACAATGATTCCAAAATGATGCATTGTCATTAAGCACATCATTAATTCTCAATGAATTTGTCAATCTAGGGCAATGTACAAGGCTATCTACGAAAGGAGTGAACAAGGCTATAATTTAAGGTCAATTGGGAGTAGCAAGTCTTATTGGTGGAACTGATTGTGTGGGGGTTTTTAGGTATCTTCTACCTCTAAATTTTATAAATTGAACTTTAATCTAATTACAAGAATGAAGACTAATTACTGATTATAGAAATGAAACCTTAGTTACAGTTGCAAGAATGAAATCTGATTAAATTGCAGAATTAAAACCCTAGTTATAGTTGTAGAATTGGAAATCTACTTATAGTTGCAAAATGAAAGTATATTTAATATTGCAATAATGAAAAACAAAATTAAGTCCTATAAATACTATGTAACAGAAGGTTGTCAATATTTTGTGTAGGGGTTGACAACAAAAATAATAATGCAAGAAAATTGCAAAAAACTGTAAATTGTTGGAAATGAAAATTTTAGTAAATTGAAAAGTTATTGGAAAGCAAAAAGACTAATAAGATCTACTGCTAATAATATCATAAAAGTATATTGAAAAAAAAAATGATTAGGACTGAAATGGATGTTAACTACTACAAAATAATGAAATTGACAAGTTTCACAACTTATTCTGCTACTGCAAAATTAGAACAAAACCTGTCTGTTAGTTCTCCTCCTAGGTCTGGAAGTGGCCAACCTCCTTTTTCAAAATAAGGTATGAGTTCCTCTCTCTCTAAATATTACTCACTCTCAAACATAATAGAATGAATAGAAAAACTTGTACTTTATTGATTCATAACATGATTACAAATTTGCTGCTAAAACCTGTTACAGAACTGTAACAGTCTCAGTTTTCTCGCTTATTCTCTATCTATATTTTCTGTACTACTATTTCTATTTTTATTATTATTAACTCAGCCTATATGGGAGCTATCTTTCATATATGCCTAAAATCTATTTACAATAGAAAATATACTCTGCAAATCAATTCCTGTTATTCTACAGTATTCCCTGGGTTTATCCTAGAAGATGATATTTTCCATAAATTGTGGCTTTGGATGGCAATGACGGAAAATTTAGATGGGAGATATTTTCCTTTAACCTCATCAGCATTATTTATCTTTTTCCACCATCAAAAATCAGTCAACAGGTCAAAAAGTGTTTTCTGTTCTCAATCCGGAGCTAAGTGGCTCAATCCGAAGATATTCGCTCAATCCGAAGAGACTATATTTCTCAATTCGAAGATCTTCGAAATGACCAACTATGTACTCTTCAATTGATTTTAGCTACATTTCTTAGGTGGATTAGTCCTCAGGATCAGATTGCAATAGCCTTCATTCCTCTTCATGTGTGAATTCCATGCCTTGCCATTCATTGGTAGTTGGCTGGAATTTACACAGAAAACTAGTTTCTATTGCACAGTAACAGTTATTTGCACTATTTGCTAAATTAAAATAAATTAATGCTTTAGAAACATCAAAATAATAATATTAAAGTGTTTCTATCAGCCTAAGTATATCCCTTATGTAACAGGTAATGGCAAAGTGACATAAAACTACACAAAAATTATAAAAATCAGCATATAATATTCCAAACACATCAATCATGCAAACAATTAATACACAACATATTAGATCAACTTAACTAGTATATAAAGTAAATCACAAAGTTTTAGGTAAGTTTTAGTTGTTCAAAACATGCTATGATGGAGGTATTTCCATGTCTCGTCAAGTTAATGTCTTTAGGGGTGGTATGTCTATAATGGTAGATTTTTTTTTTTTATGATCCACTCAATGCCATGTTAACAGTTAATATAACCTAGTATTTTCCCTAATTTTACTCCAAATACATATTTGGAATGCTTCAAGCAAACTTTGCATTCTCTTAATCATTCAAAGATTCACCTTAGATATTGAATGTGATCTTCTCATTTATAGACTACTTTAGAAGAACATCAACATAATATTCAATAATATCATGCATCATATCATAAAAAATATGTCATAGCCCACTGATAGGTATCTCTCACATTTTCAGACCAAAGGGCCTAACCTTGTAATAAAAGATCCCCCAAGGAGTGAAGAAGGTAGTCTTGGATTGATATTTTGGTGCAATTCAAATTTGGTTATATGCAAAAAATTATCCATTAAATATAGCATCCTACATCCTAGGGTAAAGTAAACAATCATATCTATGTTGGGTAAAGAAAAATTATCATTGGGACATGCCTTGTTGATGTCCCTAAAGTCAGAAAAAACTCACATAACACCTTCCTTTTTGTCTATAGGAACTACATTAGAGATCTAATTAAAATAATCAATTGAATCAATAAAGTTGAACTACAAGAGCTTTTGAAGCTCCTCTTTGATGAGTAATATAGCTTTAGAGAATATTTCTCAATATTTTATTTATTGGTTAATTATAATGCTTGAAAACTAAATGATATACTACTAGGGAAGGATATAACCCTGACATGTCTACATAGGACCAAACAAATATATCACAAAATTATTCAAGAGTTTAGTATATTCCTCATGTTCTTCAAGGGTGTGGAATTTTCATAATTTAATATTTAGGATAATCTTGAGATCCAATGTTAATATTAATTGTTTCTTCAATAAATATATGGGATTCATATTATAATTGTGGAGTAGGTAGTATTCCTACACTTTATAGGTCCATAAGATCTAAATTCAATTGTTTAGAATCATGTAGCTATGAGGTATCAATATTATTTACTTGTAAAATAGAATATCTACTAGAGAATATTTCTAGATGAAGATGGCCCTGGGGGCCATATCTATGAGGGTTATGGGGTAAGTATTCAATCTCACAGTCATATGTGTTAGGCATTGGTAAGGGAATTTATCTTGATTAGGAGAAGGTCGTGCTATCTACTTGGGATAGAGTTGCAATATTTTCTAAATTATTTCAATTAGAAATATTATCTCTAGAGATATTTTGGAGCTCTTATTCATGCCCATTTATTATTTTAAGGTAAAAATACCAAAGTCATTTATGCTAGTAGATTATAATAATGAAAATTGGTAAGAAATCTAGAAAGGATAAGGTTTCACATCCTCTTCATCATACCAATCTGGTCCCTTTGTTAGAGTAGTATTGTCTTGAGGTTCAATAAAATAAAGGTCAACATCATCATCACTATCACACAAGGATGAAAATGGTAAAGGGTTATTGTGGTTGGAGATATAATATAATACCCAATGTAGGTTCCATAGGTTCTTTAATGCCCTATTCATGAGGTACTAGTCCTTTTATATAGTAACCAAAGTTGTAAAGAATTTGTTTGGGTATGGGGTAAAGGTTTGACGAGTAGCACAAAGAATATAGTCATTTGGTTGGATGATGGTTACTACCACAAATTATTTCCTCATTAGTAGTTCTAGCATATACAAAGGAAAAAATCCCTATCTATACCACCTTCCCTTTTTTAGATAGTAGCCTAAGGTCCAGGATGAAGCAAGTAATCTGGATAGGTCCAATACTAGTAATTTATTTTATTGATTATTGATATTAATGTGATTAATATTAAGAACTTTAGATTGATTCTCATCCTATGTTTTAGAGTGATTATTTATTTTAATTTCCTTATCATTATCACCAATGTTTTCTTCTTTAGATTTTGTCTTAGTGGATTCATCATGATAAGAAGCTTTTAGGGCATCATTGATTAAAATAAGGGAAGCATTCAAAGAGAGGTAAATATTAACCTTGAGGTTTTCTACCTCAATGGTTTAGCAATATGAAAAATAATTAGGGTCTATAGTGATGCTATATAGCTTGCATTTATATTCAATATTTAAATATTAATGGTAGGTGTATGGGATAGCCTACACAACATAGATCCAAGGTTTAGCTAAAATAATATTATAATTAAAGTCATGATGCAAAACATAGAATAGGGTGTTAAGTATATAAGGTCCCACTTTCAAGGGGAGGACTATATTCCTAGTAGTCTCATGTTCCTCATTATCATATATCTTGATAACAATGTTATATTTAACTAAATATTATATTTTTAGCCCAATACTATTAATAAATTTAAGTCTATCACTCAAGATAGAGTTGTTAGTGATAAGGACCCTTTTAAAAAAATTCTCATTGATATGGCATATGATACATAGGAGGAGTTCCTCAAGCATGGAAGGAGGTGGAATATCATATTTGTAAAAGGATATCATAGCATGGTTTATGATTAGGGATTATACCACATTAGTAAGATCAATAGGACTAATATTTTGTAGTACAATTTGCTCACTTAGGAGTTTAAAAAGTATTTCTCTATAGGTTGGTGAAGTTATTAGTAGATCAAGTAAGGAATTTTTTGCAAGGGTGTATTCGAGTTGTTGTTTATGATAAAAGGCTATTTTACCTTTATCTTGAGATCATAATACAGTGGGTAGTCCTTCAAAAAGAGAGGCACATTTAGGTCATAAGACCAAATGGTTATTAGAAGGTGGGATTGTTGATTTAACTTTGTCTTTGTATTGTTGTCTTGTGATAGCATAAACATGAATTATTCCTATCATGTTTTGATTAGGTGGGAGTACATTTCTATATTGAATGTGATTGGTGGCTTTTATTAATGGTTGGGTAATGGATCTTGAAATATCCTCATATCTTGGTTAAAAGATGATTGTGGTTTAGAGCCACCAACAACAATGTGAGTATCATCACTTAGATCTTGGATGAGATGCATAAGGCTTCTATAATTATTGGTACAATGTCCATTTGTGTGATGGAAGGTACATTATTCATTAGCCTTAAACAAAGGGAGATTTTATCTTTTGGGTTCTATAGGCCTTATAGGTGGTATATCTATAATTTTAGCTACTAACAACTATTCAATAATAGTTGCTAGAGAGTCATTGAGTCTAGTGAACTTTCTCTTAGGTTTTTGTTAGGATTTTCCCAGGACCAACTTTTGTAAGGTAATATCAATGTTGAAATTATTAAGTTTCATATTTTTAATGGGGTAGGAGTTAGTTATCCCATAATCCATAAAATGATTAATTTTATATTGCACTTTAGGATTAGAATAGGGTAATTTTTCTCTCTTTCTTATCCTTTAGTTGTCCTCTATATATGGGGGAAGCTTCTATTTATTTAGCCAATTCCACATATTCAAAAGAAGTAGTGTTGGTTGTTTCTAAGAGATAAGCCATATACTCCACTATATTATGTATCAAACTATGTAGGAGGCCCTTAGGGTGAGAGGTGTACTCAAGTTTCCTTAGTAGGTCCTACCATTGGGTTACAAAGTTTGCAAAGGCTCCACCATTTGCTTGTTTGAGTTGATAAAGGTCATTAATAGTACATTTTTCTTTTATGTACACAAAAAATCATTTGATAATCATATCTATAAGCTCCTTAAAGATTTTAATTGAGTGTCATGGTATCTAAAAATACCTCTCTAAGGCAACACTACCTAGGCTTTTTAGGAACAACTTGAGGAGCGATTATTCAGCATAGACAATATCGTCGTAGGCAACTTGGAAGAGTCTAAGGTGTTCTATTGGTCTCTCTTCCCTATATAGTTATAAATTAGGATTTTCAAAATTAGGAGGGTAAGTTCAACTAACCATAAGAGGATTTAAATGTTGATTACAAAAATAATTTTAGGCATATTTATAGCTAGTTGAGGATCCTTTGAAATAAGCCAACTATAGCTCAAACCTACAGTTTTATTTTCTAGTTGTTAAAACTTGGTATTTATATTTTGATATGTAGGATAACATGGTTTTTATGGAGCATGAGGTAGGACCAATTATGGTTGTGAACTAACACATGGATAGATTTTGGATGTTGAAGGAGTTGATATATAAGGTAGCACTATATAGCTTACTCTTAATCTACTTGGGAGAAATGGATTGGTAGAAAGAGGGTTTGAAGTAAAGGAAATTTGATATTGATAAAATGGTATGTTGAGAAAGGGATTAGAAGTAAGTGTACTTGTAGATATTGGAATAGTATGGAGGATATTAAGATATTGCACTTGGGTAGTGCTTGATGTAGGGCAAGTAGTACTTACCTTAAGTAGTTCCATAATTGAGGATGAAGAAGGGTGGCCTAGAGAGGATGGGGAATTTGATACCCCACCTTATATAGATGTAACTATAGGAGGGTTTTAGTTGGTATGATTAAGGTTATATGCATTAAGATAAATATACAAAGGCCCATGAGATAGGTCTCTTTTATGGGAAGCTATAGAGGTGGATCTAGGTTACTGTAGAAGGTCCCAAAGGGACACCTTATAATTAAAGCTATTAAGGGCTCTTTGTATGCCCTCAAATTGGTTTGCATAACTTCTATGTTTCCATGAAGGAAACTACCTCCCCTTTTTCATTTTGAATAGGGAGAGGGTCCCTAAGGGAGAAGCTTTCTCTTCTTCCTCAAAGGTGTTATTTTCAAATCTTACTTGATCCCAATGGACCTTAGATAATTATGGTAAGGTATTACTATTTTGATATAATTAATAGACAACCTTATGGGTAAGGTAATGGTGTTCCACCATGGTTAGGAAAGGAAAATTAAATTTTGTTAAAGTTTTTGGTTTCAAGCATTAATTAAATAAGAAGAAGATGAAATAGAAGAAGATGTTTTGAAACCCTTGTATCATCATATTTTCTCTAAATACATGATTTGATCTATACACCTTATGGGGCTCCCTAATATACCTGAATCAATTGATATATCCACTCTAATAATATACCTATTGGTACATGGAATCAAGATTGGCCCCCTCAATATTTAAAGTCATACATGAGGGAAAACCTTGAGGTATTGAAAGTGAATGATACAAAGGATGGACAAACATAGATATGTGACCCAAGATTGGTATATGAGATGAAATAATGTGCCTTCTTATGACTTCCATTAACCCATAGGGCTAACCTCTTATTATGTTCTTATTAGTCTTCATTTATCTTTGCTAACTAAACTTAGAATTTAGGTGGACTTGATTAAGTTTTTATTAATTTAATATTTGATTAAAGTAAGGATAGGATAAAATATTTTGGACCCATGTGGTGTTTCATGTTAGGTTCACCAAATATATGGGGTTTCAAAACAATGTGTATTTTCACACTCATGATTTGGAAGGCTTAGAGTGTGTAGCATATGATTTCTATATTATATTCATTGATTTTATAAAGACCTTGGGTTCCATTTATTGCTTTATCCTAAATGTAGTATTTAAAATATGAGATGCAACACAAGTGAAAACAAAATGGAGCAATACAAATCCTAGAATCTATGTACCCTTTTCAATTCAAATGTTGACAATAAAATAAATACTTTTTATTTTTATTTTTATTTTTTGAACCAAGAATCATGATGTGCAAAGTACAAATAAGAATATTACCCTAAATATGTAAACTACATGCAATTTACATTGATTTCCTATGCTTATAAAATGAAATCCTTTTCCTCTATTATGATTTTCCCAAAAAGGAAACAAATGTAATGATGCACACAATGAGTCCAAAATGCTCTTTCACTTTTGGGTGCTTGTGGAAATTAATATTTTCTAGGATATTTAGAGATATAGAAAAAATTCCCAATTTTTATGATTCAATGCAAAAAACAAATGAGAGCAATATACCACAAAAAAATGTAATACAATCAAAGTGTAATTATGTGCTTTTAATACCTATAAATTCCTAATGAATGCGTAATGGAAAATGAGATTACTTTCACAAAACCCATTTATTTGCTAACATTTTGTTATAAAATCAATTACAAAATACAAGGGTGGCTTATAAAATCCTAAATTGACCAAATTGATCTATAGGTCTAATAATAATCTATCATATTTTCATAATAACACATCTATTTATGGATTTATGAAAACAAAACACAAAAGTGATGGAAACCAAGACACAAAACCTAACAAACTTTCACATATAATAAAAACAAAATTTCACTTAGTTTTTCCCAAATGGACAAGTACATCATGGCATACTTGTCTGATACAACATATTTGTTCTGCTATAGCACACTTGTTTTGCTATAGTACACTTGTCCTACTATAGCACACTTGCAACCTATGGCACACTTGTATTACACTTGCAAAATGGTAGATCTATAAATTAAACAATCAACAAAAGTTATTAGTATCTAGGATCTATCCAATTTCATCAAGAGCGTCTAACTTGATAAATGGATTAGATATTAGTTCCCTTTTATGGGGATAAAACCTAGAAAAGGCATAAAATATAACATGCAAGAGGATTGAAGAATATAGGTACTACAAATGAATGCTAAAATAATGCTAAATATGAGATCAAAAGATTGTTGAAAGAATGCTTAAATATGAGAGAATATTTACAACCCTTTTGATACTAATTTTTATTTTGATGATCCATAGGAGGGGATTTTCTCCAAAAACCCTTCATGAGTTATATGTGTATGTTGGATACCTAGTTTCAAGAGCCAAGTCGAAGTAGACATAGATCTTGTAAAATCCCTCTCGTTAACTTCCAAAATTTCTCCAATCAAGGATCTCCATAGCAAAAAGTACCTATAAATAAATTTAAAAACTTGCTAGATAAAATGGTTTTCCAAAATATAAAATTTCCAATATTCTTGATTACCAAAATTTCCAATTCCAATTCTTGATTCAATTTTTCATTAACCTGAGACCTAAATGAGGGTAATTTTATAATTCTATAGTCAATCATTGGAGGATTAGTTTTAGAGGTGGTAGCAAGAAGCCAATGATGTGATAGGAATATTGAGTGGAGGTAAGTGAAGAGGATGATATGACAAGAATATTGTATGGTGGCAAGTGAGTGATTACAAAAATTGAGAGAGGGATAGATTAATATGGAGAATCTCATGCAAAATGGACTAATTGCTAGTAAAAAAAACTTGATTTCCATAATTTCATTGGTGAGGTGAGATATTTAATTATTTGGCAATGATAATGAGTCCATCTATTAACATTAGAGCTCTGGTAGCATCGATACAAGTGCACTATTCAAGTACAAGTATGCTACGACACACTTGTAGAGTCAACAAGTGTGCTACGATGCACATGTAAGGCTATGATACACTTGTAGGTAATTTTGAGGGGTCAAATATTATCAAAACCTAGGTATGTTTATACTTGTTACAAAGATATTGGAAAGAAATTTCCAATGATACCATGTTTGTGAAATTGTGTGGTTGTTTGATCAATTTTTATGATCATTGAAGTTAGGATCAATTTCTTCCCTAAATCTGGGTACAAAAGGGTCAATTTTGCTTGATTTTCTAGAAAGGGTAATTTAATGATAAAATTTGATGTCTAGGGTGATAGGAAAAATTGGGTATCTACACTTATATACTCAAAATTATCAATTTTAAGGTTTATATCTAGAGAAAGTATCAAGAAAATATGAGCTTATATCTCCTTGATAATTTTAAGGGTTGATGCCTAAACATCATTATGGAATATTTTTTATGCTATAAACATAATAGCTCAATGTGACAACTTTACATATACACATGAGCAAGAAGTATTGTTGATATTGAATGCTACTTGTGTGCTTAAGCATGTGTGTAATTGGTATACAAAGTATGAAAATTTTAAAACAAATATTTGAAAATTTAAAGGTGTTGGTCATCGTCAAAAAATATACCTTTACAAAAAAATTTACTACCCCCCTTAAATTTGTAAAATATTCACTATAGTTTATAATTTGAAAATTTTACCACAAAGAAACTATACAAAATTACAAAATAAAAATAAATCTTTCCTATAGTAGTAAAAGAAAAATTTTGGTCTTGGTTGGATTTGACCTCTTGACCTCTACTTTTAAAATATCAAGTGACCAACTCATCTAATTAATGCTTCATTCATTAAAAAAAAGGTTATTATTTTTCACCTTTTCAAATTTAAAATTTGGAAGCAAAAATATGAGTTAGAGACTTTAATATAATTCCTTAATTTACCTCAACTCTTTTACCATTTTGTAGTGCATTTTGGGGGTCAAATTAGTGGTAGCAGTTGCATCATGGGTAAAAACATCTACCATAAGCATTGAGGGCATGAATGACCTCATAATTTCTCTTGCATTTCTATTTGGTGTTTTACTTGTAAAGGATGAAAAGACATTTGCAAATTATGTAGGTGACCAATGCCAAGGGGAACTCATATGTGACCAAAGAGGAGCTAGATTTAGAAGGTGGGTCTCAATGGCATTAAGGTGGCCATGTTTTCTAGCCCGACATTTATGTTCATTAGAGAGAAGATGTTGTTCAACTTGGTGGGACTAAATGGGATCATGTACCATTCATGCAATGATTTGTTGGAAGTTCACATGTGGTCATAGGCCCTATGTTCTATGATTAGAACATATATTATAATATGAATACAACAATAAAGATATACATATTTCTCATCTTCCTTATAGTATCGAGGATTCTCATATGAATCGTAGAGAAGGAAGTCCCATTTAAACTCATCCTATTTGACCATAAGAAAGACAAATTGACCTAAGGCATGGCATACTAGTATGTAGGGTGACATTTAGGCACTTGTTTCATTATAAGAATAAGAAGAATCTCTTCATGGGTCATTATATTATGGTTGGCATGTATGACATAGGAGTGTGGTCTGAGAGTAAGAGCTTTACTAACCATGATATGGGAGTAGTGCCTGAGAACTAGAGGGTGTCTATGAGGTTTGAACAACATTTAGAAAATTAAAGATATCATAGGTTTATCATTGTACATGGTATGGGAGAGTGTGAACTATATGGGGATAGGAATATGCAAGGGATACATGGCAGTGTTGTACATGTAGGGTCATGCTTTTGCTTTATGTAATCCTAGTTGCAAAATCTAGAAAACCATGCTCTAATATCAAATGAAGGATCAATGAAAAGAATCATTTATCTTTATTACTTCAATATCTCATATTTAAAATACAATAGGTTAGTTATGAAGATAGATGTTATGATCAAGATAACAAGTGTAAATATAGTAACCTACCATGAGGTGTAGAAATAATGTAATAATTACCTAATAATGTCTACCTAATAGCTTGTTATAGTTGTTTTGAAAATTAAACACCATAAAATCAACTCTTACTTCCTTAGGGCCAACTAAAATTGGAAACCAAATGCAAACCCATAGGATCTTGGGGTTTACCATTATAAGCATAGCAATGATTATTAGTAGAAATGATATATCTCTAGGGATTTTTAGTTTATCTATCAAGGACAATAGTATAACAAATGTACCACTCCCATCATCAATCAAAGCCCTATGAACTACCATATTAAAAAAGAATATTATCATTAATGGTAGACTATCATCCCTTGCTAAATAACTTGCATCAATTATATTTTTTAAAATGGAATTTGATAAGAAATTTAGGGCTAGTATGTGCATCAATACAAAGGGGTTCTTTATGTGATTGAATGTAATAAATTTCATAAGACCCTATAATGGTAGGCTTAACATTTGCAATCCTTGGTTTTAGCATATCCATCTCATCTAGTAGGTCTTTTAACATTTTTCTTCAATAGGGAGGTGTCTTAAATTATTATAAGGATGGGATATTAGGATTTGTACACAACTCATCAACAATATCCCACACTTTTTTTTTGCTCATGATTAATTTAAGAAGCAATTATTTGGGTTGAGTGACATCATATCATATTTTTTCTATTAGTGCCAAGATGATTACTTTAAGAAATAGTCATAATATTTCACCTTTTTTGAAACAACAAGTTATGTAGGCTAGGCTAAGGTCTTCTCAGGAATATTTTCTATAGTTTTGGATATTTTTGTGTTTGTAACAAGTTCTTAGATGACCAATTGAAGGCTTGGAATTTTATCAATAATACAAGATTAACCATTTCTTAAACAAGTAATTTCTGTTCATCCTTAGTTTTTCTCTTCCTTAGAAGATTTTTTTTTTTATATTGAGGTGCACTCCTAGTAATAGCAACAATTGCTTTTTCCAATATGTGATTGTTTCTCATTGCATTTCTAAAATTATTACATATTGACACACATTTGGTTGAATATAGATATATTCTCCACTTGGGCTAGATTGGTAAAAGACTTGATTAACTTGAGAAGTATTTTGAGAAGTGCTAGCTCTAGGATTTTTATTTTGGAAGTAGTTTCCATTTTTATTTTGATAGTTTTTACTCCCTCCTTGGTTTACTTGATTAGAATTATATCTTTAATTTTGATGATTTTGTTGGACACATTGATTAAACCCTTGACCCTAATTTTGATTTACTTGTTATTGATTGAGAGCTTATTGCTCATGGTTGGAAATGGGATGTTATAGATACCTAAAATTTGGTTGTGAGGGTGATTAAACCTATTCTATATATTCATTTTGTAGAATAAATCAATTCTATCGTTGTTAACTTGATCAATATTCAAATTAGTACCAAAAGGCTTTCCTAAGGTAATTTTTTTATAAATATGTACTAGTGGAATTATTATGACCATATGTTACATGCCAAAATCAAATCATGTTAGCATAATGCCATACAAGAGGTTCAAACCTATAATTAATGTGATAGTTTTTTAGTTTAGGAAGTGGACAAATATTGAGAATATATTTATGTATCCATTGATACATGATATTATTAGGTTTAGACCACCCCTATATTTAGTTAGTATGTGGATAGGAGCTCTAACTACCTCTAATTCATATGAGGTATCATGGATAACTACATTGCAAACCTCATTATCTAAAACATTTTTATTAGGTTTTTTAGGTTTTAGGGAATTTTTTGTCATCTTTCTTTTTCCTGTGTTCAAGGATTTTAACAAAATGAATAACTTTGTCAAGAGGAAGGAAAATCATGAGGATTATGTTCTTTGAGATTTAGCTTGAAAATATGGTTCAACATTATTTACAAATATCATAGAAGAAGCTTATTTAATTAAATTCATGTTTGCATGACATTTAATTATTACTTACCTTTGTGGAAATTAGTAATAGATTCATTAAGGCCTTGTTTGATGTTTATAAAAACATCCACCACTTCCATAATAGTTACATCATCATCAAGCTATTATTTTAACTTTTTAACAAAAGTATATAAGGTTTCAATGGAATTTTTACAAAGACATAAACTACTTCCATAATATTCATGTCATCATCAAGCTGTTATTTTAAATTTTTAGAAAAAATATATAAGGATTCAATGGAATGTTTAGATAAGTATGCAAATCAATCAAGAACATTTTCTACAAAATTTATAGCCATTAATTTTAATAAAGCTTTTTCATTGTGAAGACAATCCCTATAATATGTCATGGAATTTTTTATAAATATTTGGGCTTTATGAGTCCCATCATTAGAGAACTTAGGAACATACCCAAATAGGTCTATATCTTCCACATCAAGAGCTAGATATTGAATTTTATGATTCCTAAATATTGGATTAGTTGATATAGGTAAATCCTCCTTAGGGTGAGCTAGGGGAGGAGGAGGAGGAGGAGGAGCATTGGGATTCAATATTGAAGGAGGGATAATAGCCTACACTATAGGGTTTCTATTTTCAATCAAAAATTGAGTAAGATTAGTAATTAAGTATTGAATTTATTTTATTTTTTCTCTTCTAGAACCCTTTGTTTGCCTTTCAGTATCATTCCTATGAATATCTAGCTAGTAATCCAAATATTACCTAATGGTAACCATGTACATTTTAGCCTAGAATGAATATTGGATCTTGGGAACTAGAATTTGACCTATTTTGTTCATGCATGCATTTATATTTCCATGTTGTATCATTAACGAAAATTCCATTTTGTCATTATGTTTATCTTCACTACCTAACATTGAAGTTCCTATAGATATTTGGGACCCTATGATAAATATGTATGCTTTGTCAAAATCAATATTAGGATCATTCTCTTCTTCTAAATAAGAATCCTTATTAAACCAATTGTTAATCTCAAGTTCATCATCACAAGTTATCAAAGAAGGATGGTTGATGTAACTTGGAACACATAGAAGGAACATCCTCTTCTAATTATATAGATTCTAAAATATATTTCTTTCTAGACTTAGTACTCCTTCCAATTCCCTTGGAATAAGTTGAAGAAGCCATAAGGGTAAGTGAAAAAAATCTTCAAGACTAGCTAGGGTTTTACCAAGATGTTCTATCCTTAAGAAAATAAACCATAAAAATCCCTTACAACAAATAAAATTTGACTTTTGGAAAATCCCTAAGAGAAGGATGGAAACTATGATAGTTTTTATTTATAACATAGAAAAAAGTGATAGATAACACAAACCCTACAATAGCTATCCTAACAAACCATAGGGGTTAAAAATAAAAATAAAAACCTCAAAGGTGTATTTCATATCAAGTTTAGAAAAATATTTGCAAGAAAAAGGGGATACCAAATGTAATTATTCAAAGTAATATGAGATAAACCAATATGCTAAGACCAATATAGCAAAGAAATAAATTAACAATAAATACCCAAAATATATCCTAATTTAAGCATACATAAATTTAAAGCATTAAAAAATAATTGCACTAAAATCATCCATAAAATATTAGTAGGATAAGGTTAATCCTAATGCAATGAAAAATAATTACCTAGGGCATTAAGGGCCATTTATTCAAAAAATAAATGAGCTCATTCCTAACTTATCCTTGATGCAATGACACCATAGTAAGGAGATATCATAGCTAGGATAATCACAAAGTGTTTGACCTACCTTGGAAACTGGTCCTTGAATGGTAGAGTGACCTTTGGCTATGAATATTGGTAAAGCATATTGTCCAAATCCTCCATGGAAGGTAGTAAGGGTCATTTATTCAAAAAATAAAGAAGCTCATTCCTAACTTATCCTTGATGCAATGACACCATAGTAAGGAGATATCATAACTAGGATAATCACAAAATGTTTGACCTACCTTGTAAACTGGTCCTTGAATGGTAGTCAGTGACCTTTGGCTATGAATCTTGGTAAAGCATATTGTCCAAATCCTCCATGGAAGGTAGTGAACTAGAGGTTTTCAATATTTAAATGAATGGTGAGAAAATGAGAGGGTAAAAGGAGTATTTATAGTAGATGAAATTAAATAACCTTCTCTTTTGGGAAAATGACCAATTTTATCCTTTTTTGTGGTCATAAAATCATGATCATAGGGTATAAATGATGTGTTGTTTGAAACCTAGGTGTAAAAAAATGCTATCATAATGATCATGCATCAAAAATCCTAAAATAATTAAACACTTGTGCTCATCACTTAAAGTGATAATAATAGCATCGTCAATTTTTAGCTAGCATATGTTGGGAGACACATGTCATGACATCCCTTAATACTACCTTTATCCTTATTTTTGTGTTTTGAAAAAGTTAGAAGGCAAAAATATCATGAAATATGGAAAAAAAGTGGTGATTGGATAAAGAAAGAAAATAAAAACCATTGACCAACAAGTATATCTATCATCCTTCCCAAGGATTAATAAAGTTAGTCCATCCTACCCTATAAATAGGAGGATAGGACTCTCCAACACCTACAAAGTTAGTTGTTAATGTTTATATATATATAGCTTATCCTACTCCTGAGCAAACTTTGGACAACATGCATCATAGTCGAAATGGAGTTGGACACCTTACAAAAAGCATAAAGGAGTCTCTTGAAGTAGAAGTATGACTTGGTTAATTCAAAATAGGATTAAATCCGAGCAATTCAAACCTCTTATTGATTTATTATTATATTATGATGATGATGATGAGTGCTTCAAATCTATTTCCTTACAATATTCTCATAATATTTTTATATCAAGCACAATATTTCTAACTGATATGGATTGGAATAACAAATATTCCATTAGTCCTGACCATGTTGCCTTTGGAATCATACCAAATGCTTTCACCCACCATTATGATGTGAATTACTTAACTCTAATATTTTATTGGCCCTAACATTTATCTATGCATGGTATTGATATTTATTATTATCCTTGCTTGAATTTTAATTTTATATTTGATTTCACTACATATTTACCTTTTCTTATTTGCTTTATTTTTACTAACTATTTTCTTTTTCTTTGTGAGATTTATTTTATACATTATATTATTTGTATTGATACAATGATAGAATCTATAAAATAGTTATCTTTTATTTTCCTAACATGTTGATGCGAACAAATATGAATTATTTTCATAATAGTCATTTGGTTTGTATATTCCTCTTTTGAATCATAAATTTTGTATTTAGTCTCGTATCCATTATATTTTTACTTTTAAATTGTTTGGTTGTTTCCATCACAATGATGAAACCCACAAGGACATACAAATGATGATGCTAGTTAGGATTAGTTATTTTCCCATTTTCACTAGATTTGTAATGTGAGCAAGTATCCATCATCTATCTTGCCTTGTGTTTGTTTTAATCCTTTTATTTTTACATTTATTTTTATAATTTCATTTCTTAAGTTTACATTGAAATATTATCTCTTATCTTGTGACCATCAACGAAATCCACAAGGATAAAGTTGTATAAAACTAGATAGGATAGTTATTTTCCATTTGTTAGGATGCTAATGAGAGTGGGTATCACTTGTTATTCCAAAAAAAAATTATATTGTATCATCATATTTTAAATATTAGTTTCTATATTTATCTTCCTTATTTTATCCATTACCTTTTATTTTGCTTATGGTATGATATGCTCATAGGGGAAATAATAGAATTGGTATTGCCTATGATTATTTATCCCATAAAAAAAGTGCATATCAATCCTCCTCTTTTTCAGTATCTATTTTTAACTTTTCAGAATTTCTTCTAATATATCCCACCATTTGTAATGATTTCGAGGGTGAGTATTGCATGTCATTGATAAAAGTGACTATTGTTACTTTATGTTGATAATAGAAAATGTTTATTTCTTGATCATTAACCCTTAAAAAATATTTCTATTCAATAAAATAAATGCCTATATATCTCTTTCTTCAATCTCATCAATTAATAATATTTTTTAAAGCATTAACAATGACCCAAAGGATGCAAAATGACATATTGATCTCATATTTTTGTGATACTTATTATCAATATTTTTATCCTTCAACATCATATGTAAATTTATCTTTTCAACTTATTCCACCTCCTTAACCAAAGGCATTCAAACACACATGTATATAAGGTGGCCTCAATAGATTGAATTTAAGCATCCATATAGGATCATAAGTCCATTGAAAACACATATACGCATGGGATAAATATCATTTCTAAATCTCAATATTTATAAACTGATTTAGACCCATTCAATATGTTATGTTCCCTTGATAGTTTACACTATGTATATCCACCAAAATCTCTTCTATCACATACAAGAATGGGGAAATTTTCATCCCTAGTCCATTATTCTATCATCTCATTTAAATCATATATCCTATATTTCTATTTGATGCAATTTGCTTTTGGATACATTGAATATGTTCGGTGGCCTTGATGACATATGCTTTGTAAGTCCATACAAATATCCTCCATCACATAAATGAATGGAAAATTTCTAAATCCCTAATTTGTTATTTTAACATCTCATCCAAATCATGTAATTTTATCTCATTTTCCCATGCAAATTAATTTTAGACACATTAATTATATCTAATGGTCTCAATAGGATATACTATTTAGGTCTATAATATATCCTCCATCACATATAAAAGTGTGTTCAATTTACACCATTAATTTACATATTTAATATTTTTCATAGTTACATCTATAATTAGTTTACATTTATTTTAATCAATAATCTTTTATGTAAGTTATACTTGACAGTTTGTTAAACCACCAAAATATATTAATATATTAGCTTGTATATGCTTGTCTACTTGTACATATTAAAAGCATAAAGTACATGTTTAGCATTATTTTAGTGAAATATATTTCACTTTTACTATGCATCATATTTTTTACTATACTATGTACATAGAATAAAATAAGAAAAATAAAATCTTGAAGTCCCCATGGACATGTCATAATATATACAATAGAAGTCCTTAAGTATTTGTCTAGGATAGATCTAAAGTTCTTAATGGCACAAAAAAAGCCGTTGAGCACCTATTCCAAGAAAAATATAAAATCTAAAGCCCTTGATGTCACAACAAAGTACCTAAGCACTTGTTTAAGAAAAAAATCAAAATCTCATCTTAATAGCATAGTATAATTCCTTGAGCAATATACTCGAGGTAAATCTCAAAAGCCCCCTTGGGAACATCTAAATCAAATATATTGTACATCAATATATTAGTTGAAAAGTCTCTTGTAGCACTTCCAAAGTCCTTTAATACTTTACTCTAGATAAATATAAATACCCTTATGCACATCCATATCATATAAAATCCCACATGGTATAGCTAAAGTCCTTGGATCATCAAATGATTATCTCAAAGTCCCTTTTGGTAATATTTATCAACATGTAAAAGCCCTTAGATTTATCTAAGGCATATATTTTATCTTTCAATAACTATAAATAAATTGACTATTTAAGTCATATTTAATTCATTTAGAACCTCGTAATAATTAAATATATATGGCATATCAAAGCATATTTTTTCTTAAATACTTCATTTCCTTGCATGAGCAATTTAGTTATATGAATCATAGATTAATCTATACATTCCATAATCATACATTTCATTCAATTATCATACCATTATAATCACACATCTAGAACATCAAAGTAATACAAATAAAGTTTAATCATCTAGTATTCCAGTCATATAACACCATAACAAAATTAAATAATAATAATAATAAAATCATATATCTATCTATCTAGTCATCTCATTCTATTACCATTATTTAAATGTATCTATACATCATAATCATGAAATATTCTTTCACACTACAATCTCTTATAAAAAAATATCTCATCATTTATGGTAGCATTGCCCTCCTATCTTGAATGTCATCGATGGGATAGGGCCAACTTAATTTTATCCTTGTTGTGGCTTCATCATGATGGGCTATATATGTACAATTCTGCAATCTAGTCTATGAATATGTGGTAATAGAAGGAGATGACAGTCTCTAGTCAACAAAGACAACCCCATGATAACTTATCCTATAATATATCACTTGGACATAAACAACAACTAAGTCATATTGTAATTTCCCTTTTATATTCAAGGGTCTACTATGTGGAATAATAAATCAAGATCCATCTCTATGAGATACTTTGATTCTACTCTCCTAGAAGAAAATTAACTTTCATAATTCCTTGTTCATCAACTAGGATGACTAGACATGTAAAAAAATGGTAGGCATACAATATACAAAAATTTCATGTTCCTTGTATCCTAATCAACCAATAGTTATTCCATTTATTTTGACCATAGAACCTAACCTAAGTAATCTCCCTTTAGCTATATTATTCCTAATATAATCATAAAATGGAGTTTATTGGATTTTTTTTATGAAGCTTATATTAGACTGATATTCTCAACCATACTAGCATGAAATCATCAATTTATTTCTTTTTGGAAGTATCCCTAATCCCACTAATAATGAGTGGGGAAAAATAATTTGATCAAAGTTGTTGTGGAGCCATACAACATAGTTTTAGCAATAATAAAAGTTACAAAAGACACAACATCAATATTGTTGGATAGGATAGTTTCAATATTTCACATATGCAGTCCTTTGTATAGACATTGGAAAGGAAAAATACAAAGACATAATAGACTTATTAATATACCTATTATACCTGCTATAATATGATGAGAAGTTATTCTTCCTAGAATAAAAGTATCAAAACCTTCATCCCCCCATACTATATTTATAAGTTGTAATTTTCAAGTTAGTCCATAAGGAATAGACATCCATATTCCTAGACCATACAAACATATTACATTAAATGCTTTGAATACAAAGCAAGATCGTACTAATAGGAACAAATGAATTCCAAAATATTGGGTAAATCTAAAGAGTATTTTTTTATACATTCATCAATGATAATGTCTAGATCCTAATATACCTACTGCAAGATAGTTGCTAAAATTAAAATCTAAACAACATAAATTGGGCTCCAACCACATGTTCATAACTTCAAATACCTACATTAGTTATGTTTTCTCCAATGGTTATCCATCCACCCCATTAATCCTTTATTTTTAAATGATTTATAAAACATATAATAAACATGCTTTGTCTCCACATTAGATCAAGAACAAGATTAGATGGATCAAAAAATACTAATTTGAAAAGAGCCATTGAACTAGCCAAACTAGAAAATATAGTTGTATGCATTATATGTACAATGATTAATCATCCAATATCATTCAACATGATGGTATGAATGTGATACCAAGGCAAAACCATGAAAATACCCCTTTATCAAAAAAGTAAACACTATGTAAATTTCTTGCATTAGAGAATGTCATGCTATGGAACTAAAACTTTATCTCAAAGGTGAATATATAATTGAGGTCATTTATAGAATATTTTGAAGATAATTCTATTCATTATAGTAGTAAGGATAAGTACAAATTATTACATGATCTACCAACTCCAACCTATGTTATCATCTACTTATCTTATCATGCTTAGCAATATTTGTTGTGACCATCACATATAACCCAATAGTCTATTACACTAATTGGTCCTTCTATTGACCCAAGGAATTGCACTCCCTAGGATATTGATCCCACTTGAAATTTTATAATTCCATGATAGCCTATAAACTAGTGATAGATATTTATTTGAATTTTCTCTTTGCCTCTTTGCTCTCACATGAACATTAGTGATGCCATGATTACCTAAAGTCTAGTATCCTAACTTGGTATTTTATTTTAAGTGAAAAACCTGTTGTGGGACCGCCTTGGTCTGAGATACCATGAACAGGGGGTTTTACACCATCAAAGTCACCTGGGAGTCGCACCTAAACCTGCCCACACTAAAATTATCAATTGGATTTTGGATACCCAATTCAGCTTTTGGGTAGGGTGGAGATTTGAACCTAGGACCTCCCTTGGAGGATTGCCCTCTCCTCTCGAACTCACCTACAAAACTTAGGTACTTGGTAATTAATCTCTCTTCTAGACAAGAGAATATTTACCTACCCTATTGAACCCTAATTATTTTATTCTTGTTAGTGCTAGCATAGGTCACACCATATCACCTCTAGCCTCTCCTATTGGTTGTGTCTATGCTACAATTATTATATCCACCCTAACCTATTTAGACTACTACCATTGTCAAACTAAGTCTCTCACTAGTCATCTTGTCCATCATCCTAATATCCTTCGTCTCATATACTAGATGATGCACAACCTAGGGATAGTAACCCTTCCAAGTTAAAATTATGGATACCGTTAATGATATCCTTCACTACACTTGACATCATCCACCCCAAGATATTAAAGCAATGGATCATTAACATATACCTATAGATACAAATTAGAATCTAGCTAATCTCTCAACTCTAACTCCCTCCCTGTGTGTCAGTACCACCTTAAATTAAAATACACATATTATTATAACCCAAACTGATGAGTGTCATTGAGTCTCATCATTTAATCTCAATGATTTATCAATCCGGGGTGGTGTCCAAGGTTGTCTACGATAGAAGGCTAGGGCAGAGTACAATTCGGGCATTCAGATTTCAAGCATTTATTGGTGAAGCAGATTTTGGTTTAGCCTTTTGGTGTCACACTAAACCTAGTCTGAAGAATGGAAACTAAAATAAATTACAGGAATTGAAAACTAAATCTAAATTGCAAGAATTTAACAATCTAACTACAATTGCATGAATTGAAATTGCTAAATTGAAAGTCTAATCTACTCTTGCAGAATTTGTAGAATTGAAATCTAGTTACTTTTGCATAATTGAAATGATGCTTGTAAATGAAACTTATTCTAAAAACACCTGTCAATGCCCTGCCACAAAAGGTCGTCAAGCTTCTGCTACAGGAATTGACAACAAAATGAAATATGTTGAAAATGGAAAGTTGCTAAAATAGAAAGTAGGGAAAACATGGAAAGCAAAGGAAAAATGCTTAATATAATTTGTCAGCTGACATACACACAAATTTTGTACACAAACATAATAGAAAACATAAATCACATAATACAAAATAAAAACAAGAAAATGAAATCTGGCAAGCAATCTATTAATTCTACTGTAGCAAAATTATAGATTAAAACCTGCCATAAAATCCCTCCTTCTAGATCTGAAAGTGGGCCCATACTTCCTGATCTAGAAGGAGGTGAAAAGCACTCCTTAACTAATTAACACTCAGAACAAAAAATGATAAAATAGCTGCACTTTTATTGATGACAGAACATGCTAAAAACTGTTACAAAAAATTATTGTACAGTCCTAATTGCTGCTATTGAAAACTCTCCTCTATTCTAATTCCTAACTGGCTCAACCAAGGAGGGAGCTGTGTTATTTATATAAATATTTACAACATATCCCATGCTCAAATCAGCCTATGTGCTACTTTACAGTGATTTGCCAATAATTCTGGATCTGAAATAAATGCAAATCTGGACAGTTTGTGTTGCGGTAGTAGTCATTGGCCCTTAGAAAGCATCTTCAGTGGTGGGAGTACGTGGGAGGAGTCTAGAAATATCTCACACATCTTTCTCCACTTCAGAATATGCCATTTCTATCTTGCAAACAACTTTCTATTATGCTGCAATTATTTTTGGGTTTATCCTAGAAGAGGATCAAAATTGATCTTTTCCATGAATGGTGGCTTTGGATGGCAAGGATGACAAAGTCAGATGGGAGATATTTTCCCTTAACCTTCTCAACCTTCTTTCCCTTTTTCCATCATCAAAAATCAGTCAAAAAGTCAAAAAGCACTTTTATGTTCTCATTTCGAAGATAAGTGGCTCATTTCGAAGAGACTGTATTTCTCATTCCGAAGATGTCTTGTTCATTCCGAAGATCTTTAGAATGAACAACTATGTGCTCTTCAAATGATTTTAGCTGCATTTCTCAGGTGGATTAGCCCTCAGGATCAGATTGCAATAGCCTTCATTCCTCTCCATGTGTGAATTCCATGCCTTGCCATTCATTGGTAGCTTGTTGGAATTTACATGGTAAATTACTGCATTTTCTAATTCTACTGCATAGTTGTAAAATATTGGCATTTCTTGCAAATTCAAACAAATTAGAACATGGAAAAATTATTCAAATATCAACATGAAGGAGTACATCAAGTTGCTACTGAATTTATACACTTCATTCACCAAGTAACCATGCTGAAATAGTGCAACAGTGCTGCACAATTGCCCCTGCTCTGTTATACCCTATTGTTGCCTATTTAGACCATGTGGGAATGCTTCTAAATAGGTCAGATGTCTTCTGTAGTCCTTCTGAACTCATTCCATCCATATCCTCATGCTTTGCTTGACAACTTCAAGGTGTTCCTATAAAGTGACAGCTTGCTGATTTTTATATGGTTATTTTTTCCAGATTTTCAGATTTATGACAGTCCTAAACTTTTGGCTTCAATGTGGATTTGAAACAAGTTGAAGGGCAGGAAAACATTCAAAAACCATTGAGAAGTTAATGGATATCAGCATACCACATTTGGTTAATTGAAATGCATGTTCTTACTTGCTACTTAATCAAGCAAAATCAGTCACAAAATGCTGAAAATAGTCAAAAACAGAGATATAGTATTCCTAACATAAAATCATGTAAACACTTAACAAATAGTATATTTTAGTCAACTATTTGGCAATTAACTTATCATATGGTAGTCAAACATTGTGCAATAATGAGGCATTTTTGGGCCTCATCATCCCCCCCAACTTGAACTGATGCATGCCCTCATGCATCTTAGTAGGCCATAGTAATATGCGAGTTTTATTCTTGTGAACAACATCCTTTGCTACCTGCTAACTTGAGAAATTCCTCCTTGCTGCACTATATCAAGTATTTTGCAATTAAGCACATGTATGACTCTTTTTCTATCTTTCTACAAGTTTTAGTGTTGCAAGGTACCTCTTAAAGGCTTGATATCATATGATTCATCTTGCAATAGTCTTATTGTGGAACCGTATTTGGCAGATGCACTACTACTGATGGAATTTTCTGTTCTTAACAACATTTCAGCCTGAATGCTTATTTTTGTTGTTTGCACCTTTTGAACAAAATTGATAAATTTTTGATTTTGAAATGCTTGAGGGATGTACTTACTTGTGGTAGAGCCTTATAAACCTCAATATTTGATGTACCCTACTCTTTTTGCTATTCTGTAGCATTTTTAGCAATTCTAGTACAGTTTTTGCTCATTTCGAAGATATCCTGCTCATTTTGAAGAGACTGTATTCTCATTCAAGATGAAGAGACTGTATTTCTCATTTCAAAGATGTCTGCTCATTTCGAAGAGATTGTATTTCTCATTTCGAAGATGTCTGCTCATTCTGAAGAGACTGTATTTCTCATTTCGAAGATGTCTGCTCATTTCGAAGAGACTGTATTTCTCATTCCGAAGATGTCTGCTCATTCCGAAGAGACTGTATTTCTCATTTCGAAGATGTTTGTTCATTTCAAAGATCTTCAAAAAAAATGTAGAAATGACCTCCTATGCAAAATTTAGCTACAGATTCTATTGTGGGCCCATCTCTAGAGTGTATAAGCCTTCCATAACATCAAAAATCCCTTCTTCATCCTTTTGTTTAGATGCTATTCTTTGTTTTGTATGTTGCTATTTTATTCCAGTAGTACTAAAATAGAACCTTCAAGTGCATTTTGTTGATTATCCTCCTTCAATTTATCAGACAATTGTGAGATATAAACTTGCAGTTCTCCTTCTAAAATTTGCCCTACAAATTGAAATAGAATTGCTGCCATGTCTGTCCCAAAATCAGGTTTTTGCATAGTTTTGGAATTTCCATGCAATTAAGGGCATAAGGGGGTGTTTCTTGACATCTTGAACATGTTCCTTTTTCAACTTGTCAATATTGTATGAATAGTTTATGCCAAATACCGACTATCATACACTAAATGCTAAATGTTTACTATGAATTAAATGCAAGAAACACATACCTTACTTGTCCTGAAAATTGGTCATGCACCTTACAATCTGCTTTTGATGATTGTTAGCAGAGCTATCTGAAAACATAAACAAACATAACACATGTGCAGTGTGAGATTTGTACAATGGTGGAACAATGATGGGTAGATCAACAAGGCAATGCATGCCGAAAAATCGGTTTTCATGCAAGCCAACTCAGTAGCGCCTCCAAGAAGGTTTTCACTACTGAATTATTCATTTTTTATTTTCTTTCCTTTTTATTTCATTTTTTTTTCATCTCTTTTTTTCATTTTTTTCATCAGAAGAGGTTGCCATTTCTGGTTTTCAACCAACTTCTATCTTTTTTTTTTTTCAAGTGCTTCAATGAGAGAGAACATCTCTCACTCTTATTTGGATAAGACCAATCCTTATTCTGCAAAAACATGTCAATTGTTGTATGAAAACACCATCTCTTTTTATTGAAACCTGCAACATTGATGCAACCTTCCTTTCTAGATGAGCAGTAAGAATCTTCTTACATCATAATTGCCTCCTTATTGCTGGAATGCTGGAAATGAAGTATTGGCTCCATTGTTCCTCTTCCTTGCTGAAATTGATGCTTGTCCTCATGTATCCCCATTTTGTGGGACATGCCTTTGCTGCAATTTTTTTTCCTCTTTTTTTTTTTAATTTTTCTTGTCTTGCTTGTACCCAAGAAGGAAGTTCACAAACAAGACTATTCTTCTTTTTGCTTTTCTTGTATTTTTTTTTTTTTGTCAAACTTTTTATCATCACTCTGAATCTGATATTGAAGAGAAATTCTCTTCCATTATGTGTACATCCAATGGAATCTCCTTCAAGAACTCCTCCTTAGTTAATGGTGCATGGTATACCCGAAGGCAATGTCCATTCACCACTAACATCCTCCATGAATTACCAATGGGAGAAAGAAGCACTGCTCCATATCTGAAAACTTCTTCAATCAAGTGTTGTCCATGCCTCCTAGTCTGCAAAATCTTGTCAATCTATTCTTGAAACAATTAAATACCAATTCCCAAAAGATGTTAAGTGCTTACATCAAGATAAAATCTTGATATACCCTTGTAATTCCATGTAAAGGGATTGAAATATTGTTTCAAAATAGCAACAATTTTGCTTTTTGTTTATAAGTCAGCCAACTAATAATGTTCAAGAATTTTCTTGGCTGCACTTCAATTTGTTTCATTCCTAGGAGGACATAATTTACCCCTTTGTAAAATGGAAGTAAATTTTCTATGTGCAATTTTTCTAGTTTTTTCTCCTTTATCCAAGGCTAATTTTTGTGTGTTTGGACTAAAGGTTTTCTATGTATCTCCATTGATTTTTGTCTCTTCAAGCTCAGGTAAGTTCTTGTTTGAGCACAGTTGGATGTTGCTGCAGTCAATAACATTTCCTGCATTTTTTTTTTTTTATACCAGATTCAGCTACATAGACAGGGGTTGCCTATCCTGTATTATTCAGACTGATCACAGGTTGGGCTAAAAAAAAGAAATATTTTTGGTTTGCACAATAAGACAAGAAGTGTACAACTTTAGCAGATCAACTACTTGTCAGGTAGGATCACCTCTAATGAGATCAACTATTGTCTATGTAGGCTAAGAATTGCTAGGTTGCGGTTTAGCATGGTAAAATCCTAACAATATTTAAGTAATAATGGAAAACTCTAGGATCATCATTAAGTTGTAAACTCCTATTTTGATTGTGCAAAAGTTTTTGTGATTTTTTTTTTCAGCTTACATAGACAGGGGTTGCCTATCCTGTATTATTCATATTGGCCACAGGTTGGGCTGAAGGTGGTGGTTGATTTACTTGCCCTGTTTGTTGTTGTTGGGATCTCTCTTTGAGAAGAATTCAGACTAGGCAACAGATTTTGCATCTCTGAGTTATGGAAGTAAATGGCATTCATCAATGATATGTCCCTATGAACAAATGCTATAGGTAGTTGATATGGCTATTTTGTTCAAGGGATAGTCTTGTATATCTACCATGATATCTTTCCAACACCTAGTACAAATTTGTTTATACTACCCTGATGATATGGATATAAAAATGGTAGTACTAGCAGATGGCTCTTCTAATTTTTTTTAAGAGATCTTATGTTTCTTGATAATGAGGATGATGAATTCTTTCAATTTTTATCAAGAATTTCAAACATAAGCAATTTAACCCCCAAGTGTGAAGATCACCTCCCTATGGTTGCTTGTTTTCTAAATGGACTGAAATGCAACTATCAATAATTATTATTTATACCAGCTATTTCATTCAGATTTTACTCTAAACTTCATAAGTTAGCACAATAATAATTATTTGATTGCTTTTACCCTCTAACAACACCATGATCCCCAGAAACGATGCCAAAATGATGAGTGTCATTGAGTCTCATCATTTAATCTCAATGATTTATCAATCCGGGGTGGTGTCCAAGGCTGTCTACGATAGAAGGCTAGGGCAGAGTACAATTCAGGCATTCAGATTTCAAGCATTTATTGGTGAAGCAGATTTTGGTTTAGCCTTTTGGTGTCACACTAAACCTAGTCTGAAGAATGGAAACTGAAATAAATTACAAGAATTGAAAACTAATTCTAAGTTGCAAGAATTGAACAATCTAACTACAATTGCATGAATTGAAATTGCTAAATTGAAATCTAATCTACTTTTGAAAAATTGAAATCTAGTTACTCTTGCATAATTGAAATGATGCTTGTAAATGAAACTTATTCTAAAAACACCTGTCAATGCCTTGCCACAAAAGGTCGTCAAGCTTCTACTACAAGAATTGACAACAAAATGAAATATGTTAAAAATGGAAAGTTGCTAAAATAGAAAGCAGGGAAAACATGGAAAGCAAAGGAAAAATGCTTAATATAATTTTTCAGCTGACATACACACAAATTTTGTACACAAACATAATAGAAAACATAAATCACATAATACAAAATAAAAACAAGAAAATGAAATCTGGCAAGCAATCTATTAATTATGTTGCAACAAAATTATAGATTAAAACCTGCCATAAAATCCCTCCTTCTAGATCTGAAAGTGGGCCCATACTTCCTGATCTAGAAGGAGGTGAAAAGCACTCCTTAACTAATTAACACTCAGAACAGAAAATGATAAAATAGCTGCACTTTTATTGATGACAGAACATGCTGAAAACTGTTACAAAAAATTATTGTACAGTCCTAATTGCTGCTATTGAAAACTCTCCTCTATTCTAATTCCTAACTGGCTCAACCAAGGAGGGAGCTATGTTATTTATATAAATATTTACAACATATCCCATGCTCAAATCAGCCTATGTGCTACTTTACAATGATTTGCCAATAATTTTGGATCTGAAATAAATGCAAATCTGGACAGTTTGTGTTGCAGTAGTAGTCATTGGCCCTTAGAAAGCATCTTCAATGGTGGGAGTACATGGGAGGAGTCTAGAAATATCTCACACATATTTCTTCACTTCAGAATATGTCATTTCTATCTTGCAAACAACTTTCTATTATGCTGCAATTATTTCTGGGTTTATCCTAGAAGAGGATCAAAATTGATCTTTTCCATGAATGGTGGCTTTGGATGGCAAGGACGAAAAAGTCAGATGGGAGATATTTTCCTTTAACCTTTTCAACCTTCTTTCCCTTTTTCCATCATCAAAAATCAGTCAAAAAGTCAAAAAGCACTTTTCTGTTCTCATTTCGAAGATAAGTGGCTCATTTCGAAGAGATTGTATTTCTCATTTCGAAGATGTCTTGTTCATTCCGAAGATCTTCGGAATGAACAACTATGTGCTCTTCAAATGATTTTAGCTGCATTTCTCAAGTGGATTAGCCCTCAGGATCAGATTGCAATAGCCTTCATTCCTCTCCATGTGTGAATTCCATGCCTTGCCATTCATTGGTAGCTTGCTTGGAATTTACATGGTAAATTACTGCATTTTCTAATTCTGTTGCATAGTTGTAAAATATTGGCATTTCTTGCAAATTCAAACAAATTAGAACATGGAAAAATTATTCAAATATCAACATGAAGGAGTACATCAAGTTGCTACTGAATTTATACACTTCATTCACCAAGTAACCATGCTTGAAATAGTGCAACAATGCTACACAATTGCCCCTGCTCTCGTTATACCATGTTGTTGCCTATTTAGACCATGTGGGAATGCTTCTAAATAGGTCAGATGTCTTCTGTAGTCCTTCTGAACTCATTCCATCCATATCCTCATGCTTTGCTTGACAACTTCAAGGTGTTCCTATAAAGTGACAACTTGCTGATTTTTATATGGCTGTTTTTTCAGATTTTCAGATTTATGATAGTCCTAAACTTTTGGCTTCAATGTGGATTTGAAACAAGTTGAAGGGCAGGAAAACATTCAAAAACCATTGAGAAGTTAATGGATATCAGCATACCACATTTGGTTAATTGAAATGCATGTTCTTACTTGCTACTTAATCAAGCAAAATCAGTCACAAAATGCTGAAAATAGTCAAAAACAGAGATATAGTATTCCTAACATAAAATCATGTAAACACTTAACAAATAGTATATTTTAGTCAACTATTTGGCAATTAACTTATCATATGGTAGTCAAACATTGTGCAATAATGAGGCACTTTTGGGCCTCATCATCCCCCCCAACTTGAACTGATGCATGCCCTCATGCATCTTAGTAGGCCATAGTAATATGCAGGTTTTATTCTTGTGAACAACATCCTTTGCTACCTGCTAACTGAGAAATTCCTCCTTGTTGCACTATATCAAGTATTTTGCAATTAAGCACATGTATGACTCTTTTTCTATCTTTCTACAAGTTTTAGTGTTGCAAGGTACCTCTTAAAGGCTTGATATCATATGATTCATCTTGCAATAGTCTTATTGTGGAACCATATTTGGCAGATGCACTACTACTGATGGAATTTTCTGTTCTTAACAACATTTCAGCCTGAATGCTTATTTTTGTTGTTTGCACCTTTTGAACAAAATTGATAAAATTTTGATTTGAAATGCTTGAGGGATGTACTTACTTGTGGTAGAGCCTTATAAACCTCAATATTTGATGTACCCTACTCTTTTTGCTATTCTGTAGCATTTTTAGCAATTTTGGTAATTTTCGCTCATTTCAAAGATATCCTGCTCATTCCAAAGAGACTGTATTTCTCATTCCAAAGATGTCTGCTCATTCCAAAGAGACTGTATTTCTCATTTCGAAGATGTCTGCTCATTTCGAAGAGACTGTATTTCTCATTTCGAAGATGTCTGCTCATTCCGAAGAGACTGTATTTCTCATTCTAAAGATGTCTGCTCATTTCGAAGAGACTGTATTTCTCATTTCGAAGATGTTTGTTCATTTCAAAGATCTTCAAAAAAAATGCAGAAATGACCTCCTATGCAAAATTTAGCTACAGATTCTATTGTGGGTCCATCTCTAGAGTGTATAAGCCTTCCATAACATCAAAAATCCCTTCTTCATCCTTTTGTTTAGATGTTATTCTTTGTTTTGTATGTTGTTGTTTTATTCTAGTAGTACTAAAATAGAACCTTCAAGTGCATTTTGTTGATTATCCTCCTTCAATTTATCAGACAATTGTGAGATATAAACTTGCAGTTCTCCTTCTAAAATTTGCCCTACAAATTGAAATAGAATTGTTGCCATGTCTGTCCCAAAATCAGGTTTTTGCATAGTTTTGGAATTTCCATGCAATTAAGGGCATAAGGGGGTGTTTCTTGACATCTTGAACATGTTCCTTTTTCAACTTGTCAATATTGTATGAATAGTTTATGCCAAATACCGACTATCATACACTAAATGCTAAATGTTTACTATGAATTAAATGCAAGAAACACATACCTTATTGTCCTGAAAATTGGTCATGCACCTTACAAGTTGCTTTTGATGATTGTTAGCAGGCTATCTGAAAACATAAACAAACATAACACATGTGCAGTGTGAGATTTGTACAATGGTGGAACAATGATGGGTAGATCAACAAGGCAATGCATGCCAAAAAATCGGTTTTCATGCAAGCCAACTCAGTAGCGCCTCCAAGAAGGTTTTCACTAATTGAATTATTCATTTTTTTATTTTATTTATTTTTTTTTCATTTTTTTTTCATCTTTTTTTTTTCATTTTTTTCATCAGAAGAGGCTGCCATTTCTGGTTTTCAACCAACTTCTATCCTTTTTTTTTTTCAAGTGCTTCAATGAGAGAGAACATCTCTCACTCTTATTTGGATAAGACCAATCCTTATTCTACAAAAACATGTCAATTGTTGTATGAAAACACCATCTCTTTCTATTGAAACCTGCAACATTGATGCAACCTTCCTTTCTAGATGAGCAGTAAGAATCTTCTTACATCATAATTGCCTCCTTATTGCTGGAAATGAAGTATTGGCTCCATTGTTCCTCTTCCTTGCTGAAATTGATGCTTGTCCTCATGTATCCCCATTTTGTGGGACATGCCTTTGCTGCAATTTTTTTTCCTCTTTTTTTTTTTCCAATTTTTCTTGTCTTGCTTGTACCCAAGAAGGAAGTTCACAAACAAGACTATTCTTCTTTTTGCTTTTCTTGTATTTTTTTTCTTTTTGTCAAACTTTTTATCATCACTCTGAATCTGATATTGAAGAGAAATTCTCTTCCATTATGTGTACATCCAATGGAATCTCCTTCAAGAACTCCTCCTTAGTTAATGGTGCATGGTATACCCGAAGGCAATGTCCATTCACCACTAACATCCTCCATGAATTACCAATGGGAGAAAGAAGCACTGCTCCATATCTGAAAACTTCTTCAATCAAGTGTTGTCCATGCCTCCTAGTCTACAAAATCTTGTCAATCTATTCTTGAAACAATTAAATACCAATTCCCAAAAGATGTTAAGTGCTTACATCAAGATAAAATCTTGATATACCCTTGTAATTCCATGTAAAGGGATTGAAATATTGTTTCAAAATAGCAACAATTTTGCTTTTTGTTTATAAGTCAACTAGCTAATAATGTTCAAGAATTTTCTTGGCTGCACTTCAATTTGTTTCATTCCTAGGAGGACAAAATTTACCCCTTTGTAAAATGGAAGTAAATTTTCTATGTGCAGTTTTTCTAGTTTTTCTCCTTTATCCAAGGCTAATTTTTATGTGTTTGGACTAAAGGTTTTCTGTGTATCTCCATTGATTTTTGTCTCTTCAAGCTCAGGTAAGTTCTTGTTTGAGCACAGTTGGATGTTTCTGCAGTCAATAACATTTCCTATAGGTTTTTTTTTTTATACCAGATTCAACTACATAGACAGGGGTTGCCTATCCTGTATTATTCAGACTGATCACAAGTTGGGCTAAAAAAGAAATATTTTTGGTTTGCACAATAAGACAAGAAGTGTACAACTTTAGCAGATCAACTACTTGTCAGGTAGGATCACCTCTAATGAGATCAACTATTGTCTATGTAGGCTAAGAATTGCTAGGTTGCGGTTTAGAACGGTAAAATCCTAACAATATTTAAGTAATAATGGAAAACTCTAGGATCATCATTAAGTTGTAAACTCCTATTTTGATTGTGCAAAAGTTTTTGTGAATTTTTTTTTAGCTTACATAGACAGGGGTTGCCTGTCCTGTATTATTCATATTGGCCATAGGTTGGGCTGAAGGTGGTGGTTGATTTACTTGCCCTGTTTGTTGTTGTTGGGATCTCTCTTTGAGAAGAATTCAGACTAGGCAACAGATTTTGCATCTCTGAGTTATGGAAGTAAATGGCATTCATCAATGATATGTCCTTATGAACAAATGCTATAGGTAGCTGATATGGCTATTTTGTTCAAGGGATAGTCTTGTATATCTACCATGATATCTTTCCAACACCTAGTACAAATTTGTTTATACTACCCTGATGATATGGATATAAAAATGGTAGTACTAGCAGATGGCTCCTCTAATGTTTTTAAGAGATCTTATGTTTCTTGATAATGAGGATGATGAATTCTTTCAATTTTTATCAAGAATTTCAAACATAAGCAATTTAACCCCCAAGTGTGAAGATCACCTCCCTGTGGTTGCTTGTTTTCTAAATGGACTTGAAATGCAACTATCAATAATTATTATTTATACCAACTATTTCATTCAGATTTTACTCTAAACTTCATAAGTTAGCACAATAATAATTATTTGACTACTTTTACCCTCTAACAACACCATGATCCCCGACAACGGTGCCAAAATGATGAGTGTCATTGAGTCTCATCATTTAATCTCAATGATTTATCAATCCGGGGTGGTGTCCAAGGTTGTCTACGATAGAAGGCTAGGGCAGAGTACAATTCAGGCATTCAAATTTCAAGCATTTATTGGTGAAGCAGATTTTGGTTTAGCCTTTTGGTGTCACACTAAACCTAGTCCGAAGAATGGAAACTAAAATAAATTACAAGAATTGAAAACTAAATCTAAATTGTAGAATTTAACAATTAACTACAATTGCATGAATTGAAATTGCTAAATTGAAATCTAATCTACTTTTGCAAAATTGAAATCTAGTTACTCTTGCATAATTGAAATGATGCTTGTAAATGAAACTTATTCTAAAAACACCTGTCAATGCCCTGCCACAAAAGGTCGTCAAGCTTCTGCTACAGGAATTGACAACAAAATGAAATATGCTAAAAATGGAAAGTTGCTAAAATAGAAAGCAGGGAAAACATGGAAAGCAAAGGAAAAATGCTTAATATAATTTGTCAGCTGACATACACACAAATTTTGTACACAAACATAATAGAAAACATAAATCACATAATACAAAATAAAAACAAGAAAATGAAATCTGGCAAGCAATCTATTAATTCTACTGCAACAAAATTATAGATTAAAACCTGCCATAAAATCCCTCCTTCTAGATCTGAAAGTGGGCCCATACTTCCTGATCTAGAAGGAGGTGAAAAGCACTCCTTAACTAATTAACACTCAGAACAGAAAATGATAAAATAGTTGCACTTTTATTGATGACAGAACATGCTGAAAACTGTTATAAAAAATTGTTGTACAGTCCTAATTGTTGCTATTGAAAACTCTCCTCTATTCTAATTCCTAACTGGCTCAACCAAGGAGGGAGCTATGTTATTTATATAAATATTTACAACATATCCCATGCTCAAATCAGCCTATGTGTTACTTTACAGTGATTTGCCAATAATTTTGGATCTGAAATAAATGCAAATCTGGACAGTTTGTGTTGCGGTAGTAGTCATTGGCCCTTAGAAAGCATCTTCGATGGTGGGAGTACAGTGGGAGGAGTCTAGAAATATCTCACACATCTTTCTCCACTTCAGAATATGCCATTTCTATCTTGCAAACAACTTTCTATTATGCTGCAATTATTTATGTGTTTATCCTAGAAGAGGATCAAAATTGATCTTTTCCATGAATGGTGGCTTTGGATGGCAAGGACGGCAAAGTCAGATGGGAGATATTTTCCTTTAACCTTTTCAACCTTCTTTCCCTTTTTCCATCATCAAAAATAGTCAAAAAGTCAAAAAGCACTTTTTTGTTCTCATTTCGAAGATAAGTGGCTCATTTCGAAGAGACTGTATTTCTCATTTCGAAGATGTCTTGTTCATTTCGAAGATCTTTGGAATGAACAACTGTGTGCTCTTCAAATGATTTTAGCTGCATTTCTCAGGTGGATTAGCCCTCAGGATCAGATTGCAATAGCCTTCATTCCTCTCCATGTGTGAATTCCATGCCTTGCCATTCATTGGTAGCTTGCTGGAATTTACATGGTAAATTACTGCATTTTCCAGTTTTACTGCATAGTTGTAAAATATTGGCATTTCTTGCAAATTCAAACAAATTAGAACATGGAAAAATTATTCAAATATCAACATGAAGGAGTACATCAAGTTGCTACTGAATTTATACACTTCATTCACCAAGTAACCATGCTGAAATAGTGCAACAATGCTGCACAATTGCCCTTGCTCTGTTATACCCTATTGTTGCCTATTTAGACCATGTGGGAATGCTTCTAAATAGGTCAGATGTCTTCTGTAGTCCTTCTGAACTCATTCCATCCATATCCTCATGCTTTGCTTGACAACTTCAAGGTGTTCCTATAAAGTGACAGCTTGCTGATTTTTATATGGCTATTTTTTCAGATTTTTAGATTTATGACAGTCCTAAACTTTTGGCTTCAATGTGGATTTGAAACAAGTTGAAGGGCAGGAAAACATTCAAAAACCATTGAGAAGTTAATGGATATCAGCATACCACATTTGGTTAATTGAAATGCATGTTCTTACTTGCTACTTAATCAAGCAAAATCAGTCACAAAATGCTGAAAATAGTCAAAAACAGAGATATAGTATTCCTAACATAAAATCATGCAAACACTTAACAAATAGTATATTTTAGTCAACTATTTGGCAATTAACTTATCATATGGTAGTCAAACATTGTGCAATAATGAGGCACTTTTGGGCCTCATCACAAACTATTAAACCATATACTTATAATGAAATAGTTCACAATATTCATGTGGTTTGAGAAACTATTGCCTCCTCCTAAGTATGGAAAATAAATATAAATGTTTTCCATAGTTAATATACCCTTTATAGGAGTTCCATATGATATTCTCTGTCTATAGGTTGCCTAACTACATATGGGTAAATCCTAAACTCAAGTTACCTCTCTATTGTCAATGTATCCAAGAAATATCAATGGGGTTGGATGATAGATATATATTTCCATGCCTATAGATGAAGAATGATACAACATGATATACTTTTACCTCTGCTATAAGCAACTTGATTCAAATCATAATACAATTTATCCAAAGTAGTTGGACCCCACACAAAAAATATCTTATGGTCAATCATGCCATCCATTATCTATTCTAGCACCCATGGGAAAATCCTCCCATTAGTATAATTTTAGATCATGTTGGACATCAATTAGATCAACAATGTATCTTGAATATTGAGGTACCCACATTGATAAGAGATATTCACATCAATTTTAGACCATACTAGATGGAATGTTGCATCCATAGCCAATATATCTAGATACCATCATCATGTATATAATTTCCTCAATAGGGCACCATGAATAAACACCCTAAGATCTTCCACACATCCTCTAGTATGATGATCATTTCTCCTATCTAAAATTAAAATGTATTTATACTTTAGTATTGTCCCTCTATTTGTGTTGTCAAAATAGCTTTGTCAAACGCTACTTTGGGCATCATTACCCATTATAGATATAAGCTAATAATCAACTACATTTATGACCTACAACATAATCTCCAGCACATGCAAACATCTCTCCTTAATTTAAAATACTTTCAATCACATTTGTAATAAAGGATCCAACAATTTAAATCAATACTATTCATAAATATATAAAAATCACATGTCAAGCATCCATTCTATTAATATATCACTAATATATTTCCCACTATCAGTTATAACCCAAACTTAAAAACAATCAATCTACTTCAATTGTCTTTAATTCATTCATATTTCCATCATAGTTCACAAATATTCTCTAGCAACAAAAGCAAAAGTAGTTTACAAAATAATTGTTGCTTTTGATTTTTAGTCATACATTGAAAATAAATACATGATATGATTATAAATAGTGTCATACAAGTGTTCTAACAATCAAATACTCAATTTTTGAGCTTCATAGATATATGGAACCAACTCCTCCTAGTGTTAGCTGTTGAATTAAGTCATTTCAATAAGTGGGACACAGATTTTGATCCATCATAAAACATGCTAATATCAAAGGTACATAGCTCTATTTTTGATATCCCTCATGAAAAATATAAATAGTTATTATCCTATCCTTATCTTTTTACCCACACCATCTCTAATATTTTTAATATTGTTTAGAAAGCTTCTATCATCCTTCTATGGTATGTGACTTAAGTTATTAGAGTTTCTCATTATCCTTGGATCCTCTCTTCACAAAATTAAGGAAGAACCATCCATGAATGACATAATTAAGATGCTTGAATTTTCCTACCTAGAAAACAGGGAGTGAGATGGGGAAGCGAGATACCTCCTACTTGATCCCCATTTTAATTTTTTTTCTCCCTACCTACTCGATTCTTGAGGATTTTTGGGTAGAGATCCTACTTCTCTAGGCTTGGAAGGTCTTCTTGGGATCTTATTGGTTCTTGTCGCATTTCCAAGGCCTTCATGGGGTCTTCCTAGGGCATCCTAGGAATTTTTTTCCTATTTTCCTATGTGAATATAGCTTCTTGGTCATGAGGGCCTATAGATTCTTTCTTCGATGCCCTTTGGTGTAGGTTGGCTTCCTGCTAGCTCGGTTTGGAAGGTGGTGTTGTGGAGCTTTTATCTATGGGTATTTATGGTCTTTTGGGTGGGACCATGTGCTTCATCATTGTCTAAAATGGTGGCTTCCTCCTCTTTTCTCCTAAACTGGGCTTCCAAAATAGGGTTCAACATCTTGTTCATTTGATGTGTGAAGTGGCCTGAGGTTTCATTTTCTACGTCTTCTTGATATTTAATAGGAGACCACATTTTTAATGTCTATATATGAGATCCTCTTGTGGCTACTTTAGAGTTAGGCTTCTAGTGGTGGGTTTAGGGTCTTCTAGAATATTATATGCTTTTTTATTTTAGGGTTTTTTTGGTGGAACCCTTTTCTATAGTGTGTTTTTTGGTCCTTGGGGACGGGACAATGTGCTTTCTCATTCAACTACGATAGAAGGTTTCTAGTGATTACTTTCTAGATGGACATTTGATGAGGTTGAATTTGATCTGTTGTTGGTGATTATTTGACAGGCCTTATCTATGATTTTTTTTTTCTTTATAGATAAACCGCGTGCATGCTAACTTTCTACAGAGGATGGGTTCTTGAAGGCAATACCTAAGTTATATTGTTGCTTCTAGTTTTGGGGTGCCATGGTGATTTGAATCTCCTTTGGGTTTTCTTGTCTTTAGAATTGCATATCCATTGCAGTGAGATATTATGGCTTGTGGAGATCTTCTTGTGCTACTAATATAGCTTCTAGACCTTTAGAATACCTCTATGCAAGATTTTCTTATTTGTGGTGCTTCTCCTAGGGGAAACTTGATTCATTTTTTGAGCAAAAATTTTGTTTCAAATTTGAAATTTTTGTGTTGTTTCCGTAGGGGCTAGGTGGCCCCCTTTTCTCTTTTAAGGTGTAAGTTTCATTTTTTTTGCATGCTGGTTTTCCCTGTTTAGGTAGAAAAATATTTTTAAATTTCAGGTCTCATTTGTAGATGGTCCTACAAAGGTTGTCTCCCTGATTTAGCTATTCCTTGTTTATCTCCAAGAGATAGTCTCTTTTATTGTGATCCATTTGTAAAAGTTTCAGGGATCCTTTCAAAATCGCTTTTCAACCAATAAAAAAATGACATAATTAAGGCTTATTAATAATATTTATTTTTTTACCTAGAATCAAATCAATCCAATCAAGCAAAATAAATTGTAATTAATCCAGGTAATTAATTGTCATAAAAAAATCAAACCAAAACCTAACTTCATGTATTAAGCTAGCATTGGGGTATTTATAATTCTATTTTTTTATATAATCATCTTATGATAAGCATATCTAAAAGGTGTGCACACCCAAAATAGATCATCAAAACATCTAAAATAAAAAACTTTATAAAACATCATTGGAATTTATCAATATCAAATCTCTTATATTTGCATCATTAGCTAATAGTGCACTTATACTTTTTTTTATGCAATTGAACTATTATTACAATAGTATATGGGTGCTAATATTTATGCAACCATGGTTTTGTTGAGGGAATAGTAAAATAGAGTATTCAATTGACTACTCTAATGCCATGCAATTCCATTGGCATCCTATTTTCAATATTTGATAGGTGTGATCACTAATTATATGGAATTTTACCTCCTTGACTACGCCTTATTAGTTCCCATAGTTAACACCTTATCCATTATATCTATCACTTGATTTACATCTCTCTAATTAGCTCCAATGGTAGCCATAAAAGAAGCTTATTTTCTAATCTATCCTCTTTAGTAGAGTTGATCATGAGGTTAATTACATGAGGAATAAAAGCAAACCTAAGCCAAGATACACTTCAGCAAGTAGAGTGGTATAGTTAAATAGAATTTATTATTAACACCATATATGCTCCAAGGGTAAACTTAGAATAAAAATATTTAATTCACAAAAAAGGGATTGGTCATTTATTCTAGTATTCTATAAGAAGGCATGTTTTCTAAGAAAAAAAATATCAAAATTAGACTATATCAATTATAAAGCCAAGGAGAAAATTATATTGTATTGGATCAACTTCACTTATGCACATTTTATAGCCAAAGAAGGGGGTCGTCCTACCTTCTAACGTAGAATCTCACATACATATCTCATCTCAATCCAATCTCTCAATATTTTTTATTTTATAAATATGTTGTGTAGCATCTATCATCTTTACAATTAAAATTTAGAGAATTTATCTTTTAGTGAAGCCTTTTTAGTTGTCTTCTACAATCATTCTTATTTAAGTTACAGGTTTTAAGTAAGGTTTTGGAGCCTTGGGTTTGACATTTGATCACATAGAACATAACATCAATTCCAACCACACTCATTTCAATTTCATCCTTTATTCATGTATTATTTATAGCATAAGTGGGTACTCCTACCATTGTGGGGTTGTTAGCCATCATGCTCTTGATAAAATATAGAAATTTTCACCATAATATCTTACTTTAATCATCTAGCATTTTATATTACATCTTATATCAAGTTGGTTTTATCAAAATATTGAATGCACTAGGGGTTTACCTAAGGTAGATTCCTAATTTAACCTTATTTTTTGTACAAGTGTATAGGCATACAAAATCAAGACCTAATGTAAGCAATGTTTATGTGATCATGATTGGAATCAACTCTCATAACCCTCTCCAAACACCAAAGTCAAGGATGTCCTATATTACTCTTTTTTATGTGAAATATAATACTAGAAGTTACATTTTATTTCAATAATCTTATTGCATCAAATCTAGTTAAAAATAAATATTAGTAATGTTAGAAGTATTGAGTTGTCATTGATGTCAAAGGTGCATGGTATTCAAGGAATAAATATATTCAAGAGAAAATATAAGTTGGATGTCAAAGGTGCATGGTATTCAAGGAAGAAATATCTTCAAAGAGAAAATGGTATTTGATTTTTGAATATTTAAATCCACCAAAGATATATGGACCAAAGATATATGGCTTTAATATTTAAATTAAATATTTAAATATTAAAAGTAATGTTGAGATATGAGTATGTGTTAATATTTAAATCAAAAGATTTAAATATTATAATCAAAAGTTTCTAATGTAAAGCATTAAAATAGTGATGGCCGATGTCCTTGAGTGTAAGTAGAAAGAAGTGAAAGCATATAAATATACATACCAAAATTCAATTCAGATTATGATTTAACGAATATCCTCATATGTGAAGGAGGTAAAATTTGAGGTAGGAAAGGAAGTTCACATACGGTGAGGACACAACAATGTGAAGATTTGTGTGCATCAGAAGAGTGAGTGAAGTAGTGAAGAATTGTGCATGCCATTGATATCCAGAAGAGTGAGTGAAGTGGTGAAAAATTGTGTGCGTCAAAAGAGTAAGTGAAGTAGTGAAGAGTTGTGTGCATCATTGATATTCAAAAGAGTGATTGAAGTGGTGAAGAGTAGTGTGCATCATAAAAATCCATAAGAGTGAGTGAAGTATCACAGTAGTGAAAGGGATTTAGCTTGGAGATCTTCGAGAAGGAAGCTGACGAGCACTAAAAACAATGCAACAATGGTGGCACTGAGGATGCTTGAGAAATTTTGAAAAGTAACAGCCAAACCCGAGTGAAGGGATGGACATCTAAGAAATTGTGGTAGTGAGGAAAGTGTTTTAAGTGTGTCTTTAGCATTAGAGTGAAGCAACGAAGGATATTGAAGTGTATCTTCAATATCAAAGAGGAGCAACAAAAGACACTGGAGTATGTCTTCAAGATCAATGTAAAACATGGTAAATATAGTTGCAGGTCTAAGATAAACCATGTTGTGAAGCTAGGAATTGAAGAGAAAAAGCATTAAATTAAGCAATATTTTCATCAAACAACAAATAAAACACAACACCGGTGGAGCCAAGTAAGTTGTACAAAACTCTCCTGATAAGTTATTGAAAGCTCATTGGAGGACTGTAAAAAGATATCATTAGAAAACCTTAACCGCCGAATAGAGGTAAATCACACAAAGACGTCAATGAAGCTATCACAATAATTTTTGAAAGCATGCAATAGTTTGAATTTGAGCTGCAATTGAAGGATTTGTTTCAAAGTGAATAGTTTCTGAGCCCACAAAGACAAGAAACCCATAAAGGACCTCCAAAAAACATAAATAGGCAAGCAAATGTTTTAATTTTATAAGGGTGCAAATTTTCATTTAAAATTGTATGGGTATGTTGATCCCACATCTATCCTATGAAGGACGTGGGATGGTATAAAATAGAATTTGCATAGATAGTTGATTGCGAGCACCTTAAAGTGCATGTGATACCCCACGTGGGTAAACCCAATTGGAGGGTGCACGTGGCAGGTTTTGAGGATGATGCTTGTTGAGATTTTGATGCTTGTTGTGACCGTTGGATTTTGTTTTTGTTAGATTAAAAGTGGGTTTTTGTCAAGGATCCCAAAACCTGATTACAAAGGATCATAATACAACATGAAACATCATAATGAAACAAAAGGAATTTGTCCAAGGATGGACAAAAAGTCAGGCAAGGTCAGCCCAAAGGAATAAAATAAGGAACACGTAATCCTTTGTGCTAGAGGAAGACGTCTTCCTTTGAGCCAAAGGAAAAATGGGCAGGAAGGGAAAGCCCACCAAAAACCCAAATTTGAAACACAAGGTGTTTGAAAAAGGCCAAGAGAAAGTGCCAAATTGTCCTAATCACAAAAATCCTTTTGAAACTTTCCCATGGGCAAAAAAATAAAACAGAGCCAAGGATTTAAAATTTGAAACATCCCAAGGGCAGGAAAACCAGAAACCACCCTTGGGAAACAAAGCTCTATAGAAAACCAACATCCCACATAGGGGAGCTCGAAATGAAGCAAAATGGAATAATAGCCTAAATATGGTACTAAAAGAAAGCATGTGACAGTTGTATTTTGAAGCTTGTGATTACTGGATTTTTAAGCTTGTGATTTGACTGCGCTTGCAAGGAATATAATATTTTATTTGAGACAAATTTGGAGGTACAGCGAATTAATTTCTTTTGATTATTTGAGAAAAATATTTCTCTATGAAAATAGGAGGAATTAGAGCAACAACTATGTATGCTATATGGAGGTGTAACCACCCATGTGTTGTAGGTGAGTTGGAGAGGAGAGGGAAATCCTCCAAGGGAGGTCCCAGGTTCAAATATCCACCCTACCAAAAAGCTGAATTGGGTATCCAAAATCCAATTGATAATGTTGGTGCAAGCAGGGTCGAGTGCGACTCCCGAGTGGTGTAGAAACCCCTGTTCGTGGTCTCTCAGACCAAGGCAGCCCTGCACAGGGTTTTTCGCTTAAAAAAAAATATGGAGGTGTGACCACCAAAAAGGCTTCACTTGATATTGAAATTGCTAAAATGAAGTAAAACTGGGCATTCATACACAAATTGACAAAGACAAAAGGAATTAAATGAAATACATCTTTTATTCCTCTTTGAACCAATTCATTTTCTTTTACAAATCAATCCCTCTTAGGGATACCCTTTTGATACTTCAATTACAATAGATCTAATCCCTTTCTAGGGTAGATGTAATCAAACACCTTCTAGGGTGACATGAATTGCTCTAGGGTGGAGTTGACCCTCTTCTTTGCATTGAGGAAGGAATTGGATGATTGAATCTCCTTTGATATCTATTACCTACGATCAAGAAACAACAATAACACGTCAAAAGCAAAGGTAACCTCTCTTGATGAGGTCTTTTAAGGACATGACAAGCATATAGTAAATAAAATGATTAAAGCATGGTAAACCTATGTTAATCATGAAATGTGATCATTAAGCATATTCAAGAAAACATGTATTATCTATCTACTGGATTAGTTAACAAATAGGAAGCAAAGGTGCATGAAACAAGCCACAATTACACTAATTATCAAATTGACAACATGAAAGTAAACCTACTTCAAATGCTTAATCCAATTGGTCATATGTCTTTAAAACACTAATTGAACCTATATTAAGTCTAACATGATCTAACTAATTAATTTTAAATAAAAAACACAAGGAGATCTATGGCCATTTGCTCACCATGGGTCTGAGATGTGGTCAGCATTGCAGCCCATGGTTGATAGCCGCAACGAGGATTTGAATAGATTTACCCTCAAAATTAGGGCTTCCTCTATGGTCTGCCTTGCCAAATTGATGGTCAAGGGTTGCATCTGTGTCCTCTGACAGGTGTGGCAGTTAAATTCCTCAATTGGGCCTCTGTTTGCTCGGATTCATGTTTCTTGGTGTTCTAGCTCCTTAGGGCATCCATGACACAAGTTGACATGATGCTTGATGAATTAGCAAATGAATTGGAAACAAATCTCTCTCAATACACTCAGGTGAGTATACAATTCAATAGGGCTTCGTTGCTTTTATCTCAATGCTCACTCTCTCTTTTGCCCTAATTTTATGGGGTACTTATAGGATTATCCAAGGGCTAGGGGTGGCTTCCTTATGAATCCAAGATCAAGATTGGGCAGTTGAGTCTATTGTATGAAAGTTTCTAGACCTTTCCTCGCTCAAACAGCTCCAATCTACAACCAATTGGCGGTTGCAACCAACTTTTGGGATCAGATGAAGGTCAACTAAAATTTAGTCTTGAATGTGGGTGTCATCTATGGTTAACACTACTAACTGTGGGTGGCAACTATGGTCCCCAATTTGCAGATTGGGGGTCACAACTGTCAGCCGTGGCTAGCACTTATTAGGCAAATATTCCCAATTGAGTGGTAAGAACCACTACTATACCTTGGATCTATCCAAAGGTCTTCGATATGGTCTTCTAGCATGTCCCATATGAGTAGTCGCCTCAAAATGACACGTTTTAGGTGTCTACAGGAGGGCCAGGTGTACTTTTGTCTTCAAGGATGAAGTACTTAGTGCTTCAGGGATTGCTTCTAGGGTTGTTATTGATATCCAGGATCAATGTAGAGTGTTTAAGAGGGTGATGATGAAAGACATTAAGGATTGTTTTTCTCAGGATAAATATGATTGTTGGATGTCCTTAGTAGGTTTTGTAATATTTATATTTGGAATATAATATGATTTCTTTTTAGTAATATAAGTAGTATTTATTCAAAAAAAAAAAATAGGAGGAATAAGGAAATGATATAATTTAGAAAAGAGTGTAGTATTTTAATCTTTATTTGAAACAAATATTGTTTGATAGGAGAAAAACGGAATTGAAATGAGTTAGAAATGAGTTTGGTATTTTAATATTTATTTGAGGAAAATATTATTGAATAGAAGGAATGAAGAATTGAAATGAGTTAGACAAGGATTTGCTATTTTTAAAGTACACATGGAAATGAGTAAAAGAGTAGAGTTTCACATAGATAGAAGGATTGTTTTAAATCAAGTCAAGGTGAAGAAAAGTAAGGTTTTGGAGTAAATTTGAGTAGGTTTTAGAGCAGATTTAAATAGTGATTATGAGTAGGTTTTGGAGCAAATTTATGTAGGTTTTGTGAGCAGGTTTTGGAGCATATTTAAGTAGTGATTATGAGTAGGTTTTGGAGCAGATTTGAGCAGTGATTGTGAGCAGGTTTTGGAGCATATTTGAGAAGGTTTTGGAGTAGATTTGAATAGTGATTGTGAGAAGGTTTTGGAGTAGATTTGAATAGTGATTATGAGAAGGTTTTGGAGTAGACTTGAGCAAAGTTTGGACCAAACTTGTGAGCTAAGGGGATTGGTGTCTCTTATGGGTTAGTACCCATGAACCAATAGAGGGGATATATGTCTCCTGTGGATTGGTGTCCATGAATATGAGTAGAGGGGATTGGTATATCCTATGGGTTGGTGCCCACAAACTAGTAGAGGGGATTTGTGTTGCCTATGAATTGGTGTCCACAAACCTAAGCAGAGGGGATTGGTATCTTATGGGTTGGTGCCCATGAACTAGTAGATGGGATTGGTGTCTCCTATGGATTGGTGTCCATGAACCTGAGTAGAGGGGATTTGTGTCTCTCATGGATTGGTTTCCATGAACCTGAGAAGAGGGGATTGGTGTCTCCTATGGGTTGGTTCCCATGAACCAACAAAGAGGATTGGTGTCTCCTATGAGTTGGTGACCACAAACCAACATAGGGGATTGGTGTCTCCTATGGATTGGTATCCATGAAATTGAGCAAGGGGATTGGTGTCTCCTATGGATTGGTGTCTATGAACATTGTAATAGGGGATTGGTGTCTCCTGTGGGTTGGTGTCCATGAAATTTATTGAAGATATTTATATGCAATATTATTTCCATGGTTTTCTCCTGAAAGGGTGTTTCCACATTAAGTATTTGTCTCTTATGTGTGTGGTGATTTGTGCATTGTTTTATTATTACAATTGATAATATTTGAAGTTATTACCTTGTATAGAAAAGTAAAATTTTATCTTATACTGTTCACCCCCCTCAGTATAATCTTGTGTTCTTCAATTGGCATCAGAGCAGGTTCCTTCGTGAAAGCCTAACCACTTGAAGGAAGATCTTATAGAAACACACATGGCTCATCAATAAGGTTTTCATTAAATAGGTCTCCATTATTTAATAAGACTAACTATGCTTTCTAGAGTGTGAGAATGTGGACTTATTTGTTGGCACGTGGTTATGATATATGGCAATCCATTGTGGATGGGTTTATAGCACCTACAACTCCTCCCACTAAAAAATATGCCAAGAGACCATATGAAATAATTCTAGGGAAATGAATGCAATACTAAGTGGGTTATGTGAATTAGAGTTTGTGAAATTTATGCAGTGCACCACAATAAAAGAATTATGGTATAAGCTACAAAGAACATATGAAGAAGATGATAGAGTTAAAATGGCAAAACTTCAAACTCACAAAAGGAAATTTGAAGACTTAAAGATGAAATATGAGGAATATATTGCTAAGTATCTACTCTATGTTTATGAGGTTTTTAACACCATTCATGGACTTGGAGAAAGTATGGAAGACTCTAATATTGCTCTAGAAAATCTTAAGGTCACTTCCCATGAGGTTTGATGCAAAGGTTTCAACGATTTAAGAAATAAAGGATCTTAAAACCTTAAGCATGGATGAGCTACATGGAATTATCACAACCTATGAGATGAGAACATAAAAATATCAAACATTCAAATGAGAGGTAACATTCAAAGCTTCAAAAAAGGTAAAGAATAAAGAACCATAATCAAGTGAAGAATTAAGTAGTGGAGAAGAAGCTAACTTTGTGAGAAGAAATAAGAAGGGTCCAAGAAAACACAAAGGTATGCATACTGTGAAATGTTTTAATTATGGTAACTTTGGTCACTATGCATCTAGTTTTCCAAATCTAAAAGAAGTAGCAGTGAAGAATAAAAGAAATACAATAAAGAAAAAGAAAGAAATTTTTATCATGGAAATAAGGATAGGCATCGTCAGAGTAAGAATGAGAAGAAAATATTTCAAAGACACAAGAAGAGTTTTTATGTTGAAGAAGCAAATAGTTCTTCTAGTAGCAATGTAGAAAGTCTCTCCAATAGTGAAAAATAAGAGATCCTATTTTTGGCCATAGAAGAGAAAGAAGATGCTCCTATTATTGAATACCAAGAAGAAGAGAAAGATTCTAAAATTGAAGAGGGAGCCACAGTTGACATAGAAGAGGAAATTATTGCTGCTCTGGAAGAGTTGAAGAGAGTTAGAAAGAAGAACTCAATATTGAAGGCTCAAGTACAAGAGGATGAGAAGAAAAAGATAAAGTTATCACAGTAACTCATTGACTTAAAAATTAAAATTGAAGAGGCAAGGAGAATTGAAGAAGGTATGGCTAAAAATTAAAGGTAAAATAGCTAGAATGTGAAATTCTAAGGAAGGGACTTGAAAAATTTAATGATAAGATATATCAGTTTAGTAAAAGTTTAAAAATATTGGATTATATTATCAAAGTACAAAGATCTCCATTTATAAATATTGGACTTGGTTTTGAATAAGGTCAAAAGAAAAAAAAGGGAGAGTCAATCTCAAAAGAAACATAAACATCAAAGAAAGTAATTGAATAAGAGCCTAAGACCTATGTTGATGTGTTGAGAAGTGGAAGCATCAAGAAGGAAGAAAACAAAGCACCATCATGGTCAAAGGACCATCATAGAAACAACAATGAAAGAACCATGCGGTAATATCCTCCAAGGAAATCAGACAGGTTTCAATATTTCTTCCATGGTCATTGTTTCTCATGTAACCATTTTGGTCATAAAGCTGTAAATTGTAGGGTCCGTGCTATGAATTATTTTGGCTTCACCAAGATAAACTTGAATTTTTTTGCACCTCTCATGGACTACAAAATCATTTTCTACAATTGTAAAAACTTTGGGCATAGAGAAAAATGGTGTAGAATAGTGTTTCCTAAACCTCAAAAGTCAATTAATAAGGAAGATGGTCAAAATGTTAGGAAGGGTATGATATCCAAAGTTTAGAAAAAGAAAATTGATCAAGAAGAAGAGCATTGTAATTTGGGAGTAATTTAGCTCCTATATCATAATTGAACACGTCAAGGAAAGCAAGTGGTGAGGGGGTAGTGTCAAAGCCTTATATTTCAAAGCCCCAAGGAACCTTTGCCATTGATGTCAAAGGGGGAGAATTTTAGTTAGGGGGAGCAGCTAGTCAGGGGAAGCAAATTTTGAATCCAGTTGTAGTAAAATAAAGTTTTTGTAGGGTTGCCATCAATGACAAAGGGAGATATTTTTAGAAGTATTAAGTTGTCATTGATGTCAAAGGTGCATGTTATTAAAGGAATACATATATACAAGAGAAAATATAAGTTGGATGTCAAAGGTGCATGGTATTCAAGAAAGAAATATCTTCAAAGAGAAAATGGTATTTGATTTTTGAATATTTAAATCCACCAAAGATATATGGACCAAAGATATATGGCTTTAATATTTAAATTAAATATTTAAATATTAAAAGTAATGTTGAGATATGAGTATGTGTTAATATTTAAATCAAAAGATTTAAATATTATAATCAAAAGTTTCTAATGTAAAGCATTCAAATAGTGATGGTCGATGTCCTTGAGCACAAGTAGCAAGAAGTGAAAGCATATAAATATACATGCCAAAATTCAATTCAGATGATGATTCAATGAATATCTTCGATGTGCACATCATGTGAAGGAGGAAGAATTTGAGGCAGCGAAGGGAGTTCACAAATGGCAAGGACATAGTAGTATGAAGAGTTTTTTGCATCGAAAGAGTAAGCAAAGTAGTGAAGAATTGTGTGCGTCATTGATATCCAAAAGAGTGAGCGAAGCGGTGAAGAGTTGTGTGCATCAAAAGAGTAAGCGAAGTAGTGAAGAGTTGTGCACGTCATTGATATTCGAAAGAGTGAGCAAAGTGGTGAAGAGTAGTGTGCATCATCGAGATATGAGTATGTGTTAATATTTATATCAAAAGACTTAAATATTATAATAAAAAGTTTTTAATGTAAAACATTCAAATAGTTATGGCCGACGTACTTGAGCGCAAGTAGCAAGAAGTGAAAGCATATAAATATACATGCCAAAATTCAATTTAGATTATGGTCCAATGAATATGTTTAGTGTATGCATCGTGCAAAGGAGAAATAATTTGAGGCAGTGAAGGGATTTTGCAAATGATAAGAACACAACAATGTGAAGATTTGTGTGCATCAAAAGAGTGAGGGAAGCAGTGAAGAGTAGTGTGCATAATCAAAAATTAGAAGAGTGAGCGAAATGTCATAGCAGCAAAAGGAATTCAGCTTGAAGATATTTTAGAACAAAGTTGATGTGCATTCCTAACAATGTAGCAGTGGTGGCACTGAGCGTGCTTGAGAAAGTTTGAAAAGCAGTAGCTGAACTTGAGGGAAGGGATGGACATCTAAGCAATTATGACAGTGAGGAAAGTGTTTTACAGTGTGTGGATATTACAATGTGTCTTCGGCATTGGAGTGAAGTTGTGAAGGATATTGAAGTGTGTATTCAATATCAAAGAGGAGCAGCAAAAGGCATTGGAGTGTGTCTTCGAGATCAACGTAAAACCTGGTAAAGAGAGTTGTAGGTCCAATACAAACCATGTTGTGAAGCTAAGAATTTAAGAGCAAAATAATAATTTTGAGCAACATTTTCATAAAATGGCAAAGAAAATATAACACCAGTGGAGCCAAGTAAGTTGTACCTGATAATTTATTAAAATTTCATTGGAGGACTATGAAAAGATATCATCAAAAAATGTTAACCGTCGAATAGAGGTAAATCACATAAAGACATCAATGAAGCTATCGCAATAATTTTTGAAAGCATGTAAGAGTTTGAATTTAAGCTATGATTGAAGGGTTTGTTTCAAAGTGAATATTTTTTTAGCCCATGAAGACAAGCAACCCATCAAGGACCTCTAGAAAATGTGAACAAGCAAGAAAATATAAAAAATTTATAAGGGTGAAATTTTTTATTTCAATTTGTATGGGTATGTTGATACCACATATATCCTACGGAGGATGTGGGATGGTATAAAACAAAATTTGTGCAGATAGTTGATTGTGAGCACCTCACAGTGCACGTGATAACCCATGTAGGTATGCCCAGTTGGAGGGCACATGTGGCAGGTTTCGAGGATAATGCTTGTTGAGAGTTTTATGCTTGCTATGACCGTTGGATTGTGAAAGCATTTGACTGTTGGATTGCAAAAGCATGTGACCATTGGATTTCGAATCTTATGATTGATGGATTTCAAATATTTTGATTTGAATGCGCTTGCAAGGAATATAATATTTTGTTTGAGGTAGATTTGGAGGTACAGTGAATTAATTTATTTTTATTATTTGAGAAAAATATTTGTCTCTATGAAAATTGGAGGAATAAGGAAGTGATATAAGTTAGAAAAAAGTGTGGTATTTTGATCTTTATTTGAAAAAAATATTGTTGGACAGGAGTAATAAGGAATTGAAATGAGTTAGAAATGAGTTTGGTATTTTAATATTTATTTGAGGAAAATATTACTAAACAGAAGGAATGAAGAATTGAAAAGAGTTAGAAAAGGATTTGCTATTTTTGAAGTACACATGGGAATGAGTAAAAGAGTAGAGTTTCACACATATAGAAGTATTATTTTAAATTGGGTCAAGGTGAAGAAAATTAAGGTTTTGGAGCAGATTTGAGCAGGTGATAGAGTAGATTTGAACAGTGATTATGAGCAGGTTTTGGAGCAGATTTGTGTAGGTTTTGTGAGCAGGTTTTGAAGCATATTTGAGCAGTGATTATGAGTAGGTTTTGGAGCAGATTTGAGTAGGTTTTGGAGTAGATTTTAATAGTGATTGTGAGCAGGTTTTGGAGTAGACTTGAGCAGATTTTGGACCATACTTATGAGCTAATGGGATTGGTGTCTCCTATGGGTTGGTGTCCACAAACCAGTAGAGGGGATTAATGTCTCCTATGGATTAGTGTCCATGGATCTGAGCAAAGGGGATTTGTGTCTCCTATGGGTTGGTTCCTAAGAACCATTAGAGGGGATTAGTGTCTCCTATGGATTGGTTACCATGAACCAATAGATGGGATTGGTGTCTCCTGTGGGTTGGTTACCACGAACCAGTAGAGGGGATTGGTGTCTCCTATGGATTGGTGTCCATGAACCTAAGCAAAAGTGGATTGGTGTCTCCTATGGATTGGTGTACATGAACCTGAGTAGAGGGGATTGGTGTCTCCTATGGGTTGGTTCCCATGAACTAGCAGAGGTTATTTGTGTCTCATGTGGATTTGTGTCCACGAACTTGAGCAAGGGGATTGGTTTCTACAAACATTGTAATAGGGGATTGGTGTCTCTTGTGGGTTGGTGCCCATGGAATTTATTGAAGAAATTTATATGCAATATTATTGTCATGGTTTTCTCCTGAGAGGGTGTTTCCACATTAAATATTTGTCTCTTATATGTGTGGTAATTTGTGCATTGTTTCATTATTGCAATTGATAATATTTTAAGTTATTATCTTGGATAGAAAAGTAAAAGTTTTATCTTATATTGTTCACCCCCCTCTCAGTATAAGCTTGTGTTCTTCAAGTAAGAGAGAAAGGAGCAGTTTTATTGCATTCATTTACCTACAATAAAAATAAATATCAAATATCATGTTGATCCTCATCATTTAGATTGTATAAGGAATAGTAGTTATTTCTTTTGCCAACTTTGATCATTTTGTGGTCCATCTACTCATCTAAAATATAAAAAGCATCTTAATATAGGTTTTCACTCAGATATAGGTCCTTAGAAATTGAATTTGTTTGGGATATATTGTAGGCTTATAACCATAAATCTATTCATGTAGTTGTACTTATATTAGCATAGCCTACTCCTCGTACTCTTATAAGAAATAGAATATAGGTAGATTTCACTATAGGACACAATTAATGAGGATCAATAATATCTAGATTGCATATTATCTTCTTTGAAATAAAAAATCTCATGTTTATCCATTTCAAATTCATAGTGTTTATAGTATTAAAGCCATCATGTGTTAGCTTAAGTATGCATACAAGAATCTAAAAAGCATTTAGATTATATTTTATTCCTTTCAACTCATTTTATTTGAGAATAAGAAAAGAAAAGGAAAATAATTTATTTCTTTAAAATTATCCTTACAATGAATTAATTTCTTAGTTATTGTCACATCCCAAGTAATTACTTTATTTAATTATTTAAAAAAAATATAATTAAACTTTGAAATGAAGTAAATTTCATGATTAGTTAATTTTAAATTATTGTTATAAATTTTTATTTAAAATTTTGACTAACTTGTATTTTTCTACAAGCATTGATAGATCACCTTACAAAATATGAAAGAGGGAATTTATCATTTAGGATGAGGTGATATATTTGGAGAAGCAAATCGAGGAGAGATACCACATCACACACCACATAAAATATATACATGGACAATTGTACTTGCATTTTGAATGATGCCTACAAGAAATAATTTCATAACTCCAATAAATTCTATTTGATCGTTTTATAGTTAGATGATTGTTGGAATATGTGATGGTTAAGCTTCTTTTAAGGCCATGATTGAATTTTTAACTTGTATTAATCATATTTTCCCTTTGGGCTCATGTAAACCTTGAAAAATGTGTTTATATATATACATATATATATATATATATATATATATATATATATATATATATATATTTTATACCTAAAGGTTAGTCTCATAGCCTTGATCTAAAGGTAACTTATATTTGGGTATAAATACCCCTTCATACCAATCATTTTGTTTATCGGTTGGAGTGTAATTTATTTTCCATTTAGTGAGATTATTTAGTGTCCATGGACACCCTATCATATTTTTGTTTTTTTTCATTTTATGTATTTCTTTGATAAGTAATACTAGGTAATGTTTGATTCCATTCATTTCTAGAAACTACTATGAAATTCAACATGGCTACAGAGTGGGTATGAATCTCTGTTACTTGATTGCTTCCACTGGTAGGTGTTATCTTCTAGATTTTTAGCAAGAATATCTTTTGTTAGAGCAAGCTAAGATTTTTTTGAAGGTTGGTGGTGTAATTGGAAGAAGGATTTCTTGATAAAACCTTGGGTTGAATTGGATCACAAGGATCTAACTAGGATTAACATATTTGCTCTGGGAGAAATATTCATCAATAAGATCCTTTTTCCTCTCATTGGCACTAAATATTGCATTTTAGAAAAAATTGGCCAGATGGATGGCTTACTTTTAGGATTGGGATTTTTAAGGTTTTTTTAAACCTCATTTGTCTTTTTTAGATATTTCTACAAAATCTATTTCCTTTTATCTTCTAGCATTTTTGGTCCAATAGTAGTACATATAAGAGGGTATATTGCTTGGTATTTTTGAAATAAGAAAATAATATGATAAATTATTTTAGATAGACCCTTGTTACTACATAATTCATGGGTAAGATTTCATGCTTACCAAAGATCTCTAAGCCACTCGTCAAAGTTACAAAAATGATTTAGAATTTTTTTGTTGCATAGGTGTAAAAGGATTTGCTAATTAGTTATGCAGGGAAAACATACTAGATATGAAAAAACCATTAGTGCTTCTATATTCTTTGTGAAGTTTTATGAGGGGTACCAATTTAACACATTCACTCAGTTTGCTTCTACGTACTCTAAATTTACATTTGAAAATATGTCTCCTTCCATTTTTTGAAATTTTTAAATTAAAAAATGGAATAGTCAAAGGAATACTTTGGAAATATTCACTAGAAAGGTAGAAATTTTTAAAAAAATAGTATGGGCACACGTATATTAGCATGATGTAGGCATGCATCAACTAGGTCCAAAAGGGAAGGAAACATGACTTGTATTGTTAATAAATTTAATATTTATGCCTTATCTCCCAAGCACTATGCTTGGGTATATGGATAGCAAAGAAGATGTAAGAATTTCATGCATGGAAGGTCTCAAGTTCCACATCCTCCCCTTCAATATTTTATTGACAATGATGACATCAACATGCATATGGTAACCTATGATGACATGGCAACCTATGATGATATGACAACCTACAATGACATGGTATTGGATGATGGCACTATTGTGGTGATTTTATGTGTCCTTAAGAATTTGGGTTGTCACACCACAATAAAATCATTGATTCACAATTAGCACTGTGGACTTTGGTGGATCCACCTCTTTAACTCAGGAAACAATTATCACAAAGACTCTAGACAAACCGAGTAAGGTAAGGACACCCTAGAGGTGAGCCTATAATACTTATCATATGCTCACGCTCATTTAGATAAATAAAAATGAAATAAAATTACAACCTAAAAAATGACGAAGCTTCGAAGTAACTCCCATATAATGCTTCAAGTTGTAGACTGGTGCCTTATCCATTGGGCAATTATAGCCAAACTTAAAATATGATGAATAAAGAAGAGGGAGGAGATAAAATTGAGCCAATCAAATCCATTCAAATATTGTAACAAATATTATTAAGAATACCATCGAAATAATATGTCATTTACACATTCAAATGATGTAAAATATAAATGGGACAACAAGAAAAACTGCACATAGAACTACTGAAGGAAGGAAGCAGGATTTTACTATCCAATAAATCATTACAATGAGAGTTTGATCAGTGTAACCAAATATCACTAAGAAAATACAATGAATTCTCCATTCAAATAATGTAATAGAGAATTGCATTCTTTGTTCAAATTATGTAACAAAGAGCCTCCTATATTCTGACCTCAACCACAAGAAATGATCTCAATAAACTAGGCACCTCCTCAGTAAAACTTGCACAATAATGGGGAAGAAAAAGGGTTACTAGACAAGATACATAAAGGAAAATACAACTGATAATAATGGACACTTTGGTATACCTCTTGTAGAAATTTACTATACAAAAACATGATCCTTGGTACTGCTGCAACAACTCCCTCATATAACTTGTAAATTGGTTCACATTCAAAGCTCGATGATGGTACATGAGTGTGAAAACAACAATTTTTTTATTGAAATAATACTTTCTCATTAATAAACGAATAAAAAATACATCAAAATTACATCAGCTTGCGCAAAAGCAGCAAGCAATCGGATCTAACATTCTTATCCAACTTAAGACATTGCTTCAAAATAGCCTCCCTAAAGGCCTTCACTTGGCAAGAAACTAAAACACTAGCATTACTTATTAATATATCAATGGGGGCCTCCTCTTTTCTAAAGACTTGATTACAATGTCCTTTCCAGATACTGAAAAGGATAGAGATCCTGATGATATGCCAAAACACAAGGCAAAAAGAAGCACAATCCAACTGATCCCCAAAAATAACCCTCTTCCAGCTGATGAAGCCAGAAAACACACCGCTATAAAGCCAAGAAGAATTCCTCCAGATCCACCTAGACTTCGGGCACTCCCAAAAAATATGCTTGACAGTCTCTCTCCACCCACATGAAGAACAAGTATCTGAAATATGCATCCACTTAGCCAGACGCGCTTTGCTTTGCAAACCTTGCATAATAACAAGCCAGGCAAACACTTTCAGCTGAAGTGAAACCTGGAAATCCCAAATGCTATACAACCTCTTCCTCCACTTCTGATTAGTGCAATTGAGACCCCACCTGGCATTCAGCACATCACCAATAGAAATTTTAGGGACCAGAGCATGATATAATCATGAATCTTTGAACATCCAAATGGGCTTCCCATAGAACCACCACCAATATTTCCAAATAGGACCCTGCAACCTGCTTGAAAGCTTATATAATTGCTCCGGAGGAAGAAGACTCTGAATTTGCTGCACTGCATACTTATCTAAAGATTTCAGCTTAAATCTAACAAGAAGTTGCTGCCAAGGCACCCAATTCTCAGTTTTGCTATTCCAGATATTAGCCCATCCAAGCAAGCCTTTTTTTCTTAGTATCTTATAGTTCAAGGTAGGATTATCAACAACTTAAATGTCATTCTCCTGCTAAAGCCATATAGACATACAAGGCAAAGACCATCCATGTCTATCATCAAGGAAATCCCACTTGACCAGATTCACCACAACTTTCCAAGCTTCCCAAATCCTCTTGACAAGAATGCTTCCCTTAATTTTGAATTTGCTAGGATGTCCCACAATATCCTCAAGGCTAAAGGTACCATGGATACCATCAATATTAACACAATTTTGAATCTTGTATCTTAACATACGTTGCCAACCAATGTCCCCTTCTAGACACCTAGGAATCCATTTGGAAGCTAACACCTTACCCTGAGTCTGTATATCCAGCAACCCCAAACCACCTTCCTTCCATGGAAGAGCACAATATTTCCAAGAAATAAGAGGAACACGCCTGGAGCCATCAACATTGGCCCAAAGGAAATCATGAATGCAACTCTCCAGCCTCTTATACTGCGTAGTGTTGGGAAGCCAACAAGAGGAATAGTACATATGACAGGTTTGCAAAATTTTGCTGACAATCGTGAGCTTTCCGACAAAACTTATCATTTTACTTTTCCAAATCTGAAGCTTTTTGATAAACCTCTCAAGACACCAGTCCCACATGGCTTTGAGAGAAACCCTCCTTCCAAAGGGGATGCCCAAATACCAAACAATTTCTCCATCAGCCACTTTCCTCCAACCTGGGCTAATCCCTTCCGGTAAATTATCAGCCCCAATAAGCCAATAATCAAATTTAGACTCACTAATCACAGCACCAGAAGCAAGACAAAAATGATGGAGAGAATTTTGCAAACCACAAATAGAATCCTTATCTAGGCGAGTAGTAAGAAAATAATCATCAGCAAAATGACTATTCAGAAGATGACCATCCGGTAGGTCAATTCCTCTAATAAGACCGACCACTCGTCTTTATAGCAAATATCCCAGAGCATCAACAACTATCACAAACAACAACGGGGCTAAGGGACACCCCTGTCTAATAGATCTATGAATTTGTGGATGTGTTGGAAATTTGAGTTATTTTATGTTGTCATTGATGTCACATGGATCATTGATGTCACATGGATCACATTGAGTTTTGGTGGCCAAAGCATTTCATAAATAAGCATTTATGATATTTTGGAGAGCATGGATATATACAAGGTTTTTGTGAAAACCAAGGTAGGCAAAATAAAAGGTTTTATTTAAAACCATGGATGGCAGATTTGAAATGGGTTTTTCTTAAAACCCAGATTGGCTTTTCGTTTCATCGAAAAAGGTGCCCCAGTGATGGAGATATTTATTTTTAAATATTTAGTTTAAATTTTAAAATTAAATATTTAAATTTAAATATTAAATTTAATATTTTTATATACATATATATATATATATAGAGAGAGAGATATATATATATATATATATATATATATATATATATAAATAGGAAAGATATATATATATGCCAACAAAAGCTTAGACTTCATGAGTCCAACACTTATTTTTTGAATGCCTTCGATTGGGGAACGAATTGCGAAAAGAGAGAGAAGTGTGACTTTGGTCTATTGAAAAATCATTCACGGAGTTTAATAAGACGCATAGGCATATTTGGCCTAGCGGTTCATGCGCTGTGTGTTATGCAGGAGGTCCTGCGATCGAGTCCCGTCGTGGTTATTTGCTTTGTTGAAGCGCTCAAAGCGCTTGTTAAGTTTTTCGAAGGGTGCAGAAGTTTATGATATAAGTTTTTGTTCGTGTCCCTTTGGACACGTGAGGGCGTGTGGCCCAATGGTAGGTTGGCTGTGGTTAAAGCGCTGAGCAAGGAGACGTCACGAGATCGAATCCCGTCAGGGACAGAGGCAAGTTAATAATTTTTTAATATATTTTATTTTTTCTAAAGTTGCCCTAGGAGGAATAAGGGTTGTGATGCATGTTTAGAAAAAGAGAGATTTCTGGTGTTTCTCCTTTTGAAAGTATATCATATTATATATCGTTGGAAATATTATTTCGAGGGCTATTTGATTAACTTGCTTAGAGGGAGAAATAAGGTGTATGTAAAGAGATATTTCTATTTTTGTAAAGGGTTTCAAAAGTGAAGGTTGTTTTGTTCTTTTTCAAAGGTGATTAATTCTTTCATGAGGGGACATGTTGTATCTTATTGAGTAGGAGTGATAAGGTGTTATTTGGATATTATTGTTGTGATATTAATCATGATCTCTAACCCTTGTTGAAATTTGAAAAAGAAGTTTGTTGAGTGTGGCAGATTTAGTGGACATCCAATAAGGCATCAAAAGGTATGAGCAATATTCTCCATTGACTTTGTTTATGGTGGTTGATTTCTGAAATATCATTGGAGAGAAAAGGATTGATTGTGGTTTCCTTTTCGAAAGTGGTTGGTTGAATGCTTCAAGGTTTTTTGGTTTGAGAGTTGTGTTTAAACCTTGTTTTATAAGCATAGTTGTTGAAGCCCATTGGTTATGCAAAGAACTTGAGTTAGAAAAGAACATGAGTATCATTGTTATGTGAGATTTGTGGTTGAGCATTGTTGGAAACATTTGAGTTGGTTGATACATGCTTGGACTAGGGTTTTGTGAGAAAGAGTTGTCCCTTGTGGTGATTGGTTGAGTTGAGTTGATTGAGCCTAGTCAAGTGATTGTGTGAGGTGATTGTTCAAGTCCCATGAAACAAACAATTCTATAATTCTGATTTGGGTTGAGATTGAGCTTTGAGATTAGAACATATTGAGTCTCTAACAATTCTCTTTATGCTTCTATAAGATTTGAGTTGAGTTAAGATTGACTTGAGTTGAGTTGAGATTGATTTGAGTTGAGATCATTGTGGATCATTGTTGTCATCCATTGTAGAGTGCATTGCCATTCATTATTGAATTCATCATTGAGCCTTGCCTTCATAGATTTGTGGATGAGATTTGAGTGCTACTTGAGCATGATTGGTTGAGCCTTTGAGAAGGCTTTTGGGACAGATTTGTGGATAGATTTGGGACAATATTTGAGCAAGTTCTTGGTGAGCTTGTTGAGAAGATTTTGAGCAAGTTCTTAGTGAGCTTGTTGAGCAGATTTTGAGCAAGTTCTTGGTGAGCTTGTTGAGCAGATTTTGAGCAAGTTCTTAGTGAGCTTGTTGAGCAGATTTTGAGCAAGTTCTTAGTGAGCTTGTTGAGCAGATTTTGAGCAAGTTCTTGGTGAGCTTGTTGAGCATATTTTGAGCAAGTTCTTAGTGAGCTTGTTGAGCATATTTTGAGCAAGTTCTTGGTGAGCTTGTTGAGCAGATTTTGAGCAAGTTCTTAGTGAGCTTGCTAGAGCAGATTTTGGGCAAGTTCTTGGTGAGCTTGCTAAGCTATTTTGGCAAGTTCTTAGTGAGCTTGCTAGAGCATATTTTGAGCAAGTTCTTGGTGAGCTTGTTGAGAAATTTTGGGCAAGTTCTTAGTGAGCTTGCTAGAGCAAATTTTGGGCAAGTTCTTAGTGAGCTTGCTAGAGCAGTTTTGGGCAAGTTCTTGGTGAGCTTGCTGAAGCAGATCAGTGGATTGCCTACCTGAGTAGATCAGTGTATTGCCTAGCTTTGAGTAGATCAAAGTAATCATTTGTATTGGGATAAGGATCCTTATTTTTATGTGAAATATTATAAGGATATTATCTTGTGGAGTACCCCACATTGGGGGAACCACGTTAAATCTTGTGTCTCAATTGTGTGTGGTGATTTGTGCACTTGTTTACTATTGCTATCTATGTCATTAATGCACACTACTATATTTGGTTATTGCAATTAAGGACACTAATTGATATTGGTTTGGAAAGAAAGTAAAAAGTGGGTGCTATATTGTTCACCCCCTCTCAGTATAAGCTTGTGTTCTTCAATTGGTATCAGAGAGGGTTCCTTCGAAAAGGCTAACAACTTGAAGGCAGATTCTACTGGGTTATAGGATGGAAAAATGGTATATTGATAGTGGGTGCTCTAGCCATATGATTGGGTATAAGAATAAGTTCATTTCTTTAAAAGGGAACAACAATGGATCTGTGAGATTTGGTGATAATGCTTCAGCTAAAATCAAAGGGAGAGGAACTTTAAGTTTGGATGATGGAAAGACTACTACACAGGGTGTACTCTATGTTGAGGGTCTAAAACACAATCTACTGAGTGTAAGTCAGCTTTGTGATCGAGGGTACACAGTTACTTTTTCCTCTACAGGATGCAAAATTAGGGAAACAAAAATAGGGAAGCTTGTTGCAAATGCAGAAAGAACCAATAACAATCTCTACATGCTCAGTGAAATAAAAAGGGAAAAATGTCTTCTATCTCAAGAAGAAGAAAGTTGGTTATGGCATAAAAGGTTGTGTCACTTGAACTTCGATAACATAGTAAGGATAAGCAACAAACAAATTGTCAGAGATCTACCAAAGATAAAAAGACCTTCAAATACAATTTGTGCACAGTGTCAGTATGGAAAGCAGACAAGATCAAGTTTCAAGGCAAAATAATATTCCTCTTCCAAGGTATTAGAATTGATTCATACTGATTTATGTGGTCCTATGAGAACCAAAATCCTGCAAGGTGAAAGCTACTTTATGTTGTTCATAGATGATTATTCTAGAATGACCTGGGTTGTTTTTTTGAAAGAGAAATCAGAGGCATTTGAGCATTTCAAAGTATTCAAAGAAATGGTAGAAAATGAAATAGGAAAGAAGATCAAGTGTTTGCGATCAGATAGAGGAGGGGAATTCATCTCTACAGAATTCATTGAGTTTTGTGTAGAACATGGAATCAGAAAAGAATACTCAGTAGCCAGGACTCCTCAAAAAAATGGAGTAGTAGAAAGAAAGAATAGAACTCTTGAGAATATGGCCAGAGCAATGCTAAATGAATCAAGAATCTCAGATGGGTTTTGGAAGGAAGCAATCAGTACAACAGTCTATGTTATGAATAGAGCTCAAGTTAGAACAAAGCAACATAAGACTCCATATGAGTTTTGGAAAGGAAGACCTCCCACGGTAAACTACTTCAGAAATTTTGGAAGTAAGTGTTATATCAAAAGAGAGGATAAGGACTTGGGCAAGTTTGATCCTAGATGCGATGAAGGTATTTTTCTCGGATACTCTACAAAGAGTAAGGCCTACGAGATGCTACAATAAAAGAACACATACCATGGTGGAAAGTATAAATTTCAGATTTGATGAAAGAATAGGAATAAATGAGCCATATCAGGAAGATATTCTTGAAGAAGAAGAAAGTTGTCAGGAAGAAATGGGTGAAGATTCAGATGAAGAAGATTTGCAGAATATACCCTCCAAAACTTCATCAAGATATATTCAAAAAAATCATCCAGAGGACTTGATCATTGGCAACCCTGATGTAAGACGGACAAGAAGAGGAATCATAGGCTCAACAGAACAAGCAAATGTTTCACTACTATCCAAGCTAGAACCAAAGGATTTCAGAGAGGCAGAAAGTGATGAATGTTGGATTAAAGCAATGAAGGAAGAACTAGATCAGATTGAAAAAAGTAAGACTTGGGAATTAGTTCCAAGACCAAAAGGAAAAAATGTAATTGGTACTAAATGGGTCTACAAGAACAAACTGAATGAAGATGGTCAAGTCATCAGGAACAAGGCAATATTGGTGTGTAAAGGATATGCACAAGTAGAAGGAATTGATTTTGATGAGACCTTTGCACCAGTTGCAATATTGGAAGCTATACGGATGTTTTTGGCACTTTCAAGCTACAAGAATTTCAAAGTATATCAGATGGATGTCAAATCAGCATTTTTGAATGGTCATTTAGAAGAAGAAGTTTACATTGAACAACCAGATGGGTTTAATCAAGCAGATAAGCCAGATTATGTATGCAGATTGAAGAAGGCTCTTTATGGCTTAAAGCAAGCTCCTAGAGCATGGTATTCAAGACTTGGATAAATATCTTCGAGAGCAAGGTTTCAGAAAGGGAACAATTGATAGCAATCTGTATATTAAAAATAAGGGAAATGATTTGATGATTGTGGAAGTTTATGTGGATGATATTATTTTTGGGGGTAGCAATGACAGAATGTGTCAAGAATTTGCAAGAAACATGACTAATGAGTTTGAAATGTCTATGCTTGGTGAATTAACCTTTTTCCTCGGATTACAGATTTCACAATTAGAAAAAGGGATATTTCTTTCACAAACAAAGTATATAAAGGAGATGTTGAAGAAATTCAAAATGGAAGATAGTAAGCCAGTTAGTACTCCAATGGTTACAGGGTGCAAATTAAGCAAAGATGATGAATCACCTGATGCAAATCAAACTCTATACAGATCTATGATTGGTAGCCTGTTATATGTTACAGCCACAAGACCAGATATAATACAGGAAGTTGGTTTAGTGGGAAGATTTCAAGCAGCTCCAAAAGAATCACATGTGACAGCAGTGAAAAGAATACTCAGATATCTCAAAGGAACAATGGAGTATGGTCTATGGTATCCTAGAAGCAGTAAGTTCACTCTCACAACATACACAGATGCAGATTGGGTAGGAAATATTGATGATAGAAAAAGCACAAGTGGAGGAGCATTCTTTCTTGGTGATTGCCTAGTTTCTTGGTTGAGCAAGAAACAACCATCAATGTCACTTTCCACAACAGAGGCAGAATATATTGCAGCAGCAACATGTTGTTCACAGGTATTATGGATGAAATAGACTCTCAAATATTTCAGTATAGAACATGATCATCCCATTCCTATTCTATGTGATAATACTAGTGCTATAAGTATCTCGAAGAATCCAGTAATGCATGCCAGAACAAAGCACATTCCAATCAAGTATCACTTTTTAAGAGAGCAAGTTACAGAGCAACAAGTAAGATTGGAATATGTTCCTACAAAATATCAGATTGTAGACATATTTACAAAACCATTACCGAGAGAAACATTTGAGCATTTGAGAGAACAACTAGGAGTAAAAGTACTCCCACCCCAAAATTAATCACCTCAAGAGAGAAGGTGGTGAGGGGGCTAAGCTTAAGAGTCATATATTTTAGCCCCATAGGTGTCCCTTTTGCCATTGATGTCAAAGGGGGAGAGATTTGAGTAAGGGGAGAGCATTGAGTTAGGGGGAGCAGCCTCCAAAGAGAGCATTGAGTTAGGGGGAGCAGCCTCCATAGAGAGTATTGAGTCAGGGGGAGCAACTTTGATTCTCAGAGATGGTTTTTGCAGTGATTGTGGTTTTTGCATTAGAGGTGTTGCCATCAATGACAAAGGGGGAGATTGTTGGCAATTTGAGTTATTTTATGTTGTCATTGATGTCACATGGATCATTGATGTCACATGGATCACATTGAGTTTTGGTGGCCAAAGCATTTCATAAATAAGCATTTATGATATTTTGGAGAGCATGGATATATACAAGGGTTTTTGTGAAAACCAAGGCAGGAAAAATAAAAGGTTTTATTTAAAACCATGGATGGCATATTTGAAATGGGTTTTTCTTAAAACCCAGATTGGCTTTTTGTTTCATCGAAAAAGGTGCCCCGGTGATGGAGATATTTATTTTTAAATATTTAGTTTAAATTTTAAATTATTTAAAATTTTAATTTTAATTTTAAAATTAAATATATTAATTTTAGCACCGACTAAAGAAAGGAGGAAAGGCTATATTAATTTATAGCGTCGACGTCTAAAGAAAGAGGAAAGGCATATATATATGCCAACAAAAGCTTAGACTTCATGAATCCAACGCTTATTTTTTGAATGCCTTCGATTGGGGAACGAATTGCAAAAAGAGAGAGAAGTGTGACTTTGGTCTATTGAAAAATCATTCGCGGAGTTTAATAAGATGCATAGGCATCTTTGGCCTAGTGGTTCGTGCGTTGTGTGTTACGTAGGAGGTCCTGCGATCGAGTCCCATCATGGTTATTTGCTTTGTTGAAGCGCTCGAAGCATTGTTAAGTTTTTCGAAGGGTGCAGAAGTTTATGATATAAGTTTTTGTTCGTGTCCCTTTGGACACGTGAGGGCATGTGGCCCAATGGTAGGTTGGCTGTGGTTAAAGCGTTGAGCAAGGAGACATCACGAGATCGAATCCCATCAGGGACAGAGGCAAGTTAATAATTTTTTTAATATATTTTATTTTTTCTAAAGTTGCCCTAGGAGGAATAAGGGTTGTGATGCATGTTTAGAAAAAGAGAGATTTTTGGTGTTTCTCCTTTTGAAAGTATATCATATTATATATCGTTGGAAAGCTTATTTCGAGGGCTATTTGATTAACTTGCTTAGAGGGAGAAATAAGGTGTATGTAAAGAGATATTTCTATTTTTGTAAAGGGTTTCAAAAGTGAAGGTTGTTTTGTTCTTTTTCAAAGGTGATTAATTCTTTCATGAGGGGACATGTTGTATCTTATTGAGTAGGAGTGATAAGGTGTTATTTGGATATTATTGTTGTGATATTAATCATGATCTCTAACCCTTGTTAAAAGTTGAAAAAGAAGTTTGTTGAGTGTGGCAGATTTAGTGGACATCCAATAAGGCATCAAAAGGTATGAGCAATATTCTCCATTGACTTTGTTTATGGTGGTTGATTTCTGAAATATCATTGGAGAGAAAAGGATTGATTGTGGTTTCCTTTTCGAAAGTGGTTGGTTGAATGCTTCAAGGTTTTCTGGTTTGAGAGTTGTGTTTAAACCTTGTTTTATAAGCATAGTTGTTGAAGCCCATTGGTTATGCAAAGAACTTGAGTTAGAAAAGAACATGAGTATCATTGTTATGTGAGATTTGTGGTTGAGCATTGTTGGAAACATTTGAGTTGGTTGATACATGCTTGGACTAGGGTTTTGTGAGAAAGAGTTGTCCCTTGTGGTGATTGGTTGAGTTGAGTTGATTGAGCCTAGTCAAGTGATTGTGTGAGGTGATTGTTCAAGTCCCATGAAACAAACAATTCTATAATTCTGATTTGGGTTGAGATTGAGCTTTGAGATTAGAACATATTGAGTCTCTAACAATTCTCTTTATGCTTCTATAAGATTTGAGTTGAGTTAAGATTGACTTGAGTTGAGTTGAGATTGATTTGAGTTGAGATCATTGTGGATCATTGTTGTCATCCATTGTAGAGTGCATTGCCATTCATTATTGAATTCATCATTGAGCCTTGCCTTCATAGATTTGTGGATGAGATTTGAATGCCACTTGAGCATGATTGATTGAGCCTTTGAGAAGGCTTTTGGGATAGATTTGTGGATAGATTTGGGATAATATTTGAGCAAGTTCTTGGTGAGCTTGTTGAGCAGATTTTGAGCAAGTTCTTAGTGAGCTTGTTGAAGATTTTGAGCAAGTTCTTAGTGAGCTTGTTGAGCAGATTTTGAGCAAGTTCTTAGTGAGCTTGTTGAGCAGATTTTGAGCAAGTTCTTAGTGAGCTTGTTGAGCATATTTTGAGCAAGTTCTTGGTGAGCTTGTTGAGAAGATTTTGAGCAAGTTCTTAGTGAGCTTGTTGAGCATATTTTGAGCAAGTTCTTGGTGAGCTTGTTGAGCAGATTTTGAGCAAGTTCTTAGTGAGCTTGCTAGAGCAGATTTTGAGCAAGTTCTTGGTGAGCTTGTTGAGATTTTGGGCAAGTTCTTAGTGAGCTTGCTAGAGCAGATTTTGGGCAAGTTCTTGGTGAGCTTGCTGAAGCAGTTTTGGGCAAGTTCTTAGTGAGCTTGCTAGAGCAGATTTTGGGCAAGTTCTTAGTGAGCTTGCTAGAGCAGTTTTGGGCAAGTTCTTGGTGAGCTTGCTAAAGCAGATCAGTGGATTGCCTACCTGAGTAGATCAGTGTATTGCCTAGCTTTGAGTAGATCAAAGTAATCATTTGTATTGGGATAAGGATCCTTATTTCTGTGTGAAATATTATAAGGATATTATCTTGTGGAGTACCCCACATTGGGGGAACCACGTTAAATCTTGTGTCTCAATTGTGTGTGGTGATTTGTGCACTTGTTTACTATTGCTATCTATGTCATTAATGCACACTACTATATTTGGTTATTGCAATTAAGGACACTAATTGATATTGGTTTGGAAAGAAAGTAAAAAGTGGGTGCTATACTTTTCACCCCCCTCTCAGTATAAGCTTGTGTTCTTCAGGATGGCTTCAGAAACTTTACCATTCACCACCACTCTAGTAGAGGCAGAGGAGAAAAACATGCGGATGTTATGCACCATAGAATTGTTAAAGCCCAACCATTCCAGCATGTTAAATATGAACATCCAATCAATCCTGTCATAGGCCTTATCAAAATCAATTTTCAAAAAAAGGGCGGGCTGTTGAGATTCTTCTGCCCAATCCATCGCCTCCCAAACTGAGAGTACAATATCAAGGATGAATCTACCTTTAACAAATCCAGTTTGTTCCTCCCGTACAATTTTGGCTGCAATATCCCATAGTCTGATAGCCAAAGCCTTGGCGACAATCTTGTAAGAAACATTAAGGAGGGTTATAGGTCTCCAACCCCCAATATTATCCTTATTAGAACCTTTAGGGATTAACTTAATAATACCTTGATTCATCCATTCCAAAAATTTGGCCCCTTGAAACACTTTTTGAACCATGCTGGTATAATCATCTCCTATGACATCCCACATAGACTTATAGAATTCCGCTGGAAGGCCATCCGGACCAGGAGACTTGCCATTCTTCATTCTAGATAAGGCATAAAATAATTCATCCTTGGAAAAGGAAGAAGAAACCTGATCATTATCATAACTAAAATTTTTTCTTGGAATGCAGCTTCTAATTAGATCTCTGGCTTGTTGGACTTCTCCATTAGTATCATAGGCAACAAAAATTTTCTTGAAATGGATAGAAAAGAGTTCTCTGATTTCTTCCTCATCTTCAGAATGGGAACCATCCTTGCGCTAAAGATAAAGAATCTTCTTTGAAGTATTCTTATTTCGAATATAATTAAAAAATAATTTAGAGGGTGCATCACCTTCCTTAATCCACTGCAGTCTACTTCGAACTTGAGCTCCTTTATTGATATAATCTTCAAGTTTCCTGATTTCCCCTTCCTGAGAGGCCACTCTATTCTGCAACGAACAATTGAAGGGATCAACCTCAAGTTTTCTCCTGTCCTCTTCAAGGTTTCTTCTAAGAGTCTTCATTTTCCTCTTCCTGCCCCTTGCCAAGAGCCACCCCCAACCTCTTAAAAACTTGACAGTTCTTCTAATTGCATCATCCCACCACTTAATCCATCCTTGTCCACAAGGCCATGGTTCCAAATTCCAAACACAATGAATTAACTCTCTGCAATCCTCAGAATCAAGATGAGAAACATTCAATTTGAAAGGCAAATTCTTCTTTTCCACTAGTAAAGTACCAATATGAACACAAGTAGAGATCGAAGCATGATCAGAGCCAGTGATAGACAAATCCACATCAACAGGTCTGCAACCCTTGCCAACACAAGTGAAGAGTTTATCCACATAAAATCTATCAAGTCTGGCAAAAATTCTATCAGTACCCGCTCTCCTATTGGACCAAGTGAACCAACCCCTTGTTTCAGCGAAATTCTATTTGAAATTCACATCAAACACCTGAAGAGCAGTTTTTAGGTCAACCCACATTTCTTTTTCAGTCCCAGCAATGGTGCCCCCAACTCCACCTTCTCTATCGCCATCCCATTCTACCATATTAAAATCCCCTCCAAGAAACCAACAAGCCTCTGGAATATGGGAGTGCATCCATTCCCAAAGAAGCATACGATAATTAGAAGAATTAGGAGCATAAACAGAACACAACCCTATCACCTGACCAACAATAGCAAAGGTAGCCCAAATAATGCGCCCTTCCGGATCCTCTCCCTTATCAAGCAAAAGAGAAGCTAACCAAGGCTTAACAACTAGCACAACTCCCCTAGAGCCAAGACGATGGGCGAAACTCCACCAAGTACCTCTCCATGAATTGTTCAAACAGTTATGAAGTTCAAAACCATCAATCTTAATCTCTTGAAGGAAAACAACATCAGTGAAAATAGATCTCATAAACTTACTTACAATACTTTTGTACATAGGGATAGACATCCCTCTCACATTCCAAGAAACTGCTTCAAACTTCATTGTGAACTTAGAGAAGTAAGGACTTGAAAATGATTTCCTTCACCTTCCAGGCAGTCTGGAGCTCCTCGTCCACTATTGCCCAATGAGTTCCTTCTATTTGTTCTGCCCTCAGCTTCATTGCCCCTTTTCTCACTTGATGGACTGTTGCTTGAATTTTGATTCAGGACTGCACTTGGGCTCATTTCTTTTCGAGCTTTGGTAGATCTAATAGGTGAATCACGAGCCTCCCTCCTTTTCTAAACAACCTTCCACTCATGTGAACCATGAAGAGGAGGGGATGAATTATTCTGCACTTTCGGGCCTTCATCAACCTCCATAGTGTCTTTTTCTATAGTCTCTTGGCTTGTGGGAATAAGTGGCTCCTCCTTCCGAGATTCCCCCTCCTTTCTTGCTGAAGACTTCCATTTATGAGGGCAGTCCCTGATCATGTGATCAAGAGATTGGCAACCAAAATAGGCATTTGGTAAATTCAAATACCAAAGTTCCTAAACAACTGGTCCATCAGGTGTGACAATCGTGATGTGTTGTGGAAGCTTACGGTTTAAGTCCACCTCCACACAAACCCTAGGGCTAAAGCGGAGAGACTTGCTACTCATCGGATCTAAAAGAATCTTTCTAAAACGTTGTGCCATGGAACTCAACATGCATCAAAATTTTGACTTCATGGCCACAAACTCAATCCAGAGAGGATAATGAGCCTGAGTATTGTCCTTCAAATTAAAATTTGGGTGCCATGTTTGAACAAAATCCGTAAACCCTATGATATTCCATGTGCCATACTACAAAACATGTCTCGCTATGTCCGCCCTCTCAAATAACACTGAAACATACCAGCCACCCAAACCCCAAAAATATTTGACATGCAATCCTTTTGCCTCCCAGTTGAGTCGCACCCAGTTCTAAAAATCAGCTTCGTTAGGAATTCTATGAAGAAAAAATAGAATGACCCCTTTTGCCTCCAAATCCCTCTGCATGCTCCTGTATTCATCAAATTCGATGGCATAAAAGGTAAAATCATCCTCATTATCAGCAATAGTTGAGTCCAACCAATCTAGTTTGAGGGTCGGATCATCTTCCAAGTCCTCCTCCTCTGCATGTTCAAACCCTTGCATCGGAATGGTGGCACAATTTGCTCCGACCTTGTAAATATCAGAATCAAGGCCCTTGATGACAGATTCACCCTAAAAATCTTCCTTTACCACTGCAGCAAATGATTTTTTGGAACTGTTTATATTTCCCCTCTTTCCAGCATCCATGGACATCAAACCCTCCATATGTTGTTCATTTACCAAATCGTCCCAATTGGTATTAACGGGGTTATTGGGTTTGCTTGTAAAGTCGTCATGGGTTATCTTAGCCAAAGGTGAACCCACATCATCGCCAATGATATTCATTGAATCATCATTGAATGGCCCATTTCCCTCACCCATTCTGGCATTCACTTCATTGCATGATGCATCATAAGCAACATTTATGATTTGTGGGTCACCCAGTTTCACTTTATTCTCTCCTTCAGTCAAAACTGTATTAGAGGCGGTAACAATTTCCTTGCCCTCCTTTCTTCGCATCGACTTAAAAACCTCTGCTATCATTTCTTGCTCCTCATTGCAGTCATTGAAAAGCGGATTAAATGAGGCTCTTGTATGATCTTGCACCAGGGCGACGAGGTTTTCCCTCGAGCGCTCCCTCCTCAGATGCCCATCTCTAAAACAATCAGTTGCCTTTCCGATCAATCACGAACCCGTCACCCTCCGGATCAGGGTCAAACACAGTCTCCTACAAAAAGTGACTCGAACCCCTTCCATGCCCTCGCCCGCCTCGACCTCTCCCGCTCGACGCCATTTTTCCTTCGTCTGTCAATTCATAGAGTGATTTTCTAATGATAAAAAACTGCAATTGTTTCGATGATGGCTCATATTTGCAACTATCATTTATTAAAACTAGGTGATGGCCCATAAAAACTGCAATTGCCTCCATATTTGATCCTCAATATTAATTGCATTCATAATTTTTTTTTCATGGCCCGATAGTGGTCTCAACTGATCAAAAATACCTTCATAATTACCTGTTACAATTTCTCTCAGAGTTAGCCAAAAACGGCTTCAGAAAATTAATTTTTGACCACCTTCTCTTTTTTTTACGGCTAACCTTAACCAATATGTAAAAACAAAAATTCTTTTATTACAAAAAATTTAATAATAATATTAAAAATAATAATAATAATAATAATAATATTAATAATAATAATAATATTATTATTATTACCCAGTGTTGTAGGTGAGTTGGAGAGGAGAGGGCAATCCTCCAAGGGAGGTCCCGAGTTCAAATCTCCACCCTACCAAAAAGCTGAATTGGGTATCCAAAATCCAATTGATAATGTTGGTGTGGGCAAGGTCGGGTGCGACTCCGGGTGATTTTGACGGTGTAGAACCCCCTGTTCGTGGTCTCTCAGACCAAGGCAGCCCCGCAAGGGATTTTTCGCTTTAAAAAAAATATATATTATTATTATTATAATATAAGGCCCTTTTTTATTTACCATATATATTTAATTATTAGATATTATACATACATACATATATATATATATATATATATATATATATATATATATATATATATATATATATATATATATATATATATATATATATATATATATATATAATATAAGGCCATGGCCCCCACGTCCACGTGGGGCCTCTTTATTTAAAATTTAAATATCCCCCACTTAGACGTGGGGATATATATACACACACACACACGTCCACATGGGGCCTCTTTATTTAAAATTTAAATATCCCCCACTTAGACATGGATATATATATATATATATATATTTAAAAAAACAATTAAATAAAGGTGGCCCCATGGACCACCAACACCCTTTAGAAAATGGGCCCATGAACACCCTTTTTTATTTAAACAAAAGCAAAGCCCCCATGAATTCATGGGTATCTAAAACAAAAATTTTACATAGGCTATCATACACATGGGTCCAAAGGGATGCCCACATCTCCACGTTGAGAAAAATTTAAAAACACACAAACATTCATTTTTCGTGCTTGCTCAAGTCCGTCCATTCTTACCTCGATTTTAATTCATGCTTTTCATCAGATCTAACATGTCAAATGCATACCGTCAGATCCTGTGTGTTAGATTCATATTGTTAGATCTTTTTCCAAGGGATTTGTGCGTGTTGTTGATATTTTGACCTCTTGCATACTGCTCCTTCTCTTGTATGTGTGTCATCGGATGGTGTGCTCCATGTGTGCGCATTGTTTGATACATATTTGAACACTTGGTCTTCTTATTGAACACCGATCTAACCAAAAAGCGTGCACCCATCTACTGTATTATATCATATTCATTCATTCAAAGCATAAAATAATGACAAGATTGCATAGATTCAACAAAATAAGTGTTTCTTGTATTAATATTTACAAAGAATCCCTAATTACAATCATGCCCCTCTTAGGGTCACTCAAATGATGATACAATTAATACAATGCCAAAGCCCTCAACAGGGTAGGTGCACTAATGTTGCTTTTCAACTAGTCACAAACTGCTCTAGGGTGGAGTTGCCCTCTTCTTCGCATTGGGGAAGGAAATTGATGGTTGAATCTCCTTCGAATTTGTTCCCTGTGATCAAGAAACAACATAAAAGTGTCAAAAAGATAGGCAACCTCTCATGATGAGGCCCTTTTAGGAAAAATGCATAAAGATACCATTAAGAATGTATAATCAAGAAAGCGTGAAAAGAAATTCTAAACTATGTTAATTGGATCAATATTTATGGAATTGCATAAATTAAGATAGCGACTAAAAAATGAATGGACTAATTACGTGAAATAGAGCATAAAAGCACATAAAGAATCCATTAAAGCCTACTTAATGCAAATGCAATGAAACTATTCTAAACCTAATTCTACCGGTCAAAAATATTCTAAACTACAATTGAACCATAGAAATGACTAATCTAAACTATCTAGCCAAACAAAAATAGAAACAATAAGGTGGCGATACCTCTACTGCAAACCGCAGCTCTGGTGAGAGGTCTACACTGTAAACCATGGCTAAAAGCCATGGTTAGAAATCTGATAGGTTTACCCTCAATTTCAAGGGCAGTGGGCTTGACCTCCTTGTCCAAATTGATGTTCAATGGTCACCTTCAGTGTCCTCAGACTGATTTGGTGGTTGATTCGCTATGAGGGGCCTTCGTTTACCCAAATATGCGCTTCTTGGCTCTCCTAGGCTCCTAGGGCATCCATAATGCAATTCATCATGAATATTGGCAAGTAGGTAGGGGATAAGTGCAATAGCTCTCTCTCAGTATACTCGATTGAGTGTACAATTCTATAGGGCTTCACTGCTCAAATCTCCAATGCTCTCTCTGATAGTTTACCCTAATTTTAAGGGGTACTTATAGGACTACCCAAGGGCTAGGGGTGGCTTCATGGAGAAGCCAATATCAAGAAGGGGTGGTTAGGACAGTTGGATTGGAAGCTTTCGTCCTCTAACCACCATCTTCTAGATCAAATGGCCATTCAAACCGATTTGGCTCGGATGAAGGCCAACTGAACTTCAGTTAAGACCGTAGGTTACAACTATGGTCTAGACTATAAACCATAGGTCTCAGCCATGGTTCAGCCTATAGACCATAGGTTTGGGCTGTGGTTTAGATTGATTAGGCCAAGGAGCCCAAATTGAGTGGTTAGAACCATTGCTCTATCTTGGAGTCTATCCAAGATCCTCCATATGGTCTTGTAGTATGTCCATATGAGTAGTCATCCTCGACATGACATGTTTTAGGTGTCTACAGATGCCCCTTTTGAGATGCGTTATGAGATCGAACAACGCTGAGCAAAAATATACCTCCTAAAATGATGTCAAAGGTTCTATGATGATCATTAGTCGGATCAACATTAGATGCCTCTTATCCAACAAAAGGATGTGCATCCTAGAATCATTGCTTCCAATTGGGTGAAAGGCTTACATTTGAAAAGCTTGTACTCTTCTCATCTCATTCGGTGTAGTTGTCGATGCTACAATAGGAGTTAGGCCTATATAACCAAAATGAGAAGAGATACAAACAAATTATCATATTTTCTATTTTCCCCAAGAAAAGGGGTAAGCTTATGATAGTTGTTGACAATGATTCGTAAGGACGAACATAATTTTGACAAGATCAAGGGATCTACGATCTCTGGGATCTTCTTTTGATTTTGATTATGATTTGATATTATGACTACCCCCTCAAGCGATAAGTCGATGAGGGTAATGACAATGATTAAAGTGAGGATATCACTTGACCACCATGGATGATCTAAACAAATTTAGATTTGAGCATATTAATGCCTTGGCTAGGCCTAGTTCAACTTTTGATTCCAACTGTTAATAGTAATTGCACATTCCTATCCCATGGAGCAGTCGGGCTACAATAGCCATCTTAGGGAATAAAAATGATACAAATCCAATTAGATTTGTGTTGAATCAAGTTATCGATGATTTGCTAAAAAATGTCATAGAAGACATGACATGAAATGCCTTGTTCTTGTGGAGAAGTCCAGTCGTGAAGGCCTTCTTAGGGATTGAAAAGAAGCATATCAGATCAACGATGACAATTTTACCCCAAATGTCCTTATGGTAATTTACTCATCTTGTCGGATTGCATGGAGCGCAAGTCACTGCAACCGCCAAGTGTATAGGATAAATTACTGAATACGAGGCGCATTTGGATTTTGAATTATTTGATTTTTTTTTTGTTAATTTTGATTTTTTTTAAATTGATCATGGTGCTTGAACATCACCAAATTTGCAACATTGATTGCTCTTTTTGAAAATTTGATCCAATGGGAGTCATTAATTTAGCCTTTTTAGACCTTCCCACGATGGGTTTTGACTAAATTTGCTACCAATTGCAAACCACGGCTAGGGTCTACGGTTCCCTATTGCAATTTTGGGAATCACGGATAGGGCTTGTGGTCTGCGTGGAATAAGAAAATCTTATAAAAGGCTCAATTTTCAAATTTGTTTCATTATTCCTTGACAACGATTGGCAATTTCAGAGCTCTGACAGTGACAACTAAAAACTGACCTGACCCTACCAAACTCTTACATCCACACCCTACACATCGCATGATGGCAGACCGTGGGCAAGCTTCATCTAGCCGAGGCAGAGGCGAGGGCAAGGTAATTCGAAATCGAGACCTCGCATCCATTACCAGTAAAATTAACCTCATTAAGAAATGGGCTAATTGAACCTAATTAAACTGTTGGTAATGAACCTCATGTTAGATTAGGCTAGTGTAGGTATTATTTTTTTATTTTTTTGTTTTTTTAGCCGGGGAAATGACCCTGGCAGGATCTCAGTTGGAGACCGTAGGTACTAGCTGCGGTTCCCAATTGATCAATTGGGGACCATAGCTGCCAGCTACGGTTCACATTTAAAATCCCAATGGTCAATTTTTGACCGCATGCGGACCATAGGGTTGACCCGCGGTTCGTAAACTTTAGGAAAATTTTATCAAATTTTTAATTTTTCCAAGGTTTAATAGGCAAATAATGTCATTTAATGCATTTTTGACTTGTCTAAGTGACATTTTTTATTTTTATGACTTCCTGATGACATGTTTTTGTATTTTTATCAGTTTTTAGATGTTTTTGACAATTTTTAGGTCATTTTTAAATGTTTTTGCTTGTTTTTAGTTAGCTTTTTCCTTATACTATGCTTTTATTTTAGAGGTTGACCTCTAGAGCTTGCAAGCCCGACATCCTTAAGACTCTCCATAGAGAGCTCACTCTAGGGGAGCGAAGATGGTTCGGAGCCATCGACTTCAACTACGTCCTAGATCTACCCATGATTAGGGTGGATCAGGCTTACTTGACTACGTTGGCCCAATGCTGGAATGCACGGACCAACACATTTCACCTGCCTACAGGTGAAATGACTATGACCTTGGAGGACATCTATAGGATCTTCAGGATCCCCATTGATGGCGAGGCCATCGTCTCTTCTACTTCTGGGGCCAAGGGGCCCATTTTTTATGCTATCTTCAGCGATCGAAGCTAGGAGGCTCAACATAGTATCGATCATGGAGGAGTCCACATCGGATACTGGTAGGGGAAGAACATATTCTTTGTGTGAGAGGCCATATTTATGCACTTGGTGGTGCAAGTTGTTCTTCTAGACTCCTCGGGCACGAGGATTCCCTAGAACCTCTTGGCCACTATCTGGAGAGTGGTTCAAAGCTCAACGGATCAGCCACTATGACTAGCCTAGGGGAGCACCCTACTATGCTAACTATACAAAGAGTTGTATCATATTATTGACCGGAGCCATTGGGGCATCAGCTATAGCCTGCTACTTCATATTTGGGGTTGGCAGCACATCAAGATAGAGCATCCTGGAGAGCTACCACTACACATATTAGATATTGATGACGACCACAAATGCTATGCCACCTATTGGCCTCATGAGGAGGAGGGGTTCAAGAGCAGGACCCATGCTGGTGACATCCAACATTATATTACATGGTTCGCATCACTCGACCCAGACGATATTGAGTGGTGATCATACATGGATTGCCTAGCATGGGTTGAGGCAGGCGAGTGGCTTCGATAGGCTCATAGAGATAGGTGGCTACTCGGTCGAAAGGTTTATATTAGAGAGTATCAGTTCTACTCTCACATCTTGCATTAGTTTGGCATAGTGTAGGACATCCCGGAGATCCCATTTGTGTATCGATGCTTGGCTTTAGAGTGGGATCTACCATGGATTCGGCCTCTAACTCTAGGGGACAAGCCATATGACTTCTAGGAGTCTGGGGTTGACAGGGCTGCTACCACCCCAACATATGATGGATGGTGGTCCATGCTCCGGTGGCATGGATCGGGGCCTCTAGGCAGAGTTCCAGACCAGGCAGAGGTAGAGGTGGATCCTGATGGGCGTAGGGTGCACCAACAGATAGAGGGTGTATGGGGCACAGAGGCCACCACCGAGGAGGCTCCTGAGGTCGACCCAGATGATGAGGCTCCAGAGGAGGGTGAGGTCCCTCCTGAAAGTGTAGAGGGGCTGCTCCTAGCCCAGGTTGCTGACTTGTAGAGTCAGCTCGGTTGATATGTTACACAACAAATGGAGTGAGACACCACTATTGCCACTCTACGGGAATAAATTATAGATAGAGATCATAGACTGACTCAGGTAGAGTAGTAGATTACTAGCCTTACAGCATGGGCCATGGTAGTAGAGGCCCAGGTCAGAGAGCTCACCAGTACCCATGACTTGGCACAGGCACAGTGGGGTGAGGCAGCAGTAGAGAGGGATCTGCTCAAAGCACAGATGGGGATTCTTCCACCCTCTCAAGTGGTCATGGGACCTCCAGCTAATCTATCAGCTACATTGCTAGGAGGTGATGATCCTATGGCAGAGGTCAGGTGGCTCACTTCCCTTTTAGAGGAGGGAAATGACTTATGCGATGCGAGGGAAACTCGCATCTCCTAGTTGGAGGGCTACATCAGACTACGGGGCTTAGAGGTACTTGAGGATAGACATGCTACTGGGTCTCAGAGGACCAGATCTAGGACTACAAGGCAGTCTATGGCTAGCTCCAGCTAGAGGACTCATAGGATAGAGAGGATGCATAGGTCCTCTAGCACACATGGCGACAACTCTCATAGGAGCCATAGGGAGACAGGTGCAACCTCGAGTCATAGGTCTAGCCACCTAGACATTCTGGTATCCCATGTGCTAGGCCTATTTGAGTTAGGAGGCACATAGGGCCCTCAGCAGGGTGCACAGTAGGCACCAGAGTCGACTACAAAGCAGGCTCCAGGTCACAGGGTTGAGGGAGGTGGCGAGAGCTCCAGTTCAGGGGGAGCAGGCCAGAGCTAGGGATCTTGTTAGATCACAGCTACATTTTTGCATATGTACCATTTTTGGTGTAAGGTTGAGGACCTACACGATTGTAGCCTACGGGTCATTTTGTACTCTTCTAATGTACTATGACACACACACACACACATATATATATAATCTGATCATTTATGGCTCATTATGTGTACTTGCATATATATATTTTGATTTTATGTTTATTTGATGCATATGTTAATTTGATGCTATATGATGGGATGTATGGATGACATGCACTAGATAGCTATTTAATTTATGATGATGATGATATGCAATGATCTAGATGCTTAGATGTGCAATTTATGATGGATGCATATGGATGCAATGTTTTCTCTTAACACATATTTGATATTGCTTTATTGTATGCATTAATGTATGTAATGATTTATTTACATGATGGTGATCTAATGTAAATAAACTTGTATGCTTTAATCACTTAAAACATAAGGAATGAATGCAAATATATTTATCAATCTAATGGATGACACCATAGAATATATAAAAATTATGAATGTAATTGAAAATCCTTAAGATAAGAATTTAATCAATTAATCACCCATATATGAAATGCAATGAATGCAGTTGTTTGATGCGAATGATATAATGTGTCATTCTATTTTCTTTTACAAAATTTGAAAGATATGCACGATATAGTCAGTGGCCATCTAAATATTATTTCTAATATCCATCCGGTATCTATCCTATATTTTGATTGTGCTCTATATGATGATGTATCATGGACTCGATACTTTGCAATTTGATGATTTATATGGTTTGCGATATTTGATATTTTTTTGCTATGAGAGAAATTTTTGAGGTTTTCCATGAGACTCAAACACCCTAATAGACTTATCAAAAGTTGCATACTAACCACACTAGACTTCTGAGATAAAAGGCTTTTTCTAGGATAGGCCCTAACTGCTCATTATCCCTATGTGTGCACATGATTATTTTAAGATAAGACACGAGCATTCCCCGATGTCAGACAGGATTATTTCAGCCCATTTCTAAGATAAGGGTACCACAAATGTCTTATCCAATCCCAAGTTTAGATTTTAGTTGGACTAAACCACTAGGCAATGCAGGACACCTGAAGCTAGCTCTTCCACATTTCTTTCTATCCTTCAATTTTTAGGATACTTGCTCATATGTAGTGAAGCAAGGGATTCAATCTTCATTCTAAACTATCTTTGGATCTTCATTTGATCTCTCTTCGAACTGGATTTTGGATCTTCATTTTATCTCCACTCAAAATTTTATTTATGATCTTCATTTGATCTTCACTTTGAACTTGATTTAAGCCTGTTGTTTGATCTTCATTCGATCTTCACTTTGAACTTGATTTAAGCCTATTTTTTGATCTTCATTCGATATTCACTTTTCACCATTTACATTTGATAATTTTCTTAAGAAACTTTCCTTTGGGGGATTTACTTGGGAAAAATTGTTTCTGGTATATCGATTGAGAATATCGATCTTATGATATCAATATGGGAAGTCGATCTATGATATCGATCTAGGGTATCAATCATGAGGATTGATGTGGGATATCACTATGGGATATTGCTCATTTTATCATAAGGGATTATGAATAGGGAACTAACCTTTCCTTTTTCCAACTACCAACATTTCCCATACCGTCCGCATAGAGGGATAAGCACGGATAAATCTTTTCGCTTTAGGATACCCGGTCTTGCTTTGTGGCTTTCATATTCCCCTAGTCCTTGTTAGGATTGTTTAATTTGTTGATTAGTGATAGGCTTATGATATGCTAAGGGCTATACTAACTGAACCTTAGCTACAAAATAAAAGCAAGCTTTCTACCAACTCTTGATAAGACCACTAGGTATGGTTGAGTGACTGAAAAACCCTAGTATATCTCCATAGCAACATTATAGGTTGTGTTGAAAAACATAATTACTCATATGAATGATGGATCATGATAAATGCAGAGATGCATGATTTAGACACAAACATGGTATCGTTTGTAATACTAATAGAAATAATCCCTCCTACTATGAAATGCAATGGATGACATATGCCTATATGCAATGCTGTAATGTAGCGAATGCATGTGTGAATGCAAAATTCAAATGCAAAATGCAAATATTTTTTGGATTTTATGCTTTACAAATTTTTTTTGGATTTTATTGATTTTATTATTTTTATGAGTTTTGAGCCTCATATCTGACCAAACGGTGAGTACATGCCTTTGGAGCCTTTAGATTGACCAAGAAATTTTTTAGAAAAATCCTTGGAGCTTTTTAGGATGACCGAGTAGTTTTAAGCAACCCTCGGAGCTTTTGGGGTTTGACCAAAGGGTTTATGGGTACCTTTGGGGTGTTTTGGGATGACCAAGAGATTTTGAGAATCCTTGGAGCTTTTGGGTTGACCAAGTAATTTTTTAGAAACTCTTGGTACCTTTTGATTGACCAAACTACTCACAGATGAGCTTGGAGCCTTTTAGGATGACCGAGCAATTATAAGCAAACCCTCAGGGCATTTGACTGACATGACCAAGCAATTTTTGGAACCCTTGGAGCCTTTTACTATGCTCTTCAAGCATAAAATACCTTAAAATGGATGATGTTGAGAGGTTCAAGCTCTTCAACACCCCCTAGCGATATTAGGCGATAGGTACCTAGACCAATATTTTTAGATATGATGTAGGGTCCTAGCCAATTAGCCGTGAATTTGTCTCATATATCTAGCGGTAAATTAGAGTTATGTTGGTTCTCTTTCAAGAAAAGATCTCCAAATTCAAAGTCTCTCTGGTGGACTTTGATATTGTAATCTCATTTTAGTCACTCCTGATAAATACGGAGATGCTCCAAGGCATTCACACGATGTTCATCAAGTAGCATCAGTTGATCCAGTCGAGCTTGCCACATTGTGTTGTCATCGATGAACTCTTTCAATGCGACGTGTAGTACTAGAATTTCTAATTCCAAGGGCATAATGGCCTCAGTGCCATATACTAGTGAGAATGGTGTTGCCCCAGTGGGTGTATGAATACTAGTCTTGTAAGCCCATAACGCAAGGGGCAACTGGATATGCCAGTATTTGTGGTTTTCTTGGACCATATTTTTCAAGATGACCACCATTGTATTATTTGAAGCCTTAGCCTACCCATTTGCTTGTGGATAGTATGGAGTCACAAAACTGTGTTTGATTCTATATTTAGATGTCAAAGCTCTCACAATTTTATTCTTGAAAGACGTTCCATTATTCGATATTATTTTGGATGGAATCCCAAAATGACTTATGATATGCTCCAATATAAAATCTTCTATACGAGCTCCAGTTGTCATTGTTAAGGGTATTGCTTCCACCCACTTTGTAAAATACTCAGTAGCCATGATTATAAATGTATGTCAGCCCGATGACGGAGGAGAGATCTTGCCTATAAGATCTAATCCCCACTAAGCAAATGGCCAAGCCGCTTGGATGGGATGTAAGGCCTATGATGGCAAGTGCATAAGATTAGCATGATTTTGGCATTTAACGCATTTATTGACATACACATTGCACTCCTTCTCCATAGTGGGCCAATAGTAGCCCATTTGAAGGATGTGCTTGACGATGGCCATGTCGTTGAAATGGCCACTACACGTACCATCATGAGCTTGTGAAATCGCCCATGATGCCTCTTGGGGCTCTAAGCAACGAAGGAGAACTCCATCGTAGCCTCATCGATACAAGATGTCTCCTATTAAGACATATTTAGCCACTTTCTATTTAAATGTGTGCTTCATGGCATGCAACAATCCCTCTGGTATTATGCTAAGCTTCACGAAGTCTTTAATTTATGACATCCAATTTTGATAAGCCTCAGCTTTGACTGCTAATATGACTTGCTCCCCCTGCATATTTACCTTTGCAAATGTAGACTAAAAAAAAACCCTGTGGTGAATGGTAGTACCACTCCCCATAGGACTCTGAGAGGTTAATGACCCCCAGGGTGCCTTCTTAAGAAAGTCTTCAACTTTGTAGAACCATTCAGCTTTTGGTTCTACACTGATCATGTTGACCGATTCTCTATTATCATAGGTTGCACACTTTGCTGCTGGATGCGAGAGCGTCTTGACATGGATGGTAGTGAAATCTACAGATGGATTCTGAGGGATTAAATATCCCAAAGAAGCCATGGTATCTGTGAACCTATTTGATGATCGAGGGATTGCATCAATGTCATACCATTCAAATTTAGCCAAATATGTGTCAACTAGATCTTTATAGGCTTTCAGTATGGGACATCGACACTGAAAAAGCCCCTTGACTTAATTTACTATGAGCAAGGAGTCACCAAATATGTTCAATCTCTTAATATTCATGGTGATGGCTGTGTGGAGGCCCAACAGTAGGGCTTCATACTCAGCATTGTTGTTGGTGCATAGAAAATCCAACTTAAATGACAAGGGCATTGGAGCTCCTTACGGCATGAAGAACACTATTCTAGCACCACCCCCTTGCTCGCACTTTGAACCATCAAAGAAAAGAGTCATATCAGCATTATTCTCTAGTTCTTTGGGTTTGGGAGCTTCATATATGATGAAAAAAAAAACAAAACCTAAATTGTTAGAGGCCTACTGTTTGATAGTGGTGCCTCAGCTAATTGATCTGCTATGACCTATCCCTTAATGGAATTATGGCTTATGAATTCCAAATAAAATTCCATCAATAGCATGATCCACTTTGCAGTACGTGTATTATGATAAGTTTTACTCATCATATACTACAAAGGATTTTGTTTGGATATAACATATGTCGTATGACTTAACATATAATGTCACAATTTCTTTGTAGCGAACACTACTACTAAACACAATTTTTCCACATATGCATACCCAAGCTCATAGCTCACCAAGGTTTTACTAATATAATATATGGCCTATTCTTTGCCTTGCACATTATTTTGGGCTAACATGGTTCCCAGTGCAAAGTCAGTTGTCGATATATATAGTAGAAAAGGCACCTCTAGCCTTGGTGGAGCTAGCACTAGCGACGTTACCAGGTATTACTTTATTTCAATGAAAGGTTGCCTTGCAGTCCTCATCCCATTTGAATGGGACTCCTTTATGTAGTAGCTGATTCATGGATCGATATTTATCTGAGAGTTGGGCGATAAATTGTTTTATTGAGGCTACCTTGCCCTAAAGGATCCTTAATTCCTTAATATTGGTGGGAGGATGCATTTCTTGACCTTCGCTAGGTCTACTTCTATGACTCTCTTAGAGATGATGAATCCTAATAATTTTCCAAAAGTTATGCCAAATACACACTTCTTATGATTCAGCCTAACATTGTGCTCTATCAGGCGATTGAAGACTTTCCTTAAAACCTCTGCATGCTCTTCTCATAATAATGACTTGGACAAAAATTCATCGATATAATATTCTATAATTTTGTGCATATAGTCATGAAAAATTTATGTCATGGCCCGCTAATATGTGGCACCAATATTTTTGAGGCCAAATGGCATAACTTTGTAGCAAAACATTCCCCATGGCATTATAAATGCGATTTTATGCTAATCTTAAGGTTTAATCCGAATTTGATTGTAACTAGAAAAATCATCCATTAAGGAGAGAATTTCGTGACTTGTAGTTTCATCTATGAGAGCATCAATATTGGGCAACATAAATTAATATTTGGGTGTTGCATTATTTAGGTCTCTAAAATCCATGCAAATACGGATTCTTCCATCGGGTTTTCCTATGGGTACCATATTGGACACCCATTCTAGATAATCGATGGAGATGACAAATTCCACATCCAACAACTTTTGTAGCTCATCTTTCACCATTAAGGCTACTATTGGGTGTATTTTTCTAAGCTTTTGCTTGACCGACTTCTTTTTTAGATATAGTGAAAGGTTATGCGTAACCAATTTTGGGTCTAGACCTGGCATATCCTTGTACATCCAAGAAAATAAATTTGGTCTCTCTTTTAGTAGAGGGATGAGGGTGGCCCACTCATCTAGAGTGAGACTCTCTCCAAATTTAACCTTATTTGCACTAGCAGGATCATTACTGATATCCACCTCAAAGGTTTCCTCTATTGACATATGCAATCCCTCCTCAAGATGGTGAGGTGTAGGAATCAAATGGATGTCATCAGCTGGGTTGATCGGTTCTACGTTGGAAGCATTTTTGACATGATAAACATCATATGTACAACTTGGTGCAAAATGGAAAGGTTTCAATATTTATTCATTGGGCAAGAAATCCTCAGGCTCAACAGGTGAATCAGCACGATCCTAATCGATAGCATATTTGTTAAGATACACCAGTTTGGATAGATCTACTGGATTGTGGAGTGGAGTGGTCAAATCAATGGAGACCATGTTTATGGAATGGATTGATCTCTAGGACCACATGGATCGACTTCTACAAAATCTACGTAGTCCTCGTACCCATGATATGGATCTAATGGCACAGGCACAAAGGGGTCTTCCCTATGAGGACTGCAAACAACTGATCCTCCCTATGCACTGACTACAAAATAGGATCATTTGGCTCATGGATCTCCATGTAGGTTGGTGGAAGGGGATTAGCCAACCGATGAATCTGATCCAGGTTAAACCGTCTTGCTCTCATACAAGGACTAATGCATAACTTCCTATAGGCCTCATCAATGTCAATGGGTTGATGATGGTAACACAAATAATGAGGACCAAGTTAGACCCTCTCTAACTCATATTCTTCATCACTATCATAATAAAATATTTCATTCATCCCCACTCTTGGGGGGCACTCTGGCAAGTGTGGCCCCATGAATCTGATTGCTTGATCGTTGTCATCACTATCTAGATAAACTATATAATTGTCTTGTAAGTGTGACATTGCCAAGAAATCTAGCTCTACTTCTTCCCCTGAATGATCAATGTTGGTAAGGATCTCTTCAATAACCTGTATCGATTCAATAGGTAATAGATGATGCACATGCCAAGGCCTCTCATAGGCACCTTCGAATTCATCCCTAGATTCATCCTTGTTTTAGGATTCTTCATCTGCATCATAACCTAACCCACTCATATCGGAGGTGGACTCTGCTCCATCTTCATTACAAAGATCTCCTAGCTCGAGATCACATATAGTAATGGGGTTGGACCCCTGCACGTCTATGTCATCGACTGCATCACGAGTTTTTTGTCCCAGGTTATCTCTAGGGTTCATTTCTATCTTAGTCTACTTAAGGAGCCCTTCATGATGATATTCTAGTGGCTCTATGGTGATGACAAATATCATAGGGTGATTCCTCCAAAAACTAGAAGGATCTGGATGATATGGATTAAAATCCACACTGTTTGCCATACGAAGGTACATATAATCTAGGGATGTTGTGAGCAAATCATCCTACCCCTGTATCTATAACCCTAAACTGAACCTATCAGTGAATAACTGATAACGTGGTTCTAGTGGAGTCCTACGTCCTTGTTCAAAGAGAACAAGGCTTTATCCATGCCAATGATAAAACTCAAAGATACGCATGGAATACTCAGGTTTGGATAGATAACGAACATTTACAATGAAGGTTTCATCATCATCTTCATCCATGGGCTCTCGTGTTGCAAGCTGGTCTAGCCCCGTATAGATGAAGTTAGTCTGATTAGGTGGCTCTCCCAATGGAACCATTGATCCAACCGAGTAACGATGAGTGGATGGTTGGCCCATCTCTCGTGCAGTATTTAGAATCAATTCAAACGTTACATTCTACACAAGGTACTCACCTAATCTGATATTGGTGAGATGTACTATCACCCACAATGTGGATGACCCTACTGAAGATGTAGACGAGGCAGGCTGAGGTACCTCCTCAGCTTTGTCTTGGGATTCCTCAACTTCCATAGGAGTGGGAATCCCCTTGGCTACTGGATTAGGCTCACACTCCTCTTTCTCACCCATTTTCACCTTCAAATTCCTATCATCCCGACAAATGACTGATGCTAATGGTTTAAAGAAAGTGGTAGTGATGTGCTCCTATTTATGTGACACATATGACATTGGTTGAGCACGTACTGTTGGTTTACCTCTTGGTTTCTTTATTTACGACAATGATCGAATATCCAGGTGCATTGATAGGAGTATGAAACCCTAGGAAAATCTGCTAGGTTCATGAAATTAAATGGCTCTTCATTTGATGCCACTACGTGAACCTCTTCCTCATGAATATACTTCACACACTGATGCAATATCAAGGGAACACAACGCATTTCATGAATCCAAGGCCTACCAAGTAATATGTTGTACTGCATGGCCCCTTCTATCACATGACACATCACAAAGATGGTCTTCAGGCCTACCTACATGGGTAGGATAATTGTGCCAATAATCGAACATAGTGCGTCGTTAAATGCTCTCAATGTAAATGTAGTGGGCACAATGTGTGATTTAGGTAGCTTCAAATGACTCAGTGCCTTGGTCGTTATTATGTCGATCGATGAGCCAATATCAATCAAGACCATTTTAAATGGCATGTGATTATGTGCAATGACGGGTCATTCATAGTTGTAGAAATCGTCCTTATCTCGTGATCATAAAAATGGATCATCGGTTCCTTACACTACTATACATATCCTATGAAATTTGTAAATGCATGTGCATCCTAGGATTGTACTTTAATGGATCTCAAAATATCCATAAGAGTCTCCCTGTGCCTCGGAGACTGTTGTATTAGCTCATATATCGACAACTTTGCAGGAGTTGTCTGCAAGTTTTGGACCAACTTGCTCCTTATGATCACCACCGATCTTGTTGGTGGGCCTAGAATATTTTGTGATGGACACTAATTTGGCATGGCTTGTATTTGAATGGGAGCATGAGGTTGATTATGTTGTTCATATCTCCTATGTCTAGTGACAAATTTCACCATGCCTACGAACCCCTGGGTAGGTGGCTCGACTCGCATTTGGTTGACCTGGCCAACGTTATTACGAGGCACCTCATGATTTGTCAAGGGGTTTTTGTAAATCCCCATATTCTAATTATCATGTGCATATGGATTATGCGACACTACAAGCTCACCTTTTTCAATCATATTTTGCACCATGTGTTTGAAAGTCTAGCACACCTCAATGTCATGGCCATTCATTCGATAAAAAATACAAAATAGATCTTCTTGGTACCCCTTTAATTTAGGTTAATTGGGGTCTACCATATTAATTTTTGGCAATATAATTGCCTTAGCCTCGCATAGTTGATGGAAAATTGATGTCAGTGATTCTGTCAATGGTGTGAACTAATGATGTGGGTGTTTATCTTTATTCTTTCCCTTGTAATTGTTGTTGCACTTGTCATATTGCGCATGGGGATGTTGGGCCTGATAATTTTGTTTTTGTTACCCCTTATTCTCCCTCTGAAGATTCAACACCACTTGATTCACATTGTCCTGCTTGCCTTGTTTTTTGGTGGTGCTCTTCTTTTGTCCCTCTCTCTTGTTCTTGAGCTTCAAGTTGCCTTCCTGCAACTTGATGTCCTCAATCACTTTGGCTTGCACTAAAGCCTCTTCAAATGTAGGATATTGCTGCAGCTGTAGCAGTAATGAGATGTGCTTGGCACAACTCTTTGTAAACATTCAGGTTAACTCTATGGTAGGAATAGGGAATAGAAACTTCGCCATTAGTCTCCTCCATTGCTATATTGGCTCGTCATCGCACTGAGCTAGCGTAGCCATATCAGAAATATTGGTTATGCTTGAAACTGGTTATGCTGTGTTTCTTTATTTGATTGAACCACTCTTGGGCCAGACCAAAAAGTGCCATTATGAACGTATGTAACAACAATGCATCGTTGCTTGCTATCTGGAAACAAGCATCCAAAAAGCTCATGACATATTCCTGTGCATCTTCATCACCCTTAAAAATGTCCAACCTGGGTATATTAAAATGCTCAGGGTAAGCTAGAGTAGGCACCGAAGGACCCAAAGGCTCATTATGAATTTTCCTTAATGTCATATTTTGAATAGTTGTGCCTTGTATCTCGATGGCTTTGATCTTCTTAGCTAAGGCCTTATAGGCCTCCAAAGATAGAAAGTCCTCCTCCCTAAGTTGACATGGAGGTGGATTAGGAGGTACTATCTTCCTCGTACAAGATGGGGGACATTGCTCTTCCTCCTCCTCAGATCGGGATCTCTCAGGATATTCTTGCTCGTATTCATCTCCGTCTACTTCTTCATGTTGCCTCTACCTATGATTATAGAGTGATAGTGGCTGCTCCCTCTATTCAACACTAGCATGAGTACAAGCATCTCTTTTCTCTTGATGCATATCAGCTTGTGACAAAGCCTTCCTATACACATGCTCTCTATGCTCACCATAAGGATATAGGCCAGCCCTAGCTAACCTATCCTCTTGCTCCACGCGCTCCTTTTGGGAAAGGATACACTCTTTGCACATGTGTTGCTCATATAGCCTCTATCTAATGAGCCTCTATGCTTGAATATTCTCATATTCAATGCACTACATCTCTAGGTGAGCATCCTCTAATTGATCTTGGAGGAGTTGGCATTTCTGCTCCGATACTAGTTGATGTGATATATCGGTATGATTGGTCATGGGAGGTCTCTGGTATCCCTGCTCTGTACGAGTGATCTTGTGGGTTATATATCCATTAGAATGATGTGCTATGCCTTTGCCTCTATCTGTGAATATGGCATTGGCATCTTGCTATGTCCTATACTGTGAACCACCATGTGCAGATAGTAGGTGTGTGACATGAGGGCACTTAGAAGACTCCCCATGATCTCTAGTAGTCCTGACGACACTCACGCTATGCTCACTCAGAGCATGAGTGGGTGGAGCAAAAGGCTTGTAGCCTAGCTACTCTAAAACACTACTTAGACCCTCTAGCTATCTAGACTACCACCACTCATGCGGTGGTGTGCCATTAGCTCCCACCTTTGATAAATCAATGGTGATCTTGCATGGTGGACCACACATGGGAGTATGGTTAGACCTATGCTCGATAGCAAGCCTGTATACCTACCCCTGAATGGGTGGATCTCTAGTCCTTCTATACTCATAATATGGAGGCATAGATCCTCCTATGGACTTAGTACATAGAGGCTACAACCTGATCCCCTACACAACAAACTCTTTTGTCGATCCTGTGGACACACATGCAGTGTGGTCTCGGTAATGGCTCTCGAGTGGAGCACCCTCATGTTGAGAGGATTCCTATTCTATCTTATGCCTAGAGGAGTGTACTAAAGCTCCTCTATCTGGGGTACACTCTATAGTCTCCCCTCGTGCCGAGTTATCTCCTCTAATGTTTATTGAATGATGTTCGGTTTGCTCATGTGGTTGAGGAATTAACACGTGTTGTTGTGAATTGGTTAGGGGTTGGTCATTGATGTTAGGTTTAGACCTTTACCAAACACCCCATGTATCCACCATTGTGTACCTAGCATATAAATGTATCTTTTATTATTAGGAAAACAAGGTATACAATAATTATGATATCGTATTAAATTTTGAAAATGAGTCCTAAAATGTTTGATATGTTTTCAAGATTTGTTGTATCAGTGTGGAAAATCTTATCGTGTTTTGCAAAACTTGTTGGATTTTATTCTTAGTTTAATGGCTTTCACATATATTCTCACAAATCGACAACTTGGCTATGAACTCCAAGTCACGTAACCAAACTTATAATGTGTGGTAATGAAGCCCACACATGGTCAGGGAGCACAAGTCCTCCCAGATCCTCACCCATTTTCCCCCAGTCAGCGTTATACCCTTCGAAGAGAATACATACAAATTTTCTAGGGTATAAAAGGTTCTCAGATCCAATATTAGTCTAGTATCCAAAAGTTTCATGGGATTTGGGCCAACGGATGGATGTTATGCCCACCGTCGTTGAACCCTAATAGTGGTTTGATGTCAAGCCCAACTCACTAGCGTTTAAGTGCCAAGTGGTGTGTGTGGTTCATTTTAATTTGTATCAAATAGAAATGCATAAGACAACATTCAAATGATTCTTCTCTATATGTAATGCAAGAAAAAAATAACGTTTCACATTAAGAGAGTATGCATGATTAATTTCATATGATATTCAGATAATGCATACTAACTATGAAATGGCCATTGATCGAGCCTCAAGCAAGAAAATAGAATACAAAAGACATCCTAGCATGCTAGAGACTAGGGCATACTGCACTCAGAGGTCTCGTTGTTCCTAGCAATGCCTAGTAAAAACCTAAAAATGAAAGACCTAAGGACTTATGCGCATATTTCCAATTATGTTGTCTTTCCTAATTAGTCAAATTCATTTTGCATTCTAGAATTTAATAGGTAGTGAAAACAGATACAAAGAGTGACAGTGGGACCTACCTTAATCCCCATCCGAATAAGCTTTATCCCTCAACTATTTTCTATGTCCGTTGGAAACCGCGGGTCTGGTCTACGGTTCTGACTATGGCCCGTGGGTTGAACCTGTGGTTCAATTGTTGGTCGGTAGCTGATAGCTACGGTATATACCTACAAGTTTAAAAATATAAGAAATGATAGTCGAATCGTTTGAATTACAGAGTTATGCCTTGATCGCCTTCTGATCTAACCAAAAAGCATGCACCCATCTACTATATTATATCATATTCATTCATTCAAGCATAAAATAATGACAAGATTACATAGATTCAACAAAATAAACATTTCTTGTATTAATATTTGCAAATAATACCTAATTACAATCATGCCCCTCTTAGGGTCACTCAAATGATGATACAATTAATACAATGCCAAAGCCCTCAATAGGGTAGGCGCACTAATGTTGCTTTTCAACTAGTCACAAACTGATCTAGGGTGGAGTTGCCCTCTTCTTCGCGTTGGGGAAGGAACTTGATGGTTGAATCTCCTTCGAATCTATTCCCTATGATCAAGAAACAACATAAAAGTGTCAAAAAGATAGGCAACCTCTCATGATGAGGCCCTTTTAGGAAAAATGCATAAAGATACCATTAAGAATGTATAATCAAGAAAGCGTGAAAAGCACTTCTAAACTATGTTAATTGGATCAAGATTTATGGAATTGCATAAAGGAATATAGCAGCTAAACAATGAATGGACTAATTACGTGAAATAGAGCATAAAAGCACATAAAGAATCCATTAAATCCTACTTAATGCAAATGCAATGAAACTATTCTAAACCTAATTCTACCGGTCAAAAATCTTCTAAACTACAACTAAACCATAGAAATGACTAATCTAAACTATCTAGCTAGACAAAAATAGAAACAGTAAGGATACGATACCTTTGCTGCAAACCATAGCTCTGGTGAGCATTTTACACTGTAAACCATGGCTAAAATCTGTGGTTAGTAATCTGATAGGTTTTCCCTCAATTTCAAGGGTAGTGGGATTGAACTCCTTGTCCAAATTGATGTTCAATGGTTGCCTTCAGTGTCCTTAGACTGATTTGGTGGTTTATTCACTCTGATGGGCCTTTGTTTACCCAAATATATGCTTCTTGGCTCTCCTGGACTCCTAGGGAATCCTTAATGCAATTCATCATGAATCTTGGTAAGTAGTTAGGGGATAAGTGCAATAGATCTCTATCAGTATACTCGGTTGAGTGTATAATTATATAGGGCTTAGCTGCTCAAATCTCCAATGCTCTATCTAATAGTTTGCCCTAATTTTAAGGGGTACTTATAGGACTACCCAAGGGCTAGGGGTGGCTTCATGGAGAAGCCAATATCAAGAAGGGTGGTTAGGACAGTTGGAATGGAAGCTTTCATCCTCTAACCATCGTCTTCTAGATCAAATGGCTATTCAAACCGATTTGGATCAAATGAAGGTCAACTAAAATTTAGTTAAGACTGCAGGTTACAACTATGGTCTAGACTGTAAACTGTAGGTCTCAGCCATGGTTCAGCCTATAGACCATAGGTTTGGGTTGCGGTTCATATTGATTGGGCCAAGGAGCCCAATTTAAGTGGTTAGCACCACTGCTCTATCTTGGAGTCTATCCAAGATCCTCCATATGGTCTTGTAGTATGTCCATATGAGTAGTCGCCCTCAAAATGACGCGTTTTAGGTGTCTACAAGCACTTGCGCTATTTTATGAGCTTTCTCAATTATCTTCGTCAATAAATATTTTTTATATTCCTACAACTTCACAATTTGATCAAGTCTTATCTGTAGGACATTTGGATTTTCATTGTCCTGAAGAAGCAAATATAAAGTATGAATTTCCACCTGAGGAGGTAATAGAGCATTCTCACCATAAAATATTTCATAAGGATATTTTTCTGTGCTTCTTTTGATAGATATTCTATCAGCCCATAAAACAAACTTTAGTTCACTATCCCAACTTCTCTTGTTTCTGCCTAATGCTCTTTTGATTCTTGTGATCAAATTATTATTTGAGTATTTTGCTAATCCATTCCCATAAGGATAATAATTCATAGAATTATAAAGCTCTATGTTACACCTAGCATAGAATTCAATCATATCAAAGGAAGTGAAGTAGTTACTATTATTTGTGACTATTTTCTTAGGAACCCCAAAAACTTAATGACCACTTCTGTAGTGGATTTCTTGAGAGATGTTGCTTCTACCCACTTGGTAAAATAGTTTGTTGTTGTGATGATCCACCTTTGACCTCTAGAATAATTGGGATTAATATCACCTATGAGATCTATTCCCTATTGAGCAAGAGGAGCTTCAACAACCATTGGCTTCAAGGGCATGGCTAGAAAATTCTTTTTCCTATAAAAATTTGATAGTTTTGACAACTTCTAACAAATTGATATACATCCTTGAATAGGGAGAGTCAAACCAGCTCTCATAATTTTGTGAGCAATATCTTTTGGAGTAAATTGACCTCCATAAAAACTAGAATGATATTATTTCAACACTTGAGGGACTTCTTTCTTAAACAAACAAAGAAGCAACACACCATCTGGATGCCTCCAATACAGCCTACCCTCCTGAATGTAGTATTTTAGGGTCAATTTCTTGATGGACCTTCTTTTATTTTTGGGTGTCTTCTAAAAATGACAATTTTTTAAGGTAAAACAAAAGGCCATCATACCACTGGCAATTAGAATTATCCATTGCTCTAGTTTCTTGTTGCTCATCTACTACAATAGTGTTCTTCATAACCTCTCCTTCTTTGTTAGCTAAATACTTTGCTAATCCCTATCCTCCGATAATTTTTATTGCTTTGAACTCCACATCATATTGCATTAATTTAGCCATCCACCTTACAGGACTGCCTAAAGGTTCAAGTTGAGTAAAAATATCTTTAACAAAAATGTAGGGGATATAGGCTATTATCTTATTGAACCCAAAAATACACTTAAAATAACAGAAGGAGAAGATCCAAAGGCAGGGCATAATGTTGTAGCTGGAAAGGAAAAGGATTCCCTATTAGCTCAGTTAGAAAAGGATAAAGGTATAGATCCTCCAGATAAACCCTCAGACAAAGGGTCCCACTGGGGTTCGGGAGCTGGCAACAAGGGCCCAACCTTTTTGGAAATGAATCCTTAGGATTGGGAGAGATGAGGAGCAGTGGAGGAAGCGGAGGAAGCGGAGGAGGAGAAAAAAGGGCAGGTAAGAATTTTGAACCAACAGAAGGAGAAGATCCAGAGGCAGGGCATAATGCTATAGCTATAAAGGAAAAGGATTCCCCATCAGCTTAGTTTGAAAAGGCTAAAGGTACAGATCCTCTAGATAAACCCTCAGATAAAGGGTCCCACTAGGGTTCGGGAGCTGGCAACAAGGGCCCAACCTTTTGGAAATGCTGAAAGGGAAAAAGAAGGATCCATTCAATGAACTACCACCCCTAATACCAAAAAATAATAGGTTAACTGTGCCACTGGAGATTATGGAAAGATTCTTGGATATGGAGGCATCATCCTTAGTTGGCAAGTTTTTGGGAGGAAGGCTGGACATTGAGACTATTTGCTCATGGGTCACGACAAAGTGGAAAATTTTGGGAAGCTTAGAAATCATAGCCATGTCAAGATGTTTTTTTATGATAAGACTCAACAACAAAGATGATGCAGAGCACATCTTGATAGGAGGACCCTGGTTTCTAGGAAGGCATAGCCTCTTTCTAAGGAAGTGGGGGGAGGATTTCAACCCTAAGAAGTAGAACATTAATATAGCACCCATTTGGGTCCACTTACCAAACCTCCTAGCCTAGTTTGTTAATGATTACTGGCTTAGTGGCATAGAAAATATGATAGGAGAGCTCGTGGCAATAGACCATTCAACCCGAGCAAGGACTAGACTGACGCATGCCAGGATCTATGTAAATACAAACTTGGATTTTGATCTACCTTCTCAGGTGGAACTAGCATATGGAGAGTTTCTAAGGATTCATCCTGTGGAGTATGATAACAAGCCAACATTTTGTAGCATGTGCAAAACCCAGGGCCACCTTCAAGCCCAATGTCTGACAATAACTGCAAACAAGGAAGCCATGAGCGAAGGTTTTCTGGGGAAATATAATGGGAGAGGGATCCCAAAGTTTCAAGGACCGCGTCTTAACCTAGAAGGATACATACAAGTTAAGAATAACCAGGCTGACCAAGCCAACATAGAACTGGCAAAAATCCAAGAGAAAGGAAAGCAACATAATGAGGGAGGCAAAAATCATAAGGTATGTAATAAATATCCCAACTTGAACATGTTTGATATCCTAGCAAATATAGAAGTTGAAAAATAAAATAGTAAGGATGATACCATTAGTGTCAAGTTTCCTGAAACCCTAGACTCCCCATCCAAATAGGGACCATCCATAGCTATGACAAAAAGCCCCAAAATCTATGCTCAAAATGAAGAAAAATTGCCAGGTCATTTCAATTTAAACATGGAAAAAATAGATTCAAGAGTCAAAGTTGTGGAAACAAGAGCCAGGAATGTAGCTCCTAATCTGGTAGTGGATAAAATTATCCCTTATCAGATGAGCCCAACTGTAAAAGGTTCCTTGAAGGAAAGCCCCCTGTTTAGGAACCAGATAGGAGAGGTGAACCAAAACAAGGCTGAGGATGAAGAGGAAATTGAAAACCCCCAAATGAGGAAGAAGGTTCAAGCCCTCGACTATCACAGTATATGCCCCCTAATTTCAGTCCAAAATAGACTAGAAGCACTACCAAGCCTCCGATAGATTATGGAAGTGAAAGAAAGAAAGGGAGAATATCTACAACAGAGCACTATAGAATGAGAATCAATGAAGAAATTGCAAACGAAAAGCAAAGAACATTGTTACAAGAAGCTATTCCTGGCTAGGATAATAGCAAAATTTACAAACCCCCTTTGGATCAGGGAAGGGGGTGGGGAAAAAATATCAAATAGTCCAAATGAAGGTTCTCTCATGGAATTTGAGAAGCCTAAATGACCCACCAAAACAAAGGATGGTGAAGTCTATAAGGAAGGATTGGAATCCTACTATCATTTTTCTTCAAGAAACCAAAATAGATGCGGCACAATCAACACTTATAGCTAGAAGGATTTGGAAGCAAGGGGAAGTGGCCTTTCAACAGGCGAGAGGAGCATTTGGGGGCCTTATGATCTTATGGGATCCTATTAAAATATAAGGAAGTATTATTCAGGCAAATGAAAGAGTCTTAAGCATATTATTTCATTATTTTTATACTAATAAGAATTGGATTATGTCATTTGTTTATGCCCCCACCTCTATCCAAGGGCGATCTGAACTATGGGAGTTTTTGGGGCATTTGAGCCAAGCTTTTAAAGACATTCCTTGGGTGATTGGGGGAGATTTCAATACCCCATTTACCCATATGATAAGAAGGGAGGATCTAGGTTACCCTCAAGGAGAATGGAGGACTTCATTGAATTCATTAACACAAATGAATTGATGGATGTAAGACTAAAATGAGTCAAATTTACATGGAGTAACAAGAGGATAGGAAGTTAGCCGATTCAAGAAAGGTTGGACAGGTTTTTTTTTATCCAAGGAAGCTACAACAATGTTTGGGGATTCAGCATTACAAGCCCTTCCTAAATGTGCTTCAGACCATAATCTTATTCTATGGGAGGCATTTCAGGCTAAATCCTTTAAAAAGCCATTCAGATTTCTATCAATGTGGGTTAAACATCCGGACTTCAAGAAACAAATAGAGGAATGGTGGCAACAGCCTATCCAGGGAAGTGCTTCCTTCAAACTATCTCAAAAACTTAAGATGGTGAAAAACAACCTTAGAATATGGAATAAAGAAGTATTTGGAAATATTTTTGAGAATAAGAGAGCAGTGGGGAAAAAACTGAGAATAATAGAAAGCAAAATCCAAAATGGAACCTATGATGAGGTGACAAGGACTGAAGAGAAGGAAACCGTTTGTGAGTTTTATAATATTTTAGCTTGTGAAGAGATGTATTGGAGGCAAAAATCAAGGGCATTATGGCTAAAGGAAGGGGAATCTAATTCAAAAAATTTCCATGTTACCACATTGAGCAATAGAAGCAACAATAATATTAGAAATTTAACTAAGGTGGATGGATCCTCAACTCAAAACATTCAGGAGATCAGGGACGAGGCTGTTAATTTTTTAGTTCATTATTGGGTGAAGAACGGGCCTGTAATGCCCAAGCAAAGGACTCTCTCCTTCAATTCATTCCACAACTCATTGATGAAATGAGTAATGAGTCTCTTACAACAGCTTTTTCAAATGAAGAGATCAAGGAGGCTTTGTTTAACATGGATCCTGACAAAGCTCCTAGGCCGGATGGCTTTTCACCGTGATTTTTCCAAGTTTGTTGGGATATTGTTGGAGCAGAAGTTATTGCTGCAATCAAGGAGTTCCAAAGTTCAAATCATATTCCAAGGTGTTTCAATTCAAATTTCATTTCTTTGATCCCTAAATGCCCCAACCCCAAGACTATGGCTGACTTTAGGCCTGTTAGCCTGTGTAATATATCCTATAAAATTATGTTCAAAGTTTTAGCCAACCGTTTGAAGAAAGTTCTATCGGTTATCATTGATCCAAGTCAAGGAAGTTTTGTACAAGGAAGATCAATCTTAGATGGAGTTATTAATGTTCATGAGGCTCTTCATACAGCCGCTCAGACCAAAAAAGTAGTCATGGCTTTAAATATAGACATGAACAAAGCTTATGACAGGATAAATTGGGAATTCCTAGAGGCAGTTTTATTAAAATTTGGCTTCAACATGAAATGGGTCAAGTAGATAAGAGAGTGTATTTCTAAGCCTTGTTTTTTAGTTTTGGTTAATGGGTCTACTGTAGGTTTTTTTCAAAGCAAACATGGTCTAATACAAGGAGATCCCATAAGTCCTATGTTGTTCATCATTGTAGCTAAGGCCTTGGGAAGAACCATTAAGGCAGCAGCAGTATTTGGACTCATATCAGGTATCAAGCCCACATCGCTAACCAACCCGGTGACACATTAGCAATTTGTTGATGATACATTGCTACTGACTTTGGCTTCTGTGGTTGAGGCAAGAAGGATTAAAAATATTCTCATAATGTATGAAGAAGCGCTTGACAGAAAGTGAATTTTGATAAGAGCAAACTTTATTTCATCAATACCCCCATTCCTAGGCAAAACAACATAGCAAGTATCATGGAATGTCAGATTGCATCCCTTCCCACCTCCTATTTAGGTCTTCCCCTATTTACAGGAAAACCTGAAGGATAAATGTGGAACATAGTTCTGGAGAGGATCCAAAAAAAGCTAGCATGTTGGAAAGGACATTTGTTATCTCAAGCAGGCAAAGCAGTTTTAACTATGGATTCACTTCAAAGTATACCTGTTTACTTCTTATCAGTATTCAGAGCTCCCAACAAGGTGTATCACAAAATTGAGCAGCTTCAAAAACAATTTCTCTGGTCAGGGACTGAGGATAAGAAAATGATCAATTTAGTAAGTTGGAACAAGGTTTGCAAACCTAAAGCTTATGGGGGGTTAGGATTGAGGATAGTTGCTCATCTCAATACAGCTCTGTTAGCTAAATAAGCATGGTGATTATTGACTAAGGTCGATAATGAATGGACTGCCATAGTTAGGAGGAAATACCTCCAAGGTGTGAACTTCCTTAATGACAACTTAGCAAGCAGGGGGTCTACTTTTTGGAAGGCAATCCTCACGAGCAGGGATCTTGTCAAGAAAGGTCTTAGATGGATTCTAGGAAATGGGCAAACAATAGACTTTTGGAAGGATCGATGGGTGAGAGCTGAGGAGTTATCCCAAAATCCTTGTTTGGCTAGGATTCAAGAGCATATGGAGCAGCATATTGGGAAGAAGGTTGCAAATTATATGTGGCAGGATATAAATATCAACAGGTGGAAACACATCAGAGTACAAGGTTTTGAAGCGAAGTCTGAAGAGCTTTATAACATTTTAACTCAGCAAATTATTCCCTCTGGAGAGGTTAAATATTACATTGTTTGGGCTGAGACTGAAAGTGGTGACTTCACAGTTAAGTCTACCTATAATTTGCTTCTCAATGTGGAAGGTCAATAATTTCAACCGAGTTTGGTTTGGATTAAAGGCTTAATTCCTAAAATATCCTTTTTTTCATTGCTGGTGATTCAAGGAAAAATTGTCACTATGGACAATATGCTATCCAAAGGTATGGTTATTGCTAACTATTGCTACATGTGCAGGGAAGGATGGGATACAACCCAACACTTGTTTCTAGAGTCTCTGGTAGTGGAGTCCATCTTGGATGAACTTTTCCAAGCCTTTAGGATCTCGTGGGTTAAGCCTGCTCTTATATCCGAAGTGTTCCATCAATGGCATCAACCCTTTGTTAGCCTAAAATTTAATTACCTATGGAAAATTTGTTGGTATCATTTTCTTTGGCAGATTTTGCTAGAAAGGAACCATAGAACCTTTAAGGATACCATTCACAACCCAAAAACCATCCTCAACAGGATTATTGTCTTTGCGAAAGAAAACCTTAGCACCTTAGTGGATTAGAACCACTCAATTCTTCCCCAATAAAAACAATTAGCTTGGGCCTTAGGTATTGAGGACAAACCTTCCATTCCCTTGCCCAATCCTAGAAATGGGATTTCTTGGGAGCCACCCCCCAGGGTTGGTTTAAACTAAATTTTGATGGTGCAGCCAAGGAGAACCCGGGAAGAGCTGGAGCTAGAGGAATAATCAAGGATCATCAAGGAAATCTGGTCAAGGCCTTCACTAAACCATTGGGAATCAGAACTAATAATGAAGCAGAAGCTAAAGACCTTTGGAGAGGGTTGCAAGTAGCCCAAGCAACTCAAGGTAAATTGATGATTGAAGGTGATTCTATGAACATCATCAACCTGTTAACCAATGGCAAAAAACCTCCATGGAGAATCGAGGGAGTCATCCATGAAGTGAGGATCCTTTTTGCAACAAGACAGAATAGGAGGGCTCGTCACGTGTATCGTGAGGCCAATAGGTCAGCTAAAAAATTAGCCAACATAGGTGTTGATGTTGATAGTTTGGTGACATGGACACAAGGTGTGCCACGTGAAGTGGAAAACATTATTAGTCATGAAAAGAAACCTACCCGTTAAGGAGAAATATGAATGGGTGTTCTTTCCCCATGGAGCTGGTAATAACTATGGGTTTTCCCTCTAAATCATACCAAATTGGAAATGAAGGTAACATGGTGTAAGACTTGGAATATTTTGACAGAGAATAGGAAATGGGCAAGCAACAGGTTTCACAAGTGCAAAGTTCCAAACTTCAATTCCTGTCAATGTAAGTAATGTTTACAGTTATATTTAGGTATGGGTGTGCTTTGTTAGTAAGGTGTTGTAGGGGATTCAACACAATTTATGGTAAGAAATTTTCAAGGATGACAAGGATCTACAATCTTAGCAAAAGGCTGGATATTGTAATAGGTTTTGGGTTAACCTGCAAAACCCGATAATTAATGAAGAATTTTATTTACCAAAAAAAAAAATACACTTAAAATGATCCAATGCCCTGATTAATGCGTAACCTATTTTTCCATAATGGAAAATTTTAGTTGAGAACCCTTCAATCATGTACTCATAAAGGCTATAGGCATTTCATTTTTCTATTCATGTTGTTGAGCTAGAACTGCAACAATAGTGTGTTCTAAAGCAAATGAGTAGATTTTGAAATCTTTGGAGTAATTAGGACAGTTCAATATTGGAGCCTTAGTAATTGCATCTTTGATATTTGCTACAGTTTTTTCCTCTATCCACATTATTTCTCTATTTTTCTTGATCATGTCATTTATGGGCTTGGCAATCTGAGTGAAATCAAGGACAAACCTCCGACTAAAGTTAATATTTCCAAAGAATGATCTAACTCCCTTAAGATTCTTAGGAGGGGGAATTTTCAAATCTTTGTGGATCAATGCTAATCATATCTTTTGAAACAATATGCCCAAGTAGTTTACCTTGTGTGGCCCCAAACACACATTTTCTAGGATTCAAATATATGCCAAACTCTTTACACCTATAAAACACTTGAGTTAGATGTGCAAAATGATCTTTAATTTAAAAAAAAAACTATAATGTCATCAAGATATACTACCACTATCTTGAACATCAATCCCTTAAATGCAACATCTATTGCTCTCTAAAATGTTGCCTCTGCATTCATCAATCCAAAGAGCATCCTGAGATATTCAAATGTTCCCCATGGTGTAGTGAAAGTTTTATGTTTGTATTCTGGATTCACTACAATTTGATTGTAACCTAAAAAGCCATCCAATAAAGATATTATTGATGACCCAACCACTGCTTCAAGCAACTGCTTCATATTTGGAAGTGGATATTTGTCTTTGAGAGATATCTTATTCATATTCTTGAAATATACACAAATCTTGATCTCACCATTCTTTTTTCTAACTGGAACCAAGTTTGCCAACCAAGTAGAAAATCTCACCTTCCTGATTATCTTGGCATCCAGTGACTTTCGCACCTCTTTTTGCAAATTGGATGCAAAATAGGATTGAAATTTCTTTGCTTCTACTTGAAAGGCTTAGTATCTTTTTTAAGAGGTATTATGTGAGTCATTACCTTTGTATTGAAGGTCTTCATATCCTCATAACTCCAAGAAAAATAATCAATCTTATTTTTTAGGTAGTTGATATACTGTTGCTTCTCTTTCCCTAATAGAGCTTTATTGATCCAAATAATCTTGGGCTCTTCCTCTGTTCCAATATTAACTTCATCTACTTCAAATTCCTAGACCAGAGGTTTATATGCTATATCAAAGTCATCAAACAAAATCTCTAAAGATACCAACCCCCTAGGGATCCTATTGGTATTTAGTTGTATGACTTCTGCAGGCTCTCCAATAACATCCTTTAGTTTTTCTTCATCACTTTCATCACAAATAATATCAAAAAATTTATTTTGCATAGTCATAAAATCATTAATGTGTATATCATCATGAAAAACTTGTAAATATACCACATTATCAAGGACAAATGGCTTATAAATAGATATGGTTGGAATATTTCCATAAACCAAGTGTTTATATTAAGGTTTTCTACTCCATAAGAATTAATGGCCAACAAATTAGCATTGTGATTTTGTTCTCTAGAAATAAATTATAGATCAAAAACTAAGAATCTATCTGTTTCATCCAACACTGCTTGCTTATATTGCTTCAATCTAGGGTGCTTTGTTTGATATTTCCCTTTGATTTGCTAAATTATAAGATCAACATCCCCACAAAATTGAGGTAATTAATATCCAATTCCTTAGCTTTTCTTAGCCCTAGAAATAAATCTTCATACTCTACAATATTATTTGTACAAAAAAATTCTAACAAGTATGCTATGCCAAGATAGTTGTCATTGATGTTTGTCAATAGTACTCTAGCTCTTGCTCTTGCTTTAGATTTTATCCCATCAAAGGTTATAGTCCATAACTCAGAAGTCATATTTATATTAGTTTTTGCATCTACTTCAACCTTCATTTTTGGATCCACATTCTCAAAATCAGGTACTTCCAACAAGAAAGGAGAATGCTATATAGAGTAAAACCCCATGTATTTTTCCTCAATAGAATTCATGACATTAACCATATTATCATTAGGATCCCTCAATTAAATTGAATACTTGTTGAAGGGTTCTCTTTTCAATATCACTTTCTCCTTATCCTACATTGGAATAGTGGTATATGACCAATCCAACTGAATAGTACCACCTAGTTGCTCTACCCAATGCCTAGAGAGTAAGATAGAAAAGAAAGGATCTACATCCACAACTACAACATCCATCACCACTCATTTATTAGGATATTTTTCAATATGGATAAGAAGTCCAGTGATAATGCCTATGCAAGGTACTCTCTTGTTATCCATGATAGAAATAGGAGGGTGCTATTTTTGACAAATCAACCCTAATTGATTAGCTACTTGTTTTGACATTACATTCATGGAAGCACCATTATAAAATATATAGTTATGAATAACATATTGGTCCCCATAGCCTGATGTATACCTTAGTGAGATGTAAAATGGCTTAACTAAATATGGGGCTTTGATTGCATTGTTCATAAGGCCTATGGGATTTTTAGGTTTTCCTCCTAACTGATCAACTAATTTGAAGGCTCTACATACCTGATATCGATACTTTGGAATAGTCATTAATTCTAAAAAACTAATGCTAACCTTCTGTTTGGCAACCTCTACACCTATATCAAATTAATTTTTCTTATCATCAATTATTTTTCTAGATTTTTGATTAACCAAGTCATTTTTTTTCTTTTGGATAATTTTCTCTACATTAGTCTCTTCACGAATCATTTGCAGCTTCATATGATTTACGTTTTTCTATGAAATCACTCCAATAGCTTTTTACTTTTGTGTAGGCCCTTAATAAATTTTTTCCTCCACTATTCTACTCTTGAGATTGATAGCATGTATTCTCTCTAAAGACTCAACCTCTTTTATTGTAGGTGTAAGCTTTCCTTGCTTCATTATATCAAATCTAGTATTAGGAGGCTCACTTGAGGTTGATGCCTCTCCAAAGACTAAGGCTCTTTGCTCAAGATTACTGGAACATATATCCATGTCCCTTTAAAATATATATTCTTTGGGTTCATCCTCTTGAGTCCAACATACATTAATTCTAATATCTTCATCTTTAGATTCAACATTTAAATCAACATTAGAATGCATACTTAGATAAATATCACAATCAATAGGGTTATGTGGTGCATCACAGTAGAGAAATAAAAAGGAATGATCTGATGATATGAGATTTGGAACAAAATCTAGATATCTATATTTTCTTTATTTTTCCAATTTTCATTTTGATTCTTGTTTCCCTCTTCATTTCCATTGTTATTCTAGTTTCTATTGAAATTCTTACTGAATGGAGGCTTGTTATATTCTTGTCTATTATTACCCTGTGATGTTTTTGCAATGTTGTCCTTGCATTTTTCAAGTCTAGCCAATCTGTTATTCAAAGTAGTAAACATCTCACTCAACTGATTAGCTATTTTGTTCATAGGATCCTGATCGGTTTTCTTAGGAATAGAGAAATCAACCTTCTTGGGATTCCTTTCAGGTTGATTGGGATCCAAAGAGTATATTTTCATCTTACCACTATCAATCATATGTCTCTCTATTTAAATAGTCCTTTCCATACATATATCAATGGTGGCTACTGCTTGTTGCCTTAGCTCATAACTAAAATCTCCAGGGAAAGCATTTTTGTAAAAATAAATGGATTGATCATCATTTGGCCTTAATGCTATCATAATATTATTTTTGGTTTTAAATAACCTTCTATTGAAATTTTTCACTGATTCATTTTATTTATTTTTATGGTAGCCAACTCTATCAGAAAGGACTGTTCATTCTTCCTCTCTCCATGTTTCCTAAGGAAAGTGTTCTCTAGCTCTTGAAAATTATGAATAGTACCATATCCAAGGTTGTTGAACCATTCTCGAGCATCCTTCTCTAAATTTTGAAAAAATAATCTAAGAACAACATCTTCATCATCTACCTCAATACTATCCATGGCATACAGAAAATCCCTAATATGATCTTCACGAGTCACAACAATATTTCCTTGAAATTTAGGAAAGTACTTATGAGCTTTACCAAGGAGAGGATTCAAATTTATAGGTAAAACAAAAGCTCTATATCTATTGGTTCTCCATTGATTGAAATTTTGGTTAGAATTCACATTTTTATTAACATTGACATTCTAGGTTACATTAGAGGTTGTCATACTCACTATAGGTTGATTTACTATAGGTAATTGATTCATAATAAGGGAAGACTAATTTAAACCAAGATTTGGATTAAAAATAGGAATTAAAGTTTTTCGATGAGATTTGAAAAATACCTTAGGATTTGGCACTCTAGTAAGCACTTCTTTGCCACTTCTTCTTATAGACACTACATCCAGCTCCTCCTTCTTTCTTTGATTTTTAAATTTTTTAGTTCATTCAAAGTCATCAGCATAGATGTGCAAAGAAAGAGCAAGATCTTAAACAATACTTGGGCCAAGATTGCTCAACCTGATATTCACTCAACTCTCACAAATTTCACTCTAGGAGAGACTAAGAAATACAAAACACACAATAATACTAAGCTACCAAAAACTGTTGGTTGACTGTTGCCACACAAAAAGTTCTAGAATTATCCCCAGCAATGATACCAAAAATTATTGTGGTGATTTTTTGTGTCCTTGAGAATTTGGTTTGTCACGCCATAATAAAATAACTGATTCACAATTAGCATTGTGGACTCTGGTGGATCCACCTTTTTAAATTAGGAAAATATTATCACAAAGACTTTAGACAAACCAAGTAAGGTAAGGACACCCTAGAGGTGAGCCTATAATACTTCTCATATGCTCATGCTCATCTAGATTAACAAAAACAAAATAAAACTATAACCTAAAAAATGACCAAGCTTTGAAGTAACTCCTAGCTAATGCTTCAAGTTGTAGACCGATGCCTTATCCATTGGATAATTGTAGCTAGACATAAAATATGATGAATAAATAAGGGGAGGAGATAAAGTTGAGCCGATCATATCCATTCAAATAATATAACAAAGATGATTAAGCATGCCAACGAAATAAGACACCATTTACACATACAAATGAGGTAACATATAAATGGGACAAGTAAAATTGCACATAAAATTGTTGAAAGGAGGAAGCAGGATTGTATTATCCAATAAATCAGTCTGATCAGTGTACCCAGATATCACTAAGCGAATACAAAAAAATTTCAATTCAAATAATGCAACAGAGAACTAAAACTCTTAATTCATTTGATGTAATAAAGAGTCTCTTAGATTTCAACATCAGCCACTAAAAATGATCTCAGTAAACTAGGTACCTCCTTAGCAAAACCTGCACAATAATGGGGAAGAAAAAGGGTGACTAGACAAGACACACAAAGGAAAATACAACTAACAAGGATGGGCACTCTGGTATACCTCTTACAAAAATTTACTATGTAAAAACTTGATCCCTGGCACTGTTGTAACAACTCCCTCATATAGCCTGCAAATTAGTTCCCATTCAAAGCTCGATGATTGTCCATAATTGCAAAAACTGCAACTATTTTGATGATGGCTCATAACTGCAACTATCATTTATTAAAACTAGGTGATGACCCATAAAAACTGCAACTGCCTCCATATTTGATCCTTAGTATTGATTGCATTCATAATTATTTTTTTTTCATGGCCTAATAGTGGTCTCAAATGATAAAAAATGTTTTTATAATTACCTGTTACAATTTCTCTCGGAGTTGACCAAAAACGGCTTTAGAAAATTAATTTTTGACCACCTTTTTTTCTTTTTTTTTTACGGCTAACCTTAACCAATATGTAAAAAAAATTACTTTTATTTCAAAAAAAATTATAATTAATATTAAAAAAATAATAATAAATATTATTATTAAATATATATATATATATATATATATTTTTTGAATTTTAGCAAAAAAACCCTTTTTGGAGCCATGTTGGTTTGAGAAACCATGACCAAGGGATTTTACACCATCAAAATCACCTAGGAGTTGCGCCCAACCCTGACCACACCAACATTATCAACTGGATTTTGGGTACCCAATGTGTGTTTGGTAGGGTGGAGATTCGAACCAGGGACCTCCTTTAGAGGATTGCCCTACCCTCTCCAACTCACCTACAACACGTGGGTAAAATAATAATAAGATTATCATTATAATATAAGACCCTTTTGTTTAATATATTAATATATATATAATATAAGACCATAGCCTTATATATAAGTTAAAAGGCCATGGCCCCCACGCCCATGTGGGGGCTTTTCATATATATATTTTTTATTTTTAAATTTTAAAATAAAGGTGACCCCATGGGCGGCCATGGAAAATGGGCCCACGACCCTCCTTTTTTATTTAAATGAAAACAAACCCCCCATGAATGCGTGGGTAGATAAATTTTTTTTTTTACATAAGCTATTATACACATGGGTCCAAAGGGGTGCCCACATCTCCACGTGGGGAAAATTTGAAAAACACACAAAATTTCCTTTTTTGTGCTTGCTCAAGTCTATCCATTCTTGCCTATATTTTTGTGCATGTTGTTCATCAGATCTGATGCATTAGATGCATATTATCAGGTTTCGTTCATTAGATGCGTATTGTTAGAACTTTTTCCCAGGATGTGTGCATGTCATTGATATTTTTGACCTATTGCATGATGTCCCTTCTCTCACATGTGTATTGTCGAACGATGTTCTCCATGTGTGTGCGTAATTTGATATATATATATATATATATATATATATATATATATATATATATATATATATATATATTTTACTACTTGCCCATGTGTGTCGTCAAATTTACCTTTCCCAAGTGAATGTGTATCATCGGATCTTTCCCTTGATTTACGTGCACACTTTTCCATGCGTACCTTTTTGCAAAATTTATGCATACCATTTATTTGTTTATTTATTCTGATTTGCATGCACCATTGATTTTATTTTATGATTTGCGAGCATCGTTGATTTTTCATTGCGCGTTTGATTTTTTTTATTCACTATTATATTCATATATATATATATATATATATATATATATATATATGAATAACACAAGCTTATACTGAGAGGGGGGGTGAATAGTATAAGACCACTTTTTACTTTTTCCTTTATACTTCAAAACAAGTAAAACAATATACCCAAAGCAATATCAAAGCAATGCACAAAACCATCCACAAAGTGACACAACAATTTATGTCCACAAAACTTTTCTCTAAATGTTATCTCAAAGTTCTTTGGGAAACCTTCCCAATTACAATATTTATGAGCCTCAGCCCAAAGGAGACACCTTCCCCTAAATCTGCTTTGCTAGTGATCCTCTAGAAGACTATCTCTTTTTGCCCTTAGCAAGTGGAACTCTTTCCACGAGAAGACACTCGTCTTCCCTACTCTGGCTGGAGATCTCTGTCCTCAACTCTGTCACAGCAAGCTGGTCCTCTTTTCTGCACCAAAACACAGTCCTTCGGTATGGCACAATTTTGTCCTCTTTCTTTGTTCCTTTCAGCACTTGGTTTGGAAAATAATTCTTCATTGTCTGCACAACTATAGCAGCACAATCTTCTTAAATTACAGCAGCATTCTCTTCTCAACTTACAGCAGCACTTGATCATTGTTTGTTCTTCACAATCGTTCGCAATTATAGCAGCATCTACTATGCGCACTTTTCTTTCTACTACCCAAACTGTGCGAACACAGTCGCAATCACAACATAATATTCTCTGCACAGTCTTCTCATAAACAATAGCACATTCTTCATGTATACAACAGCACAGACTTCTATACTTAGAAGATTCAGCAAAATGCACTTTGATGCTACAGTCGGACTTTGCTTTCTACTTTTTTGATTGTCGAACCTTGCTTGTCACACTAACTCTGTGAACGCCATGCTTCGAAAGCACACTTTGATCGACACTCAAAAATGTTCAAACAGTCCTCCTTTAATACCCACAATCTTAAGATGAAATCTTGTTCTTTAGTCGGCTGATCAATCTTTTATTATGTTGGCTGTAAAACATTATCCTTCGTCGACCAAGGTTAACTTCGTCGGCTTCAACCGCCTCTGCTGTCCTGTAGCTTTTCTCACGCGAAACTCAAACATGTCACGATATCGCTACGCCTTGGTCTGCCATACACCTTCTTTGGTTTGTTGTCACGAAATCGCTACACTACAGGCTTTGCTAACGTCATCGCAAATCTTGTCACGAAATCATGACGCTCTAGACTTCACTGCCTTCTTCTCCATTGTTGTCATGAAATCATGACACTACAGCCTTTGCTGACATCATCATGAAACTTGTCACAAAATCATGATGCTCTAGACTTCACTGCCTTCTTCTCCGTTGCTGTCGTGAAATTGCGATGCTACAACTTTTGCTGACATCATCATGAATCTTGTTACGAAATCGCAATGCCCTAGACTTCACTGCCTTCTTCTCTGTTGCTGTCACGAAATTGTGACGCTACAACTTTTGCTGACGTAATCATGAATCTTGTTACGAAATCGCGACGCTCTAGAATTCACTGCCTTCTTCTCCACAACTGTCATGAAATCGTGACACCTTTGCCTCTTGCTGACTTCATCAGCAACTCTATCACGAAATCGCGACACCTCTTGCTTCTTCATCCTTTTCTTGGTTTGCACTAGCGAAAATGAAACATGTCATGAAATCGTGATGCTTTCACTACCTTAGGATCTTTCTTGCCAACTGCTCACGAAACTGGAACATGTCACGAAATCGCGATATTTTCTGCATCCGTACGACTTCTTCGAAACTTGTCGCGAAATCGTGACACTTTTTGCCCGTTGTGCTTCTACCCTCCTGCATGTCATGAAATCGTGACAGTTTTGGCCAAACTTTCTCTCTCCTCAAACATGTCACGAAATCGTGACACTTTTGCCCGCTTTGCCTCTGCCTTCCTGCATGTCACAAAATCGTGACTTTCTCTCCCCTCAAACACGTCGCGAAATCGTGATGCTTTTTCTAGCGAACTCGCAAACTTATTCTACTTTATCTTTTTCTGGATTTTTGGCAACTCGGGCTACTCCGATTTTCTTGGAGACTTAGTGACCAACAGAAACCTTCAACAAAAACACATCCTTGGACTTAAAAACAAATTGCTCCAATAGTTCCTCGACATCAAAAACAACATCTACCAATAGCTCCTTGACATCAATGACAACAACTAAACTTAGGCAAGGGCAATGTACTCAAGGTACCCAAAATTGCCAACAATATATATATATATATATATATATATATATATATATATATATATATATATATATATATATATATATATATATCTTTCTTTCTTTTTTTATTTTTTTGGAAAAGAGGAATGGGGAATAAGTAATGTGGAAGGGGATGGATGGAAATGATGTGGAGGGAAAATGGTAGGGAATAAGAGGGGATGGGAGTGCCCCTCTTATTTTTATTTTTATTTTTTCTAATTTTAATAAAATTTAATTAAATATTTTTTGAATTTACATGGTGGAATCGGTAGTCGCCAAGATGATTCAGGCATATTACCCGTATTTTATGGTTTTCATAGTATTCTGCATTGTCTACCTTGGAAAAAATTTGATTAAATATTAAATTAAATATTTAAATAAATTTAATTAAATACTCAAATAAATATATAATCAAACCTTATAAAAAATGGAGAAATGTAATTAAATATTTAAGACCCTTGGAGGTTAAAAATAATTAATTAAACCTCATTTAGGTCCAAAAATGTTGACGCTAGACAAAAACAAAGACCCGACCTTGGTGATGCAAAAAATTTAAAAATGGTCTCAAAAAATGAGATAGGACTCAAAAAGACACAAGGACTAGAAAATTTATTGAAAGGAGCCTGACCAAGGTAAAATTTTGGGGTAAACTCAAATTGGATTTTGAGGATCCAATAGTCACCCCTTAGGATAAGCTATGATGATGGTGTAGGTCTATACAAATGATGTGTGGTAGTTTGTATGGCTAATGTGATAGTTTGTATAGCTAATTTAGCAACCAATGCATGAATCCCAATATAACACATAGTAGTATATATGGAAGACATAGTAGGCCACATATGTGACTTAGTAGTTAGTGCACAATATTGAGGTGGCATGTAACTAATATGGTAGTCCATACATCTAGGTTGATGGTTAATGCATAAATTCCAAGGCAATGTATGGTCATCTATATAGGTGACATGGCATGACACATGTAAGATAGTGGAGGCACTGAATTAGCTAATGATGTGGCATAAATCTTGAGGAAATATGTGGTAGGTGATGCAAGGGATTTTGTAGTTGTTAATATATCATTCTCTAAATTAGTTGGTGGTAGACCACCTAATAGCAACATGGTAGGCCATACACCATTGGGCATACATAAATATGGGCTCAATCACTAACATTTTTCCAACTCATTGAACTTGATAAAAAATTCACATAATCAATAGTAGACTTCACAATGCATTAATTTTGGAGGGAATCTAGATGAAACAAGTGGCATTGTATGGTTCATAGATTAGGCAACAAATCAAATCATGATAAGTGGCATCATAAATTCATCAAAATATTGTATAGTTAGTGCACACCTAGAAACCCCCAACCACTGATATAACATGTTGCAACCTATCATTCATTTTAGGTATTTAAAAAAATCATTCTTTTAAAGCTTTTGGACATAATTTTTGTGATTTTAAGGCAAAAAATTTAGGGGCCATAACTTTTGCATATGAAAGCATTTTGAGGCTTTCTTTTCAAATTGTATAGTTTTTTGATATCTCTACATTGGTGGTGTTATCCCTTGTTAGAACTACATGAAACAAGTCATCATGTTCCATTTTTGAGTGGCCCTAACTATTCTACCTAGAAGACCAAGAATAAAGCTTTAATCCAAAGTAAAGGGTTAATAAAGTATGTAAATAAGGAGCCTTGTGATACTGATTCTAAAGAAGTGAAGTAGCTCTACAAAGACAAGAAGTATGAGGTTTATGGTGTCAATTTTCTTCATTTGATAATGTATATGATACTCATGTTAGCTGTAACAACCCAATGTCCAAGCCAACTCAAGAGAATTTTTTTTTTATCATAACATGTCTATCATTAATGTAAAGTTCACAATCAAATATGTTTAAACCAACATCAATCAAGGTAGTAAGTAACCAAGAGAATTACGACATGGTCAATGTCAACTCTTGTGATAGGAGTGACCAACTCCTATCTAACCTTATGTTCCTTCATGATGTTTATTAATTCCTTTATTTAATTTTTTCTTTCTCTATTTTAATTAGGAAGTTTCATTACTTAATTAATTGATAGCAAATCAATTATAAACTTACTTCCTAATTGAATAAGCAATCATATCTATTACAGTGGAAACCATACATTTATTTTAGATTATTACTTGAACCATTGCATAAAAGCATAAACCTTTGCATCATACTCAATAACCATTCCTTGGAAAGTAAATGTAACATCCATCATTAATTTTAATAAACCTCAAATGCAAATATCAACCAATATTAAATATAGAACATTGCTTGTTAACAAAAATCATTGCATCATATAACATCTTCTAAATACAACATCTATATTAAACGTCAATAGCAAGATCACATGATAAGAACACATAACACCACATATATCCTGGGAAAACCCCAATGGGAAAAAACCCAACCTCAAAATATGCATCCTCATATTTCATTAATCTTTTTATCTCAATTTACAATGATATAAATAATCCTATAGATTCTTTTTGAACCATCATTAAATATATAGCTATAGAGAATCCCATACATTCCTATTTTAGGTCATCATTATAATTGAAGCACATAAATGAAATGTTCATTGGATACATATAGATTGAGAATGAAGGAAACCTCATGGTTTCCTCAAAAATAAATCTTGCATTCATTCTTCAAACCTAGATATCATTATTCCATTTAATCCTATTAGATTTACTATAGTAATTCTTTATTATTACTTTATTAATGTTGATAGGGTAGTTAGTTAACTACCTAGGTTAGTTACGCTATTGTTAGCATATATAATATTTGGTCTATTTTTATTATTTTATTTTAGACCTAAGTTGTTAATTAGATCCTATGGTTACGAGCTAATCTGGGCTCTCAAATGTATTATTTATATGGGTTCTAATTAATGGAATGTTGTTCGTTTACTTCAACATGGCATCAGAGCAGAAGTCTGAGAGAGAGAGGAGGCGGCAATAATATTTGCAGAGTTGGTCTGAGGAAAATATTTCACAGCGGAAGATTGCTGGAAAACGAAGTGAAGGAAAAAAATTCTTTATTTTTTTTCAGCGCCGCAAAGCACTGAGGCCGCAGCACTTTAAAAAATTTTATTTTAAATTTTTTTTTCTATGCATGCACTCCCACGCACATTGTTTGCTGTGCATTTTTTCCTGTGCACGCACTTCCACAGATCCTCGACACGCCCTCCCATGCACGTGTTTTTTTTCATGCATGACTCCACCCCCCCGGACGTCGTGCGCAACGCGCGACGTAGGCGACGTCGCGCGACTTCTGTCGCATGACGCAGGCGACACCCTGCCGCGGCCTGCAGTCACGGCCACGTACAATAGACACCGCCACGACCACCTATCGACGTCTATAGCAACGACAGCCATGGCCCGCTATCATCGCCAGCCACAGAGGAAGCCGCGGCCAGGCGGCCACACAGGGGACGGGCTTCCGGGACCCTCCTCAAATAGGAGGGGGTCCCTAATCCTTTCGGATCAGCCCGCTAGTCCACCTGGTGGTGGACTGTGCGGTAAGGCTCAGGGAGCCCTCAAGTCACGGGTTCCAATCCCGCAGACCCCCCGCTTGAAAAAAAAGGTAAAAAAAAAAAAATTATATAAAGTTTTTTTTTTTAATTATTATTTTTTTTAGTTAAATTATTTTTTTTATTATTTTAATTTATTTTACATAGTTTTAAAACTATATAAATTAAAATTTGATTTTAATTTATTTTTTAATAGTTTTTAAACTATATAAATTAAAATTAATTTTTTTTAACTTTAAAACTATATAATAATTATAAAAATGCTTTGTTAAGAGATTTTTTTAAGGGGGGGTATTTTTTTTCAAAAATCAAAGGGGGAAAGTGAGTAATTTTTTGAAAAGCAAATTTGGCATTATTGTAAAAGTGCATTTTCAGCTGCGCCCGACACCTAGTGGGTCATTCCTGTGGGCACTTTTTATGTTGTAGGTTATATTTTTTTCTATTTTGCACTACTTCATTAAAAGTTAAAAAAAAATCAAATTCACTCCCTAAGTCCTCGGAATAATTAAAACCCATCCGTGCAATTTATTGCACTGCAGTGTTCGGTATTTGTGATACCTCTGGCCAGCACTTACAGGTAAATCTATCGTGATTGCGCTACTATATCCGTCGCCTAATATAGCTGCCAAAATGACATCTGAGCTTGTTCTCTATAAATCGTCGGGGAGAGATAAGTTTGCCATTTTGCATTTTTTTACTCCATCCATTACCCTAATAGTTCTTGTGTTTAGGTGTAAATCCTAATGAAAGTTTTGAAATCCAAAGTGTTTAGGGGAAGTTACGCCCCATGCATGAGGATTGCAGACTTTCTATGGTAGGTGCCATCAACAAGACTATTCCCTTTCAGTACTACTTAAGTACCACGTATAGTATGATCTCTAAAAATTACCTATAGTTTCCCTCATGTAAGGGCGGGTGATATTTTTTTTTATCTTTCTAAATACCTATAGTTTCCCTCACGTAAGGCGGGTATTTTGTATGGTATAACGGCCTAGAAAAAGGTATATCGAAAGGGGGACCAATTGGTGTTATAAGGAACCTTCACCATGTCTGCAAAATTAATGACTGATTCTCATCAGTTGTTGAAAGGTCCTAATTACACACCATGGAAAAACAAGATGAAGGCAATCCTAGTCATGGATGACTTATGGTATGTTGTATCTAGAGAAACAACAAGACCTTCATCTGCTACTGGTGTGTTGTAAATGTGAACAGGGGTTCACCTAAATAGGCTTAGAAAGATCCCTTTCCTAAGCCTAAGTGTGAACACACACTATATTTGTCGGCAATTTCTATCGGCAAATTCCCGTACCTTCTCTCCTAATATCCCTCCTATCTTCCTCCTATTTTCCCTCCTCCTTATCCCTCCATGAATATTTCTTTCCCCTTATCCCTCCATTTCTTCTCATCTCCTTATCCCTCCTTCGTTGTCTTCTCCCTTCTATCTCTCCAACTACCCACCTTATCCCTCCGACTTATTTCCCTCCTACTTCTCTATATAATATTGAATATTCATTATGTTGTATTGGATGGTGCTTCAAATAAATGAAATTATTCTTTCTCCTTTGCATTTTAATATTTTATTTGTCTACGCAATCGGCTGTTAGATTGACCAAATTTAACATCTGGTATTAGAGCCCAGGTGTGTGCAAGTTCGGGCACGAATCCCAAGGCACGCAGCAGCCGAAGTTTGACTTATAGGGCACGATTCTCGAGGCAGGCACCGTTTTCACGGTAGTCAAGGCAGCATCTGATTGGATGACAAGTCAGCACGCAATTTTGCTGACAAGTCAGCACGTAATTTGAAACGCGGTGACGTGGCAGTTGCAGAACTCGACACGTGGCGAGCACCAATTGGCGGCAGGTGGCGTTGTGATTGGGCAAAATACCGCCACGTGGCGGACGGCGGCACACGTTGGCGAACGGCAACTGGGTCCACGTGGCAAGTGTTGTTTGGTTGAAGCGGCAAATTTTGGTCGCGAATCGACCGCCCGAAGGCAGTCGAAATAGCATACGTGACGCGAGGGTTAAAAACCCTCGCTGTGCAATCGCGCAGCCCATGTGGGATTTATCCCACGTATTTTTTTTTTTTAAATCGCCCGCCGGCGATTACAAAGCGGACGGGACAGAGATTAACTCCCGTCCGCAGCTGTGGTGTAGCGGACAGAGTTGTCCGCTTGTAAGGTGGAGGTACGCGGGTCGATTCCCGCCCGCTCCACGGGAATAAAAAATATATATTTTTTAAATTTGTGCCCGCCGTTGAAATAAATAGATTCTCGCCCCTGTTGATTCCCGTCCGACCGCTTGGTGTATTGGATTGTTGGTTCGGTTGTTGGGAGGAGGTTAGCGGGTCAAATCCCGCGAGCGCCGCACGATAAAGAATTTTTTTTTTTTTAATTTTTGGCCGCCGGAAAAATAAAATGGCAGTGGCCCTTGTTAGTTGCCATCGGCCTGTTTGGCACAGTGGCTAATGTGCCCGCGTAGACAAGGAGGTCGCGGGTTCGAGCTTGACGGAAAGGTAATTTTTGTTTAATTTTTTGTTTTTAAAGTTTTTTTAATTTATTTAATAATTTTTATATTATTTGTTTTTTAAAAATTATCTTTTTAAATAATTTTTTTTTTAAAAGGGTAATTTAAAAAAAAACAATAATAAAAGATTATTAAATTTATTTAAAAAAAACTTTAATTTTTTTTTTTTTTAAATGTGTAAAAGGAAAAATAATATGCTTGTGGAAATGTTAGATGTTCCGATCTGAAGGGTGCTATCATGCACTTCTCTCTTTTTTGAAGAGAGAATCACCGGAATCCTTTGATGAAAGGGTTCGCCGAACTAGTTTGCACACTGTGTTTAGTCAGTTGGAGAATCAGGTGATTTCTCACCTAAGAAAGCCAGAATCAGGATACGAAGCTGACTCCGAAGACAATATCTTCAGACAAAGAATTGAAGAATCTGACACTGTGCAATTTGTTTCGGATGTACAAACTGGTGCCAGTTATACACCAGGTGTGCCAACAGATGAAGTGAGTGTGGGCTATACACCACGCTCTCCTGAGCCTGAACCTGAACCAGCAGAAGTAGAAGAAGAGGAAGAAGAGGAAGAGGAAGAAGAAGAAGAAGAGGAAGAAGAAGAAGAGGAAGAAGAAGAAGAAGAAAAAGAAGAAGCAGCGGCAGAAGCAGTAGGAGCAGCAGATCCAGTGGAAGTGAAACCTGAGATTATTGTCATTAGTAGCAGTTATGAAGCAGACCATAGATGCACTAAGAAGGCGAGATTTGATTTAAATTATTAAATCATATTGTACTGCTTTGTATTTCCAGTTTGCCTCAATAAAAGTACTTGTTTGCTTTGAATAAAAAGTTGTTTATTCTGCAATGGCTGCAAACACTAGTCTACCAATCCCTGAATTTAATGGTAGTGACTATGAATACTGGTCTATAAAAATGAAGACTTTGTTGATAGGAAAAGGTCTTTGGGATGTAGTTGAGGAAGGTTATACAGAACCAACTGCTATAGAATGGGCAACATTTTCTAATGCTGATAAAAAGACAAGAAAAGAAGCACAAAAGAATAATGCTTTTGCTTTATATCACATTCATGCTGCTTTAGACAAAACTATCTTTCCTAGGGTTGCATCATATGTTATTGCACAAGATGCATGGAATGCCTTAAAAGAGAGCTATAGAGGCGAGTGACCGAGTGAAGCGGTAAAACCGCAAACCTTGAAACGAGATTTTGAGAATCTCAAGATGCGGGAGAATGAAAGAGTCGGTGATTACTCGTGTGAGAGTGAAAGCAAGAGTCGACAAAATGGTCACACTAGGAGAGGATATCAAGCCAGATATGATGGTGAAGAAAGTGTTGAGAACACTTCTTCCAAAATGGAATTCTATTGCTATAATTATTGAAGAATCAAAAGACTTATCCACATTGTCTTTTGATGCATTAACTGGATCACTTCTCTCACATGAAGAGAGATTGCAAGAAACTCCTACCACCAGTTATGGAGGAGATGAAAAAGCTTTTGCCACACATGAAGGAAGAGGTAGAGGCAGAGGCAGAGTTCAACAAAGAGGCAGAAGCAGGAATAATCAGAGAGGGGGAACTCCTAACAGAGGAGGATCTTCCAATAGAGGTGGCAATCAGAATAGAGGAGGACAGCAGCAATACAGAGGGAAACAATCTGGAAAAGGAAAAGGAGGAGACAAATCTAAACAAGTTTGCTACAATTGTGGCAAACCTGGCCATTATGCTCGTGATTGTTGGTCAAAGACTTCACAAGGAAGCAGCAGCAACCAGAGCAGCAGTCAGTTTGGGAATTTTGGAGAAGAGGAAGAGTCCTCAAATCTCTTTCTCTCTTATGGCTAGACAGAGCAAAATTTGAATGATACATGGATTTTGGACACAGGGGTGTTCAAATCACATGAGTGGCAAAGAAGAACTCTTTGCTAAGATAGACTCCTCATACAAATCCAAAGATCCGGTTGGGTGATGACAAGTCATTGGCAGTTGAAGGCATTGGAGCTATGGCAGTTCCAACAAAAGAAGGCATAAAACATGTAAGTGATATCTAGTACACTCCTCATCTTCAACACAATTTGTTGAGTGTTGTTCAAATGCTTGAAAAGAATTATAAGTTGATTTTTGATGAGGGTAAATGCACCATTTTTGACAAAAACCATAGTAATAGAATCATTACACAAGTGCCAATGTCGAAAAATAGATTATTCCCTTTGAAGTTTGGCCAGCCAGGAGGAAATAAGTTACCAAATGTAGCTATTACCAATCCAAGTGTCCTGTGGCACTTGAGATATGGCCACTTGAATTTTGCAAGTTTAAAATTGCTAACTTCACAAGCAATAGTTACTGGACTTCCCAAAGTTCAAGATAGTAAGGAAGTCTGTGAAGGGTGTGCCTTGGGTAAGCATGCCAGATAAAAATTTCCTCGTGGACAAGCATGGAGGGCCAACTATCCTCTTCAGTTGGTACATTCAGACATCTGTGGTCCGATGCAGACCACGAGTCTAGGTAATCACTCTTACTTCCTATTTTTCATTGATGATTGCACAAGAATGTGTTGGATATACTTTTTGAATCATAAGGATGAGGCATTTGCATGCTTTGTTGATTTTAAAGCAAAAGTTGAAAGTGAGAGTGGATATTCAATAAAATGTCTTAGATCAGATAGAGGAGGAGAATACTCCTCTAATCAGTTTTTGAATTTTTGTAAACATCATGGCATCAAGAGGCGGTTCACAACCGCCTACACTCCACAACGAATGGTGTAGAAGAAAGAAAGAATCGCACCATTGTGGAGATGGCGAGATCAATGCTTCAGACAAAGCATTTGAGTAATGCATATTGGGGAGATGCAACAAGGACTAGTGTTCACATCTTGAACAGAAGTCCTACTTCGAGTTTGAAAGGGAAGACACCTTACCAAGCTTGGTATGGTAAGAAACCAAATGTGAAGTATTTTAGAGTATTTGGTTCATTGGCATATGCTCACATTCCTGATGAGCTGAGAAAGAAGTTAGATCCAAAGAGTCAGGCTTGCATTTTTGTAGGATATTGTGAAAACACAAAGGGTTATAGACTCTACAATCCTACAACTCGAAAGATAGTGGTGTCAAGGGATGTGATTTTTGATGAAGGGGGAGAGTGGGGTAAGCCCCAAATATTCAGTGATGTTGAAGCCACTGAAATAGTTGCTCAGCAAGTGCAACCATAGCTACCATAGAAAGGAAAGCAGTCTCCGCCCTCACATCCACCAAGTCCATCTTCAGATTCAACTGCTTCTCCAAGTCCTTCTCCACAACGATCAGTAAGTTCCTCACCAATGGATATTGATGTTCCATCCAAAGGTAAGAGAACTTTACAGTATCATCCATCCTCTCAGATGTTGGATAAGAATTTTTCAAGAAGATATACTAGAAGTCAGGCTAGTGAAATGGAATCTGTTTTACATAGATTAGAAAGTATGCACTTGTATGGTGATGATGAATCACAAAAAGAACCCAGAGGATATCAAGTTAACTATGCATTGTTAACTAGTGCACAGCTTGAACCTTCTAGTTTTGAGAAGGCATGTACTCAAAAGATTTGGCAAGATGCCATGGAAGAGGAGATAACCTCTATAAAAAACAATGACACTTGGGAGCTCGTGAAGCTTCCGAAAGGAAAGAAATGTGTTGGTCGTAAATGGATCTTCAAGACCAAGTTTAATGCTGATGGCAGCATTGAGAAGCATAAGGCAAGATTAGTGGCAAAGGGTTTTACTCAGAAGTATGGAATAGATTATGAAGAGACATTTGCTCCTCTAGCCAGACAGGAGACAATACGAACAGTTCTTGCCTTAGCTGCACACAAAGGATGGCAAGTACAACACATGGATGTGAAGAGTGCATTTCTCAATGGATACTTGACAGAAGAAGTGTATGTTGAGCAGCCACAGGGATTTGAAGTGCAAGGTAAGGAACACCTTGTTTACAGATTGAAGAAGGCACTCTATGGCCTGAAACAGGCACCAAGAGCTTGGTACTCATGCATTGATGGGTACTTCAAAGAATATGGGTTCACCAGGAGCAAAAATGAACCCACACTCTACTACCTCAAGCAAGGTAAAGACATTCTCATAGTTTGTTTGTATGTGGATGATCTTATTTTTATGGGTAGTAATGAGAAAATGAATAGGGAGTTCAAACACTCCATGTTGACACAGTTTGAGATGAAAGATCTTGGATTAATGCACTACTATCTGGGAATGGAAGTTCATCAATCAGATACAGGGATCTTCATCTGTCAACATAAGTATGCTCAAGACATGATCAAGAAGTTTGCTATGGAGCATTGCAAACCAGTTGCAACTCCAGTTGGACATGGGATCCAATTAAGCAAAGATGATGGAGCACAGAAAGTTGATGTGACCACTTTCAGAAGCATGGTTGGGAGTTTGATGTTTCTTGCCAACACCAGACCAGATATTCAGTATGTTGTATCTCTTGTTTCTAGATTTATGTCTAACCCCTCAGAGCTGCATTTGAAAGCAGCTAAAAGAATTTTGAGATATGTGAAGGGTACATTGGATTTTGGAATCCAGTACCATAAATGTAACACTATCAAGCTTGTAGGCTTTAGTGATAGTGATTGGGGTAGCAATATTGATGACAGAAAGTCAACATCAGGCAACTGTTTTAGTCTTGGATCAGGACTAATAACTTGGAGTTCAAAAAAGTAGACAGTAGTAGTGCTATCTTCAACAGAAGCAGAGTATATAGCGGTTACTTATGCAAGTACTCAAGCCTTGTGGTTAAGGAAAGTACTAGAAGAGATTGGAGAACAACAAAGTGGTCCAACCAGAATCTACTGTGACAACATCAGTGCCATTCAGTTGGCATATAATCCTGTCCACCATAGCAGAACCAAGCATTTTGATATGAAGTATCACTTCATCAGAGATATGGTGGAACAAGAAATTGTTGAGCTTCAATACTGTAACACTTTGGAGAACGTCGCTGACATCTTCACCAAGGCGATGACAAAAGCTCAATTTGTAAAGCTGAGAGACTGTGTAGTCATTTCTCTCAACTTTAAGGGGGATAATGTTGTAAATGTGAACAGGGGTTCACCTAACTAGGCTTAGAAAGATCCCTTTCCTAAGCCTAAGTGTGAACACACACTATATTTGTCGACAATTTCTGTCGGCAAATTCCCGTACCTTCTCTCCTAATATCCCTCCTATCTTCCTCCTATTTTCCCTCCTCCTTATCCCTCCGTGAATATTTCTTTCCCCTTATCCCTCCATTTCCTCTCATCCCCTTATCCCTCCTTCGTCGTCTTCTCCCATCTTTCTCTCCAACCTCCCACCTTATCCCTCCGACTTATTTCCCTCCTACTTCTCTATATAATATTGAATATTCATTATGTTGTATTGGATGGTGCTTCAAATAAATGAAATTATTCTTTCTCCTTTGCATTTTAATATTTTATTTGACTGCGGCTGTTAGATTGACCAAATTTAACATGGTGCTACAGCTCCATCTACTGCTCAAAAAGAGTTTGACAAGACAGACAACAAAGCAAAAGTGCTCATTTTGCTTGCTGTGTTTGATGAAGTTCAACCCCATATTGTTGATTGTGAACATAGTAAAGAGGCATGGGATGCCCTTAATACTATATATGAGGGAAAGAATGATTCCACTATTCTATTTCTTCAATCTCAATTACATAGTCTAAGCATGAAGCAGGGGGAGACAATTGAATTTTTCTTTGCAGAGTGTCTGAATTGAAAGAAATTTTGAATTCTTTAGGAGAACCAGTTGATGACAAGCTCCTTACCTCGATTGTATTGAGAGCTTTACCTGATTCTTATCAGGTGTTGATCACTTCCCTTCAGGTTTCATAATGGAAAGTTACTTTTGTATAATTGGTGCTTCAAGATGAGGAGGCATGCCAACTACAGCGAGATGACTCTTCTAACACTGCCCTCTACATCAACAGGAAAGGGCAGAACCAGAAGAAGGGTAATTTTTAGAAGTGATGGAATTAACAAAAGGATTCAAAAGGGAAACAAACTCAACAACCTCAAAAAAAAAAGTGATATTGCAAGATCTGTGATAAAGAAGGTCATGATACAAACAGATGTTGGCATAAGAATAAACAATCAAAACAAAAAGGCCGAAACAAACCACAAAAGAACAAACAATAAGTGAATGTTGTTGTTGAAGAATCTAACATGGATTCTAAGAGATCCCACAAAGTTCTCATGACTACCACAGTGTCCAAGCATACGGATCCTATCTGGTATGTTGATTTTGGAGCCAGTAAGCACATGACTGGTGACAAATCATGGTTTGAGTCTTTTGAGGCCAAAGAGGGCAAACCTACCACTATTTCTGATGATAAAACCTACAAGGTTAAGGGAGAAGGTACTATTTTAGTCACTCTTCCTGATGGCAAGTGTCAGATTGACAAAGTTATCTATGTTCCAGGATTGGCAAACAATTTTTTGTCAGTCACACAAATTCTAGACAAATATATGGTTGTGAACTTTAGTGTTGAGGGAGGCAAGAAGTGTTTTTCTATTACCAGTAGGGGTAAGAACATTACAATTGCTTCATATAAGCATGGCTTATTTGCCTTAGATGCTATATCTACTCCACATATAGCCATGACAGTCTCTACAAAGAAGGCAACTTCCCTATGACATAAGAGATATGGACATTTGAGTTCTGGTTACTTACTTGAGTTAAGTAATTATGAAAAGATAAAAGGTCTTCCTTCCATTTCTACCACTTTACCAGTTTGCTCTGACTGCTTGGTAGGAAAGTAGCATAGAGTGCCTTTTGAAAGGAGCTCTACTAGAGCAAATAAACCTCTGGAGTTGATTCACACCGATCTGTGCAGTCCCTTAACTCCAAAAAGTTGTAGGGGTAAGAGTTATTTTTAGTTATTCATGGATTATTACTCACGAAATATGTGGGTATTCTTTCTTCAACTAAAATCTAAAGCATTTGGCTTCTTTCAACAATTCAAGAAATCTGTTGAAAAGGAGTCAGGGACTTCTATAAAGACCCTCCGCTCAGATCGAGGGGGGAGTTCACCTCTAAATAATTCTCTAAGTTCTTGAAATAAAATGGGATCACACGATAGTTAACTACTACTTATACTCCTCGGAAAAATGGAGTTACTGAAAGGAGGAATCGTTCCATCATGGAAATGGTTCATTGCATGCTCATAGGAGCTAGTCTTGAGCAACTATATTGGGCATAAGATGTCACCACAACAGTATATCTATTGAATAGGTAACCCACAAAGTCTCTACAAGGAATGACTCCACAGGAAGCATGGAGTGGTAGGAAACCCTCCATTTCTCATCTACGCATTTTTGGATGTAAAGCTTTCATGCACAAAGCTTTCATGCACATACTAAAAGAGAAAAGGAAGAAGCTAGATGAGAAGACATTGAAGTGTATTCTTCTTGGATATGATGAGCACTCTAAGGGTTATCGTTTGATTGATACCTTGAACAATAAGATACACATTAGTAGAGATGTAGTTTTTGATGAGTCTTTCACATCAAAAAACACATCAGATGTATACCTAGACCTTGTGGAAACTAAGGTTGATAAATCTCCTTCATCAAAGGTTGGAGGTCCTTCTTCATCTTCTTCAACACCTCAGAAGAAGAATCCAAAGTGATATACAAATACAATCAAAGAATCTAAGCTATCCACTCTATAGATTTGACATTGGATAGGCCTCGTACTCGTAGCATGGCTCGATAGGAGAAAGCTGCAACAGAGAATACTGGGGTTGATGATCTATGTCAATATTTTGAGGAACTTTTTGTAGATCCAGAGAGAGATACAAAAGATATGGATATTGATAATGATAGGGTGTTTATGTCTTCCATAGATGATATTGAACCCACATCAGTGCAAGATGCTCTTGGTGAGCCTCAATGGAAGGCCGCTATGGATGCAGAGTATAAGTCTTTGATGAAAAACAAAACTTGGAAGCTTGTCGATCTGCCATACGAAAAGAAGCCCATAGGCTAAAAATGGGTGTATAAAGTTAAGTATAAGGTAGATGGGACAATAGATAAGCATAAGGTCTGAATTGTTGCAAAGGACTATGCTCAAAGAGAAGGCATTGACTACGAGGAAACTTTTGCACCTACTGCTCGGATGACAACCATTCGAGTTCTTTGTGCTATGGCAGCACAATATGGGTGGAAAGTACACCAAATGGATGTCAAGAGTGATTTTATAAATGGTGATCTCCAAGAAGAAGTCTACATGACTCAATCGAAAGGATTTGAAGTGGAAGGCCAACAGTAGAAAGTTTGTAAATTGCTAAAATCCTTATATGGTTTGAAATAGGTCCCTCGAGCTTGGTATATAAAAATGGATAATCACCTTCTATAGCATGGATTTAAGAGATTTCCGTCAGATGCAAACCTCTATTTTAAGAAACAAGGTTCTGAAATAGTGTTGCTTGTACTCTATGTTGATGATCTACTCATTATAGGGAGTTTAGAAACTATGATTTCTACTGTCAAAAGAGACTTGTGTCAATTCTTTTGAGATGTCAGATCTCGGACTTCTCCATTATTGTCTTGGTCTAGAAGTCAGCCAGAAGGAGCACTACATCAAAGTGTCTCAAAAAAAATATGCCAAGACCCTATTGGAAAAATATCGCATGACTGATTGCAATCCAATGTCAACTTTGATGGAAATAGGAATTCAGTTATCACTATATGATGATTCACCTTAGGTAGATGGTACTCTCTATCAACAGTTGATTGGGAGTCTCATATATCTGACCAAAACTAGGCCAGATATCGTATTTGTTGTCAACTATCTTTCGAGGTTCATGCAAGAGCCTAAGACTACACACTGGAAAGCAGTAAAGCGTGTTCTTCACTATGTCTGTGGCACAATGGAATATGGCCTAGAATATAAGAGGAACAACAAATTCTTCTTACAGGGATACACGAACTCTGACTATGTCGGATCATATGATGATCGTAAATCAACTTCAGGATATTTGTTTCATCTTGGATCTGGTCCTGTCTCTTGGCACAGCAAGAAGCAACAGGTGGTTTCTATTTCATCAACAGTGGCAGAATATCGTGCCGCACATGAAGCTATGTGCGAAGTGATATGGTTGCATCGCATACTAACAAGTATGGGTCTTCCATTAAAATCTCCAATACACTTGTTATGCGACAACATGGGTGTTTTGAATCTTGTCAAGAATCCAGTACATCATGAAATAACCAAGCACATTGACACACAATGTCACTTCATTTGAGATGAAGTTCCAAGGCACCGAATTCAGCTTCAGTACATTCCCACCAATGCTCAAGTTGTAGACATTTTCACTAAGGCACTTGCATGTGTCAAATTTGAATTATTTCGCAACTCTCTTTGTATTACCAAATGATGTAATCAGGGGGGATGCTAGTAGTTCTTAAATTACATAAATAATGTAATAAGGTGGGATGTTAGATTTACTATAGTAATTCTTTATTATTACTTTATTTATGTTCATAGTGTAGTTAGTTAACTACCTAGGTTAGTTACGCTATTGTTAGTGTATATAATATTTGTTCTATTTTTATTATTTTATTTTAGACCTAAGCTGTTAATTAGATCCTATGGTTACGAGCTAATCTAGGCTCTCAAATGTATTATTTATATGTGTTCTAATTAATGGAATGTTGTTCGTTTACTTCAACAAATCCAACATGGAATGGAAGCTATCTAAGGTTCTATAATACTAGAAGAGACCTCACAATCTCTTCAGGATTAGATTCCATATCCAATCTTCCTACATTCATTCATGATTTCATATAATTAATTCTTTAGCGCACACATACATTCATCATTAAATGCATTTCTATAGCACCATGTAGTTTTAATGTAATCCTTGTAAGTGCACACTAAAGGAAACGTAATTTTCTTCAAGAATGGGTTCCTCATCCATTCTTCCCAAATTAGATATTTTTCTACCATATTATCACTTGATCTACCAACAATATTGTATTATGATTCTCATAATCTAGTTAGTCATAAATTTTCCTTGTAATCTATCAAACAAGATTACACCTCCTTTGTCTTGTAACCTATCAAACAAGGTTACCCTATAGTAAATCATAAATTTGTCTTATAATCTATCAAAAAATATTACATCTTAATCATAATTTTTTTTTTTTGATAGTTATAAGTGTTTATATTTATAGCGGGTTTTAACAAGGATCCCAAAACCTGATTACATAAGCAATGGGCCTAGGGCATCAATCCCTTGAAACTGAACACCAAAACAGAAATCCCGCCCAGCGGTAACAGTAAGCATGAAACAATCCCTCTTAGCGGGAAACAAACAAATAAGAAAGAAAGTAGTTTTGGAGATCCCGCCACGGGGAGTAGCCAAAAACCACCATCGAGAAGATCCCACCCAGTAGGAAGCACAGAAAAATCATTACAATAAAATCTCGCCTCGCAGAAGCAGTCAAAACCACCACAAACAGTCCCGCCTAGCGGGAAGCAACAGGGAAATCCCGCCATCCGGGAAACCAGCAGAAAAGAAAGGATCCCGCCTCGCAGGAAAACCGACGGATTTGGCGGATCCCGCCTTGTGGAGAAACCATCCCGCCCACCGGTAAAACATTCAGTTCAGCGAGAGCCATCCTGTAGGAAGCCGACAGCCAGCACAGAGAGGATCCAGCCCATCAAGAAGTGACCAGAGAGTTGCACCACAAGGAACCCGCCTCGGGAAAACAAAAGAGGATCCCAACAGCAGGGACCAAGAATCCCGTCCAAGCACAGAGCCCGCCGAGGGACCAAGAATCCTGTCCAAGCACAGAGCCCGCCAAGGATTCACAAGAAAAAGGGGGAAGCTGTCCAAACCCTAAATCGTCACCTCCACCGCATCGAGAAACGCAGGGGACCAGATCCACGTGAATAACCTACAAAAAAACCCCAGGGGGAAGCCTGAGGGAAAAAGGGAAGGGATCCCCAACCAAACAGGGATCCCTGGGAAGCACCAGTCCAAAAAAACAACCAAGGAAACCCTAGCCGGCCGGGAGGGGCGCAGATAGTGGAGAAGGATCTCCCCCCAGGAGATCATCTGCAAACAACCACTCCCCGGGAGGGATGACCTGGGTTGAGCCAGGGACTGGGCAGGAACCAGGAGCCATGGGAGGGGGAGCAGGGGAGGGACCAAAGCCCTCCCCTCTCTACTTTCTTCCCTCTCCCATCTTAATCATAAATTTATCTTGTAATCTATCAAATAATATTAGACAATAGTTAATCAATATATTTTTGAAACAAGATTACATCTCCTTTGTCTTGTAACCTATCAAACAAGATTACCCTATAGTCAATCATAAATTTATCTTGTAATATATCAAACAAGATTACATCTTAATCACAAATTTGTCTTGTAATATATCAAACAAGATTACACAATAGTTAATCACAAATTTGCCTTGTAATATATCAAACAAGATTACATCTCCTTTTTCTTGTAACCTATCAAACAAGATTACCCTATAGTCAATCATAAATTTATCTTGTAATCTATCAAACAATATTACTTATTTGTCTTGTAACCTATTAAACAAGATTACCCTATAGTCAATCATAAATTTATTTTGTAATATTTCTACCAGGATTACTCTATAGTTTCCATAAATTTTGGCTCACAGTCTATCAATAAGACTACACCAATTTTATCACAAATTTATCTTGTAATCTATCAATAATATTACACTATAATTTTTATAAATTTGGCCCACATTTGCGTCCATTTATCTCACCAAAGGACTAACCAATAATTATAAAATTTTATTTGATCTCAATATTGCCTCTATAATTTATTTTATGGATAAAATCCCTTACTTTAAAACACCTCAGATCCCAAGGACTATTTTGTAAAGTTTAAAATTGATTTATACACCTTCAGGGCTAAAGGTGAACTTACAAAATATAAAAGAGGTTTTTAAACAACATAGCACTCTTTTCTTGTCCATAGTTTGGTTGCAATAAAAGAAGATAATATTTTATTTGCATAAAGACATAAAGGTGGTTTCAAAAGTAACCAAACTCATAACCAAATTCATTGTCATCAAGAATCAAACCTATAATAGTTAAAATTCAAACCTAGACAACTAAGTAAAACATCTGAATTAATCCACCTTCAACATCTAGACAACTAGCACTCTTCAATGAGCATGACTTCCACCATCACATGATCATATTTAGCTTGGATGGCTTTCCATAATTATCTACTTCTACATGCTTCCACAAGAAACATGTGGGACAATGGTTCTCAATATCCAAAATGATTTTAAAGACTTACACCCACCAAAAATTGATGACTATGCATTCCTAAAATAAGATAAACATCGATAGGAAAAACTACCATGTATTCGTTCACATCATTAGTGGTCAAAGGAGCTTGGTTGGCTAATTGTATTCTATGTGTGGTTCTCCTTTCATAAGACCTTGGTATCTCATAAATTAACATAGGATCTTGACAAAATTCTAACGAAACCCTACATATCAAGTCAAAGTTTGGTTTAGGGTCCCTAAAAGGCAAACGGTAAATTTTAACTTATCTCAAACAACGAAATCATCCACAGATGGTTTTTGCTAACAAATATATTGTAAGGAAATAGGATCTATAAATTTTTTTGACACAAACATAGGAGGATTAACTTGGAGTAGGTTCTATGCTTGGTTAGGGATAAAATCGTAGATAATGCCCCATTTATAAAAAATTAAATTACCGATACTATCACACAGGCTATACATGAGATATTACCCTAGATATCCATGCTCAGGTTTGATATACCAAAATGATTAGGTCCAATATTTGATCAATATATGCTTGGAAATCAATGATTAACACCATATCAAGTTCTTAGTATTGATCCCTAATAGGTTTACAAGGAAAATTATGGGTGATCGTCTAAGCGATCAAAACCTTTCTTAACCCAAGCAGACTGTAAAATATCAAATTCATGATTTGATATGCAAATATATGAAGGTACCATATAGAGGCATTCATCTATTTTTTATGGGGAGACACTAGCAGAAACTTGATATATTATTCATTCTATTAAAATTAAATCAAACACCTCCTACTTTGGTTCATTTCCCTTTTATTTCGTGTAAAGATAATTATTGTCTAATGAAATATGGTAACTTTCGAGTGTTTAAGTATTTTAGTCATAAAGAAATCCCCATTTACAAACCAGAATAAATAAATGTGAATAAATTAGGCATGTAACAAATCACATTAATATTTATATACATATATACAAACAAGTCTAATCATTAAACCTTGAACTCAAAGATATATAAACATTGATCCCACATTCAGGGTCTTGTGGGTAAAGCATATAATAAATATGCCTAGATACTATGTTCAATATAACCACTAGGCGATGGACACCAAGGCTCCACTATTGGTGGTAGTGGTGGTTAAACCATTTCAATGGTGATTAAATTGATTAGGTGATCCTTGCAGTTTGAATACTAGCCTACCCAAATATATGGAGGTCTTCTGGCCAAATTATTTCCCCCTTTTTAAAAAGGCATACAAGGTCTTACCAATTCATACCATAAATAAAATTAAAAAAATCCGAAGACCATTATTTGATATAACCATTGTAATGAGCTAATAAAAATAAAATACATCCTTCTTAAAGAATACACAATGAAAAGTAATGATCCTACCTGGATATAATCAACACCTTCAAAGTATCTATGCTTTCTACCTTGTGTGCCTTCCCAAAATTCATCCTCCATGAATCCTTTCTCCAAGGTTACATTCCCAAGATGTTCCCTTCCTTAGTTAGACATAGGTATTTATAGACTTATTGAATGTGTCCCTTCAAATGTAGAAGGGTCAAGTTAGGTAAAGACTTGTATGAAGGGTCATTTGGTAGGAAGGTTTCAGGTAAGAGATTCATGTTAAGTACTGATAGGGTGATGCAATTTAGAAGGTGCAAATTCTTCCATACAGTACTGAAATGACTATAGCTCTTATTTTAAATTCATTCTAGTACCTTTTTAATCCAAATATTCTTTCCTCCAAGTACTTAGAGTCACAATTTTTTCTCCTTCTAGATCATGGCTACTTTTCCTTTCCTCTATTTTAGCTCAACATTAATAGATAAATCATACTAATAATTTAGTTCATAGGTTATTAATTTATTTTTCTATTTATTTTTATCATTTTGTGACCACAAAATAATAAAATAAATACCATCTAGGTATTAAAAATAACTAGGTAAATAAATAAACAATATCAATTAATATTGGCTATTAGTATTGACATTCTTCCTTCTTAATGGATCCTTTTTGCTAGATTTATCTCCTTTCAAGAAATTTTATGATGGTGGTAGTTTTCCTTGCCACCTTTGGAAATACCTAAAATCATCAGTAATACTATATTCAACATCAATGATAATTAACTACTTATCATATTTGCTTCTACAAAAATGATAGTTTACATCATCAATGGGACCTGCCAAGGAAGAGTTGTGATATTAGCAACACCATAGATTCTAAAGTGTTGCTTGAAAAATTTTAGGGGCTATGTGATCGAATTAATTCTATGTAAATTAGTAAATTGAAGGTTGCGATTGCAACCTTGTTCATGGATTCATTTGGCATATTGATGTGTATATATATTGGTTTAAGAAACTCCAATATGACATCCAAATTACAAAAAGACTACCTAAGTAGAGAAGAGAAGGATAAGAAGCATTGTAGAATGAAATGAATATTGAACTGCTTAATATAATATTCAATAATATCTCTAAAACATATGAGATAATTGTTGTTGTCTTCAACATGATTCATGTTTACTTACCATATTATCTTGCACCACCTATTGATAAGGTATTTAAGTGCTTTTTGCACCATTAAGTTAGAAGAAATAGGTATAAGATATATTTTTTAATCAGGCTCACTCAAGGGGAGATGCTACTAAAATACAAAATGAAAAGAAGCAAAAATAAAATGTGAAAAAAACTAAGGAGTCTTTAAAAAATCCCATTTTTAATTTTTGTAAAAAGGAAGAGCACAAGGTATAATTTTACAGGATTCATATCAAGAAAATTGAAGAAGCAACAAGAAAGGGGTACTGATGTTGCTTTATTTTATGCACAAGGTGAGGATAGTTTTGATGGAGAAACCTCACAAGAACATGTGATGGTTTATTTTACATAGTGGACATCCACTTATTCAAATGAATGGATAGTATATTTAAGGGCAACTAGACATACTATAAACCACAAACATATTTTATAAGGCTATAACAAAGCACATGTAGGGGAATATGTTGTGATTGGAAATGATTATATATTGTAGGTTACAGGGTGTGGAGACATTAGCATTGGTTATTTATCTTTTGATGATGTATTTTTTTTTAATATATTACATTATTTGGTGCATGCCAACTTAGCATCATGGGTACATCTATAGATTAGAAAAGAATGTCTTAGATTGGGATTTAATTTATGCAATGTAATGCACAAGTGTGCAATAATATTTTGGCAATGTAAATGTGCATAGTTGTCCCTATGTACATGTGTCAATAGAGTAGGAAGATGAAGAGTCATAGGAAGAGTGAGGGCCAAGAAACCTCCATATGAAGAGTCACATTCCATTCTATATATATGGATGTATTGATGTAAAAGATACATGGTGAAAGATAAAGAGTCACTTATGTAAGCAATGGAAGGTGATGTAGTATGATGTATTTTGATCTCTTGATTCAATAAATATTTCTTAGTATTTCTGAGCATTTGGCATTAGCATTCTTTGAGTTATTATATAGTTTATTTTAAGTTTATATGCTTGATTTATAAATATTATTATATATTTTATATTGAAATTATATTATTAATATTTAGGTAATATTATTTTGAGTATTTAATCATTAAAATCTAATAGTTGTATCAGAGCCACAAGGGATCACCATTGCTACTATCAATCTGAATCTCACTATGTTGTTTGTAAACCAGATCAACCATTGTGCGTTATTGTATGCAAATATCGTTGTATTGGGATAGTTTGATAGAAATTATATAGATCAAAAGAAAAGAGTATTTCTATTGGTTAAGAAGAGCCCAATAATGATAAAGGAATTTTCTCTGGAAAAGGAACTAGAGAAGATAAAGGAATTTCCTCTGGAAAAGGAACCATAGAAGATAAAGAAATTTCATTTGAAAAAGGAACCAGATAAGATAAAGGAATTTCCTCTATAAAAGGAACCAAAGAAGATAAATAAATTATATCCAAAAAAAGAAACCAAAGAAGATAAAATAATTACCTTTGGAAAGAGAAACCATAGAAGATAGCATTTCTCACTATGTTGAAGAAAAACCAGTGATATTTAAGAATATACCTATTCCAAGAGCAAAATAAGAATATAAGAAAATTTATATGTCTTGAAGATAGACCTTGATATTGAGAAAGATTAAGAGACCCTTAGAAGAGGTCCTATTGATAAGCTTGAAAAAAAAGGATTCCAAATTATTTGGCTAGAATCTTTCCATAGGGTTGAAATGAAAACCCATGGAGACTAGGATTCAACATAGATTTGATTCCACTATTTTTTTAAGATAGCTAGTGAAGATTATTATTTTTGGAACATTGAATACATATGATTATTACTATCTAAGTTTTTTTGTAAAAGATTTATTATTAGAAGTTGAGAACCTTCCTACAATAGATAGAGAAGAATTTTATCTTCAATTTTCTAAAAGTCTATGTGCTTTCCTAGTGTAGGGATTAACCCTTTTTTTGCAAAAAAGTAGACATTGAAGGAGGTCCAAGAAGGAGACCTTATTGAATATTGAGAAGAACCAATAAGAAGGTTATCATTGCAATATTTCATATTGAAGATAAAAATCCAAGGAGAGGTTACATTGAAGAACTTCTAAGTTTTGGAAGATTGAAGATTGAATATTGAAGACTGAAGATAGAGACCCAAGGAGAGGTCATATTGAAGAACTTACAAGATTGAAGATTGAATATTGAAGACTAAATACTGAATATAGAGACCCAAGGAGAGGTCATATTGAAGAAATTCCAATATTTAATATTTAATATAGAATATAGAAGGAATACAACAGGTCCTATTGCAGATAGAAGCAGCATAATATGGAGATCCAAGAAATAGATCTCATTGAAGAATTTCCCATAGTTGGAAAATTGAAGAAACCAATGTAAGGTTTCATTAAAGTATTTACTAAAATAATTTAAGGCTATAGGATTAGAAGAACCAATAATAGAGGTCTAAATAATATTTTAAAATGAAGGCTACAAAAATCCTAGATTAGAAGACCCAAGAATAGAGGTCTCAAGAAAATTTCATTGAAGAAATAAAAGGCAAGAGAAAGTTTTATTGTAGAAGCTGAAGCAGTGACCATTAGAAGAGATTTGAAAAAAATCTCATGATATAATATTGCAAGCAGAAGAAGCACCTGACTATAATAGATTGGGTTAATTGTTGCCATACGACAACAAACCCAAAAGAAAAAAGGATTTGGAAAGAAGTTTATCAAATTTTGAGAAGATTTTGAGAACTCAAGACATTCATATTCTTGAGAGAGAATACAGAGATAGAGGTTAGCTTTGAAGTTAGAATTTCATAAAAAATCATAATAAAGCAATAATATTGTAGAGGTTACAATTTAGAGAGATTTGGGGATAACCACAAAAGTTTTGTAGGTTGATTTGTAAAAGCACAAAGTTATTGAAATAAAAGCTGAAAGGACAACAAACCGTAGAAGAAAAATCTATAGTTTAGAAAAATATTTGGAGAATATTTCAGAATATTTGAATAGCCAACTAAAATAAGGCTTGATAAAATAAAATAAGCAACATATTTGAAGGTTGGAGGACAACACCAAATTAGTTTTTGTAAGTAGCCAATAGAAGGGATTTAAGCTGTAATTTTGGGCAGCATTGTAAGAACAAAATGAGCTACATTTTGGAGAAATTTTGGGCTAGTTTTGAGATATATTTGGATAAAAATAGCACAAGTATTATTATCAACATCTAAGGAGAATATTGATAATATATTTTGACAGGAAAAAAGCAACATTTGAGACTACAAATTTTAGATATAGATAGCACCTGTTTGAAGAAGAAGAAAGGAGTTTTTGGGCAGTATCATAGCTGGAAATTGAAGAGTCTACCAATAGCAAAAAAAAAGTGCATTATATAAAATACAATATAGCAATATATAAAGAAAGGATCTACAAAAATGTATGTTAAAATTGATGCCATATAAAGTATTATTGTAAAAAATTTAAAGTTGCTTATTAAGAATTTTGAGCATCAAATTTTAGAGCTATTTAAATCTAGAAAAAAGAGAAGTTTTTTAAGAGTATATTAAAGCAAGTAAGAGATACTATTACACACCATTAAAATTATACAAATATTCAAGTTATAAACAATATTATTTAAGTTTTAAATGGAGTAATAAGGGAATAGTGCATGTTGTTTTTAATCAAATTTTAGGGCAGATTTACTCTACGTTTGTGAGGTAGAATATCCCTCATTTTACAACATTATTGAAAGCAAATAGTTCCCATATTTAGATGCATATTTTTGGTGTTTAAAAACACCATATGTGCATCAAAGAGTGGTACAGAAAACCATTAAAGGAGTGGTGAGAACCACCACCATATACAGTATCATTGAGCAATAGAACACAAGGGGCCAAGATCTCCATAAACATCCACCCATTTATAGGAAATAAGTAATAAAAGTGTGCTTAAGTAAAGGGCAATTAGATATCAAGAATCAGCCAACCAAGAAGCCAGAAGACATCAACTACAACATGCAAGAGAAAATCCTACGTAAATTCTACGTAGACCAGCAATAAGAAAGTATCTCATCTACATAAGGAAGGTATATTGTAAGGATAAAAAAACAAGAATAGAAGGTGCATTACCTACCAAGAGAAAATATCATAGAGCCACCATTGAAGATCTCTAACAAAGTTACAACTAGAGCCAGTCATGGGTAAACTTGGCATCGTCCAAAGAGATAAAAAAACAACACAAATTATTGTTACCAAGAATCGGCCAATCGTGGGTGAACTCATCAAAGAAATAAGAAGCAAGAATATGTTAAGGAATAGAAAAGAAGAAATACATTAAAATTCCATACATTGGAGAAAGGAATGAATACATAGAATACTGTAAAACTTGTCCCAAGCAAGGAAGAAGAATAGTGTCGTTTGGCACAAGGGTGAGAATTGACACAAAACTATAATATACATTTCCTAAACGTGCTAAATCATCACCCAATTCTCAAATAATATTTAGTAATTCCCAAAAAACATAATAAATATTGTGCCAAGTGTCCATTCATCTTACAAGAACATTAGTGCCACCCAAATGGATTCAATAAGTATTTGTAATGTATGCTACAAGTGGCACATTGCACAAGAGGATAGAAGCATCCATATAGCCTCCAGTGTAAGAGAATAAGGTAGATTCATAGCAAGTGGAAGGAAGAGCATTGAAGTCACATTCAAAGTTCCTATTATCAAGTCCAACGTAAGTTGACTAGAAGGAGGAGCATCTAAAAAGTCAAGGAGAAGTGCACAGCAAGTCAAGGAGGAGCGCCTGAATAATTGAGATAATATTTACCATAACATTCTTATATTAATGGCTTATATTGATAGGATAAATAAGGAATTAAGGTAATATATTCTAAGATTAAATATATGAAGATATTACTAGAGTGATAAGTATTTTAGAACCTTAGAAAAATCTAAATATTATTTTTGAAGCCTTTTATCATATTTTGAAGAATATTTTGGGAATTGAAGTATTATATTTGAGTTTTGTAAAATTGCATATTATAGTTTACAAAACTAATTAAATATTTACAAAATTAATGAGGTTGGAGAAATAAGGATTCTACATCAAACTAGGATTACAAAATTATTGCAAATATTATTTTTCTAAATTTCTAGAGTTGGAGGAATAAGAAATCCTACTTCAAAATAGTTTATGAAATTTAGAGTTAAATATTTTATTCATAAATTTGGGAGACAAAAAGAATTCTACATAGAGATATTGCATTTGATAAAGTTTAATCTCTAAGTACAAAATTATTAGAGATTGAAGATTTGTAACGGATTGAAATTACATTGATTGATAGAGTTGATATTAAAATTACATTTTATTTCAAACATTAGGAAGATAAAAGGAGTTCTACAAAACATAGAATTGAAAGGACTAGTGAGACTACTTCAAAGGCTCTACCAAAATTTCTTCATAAAAGATCTAATTCAAAACAATCATGAATAAGCTAGCAAGAGGAACATATCATAGGATGGGAAGTCAAAATATTCCTTATGAACAATGTATTGTTATTCCACACAAAGATAGTTCAAATATTCAAAATGAAAATAATATTTGGTATATTGACTCAAAAGCAAGCCATCATATGATATAAAATCTACATTGGTTTAGTTGCTTAAAAGTAACAAATAACTCTGGTTTAAAAATAGCATATGGAAGAAAGTACTTAGTTCATGGAAATGGATGTGTTATACCTAATGCATCTTATCCTCATTTTATATTACACAATGTGATGTACATACCAAGGTTATCTATAAATATCATTTCAGTAACAAAATTGGTTGAAAGTGGAAGAACAATAGAATATAAATATGTAAATGAGAATAACACATGTCTTATCAAAATATAGAATAAAATTGAGGCTATAGGATCAATTAACAAAGGAATATATTCTCTAGATCCTACTATACTTACATAGGAACTTGTAATGATTCAAGATGATACTAATATACTTTCTGAGAGATAGATTGTAGAAGACAAAGAGCCATTCTCCTATGGAAATAGATGGATGAATACATAATTTAGATGAAGGAAAACTAGAGACCACCAAAATATTGCTCTACAAAGACATCTACAGATCAAAAGGGAAAATGAACTTAATCAAGATGGATATCACCTACAAGAAGAAGATCCATATTGAATACTAAAGTCTTCAATAACCAAATAATGTAATACAGGGGGGTGTTGGAATATATTACATTATTTGGTACATGCCAATGTACCATCATGGGTACATCTATATATTAGGAAAGAGTGTCTTAGATTAGGATTTAATTTATGCAATGTAATGCACAAGTGTGCAATGATATTTTGGCGATGTAAATGTACATAGTTATCCTTATGCACATGTGTCAATAAAGTAGGAAGATGAATAGTCATAGGAAGAGTGAGAGCCAAGAAACCTCCATATGAAGAGTCACATTCCATTATATATATGGATGTATTGATGTAAAACATACATGGCAAAGGAGAAAGAGTCACCTATGTAAGCAATGGAAGGTGATGTAGTATGATGTATTTTGATATCTTCTTTCAATTAATATTTCTTAGTAATTTTTGAGCATTTGCCATTAGCATTCTTTGAGTTTTTATATAGTTGATTCTAATTTTATATGCTTTATTGATCATAATTATCATATATTTTATATTCAATTATATTATTGATCTTGAGACAATATTATTTTGAGTATTTACTCATTAAAAGCTAACAACATCATGTTCCTCATATTGGCTATAAAATTTTGTCTATTTATCTCATTACTCATACAAATAAGAAGGTAAGGGTTTTGGCATGATAGATGGATAATCAAAGATATGGAAAACATGTTCAAAACTATTGCTTCCATATGCTATGATGAAACTAACCATATATCTAAGTTGGAAGTATAACATACCTCTTCTATACCTTCTTCTAGAAAGAAATATTTTGTTTCTATGGATATCTATACATATAATGAAAGTTAGAAGTGGTATCATAGGCTTGGATATTTCAATTGTGGATCCTTAAGATACGTGGATTAGTATTATATGGCTATTGGGATTCCACACATTTCCACTCCGAGTGTTGCATGTGATGGGTGCATTCTAGGAAAGCATCATAATGGGACCTTTCCAAAATGGTTTGAAAGAGGAGCAATTCATACCTTCGAAATCACACATAGTGACATTTATCAACCTATGGGCATACCATCTATTTTAGGGAATAGGTACTTATTTTATTGACGATTTATATAGATATGTGTGATTGTATACCATTCATACTAAGGATGAGATTTTTAATATGTTGAAGACCTTCATATACCTTGTTAAAAATTAGTTATATAGGAGAATCAAATGTCTAATGAAATATGACAATGAAAAATATGTTAAGTATGATTTTCATTATTTTCTAGCTTCTCATGTTATATTATATCATAGGACTATTCACTATACTTTTGAATAGAAAGATGTGGCTAAGATGAAAAATAGGGTGATCATGGAGATGGAATGATTAATTATTGATACCAAGGGTACGAATCATAAATTATAGGGTAATTTTATCACTTTTGCAGCATACATAATCAACAGTGTTCCCAAAAAGGCAACTCAAGTCATGATACCTCTTGATCAATTAACAAGGGATAAGTATGACATGTCTTGATTTTGTATCTTTAGGTCTTCAACATGGGATTACATACCTAAGTATATTGGAAAGGAGGTATCAAATAGTCACATGTGTATCTTCATTGGGTATTTATATACCTTAGAGGTATATCACTTTTATCATCCTTAGAGGCATGAGGTTTTAATCTATAGAGATATCACCTCTGATGATATTCCTCTAGGTATTCCTTCCACCCAACCACATGAGATTTTGGAAACTAATTATTTTGATCCTTTGAATCTCTAATTCAGCTATCTCTTCCAATATTTTAGTTGGATCTATTCCTACATCTTCTTCATATTTATCTTCAAGTGGTAGTTCTTTACCTGTTGGTTTGACCCCTTCATGGGTAGCACCATAGGTAGCACACTCTTCTTTAGGATTAGGGCATGATTAATATGATAGATCAATTTAGAATAATTTAATATTGTGTGACGAGGTAAGTGTTCTCTAGTTTAAACTTTTGATGTTTATTTTGCATAGGATATACATCATTCTTAGTTGGTTCTTCTAACAACCAAGTGGCTTGAGATTCTTCTAAAGGATGCTCAACATACTTTGTCTCTTGAGTGACATAAAAATGTTTCTTCCTAAGCATTGAATTTGAAGGTAGCTCATTCTTAAAATCCTCTCATATATTCTTAGGTAAAGAGAAGGACAAAATGGAAAGATGTTATTTTGGTAGAGTGCGAGGAATTGATAAAGAAAATGACTTGGGAGCTGGTATCTCTTCCAAAATCAAATATTTTAGATACAAATGAGTCTATTGGATGGTCATGTAGAGAATCATGAGGTATGTCTTTTTACTAAGATATTTCCTTAATATAAGGGAGTGTACTATTTTGGGAATTTTACACAAATAGCTAGGATGGACTCAATTAGGATGATTCTCTCCATTGTTGCTTTATATGGATGGAAGGTATTTCAAATGGATGTGAATAGGGTCTAATTTTTATATAGGGTGTTACCTTTTGATTATCTATATTTAAGGAAATGCAACCACAAGATGTAAAATGAGCAATCAATGATAACTATATGATAATGGTAATATCAAATGCAAAAAAATTATATGAGAAACTTCTACAATAACTCATAAAATAGCCATTAATGAAAGCTCATGAAAATAGTACAATGTAATATTATGGAGGACATAAACACTCCAAAATTTATGAATGATATATATTGTACTCACTATACTTCCTAACTATCTAGCATCGAGCATCTTGCATTTACTTCACTCTCTCAAAGGTCTATATATAGAGAGATATATCCCTTGGCATTTCATCTACCTATGACTATTAATATACCTAACATATGACTCATGTACATGTGGACTACATGCACATTTACATCATTACACATTCTAACACATGCATTTCTTACATTGCATGAAGTAACTACTCAAACCTTAATCTAAGAAAAAATCCTAATCTAAAGATGTACCCCAGGTGGGACATTGGTATGTACCAAATAATGTAATATATTCCAACATAGGGAGCTTTCACAAGAAATCTACATGTAGAAACCACCCAATTTTTAGCTTGAGGGACCCATTCCATTGGTTTTTCTTCTAACTAGATCCTTCTATGGGCTTAAGTAAGATCCTCGTGCATGGTATGAGAATATCCATTTCTTTTTCTTGGTTGAAGGTTTTATCAATGATACAAATAATTTTACGGGTAATAAATATGTGATTTATTTATCAAAATTCGAGTATTCTCATTCATCATTATTCAATATAAATATTACATGAATAGGCACAATTTGAATAGACATACTTTTTACAATAAAGCTTTTAAAAATGATATATTAATTATTAATTAATAATAATTAATAAATTTTTAATTCAATTAATATTATGATTGAATATATTTTTTTATTTAATTAATTTTTCATTGAATGAGGAAATGTATTCCTCATCATTCCTCCCAACAATATGCACATTGGTCCCCAATGTGTTTAGAATAGGAAGAAGAAAAGATTTAGAGGATGAAAAGGTGGCCATGGGAGAGACCGATGATGTGGTATAAAGTGCATCAAGGGAGCACATAGGAAGCTTCTTCAAAGTGTATTAATGGTATTCTCTTCCTAGGAATCCAAATCCTTCACAATGATGGATTTAATTTCTAGAACAATAGAAACAAATGCGCTGATATGTAACTTTGGTTGGGCATGACTTCCATCCAAGAACATGTTCTTTAACTTTAGATATTGATTACAGGCTAGTGTAGAGTAATAATAGCCCACACTTGATATAAGTGGTTGATCGAATAAATGAGTCATCCTCAATGAGCTCTTTTCATATGTATTTTCCAAACTATTGTCAAGTTTTTGGTTCTCTAAGCTAGTAACAAAGGACACTACTTGAAGTGAAATAGGATTAGGAACATTGTCTTCTATGATGTACATCAAAGGAAGTGGGGGAGGAGCTGCATCTCAAGTTAAATAAACCTTGGTAAATAGTTCCAAAATAAATCCACTAGGCATGATTGTGCCCTCCTTGAGCCAAGGAATATTATATAATTTATTTACCACCTTTTGCCTGTTCATGCATACATCGGCCTTTGTCTACAAGGCCTCCATAGATTGACCATGTTGGAATATATTACATTATTTGGTACATGCTAATGTACTATCTTGGATACATAATTATATTATGGGAGTGTCTTAGATTAAGGCTTGAGTATTTACTTTATTTATTGTAATAAATGCACAAGTATTATTAAAATCTGTAATGATGTAAATGTGCATGGTGTCCAAATGTACATGATTCCTTAGAATAGGAATATGAAGAGTCATACGAATATGGAAGACCAAGAATAATGTATCATTATATATAGGCCTTTTGTATATGAGTTGAGAGAACAAGTGAAAGGAATTATATTAGAAAGTTAGTGAGTTGATAGAAAGAGAGATACAATGTAGAACTTGTATAAAGTATGGAGCATTGAGATCTCCACATATTGTAACAAGTTTAAATTTTTGTGAGATTTCATTAATGGCTATTTCATGAGTTATTTTAAAATTTTCTCATGCTATTTAATTGCTTATTATATTGCCATTACCATACATATAATATGGTATTCTTATTTTACTACTTGTGGTTGCATTTCCTTTAATTTTATGGCATCAAAAGCTAACAATGGTATCAGAGCACTAGGTTGATTGATAGGATATTGAGAGAGCCAAAAGAGAGAGAAAGAGGAGATATGAAATATTATTTTTAGAATTTCTAAAAGCACCATATTTGAGGTTTAAATTTGTAAGAGGAAAGGTTTCAAGATTATGTCTTCAAGGGTGCAGAAGATAGCATTTTCAAGGAATTAAAACCTGCACAAAAGGAGAAGTTAGATATATTATCAAGGAAATAAAATATTAACTTCTTACTATTTATTAAAATCTAACAAGTGGATATTATATAGCAAATAATACATTATCATAAAGCAAAAATTGGATATATTAAGCTATCCAAAAATGCAAAGTATTGGCATTTAAGAAGCTTGAAGTCACCATAAAAAAGATCGCCAAGAATTGAGCTAGAAAGGAGATGAATTAGAAGAGTTTTAAAGGTGGATAAGGTAATGTAGAAACTACCATTACCATAGATTACAAAAAGGAGAGGTGCCACCACCACGTTCAATAGGAGAAACCACCATCTCATAAATCAAAGGTAAATATTGATAATATAGGAGGAAAAACAATTCATTAAGCTACATTGAACAACACCATTAGTAAGCAAAACAAGTGCAAGAACCAAGGTATTCCACCATTGAAGGTTTGATAACACAACAAAATAAGGATAGGTGCAACATCATACGTTATTGAACATTGAATAAGGAAAATAATATTGTAAAGAAAACCCCATCATTAAAGAAGCCGCGTTGAAGAGTCACAGTACAAATGAGAGTGCTACATAAAATATAGTACATGAAAGAGGATTTACAAGTCCTAGCGCCACTTGGAAGAAGTGTCATAAATAATAGCACCATGTTTAATAATATTACATAACAAGAACAATGCCACTTAGAGATAACTTAGCGTTATACCAAACACAAAGGAGTTAATTCCACTTGGAAGGAAAACAACATAGAGAAAGAACGTTATAAGGAAGTGCAAGTGCTTAGAAGGAGAAAGAAGGTGAAGAGTCATTGCTACCAAGTGTCAAAGTGTTAAATAAAACTCTAGAGAAAGAGTAAATTATTGTCTTGCATGAGTGATAAGTCTCACACTTACCCATGCAATAAGGCATTCTAGGAGTACGTAGAGCAGGATAGTGAAGTAAAGTCCAAGAGCAAAGTGGAGTAAGACCAAGTGCATAGTGAAGGAGAACATAACCAGTAAGTGCAATTGAATATTATGTTGAAAAGAGTCAGCAATTTTGAAGGTACCAAAAGCAAGTGCAATTAATGTTGTCATAAGCATTGAAGAAGGATAATTGGACAATGCCTCAAGACAAGTGCAACTTGCAGAGAAGTCAAAGAGAGAAAGACTTCAAACTTAGTGCATGATGAAGCTAAAGAAGGTATTGAATTTATTTAAATTAGAGTAGATTTTTATAAATTAAAGGAAGAATAAGGAACATTATTACTAAGGTTAAAACTCTATGTTTAATGCTTGATATTAATTAGCTAATTGAACGTATAAGGATTTGCTTTGATATAGTATAACCTTAGATGCATCATTGAAGATTTGAAAGCATTTTTGAAGAAAGGAAGGTTTACTTAAAATCATTTGAATTATTTTATTCAAGCATAAAGAAATATTTGAAAATAACTCATTTGGAGGAAAAAGGAACTCTACCTAGAAATTAAAACATTAAATTTGCAAATATCCATAGTTTATAAATTTCCAATTAGGGAGTTATAAGGAGTTCTACATCAATATAGATTATTGAAATTTAGAAATTATTGAATTTAAAATTGAAAGAAGCAAAACATAGAGTTGATAGAAAGTTGGAAATTGCATTTTTGAATTAGTCTCTTGCTCTAATTTTGTGAGACATAAGGAATCCAACTTAAAGGTCTTGAAAGTAAAGAACCTTATCAAAACTTGAAGGTGCATCAAAATTATCTTTAGCTTTCTATTTATTCATTAATAGGATAAATAAGGTGGAAAAATAGAAGTTGAACATTAGGGAGATAAAAGGGATTCAACTCAAGGAAAGCTAAGCATACTATCAAATCCATATTGCACTCAAAATCATTTGGTAGATATAAAGTATTTTACAAAACTTGAAGAATTGAAAAGATCTTATCAAACTTGATATTTTACTAAAATACTTGGGAGTTAAAAGGAATACTACAAAAGTTGAAGAATTGAAATATAGTATTTAATAATATACTCAAAACACTAGGGAGTCATAAGGTAGACAACTTCAAAGATTTTGAAAGAAAAAATTCTACCAAAATTGTTCTTTTTTTAACAAGAAAGTTTACCTCAAAAGGAACTATGGAAAAGCTTATTAAGTATACAGGATTCAAGGACTCAAAATGGTTTAGAGGCATACATGATTCTAGAAATGATAATAAGAAAAATACAATTAGAAGAGAAGAACCAATATGGCTTAGAAATATTTTTGAGAACTGACAAACTAATAGTTTGGAAAAAGTAGATTCTATAGATATATCTTCCAATGACATGATGAAAGAATTTTTGATAACTATATTAATGAATATATTGAGAACCATACTCAAAAGATAGAAAAAATATTTATTAGATATGTCCTACAGATTTACGAAAAATTAAATATAGAATAGTTTTAATTGTACATAGATGGTTTGACTATTTCATCAAGGAAATGGATGAACATGATTCTCCTAATATAAGTAACAAAGAAGTTGGGATATATTCATGATGCACTTATTGTAATAATTTTCGTCATGAGAAAACAAACTATTGGAGTTTCCATCCATGTAAATATTATGGAGGAAAATATCATTCATCTTTCTTCTGTTACTATAAAGACAAGTACTATAAAATATTTGAAGAAAATTTGATATTTAGGTTAGATTATCTATTTCAAGTTCTTAGTTCACAAGCATTTACTAACAATGAATTCAAGTTTGAAAATTTTCAAGAACAAGGAGACATGTCATTTAGAGAACCAAAGAAAATAAAAAGGATCAATTCTGATCCAATTATAACTTGCAAAGTTATGATATCTCTAGTTCATCAAAGATACTTGGAAAACTTCAAGGGCAAAGATTTTATCAATCACTTTGAAATACCAAAAAGCAGTGGAATGATGAAGACAATAAAATACAATAAACTAGTAGAAATATAGGAACCTGATCAAGCTAAAGAACATGTGAAAGATGTTGAAGGCTAAAATATTCAATAACCAAATAATGTAATATAGGGGGCATTAGAATATATTATATTATTTGGTACATGCTAATTTACCATATTGGGTACATCATTATGTTAGGAGAGTGTATTAGATTAATACTTGAGTATTTACTTTATGTAATGTAATAAATGCACAAGTATTATTAGAATGTGCAATGATGTAAATATGCATGGCGTCCACATGTACATGAGTCCTTAGAATAGGAATATGAATATTCATAGGAATATGGAAGACCAAGAGTCATACATCATTATATATAGGACTTTGGTAGATGAGTTGAGAGAAATAGTGAGAGGAATGATATTAGAAAGTTAGTGAGTTGATAGAAAGAGATAAACAACGTAGAACTTGTATGAAGTATGGAGCATTAAGATCTCCACATATTGTAACAAGTTCAAATTTTCATGAGCTTTCATTAATGGATATTTCATGATTTATTTCAAAAATTTCTCATGCTCTTTACTTACTTATTATATTGCCATTATCATAGATATAAAATTGCATGCTTATTTTACTACTTGTGGTTGCATTTTCTTTAATTTTATAGCATCAAAAGCTAACAGAGCAATAGTCTCATGGTTGTTTTCCAAATTGGTTTTGACCATGTCAATTCTACTATCCATAATGCTAATTTTTATGGCAAAAAGAGCAGGGATTGAATATATTTGAATGTCCTGCTTGGAGTCCTTAACACCAAGGAATTTATTCCAATCCACTTCATTCATGTTGGACATAGTCTTCACCAGCTCGATACATATGTCTTTGATACATGGTACTATTTTCTTCCTTGCAATAAATTTTCCTGTAAGGTCTATGGTTTGATTTCTCTATTGATATTCTTCTCCCTTGATTGAAAATATTGGCCCCCCTTAGTTGAGTATATTTTTCTTCACTTTTTAAAATTAATTAATTCCCCTTTTATTAATAAATTAATTGATTTTTAATTAATATGAATAATTCCATTAATAATTAATTAATTATTAATCTACTTGCTTAAGGGAGGAAGAGTGCAGAATAATTTTTGTGAAATTAATTATAGGGGGTGGAGGGAAAAATGTCACATGCATCATGCAACAGTATGCAATGTGTGCTATAATATTTAATAATATTGAGTGTAAATATTATACTATAATTTAAATAATATATGTACTTGAACTACACTTTGAACACTGCAATGTTATGCAATTGCACACATTGCTTAAAGTGTGTTGCGCATGCATGTTGCATCTGCACAAAAATATATATATAAAGAATATAAAATTATAATATAATTTAAAATATAAGCTTAAAATTTGGTAGAAAGAACCAATTCTACAAGGCCACAAGTCAACATGTTGAAAAACATGCAAAAATATCTTGAGATAGAATGGAAGGCAATGAGCCTGTTACCCCTGTAAATTACTGAAGAATACAAGCTTATATTGAGAGGGGAGTGAACAATATAAGACCAAATTTTGCTTTTCTTTCCCAAATAATACTATCCAATATAATCAATGGCAATATCAACAACAGTAATCAAAGCAATGCACAAATAATCACACATATTAGAGACACCAATTTAACGTGGTTCACCCAATGTGGGCTACTCCACGGAGAAAATACTTCTACTAATTTTTCTCAACAAATATTTTGGGAACTCTTCCCTATTACAATATTTATGGACCTTTGTCCAAATGAGACACCAATCCCCTAAAGCTCTAATTTGTTGATCTCTCTCCACAAGATAAACCTTTCCCCTTTCTCTAGTTCATGGAACTTGACCCAGGAGAACTTAAGGTTTAATATTATAATTAATTTTAATATTTTGCGCCCAACCCTATCTTATGGTTTAATTAAATTATATTAATTATAATATAAATATTATAATTAATTAACCTTAGGCATATATTTAATACTTATTATTATTTCGTCGAACTGAACGCTTGTCCCTTTCCTGGTGCTTTCAGCAGCGTAAAAGGTTTAAAATGATTTTGGCATGGTGGTTATAGGGGTAGACTGCACGAAGATCTGTGTGGCGGCCATAAAAGTTGGATAGCCTGCTCGGATTCGTGGCGGCTGCCGATTCCACCATGTAAATTAAAAAAAAAATACTTATTATTATTATTTAAGCGAAAAACCCCTTGTGGGGCTGCCTTGGTCTGAGAGACCACAAACAGGGGGTTCTACACCATCAAAGTCACCCGGGAGTCGCACCCGACCCTGCCCGCACCAACATTATCAATTGGATTTTGGATACCCAATTCAACTTTTTGGTAGGGTGGAGATTTGAACCTAGGACCTCCCTTGGAGGATTGTCCTCTCCTCTCCAACTCACCTAAAACACTGGGTTAATACTTAATATTATAATAATGAATATTATAATATTATTTCCTTTGGGCCTAGGTATTTTCCTTTTTCAACCTTAGGCATTATATTAACACCTTTAATATTATAATATTAAATATTATAATATTATTTCCTTTGGGCCTAGGTATCTCCTTACTTCAAGGTGTTTAGCCAACCTTTTGACCAATCAAGTGAAGCTTTAAACCAAATCCCTTGGGTTTAAAATATAAATATTTTTCCCCTCCTTTTGTCAATTCCTTGCACTGACTTTTGACATCACTGACACTGATTCTTGACATCAATGACAACACAAATACTCAAAATATCCAACAATTACCTCAAAAAAGTCCAAAAGGTCAAGAAGTATAATCAATAATCCTTATAATAAAAATATTAAAAATGGATGAATTGTGGAAATTCATGCTTGGTGATATTTTTGAAATGTGATATACATTTGACAAATGATTGATGCATGGTTACATAAAATAAGTATGGTTTACTTGAAATATATTTGGTATATTTGCATATGAGTTGTCCTGATCCCTTCACTATCATCTCTTACACCATGAATAAATCAAGGCATTCCAGAGAAGAACCAGATAACAAAGTTTGAAGACTATTGCAATGTTTATTGTGTAATAAAGCTTGTTATGAGATAATTTCATTGTATTATAAATGGCTGAAAAAATTGTTGTAATATCAGCCATAATTTGTAATAGTTGATGTATTTGATTACAAGCTTATGTATATTAGATATAATTCTACTTAATTTAGTATTCATCTCAAAAGAAAATAGATGTTATATGCTTTAGAATTTTGATCAAGTAATAGAAATTACTTTGGTTATTATATCTTGTCGAATGTATGACATTGAGATATGTAATGCTTTAGATGGTTAATGTATGAATATGATTTCTATCTCTCATAGACTACAATAGTGTAGAAGGAAACTTGTGGAAGTTTTCATAACAATAAGAAACAAAACAATGTCTACATCATTAATCTAAGAGAATTGGAAGCAAACCAAGCACTCAATACATTTGGGAAAATGACAAAAAATCACCAAACCATAAACACCTTGTAAATGAGTAAATTTTATAATGATGCTTAAGACAAATATCCCAAGTCATACGTAAGTTTTCACGAGGAATAATAGATTAATTATTTTCTCCTAATTACTAGTATTCATGGGTAGTATGGAGAGGAGGGAATGATTCCCTTTGGTGAGGGATAGTTCTCCAAGATAATGGTATAACCATTGAGAAGTCCTCATACCATTTGGTGATGATATGATGGGCATAGCCATTGTATTATCCTCATACCATTTGGTGATGATATGATGGACATAGCCATTGTATTATCCTTATACCATTTGGTGATGGCATGGAGTTGTAGGAGTTGGTTCTCCTACTTATGAATGGCTTTGAATGAATTGTAGAAGTTGGTGCTTCTACTCAAATGTGGATTTGAATTAATATTTTATGGCTCGAATTACTTACTATTAATTTGGGATATCCTTGTCTTAGATCATTATTATACTCTTAACTCATTGAAATGTGGACAAATACTAATATAGGTACAAAAAAAAATAGTTTAGAGGATGAGTAATAACAATTGTGGAGTTGTTACATCATAGGTGCCTTACACAAATGCATGCAGCAGGTGGACCCAAGCATGGAGATAGAGATTTTTATAAATGTTGATAAGGTGATTAATGCAATCATCGATTCTGTAGAATAGTTTTCCCCACTAATGAAAGATAAAAATAGGGATCCCCATGTGGCACAATGGATGAAAAGCATGGACAGGAGGATGTAGCATATTTGAAAATTATGGCTACCGAGAAACCACAAAGTCCTAGTAAAACCAAAGAGCATATTTGAAAAATCAAGCAAGAGAAATTGAGGGTAAAATTTCAACCTATTCCAACTCGGGTTTCATCCTGGATTAAGGCTAGAAACACTTGATTTTTAATATGTTATCATAAAAACTGTGGACTTATATTCATTTTTGTTATCTGTATATGGTATGGATTTATTATTTTTGCAGTATTTTATTTTATGCATGAGGACATGCATCCCATTCAGTTTGGGGGAAAATTATGAGCATTGAAATATGATTACGATATATAGTTTTATTCTTGATTTTAAGTTACAAATATGATGATTATGGATGTGTTTTACCAAATAATATGTATAATTTATATGATTTTTGATAAATTTGATATATAAGCTTTTGTGTATTATATGCTAGTAATTTCACGTAAAATATGTGAAGATGTGTTTGTAGCAGATATAAGTTGCAGGTGGTTCACAAGGAAGTCGTAGGTGATTCATGGTTTAAATTTGCTATAAAAATTCACAGTTGAAGGTATCTATGTAAAATGACTACTAAAACCAGCTACAAAAATATACTACTAACACGGTCTACAAAACCCTGTTAACTATGTAAACCTGCTTTCTGCAACTAAAGCGCCATGTAGGATGACAACTTGAGCAGGACAACATGTATTTTTGATATCATCATAGTTGTTATCTTATTATTGACCACCAAAATTGGTTGTATAAATTATTATATGGTTTTAGTCATGAATTATAATGAATTTCCCTTTTCTAGAGAAAAGGATAAGTCAGTTCAAATAAGTCCAAGTTAGTTTCGATGGTGACAGACTTTTCAAATGGGAACATGGTGTCTCGAGTGAAGTAGAGGAGCTTATTCAACAAGAATTCCAAGAATTATAGTCGAATTTACCAATAGGGAAGGCATTGTAAGTTTGAAGGCTATGAGTATTCCCGTCTATTTTTTGAAATGGACTCACAATAAAAATTATCCGAGCTATCAGTCTTGGTGGATGTTGCTTGGAAATACCACAAAGAATAATGGGGATAGTCACATGTTAGATAACATGGCTCCTAGTCATCTTAGTAATTTGAGGTTGGTTGATAATCATAGGGCAAGAAAGAAACGACAATATAATACTTCGAACTAGAGCCACGTGGACCACTAGATAGCCACCGCCATAAATCTAGCCAGCAGGTTCACTTCTCCAAGGCTGATTGGCCAATATGGTATGTGGTCCCAAAGCATGTCATATACGAAAGAAAGAAATTAACAAAGAATTATTAAGAGTAACTATCAATAAAGAGCTTGTGGGAGTTTTTTTCAGTACTCTGCTATGTGTGTCTGCAGCTTTTTGTTTCTCCACTATTTCAAGAAAGGGATCTATGTCTGTTTCTTTTTTTGTAATTATGATGCAGGTGTGTTTTCTCAGGGAATACCCAAAATGTTGTATGGGAAGTTTATTTTTGATAATATGCTATGTGCCTTACTAGATGTAATGGCTTTGGCGACATGTAGATTTTACATATATAAGATCCTTAGTAAGGACATGTTCATCAACAACCCTGGGCTGATTTTTGTATAAGGTTTTGGGTCAACCTATAAAACCCGGTATTAATGCTATAGTATCTTATCTACCAAAAAAAATTCCAAGTTAGTTATTATATTATTCAAATTATAGAATATTTGGTTATGTAATTTTAAGCATCCAATATGAAACCATTTGATATGTAACAAAAATATGTTGGAAATTTCTATTGTAAGGTAAAATGTAAAAACTATATATTACAATGTCAAGGCCTTGAAAAAGTCTTCTCTTCCTAGTTAGTGCATACATTGAGTCTACAACAAGGAGAAAAACATATTGTTACATTGTACGAATGGATATTGGAATGAAGTAATAAAATAGTAGCAACATTTTCTTCCATGAGTATAGCAATGGTATTTTGTATTTCTTGCATGTTTTACTTGTTGTAGCTTCATTTATTTTCTTGCAAGCATGAAATAAGTAGCATTAAATTAGATTAATGAATATAAATTATTGAAGTAAAGTAGAGTAGAAATAGGAGAAGAGATTAATACTGACCTCGAGGAGGCAGGGCCCACTCTTGAAAAGGTTAGTCCCTTACTCTCTTCCTCCTAAAATATAATATATTTAGTTATAATATAGAATAAGTCTTAGAACGTAAATTCAGTTAAATTGCATAATATAGATTTCAAAATATAATAAATAGATAATGCATTATTAAATCATAAAGTGGATCCACATAGAATCTAGATTAATTCATAATTGCATCCTTTAATTTAAGCATAATTTCAAGTATTTCATTTACTGCAACTTTTACTTTTCTACCAGAAACTAAGAAAAAGGGAATTAAAGTCAAAGGTTAAGAATTGTGGATATATATATATGGGATAACTATTATTTAAATCTAACCTGTATTGACAATTGAGTGTGAGACATTACATCTCGACATAGAGTGTCATTGGTCATCATGATATATTTCACTTTAGATGTGAAAATTGACCTCATTTGTAGCTATCATGTGATGTTCCTAAATAAGCTCCAAAGGGATAGGTTGATGAACATCCTAGAATTCTTTTTCATGTCCATGGAAAATTCTATGTTGGATGTTAAGAGAGGTAAAGCCACTTATCCAATTCACCAATGACTTACCCTGCTTATTTTTTAGCATATTTAGTCAAAATGAGGCCTTGGGGTGGTAACCTTTAGTCCCTTCATTAAAAAGGATTCCTCTGTCTCCATGAAAATGCCTAAGAATTTTTATGATCGCAATCCTATGGAGTCTAATGATCCTTCCTTTAGTCCCCCTATCAAGAGCAAGAAAACTCAGAGATCCAGATCGACCAACTCTTGTAAGGTGTATTCCACAAACATTAGGAAAGCAAAAAAAGGCCAAAAAAAAAATTCAACTTTCAAGAAATAATTCTAATACTATCAAGGAATCTATGTCAGTAAAGGATTCTAAGGTAGATGATGTTTTTCCTCCCAAAAGTGACACATTCATTAATCTATATTTGGTGGGAGTCCAAATATGGATTTGGGCACTACATCCTAATTTATTTCATAAATTCAATGATCAACACCTAGGCTTCCCTTATGGGCAATATGAAAGACATTATTTCATGCACTGATGAAATCAAAAATATGATGATGTACCTCTAGAATGCATTAGATTCCCAATTTAAGCCACCCCAAACTGGAAGACAATGTTGTGATAGATTGATTCCTAGAATCCTTGTGGTTATTGTCTCTTTTTTGTAGTTTTCTTTGTTTCTGGGTGGTTTGTGGGTTTTGACCTTTTATTATGGGCACATTTTTTTTTTTTTGTTCTTGGTCTGCCTTGAGGTTCGATGCTCTTTTTGAAGAACTTTGACCTCTCGTCTTTGTTTCTTTTGTTTAATGTTTGGGAACCTTTCAACACCCCTTATTATATCCAATAAAAAACAATTCTAGAATCCTCTTATGAGCCTCAGATATGGCACTCAATATTGATGCTCCTTTGTCCATAATGTGTATAAGACCTTATGGACTTACAAGGAAAGGGATCGTTAATGTTGTGCACACTTTGAGTATCATAAAAAGGTCTTAGCATGAGGAGATTGATATATATCAAAGTAAATAGGAATATTGATAGAGATAAAGAGATGGTATGTGAATTGGAGTTTTATCTCACACCTGATGCCTGATGAGATTGATGGTAGAGGAGTAAATAGGAGACATAACCTACAACCATTTTATATCCTCTTGTGAGAATAAATAATTTATTATGTTGATTATTATTTGTGCATACTATGTTGCTATCTATATCATTCTATATGTAGTGAGGAAAAAAATTTATGTTGCCTTCACAAGGGAGTTATATGGAGGAGGTACGAGGTTGAGAGATGAAGAGAGGAAGGGTGATAAACTAAGATATAATCATAAGATGTAGTAAGATAAAGAACTAATGTATGAGAGGATATCAGGTAGCATAATTCACCTAGTACAAGTGTAATGCAAAATGTTCTATTCCTAACTATGATTATTATTAAATCTTGGTAGGACCCCTAACTTGATATGCAATAAGCAATCCAAGAAACAACATGCATGTGCATACAAGCAAGTATGAAGGCAAGGATAATACAATAATGTATAACTAAAGCAAACAATATATATGCAGGTCTTGTATATCAATCATGGCTAGGCAGTAAGCTCCTAATACAAACTTAGTAGTTATGATGACCTAGCCAATTAGGCTCAAACTTACCTTTGACCTTAGTTTGGGCATTGGTATTCTTTTAGTTTTCCTTGAGGATGAGGTCACCCTCTTTAAATGAGCAATATTATAATTTCTTACCATAAGTATGCTTAAACCTATTCTAATAGGCCCAAAGGTTATCTAAGTCATGGATTCACTTTTTGTGAAGCAACTCCAATCTACTAATGTGAGAAAGATTATATTCATTTCCAATAGATTAATCTTGTAGTAAGATTCAAAAAGAAGAAATATAAAGTTCAAACAGAAATGCTACTTAGGTCCCATAGACCAAAACATTGGGTATCATACCAATGGGTATTCAAACACTAGTCTAATAGGCTCACAAGGTAGGATAAAGCTAAAGATGCTAGTCATGACCAATTTCGCTAACAATTTTCTTGAGGATATTTATCAAAGTCTTGTTAGATAATTTAGCTTGACTATTACTTTAAGGATAATAAGGTATAGACAATTTATGTTGGATCTTGTCATTGGTACACATATTTTGAACATCCTTATTCTTGAAGGATGTTCCATTATATGAGATGATTATAGATGAAATACCATCACAACATAGGGATTGGTTAATGATGAAATTGGAGATTTATACTCTAGAGGCCAAGGAGAGAGGCATAGCATCTACCTATTTGGTAAAGTATTTTATAGTGGTCATGATAAAATTGTGCCCATCATATGATGTAGGATTAATTTTTCCAATGATATCAAAGTCCCATATGGAAAAGGACTATAGGGAGGTCATTGGTTGAACATCTTGAGATGGGACATGGATAAGGTTGTCATGCCTTTGAAACTTATCACAACTCCAAACATAGTCACAAGATTATTTCTCCATGGAGGGATAATAATAACCTAATTGAAGAAGCATTTTTGTGATGTAATTTTCATTGAAATAACCACCACATGATCTCTCATGGACCTTTTTAACAACTACATTATCTTCATCTAAAGTGATTCATCTTAGAACTATTCCATTAAAAGATCATCTATACAAGAATCCATGAATGATGACAAAACAATACTCTTAATATCATAGAGATTTATGTTAATTATGATTCAATATTTCTAGAAAATTTTTATCCTTAAGGAAGGTGAAAAAATCCCTATACCATGGATCAAAATGGAAGGATTTTTTTTATGGAAAATACCTTTAAAGGTGACTAGTTGGATTCCATAGTTATTGGCTCCCTAATTTTTTGAATCAAAATCATGGCTTGCTCATCATCCAAATCTATGAGAATAATAGCTTATGTTGTGGCTATGGCATTGGCATGGTGATTTCTAAATTGAGTGATAGACTCAATGGTTACCCTATCAAATATGGACATAAAATCTGCAAGAATATCTTTTTAAGGCTTGATTTTATCATCCTTAGTTTAGTAAATAGCATTCATTTGATTGACCATAATCTAATAATATATAAAAATGGAAAGGGTACTAACCTATAAGGATAGTACTATATGGAGTCCTAGGATAAGGGTTTCATATTTAGTAGTGTTATTGGTGCAAGAAAATTCAAGTTTAAAGTACAAGGGAATAAGTTGCTTTTGAAGTGTGACAAAAATAATTCCTACCTATGCTCCTTTGACACATCAAATGCCATCAAAATATGAAATCCAAGAATCAATTGATCAGCTTCTAAGATTAATATTGATTAATTAGGAAATTCAATGACTATTTGATGGGTTTGCTTCTAAAGGTGTTGCATCTAACTGATTAGCAATGACCTGCATTTTGATAGATTTTTTACTAATGAATTCTCAATTGAATTCACTAAGGGCAATAACCCATTTAGAAATTTTCCTAGAGAGGTGGGATTTTGACATAAGGTAACATAAGTGGTTAACCCTTGCAATGAGAAAGGTTTTATGGGAGAGCATATAGTTTTGCAATTTTTGGGATACAAATACCACTACAAGGCATAGCTTTCCTAAAGGTGCATAGTAAGTTTCAAAGCTAACCAAGGTCCTACTAATGTAATATATGGTTATTTCACTATGTTGGTCATTGTATTGGAATAACATAGCTCTTAAGGCATGAGTAGCCAAAAATTTGACACAATTATTATTCTATGCATAGGAGGAACAAGAATGTGAGGTGAAAATATATAGGATCTTAATCTATCAAATTCTACCTAGCATTTATTATTCCATCAAAATTTGATATCTTTCATAAATATTGGAGAAGGGTTGACACTTGCCAAAAATTTGGAAAATGAATATTCTTATTGCTTAAATCTTACCCTAAAGACTCTAAACTTGATTCAAGTTCTATGGGATGGTATATCTATAATAGTTGATGTCTTATCAAGATCTACTTTGATGCCATGTTAGGATACAATAAAACCCAATAGTTTTTTTTTATGTTACCACAAAGACACATTTTGAGGGATTGAGGTGGACATTATATTCTCTAAATCATTCAAATATATGTCTTAGATCATGAATATAATTATCACTAGTAAGTGATCAACCAAGGAGATCATTGATGTGGTGTTCTACAATGGTGTGCATCATATCATGAAATATATATGTCATAGCTCATTGATAAGTGGATCCCACATTCTTCAAGCTCAAAGGCATGACTTGGTAGAAAAAAGTGCCCCAAGAGGTTGTGAAAGTTGTATTATCTTAATACTTAGGAGTGATCATGATTTAGCTGTATCCAAAGAATATATCCATTAAGGATAGCATTCCACATCTAGTAGTAAAATTGACAATCATGTCTATATTATACAATCATCTTTAGGACATGCCTTATTGATATCCCTAAAATCATAGAAAACTTCACTCCTTTATTGATTATAGGAATTATGTTAGAGATCCAGTTAGAGTAATAGATAGATTTGATGAATTTGACATAAAGGAGTTTTTTAAGCTCCTCCTTAAAAATCAAGGCAACCTTTGGATGCATCTTCCACAACATATGATGGGTTTCACATCTAGTCAAAATACAAGGTGATGGACAATTAAAGAGGGATGAAGCCTCAACATGTTGACATAGAACCAAGTAAATACATCATGGATTTTTTTCAATGGCTTGGTATAGTCCTTACATTTGATAGGGATCAATACCTTACCCAGATTTAGGATTTTAGGAATATTTTGTGTCCCCACATTAATGTTGATAGTATCCTAAATGAAAATGTATGACTCATCCTCCAATTGAGGAGTGGAGGCTAACACTCTTAAGCTCTTAAAATATTTTTTAATGAGAGGATATCGATCATAATCAGGGGTTTCAACATTATATATTTAAGGAAGATATCCATTAAAAAAAAATTATCTTGGTTATGAGGATTAGAGAGACTACTTTGAGGATAATCACATGGGATAACACCTTTCTCATGGTCTTCCTCAATCAACTCAAGATGTACTAGAGTTAGTAAGTTCGCACTACTAAGATGGATAAATGGAAAATAGGAAGGACCTATAGGGACCAAGGATTTCTCACACATTTTATCCCATTCTAATCTACTTAAAAAAATGGTATCTTCATGGGATTCTCAAAAGAAACAAATAGCTTCATTGTCATAATTGAATGAAAGAGAAGCAAGAACAATATGACTATGGCTAGGGATGTATTTGATCCCACAAAATTCTTGGAAAATATTTAGCTTCCAAGGGATCCTTTATGTCATATTCATGAAGACCTAAGCCTTTTCCTTGATATTCTATATTTTTAAGCATCTACTTAAGGATGGGATATGAGTTTGACAAGTAGCAGGAAGTATATTATCTTTCAACCAAGTGAGGTTTTCCACCATATATTTGTTCCTCATTTGTAGTACCAACACAAATAAAGGAGCAAATTTCTATTTGTACCATTTCACCCTTCCTAGAATGTAATCCAAAGGCTTCAGGAGAAGGGGAGAGCCTAGCTAGGTCCAAAAGGGGTCATTATTATTTTTACTTTGAAGATGAATTGGATTAGTTGTTTTAGATTTTATGTTTATTTTATCACTAGCTTTATATTTAGATTGATCATTATGTTTATTAGTTCAATTTATTAGAGTTAAAGAATCCAATCCATCATTTATTTAATTGTTTTAAGAGGTAATTTATGGATATGCAATGAGAAAAAAAAATATTAACCTTAGGGTTCCCACAATCAATCATCTTGCATGAAGCAAAAGGTTCAATATCAACTAAAATATAGATGGTATTTCCTAGATACTCATACTTGAGATATTGAAGGAGGGTATATGGGATGGCTTGCATTGCATAGATCCAAGACCTTCCTAAAATAATGTTGTAGGTAATGTCACATGAGATAACATAGAATAATATTGAAGATACAAGGAAAAAAATTGAGAGGTAAAACTATGGTTTTGCTAGTGTCACATACCCCATTATCAAAGAAACTAATTATAAGATCATTTTTTTACAAATCTTGTTTAGTTAGACAAAAATTACTAATGAATTTAAGGCTAATAACATTAAATCTTGAGCCATTATCAAAAAATATTATTTTAATAAATATGTCACCAGTATGACTAATAATATAGAGGAAGTTCTCCAATAATGGAGGGTGGGTGAAGGTCATCCTCATAGAATGAATTATGACATGATTTACCCCAATGGACCCCACTACAAAAGTGAAATAATTGGGATTAAGGTTTTGGGGAATGATTTGCTCATTTAAGAGTTTGAGTAAATCCCCTCTATGTTGGATAGGTTCTACGGGGTTAAAGAAAATAATTCTTAGTAGGAGTACTTGCAAGTTATAATTAGAGATAAAAAGCACCCTTAGATTTTTTTGTGACTATATGATAAGTGGTGGTTTTTTAGAACAATAAGCCTTATTGGAGTGAAGGAATAAGGGTGGTTGAGAAGTTTGATCTATTGATTGACTCTTTTGTTGGTATCTGGTAACACCCCAAGGTCTTACTATAAAATTATTAACAAATTAATGTAAATGTAATCGTAGGCCACTCAAAGGGGGCTCCCTTGTAATCACTTTGCCGCTATAGGGGGCTCCCTCCTTAGAATATATGCTTATTATTCTTCTTCTTGGATGATTTGATATAGATGGCCAACCTAATATATATATCTACCCTAAAGCTACGTTGGTGAAGAGACATGATGGTTCACGTATGAAGAGACGTTATGGTTCACGTTATGAAGGGTTGTGATGGTTCACTTTATAAATTAATAATATAATAATTAAATGATTAATAATACTAACTAATACTAAGTAATAATGTTAGGATTGAGGATCCTAACATGCCACCCTCCTTAAAAAGAGATTTGTCCTCAAACCTCAAAGTGAGAAGCTTTGTCCTTTGTTTTCCAAGAAGGATTTGTGTAAGTTCTTGGACTCTTTTAATGGCATCCTTTCGTAGGCAAGGATATCGAGAAGGATGAAGCATTAGTGAGGGGTTGCCAAGAACAATAGTAGAATCTTCCTTAGGAAAATCATGATGATTATGGGAGGGAAACCCTTGGGGTTCCTCAAATACTTCAGAATGATGCATCAAAAGTGATGGTAATAATTTCATATCCTTTTTTGGTTCCTTGGTAGAGCCAACGGAGGAGTGTGTAGTCACTCTGCGTTGGTTTCGAATAGGTTTGGTCATATGGCAAGAACACACTATTGGTGAGGAAGGTATGTGTAGGTCTTGTAGAGTGCATGTTTGGCTAGCATTGATCACTTTGGGTATGTCTACCTCATCTTTGCTTGGTACATCAATCACCTCTTGCACATTGACCTCATTGTCTTCATTACAGTGAATAGGTGCATTGGTCGCTTCGAACACAACTACCTCATCTGCTTGCTCTATGGAGATAAATGGATCAACTTCCTTCAATAAATACAATGTTAGTGTAGCACATTTATGGTGGGGTCCAAATTGTTCATCACAATTATCACAGAGTCCTTCTGCTCGTCGTTCCTTCATCTCCTCAAAGCTAAGATGTTTAATTTGTAAAGTTCGGCCAGATTTGTGGGTTGTGTAAGTGATTTGTGCCCTTCCATTATGCATAGGTTTGGAAGCGATGTAAGTGGTCGACGATTTTTCCATAAGTGGTTTCCCTAATCGTTGTTGTGCATTGATTTTATCTTCAGCTAATTTTGCCAATCCATAGGTCTGCATCATGGTATAGGGATTGAACCTTGTCACCTCCATTCTAATTTCCGCTTTTAATCCACTAATGAAGCCATTGATGAGAATTAATTCATTCAATCTTGTGTTGTGTTTGGTGATATCCTCAAAACGAGTTTGATATTCATGCACAGAAGTGATTTGATGAAGATCTTTGAGCAATTACCACATGACTGGGTCCCACATGGCTCTGATACCAAATGGTAAGACCCCAAGGTCTTACTATAAAATTATTAAAAAATTAATGTAAATGTAATCTCAAGCCACTCAAAGGGGGCTCCCTTGTAATCTCTTTGCCACTATAGGTGGCTCCCTCCTTAGAATCTATGCTTATTATTCTTCTTCTTGGATGATTTGATATGGATGGCCAACCTAATATATATATCTACCCTAAAGCTACGTTGGTGAAGAGACATGATGGTTCACGTATGAAGAGATGTGATGGTTCACGTTATGAAGGGTTGTGATGGTTCACTTTATAAGTTAATAATTTAATAATTAAATGATTAATAATACTAACTAATACTAACTAATAATGTTAGGATTGAGGATCCTAACAGTATCTTCTAATAACACAAATAGTGGAGGAATGATTAGAAGAAAATATCACGCCCATCGTGTTTTGATTTAGGGTCGGACCATTTGGTATTGAATTTTATTTTCTACCCTTCAGTCATGCTTTTGAAGTACGTTTTAAAATATTTCAAGGTCTTGATTTGATGAAGATTAATATTTGGATCCACTAACAATAATTCATCCATTATCTATGAGGTCCTAAATGATATTCCTAAGGTGCCTATACCTATTGGTGGAATGACCATTAACAATGTGGAAATAACATTGTTCCTCAAGATAAAACCACTTGCCTTCCTATTTTTTGGGATCTATAGGATGATAAGGAAGAAGCTCAATCATTTTAAAATCAAGAATTTTCTTGAGGATAGTAGAAGGAGGTTGATATAATTTTGTGAATTATCTCATAGATCTAATTTTTATATAATTATATTTTACTGAGCCACTACAACATTCACATGATTGCTTTGGTAAGAATTGATAACTCCATCACCTAAAACATGTTCATTCTTGTATTGGAATTTATGGTTGGAGGACTTTTCCTCCTATTTATTGACTTTGAGTTATCTTCTCCTTAGGATGGTGGTTTCTACATGTTTTTCCAAATCAACTGCTTCTTCAAAATATGATATGTTGGTCATTTCAAACTCATAATTCAATTGGTCATGTAAGTTATGTATGAAGATATCCAAAATATTTAATTTTTGTAAAGTAAATTGGATTATCCACACTATATCTTACCATGTTGTTAAAAATTTTATAAATCTTTCATATTTGGCTTGTTTAAGTTTATATATGTCACCAATGATGACATTCTCCTCAATAAAATTTTGAATTGCTGCACAAAAATCTCAACAAGGTCTTTAGAGCTCTTAAGGGAGAGGCATGGTATTTTATAGTACCACTCCAAAGTAGGGCCACTAAGGATTTTGTAAAAAACCTTTAATAACAACATATAATCATTCTTAATATCATTACAAGAGAAGGTCCGAGGTGTAGACCAATTGGTTCATCCAAACCTCATAAGGGGGCGGAGGTCCAAGGTTCAAATATTGGGCCTCGCTGGACTGAACGTTTGTCCCTTTGCTGGTGCTTTTAGCGATGTAAAAGGTTTTAAATGATTGTGGCATGGTGGTTATAGGGGCGGACTGCACGAAGATCTATGTGGTGACTTTTGGTGCGGACAACACAGAATACTGTGGCGGCCATAAAAGCTAGATAACCTACCCGGATTTGTGGCGGCTACCGATTCCACCATGTAAATTAAAAAATATATATATATATATATATATATCATTACAAGAGGTTAGAAAGAAGCTAAGGTGATTGGTTTTCCTTTCCCTTATGAATTTGATTTTTTTATGTTTCAAAATTTGAGGGGAAAGGGTGGCTTACTACCATTTGGTCTAGGGGTTTATTGCATAGATCATTATAATAATACTTATTAATATATGAGGGTGCTTGAGCGGAAGCCACTAATTGCATTAGTTTCTCCAACTTGTTGTTCAGAGTTAGAATTTTAGGACTCGATACTATGTGAGAGGTGTGTGGTGGAAATAAAGCACCTTGATGAGGGTAAGATTATGATATTGAAGCATATTATGTTGACGTTTGCATCATATGGATCATCCCCAAATTTCTAAAGAGAAATGGATTAGTAAATTCATGGTTAGAGATTGGGCATGTAATTTTGAGTAAAATTCCTAGATGCATTGATGAAATTAGGAGGGTTGATGAAAGGATTTGAGATTGAATCATTATGAGAGGGGTATAAGTTAGGAGCATATCTTATACTAGGATTTTGAATTTTGGGACAACTAATGTTGATCATTGTTAACCCTTAAAGTGGTTATAAATATGAGGAATTTCCCAAAGATAGTGGAACATTAAAGAAGTGGTGATAATAGTAGAGTTGATATAATTAGAATTTGATGAATTAGAATCCAGGATGTGTTGATTAAGGTTTGTATTCATTGAATTAATTTTAATATTTTATTGATCAAAATTTATATTTAGTTGATTACTATTTATATATGATTGGATAAGAGACATGGAACTAGAATTGGGTTAATGGGGATGATCTAAAGGTGCAATTTCCCTAGAGGAGACATATTGATTAAGGACTATTGTCATAGAATTTATATTTTTTCTCAAGGTTGTTATGTGGTCCAAGGATATATTTTATATCCTTTCTTGAGAATATTTTTTAGGGTATAGGTAATCTATTGTTGATGTATCATCATATTTTATCATCAAAATTAGGGTTTTCTAGAGGGTTCTGATTGTGATGATCATACCACATAAGGGGGAGGCTAGGATTCATTGAATGAGTACCACTATGATGGTTTTACCTTTGGACCATTAGGCAAAGCTAAATAGGAGAGGTAAGATTAATTAATTAAGGTTTTAAATTTTTGAGAATTAAATAAGAGAAGAATAAAAAATATTATTTCCTATTAGTGAAATCTCACTACAATTCACTTTTGAGCATCCAAATGGACGTAGGGCCCAAGGCAAAAGCAAAGGCTTTGTAGACATTATCAACTTTAAAAACCTTAACATTAAAATTCACCAAGTAGATTCTCCAAAGGGTGAATGAGTGTGAAAAGTCTCATGCTATCATCGAATCATCACATGTAAAAATCCATGATAGCCATGTTAAGCCCTTTTAGTGATATCTGAGATGAACTTCATGATGAATGGTGGTTAATCAACTTTTTTGGCAATAACTAAAAAAGACCTATCATTGGTAGAGATTCAGCCCAAAGGAAATCTATGGATGAGTCAATCAAATCGACTCTCATTGACATTTTACTGGGCATAAAATATCTTGCACCTCATTTACCATCTCTCTTCCACACTCTTATGGTAACACCTGGGGGGAGGAATGACATAAGGGAAGTCAAAATTTGAGGAAAGAGGATACAGACTCATAGGAGCTCTACATTAGGATACCTCATGAGATTTATTATTCTTCACATTCAAAAATAAAGGTGCCAAGGTTAAACTTCTCTGCACCGATCACCTATCCAACAAAAGGGTCAGACCAAGATGATGGCAGAGTTGTTGACATGGAAATATACTAGGAAGTAGTCTTGCAAACTAAATAATCATCATTGTTTTTACACTATGCAGGATTCCAAATACCTTTTCCTTAAAATAATTTAAGGAAAATATGTGATCACAAAGGCAAAAAAGCTGGTAAGTTGTGAGGACAAAAGGCACGAGCAAAGAGTGATTGCAAATTTTGGTAAAATTAGCCAAAGCAAAAATAAAAGGTCTAATTACATTGGCAACATGCCTCCTTGATGCCAACATCTACAAAAGTAATCCAGAACTACCCATATTAGCAGGTGTGTGTATGTCAATAAGATCTCAATAGCTGAAGCCTTCTAAACTACACACCTACCCCTGCTAAGTTGGATATGCTTAATAGAAAGTAGTGGGCCCTCACTAGATGATTATAATTCAATTATATAGCATGCAAGCTAGTCTCAAGATAAAATTTTATCATCCACATTAGTAGATCATACCTAAAATGGTTAGACACAACTAAGCTAAATGTGATGACCACTCTCTATGCCTACCTAGAAACCTATAATATACTCTAACAACAATCATTCTAGGATAACTGAATATATATTAAAATATTTATATATACTAGAACACAATACATTCTAATGGTTGGCTCTTTGGCATTTGGCATGATTGTATTGATTAAGGCTATACACCTTCTTGAATAATAATTGGATTGTTGTTTGGGCTCCTACTAATTTCTTGTGCAAAATATGTATGTATATCTTACTATGTTAATGATTTTTAGTTAAATCTAAGAATGAATATTCTACTATAGTTATTCTACATTCTATATTTCTACCTAGATTCTCGTTATAGTTCTAGAATTATTTAGTATAGCTCAGTGTGCTTAATGGTAAAATATTTTAAATGCATAAGGGATGTAAGTTGTTTTTTTAGGTGTTCATTTTAAGTTTTTATTACGAGACTCTCTACACCATGTCTCTTGATGTTGCCAAATTTATACCACTTTTAGCTTGTATTTCTAACCCTATGCATTTCTTTCTTTAGTCTACAACCCCCATTTAGATAGATTAGCTAGGCAAATGAATCAACCTTATTTGAATGCTAACTCAAAAATCCCTTTTCATAAAGTATTCCAATATCATGGACGAAGTATTAAGGTCGCACATCAACCTTATTCTTGACTTAGACATATTTTAAAACCAAAAGTTACTTTGGCATGCCCACAAAATCACATACCCATCGCATGACCAACAATAAATTTGTGGCACACCCGATGGGACCCAAAGGTTTCAACTCTCCTAAATAGCTAGCATTTATTTTGCTAGTATTTAATAGTCAAAAGTTATCTAATGTACCAATGGTTATTTCTAGCACAATCATTTGAAGGACTCAAGATCTTGGTGAATAGTCTTGATCTCACTTGTAGAGACTATATATTCACCTAGTGACTCTGTTGACTCAAGGATCCTAAAAACTGGTGACTCTATTGAAGGAAAGGCTCATAATAAAATGGTAAAAGTATTGGAAAGCCAAGATGATATGCTATGTGCCAACTAGGTGGTTCTACAATTTTTTTAACAAAAATCATAGAATCATGGTTGGTCAAATTTGTACATCTTGTAATAATACCAGGCCACTCAACCTTCCTACCCCCATGAAATATCGTAGTCTACCTTAAATCTATTACCCATATATGATGGTAGTGTAAAAATTACCTATGATAATTGCGAAGATGCATTAGCTCTGGCCATATTTTACAATATTGTATTTGAATATGCCATGATAATATTACTTTTCCAATCCTTGTAGATCAAGGCATTACAGTGGTTAAAGTCTTCAGAAGGCAATAGCATTAGAACTTGGGTTGACTTGGCTAAACCATTGATCTTGGTATTTTATGATCCAAAGGATCTCTTTTCATTACTCACGCAATTTTTCTATATTAAGAGAGGTCCCCATGAAGCTCTCTTATATTTTAATATCAGGTTCAAAAGGTTATGGGATAGAATCTCTTGGGAAGTTAATCCATCACAAGCATAGGCCTATATCTTCTATGTCTAAGCTCTAGATTCAGAATTAGCCCTCCAAATACAATGTTACCATGAAAAAATATTTCCATAGGTGTTTCATATGGCTTTGAAGGCTGAAAATTTGTTTATTTCAGTAGGAAAATTGCCTCCCAAGACATATGAATTCATTGGTCCATTATCTTATCACACAGGTTTATGGCCCACTAGCTCATCAATGCCCTAGTTGGTTTCTCTAGTGGATTTCACACCCTTAGTTCAATACTCAAATGATTAAATGCATATTGTATTGAAACCCTTGGAAGTTTAGGAGATAAAATACATCATACAACACCTTACCAATGAGCTTGTAAAAATTAAAAAATAGAGGGATAATTCTGATTTGCATGAGAGTTCAATAGTTGATGAATACAACAGCCAAATGCATACTCTTTCAGTGATGACTCATCATTCCTAAAATATTTTAGCCTCAACATGGATTGATATAATCTCCCAACAATGGAAAAGTACTTTGTAGCTAATACAATTAGCCCAAATACAATTATAGAAGGAGTAGAGCAAGAGGAGGATCAATCAAAAGAAGATGAAGTAGAAAGTAGCTCAAATATGTAAGAGGATTGTGAGAAGAAACTAGAGATAAACACATGTATTCCAAGATATTTATGTCAACACTGCCAAGAGAGACAAGCTCGTCAGGTGTTGTATCACCCATTTATATTAAAATAACAGTGAGCATACAGAGTCAAGAGGTGGTAGAATTCTAGAAATGATGCTATAGAAGAAGGAGATTTGAAGGAAACTCTACTTGTGTCCAAAAGGGTTAACTTGGTCAAAATAGCCTTGGAAATTTTAATGACAGGCACCACTACTTTACTAGAACTTGAGCGAGCAAATGGGTAATCATATTTCAGTACAAGAGAGGTTAGTTCTTCCACTTGTTATCTATAAATAGATATGGAGGGATGGATATTACTTAATTATCTAATAGATCAGGAAGTTGAATATGCTATCATACCCAATGCAATTGGTAATTCTATAGGGTTGAAATACTCTAGCTTAGAGCATCAAGTTATACATTTCAAGAAAAGGTAGGTCAAGGTAATAGGGGTAGTTGAAAAGGTTTCAGTAATATTGCAAAGAATGCCAGATTTAGCAATAGTCCTAGATATCATGGTGGTGGAGATGCCTCCCAAATTTGGCATGGTATTACCAAGATATTTCTTGATGCAAATAGGTGGTCACATGGATCTTAATGAAGCACATATAGTTGTTCCATGTGTTAAGAAATTGGAGTAAATTTACATTGAAGATATCAAACCATTTCACATGCAAAAATATAAATAATATAGGGCAATCATATCTCAAGTTGTAACACCCCTCTTTGGCAATAATTAATCGTATGTATGGTTGCATGGAAATTTAATGCATAACTTCATTTTGTTATGTTAATAAATATGGTAGTTACACTAGATGATTGATTTTTATTGAAATATGGTATTTTTCATGCTTTTATGATTGTAATACCAGGTACTCTCATCGATGGGTTGAAAAAGGGCAACTGTCTAAATTGAGAGAAAAATTAGGGAAATGATGGTGATGACTCATTCATTGACAACTTCGAGTAACCAAACACCCCTCATATAGGTGCATTGCTTTTGTGTCTATTATATGTTCACACCATTGGACCAGGAAGTTGCTTATGCAATGAGTCTCCTTATTAGGTTGGTACTATCTTAAATAAAAATAGCCACCTACTTAAGGATAAAACAATGGTGTGTAATATTATTTATTGAATGGCATATATGCTTGTGTGTGGTAAGCATAAAACCAACTAAGTATTAATAAGCTTAGAATCATTAGTACTTAAGAATATATATATTTTTTAATTTACATGGTGGAATCGGTAGCTGCTACGAATCTGGGCAAGTTGTCTAGCTTTTTTGGCCACCATGGTATTCTGTATTATCTGCCCCAAAAGCTGCCACACAGTTCTTTGCACAGTCCGCCCCTATAACCACCATGCCACAATCATTTTAAACCTTTTACATCACTAAAAGCACCAAGAAAGGGACAAGAATTTAGTTCAACGTAGCCCAAGATTTGAACCTTGGACCTTCGTCCCCTTAGGGGGTTTGGTCAAACCAATTAGTCTACACATCGAACCTAATACTTGAGAATATTAATATCAAGGTTAATAATTAATATTAACCATTGATATTAATAAAAGTGGCAATAAATTTAATTAAGGAAATATTTAAGTAATTATTATGGTTCATTATGCTTGGGTGGGTGCCCTACTTTTGAGGAAAGAAAATGTGGCAATTAATAAATGTTTTCTTAAGAATCATGCATACGTTACCCTAGCCACGCAAGAAGGCCACACCCAAGCCTTTTTGAATGAAGGTGAAATGAGTGTTCACTATTTTTTCTTTTAGGGGAGTGTTCTACAACTGGAGAGAACAAGGGCACTGGAGCACAGATCTAGAGGAAGAGACATAGGGATATCTTGTAAATCTAGTTTTGATGATCCTTGCAAATGAAGTGCAATATTATATCTAAATATTTGTATCTCCTTTTTTTATTTTTTAAATTGGTAGTGTTGTAGATTGCTCTTTTATTGGCTCATTGATTTAGTTGATTTACCTTTGTATTTGTGAGCATGAAAGTGTTTTGATTTGTTCTTTTGTTAGGTCATGGGATTTGGTTGTCTCTTTTAGATTTGAAAATGTACAATATTTATGGTTTGTCTTTTGTTGGCTCAATTGATTTCATCGAATACCTTATTGCTTTATTGTACAGTGGAACTATAGAGTCATATAAAAGATTAGCTTGTATGGTAGCATGTTGGTTATCCTTTGATTGATAGCCTAGATGTCTTAGATTAGATGGCTCATATTGTTATATTACCCCGTGTATACCATATAGTTAGTATTTCGTTGTGGATGTTGATTGGTTTTATTAGATAGGTTTAACTTGTTGGATTAAGCCTTGGTCTCTTTTGGTTTTGATCTATGTAGAATATCATCTCAAATCTATTTTATTTTGCTTTAGGAGGGTTGGTTAAACCTTCTCTATAATAGTGCCTTGACATATCAGTAGCCTATAGGAAATGCTTCTTGTTGTTGTTGTTTTGGAACCAAGTTGGTACATGTATCTCTTTTAATGTTTTGCTTTTGTGGTTCCTTTAATGTTTTTATCTTCCTCACCTAAAGGTTGATAACTTTTTAGGGCATGGGTATCTTTTATGGAGAAAATATTTTTATTTATGATAAGTTAAGATATTAGAGAAATAAGTTTATATTCTTTATAAGTCATTATCTCTTTAACCAATGGATAGTGGGAATTTAATTTAGAAGCTTGTTATATTGTTTCTTTAATAACCACAAGGGTTATGATTACATAGGGTACTCATATTAAAGAAACAATAATGTTGTAGTCACATTAAAGAAAGTTAGTTCTTTTGCAAGTGTTGATAGTTTATATGAATGCTTGTATTTTATTTATAAAGGCTTGAGATCAAGATTTATGCTTTTCCTATTAAAGAAAAGAAAGTGTATTGCTTTGTTATGATAAATAAAGCTAGTTCTTTTACAAGTACTTGATAGATTAGATGAATGCTTGCATTTTATTTATAAAGGTTTGAGATCAAGATTTATGCATTACTTATTAAATAAAGTAAAAGTATTGCTTTGTTATGATGAAGGAAGTTAGTATATTTATATTTCTTGATTGATTTAGATTGAGTGTGTGCTTTATAAATATTGAAATTATATAATGGACTCTTGAGACTTGAGTTGGTAAAGGGGGCCATTATAGAGAGAAGTATGGGATTCTCTCCTGGTAGATTTAGTTGTATGTTGTTGGGCATGTCACAATGTTGGGTTTGAAAATATTTATATAATGGACTCTTGAGACTTGAGTAGGTAAAGGGGTCCATTATAGAGATAAGTATGGGATTCTCTTTGAATTGGTTTGTTTGTAATGCATTAAGCATGGTTTCTTGCTTAGTATTAAGAGCATGATTAAATAGCATTGCATTTGGAGTTGTCCTGATCCCTAAGCATTCCTCAAGTCAGGGGTAACTTCTTTCATGAAGAAGGTCATCAGAGGAAGGTGGTACAAAGGCCATTTGGGTGGAATGGTGTGGTTGTATCTTGGATTGAGAAATGGTTATGCAAATGAGAATTTGCTTTGTAATTTTTTTAGAAAGAAATACTTCAACTATTACTTCAAGAATAGTAGTTTGTATTATCAAAATAGTTTGTTTTTTATAAATTTCAAAATATTAATTAGAAATTATGTGGTCTTCATGCTCATTTATTTTATTATTTCTATAAACATATGCTATTGTGATTAATGTTAATGATCTCTAAGTGGAATTTGATAGCATTATGATTATCTATTTTGAGCAATCTATTGAAATGCTTCTTTATGAGATCTCTTTAATAGTCCAAATATAGCATGTGGATTATTATAAATGTGTTATCTTAGATGAAGCTTACATTAAAATTGAGACACTTATGATTTCATTCTCATGATGCTATAGCTTAAATATTATTGAGTTTCAAAGCTTTTGATTTACTTAGAGAAAGTTTTATTTTGCTCCTTGGGTAGAAAGAAGTTCTTGGGTTGAATCTAGACCTTCTTTTAGGACCTAAGCCCCAATCCTGGGAGGAGTTGTGAGAATGCAATAACCAATTGTAATTTATTACTAGAAGGAGTTGTGAGAATTCAATAGCTAGGTGCTCATAAGTCTGGAAGGATTTGTGATAATGCAATAGTTAGATACTCGTGTATTGATACACCCTAAATAGAGAGGATCGAGTGTCCCCTTGTATGGAATATAATCAAAATTAATAGTAAGATAGCAATGATGGTACCTCAAATGTGTAGGTTTAGGATACCATGTTCATTACCAATTTAGGGGTAGTAAAATTAGCCCACTAAAGCATGGTAACTAAGCACCAAGGATTTACACTTGATTGACTTACCTAGGTGGACTTATATTAAGGTTAAGGAATAGGCATTCCCATTTAAGTGTTATGGGCCTTAAAGGATAATACCTATGTTGTGGTAACATTATACTATACCAGTGAGGGTATGGTAAAGGTGGGGGGACCACTTTTGGCATCCTTCTAAATGCGTAGGTTTAATAAGGTGAACCCCATTTGGCCATTCATGTCCACTAAGTGTCATATAAAATGACTTGGAAATCAAATGTAGTGAAGCCTTCAATTCTGAAAAATAAATGTTGGGTCTTCTTTGAGAACCTTTTTCCTTTTAATAAAAATAATTGGGTTGGTAGTTTTTGGTTGTTACACAAGAGATCAAAAGTTGGCTAAAATTAAGACCATTGACTAGGCAAAAGATGCACAAAGGTCATTTTGTAATCCTTCAACTTTAGGAAATTTTAATCACATGCCACTACTAATTTTAGAGAACAAATTTTTCTTGGAAATAATTCATAGGGACAAGGGCAAACTTCAATAGATATTCCACAACCTTTCAAGAAATAAAGTAGAATACTAAATGATGACAAATTAATATTTCATACTATATGTCCAATCAAGAAGCTTTGAGTATTATGACAATATTCATTTTATAATAAACCATATAGCATATGGGAAAGTGTGCATAGCCTCTAATACTTCACATGATTCACAATAGATTTGGCCACTTTACATGCCAATTTCTAAGAAATATTGAAAACAAAGCCAAACATAGAGTTTGCATCATGGTAGATTCTTGACCCGATGGGTTGTAATTCCCAAGATGAATGTCATAGAGAGAAATGTAAATTTAGTATAATATGGCCAGGTAACTATATATTCAAACGTAGATAATTAAGAAGTAAGCACAGCTAGCATATGAGGAATGCACCATAGTTTTGTGTATATAGGTCAGCTATTAAAAACATTTTTGTAGTAGAAAAAAATGATAATAAATGGATATTGAGAAAGCCTTGGAATCAAAATTTGAATAGAGCATATCACATGTTTCCCGTTCATGTACTTTCCACTTCCCCTCATTGCATATTTTATTCCAAACGTTCTTCTTTCCCTTTCTTCCTTCTACTTTTTTTGACTCCATAACCCAATGGAAAAGCTAGTAGCATGTCCTTCACAAATAACTGCAATCATTTCTCATGACTATGATCATGTGATAAGATGATCAGGTATCCTCATAATAAGGTCAAGTGCCACTAGGGTGACATATTGGTATGTTTGAGCTAAATACCTATGATTCTTGACACTAAGCTTTAAAAATAAGATACTCATGCTCACTTGATGACTGTGTACCAAAGTACCAAAGTAATTAAATCAAGTATGACTTGCATTAGTGATAGTACCTAGTACAAATATTTGATTGTCCAGGTGAAAGATAAAATAAGGGAGTAGGACAATCACTTGGATAGCTAGATTTGAGAATATCACACCAATACTAACAAAGGCCTAGTCCAATGGAAAATATAGTTGTCATCAACCTCAATAAGCATCTATAAAAGAATGAGGATCCAAATGCATGTAGCTTATCCTAGGAATCCATTCTCTCAATCGATCTAAAGAAGAGTCGAATAAAGGAGGAAGTATCCCTGCACAATTTTGTAACGAAGAGGATAGTAAGAGAAAGGAAGATCCTGACTACTCCATAAACTTTTCTAATGCTACCTGCACAAGTGAACATTTACCTAAATTTATAGAGCTAGACCTAAAATAATGTTTAGCTATAGCAAAAAATGCTCATAGAAATTTAGTTTTGCAAGAGATTCATGCCTTCAGGTATATTTTCTCTCTTTCTTATTTTCTACTATATCTAACATTCCCCTCCTCTTCTTGCACATTATTTTGGTCCCTTTGCATCATTCACCTTCATAATAATTTTTCATCCTATCTACCCAAATATCTCTCCACCATAATCTAGTACCTACATTCTTCTCCTCACTTACCTTTCTTGCCCCTTCCAGCATTCATCACCCCCTTCCTTTACATCAATTCTCTTCCTTGCCTTGAAATTATTCTATTTCCAACCACTATAACCATCAACCTTTCTCCATAATTCCCTCCTTGACCTTAGCTTATCAACTAGCTTCATTTCCTCTTTAAAGTTTTGTTATCTCATAGATAAAGCATACTAGGTTCTCAATTTTAAAAGCAAAAATCCTCACAAGTCACCAATTATATAGGTGAATTTTTCCACCTACATCCACTATGTGGTATAGGTAGACTATGTTGATCTTTTGCTAATGAAATAGTGTAGCAATAAGCATGAATTATTCCAAAACTAAAATATCAAAGCACCAAAATAATATATTGTAGTAGATAAGGGAGGCTAGAAGCGTACAAGAAGATGTAGAGTGTAAACAAGTGTAGTCGGATGCAAAATAGGCCAATATATATAAAAGAACATTGAATGGAAAATTGTAAAATGAAATTTTTGTGCTAAGGCATGAAACTCTACATCCTACCAAGTTTAGCAAATTGGGGCTATGTACAAGGAACCAGTTGTATCTTTAAGAATTTGATATCAGTAGGTCGATGAAAACCTGATGCTCAACATTCTTCAAAAAGGAGAAAAAGCAAAGGTGCAAGACCTAACATCCATCACCTAGCCACTTGAAGGTCAATAAAAGAAGATAATTCCAATCATATGGAGAGCAATTATGATGTCATTAGGAAGACATAAAATACCCATCATAGTGAATAGCAATACCTAACATAGAAATATTCTAAGGCATTAAATCTAACAAATGAAGGACTAAGATAAATAGCATAAGAAAATGTACATTGAGAATACTATATTCTTGAGGGTTTTGATGTCAGCACAAAGTGCTTAAAATCCTGGCATCATACATAAGAAAACATAGCTACCAGACTCTACAAATAATGACCATCAAGAGTAAAGTATTCATTCAACACTAGCAAAGAAAAGTGTAATTTAGAATGAAGAGAAAGAAGTAATGATCAATTTTAATAGATGTTTGATGATAAGAAACATGCCTCATTTTTTCCAACATCTTTAAAATAAAGTTGAAACTACCCATGTCAATAGGCATGTGCATGTCGATCAGCCACCAAGAATCATCACTGTTAGAAGATCTTAATGGTCGAAGTCCTCCAAACCACACACCTGCCCTTGCTTAGCCAGTTATACTTAACAAAAATTAGTGGGCCATAAAAATATGGTTATAATCCAACAATGCAACACTCAAGTCAGTATCAATATAAAATCCACATCAGTAGAGCATGCCTAAAAAGGTTATACACAACTAAGTTGAATGTGAAAACCACTCTCTATGCATACCCTAAAAACTAGAATATGCTTTGCTAGTAATCATTCTAGGATAACTAAATATATTATAAAATCTCTATATATACTAGAATGCAAGATGATATCATTTGGAGCAACACAGATCCTAGCGCATCCCTATGTGTGAACGAGATATTTGGCAAGCGGCTATGCGAGGGTTTCATCTGGGTTGAGTGCAAGCAGCTCCAGAGGTTGGTTTTTAGGGCCTTCGGGCCCTAGCGGCCAATATTTTTGTGGTTTATGCTCAATATTTTAGCAAGAAATGTTGTAGGGGATCCAATATGGGTTAGAAATTTGTCTTTCAACAGATCATACTATGAACTTGAGTGACAACGGCTTCCAATTTGCTGCACAAAAGAAAAGTGAAAACCATACCTTTCCACGACGTCTAGGGCAAGGATTAAAGAGATCACAAAACAAGTTTCAAGCAGTTGATCAAAAAATGGCTCATATCTCAAGTGAATCTGGTGCTAAGGTGCACCCACAAAATAATTCTACTGTGAAAACCCCTATCAAGGGTAAGAATTTCGAAGACTCAGCCCCAAAAATGAATTTTAGGGATGCCCTCCATGGTGGACAGCCTCAACCCAATGCTAATATCAATCTTAGGGCTTCCCATAAACCTCTAAGAATGCCTAAGATTGATCCCAGGAAAATGGAGTCGGGATGTCTTAAAGCAGCTGATGGAACTCCTATTGTTAAGCTTGATATGGGTAACATTCAGATTGGCATTGAAGATTTGGAAAAAAGAGGACTAATTTGTCGGTTCGTGGGTTTTCGTTCGAGTCTATCTACTTTCAAAGTCTGGGCTGCAAAAAGCTGGAAAACTAAAGGTGAGTTACAAATCTCTATTTATCCAAATGGTTATTTTCTTGTTTTATTTGCTAATAATGAAGATAGAGAGAAAAATTTTCAAGGGGGTCCTTGGTTTTTTGGAAGGGCGGGGCTTTTCATGAAGCCCTGGCATACTAAATTTAAAGCCGAAGAAGAGATGCCTTCTATAGCTCCCGTGTGGGTTAGACTCTTTGGCCTCCCTATTGAATTTTGGAATCCTACTATTTTTTCTTCAATTGGAAACTCTTTAGGAACTTTTATGATGATTGCTGATTGTACTCAAAATTTTGAACATATTATTTATGCTCGGATTTGTGTTTTAATGGATTTTGACAAACCCCTACCTAAAAATATCACATTACAATTTGGGGAAGACACTTGGGAGCAAGTAGTGGACTATGAGAACATTCCTTTTCATTGTAGAATTTGCCATGAATATGGTCATTTGGCCAGTGCTTGCCCAAATAAAATTCTTGATCAAAAGAAAGAAGATATAAACTCAGCAAGTTTCCAAATACCTAAGAAGAAGAACACTCGAGAAAAAACCAGTTATGAAGGATCAATCAAAGTCATCTCGCTAATATGTTTGAAATCCTTTCCACAAATGATGTCCCAAGTGAGGAAGAGGAAATAATGGAAACTAAAATCTTAGAAACACAATTTAAATATGAAGGGAAGAACTCAGAGACAAACCAACAAATCAAAGGTTTTCAACAAAAAAAAAGGGAGAAAATTTACACAAGAAAAACAATCTTTCAAATGTCAAAACTTCAAATAATGCAGGTCCCAATATAGACTCCGTTGAACCATCTAGTAAAATTTTGGTTGTGTACGAGCATTCTTCAAGGTTAGAAGCCATCTCAGATTCAATTGGAATAAGTCAAGAAATAGGGAAAAAAAATTGAAGATGGATTCTAATCAAAAAGCAAGTCGCAAGACCAATCAATATCATATGGTAAAAGAAGGTGAAAAGCTTGTAGAGGAAGGTAATATTAATGCCCTTCCCAAATTTTTTAGCCCCGGTATTAATGAAGATCATCACTTGGAATATTAGAGGACTCAAAGGGAGTCTTTCAAAACAAAATGAAATTAGAAGAATGATTCAGATAAATCATCCACATCTTGTTTTCCTTCAAGAAACAAAGATGTCAATGGAGGATATGGACTCAATTGCCGATAAAATTTGGCCAGCTGGAAAAGTGGTTTCCCTCGGTTCCCAAGGGACTTCCGGTGGCATTGCTTGTCTTTGGGACCCAAAAGAGGTAGTTATTCACCATATGGTTGGCGGTTGGGGTTTGTTGGCTATAGCTATTCAAAGTAGACATTCCAACCAAATTATGCTCTGCATTACTGTTTATGCTCCGACTTCTTTGGAGGAAAAAAGAAGACAGTGGAAGGATATTACTCATATTATCTCTCATTTTCCTGAAGCTTGGATCTTGATCGGAGGAGATTTCAATACCATCCTCTCTCTGGATGAGAAAAGGGGGGAAATAGAAATTTGGACAAAAGCACTGACCTCATGAGCGAATATATTGCAAACCTCCATCTTGTGGATATCCAACTGGATAATGGCCTTATGACTTGGTCTAACAGAAGGCAAGGCTTAGCTTGTATAATGGAGAGATTGGATAGGTTTTTGCTCTCTAAAAATTTCTTAATCCATGGTCACATTCCTAAAGTGAAGACTCTTAATAATGTTGGTTCGGATCATTGGCCAGTCATGGTGGAAATGTGGAAAACCAATGTGAGTTTCTCTCCTTTTCGTTTTCAATTAATGTGGCTTAGAGACATTTCCTTCAGACCTCGTGTGCAACAATGGTGGAAGGAAGGTAAACCTAGGCATGGGACTAAGATGTTCTGTTTTGCCAAAAGACTGCAATACATTAAATCCAAAATCAAGACTTGGAACTGGAAAGAGTTTGGGGATGTTCATAAAAAAAACATGAAGTTATTGCTCATCTTGAAAATTTGAATAAGAAAATCCATTTAGATGGCCTCACAGAGAAGAGAAGTGCGGATGAAATTAAACTCACAACTCAGTTAGAGGAATGGGAAAAAAGAGAAGAAATCTTATGGAAGCAAAAATCTAGAATTCAATGGCTCAAAGAAGGAGATCGAAACACAAATTTCTTCCACAAATCTCTTCTAGCTCGAAGATCTCACAACTTTATTTCTTCCTTAAAATCAGATTTTGGAGATGTTGTTTATACTTGGGATGGCATGAACTCTATTGTTGTTGATTACTTTTCCAATATTTTTGTTGCTACTCCTCTTGACTCAGCTTCACAACAAAATGTTCTTCAAGCAATCCCTTCTCTTATCACTTCGAAGGAGAACTCTATTTTGACTGCTCCTGTTACTATCAATGAGCTTCAACAAGTAGTTTTTAAAATGCAAAAAGGGAAAACCCCAGGTCCTGATGGTTTTCCCATTGAGTTCTACCAAGAGTTTTGGGATATCCTTCATGTTGATTTATTAGAGGTGGTGGAAGAAGCCAGGAAAGCCAAAGAAATTTTGAAGGTTATCAATAAAACTTATATTACTCTTGTTCCAAAAGCTCAAGAGGTTGATCATATCTCAGCTTTTAGACCTATTGCTTTATGTAATGTTCTTCTCAAAATCATTACTAAAATCATGGCTAGAAAGGTTGAAGCCTCTTTTGCATAAGATTATTTCCCCAGAGCAAGGGGGTTATGTGGAAGGACGTCAAATAGTAGATGAGATAGTTCTTGCTCAGGAAGCCATCCATTCCATGGATATGCAAAAATCTCCTTCCATGTTCATTCGGTTAGACTTATCCAAAGCTTATGACAGAGTGGATTGGCACTTCCTTATCAAAGTTTTGAGGCAATTTGGTTTCTCTAAGGATTGGATGGATTGGATTATGGGATGTATCTCTTCGAGTTTCCTACTTAGTTCTTATCAATGGCAGGACTTCTCGAGTCATTCCCAGCTTCCAGAGGTATTAGGCAAGGTGACCCGCTATCCCCTTATTTATTCATCATTCTTGTTGAATGCTTGGGTAGGACTATAACCAAAAAGAGGGAAAACAAAACCCTTGAGGGAGTTACCATTGCTCATGGAGCTAGACCTATCTCTCATCTTCAATTTGTGGATGACTCTACTCTTTTAGGTAAAGCTACAGTTAAGGAAGCTTCTAATATTAAGCAAATCATTAGCTATTTTTCTAAGGCTACTGGGCAGTTGATCAATGAAGACAAATCTAAAGTTATTTTCTTTCACTGCTTTGCTAGACAGGAATCCATGGTCTTGGATAAATTAAGATATAAGAAGACCTCCCTTCCAATCACTTATTTAGGTATTCCCATAAATATTCAAAGGCAAAAAAATAAATATTGGAATTGGTTGTTGGACAAAGTCAAGAAGAAAATTGGAAAGTGGACCAACAAGTGGCTTTCTTACGGGGGTAGAATCACCTTGGTAAAATCAGTCCTTCAAGCTATTCCTATTTATGTTTCTTCCATTTTGAATATCCCAAAGGCTGTTCTTCGAGAATTGGATCAAATCAGTCATCGTTTCCTTTGGAGTGGTACTAAGGAGAAAAGAAAATGGGCCTTGGTGAAATGGGATACTTTATGTCTTCCTAAGAGTGAAGGGGGGTTAGGATTCCGGTCTTCTATTAATAACAACAAAGCTTTAGCTACTAAATTATATTGGAGGATGTTGCATAACCCCAATGCTCTTTGGGCCAATAATCTCCGTGCTAAATATGTTGAGAACAAAAGTCCTGAAGACCTTGTTCGCTATCAACTTCCTACCAAAGGTTCTCCCATTTTAGCAGTTCTTAAGACTGGTGAGGATTTGATAAAGAAAAATTATTTTGGATCATTCATAATGGTCAACAGGCAAATTTTTGGATAGATTCTTGGGATGGTCACAAGCCTTTGATAACTCAGTTTCCCGATTGGAGGCCTTGGATGGAGGAGCTTCACCGAGCTAATTGGATAAAGGTGGCTAATTACTGTCGGTACCATACTTGGTAATTCAAAGGTTGGTAGATATTGGATCCCTATTGAGGACTGGCCTATTCAAATCCTAGAAAGGCAAAGACAAGATATCCAAGGCATCCTTCATATGAGATCCCTCTCTTGGTCCCATGAAAAAGATTGTTTTGGATGGAACAACACTACTAAGGGTGAGTATTCAGTTGCTCAAGGTTATTTGACCTTATGCCATAATAATCCCAACCATTCTTCTGACATATTTTCTCGATTGTGGGCTCAAAAGCTCTGGCCTAAGGTGAGGTTCTTTAATTGGCTTTTATTGCATCGTAGGGTGCTTACTGGTGAGCAACTTATGAAGCGTGGTTTTCATGGCCCTTTTAGATGTGAAATGTGTGAAGAGAATGTAGAAACTCTCAACCATATTTTTATTGAGTGTACTTTAGCCTCTGAGCTATGGAGGAGAATGGCCACTTTACTTGGCTTACAGTGGTCCAATTTTTTTACTTTTGAACAGCTTTGGAGGGATTGGCCTAATCAAGAGGGTGTTGATCATTTTATTAGGCAGTTAGTTTGGATGGGTTCTACCATTCTTCTTTGGAATATTTGGAATGAAAGGAACAACCAAATTTTTAATCAAGATAGGAAGGATATTCACTATATTTGGCAAAAGACCATAGCCAACTTAGTTGAATCAGTCCATCAACTCCTTAATCACCCCCAAAACTCCCACCAAAGATGGGATCAAGTGATGCAAAGATTGAAGATTAAATCTTCTAAGGGCAACCAACTTAAAGGGAATGTGAGTATTAGTAAGATGGATAGGACAAGAAATTGGCAACCTCCTCCTAAGGATTTTGGAAAAGTCAATACTGATGGAGCCTCTAGAGGGAACCCTGGAAAAGCCGATGTGGGAGGAATTGGTAGACTTTCAGATGGCTCCCTGGTTTTTACTTTTGCTGAGAATTTGGGTATTCTTTCCAATAACCTTGTTGAGGGGTATGGTATCCTCAGAGGCCTTCAGGAGGCTACTAAGGTTGGATGGGAAAAGGTGTTAGTTGAGTCTGACTCTCAACTTATGATTAATCTCTTGAAGACTCCTTCTAAGAATCATAAGGTGGATTGGAGAATAAAAAGAATTATTGAGAAGATTCAATTAATCCAGATGGGATTTTTGAAAGTTGATTACAATCATGTGGTCAGAGATCAAAACAAGAGTGTTGATGCTTTAGCTAATTGGGCTTTGGACAAAGGTGATCTTACTTGTTATGGCCACCCTCCTAGATGGTGGGCTTCTCAAATTAGGGAAGCTCTTCTTTCTATCATTTCTTTGGATGGCTCCAGTTCTGAAGGTACCTAGTTTCTTCTTGCTTTTTTTTTTTTTGCTTCTCTTTGGTTCATTCAGTTTTTTTTAGTTCCCTAGCTCATTCTATTCTTTATTTTGTTTCCTCTATTGATTCTTGCCTTAATAGTCTTCTGGTCTAGATAGGTCATTGTTATGTTCATATTTTTTTCTTTTTTATTTTTTGTTTTTTTTTGTTTAGTTTTTTAAGGTGGGTGGGTTCTTTTGTTTTGTTTTGTTTTTGTGTTCTTTGTGTTGTTTTTTGTTGTTCTTGTGTTTTTGTTGTTTTGTGTTTTTTTTTTTTATGTTTTTTGTTATTGTTCTTGTGTTTTTTTCGTTCTTGTTCTTGGGTTTCTCTTTGTTTGTGTTAATTCATGTTTTTATGTGTGAGTGTTTTCTATGTTTTTTGTTTTTGTTTATTGTCTGATGTTGGTTGTTTTTTATTTTTTTTATTTTTTATTTTTTAGGTTTTGGTTGTGTTTATTTTTCATGTTTTTTTTGGGTTATGTCTTTGTAGTGTTCTGTTGTTTTTGTCTTGTTTGTGTTTTGTTATGTGGTTCTTGTGTTTTTCTATGTGGTTCGTGTTGTGGTTTCTTTTATCTTATTGTGCGTGTTTGGTTGTGCTTTTGTTTTTGACACACTCAAGGAGCATGTTTTTTATTTTATTTTATTATTTTTGTTGTTATTTACTTATTTTTAAATTGGTTTTGTGTGTTTGTTTGCTCCTTGAGTATGTCAAAGGTGGTAGGCCAGGTCCGAGTCCTGGGCATTTTTGGCGGAATGGATACCCCTGCCTCCTTGGGTCTTACCCGAAAGTGGCATCCCTTTTGGGATGTTTTCCACAAATAAAAAAAAAAAATGCAAGACATTCTAAGGGTTGGCTCTTTGGAGTTTACAAATGCCATGATTGTATTTATTGAGGCTATAAATATTCTTGAATAAGAATTGGATTTTTGTATGGACTCTTGCTATTTTTTTGTGCAAAACATGTATGTATATATTATTGTGCAAATGATTTTCAATTAAATCTATGAATAAATATTCTGCTACAATTATTCTACATTTTGGATTTCTACCTAGATTTATGTTATAGTTTTGGAATGATTTAATATAGTTTAGTGTGCTCAATGGTAAAATCATTTAAATGCATAAGGGACATAGGTTGTTATATTAGGTGTTCAATTTGAGTTTTGATTGTGAGACTTTCTACACCATGTCTCTTGATGTTGCAAAATTTGTATCACTTTCAGCTTGTCTTTCTAGCCTTATGCATTTTTTTATTTACTCTACAACCCCCATTTAGATAGATTAGCTAGCTAAAAAAACCAGCCTTCTTCAGAGGTTAACTCAAAAATCCCTTTTCTTCAAGTATTCCAATCTCTTGGTTGAAGTCTTAAGGGTTTACATCAACCTTATTCTTGACTTATGTGGATTTTAAAACCAAGAGTTACTTTGGCATGCCCTAAAAATCACATATCCATCGTGTGGCCAATAGGAACCAAGGCTATAGAGTCCCATATAATAGGTATTCTAGACCTCAATTCTAAAGCAATCATAAGAATGGTCAAACTCGGGTCCAAGGTTAGCATATAGTCTCAGTGGTAACCCCTTTATAGATGGAGCTCCTTAAGTATTTTAAGGAAATAGTCTCCATATAGAAAAACTATGTAGAAGAGCTTACCACTTGTTATTGCCTTCCTCTATATCCCAACTCCAGCCAAAACTAAATGTCTCAGCTTTTGGCCACTACAATGATTGAGATGATGCCAACAGACATCCACTTTATAATCAAGAGTTAAGGATTAGATATAAGAGAAACATATCCCCACACCTTATATCTTAGAACCTAAATGTGCTCCTCAATATTGAGTCCTAATAACTTGATATGAGGAAGAAATTTATGTAGTATCGAAGGATATGGGAAACCTAATGGCCAAGAGACCATAACATGGTCTAAAAATTGAACAATAGAGGAAAGGGATGGAAACAATCCAATAATCATTGGTAATCAGTGCAGACTAACCCAAATGATGTGGTAGTATCCCACAATTATATCTCAATAGCCAATGGCAACTGTGCCTCCTATTATCACTTAGAAAAGTGAAAAAATACCCTAGGTATCTATGTCACAATAGATGATAATATCTTGGGACTCCCAATAGTTATGTCACAAAAATTCCTAACATTTATCAAGTAAAATGCTCAAATGATCTTGAGTAAATAGGCCTTGCATATTTTAGAAATGTGCAACCTTTGTCAACTTTTCCACTACCACAAGGATTGCATCATGTTGGTACCTAATTTTAGATAAGCCCACAATAAAATCCATGGCTATAACCTACCACTTTTGAGTAGGTATATCATGTGGGTCTAGTTTTATTGCTAGGTGTTGATGTTCTACATTTACCTTCTGATATTCCAAATATCTGGCAATAAAACCAATAACATCTTGTTTCCTTCCAAGATAATAAAAAGTCTTTTTCATATTATCTCTCATCTTAGCACCTCCTAGATGAGCAGAATATGGAGAACAATGTGCCTCCTACATAATCATTCTCCTTAAATAACCAATCTTGGGTATAACAACCCTATCTTTGAAACACAAAAGCTCATATTTTATGTTAAAATCCCTATTTTCCTTAGGATTTACCTCAACTTTAGCTAGGTTTCAATGCAATATGGGTCCTATAATTGCATTTTCCTAACATTTTCAATCAACTTAACATGAATTTGGGTTAATGTTGTTATATACCTCCTACTCAAGGTGTCAGCAACCTTATTTTCCTTTCCTTTGATATATTATATACCAAAGTCATACTCGGCTAAGAAACTTTATCCACCTTCTTTGCCTTGCATTCAACATTGGTTGGGTGAAGATGTGCGTTAGGCTTTGGTGATCTATTTTTTAGCTCAAATTTTTTTCCCAACAAATAATGCCTCCAAACCTTAAGAGCATGGCCAACTTCTACTAGTTCTAGGTCTTGCATAGCATAGTTCAGGTTATGCCTCTTAAGTTTTCTAGATTCATAGGCTACTATAGCTTCATTTTGGGATAAAACTCCTCTTAACCCCTCTAAAGAATCATCTATGCATACTATAAAATTCCCAATAGTATCAATGCATTAAATACCAACAATCAATACAATAATCAAACAAGGGAAAGCCCTACCAATATGGGCCATTACACAAGCAGTATTAAAATAAAGTGCTAATAAAATCAAAGGAGCAAAGAGAAAGAAAAAATGAGAGATACATCCAAGGCCAAGTTATTTCCTCCTTTCCTTTCTTCCTTTTGGATGCTAGATGAATCCTTAAGTGCTTGAGTGCTAAGTATGTGAGCAAGAGAGAAATTTTAAAGTAAATTTGATAGAATGTTAGTGCATGGGATTGTTCATTAAGGAGGGCTAAATTTATACAAGTTCATGGCCTCTTGGGAGGAGAAATAGAATTGAATGTTGACATGAAATTGGAAGGTAAGATTTTCAAATTCAAATCCAAAGGATCAAATGGGAAGATCACAACAAAAGACCTAATTCTTATATTTTAAGAGCAATTGGGAAATGGAAAAATTTGAGGTAATATTGGACTCATAAAAGGAGGGGGATCAAAGAGGGTGGAGAACCTGAGATTATAATATTTGTACTTATCAAAGTAAAATCATTGTTAGTTTCCAACCAATGATTTTATGATTTTGATTGTTGTAGGTCAAACTAGGTAGGAAAGATTGAATTTGAGCAAGAAGGTCTATTTTTGCAAAATCATTGTCGATACCAACAATTTTTCCATAATCAATTTCATTATTTTACCAAAAAAAATTCTTGTGAGAGATAAATATCCAAAAATTAAGTCTAGGTAGCTAAAAGGCCATTTCGGGTAATTGGTGAATTATTGCAAGATTGGCATGTCAATATTGTTTATCTACAAATATATTGTTGTAATTCTTGACCCATTGAAAATAGTCAAATAAAATAATATACCAATGATAACTGACCCTTAATATTATAAGTTCTATGGTAGGTGTAGTATAATGTCCTTCCTCATCGTGATACTCTTTAATTAGGGATTCTATCCATTCTTTCTTAACACATCTTAGAAAGATATAATCATATCTCTTTTTGAATATAAAATCATCTATCCATGCATAGTGTGTGGCTTTCTATCTAAATCAAGATCTTTCCTTAGGTGTCAATCCTTTTGGGACTTACCTAGGTTCCATGCAACTATAGATATCTCACATCTCATCATTGGGTTATACTTCTTATACCAAGGTAATTTGGTCCTTAGGAGTAGATATTGTAAGGTTTTCACAGAAGTATCTACTCTTGATGATCTTGGTGGGATTTTTCAAACTCTTGAGTTTTATTTATCCATACAAATATCTTTTATCCTAGTTCACCATGAATTATAGTAGATTGAACATTAGTATGGAATATGCAGATAGTGGTCTTGCTTTGTGGTAGTCATTATCTAAATTTTATAAAATATTTCATAATGGTAAACACTTGTTTTTCACTAAATATGTATCTTTATTTATACTTGTGGAGGATTTGGATCATGAATAAAATAAGGTGCTCCTCGCCCTTATCATTTTTCTAGATTAATACTATAGCAAAGCTCATATTTATCCCTAATACATTGAACATAAAATAGTTGGAGAAAATGGGATTTACTAGGACTAGAGTCCTAGTTATGGTATTCTTAATCTATTTAAAGACATTTTTGTCTTCATTGGTCCATGTTAGGGTTGCATACCTTTTAAACATTTTTGTGATTGACCAAACCAATTACACAACAATTTGTTATGAACTTTGTGATAAACTAGATTTGACCTAGGAAGGACTAGATCCCTTTGTATTATGTGAGTAGGGGAATGTCTTGAATAAATTTATCCTATCAATTTCTATGGCTAAACCATTTTTTGATGCCATATTACCTAATGATTTTCCATATTTAACCACATAGATGGACTTTTTAGTATTGATTGAGATACCATATTTCCTATACCTCTAAAATATGGACTATAGGTGTTCAATATGTTTATTACTATTTGTTGAATATACAATTCAATCATCAAGGTGTATGAGAATAATCTCACCAATTAATCCTACAAATATGGTGTCCATGAATTTCTTGAAGGTACCTCGAATGTTTAATATCCCAACAAACATTATTTAAGATGTAAAGGTTCCCCATTTAGTGGTGAAGGTTGTATTATGTTAATCATTGTCTTTGACCTAGATCTAGTTATACCCTAAGAAACCATATAAAAGTGATAATATGTATGCCTTATTAATATTTTTTAATTCAATGCATAACTTGATATCATTATTCTTCTTATGGATTGGGACCAGATTATAAACCCAACTAGAATGCCTAATCAAAAAGATAAGTTGGGCCTATAAGAGCTTCAAGATTTCTTTTGTCACAACTACCTCAATTTTTGGATTCATTGGTCTTTATTTCTATCATAAATCCTTTGCACCTAGTTCTAGTTCAATCATATGTTCTATAATATGCTTATCCTACACATTTAAATCTTCATAGAGATAAGAAATCATATCTTCACTGAATAAGCTAATTTCATCTTCGATGCACTCTTTTCTAAGTAGCAAATTATTTGCTTTAGAAACTTCAATAAGGTGGTAAGAAGAGGCTTTAATATTGATGTTATATTTCTTCACACTATTTTCTAAATTGAATAAATCCTCCATAGTGATTAATCCCTTTGGTAGCTATTTTATCTTTAACTAAATTATGTTGTCTTTGATGTTATCCCTATACTATTTTTTTCTTTGGCATGTTGAGCTTCTTTAAGGGATTCAAATATTTTATTATCATTTTTCAATACTTACTAATGATCAAAATTGTCAAGGACTATTGGCCTGAATGCCACTTCTAGTTTATCCAAAATATTAGTAGTGGGAACAAATTACCATTGTTGCTAGCATTGAACTACCTAGGGATTGCCTTAATCTCATAGTTATTGAATTTATCTAACAAATCCCAGACCTAGTGATTTTATGACCTCAAATATTTGTTCTTGGTGGCACATTGGGAATTGATCTTATTTATGACTCATTTAGAGTTGAAAAATACCTTCAATTTCTTGATTCCCATCTTCTTAGTCTTCTTCAAACCAATGCACGATAATTCAAATTCATCCTTATTGTTTATTTATGTAGACATGAAAGAGATATATACTAAAATACAGTCTTCACACAGCTAACCATTAATGTCAAATAAATTATACAGTGTCAGTAGTCCCTCACCCACATGACAAAATTTCTTGCACACAATTTGATCAATTGTGCTATTTGAATAGAAATTACTTCAAACTATTAAACTCAATTGAAAAGTAATCACACATTCTACTGGAAAGTATATAATATGGATAGTTATGAGACAACAACATTTTAGGATGGTGACACTATACAAGACAAGATGACAACTTCTTAAGATGACAAAGTCTTATAACGACAAGGGTGCAAGACATTATCCTTCACAAGATGACAACTAAAGATTGTAGATTCTTAGAGGGCATAATCCAAGATAGTGGATTAGATGGTTTCCTCCATAAGACAACAATTTGGTGATGATATAAGAGCAAGATATTCATATGAATATTCCTATATGACAACCTATGATTTCATCTACAATTCTTGAATTGTCTATTTCCTTACCTACAAACTACACTCTAGTTTATAGTATGTAGTTTCAACAACATAAAGCATTCACCATTCAAACAAGCACACATAGAATGGGGTGAAATTAATAATAATTTACTATCATTAGTTTACCTATAGGCTACATAGAATATTAATATCAATGTGATATGACATAATGACTCTTTACCACATCCTACACTTGTTATCTATAATATCTTAGTTGGATTCACTATTCTCTATACCTACACACTTCTATGCTTTTCTATCCCATTCCTCTAGGATATTTCTCTCTCCTCTTATTTTGCTATGTGCACTATTTTCTCTCCTCCTATCAATTCCTCTTCCTTTATACACAAAAGTGACATTAGAATTGTTTGCTCATAACTACCATAAAAGTATATCAATAAACCTTTAATATTTATTCATTGGATGCTTCCACATCATACACACTAGGAAAAATAAAATATTTCATGAGTGAAATATCATGAACATTGAAAATCTATAATAGATATATCATATTTATCAATCTTGAAAGCATTCATCCACATCATTGTTTCAACAATCTAGATTTTTTCACTTAACCATATGCTCATAATATACTTTGGCTCCTGTCCTCTTGGCCACTCTAGAGTCTATCATGACCTCTATTTCATTTCATTCCTTTTCTAACAACTGTACTATCCATTCTTTCAATGGAAAATCAATCATGATTTATTTAGTACTAATTTGGACTTGTCATAAGAGGAATACAAATTTGCCACATTAAAATTGGTGATATGTCTACTCTTTTAGGAGTTTCAATTTTAAAGGCATTTAGAGAACTTTTTCAAGACCTTTTAAGGTCAAATATTCTTCGAATTGAGCTTGTTGTATGTGCCTTTTGGGAATTTTTCCTTCCATAAATATGCTAAAATTATGTCTCCCACATAAAATTCTTGTGTTCAACACTTGAAATCAGCATGTTGCTTGTATTTCATGATATTTTTCTCCAAATAACCTTCCACTTCTTGATGTAAATGCTACATGTAATAAAAAAAATCCCCTATTGAAACACTAGATTTCTATAAGCTAATTGTACTCTATAAATCATCTAATCCTCTTGGATGAATTCCATACACAATTTGAAATGGAATCTTGGTTGTGCTTCTATTTATTGTATTGTTATATGCAAACTTTGCCTATGCTAGTATAGTATCCCACAATTTTTGTTTATTGCCAACTAATAATCTTAACAAATTTGCAAGGCTTATGTTCACAATTTTGGTTTGTCCATCCATTTGTGGGTGACAAATTGAACTAAAACTCAGTTTTGCACTTTACTTCTTTCATAAAGTCTACCAAAAGTGGTCTATAAACTTCACATATCTATTTGTCATAATACTTTTTAGCAAACTATGTAGTCTTACAACTTCTTGAAAAAAAAAAATCAAAAATATGAGTAGCATCATTCATTTTTTTTGCAAGGTATAAATGTGTCATCTTCTAAAATCTATAAACAACATCAAAAATTGAATCATTCATTTTTTTGTTTGAGGTAATCCAAGGATAAAGTCTATACTTATGTCTTCTCATGGTCTTTTTGGTATCAATAATAGCTGATACAACCCATTTTTTTTGCTCTTTTATTTTGCATATTGATATAATTGACAACTTTACATGAATATTTACATCCATGCTTATGTCTCGTCAATAATAGATTTCAAAAAATTATTTTTAAGTTTTGTCTATATCAAAATATCTAGCTAGTCCTCCACTATGTTTTTATCTTATAGAGTTCTCCCCCATTGATCTATGTGGTATGCATAACCATTGTACCTTAAATAATAATCTCTCTTGGATAATTCAACCCATACATGATGTTCTATCTCTTATAGTAGGTTCATTGCAAGTTGGCCAGGATTCCTTGAAGTCTAAATCATGAACATAAAGCTCTTTCATATCATCAAAACCTACCACTTCAATCTTCATTGCACTCATCAAAAAAATCTTCTACTCAAGGCATAAACTACCTAGTTTAAACTACCACTCCTATGCTCCAAAATAAATGAGTAACTTTCAAGATACTCTACCCATTTCATATGTCTTTGGTTTATTTTTTATGTAAATCCAGCTGCAAGAGGGAAAAACAAAATACCTCCCATTACATAAAAACTGTGGTAAATGAAAATAATATGTAAAACCCTCCATTTACATAAAAACTATAATACATGAAAATAAACCAGTAAATAATTTATTTTCTCATTCTTGGATTCACTTCCCCTTTTACAATGCAATACCAAGGGAATATATATCCCCAAAGAAACCCTAAAATAAAACCCTAAAACTTGAAGCCCTAAAAGAAAACCCTAAAACTTAAAACCCTAGAAATAAAAAAATTACTATTTTTGGAAAATTATATTTTGCGTCAAATAATTCGATTTTGAGTAATAAAAAAATTACTTTAAAACTTATTTTTAAAAAAACCCTCTAAATATAGGTTACTGCATCATTCTCCTTTGGTTGAAAAAAACTCTGCTCATGTGAGTTCCTCTGATCAAACTCATAATCTCTCTCCATAGAGTGTCACACATCTGCAAGTACTCCTCAAAGTACCAATCTCCTTCTGAGGTTTTATATCTCAAACCTCCTACAAGCACTACACATAGTGCCAATTTATGCCTTCGAGGTTTTAAAATAGCAAACCTCCTACAAGCACTACACAAAGTGCCAATTCTTCCCTTTGATGTTTTAATGAAAAAAAAACTCCTGCAAGCACTACACAGAGTGCCAATTTATTTCTTTAAGGTTTTACAAACCTTCTACAAGCACTACACAAAGTGCCAATTCCTCCTTTTGAGGTTTTATATAAAAAAAAACCTCCTGCAAGCACTTACACAAAGTGTCAATTCCTCCTTCTGATGTTTTATATAAAAAAAAAAACCTCCTGCAAGCACTTACACAAAGTGACAATTCCTCCTTCTGAGGTTTTATATAAAAAATCCTCCTGCAAGAACTTACACAAAGTGCCAATTTCTTTCTCTAAGGTTTTACAAACCTTCTACAAGCACTACACAAAGTGCCAATATCTTTCTCTAAGGCTTTTACATAAAAAAAAAACCTCCTGCAAGCACTTACACAGAGTGCCAATTTTTGTCTCCAAGTTTTTACAAACCTTCTACAAGCACTGCATAGAGTGCCATTTTTTTTTTTTTTTTTGGAGCCTCTTTGCTCTCCTCTCATTTTATTTTTTCTTCTCTTCTCTTTTCTCCTCCCAACAAGATCCAACTTGCTCTGATACCAAATGATGTAAATCCAATTGCAAGAGGTCAAAACAAAATACTTCCCATTACATAAAAACTGCGGTAAATGAAAATAATATGTAAAACCCTCCATTTACATAAAAACTGCAATAAATGAAAATAATCAGTAAAACCCTCCATTCACATAAAAAATACAGTACATGGAAATAAACCAGTAAATAATTTATTTTCTCATTCCTGGATTCACTTCCCCTTTTATAATGCAATACCAAGGGAATATATATCCCCAAAGAAACCCTAAAAGAAAACCCTAAAACTTAAAACCCTAGAAATAAAAAAATCACTATTTTTGACAAATTATATTTTGCATCAAATAATTTGATTTTGAGTAATAAAAAAATTACTTTAAAACTTCTTTTTAAAAAAACCCTCTAAAGATAGGCTCCTGCATCAATTTTACCTTGAATTTTAATGAACTGCAAAGCATGATGATATGTAAATAGCACAAATTCCTTCAATAATAGATAATGCCTCCACTTCTTCAATGCTTGCACAATGGCATAAAAATCTTAATCATAAACTAAATATTTCTTCTTGGTTTCATTTAGCTTCTTGCTAAAATAAGCAATGGGTCTACCTTCTTGGCTCAATACTCCTCTAATGGTAGTTTTTCTTACATCACAATCTACTTGGAATACATTGTTAAAGTATGGTAATAGTAAAATTGGTTGCTCCATTACTTTATCCTTAAATATTTAAAATATCCTTTCTATTGCATCCATCCATTTGAATTCATGTATACCTCCAATGACAAATTTAACTAAAAAATTTTATTTACTTTTTGTAACAAATTTCTAAACCATGGAAACTTTTGGCTTCAAAAATTCTCCTTGGTTATAGACACTCTATAATAACATTTACCTTTGTTGGATCCATCTACAAACTATCCTTGGATATGACAAAACCTAAATAATACAAATTCTTCTTCATAAAAATACATTTTTTCAAATTAATTGGCAATTTTTCTTCCTTCAACTTTTGCAAAACTAACATCATATCTATTAGGTGTTCTTCCTTCATCTTGTTAAACACAAAAATATCATCCAAGTAAAATGCTACAAACTTACCAAGAAAAGGCTTTAATACTTCATTCATCAATATCATAAAATTGCTAACTACATTTGTTAACCCAAATGGCATGACCATCCATTCGTACAAGTCTTCTTTTGTCTTAAATGCAATATTCCACTTTACTCTAATCAAACAATCCATTAAGTCATCCATACAAGGTAATCCAAACCTAAATTTTATTGTAATATTATTGATTGATCAGGATTCTATTCACATGCACCATTCTCCTCCTTTAGTGGGTGTCGTTATAGTTGGTGCTACAAATGGGATTAAGATCTCCTTGATCAGTTCCTTGTTCAATAGATCTTGGACTTGTCTCTTCATCTCTTCATTATCCATGGGTGTCATATTATAATATACCATTTTTGACAAACTTTCTCCATGTATGAAACCTATTTTATGACCAATGCTTCTCATAGGTGGTAACATATCGAGTAATTATTCTAAAATAATCTTACCGTATTCTTCCAAAAAATGTTTCACTTCATGTGGAATGTCAACCATCTTATTTAATATCACATATTCCATGGGTTTATTAATGAAATCAAAACATACTTCCTTCTTCTTCACCTCCTTCAAGAATTGTTTTTGGAGATCAGGTAAACTTTAGAAATATTTCCCACCTCTTTTCCTTTGTTGTTCAATGGACTTAATACATAAATTTTTCCATCCTTTATAATTAAATAAATATTTAGTCTAGCATCATGTATTGCTTTTCTATCAAATTTACATGGTATCCCCAATAAAATATGATAGCATCAATCAACATGATGTTACATAGAATCACATCCTTATAAGAACCAATCTAAAAAATTTATCATTTATTGTTCAATTACAAAAATTTGGTGTCTATTTCGTAACCACAACACTTTGTATGTATTTGGATGCTCAATTATTTTTAGGTCTAATTTCTCTACCATATCTATTAAAATTAAATTATTTTTTCTTCTTCTATCCACAATCACCTTGCAACATTTACCTCGTGATTTACAAATTATCCTGAACAGATTCCTTATTTGTTCAATTTTGTGGACCTCCTTCGATTTCTTTAACAATATCCTTTTCATAATAAGGCACTCTCCTTGTTTTGGTTCCTCCATATGCTTTGGTGAAGTAATACTTTATTTTTTTACATGTGTAATATGGTTTCTAGCTTCCTTTCCTTTACTATTGCATTGTTATACTATTGGACATTCAAATTCCTAATGGCTAGTTTCTCCACATCTATAATATTTTTGGGTAATCCTCTATCTCTTCCTCTATTGTAACATCCTCTTCCTCTTGAGAAGTATTTGTTTTCTCTATTTTTCTATGGAGTACTAGCTTCTCCCTCCTTCATCTGCTAGCATGTTTTATTATGGTTTTATCCTCTTCCTCTAACATTATTTTGTTGCCTTCACAACAACTTTGTACTTATATTGACCTCATACTAATATGCCTCTTCAATATCTCTAATTAAAATCATACTAATCTCATCTTGTATGGAAAATCTTAGTCTATTAATTGATCTTTTCACATTCTCCTCATCGTATTTAATATGATCTGCTCTTATGATCAATTTGTAGAACTCTTATATATATATAGTTTTACTCCTAATTATTTTTGCTTGAGGTTTTGGAGTCTTCTAAACAATCCAATTTGATAATCCACAAGTAAAATCTTAGATTTCAACTTTGATATAAACTTTTCCCATGTTTGGATTCAAATCTTACCCTTTCAATACCTTTCAGTTTGGACATGATCCCACCAAATTGAAGCATGTCCCTTCAATCATGTACATACAAATTTGACATTTTTTGGATCCTCCATAGATTCATAGTTGAATAATATATCCTTGTAGGTTATCTAGTCTATTAAATTTTCAATTTTAAAATTTCATTAAAATTGGGAGTATCCATCTTTGGTTTACTTTCCATGCTTGATATTGAATGAATCAACCATTGCTCCATTTCATCTCCTTGATCTTCATCTCAATATTCTATTTGACCAATTTCCTCCCCTTCACTATCACTAATCTCCCTAATATGGATGTCTCTTCTTTAGTAAATCTCAATTACATATATCTTGATAATGATTTCCCTCAGCATTTTAGCTATATCCATTTTTCATAGTCCTAGAGCATACAATATTCCTCTCTCTTGTTGTGTCATTTATCTAAAATATTTTAACTTGCTTTGATATCAAATGATGTATACAAGCGAAAGGCATCTACTAAAATATAACCTTCATAAGTAGCCAACCACAAATGATAAATAAATTGTATAGCATAGGTAGTCCCTCACTCAAATGATAAAGTTTTATACACACAATTTGAATGGTTGTGCTATTTGAATGGCATTTTCTTTTTACTATCAAACTCAATTTAATTATAATCACATGTTTAATTGGAAAGGGTATAAGATGACCATGTACAAGGTAACAACATTTCATAATGATGACACTGCACAAGATAAGATGGAAACTTCTTAAAATTGTGAGGTATTATGATGACAAGGGGTAATATGTTATTATTTACAAGATGGAAACTAATGATGAAAATTTTTTAAATGTCATACTCCAATATGGTGGGGCATTAGATGGTTCCCTCCATGATATGGCAAGTTGGTGATAGTAAAAGAGCAAGATATTTAGATAAATATTCCTATATGACACCCTGTTGGTGTGAAAGGAATGATAATTAGATCATTCTAAGCTGCAAGGATCTCAAGTGTTAACAGAACACCACATTCAACCAAAATAAGAATCTGAAAGCAAATTGATAGCATAAGCTTACAAATGGATATGCAAAACAATGAGCAACAATATCATATATTATACCTAAATAATGAACTTCTCAACAAGTACAATGAAGGTGCCTTGCTTATATAGGCAAGGATGATCAACCATAGCGGTAGGATCAAGCTAAGGACAAATATCCACCATACAAAAGGAATAAGTGATATGGTCCATATATCTATAACCGCTATGGGGAAAAAGAATCTCAACCCTCATGTATCGCTCCAAATTTTTTGCATCTTTACCTTCAGGCTAAAGGATCAGTGCCCGAAAGGAGGATGGGAAAAGGATGGGACAATACCTCAGACTGAGAGGCCTATGGAAGGTCCTGCCTCTTGGGGGAGGGGTATTAAGGTGATTTTTCGACGGATGGTGGGGTTCACCAGGAAACGTTTAGTGGCAGTTTCCACGCCTAGGTTGGGAATGAGTTTAATGTGTTCAGTTTTAGCTTTAAACATCCAAGTCCTAGGTTTGGCCAGATGAATCTAAGTTATTCTATATGAAAATGCAAATTTAAATACATAAAACAGATTTAACAGACAACACAGAGAGCAAACTAAGTGAAGAAATCCATACCTGGTCCCGGATGTCTAATGGAGATTCTAATTTTTGAAGCAGTCCAGATCATTTGGAATTTGACAGGATTGTGTGAGATCTGACGAATTCATCAGACGAATTCATCAGAGACCTACAAACAGATAAATAGATACAAAATGCCAGAAATACAACTATTCTGATAGAGGCAAATGATGTGAAATAACAATAAGAATGTTAACAAGATAATCCCAAATGGAAATATAAGTAAATTACGATTATTTAATGACTAATCATGATCTTATTATGCAATTAAACTACATGGGTGAACTCCAAGATGCAAGATAACAGAAATACTAATAAAACCCGACTAAATGCAAAATAAAGTAGCAGCAAAGTATAGGAAAAGCGCAAACTCTGGGCACTGATTGCCCCAATGCAGACTGTAGTCAAAATCATCTTGGATTGATACGAAATCGTCTCGAATTGGACAGGATCATCTGCGACGACCTGAGCTTGCTTCGGCTGAAGAATGACAAGGTTCCTGCAACAAAATTTGGATAGGACAAGTGCAAATGGTAATTCAGGGTGTTATAATGCATGTAAAGGTCAAGTTATAGAAAATCCAGCAAAGGGAAAGTCAAGGGGGGGTCCTAAGGTTTAAATAGACTTAGGATGGAATATGGGAGGTTGGAGATCATCCTAATTTGGAATATCTCCAATGGGGGAGGTCTCTAATGATGCAGACGTGCTTCTGCCCGACTTAGAGACGCCGTTGAAACAGAAGCTAATTATGAAAAATTAGTTTTGGGACAAGATCGTCTGGACGTCCTAGTCCAGACGAAATCGTCTGATCTGAGACGATATCGTCTGATAGGCGACGATATCGTCTAATAGGCGACGATATCGTCCAACGATCACAAAAAATCCTAAAAATGGTGCGAAAAACGAGAAAACGGGTTAAACGACGGTTTGGGAGCAGTTTTGGGGGTTGAATTTGAATTTGAATTATTACTAAGGTAATTTTGATTATTGCTAAGTTTTACTATGCCAATTTTAGGGTGCTACATTTTGCCCCCTCTTTAGTGAATTTTTTGAAGAAAATGCGTTAAATATGAGTTCTTCTCAATCTACGAGAAAGCAAAAATTATTCCCATTTTTAGGCGACGATTCTTGGTCAAATTGTACGACAACTTGCTATGGTGCCCCCTCCGTTTTTTTACCCAAATCGAACGTTTGAGGTAAAAACATGGAAAAGCAAAATTAAAATGTTTTTAATTGTTTTTTGAATAAAATTAAGAAAAATAGGGAAAAACCCTAATTCATTGTTACTGTTCATTTTTATTGTTTTCTAGAGCTCTGCAGACAAGATGGTCGAAACAGCGCACAGATCGACAGAGGTCCGACGCGGGCTACGGGTAAGGGTCTAAACTTAGTTTAGAATGCTTGAATTTGATTTTCTATGCTTTTTAGATTAAATTTTGATGATTTTTGAGCATCGCGGCCATTTTTGGGCCGTCGACGTCATCGGGACAAAATCGTCTCGATTTCGTCAAAATTGTCTCAATATCACCGATTTTGTCCAAGGGCGAAATCGGCGAAATGGGAATGATTTCATCAAAAAGGGGACAATTTTGGCTTGCAAAATTGGAGACAAATTTACTCAAATTTGGGACGATATCGTCCAATAGTGGACGATATCATCATTGATGAAATTGAACTTGCTTTACTTGCATTTTTAATCACTGTTTTATTAATGATTTTTATTGTTTTTCTATTTATGTTGCAGAGAGGATTACTAAAGAGCAGAGAATGGAAATACGATGGGCTGAGGGATGACTTGGCCACTCTATCTTAAGTAGAGTGAGATTAGTTGGCACAAGTCGGCTTACAGCATGTGGCAGAGATGCCACAGGTTTCTATAGATATGGGGCTATTGACAGCCCTAGCAAAGAGGTGGTATCCAGGTTCTTACTATTTTCGGTTATCGACAGGGGAGATGACTCCCACACTAGAGGATGTATGGAGGATTTTGAAAATCCCCATACAAGTACGGTTGATAACTCCCACGACCAATTAGGGCCATGCGATGATGCGACTGTGCGGAGATCCAAGCTTTGCCCTAGAGAAGGGCGGAGTGAACATCGAGTCGCTATGCCAGATGCCTGGGGCATCTAGACTGACATAGGTTTTGGCTGGGGTTATAGGTGGTCTACTGTTATGCCATCAGAGTGGATGCAGAGTACCATGGCTACTGACAGATGTGGTCTGTGACATGAGAGACCACAGATATAGGTTTGCTGGGGAGAGTTATGTACTATGCCGATTGTATAGGATCCTGCATGGGGTTGTATACAAGGGCGGTCGATGTCTTGTTATGACATCACTACTACAAGTTTGGTGCTAGAAGCACATTATGATGTGGAGACCGGTAGGGCTCCCACTGACAAGGATTGACAGGGAGAGGCCCCGAGCTTTCTACTGGTGGCTTCGGAGAGGGTCACAGCAGTGGATAGTCTGCCAATGTCCCGGAGACTACTTGATGACCTTGTCTCTGACTAGATCACCTAGAGGCCTTGGAGAGATCATCCAGGGTGGGTCGAGGATGGACAGGAGCTAGATCACGTCAGGTGAGTCTATTGGCTGAGGATGGAGAGGGGAGAGATGACACCTTCTCAAATTCGACTTTTCATTAATATCTTCTAAAATAAATACATCCAGCAAAATAAAACAGCCCGCAAGCTTTACAACGACCAAGCTCGGCTTGATCTTCTCCCCTGCACTCTGTCTCCTCCTTCTCTAATCCGCCACCTCCCCAACTATTACAAAATCCCGAGTTTTTATCGAGGTCTCGGCCCTCTATGCAATTAATGCCCACCAGTGCGAATTCATGAAATTAAAAATCAAAGTTCGCTTCCTCTGCTAAGTTTTCAAATTTCCTTCATCAATGGGCAACCACCCCCGATCCGCCATGAAAGCACGCATTAACCTTGACCTACAACCGTCGTTTGCCAGACTGTCCCTCGGGAACTGTTGCCTTGTCAAAACATTTAACCGTGCTCGCTATCTCTTTTTCTGCGTGCGGGACCATCCACGTGTCAAATTTTGATTTGCCTTCAACCGATCATGACATGTCACGATATCACGACCATTTTTGCCTTCGAGCCCCTTGTCTCAGTTTGCGTCGTGATATCACGACGAAATCTCCCTCTGTGCCTTTGCCTCCAAAAACGTCGCGATGTCGTGATATCGCGACGAAAACTCCCTTCGTGCCTTCGCTTCCAAAGATGTCGCGACGTCGTGATATCGCGACAAAAACCCTACCTTGCCTTAAGTTCTTTCTGCCTTCGACTTCTGGTCCAACTTTTGCCTTCGCCTTTGCCTTTGCCTTCTGGTCGTCGCGACATCGTGACAAAACTGCCCCCGAGCCTTAGTTCCCAATAACGTCATGATATCATGACGAAACTGCTCCCATGCCTTTGTTCTCAAATGATGTCATGATGTCACAATTTTAAGGTGTCATCTCTTGTCTGCCATCAGTGGTATCAGATCTAGAAGATCCTGAGTGTGTAACAGATCACCGGACATGAGGTAGTTACACCAGGATCTGTGGGAAGGCTCGTGAAAAGTGAGTAGAATGCCTCCGAGAAGAAACCCTATTGGTGGGGGAGGCATGATGGCAGCAGCAGATTTTTGAGCTTTGCAGCGGCAAGTTTAGGCCCTGCAAGAAGAACTGCGCAGAGGACATGAACCAAGAAGAGATGCAGACAGTGAAGACGAAGTAGATGAAGAAGAAAATCAGTCTGAAGAAGAAGAGGAGGTTGTAGATCCGGCACAAGCTAGACTATACAAAGCCATATCCCAGATTGGGAAGAGGCCGAAGATAGAAGTTTCCACGTATTCCGAGAACCTGGATCCGAAAGAATTGATCGACTGGATCAATGATCTAGAAGAATACTTCGAGTATGAAGAAGTTGAAGATCCCGAGAGGGTCAGATTCGCTAAGACCAAGATGAAGGGTCATGCCAGCATATGGTGGAAGGGGGTACAGCTAGAACGGAACCAAAGAGGAAAAGAACGGATAACAAGATGGGAACGGATGGTAGAAAAATTAAAAAGATAGTTTATTCCGGTAGATTATGAGTTGGATCTGCTGAGAAAAATGCAGGGTTTGAGACAGATGAATAAAACTGTCCAAGAATATACGGAGGAGTTTTATAAAATCTCCATCAGAACTAGCCATTTAGAAGCAAGCAAGGAGAAGGTGGCCCGTTATATTAATGGGTTGAGACCCAGTATTCAGGAAGAGTTGAGCTTAGTTCGGGTGAGCACCATTGAAGATGCTTACTAGTTTGCTCTGAAGGTTGAAGAAAAACTGAACAGAAGGTTTGAGAGCAAGAAAAAAGGAAGAGGGCATGGAGGAAAGACTGGTGGAAGAAAAGAGGAAGGAAAGGAGGAGAAGAAAGATGAGGTTAGCAGTAGCCGGGATCAGAAGGAAGATGGGGAACCCAAACCCCAAGTTTAGAATAATGGCTACCCAAGGGGAAGAGGTAGATCTGGACGTGGGTATGGAAGAGGAGTGTTTCGGGGAACATGTTTCCACTATAAAGAAGAGGGGCATCGGGCATATGAGTGTCCCCAGCTCCCCGAGAGGGTGAACAAGAAACAAGTGGGTCCTACTAGAGCTGTTGTGGCAGAGGAAGATGTTGAATCAGAACATTCTGAAGAAGCTGAGAAAGGAGAAGCAATGATCATGAGGAGGACCATGTTGATTGATGAAGACAAACCAGAGCAGAGGAGAAGCCTGTTTTGCACACGGTGCAAAATTTTAGGCAAAGTCTATAATGTTATTATAGACAATGGGAGTATAGATAACTTAGTCTCCGAGGAGATGGTTGCTAAGTTACAGCTGGAGAGGAGGAAGCACCCGCATCCATACCGGATTGCATGGTTGCGAAAGGACCACAGAGCATGGGTCCATGAACAGTGCTTAGTCACGTTCAATATTGGAAAATACCAGGATGAGGTCCTGTGTGATGTTTTCCCTATGGATGCTTGCCATTTTCTGTTAGGAAGGCCATGGCAGTTTGATCGGAGTGCAGTGCATGATGGTCATGCAAATACATACTCCTTGATGAAATATGGAGTGCACCACAAATTAAAGCCATTAGAGGCAGTGGACGAGAAGGTGTGCAGCAGTGCCAGAATTTGTCTGGTAGAAGGTAGAAAAAGTTTTTTCCAGGAGACGGGGTTGAAGCAGGTTGGAGGAACAGGTGCCCGTTTGGAGATGTTTCAAAAGACGCGGACCGAACAACACAGAAGTGAAGGTCACTTCTCCTTTTTACCCCGGGTGTCTGATGCAGGAGCATCCGGCGACAGCAGGACAATCTGGCATCAACCGAATTTTCTAAGTAACTTGTTCTGTTTCTTTTGTTTTCCAAGGCAAAAGTTGGGGGGGGGTCGTGAAATCGTGACCCCAAAGGCTGCAGCAAGGCAAGAGGGAAGTTTCGGCGCGATTTCACGATGTCGCGATATCGCGACGTCATTTGAGAACAAAGGCATGGGAGCAGTTTCGTCGCGATATCGCGACGTCCGCGACGTCGCGATATCGCGACGTTATTGGGAACTAAGGCTCAAGGGCAGTTTCGTCATGATATCGCGACGTCGCGATATCGCAACGTCGCGATGTCACAATGACCAGAAGGCAAAGGCAAAGGCGAAGGCAGAAGTTGGACCAAAAGTTGAAGGCAGAAAGAACTTAAGGCAAGGCAAGGTTTTTGTCGTGATATTGCGACGTTGCAATATCGCGATGTCGTGATATTGTGACGTCGTGATATCGTGACATCTTTGGAAGCAAAGGCATGAAGGGAGTTTTTGTTGCAATATCGCGACATCGTGACATCGCAACATTTTTGGAGGCAAAGGCACAGAGGGAGATTTCATCGCGATATCGCGACATCGCGACATCACGACGTTTTAGGAAGCAAAGGTGCGGGGGGAGTTTTCGTCGTGATTTCATGATGCAAACTGAGACAAGGGGCCCGAAGGCAAAAATTTTCATGATATCATGACATGTTGTGATATCACGACCGGTTGAAGGCAAATCAAAATTTGACACATGGATGGTCCCGCACGCAGGAAAAGAGATAGCGGGCACGGTTAAATGTTCTGACAAGGCAACAGTTCCCGAGGGACAGTCTGGAAAACGGCGGTTGCAGGTCAAGGTTAATGTGTGCTTTCATGGCGGATCGGGGGTGGTTGCCCATTGATGAAGGAAATTTGAAAACTTAGCAGAGGAAGCGAACTTTGATTTTTAATTTCATGAATTCACGCTGGTGGGCATTAATTGCATAGAGAGCCGAGACCTCGATAAAAACTTAGGATTTTGTAATAGTTGGGGAGGTGGCAGATTAGAGAAGGAGGAGACAGAGTGCAAGGGAGAAGATCAAGCCGAGCTTGGTCATTGTAAAGCCTGCTGGCTGTTTTATTTGGTTGTATGTATTTATTTTAAAAGATAGTTAATGAAAAGTCGAATTTGAGAAGGTGTCATCTCTTGTCTGCCATCACTATACTAGGGATACTTGCTCGGATTAGCTGTAGAGCAAGGGATTTTTATTTCGGGTAGGGGTGAGCTTGTCCTTTAGCCAATTCTCAAAAATTCTAGACCATGTGCATGAGAGGATAGCAGGGGAAACTTTTCGCTCAAGAGACCACTTCTACTATGTAGCATAACATGGAAATTACAAATGTAATCATTTTATTGTGAAAAGATATGCTTGGTTTAAGTAAATAACAAGATCAATTCTCTATGCTCAAACTTTATTTAATTAAATTTTGTGGACTTTGATATAAGAGAGATTAGTAATCATGCCAGATAAAATCAAGATATTTATTTTTGTGTGTTTGTGATAGTGGGGGATTCCAAATAAATGCTAATTTATCCAAAATAACTTGAAAATATAACTGCAATGCTTGAAGAAGAAATATATACAACAAATATTTGTGAAGAGTCACCAAAAACTAGCAGATGTTTGATTTTTAATGCCAAGGCAGCTCATAATCCAAGGATTAGAGCCTCATATTCGACAGTATTATTGGTGCAAGCAAATGTTAATTTGAAGGATAGAGGAATGATGTGTTTTTGTGAGGATATTAAAATAATACCCGCACCAGCCCCACTCATGCATCGGGCTCCATCAAAGTATAAGGACCATTATTCAATATGGTCTGCCTCTAATTGAAGGCATTCATCAGGAAACTCAATGATGAGGGGATGGGTAGACTCTAAGGGTGCAGCAGCTAACTGATCTACTATGATTTGACCCTTAACTGAATTTTGTCCTATGAATGTGAGTTCAAACTCGTTGAGAGCAAGAACCCACTTGTCTGTGCGACCCGATAAATAAGGTCGACTCATAAGATACCGCAAGGGATCATATTTAGCAATGACATGTTTTTTGACTAAGCATATAATGGCGTAATTTTTGCGTAGAAAATACGACTGCTAGACATAGTTTTTCTAATGAGGTATAATGAGTTTCATAACTGATTAAAGTTTGGCTAATGTAATAATTAGCACGTTCTTTCTTCTCATCATCAAGTTGAGCTAACATAGCTCCTAAAGAAAAATCTGGAGCTGAAATATACAGGAGAAACAGGCAATCAGGTCTAGGCGGTAAAAGCACAGGTGGGTTAAGGAGGTATTGTTTGAGAAGTACAAAAGCTTTTGTACATTCATCGTCCCAGTTAAAAGGGACATCCTTCTTAAGGAGCTTAAGAAATGGAGTGGTTTTTTCTGCCAGCTTATCGATGAAGCAACGGATGGCTTGAAGCTTACCTTGTAAACTTCATAACTCAGATATATTGGTAGGTGCGGGCATATCAGTGATAGTCGTAATCTTGAGAGGATCGATTTCGATACCACGTAAAGAAACTAAAACCCCTAATAGTTTACCGGACTTAATGCTGAATATGCATTTTGCTGGATTTAATCGAATAAGATATTCTCTTAACCGATTAAAAACTTTTCTCAAATCATCTAAATGATCATCTTCTTTAATAGAGCGAGCTATAATATCATCTACGTAATCATGTAGGATATCATGCATCATATCATGAAAGATATAAGTCATAGCTCGTTGATATGTTGCGCTTGCATTCTTTAAACCAAATGGCATCACTTTCCAACAAAAGGTACCCCAAGGGGTAATAAAGGTTGTTTTAGCCTGATCTTCAGGAGCTATCCTGATCTGATTATAGCCGGAAAATCCATCCATTATGGACATCATTCCACTCCCGATGGTAAAGTCAATGATTTGGTCCATGTTTGGAAGAGGAAAATCATCTTTAGGGCATGCAGCGTTAATATCTCTAAAGTCTGTGCAAACCCTAACTTTGGTAGCTTCTTTCTTGGTGACTGGAACTACATTCGAGATCCATTCAACATAATCAATAGCTTGTATGAAAATAACATTTAGGAGTTTTTCTAACTCCCCTTTGACTAGCAGGGCCACTTTGGGATGCATTTTTCTAAGTTTATGTTTAACGGGTTTAGCATCCGGATGGACTACTAGATGATGCATAACTACGAAGGGTCCGGACTCGGCATATCTTCATATGTCCAAGCGAAGACATCTTCATATTCTTTAAGGAATGCAATGTATTCATCTTGTTTTTCTTGACTTAATGCTGATACAATATTGATTATGTGAGGATTATCCTCAGTTCCAATGTTAACTTAAATGACGTTTTCTACTTCAATGTGTAGATCTCTTTCAAAATTAGGTGGGGCGGGTGAAACGCCCAATTCTTGTAATTATTTTAAGGTTAAGTTGGATAATTTGTCTTGATGAGTGGTGGCCTCAAGTTGGGCTATAGTTGGTATAGAACCATCAAAATAAAAACCATTGTGTAACAACTCTTCAACGGAGACATCATGGAAAATATCTCCTTCCAACTCCTCATTGGATTCAACAATCAATTCATGGTAAGCTATGGATAGCATGTTGCAGGTAAAGGGATTATTATTTCAACACAAAGAATCTTGTTTATCTAGATAATCTTGATAACATATGAGTTGATCATCATCTTCAAAAGGTAAGGGTCGACCCTTACTAGGAAATAGGCCCACACCACATCGGGCGGGCCATTGCTCTACCTCAATAGGTTCTTTCATACCATTTTGGAAAGGTCCCAAGCCTTTCCCTTTATATCCCATTTTAAGCATTATGGGTTTAGCTTTGATATATTCATTAGCAAAATAACATCGGGCATATCCCTCATGATGAGTTTTGATATTCCTAGGTATTCTTCCCCAATCATATCCTTTATAAATAAAAGCACAACTCTCGACTTGGTAAGTACTTCCCATAGGTTGTGGGAGGCCCAAAGTACGAGGAGATGGTGGCAAGTTGTTTAAAAGAATTGAATCTTGCATAAAAGCATTTGTTTTTTTTTATATTAAGATTGTGGATAAATCCGATAAAAGTTCATCAGAAAGAGCATAAGATGTAGGAGGATCATTCCCGATATCTTTAGATGTGGAAGGTATGATAGATGTTGATAATGTGGAAGTGTCCATAAATGGGTCTATAGGTTTTGAAATTATAGGGATAGAACATGAAGGATTGGTTGTGGATTGAAGATATTTTTGAGGTTTTAGTGTGATTTGTTCAGAAGATGGTTGAGTTAAATGTATAGGTGTAGTTGATGGAGTAGATGATGTTATGTGTGTGTTTTTCACAAGTTTAGATGAAAAATAAGAATTAGGATGTGTGGATGACAGAGTGGGGCAAAATTGCACTCCAACGAGGTTCTGCCAAAGCACACATATCAAAGGGTCTAGGGTCACCATGGATAGTGACCAACTGATTTTTAAATTCAAATTTAACACACTGATGTAAAGTGGATGGAACCGCTCACATCGCATTGATCCAAGGGTGACCCAAAAGTATATTGTACGATGCTGGGCAATGTACAATAAACACGGTTGTATCTAGGGTTCTAGGACCAACTTGTAAGGTAATGACTCCACATGTTTCTTGTGTCTCGTCATTGAAAGCTTTGATAATCATGTCAGTTTTCTTCATTTCATCACTTCAAAAGCCAAATCTTTGGTAGAAGTCAAAAGTGCAAATGTTTAGAGATGAACCATTATCAATCAAAACTCTTTTAACAGCTACATCTCCAATTAAAGTAGTAATATATAAGGGGTTATCCTTATGTAAACTATGTTGTGGGATATCTTTATCTCAGAATTCAATACAATCAACTTCTCTAGTGATGACAGTATTGGACATGGCTTCGGGTTGAATATTTTGAGGTACCATCATTTGGCTTAATGTAAGCATTAACTCATCCCTATGGGTAGGAGAAGATCTTAACAAGTCCAAAAGGGAAATTCTGGCTGTAGTATTGGATAATTGTTCATTAATATTGTAAGGAGTTTTTGGTTGAACATTAGACATATGATTCCCTTTATTGGGATTTTTCAAAATAAATGGAGCTGATCCATCATTTTGAGTTTGATCCTGTTGAGAGTTGTGAGCCTGTTGTCTGGTAATGGCTCCGATGGTACCCACAATGTTATATTGAAGACGTTGAACTGGTCTTGGTTGAGCGTTTATGGCTTGTTCATTAGGAAGGAACTGATTAGAAGAGGGTCACGTAGTAACTCTTCTAGGAAATGGTTCTTCTGGAACCATAGCATCTGTGATGGGTTGAATAGGATCTAATTCATTTTCAAAACTATTTGATTGATTTGAGGTGATGTCTATTTCACTTTCAGTATCTGATTCTACATCACTAGGATCGGGAGTTTGAATATTATGTAGGGGCCTGGTCGTGACCAGGGATAAGGTTGTGCCAAATATTTGAGGGACCTGAATAGATAATTGTCTGCTAATAGTCCCTACATATTGGGTAGGAGGGGGAACATTATGATGTTCGATTTGATTGGCCACTTCTTTACCATGGTTTGGTAAAGGATGTTGAAATATATCCAATGATTGATTAGCATTTTGATTTTGATTTTGGGGAATGGTATTTTGAGCGTTATTAGGAGCATTTTGTTTAGGTTGGAAGGCTTGCACCTCCATTTCATTATTATCAATCAGATCTTGTATTTTATGTTTCAATATTTTACAAGATTTTGTAGCATGTCCAGGTCCTCTATGAAAATCACAATGTAAATCAGCTCTATATCCGGGTATAGTTGGATCAGGTTCCCGGATAGCTGGTAATTGAAACAAGCCTCGTGCTAATAATTAAGGAAGAATGGTTGATAAAGGTTGATTCAATCTATTAAATTCTCGAGGAGGTTTATCAGGAGGATTTAATATAAATTTTTCTGTTGTCTTCATTGTATTGATATTAGCAATGTTTCTACTATCAGTGACTCCAGCACCTACAACTTGTTTGTTTTTATATTGATTTCTGGATGTTTTCTCATCATCTTTCTTTTTGAGCTGACCTCTTCTAATGAGAGCATCTTCTACCCTTCGAGCTAAGTCTATATTTTGATCGAAGGTACTTAAGTTGGCAGTTGATAACTCATAAGATATTTTTTCTTGTAAATTATTAATAAAAATGTCCAACATTTCCCTATAAGGTAGCACAAAGTGCAGTTTTCCTGTCAACTGCCTCCATCTAGCTAAGAAATGAGCAAAACATTCATCTTTGTCTTGTTTTAAGTTGTACAAATCTTTAATGGTGACATGCCTCTCGATGTAGGCACTAAATTGATGGACAAAAGATTCAGTTGTTTCTTCAAAATTTCTCAAAGAATGAGTGGGCAATTGATAGTACCACTCTAATGCCATTCCTCCTAAGCTTTTCGGGAACATTTTTAGTATTAGAAATTCATCATGTGATATATCATGACATGCTATCCTAAACATGCGAAGATGCTCTATGGGATCTTTAGTTTCTTTATATATAGGCAGGACGGGCATGGGAAAGTGTTTAGGGTATGGTTGTGATACAACTATGGGATCCAGAGGTTGACTACATATCTCTCGATAATTGTATGAGGGATGGTAGGGATCTATCTGGTCCATGCGCGAAGCTAACTATTTCACCATGGCTTCCAGATTACTGGTTTGCCCACCATATTGGTTCGATAGGGCATTAATGTGGGATTTGTGAGCATATGATGGAGGGATATGGAGATTAGATGCTATATTGCTATTGTGTAAATTATTGGTAGGAAGGGTGTTATGAAGAAATTTTGAAGTTGTATTATGTTGTATGCCCGATTGTTGAAAATTGGTGTTTGGCTTCATTTTAGGTTTTTGTCTACTTGAAGCATATTGATCAATAGTTTGGCAAAGTAAAGCAGTGAAGGAAGGTTTCTTTTGTGTGGGAATGATTTTAGGCTCAATAACGGGTTCCTTAGGGGGTTGGGTAACTTTGTTGTTTTGGCATGTTCTGAATCATAGTGACCATATCTCTATTGGATGGTCCAGCTTTATCACTTTCTTGATCAATGAAATACAAGGGATTAGTGTGTATATCAAACATATGTTCCATGGATGCTTGAGTGTCACTAATTTGCCCTTTATCAATACGAACTGCCATATTAAGAGCACCAATGTTATTATTGAAAAATTTCTAGAAATGATCTAAGTTATCAAAAGCAATAGTTCCATCTGGAGCTATTCTAGGGGATGAGGATCCTTCCTCTTTAATATTTTCTTTTTGTTCATTTTCTTCAGCCAACTCATCTTCTGGTTGTTCTAGAGTTTCTCCTTCCGGAATTGATTCCTCAGGAAGGACATTTGGGTTTTTTGTTTTGTCTTCTAACCAATCTTATTCTTCTTGTTCAGTTTGTTTACCATTCCTAAGTTTAGGCATTGTGCTTAAATTTAGATTTCAGCAAATATATATATATATATATATATATATATATATATATATATATATATGAAACAAGCTTAAGAGGTATATATTTTAATTATATACCTACTATAGTATTTGAAATAAAATATTTTTGGTTTTTGTTATGTTTTGGTTTTTCTTTTTTTTGTAACAATATTATAAAGATAACAAACATCACATTAAATACAAATAATAATAATAATGAAAGCAATGATCTGGTCATGAAGTGTTCTTCTTCAAATTGAAAATTTTCTTTCAAGAATTTGACAAAAAGTGCTATAGTGATATTATCTGTCTCAGATTCTGGTTGGTAGAAATAAAGTTCGTGGCAATATTCTCGATATAACACAGCCCTAGGAACTCTATTCCATCTTTCCCTATCCGTAAGAATGACCTCTTGATCTTCTACATGACCTAGGAATTGGTGTATAACAGCTGCGTTCTCGAGGTATTCCTCGAAGGTGAACAATTACGAAGACACAAGAGCTCTCCTATAAGCTAACCACCTATGGCAAGCTCTCTGAAGTTCATGATAAACAATGAGTTGATGAGGATCCAGGATCCTATCTAGGGCAAGCCTCTTGATTTGTCTAAGTTCGGTTGATCTAGATGAAATGACACCTAGCCTCCTATCTAGTTCTTTCCACATAAGTTGGTTTCTATCTGTTTCAGGCACACTAAGCACATAATTAACTTCTATGGCTACTAGTTGGTTTTCAACATTTATAGTAACTGCTAATATTTTCTTAGGAGCTACCATCTAGACATGATATGCAACTTAGTATTTTTCTAATGATTTGAAATGCATCTATGTTTTTGTTTTTTGTTTTTTTTTCAAAAGGTTTTAGTTTCACGTCGGGTTCACCAAAATGTATGGCTCCAAACTTTCCACATCCTTACCTTCAGGCTAAAGGATCCGTGCTCGTAAGGAGGATGGGAAAATTATGGGACAATACCTCGGACTAAGAGGCCTTTGGAATGTCCCGCCTCTCGGTGGAGGGGTATTAAGGTGATTTTTCGACGGATGGTGGGGTTCACCAGGAAACATTTAGTGGCAGTTTCCATGCCTAGGTTGGGAATGAGTTTAATGTGTTCAATTTTAGCTTTAAACATCCAAGTCCTAGGTTTGGCCAGATGAATCTAAGTTATTCTATATGAAAATGCAAATTTAAATACAGAAAATAGATTTAACAGAAAACATAGAGAGCAAACTAAGTGAAGAAATTCATACCTGGTCTCGGATGTCTGATGGAGATTCTAATTTTTGAAGCAGTCTAGATCATCTGGAATTTGACAAGATCGTGTGAGATCTGACGAATTCATCAGAGACCTGCAAATAGAGAAATAGATACAAAATGCCAGAAATACAACTATTCTGATAGAGGCAAATGATGTGAAATAACAATAAGAATGTTAACAAGATAATCCCGAATGGAAATATAAGTAAATTATGATTCTTTAATGACTAATCATGATCTTATTGTGCAATTAAACTATATGGGTGAACTCCAAGATGTAAGATAACAGGAAATACTAATAAAACTGACTAAATGTAGAATAAAGTAGTAGCAAAGTATAGGAAAAGCACAAACTCTGGGCATTGATTTCCCCAATGCAGACTGCAGTCAAAATCATCTCGGATTGATACGAAATCATCTCGAATTAGACAGGATCATTTGCGATGACCTGAGCTTGCTCCGGATGAAGAATGACAAGGTTCCTATAACAAAATTTGGATAGGACAAGTGCAGATGGTAATTCAGGGTGTTATAATGCGTGTAAAGGTCAAGTTAAAGAAAATCCAGCTAGGGGAAAGTCAAGGGGGGGTCCTAATGTTTAAATAGACTTAGGAGGGAATATGGGAGGTTGGAGATCATCCTAATTTGGAAGATCTCCAATGGGGGAGGTCTCTAATGGTGCAGACGTGCTTCTGCCCAACTTAGAGATGTCGTTGAAACAAAAGCTAATTATGAAAAATTAGTTTTGGGACAAGATCGTCTGGACATCCTAGTCCAGACGAAATCGTTCGATCTGAGGCGATATCGTCTGATAGGCGACGATATCGTCCAACGGTCACAACAAATCCTAAAAATGGAATGGGAAACGAGGAAATGGGTTAAACGGCGGTTTGGGAGAAGTTTTGGGGGTTGAATTTGAATTTGAATTATTACTAAGGTAATTTTGATTATTGCTAAGTTTTACTGTGCCAATTTTAGGGTGCTACACCTCAAAATATACCTAAAAATATCCTTATAAATCCTAGGAATAGTCACACCCAAAAATATCCCATAATATCTAAGAAATAAGTATGTAACATCTCATAATATATAAATAAGATAAATGAAATATCCACACATAAGTGGTTGGGAAAAATACATGGAATAACTAAATAAAAAGGAAATAAATTACCTAGGTGAACATGAGATAAGGTAAACAACCTACTCTAACACCCTCCCTTAAGTGAATCTAGGTTCCAAAACATAAAGTGGCATATCCATAGTATGAGTCCCGACAACAAGACCTAATTAGGTACTCATGTACAATGTGTATCCAGAAGCTCTCGAACCAAAAGTATGAAAAAAACCATCCTACTAGAAAGAGGGAAGAAGTAAGAATGGAGCTAAGGAGTGCTCCCAAAACCCCCTAGGATGACGAGCTCCATGAATAAGTCCTATGAATAAGTGGATGCCTTTGCGATGAACAATGTATCTCCCATGAGGAAGAAAGTAGTCATGAAGCATCCACCGAATGTATTTCCACTCCAAGTGAGTGTGATAAGATGGAAACAAAAATTAGAATGGCGATGTAGAATTCTTCAAAGAAATCCAAAGAGAAGAAGATATCACCAATAAATTATGAAATGAATCTCCAAGAATGTAGAAGCCCAAACCAAAACCAAAATGGGGTAGAATATAGTCCTAATCAAAATCCAAAATATTAATGTGCATAAAACCATAAGTGTGCAAAAGTGGAAGATATGTGTGAAGAGCATCCATCAAGTAAGAATCATCAATGTCTTGTTAGATAAATGATGATAAGCCCATGGAAGCAGCAAGAGAAATAAATGGAGTCTTATAAGCCTCAAAATAATCAACATGGTCTTCAGTATCTCCAAGTGAGAGTCCAACCAAAGACAAAATCTTTGTGTTAAACTCATGTAGGAGTACATCACCCAATATGAAATAAATAGGAGAAGAAAATGGTGAACAAGGTGGCTCACTAAAATAAGGGGAGTGCAACAAAAAATGGTCCACAAAGGAAGAAATACATGGAGGATATACAATGTATATATCATCATCAAATAAATGAGTGAGATCCTCATACATATCAATAAAATCACATGTGTGAATCTCAATGAAGAGAGAGGCAACACCATCCAAGAAATCATCTGTATGTAAGGATGCAACATGCCATGAAATATTTTTTGTATATGTTGCAACATCACCATGATCATCCATAGAAAACAAATGTGGAGATGTATCCTATGAAATATAGAAATAAGGTATAGTAGCATCAACCCCATCATCAAAAATATCATGATATAGTGACTCCAAAAACAAAGATGCAATATCACAAATGTCGTCCTCCATGCAAGAAATTGTAAGAGAAGGTACCTTGGGTAAAAACTTTCTTTTCAACATATGATAAGCAATATGAGGTGTGTTCTTGTAAACTCCAATAATTTTTTGAAGCTTCCCACAAACTAAATAATAATGCATGCTAGAGATCCTTCAATTATTCATGAACCATGTCCTATACTCCTTATCATTCACCATTGATCTGGGTTTTGGAGTTATGAACAAAGGATCCAAACCTTCACTTTAACATAATGAAAAAAATACCTTAAACCATGCTTCAAAAGTTTCAGAATTTTCCTCTATACTAAGTTTAAATAAATAATTTTTCAATATGTCCTCAAAAATAGAATATCCCCCCCAAAATAAAATGCCATTATAATGTGAGAGGTCTAGTGTGATGTCACAAGGTGGTGTAAAATACCATAAAATCACACCAATGCAAAAATGAAGCATATAAACTCTAAAAAAACTCCTAAGGAATTCCCAAAATAATCCCCTCCTTCAAACTAAGTGAGGAAGATTGGCACACGAGGATAAACCACAAAAAAATAATGGAAGTCAAAGACAAAGGACTCCTCAAGTACAATAATGTGTAGGCTCCACCAATACTGAAAACCAAGTAAGTTGATCACAAAGGTCCAAAATAAGTGTAAAAACAACAAATGAAGGAAGATGGGACTTTATAACAATAGTCCATATATCATTTCAAGTGCAAAAAACTTTTCACTATGCGATATTGAGAGTGAAGTCTAAGACCCTGGTAAAGCTTTACTCATTTTCCATTATGCCTTTGTCAACTTTTTTTGGGATGTTAACCCCATAAGCATTCCCCAATTTTTGATGAACTCCCTGAACCACACCATCACCTCTTCCCACAACAAAAAATACTTTTCCATGCCCATGCATCAAGGCCTTCTCAAGGTCATTTACAAATATGTCCTTCTCCATGCTCCCCAACCTGTCCCTACCCCTCCTCCTGAGGATCCTTCAGTGGTTCATGGTGAAATTTTTAGGGGACGCGAGAGCCCTGGTCTCCCAAAACTCTCCCCTATCCTAAAGCGTGAGGGTGAGTCTAGCACTAAGGGAGGCCCCATAATGTAAAGGCTGAGAATTGATGACCAGTCCATTAGGTCTTCCCTGAGGCTAAAAACAAGCAATTTCAAGGGAGCAGCAAAATCATGGAGATTACATCTGAAGATGAGGGCCCTAACCCTACAATCATGGAATTGAAAAGGTATGTCCTAAACACGATGGATAACATCAATCAGAAGATGCAAGAATTATAGGATATTTTAACCAAATTTTTCTTCAACGAAGGATACCAGAGCAACAAGTTGGTGGTCTACAACCCAAAAATTGAGGACAACAAAGAAGACAAAGATGAAAATCAGGAAGAGGAGGTCAAGTATGAGGACTAGGGTCTTCATTCGATTGGTTTGTATTGTCGTTGGACGGTCTGCATTTTGTTTTATTATGTTGGTTGTGGCAGTGGCTTTTTGTTTCCTACGGGCTTATGGGTGATCTCTTGTGCGATGTGTGGGTGCTTGGGGTAGTTAGGGTCCTGATAGGACCTTTGCCTCTTTTTTTTAAGGGGGTTTTCGACTATGATGGGTATTTTGGTCTTGTTCCTTTGGTTTCTGGCTAGGCAATAGTGTCAAGTTAGAGGACAGAGTTTCCTCAGTTTGGTTCATTGTGGGGTTCCTCAGCCAAGGGCTGATTTTTGTAAATCGATTTTGGGTCAACCGTTAAAACTCGGTTTAATGATAGACTTGATTTACCAAAATAAAATAAAATAATTATAAATGACTAAATACAAATCCAAATTATTTGGTATTTTAAATACATATCAAAAACATGATTTTATAGGACTGGAAAAAAAATTTCTAAGGAACTCCCTATATTTCTCCCAAAAGAACGAGTTTACTAAACATAGTAAAATAACTATAAAAGTATGAATACAACTCCAAATTCTTTATAATTTTATGGGAAAGTCTATCATCATATTTTATATATTCTGTAAAAAATTTTATAAAAACTTCAATTTTTTGAGGAAGATATATGCAGATTACTAAAAAAATGTAGTTTTTCGTAAAATCTAGATATCTTGAAGAATACTTATCCAAATGAGCTAAAATTTTGGGCACAACTCATATGAATGCATCTATAGACATAAAAAACTTTTTGTGGAAAAAATCCATTTCTATCAGGAGATACATACAAAATATAAAAATAGGTTGGGTTGGTGACCTTGCCAAAAAAGGAAATGCTCAAAAAAATGCTTAGGACAAATCCAAGGGAATTAGGATATTGAAGTATGGGCATAAGAGAGTTCAAGAGGCTGATGATGATCTGAAAATAGAAGGAGAGACATAAACTAGCCAAAAAACTCCACCAAGGACCCGATCACAAAAACTGAAGCTTCCACACCAATCTTCAAACCTGAAATAGAAACAACTGCACAACACTCACAAATGGATGACTGCAACACCTATTTCTCTGATGCCATGAAATGAATTATAATAAGATCATTCCAAGCTGTAGGGATATCAAGTGTTAACAGAACATCACATTCAACCAAAATAAGAATCTGAAAGCAAATTGATAGCATAATCTTACAAATAGATATGCAAAACAATGAATAACAATATCATATATTATACCTAAATAATGAACTTCTCAAAAAGTACAATGAAGGTTCCTTGCTTATATAGGAAAGTATGATCAACCATAGCGGTATGATCAAGCTAAGGATAAATATCCACCATACAAAAGTAATAAGTGATATGGTCCATATATCTGTAACCGCTATGGGGAGAAAGAATCTCAAACCTCCAAACATACCTAAAAATATCCCCACAACTCCTAGGAATAGTCAAACCTAAAAATATCCCCATAATATCTAATAAATAAGTATGTAACATCTCATAATATCTAAATAATATAAATTAAATATCCATACATAAGTGGGTGGGAAAAATACATTGAATAACTAAATAAAAAGGAAATAAATTACCTAGGTGAACATGAGCTAAGGTAAACAACCTACTCTAACAGGGTGATGACCTGCACTTTCACTTGTAATTTTTGAATTGTGTATCTCCTTATCTATAACCTAAAATTTAGTCTATAATATGCAATTTCAGCAACATAAAACATTCATCATTTAGACAAGCACACACATAATGGGTTGAAATGAATCATAATTTATTATGATTAATTTACTTACAGACTATATAGAATGTGAATATCAATGCACTATGTACAAATACTTTATACCACATCCTACACTCACTTTTTCCAATATCTTAGTTTGACATATTGTTCTCTCTACCTACTTATTTTTGTACTTTTTGATTCCATTCCTCTAGGATCTCTTTCTCTCTTCTGTTATTCTATTGTGTGCACCATTTCCTCTCCTATTTCTATCAATTACTCTTCCTTTATATGCAAAAGTGATGGTTATCAAAATGGTCTACTCATAAATACCATAAAATTTATATCAACAAACCTTTAATATTTATTATTGGATGATCCCACATCATTTAACAAAATTAATATCAATCAACATGCAAAACACCTTATCGATAAATTGGATGCTTGCACCTACTCCATTTTTATCATTATTTTAAGTGCATTAGTCATTCCTTGTTTGACCATTTTAGAATGTTAGATGGATCTTCTAATATGAGGTAATTCCCATGCTTAATGTTTTTAAAGTTTACCTTTAGGTCCTCATCATCCTATATATGACATTTAGTCTTACCCTTGAATTTGCTATCCATAACTTTTTTAAGTTCATTCTAATTTAATATGTCATCTTCATCCAACTTTTGCAAAATGTGATTGCATGGAGTATTGTTCTCAATTTATATCACTTTTATATCTTTGGTTTACCTTCAAATGCATGTAGTCCATTTCCAAGTACCCATCCCTTGGTAGTTTTCATGTCCCATCTCTACATAAAAACATGCAAAAATATAAGGGAATGTCAATTATTATCACCTATTTTACTACCATTAGATTTAAATGCTTTGTTATGGTCATGATCAAACCCTTTAGAACTTCTATAGAATTTAGCATTGTATTATCCATTTGGATTGGATGCCTAACAATTTTTGTATAGGGTAATCCCTTCTATTCAAAAATTATTTTTGACTCATGGTTCATACTAATCCAAAGTCAATTATACAACTTATCAATACACAATTCTAAATTTTTAAAGTCACATAGAATGACAATGGCTTCAAGGTTTTAAGATTTGGGTTACTCAATATATTTTTCATATTGAACTAAATGTTAGATGGATGTTCAACTATAAATTTATATTATTTGTCTAGATTGGGTTGAACATGACTGGGTTTCCCATTCTTGGCAAATCTTCTTTGTTATTCCTTAAGGGCTTCATGAAGTAGATCTTGTTGATCTGGAAAGGATGATGCTTCTAACATGCTCACCTTGGTAGGCATTTTCTTTATATTTTCAAACATGTTAAAGTTGAATTATCACTTCTTCCTTTTTTGGAATTATCTATTTTTTTTTACTTCTCCTTTTAGTTTTGAGTTCTTTTTATTTATCCATTTGTTTTTTCTTGTTGGAATATGTGTCTACTTGGTATCGTTTTATTTTTCTTGGCATGAATATGCTATTGGACCTTTATCGTTTAGGTGTAATAGTGGCCTCCCTTCCTAAGCACCATAGTGCCTTTATTTTCATCAACATATTTCTATGTTAAGGCTTTCTCTTCATGTGCTTTATTTTTGCTCTTAGTTCTAACCCCTTGTTGATTCAAACATATAGAATTATCCTTAAATATAGAATCTTCATCCACTTTATCAATGCTAAAATTAGATTTTGTTACGATTTTTTAATATAGGAACTACCTATTGTGCTTGAGGTTGTTGATGAATGGATTGATTCATCATAAGATCCATTTGACCCAAGATGATGGCCTATTCAACCTGACACCATTGATTATATTAATTTGTTTGGGAATACATGATGGCTACTACACAATTTATATGATCATATAGAGTATTACATGGGAAAAACCAAAATTTGTTAATCATTGAATTAGTATTTACCATATTATTCTAAACTTTATTTGTTAACCTGGAATCAAGGGGATATTGTTTGCAAATCAGCCAAAGGAGCATTTGGAGGCCTTATGACTTTGTGGGACCCTCGGATAGTAGAAGGCACCATTATTTAGAAATATGACAGGGTTCTTAGTGTTTTATTTAAGGAAATAAACAACAACAGGTCATGGATACTTTCAAATATTTATGCCTCGACTTTAATTCAATGGATAGCTCTACTGTGGGAGTACTTAGGCAATCTGAGTGAAATCTTCCAAAATGTCCCCTGGATTTTGGTTGGGGATTTTAACACTCCTCTTTACCCTTTAGACAAAATGGGTGGAAATGGACCACCTATCAGGAGCATGGATGAGTTCAATGACTTTGTGAACTCCAAAATTTTGATGTATGTAAAACTTAGAGGAGCGAGTTATACCTAGAGAAATTTGCAGATAGGGTGTCATCTCATTCAAGAAAGGCTTGATAGGTTTTTTCTATCAAAGGAGGCTACAATTTTTTTTGGTGATTCTACCCTGCAAGCCCTTCCTAAAATTGCCTCTGATCATAATCCCATTTTTTTGGAGATCCCTAACAATTTGTCCTTCAAGAAACCTTTCAAATTTTAATCTATGTGGATCAAACATTCTAGTTTTAGAGATAACTTAAGTCAGTGGTGGCAGCAGCCTGTCAGGGGTAGTGCACCTTTTAAACTTACTGGCAAATTAAAGTTTGTTAAGTAAAATCTTCAAAATTGGAACAAAGAGGTCTTTGGGAACCTCTTTGAAAATAAAAAATAGGTTGTTGAAATTTTGAAGATAATTGATCAGAGGATCCAACATGGTGATGGTGATGAAACTACTAGGTAGGAGAAACGAACAAAACTAACAGAGTTTCAAAACATTTTGGCCTGTGAGGAAATCTATTGGAGGCAAAAATCAAGGGCTCTTTGGTCGAAATATGGATATTCAAATTCCAAGTTTTTTCATGTCACCACTCTTAGAAACAGAAGCAATAACAAGATAAAATTTTTAAAAAAAGTAGATGGTTCTATTACTCTAGACGTAACAGAAATCAGAAAGGAGGTAGTAACTTATTTCAATTCTATCCTTGGTCAGGAATCATAGTGCAATGAGGAGGCCAAAGATATTCACTTACAATCCATTCCTAGCATAATAAATGAGGATATAAACCTTAAGCTTCTAGATCCATTTTCTGATGAGGAAATTAAGGAAGCCTTGTTTATCATGGAGCCAGACAAAGCCTCGGGACCCGACGACTTTCCCTCTCATTTCTATCAAGCTTTTTGGGACATCGTAAGTGAGGATGTAATTTCTACTATCAGAGAATTCCAAGCAAGAAATCATATCCCAAAATGCATCAACTCTACTTTTATTTCTCTAATTCCTAAGAAGCAAACCCCTGAATCTATGGCTAACTTCAGGCCAATCGGTCTGTGCAATGTTTCTTACAAGATCCTAACTAAAGCCATTCCAAGTAGAATGAGAGATATTCTACCCCGCATCATAGATCCATGCTATGGAAGCTCTATCCAGGGAAAGTCAATCTTGGATGGAGTTATCACAGTTCATGAAGCTCTGTACTCTGCTCATAAGACTAACAGGTCTATTTTTACCCTCAAGCTTGATATGAACAAAGCATTTTACAAGCTAAATTGGGACTTTTTTATTGTTGTCCTCCTTAAGTTTGGTTTTCACCACCAATGGGTTAATTTGATCAAATAATGTATTTCTAAAGCATGGTTCTCGATTATAGTTAATGGAACAACTGCTGGTTACTTTCAAAGTCGCGGAGGAATTCGACAAGGGGACCCTATCAGCCCCATGTTATTCATCATTATGGTAGAAGCTTTAGGCAGAACCATCAAAAATGCTTGCATTTTAAGGCTAATATCGGGAATCAAGGCAACATCTCTCACTAGGGTTGTTTCTCACCAACAATTCATCGATGATACCCTTATATTGACTAAGGCATCGGTGGTTGAGGCCAAAATAATTAAATACATCCTGTAACTCTATGAGGATGCTGCTGGTCAAAAAGTTAATTTTAGTAAAAGCAAGTTATATTTCTTGAACACCCCCATTCAGAGGCAAGGAAGGATTGCATAAATTTTAGGGTGTGATATAGAAAACCTCCCCACTTCGTATCTTGGTCTCTCTCTTTTCATTTGGTTCTTCGAGAGAGTCAATGTGGGACAGGATTATTGAAAGAATTCAAAAAAAACTTGTTGGATGGAAAGGTCATCTTCTATCTCAAGCAGGAAAGTTGACACTCACTAAGGCCTCTCTTCAGAGCATTCCAGTCTATTTCCTCTTCATTTTCAAAGCCCATGTGAAGGTTTTCCAGAAATTTGAGAAACTCCAAAAAGAAATTTTATGGACTGGATCAGAGGAGAAAAAAAGGATACACCTTGTAGGATGGACCAAAGTGTGCAGGCCCAAGGAAAATGGGGGCTTAGGTCTGAGGATAACTGCTCATATAAATTTAGATTTACTAGCTAAGCAGGTGTGGCGTCTCATTTTTGGTGAAGAAAATGAATGGACAACTATCATCAAATGAAAGTATCTTCAAAATATGGAATTTCTAAGTGACTCAGTTCCAATCAGAGGTTCTGCTTTTTGGAAAGCAATTCTTAATTGTAAGGAAATCATCAAAATAGGTTTAATATGGGTTTTAGGCAATGGTGAGAGGATAAATTTTTGGAATGATAGGTGCACTAAGGATGAACCACTAACGCAATATCCTAACTTAGCCTGAATTAGATATATCACAAAAGAACTCATTGGTAGAAAAATTTCCTATTATATGGTTGAGGATAGAGGTAGAATGAAGTGGAAACAAATAAGAATTTAGGGATTTCAAGTAGAATCAAATGATCTTTGTAACATTCTCGGGAAACATTTTATGCCCATGATACCCAAAGAAGATCAAGTGACCTGAGCTCCTATAGAAAACAGGTGGTTCACTATTAAATCAGCTTACAAACTTCTGCTTGATGACGAGGATTTTTTCCTCCAAAAGGACTTAGTTTGGATAAAAAATTTAATTCCAAAAATTGTAGTCTTTTCATGGCTGGTTATCCGAGGAAGAATTCTAACCATTGATAATATGATGCGTAAAGGTATTTGTATCACTAATCATTGTTATCTGTGCAGGGCTAATTGGGAGAAAATTTATCACATTTTCCTTGAGTGTCCTTTTTCCTTGATTGTCCTAAGTGGGGATTTTCAGGCCTTCAATATTTCATGGGTTAAACCAGCCATTGCACTTGATTTATTCATTCAGTGGCCTTGCCCCTTTTCAAGCCAAAGACTTAGATACATGTGGAAAATTTGTCTCAATCACTATCTTTGGTAGGTGTGGTTAGAAAGGAACCATAGAGTCTTTAATGATTCTATCAATGATCTTAAAACTATCATTACCATGATCCTATCCTTTGCCAATGATAATGTGAACCTTATCTCTTTTGATAGTTGTAAACCTCATCTGCAGGAGACCACGATTACTCAATATTTAAGCTTAACCTTATTAGACGAGTCTATGCCTAGGGTAGTCAACCCCAGAGCTAATGTTAAGTGGTCTCCACCTCCTATGGGTTGGTTTAAGCTTAATTTTTATGGAGCAACTAAGGACAATCCTGGTAGAGTAGGCACTGGTGGCATTGTGTAAGATCATAATGGGAATATGATGCTTACATTTTTTGAATATTTGGAAACAAGGATGAACAATGAAGCTGAATCTAGAGCTATGTGGAGAGGCCTTCAAATGACTCAAGACTTAGAAGGCAATTTGATCATAGAAGGAGATTCTATGCATGTTATAAATCTCCTCAATAATTGGAAAACACCTCCTTGGATGATTAAAATAATTGTTGAAGAGGCTAGGATCCTTTTCCAAGGAAGACAGGACAGAAAAGCCCAACATGTCTTTCGGGAAGCTAACAAAATTGTTGATAAGCTGGCCAATTTGGGTGTCGATGGTGACAAAATTTTTAAATGGGAACATGGTGTCCCGAGTGAAGTAGAGGAGCTTATTCAACAAGAATGCCAAGAATGATAGTCGAATTTACCAAAAGGGAAGGCATTGTAAGTTCGAAGGCTAGGAGTATTCCCGTCTCTTTTTTGAATTGGACTCACAATAAAATTATCTAAGCTGTCAGTCTTCATGGATGTTGCTTGGAAATACCACAAAGACTAATGGGGACAGTCACATGTCTGATAACATTGCTGCTATTCATCTTAGTAATTTGAGGTTGGTTGATAATCACAGGGAAGGAAATAAATGGCAATATAAGACTTCGAACCAAAGCCATGTGGACCACCAGATAGCCACCGCCATAAATCTAGCCCAAAAATAATTGTAAAACACCTCCTTGTAGGATTAAAAGAATTTTTGAATTAGCTAGGATCTTTTTCCAAAGAAGACAGGATAGAAAAGCCCAACATGTCTTTCGGGAAGCTAACAAAATTGTTGATAAGCTGGCCAATTTGGGTGTCGATGGTGACAAAATTTTCAAATGGGAACACGGTGTCTCGAGTGAAGTAGAGGAGCTTATTCAACAAGAATTCCAAGAATGATAGTCGAATTTACCAAAAGGGAATGTATTGTAAGTTCGAATGCTAGGAGTATTCCCATATCTTTTTTGAATTGGACTCACAATAAAATTATCTGAGCTGTTAGTCTTCGTGGATGCTACTTGGAAATACCACAAAGACTAATGGGGATAGTCACATGTCTGATAACATGGCTCCTAGTCATCGTAGTAATTTGAGGTTGGTTGATAATCACAAGGAAGGAAATAAACGACAATATAAGAATTCAAACCAAAGCCACGTGGACCACCAGATAGCCACCGCCATAAATCTAGCCAGTAGGTTCACTTCTCCAAGGCTGATTGGCCAAGATAGTATGTGGTACCAAAGGATTTCATATACAGAAGAAAGCAATTAACAAAGAATTATTAAGAGTAACTATCAATACAGAGCTTGTGGGAGTTTTTTTCAGTACTCTGCTATGTGTGTCTGCAGCTTTTTGTTTCTCCATTGTCTCAAGGAAGGGATCCGTGTCTGTTTCTTTTTTTTAATTATGATGCATGTGTGTTTTCTCGGGGTATACCCAAAATGTTGTATGGGAAGTTTCTTTTTGATAATAGGCTATGTGCCTTACCGGATGTAATGGCTTTGGCGGTATGTAGATTTTACATATATAGGATCCTTAGTAAGGATATGTTCATCAACAGCCCTGGGCTGATTTTTGTAAAAGGTTTTGGGTCAACCTGTAAAACCTGGTATTAATGCTATAGTATCTTATCTACCAAAAACAAAAACTTGATTTGTACCCTATTAGCACCTTGTTGAGGCACTTTGTCTTTGGTAAGGTATGGTGAGGTATGGGGTTTTTCTAGGATACTAATTCCATTATTGTTACCACCCATTGTTCAACTAACATTATTTCTTTTCAATTTTGATTTGATTTAAAATGGTCCTTATCACTTCCAACATATTTTTCATATTAAGGTTATACTATTTCATGATGGTTTTATCATCATTATTGGATGGTAATGGAGTAGGTAGAGCAATTATGGTTGGAAATCAATGATTGATGATGAGTTTTTTTTAGGATGCATTCTAATGTATGGAGAGGAAGTTGTATTTATAGCTAGCTGGACATTCAAAATGGATGAGATGGAAGGCATAGTTCTAATTATTTATAGGTTTTGGATAACATGGATGGCATTAGACATTGGTGGGTTAGGTGGTAACATCCTCCATATGAGCTACTTCTTGAAAGGTTGTAGCAAGAGTACAATGGTTAGCATTACAAACCATTAAATCCAAATTAGATTGTAAACCTTTGACATAATAAGGCAATGTTTATTCTTAATTTAGACTAACATTTTGCAAAAACAAAGTTCAAAATACCCAAGAATCTAGTATAGTAATTGTGAATATTTTTTTAGGGTGTCTTTGCATAGCATTAAATTTAACTAAAATAGAATACCCATCATCCATACTATAAAAACTATGCATGAAAGGTTCTAAATATTTGACCAACCGATAGCTAAATTTTTAGGTAAACTTCTATACCGCAATGCGACTTAATCATAAAAATAATACACTAGTTAATGTACTATAATATGTTGCTCTTGGATATGATGGATTTATTTGAGGGTAGATAGCTATGTGATATTATTCGATGTCATATTATTTCCACTTATATCAAAGGTAGGTAATGCTTTCATAGTAGCAAGTAGGATCGAATAATAGGCCCCTAGATTTAAAGGGCCTTGATAGGTCTAATAAAGAAGTTAATCTTAGGGTCTAGGTGGTTGAGGCAATGTCTTTTTCTATGGAGGTTTGCCATGTTGTTGTTGTAATGGATAAGGGTATACCACATAACCCCAAGGCAAATATGAAGGCATTAAAGGGTATTGATATGGGTTGTAGTAATGTGTCAAAAAAGGAGGATTTAACATTTGGAAATGGGACTGATGGCCATTGTTGATTTGGAGGAACTTGCATAATTGGAAATGAAGGAGGATACCACAAGCCTTTTGGAGGTATCTATTGGGTTGAAAAATAAGGGAATTGTTACATGTGGCTAGTTGGAGGTGGCATTGGCCTAAGGGAATTTTCTTAGGTACTTTATACCCTTATTTTACTAGATAACACTTTTAAATTTTGAGATTTTTCTTTGGTTAGGAATAAAAAATTCCTAAAGAACCTACATTTCGAGGTACAAATTATTTGAGTGGTAGGTTCATGGTGTTGAAACAAGCTAGATCTACATGGACTTTGAGATAAATTCATACTAGGTAGAGTGGTTTGAGAATTAGATGTTGGAGGTTGGTTTACATTAATTACATTTTTAATGTCCACAAAGGATGAGTTATTAAATAGATTATTTACATCAAGTCATCCTATAAAGGGGAATAGTATGTGTCAATGTAGGACCAATACTTTTCATGTTTTGATTGCAATAGAAAATGAATAACTAAGTTGAAATCCCAAGAAACCAATATGTTTGAAATTATGGTTTTGATTGAATCACTCAACCATTGGGATTTTTCCTTTTAAGGGAGAGATTAGACATAAAAAAACTCCTTAGATTTTTTGTCTAGATACACTCATTTGGAAGTTTATTCTTTCCTTTTTTTCATTTTATGTTCTTTTACTGATACATAACTAGCTTGGTTGGTTGATGCTCTTTACTTAATAATGTATTTTCATATGCATATTCATAAGCTTGATTTCATATATGTACATACCTACACAAACAATGTTTTAGGATCAAAATTTAAAAAATTATAAAATTTGGTCCATGAAGTGATTCATCAACAAACTAGAGAAAATCACTAGAAGGCTTACATGTATCACTTAAAAAACTTAAATATTAATAAGTAGAAGACCAATTAAATTTCTCAAAGCGAATCACTTCAATTCCAGGGTGAATCTCTCCCCTTAAATGAGTTAAGGAGAATCTTACTTTTTCAATAAAATCGCTCCATAGAACTAGGTAAATCATTATTCAAAATTAACTTGAAGAAATTTTATTGTGCTAGAGCAAATTGCTAGTTAATTTTAACTTTGGAAACAAAATTCTAAAACTTATTTCAAATCCTTCTTATCGATGATAGATGCAAAACTAAATTTAAATTTGATATAACTTTAAGGTTTTAAGCTATCTTAATTGCTTATTTTTTAAAGATTTTATGATTATGATGTTATTAAAAGAGTTTCCACTCATAAAGAATCTATAAAAATTAGACACAAATAATTAAAAATATGTAAAATTTAAGATCAATTTGGTACTAGGCTTGATAAATCAAGTCCCTGGCCTTGACAATTTGCTTTGAATTCAAGCTATTAAAATTGATAGATTGAAAAGTGAATTGCTAGATTTGAGGGGTGAATCGCTCTAAGAGTTAGACTTAAGATGTTTTCTAGGTGTTTTACTCAAATTCAGTGTCTCTCTAGATTTAAAGTGAATCATTATCTATTTTGAGACTTGGAAAAAATCCTTCAATTTGGGCCAATCATTCCTACATGTTATGGAATACAAATTTAGAAAAAAAAAATCAAGGAATTTATCCAAATAATAGCCTAAAGGACTTGGGTCCCATAAGTCATGTCAAAAACCTATTTTGAATGACACACAATGGGTATTTCAATTTTCTATGTAGCAAATTATTTATCCTACTAGACATCCTGAAAAACTATGTCAAAGTATGGAAGAGTCTAACTTCTTAAACACCCATAATTCTTGTTTCAATGATAGTTGGATTGAAAGAAAAAATGACCTCTTCCAACCTCTAAATTTAGGTTGGTACCCCTTTTTCCTTGTTAAAAATTTATCTACTCTAGTCAAGTTACATGGAATTAAAATGCATTAAAAATAGATTTGTAAGTGTAGGGCATGAGGAATGAAAAGTGGCTATAACCATAGCAAGGAAAGTGTGTGGTCAATCAATGCATGAGAAATTTTAATAACAACAAAGTTTCCATTTAATTGATATAAAATTGTGAGAGAAAATATAAGATGTGCAAAAGTGTTGTGCCTCAATTGCCACACATTCTATGATCTAGGAGGGAAATACCGTTAATGGGGAGCAAAAGACTTCAGTTTTTTACCAATTTCATGAGTTACAAGATCTCAATGTGCTTTTCATAGTGTGATGAGCATTGAAATATGATTGTGATATGTAGTTTTATTCTTGATTTTAAGTTACAAATATGATGATTATGGATGTGTTTTTCCAAATAATATGTATGATTTATATGATTTTTGGTAAATTTGATCTATAAGATTTTATGTGTTGTATGCTAGTAATTTCACATAGATTGTGTGAAGATGTTGTGTTTGTAGCAGATATAAGTTGTAGGTGGTTCACAAGGAAGCCACAGGTGACTCATGGCTAGAATTCACTATAGAAGATCACGGCTTAAGGTGTCTATGGAAAATGACTACTGAAACCAACTACAAAAACATGTTACTGACATGGTCTACAAAAACCTCTTGACTATGTAAATTTGCTTTATGCAATGAAAGTACCATGTATGATGATAGCTCGAGTAGAACAACATGTATTGTTGACATCAGCACAATTGTTATCTTATTGTTGACCGCAAGAATTGGTTGTATAAATTGTTATATGGTTTTGATTGTGAATTGTAATGAATTTGTCTTTTCCTAGAGAAAAGGACAAATCTATTCAAATAAGTCCAAGTCAGTTATTAGATTATTCAAATTATAGAATATTTTGTTATGTAATTTTAAGCATCCAATCTGAAACTGTTCAATATATAACAAAAATATGTTGGAAGTTGTTATTGTAAGGTAAAATATAAAAACTATATATTACAATGTCAAGGCCTTGAAAGAGGCTTCTCCCTTCGTAGTTAGTGCATACGTTGAGTCTATAGCAAGGAGAAAAACCCAATGTTGCCTTATACGAACGAAGATTGGAATGAAGTAATAAAATAACAACAATATTTTCTTCCATGAGTATAGCAATGGTATTATTTATTTATTGCATGTTTTACTTCTATCTTCATTTATTTTCTTACAAGCATGAAATAAGTAGAATTAAATTAGATTAATGAATATAAATTGATAAAGTAAATTAGAATAGAAATAGGAGAAGAGATTAATACTGACCTCAAGGAGGCAAGGCCCACTTCGGGAAAGGTTAGTCCCTTGCTCTCTTCCTCCTGAAATACAGTAGATTTAGTTAGAACATAGAATAGTCTTAAAATATAGATTTAATTAAATTTCACATTATAGAATTACAAAATATATTAAATAGATAATGCATTATTAAATCATAAAGTGGATCCACACAAAATTAGACTAAATCATAATTGCATCCCTTAATTTAAGCATAATTTTAGTATTTCATTTACTGTAACTTTTACTTTTCTACTAGAAACTAAGGAAATAAAATAAAATCAATGGTTAGAATTATGAATATTTGTACGGGATAACTATTCTTTAAATCTAACCTAGATTGACAATTAAGTGTGAGACATTACAACTCAACATTTTGGCATCATTGTTGGGGAGAATAGTACCATAATTTTTTATTGGAGATAGCTAGATTGCATGAGAGGGAGAATTTCCTGCATGCATGTCAGAGTAGCACAAGGAGTTCCAACGAGTGTCTTCATCTCAACACTTCCAAGTTCAATTTTGTTAGATTCAATTTTACTACTTTTCTAGTTAGCATTTAATTCTAGCAAGTTATTTTTCTAGAATTTATGGTTGTCACATCTTAGGTCTGGAAACTTTAACTTGTATACAAGTCAGTGGTGTGACAAGATCATACCGAGTGTTTCTTAAAACCAAGTAGTGACAATAATTTAGCCTTTATTTCAGAAAATTTATTTTTAGCATTGTGTGGTTTTTACATCTTTTGTTTAGGAAGCTTTTTACTTGTATACAAGTCAGTGGTGCAACAAGATCATACCCAGTATTTCTTAAACCTAAGTAGTATCAACATTTTTATTTCCCTTGCTACGTTAAAATTGACTATTGTATTTCAGATTTAGTTTTTATAGTAGTAAGATTGCTCTAGAATTTAATTTTAATTTTTCTTGTTGCATTAAGATTGATTGTTGTATTTTAGATCTGGTCTTAATAGCAGTAAGATTGCTCTAGAATTTAGTTTTAATTTCCCTTATTGCATTAAAATTGACTGTTGTATTTCAGATCTAGTTTTAATAGCAACAAGATTGCTCTAGAATTTAGTTTTTGTGAATTATATTTTTCTCAAAAACAAAAAGAAAATAATAAAATTATTGAAAACTGAAAAAAAAAAGTATGCGTTGCTAATGGTAGAAAGTTGTATTATTCGGTCCATGTTTATAGACCTCAGAAGAAAATTTCTTGAACAAGAAATCAACCTAATTTTTGAACAAAGACATAGATCATCTTGGAAATAGTGGAACCACATGTGGGAACACCTTGATATTATTAGGGAAAGGTCATAATAGTTGGACAAAATTAAGAGGATCGATATAGTTAAGGCTCTAGGTGTAGATTATCACTCACCATACCTTGCTCTCTTGAGGAGTTGTGAACATTGGCTAGGAGATAGAAGAGCAAGTGTAAACTCAACTACGTATCCCTAGGAGCATGACTTTGAGGGTTCCCTGGTTGTCCAAAATTTCTTAGCAGATATAGAAAACATAGAATTGAGTCTAGAGTATAATTAAAGATGCTAAAAAGCACCTAGAATTATATACTTTAGAGAGTTTTGCATGATTTACAGTTCAAAAATTCTATCACAATTCAAGGACAAGCCTTTATTATTCAACTAATTCATCTTGTAAAACGAGACTTTACATTTGAAGAAGAACATTACATGACCCCTGAATAGTTAGAACCAATCAATGATATCCATAAATTGTTTAATGAGGAATGAATGATTTTGTTGCAAAAATTAAGAGCTTTGTAAATTTATGAGTAGACCCAAATATTCGAAAGGAAGGTTTATTAAAGTCTACAAAGAGAGACAAGAAGAAAACTCTAGTGAAAAGCTTGACATTACTGGATTAAAAGAGACTAAGATTATAGTAACTAAGGATTCTCCAAAAGAGAAAATTGAACTACCATTAACTCTACTAGATCAAGATCTTGAAACATTTATATTACTAGAACCTGAATTTGATAATCATATAGATCATTCAACTATTTTTTCTGAACCCATACCAGGTCCAATATTAGAATTCCTTAAATCAGTCATGGACAACCATATTAGTTAACATGGGGAAGTAGATGGAAAATAAAGAGAAAATGCAAAGTAATAGTAATCACGAAGAAGTAGAAGGAAACTAGAGAAGAAGTAGGTAAAGAAAAACTCTTGTCTTTCTCATTCCTTCTCTAGAAGATAGGATAGAGAGAGAACCAAAGCCTGTCTCATTGCTATTTTGCCCACCTTCCATAGAAAACTACATGATGATCTTGATGCTTTTATTTTTGAGTTTTAAGTGGTATGCCAAGCTTATTTCTACACCATTTATGAACAAAAGTTATGACTATTCCTCTCTACAATTAAGGATGCAACTTTAATATGGTTCATGGGTCCAAGTAAAAGTGTTTGTAGGTGATGGGATGGAGAGAATGGATTGAAGGACATGTTACTTGAAATATATCAATATTACTATAGAATTAGGGACAAGAAGACTGAATTGTTTCATATGAACCAATGAGAGAAAGAATCCCTTGAAGACTATCTTGAAATATTTTAGTTTGTGTGATACAGAGTCAATATTGAGCTTGATGAGGAAATCTTAAAGGAACTCTTCCTAAAGGGATTAAAATAATATGCCCTTGACATATTAAAGCTTATGGCTAAGAAAATTGGAGATATTTTGAATCTTTGCAAGAACTATTTAAGGAATAATCCACTTAGAAACAACAAATACTTATCCATGGGAGGAGTGATAAGAGAAGAAATTGGTAACATGTTGGAAAGTTTGAAGACTGATTTGTTGAGTACATTAACTACATCTCTTGACCTCATGGAAAAAAAAACTAAAGAGTAGGATATTGAAGAGATATACTATCATAGATATAGGAAAAGACATAATCTAAGAGAATGCCCTCTTAACATTATGAATATCTCCAATATTTTTTCTAATTGTAAAATTTTTGACAATAATTATAGTACTAAAAAATTCTTGTATATTTCAACTATCAAATCTACTATAAAAGAACTTGAAGTTGAGGAAGCAAAGGATATTTATTTTTTAGACAAAATAAGAAGTGGCCCATTCAATGGTCCATCTAATTGGTCAAATTCTAGTTATTCCAACCAGCAAATACCTAACCATTGGTAAAATGCATCAAATTGGATAAATTGGAACCCATATAATTACCCAAATAATCAAGAATAGAATATACCTCCATGGTCACAATTTAAGTCCAACTCATATGGGATTCCACCTCCATGGAATCAAGAAATTTTAGGACAAAATATGCCTAATTGGAACATGAGTGGCCAATATAATCAAGGGGGACGTAGCTGGTCTCAAGGAAAACCCCAAAAACAAAACATTCAAAATAAATTCAAGGGACAAGCTCCTCAAAACCAACCTCAAATAGACTCCTCCCACCTCCAAAGAGTGTTAAGAATCCTCCCAAGTAAACACCCTTACCAGCTCAACTAGTACCTAATTCTAATAACAACAATATAGTTCAACAAGTTTATGAAGCTAATAAAACATATTCAATAACTATGGTACCTTTCCAATATATCCAATTAATATTTAGAAAGGTGTTGGATAATAATAGAGTGACTTTCACAAAAATTGAAGAACCTAGTCAAAACCTGTTTAAAAAAGGAGACAAAGATGAACTTGAATATGAGGTAGAAACCTCACCAAATATTATTCCATCAAAGTAAAATGAATTTCAAATCCCTCAAGAAAATAAATGGAAATCTCATTTCCTAAAATACTGGTAATACCTAAAGAAACCTCCAAAACAACTTTCAATTTGCTTCAAGAATTAGAAAATGTTACCATTAAAATTCATCGTTTATAAGCTATCAAGGATATTCCTATTTACTCCAAATTAATAAAGAGTGTGTGCACAACAAATTCAAGGAGGAAAAAGAAAAATGAATCCCAAACCATCCAAGTTATTGGACAATTATTAGAGATAATGATTGGAGGAAGGTTACTTCCAAAATATGCAGATCCTAGAGTACCTATACTCATAGTCCATATTGGTAAAATAGCCTTGCATAATGTATTAGTATATGTAGGGGTTACCATAAATGCTATAACTAAGGAAATAGTAGAATATTTATGGGTTTATACATTAAAACCAATCTCTATAGTGCTTCAACTTGCAGATAGATCTACCATTAAACTAGAAGGAAAATTAGAGGACATTATAGTTTATGTAAGTTCATGGGAGTATCCTGTAGACTTTGTAGTCTTATAGCCAAAGAAGAAATTAGGGGGACATCCCTTAATTCTAGGATGCCCAAAAATTGTAAAAACTAATGCTTACATTAGCTTTAGGTCTAGAAATATGACTATTTCCAATGGTAAGCACACTAAAGAACTTAGCTTGTTTACTGAGTCAACATTGGATGAAGGTTTCTCAAGACAAGTTTGGTATGATTTTTCAAATGACTTGGATGATATTCAGAATCTATCAATTAATGTATTAAGTGAACATTTACAACAAGATATTTAAGGACCACTATAACTACTATTAGATGATCAAGAGGAAGACGAATAAAAAAATACGAGTTGTCCACTTGAACTTGTCATGTCTCTTGACGAAGAAAGTACAATTCAATCTCATCAATTAGTGTCTTATAACTATCAATTGAATGTTCTTGAACATCAAATTATGGGAATAGATGCAAATACTAAAAACTACAAATAGATAGACATTACACCTATAAAAATTTTGAACAATAATAATGCACTCCCAAGAATACAATAGTCATAATTAGTAGACGTACTTAGGAAACATCAAACAACATTTGCATGGAACTATGAGGATATGAAAGGAATATACCCAAATATTTTCACCCACTGTATATTCATCCAAGAAATTTTCCATCGAGTAACACAACCACAGAGAAGGTTGAATCTAGCCATGAAATACATAGTTCAAGAAGAAATTGTTAAGCTATTGAATGCAAGATCTATATATCCAATTTTTGATAGCCAATGGGTATCACCTCTTGTGATAATTTCTAAAAAAATGGTAAGTGGAGAATCTGTGTGGATTATAGGGAACTAAACAAGGTGACAAAGAGGGATTATTTTCCTTTAGCCTTCATTGATCAATTCCTTGATACCTTGGCTGTAAAGAAGTACTTTTGCTTCTTGGATGGTTTTAGTGGGTACAATCAAGTCTCAATAGCAAAAGAAGATCAAGATAACATAATTGTTACATGTCTTGTAGGTACTTATGCTTACAAAGTTCTACCCTTTGTACAATGCAATGCACCTAACACTTTTCAAAGAGTGGTTTTGGCTATCTTTGCTGATTTAATTAATGAGTGTGTAGAAGTCTATATGGATAACTCCACAGTTTATGGTAACATTTTTGAGAAAATATTGTTGAACCTACAAAAAGTTCTTGTTAGATGCCAAGAAAAAAATCTCTACTTGAGCCATGAAAAATACTTCATGATAATGAGAGGAGGAATTGTCTTAGGACATTATATATTTGAGTAAGGTGTTAAAGTGGATCTTGAAAGATCTAAGTCATCGAATCCCTCCAACCTTTAAAGACACAAATTGATTTAAGGAGATTTTTTGGATATGCAGGATATTATCATAGATTCATTAAGAACTTCAGCAAAGTTACCTCTCCTATGCTTAAACTATTAACAAAGGAAAATGAATTTAATTAAACAAAGGAATGTCAAAAAGTATTTAAAATTATAAAATATAAATTGACTACCACTCCCATTTTAAGGGGACCAAATTTGGAATTACCCTTCCATATACATTGTGATGCTTCAAGTTATGCAATAGGAGCAGTATTACAACAAATTGAGAACAAAATACCTTATGCCATCTATTATGTGAGAAAAAATGTGCATGAGGTAGAACTCAACTATACAGTTACTAAAAAAGAATTCTTAGTTGTAGTTCATACCATTAATAAATTCAAACATTATATAATAGGGTATGAAGTATTTGTTCACATTGATCACTTTGCCATTAAATATTTAATGAACAAAGTTAAAGTAGGAGGAAGAGTGGTTAGGTGGCTTCTCCTATTGCAAGAATTTAATGTCACAATTTTATATAAAGTAGGTAAAGATAATTTCAGTGCAAATAATTTGTCTCATATGCATATATTTGATGATGATGAACTAATTTTTGATAATTTTCCAGATGAACATTTGTTTGCTCTTTCTGTTTTTACTCCTTGGTATGTCGATATTGTAAATTATGTTGAGCAAGGTGCAGCAATAGTATTGTCATTGTTGTCAACATAGTCAGATAGATATGTTGATGCAAGTGTACAGGAAGTTCAAAAGCTATTCAGATGCAGAAGATAGGAGTTCAAAGGTCATTCAGAGTATGTACGGTGATTTTCCAAGAAGACCAAAGTGCCCCATTTGCAAAAGATCAAAGAAAAAGACAAGTAAGAAAAGTGTCACGATATCACAACATAAACAATAGGCAAGAAAAGTGTCGCGATATCACGACATGTTGGAAGAGAAAGAGAAGGTAGGAAAAACTGTCATGATTTCGCGACATGTTGGAAGAGAAAAAGACAAGTGGAAAAATTGTCACGATTTTGCAACATGTTCGGAGAGAAAGCGCAAGCAAGCAAAACTGTCATGATTTCACGACATGTTCGGAGAGAAAGCGCAAGCAAGCAAAACTATCATGATTTTGCGACATGTTCGAAGAGAAAGCGCAAGTAAGCAAAACTGTCACGATTTCGTGACATGTTGGAAGAGAAAGCACAAGCAAGAAAAACTGTCACGATTTCACGACATGTTGGAAGAAAGAAAGGCAAGTAGAAAAAGTGTCACGATTTTGCGACATATTGCAAGAGAGATAGTACGGAAGAAAAAGTGTCACGATTTCATGACATGTTGGAAGAGAGAAAGGCAAGTAGAAAAAGTGTCGCGATTTCGTGACACATTGCAAGAGATATTGTACGGAGGAAAAAGTGTCATGATTTCGTGACATATTGCAAGAAAAAGAGCAAAGGAAATAAAGTGTCGTGATATCACAACATGTCACGTTTTCATGACCGAAGGCAAAAGAAAAAGCAAAGGAAAGAAAGCGTCGCGATATCGCGACATGTCACATTTTCACGACCAGAAGGCAAGAGAAAGAGCAAAGGAAATAAATCATCGTGATATCGCGACATGTCATGTTTTCGCAACCCGAAGGCAAAATAAAAAGTAAAGGAAAGAAAGCATCGCGATATCATGACTTGTCACGTTTTCATGACCCGAAGGCAAAAGAAAAGGCAAAGGAGAGAAAGTGTCGCGATATTGTGACATGTCGCATTTTCATGACTCAATGAGGAGAGAGAAAGCAAGAAGGCAGAAGTGTCATGATTTTGTGACATGCTATGTTTTCATTGGTACAAGCCAAGAAAAGAGACAAGGAGGCGAAAGTGTCGCGATATCGTGACATGCTGAGTTTTCACGAGTACAAGCCAAGAAGAGAAGCAAGGAGGCAGAAGTGTCACGATATCATGACATGTTTTAGTTTCATGGTCCAAAGCAAGGAGAAAGAGAGAGAGAACAAAAGTGTCGTGATATCATGACATGTATTTTCGAGACCAAAGCAAGGAGAAAGAGAGAGTAAGCAAAAGTGTCGTGATATCACGACATGTTGCTTTTTCATGGTTGAGTTGAAGCCGACGAAGACCTTTGACAATCGACTAAGATTAGGGTTTGCAGCCAACTAAGATTACGGTTTACAGTCGACTAAGATCAGGGTTTTACAGTCGACTAAGATTAGGATTTGATCATGAAAATGTTGTTATAAAAGGTAGGTTGTTTGAAGATTTATGGTGTCGAAGTGTGTGAAGTTTGGTCACAGTGCGCAGGGTGCAAGTCGTGTCAAATCGTGTTAAGTGCAAAAATCACAAAGGAAGCAGAGAGCGCAAAAGGGGGAAGAGGATCGTTTGACTGTGGTGCAGTAGATTGTATGAAGTGATTTTGCAGGCAGAGTAGAGTGCGCAGAGTTCATAAATGTGAAACAGACTAGTCAGGATCTTGTAAAAGTGAAGGTATCTTTTTGTTAATCTTCTAGATTCATAATTCAAGTTTAGGTTGTAGCTTGGCACAAGGGGTTGGTGCTCCTTCTAGTAGGTGCTGGTAAATCAGGGGTTGGTGCTCCTTCTAGTAGGTGCTGGTAAATCAGGGGTTGGTGTTCCTTTTTGTTGGTGCAGATAAATAAGGGGTTGGTGCTCCTTCCAGTGGGTGTTGGTAAAGTGATTGTAAAGTTGTTGCTTTGCAAAGGTTGGATTTGGATGGTAGTCCAAGCAATCATTTTTGAGGAGTAGCCACATTGGTGAACCTCATTAAATCTTGTGTTGTGTGATGCTCTATTGTTATTCTTGTTGTATCTTGTAATTAGTATTAATTGATGTTGTATTAAGAACTATAAAATCAAGTTTAAAGAGCTACACTGATTCACCCCCCCTCTTAGTGCCATTGTAAGACTAACAATTGGTATCAGAGCCAAGTTCCTGTACAAGCCTAATTGGCTAGGGTGATCTTGGAACTAACTCAATGGCAGGTGGTGAAGGTTTCTCATCAAACAAAGCACCATTGTTTGACGGATCTAATTATGCATTCTAGAGAATCAGGATGCAAACATATCTCTGTGCTTTGGGATATGACATCAGGGATTCAGTAGTTAGTGGATACACAATACCCATCACTCCTCCAAAAGAGGCTGATGAAAAGAAACTATTTGAGAGTAACTCAAAAGCAAAGAATGCTATCATGTGTGGATTAGCAGACAGTGAACTAGTAAAGATCATGAGTTGTAATACTACAAAAGAGATATGGGACAAACTGAAGAGCATCCATGAAGGAGACAATAAGATCAAGGAGGCCAAATTACAGACACATCGAGCTCAGTTCGAAGCATTGAAAATGAACGATGATGAAAACATTGAGGCATACATGCCAAGGGTTAATGGAATCATTAATGCAATCAGAGGGCTCGATGAGGATATTGGAGACTCTACCGTCATAAAAAAGGTACTAAGATCTCTTCCTCAAAGATTTGATTCTAAAGTCTCAACGATAGAGAAAAGCTAAAAATCTAAATTATTTCAGTATAGATGAGATGTATGGTTCTTTGACTGCATATGAGATGAGGATAGGAAGATCTAAACCCACATACAGAGAAGCGGCTTTTAAAGCCCTTAAGAATAAAAACACAAAACAAGAGTCCGAGGAAGAAGAGACATCAGATGAAATGGAAGCAAACTTTGTTAGAAAGCTGAAAAATGGAAAAGGAAAATACAGAGGGAAGCTACCATTTAAGTGTTTCAACTGTGGAGGCATTGGGCACTTTGCGACCAAATGTCCACTTAAAGAGAAGAACAAAAATGATGAAGGATCGCACCAAGAAAGAAGTGACTGGAAGATGAAAACGAACTTCAAAAAAGGCAACTTCAAGAAGAAAAGTTTCATCTCCAAGAATGTCAGTTCATCAGAAAACAACTCCAATGAAGAGTCTGAAGAAGAAAAGGATGAAGCTCTTTTCATGGCATTTGAAGAAATTAAATCAGAAAAGGAAGGAGTGACCTCTAAAGTTTGTGGTGAAAACCTTGAGGCTGAAGTAGATCTAGAAGGTGAGTTGATCTCTGCACTTGAAGAGTGGAAGATAGAAAAGAAAAAGAATAAGAAACTTTCAAGAAAGCTTGAGGATGCAAATGGAATCATAACCAACTTGAAAGTACAGATAGAAGAATCTAAGAAAATCTTCGAAGATCTCGAAGTACAAATAACAATGAAAATAGATTATTGCAGCAAGCTAGAAGAAGAGATTGTTGGTTTAAGAATGCAGCTAGAAGAGATGAATAAGAAAATTAGTTGTTATCACAAACATGAAGAAAGTTCTATGAAGTTGGATAAGATCATAAATGACCAAAGACCTGCAAGCATCAAATTTGGTCTGGGTTTCATCGAAGGAGAATCATCAAGTGGATCTAAGGTCAGAAATGCAGAATCCATAAAGAATGAAGATAAGAGACAGGTTGATCAAAGAAAAATGTCTCATGCAAGAGAAAGCATTAATGTCAGGCACGAAAGTAGAATTGACAATGATGGATTCACCAATGTCATACATCAAAGAAGAAGAAGACCTATGGCTCCTACGACAACTTGGCAAAGACCATCACCCAGGTTCAATTATCCTTTCTTTGGTTTTTGTTTTAAATGCAATGGCTATGGACATAAAATCTCAGACTGCAAATATAATGTAAGACCAAGGAATTTCACCAATAGAAATGTTTTTTCTCCTCTAATGAGTTATACAGTAGAATGTTATAACTGTCATAACTTTGGGCACATTGCAAGAAACTATAGAAATACATTTCCATCAAATCAGTTTCAGGGAAGAAAGTTTCAACCATACAGGATAAGTCAAAATAGAAAGCTTCTCGAAAAACATGCTCAAACTACTGATAAGGGAAAGGCAAAACAAGAGCCCAAAGCTACTATCAAAACAGTGTGGAAAGGAAAAGAGCAACTGAAGGAAGAAAAGGAATCCTTAATCGTACAAACTACATTCAAAGCACAAAATAAATATGTACCATGGATACTTGATAGTGGATGCTCCAGTCATATGATAGGTGACAAACAAAAATTTGAGAAGTTACAAAAATATGAAGGAGGTTCAGTAAAATTTAGAAATAATGATGGAGCCAAGATAGTCGGCAAAGGCTCGGTTAAAATCAGTGATGGAAGGATTAAGTCAGAAGAAGTCTTGTTTGTGGATGGGTTGAAACATAACTTATTGAGTGTAAGTCAGATCAGTGATAAAGGTCATGAAGTAGTTTTATGAAGCAGGGTTGTGAATTCATAAAAACAAACAATGGAAAATTGATAGCAACAGGATCAAGGAAATCTGGTAACTTGTACACACTCTCAGAGACTTCAAAAGGAACCTATTTTATTGGATAGGAAGAAGAAAATTGGTTGTGGCACAAGAGACTCGGTCATATCAGCTTTGATAATCTAGTAAAAATCTCCTCAAAAATGGCAGTGAGAGATATTCCAACCATCAGCAAACCTACAAACAACATTTGTGCTTCATGCCAAAAGGGGAAGCAAACTCGAGTCTCATTCAAAACCAAAGAGTACTACACAAGCAAACCTTTGGAACTAATACACACTGATTTATGTGGTCCCATGAGAACACAAAGCATAAATGGTGACAAATATTTTATGTTGTGCATTGATGATTATTCTAGAATGACATGGATATTTTTCTTGAAACATAAATCAGAAGCCTTTGATATGTTCAATATTTTCAAAAATCAAGTTGAGAATGAAACAGGAAAGAGGATCAAATGTCTAAGATCAGATAGAGGAGGAGAATTCATTTCAGAGGAGTTTTCAAAGTATTGTGAGAAATTCGGTATTAAGAGAGTTTTCAACAGCCAGGACACCTCAGCAGATTGGAGTGGTAGAAAGAAAGAACAGGACAGTGTAGGAAATGGCATGGACTATGTTGGCTGAAAGTAGAGTAGCAAACAAATTTTGGAAAGAAGTAGTCCACACTGCAGTGTATATCCAAAATAGGTACATGCTGAGAGCACATGAAAGCAAAACTCCTTATGAGTTATGGTTCAGAAAAAGGGCTACAACAAAATACCTCAAAGTTTTTGGCAGCAAGTGCTACATCAAAAGAACTAAAGATAATCTTGGTAAGTTTGATGATAGAGCGGATGAAGGTATTTTTTTTGGATATTCATCAAAAAGCAAAGCTTACAAATGCTACAACAAAAGGCTAAAGAAAATTGTGGACAGTTCCGATGTCAAATTTGATGAAGGTAGAGAATGAGTAATTAGCTATGAAATGAACTACCCAATTTATGAAGAGGTTATTGAAGGAGATGAGGAAAAAAAATGGAGAAGATACAAGAAATTGACTCAGATGATTTAAATTGTGATTCAAAAATGGAAGAAAATAAGAAATTCAAAACAGGCAGCTGGCAGAGAAATCATCCTAGAGAGCAAATCATTGGAGACCCCAAAGATGGAGTTCAGACAAGAAGAAGAGCAATAAGTAACTACTCTCTACTATCCAGCATTGAGCCCAAAAATATTGATGATGCAAGCAAATATGAAAGTTGGATGAAGGCAATAAATGAATAATTAGATCAGATAGACAAAAATGACACTTGGGAGCTAGTACCTAGACCTGCGAATAAAAATATCATCGAAACTAAATGTATTTTTCAAAACAAATTGAATGAAGATGGATAGGTAGTCAGAAATAAAGCAAGATTAGTTTGCAAGGGTTATGCACAAGTTGAAGGCATTGATTTTGAGGAAACTTTTGCACCAGTAGCTAGACTAGAGGCAATTAGAATGTTTCTAGCTTTAGCAATCTACAAGAACTTCAAAGTTTATCAAATGGATGTGAAATCAGCATTTTTGAATGGGAAACTTGAAGAAGAGGTTTACATTGAGCAACCAGATGGTTTCCAACTTGGTGATGATCCCAACTTTGTTTGTAGGTTGAAGAAAGCATTATATGGCTTAAAACAGGCACCCCGAGCATGGTATGCAAGTCTAGACAACTATCTCACTCAACAAAGGTTCAAGAAAGGAATGGTGGATAGTAATTTGTATGTCAAAATAGAAAATGGGCATCTTATTGTTCTTGTTGTATACGTAGATGATATCATATTTGGCAGTAGTAAAGATGAGTCGTGCAAGGATTTAGCAAATAAGATGCAGAAAGAATTTGAAATGTCAATGATTGGAGAACTGTCATATTTCCTCGGATTGCAAGTTAATCAAAGTAAGAAGGGCATATTTATTTCTCAAGTTAAATATGTAAAAGAGATGTTAAAAAGGTTCACAATGGAGGAATGTAAGCCAGTTAGCACTCCCATGATGACAGGCTATAAGTTGAGTAAGGATGACAAATCTCCACCTATTGATCAAACCATGTACAGATCCATGATTGGAAGCTTACTATACCTGATAGCTACTAGACCAGATATTTTACAGGCAGTATGCATGGTAGCACGATTTTAGGCTAATACTAAGGAGACTCATGTGACAGCAGTAAAAAGGATTTTTTGATATCTCAAGGGTACTATGGAATATGGGTTATGGTATCCGAAAGATAAATACTTCACCCTTATTTTGTATTCAGATGCAGATTGGGCAGGATGTGTAGATGACAGAAAGAGTACAAGTGGAGGTGCATTCTATCTAGGAGACAAATTGGTTGCATGGTACAGTAAGAAACAAGAGTCAGTTTCTCTATCAACAGCAAAGGCATAATATATTACAGCAACAACTTGTTGTACGTAGGTATTATGGATGAAACAAACCCTAAAAGATCTTGGTATTAGCTTCAGTGAGCTGATATCAGTTAAGTGTGATAACACCAGTGCCATTAACATCTCCAAGAATCCATTTATGCATTCATGCACAAAGCACATTGCCATCAGGTATCATTTTTTGAAAGAGAAAGTTGTAGAAGGTGAGGTTAAGTTGGATTTTGTTCCAACTACAGAAAAAGTAGCAGACATCTTCACAAAACCATTGCCCAAGGAATTTTTTGAGTACCTACGCAATAAATTTGGAGTGGTCACACTTGCCAAGAATTGACTAGCTACAGGGATCACATTCTCAGGGGGAGCATGTATATATTTGATTATCTTATTGCTCATATTTGAAATTTTTGCTAACTACATTAATTTGTGCCTGAGAATTTTGTGCATGGACTCAGGGGGAGTCTACAGTAGCCCTTTGGTATTATTGTCAAAGGGGCAAAAGAATTACAAGAATTTGCACATGTGTTGCCAACAATTCCAAAGGGGGAGATTGTTGAGCAAGGTGCAACAACAGTATTGTCATTGTTGTCAACACAGTCAGATAGATCTATTGATGCAAGTGGATAGGAAGTTCAAAAGCTATTCATATGCAGAAGACAGGAGTTCAAAGGTCATTCAGAGTATGTACAGTGATTTTCCAAGAAGACCGAAGTGCCCCATTTGCAAAAGATCAAAGAAAAAGACAAGTAAGAAAAGTGTCGCGATATCGTGACATAAACAACAGGCAAGAAAAGTGTCGTGATATCATGACATGTTGGAAGAGAAAGAAGAAGGCAGGAAAAACTATCGTGATTTCGTGACATGTTGGAAGAGAAAAAGACAAGTGGAAAAACTGTCGTGATTTCGTGACATGTTCGGAGAGAAAGCGCAAGCAAGAAAAATTGTCACGATTTAACTATCAATTAGTGTCTTATAACTATCAATTGAATGTTCTTGAACATCAAATTATGGGAATAGATGCAAATACTAAAAACTACAAATAGATATACATTACACCTATAAAAACTTTGAACAATAATAATGCACTCCCAAGAATACAATAGTCATAATTAGTAGACGTACTTAGGAAACATCAAACAACATTTGCATGGAACTATGAGGATATGAAAGGAATATACCCAAATATTTGCACCCACTGTATATTCATCCAAGAAATTTTCCACCGAGTAACACAACCACAGAGAAGGTTGAATCTAGCCATGAAATACATAGTTCAAGAAGAAATTATTAAGCTATTGAATGCAAGATCTATATATCCAATTTTTGATAGCCAATGGGTATCACCTCTTGTGATAGTTTCTAAAAAAATGGTAAGTGGAGAATTTGTGTGGATTATAGGGAACTAAACAAGGTGACAAAGAAGGATTATTTTCCTTTACCCTTCATTGATCAAGTCCTTGATACCTTGGTTGGAAAGAAGTACTTTTGCTTCTTGGATGGTTTTAGTGGGTACAATCAAGTCTCAATAGCAAAAGAAGATCAAGAGAACATAACTGTTACATGTCTTGTAGGTACTTATGCTTACAAAGTTCTACCCTTTGTACAATGCAATGCACCTGGCACTTTTCAAAGAGTGGTTTTGGCTATCTTTGCTGATTTAATCAATGAGTGTGTAGAAGTCTATATGGATGACTCCAAAGTTTATGGTAACATTTTTGAGAAAACATTGTTGGACCTACAAAAATTTCTTGTTATATGCCAAGAAAAAAATCTCTACTTGAGCCATGAAAAATACTTCATGATAATGAGAGGAGGAATTGTCTTAGGACATTATATATTTGAGTAAGGTGTTAAAGTGGATCTTGAAAGATCCAAGTCATCGAATCCCTCCAACCTTTAAAGACACAAATTGAGTTAAGGAGCTTTTTTGGATATGCAGGATATTATCATAGATTCATTAAGAACTTCAGCAAAGTTACCTCTCCTATGCTTAAACTATTAACAAAGGAAAATGAATTTAATTAAACAAAGGAATGTCAAAAAGTATTTAAAATTATAAAATATAAATTGACTACCACTCCCATTTTAAGGGGACCAAATTTGGAATTACCCTTCCATATACATTGTGATGCTTCAAGTTATGCAATAGGAGCAGTATTACAACAAATTGAGAACAAAATACCTTATGCCATCTATTATGTGAGCAAAAATGTGCATGAGATAGAACTCAACTATACAGTTACTAAAAAAGAATTCTTAGTTGTAGTTCATACCATTAATAAATTCAAACATTATATAATAGGGTATGAAGTATTTGTTCACACTGATCACTCTACCATGAAATATTTAATGAACAAAGCTAAAGTAGGAGGAAGAGTGGTTAGGTGGCTTCTCTTATTGCAAGAATTTAATGTCACAATTTTATATAAAGTAGGTAAAGATAATTTCAGTGCAAATAATTTGTCTCATATGCATATATTTGATGATGATGAACTAATTTTTGATAATTTTCTAGATGAACATTTGTTTGCTCTTTCTATTTTTACTCCTTGGTATGTCGATATTGTAAATTATGTTGAGCAAGGTGCAGTAGCAATATTGTCATTGTTGTCAACGCAGTCAGATAGATCTGTTGATGCAAGTGGATAGGAAGTTCAAAAGCTATTCAGATGCAGAAGACAGGAGTTCAAAGGTCATTCAGAGTACGTACAGTGATTTTCCAAGAAGACCGAAGTGCCCCAGTTGCAAAAGATCAAAGAAAAATATAAGTAAGAAAAGTGTCACGATATCATGACATAAACAGCAGGCAAGAAAAGTGTCGCGATATCGCGACATGTTGGAAGAGAAAGAGAAGGTAGGAAAAACTGTCGCGATTTTGTGACATGTTGGAAGAGAAAAAGACAAGTGGAAAAATTGTCGCGATTTCGTGACATGTTCAAAGAGAAAGCACAAGCAAGCAAAACTATCGTGATTTCGTGACATGTTCGGAGAGAAAGCGCAAGCAAGCAAAACTATCACAATTTCATGACATGTTCGGAGAGAAAGCGCAAGCAAGCAAAACTATCACGATTTCGTGACATGTTCGGAGAGAAAGCACAAGCAAGCAAAACTTTTGCGATTTCGTGACATGTTGGAAGAAAGAAAGGCAAGTAGAAAAAGTGTCATGATTTTGTGACATATTGCAAGAGAGATAGTATGGAAGAAAAAGTGTCACGATTTCACGACATGTTGGAAGAGAGAAAGGCAAGTAGAAAAAGTGTTGTGATTTCGTGAAACATTGCAAGAGATATTGTACAGAGAAAAAAGTGTCACAATTTTGCAACATATTGCAAGAAAAAGAGCAAAGGAAAGAAAGTGTTGCAATATCATGACATGTCACGTTTTCATGACCCGAAGGCAAAAGAAAAAGCAAAGGAAAGAAAGCATCACGATATCGTGACATGTCACATTTTCGTGACCAGAAGACAAGAGAAAGAGCAAAGGAAATAAATCGTCGCGATATCGTGACATGTCACATTTTCATGACCTGAAGGCAAAAGAAAAAGTAAAGGAAATAATGCGTTGCGATATCGTGACTTGTCATGTTTTCGTGACCCAAAGGCAAAGGAGAGAAAGTGTCATGATATCACGACATGTCGCATTTTCATGACTAAATGAGGAGAGAGAAATCAAGAAGGCAGAAGTGTCACGATTTCATGACATGCTATGTTTTTGCTGGTACAAGCCAAGAAAAGAGACAAGGAGGCGAAAGTGTCACGATATCATGACATGCTGAGTTTTCGCGAGTACAATCCAAGAAGAGAAGCAAGGAGGCAGAAGTGTCGCGATATCATGACATGTTGTAGTTTCGCGGTCCAAAGCAAGGAGAAAGAGAGAGAGAACAAAAGTTTAGCGGTATCACAACATGTTGTATTTTTGAGACCAAAGCAAGGAGAAAGAGAGAGTAAGCAAAAGTATCATGATATCATGATATGTTGCTTTTTCATGGTTGAGTTGAAGCCGATGAAGACCTTTGATAGCCCACTAATATTAGGGTTTGCAGCCAACTAAGATTAGGGTTTGCAGCCGACTAAGATCAGGGTTTTACAGTCGACTAAGATTAGGATTTGATCATGAAAATTTTGTTATAAAAGGTAGGTTGTTTGAAGAGTTATGGTGTCGAAGTGTGCGAAGTTCGGTCACAGTGCGCAGGGTGCAAGTCGTGTCGAATCGTGCTAAGTGCAAAAATTGCAAAGGAAGCAGAGAGCACAAAAGGGGGAAGATGATCATTTGACTGTGGTGCAGTAGATTGTACGAAGTGATTTTGCAGGCAGAGTAGAGTGCACAGAGTTCGCAAAGGTGAAACAGACTAGTCAGGATCTTGTAAAAGCGAAGGTATATTTCTGTTAATCTTCTAGATTCATAATTCAAGTCCAGGTTGCAGCTTGCCACAAGGGGTTTGTGCTCCTTCTAGTAGGTGCTGGTAAATCAGGGGTTGGTGCTCCTTTCTATTGGTGTAGATAAATAAGGGGTTGGTGCTCCTTCCAGTGGGTGTTGGTAAAGTGATTGTAAAGTTGTTTCTTTGCAAAGGCTGGATTTGGATGGTAGTCCAAGCAGTCATTTTTGAGGAGTAGCCACATTGGTGAACCTCGTTAAATCTTGTGTTGTGTGATGCTCTATTGTTATTCTTGTTGTATCTTGTAATTAGTATTAATTGCTACTATATTAAGAACTATAAAATCAAGTTTAAAGAGATACACTGATTCACCCCCCCTCTCAGTGCCATTGTAAGACTAACAAATTATTTGGTAAAAATAAAAATACCATAAAATTTTACATCGTATGATCGTAGAAATCTAGTGCATCAAATTATCCCTTATACGTGGATCAATGGAACATTGTTTAAGTCATGACCTGACCATGTGATTAGGATATGTGTGTAAGATGATGTATATGACATCATTCGGGCTGCATATGAAGAACCTTATGGATGCCATTATGCTGCTCAAAAAACAGTTAGTAAAATACTTCAAATTGGTTATTTTTGGCCTACTATGTGTAGGGATGCCCATAGTTTTGTTGATCAATGTGATGCGTTTCAAAGGGCTAGTAAACTTACACCTATAATGGATATGCTTTTGGTACCATAGATAATGTTTGAACCATTCAAGAAATGGGGAATTGATTTTTTTGGGCCAATAGATCCTCCAAGTAAAATAAATAAATATATACTTGTGTGCACAAATTATTTCACCAAGTGGGTTGAAGTAAAAGCCTTACCCCGAGCACAAGATGAGCCTATAGTTGATATCTTGTACACACATATCATGCAATGCTTTGAAGCACCTAGAGAATTGGTTTCAAACCATGGATCTCAATTTCTCTCCAAAGTGATTGAGAATTTTGTTAAAGTATATCAAATAAAACATAGGAAGACATCACCATATCATCCTCAAGCTAATGTACAAGTAGAGATTACAAATAGAGAACTTGAAAATATTATAATAAAAAATGTAGTTGTCAATAGGATTGATCGGTTAGAAAAACTAAAAGAAGCTACATGGCTATATAATACAACTTGGAAAACTACCACAGGACTATCACCTTATGAAATGGTCTATGGGAAGCAAGCTATCATGCCTATTGAATTTGAAATAGAAACTCTTCATACAATGATACAACTTGATATGGATTTGGATCAGGCACAAAAAGCTAGGTTGGAACAATTAAATATTCTAGATGAAAGAATATTAGAGGTATTACATAGGATAAAACTAATGCAAGTTCAAAGAAAAAAATGGTATGATAAACGTATTGTACCACGAACATTTCAACTAGGAGATTGGGCCTTGCTATTTGAATCATGCTTTCAATATTTCTAAGAAAAGCTAAAGATGTGATGGCTTGGACCCTATGAGATTGAGAAAATATTTGGGAATGGTAAAATTAAGCTTAATCCCATTGATTATTCAACATGAAGTTTTTTAGTTAATGGACATAGGCTTAATCTCTATAGGAAGCCATTAACTAAATAAGAATTTATAAACCACCTTAAGCAACAAGTTGATCTGCAGTGCATTTTTGAAAAACAATCAACTATTATTAAATTAAAACTTCTATTTCTACCGAAGGCAACAAAACATTGTTTATTAAATAATTTTTTGATTTATAATATAATATATACTAAGAAAATAAGTGCAATTATTAAAAATAATGTAGTATAATCAATCCTCTTATCTAATGTATAAGTACCGGTAAATAAGATGGATGGAAAAAATCTTTACACTACTTGACCAATGAAAGAAGGTTATCATGGAATAATAATATTTCTTGAAAATGAACTAGAAATATCACTCTATATTATTTAAAATATGCTTCCTTTATTTCATGATGGAGTTCTATCATACAATATTTTATTCATCTTATCATTCATCACTTTTCAATCACAATATTAGGTTTTAGGGAAGAAGTCAAATTCGGTGTGGGAAGACATATTATTACCTCACGAAAAGGAGGTCATATAGTCATGATGGTATCACAAATTAATAAAGCAAGGTAGTAAAATACCTTGTTTCTTATAGCCCATAAATGATAAAAGGAAAAAAAGGATAGTAAGGATAGGATTACATTTCCATCCAGATGGTTATGTAGTCCGAATCCCCAAAGTTCTAATTTCTTCCCCAAATAAAAGATAGGGTAGTAAGGATAGGATTACATTTCCATCCATATGGTTATGTAGTTTTATTCCCCAAAGCCTTAACTCATCTTACTTAAGGCAAAAAAGTAGTAAGGATAGGGTGAAAATTGCCATTAGGACTTTGATATAGTGGTTAGGAATCTGGTTCCTCAAAGCTTTGCACCCCTAAAAACTAATCTATATATATGTGAGAAAAAAAAATGGGCAATAAAATGGTAAAACAAAGATGATACTAGAATGACTATCTTACTTTCCTATTCCAAAATAGGTTTTGAGTGTGTCCAACCATTGATGAGACCTATTTATGCAAACCAAAGTTTTTTTGATTGATATTTTTTTAAGTTCATTATTATTTTCTCTCACAAAGGACTCCTCAATGATGCCAAAGGAAGTAGAACAAAGAAATTGATCTCTTTAGGACATTAGAAATATTTATTATTAGGCCATGAAATATTTTATTAAAAATTCAAGGAAGACATCAATGTTTTTGCATAACATCTTTGCTATTGGGAACAAACAATTCCATTCTAAGAAGATTTATTATCCTACAAACTTATTTAATGGCTTAGCTTAAATAAATAATTGATATATATAAGTAAATACCCCCATATTCCTAAATATATATATATATAATAAGAAAAAATAAAAAATAAATAAAAATAAAATATATACATATATTATTATTATAATTAAGATTTTCTATAATGTAAACCCCTATAAATAAAACTTTCTCTCCTTATCTTGTTTTGGCTATATAACCAAAAATTTAGTTTGGGGGAGGAACAAAGGAATAGTATAATATTCTCTATAATATAGTTTGGGGGAGAAAAAAAGAGAAAGAAGAAAAAGAAAAAAATGGAAGCAGTTAAAACATTCCTATAAATATATTTCTATAGGTTATTTCTATAGTTAGCTTTCGTAGTTAATTTCTATAGTTAGTTTTTGTGCTTAGTTTTTGTAGTTCATTTTTATAGTTTATTTTTGTAGGACATTTCTGTATTTTGTTTCCATAGTGGATTTTTTTAGGCACATCGTCACATAATTTTTTTTCTAAATGTATGACTACAGTGAATTCATACCATGATTGAAACCATGTGTCATTGCGTAACAAGGCTCTACGGGATGGTCATCTTCAATTCTTATCATTGAAGCTCTTACACATAAAAGGAATTTAATGTAAATTTCATCTGAACATATGAAATTTTACCCCATGAACTCTAACATGGAATTCAATTCATGGATTTTACATCAAAGTCTGAGCGCAGGAGATATGGATGCTCACTATTAGTCTCTAAGGGCATGGGTTGATAAATCAGCAAAACATTTAGAGGTACCAATGCAAAACCTTGGATGCTCATTGATTGCCTTCATGATCAAAAGTTGATATTGTAGATGTGGCTAGCAATCATGGGGGGCATAATCTAAAAATTGTAGACTATTGTCATGTGCGTACGAAGTCCAAATGCGGATCCTCAGACTCACTACCCTGGGAGAATGAAAGACATCGATATTATAGGCTTGAGCACACACCATTCAAGGAGGTTGGCCTACCATTGTGGGTAGCATGAATTTAACATAATTAAACCTCCTCACATGAATAAACAACTGAGCTAACCCCTGCATGCAATGTAATTTTTTGGACTTGCTACCTTGAGAAGATGACGAAGCCTTGACACTTGGATCTACCATAGTCGAAGAGTGTTGTACCTAGATAAGTCATTGTGTGGTGATTTAAAGCAAGTCTTTCATCTAGGAAAGGAGATTTCAAGTGCATCCATATGTTGACTAAAAGTTAGACAAACTTGGATGTACCAAAGATAAATTAAAAATGATTATCGTCTAAACTTGGATGTATCGAAGATAAATTAAAAATGATTATCGACCAAACTTTAATATGAATATTAATTAAATTTTATTTTTTAAAATTTTTATCTTTCAATAAACATCATTATGATTATTCTAAACTTAGACAACTTGTCACTGTGGATCATGGATAGGTGGCAGATCGTTATCATGCCATGTTTAGCATGCGATGGCCATTTACAAGGGGGATGACCACCTTATGTACGAGACATCGATCACCAACACCTGATCATGCGGTGAAATGAATATGAACACCACGGATTGAGCATAGAGGTCATTGATAAAAATCATGATCGATGGCCATGTTTTATTCGATCAATATGCATTGGAAGATATAGAAAAAAACTAATTTTGTGCAACTTTACCTAAGCAAAATTATTAGGGTAAAATTGAAGCAATTCAATGATTGAACCATACAAACACTAGTTGTAATCACAACTAAATTCATTACATGGAGGGTAGAATCGAGTGACGGTAGTTTGATAGGGGGCACGATGGAAATTTCAAACTAACATCAAGAAAAAGGAGGTGTAGGAACTTACGAGTCGACTGAAATATTGAATGTAACAACAAATGTTTAATTTTTCTATAATGAATTCATAGAAGTAAATATGATAGGAATTCCTGAAATACAACAAAGTGTTTACAATGAGAATTCTTGTCTTAAAAAATTTTATACCGAAAATGAGAATATTTTGAGATTTTTAAAGAAAAATTCTAGAATAAAATATAAATCTTTGAAGTTTAAAATTTTTCTTCTATATGCACTTGATTTTTTTATAGAATAGTGATAGACGCATGCATGTATATGTAATTCTTTCTCTGCAGGATAAGCTTCACAGCCATCTGAATGAAAAATCTACAAAACCAAACTAGAAATAAAAACTGGTTCAAAATACTTACCCCTCTACCTACAAAAGACCCTTGTTTCATAATGACAAAGTACACCTTCCATAAATATAGTGAACCATCCTCCATAGCCACCCAAACACCTAGCAACTTCCTCAGGAATATATTCCAAAAATCTAGATGGTGGGAGACCCTAACGCGATTTCAAGGTCATGATCAGGGTGTGGCCAAACAATTCATTTTAAACTATGACCCCACATCCATGGTCACTCATGTGGGTGGGGTGGAAGTTGAAATTACCCCTAGTCTAATCTCAGAATTTTTGCACCTCCCAAAATTTGGCTAGAGATATTTCAAATCTAATAACAAAGGAGTCACCCAACTAGTTGATAAATTAGGAAAGATTTGTTCTATTATTTAAGATTATGAGGGGTGGGTTAAGGGGGTAGTGACTTCCTCTATCCCTTTAACGTGTCAAGAAGCTACCATATTGATCATGAAATTCTTTACTTTAGAAGGTAGGTTGGTGTGCGAGGGGTATCACCTCAAAATGGTCCTTAACCTTAAATTTCTTGAGTGAGAGGATTGTGTTATTAATCTACTGTATTTCCTCTATAAATCCCTAAGGACTATGATCAAGAGGTTTCAGGCCAAAAATCTTGAAACTGGACCTAAATTACATTTAATATCCCACCACAACCTCATTAAGTTACTTGTTCTTCACAAATCCCTTGTAACCGAGAATACCTGGGACAAGATTGTGAAGGAAGCAAACCTGTTGAAATAGTCTTTAGATCCAAGTGAATCTAAGTATAGTGAGAGCCCCACATCTGAGTCCAATGATACCCAAGATGAATATGATTCTCCGCTACTCAATAAAATGACCCAATCTAAAATAGTCAAGACACTCAAGCCTCCCTCACCTGCACCAATGAAGAGAACCCAATTTGAGGAGTCTAATCCAAAAAAATATAAGAGGGAAGAAACATATAGCCCATAGTTTATTCCACATACATCAAACCCTCATATAGTATATGTCGAATCGCTAGCTCAAATATGCACCCAATAGAGTTTGTTATAGATGCAACTAGATAGTTTTAGGAAAGAATTTGTAGAGCACACAACATTGATGGAGAAATCCCTCTCCACCCAAACTGATCTCCTAAGGTAGATATCTATAGAAAAGGTGGCCAAACCAGTTGAGCCTAGAAAATAAGCCTTAGGGGTCTTTGTCGATTCCTCCCTCCCATTGCTTGGTTATCAGGAGTTGTCTCTACCAACTCAATGTTGGCTAGTGGGCTTCTACTTTGTCTTACGCTTGGTGATATTTGTCCAAGTGCTTTGATTCTATGATTTGCATGTACTAAGTGACATCTCCATATTCTTTCCTTGAAATATCTTTGTGGATATGAGGTTGCCAGGATCTCTCTATATGAATCAAAAATATATATCTCATAACTTGAGTCGTTTTGATTATCTTATCTTTGTTTCGACCAATCCACTGGTAAATTCATCAATCTCTCCAATATTCTTACTTATATCCTTTGTCTTCTTAGTTGTTGATAGGTTATTGTATATGCTTACGAATCAAGGTTGGCTTGATGCTCTTGAGATCTTCCTAGTTGTCAATTTGTTGTTGTATAGGCTGGGGGATCACGGTTACCCTGACGATTCTAGGGTCTTTCTAGGCAATCATAATCATCACTAAATTTCATGCTATGTTGCCTTACTATCCAAGGTATTCCTTCATCACTAGATTCACTCAAATCTATCCATGCATCGTCTTGTAATTCAAGTAATATGGTTGCTTCCTCAATGTATCGCCAAAGCATCTTTGCATCTTCATTTGTCATTGGAGGATCACTTGGCAGTACTTGTGAACTTGTACTTGTACCATAATTCCTTGTACGACTTCTTGGAGTTATCCCCTCATTATCCTTATCTTTCCCTTTTAGTTCTTGTAGCCTAGTTATTCTTTGTTCATCTAGCCTTTGTATTGTAATATCCAATTCATGGATGGTTTGTTCCCTCAACCTTGGATTATGACATCATAATATTTGATATTCCTTCTATAGTTGTTGGGTCTGCAGTCACATTCACTACTGTAATAGCTCTATCTATTCTAATAGAGTAAGTCCCATAAATTATTCATCAATGGTCTCATTCTCATTCTCCTTTGGAACTTCCATTTCAAAATTTTCCACTCTATCTTCATATCGTATTTTTAACTGTATCCTTTTTCATCCTTCTGCTTTTTGGGTTAGTTCTCTACGCTCCACCTAAGGATACATTGTTGGAAATTTTGAGTAAGTTGTGTTGTCATTGATGTCAAAAGGTTTGATGTCAAAGAGCACTTTGTATGGCAGGAATATTCTTCTATGGTTGATATGGTTGAAATTGATCAAGGCAAAGTTCATCCCAAAAGCAAGCAAATTGGTTGGAAAGAAGAGGCCATGGTTTAAAAGGAAAGACAAATATTATTATAATATTTTTCAATATTATAATAATTGGGTCCAAGAAATCATTAAAAAAAAGAGATATCCTGGACAAGGTTTATTGAGATTTTATAAAGGTTGCAAAGGTTTTTTAAATTATTTAAATTAAAATATTTTAACAAAAGTTAAAATTTTAATTTAAAATAATTTATGGCGCCAAAGTTTCAAATCAAATTCGAATTCAAAAGCAAGAGAGGGCCGACGTTTTTTAAACCAAAGGAAAGAGTATTTAAAGGAAATGATTTTTCATTTCCAAAGGTTCATAATTCGAATGCCCATGTGGAGGAGATAATTCGTGCGCTCCATTTTCAAAAAGGAGAAGACGTTCGTGAGCCTTAAAGGAAAGGGAGGTAGAGTTGCATTGAAATTCGCTTGGAGCAAAAGAGATATCCCATAGCGCTGGGTAGCGTAGGTGGTAGGAGGAATGTGGCTAAGGTGCTTGCGAAGGGAAGGTTTTCATTTCGAATCCCACAGAGTTGTTTTGCAAAAGGGTAAAGCACCTTTTCATTTTCAGCGAAGGTAGATTTCAAATACGAATTCGTGGACATTTGGTTTCGTGTGGGCATGTAGCCCAGGCGGTAGCCTAGCCTTGGGCTAGGGCATTATGGTGGCTTAGGTCATGGGTTCGAGCTCGAGCGCTGGTCATTGAGACTTGTGCAATATTTTTTGTAGGTAGAATATTAAAAGGTATGCTTTTTAATTTATGTGCTTCTATGGTCTTGGAATACGTGATTTGACTTTGAGGCTTCGAAATCATGAAAGGGAAATAAGTGAAATTTTTTTGGGAGTTATAAGGTAAACATTTTAATTTTGATAAAAGGGATGCATGAAATAAAGTATGTGGTGTTATTTTGAAAAGGGATTTGGAGTATAATAGTTTGATTGAAAATATTTTTAAGAAAGGAGTTAAAAGGTGTAATAGTGAAAAATTAATTGTGTGATTTGTGTTCTTGTTGGGTTTATTTAATTTGCAATATTAGGAGTTATAAGGTGTAAAATTGGTTTGAATTTTATTGTACCTTTTGCATTATGAAGAAGAGTATTTGTGGGATTATGATGAAGCTTTAATGCATTTTCCTTGAGATCAAAAGAAGGGTTCTAGAGTATATCTTTCAGATTTCACTAAGCACATTTTGGGAGGAATATTTTGTGAATGTTGTGAAATATTCATTTTGAGGTTTTGAGATAGACCATTGTTATCTAACCTTGGAAGTGGAACAAAAGGAATTGGTTGTGAGTAAAACAGGTTTTGAAGATATATCTCCATCACAACAAAAAGGTATGAGCACATTATCTTTTGTTTAGAGTGATTGGAATGAATGTTGTGAAATATAAGGTGGAGTGAAAAGGATTGTTTGATAAGCATTGTTGGAAATATTTGAGTGAGTTTTTTATATGCTTCATTGGTGAATGTTTAGAGAACATTTGAGATAGATATTGAAGATTATTTGAGTTAGGGTTTGAGACCCACATTGTGCTCTTTGTTTGAAGAAGTATGAAAATACTTGTTTAGGGTTTGTAAGCAAGTTGTGTTTCATTGGTTGAATGATTGAGTGAAAATTCTTGAGCATTGGTTTTGAGTGATATTGAAAGTAAATGTGCAAACATTAGAAATCAGATTTGTGAAAGTGACAGACTTAATGATTGAGTAGAACATATTGAGTTTTTGATAGAGTACATCATTCTCTATATGTTCCAGAGGTTAAACGAATTTTGAATAGAATATGTCTAAACTGCTTCAAGTTAAAGGAATTACTTTGAAGATTAGACAAAGCATTTGATAGCATTGTGTGCAAGATTTGAGATTGATTGAGCATATCTTGTGAGCTATTTTGAGCATGTGTTTGAGTAGATTTGAGCAAGTTATTGAGAGGACTTGAAGGTAGATTTGAAGCAAGTCTTGGTGAAGACTTGAGAGCAGATTGAGCAAGTTCTTGAGAGGACTTGAAGGTAGATTTGAAGCAAGTCTTGGTGAAGACTTGAGAGAAGATTGAGCAAGTTCTTGAGAGGACTTGAAGGTAGATTTGAAGCAAGTCTTTGTGAAGACTTGAGAGCAAAGTTGATTGATTGATTTGTTCAAGATTTGTGTTAAGGCTTGGGGCAAATCTAAGCAGAGTTGATTTGTTGATTTGATCAAGCTTTGTGTTAAGGCTTGAGGATAGATTTTGGTGCAAATTTATGAGAAAATTTGTGCTAGACCTGATAGATATTTATGAGCATATTTATACTACACTTGGGATAGAGTTTGGTATAGATATGAGATAGAGTTGAGAGTAATCTTTGGAGGTGATAGAGTAGAGGATAATAGTCTCTAGTGGATAGAGATCCATTAGCCAGGGTAGTGAGGATAGAGGTCTTCTATGGAGAGAGATCCACAAGCCAGAGTAGTGGGGGTAAAAGTCTTCTAGAAGATCATCAACCAGAGTAAAGGGGAAAGAGTTCTCCTATGATAGAAATTTAGATTCAAACAGAGAAAGGGGAAAGATTTATCTTGTGGATAGAGTTCCATGAACCAGAGCAAGGGGAAAGAGTTCTCCTATGGAGTGTGATCCATGAACTAGATGGGAAGATAGAGTTCTTATGTGGAGAGAGATCCACAAACCAGTTGAGGAGAAAGAGTTCTCCTGGATCAAGTTCCATGAACCAGAGAAAAGGGGAAAGAGTTCTCCTATGGAGAGTGATCCACAAATCAGAGCATTAGGGGATTGGTGTCTCCTTTGGATAGAGGTCCATAAACATTGTAATAGGGAAGTGATTCCCAAGAGATTTGTTGAGAAAATTTAGTAGAAATATTTTCTCCGTGGAGTAGCCCACATTGGGTGAACCACATTAAATTGGTGTCTCTATTGTGTGTGATGATTTGTGCATTGCTTTGATTACTATTGTTGATATTTCCATTGATAATATTGGATAATATTGTTTGGAAAGAAAAGTAAAAGTTGGTCTTATACTGTTCACCCCCTCTCAGTATAAGCCTGTGTTCTTCAATTGGTATCAGAGCGGGTTCCTTCGAAAGAGTTTAACAGCTTGAAGAAAGAGTGTACAGGAACACAAATGGCATCTCAAAGTGGATCTTCAAAAAATAAGGCACCATTGTTCGATGGGAACAATTATGCTTTTTGGAGCATAAGAATGAAGACTTACTTGATGGCACAAGGATATGAGACATGGTAAGAAGTTGAGGATGGATACACACCTCTAGATAGTCCTCCTATAGATAAATATGGTAAGCTCCTACATCTGTATAATGCAAAGGCAATGAATGTAATATTAAGTGGTTTACGTGAAGCAAAGTTTGTAAAAGTTATGCATTGCAAATCAACAAAAGAGATTTGGAAAAAGTTGAAGAAAGCATATGAGGGAGATAAAAAGGTCAAGATGGTAAAATTGCAAAATCACAAGAAAACATTTGAAGACTTGAAGATGAAGGATGAGGAAGACATTGCTGCATACTTACTTCGTGTGGATGAGGTTGTTAACTCCATGCGAGGACTTGGGTTTAAAGTTGAAGAATATGATGTTTGTCAAAAGGTTTTAAGGTCACTTCCTATGAGGTATGAAGGAAAGGTTTCAGCCATAGAAGAAACAAGAGATATTGAAAAATTGACTATGGATGAGTTACATGGAACACTCACAACATATGAGATGAGAATAGTAATGGATCCTATCCCAAAGAAAGAGGTAGCCTTCAAAGTAGCAAATAAGGCAAAAGATAAGAAATCTATTTCAAGTGATGAGTCAATCGGTGATGAAGAAGCAAACTATGGCAGAAGGAACAAGAGGGACTCAGGAAAGCACAAAGGTATGAAAATAGTAAAGTGTTTCAATTGTGGTAAATATGGTCACTATGCATCTAACTGTCCAGAAGCTAGAAGTAGTAGTGGTGAAGAGAAACAAGATCATAAGAAAAGGAAAGCAAGAAAATCTAGGTATGAAAAGAAAAGTAGGTATGGACAAAGAAAGCATGGAAAGAAGTTTTTCCAGAGATATAAGAAGAGTTTCTATGCAGATAAGACAGGCAAGGTTTCAAGTGATAGTGATGGAAGATCCTCAGATAGTGAAGAAGAAGAAATTCTCTTCTTGGCAATAGAAGAAGAAGGAAGTGCTCATATTGAAGATAAATCTGAAAAGTATGAAGATGCTCTTGAAGAAGTAGAGGAAGAATCATAAAATGAAGAGGAAGGAGTAGTAGATCTAGAAGTTGAACTTATTTCTGCTCTTAAAGAATTAAGAAAGGTTAGAAAGCAGAATTTAAGGCTCAAGGCTCAATTTCAAGAATGTGATGAAGAGAAAGGAAAGCTTATACAAGATCTAACAAACTCAATAGCTAAGACAAGGAGATTTAAAGAAAATTTAGAGGTAAAAGTCTTAGAATGTGAAATATTAGAGCATGAGGTAGTTTCACTAAGGAAGGAAGTGAAAGAGTCTAAAGACAAGCTACACAGGTTTGGGAAAAGTTCAAAGACTTTGGATAATATTATCAATGCACAAAGATCTTCATCAAACAAGACAGGACTTGGTTTTGAAGAAGGACAAAGAGAACAAGGAGAGGAGTCAAGCTCAAGCTCCAAAGAAGAAGAAGCTTCAGAAGAAGAGAGTGAAGGAGAAAGTGAGACTTATGAGGATAAGTTGAAAAATAGAAGGTTCACCAAGGAAGGAAACAATGCACAAATAAGGAACAGGAAACATCATAGGGAAGAAAGGACTAAGAGACCAATGGGTCCAAGGCAATATTTCTTCAAAGGATGTTGCTTCTCATGTAATAGGTTTGGTCACAAGGCTATGCAATGCAGGACACATGAAAAGAAGGAATATGGTTTCACTAAGAGAAATTTCAGAGATGGGCATTTCTTTCAAGGGTATTGTTACTCTTGTAATCATTTTGGTCATAAAGCAATTGATTGCAGGGTTCATGATAGGAATGGGTATGGCTTCACCAGGAGGAACTTCAAGATATTTGCACCTTCAAGGAACCACAACATTAAGTGTTATAAGTGCAATAATGTTGGGCATATGGCCAAGTGGTGTAGAACAAAATTTCCAGGGACAAGCAAGAACAGGGATATTCAAAAGAGTTAGAAGGATATGTTGAGAAAGAAGGTTGACAAAGGAAAAGAGCATTGTATGTTGGGAGTAGAGATACTCCCACCCCAAAATTAATCACCTCAAGGAGAGGAGGTGGGGAGGGGGCTGAGCTAAGAGTCTTATATTTAGCCCCAAAGGAGTCCCTTTGCCATTGATGTCAAAGGGGGAGAGATTTGAGTTAGGGGGAGAGCATTCAGTTAGGGGGAGTGTCAAGGGGAGAAAAATTGGAAAAAGGAAAAAGGAATGGTTAAGGAAAAGGGTTGCCATCAATGACAAAGGGGGAGATTGTTGGAAATTTTGAGTAAGTTGTGTTGTCATTGATGTCAAAATATTTGATGTCAAAAGGTTGATGTCAGAGAGCACTTTGTATGGCAGGAATATTCTTCTATGGTTGATATGGTTGAAATTGATCAAGGCAAAGTTCATCCCAAAAGCAAGCAAATTGGTTGGAAAGAAGAGGCCATGGTTTAAAAGGAAAGACAAATATTATTATAATATTTTTCAATATTATAATAATTGGGTCCAAGAAATCATTAAAAAAAAGAGATATCCTGGACAAGGTTTATTGAGATTTTATAAAGGTTGCAAAGGTTTTTTAAATTATTTAAATTAAAATATTTTAACAAAAGTTAAAATTTTAATTTAAAATAATTTATGGCGCCAAAGTTTCAAATCAAATTCGAATTCAAAAGCAAGAGAGGGTCGATGTTTTTTAAACCAAAGGAAAGAGTATTTAAAGGAAATGATTTTTTCATTTCCAAAGGTTCATAATTCGAATGCCCATGTGGAGGAGATAATTTGTGTGCTCCATTTTCGAAAAGGAGAAGACGTTCATGAGCCTTAAAGGAAAGGGAGGTAGAGTTGCATTGAAATTCACTTGGAGCAAAGAGATATCCCATAGCGCTGGGTAGCATAGGTGGTAGGAGGAACGTGGCTAAGGCGCTTGCGAAGGGAAGGTTTCCATTTCGAATCCCATGGAGTTGTTTTGCAAAAGGGTAAAGCACCTTTTCATTTTCAGTGAAGGCAGATTTCAAATACGAATTCGTGGACATTTGGTTTCGTGTGGGCGTGTAGCCCAGGCGGTAACCTAGCCTTGGGCTAGGGCATTGTGGTGGCTTAGGTCGCGGGTTTGAGCTCGAGCGTTGGTCATTGAGACTTGTGCAATATTTTTTGCAGGTAGAATATTAAAAGGTATGCTTTTTAATTTATGTGCTTCTATGGTCTTGGAATACATGATTTGACTTTGAGGCTTCAAAATCGTGAAAGGGAAATAAGTGAAATTGTTTTGGGAGTTATAAGGTAAACATTTTAATTTTGATAAAAGGGATGCATGAAATAAAGTATGTGGTGTTATTTTGAAAAGGGATTTGGAGTATAATAGTTTGATTGAAAATATTTTTAAGAAAGGAGTTAAAAGGTGTAATAGTGAAAAATTAATTGTGTGATTTGTGTTCTTGTTGGGTTTATTTAATTTGCAATATTAGGAGTTATAAGGTGTAAAATTGGTTTGAATTTTATTGTACCTTTTGCATTATGAAGAAGAGTATTTGTGGGATTATGATGAAGCTTTAATGCATTTTCCTTGAGATCAAAAGAAGGGTTCTAGAGTATATCTTTCAGATTTCACTAAGCACATTTTGGGAGGAATATTTTGTGAATGTTGTGAAATATTCATTTTGAGGTTTTGAGATAGACCATTGTTATCTAACCTTGGAAGTGGAACAAAAGGAATTGGTTGTGAGTAAAACAAGTTTTGAAGACATATCTCCATCACAACAAAAAGGTATGAGCACATTATCTTTTGTTTAGAGTGATTGGAATGAATGTTGTGAAATATAAGGTGGAGTGAAAAGGATTGTTTGATAAGCATTGTTGGAAATATTTGAGTGAGTTTTTTATATGCTTCATTGGTGAATGTTTAGAGAACATTTGAGATAGAGATTGAAGATTATTTGAGTTAGGGTTTGAGACCCACATTGTGCTCTTTGTTTGAAGAAGTATGAAAACACTTGTTTAGGGTTAGTGAGCAAGTTGTGTTTCATTGGTTGAATGATTGAGTGAAATTCTTGAGCATTGGATTTGAGTGATATTGAAAGTAAATGTGCAAAAATTAGAAATAAAGAGAAAAATAAACAAATAAAATATGTCTAAACTACTTCAAGTTAAAGGAATTACTTTGAAGATTAGACAAAGCATTTGATAGCATTGTGTGAAGACTTGAGCAGATTGAGCAAGTTCTTGAGAGGACTTGAAGGTAGATTTGAAGCAAGTATTGGTGAAGACTTGAGAAAAAATTGAGCAAGTTCTTGAGAGGACTTGAAGGTAGATTTGAAGCAAGTCTTGGTGAAGACTTGAGAGTAGATTGAGCAAGTTCTTGAGAGGACTTGAAGGCAAATTTGAAGCAAGTCTTTGTGAAGACTTGAGAGCAGAGTTGATTGGTGATTTGTTCAAGCTTTGTGTTAAGGCTTGGGGTAAATCTAAGTAGAGTTGATTTGTTGATTTGTTCAAGATTTGTGTTAAGGCTTAGGAAAATTGAGGATAGAGTTTGGTGTAGATTTGTGAGTATATTTATGCTAGACTTGAGATATATTTAGAGTAGATTTGTACTACACTTGGGATAGAGTTTGGTGCAGATCTGAGATAGAGTTGAGAGCAATATTTGGAGGTGATAGAGTAGAGGATAATAGTCTCCAGTGGATAGAGATCCATTAGCTAGGGTAGTGAGGATAGAGGTCTTCTATGGAGAGAGATCCACAAGCATAGTAGTAGGGGTAGAAGTCTTCTAGAAGATCATACCAAAGGAGAGAACCCCAAACCAATAGCATCAACTAGAGCAAGGGGAAAGAGTTCTCTTGTGGATAGAGTTCCATGAACCAGAGCAAGGGGAAAGAGTTCTCCTATGGATAGAGTTCCATGAACCAGAGCAAGGGGAAAGAGTTATCCTATGGATAGAGATCCACAAACCAGAGCAAGGGGAAAGAGTTCTCCTATGGAGTGTGATCCGTGAACCAGCTGGAAAGATAGAGTTCTTCTGTGGAGAGAGATCCACGAACCAGTTGAGGAGAAAGAGTTCTCCTGGATCAAGTTCCACAAACCAGAGAAAATGGGAAAGAGTTCTCCTATGGATAGAGATCCACAAATCAGAGCATTAGGGGATTGGTGTCTCCTTTGGATAGAGGTCCATAAACATTGTAATAGGGAAGTGATTCCCAAGAGATTTGTTGAGAAAAATTTAGTGGAAATATTTTCTCCATGGAGTAGCCCACATTGGGTGAACCACGTTAAATTGGTGTCTCTATTGTGTGTGATGATTTATGCATTGCTTTGATTACTATTGTTGATATTGCCATTGATAATATTGGATAATATTATTTGGAAAGAAAAGTAAAAGTTGGTCTTATACTGTTCACCCCCCTCTCAGTATAAGCATGTGTTCTTAATACATCATGTTCTGATTTACTTGGGGTGCTTCTTCTTACCTTCCCCTATTTTTGGGTAATAGTACTATCTCTTGATATCCTCTTTCATTTGGAGGAATCCACTCTTCATCTTCCTCTATTACTCATTCGGTACCATCCACAAATCTAACATGCACCCTAAATATTCTTCTTCTATGGGTCGAGGTATCAACTCTTGTTGTTCTATAGTTGGTCTTGTCTCCTCCCCTTCTACAAATAAGTGTGTGAGTCCTGTGTCAGGATCTTCCTGTGATGGACCTTGCTCACCTTGATTTCTTCATTGAGCTTCTGCTCATCTTCTTCGTTCAATCTCTTTCAAAGAAATGAATAAGCATTGTACTTTGTAAGGCTTCAAATTTGAGCCATTTACAATATCGGGTACCTCAGTCCCATTCAATTTTTGCAACTTGACTTCTCCATTATTCATTACTTCTAACACTTTGTAGGTACCAATCCATAAAGTCTTCAACTTATCAAGCTTTATTTTTCGCTTTCCATTAAACTTTAGAGTTAAGTCACCTGGACTGAGTTCTAACTTCCTCAAGTGTTTGTCATGCCATAGTTTCCTTATTTTCTAGGCTACATAATTGCCCGTTGTGCAATGACTATTATTTCATCCAACTTAATCAGTACTGTCAGTCACTCCTCCATACTTTCTTGATCACCCAAGCGATGCTTCACTATGACTCTCAAACTTGGTATCAAAAATTCAATTGGCACCACTACCTCTTGTCCATAAATCAACTGGAAAGGTGTATGCTTATTTGTTGGTTTAAAAGTTGTTTTGTACACCCAAAAAATAGATGGTAACCTTTCCTTCCAATCTGCTCCTTCTATTCTAGAGGTTTTATACAAAGTAAATACCAGGACTTTGTTTGTTGCTTTCGCCTACCCATTTGCTCTGGGATAGTACCGACTAGACAATGAATGTAAAATCCTAAATTTGAATTTCAATATCTTAATGATATCATTTACAAAGTATCCTCCTTGGTCACTTGTTATCTATAGCGGAATACCAAATATTGTGATTACCTGCTCGTACAAGAATCTTATTGTACTTTTAGTTGATTTGTCAAGTAATGCTCTTACTTTGACCCACTTTGTCAAATATTTTGTTGCTAACACAATGTACCTGCACTTCCTTCTTCAAGAGGTTTTCACTGGTCCAACAAAGTCCAATCCCTCTCTTTCAAATATTTCCTAGGGCTATGATGGATGCAATGGCATAAAGTCTCTCTTTATTGGCTTTCCTATCCTTTTACAAGTATAGCATGCTTTTACATATTTGTTTGCATCGTTATACAATGTGTGCCACCATAATCTTACTAGTAATATTTTCCTAGCAGTTGCATCTGATCCCATGTGACCTCTGGCTAAGCCTTCATGAGCTTCCTTCAATTTTGCTTTGACTTCTTCCTCCATCACTCATCTTCATAAGATACCATCACTTCCCATCTTATATAGCAATCCTGCTATCAACTAGAAGGGTGCAGACTTCATAATTACTTTATTTTTCTTGGTTGTTGTCATTTCTTGTGGCAACTCTCCTATGGATAGATACTAGCCAATCAACTTCTACCATGATGGAATGACATTGATGGCAAATCCAAAATCCATGTTCTTGTAGGCTCTCCTGATCGTGTCCAAGACACCTGGTCTGTAATTACATACTTCTTACTAGGTCTCACTACTACTCATAATATAAACTCTTATAGGGTGATGAGCCACCTACTAACATGTCCTTGTATCATTGGTTTGTTTATAAAGTACAACAAAGCTTGGTGATCTACATAAAAAGCAAAGGTATTCACCAGTAGGTAATTCCTAAACTTTTGTACTACATATACCATTACCAAGACTTCTCTTTCTATTGTACTATAGTTTCTCTCCACCTTTAACAATAGGCAACTAGAAGAGAAAATAGGTTGATCCAACCTGAACTATCCTTCTTGTGCCAAAGCACATCCAATTACAAAATTTGAAGCATAAATGTGGACATGGAATTCCTTATCCCAATTTTGGAACACCAAAATTGAGCTACTGATAAGCTTGGCCTTCAACTCCTCAATTACTCCTTGGTGCTCCTCTGTCCATCTGAAAGGAATATTTTTCTTTGTCAATGAGTCCAATGGATAAGACACATGTGCGTAATTCCTGATAAACCTTTGATAATACCCCATCGATCCTAGGAAGGTTTTAGGTGAACTCACATCATATGGTTCTTCCATGTGCAATATCACACGGATCTTATCAGGATTTATTTTTAATCCCTCACTGCACACTATGTGTCATAAAAACTTTCCATACAGTACCATTAGGTAACACTTTCCAGGGTTTTATGAGATATGTGCATTTTTGCACCTACTCATACATTCACTAAGGGTAGGAATATGCTCCTTGATCTTCCCATAAATGGACCAATCATCCAAAAATGCTTTGAAGTTCCCCGTTGCCAACTGATCAAATATATACAGTATGATGCACTAAAATGTAGTTGGGGCATTACAGATCTTGAATGGCATTTGGTTGTATGCGTAGATGCCATTCTCCATAATAAATGTGGTCTTCAACTTATCTTCCTTGGATATGCTTATTTTATTGTAACCCAAAAATCCATTCAAAAATGAATAGATCTCATGTCCTACAACTTCCTCCAGGATGGAATCTGTGAAGGGAATAGGGAAGTGATCCTTAATGGTTACTACGTTTAGACTCCTAAATTCCACACATATTCTAATTTTTTCCACTTCCTTATTCAAGGTGAGTACTATAGGTGATACGCATTCACTGGTTGTAACCTTGAATATTATTCTTACCTCCAACATCTTATCCATCTATGCATTCACTAGTGCAACATATTTTGGGTTCATCCTATATGGTATTCTCCTTACTGGTTGTGCTCCAGGAATTAGCATGATCTTATGGACACATAACTCAGGTGGTAATCCCTTCAAGTCCTTGTATTTCAATGCAAAGACATCCTTATATTCCAAGAATATCTTAAAAGTTATTGCTTTCAATATAGGGTTCCAATCATCACCACAGTTTATCATCCTAGGTTCCTCCTCCATCCCTAGATTGATGTCCACTATCTGAGGTCCTTCGTATTTTATATTTTCCAACTCACTTACTACTTTCTCCACATTCTTTGGGTGTGTCGGTATTGCATCAATTTATGCATCTCCTACTATATATTCTACAAAAAAAATTGGGAATGTCCATTTATCTTTTGCCTCCTTCTTAGGTTCCTGGATGACTTTGGTTTCATTTTGTTTTTCCTTGATCTCCTCTAAATCAATACAAAGGTAGTTGGGCTAAAAAATTTCATACTCCATTTTCCAATGAAGAATTATGCTATCATATCTAGCTTCATCTTCACTACATTCATCAAGGTACAGTATTCCTTCTCCATCTGGTTCATATCCTTCATCTCCTGAGGAGTTTTTTTATTCGTCGGTCATGGCTACATCCTCACTAAAATTTTGATTAGTCAAGTTAATCATATACTTATATTGTCCCTTCTTAAAATTGATCTGATTCTTTCCCTAGTTGTGATTGAATTTGGCTACACGTAGTCATCCTATTCCCAATAGAGCATCATATGCAGGCTTCTGCATAGTAATCACAATGAAATCCAATATGAACTCTTGGTTAGCTATCACCACTTGTTATGCTATCAAGACTTTTTAGTCTCGATACCATACTGGTTAGCACCATATAGTCAAAAGCTTGGTACCCATAGATATGGAGCACCCGGTTCTAGCCAAGCCCTTTCAAGTAGCACATTAACGTTGGATCCTCTATCTATGAAAACTTGCATTAATTTATGCCCTAAGATCTCCATATGAACTAATGCAAGTTTCTTTCCCACATCAATCATTAATATGGTGGGGTCCATGAATTGGTATTTTTATTTCTTTGCCTGAATCAGTTGACTCTGCACTTCCATCACCTTGTGAGGTTGTCTCTTCCACCATCGCTTTTTGTAATGATTGGATAGCTTCCAAAAGGTTAGTCATTTTGATATCTACAATCATGTTCAAAAATTGTGCTACCAAATTCTGCACAACTACCTTCTCTTTTGATGGTTTTTTCAGTTCCTTCTCTTATGCTAACTTCACTTGTTTAGCTTTTTTTGCTTCATATTGTAGTACTTTCTTTGCTACTTGTCAGCGCTACTTTTCTTTTTCTAGCTCAATATACTTATCATTTTTAGCTTGATTCCTTCTCATGGCTAAAACTTCCTAAGTTTTCTCTTTAACTTGAGGAACCTCAATATCTAAATAGTTTACATTTTGTGGGTTACTTGAACTCATCTACTTGGGGTAATTTGCTTCCTTGTGGTTACCCGGACCACACCACCTACACATGTGTGTAGTTTTTGCTTGTTGCATCTCTTGTATTTGAGGTGAAGGACAATTTTTCATGAAATGCTCCCTCTCTTGGCAATTGCAATATTGTATGATCGTCCTTCCTTCCAAATCATATTGCAAATGGCTTTGTCCTCCTTGTTGATTACCCTGGTTCTACTTTCCACCTCGTCAGTTATTTCTATAACCACCACTTGTTGCTTGCTACCCGCTTCCTAGGGTCTATGGTTTCTCTTTCTACTCTAGGATTGTCAAGACTAGTGGGTGTACTCTTGCATTATATAGATATAGCATTACCTCGTGTCCCATAACATTACAAATATGATAGTAATAATTCCATGGACACTTTACATTTGTATGACCCTTAATTTTACATTCTATGCACCAATTATCATTTCTATAAAGCTTAATTCTTTGTTATTTCATGATCTTATTGAATTCCTAATGGAATGATGTTATTGTCCTTTATATAGTGTCATCTTCTCCACTATCTAAATCATTGGAGTTGGGATGAGATAATATTCCTATGTGTGTCTGCTTTGAATCACTTTCAAAATTCTTTGCATGCTTCAAAGCTTCATCATATGTTTCTGATGGTACTATCTTCATATTTTCCTTATAATTTGGTAGCAATCCATCTATGAACCATCGCTTTACCAATACATTTGTCAAGTGCATATGCATCTTATATACTAACTACTTTAATCTGTGGTTGTATGATTTTACATCCTCATCATATTTTTGCTTTGTCATGCAAATTTTAGTGACAATGTCTCCATCATCCTTCAAGGGATGAAATTCTTCAACGAATTTCTCCTTCACTTGGTCCCAAGTTTTGAAATCTAATGTATTTTCCATTTTTAGATACCAATCCATCGCTAATCCTCTCAAGTTAGCATTAAATAAATTCAACCAATCATCTGGGTGGTCTACACCATTTACCCTCTAAATGGTTATACAAGTTCCAATATGTCTTGTGGGGTCTTCCTTACCCTCACTTGTAAAGGGTGGACATATCTTCTTGGCTACCTTATTAGCCATCTTTGGAGAATCATCCTCATAACTTGAGGTGTCCTGTGCAATCTTTGTCTGATTCCTCCTTGGGGGTTTTTTACTACACTCTTCATTAAAATTTTCTATCCGAGGTATCTTATTTTTTCCCACCATTCATTTACCAAACTCATGTGCATCTTCATTCTGCAACTCCCTTCATTGATGTGAGGGAGATGGTCTTGGTCTTTCTTCCTGAGACCTCGTGATCTATTGTCTTGGTGCCTGACTCCCATCCTCTGCACTCCCTTGTAAACCTTCCATAACTTTCTCAGGTGTCACCATCCACTCTCCTTCCTTATGCACTACTTATAATTCAACTTTCTCCTATAAATTAGGTGGTTTTGGTACATCCTCTTCTATCTCTATCAATAGCGCCTCAAAATCTCCTTCTTCATATGTCCAAACTTGCTCTATTTTTTGTTCATGTGTACTATGGTTTGAATTACTTGCATTCTCTATTTGATAAATTCTCATGCTCCTTCTCACTATAATGTTCCCTTATAGTTCTCATCTCCTACATATTTGCACACTAGTGTCTCTCATTCACCTTCAGTTTTGTAATATTCTTATTTTATCAATTTGACCCATTTTAACAAAAATTCTAAGTTTGATAAGGTAACGGTGCCAAATTTAGCATAGGGGTGTATTATTCTTAGTGGGGATTTCATTATCAAAGGCTTAGAATGATCAATTTACTATTCTCAATTGATAACCCAAATTGTACAATCGTACAGTCTCCACAACCATTACTATGCGACCACAAAACAGCTTGTACAGATCCCAAATAATATGATTGTATGATCCTAAATCATACAATGATGATTATTGTACCATTTTACACTCAACCAATCCTTTATATTTAGTTTTACAAGTTTTCATACACATTTTTGTAACTATATTGTTCAATTTTCCAATATTGCCAAATTGGGTAAGTTTTCCTTAATCACCTAAACTGCCAAATCGTGTAAATTTCTTTTGTACAATTTTTAGCACACCTGGTGTATGATTTGTATGAACTGAAAGTTTATAAAGGTTCCAAATTGGATACTCTTTTGTACCAATCTCTCTCAGATAATTTTTGGGAAGTTTTGGAATGACAATTACTCCATTCCTACCAACATGCAAGTTCTACCATTAGGGTTTTGAGAGAGTTCCTTCCAATGGCAATATCCAAAAATTGTACAATAGCATTCAATATATCCTCCTTGATACAATATACCTCATAGATCATTCATAAGGCTCACACCAGTGTTGGTTCAATTCCATCCTTCATAGAAATGCATTAATCATCAACCATAAACATAAAGAAGTAACATGCAATAACTAGACACTGCAAAACATTACTCCATCATTATATAATCATAAAATACGTGAGAAAATATTATGAAATTTGGTTCTTCTTAATTACTTATTAATAGTGAAATACAATTACTAAAATGTACACAATAGTCATAGATATGTATTCAATACTTAGGCTAATCAGACCAGATCATAACCAAACTAACTAGACTATTAAAATATAAAAGGAGATCTTATATAACATTGACCAGGTTGTTCCAAGCGGTTCCTGAGGCACTTCATTATTCACAACTACCCATGTATGATGGAATACATAATTATACCTTCTTACTAAGTCTAAACACATGATTTATCAAATTAATTCACAATTACAAGTCAAATTGCATTTCATTACACTTTGTATAGTTTGCCCTCTAGCTTGTACATTTTTCCTCCTACTTGTATGGTTTACTCTTGCTTGTACAGTTTACCAAAACTATCAAAATTATCAAAACTTTGGAACTCCTCTTGTCACTTCTTCTTCTTCTGGGAGGTGGATTTGCTACCTACATGTGCATCTCTTCTTGAACCCTTGCTTAAAGGTTGTTTTCTTAGAACCCTAGGTTAGATAAGCATTCAAATAAATAATCATTCTAGGGTTAGCTCTTGTATTCCTACATTCTCTATTCCTGCATTGTCCTTTATCTTTTATAACATAGATCTAGAAAGGCAAAATCTAGGTGTTTATCTTGAATCGAATACATAAAACATTCCTAAAAATCATGTGGACTTAAAGTGAGTCCTTAAATCCATTCCTAGTGAACACTTCCCCCCATCCTTTAGCACCAAGTGTAGAGAACAACATAGCCCCCATGGTTCACCCCATAAGGCTTCTCTTCTCTCTTGTGGATCCAACCTTGTTTGGAAATCGTACATGGTAGGGCGGTTTTCCTCTACATATTTGGTGAACTTGACATGAACACCTCATTTTATTTTTTAAAAATTTAATCAAGATCATTAATTCTGTGTGTGATAGATCATAAGAACATTAAAAACATAATTTTTGGTGCTTGTTTTTGTGGGTCTTAGTTTTTCTCCTTTTGCCTTAGTCTTTCTCTCCTTTTCCAATGGCTTCCAACCTTGGGAATGGAAGAAGGTTTTTAATATTTGATGATATTTTTCAAGAGAATGATCAAATTGATAGATAAAATCCTAACCTTGAGGAAGAAGATATTGATAATAGTCTTGATCCTATTAGGGGATCCAATGGGAACCTTACATTCAAATATTTTGAGCATATGTGGACCTTTTATAAGCATCACAAGCATGCCTTGGATGTAGCTTTAGAGGAAGAAGCCCTACTTGAGGAAGTTATACCATCTCATGATAACTCCTTGAGAAAATATTTGAATCATAGTAATCGTGTTCATCATCCAACTTATGCTACTACTATGACCACCAATGTTGGAAGGAATTTACAAATCCCTCCAACTAGTAGTGCGATCCAAAATTTTCAATTTCCTCCTCAATCTGCTTATCTCAATACTAATACCTCTATTCCATCAAATGTTACTCATCCTCTTCAAAAATATGCCACATAATTCAACAGTATCAATATGTCCAATACCCCTCCTTTAGGGAATTAGGGGATAGTGCATAATAGTAATTCAGAAGTGAAGAATTTAACAAATATGGTGAAGCAGATTGTTTCAAAAGTCGAGATGATTCAACCATTGGATCCTATTGTTGCTACCAGGCCTTATCCTAAGCATTTTTCTATGCCATTTTTTCCTATCTATAAGGGGATATAATATCCAATAGAACATTTAAGAAGATTTAGAAAATCTTTCCATGATCTAATTTATGATGATATGTTGTTGCTTAAAACATTTCCTAAGAGCCTTAGTGGGATGGCATTAGATTAGTATTATCATTTGCCTAATTATTTCTTAAAGAGTTTTGTAGAGACAACATAATTATTTGTTCAGCAATTTGGTGCTTACATTGAAACAAAAGTGATAATGAAAGATGTTTATAATTTAGAACAAAGTAAAGAAGAAAGCTTTTCAAAAAAATTGGCTTGTTGGAGAAGTTTAGTTGGATGCTTAATATATTACCTCCTAAAGATATGCTTGGAATATTTATTGGCAATTTATAATAACATTTATCTTATGCATTAGAGACTACTACTATTACATCTTTTGATCAAGCAATTGATTTAGCAAGGAAAGTAGAATAGGCTCTCATAAGGAGAGGCCAACTCAAGGTTAAGGAAGAGAAACCTACTAAATATCAACATAAAAATAGACATATAGTAGGTGATAATGGAATGGATAGTAGGCCTATTAGTAAAATTACTAACAACCTACAAAATATAGTACTTTAGAAACCTCCACGGAGGAATTTTGCAAGGCTTAATATGTCAATGGAAGCAGTTTTAAAAAAACTCTTAGAATCTAAGGAAATTGAGTTATCTCCTATTAGAAAACCAGATACTATAGCTCATTGGTATAAGGTAGGTTAGCATTATGCATATCATAGAGTGGAAGGACACTGGATGAATTCTTGCAAGAACCTAAAGCATGTAGTGTAGGATTTGATTGATGCAAAATGCCTTGATATGGAAAATTTACAATAAAATCCTTCTGCTAATCATAATAGAGTTAGTCATGCAGATAATCAAGTATCTTATAGAAGTGTACCATATTATTATAAAAATAATATGGTTGGTATAATAACAACTACTTCAAAAAATATAGTGAAGAATCAACAGGTTTAATGATCTCAACACAAGATCATCATCTCAGCCAATATCTCTCTTTTGGAACTTTACAAAGCTCTCCCACTCATGGGTATGCCTTGATGAATGTGTTAAAACATCAATATATCCCTCCAAATATTTTCCCTAGTGATATGTCCAATATTGTAAGACCTCTTGGGATACATCATCTCACATTCTCAGATGTTGATATTTCTTTCTCTGGCTTGCAAAAATATTCTTATCTTTATATCACTGCATTTATTGGGGATACTTTTAATAAAAGAGTTATGATTGATAATGGTTATTCCCTTAGTTTATGCACATATCATTTCTTTAAAAAATTTGGATTGAAAGAGGAAGATATAATTAAATCTGATGACATCATTAAAACTTTCAACAATGAGTCCCAAGAAGCTTATGGTACCATATCACTTCCCCTCAAAGTTAGACCTAAGATTTTAGATACATTGTTTTATGTGGTATCTTGTCCTACATATTTTAATATTCTTCTTGGAAATCCTTGGATCCATGCAATCTAGGTTGTCCTTTCTACCTTTCATCAATGTATAAAATTTAAATTTAAAAATCAACCTATTTCTATCATGGTCGATCCTCATCCATTCAAACTTTTCTCACTTGAAGACTTAGCTCAAATTTATTCATCAAATTCCTCATCTAAAAAATCTAAGCAACTTAAAAATTTGATAAGAAATCATCAATTCATATCTCATCTTAGGATCAAGCTGACTCTTTTTTCCAAGATCCTCTTAGATAAATCTCATTATGGTTTAGAGTGGTGTGTTGAAGATGATGGCCCACCATATCCTTCTATGTTGGTCTCTTCCCCAAAGCAATTTATAAAAGATGAGGATCCTCCCTAGAATAATATTTGCTTTGACAGGTCTGCCCCTTGCACTACATAGGTGGAATCTTATAATTATAAAGAGGATTTTGGTTCTATGTCTCTCGAGGACCTTGAGCAATTAGGAGTAACTCCTACCCTACCTACTCTTGAGTATGACTTGTAAATATTTATTGAGGAGACCATAGATGTGAATATAGGATCTAAGAAATCCCCTGGAATCCTTAAGTTAGGTAAAGCCTTATCCATGGATGAGCAGGAGCAATTGACCAATTTTTAAAAGAATATCAAGATATCTTTGCTTGGTCATATGTCGACATGCCAGGGCTTGATCCCTCCCTTGTCATGCATAATTTGGTAGCTAAGCCTAGTGCTAATCCTATTAAGCATAAACTTAGGAAGATGCATCCTAAGGTCACCCTTTTGGTCAAGGAGGATCTCCAAAAACTCCTTGATGTTGTATTTATAAAAGCTATCAATTATTCTGATTGGATCTCCAATATTGTTCCTATGGCTAAGAAGGAAGGAACAATTAAAATATGTACCGAATTTTGGGACATTAACTTAGCATGTCCCAAGGATGATTTTTCCTTTCCCAACACATATCAGATTGTAGATTTCTCTACCAAATATGGAATGCTTTCACTTATGGATGGTTTCTTAGGTTATAATCATATTATGATTAGCCTTGAGGATTAGGCTAAGAAAACATTCACTACACCATGGGGTACCTTTTGTTGGAAGGTCATGCCTTTTGGCCTGAAGAATGTAGGAGCTACCTATCAGTAGGCCATGACTTATATTTTCCATGACATGATGCATGATATTATCCAAGACTATGTGGATGATCTTCTAGATCATTCCATAGAACAAAAGGATAATGTCTATGATTTAAGATAAATATTTGAAAGGCTTCGACAATACAAGGTTCGTATAAAATTCGTTAAGTGTGTGTTTGGGGTCACATCTGGCAAGTTACTAGGCTTCATAGTGTCAAGGTGAGGTATTGAAGTGGATCCCACTAATATAGTGTCTATCATTAACATGCCTCCTCCCTGTATCCTCACTGAACTGCATAGCCTACAAGGTAAATTGATCAATTAACCGATAAGTATCAACCCTTTCTTAAACTTCTTAAGAAATATGTAGTCTTCCAGTGGGATTTTGAATTTCATAAATCTTTTGATTATCTCAAGAAATATCTCACCTCCCCACCTATTTAGTTCCTCCTATACCTGGTAGGCATTTTATGCTTTACATAGCAACCACTGATCATGCTTTAGGAGCCATGCTAGTCAAACATGATGATCATAACAAAGAATGAGCTATCTACTATATTAGTAGAACTTTGGTTAGATATGAAACAAGGTACACCCCCTTATAAAATCTTTGCCTTGTGATAGTGTTCACTTCTTAGAAGTTAAGATACTACATGCTCAGTCATAAGACATTGGTAGTTGCAAATTTTGATCTTTTGCATTATCTGATGTCTAAGCCCCACCTATCAGGTCAAGCTACTAAATGGGTATTGTAGCTTAGTGAGTTTGACTTGACTTTCATAGTTTAGAAGGCTATAAAGGGTCAAGTGATTTTTGATAAGTTAGCCTCTGCTTCCCTAGAAGATAGCCACCCTATATTTGTTAAGTTTCCTACTGAGTGCTTCAATGCTGAAATCAAAAAGTCTAAGTCTTGGACTTTGTTTTTTGATGGATTTCGATGCATGAAGGGTGTCGGTGTTGGATTCATTCTAGTCACCCCACAAAAGTAACTCATCCCCTTGTCCTTCAAGTTGTATTTCTCTTACATGAATAACACTACAAAATACGAAGCTTTGATTCTTGGTCTTAGAGGTGCTTTAGCTTCGCAAGTGAGAGTTCTATCAGTATTTGGTGACTCTCAACTTGTTGTTAACCATATTAACAACGTTTATTAGACTGGATATGATAAACGTAAATCTTACAAGGAGATTGTCACTAATTTTTTGTCCTTGTTTGATTGAGTAACCATAGAGTCTATCCCTAGATCCTCAAACCGCCATGCAGATGTCATGGCTTCTATCGCATCCTTGTTTCCTCTATAGTTAGAATATGATTGCTTGGTTATTTTCTAGTACCATTATATTTTTTGACCATTAAATCTTACCCATCTGAGTTATGGTATAAAAACATCTTTAATTTTATTAAGGATGGTTCTATGCCTAATGGTTTAGATCGCAATCAGCATAAGCTTTTGTGCAAGAGAACGTGCCTATTCATCATAATCAGAAATACTTTTTTTTTATGTTTTTGAAGGCATCCTCTTACGATGCCTTAACTCTAATGAAACCTGGCTTGCTCTTAGTGATGCTCATGAAGGTTCATGTGGGGGCCATTTTATCAGCAATGCTATCACCAAGAAACTCCTTTGAATGGGGTATTATTGGCCTTCCATGGAGAAATATGCATGTGATTATATTTGATACTATGACAAGTGTCAACACCATGATCATATTGTTCATGCTCCATCTCAATACCTTTAGGTTATCTCTTTCCCCTGGCCATTATCCATGTGGATATTGGACATTATCGGGATGGTTAACCTAGTGTCTTCTAATGGTCATAAGTTTATCATTACTACGACCAAGTATTTCACTAAATGGGTTGAAGCCATACCTCTAGCTATGGTGATTGGAACTCAAGTTTCTAAGTTCATCTTCAACCATATTCTTTGTAGGTTTGGGATTTCTTCGGTGATTGTTTCTAAAAATGGCACTCCTTTCAAGAATAAGGATGTTCATAACCTTTGTTCTAAGTACAAGATTCAGCATAGGTGGTCAACTCCTTATTACCCTTAGGGTAATGGGTAATCTGAAGCATCCAACAAGTCCTTGATCAATATTTTGAAGAATTTGGTTAATAATACCGATCGATACTAGAATATCCAGCCTTATCCTACCTTGTGGACTTATCATAAAAGTGTGTGTACTCCTATAGGGGCCTCACCATATATTTTGGTATATGGATATGATTTAGTGTTTCCTTTTGAGCTTGAGGTTCTTTATTGCGCATCTTCTTGAAATATGTCGAGGTTGATGATGAGTATCATGCAGACCATTTGCACTAATTGGATTTGTTGGATGAAAAGCGCATCCATGCCTTAGAGTATTTGAGAGCCTATCAGGATAGGCTTCTACAAGCTTATTCTAAGAAATTTCACAATCATTCTTTTGAGGTTAAATACCTTGTCCTCAAAGAAAACTAGAAGAATACCAATGCTTGTACAGTTATTCAAGGTAATTTCTAGCCCAATTAGTTAGGGTCCATTGTCATAACAGCCAACTTTGGCTCAGGTGCCTATCATTTGGCTTCTTTGAATTGTAAATAACTTAAAGAACCTATGAATACAATGCATTTAAAAATATATTATTCCTAATCTATTATCTACATTTACATTTTGTATTTAGCTTAGATCATATTGCATTTCTGCTTGATCATATTGCATGACTGTCTGTCATATTTTGCATGATTGCCTGACATTTTGTTTTCTTGCACTTTTTACTTATCATAATTGCATTGTTGCTTGTTCATGACTGCTTTATCATATAGCTTTTGGGGATTTGCAACAATGGTAAGTGATTACACCTAGTTAGGTCATAGCTCACATGCATTGCACTCTCACTAGGGTTCTAATGCCTAGAAAATCCCCAACCTAGGACCCTTGCATTTTCATCCTTTCTTATCTTCTCGCATTCCCTTGCTCTTTTCTTCTCTCTTCTTCTTGTGTTCCTTGACTTTGAAATTTTTACAAATATTATTATCTCTCTCCAAAGTCAAGGAATGTAATCTTATTTTGGTGTGTCCTTATCCTTTGCATGCCTCTTATTTTCTCCTTTATCTTCTTTTTTTAGATAAGGATATACATTATTCTCTTCTTTGTTTACACATTTTCTCCCTCTTGATTTTTCAATATTTGAAACTTCAAGCTGGGGGCATACACGCATGGTTATTTTCTCCTTATTTTCTTCCTCTATTATTATTGCACATGCCCACACACATAGTATTATGCTCATATTGATTGGTCTATATACAATTTTTTACACACCCCTATTGGGTAGTACTTACTAAAACATCATTTACATCAGCGATGACATATTCCCCTATTAGGTTATGCTTCTTTTGACTCAATGGGCTCAACACCCCATTACAAGATAAGATCCTTGACTATTTTAGTAGGTCTTGGTATACATCCTAGTGGGTAATCGCCCCACAGTAGTCACTAGCAAGCAATCATCCATAGTGGGTTATGCTCCATTGTTTTATCATTTGAGCAGTCACCCACATTGGGTTACGCTCTATATTTTTCCCATATATCCACTAGCGAGTACTACACCCCTAGTGGGTTTTCACTTTACATTTGGACCTTATCTTTTGACATAACACCCTTCATTCAGGGTTCTTGATCAGATTTTTCTTGATTTATATGGTTGACCTTTGGATTCATGTTATTCTTGTTCTTCTTTTTTCTCTCCTCTTCTCATTTTCTTTCTTTCACTTTCTTCTATTCATCCATGCATTTCATGCTAGCTACATTATATTCATGTTCTGCCCAATAATATTTGCTCTGCTATTTGTTTGCTAGCTTTGTGTTTTTGTGTCTCGCATTTATTCCTTATCTTTTTTGAGTTTCTCAAAGGAGTTTCCATCCTTTTTGAAACTTGAGGGGGCATCTTAGCCGTAGAGACATTAATGGTAGTAATATCTCACCCTTTTATGCAAACTTGGCTAAAGAACACAAGCTTATACTGAGATGGGGGAGGTGAATAGTATAAGACCACTTTTTACTTTTCTTTCTGAATCAATATTATGCAATTTAAATATAGAAATATCAACAATAGTAATCAAAGCAATGCATAAATCACCATACATAATAGAGACCAGTTTTACGTGGTTCACCCAATGTGGGCTACTCCACGGAGAAAATATTTCACTAAAATTTTCTCAATCAATCTCTTGGGAATCCTTTCCCTATTACAATGTTTATGGACCTCTATATAAATGAGACACCAATACCCTAATCAATTTCATGGATATTTATCCATAGGAGAACTCCTTTCTCCTTAGCTCTGACTAGTGATCTTCTAGAAGAACTATTTTCCCCACTACTCTAGCTAATGGATATCTATCCACTAAAGACACCTATCCTAACTACCCTAGCTAATGGATCTCTATCCACTAGATATTGTCATCCTCTATACTCTGTCACCTCCAAAGCTCTGTCTCAAATCTGTACTAAACACAGTCCTTCGATCTAGCACAAATTTATCCTCAATCTTTGTCCTCTGATCTGCACTAAACATGGTCCTTCGGTCTAGCACAAATCTATCCTCAATATCTATCCTCAAGCCTTAACAAAAATCTTGAATCAATCTCAAATCAACTTTGCTAGATCTACCCCAAACCTTAACTTAATGTTTGAACAAATAAATCAATCAACTCTACTCACAAGTATTCTCAAAGACTTATCTCAAATCTGCCTTGTAAGCTTCCATAAAAGCTCACACTAATTTGTCCACAAGTTCTCTCTAGAAATTGTCCAAATTTGCTCAACAAGTCCTCACTAGAACTTCTCCAAATCTGCTCAATAAGTTCTCACTAGAACTTATCCAAATCTACTCTCAATATATATTGTAAGCTTCCATAAAAGCTCACACAAATCTTTTCACAAGTCTTCTCAAAGACTTGTCTCAAATCTGCTCAACGAGTCCACACTAGAACTTGTCCAATCTCATAGAAACATAAAGAGAATTGTTAGAGACTCAATATTCTTCACATTCATCACAATGCTCATTCACTTTAAATCACTCTTTTAGAAACATATAGAGAATTCACATTCATCACAATGCTCAATCACTCTTTTAGAAACATACAAATAATTGTTAGAGACTCAATATACTTCACATTCACAAACTCTCAATCATTTTAAATCCCTCTTTTATCACATAAAAATGTAGAGAATTTTTAGAGACTCAATATGTTTCACACTCATCAATACTCAACCTCTTTCTCAAATCAATTCATAATATAGAACAATTTGTTTCATAGAACTTGAATTATCACTTCACACATCCACTTGACTAGGCTCAACCAACTCTACTCAACCAATCACTCAATGAAATAATCCTTGCTCACAAACCCTAGTCCAAGCATATGAACACTCACTCAAATGTTTCCAACAATGCTTATCAACCAATCTCACATAACAATGATACTCATTTTCTTTGCAAACCCTAGTTCAAGTTCTTCACTCAATCAATCACTTCAACAATAATGCTTATAAAACAAGGTTTTAACAACAACTCTCAATTCTAGAAAACCTTGAAGCATTAACTCAAAACACACTTAACAAGGAAAACCTTAATCAAATCCTTTTCACTCCAACTTAGCATTCACAAAATTCAACAATCACTCACTTAGAAGAATATGCCCATACATTTTGTTTGATGTAGAAGTGCCCTTGGAAAACCTGTCTAAATCACTATTTCCTTCCTTCCAATTTCAAGGGTTAGATGACAAAATATCACTCAAACACTTTCTCAAATATTCCTTGGACACAAAAATACTCAAAGCTCAAATACACCTTATTACTCCTACTTGTAACTAACATTCATCAAATCATGCACAAAAATAATTACTTGGATACACCTTATAATCTCCAACTTAAAATAATATCCAACACCACAAAAATCACAACCAATATTTCTAAAAACACCTTTATTTCTTTTTCAAACCCTAAAACAAATAATACCAGAAATTTATTTTGCAATAACCTTATAGCTCCCCAAAAACCTCATATACCAAATAATAATATGCAAAAATTAATTTTTAATATCTCAACAACCTTCTACAAAAATTTCGGTGCTCAAACTTTAGTGCATACCTCAATATTCCCCAAAAGGGTTTCGGTGTGATTCGATCCACTGTCTCCCCAAGCACCAAGCACCTTAGCACTTTGGAGCCCACCGCGTGGGCTATAGCCGCCCACATGAAGAAAGCAAAGCTTCCTCCCCTTTCAACCAACGTTCGTCGCATTTCCAACACCAAAACAAAAGATCCTTTGCAAGGGATTCAAACATATGCCTATCGCTGCCCTAACGCCTTACTGCCATCGTGGTTGCCAATTGTGCTACCAGCGGTTGGTGACCAAGGCTCCCTCCTTGGTGGATGAAAAAGTCTCACCTCCTCTTAGCACCTTTTAAAAATTAAAAGCTCTTTGTTGCACACACGATTCGCATGAAATTCGCACAACATAGGAAATCGTTCGAAAGCATTGGGAGTTATGGTAAGGTGAGTAATCCTCCTTTTATACACATGGTAAATGTTCTTCCCATGTCGACGCTTAGAAATTCGATTTCAAATTTTGAATTAATTTTAATAACCCTCCTTAGGGTTAAAAATTAATATAAATTAATCTTATAATTAATATTAAAATTAATTAATAACTAATTTAAATAAATTTATGTTAAGTAAATTAAATTATAAATTAATTTATAATAAAAATTATATTAATTAATTTATAGTTAATTTAAAACTTCCCTTTATAATATTACAAAAAATATTATAATATTTTTCACTTGGGCTTTTTGCACTTTAGACCATATATGACGTCTTGAAATCGAGTCTTGATCAAATGAAACTAGAGAACCTGAAACTGCCACTGACTGGTGCTGAAATCTTGACATCAATGACCACTCACTCTTGACATCAATGACAACTTATCTACTCAAAATATCCAACACTGGCCAGTTTTTTCTATGCTTGATGCTTTCTATCTGTAGAGGTCTACATCTTTCTTTGATGCATTTGCTTGGCATTAAACGCTTCAAGGAGGGGGCAAAATGTAGACACATAAAATTGACCCACTTTAATGGTCAATATTCCATGAGCCCTCTAGGTGACCCCTTAGACTTTCCTAGGGCAAGGGTAAGGCCTTCCCCCCTATTTTTCATGTTTTCTCTCTCTATGCGAAATCATACCTAGTCTTTAACGGGACATGACTTCGCATTGCGATATCACGACCAAACCAAACGGAGTACGATTATACCTTTTTAGGGTTTGACACATCAAAACCCTAATGTTTTGGGGTTGGCATGTTTTATGTTGGCCCTCCTTGGTTTTCCTGCTCTTTTCACCTTTAAATCCTCTATATAAGGAGGGTTTGAATTCACTTTTCAAACACAAGTTAACACACGCTCACATAATCAATACTTGATGATTTTATTGTTCATATTTGATTTCTTACAAAGTGTTTATTTCAGTCTACATTCTTCTTCTTCTCTTCTTGCAAGAAAATTTGAATTTTGGAGTTTGATTATTTGCTGCATCGGATTGTTCTTCTTCGCTCTTGGTGGATTTTTGTTGAAGCCTTAAGGAAAGATTGACTACTTGGGAGATCTTAAACCTTTCTATCTACTTCCTCGCTCTCTACCAAGTGAAGATGTTCTACTGCATATTTTATTTTGTTCACTTGATTTAATTATTTCACTTATGTTTGAGATGTTTCATCTCACTTCTATGAAATTGCACTTAGTCCTTGATGGGGCACGACTTTGTCGGGCATTATTGCGATCGCCCATTACAGGGCACGATTTCACCTAATACCAATATAGGTGCAACCAACTATCCCTATTTTCACAATCACATTCTAAATTGCATCTAGAGCATAGTAGCATATTCTATTTTGTGATTTATGCATTATGTTTTGTTGTGTTGCATTAATATTTGTTTTCCTCCAAAGGTCAATTTTTGCTTTTGATTATCAAAGGTTAGATAAAAGGACCTAGGGGGCTTGACTGCTACACCTCAAAGCACTGTTGTATAGTGGCCTAAGTAGGCCCCCTAACACAAATTCCATTTTCAAGTGTTTTTTGAGTTATCTTGCAATAACAGGTATTATTTATAGCATTGAACAAAGAAATAAAAGCAAAGATCACCCACCATATGAGCTAAGTATTTTTATTAGTCTTTAGGCTATTTTTTGAGTGCCTCCTATTTTTTGTTAGCGTACTTTAGCATTTTGTTAGTTGTTAATTTAACTTAGCAACTAATTGCAGCGGCTGGTATATTGTTATACCTGCATCCTGTTGAGATGCGCCCAACCCGGGCTAATCCAGGAATGCAGTTTGTAATCTCTGCATTATTTAAACACCCCCTGCTGAATAATAAAACTAGTTCATTTTCTTACATGGCATCAGAGCCAGACTGCTACGGATTTTTTTTTGCAGGGAAGCGTGGTGAGAGAAAGCTGGAAGCGGAAGCAGAGAAGCGCAGCGCTGTTTTTCCCAGTCTTTTTTTTCAGCGACGTGTTACGTGATTTTTTTTAATCACGCCGTCGCGTGATAGTAGTTGAAAAAAAAAAAAAAAATTCAGCGGAAGGCCCACCCCCATTCCAGCCCGTGATTTAAAAAAAAAAAAAAAAAACGTGGAGGCCGAAGCCTCCACCCCCACCCCCTTCCCGTGCTCGCTTGCGCAGCGCAGTGATCTGCAAGCAGATGGACGTCCGTCGCAGCCCCCCCCTGCGCACTGCGCAAGCGGACGGAAGTCCGTCGCGTCCCCCCCCCCGTTGGAGGACGCAGACGCAGCGCGCTCTGCGCGCGTCCCAGTGTCGCCCCCGCATTGGACGACGCGCCCCCCCCGGCATTGGACGACGCGCCCCCCCCGGTTGGACGACGCGCTGCAGCGCAGGCGCGCCCCCCCCGTGGGAACTTGAAAAAAAAAAAAAAAAGAACGCACGCGACTGCGGACAGTAGCCGCGCAGCAGCGGGGCCGCGTTTTGCAGAGGAGGCAGCCACAGAGGGCTCGGGCAGACTGAGGAGGGATATACGAGGGGGCTCCACTGATCCTTTCGGATCAGCCCGCTGGCTCACGTGGTCGTGAGCCGTGCGGTAAGGCTCTGGGAGCCTGCAGGTCGGGGGTTCAAATCCCGCCGACTTCCCCCCTTTTCAAAGGTATAATTTTTTTTTCAAAGGTTTTTTAATTATTATTTTTTAGTTAAAATTTTTAATTTTAATTTATTTTTTTTATAGTTTTAAAACTTTATAAATTAAAATTTATTTTTAATTTATTTTTTCATAAGGTTTTAAAACTATATAAATTAAAATTATTTATTTTAACTTTAAATACATAATAATTATTAAAATGCTTTGTTAAAGAGATTTTTTTTAAGGGGGGATATTTTTTTCAAAAAATCAAAGGGGGAATGTGAGTAATTTTTTGAAAAAGCAATTTGGCGAATTGTAAAAGGTGCATTTTCGGCTGTGACCGACACCTGGAGGGTTAATTCTTGTGGGCACTTTTTATGTTGTATGCTGCATATTTCATTTTTTGCACTACTTCATTAAAAGTTAAAAAAATCAAATACACTCCCTAAGTCCCCGGAATAATTAAAACCCATCCGTGCAATTTATTGCACTCTGCAACGATTCGGTATTTGTGATACCTCTGGCCAGCACTTACAGGTAAAGCTATCGTGATTGGGCTACTGTATCCACCGCCTAATATAGCTGCTACAACGACGTCTGAGCTTGTTCTCTATAAATCGTCGGGGAGAGATAAGTTTGCCATTTTTTGCATTTTTTTACTCCATCCACTACCCTTAATCGCTCTTGTGTTTAGGCGTAAATCCCGACGAAGTATTCTTCATAGTGTTTAGGGGAAGTTACGCCCCACGCATGAGAAGAATCTTCTATGGTAGGTGCCATCAACAAGGCGATTCCATTTCGATCTTGCTTATGTTCCACGTATCGTATGATCTCTAAAACTCACCTATAGTCTCCCTCACGTAAGGGCGGGTGATTTTTGTTGATCTTTCTAAATACCTATAGTTTCCCTCACGTAAGGGCGGGTATTTTGTATGGTATAACGGCCTAGCAAAAGGTATATCGAAAGGGGGACCAATTGGTGTTATAAGGAACCTTCACTATGGCCGTTGTTGCAAAGTTGATGACTGATCCTCATCAGTTATTGAAAGGTCCAAATTATACACCATGGAAACATAAGATGAAGGCAATTCTCCAAATGGAAGATTTATGGGATATTGTTACTGGAGTAACACCTAGGCCTTCACCAGCATCAGGATCCACAGGTCCTTCCGCAGATCAGATAGCTTTTGACAAGAAAGACAGTCGAGCAAAGGTGCTCATTTTGTTTGCTATTTTAGATGAAGTGCAACCTCATATAGCTGACAAAGCAAGTGGTAAAGAGGCATGGGATGCCCTTAAAACCATCTATGAGGGAAAGAATGATTCCACCATTCTTCATCTTCAACAACAACTTCATAACCTGAGTTTGAGACAGGGTGAAACAGTTGAACTCTTTCTGTGCAGAGTGTCTGAATTGAAAGAGAGATTGAATTCTTTGGGAGATTCTGTGGACGAAAAGCTTCTCGTTTCAATTGTGATGAGAGCTTTACCTTCTTCATTTGATATGTTGATCACCTCCATCCAGGTGTCTCAACGACAAATTACCTACATCGAGTTGGTCAATCTGCTTCAACAACAGGAGGCACGCCAACTTCACAAGGATGATTCTTCCAATACAGCCCTATACACCAACAGGCAGGGTTCTAGGAAGAAAGGTAATGGGCAAAAAGGAGGCAACTTTTAGAAAGGAGGAAATTCTCAACAGGACATGAAAGGAAAAGGAAAACAACCTCAACAGAAGAAGAGGTGGTGCAAGATCTATGAGAAAGACAACCATGACACCAACAGGTGTTGGCATAAGAACAAGCAGAAAGGCCAAAACAAACCACAAAATAAAAACAAGCAACCCCAGGTGAATGTTGTTGTTGAAGAATCTGACTCAGATTCTGAATGGGCACACAAGGTGCTCATGACTACCACAGATTCCACACAAAGGGATCCTGTTTGGTATGTCGATTCTGGAGCTAGCAAACATATGATTGGCGACAGATCGTGGTTTGAATCATTCATGGCCAAAGAGGGCAAACCTGTCACCATTGTTGATGATAAAACCTACAGGGTTCAGGGAGAGGGTACAGTTTCAGTCACTCTTCCTGATGGCAAGTGTCAGATTGACAAAGTCCTCTATGTTTCGGGATTGGCCAACAATTTGTTGTCAGTCACACAAATCCTGGATAGAAATATGGTTGTCAACTTTCATGTTGAGAATGGAAAGAAGTGTTGTACTATTACCAGGAAGGGTAAGCAGATTGCAACAACTTCATATAAGCACGACTTATTTGCCCTAGATGCTATCTCTACTCCACATGTTGCCATGACTGTCTCTACCAAGGAGGCAACTTCCCTATGGCACAAGAGATATGGGCATCTTAGTTCTAGCTACTTACTTGAGCTCAGTAAGTATGAGATGGTAAAGGGTCTTCCTTCCCTTTTTGCCACATTGCCAGTGTGCTCTGACTGCTTGGCAGGAAAGCAGAATAGAGTACCATTTGAGAAGAGCTCAACAAGAGCACGAAAACCTCTGGAGTTAATTCACACCGATCTGTGCGGTCCTTTCACACCCAATAGTTGTGGAGGGAAGAGGTACTTTCAGTTATTCGTAGATGACTACTCACGAAAGATGTGGGTTTTCTTTCTCCAACTGAAATCCGAAGCTTTCGCATTCTTCCAGCAGTTCAAGAAATCCGTTGAGAAGGAGTCAGGAGCTTCTATTAAAACCCTCCGCTCAGATCGAGGGGGGGAGTTTACCTCTAATGAATTTTTTGCATTCTTAGATAAGCATGGAATCAAGAGACAGTTAACAACTGCCTATACTCCTCAGCAAAATGGAGTTGCTGAGAGAAGGAACCGTTCTATCATGGAAATGGTTCGTTGTATGCTCACAGGAGCTACTCTTGGGCAACAATATTGGGCGGAAGCTGTCACCACTCGTAGTATATCTCGTTGAATAGGGCACCCACAAAGGCCCTAAAAGGAATGACTCCACAGGAAGCATGGAGTGGTCGAAAACCCTCCATATCTCATCTACGTATTTTTGGATGTCACGCTTTCATGCACATACCAAAAGAGAAAAGGAAGAAGCTAGATGAGAAAACACTGAGATGTATTTTTCTCGGTTATGATGAGCACTCTAAAGGATATCGTTTGATAGATCCTTTGACCAAGAAAATTCATGTCAGCAGAGATGTTGTCTTTGATGAAGCTTTCACATCATAGAGCACATCTAAAGTACACCTAGATCTTGTGGAATCTAAGGAAGAGAAGATTCCTTCGTCAACACAGACAGGAGGTCCTTCTACATCTTCTTCAACACCACCGAAGAAGAATCCAAAATGGTGTACAAATACAATCAGAGATGCAAATTTATCCACTCCTCCCAATATGAACTTGGATAGACCTCGTACACGCAGTATGGCTCAAAAGGAAAAAGAAGCCAAAGAAACTGGTGAGGTTGATGATCTTTGTCAATATTTTGAGGAACTTTCTGTAACTCCACGTATAGAAGTAGAGGATATGGATATTGATGATGACAGGGCGTTCATGTCTACCATAGACGATCTTGAACTTGCATCAGTGCAAGATGCTCTTAGTGAGCCTTAGTGGAAGGCCGCTATGGATACAGAGTATGAGTCTTTGATGAAAAATAAAACTTGGAAGCTTGTTGATCTGTCGCATGGAAAGAAACCCATTGGCTACAAATGGGTATATAAAGTCAAGTACAAGGCAGATGGAACAATTGATAAGCATAAGGCCCGTCTTGTTGCAAAGGGCTATGCTCAAAAGGAAGGCATTGACTACGAGGAAACTTTTGCACCTACTGCTCGGATGACCACAATTCGAGTTATGTGTGCTATGGCAGCACAATATGGGTGGAAAGTTCACCAGATGGATGTCAAAAGTGCCTTTCTAAATGGTGATCTCCAAGAAGAAGTCTACATGACTCAACCAGAAGGATTTGAAGTGGAAGGCCAAGAGTAGAAGGTTTGCAAATTGGTCAAATCCTTATATGGTCTGAAACAAGCTCCTCGAGCTTGGTATATAAAAATGGACAATCACCTTATGCAGCATGGATTTAAGAGATGTCCGTCAGATGCAAACCTCTATTTCAAGAAACAGGGGTCTGAGATAGTGTTGCTTGTACTCTATGTTGATGATCTGCTCATTACAGGGAGTTCAGAAACTATGATCTCTACTGTCAAAAGAAACTTGTGTAAATATTTTGAGATGACAGATCTCGGACTTCTCCATTACTATCTTGGTCTGGAATTCAGCCAGAAGGAGCACTCCATCAAAGTGTCTCAGAAAAAATATGCCAAGACATTGCTGGAAAAATATCGCATGACTGATTGCAAGCCAATGGCAACTCCGATGGAGAATGGACTTCGGTTATCGTGATATGATGATTCACCTCGGGTAGATGGTACTCTCTATCGACAGTTGATAGGGAGTCTCATATATCCGACCAATACTAGGCCGGATCTCGTATTTGCTTGTCAACTATCTTTCGAGGTTCATGCGGGAGCCTAGGACCACTCATTGGAAAGCAGCAGAAACGTGTTCTTCACTATGTCCATGGTACTATGGAATATGGCCTAGAATACAAGAGGAACAACAAATTCTTCTTGCAAGGATACACGGACTCCGACTATGCCGGATCATTTGATGATCGCAAGTCAACTTCTGGATACATTTTTCATCTGGGATCCGGTCCTGTCTCTTGGCACAGCAAGAAGCAACAGGTGGTTGCTATTTCATCAACAGAGGCAGAGTATCGCGTCGCACGTGAAGTTGTGTGCGAAGTGATATGGTTGCATCGCATTCTGACAAGTATGGGCCATCCATCAAAATCTCCAATACACTTGTTTTGCGACAATCAGGGTGTTCTGAACCTCGTCAAGAATCCAGTCCATCATGAAAGAACAAAGCACATTGACACACAATGTCATTTCATTCGAGATGAAGTTCCAAAGCACCGAATTCAACTTCAACACATTCCCACCGATGCTCAAGTTGCAGACATTTTCACTAAGGCACTTGCACGTGTCAAATTTGAATTGTTTCGCAGCTCTCTTTGTATTGCAAAATGATGTAATCAGGGGGGATGTTAGTATAGCTATTAGTTATTACATTACCCAAATAATGTAATAAAGGGGGATGTTAGCGTACTTTAGCATTTTGTTAGTTGTTAATTTAACTTAGCAACTAATTGCAGCGGCTGGTATATTGTTATACCTGCATCCTGTTGAGATGCGCCCAACCCGGGCTAATCCAGGAATGCAGTTTGTAATCTCTGCATTATTTAAACACCCCCTGCTGAATAATAAAACTAGTTCATTTTCTTACATTTTTGTTATAAGCCCTATATCTAATTTAATAGAAATACATTTAATTTATTTCTAGGCATTTGAAATATAAACAACATATAATGTGCACTTAGGGTTAATTATGTTTTGTGCATCTCTTCTTGAATCCTTTCTTAAAGGTTGTTTGCTTAGAACCCTAGATTAGAGAAGCATTCAAAGAAAGAATAATTCTAGGGTTAGCTATTGTATTCTTGCATTTTGTATTTCTGCATTGCCCTTTATATTTTATAGCATAGATCTAGAAAGGCCAAATCTAGGTGTTTGTTTTGAATTGAATACATCAAACATTCCTAAAAATCTTGTGGACTTGGATTGAGTCCTTAAAGCCATTCCTGGTGAACCCTTCCCCCCATATTTTAGCACCAAGTGTAGAGAACAACATAGTCCCCATGGTTCACCCCATAAGGCTTCTCTTCTCTCTTGCGGATCCAGCCTTGTTTGGGAATCGTACGCAGTAGGGTGGTGTTCCCCCTCTACATTTCTATGTAGCTTGAATTTCAAATAGAATAAAATAATTCCAAAAACTTTAAATTGAATCTCCCAAAATACTTCAAAATACTTCAAAACTGATTAATATAGCTTCTAAGGTTTTAATTCTTCAACTAGTTGCCTTCTCCCTCCATTAATTCAATTAATCTATGATGTATTAGATTAATTAATCTCAACCTTAGAATAATTAAAAATAATATCCCTTATGGCTCCTTAACCTTTGCAAAAATCAAATTAATTCAAATGTTATGTACCTCCTTGTGAATGGTGCATGCTAATAATGCTTTGACCTTCCTCTATGTGCTTGTTGGCTTCTCTGACAACCAAATTAATTCCTCCAAATCTTTGTGCTATAATGTAGGTTATCTTTTAATTACTCTCCATGAAATATTCACTCTTCATGAAGTTTTTGATTTCTTTGTTCTTCCATGAGACTTCCTCCAAGTGTGGGCTTTGATGCTTTCGATTTCCTCCATGTATGAGCTTTGAATAGCTTCTTTAGACTTAGTAATAACTTCATTTTCCTCTCCCTTTAGTTATGAGCTTCTCCACACTCCAAATAGCACTCTCCTTCAGGTGTGCCTCAACTATGAACTTGAAACTCAATATTTTTAGGTTAGTTTTCTCTTTCTATGCCTATTTCAACATAACCTTCTTAAACGTATTTAATGTAGTTTGTAAGGTATTATTTCTTCTACCAATAATCCTTGGCATTCCTCCTTCATCGCTCCAAGTGGAAAGAATATTTTCCACTACCTTTTCAAATGGATCTTTACCTCCTTTGCAACGCTCATTCTCTAGTAATGCTCAGATTGCACTCAAACTCCTATGCATCCTTTCAAAAACAACGCTCACCTAGTTGGATGATTCCTTCTACCTTATCATCCATTGAATACCACGTGGTATTTATCTTGTTAATAGTTATGGAAGGTAATGTTTACTTCCTTCTAATTGTTAATGATGTCTCTTTGGTTCTTGGTGCTCAAACTTACATAAATGGTAATTCAACTCCTCTTAACACTTATGCTTTCTCCTCCTTGCTCAAAAACTCTTGGATGCTTGCCCCCTATGCTATGACACCTTGGATTCTCTCCTATGGTGATTCAAATGGTGCTTCTCCTTCTCATAACATATTTTCCTCCTCTTGGTAATGCTTCTCTTCTTCTCTATGCTTGATAATGCTCTGCTTCTCCTCTACACTTGGTAGAAACTTCAACTCTTTACCTCCAACATTTTTAATGCTCTCTACTCTTCAGTTCTTCAACACTCAATGTCTTCTTTCCAATGTATCTTCAATGAGATAACAACAAATGATTGTTTGAAATACTCTTAATGGTATTTGGTTATCTTCTAATGATTCACTCCAAACAGCCTATGGTTTTTATTCTCTTCAAAATTTATTTTTAATAGCTCTTGCTCTTAGCTTTGGTGGCTTCTCCTTGAACTTGATGGCTTCTCCTTGAGCTTGGTGTCTCCTACTATGAATAGTACTCCTTACTTGGTGACTTTACTACTCAATCTAGCGGCTCCACTTCTCAACTTGGTGGCTCTTCTCTCTCTCGATGGATCTTCTTCTTACTACTCCTCACTGTAATTTTTATTTTTTTGGACTTCACCTTCTATGCTATAGAGTTTTAATATTCTTCTTTTTATTTCTTCTAATACTTTAATATTTTTTCAGCTTGATGTAGATTTGATGATAATGAAGAATGCTTGGATAAATTCTGAAAACTTAACTTACAATACCTCCTTTCTTGTTGGTCTTGTTAGAAATATATTATATTACATCATATGGTTCAAGTAAATATACATACCTTGGTACATACTTAGGACATTATATTACTTTAGGATAAATTTATCAATTTACTTCATGCAATGTAATAAATGCACAAGTGTCAATGTGCAAGTTGTATATGTACAAGATGTCCCTTGCATAGCTAGGTAGAGTGTTGGCCAAGGAACCTATTTTCCTATATAAAGTGTCATACATAGATATATATATACATATAGAGTGTGTGAGTGATAAGCACAAATATCATTCATGATCAGTAGATTTGATCATGGAGTGTTCATTTCCTCCATAGATACTTTGTATTCATTTCCATCATTTTTATTTATAGCATATTTCAGTCATCTCATAGATTTACTTTCTTTCATATTATTCTACATCTTATGATTGCTATCTCCCATTACATGTGTATCAGAATATAATAGTGGTATCATAACAATGGTAGATTAAGCTAGAGTAGATCAATAGGAAAACCACCATTATCATTGACCCTAATTGTTTTATCAACCTGATGCGCTGCTGGACCAACCATTGTCAAAAACTCTTAGAAGATTCTAGGTGGTAGAATTAGGGAAAGCCATTAGTGAGGACTAAAATAAATCTTAGTTTCAAAATACTAATATTGCATATGGCTAGAGTCTTTCCACAGAGTTACAGGAAAAACTCGTGAAGACTAGGACTCAATATTTGATCCACTAGTTTGATGAATCAACTAGTGAAGCTCATATAAGAGATATGGAAAAGTTTACCTAAAGTTTCTTTTATTGTAGGGAATTAATTCTCAGATGATTGGGACACCTCATACAACATAAAGCTAGGATATTTCAATTTTTTTATCCGAAGGTCAGAGTGCCTTCATAGTGTAGATATTAGTTGTTACAAGAGAATAATACTACATAAGATACTTCTAGAGAAGAATCATGGTGGATTTAGGAGATACGAGATCTCCATTGATAGGTTGGGAACTTCATAGAATAAAAAAATTCCATAGAAGCCTTGATCTAGAAGAAAATTCCATAGAAGCCTTCATCCAGAATAAAAGGCCACAAAAGCCTTGATATTGAAGAAAAGGCCACAAAAGCCTTGATACTTAATAAAAGGCCACATAAGCCTTTGTTATTGAATAAAAATCCATAGAATCCTTGATATTATAAAAATGCCATAGAATTATTGATACTGAAAAAGGCCATAGAAACCTTTATCTTGAAGAAGACTCTAGAAGAGAGTATCTAATTCAGAAGCAGATTTTAGTACTAATACTTTGTTGTAGGAAAAGGAGATTCAGTGAGTTGGGAAAGCTTCCTACAAGAAATTCAAGAAGAGTATCTTCTTCATAATCAATCTAGCACCTAAAGCAAAAGATATCAGGATAATATTTCATTGAATAACTTCCAGACTTGGAAGAAGAAGGACTAGGAAAGTCCTAATTGAATCTAAAAGTAGTAGAAACAAATATTCAAAAGAAGATCTCACCACCAACACTTCCAAAAGTGGAAGGTTGAAGAAAATATCTCAAGGAAGAATAGAATAAGCTACAAGATCAAAGGCCTTGGGGAGGTCTCAATAAGAACAGAATAAGCATCTAGTAAAAGGCTTGGAGAGCCTTACTGAAGAAATCATAAAAGGAGTTTCAAGGAGATTTCATTGGAGATATTCACTACAAGAGATAGTGAAACATTTGGTACAATTATCACCATCCAAAAATAAGTCCAAAATAAGAAGAAGAATTTGTCAAGGATTGCTAAATCTCAGAAGACCTCAAGACATTTAGAATTTTTGAGAAGAGTATCATGTTTGAAGTTATAATTTGACAAGAAGCTTGAAGGAATATTTCAATATAAGAAGCCTACCAAATTTAGGAAATTTGGAGATTGTCTCTCATAGAAAGAAGGCACCACTTCAAAAATAAAGACTTATTCAAATATACAACAAAAGGAGGAGACTATAAGAGGATAACAAGCCACCAAAATCCTAGGCTTGTGAAAGAAATTTCGAGACCATGTTTTGGTGAAGATGGAGTTGTTTAGGACATCCTACAAAGAGTTGTAATATCTTACTTAAGGTATCCACTTGGTTATTTAAGACACCAATATCTACATCCTCTACAGAAGTATCAAAAGAGCTACAAAAGCTTTCAAAAAAAGGTAAGCAACTATTGGTGCAAGTAGATTCAATAATTGGATTACTTATCAGATTTGTTGAAGCACCTTAATTTGGATTAAATTTGCAATAAGGAGAATTGAATTACAGTATTAAAAGTATAAAAAGATAAAAGTTATTTTTAAGGTTCATTTGCAGATTAGTAATTGATTAGATTTTATAATTACAACTATCTATCAACTACCTATCATCTACTTTAGAAAGCAAAAGAAGACTAGCTCCTACTACCTTATAAGGAAATTGCAGAATAATTCTTTAAGATTATTTTCATATTATTCTTGATTAGTTGCAGTAAATTGATTAAGTGCATTGTTTTGAGATTTTATTGGAGTGATAAGGTGAAATTTTTAGTTCATTAAAGTGAAATATTATTAGATTCATTTACAATATTCTATTTCTCTCAAAAATATTATTTTTTGTATTTGTGAGAAAGGCACAAAATCAAAATTTGTCAAAGTGTCTAAAGACATTGTTAGTGCACAAAAATCTACAACATTCATTGGCCAAGAGAAGCCACCAAATCAGCTCAATCCTCCAACCATTGGAGAAGAAAGTAACCACTTAATATCAGCAAAGGAAGCCTCAAATTGAGACTTGGTGAGTCTCAAATTCAAAGCATAATAAGGTTTCTATTACAAAGAAATAGTGAAAGAATATACAAAAAAAAAGAGCTTCTATCAAGTGGTTACAAGCTTGGATTCATTTGTATAATACCCAAGCAATAATATGAAGGTGTCTAATCAAGAAAACAACCTCAAAACCCCTACATTGCATTCAAATTTCTACCAAAAAACCAGAAATTCAGACTTGAAAGGAGTGCAAAGAAGGTGCAATAAAGGATATTATATATACATTACATTGCGTTGCACTATTCTAATATGGTTCATACAAGGAAAGAAGGAAGATTTGAAGGTACCCCAAAGGCACAATATTCATTGGAAAAACCATCCAAAGGCATCCGAATGCTAGCATCTATCCAATCATAGCAAAAGAAGCCACTCTAAGGGCTCATTATCCTCACATATTGGATGATCAAACCTGCAAAATACAAGGAGAAAATCAAAGGGAGAAACAACGTTATTCGAGAGCAACATTATCTACAAAAGGAGGACGTATAACAGGTGAGAAAATAAGAATATTAAATAACCATTGGAGTGTTTCAAACTCCACATCCATATTACTTGAAATCAATGCTCAAGCCTCCAAATAATTGCTCCATATCCTAGCTAAAAATATTCCAATTGAACGAAAGAGGAGTTGGGTATTTTACAAGGTTAAAGAACTTCCAAAGCGTCCATTGAAGCAATGATAGAGAAGACGTCCATGCACAAGGAGGAAGTGATATTTGTCACTTGAGGTAAAACCCTAATGCTCCTCATGTGAATGCTCATATTCATCAAGAAAGGAGTTACAAGAAACAAGCTAGTGCATTGAGTGTATGAGATAATTTATCCATAAAAAGACCAAGTGCTCTGCTAAAGAACATAATGTCCATACATTACTCAAAGGAAGAAATGAGTATTTTTAGCATCTTCTACTCCTCAATCGCTCAAAAAGAAAATAGGTGTGCCACTTGGCACTTAATACAATATTCTCCTCCATTTTAAGGGCATCAATGACCAAGCATTCAAACAGGATTTTTACATCTTCGCATTCAACACTTCGGGGTCTACGTGCACAGGGCCGAGTTGTAGTGTGTAAGAAATATGGTAGATCCTTCAATGCTCTGGTCAAGCAATGTCAAGGGTAGAGACTATAGGGTGCCATATTTGGAACATTAAATACAAGGAAAGTTCTAAGCAGTTCTATTGGAGGGTACAGTCAAAGCAATGATGTCAATATTGCATCCCTTGCACATCTGAAATCAGCATTGATTATTTCTTAATATAAGGTAAGGTTTATTCCCATTTTTATGTGCTTTCATTTCTTGGGAGTTATAAGGTTAAACTTATAGGAATTTAATCATATTGAAAGTCATACCTCAAAGGGAATAATTTATCAAATTAATATGATATTTGCAATATTGAACTTAGGAGTAATAAGGGTTTCTACAACAAATTAATCTTAAATATTTGCAAATATTATTGTGATCTAATTTTTCCAAAATTAGGGAGTTATAAGGGTTCCTACATCAAATTAATATATTGGAAATTATATACACTTAAATTAAATCCTAAAGTGATAATAAAAAGAGAGGTTTATCAAAGCATTTCAAAGGTTGGGAATTTATAATATTATTATCTCAAAATTTCTCAAAAATTGACAAAAGAAATCCAACATTAAAACATCTTTAAATTTGGTAAAAGTGCTTAGTTCAATAGGATCAATAAGGGATAATAGAAGTTGATTTTGGTATTTACAAAAACTTTACAAAATCAACCAAAATTGAACTACAATTTACAAAATCACTATATCTTATCTAAAACATACTAGGGAGTCATAAGGTATTCTACAAAACTTGGTAATATCAGTATTTATCAAATATTATCAAGTTGCAAATCCATTAGCAAAATATAAGCTTTCTACAAAACCTAGAATTCCTTAAGAGTATATACTCTCATTACTAAGGAGACATAAGGAAGCCTACAAAACCTAAGGATTGATTAAGTTTTTATCAAAATAAGCTTATATATTAATTTAGATTTTATAGATATTGAGTAGGGAGCTATAAGGTAGACTACTCTATCCCAAAGAATTAATGTAATACCAATGACCTCTATCATGCTAAGAAACACTCTTAGAAAGATACCAACATGGATTAAGAACCTGATGGATTACAATGATAAAAAGGGCAAAGAAAAGGAAGAACCAATAAAATTTGAAAAAATATCTAAAATTAATAGCCATGTAAAGTAAGATTCATCTAGTGAATCTAATACCAAAGGAGACCCAAAATAGAAAAAAATTAATCAACAAGATTTTATAGAAAAAGGAAAATATGGAATAGCTTCAATTGTGCATATAACGTTAGAAGGTCTTATTAATGAGATAGACAAACATGATATTCCTAAATTAGACTTCAAATTCATCATATAATCTCTATTGTACACCTATTACAATCAATATGGTCATGAAAAGATGAATTTTTGGAGTTTCCATCCTTGCAAATATTGTGATGGGACAAATGACTCATATTTTTCCTATTATTTCAAATACAAGTACTATAAGGGCTATGAAATAATATTACTACAAAGAATAAATTATTATCTTCAAGAACTTATTTCATATGGATCTACTAACTTTGAGCTCAAGGTTGATACTTATGAAGAACAAAGAAACAGGTCTTACATAGGTACAAAAGAAAGGAGAAGAACCTATTCAGATCCACTCATGACATGCAAAATCATGAGAACAATTGTTCATCAAAAATACCTAACATCAAGGGACAAAGAACTAGAAAATATCAGAAGCCATGACATGGAGACTAAAGCAGTTGAAGAAGAACCAATTCAAAGCTATCAAATGGAAGAAGATCCACATTAAATACTAAAGTCTTCAATACCCAAATAATGTAATATAGGGGGTATTAGAAATAGATAATATTACATCATTTAGGTCATGTAAATATACCTACCTTGGTACATACTTAGGAAATTATATTACTTTAGGGGAAATTTATCTAGTTACTTCATGAAATGTAATAAATGCACAAGTGTCAATGTGCAAGTTGTATATGTGCAGGATGTCCCTTGCACAGCTAGGTAGAGTGTTGGCTAAGGAACATAAAGGACCATATATAGATAGATATATAGACATATAGAGTGTGTGTGATAGAGTGTGTGAGTGATAAGCTCAGAGCTCATTCGTGATCAGTAGATGTGATCATGGAGTTTTCATTTCCTCCATAGATACTTTGTATTCAATTCAGTCATTTCTATTTATAGTATATTTCAGTCATCTCATAGATTTACTTTATTTCATATTATTCTGCATCTTGTGATTGCTATCTCCCATTACATGTGTATCAAAAGATAATGGTTATTGATATATAGCACTTACAAACTTGATATAAACACTCTTTTGAATGATTAAACAAGATGTACTTTGATCATCAAAATTGCAGTCCTCTTTCTCTTTCTTTTCTAGGTTGCTTTCTTGTTTTTCTTGCTCACTATTTTGCTGCCCCAACTCCCTATCCAAACACTCCAAAAATTGTAGCTTTACTCCTAAAAATTATTCTCAAACTTTGATCTCTCCTATTGTATCTTGCTATTCAAAAATAGTCTCTAACTCCTCCAATATATTGCCTTAATTTGTTGTCAAGACTTCCTTCAATTTGTTGTTCAAAGGCATTTTAAAATCTACCCAAATATTCTTCAATTTGTAACTCTATATCACCTTCAATTTTTTTTCTTGTGACCCTTAAAATTTTTTCATTAAAATCAGCAATATTCTCTTTCAAAAAATAGCCTTCAAGACTTTAATGGCTATCTCCAAATTTCTCAAATCAATGGCCTCTTCTATCTCCTTTCTCCTCCTTAGCTCTCGCTGAATTCTATCTTCAAATTTGGTATCTTTGATAGCCTCTTCAAGAATATGAATGTCTTAAAGTCTTCAAAAAATACTTTCTTAAAATATTCTCCAATGGCCACTTCTTCTACTTCTCAATAGGGCTTCTCTATTCTCCTTTTCCTCCTAAATTTGCTTGAAACCTCTTCTCTTGGGTTTCTATCTTCTCAATATTCTTTCTCAAATCTCCTATCTCTTTTCTCAAATATGTAATGGGGACCTCTTCTCTTGAGTTTCCTCGATTTTATTTCTCAAATATCCTATATCCTTTCTTAAATATACAATGGGGAACTCTTCTCTCAGGTTTCCTCCTTCTCAATCTTCAATCTGACCTCTTTCTTTCTTCTCAATCTTCAATTTGTAGTCTTCAATTTTCAATGGGGAACTCTTTCTTGGATCTCCTTAATATTTAGTCTTCAATATTCTATGGTGACCTATTTCTTGGGTCAACTTGATATTCAATCTTAAATATTCTATGGGGACCTCCTTGGGTCTCCTCAATCTTCAATGTCTACTCTTTTGGTGCAACTCAAAAACTAATCCCTGCACGAGGAAAGCACATGGATTATTAGGTAATCGAAGATGAAATTATATTCTATCCATTGTAGGAAGCTTCCCAACTTCTAAGAACTAATTTTTTGCAACAAAATTTAGATATTAGTAAAAAAATACATCTAAATATTCAGATCTCTAAAATCAATAGACTTCACTAGTTATCCTTCAATCTAGTGGAAAGCAATCTATGTTGAGTCCTAGTCTTCACGAGTTTTTCTACAACCCTATGGAAATACTATCCAAAAAATAACTTTAAAATTCTATAAATGAAATCTCCCTTGTGGTTCTCCCTATCTCCTATAAATCTCCCTTATGGATCTGATACCACTGTTAGCTTTTGATGCTACATACTTACTAAAAAATAATAAGAAGATCTAAAATAAGAATGATATATCAAATATAATATAATGGTAATATTCTAAACATATAAAACTCATGATTAACTTCTTTAGCTACTCATAAAACTGCCACTAACAAAATATCACAAAAATAATATTTGATATATAATGGAGATCTCAAATACCCCATACTTCATACACTCTCACTCTAAATTGTGTCTATTATACACACACACACACACATAGACACCTATATATAATAGAATGTGACTCTTCATATGGATCATTATTGGCCTTCACTCTTCTTGAGACTCTTCACTTTCCTATTCTATGGACTCATGTGCACATGGACTATTATGCACATTTACATTATTAAATACTTTGCACACTCTAATAATACTTGTGCATTTATTACATTGCATAAAGTAAATACTCAAACTCTAACCTAAGACACATAACCTAATCTAACCATGTACCCATGGTGGTACATTGGTATGTACAAAATAATGTAATATATTCCAACAATAAAAAGGACACAAGAAAAATTAGCATGATAGCATTGCAACTTGTGATTATAACACCAATTATATTATGATGATATATACTACATTACCTAGTATAATTAGAATTCCATCATCCAAGGATTATGTCCTAAATTTTTCAACAAAATTATTTTTATTGGGATTAGATTACATTGTGAACTTGATCTAATGTGTGAATTTGTTGTACAAGACATTACCTTAATAAATGTTATAAATATTAGGATTTTTGTGTATATCTCAACTTGTGAATGGTTGTAATCCTTTGGTTGTTTAAGTTGATTTATTTTGTTTTGGGTATTGATTAATGATTATTATTTGTATCTTATATGTTGGTTAATATGTTGGTCTTCTATTCTTTCTTATCTATATACATTTTATCAAGAATTTATGTCCTAAATTCTAGTGGAACAAGAGATTTTGTTGTTTATAGTCTACGTAGATCTTTTCTCCTTTGCTACAATAATACAAACATAAATGGATCCAACCTAAGAAGAAATTCAAGTTTTCTAGTATCTGTAGACATGGAAAATTGACCCACCTAAGTGAGTCATTTTTTCTAGAGCCCTTGAGAAGTCCCTCAAACTTATCAAAGTACAATTTTAGGCTTCTCTTCCCCTCCTTTTACCTTTTTCCTTAGTTTTTTAGAAATCATGGTCGCCCAGTACGAGGCATGATTTCAACAAGTTAGGGTTTTCTCTTAGAAAACCCAATTTTTGAGTTGGCCTTTAGGACATTAGCCCTCCCCTAGATTATACCTTTTTGTTTTCATGCCCGTTTGCCCTTAAAACCTCTTATAAATAGAGGGATTGGATCCTCTTTTCCCCTAAGTGATTTTTGGCTAAGAGGTTTTGCTCACAAGTTTTCCAAGCATTTTTTTTAAATTCAAGCAAGATCAATTTTCTCAAGTGTCTTATGGTGTTCTTCTATTGTGTTGCTTCTGTGATTTTTTGTTCTTGGTGGACAAGTGTTGGAGCCTTGAGGTGGAGTCTACCATTTGTGGAGGTCTTCATCCTTTTGATTGTTCTTTCACTGCCACCAATTTTCTTCTTACTTTTTTTATTTTTCTAGATCATTAATTGTGCATTTTTTGTCTTATTCTACATTAATAGATTATTTTTACACTTCTACTACGAATTTGTATCTCATCCATACAGGACATAATTTTTACAGATCTAAATTTGTGATCACCCCTTATGGAGTACAATTTTAGATCCATTAGGTTTGGTAGCAAAGTTTCACTCCTAAATCCTTAGTCTAATTTTGTATGCTTAATTTAGATCATAATATCATTGTGTGCACTCTATATTTTGCACTATTTCATTTTATTTTATCTTGTCTTGTTCACTTCCAAAAAGGTCAACAATCACTTTTGTCTTCAAACAGTTAGCTAAAAGGACCAAGGTGCTTAACTGTTATGCCTCCAAGCTTACTCACATAGAGGCCTAAGCTGGCCCCCAAGCACTGATCAATTTTCTAGGGTTTTGTGAAGTTTTTTTGTAGGTTGTGAGGCTATTGGATACATCTAGATGCAAGTTAAAAGCTAGGGACAGCCACTAGGTCAAGTGCCCTGAATAAACTTCTTAGGTTGTTTTTTGTTTGTTTTTTATCCATTTCTATTCTAGATCTAGATCATAAATAAAAGAAAAATATTTTGATCTCTTTTTTAGGCATTTAAAAGATAAAAGGCATATAGTTTGCATTATAGAGTTAACTTTATTTTTGCATTCTCTCAAACCCTTGCTAAAAAGGAAAGACTATTTCATTGCAATATATGGTTTAGTCATCATTAAAAATTAAGAATCATCCTAAGGTTAGTCTTTGCTTGCTTGCATAATTGTTTCTCATGCATTATCCTTTCATTCTTCATAGCTTAGATCTTAGAGAAACCAAACATAGATGCTTTCTCAATATACACATCAAACATGCCATCCCTAGACTTGGAGTGAGTCCTTAAACTATTTTTTGGGTGCCAAACATTGGTTAAATATGTCCTAAATTTATCACAGCACTCGCATTTAAATTGTCAAACCAGGGAGCTCATAGAATTTTGAAGTGCCACGGTTGAGACTACTTACACTACCACTTTTGAGATGATTTCATTCAACTATCATTGGGGGGTATTTATAAAATTTTAGTTGATTCATCCACACCAAGAAAACTCGTACATAAATTCAATACGTAAAAGTAAACACACCGCACTGAAAGCAATAACACACATTACGTAAAAAGAACATGGCTCTTAAAATAATTAAACTTAATCTAGGAAATGAACATACTATCATAAATAATTAAAGTAATGAAATTAACTAAGAAGTAGGGGAGGAATAATGGCTTGGAGTGGGGTCGAGCTCTAGTAGATCCTACCTGACAAAGAACACAGACAACTCGCTGATAAAGAACACTAAAGTTTTTTATTAATAGTGTAATGAAATATTACATGCAGTAATTTTCTTTGAATTTTGCCTCCCATTTGCTACATAGAAGTCCATGTTTTTATATACCACACACAGGATTTCTTGTTGCAGTTCTATTACAACAGGTATCCCAGTTACAGTCTAAATTGGGATAGTTCAATTACTGTACCTGATGCACAATGATCAGCTCTTCGTTGTTTCCTTGCAATCGAATTATTTTTGTTTCATTATGGTTTGGCTTTGTGAGTGGTTGTGTGCTCATCCATCCTAGCTAGGATAACTCATTCATCATTGGTTTCCCATATATGATATGGAACGGTGGTCAACAACATCCCTCTTTAATTGCTTGGTCAACACGCATAATATGGGCATCTGCTTGAGTAAGGTGCCTTCCTTAGTAAGGCGCTTACTTGAGTAAGGTGCCTACCTCGGTAAGGTGCCTACTTCAGTAATACGCCTACTTAATTAAGGTGCCTACTTTAGTAAGACGCCTACTTTAGTAAGGCACCTACCTCAGTAAGGTGCCTACTTACGTATGCCTTCATTTGATTGAGCAAAACCGTACCAGGTCCATGTAGGACCTCGATTGAGCAAAAGACGACAAAATCAAGTAAATAACTACACAAAACACACTTCACACATGGATTAGATAATACACATGATTTCATTAAATAAATACATAATGTTTCATAAAAATATACAACTCATGATATATTATCGTGCAAAAACCATTAGTACATATACAAAAATATGAGCATATCTGGTGCTCATCATCTCCCCATGGCTAATATGTACCATGCCTTCGTGGCACCTAAAATTGGTTATCACCTCCTTTGTATAGGCCACCACTCCCTATTTCTTTTTCTTGCTGGTGGCCTTGACTTTTTCTCTATCCTGAGGCTTTCATTTTTGCTGAGAGGCCCTGGTTTTTTGCGGGGCATCCTTGGATTGTGCTGCCCTCTGGCTACGTTGGCTTTCGGTTGTGCTAGGTTGGCCTTCATTCTGCACTAGTTTCTTATTATGATGGCTTTGCCTTCCTATCATGCTTGGTCCAGCACCTGTGTTGGGTGCTGCTACCATAGTCGTTTCTCCCTTATGGAAGGCTACTTCTCCTTCCTGCCACAAGTTAGCATGTTGAGGGCGTAACTCTCCAAAGGGAATTTTAGATTCATCCCTCTTCCTCACAACCATGTTGGGCTTGTACATCCAAATTTCTTCAGGGGTGAGGTTGATATTTTATTCTACGATCATTGTTGCCTCTGCCTTTGGTCCATATACCCCTCATCTTTCCAAACATTTCCTCATATTGGAGGGTCGACACTATGATGAACCATAGATCTCCCAAAATTGATTATCCGTAGTAGGGTCCACACATATGCCTAGCCCTCTTTTGGCATTTTTGGTAGCTTTTATAGCTGCCTTTGCTACCTCGAACTCTTCTTAGATCCTTTCAAATTTTTCCTTTCGTTCAGTGAAGGCCTGTAGGCCTTCTTCCCATTCCTTTTTCGAGTGGGGTTTTGGTTCAGCAAACATCACTTTGGCATTTCTTTTGGCCCTCTTCTACGTTTCTTGAGGTGCCTTCCCCTTTCTCCTTTCTTGTATTATAGTGGCCTAATTGGGGAGGTATTCCTTTCCCACAGAGGGTACCTCCCTATTAGAGGATCTGGGGATCTGTCCTTCTATTATTAGGCCCCCTGTGGCTATTTCCCATGTTTCCTAGTCACTCAGGGTCTGCTCCTATGGTTCATTGGGTAGCAATCCCTCAATTTTGGGTCCTTGGCATTCTAGAGAGTCCTTCGTGGCCTAGAGCTTAGGTTTGTACCCTTGGCTCTATCCTGAAGGCTCTTGATCATCATCAATGTTGATAACAAGGGTTTCTATTTGAAAAATAAAATTCTCCTGTTCCTCTGTAATTACCTTATTATAGGCGCACGAACCTTCACCTACCTCTAATTCTTCATTCTAGGCATCTGATCTGACTTCCCTGGATGAGACTACTCTCTCTGCTGATGTTGAAGAGTTCGTGGGCACCTCAATTTCCCTATCGGTTTGGGTAGAGGCGTCCCACCTTTCGATCACCCTAACTTACAATTGTTGGTTCTCTACCCTGAGCTATTAGATCAGTTGCTAAAATTGGGTGATGTTAGCCTCCTGCCTCTAGATTTTTCTTGTAGACATCTCCTTATATTTTTTGAACAGTGCCTGCATCATGGATTTCTCACTCTGCTTAGTGTGGTCCCCTTTCATCGATACCTCAGACTATTGTTGTTGGCTTACTGAAGGTTGTGGGTATTGTGGACTACAAGTGGCCAAATTCTACAAGGTTTGAGCTATGAATCCAAGCTCTGCATCATCCTTATCTTCCTCACTTGAGAGGATTAGGCACCATAGTTTCTTTGATTGTGTATGCACTCTGTCCATCGTACCATGGGTTCAAGGCTGGAGGATTCTAGTATGTTTTTTGCATCAGTGGGCAGAGAAATTTACCCTTCCTCCATAGCATCTAATGAAAATTGGGGGGTTCCTCTATAAAAATTCCCCCCAATTCGACATCGTCCTCTTCTTCTGTTACCACCTACTCCGATGCATCGAAAGGTTCAGACCTAACTTCTTCGGTCATCCCTCATAATTTGGCCTCTTGCTTTGGTTTGGTCACCACCTGCTCTTGGGCACCAGAGTGTTCAACCCCAAACACCGATGAGCTTCCCCTGTGCTCCTCTGTGTGGCGTATCAGGGTTGTAATTAGCCCATGGTGGGCTAGATCAGATACTGCCCCTCTCTAATATCACAATGCCTCGTCCTGTAGGGCATTTTCTAGGTAGAACAGGATGTTAATTTCTCGCCCGTGCACCATATGGTTCAAAAATTACATATTGTTTGCATTCAGGTGTGAATACTTCTTGGTGCATGTGAAGTATCTCGCAACCTACTCAAAAAGCTTCCTCAGGTGCATCGAGAGTCTTTGTTTTGGGAGCCCATGTTGGTCACATGGGATGTCCCCTTATCTGAGCAACAATTCTACATACTTCTTTGCCATGTTATCTTTATATGTGCATTCCCTAGTAAGGGGGAGGCTAGTGACCTGAGTAATGTGCTCTGGAGTGACTAGAATTTCTAGTTCTCACAATCAGGAAACTCCTCTACTCATAGCGATAGAAAAATCCTTTGTTGCCTCTGTGTCCTGGTCTTGGCTAACCAGGCAATAGTAATTCATCCACCTGACTACTTCGAACTGGTTGTGGACTTCTCCCCCAATCCCCTTAGTGTTTTTGGGCTCATGCTTTTTGAGTTCATGATTCTTCGATCGTCCACCCATGGTGAATTCCCTGTTGGTTTCGACTGGTTTGATTCCCTGCTCTATTGATGTGAGGTTGATCAAGCCTCCTCAATTTCTCCTTGTACTACATTAGCATCCACTTTTTCTAGGCATGAGGGTGCATAATTTTTCCTTTACAAGGAATTGGTACACACTCCATGCCTGGATCGGCACTATCTTCCTATTGTGCAGGTTCATGGATGTTGAGCCGATCTAGGTCTTGTTTTCCAAGATGCCTATTGTTCGAGCAATTAGGCCATTTCCCTACAAAAATAAAATGGAAAATAAAATTTTAGTTAAATGTAATCCATGTCTATTAGTCCTTGGCTCTTAGGATTCCTGTAGCTTGCATGCGAGCGTTGTCCCTATAAAACACATCGTAAGCTAAAAACTGGAAACTATACTAATTTTTTTTTTTGTGGACACCTCTGTGTCCACCATGTTGAGAACTCTAGAAAAATTTACTTGGATGGGACCTCCCCCATGCCTACTCTAGCTTCCACCAACAAGATTTTGGACCTGTGGTATGGACGTAACTAGTGGCCATTGGTTGTTATAATGGTGTTGCTACCATCAATTGTCTTGACTCGCACAGCACCATTTCTAATAATTTCCACCACCTCGTATGGTCCCATCCATATTTGCATCAGTTTTTCCTTCCACTCTTGGAACCTGGAATCATACAATAGTACCCAGTCTCCTTATTTGAACTATTTCATTTTAATGTGGTGGTCATGCCACTGCTTCCTCTGCCGCTACACGATTTCTATTCTTTGGAGGCCATCCATTCGAAATTCATCCAACTAGTTCAACTATCGAATGTGTTACCTTTGTGCTTCATCCAGGCTTAGGTCCAATTCTACCATCATTCTAAGTGTCTTAACCTTGAATTCTATGCGTATAATTACATATTTTCCATATACCAGTCGAAAGGGTGTAAAGCTTGTGGTCGATTTCCACGTTGTATTATACGCCCATACCACCTTCGATAATATTGTAGCTCAATCCTTATTTGTTGCTACACAATTTTTGTCAGGATGTTTTCTATTTCCTTGTTGGTTACCTCCACCTACCCATTCACCTATGGATGGTAGGGGGTAGTCCTATTGTGCCGAACCCTGTACTGCTCCATTAGCTTCTCAATTAACCTGGAGGTAAATTGGGGCTTTTGGTCCATTGTAATCTCCCTCAACACTCCAAACCTTATAAAAATATTGGAAAATAGGAATTTGGCTATCATCTTTTCCTTGGAGTCCCTCAGTTCCTGCACTTTGATCCACTTAGTAATGTAGTCTATGCAGACTAAAATATACCTATTACTGATCGAATGTGGGTTGGTGGGTCTTATGAAATCCATGCCCCATTTGTCAAAGGGCTTAATTTGTACATGAGATTGAAGGGGCATTTTGTCCCTGTGGGTCGGCCTTCCCATTCTTTGGCATTCATCATACCTTTTGGTGTATGCAGCTACATCTTTAAACAAAGTGGACCAAAAATACCTAGTTTGTAATACCTTATATGCAGTCCTTCTCCCTGAGAAGTGTCCTCCACATGGTTCATTGTTATAGGCTTTGAGTATCTCTGGGAACTCATGCTCTGGTACACACCTCCTCATGATCTTATCAGGCCCTATTTTGAATAGGAGGTCATCAATCCATTAAAAGGAAGTTCTTTTTTCAATCACCCCTTGCTTCTCTCAGTATAAAATAGTAGGGGACATTCTATCAGTGGCCATATAATTATTGATGTCTGCATACCACGGTGTCTGTTAACTGATGAAGAAATTCTCATCCGAGAATTGGTCCTCTACTGCTGCATGATCTTCTGGTATTATTATGGATAGGAATTTTGTTACTACATTGTCTTTCCTGGGCTTGTCAACTATGGTGATGTCAAATTCCTATAATAGCAAAAGCTACTTGATTATCCTACCACGGATCGCTGGTTTACTCATTAGGTATTTGATGGTCGCATGGTCCGTGTGAACGAACACCTTATACCCAATGATGTAGTGGTGGAATTTATTGATGGCATGTACTACTACAAGAAATTATTTCTCTGTTATCATGTAATTAAGCTCAGACCCTACTAAATTCTTATTGACATAATAAATGGTGTAGAATTCTTTTCTATCCTTATGCCCGAGGATCGCTCCAATTGCATTATTGGGTGCGTCACAATCTATGTGAAATGGGACAGTCCAATTTGGATACCACAACATTAGGGTAGAAATCAGCTTCTCCTTTAGTGTCTAAAATGCCTGCTTGCATTCCTCCATCTAGATGAATTCTACGTCCTTCATTAGTAGGTTGTGCAATGGTTTGGCAATCTTGCTGAAATCGGTGATGAATCGCATGTAGTACCTGACAAAGCTAATAAAAATCCTCACTTCCCTTTGCATTTTTGGGTTGGGTAAGTCTTTAATAACTTCTATTTTCTTTTGATCCACTTTAATACCTTCTATTAAGAGATTGTGTCCCAACATTATTCCCTCACGCATCATCATAAAATATTTCTTATTGTTGAGGGATAAGTTGTTATCTTCGTATCTCTGGAGCACATGTTCTAAGTTTGTTGTCGCTTCTTTGAATATTTCTCCCTAAACGGTGAAGTTGTCCATATATACCTCTACTGCCTCTCCCATCATTTCCAAAAATATGCTCAATATCACCCTTTGGAAGGTGGCTGGTGTGTTGCACAACCCGAAGGGTAGCACTCTATAGGTAAACGTTCCCCATGGGCAGGTGAACATTGTCTTGTCTTGGTTGATCTGTATTTGGTTGTACCCATTGAATCCATCCAGAAAGGAGAAGTATTTCGTCCTATACAGTGTGTCCAACACCTTATCAACGAAGGGAAGTGGGAAGTGATCCTTCTTAGTCATTTTGTTCATTTATCTATAGTCAACATAGATCCGCTATTTCTCATTTTTCTTGGGGACCACCACAAGTGGTGACATCCACTTACTATCGAATATTGGGTAGATGAACCCTATAGATAAGAGATTCTATAACTCAACTTTAATGATTTCCTTCATGCTAGATTCATCCTTCTTTGTGGCTGTCTTATTGGAGTTGTCTATTCTTCAAGGTAATTCGATGAGTGCAAATCTCTGAGCTAATTCCCTTCATATCTAAATAATCCCAAGTGAATGCTTGTTGGTGCCTAGCTAGGAGCTCCTTCAACTTTTTCAGTTATGTGTGGGTCAATCCACTGCTGATGTTCAACATTCTACCAGGATCAATGTCAATTTTCCTAGTGTGATGGTCCTGAGCTCTAACCAACAGTGACTTAGGGACTGAGAGGGAGGATTCCCCTTGAAGTAACCTCATGATCACGTTGTCTTTGTCAGCTTATTCCTCTAACTCTATTAATTCCATAACCAGCTGGAGCATAGATAATGAACTATCCTCCTAATTGTCCAACGTGGGTTCCCCCAGCATGTCCACGGACTGCACGAGAGGGGAGATTGTTAATCTCTTGACATTTTGCATGTTTGAAATGGTCATTAATCCATCACGGTAGCTGATGTAGGCATCAGCCATAACTAACCATGGCCTTCTCAAGATGAGTGGGTAACCACCCAGTCTTATCTTTAATTGTAGCACCAAGAAATCCATTGGGTATTCCCATGCATCGACCATTACGATGATATCCTCGAGCATCCCTTATGGTGCTACATTTGATCAGTTGGCCAATTGCAACATCATATTGGTTGGTTTTAGGTTTGTAAGCTTCAGCTTTTGCATGGTCTCTTATGGCATCACATTGATGGCTGCACCTAGGTCAACTAAGGCGTTTGCCAATGAATCCCCTCCTATTTTCACCATCATCATCGAGATGCCTGGATCTGCATATTTGGGATGATATGCATTCCCCATCATCAAATCAACCAATTTTCCTATGACATTGATGGTTTGTGTTGCCTTACATATCGATTTTCTTAGACTTAACTCTTTTATCACCTTGGTGTATATGGGCACATCTCAGATGGCTTGAAATAGTGGGATAGTGACTGTAAGGTTCCTCAAGCTAGAGAGGATATCAAATTCTAGTTGTTTCAGCTTTCTCTGCTCCTACAATCATTTAGGGAATGGAGCCTCTATTTTCTCAACAACTTTCTCTACCTCCACCTCTTCTATCAGAGGAGAATATCCTACGTCTTCCTCTAGTGGATGTGCTTCTTCTCCTAGTTGCTTGCCTGATCTAAGTTGAATAGGATTACAACTAATATGATACATTGGATACATGTCTCCTTCTACTTGGTATACTGGTTGGTATACCTTATTATTTTGGTTCATCGTTGGTTGTGTTGGTAACTGCACAAGTCTTATCATAGGTAGGGCCAGTAAGCCTTGCTAAGGTGGGATTTGTGCCATGTTTTATGGAGTAGAGTTCCATGAAACGTGGTTCGTCCACTACTGCCTAGGGTGCTGATATGGCATCCACGGATGTTGATTGGGAAATGTAGCTCCTTGAGGCACATTTTTCCAAGGTGGTGGTCCCCACCATCCCATATTGGGTGGTTGTGATTGCCCTTGTGGCATATATGGTCCTCCTTTGTAGGGAGGCATCCCCATGGGCATGTTCCCCATAGGGGGTTGCTGTCAATTTTTTCGATTGCCCATGAAATAGGCTTCAATTACATCAACCTCCTTAGTATTAAGTAGTTGTAGGCACAATCGAGTTTTGTGGTTCTGTTGGCAAAATATGCATACTCTGACCTTGTTTTTTGGGCATGCATTCCTAGCATGTTTTCCTCTACATTTTGGAAAAAATAGGTCAACGTTGCATCGTTCTCCTATTTATTCTTCTCCAGCAAGAGCATATCCAACTACAATTATAGAGAGGATAGAATTTCACTCTTTAAATCTTCCAACATGTTGCCTATCTCCATTTTTGTGATCGATGAGATCGACTTCATGGTCTTGGGAGCCGGTTTGCCTCTCCTCCACGAGTAATTTTGATATAGTTATCGGATATCTTCCATGGAATGCTGGTAAATGTCTCCTCTCGAAATCATGTTTAGTGCTTCCAATGACTCGTTATTGATTCCTCTCAAAAAAATGCTCTTGAGATACTTATATCCTAGCTTAGCATGAGGAGATCACTGCAGGTTGAAATTAAACCTCTCATAGTATTCTTCCAAGGACTCGTCTTCCTTCTGGGTCATGTTGAGGACTTCCTCCCTAGAATCCCATGCTCTGCAAAAGTCCTGGTACTATTCTAGAAATATCTTCCTCATTTCTTCCCATGTGGTGATCTGCTTGTTTCCCAATCTGATAAACCATCATAGAGCTTAGTCGTCTAATGTTGACAGAAAGAGTTTTAGCTTCTGAGTGTTTGATTTATAGTTGATAGACCTGCACAGAACATCAAATTTAAAAAAAAATAGGTTAGGGTCTTTGGTTGGGTATCTCCTGAAGGTAGGAAGATGGGCAGGGGATATGTTCTTCATTTTGCTTTCCCCTACTCCTTCCTCTATTGGGAAGTTGAACCTGGATGAGACTTCTTCGGCCATTTTTTATGAAATGTGGTTTCTAATGCAGCTTCTATGACCTTTCGGTCACTCAAGGATTTTTGTATTAGAGCCTCTAAGTCAGTTGGTATTACATTCTAATCCTCTATGGCTTTCCACAGTAGGGCTTCCTTCGAGGATGTTCTTTTAAACAATGGGTTTAGAATGATCTATTCTTTCCTAAGTTGATGAGACGAGGAGGCACTTTGCACAAAGTTAGGATGCTCACTCCAGTGAAATGCTGGCGATGAGTCAGGGGAATCTAATTCAAATTCTAGGTTATCTGCTAACTCAAAAAAAAATTATGGGCTCTGTCTTATAAAACAACCATTGGGTCCTATTTTTCTTGGCAGACTCATACAAGGTCAAGCTGAATGTTTTTAAGGGGTAATGTAATTAATCTACTAGTGACGCTTCTCTAGTAATGGCACCAAAATTTTGGGTGCCAAACACTAGTTAAATTTATCCTAAATTTGTCACAACACTCGCATTTAAATTGTCAAACCAGGGAGCTCATAGAATTTTGAAGATCGTAGAATTTTGAAGTGCCATGGTTGAGAATACTTACACTACCACTTTTGAGATGATTTTGTTCAACTATCATTGGGGGTATTTATAAAACTTTAGTTTATTCATCCACACCAAGAAAACTCATACATAAATTCAATACGTAAAAGTAAACACACCACACTAAAAGCAATAACATACTTTACGTAAAAAGAACACAGCTCTTAAAATAATTAAACTTAATCTAGGAAATGAATGTACTATCATACATAATTAAATTAATGAAATTAACTAAGAAGTAGGGGAGGAATATTGGCTTAGAGTGGGCCCGGGCTCTAGCAGATCCTACCCAATAAAGCACATAGACAACTCACTGATAAATAACACTAAAGATTTTTATTAACAATGTAATGAAATATTACATGCAGTAATTTTCTTTGAATTTTGCCTCCCATTTGCTACATAGAAGTCCATGTTTTTATATACCACACACAGGACTTCCTGTTGTAGTTATGTTACAACAGGTGTCCCGGTTACAGTCTAAATTGGTACAGTTCAGTTACTGTAGTTGGTGCACTATGATCAGCTCTTCATATTTTCCTTGCAATTGGATGATTTCGATTTTATTACAGTTCTACTTCATGAGTGGTTGTGTTATCATCCATCCTAGCTAGGACATCTCATTCATTAGTGATTTCCCATAGATGACATGTAACGGTGGTCAACGAGGTCCCTATTTAGCCTCTTGGTCAACAAGCATAATCTGGGCATCCTCCTGAGTAAGGCGCCTTCCTCAATAAGACGCCTACCTCAGTAAGGTGCCTACTTGAGTAAGGCACCTACCTTAGTAAGGTGCCTACTTGAGTAAGGTGCCTACCTCAGTAAGGTGCCTACTTCAGTAAGGCACCTACTTCAGTAAGGTGTCTACTTCAGTAAGGTGTCTACCTCAGTAAGGCGCCTACTTATGTATACCTTCATTTGATTGAGCGAAACCATGCCAAGTCCATGTAGGACCTCGACTGAGCAAAAGATGACAAAAATCAAGGAAATAACTACACAAAACACACTTCATGCATTGATTAGATAATACACATGATTTCATTAAATAAATACATAATATTTCATAAAAATATACAACTCATGATATATTGTCACGCAAAAACCGTTAGTACATATAAAAAAATATGAGCATATCTAGTGCTCATCACTATTATTGGTGAACCCTTCAATCCCCCAAGCCCTTGAGTGTAGAGAATATAACACACCCCTACAGTCACCCCAGATCCTAGTGGATCCAATCAAGAATCCTACATGGTAGGGAAATTTTTCCCCTCTACATCTTTGGTGAACCCAACATGAATACATGTCTTTAGTGGTCAAATTATGAAGCCTATTTCTTTTTTATTTTTCTTTTGAAAAATTTAAGCATGACCATTAATTTTTTTTTCTTAGAATCAAAAAACATTAAAAATGTCTTAAAAATTCTTGTGTGTCTTTTGCTAGTTTTTAGATTCCTCCCTTTTCTCCTCTATAATTTCTCTTTCTCCTATGGCTACCAACCTTAGGATTAAGCGAAGACTTTTAGAATCTGGTGAGATTCATAAATAAGATGACTATATTGATAGGGAGAATCCTAATTTAGAAGAAGAAGAAGATAAAGAAGTTGTAAATGAACTTGATCCTACTAAGGGGTCTAATGGACACCTTACTTTTAAATAATTTGATCATATCTAGAACTTCTTCAAGCATCATAGATATGCCTTGAATAAGGCTATGGATGAAGAAGTCCAACTCAAAGAGGCTGGGACATCTCTTCATCAAACCATTCCTCCTCAAAACATTCACACCAATCCTTTTTTTTAATCTTCACATCATGTTAATCATTTTCATAAACCAACATATGTTACTACTGTAACCACCAATGTTGGAAGAATTCCACAAGTTCCTCCAACTAGTAGTGCATCTCAAGATTATGCTCAATTTATTCCTCATTTTTCTCATCTCAAAATTCATGCTTTTGTCCCACCAAATGTTATTTATACTCCATAGCAAGATACCACATATCATAACCCATACCATAACAGTTTTAATGCCTCCAACATTAGCCAAGTTCCCTTCCAACAACCTATCTCTAATCCTCTCTTAGGAAACCTATGGGTATTGCACAACAACAATCCCAATGTGCAAAATTTGGCAAGTGTGGTGAAACAATTGGTTTCAAGAGTGGATATGATTCAACCTTCAAGTTTCACCTATAAATATAAGAAAATATGCAATCAACCCTTAGACCCTATCATCACCTCTAGGCCCCATTCTAAGCATTTTTCTATGTCAATTTTATCTATTTATAAGGGAGAAGAAAACCCAATTGAACATTTAAGGATGTTTAGGATAGCATACCATGATATTATATACGATTACATATTACTAAATATGTTCCCTGAGGGTCTTGGTAGTATGGCATTGGAATTGTATTATCAACTACCTCATCATTATTTGAGTAATTATGAAGAGACAATAGAGTTGTTTGTTTAGCAATTCAGAGCTTATGTTGAGAAAATGTGACAATGAAATATGTTTATATGTTGAAGCAAGGTAAAGATGAAATTTTTTCAAAATTCTTATCTTGTTGGAGAATTTTAGTTGAGCGGTAAAGCTATACCTTGCCTCCCCAAGACATGCTAGAGGTATTTATCAAAAATTTACAAGAACAAATATCATATGAATTGGAAACAATTACTATTACTTATTTTGACCAAGCAATAGATTTGGCAAGAAGGGTAGCGCAAGATATTATTCAAAGAGGTCAATTTAAGCCAAGGAAATAAGAGGATAGGACCACAAAAATCCAGTATAAGAACAAGCATGTAGTTGGTGATGGGGTAATGGATAATTGATCTATCAATAGTGTTGATAATACCTTGCAAAATATGGTACTTAGAAAACCTTAAAAATCACCACCAAGGAACTTCATGTGACTCAACCAACCTATTTCAGTGGTCCTAAAGTACTCTTGGAAGCTAATATGACTTAGTTACCTACCGTAAGGCAACTTGATACTACGATTGATTGGTACAAACCTAGTTAGCATTGTGGGTATCATAGAGTGGAGGGACACATGACAAATTCATGTAAAATGTTGAAACATGTGGTTCATAATTTAATCAATGCAGATCATCTTGTTATAAATGATTCTCAACCTAATCCTAGTTGCAATCCTCCAACAAACAATCAACCTCCTACACAACAAGCACCCATAACTATTCAAGACATGGGGATCTTCCAAAATACCCTACCTAATCATGGGTAACAAGTAGCTAATCAAGTATCATATCGTAATGTGTCACCTCCCTATAAAAAAATGGCTGGTATGATAGTAGCAACTACAAGGAAATAAGATCAAGGTCATCTAACTCAACAATCTTAGAATGAGATGAGTTCTACATCCAACCAACCTTCTAAACCACCCTTAGTTTTGAAAAGTACCCAAAAAAGGAGCACAAGAGTAGAAACCCCACCCTTAGTGTTGAAACCACAACCAAAAGTATCCTTTGATATTCAACAATAGTTAGCTAGTACCCCAACCAAGATTTCCCTCTTAGAGCTTTTCCAAACATCTCCTATTCATAAGGAAGCCTTATTAAAGCTTCTAAGTCAATAATCTATTCCTCAAGATATTTTCTATAGCGCTATAGTTGATGTTGTAGGCTTCCTTGGAATACATCATATAACATTTTTGGATGATGATATTCCTTCCTCAATTTTTTAAGGGGATTCCTTCCTCTATATAACTGCATATATTGGGGAAAATTTTATCTAGTGGATTTTGATAGATAATGGTTCCTCCCTCATAATAAACGTGTAGTACACATTGGCATGTGTACATTTATCTACACGGGTACAATCCTCAAAGAAAATATCCATGGTAGCAACCCTCTTCCTGTAGAGTGGTCTATTACCAATTGTTACCTATCCAATGATTACCCGCTTCCCAAGCAGATCCTATCTAGTATGGGATATGTAGGTTAATACTTGGGGCCACAATAAAAAGGTATTCAAGAGCCCTTGGAAGTTGAGATTTAGCTTGGGATATGTGGCATAGGCTACATACCCAATAAAAACCAACCTTTACCATTTGGTGATGATGATCACCTCATTACTTATGCCAAATATTTGTATCATCAAGGCTTGGAGTGGAGTGATGAGGATGAGGGACCACCTTATCCCACTGACATTTTATTTTACAATGTGGTAACTTTGGTGCATCCTGAGTTAGTTGTGACCCCAAGGGATTATGTTGAAGGGGATACTCTTTGTGATATGGATCATGAGGATATCCTTCAAAATAATTTTTTCTTTAATAGGTCAGTTCCTTGTGTTGTGTATATCGAGTCTTCTAGTTCTCAAGGGGATTCCATACCTATATCTCCCAAGGACCTTGAGAAACTATGAGTGATCCCTACCCTACATCCTTATGAGGATGAGTCTCATATTCTCATTGAGGAGACCATAGATTTTAATATAGGTTTTAAGGAGAGCCCTAGAATCCTTAAGTTAGGCAAAGCCTTATCCATGGATGAGCAAGAGCAATTGACCAATTTGTTGAAGGAATTTCATGATATTTTGGCTTGGTCATATGCTAACATGCTAGAGTTTTATCCCTCTCTTGCTATGCATCATTTGGTAGTCAATCCTAGTGCTAAGCTTGTTAAGCAAAAACTTAGGAAGATGCATCCTAAGATCACCCTTTTGATCAAGGAGGAGCTCCAAAAACTCCTTGATGTCAGTTTTATCAAAGCTATTGACTATTTTTTATTGGATCTCCAACATCGTTCTTATGTCTAAAAAGGTAGGAACAATCAAAATATGTACTAGCTTTAGGGAAATTAATTTAGCATATCCCAAGGATGATTTTCCTCTCCCCAACATAGATATGATTGTAGATTTCACTACCAAATGTGGAATGCTTTCGCTCATGGATGGTTTTTTGGGATACAATCAAATCATGGTTACCCTTGAGGACCAAGCCAAGATAGATTTCATTACTCCATGGGGTACCTTCTATTATAAAGTTATACCTTTTGGATTGAAGAACATTAGTGCCACATATTAGAGGGCTATGACTTATATTTTTAATGATATGATGCATGATATTTTTGAGGACTATGTGGATGATCTTCTTGGTCATTCCATACATCAAGAGAATCATGTTCAATATTTAAGGTAGATTTTTGAAAGGCTTTAATAGTATAGGGTTCATCTTAAGCCTTCCAAGTGTGTGTTTGGAGTCACATCTGGCAAGTTGTTAGGTTTCATCGTGTCTAGGTGAGGTATTGAAGTATCACGGACATGCCTCCTCCCCGTAACCTAATTGAGTTGTGTAGATTGTGAGGTAAACTTCAAAATATTTTTTGATTTATAGCTCAGTTAGTCGATAAGTGTTAGCCCTTTCTTAAGATCCTTAATAAAGATGTCATGTTCCAATGATATTTCAAGTGTTAGCAAGCTTTTGATGAACTCAAATAATATCTCACCTCCCCACCTGTCTTAGTTTCCCATTGACTGGATAAGTATTTGATGATTTACATAGCAGCCACAACTCATGCTTTGGGAGCCATGTTGGCTCAACATGGTGATCAAATCAATGAGCCATCTACTATATTAGTAGAACCTCGGTTAGTTATGAAACCCAATACACCCTCTTAGATAAGCTTTGTCTTGTCATGTTTACTTCTTAGAAGTTAAGACACTACATGCTTAGCCATGAGACATTGGTTATTACAAAGTTTGATCCTTTGTGCTACTTAATGTCTAAGCCCTACCTTTTAGGTTGATCTGCTAAGTGGGTTCTATCCCTTAGTGAGTTTGACTTAACCTTTATAGATCAAAAGGCTATCAAATATCAATTGATTGTTGATCAGCTAGCCTCCACTCCCTTAGATTCAACCCATCCCTTAGTCATAGAGTTTCCTAATGAGTGCCTTAGTGTAGAAGCTAAAGAGCTAGAGTCTTGGCCTTTGTTTTTTGATGGATCTCAATGCTTAAAGAGCATTGGTGTTGGAATAGTTCTAGTCACCCCACAAAAATAGCTCATCCCCCTTTACTTCAAGCTTCATTTCTCTTGCATGAATAATACTAAAAAATACAAAACCTTTATCCTTGGTCTTAGAGCAACCTTAGCCTTGAAGGTTAGAGTTATTTTGGTTTTTGGTGACTGTTAACTTGTGGTTAATGAGATCAATGATGTTTATCAAACCAGATATGATAAGCTAAAACTCTACAAAGAGATTGTCACCAAGATTTTTTCCACATTTGATCGAGTAACCATAGATTTTATCCCTATATCCTCCAACCACCATGTGGATTCCATGGCCACTACTACATCCTTGCTTCCCTTAGAGTTGGACGATGATCAAGCATCAATTATCATTATATAAATCTAGGATCCTACATTGCTTAGTTCTTGTATTGCTTTGTTAGATGTTTTGACCATCGGTGTTCCTCATCTGAGCCATAGTATAATGACATATTTAATTTCCTTAAGGATGGTTTGATTCCTAATGGTTTAGACCATAATCAATGTAATATTTTGTGCAAAATAGCATGTTGATTCATTATAATTGGTAATACTTTATATCAACATTCTTTTGAATGCATCCTCTTGTGATGTCTTAACTTTGATGAAGCCTAGCTAGATCTTAGTGAAGCTCATGATGGCTTATGTGAAGGCTATTTTAGTGGTAATTTCATTACCTAGAAGCTCCTTCGGATGGGGTATTATTGACCTTCCATGGATAAATATACATGTGACCATGTTTGATGTTGCGACAAGTGTTAATGCTATGACAACCTTGTTAATGCTCCTCAAAAAATTCAAGTTATTTCTTCTCCTTGGCCATTTTCCATGTGGGTATTAGAAATTATAGGGAATATTAATCCAACATCATCTTATGGTAATAAATTTATCATCATGACAATGGAGTACTTCACTAAATGGTGTGAAGTCATACCCATGGCTATAGTGATTGGAGCTCAAGTCTCTAAGTTCATATTCAACCAAATTCTCTATAGATTCAAGATTCCTTTGGTGATTTTATCTAACAATAGCACTCTTTTCAAGAAAAAGGATATCCATAAGCTTTGTGATAAGTACAATATTCAATACAAGTGGTCAAGTCCATATTACGCCTAGGGTAATGGTCAAGCTAAAGCATCCAATAAGTCTTTAGTCAAAATCCTCAAGAAGTTGTTTAGTAAGACTAATCACGACTGGCATATCCAGCTTTATCTTTCCTTGTGGGCCTATCATACCAGTGTGCAAACCCCTATAGGTTCTTCTCTGTATGTCTTGGTTTATGGGATTGTGGTAGTTTTTTCATTCAAGTTAGAGATCCCTTTATTGTGCATCTTGTTGCAATATGTCTTGGTTGATGATGAGTATCATTTAGATTATTTAAACCAATTGGAGCTACTGGATGAAAAGAGTATTCATGCCTTGGAGCATATTTGATCATATCACAATAGGCTCAAGTGATCTTATTCCTAGAGATTTCACAATAATCCTTTTGAGGTTGGGGACCTTGTCCTCAAGGAGAACCAAAAGAACACTAATACTCGTTCATATTTGAAAGGCAAGTTTCAATTCAATTGGGTAGGCCCCTTTGTCATAATGACCAATTTTGGCTAAGGTGCCTATCGTTTAGCATTGTTAGATGGTAAAGAACTTAAATAACCAATGAACATAATGCATATAAAAAGATAATATGCATGATTTCACATCTTTCACCTTCATCCTGCATTTTGGTTTTCTTGCTCATACTACATTATTGCGTATCATATTTTGCATGGTTTGCCTGACATTTTGTTCATTTTGCATTTTTACTTATCATATAGTTACATTGTTGCTTGATCATATAGATTTTTGGGTACTTCATGAGGATGGCAAGTGATAAAACCTATTTAGGTTCTAGCTCACATGCATTGCACTCATACTAGGGCTCTAATGCCTAGCGAATCCCCAACCTAGGGCATATCTTCATGCATTTTCATTATTGAATATGCTCATGTTTCTTCTGCTTTTTCTCTTCTTTTTATATCCCTTGACCTTGAAAGTTTCATAATTTATTTTCTTTTTTTCTTTAAGTCAAGGGTTATAGTTCTTCATCTCTTGTATATATTTTGTTCTTTGAAAGTTTTAATCATCTCTTCTTTTTCCCATGACAAAGGATATATGTTTCTTCTTCTATTTGCTCTTTTTTTCACTCACACTTTTCCTTCTTGACCTTTCGATTGTTAAGGGATCCTCATGGGATAGGGTAGATACCGCATGAATATAATTTATGGTGTTCATATGTCTACTGATTATCTTACACACATATCTTAACAATTGACATTCCAATAAGGATACACACACTCATGTATATGTCTTGCTTATCATTATTCTATCTTCTTCTCCTCCAACACATGCACACACATATTTTTGTTCTGTTGTGTTTCACGTTGCTCACTCATCTCTTGCACACACCACACCCCTATCAAGTAGTACTCTTTTTGGCAAAACAATCAAATATTTCATCCCATACCGGATAGCTTCATGATCACAAGTGAGGGGTGACCTCCATTCAACCATTTGCAAGCATACATCCTAGCGGGTATCTCTTCATCTCTGTCCATCAGCAAGCACTACACTTGACTATTTTTGTGAGCATTACATCCTTAAAGGATAACTTCATGGCCACAATCAATGGTTAGCCTCCATTCAGTCATTTATGAGCATACATCTGTATAGGGTTCCACTCCACTCCTTCCTTTTCACTTGATCTATGTTCGTTTGATCAAACTGATATTTCATGGTCTACAGTAATTCAAACATCATATTCCAAGCACCCTTTTTTTTACCTCCCTCTCCATATTCTACTTCTTATTATTATTCCCTTTTTTCTTCTTTTCTTTCCTCTTTGTCAAATTTGAGTCCTATCCATATGAGGTGTGAATTCACTCCATTCTAAATTAGCAGTCTGTTTTTACAGGGCATGAATTTAGCTAGAGCCTTATTTTTCTTCTCTTTTCTTCTCTTCTTGCTTCCATCATCTTTTTCTTCCATCCTTTCATCCATTCATGCATTTCATTCATTAGTTAGTTTTATCGCATCCTACATTGCATTAGTTTAGTCCATTCATACATCCATCATCAATTTTTGTTCATTCATTCATGCATAAAAGCACATAAAAATAACATAAACAAACACACTTTTTATCTAAATGCAACATGATATTTACTCAGATGTCAAAGACTACACATCAACTCAATCGGTGTGCCACATTTCAAGACTGACACACTCGACCCTCCCTAGGGATGCACGCCAAAATCAAATTGGCATTTCACCTCGGTCTTAGCTCTCACTTCGTGAGCCCATCTCCTTTGCTCTACCTATCAGAGGTGGCCCTAGTGGGGGTATGTTCACAAAACACATAGAAATTCATGATCTAGATCACGATCGGTCTTGTGTTTGAAGGGATGATGGAAGAGGCACCCACTACTTTGCTAGAACCGCTAGAAGCATAAGGTTTGGTAAAAGGTCTCCATCCATACAAATACCTCCAACCTCTCCCTAGCCCTCTATAGATATACTTGTAGTAGGTCTATCCCCTTGCCCTATTGGTTGTTGATCATTATAACCATACCCTCAACTTGAGCCTGCTATCACTCCTACTCCAGCCAACTCATCTCCCCCCTGAGGTGGTCTACCTTAGCCCTCACCACATCTCACTCTAGGAGTGTTGTGTTCAAGGCACTTCGTAGCCCCTCTATCCTTTGTTATAAATATGAGGAGGTTCTATTGTAACTGATGTCAAGAAGTCAAGATCAGTGAATAGGACAAAACGAAGAGGTTTAATTCATCGTTTGGGCCCAAGGTTTAAAAATTTTGGTTATGTAATTTAAAGTTTTAATTATTTAAATTATTTATTTTTAAATAATTTAAAATTAAATAATTAAATATTTTAATAAATTATGAATAAAGGATGGGCCCGATATTAAAATCAGTCTCGTCGACGTCACCAAAATTTGATTAATAAAAACAAGAAGAATCAGTGATAGCATTTCGATTAAAAGGTGTCTTCCTTCCACCCACCGACGTCATTATAAAACTTGGAGATCTTGTTATATAAATCAGACATAAGGTAGTGATATAACAAGATGAAGTGCATGTGATAATTTGAAAAATATGTTTGTTCGATGAAATAAAACATATTGATAACACGGTCGAGGTGAAATTAAAAGGGAGACCTTAAAAATTTTAAAGAAATGAAAATATATCTCGCTGGCGCAGTATAAAATAATAGTGAGATGTCCTATCGAGCGTCGAATTGAATGATTGCTATATTTGTTTCGGAGAACATATAAGTGTCGATGCAAATAAGTGTAATGTTCTTAGCAGCGAAGACATCAAAACATCGAATGAAATAGTGCGACTCGTCTGCAAAGGAATAGTGAAAGAGTAAAATAGAGACACGGATATCGAATGTGTAGGTGCACCAGAGAATTTTTCGGTGATGCGGTAGACATAGAATATCATTCAAAAGAAAAATTAAATATGTTGCTGCTCTGATTTATCCCATCCGTTGAGGAAGCAAAGTTGGTTGACGAGATTTCACAAAACCCTTGCTAGGCAGAGGTTAATACTCTCATAAAGGAGTATTAAGGTATAAAAAACTTTTTATATTTGTAATAAAAATAAGTGTGTTGTGGTATATGTCAAATATTATCTTTTGTGAGTTTGGAGATTATAAGGTATATTAAGAGATTTGATATTTCTGTATGGTAAAATAATTATTGGGAAAACATTTGCAAGGAGATATTTTTGATATCTAACCCTTGAAATTGGCAGAGGTTTTGATTGTGATTAAAATAGGTGTTTGAGGCCAGATCTTCTTCAAACAAGATATAAGGGCACATTATCCTTGAGAGTGATTGTTGGATGTTATGAACGCAAAGTAGTAGTGAAAAGGATTTTTTGATAAGCATTATTGGAAATATTGAGTAAGATTTCATATGCTTGATTAGGGTTTGTGAAAGATCATGAGTATCATTGTTATATGAAGTTGTGAACTAGGTTTTGTGAAATATCATGAGTATCATTGTTATGTGAGGTTTTTTTGATAAGCATTGTTGACTAAGCCTTCATTGAGTGATTGGTTGAGTGAAGTTGATTGAGCTTAGTTGATTGGAAGTGTTGGAGTGATAGTTCAAGTTTTGTGAAACAAATTGTTCCATATTTTGATTTGATTTGGTAGATATTTTGAAAGTGATTGAGTATTTGTTAGGATCTCATCCTAACCCTGAATGTAATAACTTCCTTGATGTAATAATTCCTAGTGAACGTGGGTAGTACCCATGATTAATATTTTGCAATGTTCTAATTTTTAGCTTAGGTAGTGCCTATGACAAATGGCACCCTTTTTATGTAACACATGGTAGATAGGTGGCATTGTGCATGTAATTCGTGTGGCATTATGCATGTAATTCGAGTGGCATTGTGCATGTAATTCAAAGTGGCACTATGCATGTAATTCGGGTGGCATTATGCATGTAATCCAGGTGGCATTTTGCATGTAAGCCAACCTTGGAAGGAAACTCCTTAAATACCCGAAAAGGCACCAATGTAACCATCTTTTGCAAATTAATGAAGTATTGAAGGAGGTTGCCCCCTCGAAGAGGCCCACGATTCTGTCTTATTGTGAGATTTTTCTTTATGCAAATTTTTGTTATATTAATGTGATGTTTATGTGAGTTTATTTCCAAGCAATTGTGTGAGAGTGTGTTATTTGAGTTTATTTTATAGCAGGATCTTAACAAGTGGTATCAGAGCGCTTTCTAGGGCCAAGTTCTGCTGCAACTGCAACGATTATTGCCATCCAATCTTCCTGTTAGGTATAAATTCTATGTTTTTTCCATTCTGTTTTTCCTTATTAAAAAAAATCCAAAAAAAAAATACAGTGTTTTTTTTTCCAAACCAAAAACAAAAAATAATATTGTTAGTTGAGTAGGTAGAAACCCTGTATCGGGGGTTTTAAAATATCGCGAAGGATCTGTCTTTATTGGCTAAGCTAGATAGCCCATAAAGCGTCTAGTGAAGTGAGGGGCGATCAGGCTCCAATACCCAGGCCTCAGACAGAACTCGCGCACGGACTTGAGCTCCCACGTATCTTCGGGTATATCGGGAGACCATCTAGGATTAAACAAACTTTTAGCCATTAGGAAGCTCTTCGGCCTTGTATTACTCATAGTCTATGGGACACGACATCCCGGACGATTACCCTCCCGTATTGTCAGAGAGGCAGGTAGTGTGCTCAAGGGTATGTGTGGAATCCTCCTTGAGTAGTGGCCCGAAATATTGGTCCGAGCACTATTGTTCGTCATTGTCGATATATTAGAGGGCCTATGGGTGGTACATACTCCTATACTTAGCATTCCCTGGTTCTGTTAAAACTTCAACCTGTAAAAAATGCCAAAAAAAAAAAAATAACAATAAAAATCCAAACCTCCCTGTTCATAAACCTGCATTTCAAAAGTGAGCATATGAGAAAGGAGTCCTCTACTAAAAAAATAATAGAAGGGACATGCATTCGGGATAATCCATGAGGGTGACACTTAAGCTGACAGTCTGGAGAATAATAGTAAAATTTACAATGGCAATCACAGTCGAGTCGATCGAGTCGAGAGAGGTCAGCACAGTCAAGGCAGAATTCACAGTCTTCAGGGTCAGAATAGAACTGTCATATCAGTCACCTGCAAAATATAGAGAATCTTGAGTGTGAAACATGGCCAATTATAGATAGTGCTCCAGTACCCAACTTTTGCTCAGTAGCTCAGAATTAAAAACTGTAAAAAAAAAAAAAGTCTGGGGTGCCAAAAAGTAGTGTTGAGATATATAGCTCATTGTGACCACCTCTTTCAGTTGATCATTTTGATATATAGCACCCAAGCACTTTTTTGGGCACTTACTAAAAATAGTAAGTCCAAAAAAATTCAATTCTATTTTTAGTAACTGGTCACAAAGGTCTAAAAAATGGCCCAGGGTACCCGTGGACACCAGAAAGAACTAGAACACTTGGAATCCCTAACAAAAGCCATTGAGAACTTGAACTCGGCTTTTCACTCCATAAGGGAAGAAGTCCAAGGTCTTCCCCTAGAGCATGAGGCCACTAGCAATCGCTTAGAAGAAGCATTGACAGAAGTAGACAGCAAACTGAGAAGAGAACCACCCAAATCATAATACCAAGCTGAGAGTTCTACAAGGAATCGTGACCATGATCCACCCTTTAGAATGCCCAAATTGGACTTTCCCAAATTGAGTGGGAAGGATGTTGATGGGTGGCTATGTCGGGTTGACCAATTCTTTCAACTTCATAATGTACCCATATTTCATCGAGTCCAGATGGCTTCCTTTAACTTGGAATCTGAGGCTCTACACCGGTTTCAATGGTTGTGTCTTGCCTACCCAAATCTCTCTTGGGAGGATTTTGAATCCCAACTACTCACTTGATTTGGTCCTAGTGAGTTTGAGGACATTACAGGAGCCTTGACCAAACTGCAACAAACAGGGTCAATCCGAGAGTACCAAGCTCAATTTGAGAAATTGGCCAATAGGACAAGAGGATTGAGTGAAGGGTTCTTCCAGAGTTGTTATATCAGTGGGTTGAAGGTGGAACTCCAAGCAGAAGTAAAAATTTTGAAACCACGAACTATGATGGAAGCTATCAGTTTGACCCGTTTGGCCGAATCTAAACTCTCTGCCCAAAGACACCCATCAAAGTTTCCTCAAAATAGACCTTCATTTCCTCCTAGAGCCCAACACCTAGATGATAATAAACCTGCTGCACCCAAGCACCTCACCACCGAAGAGATGGATGCACGTCGTGCCCAAGGATTATGCTACAATTGTGATGAAATTTTTTTCAAAGGGCATAAGTGTGCACACAAAAAATTGTTCTTGATAGATGTTGAAGAACCTGATACCGCTGACGAGAGTGATGAGGATGAGGACCCTCCAGAAATGAAACAGGAACCTGAGACAGCAATTACAATCCATGCCCTTGCAGACATTACTACTCCTCAAACCATGAAGGTTACAGGATTTTTCAAGGGCCAATGTCTTTCCATCCTTCTGGATTCGGGAAGCACGCACAACTTCATTGACCCTAGAGTTGCTCAACGGGCAAATTACTATATCCACACTTGTAATTCCTTTGAGGTCATGGTAGCCAATGGGGGAACCTTACCTTGTAAAGGAAAGTGTCGCAATGTTAGAATCAAGATAGGGGACTATGAACTCAAGCAAGACATGTTTTCCCTCCAGTTGGGTGGATGTGATATTGTTTTGGGATCCCAATGGTTGAGTACGTTGGGAACTATCAGTTGGAACTTTGCTGAACTCTAGATGCAGTTCTCCCAGAACGGACAAACACACATCATCAAGGGCTCCCCAACAAGAACACCTCAAATTATCAGTTCAAACGACATGGAGAAATTGCTAAAAAAATCATCACGTGGGGTCATTGCACAACTATTCTCCATCCAACCATCCACATCTCCAATGGGTGAAATCCCACAAGACATGCAACAGATTCTCCCCAAACAAGAGGCCATCTTTTCAGAACCAACCACACTACCACCGCATCGCTCTCACGACCATGCCATTCCATTATTTTTGGATAGTACACCTCCCAATATCAGACCACCTTATGAGCGACTCAAGCGCACCTTATTTTGGAAAGGTAGGAAACAAGACATTCGCTCTTTGGTGGCAGACTGCGACACAGGTCAAAGGATGAAAGGAGAAACAGTGCGCTCTCTAGGCACTCTTCCACCATTGCCAATACCGAATCAGGTGTGGACTGACATCTCTCAGGACTTCATAGAAGGGCTACCTAAATCTGGAGGCAAATCTGTTATTTTTGTGGTAGTGGACCGCCTTTCAAAGTATGCTCACTTTTGTGCCCTAACCCATCCTTACACAGCATTCACTATTGCCCAAATTTTTCTTGACTCCATATTTCGCCTTCATGGCATGCCAACCTCCATTGTATCTGATCGTGATCCCACCTTTACTAGCAATTTGTGGCAAGAGTTGTTTAAGTTGCAGGGGACTCAGCTCAAAATGATTTTCGCCTACCATTCACAAACGGATGGTCAAATAGAGGTTGTTAATAAATGCTTGGAAACTTACCCTTGCTGCCTTGCCTCCGATCATCCTACTCATTGGGCAAAATGGCTTTCTTTGGCCGAATGGTGGTACAACACTTCCTATCATACCACCACCAAACTCACACCGTTTGAGGCAGTTTACGGGCGCCCTCCACTCATGCATTCCTCCTACATTTTGGGCAGCTCCAAGGTACAGGTTCCATCAACACTCCCCGAATTGGATGAAGAAGGCTCCATCTTACTTGCACCAAAGCAGCTGCTGGATCGTCGAACTCGCACTCTGCGCAACCGTACCATTACAGAGGTCCTGGTTCAGTGGCGTGGACTTCAACCTGAGGATGCTACATGGGAGTCTCTCCATCGACTCCAGCAACAGTTTCCTCATTTTTAGCTTTGAGGACAAAGCTTCTTCAAGGAGAAGGGCATGTTAGGATCTCATCCTAACCCTGAATGTAATAACTTCCTTGATGTAATAATTCCTAGTGAACGTGGGTAGTACCCATGATTAATATTTTGCAATGTTCTAAGTTTTAGCTTAGGTAGTGCCTATGACAAATGGCACCCTTTTTATGTAACACATGGTAGATAGGTGGCATTGTGCATGTAATTCGTGTGCCATTATGCATGTAATTCGAGTGGCATTGTGCATGTAATTCAAAGTGGCACTATGCATGTAATTCGGGTGGCATTATGTATGTAATCCAGGTGGCATTTTGCATGTAAGCCAACCTTGGAAGGAAACTCCTTAAATACCCAAAAAGGCACCAATGTAACCATCTTTTGCAAATTAATGAAGTATTGAAGGAGGTTGCCCCCTCGAAGAGGCCCGCGATTTTGTCTTATTGTGAGATTGTTCTTTATGCAAATTTTTGTTATATTAATGTGATGTTTATGTGAGTTTATTTCCAAGCAATTGTGTGAGAGTGTGTTATTTGAGTTTATTTTATAGCAGAATCTTAACAGTATTGTTGTGAGTGAGTAACATATTGATTCTCTTTCATTCTCTATATGTTTCTGTGAGTCAATCAAGATAATGTGTGAAGTTTGTTTGTGTTATTGAAGAGGTTTTATGTGATATATTGAGTTGAGTTGAATAAGCTTTAGTGAAATCTTTTGAGCTGATTTGAGTAAGTCCTAGAGTGGACTTAAGGATAGATTTTGTGTGAGCTTTTGTGGAAGCTTACAATCATATTGAACAGAGTTGAGGCAAGTCTTGGTGAAGACTTGTTGAGCAGATTGGACAAGTTCTAGTGAGGACTTGTTGAGCAAATTTGAGATAAGTCTTGGTGAAGACTTGAGAGCAGTAAGAGCAAGTTCTAGAGAAGACTTGTGGACATATTTGAGGTAAGTATTTGAGAAGACTTGTGAGTAGATTTGATTGATTGATTTGTTTAAATCTTGGGTTAAGATTTGGGGTAGATCTAGCAAAGTTTATTTGTGATTGAGTCAAGCTTTGTGTTAAGGCTTGAGGACAGATATTGAGCAGATTTATGCTAGATCAAAGGATTGTGTTTAGTGCAAATTTGAGGATAGATATTGAGAAGATTTGTGCTAGATCGAAGGACTATGTTTAGTGCAAATTTGAGGATAGAGTTTGGTGTAGATTTGAGGATAGGTTTATGCCAGACCAGAGATAGAGATTGAGCATATTTGTGCTAGACCGAAGGACCGTGTTTAGTACATATTGGAGACAGATATGAGAGCAAGCTTTGGAGGTGACAGAGTATAGATGATTATAGTATCCAGTGGATATAGATCCATTAGCTAGGGCAGTGAGGATAGGTCTTTCGAGTGAGGATAGGAGTCTTCAATGGATAGATATCCATTAGCCAATGAAGTGGAGGCAATAGTTCTTCTAGAAGATCACTAGCCAGAGTAAAGGATAAAGGAGTTATCTTGTGGATAGAGATCCACAAACTAGATGAGGATATTGGTGTCTCTTGTGGATAGAGATCCATAAATTTGATTAGGGTATTGGTGTCTCCTTCGAACAAAGGTCCATAAACATTGTAATAGGGAAAGGATTTCCAAGATAATTATTGAGAAAATATTAGTGAAATATTTTCTCTATGGAGTAGCCCACATTGGGTGAACCACGTTAAATTGGTGTCTCTATTATGTGTGATGATTTGTGCATTGCTTTGGTTATTGCTATTGATATTGCCATTGATTATATTGGATAATATTATTTGGGAAAGAAAAGTAAAAAGTGGTCTTATACTGTTCACCCCCCTCTCAGTATAATCTTGTGTTCTTCAATTGGTATCAGAATTGGTTCCTTCGAAAAAGGTTTAACATCTTGAAGGAATATCTTACAAGAACACAAATGGCAAAGAAAGGCAAAAGTAGAACCATGAGATACAAAAAGAAAAGAACACACATGGTCATGAAAGAAAAGGAATATGAATTTAATGTTGTTTTGGGAGGAAAATAGAAATAGATTCAAGAGATAAATCAAGCAGTGGAGGAAAGGCCAAATTGATAAAGTTGTGTACAAGATGTAGGAAGACAGGTCACCTTGTAGCTTATTTTTCACAAGAAGGTGAAGAATATTTTGTTTACGGTCAACTTAGTCATGATGCAAGTTATTAAAATGGGTTTAGCAGCAGTGAAGATGAATATAATACTTTCAGAATTGAAGTCCTAGAGGATGGTTCAGAAAAGGATAACAAGGACATTCAAAATAGGTATGAAGAAGAAACTCTACTTTGGATAATAGAAGAAATTGAAGACCAAAGAAAAGAGAAAAATTTAGAAAAATAAAAGGAGGAAGCCACACTTAAGGAACTTGTTGAGTTGAAAAGGGAGAACTCAGAATTAAAGGCTCAAATACAAGAGGATGACAAATGTAAGACAAAACTTCTACAAGATCTCTCTGACTTGAAAGATAAGATTGAAAAGGCAAGGAGAGCTGAAAAAATATGGTTGAACAGTCAAAGGTAAAAGAGCTAGAATGTGAAAGACTTATTGTTAATTATGAAAAATTAAAAAGGGAGAACTCAGTATTAAGGGTTCAAGCTCAAGAAGATGAAAAAGCAAAAGCAAAGTTTCTACAAGATCTCACTAACTTCAAAATCAAGGTTGAAGAAGCAAGGAAAATTGAAGAAGGAATGGCTAAAAAATTAAAGATAAAAGATCTAGAGTGTGAAAAATTAGAACATGAGATAGTTTCACTAAGGATGGAAGTGAAAGACTCTAAGGACAAGCTACACAAGGTTGAGAAGAATTCAAAATATCTGGACAGGATTATCAGTCTACAAAGATCATCAGTCACCAAAATAGGACTTAGTTTTGAAGAAGAACAAGGGAAATAGGAAACAGAAAAATGAGAGTCAAGCTCAAACACCAAAGAAGAAGACGCGTCAAAAGAAGAAAGTAAAAGAGAGAGTGAGACTTCTAAGGATAAGTTGGACAATAGAAATTTCAACAAGGAAAGGAACAATGCACAAATAAGGAATAGATGGGACAGGAAATGGGAGAGGGTAGAAGAGACTAAGAGACCAATGGGGTCAAGTTAAGGTTTCTTCAATGGATGAAGCTTCATATGTCACAAGTTTGGGCACAAGGCTACACAGTGCAGTACACATGAAATACAAGAATATGGGAACTTCAAAAACAAGTAATTTTTTCAAGGGTATTGCTACTCTTGTAATCAATTTGGTCACAAGGTAGTAAATTGTAGGGTTCATGACAGGAATGGATATGGCTTCACTAGGAGGAACTACAAGACATTTGCACCTTCAAGGAATCACAAAATTAAGTGCTACAAGTGCAATAATGTTGGGTATATAGCAAGGTGGTGTAGAACAGAATTTCCAGATCTTCCAAGGACAGGCAAGAAAGAGGATTCTCAAAAAGTTCAAAAAGGTATGACTTCAAAGGTATGGAAAGAGAAAGTTGACAAAGGAAAAGAGCATTGCATATTGGGAGTAGAGATACTTCCACCCCAAAATTAACCACCTCAAGAGAGGAGGTGGGGAAGGGGCTAAGCTAAGAGACTCATTCTTAGCCCCGAGCCCCAAAGGTGACCCTTTGCCATTGATGTCAAAGGGGGAGATATTTGAGTAAGGAGGAGAGATTTGATTTAAGGGGAGAGCATTGAGTTAGGGGAAGCAGTTTCCAAAGGGGAACAAAAAAGAAAAAGGTTAAGGAAATGGTAAAATATAATTGGGTTTCCATCAATGACAAAGGGGGAGAGTGTTGGAAATATGAGCAGGTTTTGTTGTCATTGATGTCAAGAAGTCAGGATCAGTGAACTGGACAAAAGGAAGAGGTTTAATTCGTCATCTGGGCCCAAGTTTTTAAAAGTCTGGTTATGTAATTTAAATTTTTAATTATTTAATATTTAAATTATTTATTTTTAAATAAATAAATATTTTAATAAATTATGGATAAAGGATGGGCCTCGATATCAAAAGCAGTCCCGCCGACGTCACTAAAATTTGGTTAATAAAAAACAAGAAGAAGCGGTGATAGCATTTTGATTAAAAGGCGACTTCCTTCCACTCGTCGACATCATTATAAAACTTGGAGCTCTTGTTATATAAATCAGGCATAAGGTAGTGATATAACAAGATGAAGTGCATAGGATAGTTTGAAAAAGATGTTCGTTCGATGAAATAAAACATATTGATAACATGGTCGAGGTGAAATTAAAAGGGAGACCTTCGAAAGTTCAAAGATATGAAAATATATCTCATCGACGCAGTATAAAAGAACACTGAGATGTCCTATCGAGCGTCGAATTTAATAAAAGGAGAGCGCAGATCGTGAACCCTTGCTAAGATAAAAATGAAATACGCCAGATCGATTGCTATATTTATTTTGGAGAACATATACGTGTCGACGCGAGGAAGTGTAATGTTTTTAGTAGCGAAGACATCGAAACGTTGAATAAAATAGTGCGACTCGTCTGTAAAGGAGCAGTGAAAGAGTAAAATAGAGACACGGATATCGAATGCGTAGGTGCACCAGAGAATTTTCTGGTAATGTGGCAGATAGAGAATATCGTTTGAAAGAAAAATTAAAAATGTTGCTACTCTGATTTATCCCATTCGCTGAGGAAGCGAAGTTGGTTGGCGAGATTTCACGGAACCCTTGCTAATCAAAGTTTGAGGGACCAAATCCCATTGACAACTTTTTAAGTTTAATATGTGATTGGTATATAGATTTGTCGGTGCCCAAATGTTGCTTTCATCATGATAGCGTGGATGGTTGAAAGGTGAATAATAAAGTGTTGCAGATCGAGGGATCGAATCCCATCGGCATCCAAAGGTATTTATTTTATAAAAATTGATTATTAAAAACTTTGTAAGGTTGAGTATGTTGAGGTTTTGGTATAGGGAGATATAAGTAAGAAAACTTGAGAAAATAAGACTTGTCTTAAAGTAAGAAGTAAATTAAATTTTATATTATTTTAAAAATAGGGGAGTCATAAGGTTTATGTTTAATTCCAAAGGTTTATATTTGAGGTTTATGTTCTAAAATTTTATGCTAGGTATATACTCTCATAAAGGAGTAATAAGGTATAAGAAACTTATTTATATTAGTAATAAAAATAAGTGTGATGTGGTATATGTCAAATATTATCTTTTATCTTTTGTGATTTTGGATATTATAAGGTATATTAAGAGATTCAATATTTTTGTATGGTAAAATAATTATTGGGAAAACATTTGCAAGGAGATATTTTTTATATCTAACCCTTGAAATTGGCAAAGAGGTTTTGATTGTGATTAAAACATGTGTTTGAGGTCAGATCGTCTTCAAAAAAGAGGTAAGGGCACATTATCCTTGAGAGTGATTTTTGGATGTTATGAATGCCAAGTTGGAGTGAAAAGCATTTTTTGATAAGCATTGTTGGAAATATTGAGTAAGCTTTCATATGCTTGATTAGGGTTTGTGAAATATCATGAGTATCATTGTTATGTGAAGTTGTGAACTATCTTGAACTAGGTTTTGTGAAAGATCATGAGTATCATTGTTATGTGAGGTTTTTTTGATAAGCATTGTTGACTAAGCTTTCATTGAGTGATTGGTTGAGTGAATTTGATTGAGTTTAGTTGATTGGAAGTGTGGGAGTGATAGTTCAAGTTTTGTGAAACAAATTGTTCCATATTTTAATTTGATTTGGTAGAGATTTTGAAAGTGATTGAGTATTGTTGTGAGTGAGTAACATATTGATTCTCTTTCATTCTCTATATGTTTTTGTGAGTCAATCAAGATTATGTGTGAAGTTTGTTTGTGTTATTGAAGAGGTTTTACGTGATAGATTGAGTTGAGTTGAATAAGCTTTAGTGAAATCTTTTGAGTTGATTTGAGTAAGTCCTTGAGTGGACTTAAGGATAGATTTTGTGTGAGATTTTGTGGAAGCTTACAATCATATTGAACAGAGTTGAGGTAAGTCTTGGTGAAGACTTGTTGAGAATATTGGACAAGTTCTAGTGAGGACTTGTTGAGCAAATTTAAGATAAGTCTTGGTGAAGACTTAAGAGTAGTAAGAGCAAGTGCTAGAGAGGACTTGTGGACAGATTTGAGGTAAGTCTTTGAGAAGACTTGTGAGCAAAGTTGACTTATTAATTTGTTCAAACCTAGGGTTAAGGTTTGGGGTAGATCTAGCAGAGTTGATTTGTGATTGAGTCAAGCTTTGTGTTAAGGCTTGAGGATAGAGGTTAGATTTGTGCTAGATCGAAGGACTATGTTTAGTGCAAATTTGAGGATAGATATTGAGCAGATTTGTGTTAGATCGAAGGGTTGTGTTTAGTGCAAATTTGAGGATAGAGTTTGGTGTAGATTTGAGGATAGGTTTATGCCAGACAAGAGATAGAGATTGAGCAGATTTGTGCTACATCGAAGGACCGTGTTTAGTACATATTTGAGACAAATATGAGAGCAAGCTTTGGAGGTGTCAGAGTATAGAGGACAATAGTCTCTAGTGGATAGAGGTCCATTAGCCATGGAAGTGAGGATAGGTCTTTTGAATGACGATAGGAGTCTTCAATGGATAGAGATCCATTAGCCAGTGAAGTGGAGGCAATAGTTCTTCTAGAAGATCACTAGCTAGAGTAAATGATAAAGGAGTTATCTTGTGGATAGAGATCCATAAACCAACTGAGGATATTGGTGTCTCTTGTGGATAGAGATCCATAAACTTGATTAGGGAATTGGTGTCTCCTTCGAACAAAGGTCCATAAACATTGTAATAGGGAAAGGATTCCCAATATAATTATTAAGAAAATATTAGAGAAATATTTTCTCCGTGGAGTAGCCCACATTGGGTGAACCACTAGTGTCTCTATTGTGTGTGATTATTTATGCATTGCTTTGGTTACTTCTATTGATATTGCCATTGATTGTATTGGATAATATTGTTTGGAAAAAAAAAGTAAAAAGTGGTCTTACACTGTTCACCCCTCCTCTCAATATAAGCTTGTGTTCTTCATCCTCTTGGACCTATACTCTTAGAGTAGGTCCATCACCCTCTACATGGTTATTATCCAAGTCTACAACACCTTCATCTCCCTTGTTGGGTCTCCTTCACCCATGATATCATTCAGTCCTACTACTAGTGATGTAGAAGCCCCTTTGATTGTCCTACTTAGCCCAACTCCCATTATGGGGGCATCTCCTACTGCTCCTACTCCTTGGTACCAAATATTATGGTAGTCATTTCCACCATCTCTACCTAGACCTACACCCATGTCAACCATAGGGTCTCTTGTCCCTACTACAGCTGCTCTATGGTGCATCAAGTTACCTCTCAAAGTGCCACCCACACCCATTGTTCCATAACCTAGTGCCTCTACATTAGTACATATGGGGAGATCCTTAGGGACACAATGCTCTTATACCATATCTTATACCCAAGAGCCATCCCGACATCATTCACACCTGGGTCCACATATAGTGGGTCATCACGTCCTCCTTCATCCATATCCCCACATCAGGATCCCCTCCAACTGATGGGTCCCTCTAAACCCACCTATACCAGTAGTCTCCCAGGTTCGATATCTCCTAAAAGATACCAAACTATAATTAGACTTGATCAAAGTTATAGAGCTCCAATCCCCCTTCTTCGTAGAGACCCACATGACCTTCCTAACCCTTGCCATCTCCTCCACATCCTTTGCCTAGCTAGGGTATCAATGCCATGATTACCATATGATCATATGGTCCCACAACTTGTCTATCACCTGCCTCCCTAATGGCAGGATACTTGCATATGTCCTTTGATCTCAGTCAAAGTCTTTGGACCACCTATATACTATTGGTTTCTTTGGGTTGAGCAATGGCCCTGGTAGTGGATGCAGTCTCTAGACAGCTATGTGCTTCCAACACCACACCTGGAGCAAGGTCATACATACTAATCATGTATGTCATTTGTACATAATATTGTACAATATCCTATACAATCGAGCTAGAACATATAGGACCCATGCAAACTGCACCTACTGGTCTCTCATGTCTACCACTACTTCCACTAGTACCCATGGTAGGTATCATCTACTAGTATGGCACATCAGAAATCTTGCTGCTACCCCATAGAGCATGGTCATCAAAGCATCAACCCCATGGTGCCTTACCAACTCATTGACTTGGATCCCATTCTACTGGATCTCGTGAGATCAATTCCTCGATAATCTCTAAAGCATAGTTTACTACCCTCATGCTCTATAAATTATCCTCCCCTTGATGGGGATGCACAAGATGCACCACACATCCTCTAGTGTGATTGTCATCTCCTTTGTTGATAATCGAAAGGTAGATGACTCTGGGTACCACCTATCGACCAACATCATCAATAGCACTCTCTACCTCAACATAGGGTATCTTTGCTAGATATAGTAGCCCCACTACCCCTCGAGTGTCCCTATTTTTTGGTGTAAGCTCCCTTAGCTCCTCTTCTAAGAAGCTCAACCGTTATTCCCTACTCTCCAATACATCATGCTGCAATAAAAAAATAACAACAAATTTTTAATCAATTTCACACAATAATAATAATAATAAATTAAATAAAAATACTAGTCATAACATTTAAGCAAGCTTGTCTCATCTCTCATATCTCTTCTTGTTTATATTTATCTGGTTTTCCTTTTCTTTGTTTTTTTCTCTCTTTGCTAAAATCGTGCCCCATTATTTTCGGGTGTGATTTATCCTCTTCCTTCTTCTGCTAAATTTGTATCCCATCCTTTCAAGGCATGAATTCACACCTTGTAATTCCAGACCATTAATTTTATCACCACCATGAACCAACTGAATTCATGGTCAGCCCCTAAATTTGCGTTGGGTCGTGCGTAGAGATTTCTTCTAAAAATATATAAGAACTTGCCTAAATAAACTAAAACCCTGATCTAGCCTAGTCTAGAGGATGAAATTTAGTCCTTATCCATGCTCGCTCCGCTCCTGCATTGACCTTGCCACTCACAATGGTTGAACAGTGTTAGGGAAGTGTCATTTACCTTTTTCTCTAGAGCTCTTCTTCTGCCTCTTGTACGGTGAAAATGACTTCATTTTCACCCTCCCCCCTTCTTATACCATTCCTTTTCTCTCTTCTATTTTGCATTTTTTCTCTCTATTTGTTGCTTTCTTTTCTTTTACATCCACCTTTTTTGAGTTTCTTCAAGAATTTTATGTTCCTTCTAAAACTCAAGGGGACACCCAACTTGAGAGGCATTAAAGTCCCTAATGCCTCATTTTGCATGTAAAATTTTAAGTATTCATTATGACACCATTTTTGCACCACCCCTTTCTTCTAAGCTAGCCACCCCTTTTTGTGTCCATCATTCTTTGCTCATAGGTGTCTACATCTTTCTTTGACGCATTTACAAGGCCATAAATGCATCAAAGAGGGGGTAAAATGTAGACATGGAAAATTGATCCACCTAAGTGAGTCATTTTTCCTAGAGCCCCTGAGAAGTCCCTCAAACTTGTCAAAGTACAAGTTTGGGCTTCTCTTCCCCTCCTTTTACCTTTTTTCCTAGTTTTTCCAAAATCACAATCGCCTAGTACGGGATGCGATTTCGACAAGTTAGGGTTTTCTATTAGAAACCCAATTTTTGAGCCAACCTTCAAGACATTGGCCCTCCCCTAGGTTTTTCCTTTTCATTTTCCTACCCTTTTGCCCTCCAAACATCTTATAAATAGAGGGATTGGATCCTCTTTTCCCCTAAGTGATTTTCGGCTAAGATTTTTTACTCGTAAGTTTTCCAAGCATGTTTTTTGATGAACTCAAGCAAGATCAAGTTTCTCAAGTGTCTTTTTTTGTTCTTCTATTGTGCTACTTATGTGATTTGCTACACTTAATGGACAAGTATTGTAGCCTTGAGGTGGAGTCTACCATTTGTGGAGGTCTTCATCCTTTTGATTGTTCTTTCATTGCCACCAAATTTCTTCTTGCATTTTTAATTTTCTTAGATCATTAATTGTATGTTTTGTCTTATTCTACATTAATAGATCATTTTTACACTCCTATGAATTTGTACCCCATTTGTATAGGGCATAATTTTGATAGATCTGAATTCATGGTCACCCCTTACGAGGCATGATTTTAGATCCATTAGGTTTGAAAAAAACATTTCTCCCAAACCTTAGTCTGCTTCTATATGCTTCATTTAGATCATGATATCGTTATGTGCACTTTGTATTTTGTACTATTTCATTTTATTACATCTTATCTTGTTCACTTCCAAAAATATCAACAATCATTTTTGTTTTCAAACGATCAGCTAAAAGGACCAAGGGGACTTGACTACTACACCTCCAAGCTTAGTCACATAGTAGTCTAACCAAGCCCCCAAATGCTAATCAATTTTCTAAGGTTTTGTGAAGCTTTTTTGCAGGTTGTGAAGTTGTTTTGAATGTTGGAAAGTTGTTGGATACATCTGGATGCATGTTAAAATCTAGGGACAACCACCGGATCAAGTGCCCTAAATAAAATTTTTAGGTTGTTTGTTGTTTGTTGTTTTTTTATGTCCATTTCTATTCAATATCTAAGATCATAAATAAAAGAAAAATATTTTGATCTCCTTTTTAGGCATTTAAAAGATAAAAGGCATATAGATTGCATTTTAGGGTTAATTTTATTTGTGCATTCTCTCAAAATCTTGCTAAAAAGGAAATATGTATTTTGTTGCAAGATAGGGTTTAGTCATTATTGAAAATTAAGAATCATCATAGGGTTAGTCTATATTTGCTTACATCATTGTTTGTCCTACATTGTCCTTTCATTATTCATAGCTTAGATCTTAGAGAAGACAAATATAGGTGCTTGCTTTCTCAATACACACATCAAACATCCCATCCCTAGACTTGAAGCGAGTCCTTAAACCATTCCTAGTGAACCCTTTGATCCCCCAAGCCCCTAAGTATAGAGAATATAACACACCCCCACAATCACCTTGGCTTCCAATGGATCCAATCGAGAATCGCATGTGGTAGCTCAATTTTCCCCCTTTATAGTATCCATTTTATCTTTGACAACTCTCCCTTACAAATATAGAAGTATGTTATTTTATATATAGAATAAAAAATTGCATATGGGCTTACTAAGAAATTACCTCTTATAGGAAAATTACATATTTGCTCTAATATGTTGGTATCTACGTATGTTTACTATTCTTCTTCTTAGGACCCCTAATTGGCCACTTATTAAAAATTCAAGAAGCTTCTTTATGATTTTCTCTAGTCAACTCTCTTCAATATAAGGTTTTTCATAATGTGGCTTGGGAATATTATCATTTTTTGGCATTTTAGGTTGACTCTTTCTCTTGATTATTTGCAAACAAGGATTCACTCTCTATTTTAAATGGGTTATTTTGACACTTTAGACAGTTAACCTTGGAAAATTTTCCTTAATTTTCCATTATTTTTGGGATCCCTTATGGTCAAAAGTTTAGAAAATGTTGGGATTGACATCTACACCAGTGACATCTATTTTATTAACATTGTTATTTTCTTGTCACTAGGAGCATTTGGAAATCTTATAAAGCCATCAAACCTTGTCTCCAATGGGTAGGGATAGATTTTGGGATGGTATTTCAATCAATATTTCGACTATATTATAAGAGTGTATCATCACTTGCAACACCACCATAGCAATAGAATTTATATTAAAATAAATAAATAATATTTTGTCAATGTTATGATGGCAATAAGGTGATATTACCTATGTCTTTTTTGAATCACCATAGAGTTAAATTGGTACCATGTCCTAGTATGATTATATCACCATAACCTACCATCGATATGGAATTGTATTTTTTATTTGGTTATATGGATTGAAACTGACCCCACCCATATTACAACATCACCATGTAATGATCTCATATCATCTTGGATACTATCCATGTATCGCTTGGCAATATTTGGGCTTGGGTCTTCTCCTTGAATGTTGAGGAATATCATTGGTTGAGTTAATTTCATTTGATGATATGGCATCATCCTAGAATATAATATTTTAGAAATAATTATTTAGACTTATAGAATACTTGTAAATTTTGTCAGTTATATGTTTGTAGTGTGGATTGTTCCTACTAATTTGACTATGAAAATCAAAATGTGTTTCAAAATATTATTAATGCTTCCATATTGGGGTGCTCCAACTTGAGTTATTTTTTAAAATATAAACATAGTTTAAACTGTTCAAAACATGAAAGACATATAAGTAAAAGACATTCATTGCAATAGTATTAGGCATATGAAAAAAGGAAAAAAATATATCAAGTTTTGGTGAATCTTGAACTCAATTCTAAGTTGCTTTAAAATCACTTCTATCATTAATTTTCCAATTGTGATCCCAACTTATACCATTAGGTAAAAGAAATAAATTCATTAAAATAAATAAGCATAGTCTTAGTAATGTGTCAAGTAATATAAATTTACTTATAATATAGGAGTCTTGTGAAACATGTTGTGCTCTCTTGCCTACCATAATTACCTATAAAAATTATTTTAATATAGGATACGGAATTTAGATAGCATTTTCACAACATCCACGATTACAAATCTAAAATTTCAAGACAATATGAAAGCATAAGATATTCCATTTAAGTTAGAAAAAAAAAATTAAAACTTTTTTTTTAATTTCAAATTCCTTTCAAATCAAAATTTGCAATTTGGATACTTGGTCCTAATCAAATTTTGAATTTTGAATATCATCCTCTATAATTTGGGTATTTGTTAAAGTTTCAAGGTCTCAAGTAAGGCTACAATGATACTAGTAGTATCAACCTAGCATCACTCTAGAGATATCCTAGCATCACTCTAGCATTAACAAAGAAATTGTTCATGTGTAGAACTACAGTCATGCTATAATAGTGACACTCTAGAACCATTATTTACTCTAGAACCATTATTTTAGCATCACTGTAGTATAAATTCCTGAACTTTATCTAAGCTCTAAAGTCCTAAGTGCCAAAAAATTTCAACCATCTCGAGTGTTAGAGTTCTTCAAATGTTACGAGCATTGAAGTTTTTGATAAAACTCGAGCACTAAAGTTTTCACAAACTCGCACTCCAAAATTTTGATTTTGGTGTCATCTATATAAGTGATGTCTTCTTGCATTTTAGATTATGGTATATTTCAAAAAAATTAAACTCTAGCTTCTCTATTTTTCACGTGCCTTCTATTTTCTAGTGCCTTTGATTTTTTTGGTGGTTATAGAGTTTCTAGCATCTCTAATCTTTCAAGTGCTTATGGAAATTTTGAAACTCTTATGGATTTTGGAACCCTTGTCAACTATAGAGTCTCTAATTGCTCTCTTGTTAAAACTTTGTCATTTATTCTTGGTTGTTCCTTCTTTTGGACAACTTATCCAAGCTATGTACTAGATAAACTTGTTTTGCTCTCATTAATATAAATTTCCTTTTCTTAAAAAAAATATGTTAGCATCATTGTAGTACTAGCTTAAGACTTTCAATAATAGCATGGTGATGTAAGATTTCACCTTTATTAAAAAAATCATGTTAATGGCATTAGCCCAATGGAAATAATGATGCTACAAAAATATGTAGTAATGATGATCTCCCTTATCCTATTTTGAATTATCATGGTGTCCCTTTTATAGATCTCGCATGGATGTATTGCCCTTAAAATTTTCATACATAACATCCTTAGAGTCTAATTTAATTCCCTCTTCAACTAGAGATTAATGACCTTATGGGAGGCTCAAGTGTATCTTTGACTTGGTGCATTAGACAAGAAAACATGCAAAAAGATCCTAAAATATTCTAGCTAGGATATTATACAAATCACTATGTTATCCATTGTAGAAAGATTGAAACTACGTTGTGGTTACTCCTATTCTCAACTATGGAGTTGATCAAGGATATGATTGATTATCTCTCTATCTTCATGTTCTCTATAAAATAAATGATTGTTGGTAGCTTTGCTCCCTCAACTATTTGAGAATAACAATTTTATATAATTTGGTATTATCGAGATCCTAAATAAGTACAATTTTTGCAGTATCTTCTTTGTTAGGGGTTCCATGTGGGAAACAAACTAAGACTTTTAGGGATTTCAAACCTTTTGTGAGTGCTTTGATAACATTAAACATATTTTTCCTTCACTTTTGTCAAACATCTTCATGTGAAAACAAAATTTACTTGGCAATTGGTCATTATGGACAAAGTATATTCTCTCCCTTTGGCACATGTTTATTGTCTAGATCTTGTTTTTCTTATAGAAATTTTAAAACAATGCTCTATCTTTTTTGCTCATGCATACTTTCCAACAACTGACAATGTTAATAAAATGGTATTAGCTCAACCGGTTAGATTCCTCAACATTTAAGAAGGAAAACCATGTTCAAATCTTGACAAGCGATACATAGATAATATCCAAGTTGTTGTAATACCACTACATGGTAATGATGTAATATAAGTAGGACTCATTTCAATCCTATATTACCACTTAAAAAAACAAAATTGATGTTGTATCTATTACATCATTGTAAATTTTAGTATAGGCCCATAAGTGCCTTTAGAATTAGCACATCTATAAACTTTCCTTGAGCACTGGGACAATGTTCATCATGTAGTTGCATCTTTACCTATGGACTCTCCTTGGAGGAAGTGTAGATCACAAGTTAGGCTTTATTGTGGCTGCTCGATCTCAAATAAATACTTGAGACTTTCTCCACCTAACCTATAATAATTTCCATACTTTAAGTGCATTTACATCTACAACTTATAACCTATTTAAGTTTTTCTTGCTTATTTTTTCTCTAACTAGTGCATTGTAATGTATACTTGTTAATTCATATGTTTGTTTGTAAAGGTAGCATTTGACTTGAATCTGTTGAATACGTGTCAACCCGACGACGATGATGGTACCAACCTCGAGCGATTGGTGGTCCTCTTCACGTCATATTATAAAACGAGGTGAAATAGATGTTGTTAGCGACAACCCCACAATTTGAACCCTACATGGTAGTAGAAAAGGATTGTGGATGTAACCAACTCCCTTATGAATTTAAAAAAAAAAATCTACTTGTTAATCATCTTCCTATAACTTATATTTATTATTTTTTATTACTTATTATTAATATTCAGATAAACATACCACTAAGTTTTTATAATAAACTTGTATTATATTAATTTAATAATATAATGTTTACTAATTTTGAAAATCCTAATATTACCTCTCATGTTCCAAACCTTAAAATATGTTTAGAGAGACTAATGGTACTACAATCAAATAATAAGTACACATGGAAAAACAATTTGGTAAATGAAAAAACACAAGCCCCTAAGGGTTAGGTGGATTGATAAGTGTTTGTCTCGTGAAGCACTTATCAAGAAGAGACCTAAGTTCAAACCTTTGGGGTGCCATTTGCAAAGGTAATAGTCGCTAGATTGATGACGATGGCACAATTCCCAAATGATCGGTGGTCTCCCTCTCACGCCAGGTGATTCTCCTATATATTAAAATAAAAATAAAAATAAAAAATTAGAAAAAACACAAACTGCATGCTCATAATTAGTCCATGGTACAGCCAGCCCGTGAAGAAGAAAAGGACAATTACCCAAACGTAGAAAAGGCAATGCTATGTCACGGGTTGTTTACTTCAATCATTTCACACAAAGAATTTTTGAGATGTTAATTTGTCTTTATGTTGCACGAATGATAGCAAAATGTGTGGACCTAAACATTTGAGTCCAAAAATAAATAAATCAACCGTGACTTAAGATAGCATTTTTTAAATAGCATTTTTTAAAATGTTGCTCAACTATACAAGATATTTGATTTCTTTCTACGGTTAAAAAACAAACCCTAAAAATCCTTAATCTTTTTTAACTGATTTTTGTTTCTACTAAAATGATTCTTTTTCCATAAGTTTATTCTACCTTTGAAAAGGAAAGCTAATGGCAAATAAGGGTTTCAAATCATTATTTATCTCCATAATTATTGAAATAGGATTTCCAATCAATTTAATTTGAATAAATTAATCTGTGAAAAACTATTTATAACGTTACGAGGTCATATTAACTTTAAAATTTAATATAAGATTAAAGAATAACATTCCTAATCATTTATATTTTTTTAATATATTTTTAAAATAATAATATTTTTAATATGATTATAATTAAAGCAAAGTAATTTTTAACGTTTATGAAATCATAAATTACATAGAACAATTTTCATAAAGGATATTGTTTACCTAATATATGGTTATCTAACCATAGTCGAGCTACTAAAACAAGATTTGGACCTTGGGCCTTTAAATTTCTAAAGTCTTCACCATTAGACTCACTTAAGTTGTACTAAAAGGTGAAGTATTATTTAAGGTTCACAAACATAGGTCATATAATATGATCCTCATAAAAGAGGTTTTTTTTTTGGGATACATAGAGGAATCGAAAACTACCTTTCTTTTTTGAACAACTGGTCACAGGATCAAGTCGCATTGCCTCTGATCGTAGTGTCAAATCATGATGCTACCACTATAACCCCTATCTCTCCTCGGTAAACACGACCCGAAGTGAGGAAGACCCCCGATGGCTCGAAGTTGGTATTGTCGTCATCAAGCTGACGCACACTCAACGGACTCAAGTCAGACTACTACCTTTGCCCTAGATTGAGCATGCCCACGAGGTTTGAATATGTTTATCCAACTAAACTCGGTATCCAAGCATGGTGTACAACTCTGCCCCTCGTTGGATTCAAACCTTAAAACTATGTTCAAAGTTTCAAAGTCTCTATTATACCTACTCAAACTAAATTAATACAAATGTTATATAATCAAAAAAATATTTTAATATTTATTATTTCTAATTATATATTTTTTTATCATTAAAATTTAATAATTTGAAATTAATTTTTATGTCTTCTATTATATGTATGTTTAAAATATACACTAGTAAAATTAAAAGACTTTGTCCCTAAGGGCTAGGTGGATTGGTAATTGTTTGTGTGGCCAGACACTTATCTAGAAGAGATCTAGGTTCAAACCTTGGGGGCATGCCTATTTGCAAAGGTAGTAGTCCGATCTGAATTCTTTGAGTGAGTTCCAAACCAATGATAATGGTATGAATCCCGAGCGATTGGTTGTCCTCTTCATACCGGGTTATAAAATAATGAGGTGGTATAGGCTTGTTGGAGGCAGTCCCTGTGGTTTGAACCTTGCACTTGGCAGTTACTAAAAATAGTGTGGATGTAACCAACTCCTCTATGTATCAAAAAAAAATTAAAAGATTTTTTTATGGTAGAGGGAAGGGGTTTTGAGAGGCTCCCCAAATATTTTACACTTCCTTTCACAAATTAAACATTAAAGCTCCAAAATTGAAACAAGAAAAGAGGAGACAAAACACCCAACTAAGGAGCCACATAGAAAGACTCCATCAACCAAGACTACCTAAAATATATTACTAAAGACCCAACATAAAATACCACTATAGAGCAAAAGTTATCAAGCAAAGGTAAGATCAATCAAGTTCACGAGCCACCAACTCCATTTTTTGACGCAAACTCGATGAAATATCTTGAATTTGCTTCCTTTGATGAGAGGAAAGAACAAGCATCAGTTAAATGGTGTCTTCTTGACTCTGACTCCATAAATGCCACACCATAATTGCTTGAACTCTCAGACCAAGAATTTTCTAGATTGGCGATAATGACATTTTAATGCAAAATAAAAAGAGGACGCTCTTTTCTTTGAGAGGCTGGTCAATAATACCATAAAGAAGCTTTTTCTCACACATGTGAACACGAACCAAAAAAACTATAATTAATAAGCAATGGTACATATGAGTATCGAACAACAAGGTTCAAGCAACGTATGCCCCAATAATGTTCCAAACTCTTCCATTGAATCATTAAGTTTACACCTCACAAAAAAATATTAGAGACAAAAAACATAAAGGACAAGGAGTAAATAAGGAGAGTGAGCCTTCTAATATAACTAGGATGATGATGGGTCCCATTAGGTAGAGGGTCTACACAAGATCATTGATGTGTACTTCTTTTATCTGATTCTAGCCCAATTCTTCTTTTTAGGAGGACCTAAATACCCCACACAGTCCAATTCTTACATTTATCAATTTGATCTTCTTTTGAGAGGTAGGAAAATTGTGCTTACCTCGACTTTCCCCTTTAGGTAAACATGGTGGCTCCTCTAGCATAGACTTGATTAGGCCCTCAAATATGCTATACGCTATGATTTGTTTGCTCTTCATGGATATGGGCTTCCTAATTTACCAAATATTGAACCTAACTAGGAAATATTGCTTCCCATTTTTGAAAACCATCTAGGATCACCCCCAAGTTTGCCAAGCTATCCACAACCCCATTACCTTCTCTAAAAATATGGTTATATTGAATATTCTCCAAAGGGATTATTTTGTGCTTAGCTTCCAAAAATAGATCAACAACACTCCAACTAGTTGGCTGGTTTCCTTTCAAAATATTAATAACATTTTGTGAATCACCCTCTACAATCAAATTTTTAATATTAAGGCTCTCAATAATATTTAAGCCTAGGAAAGCATCCTTGGACTCAACAAAGTGACTGGTTTACTCCCCTAAGGCCTTCACATAGGCCAAGATAGCCTTTCCCTTATGATCTCTAAAAATACCACCTACTTTGGCCCTTCCTAGATTCCCTTTCGTTGCACCATAAAAATTTAGCTTCATCCAACCAGGGGTGGTGGTTTCCACTTTGTGTTAGCCCTTACAAGTTTGGATGGTGGAGCAGGGCCTTGAGCCTAGAATTCCAAGCCCTAATTGCTAACAATCTCTTTTTCCTGATCAAGCTCCCAAGCATCTTTAAAACTTATGATCTTGAAATTCTCCATAGTGGCAGTGGAAGATCTGGCTTCAATGGAGGTGATATCTCTTTTTTTATCCTTGAATATACAATTATTTTGCTCTTTCCAAGCTCCCCACAAGGCATGGGGGAGGCTTAGCTTCCACAAAATTTTTAGTCTCTTGCTTTGGAAGGGGGATTCCCACTGGAGACACAGGTTTGGAAGGGAATTTGGAAGGACCCAGACAACTTGAAATTTGTTGAGCACTCTATTTAGTATTTCACTCGTGAAGGGGCACATAGTGAAGAGATGGTTTGTATCTTTCCAATTCTTCTCACACAACACACATCTATTAGGAATTATCATCCCCCTCTTGTAAATATTATCCATCATCATAATATTATTTTGGACTGATAGCCAGTAAAAGTAGGTAATTTTTGGAAGGAGCTCCTTGATCCACACTTTTGTAACAGGCATCCAGCCTAGGCCCTCTCCCTCCAACACATAGTAACTAGATTTAATTGAGTACTCACCTTCCTTTTGATTCTTCCATAGGAGAGTGTCCAAATTTCTTGTACTATTTAAAAAATAGACCTGTAGCATCCTGTTGAGCTTCCTTAGGCTTTGTTGGTTCCTCTCATCCAACCCATCTACCTATAGATACCTCCATATTTTACCAAATTCATTAGATATGATGTGGTTTTGCATAGAGGTTCCATAGAGAGCAGACAAGACTTGTTCCAACCTAGCAAAATCTGGGTCCTCACTTAAAGGAATGTTCTTTAGCCATTTGTCCTTCCAAAAATGGACTTGGGATCTAGTTCCAATCTTCCAACAAATGCCCTTATTCAACAAAGGTCTGGTAAGCTGAAGGTTATTCCAAAAATTTGAACCATGAGGTAACTCACTTTCCTCTAGGAATCTAGAGTGGTTCCTGAGATACTTGGCTTTAAGGATGTGAACCCAAATGAGGTATTTATCCTTTATAAGTTTCCAACCCAATTTGCCCATCAAGGCTTTATTCATTCTTTTCAAATTTTTGAAGCCCAGGCCCCCACTTATTTCCTTGTGCAAACTTACTCCCAAGCTACCAACACCATCCTTTTTTTACTTTTTGCACCATACCATAAGAAGTTTCTCTAAATCTGCTCTATTTTATCATAAATTTTTATTGGTATTTTGAACATTGACATAAAATAGATTGGGATATTCTATAGAGATGATTTTACCAATTGGGCTTTGCCAACTTGGCTGAGCAAAGAACCCCTCCACCCTGTAATATTTTTTTATAATCTCTCTACAACTGGATTCCATAACTCCTCATACATCCTCCCTTTGAATAGGGGCATCCCAAGGTAGGTTGAGGGAAGATCCCCTATACCACAACAAAAAATTCTAGCTAATATAGCCTACTTGGGCCCTGGCGTATTAATAAAATAAATTTTACTTTTAGCATAATTCACTTTTGATCAGTTGCCTTCTCATAATTTTCCAAAATAGATTTCAATTCTTTGACCTGTGGGATTGAATATTTTGTAGTAATGATCATGTCATCCACAAATTGTTGGTGGGAGATAAGGGATAAAGAAGAGGTAGGTTTAATTCCCTCAATTTTCCCATTTGATGTAGCAACAGAGATCACTCTCCCCAAAGCTTCAACAAGGATAATGAAAAGGTAGGGAGACAATGGATCTCCCTGATGGAGTCCTCTTCTATTATGGAAATACCCTATTGTTGAACCATTTACTAAAATTGAAAACATGGCTAAAGAAACACATGCCTTGATTAGCTTAATCCATTCTTGATGAAAGCCAAAGTTGTTCATGGTCTTGAAAAGGAATTCCTAGGAGACCCTATTGTAAGCTTTATTCATGTCTAGCTTTAACAACATCCCAGCATCCCCACTCCTATCTATGGAATGAATCACCTCATGAATGGTTATAATACCATCCAAGATTTGTTGCCCTTTAACGAAACCACCCTGATGGGGGTCAATTATGAAGGGTAGAATTATTTTAATTATGTTGGCTAGGACCTTGGACAAAATCTTGTATAAAGTATTGCATAAACTTATAGGACAAAATTCAGAGAAGGTCCTAGCACCTGCCACCTTAGGAATGAGAGCTAAGAAAGTCGAGTTGACATCTCTGGGAATTTGTTGTGTTCTTTGAACCTCCATAATAGCCTAGGTAACTTTCGCCCCAAAAAAGTGCCAAAATATTTAGAAGAAAACAACAAGAAAATCGTCTGATCCTGGGGCCTTGTCACCATTCATGTCAGACACTACCTTCTTAATTTCATCCTCCTTGAAGGGACTAAGGAGATAGTCATTGAGCTGATCAGTGACCATCCTAGGGATGTTCTGCAACATGATGTTCATAGAAGCATCATCTTGAGGCTCCTCATATCCTATCAAATTGACAAAGAAGTTAACAACTTCCTCTCTGATTTGAAGGGGGTCATCAGTAATGGAGCCATCCATATTAACAATTTCCTTAATATTATTGTAGCTCCTATGCCTTAAGGTTGAAACATGAAAAAAATTGTATTGTGATCCCCTTCTTTTAGCCAAGTTACTCTTGATTTCTACCGCTAGAAGATCTCTTCGCAAGCCATGATATTGTGATAGTCAGCCAACAATTTCTTCTCTTTGTCCCTCATTTTGTTGGTAAAAATATCTGATTGCAAGGCTTGTTCAATATCTAAAAGTTGTTGCTTCAGTTATGATTTCTTCTTGATGAGATGCCCAAAAACCTCTCTATTCCAGATTTTAAGTTTTTTTTAATAAATCTTAATTTTTTGGCTATTTGGGTTAGCTTCACTCTAGAGAAATCTTGCTTCCACCACTTTGATATTTTACCCTCAAGCCCTTCATGTTGCAGCCACATCTTCTCAAACCAAAAAGGACATTTGAAGATCCTCTTCCTTGCCTCAATCTCCCAAATAAGGGGATTGTGATTAGAACCCACCTTTGGAAGAGTAGTCAGAGTTGTGTCTCCAAAGGATAGTAGGCTTTCCTTTGACAAAAGAAAATGATCAAGCCAAATTTGGATTAATTGGTCCCCTATTCATCTATTGCTCCAAGTGTACTTAGCCTTTCTTAGTTCTACATCCATCAACTCATTAGCATTTACAAATTGGAAAAAATCCATCATTCCTTTCAAAATGGATGAGTTGCCTCCCTTCTTGTCTAATGGGTAAAGGGGAGAGTTGAAGTCTCCCACTAGAACCCAAGGTAAACTAGAAAAGGCTTCTCTAAGTTGGCATAAATCCCTCCATAGATTCCTTCTACCAGTCACTATGTTCAAAGCATAAACATTAGTGATTATCCATTGTTGATCCTCCTCCTTTGAGTAGAAATGAATAGCTATAAATATTTCATTTGACACTATTAGCCTTCCTTCAATATTGTTATGATCCCACAAGCACATAAGGCCTCCTGAGGCCCCTGCTGTAGGACAAGCTACAAATTTTGCTCCCCTCCAAATTCTTTGTTTTATACTTTTAGATTTTTGGTCATCTAATTTTGTCTCTTGTAAAAGGATAATCTAAGGATTGACGTCTTCTCTCAATGATTGCACAACTTTGTGCTTAGAAGGGGTATTGAGACCCCTTACATTCCATGAGGTAACTTTCATTTTTTGGGTTTGGATTGTTGTTTCTTTCCCCCACCTAGGTCTAGAGTTGTTTGGGTGCCATTTGCAATCTCCACCTCTATTTCTCTTTGTCTAATCTCCTTATTAGTTGGTCTCCCAGATCTAGATTTAGAGCCAACATCTATTGACCCTTTTTTTATTCCTAGTTATTCTACTAGGTGTTGCACTTGCTTTGCCTTTCCTAGGCCCTAGGTCACATAGTAATATCTCTTTATCCTCGCCTTGGATTGATATCTCAAAATCATTGCCCAAGGTAGAATCATAGTGATTGTCCATAACACAAAGGTCCTTATTTGGGTTAGATGAATTAGGAGGTAAAATTTCCACACATGTATCAATAGGATTGGGTAACACATCCCCCAAACAAGCAAAGGAGTTGGACTAAAGAATTTCATTCATAGAGATAAAGGGGAGTGGAACATTAGGGCATACTTGGACATTTCCCAAGATTTCTCCCTCCTCCACAAACGATATTTCTAAGTCTACGATTGGGACTTCCTTGTCTTCTTCCTAACTCGTTCTATTCTCCTTTTGGGCATCCAAATCTCCCTCTTGAGAGTTCTTTGGATCTGACGGCTCCCTCCATTGCTAGAATTTACATCGGTTGCTTTCCTTCTTTTTATTGGGACAAAAAGCTGAAATGTGCCCTAGTTTCTTACACAAATCATAGTGGGAAGGTTAGTTCTCGTATTTGATAGCCTGCAACCAACTTTCTATATCAAAGAGGAGTTCAATAGAGCAAGGGAGATTTGCTTCTAAGTCTACATTCACACACAATCTCGCATAAATCAGCCTTGACTTGGCCATGGTTGCAAATTCAATGGCTACCAAATCCCTTATCTCCTTCGCTATCCCCATGAGGATCTCCTCATTCCAGAACTAGAAAGGTAAGCCTGATAGTCTAATCCAAATGGGCACTTATGAATGCTTTGTGTATTTGGATCAAAATTCGACCTCCACTTTTGCAGAAACAACCCCTATCGACTGAAAAACCATGAGTCTCCCCGAAGGATACAATCAACATCTTCATTGTAGTTAAGTTTAACCATACAAAAGCCTTTTGCTAACGCTGCAATCTCCATGTACCCCATAGGCTACCATTTCGTAAATGCCCATTTTTGGATAGAGTCTAGGTATGGACAAGCCCCTACAAACTTTCCCACCATATTCATTGCACCTTGGGCCATTGTCAAATTGGTTAGGGCAGAAGGAATACAAAGTTTACCTTGTTCAGGACATACATAAAAATGATTTACCATGTCCTACGAATTCTCCTTAATCGTATTCAACCACGGCCTATCCCCCAGGTCAAATGACCTTTACAAAAATCCTAAAGCCTATTGTAGACCTATCAAAGACCCGCCCCCAAATCAAACCTTAAAGTCTGCAAACCTTGGTTTGTATCACCCACCTCCTTGTTGGTTCTTGCCATCTAAACCTCACCTTTTAATGATAATAACTTTTATTATGTTATTGTGTTAAAACTTTTATATATATAAAAGCATGAGCACATTGCCAATTCATAAAATATAATGTGTCATTTTTATACAAATATAACTATTTAGATTATTACAATGATGTAAGGCTGGGTTTTTGAAATTTTCATACATTTTATAACGAGGAGACCACCTTAATCTTGAGGTAGTTTCGTTTATTTTTTATTTGTTGTTGCTGCTTACGCTGCGAATTATTTTATGTTGAAAATATATTCTCTCTTGAACTGAGGGATAGCAATCTGATAACAATTCTGCGAAAACTTTTAATGTTATTCTCTAGTTATCCAATATACCTCTATGTTATTAAATTTTCACCATAAGATGATGTTTAAGTCAAACCTTAAAAAATATATAAAAAGTGAAGAAACATTTTAACTGTATGATATTTTATTTTAGCGATCTAAGATCGAATGGAAGAAAGGTGTTTGATGCTATGTCTCAAAAATATGGTCCATGTTTGATGTTATGTCTCAAAAATATATAAAAAGTGAAGAAACATTTTAACTGTATGATATTTTATTTTAGCGATCTAAGATCGAATGGAAGAAAGGTGTTTGATGCTATGTCTCAAAAATATGGTCCATGTTTGATGTTATGTCTCAAAAATATAGTCTTAGTTATACTATAGGTTGTACTTTGTATTATTCAAATAAAATATAAAGACATACATAGAGGAGTTGGTTATAACTACACTATTTTTAATAATTGATAAGCGCAGGGTTTAAATTACGTGGGTTGCTCCAACAAGTCTATTCCAACTCGTTGTTGTTGATCCCACATGAAGAGAGATCATCGGTCACTCGGTATTTATATATCATCAGTTTAACATGCACTTAGAAGATTCAAAGCATACTACTATCTTTACAAATTGGCATCAAGGTTTAAACCCAAGTTTTTTTTTAATAAATACTTGACCGCTCGGGATTCATACATCATTATCAGTTTGACGTGCACTTAAAGGATTTAAAGTATATTACTATCTTCGCAAATTGACACCCCAAAGTTTAAACCCAAATCTCTTCTTAATAAATACTTGACCGCTCGGATTCATACATCATCATCAGTTTGACGTGCACTTAGAAAATTTAAAACATACTACTATCTTTGTAAATTGACACCCCAAAATTTAAACCCAAGTTTTTTTAAATAAATACTTAACCAAACAAATAATTACCAATCCCCTAACCTTTAAAAAAACATATTTATAATTACTCATCCTAAATACTAGCAAAAACCCATGTTCATGGTATAACCCGTGAAGACGAAGAGGACAATTACTCAAAATGCAGAAAAGATAATGTTATGTCACATGGTCTTTACTTTAATCATTTGATACAATGAATTTTTTAGATGTTAATTTGTCCTATGTTCTTTACTCCATAAAACTAATTATGGATTCCCTGCCTTTTTAAGAATACCTTCTTCTCCACTAATGTCAGGCTTTGCTTACCGTGAAAGTTAAGATTAATATTGGGGACATATAGGCAAAACCTCGTGAACCAACACTGAAGATCTTTTAATGGAGAAATACATGCAAGTACTAATTTTATCTCACAAGGACACTAGTAAAAGTTATTGGTTGTTATTGGTTGGTACTTTATAAAGGATATCTTACTTTTATCAGGTATTAAAAATAGTGTGGTTATGATCAACTTTCCTATGTAATCGAAAAAAAAAAATTTATGAGAAGGGTGTTCTCGCTTTTTAACCTCTTCAACCAAAAAAAATAAAAACTTTGAGAAATGAGTTACCAATACCACCATTGTAGTATGGTTTGCTTTGGTGATGGAGTTGTAGTAGAATTTTGAGAATGAAAATAAGTTTAATTGCTTATAAATAAATTAATATTAAATTTTTAATTTATTAAGCAATCAAGGTCTTACATCATAGATAAAAAGGATATATATATATAATATGATTATCAAAGGCATCCAATGGTAGATATTATAAAAAACTTTTGATAAGACATTATTGATGATTTTATTTAATTTTAAAAATAAAAAACATTTAAAAATTTTAAATGGTAGAGGCATTTAATACTTGTAGGTATATGTGACATAACAAAATGTTTAGATGGGACTTGTTTTTATTTCATATTTGCTTATAAAATGTTGTGGTCTTTAGTTTAGTAGATGTTATATACCTAACATTTGTAATACATCATGGCATATGTTATTGTAATAAAGTGGATTATGCATCTAGTTAGAAGTAGGCCATGTGTTTAGTTATGAGAGTTTGTTATCATAGAATCATGTATATAATTGTTTTGTCATAGAATCTCTTTGTTGTGATAGAATTATGAATGTAACCGCTAGTATTATGCATGTAAATGTCATAAATTAGATAAAGTTAGGAATATTGTCATAAAATATTGTCATAGTAGGATGTCATAGAATATTGTCATAAGATATGCAATATTCTTGTAAATGTTATAAAATGGGAAGGATGCAACTCTCACGGTCTAAAGAAGAATTTGCATATTTTGTAATGAGGTTGCCCTTCGAAGTGGTACTCAATAGTAACATTTCTCATTTTGAATTCCTATAATTATTGTTCTTATGTTTTCATGCATGTATGTTTTTATTATCGATATTTATGTTGCTTTCATTAATACTCTATGAATCATAGTTATATTATCTTTGGCATTGAATATCTTATCTCAATTTAGCTATGCACTAAGGATTTCAAGGTGAAATATTTGCACAAACAAAAGACATGTATTGCAAGTGGTATTAGAGTCCTTTTCAAGGCTTCGCAAGCTTATGTTGTGAGCAAACGTTTTTTTGTTAATCCTATGTCTGTAGGTTAGAAACAATATTCTAGTCATTTTAAAATAATACATAGGATCTGATATTATTGGCTAAGCTAGATTTTCCATAAAACATCTAGTGAAGTGAGGGGTGATTAGGCTCCAATACCCAAGCCTCAAGCAACACTTGTGCACGGATTTGAGCTTCCACGTATCTTTGGGTATATTGGGAGACCCCTATAGGAACTCCTAGCCAAACATTCATCTATAAGGAACCAATCGATCATGTAAGATCCATAGTGCGCCAAGCATAACACTCAGGAAGATTACTGTCTTGTACTATCAAAGAGGTAGGTATTGCACTCAAGGGTATATGTGGAATTCTCCTTGAGTAATGGCCTAAAATATTGGTCCTAGCACTATTGATCGCTACTTCGATATAATAGAGGGCTATGGAGAGTACACAAACCCTAACTTAGAATCCATCCCTTCTCCACTTCCCTTATTAGAAGTAGAGCTCACAAGAAAGAAAAAGTAAAATTTAAAGAGTTTGGGAGCAGATACATAACCTAAAAAACCCTTAAAAAGGTATAGATTACTGAAAATATCATTTTGGGATATAGCTCATTGCAATCCTCTCATTGAGTTGATCATTTTGATATATAGCACCCAACCACTTTTTAAAGACCCTTACTAAAAATAGTAGTCTAGCTTGCCAAAAAAATTGTTATTTTGGGATATAGCCCATTACGATCATCTCATCGAGCTGATCGTATTGGTATATAGCATTCATACATTTTTTGGGACCCTTACTAAAAATAGTAACTACTTAAAATAATATTTCTATTTTTAGTAAATGCCCTTGGATACCCATTATCAAGCAATGAAGGCCATAATGAACAAGATGGAGGAGTAACTTTTCAAACTGGATATCATCATGGATCTTAAGGGTCAATTATCTTCTCTTGTCACCATGCTAACAATATGCCAATATAAGCAAGATCAGATGAGTCAAGACATTGAGGTGCTCAAGATTAGAAATTCAGATTTTGATGGGTCTGTTGAGAACAGTCCATATGCTCAAAGGAAAAAAACTATTGATCATCTTGACTATTCTAGAGTTTCTAATGAAAATCACTAAACAACATTCAAACAATAGAGGTATGACTCCACGACTCTCTAAAATAGATTTTTCAAGGTTTGATGGAACAAAGCCATAGAGTTGGTTGATTAAGGTTGAGCAATGGTATGAGCTACATGAAACTCCCTTTGACCAAAGGATTTTTATAGTTGCATTTCATTTTGACTTGGAAGCACTGCATTGGTACTAGTGGTTGAGAAAACAAGTTCCCAATATTGGATGGACACAGTTCAAGAGAGAACTCCTTAGTCGGTTTGGGTCATCTAAGTTTGAAGACTTTACTAGAGCACTCACTAAGTTGAGACAAACAGGCACTATGCTCGAGTATATCATCGTATTTGAGAAGTTAGCCAATAGAACTAAATCCCTTCCTGATGAATTTTTCAAGAGTTATTTTATTAGTGGCTTTAAGGAAGAGATAAGGATCGAGGTGCAAATGCTTAAACTAACCACTTACATGACAACCACAAGGTTAGTTAAACTTGCAGAGAATAAATGGAATGCTCAAAGGAAGGATTCTAGACTCCCTACATTTCAAAATAGAACTTTTGCATCCACCAATAATAATGCTCTAAAAGCTCCAATGGTTAAGAGGTTAACACTAGAGGAAATGGCCAATTGCAGAGCCAAGTGACTCTGTTATAATTGTGATAAAAATGGGCCATGTGATACAAATGGAAAATCCAATACCTTTACCTTTTGGATATGAGCAATCCTTCAAATTCTTCTACAAACATAGGGGAAGACTTTGTGGATTCGGTGTAAGAACACCTAGATTTAGTGGATGTAGAACCTCCAACCAACAGTTAGGAGGAAAAATTTTCCATCATTTCTATGAATTCGATTGCAAGAATATCCACCCCATAGTGTATAATAGTCCAAGGGTTCCTCAAAGGGCATAAGGTTTTTAATCCTATTTGTATCTTTCACAAACACTTGAATGTTTCAATTTCTAAGACAAAATAAGGTGCAAAAAATACTAGCAAAGGGATTCAAACATAAATTCTTTTGTCTAGAATGTCTCCACTTATAGATTCAAACATAAGTTCTTTTATCTAGGTATTCATTGCCATCTAACATGACATGGTGCCACTTATGGTTCATAGGCATATTCTTTCACAATCATTTGAATGTCTCCACTTCTAAGACAAAAGGAGGTGCAAAAAATACTACCTAAGCGATTCAAACATAATTCTTATCTAGAACAATCTTATCCACTTTGGTATAACCAACTAGCCAAAGGACCTCATTATGATTCTAAATCCATGTCCATGTATCATAATACTTCAAATCATTATAGGAGAGGATAAAAGAGTTAAAATATGATTCAATCATTGTCCCATCTATATCCAACATCCAATCACCCTCCTTTCTAGCTAGTTCACCAACATCTAAGACTATAGTAAAAGTGGCAACAAGAGTACCTTTTATTGTTTGTAACCTTAATATGAGTAGCCCAAGGATCATGAAGATTCAAACCTCTTTCAAGTAGAATAACAAATTCTCAACATTACCTCCTTTTACCTATTGTGGAACCCCAAAATTACATATTTAAGGGGTGTCCTCTCTTTGAAGAGGAACATCCTACCCCAATAATTGTAGTATTTTAGAAAGTGCATGTGGGAAGGAGACAAGGTTTAAATTCAAAGTAAAATTTTTATATTTCCTTTCAAAGTTGATGTCATACCATCCCTCAAATAATAGCAAGGAATAATTTATATTTATTTTTTTAGCATACCTCAGTGATAGCAAAGCAAATACTAGAGAAGCCACAAATTATTTGATAGATCTAAAGGAAAGAATGGTGATCCCTAGAGGTAAAAAAATCTTCTCTACGTACTAAGCAAGAAAGGCTTATGAAGTTTTGAAGAAAACTTTACCCTTGTTTTCAAAAGAAGAATTGGAGGCACTAAATGAACTTTTTGCATGGCCAAACAATGTTGCTCCATACTTGTTTTGAAACCATGTAGAAATTCATAATATTTTTTGAAAATGAACAAAAGTAATCCATCCACTCAAATATTATACAAAAAGTGTAAAAGAATAAAATAAAAGAAAGGAGACCTAGATATTTATAGGTACTTATAGGCACCATAAATAACCGTTGTATTATCTATAGACAAGATTCACAACACTCCAATATTAAAATGAGGAGTGGTGGGGGTTATTTATACAAACACCAAATCCCCAAGTACATAAATGAACTTAAACTTAAGTTGATATAACAAGAAAGTATTTAATGTTAATCATAGGTTCATAAGGTGGGTTTAACCATAATAAGGTTAACCACAACCCATAGGGCTTATATAATAAAAATATTATAATAAATACAATACATTACATAATAGATACCTTTAGGTCTATCCAATATTACCACATACAATGTTGGCCTTGGTCATGAATAAAATTACACTTTCAATTAATATGGACCCCAAACACATACAATTAAATAATTTTCTCCCTCTTGTGCTTCTTGTAACTAAAGAAAGACTTTTTTTATTATCTTTGTAGAGGTTTCATGTGTCTATTAAAATATTGCAACTAAATAACTAAAATCTGGCATGTTGTCAATCCTTTTTCTTTATTATATTTATAGAGTTTTCACTATAAGTAGTAAAGTTATAGATATATTGAATATTGGTGGTGGCATGCATTGGTGTCAAATAAATATTATAAAGCAAGTCATTGCATTGGCTCAAACTAGTCTAGGGCTTTTTATAGTGACATGTTTTTGGATCAAGTAGACTCAACTTGTGGACACAAATATCCTTACAATATCTATGCCTTATTGTGCACATCGACATCTTCTACTTATACTATAAAATGATAACTTAGTATAAACTATATTTTTTACATTGACAATATTTTTTAAACAATAAATACTAAAGTTAGTCATACTAATGTTTGCATTCAATCTTTAAGACATGCTTTCTTGTGTCATGACATTCATTCATATTTTTTTTTATGTTCATTGGTACTTTGTGTCACAACCAAGAATGATCATATATGTATCTCTTTCAATTTTTATTTATGCACTTTTTGTTATGTATATTCCTATTTAAATAGCCCAAAGTGCAGAAATCTCTTGGCACAAATGTCACAACTTTACCTTACGAATGGAGTGTTTATAAGTTTAATTGATCTCTACTTATAAGTCACCTAAATTAGATGGTTATATTCATAAGATCATCAATTAATCTGATTCTATATAACATAATGTGCACATCTTATGCTCCAAACCATAGTATACCAACACTACAATGCCTATAATCTTACAATAAACAACAACATGATTGAGAATACTCATTTATAAGTATGGAGGTATGCTTAGTTTGTAAAATGTTATTATTAAAATTGTAATTAGATCATAATTATAAATATAATGAGTTTTTATTATAGGGGAGACATGGACAAGGTGGTTTCTTTATGGGATAAATGTTATAAAACTTGCAATAAAGACTATGTGGTATCCTTGGATCAATAGTGAGCTAGACATGGGAGGATATTTTATAGTATATAATGGGTTGATATATTCAATGGTGAGAATAGTGGTATCCTTGGATCAATAGTGAGCTAGGCATGGGAGGATATTCTATAGTATATAAGAGGTTGATATATTCAATGGTGAGAATAGTAGGTCTATTACAATAATTATGTAACCAATTCTAGGAGTTACAAGAATAACTATAAGTCAATTATAATTACATACCTCTTTGTTCTTGATTCTTTATTGTGTATGCATAATTATCACACCAATGCAAAGTTCATCACAACCAATCTATGTTCATATCATTTGGTATCATATATTCAAAATTTTAGAGGCGATATTAGCATTGAAGAGGAGGAGACACCATTCAAAGTTTGAGTTTTTTCTTACCAATCCAAAAGGTGAAGTCAAATATCATGCTTGTGCAAGAAGAATGAAACCTTATCATTTTTATTATAGAAGAGAATATTCATAATTTTCTTGTTTGTTATTTTTCTATAGGTTTATGCTATGTTTGAGTTCAAGAACAATATAGACCTAGTTGAAGTTGAGATATGGTGTATTTGAGTGGAATTCAATGCATGAAACTGTTTAGTTGTTTGTCAACTAGGAATATGAAGTGTTGGCATATACAGTTGCATGAGACTACCCAACTTGGAGGAAAAGTGTGTTGTCCAAAATAAATGTATTTGATTTATTATTTAAAATTGGGAGATAATTCATTGCTATATTTATATTGAAGTGTGTATTTGTGGGTCTTGAAAACATGTTAAAAGGGTCATCTTATTAAAATGGTGTAGCTACCATCTAGAAATGTATAGGCTTTTTGAAGTACATGCGTGTTTGAATTTGCATCAATGAAAGGAAGGGTCATCTAAACCAATTAAATTAAATTATAATAATTTTCATATATGTGAAATGCATTGTCGTCTACCCAGGTGTTGTAGGTGAGTTGGAGAGGAGAGGGCAATCCTCCAAGGGAGGTCCTAGGTTTGAATCTCCACCCTACCAAAAAGTTGAATTGGGTACCCAAAATTCAATTGATAATGTTGGTGTGGGTAGGACCGGGGGCAACTTTCGGGTGACTTTGACGATGTAGAACCCCCTGGTTGTGGTCTCTTAGACCAAGGCTGCCCCACAAGGGGTTTTTCTTAAAAAAAGGCATTATCATCTAATTTATTTGCATGGGCCAACAATAGAGGGTCATTGTTAGTGGGTTGTATGAATTAAAATATTCTCATCTAATGCATACAAATTATTTGATGTTATAGTGTACATAGGAGGAGAGTGTTGTGATTAAAAAGCATGTCTCAAATAGATTGTTTGAACCAGTTCAAGGGTGCATACATTGTGTAACACCCATTTTAAAGAAAATATAAACAATAGAAATACTACGTGAGTCTTGATTTTTAATAAAATATACATGTTATCATCTAGCATGGCCTCTAAGAGGGCCATCTAGAAGAAAGTATCAAAACTAAAAGTTTGAGAGCAGTAGAGATATTGGTGTACCTATTTAAAAAAACATCCTAACTAAAGGGAAGATTACACTTAAATGTCCCATTCTACTTAAAAAAAGAAGGGCAATTTTTACTATGATATTAATATCCGTGTCGGAGGAAGTGAGAGTAAATGAAGATGCATTTCTCTTTTCTATCATTCTTGTTGAAAACTAGTGGAGATATTTTGTTGAAGGATTAAGAGCGCATTCAACAATTTTAGAAGACATCTAAGAAATTGAAGATGGTAACTGGTTTAAGCCTTAAATAGATATGTTAACAATCATCCATTTGAGAGAGATCCATGATTAAAGTCTATTAGATTTATTTATCAAAACCTAACACTTTCTATTTGTGAGTCATTAGATATAATAATCAATTATGAAGATGTTGTGACATCATTTGATTGGAGGTTGGCTTAATTTAAGTGGAGAGTGATATTTACTTGGAGTAAAAATATGCTTTCTTTTGTCTCACATACAATGTGGGCAAAATCTTCAGTACCTTAAATTAAATTTATCCTCTTATTCAATGAAACAAATATGTGGAGTGCTACATTCCATTGTTTTTTTTAAAGCGAAAAACCCCTTGTGGGGCCGCCTTGGTCTGAGAGACCATGAACAGGGGGTTCTACACCGTTAAAGTCACCCGGGAGTCGCAACCGACGCTGCTCGCACCAACATTATCAATTGGATTTTGGATACCCAATTTAGATTTTTGGTAGGGTGGAGATTTGAACCTGGGACCTCTCTTGGAGGATTTCCCTCTCCTCTCCAACTCACCTACAACACTTGGGTGTACATTCCATTATTTTGGGAGTTGGAGTAGAATATTTATTTGTTTTTTAAATTACAAGAGGTAATATCTGATGTGCACCATGGAATTGTCCTAAACCTATTTCTATTAATGTACCAAAATATAAAAAATATGGAATTGTCCTAAACCTATTTCTATTAATGTACCAAAATAGAAAAAAGTAAATTCAAAGTATTATAGCAACTTTTGAATGACTTATTAAGCATATCATTTTGCTTGGTGAACCGCTCATTTATTTTATGATTGGAGGTACATAATTTTATAAATTTTATACAAGTATAGGGGTACACATGCTTGTTGAAAAACTCTTTTTGATCCCAATATAGTGTTGAAAATATGTTGAATATTTTCCATGTTATTCTGGCGGGATTAACTCTAAAAGAAACTGGACACTCTCCATGTATCCTCACTAGAAGTTTTAGGGTTTCTTAAGCTATTTTAAGACCCATATGGGTTGTTTAGGGTAAAATATTTGAACCCATGGGTTTTTACCTATGGTATTGTAAAATTCGTTCTTATGTTGTTATTTAATTGCACTTGCATCAAGGTTTGATGAGAGATGAAAATTATTGTATTGGAGACAGTTTAAGTTTATACAATAAGAAGATATTACTATGATGGGTTTTTTTTGTAAGGGTTTCCCAAGTGAAATACTGTGTTATGTGTGTATATGTTATATTATTCTTTTTTCTTTGATTATATATTTACTATTTTTTTAGATTTATTTTATTGAGACATTTTGCTCTTTATTTGGTATCAGAGCTAGGTTTTTTAGCTTTGTTCGAGGAGTAAGATTTTTAACTCTATGATAAATTAATTCTTGAGGGGGATTCATACAAAAAATAATTTGGACAAAGGAAAATGATGAGAAGCACACAAGTAGAGATTGAAAAAAATAATGGATAGAATTTTGAGTTATGGAAACTCAATATGGAGGATGTGTTGGTTGATAGAGATCAATGGATTACAGTCTTGAGAATAAAACCAACATCAATGATAAATGAGGATTGGTTGAATATCGATAGGAAGGCAAGGAGTTCTATTAGATTATGCTTATATGATTCAGTATTGTTGAATATATTGATAGATACCATGATAAAATCATTCTGGGATAAGCTGAGAACTTTGTATAAGATAAAATCACTGGTAAATAAACTCTTTCTTTGAAAGAAGTTGTATTCACTTCGGATGAATGATGGTGACTCTATGGATGAACATTTGAATGCTTTTAACACTATGGTAAGTCAATTAAACTTTGTTGAAGTAAAAATGGATGAATAGGAATAATGTATTACTTTGCTTTGTTCATTACCTGGTTCATGGGATAACCTAGCTATGGCTATCACCAATTCTGAAAGTAGAGGATATAGTAGTAACTTTGCTTTGTTCATTACCCGATTCATGGGATAACCTAGTTATAGCTATCACCAATATTGCTTCTACATTGAAAGTAGAGGATATAGTAGAAAAATGTTATATGAGGAAATAAGATGAAAATATTCTAAAGATTATTATAAAAAAGATGCATTGGTTGTGAGAGGTCATTTTCATGAAAAAAGCAAAGATAAATCAGGAGAGGGGATATCAAGATCTAAGGGTAAATTTGTTGCTACAAAAAGAGGAAATGTTGGAAGTGTGGTAAAATAGGGCATTATAAGAAAGATTGTAGATCTAAAAAGGTCAATAATAGCCGATCATCTAATGAAGGAATTGTTGGCATTTTTGCCACATTTATTTTGATTGCTGATTATTCATGCATAAGCTGTTGAAATTCTAACTCCTCTATAGGTTTTGATGCAAAAAACGCCTAAGTCCGAAAGTTGTCACGAAATCGCGACAAAAAACAGCATGGAGAGCCAAAGTTGAAAACCGTCGCGATATCGCGACATGTCGCAAAATCGCGGGTCGGATGAGGAGAGAGAAAACAAACGCAAAATTGTCACGATTTCGCGACGTGTCGCAAAATCGCGGTCAACGCAGTCAACGGCAGTAGGGGGCAAAACCGTCGCGATATCGCGACGTGTTAGATTTTCGTGGTCAAAATGGTCAACGGAGGGCAGAGCGACAAAGTTGTAGCGAAATCGTGACATGTCGCGTTTTCGTGACTTGCGACGGCCAAAGAGCATAAGGTTAGAAATTGTCGCGAAATCGCGACATAACTGAGCGATGGGCGATGAGGCTCGAAAGGGTAGCGAAATCGTGACACAATATGGCACAAGGCACATAAGGCAAAAGACGTCGCGAAATCGTGACGCGTCACGTTTTCGCGGCATGGGTGGACAGAAAGGCTCAAGTTGTAAAATGGTAGCGATTTCGTGCCAGTTGTATGATGAAGCCAAGCTAAGCAAAGGATGTAGCGAAATCGCTACGTGTTGCGTTATCGCGGTTCAAGTGAATGAAAAGAGTCTAAGGCAGAAAACCGTAGCGATATCGTGACACTTTTGAGAATGAGTCCAAGCAAGACGAAGACGTCGCGAAATCACGACAGAAAGTGAGAACAGTGAAGAAGGCAAGAAATGGTAGCGATTTCGTGACACATTGTTGAAGAAAGACTAAGTGCGGAGAATTGTAGCGAAATCGCGCAGTGTTCCATTTTCGCGGTTGGCGAACAGCAAAGTCCAAGGAGGCAAAACTTGTAGCGAAATCGCGACATGGTGGAAGTTGAAGAAACACTAAGGCAAGAGTGTCGCGTTTTCGCGGCTTAGAAGCAGGACCGTACAACATGCAGAAAAGTGGTAGCGAAATCGTGACATGTCGGATTTTTGCGACGCAGAAGGGAAGATGGAGCCAGAAGATAAAAATCGTCGCGAAATCATGCAGCGTTGCATTTTCGCGGTTCAAGGTAGCGAAGGAGATAAAGAAGCCGAATGTGTAGCGATTTCGTGACATGTTTGTTTTTCACGGGTTCGAAGTGGCAGAAGCGTACGGAGCAGAAAGACGTCGCGATTTCGTGACCTGTCATGTTTTCGCGACCTGTTGTAGTTTCGCGCCAGAAAGCGGTTCAAACGGCCCGATGCAGTTTTGTGAGTTTCGATGATTCAAAGCGCTCCAAAATTAAATGTGTTGCTGCTTTTCGATGCAGTCAAGGTAGAAGAACGCGCCCAAGCTACCAGAATTGAAGATTTCCATTATTCGAAGCTGTTGTTCACGATTTTTCTAACGGTTTCAAGCATGTTTCCAAGAACAACAATTTAATGAAGGCGACCGACTCTTCCTTATGGCATTTAATTTCTGATTGTTTCGAGGCTGTTTAAGGATATCATCTCCTTGTTTTCGTTGCATAATTTGTAGATCTCGAGGAGGTCCGTTTCATAGTTTTAAATGCTGCAAAGAGGCAAGACCTCTATATAAATCAATGTAAATCTCAAGAACAAGTATCGGGAGTTTGAGAGATACTTTTGCTGAAAGCTTTTCAAGTACTTTGCATGAATATAAGACATTCGGCTCTCTGGTTTCGCAAGCAATTTTCTGTGTATTTTCCCTTCTGTATTCTGCATTCCTAATTTGTGCTCGCATTTCTTATTTGCTGCTTAGTTTTAATTATGTATTGAGTTTTAACATTTGCTAGTAAGGGAGTGAGTTCTGGAATGTTATCTTGGAGGTCATCCGCGCAAGGTTGTGAGTGAATCACGTCACTGTCTTCTGTTATTTGTTGTTTGCGTACTTAGAGTTATCTATTGTTGTTCTTTCCCGATCAGATAAATTCGGCCTACGGCCATATTTCCCATTTCTTTTTGCATCTTTACAATTCCTTTCCTATAACTTTGATCTAAAAACAAACTTAGAATAGTAAGGGAACCAGCCCACTCTGGAGATTGGTCTGGGAGACATTTCTTTCTCCCAGCCTTTCAATGTTGGCCGGGTCTAGGGTGCATTTTTTTATAAAATCCTTTCCTGTGGTAGATTCGTGACCAACAGTTTTTGGCACGCCCGGTGGGACAGACTTCTTCTGTCTCAAAAAGATCCCATAGTATTGAAGGTTTAATGTTCGCCTTCATGCCGTAAAGTTAGAACATTTGGTGACTCTGCAGTACCCAAAAATCTCTGAACGTGGATGCAGTGAAAGTTGTACTTCATGATCACGAGATCACAGTCTAAAAAAGTTGAAGATCTTGTTGAGTTTTTTGAACTTGACAACACAAAAAGAGGTGAGCATTCTAGGTTGGTTTCCCCATCGCTTGCATCATCTGCCATATCCACACAAATCCCTGGTATTGTTACTAGTTTTCCATCTTCTCAATCACATCCACTAGTCCCAATGGCCCAGTATCCTCCACCCAGGAAGTTCTTGGCATGGAACAGCTCGGGAGCCTTGAATTTGCAGGCTCAGAATCCAGTTCCTCGAGCCGCTTTGAAGGTTTTTCCGACCTATGATGGTATGGGTAAGACTGCATATGAACATATTAATGATGTAGCTTCTCTGGCAGCCATTCATGATATAACTGATGAAGATGTGATGGTGAAGTTGTTGGTGTTATCCCTGAGAGGAAAATTGTTGTACTGGTACCGAACGTTGCAACCAGGCACCATTACGTCATGGGATCAGCTAGGAGAACTGCTAGTTAAGAATTTTCATGAACAGGCTGACCCATTTTCATTGTTGCATCAGTTTAACGCAATCCAGAGGCACCCGCAGGAAGAGATAGCTGATTTTAATGTTCGATTTACCAGAACCTGGCAGAGAATTCCTGATGGTCTTCGGCCTGCTGATGAGCTAGCTGCATTTTACTACCTCAGAGCGTTCAACACAGATATCGGTTGGGCAGTCCGACAGTCCAACGTAACGACCTTTCCAGAGTTGTTCGAACAAGCATTAAAGGCGAAAGCTGATCTGATTGCTATAGGTAGACTTCCTCCCAAGGTAACTATGCCTATTATCCCTGATCTGCCTAAGTATTTATACTCTGGTTCACTTCCACAGCCCATGCCATCTATGTATCCTACCCCATCATGGAGCTCCAATGCACCTCAAATTGCACCTATTCCAGTTCCTCAGCTTCCTGCTCCAACTGTTCCCCAGTTGCCTGCACCGAGCATTCCACGGTTAGTCCCTCCACTTCCAACTCCTGCATTATCTTCCCCATAGTTTCCATTACCTTTACCAGCATCGCTTGTGTCCTCAAGCCCAGATCCTCAATTGGTTATGTTACAAGAAATTCAGTCGGCTATGAGATCTCTCACTGACAAGGTGACATCTATGGAACGGAGAGAGGCGGAAAGAAGCTATCAGCCACGAAGATTTATGTCGGTAGTAACCAGAGAACAACCTGCTCCTAGCAAGGCTATGGAGAAAGCACCTGAAAGGAACTCAGTAGTTCTGGTAAGTGAAGAGGCTGGCCCTTCTGAAGTTTCACATGAGCCATCTTACTGGTGTTCTTCCTGCAATGACCCACATGATGAGTCCACTTGCATGGTCCACCAAAATTATTTGCAAGTTCTTACAGGGAGCCGTGTAAATATGATTCGAGAGGTGGATCTTACTTCCATGGAGTCTCTGGAGGAACATATAGCAATACTGACACGCAACGGCAAGAAACCAATGTTGGTAGATCCGGCTAAGATGGAGCCATTGAAAGTGCCTCCTGTACAAGCAACGAAGCAGCAAATGCCAACAAAGGCTCATGATTCCCCAATGCAACGACAATCACCTATTTTGTCGAAGGATCCACTTCCATCACCAGTAAAAGACAAGGAACAAGCTTCTTCTTCCCAGCCGCAAGCAGAAACAAAGGAGCAAGCCAAAGAGACGTTGCGGTATCCATCATTGACCAAACGGCAACGAGTGGAGGCCACCCAGCAATATAAGAGCACATTTGAATCTGCTAGTGGCGGGAAGGAACAGACCTCCATGGAGTACAACATTGTTGAAGAACTTAAACGGATACCAGCTAAGGTAAGTCTGTATGACACCTTACAGTTGCCTGGACAGGTAAATCTCTTACAGGAATCCCTGAAGACCATACAAAGTAAGGGGAAAGCTCCAGCCCAGGTGGTTATGGCTCAAACGTTAACTTCTGCAGCCACTGGAAGGAATAGACCACCCCCGTTTTATCTGTCACTACAAATGGAGGGTTGGATCGTACATAATTGCCTGATCGATTCTGGTGCCGCTACAACTGTCATGCCTAAGGCAGTTTGTGAAGCGATGGGAATGGAATTCACACGAAGTAGCCCTGGAGTTTTGCAGTTAGATGGCACTCCTGTGAAAATAGTGGGTGTAATCAAGGATGTCCCGATTGTTTTGCATACTATGCCACAGATTACAGTCATTCAGGAGATTGTTGTGGTCGATCTAGAACCGTATTTCAGTATGTGCTTATCCAGAGAGTTTACTGCAAAGTTGGGCGGTTACCTTGCACTCGATTATTCTCATTTGGAGATTCCGTTCAAAGGAAGACGAGTCCGGATCTATAATCAGAAACCTTCTACTTTTCATATTGAGAAGATAGAAGAAGTAGAAAAGTCCAAAGATGTTGTTCATATGCTAACTGAAGATTTGGAGGAGGAGTTTTCAATGCTCAACTTTAATGCTATGATCCAGACTGAAATTGGCTGTTATTTCATTACAAAGCAGTCTGAAGAGGTTGCAGTCAAGTTGCCACTGATCAAGTTGAACAAGATTCTCTGCCAGATCAGCTTTATTTTGATGGATCACAATACAAAAATGGTGCTAATACCGGGACAGAGCGATCATGCCTAGGTCTCAAGACGGCTGGGACACTTGGAGTGCTGCAGTTACAGATTTTTGGTGATTCTGAGCTGATCAAGAACCAGAAGTTTACTGAGCATCTGTCAAGAGTCTGGGATCCAGGAGACAGAACCGTGTTTGGGTTTGTGTCTTTCCCGAAAGTTCACATCTAATTCGGGAGTTACCTTGTATATAAAAAAAAAAAAAAAAGTATTGTTTTCATTTGTCCACTTCGGCTCTTTTTGCATGCGAGCCGTAGGTGCCTGTTTTTTTCTTTTTCTTCTCCCTTCCTAGCAGTTAGTGGCTTCCTATCAATTTCTTCCTTCCCTTTCCTTTTTCTTCCCTTCCCTTCTTCATTTTCCTCCTTCTCCTACTCCTTTTTCTTCTGCAGTAAAAAAGCCACTGCTGTTGTTTCTTTTTCCCTTCCTATTATTCCCGCTTCTTCTTATCCCTTTCTTCTAAGTTCTCTGTCATTTTTAGCATTTATCGTAGTTTATCCATGGTTCACACCTTTTCATCATTTATTCCACTTCCATTCCATTAGTTCATTTACTTCCATTCCCCTTCCATCGCAGCTGGTAGCACAGAAGCATTCTGTTACTGTATCTACCGCATCACTCCCCCATTCCATCATATCACTATTCCATTTGCATTTCACCGCCTGCGCATCCGCAGGATCTCATTCCATTCATTTCCATTTTTGTATCCCTGGTGCTTTCATGGAGATTATTTTACAGCACCTGATCAGTTAAGCCAAATGCAGATTCTTTAAGTTTCAGTTATTCAGCAAAAGTTGTTGCAGCAGTCCATCGAGATGAACCCCAGCAGCTAGCTTTCTGTTCTAAGTTTTCATGACTCTGTTGCCCAATGGATTCAGGCCTGGGATTCTTGCATACAGTAGAACTGTATACCCCACGAGCCGCCAAGAATGTTGGCATTTTTGCCACATTTATTTTGATTGCTGATTATTCATGCATAAGCTGTTGAAATTCTAACTCCTCTACAGGTTTTGATGCAAAAAATGCCTAAGTCCGAAAGTTGTCGCGAAATCGCGACAAAAAACAGCATGGAGAGCCAAAGTTGAAAACCGTCGCGATATCGCGACATGTCGCAAAATCGCGGGTCGGATGAGGAGAGAGAAAACAAACGCAAAATTGTCGCGATTTCGCGACGTGTCGCAAAATCGCGGTCAATGCAGTCAACGGCAGCAGGGGCAAAACCGTCGCGATATCGCGACGTGTTAGATTTTCATGGTCAAAATGGTCAACGGAGGGCAGAGCGACAAAGTTGTAGCGAAATCGCGACATGTCGCGTTTTCGTGACTTGCGACGGCCAGGGAGCATAAGGTTAGAAATTGTCACGAAATCGCGACATAACTGAGCGATGGGCGATGAGGCTCGAAAAGGTAGCGAAATCGCGACACAATATGGCACAAGGCACATAAGGCAAAAGACGTCGCGAAATCGCGACGCGTCGCGTTTTCGTGGCGTGGGTGGACAGAAAGGCTCAAGGTGTAAAATGGTCGCGATTTCGCGCCAGTTGTATGATGAAGCCAAGCCAAGCAAAGGATGTAGCGAAATCGCTACGTGTTGCGTGGTCGCGGTTCAAGTGAATGAAAAGAGTCTAAGGCAGAAAACCGTAGCGATATCACGACACTTTTGAGAATGAGTCCAAGCAAGACGAAGACGTCGCGAAATCATGACAGAAAGTGGGAATAGTGGAGAAGGCAAGAAATGGTAGCGATTTCATGACACATTGTTGAAGAAAGACTAAGTGCAGAGAATTGTAGCGAAATCGCGTAGTGTTCCATTTTCGCGGTTGGCGAACAACAAAGTCCAAGGAGGTAGAACTTGTAGCGAAATCGCGACATGGTGGAAGTTGAAGAAACACAAAGGCAAGAACGTCGCATTTTCGCGGCTTAGAAGCAGGGCCGTACAACATGCAAAAAAGTGGTAGCGAAATCGCGACATGTCGGATTTTCGCGACGTAGAAGGGAAGATGAAGCCGAAGATAGAAAACGTAGCGAAATCGCGCAGCGTCGTGTTTTCGCGGTTCAGGGTAGCGAAGGAGATAAAGAAGCCGAATGTGTAGCGATTTCGTGACATGTTTGTTTTTGCGGGTTCGAAGCGGCAGAAGCGTACGGAGCAGAAAGACGTCGCGATTTCGTGACCTGTCGCATTTTCGTGACCTGTTGCAGTTTCGCGCCAAAAAGCGGTTCAAACGGCCCGATGCAGTTTTGTGAGTTCCGATGATTCAAAGCGCTCCAGAATTAAATGTGTTGCTACTTTTCGATGCGGTCAAGGTAGAAGAATGCGCCCAAGCTACCAGAATTGAAGATTTCCATTATTCGAAGCTGCTGTTCACGATTTTTCTAACGGTTTCAAGCATGTTTCCAAGAACAACAATTTAATGAAGGCGACCGACTCTTCCTTATGGCATTTAATTTTTGATTGTTCCGAGGCTGTTTAAGGATATCATCTCCTTGTTTTCGTTGCATAATTTGTAGATCTCGAGGAGGTCCGTTTCATATTTTTAATGCTGCAAAGAGGCAAGACCTCTATATAAATCAATGTAAATCTCAAGAACAAGTATCGGGAGTTTGAGAGATACTTTTGCTGAAAGCTTTTCAAGTACTTTGCATGAATATAAGACATTCGGCTCTCTGGTTTCGCAAGCAATTTTCTATGTATTTTCCCTTATGTATTCTGCATTCCTAATTTGTGCTCGCATTTCTTATTTGCTGCTTAGTTTTAATTTTGTATTGAGTTTTAACATTTGCTAGTAAGGGAGTGAGTTCTGGAATGTTATCTTGGAGGTCATCTGCGCAAGGTTGTGAGTGAATCACGTCATTGTCTTCTGTTATTTGTTGTTTGCGTACTTAGAGTTATCTGCTGTTGTTCTTTCCCGATCAGATAAATTCGGCCTACGGCCATATTTCCCATTTCTTTCTGCATCTTTACAATTCCTTTCCTGTAACTTTGATCTAAAAACAAACTTAGAATAGTAAGGGAACCAGCCCACTCTGGAGATTGGTCTGGGAGACATTTCTTTCTCCCAACCTTTCAATGTTGGCCGGGTCTAGGGTGCATTTTTCTAGAAAATCCTTTCCTGTGGCAGATTCGTGACCAACAGGAACTTCTACAGAAATGAAGACCACAAATAAAGATTCAAGGGACTTATTCTGAACTACAACATGCTCAAGTGAATGCTATAACTTATGTTTGATTGACTCAGGTGCTTCCTTTCATATGACTCCTCATAGGTAGGGGTTCTATGAATATGAAAAGATAAAAAGGAGGTGAAGTCTTTTTGGGAGACAATTCAACATATAAAATAATAGGTCGAGGAAGAGCCAAATTGAGGTTAAAATATGGAAGAATTAAAACCCTTCTTGGGGTGTTGCATATTCTGGGTTTGGCAAGGAATATGATATTCGTAAATAAGATGAATGATGCGGGTGTGACTATGGTATTCAATAAGGATAGTTGTAAGATGGTTCATGGAGTCTTGGTGTTGGAAAGGTGAGTTCGTACAAGAATTTTGTTCAGACTTGAGGCTAGCACTATAAGTATTGGTTGTAATAACTATTCAGTTATAGAGGAGAATAATATGGTAGAAGCAACTCTAAGTATTCCTATAGAGAAGATAATATTATGGTATCAACGCATGGGGTATATTAGTGAGAAAGGCCTTTGAACATTAAAAATGAAAGGTATGGCTGAAGGAATTTTTGATTACCCATTAAATTTTGATTTTTGTGAGCATTAGGTTTTTGGAAAGCAAACTTGAGTCAAGTTTCCTAGTAGTGCTACAAGATCTGAAGGAATTTTGCATCTAGTTCATAGTGATGTGTTTGGACCTACAAAAGTACCATCATTAGGTAAATCTATCTATTTTGTTACATTTATAGATGACTTTTCAAGAAAGACCTAGGTATATTTTTTATGGAATAAATATGATATTTTTAATAAATTTAAAGATTTTAAGGCTCTTGTAGAAAATCAAATAGAGAAAAAGATAAAAATTTTGAGAAGTGATAATGGTGGTATTGCTCTAATGAATTTTAGTAGTTTTGCAAGTATTGTGGAATAGAAAGGTAGAAAACAACTTTGTATACTCCACAACATAATGGAGTTGTAGAACGAATGAATAGAAGACCAGAAGCATGCTAAGTGGTGTAAGGTTAGAAATGAAATTTTGGGTAGAAGCTGTGTTAACTACTTGTTACCTCAGCTTTGGTGGACAAAACCCCATAAGCAGTGTGGACTAGTAAGAAACCCTATCTCATTCATATAAGGATTTTTGGTTGCGATGCTTATATGTATGTCCCAAAAGAGAAAAGGACTAAGATAGACTAGAAATATGAAAAATGCATATTTGTGAGTTATAGTATTAGTGTTAAAGGATATAAATCGTAGAACCCAAAAATATAGAAGATTTTTTATAGTCATAATGTGATATTTAGAGAAACAAAAGGGGCTTCAAAATAGGAAATGCAACCAAGCAAAGGACCTAAAATAGTTTATGTAAAATTAGAATAGGAGAAAGAACCAGGTGCTATAGAAGAATATGAACTACATAGAGATTTTGAAGAGGAAAATTTAAAGGAAGAAGGTGAGGAGGAAGCTGAAGAGGCAGAACTTGGAACTCCAAGTTTGAGGAGATCATATCAAGTAAGAATACTCCTAGGAGATCAAATCAAGTAAGAAGACTCCTAGGAGATCAGATCAAGTAAGAAGACTCCTAAAAAATTATAGCCCTTCAAATATTTGTTTTTTATTTAATATATCAATTATTGATGAAGAATCCAAGACTATAAATGAGACACTTTAGTCAAGTGAGAATAAGTCTTGGAAAAGGGCTATGGAGTCCTTGGATAAAAATAATTTGTGGAACTTGGTGAAATTACCCCTTGGAAGAAAATCGTTTGGTTGTAAATGGATATTAAAGAAGAAGTACAATGTAGAAGGAAAGTTGAAAAGTACAAGGATCACCTGGTAGCAAAAATATTTTCTCAAGTTGAGGGAATTGACTTTGGTGAGATTTTTTTTCCGGTGGCTAAACTAACTTCAATTAGATTTATGTTGGCTAATTTTTTTGCTTTTGATATTGAAATAGAATAGATGGATGTAAAGACAATATTTCTACATGATGAACTTGATGAAGACATATATATGTCACAACAAAAATGCTTTAGGGTAAAAGGTAAGGAGGACTTGGTATGCAAGTTGAAAAAGTCTCTTTATGGCTTGAAGCAATCTCCAAGAATGTGGAACCAAAAATTTGATAGGTTTATTTTGACACTTGGGCTTGGAAAAAACCAAGCATATCTGTGTGTGTATTTTAAACAAGAAGGTGAAAATTTTATTATGACATGTTGTTAATTGGTAACAATAAGGAGATGATAAAGTTACTAAAATCTCAATTATATTCTAAATTTGACATGAAGGATTTGGGTGTTGCAAAATTTATTTTGGGTATGGAAATAATAAAGGATTGTGCAAATAAAATTTGTGGTTAAATCAAAGGAAATATGTTGATTTGATACCATAGAGGTTTATGATGCATGATTGTAAACCATTATGTACTCCATATCCTATTGGTCAAAATTTATTTGTTGAACAGTATCCTAAAATAGATGAGAAATTTGAAGAAATGCATCATGTTCCTTATGCTAGCGTTGTTGGTAGTCTGATGTATGCAATGGTCTATACTAGACCTGATATTGCATATGTAGTGGAAGTAGTTAGAAGATATATGGCAAATGTCAGCAGATATATGTCCAATCCAGGAAAGGAACATTGGACTACTGTGAAGAGGATCTTAAGATACTTGCATGGAACTTTAGACTATGCTATTTGTTACCAAGGAAAATATAGAGATAGTAATATTATAAATCTACAATATTTTGTGGATGTTGAAAGGGATGGAGATATGGACAAGAGAATATCCTTGAGTGCTTATGTGTTCAGACTATTTGGAGGTGCAAAAAGTTGGATGAGTAAAAAATAATCAATGGTTGTTTTATCCACAACAAATGCAAAGTACATTGCAACAACTCATGCCTGTAAAGAAGTAGTGTGGCTATAGAGGTTGTGTTCAATATTTGGTCTTAAGCATAATATTGTGAGAATTGACAGTGATAGTTAGAGTGCAATATTTTTGGCCAACAATCTTGGTTTTCATGATCAGTCAAAACATATTGATATTAAGTATCATTTGTGAGAGAGATGGTTGAAGGGAATCGAATGATGCTGGAGAAATTTGATACAAAGAATAATGTTGTTGATTCATTAACAAAAGTTGTACCTACTCATAATTTTTCTTGGTGTAGAAGATCTATGGGCATGGTTGCCCTTGATAGTTGACAATGGCAGTTTTTGGCCCCTATGGAAAGTATTCAACAAGTGGGAGAATATTGGAAATATGTTGAATATTTTCCATGTTATTCTGGTGAGGTTAACTCTAAAAGGTATTGGAAATGCACCATGTATCCTTACTGGGAGTTTTAGGGTTTCTTAAGCTATTTTTATACCCATATGAGTTGTTTAAGGTTAAATATTTGAACCAATGGTTTTTTTCCCATGGTTTTGAAGAACACAAGCTTATACCGAGAGGGGGTGAATAGTATAAGATAACTTTTTTCTTTTCTTTCCAAAACAATATTACCCAACATTATCAATTGCAATATATTTCCAAAGTAGTATTAACAAATATCATCAATAGCAGTAGCAAAGCAATGCACATATCATCACACATAATGAGAGACACGAATTTAACATGGTTCACCCAATGTGGGCTACGTCCACAAAGAAAATATTTCTTATAAATTTTCTCAACAAATCTCTTGAGAACTAAATCCCTATTACAATGTTTATGGACATTTGTCCAAAGGAGACACCAATCCCCTATGCTCAAGTTTGTGGACATCTATCCATAAGAGAACTCTATCCCCTTAACATTTGTTCGTGGAACTCTATCCATAGGAGACACCTCTCCTTTCTGCTCTAGTTCATGGAACTCTATCCACATGAGACACCTCTCCTCTTTGCTCTGGTCACCTCCAAAGTTGGTACACACATATGCTTAAATTTGCTTCAAGCCTCCTCATGAGGCTTACTCAGGTCTGCTCATAAATATGCTCTCAACTCTACCCCAAATATGCACACACTACATGCACAAATCTATCTCAAATATATCCTAAATCTGCATATATTACATGCACAAATCTGTCTAAACTCTGTCCTAAATATACACACATTACATGCACAAATATGTCTCAACTCCACCCTAAATCTACACATATTATATGCACAAATCTATATCAAATCTATCCTAAATCTACACACATTACATGCACAAATATGTCTCAAATCTATCCCAAATTTACACACATTACATGCACAAATCTATCTCAAATCTACCTCAAATTTACACAATTACATGCACAAATTTGTCTCAAATCTATCCCAAATCTACACACATTACATGCAAAAATATGTCTCAACTCTGCCCCAAATCTACTTCAAGTCTTCTCATAAGACTTGTTCAAATCTACCTTAAACCTGCTTCAAGTCTTCTATTAATACTTGTTCAAATCTGCCTCAAAAACTTGCTTCAAGTCTTCTCACAAGACTTGCTCAAATCTACCTCAAAATTGCTTCAAGTCTTCTCACAAGACTTGCTCAAATATGTCTCAAACCTACTTCAAGTCTTCTCACAAGACTTGCTCAAATCTACCTACTTATCTCTGCTCAACTCTGCTCTAACACATGCTCAAAACTGCTCATAACACATACTCAAATCTTGCTCATAACCCATGCTTTGATCAAAGTACTTCAAACATATTCTACCCATAATTCTTGTTCAAGAACACATAGAAAATGATATGCAATATAATTTCACAATATGTTCTTTCCAAATATCACTCAAAGCCAATTCATAAATTACTTCACAAATATACCTTTTGACCTTTGCAAATTTATCTCTATATCAATCAAAGCTAGTGCATAAATTTGCTTCACAAAACTACCCTTCGTTCCTTGCAAATTTGCTCTCAAAATTCAAACACAATAATGCACAAATTTGCTTCACAAAAATGGTCTCTAACACTTGCCAATTCACATTCAATATCACACAAATCAATGCCCAAATGCTTCACAAATTCATTCAACAATTATGCACAATTTGTTCTCAAACCCTAACACAAATATTTCCAACAATGCATATACATAATCCTTATTTCTCCACCTTATGATTCATAAATATTTACTCAACCAAACACCTTAAAGAAGGAATAATGTCACCATACCTCTTAACTTGCTTTGATGAAGGTGTGCCCTCAAAAACCTGTCTCAAAAGAATTTTTCTTTCAAAGTGCCACTTCAAAACTGGTTAGTAGATCTCTCTTTCAAATCATCCACATTAAGTTTTTCTTCAAAAATATGTGCTCAATAGAATCTAAAAATAATGCTCTATGACTCTCCTTTTGTTCTCAAAAGATAAAGCATCAAAAGCCTCTCAAATTTCTTTTCCACCACACAAAAAAAAAAATTGAACCACAATAACACCTTATAACTCCTTTCACAAGAAATAATTCTCAACACACCATAATATTTCCTTTAAAATTTAGCAAGCCAAGGTACGGTTTACTATTATATAAATCAACCACACACACCTCACGCATTCTCCTTTCATAAAATAATTTTCAATACAATTACCATTACAAGGCACAAATTACAATATTGAAATTACCACATACACCTTATACCTCCTACTTGAAATAAAATGATTTTTAATGCACTCAAAATTTCAAGGTGTAAATCATAATATCAACTCTATCTCATGCACATGTCACAGCCAGAGATCTGAATTTAAATTTCACGTTGTCCTTTTGACTTCAAAAGATAAAACAAAAATTTAACCTTATGACTCCCTAATGCAAGCGAATGAAGCACATACCTTAGACTTTAGGATAAATTTAATTCAAAATTTTACCCTCAATGTTGCAGCCATTGTGAATTGAACTTGCCACCTCTTACTGGCTCGCACCCTAGCTCAAAGCTAGGCTACAAGCATGGGCTAGCTACCCACACAACAACCAAAGTGCATGAATCGTGCTTTCAATCTGCCTCTGTGATGCTATGTCTGTATTAGCAAAAATATTCACCAAAATGACCCTACCATACCTTGAACATGTGACCTCTTCTCTGTCGACAACTTAGCGCAGGGACTCCTTACCGTCTGGGCTAGCTTCCCAGATGAAACTTCCACCACGCACACTCCCTTTTGAATTGTAAGTTTATCCTTTAAAAATGTGCGCCATTGTCCTTTCTCTCCTCTCTGCCTCCAAAAACGAAATGTGACCAAAATATTTTGAATGGTGCTTGCACACAACATTAGCCTTCACAAATAATTTATGCTCCATATATATATGTCCTTGCCCTTCGATTTCATGACGTCGGTGCCTTTCGAAATAATTAAAATATTAACATGCCCTCCAATATTTTAGTGCCTTCAACCTTTCAAACTTATATTATAATATTATTTTTAAAACCTTTGGGCTTTGCAAACTAAACTTGTCTTCAATTTCTTTTTCTTTTTCAAATAAAACCTTTTGGCCCAAGTATTATAATATTAAAAATATTATAATATTATCTCCTCTCTTTTAAACCATGGCCTTTATTTTAAACCTTTGCTTTGCTTTTCTCTTGCAAACCTTTGTCCCTCTATGTATAATATTTAAAAATAAATATTATAACTTTTTCTTTTTTTTACCAATTTCCTTGCTTTGAGATGAGCCTTGCCTTGCATAATTATTCAATCATAGAAGAATATTTTTGCCATACCAAAATCTCTTTGACATCAATCCTTTGACATCAATGACAACACAACATGCTCAATATTTCCAAAAAGTTTGTAAAATTTGTTCTTGTGCCGTTGTTATATAATTACACTTGCATCAAGGTTTGAAGAGAGAAGAGTGATGAGAGATGAACATTATTGTATTGAAGATGGTTATGTTTATACAAGGAGATTTTACTATGTTGGGTTTTTTCCTATAAGGGTTTCCTAGGTGAAATACTGTGTTATGTGTGTATTTGTTGTCTTCTTATTTCTTTTTTCCTTTGATTTTGTATTTATTGTTTTCCTAGATTTAGTTTATCAGGACATTTTGCTCTTAATATAGCAAACTCAAAATTTTTAGTTTTGTGAAGATTAAAAATTATTTTCAAATTTCCAAATATGTTATTTTCTAATTCAAAGTTCTTGAAAGATGATAACTATTCTACATGGAAAATGAAGTTTAAAATTCATCTTAAGTTCGAGGATTCGTGCGAAGTGGTCTTAGTTACCATGCAAAGACATAATATGGATCCTAATGAACAAAGAAAATTTTATAAAGTGAACCAAAAATCCTGAATGATCACGATGTTTGACATATTCAATGAGATTCGACTATACATTTGTGATGCAAAATAACCACTAAAGATGCATGGGATAAACTTAGTATAATGGTTGAATCCAAAAATTAAAATTAGATTCTATACGTATAAAGTCAATTGCATTGTTTAAAGATGAAGAGTGATGAGAAATTAGAGGGATTTCTATAGAGAATTGCTAAGTTGTGATCCATGCTTCAAGTCCTAGATGAAAAATTAGTGATGATGTGTTCTTGTTCCAATTAAATTCTAAGCACCACCAATTGTATTCGTAGTTTTGGTAACATCCCTTAATGTTATTAATTAGAGGCTGGCTTTCAAGACTCTTGTGAATTTATTTCAACAAGAGGAAGCAATTTGTGAAACAAAGATTGAATACGAACATGCTCTAGTCATGTATCAAAAAATAAAGAAGCCTATGTAGTCAAAGAAAGGTGGTAGACCCCAACAAGCACCAATAATAATATAAAGGAAAATGGCATAATCAACAACAACAATAAAAACAAGATAAATATTCACATTCTAATGTCATTTTTTTATAAGAAATTGGGGCATCTACTTAAGGAGTGTAAGTACAAAAAATTTCTAAAGGTTCTTTCAATAAGAACCAAAAGTCTACATCAGGAGGTAAACAAAAGGGTTCTTAATGGAAGAGGTGAAATGCTTCTCAATGCCAACATGGCAATGTACTAGAGGGCACTAAATCTAAAGAAGGAGAAGACTATGTTTATTCTATGCAAGTTTTTGATGTAGTAACAAAGTCTAGCCCAAATTGGTATGTTGATTCATGGGATACAAAATATATGACAAGCCAAAAGGAATGGTCCATAACACTCGATCATTAATCTTATCATGGGAAGGTTGCACTTCGAGGTAATTCAATGTTTTCCAATATTAGCACCATGGTCCACAGGGTTATGCATAAGGGGTCGAACCTGAAATATACTTGTAAAAAAATGGCAAATTCATTTCGAAACCCTAGATAATCCTAGCCAAATTCATGTAGGAGATTATGACGAATTACCTTATTTTTTCACCAAAAATTATAAAACATTGGTGAATTTGACAGTTTTTATTAGGTTGGGTGCAAAATAGGGCCTGACCATAAATTAGGTGCAAAAAAGAGCCTAGATGCGGATCAAGTGCAAAAAGAGCTTAGAGGCAGATTAGGTGCAAAAAAAGGTCCAAATAAACTTGGGTTATAACCTAGGAAAAAAATTCAGTTTAGAGGGTGCAAAACCGGGACTTCCCAGGAGGTCACCCATTCGAGTACTACTCCAATCGAGCATGCTTAACTGTGGAGTTTTTGATGGGTTGGAAAACATCAAGTCATCTTGGTTTTTTAAATTTTTGGTTGTGGTTGTGAGGTCTTAAAAAAAAACAAAGGGTCATTTTTTGTTGCTTACTATGAGACCCTTGAAATTCTATTTTTCTATCTACTTCATTTTTTCGTCGCACCTGGATCGCTTTCTGCAGCCGCCTGTCTTCGGACCAATTTTTGCACCCAGCTCGCACTGGAACCAATTTTTGCACATGGTCCGCAATCAGATCAATTTCTACACTCGAACCACATTTGGACCAGTTTTTGTACCTAGATTGCATCTGAACCAATTTTTGTACCCAACCCACATTCGAACCTGTTTCTGCATCTATCCCTCATTTAGACCAATATATGCACTTGAACCGCATTCACACTAGTTTTTACAACTAGATCGCACTACACCCGTCTCACATCTGGACCACTTTCTGTACCAAGGCCGCATACGAAGCACTTTTACATCCAGATTGCAAGCCCGATGCAGAAAACACCCTAGATGCAGCCTAAGTGCAGAAAGTGGTCTAGATTCGGTCTGGGTGCAGAAAGTGGTCCAGATTCAGGATGGGTGCATAAAGTGGTCTGGATATGGGATGAGTGCATAAAGTGGTCCAGATGGTGCGCAATATAGCATACATGAAATGTACTCTAATGTTTTAGTAGTATGGGTATGGTTGTCATATTACGTTTATATACTACTATAAGAGGCGAATTTGGTGAGATATGTTAATTTTTTTTAATAATTTCAAGGTGAAAAGGGTCCTCAGTTTAGGTAGGAATGTTGGCAATTTAAAAAAAGAATCGGTAATATTATTATCAATGCGTGGCGAATCAACCTCTAAAAAGTTTTTGGCCCGAAAATTTTGGGTGAATGGGCTGACGTCTAGGGTCCCCATTTTCGCCAATTTTTAATTTTGGAAATCTAAGTATTCATCCAATTTAGCGAATATTCTCCACTGTGCATAACCCTGACCATGGATGTCTCTTAACATCTTGGTTCACATATCTGTTGTTTGACTAAAGTTATTTAAGTGATTAGCTTCACAAAGAACTTATTATTTGTGAATCAAATTGTTGATCTCAATTTAAAGGTTGAATTTGAAAGAATAAGTGATAAAAAACTTTCTCTTATTTGAAACAAATCTAGAGGTTGAACAATTGTTTCTTGTGCTACATGCATAGGAAAGATATTTTAGCTTGTTGTATTGTGAGAAAACAAAGAAATAAAGAGGGATGATATTGCCACACTTTGGCACAAGTAATTTGGCCATATTAGTTTTGGCTACCTACAAGCACACTACCATATACCATGGTGAAAGGTCCTCTCTCACTAATGAAGACTTGTGATATTCGTATAAGTTGCTTAGAAGGAAAATATAATCAACTTGTCATAAAGTGACTAGTCCACTTGATGTAGTGTACATCAATCTATGTGGACCCATAAATCTAAGTTTCAATGGTTGTAGATACTTTCAACCATCTTTTATGGTTCATGTAAGAACCCAGGGTGTGTCGTCTGAAAGCAACAAAGTATTTGGGTATTTAAGTATTCCAAGGTATGACCAAGTACAATCTAGAGTTCAAAAAGAATGATTAGTCCTTGTTGATAGGATTCATAAATGTAGACTATGCAATATTAATTAATGATTGGAGATCCACATTTGATTATGTATTCTTTGTAGGATTCAATTTGATTTTTTTGGGAAATAAAAAGCAACATATTATTGCTTGATCTTCTACCAAGGCTAAATATTATAGTAAATGAGTTGTCTATGAGATAATATGGTTGTCACATCTTGTAGAAGCAAACAATGATCCTAAACTATGATAATCAAGGAGTTTTAAAACTTGTTTGCAATCCATTTTTCATAGTTGTAGGAAGTACATTGAAGTTTAATGTCACTTTATTTTTTAACATATTTAAGAACATAATATACAATTTTAATCTTGTCCTACTAAAGATCAACATGCAAACATTTTCACAAAGTCTTTTTCAAGTGTCAAGTTCAAACATTTTCAATATTTTCTTGTATGCACTTTGATTAAGCATTGATGTAATAAGGGGGAATGTTACAAAAATTATGCATTTTGTTTCAAGAGTTATGAGAGTAGTTGTAACATGAGTGCAAATTTTATTGTAGTCAATCTCTATTCATCAATGGAATTGACATATTCAACAATGAGGATACTAGGGCATGAAGTGCTGAGCTATTAACCTCCTCAGGCTTTGATAATGAATTTGGTTCTTTTGGTAGGGTTAAGCAACCTCTTCTATTACAACTATGAGTCTCTAGTGAAAGATGTGTGTAACTATAACTAATACAATAATGTTTCCTTTGTTTCTTAGGATAGTGCTTTAAATGTTGATGTGATGTGAAACATTTGCATGTGCATATCTTCATAGTGCACATAGATAGATATGTGCAAACATACATAAAAATATTTTTAATATTTTAGAATTTATAAAATATATTTTTAATTAGTTATATAAGATTGAAATGAGTTTTATTAAAATTGCATTATAATCTTATTAAAATGGTATTTTAATAAAATGCACAATAAAGTTCCTGAGGGCTAGGTGGATTGGTAAGGGCTTGTCTTGCCAGACACTTACCAAGAAGACACCTAGGTTCAAACCTCGGGGGTAGCCTGTTTGCAAAGGTAGTAGTCTGATCTAAATCCTTTGAGTGTGCGCCAGATCGACGATGATGGTATGAATCCTGAGCGATCGGTGGTCCCCTTCATGTCGGATCAACAATAACGAAGCGAAATAGATTTGGTGGAAAGCAACCTCTATGGTTCGAACCCTGCGCTTCGATTACTAAAAATAGTGTGATTGTGACCAACTCTCCTATGTAACCAAAAAAATAAAATGCACAATAATATTTTGTAATTAAACATGATTAATGTGATTATATTAAAATTGCATTATAATCTTATTAAAATGGTATTTTAATAAAATTCACAATAAAGTTCCCGAGGGCTAGGTGGATTGGTAAGTGCTTGTCTGGCCAGACACTTACCAAGAAGACACCTAGGTTCAAACCTCGGGGTAGCTTGTTTGCAAAGGTAGTAGTCTGATCTAAATCCTTTGAGTGTGCGCCACATCGATGATAACTGTACGAATCCTGAGCGATCGGTGGTCCCCTTCACATCAGATCAACAATAACGAAGCGAAATAGATTTGGTGGAAAGCAACCTCTATGGTTCGAACCCTGCGCTTCAGTTACTAAAAATAGTGTGATTGTGACCAACTCTCCTATGTAACCAAAAAAATAAAATGCACAATAATATTTTGTAATTAAACATGATTAATGTGATTATATTAAAATCACATTATAATCTTATTAAAATGGTATTTTAATAAAATGCACAATAAAGTTCCTGAGGGCTAGGTGGATTGGTAAGGGCTTGTCTTGCCAGACACTTACCAAGAAGACACCTAGGTTCAAACCTCGGGGGTAGCCTGTTTGCAAAGGTAGTAGTATGATCTAAATCCTTTGAGTGTGCGCCACATCGACGATAATGGTACGAATCCCGAGTGATCGGTGGTCCCCTTCACGTCGGATCAACAATAACGAAGCAAAATAGATTTGGTGGAAAACAACCCCTGTGGATTGAACCCTACGCTTGTCAATTACTAAAAATAGTGTGATTGTGACCAACTCTCCTATGTAACCAAAAAAATAAAATACACAATAATATTTTGTAATTAAACATGATTAATGTGATTATATTACTTAACTCATGTTAAAGTAAATATTATAAAATATTAAAATAATAATATAATGCTAATTATATTTAAATAATAGAATACAACTATTTTTTTAATATTGAACATCGTTTACAAATATTTACAAATATCAAGCACTCTCATTCAAGCAAACACAAGACGAATCGACATCACAACCACATGGATGATAATAACTAGGCAACTACCATTACACCAAATGCCATTCGATCGAATACAACTATTATAAATGAAAATATAATAATAATAAATAGTTTTATATATATCTAATGCTCAATAAGTTAGAGACCAAGTATTGAATCCAAGGATATATATAATTGTTAAACTTGTTGTAATACCACCATGCAATCTAATATGAATAGAGTGTTGGAATATTTTCAACATTGCCTCCTAGTCCTAAGTATTAAGTCCTAGTATTTAGTTTTAGTTTAATATTTTGATTTACATATTTATAGTTAATTTGATTAGCATACGTTGAGGTTTTGGCTTGGTTGATTAATGTTTGACCATAGTCCAAGATTAGCATGTTGTTAGGATAAGAGCTATATTTAAGTTAGTTTGTTGTAATAAGTTTAAAAAGATTTCTCTCAACCACCATGTTTATTTTTAGTTCTTTCAAGAACTATAAAACTATGTAATGCATTGTTGATCAATAGAACAATTTCACCATTATCCCATGTAATCTATTAAAAAAATATATTTATATATCATCAATACTTTGACTTGAGGTTTTAGTATCTATATGTATTGCATACTTTAATAAAAAGTTACTGTAAGTTGGAAAGAAAAGTAAATTAATATTAAAATTAAAAATTGTTACAATAAATTTTATATTTTTAAAATATATTTAAGGTGGTTATATTTATTATATAATTTAATTAAATACTTGGAAAAAGTTAACATTAAAATTAAAAACTGTCATAATAAATTTTATATATTTAAATTATTATTTAAATAACATTAGTTTAACGCATAATTTTATGACAGTATCTGACCATAGTTATTGTTCAGTCTATCTACACTTATGATCCAATATATATAAATGGTCGAACTTCAATTTTGAGTCTCGGCAATGCAAATTGCCGTATTGATTGAAAATTTTTAATTCCTTTAAAATTCGAACATGTACAACTTTTGAAAAAAAAAATCTCTAAAGACCCGTTCAAATTTACTTGGTAAGAATTTAAAAACATATCATCTCTCATAGTTTTAAATTTACTTGGTAAGAATTTAAAAACATATCATCTCTCATAGTTTGGAAGTATAATGGGACCACTCAATCTAAAAACATATCAACTCAGATGTATACAGATGGCAATTTGTTTTTGGGGGGAGAAGTATCCTCTGCCATGGAGCTGAGCTTGACTTGGCATGCTTTCATGGCTATGAAGTAGAGTTAATATCTTTCTAGCTTAAACTAGCTGAAGCATGCATCTAACTTTGAAGTGTCTTGTCTTCATGGAATATTTCCAAAAGAAGTTTGCTGGATTACCACGCTTTAAATATACTTTAAGACAATTATCTTTCGTGGAATCCAACAAAATCCAGACAGAAAGATTGTACCGTGAATAAAATATTTGTGCATGGACTCTTAATTTCTACATGGTGGAATATTAAAAAAAGCAAAGGTTGACAGGAACCTGTAATGTTGTTTTATTCTTTTCAGCCATCAACGTTTCCATCATAGTTTAAATTCCCTCCCTGCACCTAGTCAAGCTCAGGGTTAGGTGGGACCACCGATTTTTTTTTATCTGTCGTTGACATAACCCCAATACATTTCAATCAATGGATAGACACAATTGAGATCTATTTACATGGAGACAAACCAATCCTATGCTAATAAGCCCTACTCTGGTACATGGTTCATTAGATTGAATTTCAAAGAGGTTATAGTACTTTGTTTAACATTTTCATTGTGACAGATGTTTCTAGGCTCAAAGAATCTGGAACCATAATCTGTAAACCCAGAAAAAACTCACAACCATTAAATCTTCCACGTTAAGCAAAATCCACAGGCACACTAAAACTAGCACTGGGAAACTAAAAATATTGTTTCCAAAATACACATAGGGAAGAAGATTAGAAGAAAGTACAGTCAAAAATTTAGAATTAAGACTGTGTGTGTCCTAGATCAGGGAAACAAGATACGGAACACTGAGTCTCTAGGTTTCTGATATTAATGAGGCCTCTCCGTCATTTGAGGGGAAATGTATTTATATATTTATTTATTTTTGTTTGTTTTTGGGAAAGGTACAGTTCCTTACTCCTCTGAGTCTGCTAAATTATTGTTGTCATTAATTGTCCTACTCCCTCTGCACTGACCTAGCCAATAGACAACACCTGCAAAACAAGAGATCCTCATTATCCAAAATCCTTTGTTTTTTTGTGCTTTCACTGTTATAGGCACAAGATTTTTTTGGTTCTTTCACTGTTATGGGCACAGGAATAGCAGCATGCATGTACAGGGGGGGTTGCTTCTTGTTGCTCTCCTATCCTCTAATAAAAACAAACAAAAATTTAGTGTGTTGGGTCCCCATGCACAATCATGGAAGGGGAGGGTGCCAGGTAAAGAAAGATTAGATGTAGCTATCATGGATGTGGGGGCATGTCTAGGCCTATATAGGCCAAAAGAATGGGGTTAAATGGGGAGCAATGATTCATGGAGAATTTTTTCAGGGGCAGTGAGTGAGTTTGATTTGATTGGGAGTTCGCAAGGAGGGTACTGATTAATGTTGATGGTATTTTTCCTCCATCTTCTTTCAATGTCCTGCAGAGGGGGGCAGGGCAGATCCAGCAAGGTGCCTCTCAGAGAGGTTCAGCATGAAAGGTGCTGAATCTCATCATGTCAAGTGGGCTGTGCACAAAAACCATGACTCACGAATGCCTTATCTTGAGCATGTGATAAAAATCAATTTCTTTCCCCTTTCACAGCTGCCCAAGCCAACCAAGAAAGCAGTTGGTATATCAAGAACACACACAAATCTCCTGGAAACACCTGACCACCTGACCATTACAGAGGTGAAAGGGACGTGGGAGTGGGGTTCGGGGGCGACTCCCAATGAGAAATGCCCATTCTGCAGAGCCCAGACCCATCAGGGCTCACACATTCCAAGGGATTTAGAGCTATATACACAGTTTACATATACTCCTAGGGCTATAAAATCTAGACACCTACACATTATTTATTTATTTGGGTCTATGTAATTTAAGGATTTTTAATGCAAGAGTACTCCTACAAGTTGTAGTCCCACAGTGGGCTTGTGTCTGCCAAACCCTGTAAACTTTTCCTCAGCACGAACGAGTCAGAAGTGGTGGATAGTTCAATCACTCGCATGTGACACCATGGATAGTTCAATCACTCGCATGTGACACCAAAAAAGAACGAAGAATCCCCATCATGGACTGGGCTTATTTAATTTGACTAATGCTTGGGCAATTTTTTATTTATTGTTGTGATTAATCCGTTGCCTGCTAGCATTGATTTGTCTGTCTTGTAATTCAATTTTGGGGTTTTGAAATTCTTTTCTTTTTTGGGCCGAATGCACGTATCTTCTTTGAAGAAAGAAGGAAAGCAAGTGTACACGGCAAGCAATGCGGAGGGAATCCTCTGCCTTTCTCGATTCCCCGTGCCATGCCATGCCATGCAACGCGATACGATACAATGCATTCACTGTTCATTCCCTTTCCAACATGATATAAATGACGGCTCATGGCTTGGAGTGCTGTATTCAATTTCTCTGCTGCCTTGGAATACAGAATGTTTCCATGCAGGTTACCATTCATTAACGTGTTCAGAGGCCGTCTTCGCCTTGATTGATCGCACTTGAAATTCCCATGTTAGTTGAAGTAGATTTATTTTTCATTAATACATTGCCCAGCTGCTTTTCTTTTATTGGGTGCTGTGTTTTTTTTTTTCTTAATTGGATTTCTTGTTGCTCTCTTTTATTGGGTGATGTTTTTTTAATTGGATTTCTTGTAGCTTTGCTTTTATTGAGTCGTGTTTTTATATTGGATTTTTTTTGGGTTCTACGAGATTCATGTCTTTTTGCTCCCTTTATATTGGTCAGGCCATTGTAGGATAGGAGGCGGGTTGTCTGGGTTTTGTGATTGCGAGGCAATTCCTTTAACATGGCTTTCGTCTTGCTCTGCATGTAGACCCATTTTCGTTCAGTCTTGTTTGGTTCTGATAGCCTTTTGTAGCTTGTGTGCAAGGTTAGAGATGGGGCCATCTCTGAAGCAAGTGTCTTGAACTTGTTTTCTCATTTTACTCTTCTTTGCTTCATTTTCTGTCATTTCTTGGTTTGGGTTTTTCTTCTGGTATCGGATTTATAGTAATGTGGCTTTGGGTTTGACCTGAGGATCAGTTTTTTGCTTCAGTTGTCTCATGTTTTCCAAGTTTGATTTCCTATTGTTTTTGCACTCTTATTATACTGATCTTGATCATGACCCTGTAGCCTCATTTTTCATTTATAGGTTTGTCCTCCTGTTACTTGTAGTTTTGTGACTTGTCCTCCAATCACGTTGTCCCTTAGTGCCTGTCCTTGTTTGTATACTGTGCTTATTTCTTTTTAGCACTTCAGCCTTTCGTAAGGTTCCGTTATCCCATCCCCTGAATCAATTCGAGAGATACTTGTTGTTACATGTTCTGATCAGCAGGGCATAACTTTTCTGATCCTGCCGTAGTTCTGCATCCATTAGCCCATTTTGCTTGATCTTTTTAAATCCTGCTGGGGAGCCATGAGAGAGCTGTGGACATCAATGGCTTCTGTGATGGGTGTTCTGGCCTTCAGCCAGACACTCATGCAGGCAATCCTTCCCCCAGAGCTTCGCTATGCCCTCAGCAAATTCATCCACAATGTCCTCAATTGGGTTTCAGTTTACAATTACTTTGATATTATGGAAGAAGACGGGGTCAACACCAACGAGCTTTACAGTGCTGTGCAACTTCATCTCAGCAACACGCCATCCATTTCGGCGAGAAGAGTTAATCTCAGCAGGGCTACGAACTCCAGCTCTTTCACCTTCAGCCTTGCCAACAACGACCAGATTGTTGACAGATACAACGGAGCTACCATCTGGTGGGAGCACAATGTAACCCAGAGGCAGAACCAGACATTCTCATGGAGGCCGTTGCCAGAGGAGAAGAGAGGATTTGTTTTATGCATTCGCAAGAAGGACAAAGACCAGATCTTGAATTCTTATCTTCAACATATCATGGAGCATGCTTCACAGATCAGGAGGAGGATTCAAGACCGCTTTCTGTACACAAATTTCAAAGGAGGAAGTATGGACTCCAGAGCCCAACCATGGGAGGCAGTGCCCTTTAAGAACCCCAGCACGTTTGATACATTAGCTCTAGACCCAGTTAGGAAGTCTGAGATTATTGCAGACCTGGAGGCCTTCGCCACAGGGAAGGAATTCTATCAGAAAACTGGAAGAGCCTGGAAGCGAGGCTATTTGCTTTACGGGCCTCCAGGAACAGGCAAATCCAGCATGATTGCAGCCATGGCTAATCACTTAGGCTATGATGTATATGACCTTGAGCTTACCGAGGTCCATACCAATGCAGAGCTGAGGAAATTGCTCATCAAGACCACTAACAAGTCTATTATTGTTATTGAAGATATTGATTGCTCGCTCAATCTCTCAAACCGTGCCAAGAGCCCTTCTAGATTAGATGGTAGAGCAGAGCCCCCACTCCACAGATCTGATGACAATAACAATTCTATTACTCTTTCTGGACTGCTTAATTTCACAGATGGGCTATGGTCTTGCTGTGGTAGTGAAAGAATATTTGTCTTCACGACAAATCATATAGAAAAGCTAGATCCTGCATTGCTGAGAAGTGGGAGGATGGATATGCACATTCTGATGTCATTCTGCACCTTCCCTGCCTTGAAAATTCTTGTGAAGAACTATCTGGGTATTCACAAGCATGATCTGTTCCCAATGCTGGAGCAGATTATTGAGGATGCCCAGATGACACCTGCAGATGTCAGTGAAATTCTAGTGAAATATCATCGCCATCCAACGAAAGCGTTGGAAGAGTTGCTTGAAGCTTTCAGGGCTGCAAAGGAGAAATCTAATGCATCTTCTTCTGCTACGGCCAGGGAAGAAAACCCAATTGAGGAGGATGAGGAGCAAGAAAAGAGAGCTTTGGACAGTCCCCATAAGAATGAAAAAGATGATTCCTTGAGAGGTAGTAAAATAGTATCTGATAGGTGCGGGTGCTACAAGGCCAGACATGCTCATAAAGATGGTGTCCATTCAAATGCAGAAAAGGAAGCAAAGAGTAATCATCTGACTGCAGAGGAAAACAAGAGTGAGGATTTAAAGATGCAGAAATCTGAATGTGCTGAGTAGCTTCAGATGGGCACCCAATTTTAGAAGTTTGTTTAGATGTGCTGTATTCACAATTTTTGTAGTCCAAACCTTCAGACTAGGCCCTTTGTTTTCCAGTTAATGCAATGAAATTTAATCTTATATTTCAATGTCTGTGACTCATTGTGATGGTTCAGTAATTGTCTTCATCACGTTTTTTCCATTACAGCAGAATTCTTAGCCCTTCCCTTCCCTTTAGATGATTCAGAATTTTTAAATATCTTTTGGTGTCTTCTTACTCTGATGTGTTTAGAGAATGTTTTCGCATGGCATATATTTTCTGCAAGAATTTGTCTTGTTACTTGATTCAGCAATTTTTGCTCGCTGTTGTGATTTCCTCTGATGTGTTTAGAGAATGTTTTCGCATGGCATATATTTTCTGCAAGAATTTGTCTTGTTACTTGATTCAGCAATTTTTAATCGCTGTTGTGATTTATCAGTATAAAACTGGGAAGCCTGAAAACGAAATTACACTACCACACTATCTTCTTCTTCACTTCTCTTTTCTCAGAGGTTTTCTTGGTTTAAAGTTAAAGGGTTTTTAAAATTATTTTATTTAATAAAAGAATCAATTTAATTTTAATTAATTAATTAATTTATTTTTTAAATGGCTTTACTGGATAATATTATTGGTGTGAATTTATTATTCTAATTAATTGTCGTAAACTTTTCAAGGAAAATAATAAGCTTCATATAATTAAAATCATGATTAGGAGATCCTTTTAAATTTTTTTAAAAGATTAAAATAATAAAATATTTATTATTAAGTTAATTAATTTATATTAATTTGCATATTGCACTTTTTCATATTGCACTTTTTCATTCATTGTATCCTCCTTTGTTTCTTCTACTAGTTGATTCGAACAAACAAACTATGGTGGCCTTTCCCATATGATGTTGCAGATATGCTTTTTTCGCTTCTTTGTTTGGAGTGGAATATCCTTGATCTGATCCAACTTTTATTACAATATGATTTTTTTTGCTTCATCTTCAAGTTTATTACATGACCAAAATTTTATCTTTTTTTATCATTCTATTTTTTGCAATCTCTTTCCATATGTTTAGTCTCATAACAATTACAACATCAGAATGCAATTGTTTTCATAATCCACTTGTTGATTGCATTCTTTTGATTCAGATTTAATATTTTTTGTTTTAATTAATTATTTGAGATTGAAATGGCCCCACCCATATTACATCGCAACAATATAGTGGTATTACAACAATATGGCAATTATGTATTGCTTGTCAAGGTTCGTACCTAGATCTTCTTCTTGAAAGTTGAGAAATATAATTAGCATACCCAATGTCATTTGATGATTCAAATTATATCTTAATGCATTGTGGCAAAGGATTCAAAATATCCATTGCAACACATATCTAGGTATATATAGCATGCTTTTGTTTTTTTAGAGGTTTTTTTTTTTTAAATGTTTTTAAATAATTTTTTTATTACTAAAAATGAAAATTTTTGACAAAAAATAATTTATTGAAAATGGTAATTATTAAAAAAAACAATTTTTGATGAAAACATAATTTGTCGAAAATGGTAATTACTAAAAAAAAAAAAAAAATAATCTTTGATGAAAAAATAATTTGTCGAAAATAGTAATTACTTAAAAAGATAATTTTTGGCAAAAAAAAAGCAATTTATCGAAAATAATAATTTTTATTTTTATTTTTAGGGCTTTTAAGCTTTAGGGTTTCTTTGGGGATATATATTCCCTTGGTATTGCATTGTAAAAGGGAAGTGAATCCAGGAATGAAAAAATAAAACATTTATTGATTTATTTCCATGTATTACAGTTTTTATGTGAATTGAGAGTTTTATCGATTATTTTTATTTATCACAATTTTTATATGATGGGAGGTATTTGTTTGCAACTGGATTTACATCAATTGATATAAAAGCAAGTTGGATCTTGTTGGGGGAGGGAATGTCTAGATTCTAATAATGAGACTATGGGAGAAGACAACAGATCAAAGGTTCATGTAGAGGAAGAACCAGAGGGGAAGCTAGAGGAGCATCATTTTGAGGATATGTTGATTAGGGCCTTGGAAGGAAATAGAGATGGAATCAAGGTAACTAGAGAGAAAGTTAGAGGAGCATCATTTTGAGGATAGGTTGATTAGGGCCTTGGAAGGAAATAGAGATGGAATCAAGGTTCATGTCCCTGAGTATACAGGAGGGTTAAAACCAGAAGAGTTGAAAGATTGGGTGAATAGGATGAAGAAGTTTTTGAGTGGAAAAACCTTTTAGAGGAAAGAAATTGGCACTTTATGCAGTGCTTGTAGGAGGTTTGAGATATAAAACCTCAGAAGAAAGAAATTGACAAGCTTGTAGGAGGTTTCTTATATGAAACCTTAGAGTAAAGAAATTGACACTATGTAATGTTTGCAAGAGGTTTGTTATGTAAAGCCTCAAAAGAAGAAATTGACACTTTGCACAGTGCTTATAGGAGGTTTGCTATGTAAAACATCAAAGGAAGAAATTGGCACTGTATAGTGCTTGCAGGAGATTGGAGACAAAATCTTAGAAAAAAAAATTGGCACTTTGTGTAGTGTTCACAGGAGGTTTCTTATATGAACCCTTAGAGGAAATAAATTGGCACTCTATGCAGTGCTTGTAGGAGGTTTGTTATGTAAAGCCTCAGAACAAAAATTGACACTTTGCACAATGTTTGTAGGAGGTTTGCTATGTAAAACCTCGAAGGAAGAAATTGGTACTATGTGTAGTGCTTGCAGGAGGTTTGAGATATAAAACCTCGAAAGAAGATTGGTACTCTAAGGAGTACTTGCAGATGTGTGGCACTCTATGGAGAGCAATTATGAGTTTGATCATAGGAGAGGAACTCGCGAGAGCAGAGTTCTTTCCAACCAAAGGAGAATGATGCAGAAGCCTATCTTTTAGAGGGTTTTTGTAAGAAGTTTTTAAATAATTTTTTTATTACTAAAAATGGAAATTTTTGATGAAAAAATAATTTTTCGAAAATGATAATTACTAAAAAAATCAATTTTTGATGAAAAAATAATTTGCTAAAAATGGTAATTACTAAAAAACAATTTATGATGAAAAAATAATTTACCGAAAATAGTAATTATTTAAAAATATAATTTTTGGCAGAAAAACAATTTAATGAAACTAGTAAATTTTTATTTATTTTTAAGGCTTTAAGTTTTAGGGTTTCTTTGAGGATATATTCCCTTGGTATTGCATTGTAAAAGGGAAGTGAATCCAAGAATGAGAAAATAAAACATTTATTGATTTATTTCCATGTATTGCAGTTTTTATGTGAATGGAGGGTTTTACTGGTTATTTCTATTTATTGCATTTTTTATGTAAATGGAGGGTTTTACAGGTTTATTTTTATTTATTTGCAATTTTTATGTGATGAGAGGTATTTGTTCTGACCTCTTGCAGCTGGATTTACGTCAGCTCCTTAGTAGTTGGTCCTTTGATAAATTTTCCTAGGGTATTTCCAATATTCTTCAAAATATTTTTATTGATGAGTTGATATGGAAGTCCAAAAAGCCTAACCCACATTAAAATATTTTAATAGTTTTTGTATATATAAAAAGTTCTCACTCCATGGTTTTAAATAAAGAACATCTCTCCCCTTAAACCATAGGCCACCACCCATTATTTTATCCTTGATTTATGAACTAGAAAAGATGATAAGGAAAAAACCTTTGGGAAAAAAATCAGAGTAAATTGAATTCAATCTCCACTTCCACTTGATCCAATTTTGAATATTAAAAATCTCTTATTAGTATTTGTGGAACTTATATATTAACCTTTTGTTTTTAAGAACCAATATATTACGCTCGATCATCTCATCCTTAATAATTACTTTTGGTGTAACATTTGCTCCTTAGATCAAACATACCATATACTTTCCATTAGGGATTTCAAAAATGACCTTCCTTCCATGCTAGCTAGTGGGACTTGCTCTTGGCTTTCTTTAGCTCTCCCCTCACACTCTGGGTTTGCATTCATACTCCTTTCATTAAAGTGGGTCAAAAGAAGCAATTTTGTTCTATTATCCACTTATGGGTCTACACAGCTTGCCTCCATTTCAATTGGAACCATGGACCTCCTATCTAGATGACCAAATCCTTCGTTGTCATGTCCACTTAGGTTGTACAATACCTTTGACACCATGCCCACTTATCAACTAGTTCTTGCCTTATACATGAATATGATATTTAAGTAAGAGAACATACTCGCTAGTTCTTGCCATATGCATGAATAAGATATTGAATAGGATATTTTAATGTTGTTTTAATTTGTTTATTATGACTCAACAAGGTAAAAATATTATGTATTTAATTGATTACTTTTAATTAAATTATTGAAGTATATATAATTATATAAGTTGTTGATCATGGGACAAATGGTATGAATTTTATTGATAGAGTAGCTAGTCGATAGGTCTATAAGACATCTACGTGTATGGTATTGGGTTTAAATCCACATTTTTCTTTATACAACTTGAATGTGCTTAATGGTAAGACTTTGGAACTTTGAATAGGAAGTTTAAGGTTTGAATCGAATGGGAGTAGAGTTGTACAACATACTTTGATAACTAAAGTTTAGTAGGATAAACACATATTGGGTAAACAACATCTTCTATAAAGGTCATATCATATGGCTTATGGTCTCAACAAAAATTATTTTACCTTTTTCATATTATAATTTTTTCAGTAGTTTTGATATAATTTTAAATATAAAATATAATTATGTATTTAATTGATTGTTTTTAGAAATTAATTGAAAATTATTAAATCTAATAATGATGTTGGTATAAGTTTAAGTGTTTTGTTAATGATATTGATAATAGACATTTGTGTTTTTGTTAATAGAATAGATGTTAAACATATATCGTACAAAGAAATTAAAGTCTAAGAAAAATAATGTTACTTGTTTTAATTTTAACTTAGCATTTGATTTTTTCAATTAAATTAATAAATTTTATTGATTTATTATAAAATTAATTTATATATTTGAAAAAATTAATGTGAAACAATTTGTTTTACCTATCTTTTAATACATAAAAAATTAATATATATAAATACTTTATTTTTATTTTGAAATTATAATATCAATAATATTTTTCTTTTTAAAATAGTTATAAAACATTTTATTATAACAAAATTATGGTATAATTAAATATCATTTATGTTAATTTTTTTTTAAAATTATTTATATATACAATACAAAATTTGATAACATAAACGTGAAATCATTCTTCTATTTAGAAATTGGTTGCAGATGGTGAGATTATTATATATCTTGGTATACCCTTTGGGAAAAGTGTCTCCTTGGCTGATATGTGGAACTGGTGTATGAAAAAATTTCAAAAAAAACTTCAAGTATGGCCTAATAAGTTGTTATCTTTGCTGGTAATTAGTTGTGAGAAAAAATATTTTGCAAGCATGTCACATTTATTATTCCTCATGCTGGTTACCTAAAACTTCTCAGTATATGAAGTTAGAACAGACCATTCGTGCATTCTTATGGTCTAATTTTGATGGCTCCAAAAAAATACCTTTAATAGCTTGGAAATATTGCACTATTCCAAAAGCTGATGGAGGGTTGGGTCTTGTGGATATTCAATTGCAAGGCAAATTTTTGGCTGCCAAATGGGTGATCAGGTCTTTGACAGGTAATGAAAATTGGAAACTTTTATTTAGACACAGGATCCAAACTTGTATTCATGTTGACAGTGGTAAAGGGACCTTTCACTTGGAGGATATAGTGGGAAATCCTTCCAAATTTAAAATTAAGGGTTGTATTCTCATCAAAAGAATCTAGAAGGAATGGAAAGTGGCACCAGAATGATTCAATGGGAGATTAATGAAGATAGCAATGGTTGCATCTTGCCACATCGATCAATCTGGTTGTGGAAGGATAATGGAGTCTATGCATCAAATCGTCCAATATTACAAGTAAAACGACTAGCTAAAAAAGGAATTAATTGTTGGGCTAACAAATGAAACATTGAAACAGGTACATGGCATTCGTGGTCTATACTAAAATCTACTTATATGTTGAAATCAACTGACCAATATGCAATCACTCAGATTCAATCCATGTTACCAAGTAGTTTTCTCCCTAAGTTGAATAATGGTGTGGTTGGTCCTAATTGGAACACATGGAAATGGAAGTTTGGCGGTCCTTTGTCACATTTCAAGTCTTATAAGATATATAAAGAAATGCTCATACATATCCCATTAGATAATGTTCTCAACCAGCATTGGGGTATTGATTGCATGTACAAAAAATGGAAAAACAAGGTGTTTAAAATTTGGCACTTCAAGATTTCAAGTCAATTGCATGTTTTTGCATGGACTTTGGTGTTTCAAGGGCTCCCTTGCAAATCCCGCCTGGCCAAGATAAATATTACTTCAAACAATTGTATGACATGCAACAAAGAAGAGACAATTAAGCATATTTTTTGGGACTATCCACATGCAAAAGCAGTATGGCGCAATTTTGATCAGACTATTGCTCCTTTCGTTGGAAATCACATATGGTGGAATGTAGCTCTCCTAGGTGACTCCCATCATTGCCCCTCTCATCTAGTTGGAATATGGCATGTTGTCAGAGTTTCAATCTTATTTGGATTTTGGAAGGGCAAATGTTTATCGATTTTAAGTGCAACATCAACTATAGTTCTTGAGGCTACTTACAAAATTTTGAAATGTATCTCAAAGCAGTTACAAGTCGTTAATCCAGTTATCATGAGTGAGCTGAAAAAGACATGACATTAAAAAATCAAAATGTCTCCAATTAATTTGTAAACTCTCTTAATTGTTGTATTAATTTTATTTTAATGAAATAGTAAACAGTATGGAAAATCTTAAATAATTCACTAGGCAAAGGGGTCTCTTATGTACCTTTCAAAGAACAACTCCCCGAAGAACAACTCCCCGATTTTGGAATGTGATAATTTTTCTTAATCTTTTCGCATAAAAAAAAAAAAAAAACCATCAAAAATATTCTTTGTTAAATAAATGATCTGCACATACAATTTAAGGGAAAAACCCATCAAAATTCATTTTTAGAATTAGATGGCTATATGTGAAAATCGCATCCAAACTTCATCTATCTTCTCTCCACCTTTGAATGTAGATAACATGGAAATTTTTTCTTTATTTTTCCATTGTAAGGGAAGTAGAACATGTAATATAAATAATGATGTTTTTTTTTATTATTCAAATTTAGGGTTTCTCTTACTAATAGAATTTAGATAATAATTTAATGATATACTATTAGGGTGTCTAAACAAGGATAAAAATTGTTATTTTTTATTTAATTACACTCATACATATACACACAATGGTTATAATACATAAAAATAAATCATAATATAAAACACATATCATTGTCCAAATTGATAAATATAACTTGGATAGTTTGAATAATAGTCTAACAATATACCACTAAGTTGATAAATAGAATTTGGATAGTTTGGATAATAGTCCAAAAATATACCATTAAAATGTTTAAATAAATAAATAAATATAAATATATAAACATAACACACTCACATATAATACACACGTACATCCCGTCAACTATGATTTGAAAATTAGTTTTCTAATGAGAGCCCAAGGCCATACCACTACCGTGTCTCACAATGTTTTTTTTTTATATATAACTTATTTAAATATTTTTAAAAATTGGTTATATATGATTCTATTCTCAATTGGTTTGTATTATATTTTAAATAAAAAGGGAAAAAATTATTAAAAAAACTCAAGTTATACATTTACTTTTGATAATCTACTTTTCTTAGCAAGGCTCAAAATACGGCTCGATTTTGTTTCTTTGACTATACAACTTTTGGATGTTTTAGTTTTTCCTAGATAACCCTTTAAAGTGTTCCATTCACCCTCTCCTTTATAATCCTTAGACTTCATCCTGAATCTACAAATCTCTCTTTCTATTCTTATCCTCCCTTTCTTAGTTTCCATATTGCAGTTGCTTTTGGAGTTGTGTCCATATATTTGCTTCATTCTACACCATTTGAGAGTCTTCCTAAGTTCTAGCCTGCACCATCTCTAAAATTTTCCTTATTAGAGTTCCCTAAATTCTTTCCCGTGGTTTAAATTCTTCTCTAAAAATCTTATTGTTATGTTCCAACCAAAGTTACCAACAGATAAAACCCAAACCCAAATCCCAAACTATATTCAAGGTCTTTGATTTGAATCTATTGGTCTTCGAATAGTCCCAAAAGTTATTCTCAATGGAAATGTCTTTCTGATTGAAAAAAAATGTTGTACCACAAAATCCATACTGTTTGGGCATAGAGGCACACAAAAAGGTGGCCCATTGTTTCCTCCTCTTGGAGACACATTACACAACAATTGGGTACAATAAATCCATGTCTCCTCAAGTTATCCTACGTCAAAATGCTCTTATGTGCAACCAACCACATAAAGCAGTTTATATTTGGCCATCCTTTTGGTTGCCATAATTTTAACCAGGGAGGTTATGGACCAATTTGAGTGATGTGGATAATTTTTCTGTAACCTTATTTGACAATGCAAATTCCTAAATGGCTATTCCTCCAACCTAGTTGATCAAGTCCATTCCTCCTTGGTCACTTCCTTCCATCCAATATTTCTATTAGTTCTCTTTTCTCTTGAGTCCATTATTCCCTTAGCCTCTCCTCTGGGACTTGCCATTGACCAAGATTGGCCTACCATTGGTATGGTGGTTTAAAATAATGGCCTATGAGATACCACATTTTATTTTGAAAGTTTTATTTGAGGTCTATTAAGTGGGGGTGTTGATCAATTATGGGGGAAAAATGTTCCCACGAATCTTCCCATAGTCTAGTAGTCCTACCATCCCCCACTTTCCAATATAGCCCTTCTTTGATAAGTGATACCCCTTTCTTTATAGCTTTCTAGGTCTTTGATCCCTCTCATATTACTAAAAGACGAAGGTAATATGTATTTTGTGAGGGATAGTATTTAGCTTGTAAAACTTGGCTCCAAAGTTGAACCTGATGAGTTAACCATCTCTAATACAACTTGGCTATTAGAGCTTGGTTGTTTATTGTTGCTGCTTTATTACCAGACCTTCAACCTCATTTGGCTTACAAACCTTATCCCAATTGACTAGTACCCATGTGTGATTACCTTGCACTCCAGACCAAAGAAAATATCTCATCAACTTGTCCAAATATTTTAGGATGCTCTTTGGGGTTGCCATAATGGAGAATTTGTACACTAGATTTGCTTGTAAAATTATTTTCAACAATGTTACTCTTCCTCCAAAACTTAGCCACTTGCAGGTCGAGTGCAAAATTTTCAAGTGGATTCTATCTCTTATTGATTTCCAATATTTATTTTTAAGGCTAATATCTATTAGGGAGATACCCAAATATTATTAAGATAATGATACCTCTAAGAATCTAAGGATGTGGGTATTTGTTCCCTTAATATTTTTATCACATTGAAAAAAACTACTTTTGATTTTGCTTCATTAGTAGTTGTCTAGTAGCTGCTATATAACATTCCAACACTTCTTTGATATTGGTCGCTTCTCTTATTAATGCTTCCCCCCACATTCTTGTGTCATCTACAAACTAGAGGTGAGTAAGATTTATGTTCTTGGTTATCCTCACCCCTGCAATGGTGTTCTCTACTCTCCTCTTTTGTATGAGTCTTCCCAAGCCCTTTGTAAAAATGATGAACAAAAAAAGTGAAAGTGGTTTCCATTATCAAATGCTTCTAGAGTCTTTGAATAGTTGGGATGGATTACCATTAATGAGCACTGAGAAAGCGATAGTAGAGATGCATTCCATAACCCATTTTATCCATTCTTCGTTGAAACCAAATTACTTTAGTATTTGGGCTAAAAATTCCCAACTTACTCTGTCATAAGCATTGGATTAATCTAGCTTTAAGAACATACCTTTGTTCTCATTTTGGGAATTATTGTGAATAGTTTCCTATGCTATCACAATCCCATCGAGAATTTGTTTGCCCTACACAAATCCCCCTTGTTCTATAGATATTTAACCTTGGTAATATTTGTTTTAGCCTAGTTACCATAAGTTTGGTTATGATCTTATAAACTATATTGCAAAGAACAATTGATCTATAGTTAGTAATATTCTCCATATCTCCACCTTTTGGGATTAGAGGCAAAAATTTGTGATTCAAGGCTTTAAGGATTCTTCCAATAGTTTTGACTTATTCTATTACTTGGGTTAAATTCTTTGCTTTTATATCCTAATAGGCTCTATAGAACTCTACTAGAAATCCATTTGGACCTGGGGCCTTTCATGTCTGCATAGAAAAAACTATTTATTTAACTTCATCCTTTCTAATATCTCTTAGGATCTTCTCATTTTGATTCTATGATATTACCACTGGTATGCTTCCTAAAATTTCCTCTTGGTGCTGAGTGGAAAGGTGTGACTCTACAATAAACAAAGTTGAAAAGTATTTATTTGTAGTTTCTTGCATACTTAGGGTAGTGGTTTCCCTGTTTCTATCTGTTAGTTTCACAATGACACTGAGAGGGGGAGGGTGAATCAGTGTAGCTATTTAAAACTTAAATCTTCAACTCTTAAAGCCGAAACAATGAAAAATTAAAATCAAATAAAGCAAACATAGCAATAGAGCATCACACAATACAAGATGTAACGAGGTTCACCAATTTGGATACTCCTCAAAAATTGACTGCTTGGACTCCCATCCAAATATAGCCTTTGCAAAGTAACAACTTTACAATCAATTTACCAGCACCCACTGGAAGGAGCACCAACCCCTGATTTATCTGCACTAACAGAAAGGAGCACCAACCCCTGATTTACCAGCACCAATTGGAAGGAGCACCAACCCCTAATTTATCTGCACCAACAAAAAGGAGCACCAACCCTTGATTTACCAGCACCAACTAGAAGGAGCACCAACCCCTGATTTACCAGCACCAACTGGAAGGAGAACCAACCCCTGATTTACCAGCACCAACTGGAAGGAGCACCAACCCCTGATTTATCTGCACCAATAGAAAGGAGCACCAACCCCTGATTTATCTACACCAATAGAAAGGAGCACCAACCCCTGATTTATCTGCACCAATAGAAAGAAGCACCAACCCCTGATTTACCAGCACCAACTAGAAGGAGAACCAACCCCTAATGCCAAGCACCAACTTGGACTTCAATTCTAAAACTAGAAGATTGACATATAAATGCATTCACTTTTACAAGGCCCTGACTAGTCTATTACTTAACATCTCTCACGCAACACACCCTTCTCACTCGCCTCTTGCTCACCTCTCGCGCTCTTCTCATGCACTTCGCAAGATAAATTCACCAATTAAATTCTCCAAGAAACACTCCTTTTATAACAATCCTTTCTCTTTGTAACTCTAGTTGTAACTCCTTTCATTTCTCATACGCCACTTGTCAATTGTAACTGTTTCTTTCATATTCTCATCTGCCACTTGTCAATTGTAACTCCTTCTTTATGTAACTCCTTTTGTATATATAGCGTAGGCATTTCGTCAAACACGTTACATGCAACGAATTGACACCATATTCTCCTACCATGACTGTTCGTCTTCTCGGTCATGATTGTTCGTCTTCTCCTTGCAAGACTGTTCGTTTTCTCTTTGCATGTCTGTTATTTTTCTCTTTGCATGTCTATTCGTTTTCTCCTTGCATGACTATTTGTTTTCTATTTTAACGACTGTTCGTTTTCTCCTTCCACGACTGTTCATTTTCTATTTTAACGACTGTTCATTTTCTCCTTCCATGACTGTTCATTTTCTCCACATGGGCATGTGTCCGTTTCTTTCCACGTGTAACGACCATATTAAATGATTTCAAATCATTAAATATTCCTTATGGGTCCACGTCACTCTGTAGTCTTCAGTTTCACCATCCTGGTATTCATGTCGCGATATCGCGACACTTTTGTTTTTCTGCCTGCCTGGCCTTTTTGAGTCACAAAAATGTGACATGTCGCGATATCGTGACACTTTTGTTACTCTGCCTGCCTGCCCTTCTTGAGTTGCGAAAATGCGACATGTCGCGATATCGTGACACTTTTGTTACTCTGCCTGCCTGGCCTTTTCGAGTCATGAAAATACGACATGTCACGATATCGCGACACTTTTTTTTTCTCTGCCTGCCTCCTTTTTGAGTCACGAAAATGCGACATGTCACGATATCGCGACACTTTTTCTTTCTCTCTCTTCCTCTTTGCATCGGACCGCGAAAATGCTACATGTCGCGATATCATGACACTTTTTCCTTCTTGTCCTTTCTCTTTGCATTGGACCGCGAAAATGCTACATGTCGCGATATCGCGACACTTTTTCTCCTTGCTCTTTTTCTTAGCTTTGGCCCATGAAAATGCAACATGTCGCGATATCACGACACTTTTTGTCCTTGCTCTTTTTCTTAGCTTTGGCCCACAAAAATACAACATGTCGTGATATCACGACACTATTTCTCCTTGCTCTTTCTCTTTGCTTCGACCCACGAAAATACAACATGTCGCGATATCGCGACATTTTTTCTTCTTGCTCTTTCTCTTTGCTTCGGCCCGCAAAAATACAACATGTCGCGATATCGCGATAGTTTTTCTCCTTGCTCTTTATCTTAGCTTTGGCCCGCAAAAATACAACATGTCACGATATCGTGACACTTTTTCTCCTTGCATTTTCTCTTCTCTTTTGGCCGTGAAAATGCAACATGTCGCGATATCGCGACACTTTTTCTCCTTGCATTTTCTCTTCTCTTCTGGCTGCGAAAATGCAACATGTCGCGATATCACGACATTTTTTCTCCTTGCATTTTCTCTTCTCTTTTGGCCATGAAAATGCAACATGTCACGATATTGCGACACTTTTTTTCTTTGCTTTTTCGCTTCTCTTTTGGCCGCGAAAATGCAACATGTCGCGATATTGCGACACTTTTTTTTCCTTTGCTTTTTCGCTTCTCTTTTGCATATGGGCCACTTCGGTCTTCTTGGACAACCTGTAACAACTTCATCCAAACATTAGAAACATCCTCATAAACATTTAACATCACTTTACATACTCTGAGTAACCTATGAACTCCTGTCCACTGCATCAACCGATCTTTCTGACTGTGTTGACAACAATGACAATACTGTTGCTACACCTTGCTCAACACTATCCCCTATTATGGTGATTGCGTGCTATGGCTAAGTGATGAAAGAACTTGGTATTCCTATCTCCCTCTTGCAGCTAGATTATTCTTGCTCTTTGTCTCCAGTAGATTTCCTCTTTCTTATCTAATTGTAACCACAAAAAAGGCTCACACTTGATCGAAATCCCAGTGTAATAGTGCAAATAATGACAACATGCATGAAATCTAAGAAATTAACAACAAGATAAAAAATAAAAGACACTTTATTCCATTATGAAGTCATTTTGGGTTACAAGTACATCTCTTAAGGATAATCATGTTGATACAATATTACAATAAGATTCATGCAATTGTTTCCCTCTCAAGGGTAAGTGTGATATTTCAAATGTCTTTGTAGGGTGACATGAACTGCCTTAGTGATAGTTTCACAATGACACTGAGAGGGGGGGTGAATCAGTGTAGCTATTTAAAATTCAAATCTACAACTCTTAATGCCGAAACAATGAAAACTTAAGATCAGATAAAGCACATATACCAAAAGAGCATTCCACAACACACGATGTAACGAGGTTCACCAATTTGGCTACTCCTCAAAAATGACTGCTTGGACTCCCGTCCAAATCTAGTCTTTGCAAAATAACAATTTTACAAACAATTTACCAGCACCCACTGGAAGGAGCACCAACCCCTGGTTTATCTGCACCAACAGAAAGGAGCACCAACCCCTAATTCCAAGCACCCACTCAGACTGCAATTCTAAAACTATATGTTTGACATAAAAATGTCTTCGCTTATACAAGACCCTATCTGGTCTATTGCTCTCTCGGCTCTCCTTAACACTCTCTTACGACATGCACTCTTCAACCTTTTTCAGCACTCTAATTCTTCACGCAGATCTCCTTTTATAACCTTTTCTCTGTAACTGCACCTGTAACTATTGTAACTTCTCCTGTAACTGCACCTGTAACTGTCGTACCGACTTCTCCTGTAACTGCACCTAAAACTGTCGTATCGACCTCTTCTGTAACTGCACCTGTAACTGTCGTATCGACTCCTTCTATAACTGCACCTGTAACTATCGTACCGACTTCAGTTAACTGTCACATACCTTCTTTCAGTTGGTTTCTCTTCTTAGCTCGTGTCGAAGTGACCTGTCACGAAATCGTGACACTTCTGCCTCTTTGACCTCTTCTCGTCTTGTACCCGCAAAAACACATGTCGCGATATCGTGACACTTTCTCTCCTTCGCTCTTTCTCTTGCCTTCGGTTCATGAAAACCCGACATGTCGCGATATCGTGACACTTTTTCTTCTGGACTCTCTCTCCTGCCTTCGGGTCACGAAAACCTGACATGTCGCGAAATCGTGACACTTTTTCTCTCGGACTCTTTCTCCTGCAACATGTCACGAAATCGTGACACTTTTTCTCTTAGACTCTCTCTCCTGCAACATGTCACGAAATCGTGACACTTTTTCTCTCGAACTCTCTCTTCTGCAACATGTCGCGAAATCGTGACATTTTTTCATCCATACAAACTCTCTTCGCTTTGGATCACGAAAATGAAACATGTCACGAAATCGCGACATCTTTTTCTCTCTCCTCTTTCTCTTCGCTTTGGACCGCAAAAATGAAACATGTCACGAAATCGTGACATCTTTTTCTCTCTCCTCTTTCTCTTCGCTTTGGACCACGAAAATGAAACATGTCGCGAAATCGTGACATCTTTTTCTCTCTACTTATTTCTCTTCGCTAATATGTCACAAAATCGTGACACTTTTTCTACTTGTCTTTTTTCTTCCAACATGTCGCGAAATCGTGATATTTTTCTTACTTGCGCCTTCTCCCCGAACATGTCACGAAATCGTGATATTTTTCTCAATCAACGTTTCTTGCTTGCTTTCTCTCCAACATGTCACATCTTCTTTTCTCCAAACATGTCGCGATATCGCGACATTTTCTTTCTTGCTCCTTCTCTCCAAACATGTCGCGATATCTGACAGTTTTGCTTTCTGGCTATTTTTCTCCAAACATGTCGCGATATCGCGATAGTTTTGCTTTCTTGCTCCTTCTCTCCAAACATGTCGCGATATCATGATATCTTTTCTTTATTACTCAACATGTCGCGATATCACGACAATTTTCTTCCTTGTGATTTTCTTTTGATTTTTCTCAAATGGGCCACTTCTATCTTTTGGAAAATCACTGTACATACTCTGAAGAACCTCTTAACTCCTGTATACTTCATCAACTGATCTGTCTGACTGCCTGTACACTTCATCAACTGATCTGTCTGACTGTGTTGACAACAATGACAATACTTTTGCTGCAACTTGCTCAACAATCTCCCCCTTTGGAATTGTTGGCAACACTCATGGAATCTCCTGTAAATCCTGTAAATCTTCTCCCCCTTTGTCAATAATACCAAAGGGCTGCTGCAGACTCCCCCTGAGTCCATGCACAACATTCTCAGGCACAAATTATTATAGTTAGCAAAAATTACAAACATGAGCAAAAAGATAAGGAAATATGTAATTGCTCCCCCTGAGAATGTGGTCCCGATTGCTAGTCAATGCTTGGGAAGCGTGACCACTCCCAACTTATTGCGAAGGTACTCAAAAATTTCTTTGGGCAGCGGTTTTGTGAAGATATCCGCTACTTGCTCTGTAGTTGGGACAAAATCCAACTTAACCTCACCTTCCACAACTTTCTCCTTCAGAAAGTGATATCGGATAGCAATATGTTTTGTGCGAGAATGCATAACCGGATTCTTTGAGATGTTAATAGCACTGGTGTTATCACACTTAACTGAAATTGGCTCTCTGAAGTTAATGCCAAGATCTTTCAGGGTTTGTTTCATCCATAAAACCTGCGTACAACACGTTGATGCTGCAATATATTCTGCCTCTGTTGTGGATAAGGAAACTGATTCTTGTTTCTTATTGTGCCATGCGACCAACTTGTCTCCAAGATAGAAAGCACCTCCACTGGTACTCTTTCTGTCATCGACACATCCTGCCCAATCTGCATCTGAATACGCAATAAGGGTGAAATCCTTACCTTTTGGATACCACAATCCATACTCCATAGTACCCTTCAGATACCGAAGAATCCTCTTCACGACTGTCACATGAGTTTCCTTGGGACTAGCCTGAAATCGTGCGACCATGCAAACTGCCTGCAAGATATCTGGTCTGGTAGCTATCAAATATAGTAAGCTCCCAATCATAGATCTGTACATGGTTTGATCAACATCTGGAGATTTGTCATCCTTGCTCAACTTGCAACCTGTCGTCATGGGAGTGCTAACAGGCTTACAATCCTCCATTGTGAATTTCTTTAGCATCTCCTTCACATATTTAATTTGAGAAATAAATATTCCCTTCTCATTTTGATTAACTTGCAGTCCGAGGAAATACGCAAGTTCACCAATCATAGACATTTCAAATTCTTTCTGCATCTTATTTGCTAAATCTTTACATGACTCATCATTGTTGCTGCCAAAAATGATATCATCTACATATACAACAAGGACAATAAGATGGCCATTCTCTATTTTGACATACAAATTACTGTCCACCATACCCTTTTTGAACCCTTGTTCAGTAAGATAGTTGTCGAGCCTTGCATACCATGCTCTGGGTGCCTGTTTCAAACCATACAGTGCCTTTTTTAACTTGCAGACGAAGTTAGGATTATCACCCAGTTGGAAGCCATCTGGCTGCTCAATATAGACCTCTTCTTCAAGTTTTCCATTCAGAAATGCTGATTTCACGTCCATCTGATAAACTTTGAAATTCTTGTGAACTGCTAAAGCCAGAAACATTCTAATCGCTTCAAGTCTAGCCACCGGTGCAAAGGTTTCTTCAAAGTCAATACCTTCAACTTGTGCATAGCCTTTATAGACCAATCTTGCTTTATTCCTGACTATCTATCCATCTTCATTCAATTTGTTTCGAAAAACCCATTTAGTACCGATTATATTTTTATTTGCAGGTCTAGGTACTAACTCCCAGGTTTTGTTTTTCTCAATCTGATCTAATTCTTCATTTATTGCCATCATCCAACTTTCATCTTTGCTTGCTTCAGCAACATTTTTGGGCTCGATGCTGGATAAGAGAGAGTAGTTACTTACTACTCTTCTTCTTGTTTGAACACCAATTGTGGGATCTCCAATTATTTGCTCTCTAGGATGATTTTTCTGCAAGCTGCCTATTTTGATTTTCTTGTTTTCTTCATCTTCTGAAACACTACTTAAATCACCTGAGTCCATTTTCTGTTTCTTTTCCATTTCCTCTTCCTCATCTGCTTCAATAACCTCTTCATAGATTGGGTAGTTTTCTTCACAACTAATTTCTCGTTCTCTACCTTCATCAACTTTTACATCAGCACTCTCCACAATTTTCTTTAGCCTCTTGTTGTAGCATGTATAGGCTTTACTTTTTGTCGAATAGCCAAGAAAGATACCTTCATCAGCTCTATCTTCAAACTTACCAAGATTATCTTCAGTTCTTTTGATGTAACATTTGCTGCCAAAAACTTTAAAGTATCTTGTTGTTGCCTTTTTACCGAACCATAGCTCATACGGAGTTTTGCTTTCATGTGTCCTCAACATGCACCTATTTTGGATGTATACCGCAGTATGGACTGCCTCTTTCCAAAATCTATTTGCTATTTTGCTCTCAGTCAACATAGTCCGTGCCATTTCTTGCACTAGTCCTGTTCTTCCTTTCTACAACACCATTCTCACTGAGGTGTCCTTGCTTGCTAAAAACTGTCTTCTAATCCCATATTTTTGATAGTACTCTGCAAACTCCTCCGAGATAAACTCTCCTCCTCTGTCTGATCTTAAGCATTTAATTCTTTTTCCTGTTTGATTCTCAACCTATTTTTTGAAAATCTTGAACATCTCAAAGGCATCTGATTTATGCTTTAAAAATAGTACCCATGTCATCCTGGAGTAGTCATCTATGCACAACATAAAGTATTTGTCACCATTTATGCTTTGTGTTCTCATGGGTCCACACAAATCAGTATGTATTAGTTCTAAAGGTTTCTCTGGTGAAGTATTCCTTTGATTTAAATGTGGCTCTAGTTTGCTTCCCCTTTTGGCATGAAGCACAAATGCTATTTAATGGTTTGCCAATGGTGGGTATATCTCTTATCGCCTCTGTTTGAGCTTATTTTTACCAGATTGTCAAAGCTGATATGACCGAGCCTCTTGTGCCACAGCCAATTTTCATCTTCCTGTCCAATCAAGCATGCTCCTTCTGAAGTCTCTGAGAGAGTATATAGATTTCTAGAAGTCCTCGATCCAATAGCTATCAGCTTCCCACTGTGTGCTTTTCTGACTTCATAGCCCTACTTCTTAAAGATGACTTCATGACCTCTATCATAGATTTGACTTACGCTTAGTAAGTTGTGCTTCAAACCAATCACAAACAGAACTTCTTTGGAATTGATCTTTCCATCACTTATCTTGACTGATCCTTTGCCAACTATCTTGGCTCCATCATTATTTCCAAACTTTACAGAGCCCCCTTCATATTTCTGTAACTTTTCAAATTTTTGTTTATCTCCTGTCATGTGATTGGAGCATCCACTATCCAATATCCATGGTGCAGATTTGTTCTCGTGCTTTGAATGTTGTCCGTACAATCAAGGATTCCTTTTCTTCCTTGGGTCGCTCCTTTTCTTTCCACTCTGGTTTGACTACGGTTTTGGTCACTTGTTTAGACTTTTCTTTGTCAGTAGCTTGTGCATGTTTTTCTGGGAATTTTTTGTTTTGCCTTAAACTGTTTGGTTGAGATCTTCTTCCCTGATATTTATTTGCTGCATATGTGCTTCTACAGTTTCTTGCAATGTGTCCAAAGTTATGACAGTTATAGCATTCTACTGCATAATCCATCAAGGGTGAAAAGACATTTCTACTGGTGAAATTTCTTTGTCCTATATTATAAATGCGGTCTGAAATCTTATGACCGTAAGCATTGCATTTAAAACAATAACCAGAAAAGGAATGATTGAACCCGGGTGTTGGTCTTTGCCATTTTGTAGTAGGAGCCACAAATCTTCTTCTCCTTTGATGTGTGACGTTTGTGAATCCATCATTGTCGGCACTCTTCTCGTGCTCGGCATTGTTGCTTTCTTTTGCATGATTCATTTTTCCTTGATCAACCTTGATCTTCTCTTCTTTCTTGACTGGTTCTATAGTTATGGCCTTTGATCCACTTGACGATTCTCCTTCGACAAAGCCCAAGCCAAATTTGATGCTTGTAGTCCTCTGACTATTTATAATCTTTTCAAGCTTCGTAGAACTTCCTTCAAGTTTGTGATAGCAACTCAATTTTTGATTCTTTTCTTCTAGCCACATTTTTAAAACAACAATCTCTTCTTCCAGTTTGTTGCACTCATCTATTTTCATGGTTAATTGTACTTCGAGTTCTTCAGACATTTTCTTAAATTCTTCTGTCTGTACTTTCAAACTGTTTATTATGTCATTCGCATCCTCAAGCTTTCTTGAGACCTTTTTATTCTTTTTCCTTTCTGTACTCAACTCTTTAAGTGCAACAACCAACTCTCCTTCCAGATATACTTCAGCCTCATCCTTAATGTTTTTATTACCTTCCTATTTTTCTTCTTCAAATGCCATGAACAGAGCTTCACCTGTTTCTTCTTCAGAATCCTCACCCGAGCTATCTTCAGAAGAGCTGACATTCTTGGATATGAAACTTTTCTTTTTGAAGTTGCTTTTTCTAAAATTTGGTTTCTTCTTCCAGTCACTTCTTTCTTGGTGTGACCCTTCATCACTTTTGGTTTTCTCATTCATTGGACATTTAGTTGCAAAGTGACCGATGCCTCCACAATTGAAGCACTTAAACGGTAACTTTCCTCTATATTTTCCTTTTCCCTTTATAAGTTTTCGAACAAAGTTAGCTTCCGTTTCATCCGATGTCTCTTCATCCTCAGATTCTTGTTTAGCTTTTATATTTTTGTGTGCTTTAAAAGCAGCTTCTCTGTCTATGGGCTTAGTTTGTCCTATTCTCATTTCGTATGCAGTCAAAGAACCATGCATCTCGTCCATGCTAAAATTATTTAGATCTTTAGCTTCTTCTATAGCAGAAACTTTAGAATTAAATCTTTTGTGAAGAGTTCTTAGTACCTTTTTCACGATGACCGCATCTTCCATTTCTTCGTCGAGTCCTCTGATCGCATTAATGATTCCATTGACTCTCAACATATAGGCCTCTATGTTCTCATCGTCATTCATTTGTAATGCTTCGAACTGGGCTCGATGCATTTGTAACTTAGCCTCCTTGATCTTGTCGTCTCCTTCATGAATGCTCCTTAGTTTATCCCACATGTCTTTTGCAGTTTTACAACTCATAATATTTATTAGTTCGCTGTCCACTAAACCACACATTATAGCATTCTTTGCTTTAGAGTTATTCTCAAATAGTTTCTTACCGACGGCATCGGTCGGAGGAGTGACGGATATTGAGTATCCACTGTCTACTGACTCCCAAATGTCGTATCCCAAAGCGCATAGATATGTCTGCATTTTGAGTCTCCAAAATGCGTAATTAGTTCCATCAAATAACGATGCTTTGTTTGATGAGAATCCTTCACCACCTGCCATTGTCTTACTTCCAAGATCACCTTAGCCGATTAAGCTTGTTCAGGAACTTGGCTTTGATACCAATTGATAGTTTCACAATGACACTGAGAGGGGGGGTGAATCAGTGTAGCTATTTAAAATTCAAATCTACAACTCTTAATGCCAAAACAATGAAAACTTAAGATCAGATAAAGCACATATACCAAAAGAGCATTCCACAACACATGATGTAACGAGGTTCACCAATTTGGCTACTCCTCAAAAATGACTGCTTGGACTCCCGTCCAAATCCAGTCTTTGCAAAATAACAATTTTACAAACAATTTACCAGCACCCACTGGAAGGAGCACCAACCCCTGGTTTATCTGCACCAACAGAAAGGAGCACCAACCCCTGATTCCAAGCACCCACTCAGACTGCAATTCTGAAACTATATGTTTGACATAAAAATGTCTTCGCTTATACAAGACCCTATCTGGTCTATTGCTCTCTCGGCTCTCCTTAACACTCTCTTACGACATGCACTCTTCAGCCTTTTTCAGCACTCTAATTCTTCACGCAGATCTCCTTTTATAACCTTTTCTCTGTAACTGCACTTGTAACTGTTGTAACTTCTCCTGTAACTGCACCTGTAACTGTCGTACCGACTTCTCCTGTAACTGCACCTAAAACTGTCGTATCGACCTCTTCTGTAACTGCACCTGTAACTATCATATCGACTCCTTCTATAACTGCACCTGTAACTATCGTACCGACTTCAGTTAACTGTCACATACCTTCTTTCAGCTGGTTTCTCTTCTTAGCTCGTGTCGAAGCGACCTATCGCGAAATCGTGACACTTCTGCCTCTTTGACCTCTTCTCGTCTTGTACCCACGAAAACACAACATGTCGCGATATCGTGACACTTTCTCTCCTTCGCTCTTTCTCTTGCCTTCGGTTCATGAAAACCCGACATGTCGCGATATCGTGACACTTTTTCTTCTGGACTCTCTCTCCTGCCTTCGGGTCGTAAAAACCTGACATGTCACGAAATCATGACACTTTTTCTCTCGAACTCTTTCTCCTGCAACATGTCACAAAATCATGACACTTTTTCTCTCAGACTCTCTCTCCTGCAACATGTCACGAAATCATGACACTTTTTCTCTCGGACTCTCTCTCCTGCAACATGTCGCGAAATCGTGACACTTTTTCATCCGTACAAACTCTCTTCGCTTTGGATCGCGAAAATGAAACATGTCACGAAATCGCGACATCTTTTTCTCTCTCCTCTTTCTCTTCACTTTGGACCGAAAATGAAACATGTCACGAAATCGCGACATCTTTTTCTCTCTCCTCTTTCTCTTCGCTTTGGACCACGAAAATGAAACATGTCGCGAAATCGCGACATCTTTTTCTTTCGTACAATTTCTCTTGCAATATGTCACGAAATCGTGACACTTTTTCTACTTGTCTTTTTTCCTTCCAACATGTCACGAAATCATGACAGTTTTTCTTGCTTGCGCCTTCTCCTCGAACATGTCGTGAAATCGTGACAGTTTTTCTTGCTTGCTCTTTTTCTCCAACATGTCACGAAATCACGACAGTTTTTCTTTCTTGCTCCTTCTCTCCAAACATGTCGCGATATCGCGACAATTTTTCTTTCTTGCTCTTTTTCTCCAAACATGTCGCGATATCGCGACAGTTTTGCTTTCTTGCTCTTTCTCTCCAAACATGTCACGATATCGCGATAGTTTTGCTTTCTTGCTCTTTCTCTCCAAACATGTCGCGATATCGTGACAGTTTTTCTTTATTGCTCAACATGTCGCGATATCGCGACAATTTTCTTCCTTGTGATTTTCTTTTGATTTTTCTCAAATGGGCCACTTCTATCTTTTGGAAAATCACTGTACATACTCTGAAGAACCTCTTAACTCCTGTATACTTCATCAACTGATCTGTCTGACTGCCTGTACACTTCATCAACTGATCTGTCTGACTGTGTTGACAACAATGACAATACTTTTGCTGCAACTTGCTCAACACTTAGGGTGGAGTTGACCCTCTTCTTCACATTGAGGAAGGATTCAAATGTTAAGCTCCTTTGAATGTAGATCCCTACGGTCAAGAAACAACAGAGAATGATAAAAAACATAGGCAGCCTCTCACGATGAGGCCCTTAAAAGGAAAGATGCATAAAGATGCCATTGAAAACATGAAATCAAGAAAGCATGTAAAAGATGTTTAAACTATGCTAAACTAACAAAGATTCATGGAAATACATAAAAGAGTATAGCAGTTAAGATTTGCATGGTTCAATTAAAGGAAATGAAGCTTTAAAAGTCATAAAGAACCCATTGATGTCTATTTTATGCTACTATACTAAAATCATTCTAACCCTAAATCTATCGGTCAAAAATCTCTACAACTACAATTAAACCATGCAAATGACTAATCTAATCTAATTAGATGGGCAAAAATGAAAATAGTAAGGTGGCGATACCTCTGTTGCAAACCGCAGCACTGATGTGTGGTCTGCACTGTAAACCGTGGCTGAAAGCCATGGTGAGCACTCAAGTAAGTTTACCCTCAAAATAAAGGGCAGTGGGCTTGACCTCCTTGTCCAATTGATGTTCAAGGGTCACCTTCGGTGTCCTTCTGACAAGTTTGGTGGTTGATTCACTATGAGGGGCCTTCATTTGCCTGAATTAGTATTTCTTGGCTCTTCTAGGCTCCTTAGGGCCTCCATGGCTAATTGATCATGATGCTTGACAAATAGACAATGGGATGGCACAAGGCTCTCTCAATGCACTCAATTCAGTATACAATTCGATAGGGCTTCATTGCTCACTTGATATCCAAATGCACTCTCTTGATAATTCGATAGTGCTTCACTATTCAAATCATCTATATCATTACCCTAATTCGAAGGGGTACTTATAGGATGTCCTAGGGCTAGGGGTGGCTTCATGGAGAAGCCAAGATCAAGAAGGGGTGGTTAGGACAGTTGGATTGGAAGCTTTTATCCTCTAACCACCTTCTTCTAGAACAAATGGTCATTCAAACCGATTTGGCTCGGATGAAGGCCAACTGAACTTCAGTTAAGACCGTAGGTTACAGCTATGGTCTAGACTGTAAACCGTAGGTCTCAGCCATGGTTCAGACTGTAGACCATAGGTCTGGGCTATGGTTCAGACTGATTAGGCCAAGGAGCCCAAATTGAGTGGTTAGAACCATTGCTCTATCTTGGAGTCTATCCAAGATCTTCCATATGGTCTTATAGCATGTCCATATGAGTAGTCACCCTCGACATGACATGTTTTAGGTGTCTACAGATGCCCCTTTTGAGATGCATTGTGAGATCGAACAACGTTGAGCAAAAATAGACCTCCTAAAATGATGTCGAAGGTTCTATGATGATCATTAGTCAGATCAACATTAGATGCCCCAGGTCCAGCAAAAGGATGTGCATCCTAGAATCATTGCTTCCAACTCTTTGGAGGCTTAAACTTGAAAAGTTTGTACTCATCATCAGACATTCGGATAGCATCAATTCCAAGTAGGCTTTTGCACCTATCAATCCGAAAGGATGAGAGTTACAAATAAATTATCATATTTGCTATTTTCCCCAAGCAAAGGGGTAAGCTTATGATAGTTGTTGACAATGATTCGCAAGGATGAATGCAATTTTGACAAGATCAAGGGATCTACGATCTCTAGGATCTTCTATTGATTTTGATTATGATTTGATATTATGACTACCCCCTCAAGCGATGAGTCGATGAGGGTAATGACAATGATTAAAGTGACGATGTCGCTTGACCACCATGGATGATCTGAAAAAATTTAGATTTGAGCATATTAATGCCTTGGCTAGGCCTAGTTCAACTTCTGATTCCAACTATTAATAGTAATTGCACATTCCTATCCCATGGAGCAGTCGGGCTACAATAGTCATCTTAGGGAATCGAAATGAGGCAACTCCAATTAGATTTGTGTTGAATCAAGTTATCGATGATTTGTTGAAAAGATGTCATAGGAGACATGACATGAAACGCCTCATTCCCATGGAGAAGTCCAGCCTTGAAGGCCTTCTTAGGGATTGAAAAGAAGCATATCAGATCAACGATGATAATTTTTCCCCAAATGTCCTTATGGTAATTTACTCATCTTGTCGAATTGCATGGATCGCAAGTCGTTGCAACCGCCAAGTGTATAGGGTAAATTACTAAATACGAGGTGCATTTGGTTTTTAATTATTTGATTTTTTTGTTAATTTTGATTTATTGATCAATCCTGGTGCTTTGAACATCACCAAATTTGCAATATTGATTGCTCTTTTTGAAAATTTGATCCAATGGGAGTCATTAATTTACCTTTTTAGACCTTCCCACGATGGGTTTTTAGTGCATTTAATGCTAGCTACAAACCATGAGTACGGTCTACGATTGTATTTTTCAAATTTTGGGAACCGCAGTTAGGGCCTACGGTCAAAAAACCCTAATTTTGGGACCGCAGGTGTCAGCTACGGTCCACCAAAATTAGGCAAACCTTTAAATAGTCATTCCCATTTGAATTTTTCATTATTTTTCTTGAAAGCAATTGCATTGAGAGAGCTCTGAGAGATAGGAGACATTCACTGATCCGGAACGCTACCCAAAACTCATCCATATACCGCACTTGATACCCTGATGGTGGATGCTGATCAGCCATCGACTAGTAGAGGCCATAGAGCGGCAAGGTAATTCGAAATTGAGTCCTCGCATTCAATACCAATAAAATGAACCACATTAAGAAATGCAAAAAATTAACCTCACTAAATAGTTGGTAATGAACCTCACTAGATTAGATTTAGTTAGGTTTAATTTTTTTAGTGAGAAAGGCTAGGAAGGTACCCGAAATGGGTATTCTTCCTAGACTACAGCTGGCAGCTACGGTTCCCAATTGTCAGATTGGGGACCGCAACTATCAGCTATGGTTCACATTCAAACTACAACGGTCATATTTTGACCGCATGCGGACCGTAGGGTTGACCCGTGGTTCACTAACCTTAGAAAAATTTTATCAAATTTTTGCATTTTCTAAAGTTTAAAAGGCATTTGATGTCATTTAATGCAATTTTGACTTGCCTAATTGATATTTTTTATTTTTATGAATGCCTTGCGACATGTTTTTGTCTTTTTATCAGTTTTTAGATGTTTTTGATGTTTTTCTTTAAAATTTTAGCTTATATACTACTTTTATTTTAGAGGTTGACCTCTAGGGCTCGTGAGCCCGATCTGCTTAAGATTCTCCATAGATAGCTCACTGATGGTGAGCATGCATGGTTTAGAGCCATCGGATTTGGCTATGTACTAGATCTACCCACTATTAGGGTAGATCAGACCTACTTGACTACGTTGGCCCGACGCTGGAATGCGTGGACCAACACCTTTCACCTACCTACAGGTGAAATGACTATGACCTTAGAGGACGTTTATCGGATCTTTAGGATCCCTATCGATGGCGAGGCCATCACCTCTTCCTCTTCTCAGAGAAAGGGGCCTATATTTGATGCTATCTTCGATGATCGGAGCAAGGAGGCTCAGGAGAAGATCGATCATGGAGGTGTCCACATTGGATACTGGTAGGGCGAGCACATTTTCTCAGTCTGCACGATGATCTTCATGATCCTTGTGGTGCAGATAGTGCTTCTAGACTCCTCGAGTGCAAGGATTCCTTAGAACCTCTTGGCCAGTGTCTAGAGAGTGATTCAGAGCTCCACTACTCAACCACTATGCCTAGCTTGGGGGAGCACGTTGCTATGTCAGCTCTATAAGGAGCTATACCAGATTACTAGCCGAAGCCATCGAGGGATTAGCTACAACCTACTGTTATAGATCTAGGGTTGGTAGCATATCTGGATCGAGCATCCCATGGACCTACCTCTCCACATCATGACCATTGATGATGCGCATCAGTGCTACACCATATGCTAGCCATGAGAGGAGGAGGGGTTCTAGAGTAGGACCCACGTTGGAGACACAGATTATTACATTACACGATTTGTAGCGCTTGGGCCGGATGACATTGAGTGGTGCTCCTATAGGGAGTGCCTGATTGGACCGAGGTAGGTGAGTGGCTATGATAGGCTCAATAGGATAGGTGGCTACTCGATCGTAAGGTCAATATTAGAGAGTATCAATTCTTCTCTCATATCCTATGATAGTTTGGCTTGGTGTAGGACATTCCAAAGATTCCTTTTGTATATCGACATCTCGTGCTAGAGACACATCTACCATGGATTCAACCTACAGCTCTAGGAGATGAGGTTGATGATTTCTAGGAGTCTAGGGATGACACACCTAGGACCACCCCAACATACGACACATGGTGGTCCCTCCTATAGTGGTAGGGTTCAGGGCCTCTGGGTAGAGTAGATGACCAAGCAGAGGTAGGGGTCGATCCTGATGGGCGTAGGGTGCGCCAGAGGACCGAGGGTGGATGGGGCATAGAGGCCACCATAGAGGAGGCTCCATAGGTAGAGGAAAGGAGGAGGAGGGGTCAGAGGAGGGTGAGGTGCCTCCTGAAAATGATGTAGGGGAGCTCCTCACTCAGGTTGTCGACTTACAAAGTTAGGTTGGTAGGTTTCAGACCCAATAGCTATAGCGAGATACGACTATCACCCTTCTAGAGGTGAAGCTAGCTCATAAGGATAGACAATTGGTAGAGGCTCAGGCATAGATTACAGCCCTCATAACTTGGGCTACAATAGTAGAGTCATAGGTCGATGAGCTTACTAGTGCACGAGATGTGGCACTAGCATAACGGGGTGAGGCCATAGCAGAGAGAGAGCTACTTAGGGCACAGAGGGGGATCCTTCATCCTCCCACGCTATTATGGGACCTCCAACTGCACCATCAACTACACTTCTAGGAGGTGGTGATCCCATGGCAGAGGTTAGGTGGCTCACTTCCCTCGTAGAGGAGGGAAATGACCTTTGCGATGCGAGGGCAGCTCACATCTCCCAGCTAGAGGGCTTCATCAGATTATGGGGCTTGGAGGTACCAGAGGATAGACATGCTATGGGGTCCTAGAGGACCAGGTCCTAGACCTCAGGATAGTCCATGGTGAGCTCCAACTAGGATGCATAGGACAGAGAGGACACATAGGTCCTCTAGCACACATGGAGGTAGCTCTCACAGGAGTCATAAGGAGATGGGTGTGACCTCTAGTCATAGGTCTAGCCACTTAGACATACCAGTATCCCATGTGCTAGGCCTCTTCAGGTTAGGTGGTACATGCCTCAAGGGCACAACAGCCAACTATAGAGCAGGCTCTAGAGCATAAGGTTGAGGGAGGTAGTGAGAGCTCCAGTTTAGGGGGAGCAGGCTAGAGCTAGGGCTCTACTAGATCTAGGCTATATTTTGCATATGTACCATTTTTGGTGTAAGGTCTAGGACCTACACGATTGTAGCCTACAGGAATTTTGATAGTCCTGATGTACTCTTGAGACACACACACACACACACATATATATATATGATCTGATCATTTATAGCTCATTATATGTACTTGTATATTTTTAATTTTATGTTTATTTGATGCATATGGATGCAATGCTTATGTTAATTTGATGCTATATGATGTGATGTATGGATGACATGCACTAGATAGCTATTTAATTTATGATGATGATGACATGCAGTGATCTAGATGCTTAGATGTGTGATGTATGTAATGCATTATTTACATGATGGTAATCTAATGTAAATGAACCTGTATGCTTTAATCACTTAAAACATAAGGAATGAATGCAAATATGTTTATCAATCTAATGGATGACACCATAGAATGTATAAAAATCATGAATGTAATTGAAAATCCTTAAGATAAGAATTTAATCAATTAATCACCCATATATGAAATGCAATGAATGCAGTTGTATGATGCGAATGATATAATGTGTCATTCTATTTTCCTTTGCAAATTTGAAAAATATGCATGATATAGTCAGTGGTCATCTAAATATTATTTCTAATATCCATCCGGTATCTATCCTATATCTTGATTGTGCTCTATATGATGATGTATCATGGACTCGATACTTTGCAATTTAATGTTTTATATGGTTTGCGATATTTGATATTTTGTTGCTATGAGAGAGATTTTTGAGGTTTTCCATGAGACTCAAACACCCTAATAGACTTATCAAAAGTTGCATACTAACCACACTAGACTTCTGAGATAAAAGGCTTTTGCTAGGATAGGCCCTAACTATTCATTATCCTTGTGTGTGCACATGATTATTTTAAGATAAGACACGAGTGTTCCTCGATGTCAAGCAGGATTCTTTCAGCCCATTGCTAAGATAGGGGCACCACAAATGTCTTATCCAATCCCAAGTTTAGATTTTAGTTGGACTAAGCCACTAGGCAATGCAGGACACCTGAAGCTAGCTCCTCCACATTCAAACATTGGTCTGCCCACAAGCGAGATGCAAGTGTATCAGACATATCATCATGCGTAAGGTATAGTAGTGCCGACAATTCCAGGGATTCAGGCTCATTCCTTTCTATCCTTCAATTTTTGGGATACTTGCTCATATGTAGTGAAGCAAGGGAGTCGATTCCATCTTCATTCTGAACTATCTTTGGATCTTCATTTGATCTCCACTCGAACTTTGATTTATGATCTTCATTTGATCTTCACTTTGAACTTGATTTGAGCCTATTTTATGATCTTCATTTGATCTTCACTTTTTGGCATTTATACTTGATAATCTTCTTCAAAAACCTTCCTTTGGGGGATTTACTTGGGAAAACTATTTTTAGTATATCGATTGAGGATATCGATCTTATGATATCAATATGGGATATCAATCTGGGAAGTCGATCTATGATATCGATCTAGGGTATCAATATTGAGGATTGATGTGGGATATCACTATAGGATATTGCTCATTTTATCATAAGCAAGGGATTCTGAATAGGGAACTAACCTATCCTTTTGCCAACTACCAACATTTCCCATACCATCCACACAGAGGGATAAGCAAGAATAACTCTTTTCACTTCAGGATACCTTGCTTCACGACTTTCATCTTCCCCTAGTCCTTGTTAGGATTATTTAATTTGTTGATTAGTGATAGGCTTATGATATGCTAAGGGCTATACTAACTGAACCTCAGCTACAAAAGCAAAGCAAGCTTTCTACCAACTCTTGATAAGACCTCTAGGTATGGTTGAATGACCGAAAAACCCTAGTATATCTCCATAGCAACAAAATAGGTTGTGTTGAAAAACACAATTACTCACATGAATGATGGATTTATGATAAATGTAGAGATGCATGATTTAGACACAAACATGGTGTCATTTGTAAGACTGACAAACATAATCCCTCCTACTATGGAATGCAACGGATGATGAATGCCTATATGCAATGCAATAATGCAGTGGATGCATGAGTGAATGCAAAAATGACAATGCAAAATTCAAATGCAAATGCAAATGTTTTTGGATTTTATGCTTTACCATTTTTTTTGGATTTTATTGATTTTATAATTTTTATGAGTTTTGAGCCTCATATCTGACCAAACGATGAGTACATGCCTCTGGAGCCTTTAGATTGACCAAGCAAATTTTTAACAAAATCCTTGGAGCTTTTTAGGATGACCGAGCGGTTTTAAGCAAACCCTTAGAGCCTTTTGGGTTTGACCAAAGGGTTTATGAGCACCTTTGGGACTTTTTGGGATGACCAAGTGATATTTTAAGAATCCTTGGAGCTTTTGGGTTGACCAAGCAATTTTTTAGAAACTCTTGGTACCTTTTGATTGACCAAACTACTCATAGATGAGCTTGGAGCCTTTTAGGATGATCGAGCGATTATAAGCAAACCCTCGAAGCCTTTGACTAACATGACCAAGCAGTTTTAGGAACCCTTGGAGCCTTTTGGGAAGGGCATGCTGCCCTATATACCCCCAGTGAGTGTGCCATTCGATGACGGTGAGGGAGGTGCAATACCTCTAGATTCCTCATTTTTCCTTATCAAATTTGGCATGGCTAGTGGGAAAGGTATGCTACCTTGAAGACCCCCAACGTGCATGCTATTCACTAAAAAGTAATCAGCTTGTTTAGGAAGAGTGATAGAAATCAACTCTCCCAAGTGAAGATCGGACCTCACTAGTGTACCTATGCTTCGACATGGGTGAACGAGAGAACCATCCTCATGGATCTCATCCCATTCTACTAGGTCTTGGATGACCCTCTTAAATGACTGGCAACCCCTAATGTCATGTCCATGCGCTCGATGATACACACAAAAGGGACCCCCATCAGGTGACCTAGTCTTGGATGCCCTATGCTTGACTTCGGGTAATATGAATGCCTTTGCCTCGTGTAACTTTTGAAACAAAGTTAGAGTAGTCATATGAAATGAAACTACTCATTGCATTGGCCTATTGGACTTACGAGGTGATTGATGACTCTGAGGTCACTCTTGAGGAGGTGTGACCTCCACTTCAGCATGTTGGGGCACTATGAGAGAACCATCTACATGATAAACCCCATTATCTATCATATTTTGCACCACACTCTTAAATTCATGATAATATCGAATGCCATGACCCTCTATTCGATGATAGAGACAATAGTGATGCTCCCTATAACCCATAGGTTTAACTCTACTTGGGTTTAAAGGGATGACATTAGGCAAGGTGATGACCTTAGCCTCTTGCAGCTTCTAAAATATGTCAGACATAGACTCTTTTAATGGAGTCCCACTATGCTATGACTATTTTGGGCTCTTGACCCGCATTGGTTTGCTTTGAGAATCCAATGGTTGGGTTGGTCGCATGGGCTTTTGCTTTCATTGAGGCTTTTCCTGTACTTGCACAGGAAGTGATTCAGCCTCAGACAAGGGTTGCTTTTGTAATTCCAGGTTTTCAAGTCGGTTCCTGATAAAATGCAATGCCTTATCTTGCTCATCCATTCGATGCTCCATCCATTCTAGATGGCTTAAAATGGATCGCAATACTGACAAAGAATTCATATGTATTTCCAATGACTGATTCGAAATACCTTTGTCATTTGAAGGAAATAGAAAAGTGGATGCTATGGATCCATTAGGTAATTGCAAATCACCTATTTCCTTCATTTGAGTTGATGTGGAAGCTTCTTGATGACACACTTCATCAGTGCTATCCACATGCTCATGCCTATGACTCAGCTCAAGCTATTGTTTCACTTCGTTGTGTTGAACTGTGTCAATTTGGTACCCCCAATCTGATGTGAGGAACCTACTTGTTTGTGCTCTTGAGATGGTGCCATGAGAAATGAGTCAAGAGTGACTAATTTCAAAGGTTTTGGCCCTGGCAATGTGGAAACACCACTAGATTACCCCATATCTGGCTCTATGTGATTAGGAATCACTTGATCTTCTAGCCTAATGTCGACCATTCCCACAAACTCATGAGAAGACTCCACAACTGCATGCATCATAGGTAATTCATCAACATACTGAGGCTGTCCTATTTTAGTCATGATAACTGAACCTTCCTCATACTCATACGATGTCTCCAGGATAGGATCCACAGGTAGAGACTCGATGAAAATTTGACCTAGATCCTCAGTGGACTCTATGGTGGGCAGCATCATAATGCTAGCCTCTATAAGCTCTTCATATTCACCATCATCCTCATGAGAACTATCTGGTGACATGATGGATGAAGAGGGTGTGATACACTCAGGTGCATCCATGACCATGCTAGGTTCTTCCTCCTTGATAGGAGTGTGAAGATCCTCTAATGATACCTTCGAAGTGGTTGTGAGCAACTCCGTAAGGGCATTCATCAATCCTTCCCTGCTAAGCGGTGTCGAGAGTGCAGGGGTCGTAGGTGACTCCACAGGTGATAGCGGTGGGGATGGTAACTCCACCACCATCTACAAGGCTGCGTCCACACTTTGGATAGACTCATCCAATTTAACTTGCAGATGCATAGGCGCCTCACCAGGTTCCTGCGGATGATCCTCAAGCTTATAATACTTGAAGGGATCTGGGTCCACCTCAACTACATGGACTTCACCTCCATGGGTGTACTTAATGCATTGATGCACTATTGATGGCATGCACTCCATGGCTCTTATCCATGGTCTTCCAAGCAGCAGATTATACTGTCTTGATCCCTCTAAAATATAGCACAATGTAGGAATAATATTTTATCCCACCTCGATGGGGAGGACTATTGTGCCTACTATAGGGGATTCCACATCATTAAAGGCTTGCAACATTAAAGTTGTTTCCTTGATGTGGGACGGTGGAATTTTGAGATGTTTGAACGTTGAGGTGGTGATGATATTAATCGATGATCCTGTATCCACCAACACTCGCTTATACGCAATCTATTTTATCCTCGCTATGATATGCAATGGAGGATCAGACTCCCTGACAGGGATAGGTTTGACTTCCTATTTATGGAAAGTAATCACAGGTTCCTTATATGGTGGAATAGACTATATATGCCCCAAGGATTGTGATGAATTTTGAGCATTGACACTGCTCACCTATCGGACTTGACTACTCTCGACCTCACGCTTACGCATGGGATCCTTAAACATCTCTTTCTATTGCTCTTCGATAACCCTAGGCATGTCTATCCATCTAGAAGAATGGCTATCTACTTGCTTAAGTGGCAACTCTTGACGATGCACTGGGTGCATCGCGTTGACTTGTTGCCTAAGCACTCTAGGTATGAGCTTCTTTTTGGGAGTTACCTCACATGATTGTTCTTCACGTGCTTTCTATTGGTAAATCCTCTCTTCACATCGTTGGAGCTCATCCAACCTTTGTTGATGTGCTCTCCTTCTCTCTACGCACTCATGCTCTAGGTGCTTACGCTCATGACGTGCCTCCTCCAATTGGTCTTGGAGTAGTCACCTCTCATGGACTACATGAGACTCAGATTCCCTATAGGACTGACTCATGGAGTAAGATCCACAACTCTCTATCTCACTAGGTGGAGACCTAATGATGTGGGTTCTCACTGTATGTGAGGAAACCCCATGATCTATATGGGTGAACCCCCTGCATGATGAAGGGAGCTCACGATGACTCTCAGAATGTCATGCTAGGAGGATTGGATCCTCTGATGCATGATGAGTGTGATGCCTAGCAAGGAGGCATGCGAGGTTTGAAAGCTCCTTAGGAGAACATCGAAAGTGTTCAGAGCCTCTCCATGAACTCTTTGACTCATTAGCTCGTGATTGAGCTCTATCATGCCTAGTCATCATGATGAACCAACTAAACAAGACTCGAGAGGTTTCCTCTCTTACTAAAAATTGTGGCCTCAAGGAGGGCCTTATCTTGATGAATTAAGCAATAAAGAAGCATACAAAGTAAACAATGTGATTATCTCCTTTACATTTTAAAATTTGAGCCCTAAACTATTTGATGTGTTTCAATGATTTGTTGTATCAGTATAGAAACTCCTTATCATGTTTTGAAAAGCTTGTTGGATTTTATTCTCAGTTTAATTGGCTTTCACCTATACACTCGTAGCTCGACAACTTGGCTATGAACTCCAAGTCATGTAATCCAACCTATAATGTGTGGTAATGAAGCCCACACATGGTCAAGGAGCACAGGTCCTCCCAGATCCTCACCCATTTTCCCCAGTCAACGTTATACCCTCTGAAGAGAATACATGCAAATTTTCTAGGGTACGAAAGGTTCTCGGATCTGGTATTGGTCTAGTATCCAAAGGTTCATAGGATTTGGGCCAATGGATGGAAATTATGCCCACCATCATTGAACCCTACTAGTGGTTGGATGTCAAGCCCAACTCACTAGCGTTTAAGTGCCAAGTGGTGTGTGTGGTTCATTTTATTGTACATAAAAGAAATGCATCATATAGCACACATGCTCATTTTCTATATGCTATGCAAAATGAAGAACGTTTTACATTCAAAAAATGCAAACTAATCTAGATGCTCTTTTAAACAATGCACATTACGATGATAATTGGCCACTAATTGGGCCTCACACATGCAAACCAAACAAGACACTCTATCAAGCACGTTGTAGCCTAGGGCGGACTGCAATCATAGGTCCGTTGTTCCTAGCAGTGCCTTTCTATGGAAGTAAATGCAAAAGCAAACTAGGATGATTGATTACCCTTTTTTAGTGGTTTTTCCTAATTTGCATTTGAAATCATACATGCTGTAAAAACACAGAGGGAAAAAAATGATAGAGGGTTGAAAATAGGGCCTACCTCAGGTCCTGCAATGATTGGCTCTCTGATTTTTACTATCTGTGTTGTCAGCTAGAAACCGTAGGTTTGGTCTACGGTTTTGACTGTTGCCCATGCGTTGAACCTATGGTTCAATTGTTGGCCCATAGCTGATAGCTATGGTCTGTACCTACAAGTCAAAAAATCAAGAACACACAGTCAGATGCTATTTATGTGGAGTTCCACCATGATCACCTTCTGTAACCACCATAAAGGCTCACACCCGATCAGAATCCTAGTGTAATAGTGAAAATAGTAACAACATATATGAAATGCAAGAAATTGACAACAAGATAAACAATAAAAGACACTTTATTCCATTATGAAGTCATTTCGGGTTACAAGTACATCCCTCTTAGGGATAATCATGTTGATACAATATTACAATAAGATTCGTGCAATTGTTTCCCTCTCAAGGGTAGGTGTGATATTTCAAATGCCTTCGTAGGGTGACACGAACTGCCTTAGGGTGGAGTTGACCCTCTTCTTCACGTTGAGGAAGGATTCAAATGTTAAGCTCCTTTGAATGTAGATCCCTATGGTCAAGAAACAACAGAGAATGATCAAAAACATAGGCAACCTCTCGTGATGAGGCCCTTAAAAGGAAAGATGCATAAAGATGCCATTGAAAACATGAAATCAAGAAAGCATGTAAAAGATGTTTAAACTATGCTAAACTAACAAAGATTCATGGAAATACATAAAAGAGTATAGCAGTTAAGATTTGCATGGTTCAATTAAAGGAAATGAAGCTTTAAAAGTCATAAAGAACCCATTGATGTCTATTTTATGCTACTATACTAAAATCATTCTAAACCTAAATCTATCGGTCAAAAATCTCTACAACTACAATTAAACCATGCAAATGACTAATCTAATCTAATTAGATGGGCAGAAATGAAAATAGTAAGGTGGTGATACCTCTGTTGCAAACCACAGCACTGGTGCGCGGTCTGCACTATAAACCATGGCTGAAAGCCGTGATGAGCACTCAAGTAAGTTTACCCTCAAAATCAAGGGTAGTGGGCTTGACCTCCTTGTCCAATTGATGTTCAAGGGTCACCTTCGGTGTCCTTCTGACAAGTTTGGTGGTTGATTCACTGTGAGGGGCCTTCGTTTGCCCGAATTTGCATTTCTTGGCTCTTCTAGGCTCCTAGGACCTCCATGGCAAATTGTCATGATCTTAAATTGAGTGAATGGCAACGTGGCCTCTCTCAATGCATGAATTTAGTATGCAATTCGATAGGGCTTCACTGCTCGCTTGATCAATCAACTCTCTCTCGATAATTTGATAGTGCTTCGCTATTCAAATCATCTATATCTTTGCCCTAATTTGAAGGGGTACTTATAGGATGTCCTAGGGCTAGGGGTGGCTTCATGGAGAAGCCAAGATCAAGAAGGGGTGGTTAGGATAGTTGGATTGGAATCTTCCATCCTCTAACCACCTTCTTCTAGAACAAATGGTCGTTCAAACCGATTTGGCTCGGATGAAGGCCAACTGAACTTCAGTTAAGACCGTAGGTTGCAGCTGCGGTCTAGACTATAAACCGTAGGCCTTAGCCATGGTTCAGACTGTAGACCATAGGTCTGGGCTGTGGTTCAGACTGATTAGGCCAAGGAGCCCAAATTGAGTGGTTAGAACCACTGCTCTATCTTGGAGTCTATCCAAGATCCTCCATATGGTCTTGTAGCATGTCCATATGAGTAGTCGCCCTCGACATGACGTGTTTTAGGTGTCTACACTAATTCTTCTTCCTATTGCATCAAAAAAATTTCTTTGTAAATAAGCTCTTTAGATATAGGTTCTGAGCAGATCCTTTTTGCTATTTATTGCATTTTAACTGAGATATTTACCCTTTGATACTAAAAATATGACAAATAAAATTTATTCTATATTTTCAATTTGCTTTTAATAAACTTTAATATGAAGTGAAACTGAAATTGTATTACCCTGTGTTTAGGTTTTCCTTGTTTCCACCACTATTTCATTAGTTATGTGGCCGCCACTATCTTATTATTTCTAGAAATCCATTATTTTGAAGCTAGAAAGTATTAAATCTGAAAGGATGATTCTTGACCTGAGGCCTTTTTCCTATGCAAATAGTTACTGGAAAATGATCAGATGCTAATTGGTTTAATATTTGTGATTGTATAACATCCCTATTTTAGGACCAACCAACCTTGGATTTTTTATTTTGTTTCATATTTGTTATTGTTACTAGTTCATGAGTGAATTGAAAGTCTCTTCATGTGGTTCTCTTATATATTAGTTTCCAAGTAAGTTCAAGGTTGCACTTCATAGGAATCCAACATGGTCAGTGTCTATCCTATGGATAGGAGTGGCCAATCCCTATAATGACCTACAGGTAAGGTTTCTTTACCTTGCAATTGGAAATTCTCCTATCTCAAATAAGAACACTCTTTTTCCCTACTAGTTTAAATCAAACATTAAACTAGCTTCTATGTTAGGTCTCTTTCAACCTGTAACCACCAAAAAGGCTCACACCTAATGTGATCTATTGTAATTGATAAAAGATAACAAATGAACATGCACCAATTGACAACAAAAAGGAAACATAATGCAAGAATATTTATTAATTCCAAATTGATTCAAGTTACATATTCATCCCTCTTAGGGATACCCATTTTGATACTTCAATTACAATAGATCTAATCCCTCTCAAGGGTAGATGTGAATCAAATGCCTTCTAGGGTGACAAGAACTGCTCTAGGGTGTCGATGACCCTCTTCTCCATTATTAGAGGTATTTGTTACCTTGCATATCAAAACCCTGTTAGTCCTACGTGCAATAAACAAGAAACATTAAAAACAAAGGAGGCCTCTCTTGATGAGGCTTTAAAAGGATATTTCAAAAAAGGATGCCATAACAAGCATGTAATCAAGAAAATGAATAAAACATATTAAACCTATATTAATCATGAAATGTTGCCATCAAAAATGTGCAATAAAGCAGATACTATCTATCTATTGGGTTAGTTTATCAAATAGAAAGCATAAATGCATGAAATAACCCACAATTGTACTAATTACCAAATTGACAAAATGAAGATAAATCTACTTTAAACACTTAATTCCATTGGTCATATGTCTCTAAAATACCAATTAAACCTATACTAAGCATAATATGATCTAATTAATTAATCTATAGAAAATAGCACAAGGGAATCTATAGCCATTTGTTCACCGCGGGTCTGATGTGCGATCAACACTGTTCACTGTAGTTGACAACTGCAGTGGAGCTCTAGGTAAACTTGCCCTCAAAATTAGGGATTCCTCTTGGATCCACCTTACCAAATTGATGGTCAAGTATCGCCTCTGTGTCCTATGATAGGTTTGGCGGTTGAATTTTTTAGATTGTGCACCAATTGCACGAATTTGCATTTCTTGGCTCTCCTAGGCTCCTAGGACCTGCATTACAATTCGATCTTCAATTGGGTAGCAAAAGTTCCCCTCTCAATGCATATAAATGAGTATGCAATTCGATAGGGCTTCACTACTCAATTTATAAAATGCTCTCCAACCTTATCCCCAATTCGAAGGGGGATATTATAGCATTGGCCCAGGTCTAGGGGTGGCTTCCTCATGAAGCCAAGATCAAGATTGGGTAGTTGAGCTAGTTGGATGGAAGGATCCAGAACCTTCCTCGCTCAAACCGCATCAATATGCATCCAATTGGTCATTGCAACCAACTTTGGGTTGGATGAAGGCCAACTGACTCTAAGTGCTGACCATGAATGACATGCACGATGAGCACTGCTAACCGCGGGTGTCAACAATGGCTAGCACTGACTAGGCAAAGATGTCCAATTAAGTGGTAAAAACCACTGCTATACCTTGGATCTGTCCAAAGGTCTTCCATATGGTCTTCTAGCATGTCCCATATGAGTAGTCACCTCGACATGACACATTTTAGGTGTCTACGGGATGCCCCTTTTGGGATGCATTGTGATTTTGAACAACGTTGAGCAAAACTAGACCTCCTAAAATGATGTCATAGGTTGCATGATGATCATTAATCTGATCAACATTAGATACCCCAAGTCCAGCAAAAGGATGCACATCCTCGAATCACTGCTTCCAACTAGGTGAAAGGCTTAAATTTAAAAAATTTTGCACTCATCATCAAACATTTGGATAGCATCAATGCCAAGTAGGCTTTCGTGCCTGTCAATCTGAAAGGATGAGAGTTACAAACTAATTGTCATATTTTCTATTTTCCCCAAGCAAAGGGGTAAGCTTATGATAGTCTTTAGTAATGATTCGCAAGGACGAACATAATTTTTGACTTTTATTATGATTTAATATTATGACTACCCCCTCAAGCGACGATTCGATGAGGGTAATTACAATGAAATGAAGCGATGAGGTCGCTTGAAAACTATGAATGATTATTATACAAATTAATATTTAGCATTTGAATACTTGGCAAGGCCTAATCAACTATGATTACACTATTTAGAATAATTGCATATTCCTATCCCATGGAACGGTCCAGCCACGAAGGACTTCTTAGGGAATCGAAATGATAGCAATGTCCATTAGGCTTGTAGTGAATCATAATGTCGATGATATGCTAAAAAGTGTCATAGGAGAATTATGATGAATATCTCATTCTCGTGGAGTAGTCCGGCTGTGTAGGCATTCTTAGGGATTGAAATGAAACATAACAATTTAGAAATGATGAATTTATCCCAAATGTCCTTATGGTAATTCACTCATCTTGCTAGATTGCATGGATCGCAAGTCGCTGCAACCGCTAAGTGTATAGGGTAAATAACTGAATACGAGGTGCATTTGGCTTTTGATTTTTTTGTTAATTTTGAATTTTTTGAATTATATGATCTGATTAATATCCTTGATTTGACCTTTGAAGGCTTTCCACGATGGGAATTTGGAGTAATTAATACGGTTTGCTATCCGCGCTTGTTAGAAGCGGGCCAATTCCTTAACCACGTATGGCAATTGCAGGCAGAAAAACCTAATCTGGGGACCGTGGATGTCAACCGTGGGCCGCAACAAATTTAAAAATTATAAAATATTTTTTGCTTTGTAAATTTTCATTATTTACCTGCATCTGCCAGTAAAACAAAGAGCTCAGGGAGGTAAAAATTATTTTTTAACATGGAGCGTTGTCGAAAACCCAACACAATTCCCATTTTCCACACCGATGGTGGATCAATCAGAAGCCTCGACTAGTGCAGGAGCTGGTGCTACTAAGGTAACTTGCAAATCGAGACTTCACTTATTTTTACCAGATGTAAAATTAACCTCATTAATTAATCGGTAAATGAACTACACTAAACCATTGGTAACGAACTTCACTGTAGTTAGGTTTAGCATAGACTAGTTAGAGGAGGGTTTGATTTTAATTTTTTAGGATTTTTTTGGAAGGGCAGACCCGTTTAGGGTTTTGCTCCCTAGCCGTGGGTGGCAGATGTGGGCCCCAATTGGAAAATTGGGGGCCACGACTGTTAGCCATGACAGGTTTCAAATACCAACGGTCAAATTTTTGATCGTTGGGTCGACCGCGATTCCGACCCATGGTGCCCAATTTGAGAAAAAAATTCAAAAAAATATTTTTTAATTTTTGGTTTTTCTAGGTATTGAATGCCATTTGTTGCATTTTTGGAATGCTTTTCTGATGTTTTTGAAATTTGTGATCATGTTTTTACATGTTTTTGTGTTTTTATGCATTTTTTTATTTGTTTTGACGTTTTAGGATTGTTTTTCATTATTTTTCTTTGTTATTATTTTTGTTGTTACTCAGACTTTGACCAATAGAGTGAGGAAGACCGATCTCCTTTGTGACCTCCACGGTGATCTCACTGATGAGGAGCGAGAGTGGTTCACTACTATGGGGTTCGACTACATCTTGGACCTCCCCACCATTTGGATTGATCACGCATATCTGACTACCTTGGCCTGTCACTGGGATGCGTGGACCAACACATTTCACCTATCGATGGGTGAGATGACTATTACTTTGGAGTATGTGTACCGCATCTTTTGCCTACTAATTGATGGTGGGGCCATCACATCCTCTTCAAATACGGCCAAGAGGGTCGTATTTGACTCCATGTTTGGCGATCGAAGTATTGAGGCCTAAGATCATAATGCCCATAGAGGCATCCATGTCAGGGAGTGGTTCGAGGCCCAATTCTTCTCACAATGGGAGGTTGTGTTTATGCTCCTAATTATCCAGATATTCCTCCCAAATTATTTAGGTGCGAGGTTCCATTAGAACCTCCTATATCAGACCAGAGAGGTGGTAATAATCTTGACCCAATATCCTCTCATTCTGTCATGGGGGAGTGCCCTACTAGCATAGCTCTACCGTGAGCTGTATCAGATCAAACACCAGAGCAAAGTTGACATCAACTACAACATCCTCCTCTAGGTTTGGGGCTAGCAGCACATCCTGATCAAACGTGCTATAGACTTACCCTTGCCGATCATTGATATTGATGAGGGGAGTTAGTGCTACATCGCCTGCTGTCCCTAGGAGCAAGAGGGCTTCAGGAGTAGGTCTTAGACAGGAGATTTAGAGCATTACATTTCCATATTTGTATAGCTCTACCCTTAGCACATATAGTGGTGACCGTATATGGACTGTATATCCTGGACAGAGATAGGCAGGTACCTATGTCAAGTTCATGGAGATAGATGGATCTTTGGTTGGCAGACTGACATACGTGAGTACCACTTCTACTCTCATGTGCTGAGGTAGTTTGGAATCCAATAGGATATCCCAGAGTTGTCGACTATATACAGATGCATAGTCCTCAGGAGGGACCTGACATGGCCCTAGGTTACTCCACTGGAGGAGAATGATGATGAATTTTAGGAGTTTCGCCAGGCGGACGTAAGCACTACTCCTAACTATAACGATTGGTGGGTAGACTTCCAATGGCATGGAGAGGGTCCTCTAAGATGACCTGCTGGTGGATTCATAGCATAGGGTGCAGAGGTGGACCCTCATGGGCATAGGACCTACTAGAGGATATAGGGCATATGGGGCATTAGGGCCATTGTAGAGGAGGGCCCATAGGTTGAGGCAGAAGGAGGAGGGTGAGGCACCTCCGGATAGCAAGATTGGGTAGCTAAGAGCCCATATTGCTAACCTCCAAAGCCATGTTGGGAGACTATAGACTCATTTATTGCATATGGATACATCTATCACCACTTTAGAGGTAAATATAGCATATGAGGAGAGGTAGTGGTAGGTATATGAGGAGGAGAGGACAAATCTCCATGCATAGGCTACTGTTTTAGGTACCCAGCTTACACAACTCACTAGTGAGAGAGATCTGGCACATGCATAGCTGAGTGCCATGAGTACTGAGAGAGACCTACTCAGGGCAATGAGAGGAGACCCCTCATATACATAGGCTATCATGGTGCCTCCCGTAACACCATATTCTTTACTGCTAGTAGGTTGTGACCCCATGATATATATTGGGAGGCTTTATTCCCTCATGGAGGAGGGTAATGAGCGAGATACATCATGGGCAACTCGTATCTCCCAGTTGGAGGGCTACATCAGGCTGATAGGTGGGGAGATACCAGAGGATACCCACACTACAGGGACTCAGAGGTCTAGATCTAGGACCAGGACCCAGGATACATGGCAGTCTTCTGCTAACTCAAGCCATAGGATGCACAAGACTGAGAGGACTCATAGGTCTTCAAGAAATCATGGTTCTAGATCGCATAGGACTCATAGGGATGGCAGAGGCGACATAGGTGCCTCACAAACTGGGGGCGTAGGCCCTGTTTAGTATAGATCTTAGAGATATTTTGTTGTACTATTTTTGAGTGTAAGGTCGAGGACCTATACAGTTGTAGCCTGTGGGTATTTTGATATAACCTGATACTATGTACTCTTGACACACACACACACACACACACACACACACATATATATATGATATGATATGATAGTTCATCTCATCATATGTATACTTTGTTTTTGGTATTTTAGGTTTATGTTATGCACATGGATGCAATGCAGATATTTGATTTATTGCTATATGATGTGATGTATGGATGACATGCACTAGCTATATGATGTGGATGCAGTGATATACATTTGTATAAGGACTACTTTGTGATGCTCTGTATACGAATGCAATGTTTGATGTTTAATGCAGTTTTGACCTGCTTCACTTGTAGGCATTTAATTTTTATTGTTTATGACATGATTCGTGTCATGTATGTATTTCATGTATATTTTATGATATTGAGTTATTTTAAATGGACATGTATGTTTTAATCACTTAAAATATAATGTATGCAATATGATATGAGGTTTTAAAAATCTAATGGATGACACCACAAAATGTATAACAATCATAGATTGTAGTTGCTTTATCTCTTTGTGAAAGATAATACACCCATATGTGAGATGTAATGATATATATTTTTGTTCATAAGCTTTTGTGAATTAAAATAATATGTATAACATAATCAGTGGCTGTCTAAATATCATTTCTGACATCCATCCGGTATCTAATCATATAATACAAATAATTATAATAAACAAACTCTCATAAAAATAAATTGATGTTTTATGATTGCATTTGAAAATTTGATTGTTGCTATTTGGGAATTTTTGAGGTTTACCATGAGACTCAAACACCCTAGTTGACTGATCAAAAGTTGTATACTAACCACACTAGACTTTTGAAACATAAGGTTTTCGCTAGGATAGGCCATAACTATTCATTATTCCTATGTGTGCAAGTGAATATATTTGATAAGGCACAAGCATACCCTAATGTCAGGCGGGATTCTTTCAACCCATTTCTATGATCGGGGGTCCGCAAATGTCTTACCCAATCCTAGATTTAGATTTTAGTTGGACTAGACCACTAAGCGATACATAACACCTGAAGCTAGCTCTTCCACATTTAAACATTGGTCTGTACAAGAGCGAGATGCTAATGCATCAGATATATCATCATACGTAAGGTACAATAGTGCTAACAATTCTAGGGATTCAAATTCACCCCCTTATTTTCTTTAATTTTTCAAGATACTTGCTCATATAAAGTGATAAAAATCACTATTTATTTTTGTACTATAGTGATAAAAATCACTGTTTATTTTGTACTTTCTATTTTTTTTCTTTTGAGCAAGGGATTTTACTTTCTTTGTACAATTTTTATCTTCATTTGATTTGAATTTTTGGAATTTTACATTTGATAATTTGCTTCAGAAAATTCCTTTGGGGATTTTACTTTGGGAAACTATTTCTAGGATATCGATTAAAGATATTGATCTTATGATATCAAAATGGGATATCAATCTAGGATGTCAATCTATGATATCGATCTAGGGTATCAATATGGAGGATTGATTTGGGATATCACTCTGGGATATTAGTCATTTAACGTAAGCAAGGGATTATGGGTAGGGAATAAACCTATCCTTTTGTCAATTGCCAAAATTTACCATACCATCTACACTGGGGGATAAGAAAGAATAAATCTTTTCACCTCAGGATACCTGGTCCTACTTCGTGGTTTTCATCTTCCCCTAGTGCTTATTAGGATTGTTTAATTTGTTGATTAGTGATAGGATTATGATATGCTAAGGTCTATACTAAATAGACCTCAACTACAAAATCAAAGTAATATTTCTATTAACTCTTGAGAAGACCTCTAGGTATGGTTGAATGATCAGAAAACCCTAGTATATTCTTCATATCAACAATATGGGTTGTGTTAAAAAACAAAATTACTCACAAGGGTGATAAATAGATGAAAAAGATAGTGCATAGATGCATGACTAAGATACAAAAATGGTGTTGTTTGTAATATTGTTAACACAATTGTTACAATGCAAGTGCGATGGATGAATATGCCTAATGCAATGCAAAGGTGCAAGATGAATGCAATGCAATGATGCAAATGAAATGCAAATATTTTTGACTTTTAATATTTTTTAAAATTTTTATGGATTTTAATATTTGGTTTGACCAAAGAACCAACATATGCCTTTGGAGCCTTTTGGGATTGACCAAGTAGTTTTTAGAAACCCTTAGAGCCTTTTCTAGGATTAGCCAAGTAGTTTTAAGAAAACCCTTGGAGCCTTTTAGGATTGACCAAGCGATTTTAAGAAAACCCTTGGAGCCTTTTGGGATTGACCAAGTGATTTTAATAAAACCCTTGGAGCCTTTTGGGATTGACCAAGTGATTTTAAGAAAACCCTTGGAGCCTTTTCTGAGTGACCAAAGGGCTTACATATGCCTTTGGAGCCTTTTCTAGATGACCAAAGGGCTTACAGATGCCTTTGGAGCCTTTCTTGGATGCCCAAAGGGTTTACAAATGCCTTTGGAGCCTTTTATGGATGACCAAAGAGCTTACATATGCCTTTGGAGCCTTATGTGGATGACCAAAGGGCTTATAGATGCCTTTGGAGCCTTTTCTGGATGACCAAAGGGTTTACATATGCCTTTGGAGCCTTTCTGGTTCTTAGGCATAGAACACTTTAAGATGAAGGATGTTGAGAGGTTCAGGATCTTCAAATACTCCAAGTGATGTCAAGTGATATGTCCCAGGTCTAATATTCTTTGAGATCATATAAGGACCCAACCAGTTAGTCACAAATTTGTCTCGCATTTTTATCAGTAAATTTGAGTTTTGTTGGTTCTCTTTCAGCACAAGATCACAAACTTCAAAGTATCTTAGATGGACTTTACTATTTTAAGTACTCTTTATAAACACGGAGGTTCTCAAGGGTATTCACACGATGTTCATCAAGTAATGTCAATTTATCTAGGTGAGCTTGCCGTGCGGTGTTGTCATCAATGAAATATTTCAATGCGACGCGCAACGTTGGAATTTCCAACTCTAAGGGCATAATGGCCTTGGTGCCATATACTAGTGAAAATAGAGTTACCCCAATGGGTGTCCAAATGCTAGTCTTGTAAGCCCATAATGCAAGGGGCAACTGGATGTGCCAATATTTGTGGTGCTCTTGTACCATATTTTTCAAGATGGAGACCACTATCTTGTTTGAAGATTTAACCTACCTGTTTGCTTGCGGATAATAAGAAGTCACAAAACTATGTTTGATTCTATTTTTAGATTTCAAAGCTCTCAAAATTTTGTTCTTAAATGACATTCCATTATTTGAAACTATCTTGGATGGTATGACAAAATGGCTAATGATATTGGTGAGTATAAACTTAGCAATACGCACTCCGGTTGCTGTTGTTAATAGAATAACCTCCACCCACTTAGTGAAATACTTAGTAGCCATGATAATAAAAGTATGTCAGCTCGATGATGGAGGAGAGATATTACCTATATGATATCGAGTCCCCACTGAGCAAATGGCCAAGCCACTTGAATGGGGTGTAAGGCCTATGATTGCAGGTGCATAAGATTAGCATGATACTGATATTTAATACACTTCCTGACATAAACATTGTAATACTTCTCCATAGTGGGCCAATAATAACCCATACGAAGGATGCGCTTGATGATAGCCATGTCACTAAAATTGCCACTGCATGTACCATTGTGAGCTTCTAAAATTGCTCAAGATGACTCTTGGAGCTAAAGACAACAAAGGAGATCTCCATCGTAGCTTCTACAGTATAGGATGTCTGATAATAAGATATACTTTGTTACTTTCTACTTGAATGCGCATCTTGCAGCACGCAACAATCCATGAGAGATTATGCCAAGTTTAAGAAAGTTATATATTTGTGATGTCCAATTATGATAAGCTTCAGCCTCGATTGACAAGACAACATGCTCCCCCTACGTACTACATTTGTAAATGCAGACTGGGAAACAACCCTGTGGTGAATGGTAGTATCACTCCCCGTAGGATCCTAGGAGATCAGATACCCCCAAGATGCTCTCTTCAAAAATTCTCTGGCTCTGTAGAACCACTCATGGTTTGGTTCTACATGAATCATGTTGATTGACTCTTTGTTATCCAATGCTTCGTGCTACAGAGCTATGTGTGACAACGTCTTTACATGGATGGCAGTAAAGTCATTAGAAATATTCTAAGGGATTATAGATCCTAAATATGCCATTGTGTCTGTGAATATATTGGATGAACGAGGGATTGCCTCGATGTCATACCATTCTATTCAAGCTAGATATGTGTCAACAAGATCCTTGTAAGCTTTCAACATCGGGCATCAACATTGAAATAGTCCCTTAACTTGGTTCACAATGATAAGGGAATCACAAAATATATTTAACCTTTTTATCTTCATGGTGACAGTTGTTTGGAGGCCTAAAATCAAGGATTTGTATTCAGTATTGTTTTTAGTGCAAGAAAAATCCAACTTGAAAGACAAGGGCATTGGAGCTCCTTATGGAATGAACAACACTATTCCTGCACCACCCCCTTGCTCACACTTCAAACCATCAAAGAACAAGGTCATATCGGCTTTGTTGTTTGGTTCTTCAGGTTTGGGTGCTTCTGATAGGGCAAAGACTATGTCATCAGGAAGCTCTATGGTGAGGGGCCTACTATTTTTTAGAGGCACCTCAGCCAGCTAATCTGCTATGACTTGTCCCTTAATGAAATTTTGGCTTATGAATTCCAAATTGAATTTTGTCAATAACATGATCCACTTTGCAGTACATGTATTATGAAATGTCTTGCTCATCATATACTGCAAAGGATTTTGTTTGGATATAATGTATGTCGTATGACTCAACATATAGTGTCATAATTTCTTGGTAGCGAACACTACTGCTAAACACAACTTTTCCACATATGCATATCCGATCTCATAGCTCACCAAGGTTTGGATAATATAATATATGGCTTGTTCTTTATCTTGCACATTATTTTGGGCTAACATGGTTCCCAATACAAAGTTGATTAGCGATATATATTGCAGAAATGGCACATCTGGCCTTGGTGGAGCTAGCACTGGCAGTGTCTTTAGGTATTACTTTATCTTAGTAAAGGATGCTTGATAGCCCTCATTCCAATTGAATGGTACCCCCTTGTGTAGCAGTTGATTCATGGGTCGATATTTATCCGATAATTGAGTGATAAATCGCTTTATGGATGCTACTTTGCCCTATAGGATTCTTAGTTTTTTGATGCTCGTGGGAGGACGCATTTCTAGAATAGCCTTGAACTTTTTTGGGTCAACTTTGATGCCTCACTTTGAAATGATGAACCCTAAGAGATTTCATGAAGTTATGCCAGATACACACTTCTTAGGATTCAACCCAAAATTATGGTCTATAAGGCGATCGAAGACCTTAAAGACCTCCGCATGCTCAAAACACAATAATGACTTTGCCAACAAGTCATCCATATAATATTCTAATATTTTTTACATATAAACCTGAAAGATGTATGTCATAGCCCACTGATATGTGTCACCAACATTTTTAAGGTTGAATGGCATAAATTTATAGCAAAATTTTCCCCATGGGGTTATGAACGCGGTTTTGTGTTGGTCTTCGGGCTTGTTGGAGCCAAATTTGACTCAAACTTTGAAACCCCCAAATTTAAATTTTTGGTTTCAATCAAAATGCTTAATAATGTTGGTCACTTCTTCAGTCGGTGTGAGTAATTTGATTTTTCCATGGTCTAATGAGATGAGTTTAACCTTGGTTGTTAATAATGTGTGCCCCTTTTTAATAATGCTCAATAGGGGGTATGGCAAGATTTTATCAATCAGATTTTTAATAAAGCCTAACTCCGACCTTCCTAAAAATAAAGTCACCCTTGGGCCTAAATCAAATGATAAACCTATAAGTCTTAAGGTATTCAAAATAAAGGGGAAAAATTAATTAAACACCTTGGTCTAAAGCCCAAAAAGCATAAGGGTATGTACCACATTAATTAAATATCGAGCACCTTAGGTTAAATCCAAAGGCCGCGTATGAATTTTATTTAATTGGATGATGGCACTTTAATAAATTGAGCAAAGGGTAAGTCAAACAAGTCAAAAGGTAAGGTTCAAAATAAAAAACTACATATTAGGTTTAAAATATAAAAACATGTGCCTTTTAATCTGATGGTAGTGCTTAAGCGAAACGAGAAGATCAATGAACACACTTTCTCAAAGAAACCCGAAGGTGAAGTCAAAGATAATGGTTTAAAAAATATTATAACCTAAGGTCAAAAATGATTAAAATTAATAAAGTCCATGCAACTTTACTAATCTGGATGGATGCGCTTGAGCTAAGCCTAATCCGATGGATGCGCACTCTCCAAAGAGTCAAATCATTAAACGAGTCAACATAGGTCAAAGATTCTAATTAAATATTAGACAAATCCGACAGATCGGATGATAGCGCTCAAACGAACTCAAATATCAATGATTGCGCTTGATTTAATTAAACCACAAATTAAAATACTATGGTCAAAAAGTATTAAGGGTATGCACCCCTTTGAAATAACCATCGATCTAATTAGAAAGATCGGATGATAGCGCTCGATCTAGATCCAATCCAACGGTGGCGCGCCCATAAAAGATGCATTAAAAGGTAAAAACCCCATGAGATTAATTAAATCTATTAAAACAAGATTAACAAGGGTCTAAGCACATTGCTAATAATTCCCCCTTTCAGATTAATCAAGGTTTAAAATCATGTACCCCCTTTAGTAACTAACCCCGTAGGTTGAGGAAAATCAACGATCGCACCAATATCTATCAAAGATCCAACGATCGCACCGAAAACATAAATAGTAAGTGTTCAGAAAAACAAAGGTAAAGCCAAATTAATTACATATTAGTAAGGGTATAATACATCGCTAATTACCCCCCTTTATCTTAAACCAAGATTAATCAAATATAATAATGTCCCCTTTCGACTAACAAATATGCAGCTTGCAGAAGATCTAACGACAATGCTAGACTTCACTCGAAGATCGACGATGATGAAGGAATCAAAGGCAAATGAAGATATTAAATGACACGAATATCTGATGACAGCGCTCATCTCCACTCAGATCCAACGGTGCACATGGTTTAAAGTGATCGAAGGTTAGTCTAAACAAGTTTCTTTCATCAAATGGTTAATTAATTTGATGCATGGGTGATTTTCCCCCTTTCCTTTGCTAAACTTTGTTTATATATGAAATAATCTGATGGTAGCACCCCCATCATGGTATGATCCAATGATGATCACGTAGAAAGGTAAACGTGTTATATGAGGCCTATGCTTAATACAATGATATTAAGGATGAAAACACTAGGTTAACCTTGGTAAATCTTGATTAGAGGAGGAATAAAACACCACATTATTATAAGGTCAAATAAACAATGATATAATATTTAACCTTAAGTATTGTCAAAATGAGTTATTACCAACCAAATATTTTTGACTTTGTAAACATGATTAACCCAATTAATCAGGTACAGGTAGACTAACAATCATGCAGGTCCTAAGACATCGACGATTGCGCTAACCCTACTCAGGAGATCTGATGGTAGTGCACGAATCAAAGATTTAAGTGATGAATCAACTAATGAGAATCTGACGATAGCGGTTCATTGAGATTAAAGGAATCCAACAAGTAAGTCAAAGTCAAGTACAAGTGAAGGTAAACTAATAAGCATCTTCTAATAGATCCGATGGATGCGCATAATTCAAAGAGATAGATCCAACGGCTACACTCGATCACGGTTGACTCAGAGAAAGCTAAGGATATCAAAGATAATAACGGCACTCACATCAAGAACCAAATCTTATGAAGATCCCTAGGATGATTGCTGCTTAATTAAAAGGGTAATCGATCCCAAATATTTAGTTATCGTTCGAGGCCAAGGTGGCACGAGATTCAAAATGGAAGCCATCCCTATCACACATCATAGTTCCACGTCAGATAAAAGAGGATTCCAATGGCCAATAGTGGGAGTGCTAATGATTATAGGTACACGAACCAAAAGGTTCAGGGGCACGTAGGATGAAGGACATTACCCGCCATTAAGGCCCAACTCTAGGAAAGATGTGTTGGCAAAAATTCTTTGGATAATTTTAAAAGGTAGTTGGTGGCATCGTATTTATGACAAACATGTGAATTATCGAACCCATTTCACCACCCAGTATTTGAGCTCACGAAAATAGTCAAGTTTACCACCCTGGTGAGCTAAGAGCAAAAATTGATACACAAGTACGAGAGAAGAAGACTTTTAAAGCTTTCCTATCACAGAAGGACCATACCTACTACCGTGAGATAAATGGCATCATGGGGAGACATTTTTGTACCAGAAGACACTAGGGAAGCAGTAAAATTCATCACAGATAGGTCACCATACTCTGAGATCTCTGGACCACCTATTTTTGATAGCACAATGTATGAATTTGCTCAAAAATGTGGAGCTAATAAAAGACCTACCCCAGCACAGTAGTACGAGATTGACAATGCATGTATCAAGAGTTTTGCTCATGTGATGGAGAATGATAACAGGACCCCATGGATAATGGTTGACCTATTTCATAAGGCCCGAAGGTTACAATACAAGGGTTTCCCTAGAAATAATAGATGGAATAGTAACCTTGGGAAGTTGATATGTCCGAAAGTTCACTTCTCCTCAGATTTAATGGCTAGTGGCGTATGATGAAAGAACGAGGATATTTCGAGATAATAAGGATCGATCGATATTCAGTATTAAAGTCGAACACATCCAAGAAGGTTTTCAATTTGATAGAGTATACCACATTTCTAGTGGAAAAGGTAATCGAACACCAATCTCGTATGTTCACAGACATGGAAGTTTTTAAAACTTTATTTGATACACATGAGAAAATAGAAAAGAAATTTCCAATTAGGAAAAATGCTTTTAGGCCATGGGTCCAAGATTTTTGTGATATGATAAACATAGTCTTAGGAGTACAGGATCTCAGTAGAGTGACTAAAAGGGTTTTATATTTAGTTGCACAATGCAATCGGGCACATAACACCCCAATTTATGCTTGGGAATTAGAATTAAGTAACCAAATGCATAAAGAAATGGTAGAATTGAAAAAGGTAGTTTTTGAACAAAGGCAAGAGATGCCCCATTTTTCTCAATACTCAATTTTTATCCATCTGATAGTGGGTCAATTGGGAGGAGAAGCCCATAAAAGAGTAAAATCCATTGACAGCCCCTATGTTCAAAGTAGTTTTTGGAGAATACATGAAGGACGAACTCACATGGGTTGGTTCTATGATCATTTCATGGTGGAAATCCATTGGGCTCTAACCGGATTAGTCCCTGAGAGATTAGGGCCAGGAGTAAGGGCTTTTATCAAAGAAAAGGAGATTGGGGATTTCTTTTTCACAGAAGGTTTCACCTATATCAGGCTCTATGGGGCTAAAATTCCCCCTAAAGCTATTACCAAAGTATTGCCCATTATCTCTAGCAACCTTGGAATTATGTAGACAGGTAGCCGAAGAAGCTAAGATGAGACTGGTAAAGAAACATGGTAAAGTCCCCTGGCTCAATGTTCCCTATCACTTTGGAGATTTTATATTTGTTGGCTACCCTTCCCTGCTCAAGGGAATGTTTGAGTTGGACAACATGGGATTTGATGAGATAACTTGGAGATTTTATGACCCAAAAGGAATATACAACAAAATGATGGAAAAAAGAGAATATGCTCGAATACTGCATCGTACAGACACTTTTGAAGAAAGCTTATTAGAAGCTATGGAAAAAGGATTAGATTTGCAAAGGGTATGGGATGATTTCCCTCCCGAAAGTAGGGGCAGCACACAGGTTCATGAAGCCTATGATTACCCTACAGAATTAAGAAGGCTTCAAGAAATTTTAGTAGAATCTATAGCACCTATTTTTCCAGGAGCAGCTCAAGCAATCAAAGAAGACCCCCTATTAGAGTTGATAGAAGAATAGGGTATTGACCAAATGGAGGTCACTGTAAATACTATAGACATAGTAGAGCAACAAGTTAGGCCTTTCGAAGGTGCTCATATCAGAATAGAGGTGGCACCAAGCACTTCCCAAGAAGCTTCCAAAAACCCGAGTATAGATAAAGGAAAGGAGATTGTAACAACACCTGCTCAGAAAGCTTCTCTCATAGAACAAGCTATAATTCCCATTTCTGATAGAGTACTAGTTGTAACTAGTGTGAATAAATTAGCACCCATGGCTATCCCTACCTCATTAAACATAAAAGGACAAGAGATTAAAATTCCATCAATGATACAAATGAATATGAGAAGAACAAGTGGATTTGGGAGTCTTTTCCGAAGTCACCAAGTGAAGAATCAAACAGAGATTACCACCTTAGAAAATAAGAAGCCCAAATTATATCTACCTTCTACAAAGGTTGTATTAGAAAGGACAGATGAGCAGAATATTTTCACTACTGCAAATGAACAAGAATTACAGTTAGTAGCAGGGATGGGAAATATAGAAGAGCAATTTACAGAAGAATCACAATTAGAAGCACCTATATCAGATATAATAGAGATAAATCTTCCTACTCTACAAGACCCACTAGTCTTTAGAGTCAATGAGGAAATAGAGGGCTCATCAGTACTAGGGAAAGAAGGTGAAATGGCCAAAGTTGTCAAGGCAATGCAAAATCAAGCCATAGACCAATTCATTGGGAAAATTGTAGAGCTAAGGAAACAATTGGAGAAAGAGGAGAAGGAAAAAGCTGAAATGAAAGCATTAATAAGTAAACAATAGGAAGAATTGGCCCAAAAAGATACTTCAAGTGCACAACCCCTTCAGTGATGAAGATTCAAGATCATGTCTATTATCTAAATGCAATGAAGAAAGACATGTCAATGAAAATAAGAGCTCATGCCAGAGGGTTTACTGAGATGTTTAGACAAATAAGGGTGATCCAAGTGACTGCTCAAGAAATTCTGACATTACTACAAGAAAGAGAAGAAGATTTTGAAGTCATCCACCCTACCCTAGATTTTATAGGGGACCATTTTGAAGAGTTGTAGGGACAAGAAATAATAACAAATGATGGCAGTAAAATTCAGCTCAATTTTGAGTTTTTTAAAGTAGCCCTATTTGGAGCAAACCGAGAGAGGTGGATCAATGTTGTAAATGAAATGGATAATCTGATAAAATATGCAATAGAAAAAATGGTAGACATTGGTCTATCCTTAGACCAATGCTTAGAGGCCTCAGATGTAGAAGAGGTATTCAAGCATACCATTGAAATATTTGAATGTGAACCAGGTGATGAGGCGGAAATGATTAGACAAACTACTCTTATGGTGAATACTATAGAGATGTTACTCTTTCAATATGAAAGGAACAGGCCCACTATTGCCATACAAAAAAATAGAATTTTGTAGGAAATGAATATGCTGAGGATTGCAGCCACATTTGATACAGAAGTTTGGAGATTAATAACTGAGCAAATAAAAAAGCTGCAGACAGTCCAAAAAGGGAAAGAAGTTGAAACTCACGGTCAACAACTGGAAGCAAGTTCATCACAATAAAAACCTGAGCCAACAGAAAAAGTCCCTAAAGCAGTAAAGGAGACGGTCCAAGAGGAAACAATGGGAACAATTGTGAAGGAGGTAGCAGAAGAAGAAACAGGTTCTCCCAACACTACCATCACTGGTTAGATTGAATTACTATTTGAAAAATTCAAAGAGGAGAGCACAATCAAGAACAACAAGGGTAGTGGAAGCCAACTGTACCAATTTTTGAATTTCAATTAGATGATGACAAGTGTAAGGTCAGAAATAAAACAAAAATAATAGAATCAAGAACCAACAGTTATAAAAGGAAGCAGATACGTATAGATTCTACATCAAGCAATTAGAGAATAACATTTTTTCTAAGAGGTATACTTGAGTGCCCTATTAGTTGTGTTGTTGTATCCCCTTCTATGTCTATTTTTCTCTCTCATTTCTTATTCTTCCCTTTGTTATGCAGGATTTTGATAGGAAAGTGCTCAAGAAGCTGAGATTATTTCCTATCCTATTGAGCCTAGGATTCAGAGACTCTACTATTACCAGATTGGAACAAGGAGAGTAGGAGAGACCTATTACATTATTTGAACAGAGTCCTCTTCATTGTATTGATGTATTTCTTTGAGAAAAATAGAGTTAAAAGGCATCCTGCCCACTCTGCATGTAATATTTTATGAAATCAATACAATTCTGAGTTTTATTCCTATTATATCTTTGTCTCAGTACTGTGTGTCACTGTGTAATGGATTACATTATTTGAATACATTACATACATTTCTTTCATTGGTTAACTTTTAGTTTTATTACGATATTCGAATAAATCTAAGAACGCCAATTTTCTTTTCCCCATTCTCTCTATTCATATTAGAATTGTTGTTAAATTGCTATAACAACCCAATGAATCTAGGCATCGGTCTACATAAGGCATAACAAATGGTTATTTTCTTGCTTGGTCATTTTAATACTTATAGTGTTATATTAATCTGGAGCGTGTAATCAAAGTTTTATCATAGAATTACCATTGGGGTTTCCTTACCCATTATGTAGTTTTCCTTTAGCAATATTCATGTTTATCAGAACGAAGAGGCAGGTTGACCAGAGCCTGTAATAGCTCATTGGTTTCAAATGGATTTTTGTAGCGTGACAATCGAATCCTATGGATGCAAGAATCGGTTCCAACATTTTTTGGCACCATTTCTGGGGAGGACTTGATAGAAATATTTAATTATCTTCTTAAAAATTTTCTTCGAACAACATTATTTTTAATCAATGGGTGGCCAGTTAGAATAAAGAACTTTTGTTTTAATTTTTACATTTTCTACGTTCTTTATTTTACCCATGGTTTTCAAATTTTGATTTTCTTTACGTTTCTTGATCTTCTTGAAATTTTTGGTTTCTTGATTTTCTTGAATTATCCCAAGAACCGACTCCTATGAGGATGAGTGATAATATCAAGCATTCTTGATAAAAGCATACATTGTTCTTTCTGCACCCCGATGCTGGCGACTCTATCTAGACGAACCCAGAAGGAAAAAAATAAAAAAGGAGAGAACAGAACATGTTGGCGAACACCAGGAGAAGCGGTAAGGAGCTATTTCCAGAACTCGAGAATCTAGAGGTATTTATACATACCCAAAAAACTCCACTTTTCAAGAGTATTATTTATAATAGTAGATCAAATTCTAGCAGTAAAAAGTACATAAAGAAAAATCAAAATATTATTACTGTAGATGAACATTTAAATTCTGTTATAGAAGATATATGTGATTATTCTTATAATAGTAATACTGAGGTAAATAATCCATTAGATCATATCCAGATTACTCAACCTCACATTCCTGTAAGTATTACTACTATGAATTTGAATCCTACAGTAGCAATGGCCCAGGTTAATGTTCATTTATGGAGGACTAACAGATATAGGCCTTTTGTATTACCCATAAATTTAAATACCTTACCCAGTAAAGCTCACAAATACCTCCCTAAATTTTTAGGAAATAGTGCAGTGACTGGAGAAGATCATATCAAAAGTTTCTTGTATGCAATGGATAGTCTAGAAGTTGAACATGAAGATGTAGTATTGAGACTATTTTTACAGACTTTAGAAAAATATGCTAGAGAGTGGTTTAATTCCCTTCCTAACAATGATATCCCAAACTTCACCAAAATGGAAGTTGTGTTTCTAAAGAAATATGGTGAAAGGAAAAATGAACAATCATTGTTAACTGAGCTAGCCACTATGAAGAAAAAAGAGAATGAGGTTGTTAGTGATTTCAACATAATATTTTCAAAGACTAGGAACAAAATCCCTGCCAACCTTAGACCTAGTGATATTCAGTCTATTTGTTTTTATAAGAATGCCTTTCAAGGAGAGTTTAACTATGAGTTAAGGCAAGAACAAGCCACTACCATTGATGGTTGTATGGAAAAAGCAATGGATATAGAAAGAAATATGCTTGACAGTGGTAAGATGAAGCCCTATTCTCTAGAAGTCAACCTACCTGAGAGAAAACCCAAAAGGGTGGCATTTGATATACAAAGAAGAACCGAAATTGATCCAATGGAGAAATTGACCAGTCAAATGACTGAGATGTTCAATAACATGAACAACAGGTTAGCAAGAATTGAAAGAAATGGAAATAATGGTGAATCTTCATAGACAGAGTGACCTCATGTTGACAACCATCCTCCCTTCAAGAAAAATTTCAATAGGAATTGGGGAAACAACAATGGTTCTGAAGAAGGAAATAGGAGTAGGAATAATGGGAACAATAACTAGAAAAATTGAGACTCTGATAGAGATCAGAATAGTGTTCCTAACCCTATACCATATGCTAATGTAGCAGAGGGATTTCCCTATTTTTTCTCTACTTGTGATGCACCCCATAACCCTGATGCATGTGGAATTCACCTAAGTGATCAACGTAATGTAGATATGCATGCAGAATCAGAAGAGGATATAAGAATCAATGCTTGTTGGTCTATTGAAGATGAATCCAGAGAAAGGTTGTTTGAAGAAGATATGGACAAGTATGCTTCAAATCATCATCCTCAAATTTTAGTAACTGAAGGAACTAAAATCTTGCAGAAATCACATGAGTCAAGATATGATAAGATGAAGCAAGGGAAATTAATCCCCACTGCTCAAGAGGTTGAAGAATTAGAGGCAACCCATATTCTGAATTTAAGGAATAGAATAGTCCCTGAAAGGACAGAGAAAGCCTCTACAAGTGAAACAAGAAAACAAACTTTCACCAATAAAAATATCAGTAAAGAGAAAACTGATAGGAACCTTAAAAATATTACTCCTGAAGTAATAGAATTAGAGGAAGAGATTCCCAAAGAAGAAAGTAATAAACCACTAGATATAAAGAAGATAGAATTTGATGTTGGGTCAGAACTCAGTAAGCAAAAGGTTAATATCACATTTGGAGAACTTATGAAAGTTCAACAGTACAGAGAACAAGTCTACAGAGCATTTGGATTAGTGGAACAAAAAGAAGACCCAACTTGCCATGCTGCTAGACAAAATCAACATGATACAAGATCACCATCCTCTGTCAGACCCTTCTATGTATCATTAAGGTATAATTCAGATGAAGGGGAAAGATATGTGATTCATAATTGCATGTTAGACAGTGGAGCTTCACACAATATCATGCCCAAATTAATAGCTGATCAAATGGGATTAATCTGTACTAGAGATTCTGCCCCTATTTTTGTAATGGATAGTAGACAAATTCCTTGTGTAGGGGTGATAACTGGATTGTTAGTTTTCTTAGATCAACACCCCAAAAAGGGCATTGTCATGGATGTTGCAGTAGTTGATGTTGACCCATTTTTCTCACTATTACTCAATAGACATTGGGCAGAACAACTAGGAGGTTCAATTCAATTGGATTGGTCCTATGCTACAATCCCAATATCAGATAAGGAGAATATAATTTTGAGAAGGGAACCATTCAACAAACACTCCATAGAGTTAATTCAAATAGATGAAACCATGATTAACTTAGTAAACTCTATGGAAGAAAAAGGGATGGGAGTTTATTCAATATGGCACAACCCATTCCTGGTGGAAGTACCAGAAGCAAAGAACATGGATCCAGAAGTTATGAAAATAGTAGATGCTGAATCAGATAGAGTTTTGACTCAAGAAATGTGGACCATGTATTTTGATGGAGCTAAATCATAGTCTAGAGTAGGTGCAGGTGTAAATTTGACTGATATTAAAGGAAATTACCTTGGTATTCCTTACAGACTACAATTTCCTTGCACAAACAATGTAGCTGAGTACGAAGCTTTACTACTAGGATTAAGGAAAGCAAAAGAATTAGGCATTAACTACTTGACTATAATAGGGGATGCAGAGCTTATTATACTACAGATCAAAGGTAAATATCAGACTAAACATCCTAGGCTTAAGCAATATAGAAATGCAATATTGGAAGAAATTGATAAATTCTTAGCTTTCAATATCTCATATATTCCTAGAGAACAAAATCATGTTGCAGATATTTTAGCTATAAATGCCTCAGGTCTAGATCACCCAGAGATAACTACAGAATATATGGATAGATTCCCAACTATTTCAGTCTATAAACCTTCTATGCCAGATAACATAGTCTATCTACAGGTCTTTCAAGATGACATAGATATTAAAGATTTTATGACTCTACAAAATCAGTATGCAGATGTAATCTATGATGAAAAAGATGAAGAAAAGCTAAAAGACCAAATAGGAGAGCCAGTAGAAGTAATCCAATTGAAAACTAATAGAATACCCAAAGGATTGGTTTCTCTAGAAAGTCTATTTGATGATTTTGACAAAGCTTATAAGCCTTTACGCAGAGAAGTAATATCTAAAGATATTAATATTGGTTCAATGAAAGAACCCAGAATAGTGAAAGTAGACATGGCCTTACCTACTAAAGAAAAAGTTGGATATATCAGTTTCTTGAAAAAGAACAAAGAACATTTTTCTTGGACTTATGAAGATCTAAAAACATTCAAAATAGATGTAATGACACACATAATACCCTTGAAAGAAGATTCCAAACCATTTAGACAGAAACAAAGGAAGTACAATCCAACTCTGCACCCAATAATGCAAAAGGAGGTACAAAAATTATTGGATTCCAAAATAATAAGAAAGGTAAGATTTTCTTCATGGATATCCAATTTAGTACCAGTCAAAAAAAGAATGGGGATATTAGACTCTATGTAGATTTTAGAAATTTAAACAAGAGTTCATTAAAATACAATTACCCATTACCCAACATGGAACAATTATTGCAAGCAGTAGTTGGCTCAACTAGATTGTCTCTATTAGATGGATTTTTAGGGTACAATCAAATTCAGATAAATCCAGAAGATAGACATAAGGCAACATTCACTACACCTTAGGGCACATTTGAATATTTAAGAATACCTTTTGGACTAATGAATGCAGGTGCTACTTTTCAGAGAGCAATGGATTTTGCCTTTAAAGGATTAATGTTCAAAATTGTAGTTGTATACCTGGATGATATCACAGTATTTTCTAAAAATCTAGAGGATCATCTAGAACACTTAACTACAGTTTTTGCTCGGTGCAAGGAATTTGGAATTTCTTTAAATCCCAAGAAATGCATATTTGGGACTACACAAGGGAAGTTATTAGGACATATAGTTTCAGAAAAAGGAATAAGCATTGATCCAGAAAGAATTGAAGCTATTTCCAAAATTCCCCCTCCTAGAAATTTAAAAGGTGTCAGGTCATTCTTTGGCAAGATAAATTTTATTAGAAGATTTGTCCCAAATTTTGCAGAGATGACCAAACCTATAAATGACATGGTTAAGAAAACTGGAGAAATAAAATGGACAGTGGAAAATATGGAAGCATTTAACAAGATCAAAGAAGCCATATCAACCACTCCAGCCCTAAGTTGCCCTGATTATGCAAAAGATTTTAATATCTATTCTTATGCATCTGAACATTCTATTGCTATAGTTCTTTCATAGAAAGATGATGAAAATAATGAAAGGCCAATAGCCTTCATGAGTTCAGGTCTAAAAGGAGCACATCTTAAATACACCTTGCTAGAAAAACATGCTTATGCAATCATCCAATCTTTAGAACACTTCAAAGGTATATTTGGCTCAAATAAGGTTTATTGTTGTATCCCTTTTATAGCAATAAAAGATATTTTTTCTCAATCAGAGCCATTAGGAAGACCAACAAGATGGATGGTAAAGCTTTTGCAATATGATGTTGAATTCAAAATAGTTAAAACTATCAAAGGGTAGGGTTTAGCTAAATTGTTGGCCAAAAGAAGAAGAAGGATTTGAAAATGTTCTCACAATAGATGAGGCATATGATGTCAGAAGAATCAATAATACTGAATGCAAATGGTATGAAGAAATATTGTCATACTTACAAACTCTATCATTCCCTAAAGATATGTCAACAAACAGAATGAGGTCAGTCAAGCTTCAAGCTCAGAAATATTATATACAAGATGGTGTGCTATACTGGAAACACCCTGATGGAGTATTATTAGTCTATTTATATGAAAGTGAAGTCCCAAAAATAATCAATGAATTTCATGATGGTTTCTATGGAGGACATTTTGCTCCAAGAGCTACAACTAATAAAATTATGAGAGCAGGATATTATTGGCCTTCCATTTTTAAATATGTATATAAATATGTTAGGAACTATCATAACTGCCAGGTTTTTGTAGGAAAGAAGCATTTGGCAGCCATGCCCCTCAAGCCAGTAATCATTGAGGCACCATTCACACAATGGGGTATTGACCTAATTGGAGAGATCAAGCCTAATTCATATAGCCAACACAAGTGGATCATAACTGCAACAGATTACTTCACAAAGTGGGTAGAAGTTGCACCCTTGAGAACATCCACTACTACCACTATCATCAAATTCTTGGAAGAAAACATTCTGACCAGGTTTGGAGTTCCTCAAAAACTAGTTACAGATAATGCACAATATTTTGTTTCATATGAAATGGTAGAATTTTATGTTGAATATGGAATTGAATTATCCCATTCTACTAATTATTACCCCCAAGGAAATGGTCTTGTTGAGTCATCAAATAAAAATGTAATAACCAGAATAAAAATATCATTGGGTAAGAACAAGAGAGGGTGGGACAGTGAACTTAAATTTTCTTTGTGGGCTGATAGGTTGTCTGTTAAAAGAAACACAGGAAGAACCCCCTATGAGATGGTTTATGGAGAGAAAGCCTTATTACCTTCAAAGATAGAGAAATTGGCACTTTCCCTCCTATTGCAAGACCATGAAGACCCCAATCCCATACAGAGAAGGCTTGACCAAATTGTCCTATTAGAAGAGCAAAGAAGAGAGACCCTTAATAGAATGATGGAACAAACCCAGAAAACCATGAAATTGTTTAATAAGAAATCCAAGGGTACTCCTTTTTCTCAAGGAGATATAGTCATCTATTGGGATCCTAAAAATGATAAGCATGGTGAAAAAGGTAAATTTGAACCTAAATGGATTGGCCCATACCAAATAGCCCATGTTATCAGCCAGAATACATACAAGTTGTAGACCTTGCAGGGTGAAATGATGGCTATCCCTATTAATGGCCAACACCTCAAAATGTACAATCCCTGTTGAAGGTGAATAAAAAAAAGGAAATAAAAAAGGAAAAAGAACAAAAACCCAAAAAAAGAGTGTTTTACTTTTTAGCTTTTCTTTTCTTGTTTAGTTTAATTCTGAGTTTATTGTACACATGATATTCTTAGTTTGATGAGTATATATTATTGTTGATTCCACCAAAAACAATAAGAAAAAAGGAGATTTATTTTAGACTCTGATGAGGTTTACAATTTTCAAAATATGAGTGTTTATGCAATAGTTGTTTGATATGAGATAAAATAGAAGGAAAACAAAGTTGATTGAAACATCATGTCAAAGCCTCACATTACAAATGATACTTAAAGTGACTTCAAAGGTCCAAAGAACCGAGTTATCTTTGAGAGGGTGGTTGAGCCAAAAATTATTACACTCATATTTTATAGCCAGAAACTAATCCTCAACTCAGGCATACTCATTGCACAATTTGCTTATATATCCAAGTACTTCTCTCACGAGAAAGAAAAATAAAAAATAAAGTTAAATTGAGTCACTACCTGAGATATCTTGGAAAACCTCTACCGGGGCTATAGACGCTTGACTGGAAGTAGGGTAAAACCAGATGGGATTAGAAGCAACTCCACCGGGGCTATAGACGCTTGACTGGCAGTGGAGCCCTGTAGAATGGTGAAAATTTTTTAAAGAGTGAAATCACATATTAGGCTTAACTATTTTGCTCAGATATGGCAAAGTTCTGAAAGACTTAGAAATCAAAATAAATGCACAAACACACACATGGGCATAAACATGATGAAGTAAATGGCTTTGACAAATATTTGTGTAATCATATCTTATGACTTAGCCAAAACAAGCATTACAATATATCAAAATAAAACTCATCTGTTTCTAAAAATCTGATCCTAGTTTCCAAATTGAATAAAAGGAATTACAGTTTTCAAATACTCTATAGCATAAGGGTATGTACCACATTAATTAAATATCGAGCACCTTAGGTTAAATCCAAAGGCCGCATTCGAATCCGATTTAATCGAACGATGGCGCTTTAATAAATCGAGCAAAGGGTAAGTCAAACAAGTCAAAAGGTAAGGTTCAAAATAAAAAAACTACATCTTAAGTTTAAAATCTAAAAACATGTGCCCTTTAATCTAATGGTAGTGCTTAAGCAAAATGAGAAGATCAACGGATGCAATTTATCAAAGAAACCCAAAGGGAAGTCAAAGATAATGGTTTAAAAAGGATTATAACCTAAGGTCAAAAATTATTAAAATTAATAAAGTTGAGGCAAATTTTCTAATCTGGACAAATGCACTTAAGCTAAGCCTAATCTGATGGACACACACTCTCTAAAAAGTTAAATCATTAAAGGGTCAACAAAGGTCAAATTTTTTATTAAATATCAGACAAGTCTACCAGATCGAACAATAGCGCTCAAATGAACTCAAAGATCGACGGTCACACTTGATTAATTGAGAATGCACCTTTAAATACTATGGTAGAAAAGGATTAAGGGTATGCACCCACTTTGAAATAATCATTGATCTAATTAGCTAGATCGGATGACAGCGCTCGTCCTAGATCTAATCCAACGGTGGCACACCCATAAGAGTTGCTTTAAAAAGGTAAAAATCCCATGATAATAATTAAACCGGTTAAACAAGATTAACAAGGGTCTAACACATTGGCTAATCATCCCCCTTTCAGCTTAATTCAAGGTTAAAATCATACCCCCTTTGGTAACTAACCCCATAGGTTGAGGAAAATCAACGGTCGCACCGACATCAATCGAGATCTGACGGTCGTGCTAAAATCTAAATCCAAAAAGGTGAATGGTAATGTATCGGGAAAGATGAAGGTAAAGACAAAATTAATTATGCATTAGCAAAGGGTATAATACGTTGTTAATTACCCCCGTTCAGCTTAAACCAAGATTAATTAAATAAAATGATGCGCCCCCTTTTTGACTAACAAGTATGCAGTTTGCAGAAGATATAACGGTTGCACTAGACTTCGCTCGAAGATCAACGATGATGAAGGAATCGAAGGCAAATGTAGATCGGGTTAGAATAATAATGAACATTCACAATGAATGGTTCATTATCATCCTCATCCATGGGCATGGGAGATGTGATCTGGTCTGGCCCTCCATAGATGAAGTTGGTTTGGTTGGGTGGTACCCCTAATGGTTCCACCATACCTGTGGGAAGGTGATGGGCTCGCAGTCGGCCCATGTCATGTGCAGCCTTGATAATCAATGTGAACATCACATTCTCCACAATGTATTCCCCTAACCCAGGATTAACCAAATAGATGGTCACCTACATTGCAGATGACCACGCTAAAGACATAGGCGAAGCAGGTTGAGGTGCCTCTTCGACTCTTCCTTGAATTTCCTCTACTTCCATGGGAGTAGGGGTTTTGACGATAACTGACTTGGAATTTTTCTTTATCTTATTTTTTCCCATTTTAGCTTTTAACTTCCTATCATCTCGCTGCATCATAGATGCAGTCGGTCTAATGGAAGTAGTTGTTGTGTGCTTCGATATTTGGGATACAGACGTTGTGGGTCTAGCACAAAATTCTTTGATTATGCCTCTTGGATGTTTGACTGGCGACGCTGGTTGTACATCTAGGTGTGTTGAGGGGAGCACAAATTACCTCAAAAAATCTATTAGATTCATGTATTTAAAGGGTTATTCATATGAAGGCACCATGTGAACGTGTCCCTCATGAATTTATTTGATACACTGGTGTAAAATAGAAGGGATGCAACACATTTATGTGATCCAAGAACTCCCTAGAAGTATATTATACTGCATAGCACCTTCGATTATGTGACACATCACCGAGATGGTCTTCAGTCCTACTTGGATAGGTAAAACTATAGTACCGACTGTCGAGCATAATGCATCATTGAATGCTCTCAAAGTGAAGGTAGAAGGAATGATATGCATCTTGGGTAACTTCAAGTGAGTTAATGCCTTGGTAGTTATGATATTTATTGATGACCCCGTATCGATCAAAACCTACTTGAATGATTTATGGTTCACACAAACGATAATATGCAGTAGCGGGTGTGCTATAACAGTGGAAACCATCTTGTCTTTGTGGTCATGAAATTGAATGACTGGTTCCTGATACTGTTGCACATGTCCCACAAAGTGTGTAAATATTTTGGGATCCTAAGGTTGCACTTTGATGGACCTTAAGATATCCATGATCATCTCCCTGTGCTTAGGAGACTATTGAATTAGCTCATAACTCAACAAATTTGTTGGAGTTTTCTATAGGTTTTGAACCAACCTACTTCTGATGGTCACCACCGATATAGTTGGTGGGCCAGGCACATATTCGACTGGCCTTGGAGGAGGTGCAACTTGGAGCCTAATAGGCACTGGAGGTTGATTCTATCGTTCATACCTCATGTTCCTCGTGAGAACGTTGACCATTTTGACGAACCCCTGGGTTGGTGGTTCGATGCAAACTTGGTTGATCTGGCCAACATTATTCTTTGATGCCTCGTAATTAGGTAGAGGATTTTTATAAATCCTCATATTTTGATTGTCAGGCGCTTGCGGGTTGTCAACAAGAAGCATACCTCTCTCGATCATATTTTTCACAAGGTGTTTGAAAGACCAACATACCTCGATGTCGTGGCCTTTTTATTGGTGAAAGATGCAATATTGATCATCTTTATAGCCTTTAGGCTTAGGCTAATTAGGGTCTATCATCTTGACATCGAGTAAGTGTATAGCCTTTGCCTCGCATAACTGATGAAAAATTGAAGTCAATGACTCTGATAACTGAGTGAATACATGAGGTGGGTGTTGCTCCTTATTTTTACCCTTGTAATTGTTATTGCACTACTCGTACTATGCAAAATGAGGTTGGGCCTGATAATTTTGCTCTTGTTGCCCTTTTTCTCCATTTCGAAGGTTCAAAACTACCTGATTAACATGGGCTAACTTGGCCTGATGTCTCTCAATGCTTTTATTTTGTCCCTCCTTCTTGTTCCTTAGCTTCAAGTTACCCTCCTATAACTTGATGTCCTCAATTACCTTGGTTTGCACCAAAGCCTCTTCGAATATGTAGTATTGCTGCAACTGTAGCAATAGTGATATGTGCTTGGCACAATTCTTTATGAAAATTCACATTAATTCAGAGGACGAGATGGAGAATAGTAGCTTCATCATCATTTTCCTCCATCGTTTTCCATAATCCATCACTAGCTCATTGTCATGTTGCGTTAGAGCAACCAGGTCATATAAGTTTACCTTCTTCTTGACACCAAAGGAGAAGCATTCAAGAAATGCATCAACCAGTTGCTTGAAACTAGTTATGTTGTGCCTCTTTAGTTGGTTAAACCACTCTTGAGTAGGGCCTGAGAGGGTCATGATGAAGGTGTGCAGGATCAAAGCATCGTTGCTATCAATTTGAAAGCACATATCTAGGAAACTAGTCACATGATCCTATGCATCTTCCTCTCCTTGAAACTTATCCAGCCTAGGCATCTTGAAATGCTTAGGATATGCTGGAATAGGCACTAACATGCATAGAGGTTCATTGTGAATTTTTTTCAAAGTAGGCTTCTGATAAGCCATCCCTTGCTTCTCTATGGCTTGAACCTTATTTGCTAAGGCCTTATAGGCTTACGAGGAAAGAAACTCCTTCTCTCAAGATTTCCACGGAGGCAGCTTCAGAGGTAGGTTCTTCCTTAGTTGAGGTGGGGGACTAGGCTCGCCCTCCTCCTCAAATTGGGAGATTTGAGGATACTCTTGTTCTAATTCTTCTCCCACATCACTCTTATACTACCTATGCTCATGTCACTCGAATGCTAGATATCGATCTCTATGTTGAGTCGTATGGTGAGTATGGGTGTCTATGTTCTTAGGGTGTAACTCGGGCTGTGAAGCCACTCATATATCGACACACTCCATGATATCACTGTGAGGATGTAAACCAATGCTAGCCAATCGATCCTCTCTCTACACGCTCCTTTTGATCAAGGATGCGTTGTTCATGCATTCATTTTTCAGACAATGTTTGCTTGACGAACCTCTGCTTTTGAGTATTCACATTTTTGAGGCGTTCCTTCTTTGCGTGAACATCCTCCAATTGATCTTGGAGAATCTACCATCTCTGATATGACATTAGTATGTGAGACCTATCATGATGATCGTCCGTTTGAGGCCTCAGAGGGGTGTGCTTTGTTCGAGTGGCTTTATGAGTATGTCCTCCAATGGACTGATTTACCACACTCTTGCCTCGGTATATAAAAATGACATTCATGTTAGGTTGTCTTACATAATCAGTTCCTACATGTGATGTAGAATCATGCATGTCTCAAGAATGCTTGGAGCATTCTCCAGGTTCTTGGGCAGTCCTAATGGTGCTTTCACTATACACGCTTATGGGTCGAGAGGGTGCAGGTGTAGGCTTATATCCCAGATGCCCTAGGACCTTGTCTAGACCGTTTAATTTTTTGCTACACCATGGCTCATGAGGTGGCATACCATTTATTCCCACTTTGAATATATTGATGGTGAACATGGTGGGCTCACCCCTATTGGGTGTATGTGCGGGCCTATGCTCAAAAGTAGCCCTCTTTGTTTACCCCTAAATGGGTGGATCTTGGACATATCTATGCTCAAGCAATGGAGTTCGTGAGCCTCCCTTAGATACCTATAGAAGGGGTACCAATCTGGATCCCTTGATGAAATATTATTCAGTAGAACCTATAGATCCACATGGAATGCAGTCACAGTAAATGATACCATATGCAGAACCCCCATGCTAGGATGTCCCATGATATGATATATGTATAGAGGGATGTCTAGCACTTCCTATAATCGAGGTATTCTCGATGGAATCACCTCATGTAGAATTATCCCCTCTAATGCTCGTTGAATGACATATAGGAGGATTCTATGATTGAGGGTGTTCTACATTGTGTTGTACACTAGTTGGAGCTTGGGCTTCGATCTCGGGTCTATGCCCGAATCGGTCTCTCTGTGTTTGTACCATTGTGTATCCTATGCCTAGATTTAACCTTTATTAGCATGCAAAGAATACAATGATGATTATCTTTTTTTTTACAATTTAAAATGAGCCCTAAACTGTTTGATATGTTTTCAATTTGTTGTATCAATAAAGTAACTCTTATCATGTTTTGCAAAGCGTTGATAATTTTCTCAATTGTTTAATGTCTTTCACCTGTATGCTCGTAGCTTGAAAACCTGGCTATGAACTCCAGGTCACGTTATCCCCCCAAAGTGCAACAATGAAATTCCACACTCGAGAAGGGAGCACAAGTCCTCCCAGATCCTCACTTGTTTTTACCTAGTCAGTGTCATACCCTCTGAAGAGGAGTATATGCAAATTTTCTAGGCTACAAAAGGTTCTTGGGTTTGGTATTTGTCTAAAACAAAGGGTACATGGGATTTGGGCCAACGGATGGAAATCACCTCCACCATCGTTGAAACCCTACTAGTGGTTGGATATGACTCCCAATTCACTAGCGTTTAATTTGCAACATGGTGTGTGTGGTTCTTTTTAATTTGCATAAAAGGAAAGATGCATAATACAACACTCACATGATCATTTCCTACATGATATGCATAAAAATAATGTTTGGTATTTTAGAAACATGCATTATTAATCTACATGATATTCAAACAATGCATATTAATGATGAAGTGGCCTCTAATCGACCTTAAGCAAGCAATCCAACACACAAGGACACTTTAGCATGATGTGTTCTAGGGTGGACTACAATCAGAAGTCCATTGTTCCTAGCAATGCCTAATGAAACTGGACCTAATCTATTTCACCCTTTTTCAGTGTTGTCCTACTTAGGTTACCATTTCATGATTACTGGGAAAAGATAGACAAAGAAGAGAGGAAAGGAAAATGATAGTGAAATTTACCTTAGATCCACATTTGATCAAGCTTTATCCCTCTGTTCTCTGATTGGTCATTTGCTGACCGTGGCTCTGATGCGCAACTATGACTGTTGCCCACACCTATCAACCATGGGCTAACTTTTTGACTGTGACTGTCAACCGTGGGGAGCACCTGCCATAAAAACATAAACACAGTTAGTTAATCATGGCTAGATATGTGGAGTTCCACTGTGATCACCTACTATAACCACCAAAACAACTCACACCTAATGCGATCTATTAGAGGCCACTAGGATATTTACCAATGCAAGGAAATGCGACTACTCATATGGGACATGCTAGAAGACCATATGGAAGACCTTTGGATAGATGCAAGGTATAACAGTGGTTTTTATCACTCAATTAGGCACCTTTGCATACGGTAGAAGTGGTGGTTACATATTCTTCAGTAGAACCCGTGGATCCACGTGGTATGTGGTCATGGTAGATGCTACTGTAACCAACAAAACGACTCACACCTAATGTGATCTATTGTAATTGATAAAATATAACAAATGAACATGCACCAATTGAAAACAAAAAGGAAATAGAATGCAAGAATATTTATTAATTCCAAATTGAGTCAAGTTACATATTTGTCCCTCTTAGGGATACCCATTTTGATACTTCAATTACAACAAATCTAATCCCTCTCAAGGGTAGATGTGAATCAAATGCCTTCTAGGGTGACATGAACTGCTCTAGGGTGTCAATGATTCTCTTCTCCATGTTTAGAGGCATTTGCTACCTTGCATCCCAAAACCCTGTTAGTCCTGCGTGCAATAAAAAATAAGAAACATTAAAAACAAAGGAGGCCTCTCTTGATGAGGCTTTAAAATGATATTTCACAAAAGGATGCCATAACAAGCATGTAATCAAGAAAATGAATAAAACATAGTAAACCTATATTAATCATGAAATTTTGCCATAAAAAATGTGCAATAAAGCAAATAATATCTATCTATTGAGTTATTTTATCAAATAGAAAGCATAAATGCATGAAATAACCCATAATTGCACTAATTACCAAATTGACAAAATGGAGGTAAATCTACTTTAAACGCTTAATTCCACTGGTCATATGTCTCTAAAATGCCAATTAAACCTATATTAAGCATAAAATGATCTTATTAATTAATATATAGAAAAGAGCACAAGGGGATCTATAGCCATTTGCTCACCATGGGTCTGATGTGTGATCAACACTATTCACTATGGTTGACAACTGTGACGAAGCTCTGAGTAAAATTTCCCTCAGAATTAGGGCTTTATCTTGGATCCACCTTGCCAAATTGATGGTCAAGGGTCACCTCTATGTCCTTTGATAGGTTTTGTAGTTGAATTGTTATGATTGTGCACCAATTGAATGGATTCACGTTTCTTGGCTCTCCTAGGCTCCTAGGACCTGCATTGCAATTCGATCTCCAATTGGGTAGCAAAATTGTCCCTCGTAATACATGTTTTTGGATATGCAATTCGATAGGGTTTCACTGCTCAATTGATAAAATGCTCTCCACTCTTATCCCTAATTCAGAGGAGGATCTTATAGCATTGACCTAGGGCTAGGGGTGGCTTCCTCATGGACCCAAGATCAAGATTGGGCAATTGAGCTAGTTGGATGGAAGGATCCAGAACCTTCCTCGCTCAAACCTCTCCAATATGCAACCAATTGGCTGTTGCAACCAAATTTGGGTTGGATGAAGGCCAACTAACTCTGAGTGCTGACCGTAGTTGACATGCGCGATGAGCACTGCTAACTGCTGGTGTCAGCAACAGGTAGCACTAACTAGGCAAAGGTGCCCAATTGAGTGGTAAAAACCACTTCTATACCTTGGATCTATCCAAAGGTCTTCCATATGGTCTTCTATCATGTCCCATATGAGTATTCATCTCAACATGATGCGTTTTAGGTATCTACAAATGCCCCTTTTGGTATGCATTGTGATTTTGAACAATGTTGAGAAAAACTAGATCTCCTAAAATGATGTCGTACGTTGGATGATGATCATTGATATGATCAACATTATATGACATGAGTCCAGCAAAAGGATGCACATCCTCGAATATTTGCTTCCAACTAGGTGAAAAGCTTAAATTTGAAAAAGTTTGCACTCGTCATCAGACATTCGGATACCATCAATGCCAAGTAGGCTTTCACACCTGTCAATCCGAAAGGATGAGAGTTACAAACTAACTGTCATATTTGCTATTTTCCCCAAGCAAAGGGGTAAGCTTATGATAGTCTTTAGCAATGATTCACAAGGACAAATGCAATTTTGACAAGATCAAGGAATCTACAATCAAGGGATCTTTTGTTGACTTTGATTATGATTTGATATTATGACTACCCCCTCAAGCGACGAGGTTGCTTGACCACTATGAATGATCTTTGCACAAGTTAAGATTTAGCATTTGAATACTTGGCAAGGACTAATAAGCTATGATTACATTGTTTTAGAATAATTGTGTATTCCTATCCCATGAAGCGGTCCATCCATGAAGGCCTTCTTAGGGAATTGAAATGATAACAATATCAATTAGGCTTATAGTGAATCATAATATCGATGATATGCTAAAAAGTGTCATAGGAGAATTGTGATGAATATCTCATTTTCGTGTAGCAGTCTGACTGTGTAGGCCTTCTTAGGGATTAATATGAAACATAGAAATTTAGAAATGATGAATTTTCCCCAAATTTCCTTATGGTAATTTACTCATCTTGCCGGATTGCATGGATTGCAAGTCGTTGCAACCGCCAAGTGTATAGGGTAAATAACTAAATATGAGGTTCATTTGGATTTTGATTTATTTGATTATTTTGTTAATTTTGAATGTTTTGAATTATGTGGTCTGATTAATATCCTTGATTTGACCTTTGAAGGCTTTCCACAATGGAAATTTGGAGCAATTAATGTGGTTTGCTAACCACGCTTATTTGAAGCGGGCCAATTCCTTAACCACAGATGTCAACCACGGGCTGCACCAAATTTGAAAATTATAAAATATTTTTTGCTTTGTAAATTTTCATTATTTACCTACATTTTCTAGTAAATTTGAGAGCTTTAGGAGGTAAAAACTACTTTCTGACACGGAACGTTGCCAAAAACCCGACACAATTCCTGTTTTCCACATTGATGGCGGATTAATCGGAAGCCTCAACCAGTGGAGGAGATGATGCTTCTAAGGTAACTCACAAACCAAGACCTTGATTGTCATTACCAGATGTAAAATTAACCTCATTAATAAATCAGTAAATAAACTACACTAAACCGTTGGTAATGAACTTCACTGTAGTTAGGTTTAGCACAGGTTAGTTAAAGGGTGGGTTTATTTTAATTTTTAGGGGCTTTTCCAGGAAGGGTGGACCTGTTTAGGGTTTTTCTCCCTAACCACAGGCCCTAATTGGCATATTGAGGGCCGTGGTTGTAAGCCACGGTAGGATTCAAATCCCAATGGTCAAATTTTTGACCATTGGGTTGACCACGATTCCGAACCGCGATGCCCAATTTTCGGAAAAAATTTCAAATTTTTTTAATTTTTTTGAGTTTTTCTAGGCACTTAATGTCATTTGTTGCATTTTTAGAATGCTTTTCTGATGTTTTTGAAATTGGTGATCATGTTTTTACATGTTTTTGTATTTTTATGCATTTTTTGATTTGTTTTGACATTTTAGGATTTCTTTTCATTATTTTTATTATTTATTATTTTTGTTGTTACTCAGACTTTGATCAACAGAGCAAGGGAGACTGATCTCCTTTGTGACCTCCGTGGTGATCTCACTGACAAGAAGTGAGAGTGGTTCGCTGTTGTGGGGTTTGCCTACATCTTGGACGTCCCCACCATTCAGATTGATCAGACAAATCTGACTGCCTTGGCCCATCATTGGGATGCACGAACCAACACATTTCATCTACCGATCGATGAGATAATTGTTACTTTGGAGGATGTGTATCGAATATTTTATATACTGATCAATGGTGGGGTCGTCACATCCTCTCCAACTATGGACATGAGGGCCGTATTTGACTCCATATTTGATGATCGGAGTACTAAGGCCCAAGATCATAATGCCTATGGATGCATACATGTCGAGGAATGGTTCGAGGCCCAATTCTTCTCACAGTGGGAGGCTATGTTTATGCTATTGATTATCTAGATAGTCCTCCTAGATTATTCAAGTGCAAGGTTCCTTTGGAACCTCCTGGCTCAAACCAGAGAGGTTTTGATGAGCTCGACTTGAGATCCTCTCATTTTGTCATGGGGGAGCACCCTACTAGCATAACTCTACCATGAGTTGTATCAGATCACACACCGGAGTAGAGTCAGCATCAGCTGCAACATCCTCCTCCAGGTTTAGGGCTGGTAGCACATCCTAATCGAGCACCCTATATACTTGCCACTGTTGATCACTGACATTGATGAGGGGAGTTAGTGCTACGCAACCTACTATCCCTAGGAGTGAGAGGGCTTTAGGAGTAGGTATCACGCAAGAGAACTAGTGCATTACATTTCCAAATTTTCATAGCTCCACCCTTAGCACATATGGTAACGACCATATATGGACTGTCCTACTTGGACATAGGTAGGTAGGTACCTATTTCAAATGTGTAGAGATAGATAGATCTTGGACCAGAAGGTCAACATATGTGAGTACCACTTCTACTCTCACCTGTTGAGGTAGTTTGGAATCTAGCAGGATGTCCCAGAGTTTTTGACTATCTACAAATGCCTGGTCCTCAAGAGGGACCTGAAATGGCCCCAGGTTACTCCATTGGAGGACAATGATGATGAATTTTAGGATTTTTTCCAGGCGAACATAGGCACTACTCCTGACTATAAAAATTGGTGGGTAGAATTCTAGTGGCATGGAGAGGGTCCTCTAGGTTGACCTGCTGGTGGATTCATAGCAAAGGGTGTAGAGGGCACAAAGATGGATCCTCATGGGTGCTACCATAGGATAGAGGGCACATGGAGCACTAGGGCCATTGTGAAGGAGGGTCCGCAGGTTGAGGCAAAGGATGAGGCATAATATGAGGGTGAGGCACCTTTAGAAAGTGAGATCGAGTAGTTGAGAGCCTATATTACTGATCTCCAGATCTAGGTTAGGAGACTACAGACTCATCTACTGCACAGGGATACATATATCACCACTCTGGAGGTGAAGCTAGCACATGAGGAGAGGTAGTGGTAGGGATATAAAGAGGAGAGGACACCTCTCCACGCATTGGCTACCACTACAGGCACCTAGATCACATAGCTCATTGGCGAGCAGAATATGGCACAGACACAATTGAGTGTCATGACTACTGAGAGAGATCTACTTAGGGCAATGAGGGAAGACCCCTCATCTACATAGGCTATCATGGTGCCTCCCGCAACACCATCTTCTTTACTACCAGTAGGTTGTTACCCCATGGCAGAGATCAAGAGGATTCATTCCCTCATGAAGGAGGGTAATGAGAGAGATACAAAATGGGCAGCTCACATCTCCCAACTGGAGGGCTAATCAGGTTGATAGGTGGGGAGGTACAAGAGGATACCCACACTACAAGGAATCATAGGACTAGATCTAGGACCAGGACCAGGGAGACATGACAGTCTTTTGCTATCTCGAGCCATAGGACACACAAAACTGAGAGGACTCATAGGTCTTCGAGCACTCATGGTGCTAGCTCATAGAGGACTCACAGAGATGGCAGAGGTGATGGAGGTGCCTCATAGACTAGAGGTGCAGGCCCTATTTATTATAGATCTCAGAGATATTTTGTTGTACTATTTTTGAGTGTAAGGTCAAGGACCTACATAGTTGTAGCTTATGGGAATTTTGATATACCCTGATACTATGTACTCTTGACACATATATTTATATGATATGACAGTTCATCTCATCATATGTGTACTTTATTTTTGGTATTTTATGTTTATGTTATGCACATGGATGCAATGCAAATATTTGATTTATTGCTATTTGATGTGATGTATGGATCACATGCACTAGCTATATGATGTGGATGTAGTGATATACATGTGTAGATGGAATAATTTATGATGCTATGTATACAAATGCAATGTTTGATGTTTAATGCAGTTTTGACCTACTTCACTTGTATGTATTTACTTTATGTTGTTTATGACATGATTCATGCCATGTATGTATTTCTTGTATATTTTATGATATTGAGTTATTGTAAATGGACATGTATGTTTTAATCACTTAAAATATAATGTATGCAATATGATATGATGTTTTAACAATCTAATGGATGACACCACATACTCTGTACTATTGACACACACACACACAGATATATATATGATATGACAGTTCATATCATCATATGTGTACTTTATTTTTGGTATTTTATTTTTATGTTATGCACATGGATGTAATGCAGCTATTTGTTTTATTGCTATATGATGTGATGTATGGATGACATGCACTAGCTATATGATGTAGATGTAGTGATATACATGTGTAGATGGACTACTCTATTACTCTCTATATACGAATGCAATGTTTGATGTTTAATTCAGTTTTGACCTGCTTCACTTGTATGCATTTACTTTATGTTGTTTATGACATGTTTCGTGCCATGTATGTATTGCATGTATTTTTGATGATATTGAGTTATTTTAAATGGTCACAAATTTTTTAATCACTTAAAACATAATGTATGCAATATGATATGAGGTTTTAACATTCTAATGGATGACACTACATAATGTATAAAAATCATGGATTGTAGTTGCTTTATCTCTTTGTGAAAGATAATACACCCATATGTGAGATGTAATGATATATGTTTTCTGTTCATAAGATTTTGTGAATTAAAAGAATATGTATAATATAATCAGTGGCCATCTAAATATCATTTCTAACATCCATCCGATATCTAATCATATAATACATATAATTCTAATAAACAATTTCTCATAAAAAGAAATTGATGTTTGATGATTGCATTTGAAAATTTTATTGTTGCTATTTGGGAATTTTTGAGGTTTACCATGAGACTCAAACACCCTAGTTGACTAATAAAAAGTTGTATACTAGCCACACTAGACTTCTAAAACATAAGGTTTTTGCTAGGATAGGCCCTAAATGTTCATTATACCTATGTGTGCAAGTGAGTATATTCGATAAGGCACAAGCATACCTCGATGTCAGGCGAGATTCTTTTAGCCCATTTCTAAGATCAAGGGTCCACAAATGTCTTACCCAATACTAGATTTATATTTTAGTTGGACTAGACCAATAGGCGATATAGGACACCTAAAGCTAGCACTTCCACATTCAAACATTGGTCTGTACAAAAGTGAGATGCTAATGCATTAGACATATCGTCATGCCTAAGGTACAGTAATGCTGACAATTCCAGGGATTCAAGTTCACCCCCTTCTTTTCTTCAATTTTTCGAGATACTTGCTCATATAAAGTGATCAAAATCACTGTTTATTTTTGTAATATAGTGATAAAAATCACAGTTTATTTTGTAGTTTATCTTTTATCTTTTGAGCAAGGGATTTGATACCGATTTTACTTTCTTTGTACAATTTGATACTAATTTTACTTTATTTTTACAATTTGATCTGACTTTTTAGGATTTACATTTGATAATTTGCTTCAAAAAATTCCTTTGGGGATTTTACTTTGGGAAACTATTTTTGGGATATCGATTGAGGATATCGATCTTATGATATCAAAATGGGATATCAATATGGGATGTCGATCTATGATATCGATCTAGTGTATCAATCTGGAGGATTGATCTAGGATATCACTCTGGGATATTTCTCATTTTAACGTAAGCAAGGGATTATGGGTAGGGCGAATAAACTTGTCCTTTTTTCAATTGCCAACATTTCCCATACCGTCCTCACAAGGGGATAAGCAAGAATAACTATTTTCACCTCAGGATACTTGGTCCTGATTTGTGGCTTTCATCTTCCCCTAGTCCTTATTAGGATTGTTTAATTTGTTGATTAGTGATAGGATTATGATATGCTAAAGGATATACTAACTAGACCTCAACTACAAAATCAAAGCAAGATTTCTATCAACTCTTGAGAAGACCTCTAGGTATGGTTGAATGACCGGAAAACCCTAGTATATTCTTCATAGCAACAATATGGGTAATGTTAAAAAACACAATTACTCACAAGGGTGATAAATAGATGAAAAATATAGTGCATATATGCATGATTGAGATACAAACGTGGTGTTGTTTGTAAGATTGTTAACACAATTTATTACAATGCAAGTGCGATAGATGAATATGCCTAATGCAACGCAAAGGTGAAATGCAAAATGAACTACAATGCAATGATGCAAATGGAATGCCAATGTTTTTAATTTTTGATATTTTTCCAAATTTTTATGGATTTTAACATTTGGTTTGACCAAAGAGATTACAGACACCTTTGGAGCCTTTTGACTTGGATGGCCAAAGGCTTACGGGTGCCTTTGAAGCCTTTTAGTATTGACCAAGAGATTTTGAGAAACCCTTGGAGCCTTTTGGGATTGACCAAGCGGTTTTGAGAAACCCTTAGAGCCTTTTGGGATTGACCAAGTGGTTTTAAGAAAACCCTTGGAGCCTTTTGGGATTGACCAAGTGGTTTTAAGAAAACCCTTGGAGCCTTTTGGGATTGACCAAGCGGTTTTAAGAAAACCCTTGGAGCCTTTTGGGATTGACCAAGCGGTTTTAAAAAAACCCTTGGAGCCTTTTGGGATTGACCAAGCGGTTTTAAGAAAACCCTTGGAGCCTTTTGGGATTTTGGAGCCTTTTGGGATTGACCAAGCAGTTTTAAGAAAACCCTTGGAGCCTTTTCTAGATGACCAAAGGGCTTACAGATGGCTTTGGAGCCTTTCTAGTTCTTAGTCATAGAAAACTTTAATATGAAGGATGTTGAGAGGTTCAGGCTCTTCAACTCCTCCAAGCAATGTCAAGTGATATGTCCTAGGTCCAATCTTCTCTAAGATCATATAAGGACCCAACCAGTTAGCTGCAAATTTGTCTCACATTTTTGATAATAAATTTGAGTTCTGTTGGTTCTCTTTCAGCACAAGATCACCAACCTCAAAGTCTCTTAGATGGAATTTGCTATTGTAAGCTTGTTTTAAGTGCTCTTGATAAACATGAAGGTGCTCAAGGGCATTCACACAACGTTCATCAAGTAGTGTCAATTGATCTAGGTGAGATTGCCACACAGTGTCCTCATCAATGAACTCTTTCAATGCGACGTGCAACATTGGAATTTCTAACTTGAGGGGTATAATGGCCTCGGTGCCATATACTAGTGAAAATAGAGTTGCACCAGTGGGTTTTCGAATGCTAGTCCTATAAGCTAATAATGCAAGGGGTAGCTAGATGTGGCAATCTTTGTGGTGCTCTTGTACTGTATTTTTCAATATGGAGATCATTGTCTTGTTTGAAGGTTCAGCCTACCCGTTTGCTTGCAGATAATAATGAGTCACAAAAATATGTTTGATTCTATATTTAGACATCAAAGCTCTCACAAATTTGTTCTTAAATGATGTTTCGTTATCTGAAACTATCTTGGATGGTATCCCAAAATGGCAAATGATATTGGTGAGTATAAAATCAACAATATGTACTCCAAGTGTCATTGTTAAGGGAATAGCCTCCAACCACTTAATTAAATACTCAGTAGCTATGATAATAAAAGTATGTTGACCCGATGACGGAGGAGAGATCTTGCCTATGAGATCGAGTCCCCACTGAGAAAATGGCCAAGCCAATTAAATGGGCTGTAAGGCTTGTGATGGCAGGTGCGTAAGGTTAGCATGATGCTAACATTTAACACACTTATTGACATACACATTGCAATCCTTCTCCATAGTGGGCCAATAATAACCCATACAAATGATGTGCTTGATGATAGCCATGCCATTGAAATGGCCATCGCACATACCATTGTGAGCTTGCAAAATTGCTCAAGATAACTCTTAGGGCTCAAGAAAATGAAGTAGAACTCCATCATAGATTTTGTGGTATAGAATGTCTTCTAAAAAGACATACTTTATCGCTTTATGCTTGAATGTGTATCTTGTAGCATGCAATAATCCCTGAGGTATTATACCAAGTTTAAGAAAGTTATATATTTGTGATGTCTAGTTATGATAAGCTTTGGACTCAACTGACAAGACATCATGCTCCCTCTGCGGTTCTACATTTGCAAATGTAGACTGGGAAAAAAACCTGTGGTGAATGGTAGTAACACTACCCATCAGATCCTGCAATATCAAAGACCCCTAGGATTCTCTCTTTAGAAAGTCTATAGCTCTATAGAACCACTCATGGTTTTGTTCCACATGAATCATGTTGATTGACTCTTTATTATCCAATGCTTCACGTTGCACAACTGCATGTGACAAAATCTTTACATGGATGGTATGAAATATTTAGATGAATTATGAGGGATTAGATATCCCAAAGATACCATTGTGCCTATGAATATATTGGATGAATGAGGGATTTCCTCGATGTCATACCATTCCAGTAAAGCTAGATATGTGTCAATAAGATCCTTGTAAGTTTTCAATACTGCACATTGGTATTAAAATAGTCCCTTAACTTGGTTCACAATAAGAAGGGAATCACCAAATGTATTTAGCCTTTTAATCTTCATGGAGAGAGCTGTTTGGAGGCCCAAAAATAGGGCTTCGTATTCAACGTTGTTGTTAGTGCAGGGACATTACAACTTGAACGACAAGGGCATTGGAGCTCCTTGTAGCGTGAACAATGCTATTCCTGCATCACCCCCTTACTCACACTTCAAACCATCGAATACAAAGGTCATATCCACTTTGTTTTTTGGTTATTCGGCTCTGGGTGCTTCTGATAGGGCAAATACTACATCAAGAATCTCTATGGTGAGGGGCCTAATATTTTTGAGAGGCACCTCAACCAGTTGATCTGCTATGACTTGTCCCTTAATGGAGTTTTGGCTTATGAATTCCAAATCAAATTCTGTCAGTAGCTTGATCCACTTTGTAGTACTTATATTATGATATTTATTGCTCATCATATACTACAAAGGATTTTGTTTGGATATAACGTATATCGTATGACTCAACATATAGTGTCACAATTTCTTGGTAGAGAACACTTCTACTAAAATCAGATTTTCCATATATGCATATCCGATCTCATAGCTCACCAATGTTCGATTAATATAATATATGATTTGTTCTTTGTATTGCATGTTCTTTTAGGCTAACAAGGTTTCCAATGCAAAGTCGATTGCCGATATATATAGAAAAAATAGTACATCTGGCCTTGGTGGAGCTAGCATTGGCGACATTGCCAGGTATTACTTTATCTCAGTAAAGGCTGCTAAACAATCCTCATCCCAATTGAATGGGACCCCTTTGTTTAGAAATCGATTCATGGGTCAACATTTATCCGATAATTGAGCTATAAATCACTTTATGGATTCTACTTTGCCCTGAAGGCTTCTTAGTTCTTTGATGTTCATGGGAGGACACATTTCCAAAATAGCCTTGACCTTTTCTGGGTCAACTTCGATGCCTCATTTTGAAACTATGAACCCTAAGATATTTATTGAAGTTATGCCAAATACACACTTCTTAGGATCAACCTGACATTGTGGTCTATTAGGCGATCAAAGACCTTCTTCAGGACCTGAGCATGCTCAGAATGCAATAATAACTTTGCCAACAAGTCATCAATATAATCTTCTAAGATTTTATGCATATTGTCATGAAAGATATATGTCCTAGCCCACTGATATGTGGCACCAATATTTTTATGGCTGAATGGCATAACTTTATAGAAAAATGTTCCCCATGGCATTATGAATATGGTTTTATGTTGGTATTCAGCTTAATATGAATTTCATTGTAACCAAAAAAACCGTCCATTATGGAGAGCATCTCATGACTTGCAGTTGCATCTACAAGAGCATCGATATTTGGTAACATAAACGAATCCTTTGGTGTTGCCTTGTTCAGGTCTCTAAAATCCATACAAATACGAATCCTTCCATAAGGTTTTCCTATAGGCACCATATTGGATGCCCATTCTGGATAGTCGATGGAGATAATGAAATATACATCCAATAGCTTTTGCAATTTATCCTTAACCATTAAGGCTACTGTTGGATGCATCTTCCTAATTTTTTTATTGAATGGATTCTTTGATAGATTTAGCAAAAGGTTATGAGTAACCAATTTCTGATCTAGACCCGACATATCCTTGAAAGTCCAAGCAAAGAGATCAGGTCCCTCTCTCAGTAGAGGGATGAGGTTGGCACGCTCATTAGGATTCAAATTTTCTCTAAATTTAACCATCCTTGCATTCATAGGATCATTATTGATGTCCACTTTGAAGGTTTCCTCTAATGACATATGGGATCCCTCCTCAAGCTGGATCCCTCCTCCTATATCCTCATCAAAATGCCCTTCCAACTCAGGATCTATCACTATGATAACATATTGAAAAGGCATGCCCATGTCGTTGGTTACTCTACAGATTTTTGGACCAAAGTTTTCTCTTGGTAAATCATCTGAACCGGTGTCCACTAAGATATTCTAATGATGTCTCGGGTGGTGCTATGGTAACGTAAGACACCATCCGGTTATACCTATGGAATGTAGAAGGATTAGGGTGATATGGATTGAAGTCAACCTCACACCCTAGAATGAGGTGCAATTAGTCTAAATATAGTGCAAGGAGTTCAACTTGTCCTCCACTATAGAATCCCAACCCGAACCTATGAGTAGGTAACTGATACTATGGTTCTATAGGCCTCTTACGTCCCTACTCGAATAGTTCGAGACCCTAATCATACCAATGGTAACACTTGAATTATCATATGGTGTAGTCCTAGTTAGAAATATAGTGAACATTCATAGTGAATGGTTCATTATCATCCTCATACATGGGCATGGGAGATGTGATCTGGTCTAGCCCTCCATAGATGAAGTTGGTTTGGTTGGGTGGTACCCCTAATGGTTCCACCATCCCTATGGGAAGACGATGGGCTCGTGGTCGACCCATGTCATGTGCAGTCTTGATAATTGGTGTAAAAATCATATTCTACACAATGTATTCCCCTAACCCATGATTAACCAAATGGATGGTCATCTACGATGCAATTGATCGCACTGAAGACGCAAGCAAAGTAGGCTGAGGTGCCTCTTCGACTCTTCCTTGAATTTCCTCTACTTCCATGGGAGTAGGGGTTTCAATGATAACTGAATTGGGCTTTTGCTTTATCTTATTTTCACCCATTTTATATTTTAACTTCATATCATCTTGTTACATCACAAATGCAATCGATCTAACAGAAGTAGCTATTGTGTGCTCCAATATTTGAGATACAGATGTTGTGGGTCTAGCACACACTTCTTTGATTATGCCTCCTAGATCTTTGATTGGAGATGCTGGTTGCACATCCAGGTGCATTGAGGGGAGAAAAAATTCCCTTGGCTAATATTCTATATTCACGTATTTAAAGAGTTCTTCATCCGAAGGCACCAAGTGAACATGTCCCTCATGAATGTATTTGATACACTAGTGTAAAATAGAAGGGATGAAACACATTTCTTTGATCTAAGGCCTCCCCAAAAGTATATTATACTACATAAAACCTTTGATTATGTGACACATCATCAGTATGGTCTTCAGTCCAACCTGTATAGGTAAACTAATAGTACAAACCGTCGAGAATAATGCATAATTGAATGCTCTCAATATGAAGGTATAAGGAACGATATGTGTCTTGGGTAACTTCAAGTGAGTTAATGCCTTGGTAGTTATGATATTGATTGACAAACTTGTATCGATAAAAACCCGCTTGAACTGTTTGTGGTTCACACAAGCGATAATATGCAGCAGCGGGTCTGCTATAATAGTGGAAACCATCTTGACTTTGTGGTCATGAAATTGAATGACCAGTTTCTAAAACTATTGCACGTGTCCCATAAAGTGTGTAAATTCTTTAGGATCCTGAGGTTGCACTTTGATGGACCTTAAAATGCCCATGAGCATCTCCCTATGCTTAGGATACTGCTGGATTAGCTCATAAATCAAAAAATTTTCTAGAGTTATCTTTAGGTTTTGAACCAACCTACTTCTGATGGTCGCCACCGATCTAGTTGGTGGGTCAGACACATATTGGACTGGCCTTGGAGGAGGCACAACTTGGACCATAATAGGTGCTAAAGGTTGATTCAGTTGTTCATACCTTGCATTCCTCATGATAACATTGACCATTCCAAAAAACCCCTGGGCTGATGGTTCAATGCAAAATTGGTTGACTTGGACAACATTATTCTTTGGTGCCTCATGATTAGGAAGAGGATTTTTGTAAATACCCATATTTTTATTGTTAGGCACTTGCGAGTTGTCGACAAGAAGCATGCATCTCTTGATCATATTTTTTCATAAGGTGTTTGAAAGACCAAAATACCTTGATGTCGTGGCATTTAGATCAGTGAAAGATGCAATACTGATCATATTTATAGCCTTTAGGCTTAGGCTGATTAGGGTCTATCATCTTGACCTTGGGTAAGTTTTTAGCCTTCACCTTGCATAAATGATGAAAAATTGAAGTCAATGACTCTGATAACTAAGTGGATACATGACGTGGGTGTTTCTCCTTATTTTTATCTTTGTAATTTTTATTGCGCTTCTTGTACTACGCAAGCGAAGGTTGGGCCTAATAATTTTGCTTTTGTTACCCTTTTTCACCCTTTTGAAGGTTCAACACTACCTGATTAACATGGGCTGGCTTGGCCTGATGTCTCTCAATGCTTTTCTTGTGTTCCTCCTTCTTGTTCCTTAGCTTCAAGTTAGCCTCCTATAACTTGATGTCCTCAATTACCTTGGCTTGCACCAAAACCTCTTCAAATGTCTAGTATTGCTACAACTATAGCAATACTAAAATGTGCTTGGCACAATTCTTTGTGAAAATTCACGTTAATTCAGAGTATGGGATGGAAAATGGAAGCTTTGCCATCATTTTCCTCTATCGCTTTATATAATACATCACTGGCTCATTGTCATGTTGCGTTAGATCAACCAGGTCAGATAATTTTACCTTATTTTTGATATCTAAGGAGGAGAATTCAAGAAATGCATCAGCCAGTTGCTTGAAACTAGTGATGTTGTGCCTCTTTAGTTGGTTGAACCACTCTTGAGCAGGGCCTGAGAGGGTCATGATGAAGGTGCATAGGAGCAAAGCATCATTGCTCTCAATATGAAAGCACATATCTAGGAATCTAGTCATGTGCTTTTGTGCATCTTCCTCTCATTGAAACTTATCCAGCCTAGGCATCTTGAAATGCTAAGGATATGTTAGAATAGGTACTGACGTGCATATAGGTTCATTGTGAATTTTGTTCAAGGAAGGTTTATGATAAGCCATCCCTTGCTTCTCTATGGCTTGAACCTTCTCTACTAAGGCATTGTAGACTTACGAGGAAAGAAACTCCTCTCAATATTTCCACGAAGGTAGCTTTAGAGGTAGGTTCTTCCTCAGTCAAGGCGGGGGACTAGGCTCACCCTCCTCCTTGAATTAGGAGATTTTAGGATACTCTTGTTCTAATTATTCTCCCACTTCACTCTCATACTACCTATGATCATGTTGCTTGGATACTGGATGCTAATATCTATGTTGAGTCATATGGCGAGTATGGGTGTCTATGTTCTCAGGATGTAACTTGGGCTATGAAGCCACTCGTCTATGGACACGCTCCCTGATATCACTATGAGGATGTAAATCAATGCTAGCTAATATATCCTCTCTCTACACGATCCTAATCAAGGATGCATTGTTCATGCATTCACTGTTCATACAATGTTTTCTTGATGAACCTCTGCCTCTGAGAATATTCGTTTTTGAGGAATTCTTTCTCTGCACGAACATCTTCCAATTGATTTTGGAGAATTTGTCGTCTTTGCTATGACATCAGTCTATGGGCCCTATTAATACGATCAGCCGTTTGAGGCCTCAGAAAGGTTACAGTAAATGTTATGAACCTTGAGTAAATGCTACTATATGCTACCGTAGCAATTTCCATTAGGCTTGTAGTGAATCATAATGTCGATGATATGTTGAAAAGTGTCATAGGATAATTATGATGAATATATTGTTCCCATGGAGCAGTCCAGCTTTGTAGGCCTTCTTAGGGATTGAAATGAAACATAACAATTCAAAAATGATGAATTTACCCCAAATGTCCTTATGGTAATTTACTCATCTTCTCATATTGCATGGATCGCAAGTCGCTGCAACCACCAAGTGTATAGGGTAAATAACTGAATACGAGGTGCATTTGGCTATTGATTTATTTTATTTTTTGTTAATTTTGAATTTTTTGAATTATCTGGTTTGATTAATATCTTTGATTTGATCTTTGAAGGCTTTTCACAGTGGGAATTTGGAGCAATTATTACGGTTTGCTAACTGCACTTGTCAGAAGCGGGAAAATTCCTTAACCGTGGATGGCAACCACGGATGTCAACCGTGGGCTGCACCAAATTTGAATATTATAAAATATTTTTTGCTTTGTATATTTTCATTATTTACCTACATTTTCCAGTAAAACTGAGAGCTCTGGGAGGTAAAAATTATTTTTTGACATGAAAGGCTACTGAAAACCAAACATAATTCCCATTTTCCATACCGATGGTGGATCAGACGGAAGCCTCAACCAATGGAGTATCCAGTGCTTCTAAGGTAACTCACAAACTAAGACCTCACTTGTCATTACCAGATGTAAAATTAACCTCATTAATTAATCGATAAATGAACTACACTAAACCATTGGTAGTGAACTTCACTCTGGTTAGGTTTAGTGTAGGTTAGTTAGAGGGTGGGTTTATTTTAATTTTTAGGGGCTTTTTTGGGAAGGGCGGACCAGTTTAGGGTTTCGATCCCTAGCCATGGGTAGCAGCCACAAGCCCCAATTGGAAAATTGGGGACCATAGCTGTCAGTTACGATGGGATTCAAATACCAACGGTCAAATTTTTGACCATTGGGCTGGCTGCGATTTCGACCTATGGTGCCCAATCTGAAAAAAATGTTTCAAAAATTTATTTTTTAATTTTTGGTTTTTCGAGGTACTTAATGCTATTTGTTGCATTTTTGGAATGCTTTTCTGATGTTTTTGAAATTGATGATCATGTTTTGACATGTTTTTGTAATTTTATGTATTTTTTGATTTGTTTTGACATTTTAGGATTATTTTTCATTGTTTTTTTTGTTTATTATTTTTGTTGTTACTCATAATTTGACCAATAGAGCGAGGGAGATTGATCTCCTTCATGACCTCCACCGTGATATCATTGATGGGGATTGAGATTGGTTCATTGTTGTGGGATTAGGCTGAATCTTGGACCTCCCCACCATTCAAATTGATCAGGCATATTTGATTGCCTTGACCCATCACTGGGATGCGTAGACCAATACATTTCACCTACTGATGGGTGAGATGATTGTTACTTTGGAGGATGTGTACCACATCTTCCATCTATCAATTGATGGTGGGGCCATCATGTACTCTCTAACTATGGCCAGGAGGTTCATATTTGACTTTGTCTTCGATGATCGGAGTATTGAGGCCCAGGACCATAATGCCCATGGAGGCATCCATTTCGAGGAGTGGTTTGAGGTCTAATTCTTCTCATAGTGGGAGGCTATGTTTATGCTCTTGATTATCCAGATAGTCCTCCCATGATTCTTCAGGCATGAGGTTCCCTTGGAACCTCCTGGCTTGGACCAGAGAGGTGGTGATGAGCTCAACTTGAGATCCTCTCATTCTATCGTTGGGGAGTGCCCTGCTAGCACAGTTCTACCATGAGCTGTATCAGATAACACACTGAAGTATAGTTGGCATCAATTGCAAAATCCTCCTATAGGTTTGGGGCTGATAACACATCTTGATCGAGTGCCTTGTAGACTTACCGTTATCGATCACTGACATTGATGAGGGGAGTTAGTGCTACGTCGCCTACTATCCCTGGGAGTGAGAGGGCTTCAAGAGTAGACCTCATGTAGGAGACCTAGAGCATTATATTTATATATTTTCACAACTCTGAACTCAACACATATGATGGCGACCGTATATGGACTATCTAGCATGGAAAAAGATAGGCAAATACCTACATTGAGTGTACATAGATAGATAGATCTCTAGCTAAAATATTGAAATACACGAGTACCACTTCTAGTCTCATGTGCTGAGGTAGTTTGGGATCCGATAGGATGTCCCAGAGTTTCCAACTATCTACAAATAGCTTGTCCTTAAGAGGGACCTGACATATCCCCAAGTTACTCCATTGGGGGACGATGATGATAAATTTCAAGAGTTCAGCCAGGTGGACATAGGCACTACTCCTAAATATGATAGTTGGTGGGCTAACTTCCAGTGGCATGGAGAGGGTCCTCTAGATCGACCTGTTGGTGGATTCGTAGTAGAGGATGCAGAGGTGGACCCTCATGGATGCAGGACCCACCAAAGGATAGAGGGTGTATGGGGCACTGGGACCACTATAGAGAAGGGTTCATAGGTTGAGGTAGAGGAGGAGGTATTAGAGGAATGCGAGGCACCTCCGGACAGTGGGATTGGGAAATTGAGAGCCTAGATTACCGACCTCTAGAGCCAGGTTTGGAGACTACATACTTAGCTATTGCATAGGGATATATATATCTCCACTCTAGAGGTGGAGCTAGCACATGGGAAGAGGTAGTGGCAGGGATATGAGGAGGAGAGGACATCTCCCCATGCACAAGCTATCATTGTAGGCACCCAGATGACATAGCTCACTAGAGAGCATGATATAGCACAGGCACAACTGAGTGCCATGAATAATAGGAGAGACCTAATTAGGGTAGTGTTGGAACAAAATTTGCCTTCGATTAATCGTGTTGTGCCTTAGACTTTGCCAACATTGAATAGACAGATCTTGCTTGAGATCATCTATCTAGTCTCTAGAGAAGGTTGGTTCCTTTGAGTTTTTTTAGAGAAAAGGGGAAACAAGAGATAAGGAAAATATAGCCTAAGCTAGAACTTTTATATGGTGTAGGTTAGACAACATCAAAGACAGATTTACTTACTTCTATCCAAAGCATTTAAAAACACATTCCAAAGCAGAAATTATATAATTCCAGATACAATTTCTGAGGTTTCGTTTAGCATGCGTATATATTAGATTCTTATTCCAGCAATATGATTTATGTATTGCGAAAGTTAAGATACAAGAATAGACTCAATCTACAATTCAATATTGTGAGCAGAAATAAAGAACATTAATACATACACTTGCATGATATGAACCAAAAGCCAATGGGAGATGTGATTTTATTGCTTGTATTCGAAGTACGTACACACAGTCTTGTAAACATCCAAGAGACGACCCTTTTTCTAGAGTCGCTCACCCCTATATATACCCTAAAAGAGTATATTTTCCTAAGTACATCTTACTTATTTTACAAGCAATAATTTGTAGTTTCTAACAATACACAATGGATTTCTCGTAGATTTGATAGATTGGCAATCATCCAGCAGACCTGCCAGGTTATAATCAATAGACCATTCTTCAGAAATCAGCACCTTATGTCAATTCTCATCTCTAGTTTCCAAAAATATACTTTATTCCTTTACAGCTGGCATGTCACGAAATCGTGACATTCGTCTCCTACTTTGCTCCTCTGCCGCTTCCAGCCGCGAAAATGAGACATGTCGCGAAATCGTGACATTCGTCTCTTCCTTTGCTCCTTTGTTGCTTCTAGCCGCAAAAATGAGACATGTCATGAAATCATGACATTTGTCTCCTCCTTTGCTCCTTTGTTGCCTCCCACCATGAAAATGAGACATGTCGCGAAATCGTGACATTCATCTCTTCCTTTGCTCCTTTGTTGCCTCCTACCACAAAAATGAGACATGTCGTGAAATCATGACATTCGTCTCCTCATTTTCTCCTTTGCTGCCTCCCACTGTGAAAATGAGACATGTCGTGAAATCGCGACATTCGTATCTTCCCTTGCTCTTTTACTGCTTCCCGCCGTAAAAATGAAACATGTCGCAAAATCGTGACATTCGTCTCTTCATTTGCTCTTTTGCTGCCTCCCGTCGTGAAAATGAGACATGTCACAAAATCACGACATTCTTTCCTTGCTTTGCTTTTCTACCGCTTCCAGCCACAAAAATGAGACATGTCGCAAAATCGTGACATTCTTCCTTGCTTTGCTCTTCTGCCGCTTCCAGCCGCGAAAATGAGACATGTCGCGATATCGCGACACTTTTTCCTCTTGGCTCTTTCTCTTTGCTTTGGACCGCAAAAAAGCAACATGTCGCGATATCGTGACACTTTTTCCTCTTGGATCTTTCTCTTGCTCTTTAGCCACGAAAATGAGACATGTCACGAAATCGCAACATTCTTCCTTGCTTTGCTCTTTTGCCGCTTCCAGCCACGAAAATGAGACATGTCGCGATATCGCGACACTTTTTCCTCTTGGCTCTTTCTATTTGCTTTGGACCGTGAAAAAGCAACATGTCGCGATATCACGACACTTTTCCCTCTTGGCTCTTTCTCTTGCTCTTTAGCCGCAAAAATGCAACATGTCGCGATATCGTGACACTTTTTGCCCTTTGCTCTTTCTCCTCGCTGTGAACCACGAAACTGAGACATGTCATGATATCATGACACTTTTTGCCCTTTGCTCTTTCTCCTCGCTGTGAACCACGAAACTGAGACATGTCGCGATATCATGACACTTTTTGCCCTTTGCTCTTTCTCCTCGCTGTGAACCGCAAAACTAAGACATGTCGCGATATCGCGACACTTTTGCCTCCTGCTCCCTTTTGCTACTCTTAGCCGCGAAAATACAACATGTCGCGATATCGCGACACTTTTTTCCTTTTGGCCGCGACAAAGAAACATGTCGCGATATCGCGACACTTTTTACCTTTTGCTTTTCTTTTTGCTTTGAACCGCGAAAAGGCAACATGTCGCGATATCGCGACACTTTTTCCTCCTTGCGGTGTTTTGCATTTTCTTTGATATTTTGCATATGGGCCACTTCGGTCCTCTTGGAAAATATGCAAAAAGGAGCATTAGATGTTTTTCTGTAGTTAGTCACTTTTTGACTAACATTCTTGGCGCCTTTCGGGGGATTTTTTGCTTGCAAAAAATTTGAACCAGGCCTTTATCCATTGGGTATCGGAGTCAACAACGCAGTTGTAAAAAGAATATTTTAGAGAAAGACAAAGAACACAGAAAATGCACTTAGATCAAACATGAACATTACCTCTCCAAAACTCCCTTTATACCTTAGTATCTCTATTAAAAAAAAATGTCGACTTCTGATTGGCTACGACTGAAAATATTTTTTTTTTGTGTTAAGGCCAAAAAAACGGTAATATTTACAAATATTGTCTGAATATGCTTATATTATACTGTACATATAATTCCTTTTTTTCTTTTACCTAAAAGGCTTAGCTCCTTTTTTATGCACTTCTCTTATCTGGTTCCCTTCGTCTTCATCTTGTAGATCCCGGCTGGCTGAGCAATTCATTTCAGGGATTAAGAAATCCAGTACCTGTTCATCATTTTCAAAAACTTATCAAAAAATATTTTTATCAGGTACTGAAGGCCTGTATATAAGTCTAACAGTTTTAGACTTCTGAATAACATTACTTACAGGACAAAAATTATCTCCCACTAAAGCTAAAAAATCTACGTGGGTATTCTGTTCTCTAGGGATAAACTTTATATTTAGGGCCTCAAAGGCCTCTAAGAGATCCCACACTTTGTTCCTGTAAGCCTTCAAATAATCCTGTTTACTTATACCCTTTTTGGTGACTTGATTCACAATAAGTTTTGAATCTCCATAGATGAGTAACTGTTTGATTCTCAATTTCTCAACCTTTCTTAACCCTAAGCACAAGGCCTCATATTCTGCTACGTTGCTGGAGCAACTCCAAGTCAACTCTGTAAGAGAAAACCTTTTCCTCTCCAGTGGGAGAAATCAAAACTATCCTGGCACCAGCTCCATTCTTGCACCTAGCTCCATCAAAGAAAAACTTCCACAAATGATTCACAGAACCATCCTCTTCTAGGGAGGGTACCAATTTTATTTTTGGTTTCTCAATAGAATAGTTTCCTATTTCTGTTTCTATCATGGCATTAAAGTTCTGTAGAGAAAACTCGTCCTCAACTTGGAGCTCTTCTAATGTTTCTTCCATCAGGTCTTCTTCTATTGTTTCTTCGATCATCATATTTACACGATCAATTTCACCAATCCTTTCTACATGAAACGTCGATGGTTTCTCATTAAAAATCTTGACCCTTCTACCTTTGAAAGGTATCTCCAAATGAGAATAATCTAAGGATAAGTATCCTCCTATATTTGCTGTGAACTCTCTAGATAGACACATACCAAAATAGGGCTCCAAGTCTATGACTACTACCTCTTGTATGACTGTCATCTGAGGCAAATTATGCAGCCGTATGGGAATATCCTTTATCACTCCTACAGTTTTTACTGGAGTACCATCTAACTATAGGATGCCTGCGCTACTCCTAGTGTACTCCATTCCCATAATATCACATACTGCTTTGGGTATCATAGTGGTAGCAGCACCTGAATCTATCATGCAGTTGTGGACAACCCATCCTTCCATTTGAAGGGATAAATAAAATGGGGGGCCTGTTCTTACCAGTAGCAGATGTCAAGTTCGTTAGAACCATTTTCGAAGATGATGCAGTCCCACCTCCATTTTTCATTATCCTTAGGGATTCCTGTAGGAGATTGATTTGACCTGTTATTTGAAAAGCATCATACATACTTGCCTTAGAAGGAGTCTTTTTCATTTCCTCCACTATACTGAATATAGGTGAATCAACTATCCTTTCTCTTTCTTTGGAAAAAGTTTCACATTTATTTTTGTATCCCTGGGTAGCTTCAGCTCTTTGCCTTTTTTTCAGTGAGGGGAAACTCAACCTTTCCCTAGCCTGTTCTTGGGTTTCATTTTCCCCCTGGGGAAAAAATTCTTTGTGTGTTTCTTGCCCTTGACTTTTGGCTGGAAACTGATATTCTCTTTCCTGAGGGAGACTTCCTTTAGGATTTTCTTTGGGAACTTCCTTGGGAGCAGGGGAAACATCCAAAGGCTGAAGCTCTTTAGGGTCTTCTTGCAGTGGTTTCTTACCTGATCTTGTCAAAACTAAAACCTGCTCTACTGTAGGCATCATGAAGTTGTGGTCCTCCTCTCTAATTATATTTACACGGCTTTTCATTTTTTCTTTACTCTTTTCAACTGCTATACTTTGTACATAATGCTAGTGTATTATACACGAACTTTCCCCATGTGGATCGTTACATGTAGTACACCAAGAGTTAGAATCAGTGGGAGGCTCATCAACCTCCACTGTCTCATTTGTATATACCGTGCTCGGTCTTACATGTCCCCTATTGCTTGATTATGCTGCATCTCCTGTTACCTGAGGGAACCTTCTTGGCGAAAAACTCCTTTTAGCCTCTCTCTTTTTCATGGACACCATTTCATTTGACAATGCCTTCATTGTATCAATTATGGTCATGTATTGATCACTGGGGGGAGCTGATGCAAGGGGTGTGGCTGGTAATGCACATAATGCAGGAGGTGCAGCTATAGCTGGGAGGGTCTGCATTGATGGGAGTGCAGGCAGTTTAGAGATTGACACTTGGGAAAACTTTGGTAAAATTGGCAATAGAGTCTTTGATAGATATCTTTTTGTAGCTATGATATCAGCTTTGCCCTTTGCTACCTCTACATAGATCCCAGGAAAAGTGGTTACATGGGATTGCCTTATTATCATACTGATCTCTGAATCAAAAGCCCTTAGATAATAGCATATAGCTTGTTCTTCCATGGGCTTTAGGCCTTGCGGTACTCTATCATGAGTTCTAGTAAACCTGATGTTGAAATCTTGGATTTCTTCTTGTGGATGCCTCTCAATGACAGTGAATTGATTTAGCAATGTGAAAGGATCCGCATGTATATTAAATTCATCGACCATACAGCCAACCAATACTGCCCAAGAAGTAATGGATCCAGCGGGAAGCACTCTGTACCAATAGAGCATATTTCCTTTCAAAGATATGATCAAAAATCTGACCATTACATCTTCCTCAGTGATGTTGTAAACAGATGCTAGCACTGATACATCTAAACAGTGCTCATCTGCTATTTTTCCTGTTCCATAAAAGGTCGGTAAGGCTTTTAGCGTAGCTTATGGAATTTGGTGGTGTGTTCCCAAGTTCAAAGGGCCAGTTTGATTCCATACAAGATGCACTGGGGTAGGGGCAGCTACCATGATTGCTAAAGGAGTTACAACCGATATAGGATTGCTTGCAGACACTCCTGTAGTTGGCGTTAAAGAGGTGCTAATGGTGTCGGGAAGATTTGATCTTGCGGCTAGCATAGGGTGTGCTTTTAGGCTTCCGAGATGTAGTTCAAAAAACTTGATAGGTTCTTTAGAGTTTCTAGCTCGGGATCTGGTTATCATATGGCTATATAACCAGAAGGCTTTCTAGACAAGGTCTTTCTTTTATGGTCTAAATGCAACGGAGTCTCCAGGTGATTTTTCTTGAGATTTTGCAAACAAAAGGCTCTGAAGGTAAAAATCCAAAACTTATACAATACTATGGGATTGCTGGTCCCACTGGGTGTGCTAAAAACTGCTGGAACAAAATCTACCTTCGGTTAATCGTGTTGCGCCTTAGACTTTGCCAACAATGAATAGACAAATCTTGCTTGAGATCATCTGTCTAGTCTCCAAAGAAGGCTGGTTCCTTTGAGTTTTTTAGAGAAAAGGGGAAACAAGAGATAAGGGAAATATAGCCTAAGCTAGAACTTTTATATGGTGCAGGTTAGACAACATCAAAGACAGATTTATCCAAAGCATTTAAAAACACATTCCAAAGCAGAAATTATATAATTCCAGATATGATTTCTAATGTTTCATTTAGCATGCGTATATATTAGATTCTTATTCCAGTAATATGATTTATGTATTGCGAAAGTTAATATACAAGAATAGACTTAATCTACAATTCAATATTGTGAGTAGAAATAAAGAACATTAATACATACACTTGCACAATATGAACCAGAAGCCAATGGGAGATGTGATTTTATTGCTTGTATTCGAAGTACGTACACACAGTATTTTAAACGTCCAAGAGCCGACCCTTTTTCTGGAGTCGCTCACAACTATATATACCCTAAAAGAGTATCTTTTCCTAAGTACATCTTACTTATTTTACAAGCAATAATCTGCAGTTTCTAACAATACACAATGGATTTCTTGTAGATTGGATAGATTTGCAATCATCCAGCAGACCTTCCAGGTTATAATCAACAGACCATTCTTCAAAAATCAGCACCTGATGTCAGTGCTCGTCTCCAGTTGCCAAAAATATACTTTATTCCTTTACAGTTGGCATGTTGTGAAATCGTGACATTCGTCTCCTGCTTTGCTCCTCTATCACTTCCAGCTGCAAAAATGAGACATGTCATGAAATCGTGACATTCTTCTCTTCCTTTGCTCCTTTGTTGCTTCTAGCCACAAAAATGAGACATGTCACAAAATCATGACATTCGTCTCCTCCTTTTCTCCTTTGCTGCCTCCCGCTACAAAAATGAGACATGTCGCAAAATCATGACATTCGTCTCTTCCTTTGCTCCTTTGTTGCCTCCTACCATGAAAATGAGACATGTCACAAAATCGTGATATGTCTTCTCCTTTGCTCCTTTGCTGCCTCCCACCGCAAAAATGAGACATGTCACGAAATCGTGACATTCATCTCTTCCCTTGCTCTTTTGCTGCTTCCCACCACAAAAATGAGACATGTCATGAAATCGCGACATTCGTCTCTTCCTTTGCTCTTTTGCTGCCTCCCGTCGTGAAAATGAGACATGTCACGAAATCGCGACATTCTTTCCTTGCTTTGCTTTTCTACCGCTTCTAGCCACGAAAATGAGACATGTCACAAAATCGTGACATTCTTCCTTGCTTTGCTTTTCTCGCTTCCAGCCATGAAAATGAGACATGTCGCGATATCATGACACTTTTTCCTCTTAGATCTTTCTATTTGCTTTGGACCGCGAAAAAGCAACATGTCGCAATATCGTGACACTTTTCCATCTTGGCTCTTTCTCTTGCTCTTTAGCCATGAAAATGCAACATGTCGCGATATCGTGACACTTTTTGCTCTTTGCTCTTTCTCCTTGCTATGAACCATGAAACTGAGACATGTCGTGATATCGCGACACTTTTTGCCCTTTGCTCTTTCTCCTCGCTGTGAACCGCAAAACTAAGACATGTCATGATATCGTGACACTTTTTGCCCTTTGATCTTTCTCCTCGCTGTGAACCGTGAAACTGAGACATGTCGTGATATCGTGACACTTTTGCCTCCTGATCCCTTTTGCTACTCTTATCCACAAAAATACATGTCGCGATATCACGACAATTTTTTCCTTTTGGCCGCGACAAAGCAACATGTCACAATATTGCGACACTTTTTCCCTTTTGCTTTTCTTTTTTCTTTGAACCGTGAAAAGGCAACATGTCGCGATATCGTGAAAATTTTTCCTCCTTGCGGTGTTTTGCATTTTCTTTGATATTTTGCATATGGGCCACTTCGGTCCTCTTGGAAAATATGCAAAAAGGAGCATCAAATGTTTTTCTGTAGTTAGTCACTTTTTGACTAACAGGTAGCAATGGGAGACCCCTCATATACACAAGCTATCATGGCACCTATCGCAACACCATATTATTTATTACCAGTAGGTCGTGACCCCATGATAGATATCAAGAGGTTTCATTCCCTCATGGAGGAGGGTAATGAGAGAGATACAATGCAGGCAACTCGCATCTCCTAGTTGGAGGTCTACATCAGGTTGATAGGTGGGGAGGTATCAGAGGATACCCACACTACAGGGACTTAGAGGACCAGATCCAGGACTAGGACCTGAGAGACAAAGTAGTATTCTGCTAGCTCAAGCCATAGGACACATAGGACTAAGATGAATCATAGGTCTTCGAGCACTCATGGTGTTATCTCACAAAGGAATCATAGGTATGGCGAAGGTGATAGATGTGCCTCACATATTGGGGGTGCAGGCCTGGTTTAGTAAAATCTCAGAGATATTTTGTTGTACTATTATTAAGTGTAAGTTCGAGGACCTACACAGTTATAGCCTATGGGCATTTTGATATACCCTGATACTATGTACTCTTGACACACACACACACAGATATATATATATATATATATATATATATATATATATATATATATATATATATATATATATATATATATATATATATATATATATATATATGAAAATTCATCTCATTATATGTGTACTTTATTTTTATGTTATGCACATGGATGTAATGCATATATTTTATTTATTTCTATATGATGTGATGTATGGATGACATGCACTAGCTATATGATGTGGATGCAATGATATACATGTGTAGATGGACTACTTTATGATGCTCTATATACGAATGCAATGTTTGATGTTTAATGCAGTTTTGACCTACTTCACTTGTATGCATTTACTTTATGTTTTTTATGACATGATTCATGTCATGTATGTATTGCATGTATTTTTACTGATATTGAGTTATTGTAAATGGACATGTATGTTTTAATCACTTAAAACATAATGTATGCAATATGATATGAGGTTTTAACAATCTAATGGATGACACCACATAATGTATAACAATCATGGATTGTAGTTGCTTTATCTCTTTGTGAAAGATAATACACCCATATGTGAGATGTAATGATATATATTCTATGTTCATAAGCTTTTGTGAATTAAAAGAATATGTATAATATAATTAGTGGCCATCTAAATATCTTTTCTGACATCCATCTGGTATCTAATCATATAATACAAATAATTATAATAAACAAACTCTCATAAAAAGAAATTTATGTTTGATTATTGCATTTGAAAATTTGATTGTTGCTATTTGGGAATTTTTTAGGTTTACCATGAGACTCAAACACCCTAGTTGACTATTCAAAAGTTGTATACTAGCCACACTAGAATTCTGAATTATAAGGTTTTCGGTAGGATAGGCCCTAACTGCTCATTATCCCTATGTGTGCAAGTGAGTATATTTGATAAGGCACAAGCATACCCCAATGTTAGGCGAGATTATTTCAACCCATTGCTAAGATCGGGGGTCCAAAAATGTCTTACCCAATCCTAGATTTAGATTTTAGTTGGACTAGACCACTAGGCGATACAGGACACCTGAAGCTAGCTCTTCCACATGTCAAAAAATGGTCTGTACAAAAGTGAGATGCTAATGCATCAAAAATATCGTCATGCGTAAGGTACAGTAGTGTTGAAAATTCCAGGGATTCAAGTTCACCCCCTTCTTTTCTTCAAATTTCCAGGATATTTTCTCATATAAAGTGATAAAAATCACTATTTATTTTTGTACTATAGTGATAAAAATCACTGTTTATTTTGTACTTTCTCTTTTTTTTTCTTTTGAGTAAGGGATTTGATATTTATTTTACTTTATTTGTACAATTTTGATCTTCATTTGATCTGACTTTCTAGAATTTTACATTTGATAATTTGCTTCGAAAACTTCCTTTGGGGATTTTACTTTGGGAAACTATTTTTGGAATATCGATCCTATGATATCAAAATGGGATATCAATCTGGTATGTCAATCTATGATATCGATCTAGGGTATCAATATAGAGGATTTATCTGGGATATCACTATGGGATATTGCTCATTTTAATGTAAGCAAGGGATTCTGGATAGGGAATAAACATGTCATTTTGTCAATTGCCAACATTTCCCATATATTCCACATAGGGGGATAAGCAAGAATAAATATTTTCACCTCAGGATACCTGGTCTCGCTTCGTGGCTTTCATCTTCCCCTAGTCCTTATTAGGATTGTTTAATTTTTTGATTAGTGATAGGATTCTGATATGCTAAGGGTTATACTAACTAGAACTCAAATACAAAATCAAAGCAAGATTTCTATCAACTCTTGAGAAGACCTCTAGGTATGGCTGAACGACAAAAAAACCCTAGTATATTCTTCATAGCAACAATACAGGTTGTGTTAAAAAACACAATTACTCACAAGGGTGATAAATAGATGAAAAAGATAGTGCATAGATGCATGATTGAGATACAACATGGTGTCGTTTGTAAGATTCTTAACACAATTTGTTACAATGTAAGTGTGATGGATGAATATTCCTAATGCAATGCAAAGTTTAAATGCAAGATGAACTACAATGAAATGATGTAAATGAAATGCAAATGTTTTTTATTTTTTATTTTTTTTCCATTTTTTTATGGATTTTGACATTTGGTTTGACCAAAGAGCTTACAGATGCCTTTGGAGCCTTTTTACTAGGATGACCAAAGGGCTTACAGGTGCCTTTGGAGCCTTTTAGGATTGACCAAGTGGTTTTGAGAAACCCTTGGAGCCTTTTGGGATTGACCAAGCGGTTTTGAGAAACCCTTGGAGCCTTTTGGGATTGACCAAGTGGTTTTAAGAAAACCCTTGGAGCCTTTTGGGATTGACCAAGTGGTTTTAAGAAAACCTTTGGAGCCTTTTGGGATTGACCAAGTGATTTTAAGAAAACCCTTGGAGTCTTTTGGGATTGACCAAATGGTTTTAAGAAAATTCTTGGAGCCTTTTGGGATTGACCAAGAAATTTTAAGAAAACCCTTGGAGCCGCCTTTTGGCATTGACCAAGCGATTTTAAGAAAACCCTTGGAGCCTTTTGGGATTGACCAAGCGGATTTAAGAAAACACTTGGAGCCTTTTATTGATGGCCAAAGGGCTTACATATGCCTTTGGAATCTTTCTGGTTCTTAGGCATAGAATGCTTTAAGATGAAGGATGTTGAGAGGTTCAGGCTCTTCAAATCCTCCATGCGATGGCAAGCGATATGTCCTAGATCCAATATTCTCTGAGATCATATAAGGACCCAACTAATTAGCCATGAATTTGTCTCATATTTCTAACGACAAATTTTAGTTATGTTGGTTCTCTTTCAGCACAATATCACCAACCTCAAAGTCTCTCAGATGGACTCTGCTATTGTAAGCTCATTTAAGTGCTCTTGATAAACGTAGAGGTGCTCAAGGGCATTCACGCGATATTCATCAAGTAGTGTCAATTGATCTGGAGAGCTTGTCGTGTGGTGTCATCATCAATAAACTCTTTCAATGCGATGCACAGCATTGGAATTTCCAACTCTAGGGGCATAATAGCCTCAACACCATATACTAGTGAAAACAGAGTTACCCCAGTGGGTGTTCGAATGCTAGTCCTGTAAAGCCATAATACACTATCTTTTTTGAAGCTTTAGCTTGCCCATTTTATTGCAGATAATAAAGAGTCACAAAACTATGTTTGATTCTATATTTAGATGTCAAAGCTCTGATAGTTTTGTTCTTAAATGATGTTCTATTATCGAAAACTATCTTGGATGGTGTCCTAAAATGGCTAATGATATTGGTGAGTATAAAATCAACAATACGTGCTTAGGTTGTCATTGTTAATGGAATAGCCTCCACCCACTTAGTGAAATACCCAGTAGCCGTGATAATAAAAGTATGTCAACCCGATGATGGAGGAGAGATCTTGCCTATAATATCGAGTCCCCACTAAGCAAGTGACCAAGCCACTTGAATGGGCTGTAAGGCCTCTGATGGCAGGTGCGTAAGATTAGCATGATGTTGACATTTAATGTACTTCCTGACATAAACATATTAATTCTTCTCCATAGTGGTCCAATAATAACCCATACAAAGGATGCACTTGATGATAGCCATACCATTGAAATGGCCACCGCACGTACCATCTGAGATTGCAAAATTACCCAATATGACTCTTGGGACTCAAGACAATGAAGGAGAACTCCATCGTAGCTTCTACGGTACAAAATATCTACTAACAAGACATACTTTGTCTCTTTGTTCTTGAATGTTCATCTTGGAGCATGCGACAATCCCTAAGGAATTATACCAAGTTTAAGGAAATTATATATTTGTGATGTCCAATTATGATAAGCTTCAGCCTCGACTAATAAGACAACATGCTCCCCTTATGATTATACATTTGCAAATGCAGACTGGGAAACAACCCTATGGTGAATGGTAGTACCACTCCCTGTCGAAACCTACAAGATCAAAGACCCCCAAGACGCTCTCTTCAGAAAGTCTCTGGCTCTGTAGAACCACTCATGGTTTGATTCCACATGAATCATGTTGATTGACTCTTTGTTATCCAATGCTTTGTGCTGCACAATTGTGTATGACAATGTCTTTACATGGATGGTAGTGAAATCGATAGATGGATTCTGAGGGATTAGAGATCCCAAATATGCCATTGTGTTTGCAAATATATTGGACAAATGAGGGATTGTCTTAATGTCATACCATTCGAGTCGAGCTAGATATGTGTCAACAAGATCCTTGTAAGCTTTCAATACTGGGCATCAAAATTGAAATAGTCCCTTAACTTGGTTTACAATGAGAACAAAATCACCAAAGATTTTTAGCCTTTTAATCTTCATGGCGATAGCTATTTGGAGGCCCAAAATTAGGGCTTCATATTCAGCTTTGTTGTTAGTGTAAGGAAAGTCCAACTTGAATGATAAGGGCATTGGAGCTCCTTGTGGTGTGAACAACACTATTCCTACATCACCCCCTTGCTCATACTTCGAACCGTCAAATAACAAGGTCATATCAGCTTTGTTGTCTAGTTCTTTGGGTCTGAGTGCTTCTGATAGGGCAAAGACTACATCATCAGGAAGCTCTATGGTGAGGCACCTAATATTTTTGATAGGCATCTCAGCCAGTTGATCTGCTATGACTTATCCATTAATGGAATTTTAGTTCATGAATTCCAAATCGAATTCTATCAGTAGCATGATCCACTTTGCAGTACGTGTATTATGATATGTCTTGCTCAGCATATACTGCAAAGTATTTTGTTTGGATATAACATATGTCGTATGACTCAACATATAGTGTCGTAATTTCTTGGTAGCGAACACTACTACTAAACACAACTTTTCCAAATATGCATATCTGATCTCATGGCTCACCAAGGTTTGACTAACATAATATATGGCCTGTTATTTGTCTTGCATGTTATTTTGGGCTAACATGGTTCCTAGTGCAAATTTAATTGCCGATATATATAGCAAAAATGGCACATATGGCCATGGTAGAGCTAGCACTAGCGACATCACCAGGTATTGCTCTATCTCAGGAAAGGCTTCTTGACAATCCTCGTCCCAATTGAATGGGTCTCCTTGTGTAGTAGTCAATTCATGGATCAACATTTATCTGATAATTGAGTGATAAATCACTTTATGGATGCTACTTTTCCCTAAAGGCTTCTTAGTTCTTTGATTTTCATGGGAGGATGCATTTCCAAAATAGCCTTGACCTTTGTCATGTCAACTTTGATGCCTCATTTTGAAATGATGAACCCTAAGAGCTTTCCTGAAGTTATGCCAAATATGCACTTCTTAGGATTCAACCTGACATTATGGTCTATCATGCGATTGAAGACCTTATTTAGGACCTCTGCATGCTCAAAATACAATAATGACTTTGCAAACAAGTCATCCATATAATCTTCTAAGAATTTATACATATAGTAATGAAAGATATATGTCATAGCCCATTGATATGTGGAACCATCATTTTTAAAGCCAAATGACATAAATTTATAGTAAAATGTTCCCCATGGTGTTATGAACATGGTTTTATGCTGGTATTCAGGCTTAATACAAATTTTATTGCAACCAAAAAAACCATCCATTAAGGAGAGCATCTCATGACCTGCAGTTGCATCTACAAGAGCATCTATATTCAGTAGCAGAATGAACCCTTTGGTGTTGCCTTGTTCAGGTCTCTAAAATTCGTACAAATACGAATCCTTCCATCAGGTTTTCCTACTGGTACCATATTGGATACCCATTCTGGATAGTCAATGGAGATAATGAACTCTACATCCAATAGATTTTGCAAATTATCCTTAAAAATTAAGGCTACTATTGGATGCATATTCCTGAGTTTTTACTTGACTGTTTTCTTTGATAGATCTATCAAAAGGTTATGAGTAACCAATTTTAGATCTAGACCTGTCATATCATTGTAAGTATAAGCAAAGAGAGTAGGTCTCTCTATCAGTAGAGGGATGAGGTTGGCACACAAATTAGGAGTCAAGATTTATTCAAATTTAACCTTCCTTGGATTGGTGGGATTATTACTGATGTTCACTTCAAAGGTTTCCTCTACTAATATATAGGATCCCTCCTCAAAATGGTGAGGCATAGGGATCAAGTGGATGTCATCTGTTGGGTTTATAGGTTCCTCATTGGAAGCATCCTCAACATGACATACATCATGTGCACAACCTAGCACAAAATGGAATGGTTGCAACATTTATTCATTAGGGAAGAAATATTCTGGCTCTAGAGGTGAATCGATGCGATCCCAATCGATAGTATATGGATTTAAATGTAATGGTCTGGATGGATCGGTTGGATTATGGAGTTAAGTGGTAAAATCAATGGAGACCATGTTGATGAAATGGATCATATCTCCAAGACCACATGCAAGTGACTCATCATTAGCAAAACTACCATAACTGAGATGTGGTTTTGGGATTATGGGTATCTCCAAATCCGATCTATGAACAGATGATCATATGGGATCATCGAGCTGAAGGAGATCCCTGTACATCGTTAGATTGGGAAACACTATATGATAAATAATATTAAGATTCAATGGTATCCCTATGAGGTGAGGATGTAGATTGATCTCTCTATGCATCTCCTTAGCTATATACGGTACATTATGATAGCATAAGTAGGGAGGTCCTAAGTAGGCTCTCTCTGTCTCATCTTCTTCATTGCTATTGTAATATAGGCCCTCATTCGACCCAACTAGAATAGGATGTTCTAGAAAATGTGCCCCCATATAGGTTATATCTTGATCACTATTATCACTATCTAGTAAAATTGGGTACACGCACCATAAATACGATACTGTTGAATAGACTAGCTCAACCTCGTCCTTCGACTGATCGTCGGGTGAGGACTCACTGTCCTCTCCTTCACTACAGCTAGGTCCACCTATATTGAAGATGGAATCCACTATATCCTCATCGAAATTCCCTTCCAACTTGGTATCTATCACTATGATAACATCTTGACCCTGCATGCCCGTGTCATCAACTCCTCTACGGATTTGTTGACCAAAGTTTTCTCTTGGTAAATCATCTAGACTGATGTCCACCAAGATATCCTCATGATATGTCTTGGATGGTGCTATGGTGATGTAAGTCACCATCTGATTATTCTTTTGGAACATAGAAGGATTAGGGTGATATGTATTGAAGTCAACCTCACCCCCTAGACTAAGGTATAGTTGGTATAAAGATACCAGAAGGAGTTCAACTTGTACTCCACTGTAGAATCCCAACCCGAACCTATCAGTAGCTAACTGATACTGTGGTTCTATAGGTCTCTTATGTCCCTACTCGAATAGTCCAAGACCATATACATGCTAATGGTAATTCTCAAAGTATCATATGGTGTAGTTTGGGTTAGAAAGATAATGAACATTCATGATGAATGGTTCATTATCATTCTCATCCATGGGTATGGGAGATGTGATCTGGACTAGGCCTCCATAGATAAAGTTGGTTTGGTTGGGTGGTACCCCTAATGGTTCCACCATCCTATGGGAAGGTGATGGACTTGCAGTCGATCCATGTCATGTACAATCATGATAATTGGTGTGCACATCACATTCTGCACAATATATTCCTCTAACCTGGGATTAACCAAATGGATGGTTACCTACGATGTAGATGACCCCACTGAAGATGTAGGCGAAGAAGGATGAGGTGCCTCTTTGAATCTTCCTTGAATTTTCTCTACTTCCATGGGAGTAGGGGTTTCAAAAATAACTGACTTGGGCTTTTGCTTTATATTATTTTTGCCCATTTTAGCTTTTAACTTCCTATCATCTTGTTGCATCACAGATGCAGTCGGTCTAACAAAAGTAGCTATTGTGTGCTCCGATGTTTGAGATATGGAAATTGTGGGTCTAGCACACACTTATTTGATTATACCTCCTAGATATTTGATTGGTGACGTTGGTCGCACATCCAGGTGCGTTGAGGGGAGCACAAATTCCCTCCACAAATTTGCTAGATTTGTGTATTTAAAGGGTTCTTCATCTGAAGGAACCACATGAACCTATCCCTCATGAATGTATTTGATATACTGGTGTAAAATAGAAGGGATGAAATGCATTTATTTGATCCAAGGTCTCCCTAGAAGTATATTATACTACATAACACCTTCGATTACATGACACATCATCGAGATGGTCTTCAGTCCCACCTGGATAGGTGAAACTATAGTATCGATCATCGAGCATAATATATCATTGAATTATCTCAACATGAAGATATAAGGAATGATATGCATCTTGGGTAACTTCAAGTGAGTTAACACCTTGGTATTTATGATATTGATCGATGATCCCAAATCGATCAAAACCCACTTGAATGATTTGTGGTTCACACAAGCGATAATATGCAGCGATCGGTCTGCTATAACAGTGGAAACCATCTTGACTTTGTGGTCATGAAATTGAATGACACATTCCTGACACTATTGCATGTGTCCCACAAAGTATGTAAATGCTTTAGGATCCTGAGGCTACACTTCGAAGGACCTTAAAATATCCATGACCATCTCTTTGTGCTTAGGATATTATTAGATTAGCTCATAAAATGAAAACTACTAGAGTTGTCTGTAGGTTTTGAACCAACCTACTTCTGATGGTCACCATCGATATAGTTGGTGGGTTAGGCACATATTAGAGTGGCCTTGGAGGAGGTGTATCTTGGACCCTAATAGACATTGGAGGTTGATTCGGTCATTAATACCTCGTATTCCTTGTGATAACGTTGACCATTTCGACAAACCCCTAAGTTGTTGGTTCGATGCGAACTTGGTTGAATTGGCCAACATTATTCTTCGACATCTCGTGATTAGGTATAGGATTTTTATAAATCCCCATATTTTTATTGTCAGGTGCTTATGGGTTGTTGGCAAGAAGCCTACCTCTCTCGATCATATTTTGCACAAGGTGTTTGAAATACCAACATACCTTGATGTTGTGGTATTTCAATCGGTGAAAGATGCAATACTAATCATCTTTATAGCCTTTAGGCTTAAGCTAATTAGGGTCTATCATCTTCACCTTGGGTAAGTGTATAGCCTTCACCTCACATAACTGATGAAAACCTGAAGTCAATGACTCTGATAACTGAGTGAATACATGAGGTGGATGTTGCTCCTTATTTTTACCCTTGTAATTGTTACTGCGCTGCTCGTACTATGTAAGCGGAGGTTGGGCCTAATAATTTTGCTTTTTTACCATTTTTCTCCCTTTTGAAGGTTCAACACTACCTAATTAACATGGGCTGGCTTGGCCTAATGTCTCTCAATGCTTTTCTTGTGTCCCTCCTTGTTATTTAGCTTCAAGTTACCCTCTAGTAACTTGATGCTCTTAATTACCTTGGATTGCACCAAAACCTCTTCGAATGTCTGGTATTGCTACAACTGTAGTAATAGAAAAATGTGCTTGTCACAATTCTTCATGAACATTCATGTTAATTCAGAGGACGGGATGGAGAATGGCATCTTCACCATCATTTTCCTCCATCGCTTTCCATAGTCCATCACTGGCTCATCATCATGTTGCGTTAGAGCGGCCAAGTTAGATAATTTTACCTTCTTCTTGATGCCGAAGGAGAAGTATTCAATAAATGCATTAGCCAGTTGCTTGAAACTAGTGATGTTGTGCCTCTTTAGTTGTTTAACCACTCTTGAGCTAGGCCTGAGAGGGTCATGATGAAGGTCACAAGAGGAAAGCATAATTGCTCTCAATATGAAAGCACATATCTAGGAAACTAGTCATGTGCTCATATGCATCTTCCTCTCTTTGAAACTTATCTAGCCTAGGCATCTTTAAATGCTCAGGATATGCTAGAATATGCACTAACATGCAGAGAGGTTCATTGTGAATTTTGTTCAAGGTAGGCTTCTGATAAACCATCCCTTCTCTATGGCTTGAACCTTCTCTGCTAAGGTCTTTTAGGATTGTGAGGAAAGAAACTCCTCCTCTTGAGATTATCGTGGAGGCGGCTTCGGAGGTAGGTTCCTCCTCAGTCAAGGTGAGGGACTAGGCTCACCCTCCTCCTCAAATTGGGAGATCTCAGGATACTCTTGTTCGAATTATTCTCCCACTTCACTCTCATACTTCCTATGCTCATGTTGCTCGGACGTTGGATGTCGATATCTACGTTGAGTCGTATGATGAGTATGGGTGTCTATGTTCTTAGGGTGTAACTCAGGCTATGAAGCCACTCGTCTATGTACACACTCCATGATCTCACTATGAGGATGTAAATGGATTCTATCTAATCGATCCTCTATCTCTACATGCTCCTTCTGATAAAGAATGCATTGTTCATGCATGTGTTACTCATACAATTTTTACCTAATGAAAATCTACCTCTGAGTAATCTCATTTTTGAGGTGTTATTTCTCTACGCGAACATCCTCTAATTAATCTTGGAGAATCTGCCATCTCTGCTTTGACATCATTCTATGAGCCCTATCAAGATGATCATCCATATTAGAACTCTAAGGGGTGCACTCTGTTCAAGCGGCTTTATGATTATGTCCTCCAATGGATTGATTTGTCACACTCTTGCCTCGGTCTATAAAGATGACATTCGTGTTAGGTTGTCTCCTATAATCAATTACCACATGTGATGCAGGAGCACACATGTCTCAAGAATTCTTGGAGCATTCTCAAGGTTCTTGGGTGGTCCTAATGGTGCTTCCGCTACACACAAACATCAAAGAACTAAGAAGCTTACAGGGCAAAGTAGCATCCATAAAGTGATTTATCATTAAATTATCGGATAAATATTTACCCATGAATCGACTGCTATACAAGGGGGTCCCATTCAATTGGGATGAGGACTGTCAAGCAACCTTTGTTGAGATAAAAAAATATCTAGTGACACCACCAATGCTAGCTCCACCAAGGCCAGATGTGCCATTTTTTCTATATATATCGGCAATCAACTTTGCACTTGGAACCATGTTAGCCCAAAAGAACATGCAAGACAAATAACATACCATATATTATATTAGCTGAACCTTGGTGAGCTATGAGATCGGATATGCATATGTGGAAAAGTTGTGTTTAGCAGTAGTGTTCACTACCAAGAAATTGTGACACTATATGTTGAGTCATACGACATATGTTATATCCAAACAAAATCCTTTGTAGTATATTATGAGCAAGACATATCATAATACACATATTGCATAGTGGATCATGCTACTGACAAAATTTTATATAGAATTCATAAGCCAAAAGTACATTAAGGGACAAGTCATAGCAGATCAATTGGTTGAGGCACCTATCAAAAATAGTAGGCTCCTCACCATAAATCTTCTTGATGATGCAGTCTTTACCCTATCAGAAGCACCCAAACCCAAAGACCCATACAACAAAGCCGATATGACCTTGTTATTTGATGGTTTGAAGTGTGAGCAAGGGGGTGGTGTAGGAATAGTATTTTTCATGCCACAAGGAGCTCCAATACCCTTGTCATTCAAGTTGGAATTTCCTTGCACTAAAAAAATTGATGAATACGAAGCCCTAATTTTGGGTCTCCAAATAGCTTTCACCATGAAGATAAAAAGGCTAAATATATTTGGTGATTCCCTTATCATTGTGAACCAAGTTAAGGGACTATTTCAATGTCGATTCCCTGTATTGAAAGCTTACAAGGATCTTGTTGACACATATCTAGCTCGACTGGAATGGTATGACATCGAGGCAATCCTTTGTTTGTCCAATAGATTCATAGACACAATGGCATATTTGGGATCTCTAATCCCTCAAAATTTGTCTACTTATTTTACTACCATCCATGTAAATATGTTGTCACACATAGTTGTGCGACATGAAGCATTGGATAACAAAGATTCAATCAACATGATTAATGTAGAACCAAACCATGAGTGGTTCTACAGAGCCAAAGACTTTATAAAGAGAGCATCCTAATGGTCTCTAACCTCCCAAGATCCAATGGGGAGTGGTACTACCATTCACCATAGAGATGTTTTCCAGTCTACATTTACAAATGTAGAACCACAGGGGAACATTTTGTCTTATCAGTCAAGGCCAAATATTATCATAACTGGACATCACAGATATATAACTTCCTTAAACTTGGTATAATCCCTCAGGGATTTTCGTGTGTCATAAAATGCACATTCAAGCAAAAAGTGACAAAGTATGTCTTGTTAGCAGACATCCTATACCACAAAAGCTATGATGGAGTTGTCCTTCATTGTCTTGAGCCCCAAGAGTCATCTTGGACAATTTTAGAAGCTCATGATAGTATGTATGGTGGCCATTTCAGTGGCATGGCTATCATCAAGCGCATCCTTTGTATGGGTTATTCTTGGCCCACTATGGATAAGGATTGCAATGTGTATATCAGGAACTTTTTTAAATGTCAACATCATGCTAATCTTATGCACATGCCATCATAGGCCTTATATCCCATTAAAGTGGCTTGGTCATTTTCTCAATGGGGAATATCATTTTCTCAATGACAACCGAAGCGCGTATTGCTGATTTTATACTCACAAATATCATTAGTCATTTTGGGATACCATCCAAGATAGTTTCGGATAATGGAACGTCATTTAAGAACAAAACTGTGAGAGCTTTGATGTCTAAATATAGAATCAAACACATTTTTGTGACTCCTTATTATACGCAAGCAATCGGGTAGGCTGAAGCTTCAAATAAGACAATGGTCTCCATATTGAAAAAGATAGTACAAGAGCACCACAAAGATTGGCACATCTAGATGCCCCTTGCATTATGGGCTTATAGGACTAGCATTTGGACACCCACTAGGGCAACTCCATTTTCACTAGTATATGGCACCCAAACCATTATGCCCCTAGAGTTGGAAATTCCAATGTTGCACATCACATTAAAAGAGTTCATTGATGATGATATCGCGCGACAAGCTCGCCTAGATAAATTGACATAATTTTATGAACATAGCATGAATGCCTTTGAGAACCTTTGCATTTATCAAGAGTGCTTAAAACAAGCTTACAATAGCAAAGTACATATGAGAGACTTTGAGGTTGGTGATCTTGTGCTAAAAGAGAACCAACAAAACTCAAATTTGTTGTCAAAAATACGAGATAAATTCAGAGCTAAATGGTTGGGTCCTTATATGATTTCAGAGAAGATTGGACCTGGGACATATCACTTGACATCGCTTGGAGGAGTTGAAGAGCCTGAACCTCTCAACATCCTTCATCTTAAAGCGTTCTATGTCTAAGAACTAGAAATGCTTCAAAGGTATCTGTAAGCCCTTTGGTCATCCAAAAAAGGCTCCAAAGGCATCTGTTAGCCCTTTGGTCATCTAGAAAATGCTCCAAAGGCATCTGTAAGCCCTTTGGTCATCCATAAAATGCTCCAAAGGCATCTATAAGCCCTTTGGTAATCCATAAAAGGCTCCAAAGGCATTTGTAAGCCCTTTGGTCATCCAAAAAAGGCTCCAAAGGCATATTTAAACCCTTTGGTCATCCAAGAAAGGCTCCAAAGGCATCTGTAAGACATTTGGTCATCCATAAACAACTCCAAAGGCATCTGTAAGCCCTTTTGTCATCCATAAACGACTCCAAAGGCATCTGTAAGCCCTTTGGTCACTCAAAAAAGGCTCCAAGGGTTTTATTAAAACCGCTTGGTCAATCCCAAAAGGCTCCAAGGGTTTTCTTAAAAACCACTTGGTCAATCCCAAGAGGCTCCAAGGGTTTTCCTAAAACTGCTTGGTCAATCACAAAAGGCTCCAAGGGTTTTTTTAAAATCACTTGGCCAATTCTAAAAGGCTCTAAGGGTTTCTCAAAATCACTTGGTCAATCCCAAAAGGCTCCAAAGGAGTTTGTTAGTTCTTTGGTCAAACCAAAATGTTAAAATCCATAAAAAAATTTGGAAAATATCAAAAATAAAAAATATTTGCATTTCATTTGCATAATTGCACTGCATTTCATTTTGCATTTCACCTTTGCATTGCATTAGGCATATTCATCCATCACACTTGCATTGGAACAAATTGTATCTCAATAATGCATCTATGCACTATATTTTTCATCTATTTATCACCCTTGTGAGTAATTGTGTTTTTCAACACAACCCATATTGTTGCTATGAAGAATATACTAGGGTTTTCCGATCATTCAACCATACCTAGAGGTCTTCTCAAGAGTTGATAGAAAGCTTGCTTTGCTTTTGTAGTTGAGGTCTAGTTAGTATAGCCCTTAGCATATCAAAATCCTATCACTAATAAAAAAATTAAAAAATCCTAATAAGGACTAGGGGAATATGAAAGCCACAAAGCAGGACCAGGTATCCTAAGGTGAAAATATTTATTCATGCTTATCCCCTATGCGGACGGTATGGGAAATGTTGGTAATTAAAAAAATGATAGGTTTATTCCCTACCTAGAATCCCTTGCTTACATTAAAATGAGCAATATCCTAGAGTGATATCCCATATAAATCCTCCAGATTGATACCCTATATCGATATCATAGATCAACATCCCAAATTGATATCCCATTTTCAAATCATAAGATCGATATCTTCAATCGATATCCCAGAAACAGTTTTCCAAAGTAAAATCCCTAAAGGAAGTTTCTGAAGTAAATTATCAAATGTAAATCCGAAAAATTTAGATCAAATGAAGATCAAATTGGACAGGTAAAATTTATCAACAGGGAAGGCACCATAATTTCGAAGGCTAGGAGTATTCCCGCCTATTTTTTGAAATGGACTCACAATAAAAATTATCTAAGCAATTAGTCTTCGTGGATGCTGCTTGGAAATACCACAAAGACTAATGGGGATAGTCACATGTTATATAACATGGCTCCTAGTCATCTTAGTAATTTGAGGTTGGTTGATAATCATAGGGCAGGAAAGAAACGATAATATAAGACTTCAAACCAGAGCCACGTGGACCACCAGATAGCCACCGCCATAAATCTAGCCAGTAGGTTCACTTCTCCAAGGCTGATTGGCCAAGACGGGATGTGGTCCCAAAGCATGTCATATATAGAAGAAAGCAATTACCAAATAATTATTAAGAGTAACTGTCAATACAGAGCTTATGGGAGTTTTTTTCAGTACTCTGCTATGCGTGTATGTAGCTTTTTTTTTCTCCACTGTTTCAAGGAAGGGATCCATGTCTATTTCTTTTTTTTTGTAATTATGATGTAGGTGTGATTTCTTGGGTTATACCCAAAATTTTGTATGGGAAGTTTAATTTTTATAATAGGCTATATGCCTTACCGGATGTAATGGCTTTGGCGGTATGTAGATTTTACATATATAGGATCCTTAGTAAGGACATGTTCATCAACAACCTTGGGCTGATTTTTGTAAAAGGTTTTGGGTCAACCTGTAAAACCCGATATTAATGCTATAGTATCTTATCTACAAAAAAAAAATATCAAATTGTACAAATAAAGTAAAATCAGTATCAAATCCCTTGCTCAAAAGAAAAAAGAGAAAGTACAAAATAAACAGTGATTTTTATCACTATAGTACAAAAATAAACAATGATTTTTATCACTTTATATGAGCAAGTATCCTAAAAAATTGAAGAAAAGAAGGGGGTGAACTTGAATCCTTGGAATTATCAGCACTATTGTACCTTACGCATGATAATATGTTTGATGTATTAGCATCTCACTTTTATATATCACTGCATCCACATCATATAGCTAGTGCATGTCATCCATACATCACATCATATAGCAATAAATCAAATATCTGCATTGCATCCATGTACATAACATAAAAATAAAATACAAAAAATAAAGTACACATATAATGAGATGAACTATCTATATATATATATATATATATATATATATATATATATATATATATATATATATATATATATATATGTGTGTGTGTGTCAAGAGTACATAGTATCAGGGTATATCAAAATGCCCACAAGCTACAACTATGTAGGTCCTTAACATTACACTAAAAAATAGTACAACAAAATATCTCTGAGATCTGTACTACACAGGGCCTACACCCCTAGTTTGTGAGGTACCTTTGTCACCTCCACCATCCCTGTGAGTCATATGCAATCTAGAACCATGAGTGCTCGAAGACCTGTGAGTCCTCTTAGTCCTGTGCATCTTGTGGCTTGAGCTAGCAGAATACTGCCTTGTCTCCTTGGTCCTGGTCCTGGATTTGGTCCTCTGAGTCCCTATAGTGTGGGTATCCTCTGGTACCTCCCTATCTATCAGCCTAATGTAGCCCTCCATCTGGGAGATGCGAGCTGCCCATGTTGTATCTCGCTCATTACCCTCCTCCACGAGGGAATGAAGACTCCTTATCTCTACCATGGGATCACGACCTGCTAGTAGTAAAGACGATGGTGTTACAAGAGGCACCATGATAGCCTATGTATATGAGGGGTCTCCCCTTGCTACCATAAGTAGGTCTCTATCAGTAGTCACAGAACTCAGCTGTGCCTATGCCAGATTCTGCTCGCTAGTGAGCTGTATGATTTGGGTGTCTATAGCGGTAGCCTATGCATGGATAACTATCCTCTCCTCCTTATATCCCTGCCACTACCTCTACCTATGTTATATATTTGCCTCTAGAGTGGCGATAGATGTATCCCTATGCAATAGCTGAGTCTGTAGTCTCCCAACCTAGCTCTAGAGGTCAGCTATCTACGCTCTCAACTACCTAATCTCACTATTCAAAGGTGTTTCACCCACATCTAATGCCTCCTCTACCTCAACCTATGGGCCCTCCTTTACAGTGGCATCAGTACCCCATGTGCCCTCTATCCTTTGGAGGGTCTTGCACCCATGAGGGTCCACCTATATGCCCTCTATGCCCTTTGCTATGAATCCACCAACAGGTTAGCCTAGAGGACCCTCTCCATGCCACTGGAAGTCGGCCCACCAACCGTCATAGTCAGGAGTAGTGCCTATGTCCGCCTAGCAGGACTCCTAAAAGTCATCATCCTCATCCCCCAGTGGATTAACTTGGGGCCATGTCAAGTCCCTCTTGAGGACCATATGTGTGTAGATAGATAGCAACTCTAGGACATCCTACAAGATCCCAAATTACCTCAACATGCGAGAGTAGAAGTGGTACTCATGTATTTTGTCCTTTCGACCGAAGATCCATCTATCTCTACATGCTAGGCACAGGTACCTTCCTACCTCTATCTAGGATGGATAGTCCATATACGGTCATAATCGTATGTGCTAAGGATAGAGCTGTGTAAATATAGTAATGTAATGCTCTAGGTCTCCTATGTGAGAACTACTATTGAAGCCCTTTCGCTCCTAGGGATAGCAGGTGACATAGCACTGACTCCCCTCATAAATGTAAATGATTAGTAGGGGTAAGTCTACAGGGCACTCAATAAGGATGTGTTGCCAGCCCCAAACTTTGTGGAGGATGCTACAGCTGATGTTGACTCTTCTTCGATGTGTGATCTGATACATCTCATGGTAGAGCTATGCTAGTTGGGCACTCCCCCATGACATAATGAGAGGATCTCGAGTTGAGCTCATCACCACCTCTCTAGTCTGAGTCAGGAGGTTCCAAGGGAACCTCACATCCAAAGAATCTAGGATAACTATTTTAATAATTAGGAGAATAAAAACAACCTCTCATTGTGAGAAGAATCGGTCCTCGAACCACTCCTCGACATGGATTCCTCCATGGGAATTATGGTCCTAGGCCTTAGTACTCCGATCATCAAATATGGAGTCAAATACAGCCCTCCTGGCTAGAGTCTAAGAGGACATGATGGCCCCACCATCAATCAACAGATGAAATATGTGGTGCACATCCTCCAAAGTAACAGTCATCTCACCCATCGAAAGGTGAAATGTGTATGTCCATGCATCCCAGTGACGGGCCAAGATAGTCAGATATGCTTTATCAATTTGAATGATGGGGAGGTCTAAGATGTAGTTGAACCCCAAAATAGTGAACCACTCTCGCCCCCCGTGAGTGAGATCACCGCCTGAAATCATTGCCAAACCCCCTAGGTATTCCATATGGTCTTTTAGCATGTCCCATATGAATAGTCACCTTGCTAGAAAAATATAGATAGAGAAGATAGGAAAGGAAAATGATAGTGAAACCTACCTCATCTCCACATTTGATCAAGCTTTACCCCTCTGTTCTATGATTGGTCTGCTACTGACCGTGGCTTTGATGCACAACTGTGACTATTTATCGTGCCTATCAACCACAAGCCAAATTTTTGACCATGGATGATAGCCATGGGGAGCAGCTACCATAAAAAACACAAACACAATTAGTTAATAATGACTATATATGTAGAGTTCCACTGTGATCACCTACTGTAACCACCAAAATGTCTCACACCTAATGCATGTTGGCAATTTTGGGTACTTTGGGTACATTGCCTTTGCTCAAGTATATAAGTTGTCATTGATGTCAAGAAGCTTTTGAAGGAATTTTATTTGATGTCAAATAATTTATTTTGATGATGGTTATGACATAACGGTTTCAAAGGTCTTTTGCAAACCCCAAGCTGACAGGTTCAAGAGAAAGAGCTCGCAAAGAAAAGTGTCACGATTTCGCGACAATTTGCAAGAGGGTTTGTACGGACGAAAAAGTGTCACGATTTCACGATAGGTTTGAGAGAAAGAGCTCGCAGAGAAAAAGTGTCACGATATCACGACATGTCGGGTTTTCATGACCCGAAGAACAGAAAATAGCTAAGGAGGAAAAGTGTCGCGATATCGCGACATGTCGCATTTTTGCGACTTAAGCAGGAGAGAGAAAGCAAGTTAGAAAAGTGTCATGATATCACGACATGTCATGATTTCGTGACTCAAAGAGCAAATAAAATGTATGGAAGCTGAAAGCGTCGCAATTTCATGACAGGTTGCAAAGAAAACATACAAAAAGTTGATAGCATCGCGATTTCGTGATGGGTTACAAGGAAAGCGTACGAAAGCTGAAAGCATCGCGATTTTGCGACGGGTTGCAAAGAATGCGTACGGATGCAAAAAGTGTCACGATTTTGTGATAGGCAGAAAAGAAAGCAGACGAAAGTAGAAGTGTCATGATTTCATGACAGAAACTAAAAGCAGGTCTTCTATAGGAGAAGTGTCATGATTTCATGACAAAAGTAGAGAGGAAGGCTATGAAGACAGAAGTGTCGTGATATCGCGACAGAAGTGAAGACGAAGTCTACAGAGGTAGAAGTGTCGTGATTTCATGACAAAAGTAGAAAGGAGGTTGACGAAGGGAGAAGTGTCACGATATCGCAAAAAAAGCCAAAAGAAAGTGTACGATTGCAAAGGTGTCGCGATATCGCGACATGTTGTAGTTTCACGACAAAAGCTACAGAAGAGTTACAAAGGTAGTTGAAGCCGACAAAGTTAAATGTGAGCCGATGAAGATCAGGGTTTGCAGTCGATGAAGTTTAGGGTTGTGCAGCCGACTAAAGATCAGGGTTACAGCTGACTAAGATTAAGGTTTTGATCTTGAAAGAGTTATTATAAAAGGTAGGCTATTTTGTAGAGTTCATTGAGTTGTTAGTTGTGACGTTCACAGATAGAGCGCAGAGTGAGAAGTTTGATCACCGAGGAGAGTGTGAAATTCGATCGAAGTGTGCAGAGTGAGCGAAGAATCATGGTGAATTGTTCTAAGTTCCACTGTGATTGCATAGAGAGTGCAAAGGTTGAAGTTTGACCAAGTGCTGCTGTGATTGCGCAGAAAGAGCAGAGGGCGTAGAGAGCACAAAGGGCAAAGACGAACACGGAGTGCTGCTGTATGAGGATAGAGGTGCACTGGTTCTTTGAGAAGAACTCGAGGATAGATTTGGCAAGTCTTTGAGAAGGCTTGTGTGTAGAGGATTGATTTGTTCAAGTGTTGGACAGATCTGATAGACAGAGGAAGACTTGTATTAGACCGACTGACTATGTTTGGTACATGTTGCTGAGCTACTGTGGACGTGATCATAGAAGGCAGAGGTCTCTTAGGCTAAGCATTGAGGATAGGAGGTTTTTGATGGAAAGGAGTTCCACGTAATGGCAAGAGGTAGAGGCAGTTGATCTTTTGAAGGATCATTTCTAGAGCAGAGGGGAAGGTATCTCCTTTGAGCAGAGGCTCATAAATCTAGAGCAGAGAGGAAGGTATCTCCTTTGAGCAGAGGCTCATAAATTCTGATTGGGGGAAGGTATCTCCTTTGGGCCGAGGCTCATAAACATTGTAATTGGGAAGGATTCCCAAAGAAATTTGAGATAACTTTTAGAGAAAAGTTTTTGTGGACGTAGCCCAACCATTTTGGGTGAACCACATTAAAAATGGGTCTAATGTGTGATGCTTTCTGTCTTGATTAATGTTGTGTTGATTCCACTACTATCTAAAGTTAAAATTATTAATTGGTTAAGTATTATACTGTTCATCGCCCCCTCTCAGTATAAGCTTGTGTTCTTCAATGCGATCTATTGTAATTGATAAAATATAACAAATGAACATGTACTAGTTGAAAACAAAAAGGAAACATAATGCAAGAATATTTATTAATTCCAAATTGAGTTAAGTTACATATTCATCCCTCTTAGGGATACCCATTTTGATACTTCAATTACAACATATATAATCCCTCTCAAGGGTAGATGTGAATCAAATGCCTTATATGGTGACACAAACTGCTCTAGGGTGTCGATGACCCTCTTCTACATGATTAGAGGCATTTTCTACCTTGCATCCTAAAACCCTGTTAGTCTTACATGCAATAAATAACAAAAAACATTAAAAACAAGGGAGACCTCTCTTGATGAGGCTTTAAAAGGATATTTCACAAAAGGATGCCATAACAAGCATGTAATCATGAAAACAAATAAAACATAGTAAACCGATATTAATAATGAAATTTTGCCATAAAACATGTGCAAGAAATCAAATACTATCTATCTATTGGGTTAGTTTATCAAATAGAAAGCATAAATGCATGAAATAACCCATAATTGTACTGATTACCAAATTGAAAAAATAAAGGTAAATCTACTTTAAATGCTTAATTCCATTGGTTATATGTCTCTAAAATTCTAATTAAACCTATACTAATAATAATGTGATCTAATTAATTAATCTACAGAAAAGAGCATAAGGGGATCTATAGCCATTTGCTCACCGTGGGTCTAATGTGCGGTCAACACTGTTCATTATGGCTGACAGCCACGACGGAGCTCTAAGTAAACTTGAACTTAGAATTAAGGCTTTCTATTGGATCCATCTTGCCAAATTTGTGGTCAAGGGTCACCTCTATATCCTTTTATAGGTTTGGTGGTTGAATTGTTTAGATTGTGCACCAATTACACGGATTCATGTTTCTTGGCTCTCCTAGGCTCCTAGGACCTCCATTGCAATTTGATCTCCAATTTGGTAGCAAAAGTGTCCCTCTCAATACATCTATGTGAGTATGCAATTTGACAAGACTTCGCTTATCAATTAATAAAATGCTCTCCAGCCTTATCCCCAATTTGGAGGGGATCTTATAGCATTGGCCCAGGGCTAAGGGTGGCTTCCTCATGAATCCAATAACAATATTGGGCAGTTGAGCCAGCTAGATGGAAGGATATAGAACCTTCCTCACTCAAACCACTCCAATCTGCAACCAATTGGCCATTGCAACCAAATTTGTGTCAGATGAAGGCCAACTGACTCTGAGTGCTGACCGTGGCTGACATGCACGGTGAGCACTACTAACCTCGAGTGTCAGCAGTAACTAGCATTGACTAGGCAAAGGTGCCTAATTGAGTGGTAAAAACCACTACTATACCTTGGATATGTCCAAAGGTCTTCCATATGGTCTTCTAGCATGTTCCATATGAGTAGTCGCCTTGGCCTCAAGGCATACATTAGGCATATGCCTTGAGGATTAATTTGATTCTTCCTTAAGGATAGAACAACAATTATTGCAATGCTTAACCTTCCCATATCAACCATAGGAAGCTAAGGGGCTTATCACACAAACCCTCATAGACTTATGAATGTCTACCATTTTTACCTTACTTGATTTAACCAACTATAATCTCCATGAAATGGATAACTTTCGAGGTTTTCCCTCTATAATCACTTTCATAGTTAATCTCTAAGTGACATGCATGAATCATACATTCCTTCTAGTTTTAAGGATACACTATGTCCAATAGACACAATTCTTTAATTCCCTTTTAGTAATTCCAACCTTGTCATGAGATAACTTCATATCATGATATAACTCTATTTTTCCTTCTATGAATATTTGAAGTCAAGTATTACATAGTATACACATCCTCTCAAGGAGTGATATAATCAATTACAATTGATTTCAATAAATACATTTTACAATAATGGGGCCTTTCATTAAATAGGCCCTTGTTACATCATGTATACATAATCAATAAGAGTTGACTAGTTTCAACTTTAGCTTGGTTCCATTTGAGCCACCAGTACTAGATTGTAGATATTTTTGGGATCAGGACAACCCATTACATGTATATGAAATGCATTCTAGACAAACAATAGCATGTAATAATTCTTCATTGAATGCAACTAAACACAATACATTCTTCACAACGTAATTGTCTAAAGCATTCCACCATTCAAAGGAAGGAAATCCCATACTTTCCTAAGACTGAAAATCACATTTTCATCTCATATCCTTCTCCCCAAGGATATGCCCTTGAAACAAGTATTATTACAATCAACTATTGCTAGTCTTTTTAAAAGAATGTCATAACTTTCATTCATAAATGAGATCCCTTTCATGCATATGGCAATTAAACATATCATACTTTCACAAGTATCTCATATTTCTTCAAACAGAAATAGCATTTAAACAAATCATATTTCTTCAACACAAAAATAATGTTTAATCCATCATATTTCTTCAAACAGAAATAGCATTTTAACAAATCATACTTTCACAAGTATCTCATATTTTCTCAAATATAAATAACATTTAAACAAATCATACTTTCACAAGTATCTCTTATTTATTCAAACAAAAACAATGTTTACTCAAATCATACTTTCACAAGTATCTCATATTTCTTCAAACAGAAATAACATTTAATCAAATCATATTTCTTCACACAGAAAGTATAACAATCATATTTTCTCAAATAAAAATAGCATTTAAACAAATCATACTTTCACAAGTATCTCATATTTCTTCAAACAAAAATAAAATTTAATCAGATGGATTCAGTTGTAGATCTACAAATCCTTCCAAGGGTTTAATCACAACCTACTACAAGGTTATAAACCAGATTTGTTCTATGATCCATTATTATGGTTACACTATAGCTCTTTTATGAATGTGTTTTCTAATTTGTAGTGTAATCTATAGTCTTTCCACAAAATTAGGCTACCAAGTTGTCTCACGATCTATTACCAAGATCGTACTATAGTTGCCCCAAGATTAGCTACAACTCTCTTGCAATCTACCCCTAAGATCACTCAAGTTTAGCTTTGATTGGTCTCGTAATATACCCACAAGATTACACTATAGGTTTACAAACTTGGCCCATAATTTGTTACAAGAAATATACTATAGATACATAATTTTAGCAAATGAGGTTTAGTAACCAATCTCTCATCAAGGATAAACTATAGTCTTAAAAAGATCTATCTCTTGTCTCCTTATTAGGGACTTAATCAAGTTAAGCAAAATTTACTCCTAACCTTTGTTTCAAGATGTACAATTTTACTTCTAGAATTTGTCCCAATATATACAAATTTTATTCCTAAAATTTACCCCCATAATCCTTAGTATGATTATTGGTTTTTTTACCTAAGGGACTTGATAAGTTTAACACCCAAATTCCTTGAACAACATGTCTCATAAGTTTAGGTATTTTCGTAGTCATTTGACAAGTTTCATTTCAAATGTATTATTCCCTTTAAGTTGGGTATTTTCCACTTGGTAAGTTCCCATTATGATTTAATACCAAGTTGGCTATTACATACCGAGCCCGAATGAAGGTGATTTTGGGTATGTGACCAATATAAAGTTTTGTGGATAGATCTCCCCAACCACTTTGTAATATTTCAAAAGGTCACATATTTTCAATCAGACAATGTACAGGTTGGGGACAATTAACCCCAAATTAGAGCACCTATACCCGAGGCTTTATCCTAGAAAAATGAATCATCTGTTGCACCCATCATGCTAGCTTCTATGGCTAGGCCGACCACATTCATGTGGTCATTTACTTAAGGTAGTGAATTATATTTTATACTAGACCCACTATTTTTGTGGGAGGGATGTGGGACTATCATCTCATAGATTAAGATGTAGAGTACCTTAGGACGTGGTAAAAATGATTAAAATATTTGAATGCTATGATCAGTATTACAACTGAATCAATATCTTGTATAGGTTAGACATCAATTATCTATTTGGTGGTAAGGCATTCACAATTCAAAGCCTTGCGCTTCATCGAACGGGGGGGTTACTTGATTGGACACACACAAATATCACTTATATGAGGTTTAGCAATGCTACTTCTAAATTTGTCGAGCTAAGACAACAAACATAAGCCTCTAATATATTTTCTTCCCTACTTGTTACTATGCAGGTAGCATAAGCCAGGGGTTATCCAGGCATAGACAACATGGTAGATGATCCTAATGATCATCCTCACTAGGTAGTGCATAGAGATTAAAAAATTTGGATTTCCATGACATTAACAAGCTTGTCTTGGGGGTCATCTATCTCAAATAAACTTTATTACATCTGAATGACATTGCATGATTTCAAGATTGAGTCCACAAATTTTGTAAGGTTGGGATAAGGGTTTAATCCTCCCTTCTCTATACTCTCAATTCAGACCAATGCATGATTCCATTGTGAACCACATGGTTAGATAGCACCACCATCTACCAGAGATCTTCAAACTCTAGATTACGATCGAGGGAGTATAAAGTTTCATGCTTCACGGGTGATTTTGTTATCCCACACATAGAGTATTGTGGGCAGCAAGCGATACAAAAGTGCCTCACGCACTGTAAGAGTAATAACCACCCAACAGTGGTTCCACTAGTGGTGGTTATTCTATCTAGGGCACTAGCCTAGTATACCATTTGATCCTAAAAGAGTTTAATTAAAGCCTAGTTCGATCGAGTGGTCTACTTGAGGATAAAAACATCATTTTTATAAAAGCTATTAGATACATCATAGATGACAAGTCATTAGTCCCGAGGCTAATAATTAGAATGACATTAGTCTAGGGGTCATTAGGTAGGTTGACTCACGGTCAAGGTCCAAAGCCCTCGTGCCTTATCCACTAGACCATAGTTTCAAATAAATTGATAGATCCAATCACACCCAAACATACAAACCATTCCAATATAAATAATCAAATGCACATTCAAAATAAAAGAATACATTTAAAACTGGCATAGAGATAAGGTGTGTTATGACCTGAGTAATTTCAAGCTCCCTTAAGCCTTCCTATCTATTCCTCCTTGCTTGCTCTCCCTTCTATGAATATCTTGACCAAAAGTCTCTAAAAACTTAGGGTTGTTTGGTTTTTGATTTACCAAAGGGTAAAGAGCATAATCCCTAAGCCCAAGTTTACCTATCAATATTTCCTCAGAATTTTCTCTCAAGCATGCTCCCTTTTGGTTAACCCATGGTGGCTTTTTATAGCATTCAGGGGGTGCCTTCTCAAATGGTGAAGGGTAGTCTAGGTAATGACCTATTGGAGAGGTCAAGTGGATGGTGATGTAGGCAAATTAGTGGCATAGTATTTTTCTATAACCATGAGGACATGATGCACATCAAAGGGCAGCCAATAGTGCTTTGGAGGACTTTGAATGACTAATATAATTTTTAAATTCTTTCTAGAATATGGATGGTACAAATTCTTTTTCTCATAGCTCTTAATGGCATTTTAGGACCAAAATACTTTTCTCAAAGTATTTTAACACTATATTAGTTTGCAAAGCATACTAATAATTTAATTTACATGAAAACTCCCTTTTTCTATTAAAATATATGTTATTTCTTTTCTTGGATGCATTTTTCAAAAATATTAAATAAATCACCACTATTTTCAATACCTTGAAAATTTCAAATATTTTCTATGCCTTCATAAATTAAGCATTAATTTCATTTCTCTTTGCCAAGCACAAGGGTTCGGGTCGAGGTGGGATGTGACATACTCCCCCCCTTAGACTAAACATAGTCCCTTGTGTTACCATAGTTAGAAAACAATAAAACATTAATGCATAATCAAAACATAGCAAAGGAAGCAAATAACCATAATGCTTTTACCAAATTGCAATCATAGGAAACCATGCAATCTCAATATTCCACACCATTATTTTATCCTGTGGATGACCTCTTTAAGATAGGCTCGCTATCACCATCATATCCAAGAGGCTAGTCTCAGACATCATTGCCCAATGGTGTAGTCATGAGTATACCTATATGCGGGTAATTATCTATGTTACCCATGGGTTGTCTTCATCATCATTTCCCTTTTTCTAGTATCTCATTCCTGGTGGTCGAACAACTCCTTCTTCCTATGAGAAGGCCAACTTCTTCCACCCATAAGAGCTCCTAGACCTGTGATGCAATAAAATATCAGTAGTACCATATTCTTCAAGAAATAAAATATATATACTGCATGAAAATCATTCATCAATGATTACTTTGCATGGTAAGATCAAAGTATAAAACATAAATATCATCATAAAGTAATGAGATATAAATTAGTGCATACATACCATCATCAATGCATAAGTATCTCTATCAGAGTATCTATCTATGCATCACACAAAGTCTATCTGAAATAATATTACACATTATTTTCAAATAAATAAGGAAAGTGATTCCTCATGTCCTCCACCCTTTCCTAGGTGGCATTCCTTTCAGAATATAGGTCCCATTGGACCTTGCATTGCTCTATGTTTCACTTCCTCATGGTCTTGGAGTGAAACTCGAGGATTTTAATTGGTTTCACCTCAATGTACGTTGGATCCACCATCTACAACTTTGAGACATCCAACACATGATTAGGATCATCAAGATATTTCCTAAGAAGGGACACATGGAAAGAATCATGGATCTTTGCCAAATTAGGTGGCAAGTCGAGTTTGTAGGCAATAGGGCTAATTCTTTCTAGGATGGTGAATGGTCCAACATATCTTGGGTCTAGTTTTATTGACTTGATAGCACTTTTCATAGGCTTTACCCTCAAGAATACCCTATCTCCCATAAAAAATTCTTGAGGAGTCCTCTTCAAGTCAACATAACTCTTCTAGCGATCCGAAGCTTCCTTAAGCCTTTGTTAGATTACCTTCATTTGTTCCTCCATCTCCTTGAGTGTATCGAGTCCAATAATATCCTGATCCTCTAGATTATCCCATGACAATGGTGTTCTGCATCTCTGGCCATACAAAGCCTCAAAAGGAGCCATATTTAAAGAAGCATGGTATCCATTATTGTAGGAAAACTCTACTAAAGGTAAGAAGTCTTCCCATCGAGACTTTTGATCCATGCAATACATGTGAAGCATATCTTCTAAGACTTGATTGACTCTTTCTGTCTACCCATATATCTTTGGGTGGTAAGAAGAACTTATATTTAGTGTAGTGCCAATTGCATGATGGAGGGCTTACCAGAAATTGAATGTGAACCTAGAATCTTGATCAGAGATGATCACTTTAGGAAATCCATGCAACCTGAAGATCTCTTTGGTGAATCTATTGGTGACCACTACCGCATCATCCTTGGTGCTACTTGGTATGAAGTGTGCTACCTTGGTCAGTTTGTCCACCATGACAAGTATCACATCATGTTGGTACCTAGTCTTAGGTAACCCAACTATGAAATCCATTGATATCACTTACCACTTTTGCATGGGTACATCATGTGGGTATAACCGACCTATTGGGTGCTTATGCTCTACCTTCACTTTTTAGCATTCCAGACATCGGGCAACAAATTTAGTGATATCCTTCTTCATACCAGGCCAATAGAAGGTCTTCTTCATGTTCTCCCTCATCTTGGCCCCTCTCGGATGAGTGGAGTATGGGGATCTATGAGCTTCCCTCATGATCACCCTTCTTAGATTGCCAACTTTGGGGATGACTACCCGATCCTTGAAACACAAAAGTCCATCCTTGAGACCATAATCTCTAGCTATCTTAGGATCTTGTGCCATTTTGGCTTGGATTTCAATACAGAATTGATCCTGAGATTGGGCTTGTTTAACTTGATCCATAAGATCTATATGACTTCGGGTTAGTGTAGTAATGTGCCTTCTTCTACTCAAAGCATCGATGACCTTGTTTTCCTTACCTTTGATGTATTCTATGCCAAAATCATATTCGACCAAGAACTCAATCCACCTTCTCTATCTTGCATTTAGCAAAGGTTGAGTAAAGATATACTTTAAACTTTGGTGATCAGTTCTCAACTCAAAGGATTTACCCACAAGGTAGTGTCACCAAATTTTCAAGGCATGTACCACTACAACTAGTTCTAAGTCATGAGTAGCATAGTTAGCCTCATGTTTCTTGAGATTTCTCGACTCATAGGCCACTACTACTTTATCTTGGGATAGCACTCCTCCCAATCCTTCCAAAGAAGCATCTGTGCACACTAAAAATTCACCTTGGGGGTCTAGGATTTTTAGTATAGGGGCGGAAGTGAGCTTTTTTTAAGCAACTGGAAGGTGGCTTCACATTTTTCTATCCATATGAACGCCTTTCCTTTCCTTTGAATATTTTTTATTGGGGAGGCTATCTTAGAATAGTCCTTCACAAATCTTTGATAATACCCTACCAATCCCATGAAGCTCCTCACTTATGTTACATTAGTGGGAGGTGGCCAATTCAAAATGGCCTTGATTTTTTGAGGATCTACCACAATCCCATTTGTAGAGATTATATGTCCCAAGTAGTGTACTTGTGACACATAAAAATCACATTTGGAAAGGTTCCCATAGAGTTGATTTCTCTTCAATAACTCTAGCATGATCTTCAAGTGTCTATCATGCTCTTATTTACTATGGGAATAGATTAGAATATCATCTAAAAATACCAATACAAATTGGTCCAACTGATTTCTAAATACATTGTTCATCAGATTCATGAATGCAGCTGGTGCATTGGTCAACCCGAATGGTAGGACAGTGAACTCATAGTGCCCATACCAGGTTTTAAAAGTAGTTTTGTGAGTATCCTCATCCTGGATCCTCAACTGATGATATCCCGATTTCAAATCAATCTTGGAGAAGATGGTGGCATCCTTTAGTTGATCAAATAGATCTTCTATCCTTGGCAAAGGATATCTATTCTTGATGGTGGCTTTGTTCAACATCCTGTAGTCTATACAAAGCCTTAGAGAACCATATTTCTTCTTCACAAATAGTACTGATGCACCCCATGGAGATACACTTGGTTTGATTAACCCTTTGTCAAGTAATTCTTGAAGTTGCACCTTCAATTCTTGCATCTCTATAGGGTTCATCCTATAAGGAGCCCTATGGATGGGTTTTGCACCTGGTACTAGATCAATGGTGAAGTCAAATTCTCACTTGGGAGGCATTCCAAGAAGTTTTGAGGTAAATACTTCCCTATATTCTTGTAGAATTGGGAATTTTTGAAATGCTTCCTCCTCATTGACATCTTCAACTTCTTTCAATTTAACCATGTAGACCATTCCTCCTTTCCTTATGGCCTTCTTTAGTTGCATTATGGACAATAGCACAGGCTTAAAGGAACCTTGTTCACTAACCATTTTTACCCTTCCTTCCTTATCATTAGTGAACTCAATCCATCGATCTTGGAAATTGATCAAAGCTTTGTGAGCTTTTAACCAATCCATGCCCAAGATGATGTTGAAGGCATGTAGCGGTGCTACATATAGGTGCCAAATGGTAGAGCTAGTGGGTAGGGAAATTTTAGTTATGGGGAAGCATTGATCCATGGAGTAGGTCTGACCTGACCCATACTCCACTTTCCACCCTTGTGCCAAAGATCCAGGTCTCTCCGACATGTCCCTTATTATGCTACTAGAAATAAAGCTATCTGTAGCTCCACTATCTATCAAAATTTTAACATCTCTACCATAGATTTTACCATTTATGAGTAAAGGAGTTGCTTGTCCTTCCAGGTTCTAGTTCCCGATGGCCGCATAGATCTTGTGGCCCTTCCCATTTGCCTTCTAGCTAGACTCTACATGAAGGGGACAATTCCTAGCATAATGTGGACCTCCACATTCATAACATCCTGATTTATGATTCTAGCCTATCCCTTGATCTGGCTTATCCTTCTCATTGGTAGGAGGTGGTCCTACCTATTTTAGAGGTTGCAGTTTTTTAGCATTATTGTTGTTCTTATTCCTTGGCTAGAACTTCTTCTTAAAGTGCCCTGGTTTCTCATTGTTCTTCTTTACAAATTTGGGATTTTCCTTTCCTTTCTGACTTGGTTCAGGCTCCCACTTCCTCTTTTGTTGGTGATGATGTTCCTTCTTTGACCCATTTGAAGAGTTGCCAAATTTCTTACTAGGGTGTTGATTGTACTCTACTTGGCAAGCCAACTCATAAGCTATCTCCAAATCACTAGGTTTATGCATGCTTACTAAATTTTTGATATGATATCCAGATCCAGAGAGGAATTTATGCACTTTCATCTTGTTATCCTTCTCAAAATATGGAGCATATTTAAGTAGTTTCAAGAATTACCTATAATACCCTTCTACAGACTGAGTCCCTTGGTGGAGTTGAACAAACTCATCAAGTTTCTTCATATAAAATTGCTCCATAAGGAACCTCTTTCTGAAGGCTTTCACGAAGTCCTCCCATTTGAAATGAATGGCATTGATATTTTGCTCCTTACTATAGGTCTCCCACCATTCCAGACTTATTTCTATCAGAAGTCCTATGGTCCAGACCATCTTAGTTATTGAGGAATAATTTCTCATGGAGAAGTAGACCTCCAACTCATTCAACCAAGATTCTATCGAATCTCCCCCTTCTTTACCAGAGAACCTTCTAACCTTGACATGTTTCAAGTCCCTTTCTAGTTCTCCATTAATACGGGCCTTAGTCACATGATCTACTTCATCTATGTCATTAGTCTACCCTACCATGGGGTTTGTTGGCTCAGGATTCCTATTCTCAGGTTTTTGCATCTCTGCCCTAATGGTTTCCAACAAACTATTTTGTTGAACCATTTTCTCTCTATACAGAGTCATTTCCCCTTGCATTGTTTGCACAATAGTTGTGAGATTTTCTACTCTATTTGAATTTCTTGAACTATCCCCTATGGGTCTATCCTCAACACTATCAGTGCTAGTTGGTTTCTCCTTTCGAGAAACCCTCTTTCTTCCACTTCTCAACCCAGGTGCCATGTTTTTCCTAGATTTAAGAGTAGTGTCAGTTTTGTAATTACACATTTATTTCTATTATATGTGAATCTTAAATACCACATGCATTCTGCAACAAGGTATCTTACTATATAAATAGTATGCAACACTTTAATATAATTGACTACCATTTGGTGGTCAAGTAATGGTGTTTCAACCATGGTAAAGGTTTAGTTTACTACTATTGGTGGGATATGTTTCCTCATATCCTAGTTAAGTTTCAAATGACTTCCATATTCGACCAAAAGGTCATGTTGTAACATTAAGCATATTAAAAGAAAAATATTTTGATATCTTCTTCTAATGTGAAGATCCTACTAAGACAATTTCTTATTATTAGGATCTATAAATAACTCTTGTTGATTTGCAATACAATGCCTATGCAAGGAAGAGGCTTAGCTTGGAGCTACGAATGTCAAGTACAATTTCTCAAAAGAGTCTTAGGTACACCGCTTAAGACCCACTATCATGGAGGGTTCACTTAACTCTTCCAAGCCGATTCACCAGTGGTTCGGTCTTGGGAGAAAGGACTTACCCATTGGTAACCTCCAAGCAATTTTTCTTTCCTTGCCAAACATGCATTTATTCAGAGTTCTAACATTTTCATGGAAGCTTTTGTGCCTAATCAACCTAGGCTCTGATACCAACTGTAACAACCCCAATTCCAAGACCAACCAACCTTAGGGATTTTTTTTTTTAGTCTTTATCATTGTCACTAGTTCATGAGTGAATTGAAAGTCTCTCCATGTGGTTCTCTTATAGTTTAGTTTCCAAGTAAGTTCAAGGTTGCACTTCATAGGATTCCAACATGGTCAGTGTCTATCCTGTGGATAGGAGTGGCCAACCCCTATAATGACCTGTAGGTAAGGTTTCTTTACCTTGCAATTGGGAATTCTCCTATCTCAAATAGGAACACCCTTTTTCCCTACTAGTTTAAATCAAACATTAAACTAGCTTCTATGTTAGGTCTCTTTCAACCCGTACATTAGGCGTATGCCTTGAGGATTAGTTGATTCTTCCTTAAGGATAGAACAACAATCATTGCAATGCTTAACCTTCCCATATCAACCATAGGAAGCTAAGGGGGTTATCACACAAACCCTCATAGACTTATGAATGTCTACCATTTTTACCTTACTTGATTTAACCAACTATAATCTCCACGAATTAGATAACTTTCAATGTTTCCCTCTATAATCACTCTCATAGTTAATCTCTAAGTGACATGCATGAATCATACATTCCTTCTAGTTTTAAGGATACACTATGTCAAATAGACACAATTCTTAATTCACTTTTAAAGATTCAAACCTTGTCATGAGATAACTTCATATCATGATATAACTCTACTTTTCTTCTATGATCATTTGAAGTCAAGTATTACATTGTATACACATCCTCTCAAGGAGTGGTATAATCAATTACAATTGATCTCAATAAATACATTTTACAATAATGGGGCCTTTCATTAAAGAGGCCCTTGTTACAACATGTGTACATAATCAATAGGAGTTGACTAGTTCCAACTTTCGCTTGGTTCCATTCGAGCCACCAGTACTAGATTGTAGATATTTTTGAGATCAGGACAACCCATACATGTATATGAAATGCATTCTAGACAAACAATAGCATGTAATAATTCTTCATTGAATGCAACTAAACACAATACATTCTCCACAATGTAATTTTCTAAAGCATTCCATCATTCAAAGGAAGGAAATCCCATACTTTCCTAAGACTGAAAATCACATTTTCATCTCATATCCTTCTTCACAAGGATATGCCTTTGAAACAAGTATTATTACAATCAACTATTGCTAGTCCTTTTAAGAGAATGTCATAAATTCATTCATAAATGAGATCCCTTTCATGCATATAGCAATTAAACATATCATACTTTCACAAGTATCTCATATTTCTTCAAACAGAAATAACATTTAAACAAATCATACTTTCACAAGTATCTCATATTTCTTCAAACAAAAATAGCATTTAAACAAATCATACTTTCACAAGTATCTCATATTTCTTCAAACAGAAATAGCATTTAAACAAATCATACTTTCACAAGTATCTCATATTTCTTCAAACAAAAATAACATTTAAACAAATCATACTTTCACAAGTATCTCATATTTCTTCAAACAGAAATAACATTTAAACAAATCATACTTTCACAAGTATCTCATATTTCTTCAAATAAAAATAGCATTTAATCAGATGGATTCAATTGTAGATCTACAAATCCTTCCAAGGGTTTAATCATAACCTACTACAAGGTTATAAACTGGATTTGTTCTACAATCCATCATTATGGTTACACTATAGTTCCTTTATGAATGTGTTTGCTAATTTGTATTGTAGTCTATAGTCTTTCCACAAAATTAGGCTACCAAGTTGCCTCACGATCTATTACCAAGATCGTACTATAGTTACCCCAATATTAGCTACAACTCTCTTGCAATCTACCACTAAGATCACTCAAGTTTAGCTATGATTGGTCTCGTAATCTACTCACAAGATTACACTATAGGTTTACAAACTTGGCCCTTAATTTGTTACAAGAAATATACTATAGATACATAATATTAGCAAATGAGATTTATTAACCAATCTCTTATCAAGGATAAACTATAGTCCTAAAAAAGGAATTATTACTTGTCTCAAATCCTTGTAGCAGAATTAAGCAAGGTACTTTAAGAAAAATTTACTCCTAACATTTGTTTCAAGATGTACAATTTTACTTCTAAAATTTGTTTCAATATATACAAATTTTATTCCTCCCCCATAATCCTTAGTATGATTATTGGTTTTTATCTAAGGGACTTTATAGGTTTAACACCCAAATTCCTTAAACAACATGTCTCATAAGTTTAAGTATTTTCGTAGTCATTTGGCAAGTTTCATACCAAATGTATTATTCCCTTAAGTTGGGTATTTTCCACTTGGTAAGTTTCCATTATGATTTAATACCAAGTTGGCTATTACATATCGAGCCTTAATGAAGGTTATTTTAGGTATGTGACCAATATAATTTTTTGTGGATCGAGTTTTCTTTAATTTTCCAAAAAATAATATCTTTTCGATCGGACAACATGTAGATCGGGGACCATTAACCCCAAATCGGAGCACCCAAACCCGAGGTCTCATCCTAAAGGAAGGAATCATCCACTGCACCCATCATGCTAGCTTCTACGGCTAGGCCAACCACCTTCATGTGGTCATTTACTTAAGATAGTAAATTCTTTTTTACACTAGACCCACTATTTTTGTGGGAGGGATGTGGGACTATCATCTCATAGATTAAGATGTAGAATATCCCAGGGTGTGGTAACAATGACCAAACTATTTGAATACTAAGCCTTTTTTTAGGTATGACCAGTATGATATTTTAAATGATACCGTGTATGGGTTGGACATCAATTACCTATCCAGTAGCAAGGCATATACCAATCAAAGCCTCGCACTTTGTTGAACCGAGGGGGGGGTTTACTTGGTTGGGTGCAGATGTCGCTTAAATGAGGTCTTAAAAGTACCTCTCCTCCTAGATTGGATGAACTAGGACAACAAACGCAAACCTCTAAACATCTTTTCTTTCCTACTTGTTACTGCATAGGTAGCGTAAGCCAGGGGTCATCCATACATAGATGATGTGGTAGATGATCCTAATGATCGTCCTCACTAGGTAGCACATAGATATTATAAACTAGATTTCCATAGCATTAACAAGCTTGTCTAGGGTCATCTATCTCAAATAAACTTCATCAAAACTGAATGACATCGCATGATTCAAAGATTGGTTTTGCATATTCATAAGGTTGGGATAAGGGTTTAATCCTCCCTTCTCTATACTCTCGATTTAGACCAATGTGCGATTCCATTGTGAACCACATGCACAGATATCACTACCATATATAAGAGATTTTAAAATGCTAGATTACGATCGAGGGAGTATAAAGGTTCATGTTTCACGAGTGATTTTGTTATCCCACACATAGAGTATTGTGAGTAGCAAGCGATACAAAAGTGCTTACATGATTGTAAGAGTAGTAACCACCCAACGGTGGTTCCACTGGTGGTGGTTATTCTATCTAGGGCACTAGCCTAGTAACCCTTTGACCCTCAAAGAATTTAATTAAAACAAGTTAAGCTGAGTGACCCACTTGAGAATATTGACATCATTTTGTAACCATTAGATACGTCATAAAGGACAAGTTATTAGTCCCAAGGCTAATAATTAGAATAACATTAGTCTAAGGATATTTAGACAGGTTGACTCATGGTTCAAAGGTCCAAAGCCCTCTCACCTTATCCACTAGACCATAGTTTCAAATAAATTGATAAATCCAATCACACCCAAATATACAGACCATTCCAATGTAAATAATCAAATGCGCATTCAAAAATAAAGAATACGCTAACAACTGGCATAGAGATAAGGTGTGTT